>CM062815.1:195431167-200231167 GCA_031772625.1 Pinus tabuliformis | reverse complement strand
TGCAATTCTTGTCTCGATTTGCTTCTACTTGGATTGTGCAAGAAGCCATTTTCCTCTACCAGTGCATGTGATTTCTTGCACTCGGGTTCACTCATTTATTTTACAAAAAACATTGCATTTCTTTCCTTGATTATCATTTCTATTATTATTGCAAACATATAGGCTGCTCATTTTAATAATTGTCTTTACCATTAGAGGTATATTTCTGAAGAATATGAGAACAATTGCATGAATTTATCATAGACACGTTATACTTGCATTTTATGCTTTACGACCAAGTAACATAAACACTTTAAGTGGATTGCTGAATTTAGATGATACATGTAAGATCACTTAGACTACTAATTTGATTACTTCGATTTCCTTTCATTTCATGAAGTTTACTTCCTTTGCAAGATTTAATTAATCAAAGCATTTCTTTTCCATAGATAATTTATCTCAGAATTTCATTTGCAATTTCAATTCTTTTTCAGCACATCTATCAATCTTTTAGAAAGTAAATTAGAAACTTGGTGAAGGAAACTCTGCCTCGATGCAAGAGCTGGTATCTTGTCACAGAAATAGATTTCTCTAAGCCCTGAGGCTTAGAGCACCTCCACAAAGACATAAATCTTCAGTAAGGGAGGTAAAATATACTTTTACACAGAAGCATTGTACCTACACTAGTGCAATCACATTGCAATTGCACAAGAACAGGTTGTTTATGTAGAAGGAAGATCAAGAGGAAAACAAATCTTTGCAAGGGCCCACTTGTCAGACTGTTAGCCATCTATCTAAAGATAGACATAACATTTCCTTCCAACATTTAAGATTGCTTAATTTGTGTGAAAGCTCCTTTACTTGATTTACTTGCAAATTGTTCTTTTATATTCCAACACTAGAGTTGCTTTGGTGTCAATTTCCTTTAAATATTGTTTTATGTTTGATTATGCAGACATTTCCTTTAAGAAGTAGGATTAAGAATAGGAAAAGTTCATACCACTTCTGGCATTTCCGTTGCTTCGTATCTAAGTTTACGAAACCCCTCGGTTGACAATTAATTATTGAGGAGTTTGCTTAAGCATAATTCCTGCACCCAACATTTTGGCGTCGTTGCCGAGGAGGCGATATGAATTGGTAAGAATTTTCCATTTTTGTAATAGGGGTAAGTCTGCTATTATTTTTTCTTGTAGTGTGCTTCTATTGTTTGAATGAATTTGTAGGTGCTGAGTTATTTTTTTGAAGATTGCAACATTTTATTTGAATTTCATTTTGTAATTTTTTGAAATGAATGCCTAAAAAAGGTAGGGGTCTGAAGCCCACTAGGGGCCAACAAAATACTGACAAATCAGAAACCAAATCTCATATTGGGCCTTCTTTTGTGGGGAGAAATTCCAAACAAACTCAAACTCATCATGCAGGAAAAGTCCATTTCAGCTCTGGTAGCAGTAGTCTAGCTGTGACACAGCCCACAAAGGGGAAGAAGGAGGATATTAGAACCCATAGTCAGCCTTCTTAGCCTGTTGAGAGTGGTTCTCATGGAAAAAGAACAATGGAAGATCAAGAAGACCATGGAGAAGGAACTGGTGAAAATCAGGTAATTGAGGAACAGTCCACTTTTGGATTCCCAATTATGGATCCTGATACACAAGTACAAGTGAAAAATATTTCACCATCAACTCTTCCTCATTTTTATGGTAAGGTACATGAAGATCCAGACTCTTTCTTATTTGAGTTTGATATTTTGTTTAGAAGTTATGATTATTCATCTGATGCCTAAAAGTTAAAGTTGTTTCCTACAACTCTCAAGGATGCAACACTCCACTCGTTCATGGGACTAGGAGGAAACATTATATCTTCTTGGGAGAAAATGAAAAGGGTTTTCTTGTCAAAATATCAAAAATATTGTAAAACTAGAGATATTCAATATGACATCTTTTCTATTGTGCAAAATGATTATGAGACTCTAGAGGACTACTTGGAGAGATTCTTGTATATCCTTCAAAGGTCAAAGCACAAATTTGATCCAACTACCATTAGAAACTTGTTCTTATGTGGGTTTACTGATGATGCTAGGAATAATTTAAATTTGTTAGGACAAGGGGATATTGCTCAAAAATATTTTGATCAAATTTGTGACTTGTGGAGGAAATTCTCAAGGAACCAATATAGATCTGGTAAAGGGATTTCATAATAGAAACAAGAAAACTGAATCTACTGATGCTTTGATTATTGGATTAGAAAAAAAAATGGACAATATGAAATTTGAAATAATGAATATTGTTAGTAAACAAATAAACTCTTTGAAGTTTTAGCAAAAACTTGTAGAAGAGCAAGAGTCATTGTCTATTTTGTGTCCAAGATGTAGAAGAAAGCATCCTTTAAGAGAACGTCCTCTAGATATTAAAGAAACTAATAAATGTGCATTTTTTGTAGAGAACCATGCTACAAAAAAATGTCCCTCCATACCTGGGCTGAAAGCTATAACTGAAGGAGGACAACCTAAATCTGAATCATTGCATGCTGTGGGAGAATGAAGAAATTGGCCTCAGGTAAGTGCAGGTATGGTTCCTAAACCTCCACCACATTTATTTGGCTAGAATGCACACTCATATTCCTATCCTAACACTGGTCACTATCAACATTGGCAGCATGGGAACCAATATCAGTATGGGCAACCCTCCCAATATTGGCAACAAGGATGGTGTTGCACAAAATATTGTCACCATAACATTCTATAATCAGTGTGAGTCTATCACCACTCATACTTTCCTCCTTTGCAAGTCTTAAACCTTAGCTCTTCATGTCAAGCCTTAAAAAATAAGAGAAATCCCTTAAAAATCTCTAAAACTCTGGTTCCGCACTTTCTCTTAGCATTATCTGCGGTCCCGCACCCACTGGTCATGTCCCCTGCGTACCTGACCGCTCCGTTTCTATGTAATGGGTGCAGACCCCTATAAAAGTCAAAAGGGCACAAGTACATTCTTAAAAACTCACTTTGGGTTATTTCTGGAAGCTTCTATAGGGAATATTGAGGTGGCAAGTTCGCTCCTTTAAGGTTCATGCATCCCATACCTTAAGGAGCTAACCCCTTGATGTGAGGAGCTTATCCCTTTGAAGGAGGACTCTATCGCTTCATAGGTGGACTTGTAACTTCCTTCCTCTGCACTATAAAATGAGGCATTGGGCTAGTTACTAAGGAGGTTGAAAGCTGAATATTTTTGAGGTGAAATGTTGTTGGAATTTAGTCTTCCTAATTGAGCTTGAGAGGAGAGATTACATACCTTTTTTTGATCTCATTGGGAAGAGTGTGAGGCTTGTCAAAGTAGAGGAGATTCTTGCTTGGACCTTGGGAGGAGCTTGTACAACATCAAGGCACCAAAGGTTGTAAAGTTCTTTTATTTTCAAAGTTAATACAATCAAGTTTATTTTTCTCAATAAGCTATGTTTTATGGTTTATTTCATGGATTCCTTGATCACCATGATGAATATGATTTATTATATTATCCATGCAGGTGTTATTTGATGTGTGCTTGTTTCTAATTGTCGGTTCTAGAAAGGAAACTCATTCGGACGATCGAAGCGTGGCTGCCACAAACTAGCGTTAGACTTAAGGTAGGGTCTAAAACACCTCTTGGGTTTTATTAATAAATCACAATATATTTAGAGAAAAGTAGATTTTCTTGTCCTGCTTGTCGCTAAATATTTGTTGATACTAGGGAGATTGTTCTTGTCCGCAAGAATGATTTATCTGGCTGACAAATTGGTGACTCTGCTGGGGACTGGAATTTTGGTTTTTTGCCTTTCCTTTTTTCTTTGACTTGAGAAACCTTTTCTTTTTTCTGGTTTTTGCTTGATGTGTGTGGGATTGGGTAGTTTTTAGGATCTGGACTATATTTTGTCTTTTCTAAAATTTTGAAGAGGATCGCACTTTCTTTTACAACACAGTGCGGACATCCCCGCACTGTTCCTTTAGTGCACAAAACGGTACCGCATCTGGTTCTACTAGAAGCCTGTGGACCCTGTCAAAATTTTTGAAAAACCTAAATTTTCTCGTCTAGTTAAGTTTAGTTTTATTTTACGCTTTTTAGTCTCTGCCCAGATCTGCATGTGTCTTGTAAAAAATTTCTTGTAAGTGAGTTCCATTGGCATTTTGGTTTTAGGTGATTTTCTAGAAGTTTTGCGTGCCTGGTTTGAATTTTGCTTAGTCTTTGTAGTAGCTCAGAGATTAGAAGCCTAAGAAACCTCAGATTACCCTGGTCTTTTTGGTCTTCTTGATGAGTCTAACTGATTTTTGAAATCTGCCCTTGTTGAGAAATAGATCTTGTTTTCTCTTTGCAAAGCTTTGAACGAACTTGTTTGAAAGTTTTGAATTTCATTTTTAAAAAAGAAAACATAGCTGGGTGTTTTT
The DNA here is from genome assembly GCA_031772625.1 of Pinus tabuliformis. Taxonomy (NCBI): domain Eukaryota; kingdom Viridiplantae; phylum Streptophyta; class Pinopsida; order Pinales; family Pinaceae; genus Pinus; species Pinus tabuliformis. The sequence continues at coordinate 200,226,777 of CM062815.1, read as the reverse complement.
TGATTAATTTTTTTATTCTGAATGAATTAATCCTTAGTTTATTGAATAACTAAGTAAAAAATCCTCAAAAAGAAATTTTTTAAGCTTTTACTTCAATTAGGTTTTAGGAACTTTTAGATCTCAAGCTTAGCTTTTATAGTTTTGAGTGTTTTCTAGAAATTGTAGAATCTCTTTTGAAAGAAATTGTTTTCTGTAGTTTTTGAGTGTTGAAAAAGAAAAGGGATTTTTCATGAGCATAATTAGTAGTCTCGTTTTGAGTTTATTAGAAAATACAAAAAAGATTTTCTTTTCATTTATATGTTGAAGAAATATTTGTTTTTCAAAGAATTGCATTCTCAATTCTTTCTTTAGCTAGAAATTCATTGAAGAAGAAGAATTTTTTATCATCTTAGGTGCATTTTTAGTGTTTTGGAGTCGAGTCTTCACACCATAAAGTTTCATCTCCATTCCTATTGACTTAAGAAACAACCTATAAAAATTGTGCTTAAAGTAAAATTGATCTAGCAATCTTTTTATTTCTAGGGCTCTTATCACCAACATAGCTTAGGCTAGTATCTTGGAGTAGGGAGTAATTAACTCTCCAAGATAGTTAAAACAAACAAGTAGCTATATCTTGTAGTAGGAAATAAATTCCAATTCTTACATATATGCTCTGGGAAGCTCCTCTTAAAGGAGTCAAGCACGAAATCATATCTGAACCAGTGAGGTAATTAATCCTTCCTCATTGGGAACGATAGCAGATATACACGTATTAAAAACGGTAAACCTCGGATTGACCATTGTCGACGAGCTTGGGGTCACTTGTTGGTAAACCTTGGATTATGTCAAGGAGCCTTCAAGGGGATTGAGCTTTGTTACTCTGCCCTTGCGTGTGTATCAGATCGTAGACTGCTCCCCCAGGTATATTTGTTTCTGTTGGTAGCCATAGTGACCATAATCTATATGATTCTTTCCTAAGGTGATGGTGGAGGGAAGATCCCATTGTACCTAGAGCAGACGTCGACTAGACTCACTTGGACTCTCTGGGGGGTTCTCTTCACTCGAGACAGTTTTGTGAAGAAACTTGTGCCAGTCTGTTTCATTAAGCAGGTTGTCAGGGTAACTGTTCCAACCGCCCTTTCTGTATTGAATTCTGCAACCTTGGATTTCATCACCAACTAGTGTTTTTCATACGGAAAGTTACTGTTTGTGTGTAGTTTGAACTCTTAGAATTTTTTAGGCATGTGATTCAATTGTTTGTTTCTTTAGAGACTTTAGGTGGTATTTTGAGATTTTCTTTGTTTGCATGTGAAGTAATTAAAATATTTAATCGTGGATGAATTACCGAGACAATCCTGTACACTTTCGGGGCAACCTCCCGTGTATTCACCAAGCTAGCTTGAAGGGCTATGAGATCTTATAACTCCTATTGACAGTAGAGTTGGGTCACCAGAAGATAGAGAATATACTTTAATTTTTCATCCTAATTATCAAGTTCAAGCAACAGAGTATATTTCTGAACCAATTTCATTTTCCGAAGTTACTGGTAGTATTTCTTCTACTAGTGAATTAGCTGAAGAACCTAAAATTTCTGAGCCTGAAACTGAACCTACTGCTACTCCATCCTCAGGATTTGCTTCTCCAACTTCTAGTGGTTCTGGTTCACCCAGGGTAGGAAGGATAATTACCCAAAATCTTCCTTCGGGACTCATTTCTATTGAAGAACTTGTTAGTCCAGAAGAAGATATAAGTCTCCCTGAAAATCAACCAACTTTAAAACTTAGGGAGCGTGAATCAATTTTCTACAGTCCACCTAGGAGGGATGCTTGGTACGTCTCATTGACCAACTTTTTAGAAAATCTGGGTCTTAGTTTTTCACCACCTCGAATTCCTTTTCATCCAACACCTAGAGGTTATTATCCTCCTTTGAATATGTCGAGACAGTCATCCATGTTTTCCCAATCACCGGAAACATTTTTATATGGCAGTCCTTCTGTTCCTTCTGGGTATCGGTCACTCACTGGTACTTTTTCAGGAGCATCACCTCAACCCATTGAACATGGGATATCAACTGGTAATAATAGAACTCAACCATTGAGCTTAGAAGAAATTCTTATGATGTCTGGTACTATTCCAAATCCGCAACCTCAAGGTAGTTAGTTACCGCCTGGTGCGCAACCTCAAGGTTCTCAATTACAGCCTGGGGGGCAACCTCAAGGTAGTCAGTTACCGCCTGAGGGGCAACTTAAAGGAAAGTACATACCTTTGGGACAGTACATACCTCAAGGTCAACCCCAGACTCAGTACATACCTCAAGGTCAACCCCAGTATCAATATATACCTCAAGGTCAACCCCAGTTTCAGTACGTGCCTCAAGGTTATCAACCTCAAGGTCAGTACCTAACCCAAGGTTTCCAACCACCTTCTGGTCAATCATTTGTGCAAGGAGCTACAAATGTACCTTTGAATTATCAGCCCTACCCTCAACCCGGTTATGGTCCTCAATATGCTCGACCTTCTATGGGTCCATACCCCGGAATGAACATGGTGTGGGATCCATCTCAATATCAACAAATTTTGCAACCTAATGTGCAGTTGTCATCTCAATCTGGAAAACCTTTGGTTTCTGGTTCAACCCAGCAACCCGTCCAGCCTACTATTCAAACTTCGCCACCTGGTGTAGCTCATCATTCTCGGCCTAGTTCACCTCGAACTCCGCCTCAAACGACTACTGCAACTTCTGTTCAATCTACCCCACCTACTTCTGGAGTATCGACAGCTCTGGATTCTACTGTTTCTGCTGTTAGCATCTAAATCTGCCTTAGGCTGAAGGAAGGCAAAAATTAGGGTAACCACAAACCACACTCAGTCTGGTAGCTAGCCCTACCAGAGCAGGAGAGGGCTCTCTCCGAGTCACACTCAGCGAATGGATAGGCAAAACGGTCTGAGATGACTTACAATGCAATATTTACCTTAGGCTAGTAAGTGAAAAGGGATTTTGGAAAAGATTTTATGAAGTGACTGAGCTTCTGGGATGTATATGGGACTGGCGCTCAGCAAAGAACAGAGAATTGAAAATGAAGGCACAGATTATTCCATGAGGCAAGGTAGGCAGCAAGCGCAGCAATTTCGGCTTAAGGTAATGCGGAATGGAAAGATTGCTGAAGAGAGTGAAAAGGGCATGGTCGCATGAATCCTTTTCAACAGAAGAATAACACTGCACATGAAATTTTCCCACAGGCAGAGCAATATAAATTGAATTCTACCTAATCTCACTTAGAAAATTTCACTGAAATGAAGCATGAAATGAAATATGAAACATAACAAGATACACATGGAACATAAGAACACATTTGCTACACTCACGACCACAAGAATCTCATGAAACAGAGCCGCTTCCTTTCATTAATCCTCTGTCAAAAATACACAGTGCAGAAACAGAGTTTCTTTCCCATAGTCTCCCAGAAGTTACAAGCCAGCCAACCTTTGCAAATAACTTGCATACAATATAGAGAATGTGTGAGGAAGAGATAGAATGCCCAAGCGTTGGGAGGTTACTTGAATCATTACAAAATGGAGATGGAGAGCCAACAATCAGCTACAGGTGCAGCGTTGCAAACATGATATTTGGCATTGGGTGACCATTTGCCTTCCTTCGCCACTTGGATAGAAGCCAATCTGGAGAAAAACTCTTTAAATGTCACCTTTGGTGCCCAAAAACCAAGGTGTAGATGACCGGGCCCACTTGGAGAAGTCGCGAACCGAAATTTCGCGAAACAGAAGAAAATTGGCAATTTTTCTCTGTGCGCTGCGCCATTTTCTATGTGCATCGCGCTAATTTGAGGCGTGTTTTGGGGCACTTGCAGGAGTCCAAAATGTTCCCAAGTGGGCTTGTTGGAAATCCTGTCCTGTCTACTTTCTAACCCCACTAGAATTTCCAAATTTGGTGCTCATTTTCCCCTCCAAATATTCATTCTCCCAAGACTGCTTTCTATGTGTCAAAAAAGTGGCAGAGAGGCCATTTTTGGGTGTTTTTTGACCTTTAGGAGACCCAGATCTTGTCAAAATTTCTTGCCCGGACACCAGTAGTCATAATTTTTGATGCTGAATCCAAATATGCAAGCGGTTTCTCCATTGGAGCCCTAGAATTTTAGCGTCGCACCAGTGGCGCGGCGTATAGGGAGAAATTTCCTGTTTTTTGTCCAAAAAATCAAAATTTCACCAAAATTTCACCAAATTTGCTGAAATTTTGGCTAGAGGTTCCTTATGGGGTGCCATGCTGAGCCAAGGAAGCCTCAGCCAAGATTCTAATTCTATCTTTCTCCTTTGCCCGTTTTGCCCTTTTTGATGCCTTCCTTAGGTTTGCCTTCAAATTCCTTATTCGTGCCTGGCAAACCTTGTTCTGTGCCCAATAGTGGTTTTTTATTTTTCCTGAGCATGTCCCTGTCCTTGTGTGCTTTCATCGATAACTTCTCTAAGTGGATGTGGATCCTCTCGAGCCAAATCTCTCAATCAGCCTCTATCTCCTGCTGAATAGGTGTCTTCTTATTTAGGCTTCTTTGGGCAGCCTGCTGGTCTTCACGGATGTTTTGCAGCTCCATGATCTCATGCTAGTCCTCAGGCTGCTTGTTTCTCTACTCCAAATACTTGATGATCCTTTTGGTCCTCTCCACATCTGCATCATCATCTTGAATGAGGATGAAATCGGCCTCCTTTTCACCTGATGGCCCCTCATCATGCATAGGTTTCTTGTCCTTGTCCTGTATTGCTCTGAGGGGAGCATCAGCAAGCAAATCCAACTTAACCTTCTCTTTTTCCTGATTAGGATTTCCTGGAGTATTTTCTTCAACTGCTTGACTTTGACTTTGGAAACCTGATTCCTTGTGTAGCAATGAGTAGCCATGCGTCTTTGAAATTTGTTATCTCTTTTGGCCTTCTTAAGGAGATTGTTTAAATGGAAATTTACTTTGTCAAGCCAAAACTCCCTATTTTCATTGATTTCTCTTGTGGGCCTGTTCTCCTGAAGCTGTGTCACTGTGGGTCTCCTCCTCATATTCTGATGAAACCTCAGATGCCATGACTGCTGTTTTAAAAGTTTAATTTGGGCTGCCCTTTGATTTAAATGAAGCTAGAAGTATCTTTGACAATCTGCCACCAAGGGGACAATTTAATAGGGAGCATTAGGATGGGGATAATATAATGGGAATAGGGGTTTATAGGAGAATTTTGTTTAGGTATATACAGGGGTTTTTGGGGTATTTTGATAGGTTAGGGTTTGGGTTTTTAGCAAGGTAGGGTTTTAGGGTTTGTAAGGTAGGGTTTGTGTTTGTTGAGCAATAGGAGGAGGGGAAAGGGAGTATGATCTTGGTAATGTTAGGGTAATTATTATGGGGACAATGGCATAGGGGAATAAGGAGAAGGGGTAGGGTAGGAAGAATAACCTTGGCAGCAACAACACTGTAGCAAAAACCCTAGCAAAATAGTCTTTCTTTGATGTCTTCTTGTGTTTGCTTTATGAAACATTTTGCATTCAATCACAGGCAATAAACCATCATATCTCTATCAAATTTGATGCACAAGTGAGTTTATGGAGCCTACCTTGAAATTTTATGGGCTTCAAAATAAATTTGAGGCAACTTGGCACAATTTCAGGCCCTTTTTTCCCTATGCACCGTGCTCTCTATGTGTGTCGCGCCAGTGTAAATTTTACACTGGAAAATCTCTCCTAGTGCGTCGTGCTTTCTCTGTGCGTTGCGCTCTTTTACAGGTGACTTTTGGAGGCATTCCTGGTGTCCAAATTGGGCACAAGATAGCTCGTTGGAAAGGTCTTTGAGTATAATTTCCAAAACAACTAGAATTTTTCAATTTTGAGTTCATTTGACCTATCAAAAATCAAATCTCCCAAGACTGGTCAAAATGTGCCCAGTGAGGCTGCCTCAAGGCAGAGTGATGTTATAGTCAACTTTTGAATGCCTTACTCAACTCAAAATTGAGCTTATGATAGCTCATTGGAAATATATTTATGTCTAGTTATCATTAGACTCATAAAGTAAGTCATTTGACCAACTTAGCTAGGAGAAAAATTGATTTTCCCAAGGTCACTTCAGAGGTGCATCAATTCTCCTGAGGCAATTGTATTTTTGACATTTCTATAAAACCATGACACCGGTGTAAAACGTGAAGGAGATTTTTATTCCTTGGCCTATTTTGGACAAAAACCATTATCATTTTTCATAAATTCATCTTTTATTGCTCAGAAACATCATCTGAGTGAAACCTACCCCGATGTGTGGAATAAGGGATTTGTCGAAATGAAGCAAAATGAAGGGGATAGGGAGCTTCTAAATTCTTCAGGAAATTTTGGGAAGTAGGGAGGGATGTTAGGAAGTAGGGGAAAGTGGAATCTCTAAAATTGAGTGAGGGGAAGGGGTCCAAAAAGGAAAAACGCAGGTCCAACCTAGAAAATTGCCAGGTTGTAGCAAGAAACTAGGGTTTGTGCGAAAATGAGGAATTTGGGGGATCTCAGTGATGGGAAGTGTTTGATAAGGTACTTTAAGGACAGGGGAAGGTGTATGAACATCCCGATACAATTTTGGCTGATGATTTGGCTGTCCAAGAGAAATTGCCTTCAAAACCCTAGGAGAGGGAAATGACCTTACCTAGGCGCAATTGAAGCATGAACAAGGTGTAAAATGACCCAATGGGACTTGACATGATAATGAAAACTCTCTGAATGATGGTACACTCAGCTGAACTATGACATGGACTGACATTTGGAAAACTTTGACAAGGGTAAAATCAAACCCTAGACCCAATGCCTAGTGACCAAATTTTTCTTGAAGACTCACTGAAATGACAAAATTTGACCTAGACACATTAAAATCACTTTGTAAGAGCATGTTCCATCACTGGAGGAAGGCTGTAAAGACTGACACTAACATTGGATCCAATAGGGATGGCAGCTCCTTGGAGGTGCCAAGAACTGCAGATCTTTGGGTGAGCAGACAGTGCCTTTGTCCATTGGGCTATGGAGTCCATTATTCCGACAAACCAACATGACTCAATTTATTGACTGAAACTTGACTGAAACTGACTCAATACAAACTGAAATGACTGAAAAACTTGACTCTATGCAAAAGGAAATGACTCATGACTGACTTAACTAAAACACATATTTACAAAGCTTGTTCAATGGCAGTAGTCCATCAAGATTCGATGGTTTCAAATCAAGATGACAGCCACCTGCGTACTAATGCAATATGTACAATCATGTGTAATGTGTCTTCTAATGTAACCAATCAAGTAGATGCCTCCTTGATTGATTCTCCTGATCAGATCTTCTGGTCAACAATAGATACTTGTAACTGGGCATCCAAAAAACTAATTGACCCTGATCTCCTTCATCACCGAATACTGCAATAATCACCTTCACTACTGACTGCAGTAAATCTGCCATTAGATCATGAAGAACATGAAGATTTTCTTCCTGCTGAAGAAACAAGGTGTCCTTTGCTTCAAATTTTGATCTTCCTTCATCATGTGCTTCAGTAAAACTATGCTCCTGGGCTTCCAAAAACTCTAAACAGGTAGATGAGCAGATATCTTCTTGGAAAAACATTTCAACACATGAAACATATGAAGAGGAATCTAAATGGAAATCCTGAATGTTTTGATCTTCTGTGGTGTGAATGTATTGAATGAAGGTCTGATATTGTTTTTCAAACACTGACTGGATTACCTCCTCATGAAGGTTGTATTCTAATGAACTGAGAACATTTGGATCCAAAACTTTGTCTTCTTCATCCCAGATGATTTCAGCAGCAGAGTTCTCTTTCATAGGATTCCATACTAGGCATTCTTGGTCATCACAGTCTGAATCTGGAACTAAAATAGTTGTCCTGACATTATCACATTATGAAATTATAACTGAACTTACTTGCATGCCGTCTTCTTATATTGACAATCTGAACTGACACTTTTTCTTTCATCAACTTCAGCCATATGGAACTCCTTAACCTGTTGATCTATTTCATATAATTCATGTTGATTGTCAAGATGCAAAATTCTTTCATCTTCCATCGTACTACAATCTTGATCATGCTGCAAATTTTCATGATCGCCTTTACGCTGCTGAAAGGGATTTTCATACAGGGCTTCCATGATCTCATCATCCATGAAATTATAATCTTCATAATATTTTTCAAGGCTTTCAATAATTAGCCGTTGGAGGCTCTGCTCAGACTATTTAACTTGCTAGGCTGGATCTGTTTCTTCAACTTGTCCTAACGATGAACCACACTAGTTGGTTTGAAACGCGTCGACAAATGATTTTCCATGTGATTTTCGCCGAAAAATCTCTCACAAACTTGATATGGATCACAGAAGTCTGAACTCTATAAGTAGAAGCATGTTTGCAACAGTCATGAACTAGATTTAATGATGGATAAGATTCTTTATAGTTCTCAAAGAATATTGAATGAAAATCCTTTAGACAATAAATGGAAGCAGGTGGCAAACTTTCATACCAAGATCGGGCTTCGTCTTCCAGAGTAGCCATAAAAATTTTCACCAAACAGTCTTCAGGAAAATCGATCTTTAATTTATGCACGTGAATGTGAAATTTCACCAGATGAAGAGCAGCGTCATTACCTTCCACATTTCTGAACACAGGAAAATTCTTTGACCAATCTACCTTGGGAATTTTATTTGGAAAACCTGGGATGTGATCTCAGCTCATGGGAGCGTATCTTCTTGCATTCTGATCCATCTTAAGAAATCTCAAAGCTACTGATACCTCTGCAGTGGAGTCACCATGAAGGATTGATTGGATGGATTCTTCAGTGAATCGAGTCGCCAGGTGAATGATTTCAGCCGTCTTCTTATGTCTGATCGTTGTTCACCATCAACAATCAGCTCTGAACTTGAGATATGTACTGGGGCAAAACAATCTACAAGTAAACCATTTCATCCCCAGTGGAGTCGCCACTATGTTAGCACCTAAATCTGCCTTAGGCTGAAGGAAGGAAAAAATTAGGGTAACCACAAACCACGCTCAGTCTGGTAACTAGCCCTACCAGAACAGGAGAGGGCTCTCTCCGAGTCACACTCAGCGAATGGATAGGAAAAACGGTCTGAGATGACTTACAATGCAATATTTACCTTAGGCTAGTAAGTGAAAAGGGATTTTGGAAAATATTTTATGAAGTGACCGAGCTTCTGGGATGTATATGGGACTAGCGCTCAGCAAAGAACAGAGAATTGAAAATGAAGGCACAGATTATTCCATGAGGCAAGGTAGGTGGCAAGTGCAGCAATTTTGGCTTAAGGTAACACGGAATGGAAATATTGCTGAAAAGAGTGAAAAGGGCATGGTCGCATGAATCCTTTTCAATAGAAGAATAACACTGCACATGAAATTTTCCCACAGGTAGAGCAATATAGCTTGAATTCCACCTAATCTCACTTAGAAAATTTCACTGAAATGAAGCATGAAATGAAATATGAAACATAACAAGATACATATGGAACATAATAACACATTTTCTACACTCACAACCACAAGAATCTCATGAAACAGAGTCGCTGCCTTTCATTAATCCTTTGTAAAAAATACACAGTGCAGAAACAGAGTTTCTTTCCCACAGTCTCCCAGAAGTTACAAGCCAGCCAACCCTTTGCAAATAACTTGCATACAATATATAGAATGTGTGAGGAAGAGATAGAACGCCCAGGGGTTGGGAATTTACTCGAATCATTACAAAATGGAGATGGAGAGCCAACCATCAGCTACAGGTGCAGCGCTGCAAACATGACATTGGCATTGGGTGACCATTTGCCTTCCTTCGCCACTTGGATAGAAGCCAATCTAGAGAAAAACGCTTTAAATATCGCCTTTGGTGCCCAAAAACTGAGGTGTAGATGACCGGGACCACTTGGAGAAGTCGCGAACCAAAATTTCGTGAAACGGAAGAAAATTGGCAATTTTTTCTCTGTGCGCTGTGCCATTTTCTCTGTGCATCGGGCTACTTTGAGGCCTGTTTTGGGGTAGTTGCAGGCGTCAAAAATGTTCCCAAGTGGGCTTGTTGGAAAGCCTGTCCTATCTACTTTTTAACCCCACTAGAATTTCCAAATTTGGTGCTCATTTTCCCCTCCAAATCTTTATTCTCCCAAGACTGCTTTCTGTGTGTCAAAAAAGTGGCAGAGAGGCCATTTTTGGGTTTTTTTGACCTTTAGGAGACCTAGATCTTGTCAAAATTTCTTGCCCGGACACCAGTAGTCGTAATTTTTGATGCTAAATGCAAATATTCAACTGGTTTCTCCATTGGAGCCCTAGAATTTTAGCGTCGCGCCAGTGGCGCGGCGGACAAGGAGAAATTTCCTGTTTTTTGTCCAAAAAATCAAAATTTGACCAAAATTTCCCCAAATTTACTGAAATTTGGGCTAGAGGTTCCTTATGGGGTGCCATGCTGAGCCAAGTAAGCCTCAGCAAAGATTCTAAGTTTATCTTGCTGCTTTTCCCGTTTTTCCCTTTTTGATGCCTTCCTTAGGTTTGCCTTCAAATTCCTTATTCGTGCCTGACAAACCTTGTTCTGTGCCCAATAGTGGTTTTTCATGTTCCTAAGCATGTCCTTGTCCTTCTGTGCTTTCATCAATAGCTTCTCTAAGTGGATGTGGATCCTCTCGAGCCAAATTTCTCAATTAGCCTCTATCTCCTACTGAATAGGTGTCTTCTTAAATAGGATTCTTTGGGCAGCCTGCTGGTCTTCACGGATGTTTTGCAACTCCATAATCTCATGATAGTCCTTACTCTGCTTGTTTCTCTACTCCAAATACTTGATGATCCATTTGGCCCTCTCCATATCTGCATCATCATCCTGAATGAGGATGAAATCAGCCTCCTTTTCACCTGATGGCCCCTAATCATGCATAGGTTTCTTGTCCTTGTCTTGTATTGCTCTGAGGGAAGCATCAGCAAGCAAATCCAACTTAACCTTCTCTTTTTTCCTGATTAGGGTTTCCTGGAGTATTTTCTTCAACTTCTTGATTTTGACTTTGGAGACCTGATTCCTTGTGTAGCAATGAGTAGCCATGCGTCTTTGAAATTTGTTATCTCTTTTGGCCTTCTTAGGAATATTGTTTAAATGGAAATTTACATTGCCAAGCCAAAAATCCCTATTTTCATTGATTTCTCCTGTGGTCCTGTTCTCCTGAAGCTGTGTCACTGTTGGTCTCCTCCTCATATTATGATGAAACCTCGAATGCCATGACTGCTGTTTTAAAAGGTGAATTTGGGCTACTTTGATTTAAATGAAGCTAGAAGTTGCTTTGACAATCTGCCACCGAGGGGACAATTTAAAAGGGAGCAATAGGATGGGGATAATATAATGGGAATAGGGGTTTATAGGAGAATTTTGTTTAGGGATATACAGGGGTTTTTGGGGTATTTTGATAGGGTAGGGTTTGGGGTTTTAGCAAGGTAGGGTTTTAGGGTTTGTAAGGTAGGGTTTGTGTTTATTGAGCAATAGGAGGAGGGGAAAGGGAGTACGTTCTTGGTAATGTTAGGGTAATGATTATGGGGACAATGGCATATGGGAATAAGGAGTAGGGGTAGGATAGGAAGAATAACCTTGGCAGCAGCAACACTGTAGCAAAAACCCTAGCAGAATAGTCTTTCTTTGATGTCTTCTTGTGTTTTCTTTATGAAACTTTTTGCATTCAATCACAGGCAATAAACCATCATATCTCTATCAAATTTGATGCACAAGTGAGTTTATGGAGCCTACCTTGCAATTTGATGGGCTTCAAAAGAAATTTGAGGCAATTTGGCACAATTTCAGGCCCTTTTTTCCCTGTGCGCTGCGCTCTCTGTGTGCGTCGCGCCAGTGTAAATTTTACACTGGAAAATCTCTCCCAGTGTGCCGCGCTCCCTCTGTGCATCGCGCTCTTTTCTAGGTGACTTTTGGAGGCCTTCCCAGTATCCAAATTGGAAGAAAGATAGCTCGTTGGAAAGGTATTTTAGTCTGGTTTCCAACCCAACCAGAATTTTTCAATTTAGAGTTAATTTGACCTATCAAAAATCAAAGCTCCGAAGACTGGTCAAAATGTAACTAGTGAGGTTGCCTCAAGGCAGAGTGCTGTTACAGTCAACATTTGAATGCCTTCCTCAACTCCAAATTGAGCTCATTATAGCTCATTGGAAAGATATTTGTGTCTAGTTATCATTTGACTCATCAAGAAATTCATTTGGAAAACTTAGCTAGGAGAAAAATTGATTTTCCCAAGGTCATTTCAGAGGTGCATCAATTCTCCTGAGGCAATTGTATTTTTGACATTTCTCTAAAACCATGACACATGTGTAAAAAGTGAATGATTTTTTTCTTCCTTGGCCTGTTTTGGACAAAAACCTCTCTCAGTTTTCATAAAGTCATCTTTTATTGATCAGAAACATCATTTGAGTGAAACCTACCCCGATGTGTGGAACAAGGGATTTGTCGAAATGAAGCGAAACGAAGGGGATAGGGAGCTTCTAAATTCTTCAGAAAATTTTGGGAAGTAGGGAGGGATGTTAGAAGGTAGGGGAAAGTGGAATATCTAAAATTGAGTGAGGGGAAGGGGTCCAAAAAGGAAAAACACAGGTCCAACCTAGAAAGTTGCCAAGTTGTAGCAAGAAACTAGGGTTTGTGCGAAAATGAGGAATTTGGGGGATCTCAGTGATGGGAAGTGTTTGATAAGGTACTTTAAGGATAGGGGAAGGTGTATGAACATCCGGATACAAGTTTTGCCGATGATTTGGATGTCCAAGAGAAATTGCCTTCAAAACCCTAGGAGAGGGAAATGACCTTACCCAGGCGCAACTAAGCATTAAAAAGGTGTAAAATGACCCAGTGGGACTTGACATGATAATGAAAACTCTCTGAATGATGGTACACTCAGCTGAGCTATGACATGGACCAACATTTGGAAAACTTTGACAAGGGTAAAATCAAACCCTAGACCCAATGCCTAGTGACCAAATTTTGCTTGAAGACTCACTGAAATGACAAAATTTGACTTGGACACATTAAAATCACTTTGTAAGAGCATGTTCGATCACTGGAGGAAGGCTGTAAATACTAGCACTAACACCTGCATCAACTCCTTAAGAATCTTTACCTCAGTTGGGACCTACAATTCAGACTTCAGTTCAGATGCCTGTAGGACAACCTGGTCCAAGTACGGTTGTCACAAGTCAACCATAATTCACTTATCAAACATACCAGGGACACTACCAATTCAGTCCTGTTGTGAAAAGCCCAGTTTATTAGTATCAACGGTACCCTAGATATACTTATCAACAACCTCAACAACCCCAGTTTGTTCTGGTTAATCCTGGTTTTCCGGGAGGATACAATATTCCAAATGCGATTCCAATTCCAAGTTATCCTAGATATCCTCCTCCTGGGGCTAGTCTTATGACCCAGGGTTTTCGTGACCCTAACCGCCAGTTACCATTTATTGCAACTTTGGACTTGCCTGATTTGTCGCGCCTTACGAATGATCCGTTTAATTATCTTCCATTTTGGCCGCCAATGCCGAATAAGTTTCCTAGTGATATCCCAAAGTTTTAAGGTAAATCAGGAGAGGATCCGTCAAACCATCTGATGACTTATCATCTCTAGTGTGCATCTAATTCCATTATAGATGATTCAATTCACTTACGTCTTTTGCAACACACTCTGATTGGTCTTGCGGCAAAGTGGTACATTGAGTTACCGCGACCCTCTTTTTATAATTTTAGTTAGTTAGCGACTTCATTCTTAACTCATTTTCAGTTGCCTGTCAGATATGACAATGGCACAAAATTATTAACTTCATTAAAACATTCAACGTCAACATATATTTCAGATCATATTCATGAATAGCAACGTCGACAACGTTTAGTGAAAGTTTTTATTCAGGATCAAATTTTAGCAGAATGGTTTGTTAAATCATTATTACCTAAAGTCACTGAGGATGTAGCTAAGGCAGGAGTTATTACTGAAGAGAAAGTAATTGCTCAAGCTCAGTACCTTGCCCTCGTTTATACGTAGTCGGGTACTTTATATGAAAAAATCCCTGACCTTCAGAAACAAAATCAAATAACTGCAGCTCCTTCAGGGTCTCATGCCGCTGATGGTATGCTTGGTTCAGTTAATACCAAAAGCAAGAAGAAATCTTCAATGAATTCTTCTCCTATTATAACTTTACCAGATTCCTCGACAGGAAACTCTTCCGCTGAAATTCCTGCTGATATTCATGTCGTAGAATCATCTACGGCCAAATCAAAATCCGGCGGCAAAAAGAAGGGGAAGAAGAAAAATAAACAAAACTCAAAAGAGAAATCAGATAAAACTGAATCTACTGACGAGAAACTTAAACCTCGCTATCCTTGTCTCATTTGTGATGAAGATCATTTTACAAGAGACTGCCCACATCGCGCTGAGGTTGCGAAAATCGTTAAAGGTTCTCAAATGCCTACTGTCTTGAAGGATCCTTTTCCTAGTCAAGAGAGTAAGATGGTTGGTTCTTCCTCAAATGCCTCAGAAGAACCCATAATGATGATGTCTTATGTCAGTATTGTGACGCGATCACAAGATTATGGTAGTAAAAGTCCTGTTGGTGGTAAGGAAGCAGAATCTTCTAATTCAAACACATCAACTTCAACTCCTTCTGGTTCTGATCCCCTACAGATCGAGAAACCTAACCCAGACTTAGTAATCAAACCGCCTGCTAAAGGCATACTTCGGAAGTCAGCTTTCAATCTGCATGTGAGAGCTGCTCCGAATTATAACATTGTTGAAGTATTAGCTATTTCCCCTTCAGCAATGTCGACTTTGGAGGTGCTGCAATCATGCCCAGCACAGCGTAAATTACTTTTTTCGACTATAGGAGCTATTGATATTCAGGATTCAAACCTTATAATCTTCGATATAGAAAATAATCTTCGATATAGAAAATAGTACACCTCGCCTACCTCATCAAATGGCTTTCCAGATTCCAGTGTTAGTCAAAAAGAGACCTTGCTTTAGGATTGTAATTGATGAGGGAGCTTCTACGTGTATTATGTCGATCCAGTGTTGGATATTGCTTGGTTCTCCTACACTCAATCAATCCCCGATGATTCTAAAGGCTTTTAATGGCCATGGGTTCCATCCTTTTGGCATTCTCCAAGATTTACCTATAGGGGTTGAAGGCAAAACTATTAATCTAGATGTGGAAGTGGTTGATGCCCCTCTAGATTACAACCTTCTTTTGGGTCACAGCTGGTCTTACGCTATGACTGTTGTTGTTTCATCAGTCTTTCGGCTTATAAAGTTTCCTCATAATGGAAAGATTGTTACAATAGACCAGCTGACTTATTTTTCATCTGACCCAGCCTCTTCTGAAAGTATCCAACATGTCGGTAAAACAATTATCCCTTACAAGGATGTTGGGGTAGGATTGGTTAAAGATTTTGGTTTACTAGGAACTTTTTCCTTTCCTCCTCCTAATGTATCACCTTCTACTGCAACCATTCATATGATTTCATCAAACACTATTGTTTCGGATGATCCTTGGATTGTACCTTCCGAATCTAAGGTGGATTTTTTTGGTGATGCGATGTCGTTGAGTCCCTATGAAATTGCATATCAGGCTGTACAATCGTTTTCCGACCCTTCTTCAATCGAAATTGATCTAATGAATGTGGTCCATGAAGAATCACTTTCAATATCAACCTCAGATTCAACAACTTTTTCTGAGCTTGTTCATACTGATGAGCAGATTTGTGAACTTTTGTCTATTGATGATTTACCATGGGAAGATCTTCATCATCGATCTTCGTTTTTACCTGAGCTTTATCATTTTGAAAATGATTTTTCATCTATTTTTACTACTGATTATGTCAAAGAACCAAAAAATCCATTGCAACATCTCGATTCTGAGTTAAATTTGGGAAATATTTCTCGAACGGTTCCTATTGACATTTCAGTTAAACCAGGAATTATTGGAAACATTCATATAGGTGGTTCATGTACGGACAATGAACTCCAAAGTTATAAAGCCCTATTTCAAGAATTCCGAGACGTGTTTGCCTGGTCATATGAAGAAATGCCAGGAATCGATCCAGCAATTGTTGTTGATGAAATTAAAACTTACCCAGATGCTAAACCTGTCTGGAAATGTTTGCGTCAGATACATCCGTGAAAAGTTGTTGCTATTAAAGCTGAAGTTGAGAAATTACTTCGAGCAGGTTTCATTTATCCAATTCCCTTAACAGATTGGGTATCGAATATTGTTCCTGTTAACAAAAAGCAAGGAACGATAAGAATATGTATCAATTATAGGGATATTAATCGAGCTTATCCTAAAGACAATTACCCTACTCCCTATATCGATCAAATCATTGATGATTGTGCGGTCAGTGAAATTTTCTCCTTTATGGATGGTTTTTCCGGTTACAATCAAATCAACATACTCCCTGCTGATCAACCAAAAATGGCTTTCATTTGTCCATGGGGGACATTTGCTTATTGCAAATTACCTTTTGGATTAAAGAACATTGGAGAAAATTTTCAAAGAGCTATGTCTTACACATTTCATGACATCAAGCACATTGTGCAGCCCTATCTCGATGATTTACCTGCCCATTCATTACGTAGAGCCGATCATCTCGCTCACTTACAAGCAATCTTTATGAGATGTAGGCATTATCGAATTTGGGCTGAATCCACACAAATGTGTTTTCTGTATAGAAACATGTCATTTACGAGGATTCATTGTTTCAAAAACTGGCATTCATGTCGATCCCTCGAAGGTTGAATCTATTGTCAAATTTCCTCCTCCTTCGACTCTTCGCCAACTCCAAATTTTGCAAGGGAAAGCAAACTTTTTACGTCGTTTCATTCCTAACTACGCCGAGATAACAAAGGGTTTTACTAGGTTGTTGAAATAGAATACTCCATCCTTTTGGGATGAGATAGCTGACAAATCTTTTGATGCACTTAAACACGCATTAACCCATGCACCGTTATTGCATCCTCCCAACTACAACCAGGATTACTTCTTGTACCTCGCCGCTTCTCATTCCACCATCGGGATGGTTTTAGTTCAGGAAGATGAATTCAATAGTGAACATGTGATTTACTATCTTAGTAAAACATTGAATCCGACTGAGCTTAAATATTCACATGTCGAGAAATTGGCCTTGGCAGCTGTTCAAGCTGTCCAAAGATTTTGTCATTACATCTTACTATGAAAAACTACCGTAATTTCTGATTGTAACCCTATGATCTATATTTTGACCAAACAATTGCTATGGGACAAGTATTCCAAATGGATTGTTATCCTGCAGGAATTTGACTTGGAATTTGAAAAATCCAAGGCAGTGAAATCTTTGGTTTTTGCAGAACTGATGTGTGATTTCCAACATGCTGATACTGAAACTATGGCGGAAGAGCCCATTGCAGATGAATCCTTGTTTCTTATCAACACTCTTGATCCATGGTATGGACATATCATAGTTTATCTCCAAACCCAATCTTTTCGGCCTGCAATTTCACGATCTCAGCGACGGAAAATATGTTTCCAATCCAAACAATACAAAATTATTGGAGATACACTCTATCATTGTGGGGTAGATTCTGTTTTCCGACATTGTTTAACTCATGAAGAAGCTGAAAAGGTTCTAAATGACTGTCACTCTGGAGCATGTGGCAGTCATATGTCTGGGTATGCCACAGCCCAAAAGATATTGCGCGCTGGTTACTTCTGGCCATATTTATTTAAAGATTGTATCTATGTGGTCTGAAAATGCCATAATTTTCAAACTTTTGATCAAAAGATGCATGCTCCACCTGCTCCTCTCCACCCTATAATTGTCGTCGGCCCTTTTGCAAAGTGGGATATCAAATTTATTACATGTAACCCTCACTCATCTGGGGGGCATGCGTATATCATCCTTGCGGTAGATTATTTTACTAAGTGGGACAAGGCGATGCCTACATTTTTGACAGATAGAAAAACTGCTGCAATTTTCGTTTTCAATCATATAATTACTAGATTCGGTGTTCCTCAAGCAATTATTACCGATCATGGGAGTCATTTTCAAAACATCATGATGACTGAACTAACAGATCAACTTGGCCTGTGTCACGATAGTTCTACTCCATATTACCCACAGGCTAATGGTCTGGTTGAAGCTATCAACAAAGTTCTAGTCATTATGATCCAATGAATCATCGGTATTCATAGGTCGAATTGGCATAACATGTTATTTTCAGCACTTTGGGCATATCGAACCTCAGTAAAACATCAACTGGTTTCACTCCTTTTCAACTAGTTTACGGTTTGGAAGCTGTGTTACCCATTGAATGCAAAATCCCGTCATTGCAAATAGCCATAGAGTTACTCCCAGCCACTTCTGAAGAGGAGAAACGTTTGTTGTACTTAGCTTAGCTAGATGAGAATCGACGTGATGATGCATTAGCAATCGAAACTCATGCAAAACGAATTAAAGCTCAGTACGATCGAAATGTTACACCTCATAATTTTTCAAAAGGAGACCTAGTCTTACTATACGATCAAGCAAATGATAAGCTAGGGGCTGGAAAATTTGTACCTATGTGGCATGGTCCTTATGTTGTTAAGTGAAAGTTGGCGAAAGGGGCCTATGAATTGGTAGATTTTGATGGTGTCTCTTTGGGTAAACCCAGAAATGGTCTTTATCTAAAGAGATATTATGCTTAAATCTAGGTATGGGGATTTTAGTTAGATTAGTTTCTTTCTAGCTGGTGTGTTTTAGAAAAGTATGCTTAGTTTAGAGAGTGTTTTTATCATTATTCCTGCTTATCTTGATTTTACTCTTGATATTGTAGATGTCGACGTCTCTTCAAACATACATTGGTTTTGCTGATGATGCTTGTCGTAATACACAGAACATTTCTTCCGCAGCTTGGGTTATCTATTCACCCTCTGATGAGTTGGTATCTATGCATGGGGTAAGCCTTGGTCAAACTACGAACAACATTGAAGAGTATAGTGCAGTGATTGAGTTATTATCTGAATCCATTTCATTCGGGATTCAGAGTTTGATTGTTAGGTTAGATTCTGAACTCATTGTATTGCAGCTTAATAGAGTTTATGCCATTAGAAATCCAGTGTTATTAAGATTATTTTTGAGAGTTCATCTCTTGGAACGTGAATTTGACTACATTGAATATCATCATATTCCAAGATATTTAAATACATTAGCAGATGCAATTGCTTCTCAAATGTTAAATAGACATTTGCAATAATCAAACAGTAAATTTAAAAACATTCCATAACATGTTTTACAAGATAACTAGTAATAGTGATATAGCATAGCATAGAAGTGTGTTAAATATACATCGTCTTCGATCATAGGTTGAAAAACACCTTATGATTGGAAAAAATGATAATACAAAAATAAAAAATGTTGTATGAGTCTACAAAGGCGATCATCCTATCACTGGTGATGATCACGATAAGAAACCACTGCTTGGGCCACCCTACAAAGAAACCTCCTGAAAGGTACTGGGACCACAATCACATAGCGTTGTAACCTAAGTGGAATGTCATCTATGCTAGTCTCTGGAATATTTGTTGTCAAACACTCTAGATGATTTTCCAATTCAGTCAAGGTCTCTGTAGATTCGTCCCGTGGGGCCAGTACTGCTGCAGCTAGGTGTCTCCTCTCATAGGGCTAGAGAGTGGCTAGTCGTTGTGCACCCACATCTGCATTTGAAACTTTTTACTATCAATTTTGAACGATTTAAAAACAAAAACAAAAAAATTAAAACTTAGAAAATGTTGAGAATGATTTTACCTGAATCATCCCACTACTCTCCTGGTGGAAGAGTCATGTCTGGGTCTCCACGATAATCCATCCCAACATAAGGAAAATCCTAAATCATGAATCGTTGGTTCTCCATCCAACGAAAATACTCAGGCGGAAATTGGACAACCTCTGAACCCTCCACAGGATGACGGGCCATAACTACAACCCAACGCATCATCTTAGGCTCTCGTGGAAGTCCAACTCCAACGGAAATATGTTGTGGGACCAACATCGGGACCCTCTCTAGACCAAAGCTCACAACTAGGAAACCATATCTAAAGTTTTTTAGTTGTCCGTTCATTGCTCTAGTTAGTTGGCCTTTTACATTCGCCAACACAGCTTCGCACAAGTTGAAGATGGTGCCTCGATAATAGTATACTGCCATTCCCATTTGGGATCCAGTAGCTACATGCAGTGCTGTGCTTCCGCAGAGTTTGGTGACAGTAAATGCAATCACTTTAAGTTCAGGACGGGAGATAGTTTTGATATCTATCCCTTTGTCCTTTGTTTGGTCATTACAAAACTCTAGTCGGAGACTATCGACAGACTGGCCACCTGGCCTAGTCCCAAATAAAGATAATCATTCACCTCTCTTGGGCAAACCAGTTAGGAAATAAATGTCCTCTAGATTTATTTCGAGCCGCTGGCCACCAATAATGAAACATTGGTCCTGTATATTCCACCTGTCCACCAACCATTGCAAAAAGTCTACTTGGGCCCTCATGCCAGGTATGGCCCAGAATTTAAATAGCCTGCATGCCATCAATGCATCCAATGAAGGTTGATGATTAATTGTGGCAAGGTCCACATCTTCGTGCTCCCGTTCCCGCCAAATGAGCATTGTGTATATCCTACATTGCAAAAACGACGGATTAGAATATTTTAGTTCAAAAATTTTTGGGCGGAAATAAAAAAATTGGAGTTTTAAAACCTATTTCGCGGGGTCCACACCCACTTGTTAGGGACAGTGCATAGGTCTACACTCTTCCAAAGTAGTAGGTGTGGACCCTTGGCTCTTTCCTTTATAAGAAAAAGCTGGGGTCCGAAGGCTTCGCGTGTTGCACCTTCGGACCCCGCAAACAGTTTTTTAAACTAATTTTTCCTTAAAAAATCAAAATGGAAGCCTAAAAACGAAATTCAAACGATTAAAACGCAAGATTAAAGTGTTGTGGATTACCTGGAGTTGACGGTTTTCGATTCCAATGGACGAATTTTCCACAATATTCACCGGAAGTTTCTTACCCAAAAGCTCTCTTTTCTCACTCTCAAGTCAAACAGCAAAAATGAATTTACAAAAGCCCTTTTTATAAGTTTTTTTGAATAAATGAATTTTTTATTTGTTTATTTTTCACTTTAAAAAGGTAACTTTTTGATGCATTTTTATTTATTTTAAATAGGTATGAGTAATGTTTGAGTTTTTATGCAAAATATCGGATTTTTCAGGGGAAATTGATCATTTTCAACAAAAAACATTGGAGTCCTCTTTAAGCTCTTTTCTGACTCGTAAAAAATGAAAAGATTGCCTAGTTTTTCTTTTTAAGCTCATTAAAACGGAATTAAAAGGACAGTCCACTTACAGCTCTTTTCTAACCACATAAACATGAAAAGATTGCTGGAATTTTGTCGTTTCAAGTTCGATATTGGTTATAAAGCGATGTTTCGTTGATCGCTTTTTTACTTTTTCAAATCAAAGACACTAATTATGAAAAGTACTCCTTGATCGTACTGGTCAAGCGGTTCTCTCAAGTATTATTTTATACTTTTTCGGGCTTGGGAGACACAAATTTATGAAAAAGGACAACCATGGAGTTTTCTTAAGTTTTTCTTCTAACTCCCTAAAATTGAAAAATGCCGAGTTTCTCCTATACTGGACTCGTTAAAATGTAACAGTAGAGGACCTGTTCAATTTTAAATAGGAACAAACCACTCCTTCTTAGGGATTGAATTTTAAACTAAGTTGGACTCATCTGAAGGGTGAGCTTATAACCATGCAAATGGTATCCTCCTCAAGCTTGTCAAAAATAAAGAGGTACTTACCAAAAATGGTGGGGGAAAAGAGAGAAAAATGAACCTATTTGTTATACTGTATGTCTTAAAAAAAACATTTAACCACTCTTGAACACGACACTTTTTGTTCACCTAGGTTGGGAAATCCTTTGCCTAACAGTTAATCAAACCATATTGAAAGTCTTCAGCCGGTTTCTAGGTATTAGCTTTGGGTCAATTGTCACCAAACCATCTGCAGTGTCATTATGTGTTCAATAGGTCAGTCCAAATAAACCATTCATCTGCAAAATATCTGTCATCCATCTTGACCATCCCTGAGTTAGTCCTTGCCAAATATATTTCGTCAAACTTGATCTATGATTTCATGTTGTGGGCTTGCCTACGATGGATCACTTTCTATCAACTTCAGCTCATTATCTAGAAAGATGATCTAGAAATCGTCAGTACCTTGGAATCTACATGCCTCAATGGCAGGTTTCTCGCCTTCGACGATAGGTTGCATCATTGACCTTCGATCAAAGGATTCTGTGACATGTTCAACATCAACTCATCTATTCACATTTCATGGATCGTACTGAGTACTTTGAGAGTCATTGACATTACTGGTGGTTTCTCTCACACTTGTTAATAGTTCACATCATTTACTGGTAATCAAGTGGTTTCTACCATGTTCGACTTCGACACATTCATTCACGTGGATAGAATCGTACTATTTCAGGAAGCAGAAATCAAGACCCTGGATCTAGTTGCCACCATCCAAGCTGTGAGGGATTTTGTTATTCATCATACAGTGGACTATTCATAAATAGATGGTTGCATCCATACTATGTCTACATATGTCTATACTTGTGATGTATTACAAAATCATTCCTATATCAGAGCAGTTTAGTTAGTTGTCTAGTCAGTTTTGATCCGAGTATGGGAATACCTACCTCAGCAATGATATGTTCACATATATATATTTTGTATTGAATGTTTTTATAGGTTCCAACCAGGCTATCCATAGGATGATCCTTGAAATGATAAAGTACTTCACTCTTCTTAGATGACAAATATTATCCTCATCTATTACAGACTTCGCACTTTAGGGGGGAATCTGTTGCACAAAATATTGTCACCATGACATTCTGCAATCAGTGTGAGTCTATCACCACTTGTACTTTCCTTCTTTGCAAGTATTAAACCTCAGCTCTTCATGTCAAGCCTTGGAAAATAAGAGAAAGCCCTTAAAAATCTCTAAAACTCTGGTTCCACACTTTCTCTTAGCATTACCTGCGGTCCCACACCCACTGGTCATGTCCCCTGCGTACCTGACTGTTCTGTTTCTGTGTAATGGGTGCAGACCCCTGCAAAAGTCAAAAAGGTGCAAGTACATTCTTAAAAACTCACTTTGGGTTATTTATGGAAGCTTATATAGGGAATCTTGAGGTGGCAAGTTCACTCCTTTAAGGTTCATGCATCCCATACCTTAAGGAGCTAACCCCTTGATGTGAGGAGCTTATCCCTTTGAAGGAGGACACTATCGCTTCAGAGGTGGACCTGTAACTTCCTTCCTCTACACTATAAAATGAGGCATTGGGCTGGTTACTGAGGAGGTTGAAAGCTGAATATTTTGAGGTGAAATGCTGTTGGAATTTAGTCTTCCTAATTGAGCTTGAGAGGAGAGATTACATACCTTTTTTTGATCTCATTGGGAAAAGTGTGAGGCTTGTCAAAGTAGAGGAGATTCTTGCTTGGACCTTGGGAGGAGCTTGTACAACATCAAGGCACCAAAGGTTGTAAAGTTCTTCTATTTTCAAAGTTAATACAATCAAGTTTATTTTTCTCAATAAGCTATGTTTTATGGTTTATTTCATGGATTCCTTGATCACCATGATGAATATGATTTATTATATTAGCTATGCAGGTGTTATTTGATGTGTGCTTGTTTGTGATTGCAGGTTCTCAAAAGGAAACTCATTCGGACGATCGAAGCGTGGCTGCCAAAAACTAGCGTTGGACTTAAGGTAGGGTGTAAAACACCTCTTGGTTTTATATATCGTAATATATTTAGAGAAAAGTAGATTTGCTTGTCCTGCTTGTTGCTAGATATCTGTTGATACTAGGGAGATCGTTCTTGTCCGCAAGAAAAATTTATCCAGCCGACAGATGGAGAGGGCCAAACCATTCACATAATTCCTATCATGCACCTATGCAATCATACCCTCCTACATATGCACCTTACCCAATGCCACAACCACCATTACCTCACTTGAGTCAACCTATGCCACCATTACCTTTACCTCCACCATTTCGACCTTATCAGTTTCCTGATCAACCTTTACCCAACCCCAATAATAAAGTGATATCAATGATCCATTCTATGAACCAACTTTCTTCATCTAGATATCAAACTATGTCAGTTGGAATCAATGACCTCCAATTGAGATCAGGGAAGGTAGTAACCTCAGAAAATAAAAAGCAGCCTATGGTAATTATCAATGAGAAAGGAGAGGAGGAAACTCCTGACCATTCTAAAAAAAGATGACAACATTTAGCCTATCCATGTACATTCTGAGCCCTTGTCATCTTCTTCTAACCAACCTCCCTATCCAGAGAGGTTAATTGTGGAGAAGAAAGACCCCATTCCTGAGTCTAGCCTGGCTTCTGAGCTTAGGAACCTTTTCATAAGGGTACCTTTGCTCCAAGCTATTAAAGAGATCCCAATCTATAAAAATATCATTAGGGAACTCTATCTGAAGAAGCCAAGAAGGAGAAGAATGGAACCTCAAACTATTCAATTTGTTGGTAGAGCAGTGGAATTAATGACGGGGTGTATGCACATGGAAAAATACACCGACCCTAGAAACCTTGTTATCTCTGTTCAAATAGGTGATGTACTTGTATCCAATGTACTTATAGACCTAGGGGAAACCATTAATGTTATGACCAAGAAAACCATGGTTCAACTTTGATTGGTCCATATTCATGCTACTCCCACTGTGTTTGAACTAGTGGATAGATCTAAAATCAAACTGGAAGGGGTATTGGATGATGTGGTTGTTTCCGTAGACTCTTGGGAATATCGCACAGATTTCACTGTGCTTCAACCAAAGTATCCTATGGGAGGGTATCCCTTGATCTTGGGATGTCCATGGCTTGCTATAGTTGATTCTTATATCAGATGTCGTTATGGTGATATTTATATTTCCCGTGGAGATTCCAGGAAGAAGGTCACCTTATATCCACCTGCTAGATCCATTCAGGAGCTCCAAGACACTTTATGGTTAGACTATAGTAGTGATGAGGAGATGCATCTTGTTTCCTTGATACATCAGAATGTCAAGTCCTCGCAAGAGGGTGAGATTCAAGACTTCTTGAATAATCTAGACACCATGCCTAATTTTGAGTCACTGAGTCGAATTTTTAGTCTAGATTTTTAGGAAAGATATGACTCTCTACCTTCATCACCACCATCTCTAGCGACACATTTGTGTACTCTTTCACCTGATACTACTCTTTTTGAGATTAGTCCAGGTAAATCCTTGTATATCAGTTAAGACTTGGATCCTTCTCAGCAAGAGAAGCTTGTGAATTTGTTGTGAAACCATCTCGATGCCTTTGCATGGGGTTATGAAGATATGAAAGGCATCCCTCTTGAAACTTGTACACACCATATCTATATTCAGGATGGAGCCCGACCTATCTGACAACCCAAAAGGTGAATGAACCCAGCTCTAAGAGACATTGTAAAGGAAGAATTGCAAAAACTCTTAGATGCTACTTTTATCTATCCCATTTCTGACAGCCAGCGGGTCTCTCCATTAGTATTAGTCCTGAAGAAATATGGGAGATGGCGCATTTGTATTGACTACAAAGAATTGATTAAAGCCACTCGCAAAGATTACTTCCCCCTTCCTTTCACCAATCAAGTACTTGATACCCTTGCTGGTAAGAAGTACTTTCCTTTTATAGACGGCTTTAGCGGATATAACCAGATAAAAATATCACTTGAGGATCAAGAAAAAACCACTTCTACATGTCCATGGGGTAAATTTTCTTACCAACTGCCTCCCTTTCGGCTATGTAATGCCCCAACTACCTTTCAAAGGGTAGTCTTGGCTATTTTTGCTAACCTTGAGTGTGTAGAAATCTATATGGATGACTTCGATATGTTTAGAGATTCATTTTAGGAAGCCCTCAAGAATCTAGAAAAAGCTCTTCTTTGCTGCCAAGAAGCTCATCTCACCTTGAGTGACAAGAAATGTAGATTAATGTGCAAGGCGGGAGTGGTTCTTGGCCATCTTATTTCTGACAAAACTATCTAGGTTGACCCTGCAAAGATAGAAGTCATTCTGAGTCTCCCTATAACCAAAACTCAAAGGGAAGTGAGAGGTTTTATAGGACATGTGGGCTGCTATAGGAGATTGATTGGGAATTTCTCATGGATAGCTACCCCCCTTTTCTGACTTTTGGCTAAGGATAGTGAGTTTTCTTGGTCCACAGCTTGCCAAGAATCCTTTGAGACATTGAAGGAAAAATTAGTCCAGGCACCAGTTTTGAGAGGACCAAACTAGTCCCTACCATTTCATATTTCCTCTAATGCCTCAAATATTTCTATTGGCATAGGTTTAGGAAAGGAAGAAGAAAAACAATCTTATGTTATTTATTTCATTAGTAGAAACTTTTCACCTTTCAAACTCAATTATACAATTACTGAGAAAGAGCTTTTAGCTGTAATTTTTTCTATTAATAAATTCATACATTATATTATAGGATATGAAGTCTTTGTACATACTAACCATTCCGCAATAGTATATATGGTGAATAAACCACTAACTAGAGGTAGAGTGACTATGTGGTTACTATTGTTGCAGGAATTTAATATTACTATTGTTTGTAGACCAGGAAAATCAAATGTAGTAGTAGATTATCTTTCAAGGTTAAATAATCCTAGTGAAGCAATTCCTGTGGATGATGATTTTCCTGACGAACATCTTTTTGCTATGTTAACAAAATCCCCATGGTTTGCTGACATAGCTAACTATTTAGTCACTGGAAAATTACCACCTCACTTATCCGCTCATGAAAAGCGGAATATCATTTAGAAAAGTGTTCCATATTCCTGGATCCAAGGAGACCTCTTTTACATCGGATCAGATCTCATTATCTATAGATGTGTAAGAGAGGGAGTAGTGTTTGATATTTTAGAACCTGCCCATGATGAACCTTGTGGGGGTCACTTCGCTGATAAGCGAACTACATATAAAGTGTTATGAGCTAACTATTTTTGGACTTCCTTGTTTAAGGATGCCAAACAATATGTCAAGCGATGTGATAGCTGTCAGTGAGTTGGCTACCCTAATCAAACCAATGAAATGACTTTATGCCCTCAGGTTATGATTGAGCCTTTTGAAAACTAGGCCATTGATTTTGTAGGACCAATAAATCTAGCATCATCAAAGAAAAAACATATTTTGGTTTCTAAAGATTTTGTTACGAAATGGGTAGAAGATAAAGTTGTTTCTTTTGTTATTGAAAGAGTTGTTGTTGATTTTATTTTTACTGAAATCTTCACAAGATTTGGTGTGCCTAGAGAAATTGTTTCTGACAATGGACCGCAGTTTATTTCTAATATGGTACAGGGTGTGATGGAGCAGTATAAAATACGACACAGGAAATCTACATTGTATCACCTGCAAGCAAATGGTCAGGTGGAGTCCATGAATAAGGTGATTGAGTCCATCCTCACAAAGATGGTAAATATGCATAGAAAGGATTGGGTTGACAAATTACCAGAAGCATTGTGGGCCTATCAAACCACTTGGAGAAACAGCACAGGACACACACCATATGAGATGGCATATGGAAAACAAGTCCTATTACCGATAGAATTCCAGATCAAGACTTTCAGAACTGCAGTCCAATTGGGGCTAGATCTCTCTAAAGCACAGTAACAACGTCTTCTTCAGTTAAACGATTTATATGAATTCTGAAGGGATGTTGTACAACAAAACATCTTGGTTCAACAACAGCGCAAGAAGTGGCATGACAAGTCCATTGAGAAGAAGCAGTTCCAACCGGGTGATTCGGTACTCCTTTACGATTCTAGATTCAAATATCTTAAAGGAAAATTCCATACATGTTGGATGGCACCCTATGAGGTGGTCAAAGTGTTCAAAAATGGAGCAGTAGAAATCAAAACTATTGATGGATGAAATTTTGTGTTCCTGGTAAATGACCATAGATTGAAGGTATATTTTCAGCCCCTTACTAAAGGATATTTTATGCAGCAAGTCCAATGGCCATTTGAAAAGGAGTCGGCAGGTGGTAACACCAACCTGTTGAAGATTTGATTCCTTCTTTTCCTTATTGAAAAATAATAAAATAAAAATAAAAAGAAAAAAATGACAAAAGTAAAAAGTATAAAAAAAGAAAAAAAATTACTGTAATTATGAAGATCAGTTGACTGACATGATTACAGAAGGATCAACTTGAAAACTAGCATGATGGAAAGAATATCGAAATTTTAATAAAAAGGGAATGTTACTTGATTTTTAGATATGCTGGTTGCCACCAAGAAGAAACAGGTTCATGAAACCGAGCACTTACCCAAGTTTGGGGTAACTAGAATGGACATTTTTATGCAAGTAAATGCTTACTTCCCGCTGCAGTTATTTTTTCCTGCACTAGTGCAGGTAGATTTCAAGGTAAAAACTTTGTCTTTCTTCTATTTCCCATTTTGAAAATTTCCACTAGTTTCTTTTCTAAAATCCCCAATTAATTATCTTCCTCTTTCTTCTAAGAAACTACCCTTGCCAGATTTCATAAAATCCCTCTTTTCCCTTGAATTTTTTTCCCACATCCCATTTTGTTTATCCCTCTTGGTGATATTGTTTCAAGAATCCCTGTTGTAATGTCCCTTTCCATTCTAAATTTTTTTTACCCCCCTTCCCACTTCTTTATTCCCTCATAAATTGATTGCAGAGTTTGATGCAATCAATCCAGAAGGCATGCTCGTGAAACACAAAAGGATGGAAAATAATTTTTTCTTGTATAATGAGGGAAAAAAAATTAAGCCTAGCTACAAAATTATGTTCTATCAGATTTTCTGCTTTGGTAAAAGTCCCTGGTGCAAGATGCACAGTGCAAGCACAACGCAGTGCAAGTAGGTTTAGTGCAGGAACGAAGCTGACTGTGAAAGCAAGTAAAATTCACACAGTCCTGGAGTGTTTTATCCAGGATATTTATGGATCTTTACTTCCCTGCACATGAGTACTGATATATCATAGCATTACATGTTTCAATTAATACTTTGTTTCATCATTTACTGACTTAGGAAACATTTTTAAAGTGCAAGCTGTATAGGGTTTTGAAATCTAAATTTTTAAATAAGTGTTGAAGTATGTCTTGATTAAATTATGAGGTGGGCTGTGGGATAGCACTGCTATCCGATAGCCTGTATTCACCTTCCTTGAAATAATTTCACATTGATTGTCCATTATTACCTTACCTCATAACCCAACCATTGTAACTGTTGTGCCACCACTGCATAAACCTCCACTCCACCTAATCATTATGACTCACCTGTAGTGGTTTGATACAAATCTGTGCCTAATACGAAGAGTCATTTTCATCATGACTGGGTCAGTGGGACTAAAAATACGAAGGGTGATGAACCTTCGGCATAAATCTCTTGGAAAATCATTGGTGTCACTCGCTGGAATTCTTTCAAGGGTGTGATCAGAAAGGGTGAAGTGCAGTTTAAAATGGCACCCGTAAGGAGTGCGCTATTGTCTTTGCAGGAGATTAAGCAAACCATAGAGTACCGGAATAGTCTTGCACTTTTGTAAGAATCTATGTTCCTACCATTCTTAAAAAAATTTGATGGGTTCGACATGGCTATGGTACTGGAGTTCGCAAGGACATTCAAAGAAGACTGAGTCAGGATCAAATCATTGAAGTTAAAAATTATAGAAGAGTCTATTGCACAAGCTACAAGCTTGCCACTTATAGGAGAGCATTGGTTTAAAAAGGAGCAGCTCGGGAAGAAATGATGGCACCGGTTCATGGTTGACGAAAGGCTTAAGGTTGACTAGAGAAAGGGACTTCCACCGAGCGCAATGATTGGGAAGTGACGAGACCTCCTGTTCATACTGTAGAAATTCGTGATTGGAGAGGGATGTTATACATTGGCGTTCATGTATCACCTTCGATTGTTGCTGCACTTTGAGTCGAGAAAATTGATTAATTTCCCTTATGACCTGCTAAGGAGTCTTGAGAAAATGGCGAAGGGCATGTAGAGTGGAAACACAAGCCAAGTTGCAAACAAGCTCTACCGTCATGGGCTTATCACAATTTTGGTTAAGAAGAAGCTAGAAGAAAATAGAGTAACTTGGGGAGCATTCTTGAAGGAGTTTTGAGAAAGGAGTTAAGAGAAGTCTACTAACACAAGTACAAGTAAGAAAAGGAAAGTATAGACATCGTCTCCTGCTAAGAAGAAAGATGAAAGAAGACTAGTGCAAGCAGGGAAGAAGACTATTGAAAATACTCCACCCTTGGCTAAGAAGAGAAAGACCAGAACCTCGGTGAGGAGGAAGACTGTCTCCTAAGGGACAAACCAGTTGAGCTCTCTGATTATAATCAATGAATCACCCCAGGTTTCCCGTAAATTTCATAATCTCTCATTGATTTTAGTTGCATCACACATTGTGGGAGATGAAGAGAACAGAAAGATGACGTATTGTTGTCAACTTTTGTCAGTAGATTAAGGAAGAGGAAGGTGACATTGAGTACTAGTGAAGTCCAAACAGAGTGTCATGAGGATGAAGAAGAGCAGCGTATAGAGACCCTCGATAATTTCAGTGAATCAGACATTGAAACCATCAGTTCTTTTGAGGAACGGGATACTGAAACCCCTGTTGTTTTAGAGGAATGGGGTACTGAAGCCCCTACTATTTTAGAAAGATAGGGTACTGAGACCCCTGCTAGTCTGAATGGACAGGGTACTGAGTTCCCTAAGGAACTGGAAGAATATGGCATTAAAAACCTTGAGGAGTTGAGTGCACAAGGTACTGAAACCCTTGGCATGAAGATTGTGGAGGGCATCAAAACCCTCGATGACAAGGAAACCCCAAGTGTAGAAACCCTCGGCGATGTCATAATGCAGACATTTGATGGCCTTAACCTTGATGATGATGGGGCCTGTTTCGATTCCATTGCAGAGAAGACATTTACACCTGAAGAT
Source organism: Pinus tabuliformis (assembly GCA_031772625.1). NCBI lineage: Eukaryota > Viridiplantae > Streptophyta > Pinopsida > Pinales > Pinaceae > Pinus > Pinus tabuliformis. The sequence goes on along the minus strand of CM062815.1, from coordinate 200,195,710 downwards.
CTTAGCACGCCACCCTCTAAGCTCTACCTTAACAGCATAATAGTAGAATTGGAGCAGTGAGTTCATGACCTGGAGGCTTTCAACCAGGCCATGAAGGAACAAAGTTGGAAGAAGCAGAGCGAGGTGGAGCTACTTGCAGAGGTAAAAAGGCAGAAGCAGCAAATAAAACTATGGAATTTTCAGGCTTCCAAATGCTACAAACACCTCAAGAAGGTGACGAATTAGCTGAGAAGAGCCCAAGGGAAAAAGCCGAAGATAGTGAAAGCAGGAATAAGCATTGAAGTTTAGGATTGAGAGCTGGCCACTCATTTTTGAGGATTTTTTTGCAGAAGGTAAAATGTTGTGTGAGGACATACAATAACTTAGGGATGGGAGGATGTTGGTGTCCCAAATTGCCCTATTTTTACTCAATTTCTATAAAAATTAACCTCTGTTTTATCTCAACTTAAACCTCTCTTTCCTGCACTAGTCCAAGATTACTACCTATTCCTACATATGCTTCATATTTTACATTAAGATTTATTAAAGTGATTTCTTAATAAATTTTACATAGATTTCATGCCTATTAAGTACCTCTTGTAACTTATGATAATTTCCTAGAAGTAATTGAGAAACTTAGTGTTAATTATGAGTTAATATGACCAGAGTAGGTAGATTCCTGCACCGCCACGATGATTGGTCTGAGATTTCCATGAGATGAATCTTTCCACATGGATGTTTTGATCCATGACTCTAAGTTCAGTTGCTGGTTAACTGAGGATGGATATCGATGGTGCATAATCAGGGATGTTTTCCAAGGATGGTCTACGGCCAGTGAAGTACACGTTCCATTATAACTATTAGTTGATTTTGTAATGTTCAACTGTTAGTCTATTCAGCCGAAAGGCCTGAATAAGAAAATGAATGTAAATAGTGGAATATGGCTATGGCCAAAAGGATGTATAAAATATAGATTATAGATAGAACTAGCTAGCGATCCTTACATGTAATTTCATTTTCTATGTAATTTGGTATCACCCTCAGCTCTAGGATGGACTCGCACTACTATGTACATTTGCTGATCAAGTAATACAAGGAATACGTCATGTTATTCATGCACTATGTTTAATTTATCTTTGATGCATACTTAAGTGTTAAGTCTTTTCGTTTCTTAAAAGGGAAACGAGCTAGTTGGCTAGGGCCCAGCCAACCCAGCTCGTTTACCCTTGTGCTTTCATTATTCGTAAAGACTATGTGGATATTTCCCTTTGTAGTTTCGTGGTGTGAATAGTATTATATTTATTTCTAAAGCTGTGATTTAAATCTATTTCAGAGTTAAGTGTGAAACAAATTCATGGCTTGGGATTTAATTGAGTTATTTCTTTTCTGTAATTCCCTTCTCACATTTCTTTGCTCACAGTTCTTGTCTCGATTTGCTTCCGCTTGGATCGTGTAGGAAGCCATTTTCTTGTACCAGTGCATGTGATTTCTTGCACTCAGGCTCAGTCATTTATTTGGCAACAAACATTGAATTTCTTTCCCTGATTATCATTTCAGGTATTCTTGTAAGAAAATGGGCTGCTCATTTCAATAATTGTCTTAAGCATTAAAAGTATATTTTTGAAGGATCTAAGAACAATTGCAGGAATTTATCATAGACACGTTATACTTGCATTTTATGCTTTACGACCAAGGACATAAATACTTTAAGTGGATTGTCGAAGTTAGATGATGCATGTAATATCATTTAGACTACTACTTTGATTACTTCAAGTTGCTTTCATTTCATGAAGTTTACTTCCTTTGAAATGTTTACTTAATTAAAGCATTTCTTTTCCATAGATAATTTATCTCAGAATTTTGTTTGCAATTGCAATTCTTTTTCAGCACATCTTTCAATCTTTTTGAAAGTAAATTAGAAGCTTGGTGTTGGGAAGCGGATCCCCCCATAGCGGGTTTTTGGGGCTTGTAGCTTGAGTTTTGGTCAATGTTATGTAAAGACCCCACAAACTGCGGGCGAGGAGCGTGAGAGTCTAGGGTTGTCTGCCCTAAAATAATGTAATTTAATATAGAATATGTCAGCCTACCCATGTTTTGTGGACCATGTGAATGTATAAATAGAGAGAGGCTCTAAGTGTAAAAGGAAGTTTTTTTGGTCTTAAGTAATATGGGTCTTTGAATGAGGAATTCGCTCTAAGTCTGTAAGTCCAAGTCTTGGGTCATAGTAGTAGTAAGAGGCTCTGTAGCTAAGTGCGCAGAGGCTTGGTAGAGTCCACAGCTATGTGCATGGAACATTGCAGTTGAGTGCACAGGGCGGAGTTGGGATTGTATCTGAACAGAGGACTAATAAAACATAAGTTAATTATGGAATATTTTGTCTCTATGCTTCTAATATCTTTATGCATCTCTTTACTATTTATGATTATGGACACTTGTTATGAATGTTGAACGATTAATGAGAATATTGGGCCGACATAATTAAGTTAAGATCTATAATAAACACACAATCAGGATAAGGATCTAGAGAGCTCCTCTTCACACTCTTTACAAAGCTACGCAGAAGCAGTTACACAAGTTGCGAAAGATAGACGGCTGCAGGGAGCAGCACAAGTACACAAGATTGATTCGTGAACTTCCCAAACTTCATCAAGACATCCCTAGGGTGCGGAAACCTAGTACCAGCACCCTCCCATACTACCTTGGGTGAGACCTTAGTTTGCGCTCCACGGATTGTTGCTGAAAAGGCCAGTAGTTTCGAGATTTGTTTGGCTAAATCACTTCTGAACCTGGGTCAGGCCCCAAAAAGCCAACAAATGGTTTCATTCCCGAGACCAGGATCTACCTAAGGGATGTCTGATGTCATGCCATTAGAACTCAACAAAGAAGGAAATTGAAGAATGGTTGGACAAGAAGCTTCATTGAGTTCGCGGTAAACATGACCGTGAGCTATAGCGAAGTAGAGTGATGTTTTCTCAAAGGACCACGAGGTAGGTACATTAAATGGTTGAATACTTGGATTAATATGTTGTTATGTGAAAAGCGGGTTATGTGAATACCTTAATGTTTGAAACGACGTAGAGCAGAAAGATCTACAAAGGTACCGAGGGATTAGGAAACAGTCCCCTAATTTCACCTTCATGAGAGAGCGAGGAAAGGCACGCTCGGGTTTCTCCAAGAAGTGCAGTCAATTTGATAAGGTAGTGCATTCCGTAGTTATCACCTCCACTTATGGCATCACCTGTTTCACCTACTTCACCTCCATCTTCAACCACCCCACCTCCACCAAACCCGCAGTTCAGCATGGCGAGCGCAATCAAGCTACCCGTATTCAAGGGGGTAGGGAATGAGGATTCAGACCAGTTCTGGTTCGTGGTAAGATCAGTATGGGAAGCACAAGGGATCACAAATGACAACATTAAGAAGGCCACATTGGTGAGCGCGTTGTAGGATCGTGCGATGAGATGGTATATCAAGCACTTTAATGATCACCTAATTGCAGGAATAGCGGAGATCCATAATGCGCTGAACAGAGAATTTAGTCGATTGAAATCAGAGACACAGTCGATCATCAAATTTAAAGAAATCACGATGCTTTCAGGTGAGACCCCCTGGGATCTGGGTCAGAGGCTGAAGAGTACGATCCGCGAGGCTAATACGATGCTAACGGATGTGCAACACCTTGCATGGTTTGTGGTGTCTTTGACACCACACCTGAGGATGGCGCTGTCACAACAGAAGCTTTCAACCCAGGCCGAACCATTGGAAATGATGATGAGGTTGCATGAAACATCGATATAGGATCTGGGGTTGGGAGTCCAACAAATCTACGTGCAACTATAGAATCTATGCTTGGAGATGCAGAGTTTGAAGCAAGATAGGGTGCCACATCCAGAGGCATGTGAAGAAGTGTGGTGCATAAAATACAAAGGCTAGGGCCATGACAAAGACCATTGTCCAGTATTCGCGAACTACTTGGCAGGAGGGGGACCAATGCTGTTGAGACTAGAGGCACAGGCAAGGCCAAGTGCAGCACCTATGCTATGGTGCGCAATCTTTCGGATAGGAGGAAAGCACACAACAGATAACTGTCATCTGTTGTAGAAGTATACACAGACTCCGCAGCAGCTGTTTTGTAATTTCTGTAGGTCGGTGGGCCACGACGAGCGTACTTTGCACAGCTATGAGTTGATGATGGAGCAGACCCTAGCCTATAGAATGCAGACAAAAATGTGAGGCCTCGACCCATTTGCAGGGATGGCGCATGATGGATTTCAAAGGCGAGGTCGAGGAGAAGGAGGAATGGGACCAGGAAGGGGCCGTGGATAGTTAATTTGTTACAATTGTGGAGGACCAAGGCACTACGCCCATGATTGTACTAACCTGACAAGAGTATCCTGTTCATACTATGATCAGTTTGATCATGAAATGATATATTGTCCTACGCTAATCGCACAGATGTGCGAGAAAGGGGTACTTCAGCCTACTCCAACTCAAAATATTTAAATGATGAGGCCTGAATCACGTGAGGAGGACCTAAATGTGAATATAATGCTCAGAAGCGGTGTGACTATAAGGGAAGATAGCGGGAAGCATCCCAAGGAAGATACATGGGTTGGCAAGGCTCCTACAAAGGAACCTGAGTTTGACTTGGAACGTGCAAAGGAGGCGTTCATGAAAGCTAAGAAGAGCTTCGCGAAGGCCTCCACTTCAGGTAGTAAGGATCAACCAGAGACAGGAATGAATCCTTCTATGCTTACTACCTTTCTGGAAACATGCATGAAACTTCTGTGCGACAATAAGGCAGTTAAAGGACTACAGGAGTTGATAACTAGGTGCACAGGGTTAGGGGAATCGCGCATAGTTCTAAAACTGGGAAGGCATGCATTATGCACTGGGAGGGAAATGAGATTGACGGCGCAGATTGGTGAGTATGAAATGGATTAGGCAATCCTAGACCTGGGTTCAGACGCGAATGTGTTACCAAAGCAGATATGGGCACACATGGGTAGGCCCATGTTACAATGGTCCCCTATTCAATTATGAATGGCGAACCAATAAAATATTTTTCCCATGGGGAGATTGCAAGGGGTAATAGTTGATATCAAAGGCGTGAGCACACATATGGACTTTGAAGTAATAGAGATTGTTGATGACAGCAATCCTTATCCCGCATTGCTAGGAATAGACTGGGCCACTGATATGAATGGAGTCATCAATCTGAAGAAGCGGAAGATGATATTCAAGAAAAAGTCCCTACACGTAGTAGTTCTGCTAGACCCAGCTGAAGGAGCACGCTGCACTGAACCCATGTGCGACGATTGAAGCGACGATGAGCTGGATTGTATCTACAAGATAACTATGCGAGATCAGGATTGAGTGAATCCGACTGCAGATGGAAGGATCTCATGGGAGCGTGCAGGTTCCTGCACCTCGGATTCAGATGAAGAAGATGAATGCTGACACAATCGGTTGAACAAAGTGACAATGCTGAATCGCAACATGATGACTAGATCATTGTGTTGTGTAACAACCCAGGCCCGAGATCTACCAACATGTGATGGATTGACAACAGTGGATGAATTCTTGAGCAAGTTTGAGATCACAGTACTAGAGCAACAGTGGTTTAATGCATTGAAGTGGGTGCTGCATGCGACACTTGTGCGTTGGTGGGGAACACATCAAGGAAATTTTGAAACTATTACAGGAGGATGATGTGGCTATGATTTAGGAAACCTGAACTATGGATAGCAGACAAATACGATGGACGTGATGACCCATGCACGTTCCTAAAAAAATGGACCAAGGCTAATGGGGAAGAACCTCAGCTTGAATGGGTACACTTATATTACCATACCTTGGATGTCATACCCATGAATTGTTATACCAAGACGAAGTTTCGATATGGTATGGGCAGATGGGATGTCCTGTGCGAGGGATTTTTGTTAACATTCACATTTGAAGACCGATGGTCGGATATTGTTGATGGCACTGCAAGCTGTAAAAGCCACCATCTTCAAAATACCACAGGAACCATGGGAATTAATTCAACCAGCATGGGCAACCCAATTAAGTAGTGCCCTAGAATGTTATAATGTATAAGTAGAGGAGGATGATTACAACCCTCAAAATATTAATATTCTAGAAATTGAAGGGTGCTGCAAAGTTTGAGGACCATCAGTTGAGGATCCCGACATCACTACGCCACTCAAAACAAAGCAGGTAAACATTGGTATAGACACGGAGCTGAAGTACGTGACGCTTGGGGACTATTGGATGATGCTATGGTAGATAAGGTCACCGAGTTACTCTGCGAATATTAATATTTGTTCCCAACCAAAATCACGGACTTAAAGGGGATCATTGGCAACTTAGGGATGATGAAGATCACTCTGAACTGGACATGAAGCCAGTTAAGTAACGACCTTACCATTTGAATCAGAAGTATAAAGAAAAGGTCCATGAAGAATTAGAGAAAATTCTTGCAGCTGGAATTATTGAACCAGTGGACGAATCCGATTGGGTGAGTCCTATGGTAGTATAGGAGAAAAAACAAAAGGGTGAAATTAGAATCTGCGTGGACCTTAGGAAGTTTAATGATGCCTGTGTTCACAATCCATTCCTGACACTATTTACAGATGGAGTATTGGAGAATGTTGGCGGATAGGAAGCTTACTCATTTACAGATGGGTTCTTAGGGTACCATCAGATCAATATCGCACCAGAAGATAGAAGCAAGACAACCTTCGCAATGGAATGCGGGTTTTCAATACACCATTATGCCCTTTGGACTCAAGAACGCGCCAGCGATATTTTTACGCGTAGTGGGGGCCACATTCAAGGAATACATCCACAAGTTCTTGGAGGTCTATTTGGATGATTAGGCTGTATTTGGGTTAGTTAAACACCATATAGCAAGCTTAAGGTTGATGTTGGATACTTGTTGACGACACTAGATTGCATTGAATCTTAAAAAGTGCACCTTCCTCATCCTCTTTGGAAATCTGCTTGGCCATGTGGTCTGCAAACAAGTCCTGATGGTGGACCCTACGAATATTGCCATTATTCTCAATCTGGAAGTGCCACGAAGTGTAAAACAACTATGCACCACTTTGGGGCACACTGGTTACTGTAGAAGTTTATTAAGACCTGTGCACACATAACAGCGCCAATGGAACAATTATTGAAAAATGACACTACATATTGTTGGAATGATGATTGTAAGAAAATTTTGGATGTTCTCAAGGAAAAAATGGCATCCGCTCCCATCTTAGTTTTCCCAAAATGGGACATAGAATTTCGTGTACATGTTCATGCGTCGTGTATTGCGTTGGGTGTTGTGCTTACATAGGAATGCATGGAAGGCATGGATCACTCAATTGCATTTGCGAGTTGACAGCTGTCATCATAAAGCCAGGACACCTAAATGCAGAACCAAATCACCTATCACGAATTGAGATTAGTGAGGAGCCAACAAATTTGGAGGAAGGACTACCTCATGTACAGCTCTATGCAGTGCATGTCACGGATGGCCACTTCAAATATATAATCCATTGCTTAACCATAGGGACTGCACCGTAGGAATATTCAGTCTAGCAGAAGAAGGAATTTGTGGTATGCACGACGAACTTTTCTGTCATTGCAGGGCACCTCAAAAAAGTGGGAAACGATGAGATATTGTGAAGATATGTACCTGAATTTGAATGAGGATAGATCGTCACGGAAGCACATGGGGGGGGGGGGGGTTGCAGGAGGACACTATGCAAGACGGGTGATAGCACAAAATATTCTTCGCGTTAGGCTATGGTGGCCAACCCTACATCAAGATTCGAAATCATACTGTCGGGCCTGCGATGTATGTTAACGGACTGGGAAACCATCATGAAGGGATGAAATGCCACTCAATCCATAGATGACGCTGCAGCCATTCGAAAAATGGGCAATATACTTTGTGGGGCCAATCAAAACTCCGGGGAAGATGGGTGCACGCTACATCATCACCGCGACAGAGCACCTGACTCAATGGGTGGAAACACAACCAGTTAAGGACTACATAGTTGCCACAACTGTGAAATTTTTGTTTGACAATGTGTTGACATGGTTTTGATGCTCAAAAATTTTAATGAGTGACCATGGAACACACTTCCTAAATGAAACTATCAACACACTCACCGAGGAGTTCTAGGTGTATCATCAACAAAGCATGTTGTACCATTCGCAAGCTAATGGGTGTTGGCTTGTTGGGGCTTGACCTAGGTTCAGAAGTGATTTACCCAAACAAATCCTAAAACTACCAGCCCTTTTGGCAAAAGTCTGTGGAGCGTGGACTGAGGTCTCACTCGAGGTAATATGGGTGGCCACTGGAACCAATTTTCCGCACCCTTGGGCTGTCTTGATGGGTCTTGGAAGGCTCGCGATCCCACTCTGTGTGCTGCACTACTTCCGCACAACTATCTATCTAGTGCAACTACCTTCGCACAACTTGAATGAAGAGCGCAAATGTTCTTTACCCTTTACTATGCTTATTATTATTATAGAACTTGAATTAAATTAAGCGGGACCAATACTTTCAATTACTATTCAACATAAATAGACATGCGCGCAATCATAAACTATAAACAAGTGCATAAACAGGAATAGAGAAATAGATATGCGATGTTTGAAAACCAACTTATCGTTTATTAATATTTTGTTCTAGTACAATCCCAACTCCGCCCTGCGCACTCAGCTGCAGGGGTCTGCGCACACAACCATGGACTCTACTAGGCCTCTGTGCACATAGTTGTAGAGCCTCTTCCTATTCCTATAACCCAAGACTTAGACTTACAGACTCAGATCGAATTCCTCATTCAAAAACCCATAACATCTTAGATCAAGACTAAAAAAACTTCCTTCTACACTTAGAGCCTCGCTCTATTTATACATTCCCATGGTTTGCAGACCATGGGTGGGCCGACACATTCTATATTTGTTATGAAACCAGCTCACAAAAAGATAGAAAAGATAGATGAACGCCTTAGAAATAAGCCACTTTGAGGGGGAAACCTCCTTTACATTACACAAATGAACAATTCTTGGATGATACAAATGACAAGACCTCCTTTCTATATATAGGAGTCTAAGGGGTCATAATATAATGAGATATGACATAACAATAATAATGTAAGTGCACAATAATAACAATAGTGGGCTTATACGGAGCACAATAGTAACAATATGGGGACTACATGGGTACAAAAATATAATAAGGGGGTTGTACTAATCAATAAGGGGTTACACTAGTAGTATAGGGGCCTAACATGCCCCTCTCCTTCAAAAAGTGTTGTCCTCAACGCTTGAGTAGTTCTTGATGCTTCTGTATAAAATTCTTGTCCTCCCATGTGGAATCTTCAGTGGGTAAGTTCTTATACTTGATGAGGTACTTTGAAATTGATCGATTTCATAGCTGTTAGGTTCTTGTTTCTGTGACTGTTCCAGGTTCCAATATGATTTTTCCTTCCTCTTCAAGTTCTGGAAATATTGTTTGAATTGGGATCTTCTGCAAATTTTGAATGAGTGGTCACACTTCTTCGTCCTTCTTCCATTCCTCCCTTACTTTGTTTATCCAATCTGGTTGGATAATATAAATAGCACAAAACAATGCTTCCAAATCCTCATCCTTTCTTGAGAGTGCATCTGCAACAAAGTTTTGCTCCCCTTTTCTATAGATGATTTCAAAGTCATAACCCAACATATTTGTAACCCATTTTTTATGTTCTTCTAAAGATAATATTTGTTCTAAAAAGTATTTAAGACTATCATGATCCATTTTTACCTTGAAATGTCTTCCCATTGGGTCAGGTCACCATTTCTTAAGTGCATGTAGTATTGCCAACATTTCCTTCTCATAAATAGCTTGCTTGAGATGTAGTCGTAAAAATACCCAATCACCTACATCAAAACATTTTTCACTGCGATGTTGATCTACCTGTTGTTTCATTCGATTCTGCACCAAAGTGGTGTTATCTTTTAAAAGTTGGAGAACTTGTTGTTGATGCTTGATGTGATCTTTCACTTCTTGAACCTTTTTCTTCTTGATATGTCCTTCTATATTTAGAGTTTGAGGAGTGGTAATTTCTTCCAATGCTTTACAAGATATGGTCGAATTCATTTCTTGATGCTTGATGTGATCTTTCACTTCTTGAACATTTTTCTTCTTGATATGTCCTTCTATCTTGATAGTTTTAGAAGTGGTAATTCCAGCCAATGCATTACAAGATATGGTTGGATTCATTTCTTCTTTCTCGATGTGATCTTTCACTTCTTGAACCTTTTTCTTCTTGATATGTCCTTCTATCTTGAGAGTTTGAGGAGTGGTAATTCTTGTCAATGCTTTACAAGATATGGTCAGATTCATTTCTTCTTTCTGTAGGGTTGGTTCTTGGTGTATATCCTCTTCTTTTGATGTTTATTGATCCTTTTCTTCCTCCTTTTCATAATCTATGTAAAATAATTTCTTCTGAGCACACTTATGGCCTTTAGTGCATTTGCTATCACAATTGTAACAAAGCCATTTTTCTCTTTTTTCTTCCAATTGTCATGGTGTCACCCTTGTAGGTTGCGGAAGGCTAGCAGAAACAACACTTCCATGTTTATAGTTGTGAGGGGTAGAATTAATTATTTCCATAATTTTTCTTTCCACTTTTCTTGCCAACCTGAATGCCTTCTCCAATGAATCACGTTCCCAAAGATGAACCTCATGTTGAATGTTGTACTTTAAAGTCCCTATGGAGACATCAATCCTCTGCTTCTCTGGAATATCATTTTCCCTTATATTCAATTTTTGAAAGTTCTCAATGTGCTCTTCCATTGAACACTTTTGTTTGAGATTTATCAATTTGCTAAAGAAGGTGTTTTTGTTTGTATCCTCATAATGTGCTATCATTTCCTCTGTGAAAATTGACCACGTGACAAGTGGTTTACGAGAACAAAGCCCTTTATACCATCAAAATTGATTCAGTTCTAAATAATTAGATGCAATACATATCTTTTGTAACAATGGTACACCATGTAGATCAAAATATTTCTCCATTTGTGGTATCCAATTTACCAGATCCTTGCCATCAAACTTCCTCATCTCGATTTTTCTTGATTTTAGGAGCTCGATCTTGAAATTACTGTAACTTTGTAATTTTGGATCTTCCAGTTCTAAAATTGTGACCTATAGTAGCCCTCTATGTCCTATTTCCAATGCCACCAGTCTAATCCAAATTGGATTCTCCAAGGAAGAGTTATGCCAAATCTCCCACGGTGACTTTATTATAGACTAGTTCCGTAGAGCGAACTTGTACGACGTGCCACGTCTCATTGTTTTGACCATGGATCTGAAAAATATATACAAGAAACTACAGTCCATCCTCTTTCTATAAGTTAATACGAAATTTCAATCATATGTTTAGAGAGACAGTTATGACGATTTTCCCATGGTGAGCTGTTTGGAATGTAATTCAGGGGTCTGTGAAAACCCTAAATTCCTCAGAGTATATCTCCAAAAATATAGAGATACAAGATCTGCAATTTAGAGCCAAGGTTTAGAACGATTTCTTCTCAAATGGGTTTTTGGTTTAGCTTCTGAAACTTCATAGAGAAGGAGTTATAGCGAAAATCCCAGGATGTCTTGTTTTATCTCAAATTCTAGAGCTTGTAAAAACCCTAACTTCCTCAAATCATATCTCTGACAATATAGCGAGACAAGCTCTGAAATTCAGACCCAAGGTTAAGAACGATTTCATCTCAAATGGTTTTTTTTTTAGCTTCTGAAACGTCGCAGAAAAAGTTATAGTACAAATGGCATGATGACTTGTTTGGAGTAGTGAAACCCTAGAATCCAAAGCTCTAATACCAAATGTTATGAAACCAGCTCACAAAAAGATAGAAAAGATAGATGAACACCTTAAAAGTAAGCCTCTTCGAGGGGGCAATCTCCTTTACATTACACAAATGAACAATTCTTGGATGATACAAATGACAAGACCTCCTTTCTATATATAGGGGTCTAAGGGGTCATAGAATAATCAGAGCCGACATAATAATAATAATGTAAGGGCACAATAATAACAATAGTGGGCTTCTATGGGGCATAATAGTAACAATATGGGGACTACATGGGTACAACAATATAATAAGGGGAAGGGGGTTGTACTAATGACAATAAATGGTTACACTAGTAGTATAGGGGCCTAACAATATTAAATTACAATATTCTAGGGCAGAATACCCTTGACTCTTACACTCTGTGCCTGCATTTTGCAGTGTTTTTACATCACATTGACCCAAAACTAGGCTTTAAGCCCCAAAAATCCACTATGGGGGGATCCGTTGCCCAACAGGCCCCCAACACAATCATCATGACTCATCCCAAGTCACTCGATCATTGTGGTGATCTTTGTTGGAAGTTCATCCAGCAACCTTTGCACTTCTCTTATGATGGCAACGCACTCCTTTGACGTCCGCTGTATCAACTAGCCATGACTCTCTGATGCGTCATTGTTAGGGGAACCTTCTTACCATAGCCTAGATGCATTCAGCATCTGTGCTAGCTTTTCCTTGATTGTGGTGGTGACCAGGAAGGCTTCCTTGAGCCAAGGCTAAAGGCGTGCCTTCAACATTTCTTCTTTCTGGCACCTAGCATGGACTTATTCCTTGAGAGCCTAGGCCTCCTTCATTCTTGTAAGGTGCTGAGTAAGGGAGACCATTTGTGCAGTCCTCTGACATTGTCATATGCTTGCTGTAGCTGCCATGCTTCTGCCTCCAGTTGCTGTATGGTTGGATCTTCCTGCAATAAAGTGAGCGTGAGGAGGGAATGATCCAACAATCCTGTGCAGTCCTATACCGCATGCTCTATCACTGCCAACTCTAATTGAATGATGTGGTGACACTACTCTTTGACTTCCGGGGATGTAGAGGGATGCGCCTTTAGATGTAGCTCAGCAATTTGCAAGTTCAACTCCAACTGAACTTTTACAGCCTCCTCTTTGGCCCTACTGAATACTACCACCATGTGATGAATCTTTTCAGCTGTTGGGAGTTCCACTAGCATAGCCAATTTTGGTACACTACTACAAGCCTCCTCCACGACCTCTTCCAATCCTTGGTTGTGTAAAACCAAGTCGTCGCACTATAGACTGATCTGCTCCAGATTTCCCTTTTGTTCCATTAAGACCTAGAGGACGTAGCCTTCCCTGGCATGGAGCTCAGCAGTTACCCCATCCTACTCTCTGGGAAGGGTGGCCAAATTCAACCCCTAGCCCCTCATGTCACCTTCAACTTCTATTAAGATGATGCCTGCTAGTAACAGGAAAGTGTTCATTATGCGGCCTCGCAACATCTGCTCAGCTTCAGCTGTATCTTCTGCTAGGTGCAGTGTCATCACTCTTGGGGGTCGCACCTATAATGCTTGCAACTGCGCTCTAAGCGCCCCCAACACAGTTGTCTTCTTTGTTAGAAACTCTTCCAGAGCATCCTTAGTGGCATCACGAACTGGTTCGCTACTATCAACAAGGTCTCTGTCCATGGTCTTTGTTGTCTTTGTCCGTTTGCGTGCGATTGGCTTCTCCTAGATGAGTAGCCTTTCGATTTGGGTTGATTTCATTGTAAGGTCCGGGCATTCCTATGTCTCAACCTCCCCTTGTATGTCCTGGCTTCGTGGACATTTCCTGACCTTCCTTGGTCTCTTCGGTGGGCGCGGTTGTGGTTTGTGCCATCTGCTATATTGCTGCTGCCTCAGCTACCTTCTGCTCGGTGGCCGCTTCTTGTTCCTGACACTTTCTCTCCGCCAGCTTCGCGATGTGTAGCTTGGTCTCCTTCTTCTTCTGCTATGTTGTGATCTTCTCCAGTTCTGCCAAGTCTGGGGCACGCCACTCTAGAGACCATGATGTCATCACTTCAAAGATTGCATCATCTGTGGCAATGAACAATAGTTTTACCCATGCTCGGGCTAGATTCTTGTTGGCTCGGATATACAGGTTATGCATATCTGCCTTGAATTCTATTGCGCTTTGTAAACTGTTATATACTATTAGGGAAAAGTGTAGCCTATGGTTGATACATTTTCATAAGCTCACCTCTACGAATGCCCAAAACACTTTTATCTCGCAAATCCTTGTCATCTTTCATTGCCCAGAGTGAGGTGTACCTCACGGCCTCAAGTAGGTTCCTCTCAATGGTGGGAAACTAGTTGTCTGCCAGTAGCTCCCCAGTAACCAACATGATGGATAAGAGCAACGATGTGTAGTTGAAGGTCTTACCCTACTCTTGGGCTTCCCTACAATTCGTCAAAAATTCATCGTAGAGAAACTGCACCCAGTTGAACTGGACCCCCTCTGCGCACTACTCTGCCAACGCAATTACCGATGCTGGAACCGCATCTGCATGGAATTTCCTCATTATCTTGCCGGCCGGTAGCTAGGTGGCTACATGCACCCCTTTATCCTTGATGCTTGATATTACATACCCTTGCTTCCTCTTCTCCATCTTGTATTTGGCCTTCATCGCTTCCATGAGGGTCAAGACGTCGCTTTTTCCTACTAGGGCTACGAGATTGTTTCCTTTGATGGGCAACCGAGAAATTTGGTGAATTAAGTTGGCTATGATGGGAATTGGCTCCTTCAGCCAATGATACCCATCATTTACTAAGCACAGTAGTTGCCATATGACAAAACTTGTGATGGGCATGTTGTGATAGTGGGGTATCCACCGCAGATGTAGTAACCTAGCCTTCTCTACACAGCGTAACCATTTCTATTGCAACAATTGCTCCGTGTCCAGCTGTGGGAACTTCCCACTGCCCGCAAGGTCCCAGTCTTCAAACTTTATGTTAGGCACCTGTCCTAGCAGCAGAATATCAAATCTTATTTCGTTCAGAAGCAGCGGGGTCTGGAGCACACTCTTCGTGGCCTCCAGGTCCTTTGGTATGTTAGTTGTACCTTTCCATAGGGGGGTAACTTTATCGCTGAAGGTATTCAGGAAACATTGTTTGCCTCATCATCCTATGCCTCAATTTGAGCGATCAGGGCTTGCAAATATTCCTCCTCCTCCTCTGTTTCAACTGCAACAACTTTTTCCTTCTCCGTCATTGACAATTTACTCATTCGTGGGTTCCGTGGTGATACTTGGACTGGCCCCATTGGCTGCTTGTTTTTCTGTGGTTGCAGTGTGTGTGGGGACTTGGAAACCTCTAGTGTGACTGCTACCTCTCCAAGATCCTCCTGGGGCTCTAGGGTTACTTCCATGAATCGTACTCTGGTTCTCATAGTCGTCATTGTTTCTACATGGGATTAGGTCAGTCGCACTCACGGGTGGCAAGGTAGCTTGG
Source organism: Pinus tabuliformis (assembly GCA_031772625.1). Taxonomy (NCBI): domain Eukaryota; kingdom Viridiplantae; phylum Streptophyta; class Pinopsida; order Pinales; family Pinaceae; genus Pinus; species Pinus tabuliformis. The sequence goes on along the minus strand of CM062815.1, from coordinate 200,180,382 downwards.
TGCTCAGTACTCTGTACTGGCTTGAATCTCAAATAACCAAGTATTTCCTGGAAGCTACCCTAAGGGATTTTATAGTAACGTTTGAATTTGAATTCATCCATTCCCTCCACTTTTGATTCATTAATATCTTCTTGTTAGCAGATCATCCTAAATCTAGCTCTTAATTCTTATCTTAATGGCCCGCTGCCCATTCCTTCCTGCCTTAAATTAGACCTCTTATCATGAATAGTGACATCAATGGTCACTTCACAACCTACCAGCGCAGCAGCACAACCCCTGATGTACGACTGCGATCCCTGTGACATACTAGCCCTGCGCTGAACCTTCTCTCCACGCATCTCTCCTGCAGACTCGTTTATAGTCCAGTGCCTTCTTTCAACTGCTTGGAGCGTTGACATTGTGCTTCCTACAAATAGTAAAGTGGTTGCACCCCTAGTGCAAGGCTCCGATTTTCCTACTAGCCCTGGTTGTGGGCACCCTTTAAATATCCTTGTGTCCGGTAGTGCATTGCATTCTTCTTTGTATGGTACGCTCCCCTGTTTAGTAAGGTACGGTCGCAGCCATGATAGCAGGGTCGCAACTCTTTCTAATGTAGTAGTAGGTCTAGCTAGACTTGGTCCCATCATGCGTAGTTTCTCACGGCTTGCTTGTGCAACTTCGGTTTCCAGTTCGCTGATTTCTTCATCTAATGTCATGCCATTCTTCCTCATTCATGCCCACTATTCTTCGAGTTCGCGAAGTTTCAAGCTCCCTTGCCGAATGGCTTCCTGTAATTACCTAATTCTTTTACCAAGGTCCTCGCGTCCTATCCCTACTGTGGGAGCTGTGGTCTCAGGATCCTTCTCTGTCCTCCTAGTTTCCTTTCTTCTTGTTGGGGTCATTTCCACGGTCTGGTTTTTGCTTATGGTCCTATAGGCCCATCAAACCGCTGGTATGCATAGGTTCCAATTGGTATGTCTAATCTGGTGAACTCTGTTCATGACTTCACATAGCTTTTTGAATGCTCCAATGCTAACTGTTTGTGGAGTGCGTCGCCTTTCCTGCTGCCATTTCGGGTTCTTATTTTTTATCCTTAGTCTAGGAGGTGTTTGCATAGCACACGTCTGCACCCATTAACACAAGTGGGCATGCAAACTACTTCATCCTAGTGGCCTGGCTCGTGTTCATCGCTGGTGACTTCCAAACCATAAGTGCATCCATCTGTTACATTTGCGCCAATTTCCAATATTGTTCTGATGTGTATTCCACCATCCCATGGGTGTTGTGTGCAACGCCCATTCTAGCACACCATACCTACTGCTGTTTTGGAACTGCCCTTTCAAATTTGTCTAAGAATTCATCCACGCCTATCTCCGCATCATATGTTAGCAGTTCCCTTACTTCGGTCATCATGCACCGTAGTGATCTAATCATCATTTTACAATTCAGCATTGTTACTTCATGCAACCAGTTCTGCCAACGTTCTATTTCTTCATCTGAATCCAAATTACAGGAACTGTTGCACTCCGAGGAGATTCTCCCATCTGCGGTCGGGTTCACCCGATCTTGGTCTTGCGTTGTTATCTAATAAATGCAATCCAGCTCATCGTCATTGTCATCATCACACACAGGTTTAGTGTTGTGTGCTCCTTTGGCTGGATCTAGCGGAACTACTATGCGTAGGGACTTTCTCTCGAAAATCATCTTCCGCTTCTTCAGGTTGATGAATCCATTCATATCTATGGCCTAGTTTATTCCTAGCAATGTGGGGTAAGGGTTGTTGTCATCAACAATATCTATCACCTCAAAGTTTGTCTGTGTGCTCGCGCCTACGATGTCCACGGTTACCCCTTGCAACCTTCCCATGGGAAGTATATTTTGTTGGTTCACCATCTGTAATTGAATCGGGGACCACTACAATGTGGGCCTGCCCATGTGTTCCCATGTCTGTTTTGGTAACACATTCGCATCTGAACCCAAGTCTAGGATTACCTGATCCATTTCATACTCACCAATTTGCGTCGTCAATCTCATTTCCCTCCAGGTGCGCAGTGCATGCCTTCCCAGTTTTTGGACTACGTGTGGTTCACCCAACCCTGTGCACCTAGTGATCAGATCTTGTAATCCTTTAACTACCTTATTGTCATGCAATAGCTTCATGCATGTCTCTAAAAAGGTAGTAAGCATAGAAGTACCCATTCTTGGCTCTGGTTGATCCTTACTACTTGAAGTAAAGGCCTTCGTGATGCTCTTATTAACTTCCATAAACATCTCCCTTATGCTTTCCAAGTCAAACTCAGGTTCCTTCGTAGGAGCCTTGCGAACCCATGTATTTTCCTTAGGCTGCTTTCCCTTATCTTCCCCTGTAGTTGCGCCGCTTCTGAGGACCACGTTCACATTGGGGTCTTCTTTGTGCAGTTCAGACTTCATAATTTGGATAATCTGGGTTGGAGTAGGCTGTAGTACCCCCTGCTCGCACATCTGTGTGATCAACGTAGGAAAATCTACCATTTCATGATCAAAATGCTGGTCCTCCGTAATGTTAGCACTCAGAATGTACCTCAAGGCTGAGAAAAGGCAATTCCGAGGTAACCACAGACCAAGCTTTCGATCTTGCATCTAGCCCTGCCAGACCAAAGAGGGCTCTCTCTTTTCCAACAAGATGTGGCTGCAATAAATGAAACTTTAGGCTAGTTATGGAGTGCGGGGATTTGTTTGAAAGGTTTTTGGGTTGAAAACAACAAGAGAATGGACCATTGGGCTATGGAATCGATGCCAGTTTCTGCTAGCAAACTTGGGGCAAAGTAAGTGCAATGTTTAGCCAGATAAAATATTGCAAATGTGAGAAGAATAGGAGAGAAAGCCCGTTGCTCTACAGACATCAAACAGGGTATGGATCTACAGTAGTAGTGTTAGACAAAAGAGAAAGATAGGGTTACTTAGTAGAGCATCTAACAGAGGATGGATTCTAACAAGACAACCACTACATTTAACGACAAAATCACCATGAAAGGAGCATCATGTGTAGATGGATTCCTAACACATCTCTTAGATAATGCTATAACAAGGTAGAAAGCCAAAATATGTAAGTGAATTATAGGAAAAACATACTAGACATTAAAATCGTGATGGATCCCAGTCCTAAAGGGCAAAAACTGCTTTATTAAAATGATATTCAATAAAACTTTACGCAATCCTAAGAAGCCTCTTCTCTGCTACAAAAATTGAACCTCTATCTTTTAAAAATAATCCTATATATACTAAATTACAAATCTAATTTGATTTCCTCAACATAGGAAATAGGAAATAAAAAATAAAAAATAAAATAAACTTAATAATAAAATCCTATCATAAAACAATATTATAAACTAATTTGCAACTAAATCTTCAGACTATCTTGAGAACCATGAGAAATATTTTTTTAAAACCCAAATTAAGTGAAGGTTTGCCAAGTGGATTAACATCAATGTATCTGCTCCTTTAAGTGTGGAACCATATTCCACAAAATCTGCCTTTTTATTGCTATTTCACCCTTTGACTACTGATATTAAGCCCTAAAATCTGAGATTTTCCTCAACCACTGCTGGATTTGTGCCTGGCAACTCTAACACTTCAATTTTCACCACTAATTTTCCTCTTTTACTCCATTTCCTCGAATCTAGGACTTAATTATTCGATGGTTTTATTCATAAAATATCTCACTTGTTACCAAATCTTCCACAATCTTGAAAATAGCAAATGTTGTACAATATTCGTTCTTCACAAGAGAGAATGCTTGAAATTCAACTAAATATTTCTTTGAAAAAAGATTCTGCAGTTTATCCTCAGAGGTACCAATGGGTATCTTATGGATATAAAGTTTTGAGAAGTCTTCTTCATTTACTTCAAGATCCCCCATGTCAAGAGGATCATTAAGTCCATGATCTAGTTTGGTAAGGGTCAATTTTATTGAAGCAATTGCATCATCCAAACAAATGTGTGGCTTGCCTTCCTCACGTAATTCATATCCTAGCACAACCTTGCACAATTTACTTAAACTAGGGGTGTAGCAGCTAGGCTGATTCTGATATTGGAATATGAATGTTGTGTCAATAACTCTAGCATGCTCTACCTTCAATGCTCTTAGGTCATGATGCACACTTTTTCCTATTACAATTGTGCTTGGCGTGAGTAAATTCTTGAGTTTCTTCTAAACATCTTTCAAATTACAGATTACACCCTCAATATCCTCAGTGGTAACTCCTGTTATTTTCGTTAGATAGTTAATTACAGGTTTTGATGGTTTCACAAGCAGATCCATCAGAGTCTCTAAATTTTGATTAACCACACAAACTTTCACAACTTCCTCTAATCCATCTTCACATCGGACCATCTCACAATCTATAGATATCAAACTTTCTGAAGTTCTTGAATTTGGTAACTTCCTCAATTTTGTTACCAACCATCCCTCATGATAGGAAGGAAATGAGTATAGCCCTTTCAGATTTTGGGTGTTTATAAGTTAGACGTACCAACTCCTGCTTAGGAGACATGTCTAAAGACTCCATATGTGATTGCTAAAGTTTTCTCTTCTTCCGCCTCATGATTCTTGTAACCAACTTAAGGTCTTCCTTGGTAGTAAATGTCTTCACAAAAGCTGCCAAAACATCCCATGATTTCTTTTCAGGATCACAAAGTGATGAACCAAATTTACAGTTATTGGAATTTAAAAATTCCTGCCAATCTCCTTTAGAATCCTTGATTTTACGTGCTTGAGCTAATTAGACAAGTGGAGGAAGATCCTCTAATGGGGAATGATAGGTGGAGGAAAATCCTCAAATTGGGAAAGCACACATTTTGCAATCTTAGAAATTTTGAAACCGTTAGCCCGTTCCTATGACAGGATGTGGAATAGTGGTGTCCCAAGAATCAAACCAAGGTATCTTGTTTTGACATCTAATACAAGTGCAATGTGTAGAGCCAGATGCTAATACTAAACCTTCACAACTAAAAGCAAGTGTCCATATACAAGATGTGTGCCCCATTAGAGGAGTTACGCATCGACCTGTTGATAGATCCCACATCATTATAACACCATTTTCATCTCCATATGTGATATAACACCCATCTAGAGACATGGGCTATTGATAAAACCATACCTTTGTGTCCAACAAACATGCGCACACATTCACCACTTTGCACATCCCATAACTTGACAGTCTTGTCACTTGATCCGGTAGCAATATAGTTGCAATTGACATGCCACTGTACACTATCAACATCAAATAGGTGTCCTGCCATGATCTGTAAAGGTTGAATTCTCTCTATTGACCAAACTCTAGCTGTTCGATCATGTGAAGAATTGACAAAAGGGTGTCCCATAGGGCTAAATTGAACATCCCACACAGGATAATTGTGCCCTTTATAGAAAACAAGATTTGCATTCATCTTTGAACTCCATAATCATACTGTACAATCTTCTGATGTAGATAAAAAGAAATCCCCTTATGAGTTGAAATTTGCACCATAAACAGGTCCTGCATGACCTTGTAATAATGTGTGACCTTTTCCCCATATCCAAACCTGCTAACTGCTCAGTTTGACCAAATTCACCTGTATTGCCATTTTCAGAAGAATTTTGTTCTTCACCGATCTTGGACATGTTCCACACCTTCAAAGATGAATCAAAAAAACCTACAACAATTAATGCTTCATTTTTGGATATTGATATTCTAGCCAGATTTCACACTGATAGTTGCCTGGCAAAAAAAATCTAAATTTTTTAGCATTTTGGATCAAATAAGATGGAAGATGTACAACAGAAAATGAGTGTGGTATAGACCCCAATTTTGTTATTATTTGTTGAAAAGAATATTCCTTTGGTAGCATGTCAAAAAGGTCAGCTCCACAACAAATCACATCCTGTATTCTCATAGGATTCAAATAATGAGAGAACTTGACACGATCAGAATGACTGTATGCTTTCATCTTAGAAATAAATTCACTTATGTGGCGAAAGAAAAAGTTGCAGTGCCAACCTGCATCAGCAAAAAACTCATCAGATTGACGCAAATGTCCATAGTGTGTTTTCCCAAATTGATAAATGTGAAGTGATGAGCGCCAATCACTGTAACCTTGAAAAAAACTCAAAAGAGTACAAATAATCGCGCATTTGTAGATGCATGATTGGTGGTATACCATCACACCACCTAAGAAGGTTTATAGTATGTGCACTGGGTATCTCATCAACATCTGACATAATAAGCAGGTCACCATTCTTAATACTAGAGACATGTAACAAGTGATCCAATTCCACCCTTTGTAATCCTTCTTCATGAAAGGGATGCAGTCCAACGAGATTGTGACCTCCATCCATTCCATAAAGATACTTTGATTCTGCAAACTCAAACGTCTATTTATTTCTTTCAAAAATCAATGGCTTTGACAAACCTATCATGAGAACCTGGATAGCTAGAGTAGGCCCTTCATTGCTTTCACTGGATGCAGCCAACATTGCAGTAAACCATTGCATCATGTCAAAAAAAGTCTTCATATCTGTGAACATACCTTCTAATTTTGATGTGAACTAATAACTACATTTTTTTTACAATTAGGCTCCACTCTGCATCATCTGAAAGAGTCTTGATCATCTTCTTTGCACCGGAAGCCCTTATATATATAGTTTCAAAAGGATTTTTAGGCGAGATTTTATCACTACAGACAAGTACTTTGTTGTTGCCCAATTTAAACAATAGCTAGTTGGGATAGTAGTCATCCCATCAAACGAGCATCAATATTCTTTTGACCATATCTTTTGATCCGGGAGTCGGTTTTTGGAGTGTGATATACCATTGGAAAGATTTTTCAGAGATGCTTCTGATGGACACACTTATGACATGTTTTTCACTGAATATCATGTGAAAAAATCTAACAAAACCAAACATAGTAAGAGACCCATTTTGATCACTGAAGAAAGGCCAAAGGACTAACTCTAACAGTGGCGCCATCTGGGATGGTAGCTCCTTGGAGGTGCCAAGAACCGTAGATCTCTAGGAACATGTAGATTAGTGCCTCATCCATTGGGCAATACAGTCAAGCAGCTGCAAACTCAAAACAACTTATACCAATCCATAAAACATACACATACTGGAACCTGTACATAAACAAATACCGGAAACTAAAATGCTGCCTTGGGAAGCTTATTTATTTACAAATCTATCCTTCTCTGATGCAAAATCAATAGATCAAGTGATGTTGTAATGCTAGATCAACCAATCAAGTAACTGTGACAAGGACACTGCTTGGAAGTGCTTGAACCAGGACACAAATGTAAATGCTGATAGCCATCCATGCACAAACTGAATTTGGCTTTGTGAAAGACAATTTGACTTATCATTCAAACTGAAAAAATACTCCATATATGCGACAATAGGATCAAAGAAACTAGACTCTGTTTGTTGCGCTAACTCCTCAACACAGACCTCCAACTACAAACTGTCAATGCAAACATCCACGAGCAGCCCTATTGTTTCTTGTTTTGAAGGAGGGAGAGTTTCCAAGAACTTTTTGGGATCTTGGAATTCATGTGATTTAATTTGAACATCCAATAGTTCAATTTCCTTTTCTAATCTTTCAGCAACTAAACCAAGAAAACCATATTTACTTTCAGGAGTGAGTTGGCTAGATTTCAAACTAAGAAACACTGATGTTGAAAAATTCTAATCAATCTGAAATTTTGCTAACTCATCCCTTAAAGTCAATAACATTTCACTAGATAATAGATTTGCCACATACCCTGTCATTGGTGATTACCATCAACATTTTGAAATCTGGATTCTAGATTCGTTTGGCAGTGAAGTTGCTTTGAAACTTTGAAGCTTGGGATCTTGAACAATGGAGTCGTCAGGTGGATGATTTCAACCTTCATATGTGTCTGACTGTTGTCCACCATCAGCAACCAGATGTGAAACTTGAATGATCTTTCACAGAGAAGGTTTGTCACCTCGTCCCTGGCAACAGCGCCAATATGTTAGCACTCAGAATGTACCTTAAGGCTGAGAAAAGACAATTCTAAGGTAACCACAGACCAAGCTTTCGATCTGGCATCTAGCCCTACCAGACCAGAGAGGGCTCTCTCTTTGCCAACAAGATGTGGCTGCAATAAATGAAATTTTAGGCTCGTTATGGAATGTGGGGATTGTTTGAAATGTTTTTGGGTTGAAAACAACAAGAGAATGGACCATTGGGCTATGGAGTTGATGCCAATTTTTGCCGGAAAACTTGGGGCAAAGTAAGTGCAATGTTTATCTAGATAAAATATTGCAAATGTGAGAAGAATAAGAGAGAAATATTGTTGCCCTGCAGACATCAGACAGGGGATGGATCTACAGTAGCATTGTTACATGAAAGAGAAAGACAGGGTTACTCAACAGAGCATCTAATAGAGGATGGATTTTTCCAAGACAACCACTACATTTAACAACGAAATTACCATGAAAGGAGCATCATGTGTAGATGGATTCCTAACACATCTCTTAGATAATGTTATAACAAGGTAGAAAAAAAAAATATGTAAGTGAATTACAGGAAAAACATACTAGACATTAACACTGTGATGGATCCCAGGCCTAACGGGCAAAAACTTCTTTATTAAAATGATATTCAATAAAACTTTACATAGTCCCAAGCAGCCTCTTCTCTGCTGCAAAAATCAAACCTCTATCTTTTAAAAACAATCCTATATATACAAAATTACAAATCTATTTTTATCTCCTCAACATAGGAAATAGGAAATAAAAAATAAAAAATAAAATAAACTTAATAATAAAATCCTATCATAAAACAATATTATAAACTAATTTGCAACTAAATCTTCAGACTATCTCGAGAACCATGAGGAATCGTTAATTAAAACCCGAATTAAGTGAAGGTTTTCCAAGTGGATTAACATCACTGTATCTTCTCCTTTATGTGTGGAACCATATTCCACAAAATATGCCTTTTTACTACTATTTCACCCTTTGACTACTGATATTAAGCCCTAAAATTTGAGATTTTCCTCAACCACTGATGGATTTCTGCCTAGCAACTCTGACACTTTAGTTTTCACCACCAATTTTCCTCTTTTACTCCATTTCCTCGAATCTGGGACTTAATTATTCGATGGTTTTATTCATAAAATATCTCACTTGTTACCAAATCTTCCACAGTCTTGAAAACAAAAAATGTTGTACAATATTTGTTCTTCACAGGAGAGAATGCCTAAAATTCAACTAAATATTTCTTTGGAAAAATATTCTGTAGTTTATCCTCAGAGGTACCAACGGGTATCTTATGAATATAAAGTTTTGAGAAGTCTGCTTTATTTACTTCAAGATCCCCCATGTCAAGAGGATCATTAAGTCCACGATCTAGTTTGGCAAGGGTCAATTTTATTGTAGCAATTGCATCATCCAAACAAATGTGTGGCTTTCCTTCCTCATGTAATTCATATCCTAGCACAACCTTGCATAATTTACTTAAACTAGGGGTGTAACAGCTAGGCTTATTCTGATATTGGAATATGAATGTTGTGTCAATAACTCTAGCATGGTCTACATTCAATGCTCTTAGGTCATGATGCACACCGTGTCCTATTAAAATTTCGCTTGGCGTGAGTAAATTCTTCAGTTTCTTCTGAACATCTTTCAAATTACAGATTACACCCTCAATATCCTCAACAGTAACTCTTGTTATTTCCATCAGATAGTTAATTACAGGTTTTGATGGTTTCACAAGTAGATCCATCAGAGTCTCTATTTTGATCAACCGCACAAACTTTCACAGCTTCCTCTGATCCATCTTCACATCAGACCATCTCACAATCTATAGATATCAACCTTTCTGAAGTGCTTGAATTTGGTAACTTCCTCAATTTTGTTACCAGCCACCCCTCATGATAGGAAGGAAATGAGTATATAGCCCTTTCAGATTTTGGGTGTTTTTAAGTTAGACGTGCCAACTCCTACTCAGGAGACATGTCTAAAGACTCCATATGTGATCGTTGAAGTTTGCGCTTTTTTCGCCTTATGATTTTGGTATCACACTTAAGGTCTTCCATGGCAGTAAATGTCTTCACAAAAGCTGCAAAAACATCCCACAATTTCTTTCCAGGATCACAAAGTGATGAACCAAATTTATTATTATTGGAATTTAAAAATTCCTACCAATCTCCTTTAGAACCATTGATTTGACGTGCTTGAGCTAATTTGACAAGTGGAGGAAAATCCTATAATGGGGAATGACATGTGGAGGAAAATACTCAAATGGGGAAAGCACGCGTTTTGCAATCTCAGAAATTTTGAAACCATTAGCCCCTTCCTATGACAAGATGTCGAATAGTGGTGTCCCAAGAATCAAAACAAGGTATCATGTTTTGACATCCAATACAATTGCAGTGTGTAGAGCTAGATGCTAATACTGAACCTTCACAACTAAAAGCAAGTGTCCATATGCAGGGTTTGTGCCCCATTAGAGGAGTTACACATCGACCCGTTGATAGATCCCACATCATTATAGCACTATTTCATCTCCAAATGCCATATAATGCCTATCTAGAGACTTGGGCTATTAATAAAACCATACCTCTGTGTCCAACAAACATGCGCACACATTCACCACTTTGCACATCCCATAAACTGACAGTCTTGTCACTTGATTTGGTAACAATATAGTTGCAATTGACATGCCACTGTACACAATCAACATCGCATAGATGTCCTACCATGATCCATAAAGGTTGAATTCTCTCGATGGACCAAACTCTAGTTGTTCGATCATGTGAAGAACTGACAAAAAAGTGTCCCACAGGGCTAAACTAAACATCCCACATTGGATAATTCTGCCCTTTGTAGCAAACAAGATTTTCATTCATCTTTGAACTTCATAATCAGACTGTATAATCTTCTGATACAGATAAAATGAAATTCCCTTCTGAGCTGAAATTTGCAGCATAAACAGGTCCTGCATGACCTTGTAACAAGGTGTGACCTTCTCCCCATATCCAAACCTACTAACTTCTCAGTTTGAACAACTTCACCTATATTTCCATTTTCAGAAGAATTGTGTTCTTCACCGATCTTCACCATGTTCCACACCTTCAAAGATGAATCAGAAAAGCCTGCAACATTTAATGCTTCATTTTTGGATATTGATTTTCTAGCTAGATTTTATGCTAACAGTTGTCTGGCAAAAGAAATCTAATTTTTTTAGCATGTTGGACCAAATAAGATGGAAGATGTACAGTAGAAAACGAGTGTGGTATAGACCCCAATTTCACTATTATTTGTTGAAAAGAATACTCGTCTAGTAGCATGTAAAAAGGTCAGCTCCATGACAAATCACATCCTATATTCTCATAGGATTCAAATAATGAGTGAACTTGACATGATCAAAATGATTGTATGCTTTCATCTTAGAATAAATTCACTTATGTGGCGAAAGCAAAAGCTGTAGTGCCATCCTGCATCAGCGAAAAACTCATTAGATTGACGCAAATGTCCATAGCATGTTTTCCCAAATTGATAAATGTGAACTGATAAGTGCCAATCTCTGTAATCTTGAAAAGAACTCAAAAGAGTACAAATAATCTCACATTTGCAGATGCATGGTTGGTGGTATACCATCACACCACCTAAGAAGGTTTATAGTATGTGCACTGGGTATCTCATCAACATCTGACATAATAAGTAGGTCACCATTCTTAATACTAGAGACATGTAACAAGCAATCCAATTCCACCCTTTGTAATCCTTCTTCATGAAAGGGATGCAATCCAACAAGATTGTGACCTCCATCCATTCGATAAAGATACTTTGATTCTACAAACTCAAACATATTTTTATTTCTTTCAAAATTGAATGACTTTGAAAAACCTGTCATGAGAACCTGGACAGCCAGAGTAGGGCCTTCATTGCTTTCACTAGATACAGCCAACATTGCAGTGAACCCTTGCATTGTGTCACGAAAAGTCTTCATATCTATGAACATACCTTCTAATTTTGATGTGAACTGATAACCACATTTGGTTTCTAATTAGGCTCCACTCTGCATCATCTGAAACAGTCTTGATCATATTCTTTGCACCACAAACCCTTCTGTATATAGTTTCAAAAGCATTTCTAGGCGAGATGTTATCACTACAGACAAGTACTTTATTGTTGTCCAATTTAAACAACAGCTGGTTGGGATAGTAGTCGTCCCATCAAATGAGAAACAATCTTCTTTTGACCATATCTTCTGATCCAAGAGCCAGTTTTTGGAGTGTGATATACCGTTGGAAAGATTTTTCTGAGCTGCTTCTAATGGACACAATTATGACATGTTTTTCCCTAAAGATAATGTGAAAAACATCTAACAAAATAAAACATAGTAATAGGCCCATTTTGATCACTAAAAGAAGGCCAAAGGACTGACTCTAACATGTAATTGTAACAGATTAGCTATCTGTGCCCCTTCCTAGCCCCATTCCTCCTCGTCCTCGACCTCGCCCTTAGAATCCAATGTGTGCCATCCCTACGGTTGGGTCAAGGTCTCACGTTTCCATCTGCATTCTATATGCTGGGTTTTGCTCCATCATTAACTCGTAGCTATGACTAGTACGCTTGTCGTGGCCCACCAATATACATAAATTACAAAATAGCTATTGCGGAGTCTATGTATACTTTTGCAATAGGTGATAGTTGTTTCCTCCTACCTGGCGGATTCTTCACTAGAGTGTGGGTGCTGCACTTGGATCTGCCTGTGCCTCTAGTCTCAATGGCATCGGTCCCCCTCCTACCAAGTAGTTCACGAATACCAGACAATGATCCTTGTCGTGGCATTGGCCTTTACATTTTATGCACCACACTTCTTTGCACACTTCTGGCCGGGGTGCCCTATCCTGCTTCAAACTCTACATTTCCAAGCATAGGTTCTGTAGTTGCATGTGGATCTGTTGGACTCCTAATCCCGGATCTTGGTGTTTCATGCAACCTCATCACCATTTCCAGTGCTTTGGCCTGGGTTGAAATCTTCTTCTGTGACAATTTCGTCCTTAGGTGTGGTGACAAAGACACCACAAACCACGTGCGGTGCTACGCATCCGTTAGCGTCATATTAGCCTTGCGGATCGTACTCTTTAACTTCTGATCTAGATCCCAGGGGCTCTCACGTGGAAGCATCACGATCTCCTTAAATCTGATGATTGACTGTCTCTGATTTCACTTGGATAAATTCTTTGTTCAGCGGATTCTGGATCTTTGCTATTCCTGCATTTGTGTGATCATTCGAATGCTTGATATACCAGGTCAATCCGCGATCCTGCAACACACTCACCATTGTGGCCTTCTTAATGTTGTCATCTATGACTCCTTGGGCTTCCCAAACTACTCTTACCACGAATCAGAACTGGTCGGGATCTTCATTCCCTAATCCTTTGAATACGGGTAGCTTGATCGCGTTCTCCATGCTGAACTGCAGGTTTGGTGGAGGCGGGGTGGTTGAAGATGCAGGTGAAGTAGGCGAAGTGGGTGAAGGCATAAGTGGAGGTGATAACTGCGGAATGCATTGCCTTATCAAACTGACCACACTTCTCGGGGAAACCTGAGCACACTCTTCCTTGTTCGCTCGCAAGGGTGAAATTGAAGGATTGTTTCCTAACCCTTCGATCCCTTTGTAGATCTTTCCGCTCTGCATCATTCCAATCATTAATGTACTCACATAACTCGCTTCTCACATAACAACATCTTAATCCAGGTATTCAAGGATTTGATGTACCTACCTCGCAGCCCTTGGAGAAAACGTCATTCTGCTTCGCTATAGCTTACAGTTGTGTCTATCACAAACTCAGTGATAAACCCCCTTGTTATCCGGTCAAGCCAATGGTCCATGACCTGCGTGATCTTATCTTCTGATGCCTTTAGTCTGCGTACTAAATCTGGGGTCCACACTATTAGTTGATTTAGCTTGTACCTTCCTTGGCTATCAGCTAACCTCGCAATCCAATCATATAGCTTTGAAGAGAAGGTCGCGAAGAAGATCTCATGGATTTCCATATATATGTAGCGATCCAGCCACATCTTCTTGGATATCTGTGGAGTCCTGTTTTCTTGTGTTACAAACTCGTGAAGCTTCTAATCCAACCAATCCTCAATTTCCTTCTTTGTAGGGTTCTAGTGTTCTGACATCAGACATCCCTTAGGTAGGTCCCAATCCCAGCAACGGAACCATTTGTTGGCTTGTTGGGGCCTGGCCCAGGTTCAGAAGTGATTTAGCCAATTAAATCCTGAAACTACCGGCCCTTTTAGCAACAGTCTGCAGAGCACAGACTGAGGTCTCACTCGAGGTAGTATGGGAGGGTGTTGGAACTAGGTTTCCACACCCTTGGGATGTCTTGATGGGTCTTAGAAGGCTCGCGATCCCACTCGCGCACTGCGCTACTTCCATGCAACTGTTTGTCCAGTGCAACTACCTTCGTGTGGCTTGAATGAAGAGAGTGAATTTTCTTTACCCTTTACTATGCTTATTATTATTATTATAGATCTTGAATTAAATTAAGTGGGACCAATACTTTCAATTACTATTCAACATAAACAGACATGTGCGCAATCATAAACTGTAAACATGTGCATAAACAGGAATATAGAAACAGATATGCGATGTTCCAAAACCAACTTATCTTTTATTAATCTTTTTTTCCAGTACAATGCCAACTCTGCCCTGTGCACTTAGCTGCAGGGATCCGCACACATAGCTATGGACTCTACCAGGCCTCTGCGCACATAGCTGTAGAGCCTCTTCCTAGTCCTATAACCCAAAACTCAGACTTATAGACTCAGATCAAATTCCTTATTCAAAAACCCATAACATCTTAGATCAAGACTAAAAAAGTTGCCTTCTACACTTAGAGCCTCACTCTATTTATACATTCCCATGGTCTGCAGACCATGGGTAGGTCGACACATTTTATATTAAATTACAATAGTTTAGGGAAATCTACTCTTGACTCTTGCGCTCCGCGCCCGCATTTTGTGGGGTCTTTACATCACATTGACCCAAAACTACGCTTTAATCCCCAAAAATCCACTATGGGGGGATCCGCCACCAAACAATGGGATAGTAGAAGCATTCAACAAGATTCTGGAGACTGCGCTGACCAAAGTATCTAATGTGTAGCAACACTACTGGGACTTATGCATACCTACCATATTATGGGCATACAGAACCACGTGCAAGAAATTGATGGGTCAAACACCTTTCAGGTTAGTCTATGGCACGGAAGTAGTCATGCTAATGGAATACATCATACCTAGTTTATGGATAGCAGTGAAGACATGCATGTCAAATCGTGAAGCCTTGGAAGAGAGGTTCGCGCAATTGTAAGAAATTGAGGAAGAATGGTTTCTGGCGGGATTCCATCAGCAGGTATAGAAACAGCGCGAGAAATCTTGGCACGATTGCCATATCAATTTGCGCAAATTCAAGGTAAGCGATTTAGTGTTGCTGTATGATAGAAAGTTTAAAAAATATCCTGGAAAATTTAGAATGCATTGGTTAGGACCATATGTGGTAAAGGAGGTCACAGACGGAGGCGCGGTCCAGCTAGTCAAACTTAATGGAGAGCCCTTCACAGGAAGAGTAAATGGCAGTGGCCTAAAGCCCTAGATGGGTGGGCTGGCTGTCTAACTAACTGACCAAAGCACAATCTTCGTGACCTAAGGAGCTGGACAGAGGTGCAGGACTATAAACACAAGTACTAGAAGATGGCATCACAGTAGAGAATCAAGTCAGATGTAGATGATTCTGAAGTAGAAAGGGAGCAAATCCAGACAACGGAAGCATGGTGAGTTGTGGACCTTCATGCCACACAGGAACAATTGGATGGAATTCATGCAAGGATCACCACACCAGCCAAGTGACTCAGGACGAGGCACAATGATTGTGTTGGGGGCCTGTTGGGCAATAGATCCCCACATAGCGGATTTTTGGGGCTTGTAGCCCAAGTTTTGGTCAATGTAATGTAAAGACCCCGCAAAATGTGAGTGCGGAGAATGAGAGTTTAGGGTTGTCTACCCTAAATAATGTAATTTAATATAGAATGCGTTAGCCTACTCATGGTCCGTGGACCACCGGAATGTATAAATAGAGCGAGGCTCTAAATGTAAAAGGTAGTTTTTTTGGTCTTAAGTAATATGGGGTTTTGAATGAGGAATTCACTCTGAGTCTATAAGTCTGAGTCTTGAGTCATAGTAGTACTAAGAGGCTTTGCCGCTAAGTGCACAGAAGCCTAGTAGAGTCTGCAGCTATGTGTGCGGACCCCTGCAGCTGAGTGCGCAGGGTGGAGTTGGGATTGTATCAGAACAGAGGATTAATAAAAGATAAGTTAATTGTGGAATATTCTGTGTCTATGCTTTTGATATCTTTATGCATCTCTTTACTTGTATGATTACACTCATTTGTTATGAATGTTGAATGATTAATGAAAATATTGGGCCCACATAATTAAGTTAAGATCTATAATAAATGCACAGTTAGGATAAGGATCTAGAAAGCTCCTCTTTGCACTCTTTATAGAGCTACGCAGAGGCAGTTACACAAGTTGTGAAGGAAAGATGGCTATGGGGAATAGCGCAAGCACGCCGGATCAGTTCGTGAACTTCCCAGACTTCATCAAGACATCCCTAGGGTGTAGAAACCTGGTTCCAGCACCATCCCATACTACCTCGAGTGAGACCTCAATTCACGCTCCGCGGACTGTTGTTGAAAGGGCTGGTAGTTTCGAGATTTGTTTGGCTAAATCACTTCTAAACCTAGGTCAAGCCTCAACAAGCCAACACTTGGTGAAGGAAACTTTGCCTCGGTGCAAGAGCTAGTCTCTTGTCACAGAAATAGAGTGCTCTAAGCCTTAGGGCTTAGAGCACCTCCAAAAAGACATAAATCTTCAGTAAGGGAGGTAAAATATACTTTTACACAGAAGCACTGTACCTGCACTAGTGCAAGCACATTGCAATAGTACAAGAACAGGTTGTTTGTGTAGAAGGAAGATCAAGAGGAAAACAGGTCTCTGCAAGGGCCCACTTGTTAGACTGTTAGCTATCTATCTAAAGATAAACATAGCATTTCCTTCTAGCATTTAAGATTTCTTCAGTTGTGTGAAAGCTCATTTACTTGATTTACTTGCAAATTGTTCTTTTATATTCCATCACTAGAGTTGCTTTGGTTTCAATTTCCTTCAAAGATTGTTTTCTATATGATTTTGCAAACATGTCCTTTAAGAAGTAGGATTAAGAATAGGAAAAGTTCATACCACTTCTAGCATTGCCTGTGCTTCGTCTATAAGTTTAGGAAACCCCTGAGTTGACAATTATGTGTTGAGGAGTTTGCTTAAGTGCAATTCCTACACCCAACATCCGTGCCTTCAACTCTACCACGTTCGGCTTCATCATCTTTGGGAAATTTAATGGGGATCATTTGTACCTCATTTTCCAATTCTGCATGCGGTCAACAATAGTGTGTAGATTTGAAAAGATTGTGTGCTCTCCCAGCACATCACTATTTCCAACCATTGAGATGGAAAAATACCTTATGCATAGTGCCAAACCTGACATACAACATCCACATGACTATTTTGAGGGACAATACTTCATCCAGTATCACTCTCTTCAACTCTACTCAAGCGGATGATGTGACCTATTCTCCTCCCTACTTGGTTGCTTGTAATTCCTTAGCCATTTGCTCATTTTCTACTATCAGGAATCGAACACTCGAGTTGGTGTATTCAACGTATGCTCTGGTAGTATCAATCAATGTTGTTGGATGCCTGCACACATCATATATGATCACTTGTTCTTCAAACTGCATAGGATATGTGTGGACATCTGGAGTAGGCACTCCGCGTGACTGCACAACTCTATGTTGTGACTCATCAAAAGATATGTTGTGCATCTCTGCCTTTAGGTTGTCTTCAAGGATCTTCATGTCTCCTTGATCGCTTGGGACTTTCTCTGCTTCTGGATTTGGTGAAGTTGGTGGGATGATCTCTTGGTTATGAGGCATGAGGTCTATATCCTGATATAACTCTGGCTGTACCATGTACATGTCCATCTAATCTAGCATCTATTCAATCTCTTGAACTAAGTCTTGTTCCTGTGACTTCTCACCCTCTCTACTTTGTGCTAGCTACTCGGAAGATTCTATAACCTGTATGGGCATAATTTCATCAATATGTGCATGTTATGCCTCCTGTTGTGTCTATCCCCGCTTCTCTTCCTTCTCCATTTTGTTCATCTCATGTTCTTCCTGGAGTTGCTTCTTCAACTCTTGCAACTCATTTTTTGTTTCCTCCATTCTCTATTTATCTCTTTTCCTTTGCGCATTCCTCAATTCATGTTGTCTCCACTTAGCCTCAATCTCCAAAGTTTCTTTCATAACGAGTGGATCTACTTTAAACGTTTGTCTTTGTTCTTACTCTATGTTGTCATCAACCTTTCTCTTTCCTTTGTCAGGCGCAAGTATGTTACCCTCTGTTGTTGCTGATGATGGTGCTCTCTAAGCTGCTACTTCGCTAACCATTCCACAGCTATACTGACCAGTTCATTGAGCCTGGAGAAGTTGTGACAGTATCTCCATGGGTTTTCCATAGGCTAATGCCATGCCCTGTGGATGCAAGGAAATTTCACTCTCGTGCTATGGTACTTTACAAAACAATGCGGGTCATACAGATTAAAACTTCTGGTGCAAAAAGGGAATCTTTTGAACTCTTTTGTCTCGGCATCAACATGCTTGAGATTCCATATCTCGTATAAACTGATCCACAAAGGAAGAGCGGGCCAAGGTGCCTTCTTCTTCCTGTGAAGTCTAGTTGACAACCCTGTCGAGATGTGATATGACACTTCTTGCATGATGACCTTATCCATGACAAACTTTAGAAAAATATGCAGAGGCTTTTCCACGCTATACATTCATATGAAGGTGCTAAGGGGTGAGGCGTACCAATATGCTATGTCAATTAGTGCCTCCATTGATGCCTGCGACATGAAAGGTGGATCCTGATCAAATATCATTTTATACACCGGGGTGACAAAGTGGTCTAACAACTATGTGATGACTTCGTGGAAGCTGCATTCAAAGAACAATATGCAATAAGTGTGCACAGAGGTTTACAAAGGTGTCCATGCCCACTTCAAACCTGAGAACTATTGATGGGCAGAGATTACATCCAAAATGTAAGTGGACATGTATCTATCTACTTGTTGATCTTTTGGTTAATGTTGGGCTTTTGTTACCTGTTCCTTTAGCCTGAGAGCCAACATGTCTGACTTGTTCCATGGCCATTCTTCGCTGGCTAGTTG
Organism: Pinus tabuliformis; assembly: GCA_031772625.1. Taxonomy (NCBI): domain Eukaryota; kingdom Viridiplantae; phylum Streptophyta; class Pinopsida; order Pinales; family Pinaceae; genus Pinus; species Pinus tabuliformis. The sequence goes on along the minus strand of CM062815.1, from coordinate 200,161,057 downwards.
GTCCAACACAATCGCCCAGCTCTATGGGAAGGTATCTGTGTTCTCTTGGCTTTATAAGCGGTATGCAAAGATGACCAATTACTGATATGCCCTCCACGGTATCTTTTTCTTGTAAACTAGGTTGGGTGTTGTCCGAAACTTGGCTGGCTCCTTCACCCAACTCTTCAAGATGTCTCTGGAGTATGCGTTACTGTGTGTGTTGAAGGGTTTATCCATTGGGATCACCCGATGTGGCAAGTGATACATCTCATGATAGTCCTTCACCCTGAAGGTAGCAAGCTCTATCCTACTGACATTGCTCAACATCATCATCTTAGGATCAGTGTGCAAAACAATCCAATGTATCATGTTCGCACATGGAAACGTGGGATATTTGCATGCAATCCGGTACAAACCAGATTTGTGGATGTTGACATAGACCCTGAAGTCTTCTAGATCTTCCTCAAATGTTCCTGAGAATGTATCGTTGATGTCCTACCATTTCATCTTGCTGTCTCTGTCTATGACCAGATTGGTGTCTTAGTAAATGGGCAATCTTATAAACACTTTTATAGCTGCATCTCCAGTTCCACTTCGAATAGTGTCCTTTTACCCTTCTCTCTTTGAAGCCATTGTACTTGTACTACTAAAAGATAGACAAACACCTACTATACCTAGAGACATAGCAACACTCATGGCAAGCAATCTGTTAGTTGAAATCCAACACAAATCTGAGGACTGACATGGAACACACTTGGGTGACTTGTGGTAAAAGTTACACAATTTTCACTGGGAGGTTGGGAGACTCACTACCAAAACTGTGCAAGGCATAGTCCAGGCTATCAAGAGGTTAATTGACTAATGGAAATGCATAATGCATAGTCTAGCCTACCTATTGAGGACTGAAACTATACAATGTGCAATTTCAGTTAGCAAGGACATGCATGCCCAGAGACTGCATTGCGCAATTTTCTGGGTCAGTAGGGAACTGCCTCCCAAAATTGAGAAATGCAGGCCTGGATGCCAGTGCTAGGCTAGATTTGTGCAATTTTTGGAGGGAAGGCAAAGCCTTCACTTCCAAAAATTTTCATTTCTGTCTGGGCAAGGCAAGGTCCAAGCCAAGGCATCCCAGACCCGCCGACGGGCTACTGAAAACATGAAAAGGTTTGTATGCATGGCGAGAGTGAGTGTAAGCAAGAGTGAATGATCATGCATGCAAACAATGAATGCAAGATTCAAAAAATGCGAATGCATGCATGTGTGTGAAATGCATCGCTACAAAGATGATCGTTCGTGTAAAACAGTGTCATGCATGAGACAGTAGTGAGATGCAAACAAAAATTGAAACTATGCTTCTACAAGCTAATATACATTAAAATGATAGCATGTGTTTAACAAACCCAAGCAAACAACATTCATACAAACCAAAGTATGAAAAGCGACAGCAATGCGACAAATGATAAGAAAAGAAGACTTACCCGGAAATAACTAAGTTGAATGTGTCAAAGAATCCTAGATGTGTTGTGGCATGTCAGAGCTCCAATATTGATGTGAGGGATGAGCTCTACAACATTGAATAACTAATTTTGAGGCTTATGACGCGCATGAAACAAATCTTGGAAAAAATGACACTTGAAGGGAAGTTTCTAAAATGATCTTTGCATGTAACCTCCAGCTGCTAAAAATAGATCCTAAAATTTAGGGCTGCTTTTTGCATGTTTCTTTTTACTATTTCACTAAAAAGCAATCCATGCATGCAAATCAGGATTGCTCAGTCCCATAGGGAACTAGTCAACCTGAAGGCACATGCAGCAGTCTGCAAACCTAGGAGAGGGATTTGCACAATTTCTGTGCTGAGAAGGGTTGGATGTCCATCAAGAATTGCACAATTTCTGGGGTCAACAGGTCACTACCCCCTAGAATTGCTAAATTTCTAGGTTGAATCCTAGTGTCAGGCTGAATTGTGCAATTTTTTGAGGAAGGGTTGCCTTGCTGGATTGCACAATTCTAAAGCCCAACAGGTAGTATAGCATGATTACACAATTTCTAGAGGAAAGGTTGGTTCCCCTCCATAATTTCACAATTTTCTGAGTGAACATCTCAGCCATAAAATTACCTAAGTCTGAAATGGCAGCCTGTGATGGGAGACAATGAAGTTTGCATGCACAGGCTAGCAAGCCACTGAAACTCAGCTGAAGCCTACGTACTTGAAATTGCAAGACATTCTACTAAGGATGGTTGGAAGGGAGGCTCCAAAATGAAGGTAAGGAAAAATTTTGGAGGGTGGTTGTAGCCGCTATAAGAATTATATATTATTGTTTTGTTGAGAAATGGCAATAAGAAATTCTAGTTTAAATTGTCCTTGAATTAAGCTGTGAATTAAAATCGAATTCTATTCTCATAGAAACTTATAAATAGTTAATTAAGTTTAATTAACTTAATTAGATTAGGAATTTAGATCTGGAAGTCTTTCTATAGTCATGTATATCTTCTCCCTAAACTTTGGGGATCCAGAATTAGTTTTTTTGAAATATAATTAGATAACTCAGTTTGACTGAGTTATAGTCAATTAAACTAGTTCTAACTGTTGGAGGAACTAGTAGAGGTCTAGTAGTGAGTTGGTGCACTGGAGAATCCTTAGTGCTACTCCAAATAACTGAATATTCCCTCATGAGAAACTCATGCATGTCAGTTCAGAGAAAGACACAGGATAGACTAAAGTGCAGGGACACTCTACTATGAGTTGCAGAATGATCCGAGTGTATAGATCATGCATACAATTAGAAGAGGAATGAGATTTGGATTGTGTAGTTATGGGCGAAGGAATTCCCAATTAAATATGGGCCATTACTCATAGGAATTGTTCAAGGAAATAGGGGCTCAACAGGCAACAGAAATTGCCTAAGTGAAGGTCAGTGCAAGCTTGTGATGTAGATAGTTGATCATACTTGTGCGGAATTGTTCTTGTGAGAACAAGTTTTGTATTATCACTCAGATTTTTTATTAATGTAATATATATTGGGGTTTTGAGCAGTGGATTTAACCAGATAAACAATAGTGTTTTGTGTCTTTGATTATATTCCTCTTGTCGATTGTTGTTTTCATCGATTCTTTGTTTCCATTATTTGAAGAGTAGATTAGATTATTGTCTTGTGTTTTAGTACATTACAAGAGTTATGAATCTACAGGAAAACATACATGTTATCGGAGTTGAAGACAGCATAATAGAGGACATTTCAAAGTTTTGAGTTTTGGGTTACAAGTGAAATTTCATTTTGCAATACATGCTTCACGATCGGCAGATGGCATTCTATAGTTTTTGGCTTGAGTATGCCTTGGAAGGTAGCTCTAATTATATAGCTTTGAAGGAAAAAATGGAGGATGTGATGGAGGATAATGACTTGAAGTAATTCGTTGATCAAGACATTCCTAAGCCAACAATATCAGGTTCACGAAATCTGTTCAAATGGAAGAATTGTGTGGCGAAGGTGAGGCAGATAATCCTTGATAGAGTTCGATACCACATTGTCTCGAGTCTCCATGGGAAGGAAACTCTTTATGTTATGTGGAAAGCATTGATGGGCCTATTCTAGAACATTAATGACCATAGGAAGTTGGCACTGAAAGACACACTTTGAAAAATCAAGATGGAGAAAGGCGAGACCATGCCAAAATATTTGACCAATTTCACTCATTGTCGTGATGAGCTTGGAAGTATTGGAATAACCATTGCTGAGGATGATATGGCGAGCCTAGATCTCCTAGGCCTTATTAGGCTATTCCATGTGAAAAAATATGCACGGAAGAAGATTGAGCTAACAATAGAGTTGGGGATATTTGTGGGTACATGGATACAACTCACAACTATTAGGTGTACTTGTCGACCAACATATGGAAGTGGTTCATAGGGATGTCAGATTCGATGAGGAGAAGGCCATGTGAGCTTCCATTCAGAGGGAGATTGAGCTACATGAGGTTGAGGAGATTTTAGATCCTAAGGTTGAGGAGCCTCAAATTGATGTAGAGCAGCCACATGTAGAGGATCTAGGAGTGGAGACATCCACTCAAGTAGAGTCTTCCAGATATGGGAGAAAGCACACCAGAGAGGCTAACATGTTATTGCATGATGTAGAGGAGAATGTGGGAGCAAACGCATCTCGACACAGGCAGAGGATGTCACCTGAGAGGTGCACTGGATACATGGCTCTTATGAGAAGATGTGTTGAGATAGAGCCATCTTCGATTGAGGAGGTGTGTAGCAACTTGTTGGGGTTGATGCCATGGTGGAGTATGACTCCATAGTTCATAATAGTGTTTGGGATGTGGTCCCAAGACTAGAGGACAAGTCAATGGTGAGATGTTCATGGCTTTATAACATAAATCAAGCTGGAGATGGTAGTGTGGAGAAGCATAAGGCCAGGTTTGTGGCCTATGACTTTTCATAGGTAGAGGGGATTGATTATGATAAGACCTTTTCTCCTATTACAAGGTACTCATTGATCAGATCTATATTGGCACTATCAGCATAGAGGGGTTGGAAGATACATCGGATGGATGTAAAGGCAACCTTCCTTAATGGCACAATTAAGGAAGAGGTGTACATAGAGCAGCCTGAAGGTTTTGAGAACTTCGACCGTGAGTCGCATGTGTGTCAGCTCAAGAGGGCATTGTATGGGTTGAAACAAGCACCCCATTCTTGTTACACCATGATTGATAGCTACTTCATCAGGTCAGGTTTCACCAAGAGTAAAGTGGATGAAAAGTTGTACCACATAGTTATGGAAGATAAATTGTTGATCATAGTTTTGTATGTTGATGATTTGATTCTGGCAGTTGATGATCAGTTGATCAAGTCTTGTAAGGAGGACCTTGCAATAGATTTTGAGATGAAGGACATGGACCTCATGCATTAATTTTTGAACATGGAAGTATGGTAGGGTGATGGGGAATTGTTTGTGTATTAGAAAAATTATGCCAACGAGATACTCAAGAGGTTCCACATGGAGAGCAGTAAACCCATGGAGACTCTTGTAGCCAATAACTAGAGGAAGGAGGAGGCTACTTCAGGGGTAGTAGTGGAAGCTACTCTTTACAAGAAGTTTGTGGGTTCACTCATGTATTTGGTGAACACACGACAAAATATGTGCTATGCATTTAACTAGCTTAGTCAAATGATGGTTAGGCCTAGCAAGATATACTGGAAGGCGACAAAGCATGTATTGAGATACCTCAAAGGCACTAATCGGTATGGATTGTGGTACAGAAGGACAGAGGGATTGAAGCTTCAAGGCTTCACCAATGCATATTAGGTAGGGAGTCCATCCGATAGGAAGAGAACATCAAGATGGATCTTCAGTATTGGGTCAGCGACAATTTCTTGGTACAACAGGAAACAAAAATCGGTTGCACTCAATTCAGTAGAGGCAAAGTACATGGCTGCAAGTCAGGCAACATGTGAGGCCATCTAGATGAGGATGACCCTGATTGGTTTGTTTGATTAGAATATGTATCCTACTGTTATTTACTATAATAATTAGGGTTGTATCAAACTCTTTGAAAATCCAAATTTTCATGATCGATCCAAGAATATTGATATCTGATATCATCATCTTAGAGATTGCGTATTGAGGTAGATTATTTGTTGGAGTATGTTCCCATGGAGGAGAAAGATGTTGACATTTTGGAAAAGGCATTGTCAATATGTAAATTTAAGTTTCACATAGACAGGATTGGGGTAGCTAACAATCCCTTTCTTGTTGAGAGGGAGTGTTGAGAAATGGAAACAAGAAATTTCAGTTTAATTTGTCCTTGAATTAAACTGTGAATTAAAATTGAATTCTATTCTCATAGCAACTTGTAAATAGTTAATTAAGTTTAATTAACGTAATTAGCTTAGGAAATTCTAGTTGGAAGTCTTTCTATAGTCATTTATATGTTCTCCCTAAATTTTAGTGGTCCATATTGAGTTTGTTTGAGTTGTAATTAGAAAACTGAGTTTGACTGAGTTATAGTAAGTTAAACTAGTTCTAACTATTGGAGGAACTAGTAGAGGTCTAGTAGTGAGTTGGTGCACTGGTGCATCCTCATTGCTACTCCATCTAACTGAAGATTCCCTCATGAGAAGATCATGTATGTTAGTTCAAAGAAAGACCCAATTGAGACTAGAGTGCAAGGACAGTGTACTATTAGTTGTAGAATGATTCGAGTTGTATAGATCGTGCATGCAATCAGAAGAGGACCTAGATTTGGATTGCGCAGTTATGGAAGAAGGATTTCCCAATTAAATATGGGATATTCCTAACAATAATTGTGCAAGGAAATAGGGGCTCACTAGGCAACAAAAATTGGCTAAGTGTTTGTAAGTGCAGGGTTGTGAGGTAGAGAGTTGATCATACTTGTGCGGAATTGTTCCTGTGAGAACAAGATTTTTATTATCACTCATATTTATGATTAATGCAATAGATAGTCGGTGTTTTGAGTAGTGGATTTCACTAGAAAAAGAATTGTGTTATGTGTCTTTGATTACCTTCCTCTTGTCGATTATTGTTTCATCGATTCTTTGTTTTCGTTGTTTAAAGAGTAGAGTATATTCGTGTCTTGTGTTTTAGTACATTACATGAGTTGTAAGTTGACAGGAAAATATAGATGTTTCCATGTGGCTTTACAAACAGGTTAGGGAATGACCCTCTAATTTAAAATGAGAAAATGATTTTTTTTATTCCTCCTCTATATGGTGAACACAATTATAAACCTCTAACTATTGTAGCCAATAATTTAATTTTAAAGCATCTATCTCACATTGATATGGCTTGATATCCAACTTTTCTTCCATATTGAAGAGAGACCATGAATGGTTCATGGTGAGTTAACTTGACTTCTATTTTTTATGTTTCCTAGATACCACTAGTTCTTCCATATCCCCTTATATTCCCTCTCATATAAAATCTAAGTTGGAACCCCCATATTCTTTATCCATCCCAAGGTTACTAGTTAGGGGCACCATGATGAAGTTGACATTTTATATCTATGACTTATGCTTCCAGTTGCAAAAACCTCTCCTTTATCAAATTTCAAGGGCTATCATAAACTGATTCATCAACCATGCCTAGGATTTTATGACTTTCAACTTAAATCAATTTGATCACCAACAACTCCCCACAAGACACTGAAGGAAACCTAATTTGATAAAAATATCATATATAAATTGTTTTTGATATTCCATAAGATTGTTTGTTACAAATGTATGTTACATTAAATTGAATTATATATTATGAAGGGTTAGTTCCTTTTGTTAGAAAAATGTAGTGTGGAAGATTATTGAATTTATTTTCTTTGACCTTGATACTTGCTTTTGAATATTAGTTATCTTCTCTATGTTCTTTCAATTAGATTTATTCATCAAACAATATCAAGAACAATTAACAACAAAGGAGGACACATATGGAGGATCTCATCTAGGGAAAAACCCCTCCAGGGAGAAAGCATAAAAAACTCTTCTCTTCTTAGAATCTACTTCAAATGAGATACAAAGACCCAATCCATAAACCAAGTCCTTCTCCCAGTGCCAAAAAATTCCTTCTTCAAGTCCTTCTTGAATCTACACCAAACTGCTACACACTGCAACTCGATCTAACAACTACAACACTACTACTTGACCTAAAACTTCAACAGTAAATTTTGACCCTACAACTCCTAAAGAAACCCTAATTTTATATCCTTTTGGGACCTTCCAAGAAAAATAAAACTCTTCCTAAAGTATTTGAGTTCTAGATAAAATTTCCTTCCCTCTAGCTAATAGTTTCTTCCTTCATCCTACTGCAACTTGACCTTGCAACTTCAACGTCTTCATGCAACCTAGAAACCCTATATTTTCACATGTATGAGAGAGATAGAGCCCAGAAGTAGATAAATTTCATCCTTCTTCATTTCCCTAGACCTTCACTCTCCTTTTTTAGCTCACCAGTTACAGTTCAAATTTTTTCTTGAGATATCTAATTTGTGAGTGACTATGTCTTCAAATGATGTTGAGCTACTCTTTATATAGCTTTCTCAAGGGGTCAAATCCCTCCTTTAGGCTGAATTGATGATCCTTAACCAACTTGTACTCTTGGATATGTTCGTACTTTCTAGACTAAAAAATAATTCCTTTTACAAATACAAATTATCTAGAAGGGTCTTATAAACATGATGTTGACTCCTTTGACTCATGACAATAAATTCTAAGACATTAAAAACCATAGAAGCATGAGTAACATGATTTTACCTAGAAGGCCATCAATAATGAGCATGAAACCCATGCTTTTATAATAATATTTTTTCTTTTCCTTTTATTGTTTGTTACATAGGATACATATTGAAATGAGTACAAAAATTATGAAGACAAAAACTATTTACATTTCTCAGCATTCCCTCTTAACTAGGGAGGTATTCATAAGTGTACAACTAGTACAACATCATATCTCAAACTGAAGAGTTCTCAAGAAAATTCAGATTCGTAAGCCATATTGTAAGCATCATCATTATAACCAAAATTGTCCCTAAGGCCTAACTGGACAAGCTCATCTTTTTTTCAAGATTATTATGCTGCAAGTATTTATGTGCGATAGCACAATAAATCTCCAAGGTACATACCCCATCCAGATGTCCACAAGGTATGTCCTTTTAGGACTATTCTTTTCTTGTGTTTTATATCCTCAAGGAAACCACATATGCTTATATATTCCTCTATCATTCTCTCTTCATCACCCAAAGACAACAATGCACATGTGATGTTCATCATTACTCCCTCTCAATCAGATAGTACAACCCTATTCTCCCTTAATCTTGAGAATATAACCTTACTCCTTATTCACAAAAGCTCCTTTTGCTTCCTCTCAAAATAGAGGAGATTCCTTCCTTCCAATAATGAAAGCCAACAAAACAAGCCTCACTTCTTATCTTCATGAGAGTATCAACTACTTGATATTTATAGATACATGGCTCCCTCTTTGTTTTGAATCACTTTATTTTATTTCAAGGTATCATGGAGCCATTCCCACTCTTTCATTCTTGTGACAAGATATAGGCCATCTTACTTGCTCATCACTTTCTTCTTCAATATTGCATTTGAGCTCTCTCGATCTTAGATCTAATCATGAAAGTGATCTTCCTTGACCTTCAGGTTATCTTCTCATACAACTATCCTTTCAATTCCAATATAGACTCATCTTGACTTTATAGTTTCTAGGTAACATAAATTATCAACATTCTCCATCCATATAGTTGAACTTTCTCCAACAGTCATCATGTATTCCTGCAACATTCTTTTCCCGATAGCCAAAAATAATAGGTTAACCAGATAACCAAACCATATATGAAATATAATTAAATTACCATGATGATGTTCTCATACCATTAACATCATCATCAACCATCTCCACTTGAACTTTCCTTCTTGGAGAAGAGTGCCAAAGGATCGAACTTGATTACCAAGTTATGACTTTTATTTTCAAGATTATACTAGATGTTAATCAATATTAAATAAAGATTCTAGAGAAAGTACTAATATTTTGTACATTCTATCTTTTTATCATCATTATTACTTAATCATATATTTATAACCAACTTCATTTGATAATATTATTGCATATGTGAATCTTATCTAAAGTTTACTTTTCAACATACATTCCTCTACTTTCATCCAATCATCTAGATATCCATATATATCACAAAAGTTTGTATCCTAGCTCATTGCAACCTTTCATCCCTTTTTACCAGTATGTTTCCACATTACATAGAATACATACTATACCTGCCATGATTCTTTTCCCAAGGACTTTCTAAGGTGATGGTCCTTCATGGATCATAATGATCCATTTAAGCAAGATGACAATGTCTGACATAATCTAGATGAACATTATGCAAAATGGTCTAACTTTATATCCTAGATGGTCCCTACTAAGAAACATAATAAATTTTGGACATGCTACTATCATATGCGTATACCCATGATGATTATGCAAAACATATCATCTAAAAGGAATACTAACAATCATAAAGAACCTAGAAGTCAATGAACCTTCTTTTAGTGGTAGATATCCTTCACTTCTTCCTTATTTGACTTCTTCTCATGTTCTCCCACTGGTTTGGCTACATGAGCTTCACTTCTACCTTTTCTCTTATTGTTCTGTTGATTTGGACAACCCCTCTTGTAGTATCCAAACTCATTTCACTTGAATAATTACACCTTGGAGATATATTTCTTCTTTGACTTGCAAAAGTTTCCTTTCTTCATCTTCTTTACTTGGGCTAGAAAGGCTTGAGACTACTCATGTATTGTGCCCACAACTCATCAAAGGGAGTTGAATCCTTCTTTGAGTAGACACTTGTTGCAAATTTTATCCATTCTGGTGGCAATGCATTTAGAACACATACAATCACCTCAGAACTAGTGGTGGGTTCCTCAAATCCTTGCAAATGGTCTCTTAGTTGAGAGACTCTCATGAGGAAGGATGTCATATCCTCATCCTTTTATTTATTCACTCTATATAGTTTGTTATGTAATGACATCTTTTGACATATTGTACTTACACAGTACACATTTACTGGATTTTCATACATTGCCTTGGAAGCCTTCAGGTTTTCTACAAATGAAACAAGAGAATACTGATGAGCGCCAGTATTGTAGCAAGGATGTTGTAACTCCTCGGGCTACTAAATTTGCTTCATCAACCTGGGGTTCGTACAAACTTGGAGGTGACAATGTTGTATACACAAATAGATGTAATGGGTCCACTCTTTGTCACTATTGAGTTGGGGCGATAGACCACTAGGGTCTCTCAAACCAACCTTCTATTGATTAGAAGAAGTTTGATTACCAATTTAGAGAGGAGAATTTTACCCTAATTGAGAGAATTGAAATGCTACTTACTGCAATAATGAAAGACTGAAAGAAATGCCTACAAAACAACATAACTCATCTAGCTATTTGTTAACATACCTTGCTTGCAAAATAAATATAATTTAGCACATGTGAGTTCTTCACTAGTCTAAGCATGAATTTTGATCTAAAAAAGAACTTAACTACTATGTGCATGAATAAATATAAAGATTTTTTCCTCTTTATATTTTTGTTTGAAAAATGTAAATGTAATCCTTCTTGGTTGCATGGCAGGTGAGATAGGTGTGGAGGGAGATGAGTGCAATGGTTTAGATGGCATGGAAGGCAAGCATGAGTCTACTCCTAGCTTTAGTGATGGTTTTTCATGATTTCGGCTCAAAATAGGTCACTACAGGTTTTCCTATAGGATGTCTATAGTATGTCCTAGTTCACCTACAGGATCCCATGTTCTCCTACATGAACAGACCGAAATCATAGGGAGTGGTTTAAAAGGTGGGATGGAGCTTGTAAAAGGTGGGCAAGGAGGGAATAAGGCAAGGGATTGGTAGGCACTCACTCAGAACTCAAACCAAAGCTTTACGATGGTTGGATTTTCTCAATAGGCATGGCATGTTTTCCTTGTAAAATGATAATTCGAATTGAGACCTTAGTGGATTTTGGTGATCATGGGTGGATATGGTTTGGATGAGGATGATGATATGAGGTCTTCCTGCAATGTAGAAACCCCCGCGACATATACATCATTGTTGGCATTTATCCATAAATTCATCTCAAAACAAGAAGGGTTTACTTAAATAGAAGAAAGAAAAAAAATCACCATTTATTTGTGAAGTTCATGCATGGGAATGCTTGAAACCATTATGAAAGAAACATGAAATCAATGTCAGACCTAAGATATCAGAAATGTTAATTGCAACCTATCTTCTAAAACTGAAAGATGATGACCTATTTCGAAGAAAAACCCTAAATTTCATAAGAAACCAGAATTCTATTTTTTTTGGGTTGAATGGGAAATGTTCCTCAAGCCATGATCCCTGGAAGGGAGAAACAAGGTAAGATCCTCTTGTTGTCATCCTTTTTTCAATATTTTCTTATCTCTATAATGTTACTATTAGAACTATCACAAATGGAAGAAAACTAATAAAACATACTAGTACTTGCAAATTAACAACACATAAATTAGTGTAACTATGAGTACATGCCTAAACATACATATACAACAAGAGGAACCTCTTCTGCTAGGGTTGGGCCCTAACCCAAGAGCATTAGCCCTCTAGGTCAACTCAGTGTTGGATCAAGGGAATGCTACTCATTTTCATTAAACAAATCATAAATACATAAGAGTTCTTGTTTAGAATCATTTAACTCAAAAATTGCTTAGATATCTTCAAAAAAAAATATGAATCCTAATGAGGTCCTATGCCTCTTTATTTATACAACTGAAGTTTCCAACAACTTCCTTAAATCTAGGGAGGCTTGGCTCCCAATCTTGATATCAACTAGTTCTTAACTGTCACTAGCTTGGCTGTCAATGATCCTCATGACTTGGCTACTTACAAATCTGAGCTGGTGTGATTTGATTGAGGGATATTCGAGTAGGTCAGGAGTTAAGGAGGGAGATCCTATCTCCTATAATCTCTCTTGCTTGTCTCATTCGAGTTCCCGCACCCCAATTAGCTACAATTTGCTCCAAAACCTGCAATCAATGCACATTAGACCACTAGACCTGACATATTACTTTTACTCATCTCATTAACCAAAATATAATTAAAACATATAAATAATTATGAGAAGAGTTGATTTTAGTAAGATGGAGGTTCATTAAGGTCCATATATTTTACCCATTGATGAGCCTCATCAAATACTTGATTGATTCCACTATGATCCTTTGAGCTCTTACTTCCCCTTTCATGTACCTTTCTATTTCTTGTGTCCTATATTTATCAGGTTTAGTAACTTATTCACTAACATATCCTATTACATATTTCTCTATGAGTATCAAGTCAATCATTTTCTTCCATGCTAGATAGTTTGAAGCCCCAAAGAGCTTATTTATCTCCTTACAAAAATAACCTACATGACATGAAGATTGAGAAATTATGAGATAGTACGATACTCACTTGAATAATATCTCCAACATTCTTATTGTCTTCAGTACCTTTAGAGAGTTCTTGGTGATTCTCTTGAAATATGTTCCCTAGGATTCCTCTTCCAAAAATGATGCCTTACAAATAGACTTACCCTTTTGCGAGATCGATACCCATTTTTCAGGATGGATTTAGTTTTTATATTCTTCAATGTAGAATCCCTAGATTAGAAGGGTCTTCAATCCATGAGCCTTTAATCAGATCCCTTCAAGAGATAATATTCTTCTTTTATTCCTTCATAGGTTCCTATCCCTTGATCAACAATTATTTCCGTGCCCTTCCATCTGCCTTCCATGGTCACCTTAGCTCTAATACCATGTTTGAAAAATGTAATAAGACAAATTATTCAAATTATTTTCTTTGACCTTGATACTTGATTGTGAATCTTACCTATATTTTTTATGTTCCTTTAGTTATATATGTTCATAAAACAATATCAAGAAGCAACAAAAAAAAGGAAGAAACAAATGTAGGCTCTCAACCAGGGAAAAACCCCTCCAAGGGGAAATCCCATAAACTCTTCTCTTCTTAGAATATTTTTTAACTAAGATAAAAACACCCAATCCCTAGACCAATTCCTTCTCCCAATAGCAAGTCAGTCCTTCCTTAAGTCCTTGAATCTACACCAAACTGCTATGCACTACAACTCAATCTACTAGCTATAACACTGCTACTTGACTTGCAACTTCAATCTTACAATTCCTTAAGAAACCCTAATTTGACCTCCTTCTAGGACCTTCCAAGAGCAAGACAACTCTTCCTAAGTTCTACAAGGCATAGATGGATTTTCCTTCCTTCTAACTACTAGTTTTTTCCCTTCGTCCTACTACAACTCGAACTTGCAACCTAGAAACCCTGTATTTTTGCAGGTGTGAGAGAGGTAGAGTGCAAAAATAGGGAAATTTTTCCCTTCTTCCTTGACCTTGACCTCTTCTCTCCTTTTATAACTTCCCAGTTATGGAACAAACTCATTCTTGAGATATCAAACTTGTGAGTGAGTGTGTCCTCAAATGAAGTCGAACTTCTCTTTATATAGCCTTCTCAAGGGGTCAAATTTCATCCTTTAGGCTAACTTTATGTTGGGTAGTGGAGGGCCTGCGTAATGGTTTTGGGGCTCAAAGCCCACAATTTTGGGTAAAAGTATGGTAAAAGCTCTGTGAGGTGCACAGAGCGTGAATTGTAATGAGTCAAGTCAAAGGGTTGTTCGCTTGAAAATAATGTAAGAAAATAGAAATAACTAGTCAACCTGCCCATGGTTCACAGACCATGGAAATGTATAAATAGAGCAAGGCTCTATGGTTAGAATTAGGTTTTGGTTTTGGATCTTGAATGTTATGGGTTGATGAAGGCACTCTTTTCTCACCATCTGTAAGTCCAAGTCAAGGGTGTTGGTAGATAGATAGAGGCTCTGCTACTATGTGTGCAGAGGCTAGGTAGAGTCCATTGCCGTGTGTGCAAACCCCTACAACTGAGTGCATAGGGTGGATCTGGTTGTATTGACAGAAGATAAATAAAGATACGAATTGCTAAAACATTATGTGCTTTATTGTGAATCTATTTGTGGCTTAGGTTCTGAATTTATGCAGTATCCTTTTCTTTGTTAATTATGATCGCGTGCACTAGGTTTTATTGTTAAATGTTTGCTTAAAGACTATAAGAAGAAAATAAGATCTATAATAAATTCATTAATAAGAAGGCACATTTGTGCAGATCTACACAAAAGGGCAACATTAGTACAGAGTGGCGCGACGCCGCAGAATGGTTCGCGACCCCTCCAGACCACATCAAGACATCCCAAGGGTGCAGAAACCTGGTTCCAGCACCCTCCCCTGCTACCTTGGGTGAGACTTCAGTCTGTGCTCCATAGACTATTGCTGAAAGGGCAGGTAGTGCGGAATTTGTTTGGCTAATAACTCTTCTGAACCTGGTCAGGCTCCAATAAGCCAACAAATGGTTTCGTTGCCAAGATTGGGATCTGCTTAATAGATGTCTGATGTCAGAACATTGGAACCCTATGAAGAAATAACTTGAAGATTTATTGGATCAGAAGCTTCATGAGTTCATGGTACAGGAAAACAAAGATCCACGGATATCTGAGGAAAGGTGGATGGGTTGCTACATATACACAGAGATCCATGAGATCTTCTTTGCATCCTTCTTGACACAACTGTATGAGTGGATCGCAAAGCTAGTTGATAATCAGGGAAGGTGCAGATTGGATCGGCCCATCGTGTGGACTCCAGAGTTGGTGCGTAGGCTAGAAGCATCTGAAGATAAAATCACACGGGTAGTAGATCACTAGTTGGATCAAATAATAGGAGGGTTTATCACTGAGTTCGCAATAGACACAACTGTGAGTTACAGTGAAGCGGAAAGGCGCTTTCTCCAAGGACTGCGGGGTAAGTACATCAAATCGTTGAACACTTGGATTAAAATGCTGTTATGTGAAAAACAGGTTATGCACATCCATTGATGTCTGGGGTAACACGGAGCGAAAGAGGCTACCGAGGGACCGAAGGAGTAGAGAACAGTCCTCTGATTTCTATTTCACGAGAAAGAGTGGAGGAGCTCGCATGATTCTCTCTAAGAAGTGCAGTCTGATTGATAAAGAAGTGCATTCCACTAGTACCACCACCATCCATGCCACCCCCCACTTCACCTACATCAAACCCATCTTCGCCTACTCCACCTCCGCCACCACAGAGGGTCAGAATGGTGAGTGTAATCAAGTTGTTGGTATTTAGAGTTATGGGAAATGAGGAACCAGATCAGTTCTGGTTCATGGTAAAGGCTGTATGGGGAGCCCAAGGCGTAACGGATGATAACATCAAAAAGTCTACTTTGGTTAGCATGTTGTAGGACCATGCATTGATGTGGTATATAAAGTACTTGAGTGATTAGCCGAATGTGGGAATAGTAGTTATCTAGGATGCATTGAACAAAGAATTTAGCTGGCCAAAATAAAAAATGTAGTTGATCATCGGGTTCAAGGAGATTGTGATGCTACCTGGTGAAACCTCGTGGGATCTAGATCAGAGATTGAAGAGTACAATTCGCGAGGCTAACATGACACTAACGGATGTGTAGCACTACGCGTGGTTTTTGGCATCTTTGACACCACATCTGAGGACGACGCTATCATAGCAAAAGATCTTAACCTAGGCTGAAGCATTAGAGACAACAATGAGGTGGCATGAAACTCTAATACAGGATCCGGGGTTGGGAGTTCAACAAATCCATGTGCAACTGCAAAATCTATGTTTAGAGATGCAGAGTCTGAAGAAAGATAGGGCGCCCTAGTCAAAGACGCACGAAGAAGTGTGGTGTATAGAATGTAAAGGTCAACGTCATGACAAGGATCATTGCCCCGTATTTGCAAACTATCTGGTGGGAGGGAGGCTGATGCCATTAAGGTTGGAGGTACAAGCAGGGCCAAGTGCAGCGCCCATGCTTTGGTGCATGATTTGTCAAGTAGGAGGAAAGCACACAACAAACAATTTTCACCTGTTGAGAATTATACCTAGACTCCACAGCAGTTGTATTGCAACTTCTATAGATCAGTGGGTAATGATGAGCGAATGTGTCGAAGCTACGAGCTAATGATGGAAAGGACCCCGGCCTATTGAATGCAGACTAAGGTGTAGGGTGTCAACCCAACCGTAGGGCCACGTGGTGGATTCCAAGGACGCGGGTGAGGAAGGGGAGGAATGGGGCCTGGACAGGAGTGTGGACAGCTGATCTATTATAATTGTGGAGGGTTAGGCCACTACGCTTGTGACTGTACTAACCCAACAAGAATATCCTATCCATATTGTGAGCAGTTTAACCATGAAATGGTAGATTGTCTGACGTTGATTGCACAAATGCGTGAAAAAGGGGTATCACAGCCTACTCCAACTCAAAATATCCAAATGATGAGGTGTGAACCACGTGAAGAGGACCCCAACATAAATATGGTACTGAGGAATGGCGCAAATATAGGGGGAGATGCGAGGAAAAAACTCGGAGAAGATGGGAAGGGTCGCGATGCTCCTACAAAGGAACCTGACTTTGGGATGGAACAAGTGAAGGGGACATCTAAGGAAGCTCAAACGAGCTTCACGGAAGCCTCTACTCCAGGTAGTAGGGATCTAATTGAGAAGGAATTGGATCCCTCTATGCTTACTACATTTTTAGAGACATGTATGAAGTTGCTACGCGACAATAAGGTAGTTAAAGGACCACAAGAGCTGATTACTAGGTGCATGGGATTAGGGCAGCCGTGCGTATTCCAAAAGCTTGGAAAACATACTCTGCACACTAGACGGGAAATGCAATTGATGGTGCAAATAGGTGAGTACGAAATGGATCAGGTTGTTTTAGACTTAGGGTCGTATGCGAATGTGTTGCTTAAGCAAACATGGGAGTGTATGGGAAGATCTGCACTACAATGGTCTCCCATCCAACTCCAAATGGCCAATCAACAGAATATCTTACCAATGGGAAGGTTGCAGGGGGTGACAGTAGACATTGAAGGTGTAAGTACACAGATAGACTTTGAGGTAATAGAAATTGTTGATGATAGTAATTCGTACACCACGTTACTAGGAATAGACTGGTCCACAATCATGAATGGAGTTGTCAACCTAAAGAAGTGAAAATTTATTTTTGAGAAAAAGTTGTTACGTGTAATTGTGCCGCTAGATCCAGTTGAGGGAGCACGCTACACTGAACCTATGCACGATGAGGATAGTGATGATGAACTAGACTGCATCTACCAGATAACGCTACAAGACCAGGATTGAGTGAATCCAACAGCGGATGAAAGGCTCTCATGGGAACGTGACAGTTCCTGGATGTCGGATTCAGATGAAGAAGTAGAGCATTGGTAGAACCAATTACATGAGGTAACGATGCTAAATTGTAATATGATGATCAAATCACTGTGGTGTGTGATGATCAAAGGAAGGATGCTACCAGTAAGTGATGGCATAACAAATAAGGAGGAATTTGTAGCCCTCCAGGGAACTACAATTATGGAGAGGAAGCAGGATAATGTGCAGGAAAGGGTGCTATGTGCAAAAGGATGGAGAGAACCCCGGAAGAGTAGGTGGAACAGGTGCGAATGTAAAAGGCAGCTGCATGTATGGGATGGAGGCCCTTAGTGTCGAACACCGGTGGGGCAGCTAGGACAAAGTAAGTTGGGCACTGGTCTCTAATGAAGGGTTTAGTGGGGCAACTAGGACGGAGTAATTTGGGCACCGCTATAAATAAATCCGCATGTACCAAGGATTTGGTGGGTAGTTAGGACCATAAACAAGACAAAGCATGCGAAGATGACCGTACTCGCGCCCGAACTAGGTAAACCGAGGAAGGCAGAGAAAACTTCCCCGCGCACTGCCCCAAAAGTTCGGACTAACCTGGGCGAAGGCATTAGGTAAGTACATGAAGCTATTTGGCACGACAGCTTGAGACTTCACGAACTTGATAAGGAATGGGCAAGGCTGAGGAGGAAAAATGCGAAGTTGGACGAAGAAATTAGTAAAGTCAAAAGTGGAGTCAAACAAACGGGCTGCGCGAATCTGAGAATAAGGGAACCAGACCTGGCTGGCCCTCCTACGATACTAGAACGAACTACGACCCTATTATCATGGTTACGATTGCACCCTATAGAATGGAGGAGCATAGAATGTGACGCAATACTAAAGGCAAAGGTACGCGAAGGGTGCCTATAGCTCGGGCTAGCAGGGAAGTGGGAGCCTCGCACTAGGGGTGTGACCACCTGACTATATGTAGGAGGCCCAGTCACAGCGCCCCATGCAGTTGAAAGAGGGCACCAGACTATAAATAAGTCTGTAGGGAGGTTGCGCGGTGTGGACGTGGTGCATAGGATCAGTATGCAGTATAGAATGCATTCACATACGAGGGCCTATGCTGCTACATGGGAAGGATGGAAGGTGACCATTGTAGACACTATTCATGACAAGATGTCCCTTTTAAAACACCAAGGAGTGGACGACAAGAAATTAAGACATAGGTTTAACCACCAAAATCAATTAATGAGCCACGAACAGGGGGGCACGACTGAATTTGAATTTAAAAAAGCATATAAAGAATAGGTGGCTTGTCACAAAAGAAAGTTTGGCCATTTCAAGATTAGGACAATCCAAGTTCAAAGTGATAGGAACAAGATGAATGTGAAGATCTTGAACAAAAGCGCATGGTTTCAGGAATTGTCGAAGGAACTACAAGTGTCATTTCTAAAGTCGATATCCACAACCAAGGATGTTACACAGAACCCTGCACCACAGATGGGAGGGGTAGCTAAAATCCCCAAATCACCCAAGACATCGCGGACCAAGAAGAACCCCCAACTAACAGGACCAATATGCATGTCACCATGGAATCCATGCTTTCACTAGCTATCAATGGAAGAAAAGGGCAAAGTTGTTACAATTGAGAGCGACGATGAGGGAGGGGACCCTTCGACATATGTCAAAGAAATGGAACCCGAGGAAGAAATAGAGGGAGATATTCCATCAGTGAGGGCCCTTGTAAAATGACGCAAGTATGTCCCTCCATAGAAAGGAAAGGTCACGGTACCTAAAGATTTGGATGCTATTCAGAGCAAGCTTATAATCCTATCCTTGTCCAAAGGGGTTCCACTCAAAGGAACGGAGTTTGGCCGCATCCCCACTATGAAATTTGAGGACTAGGACCTCGCGAATACTGAGAAGTTTCCTCATTTGGAAACTAGCGAATTGATGGAACTAAGCATGGAGGGGGCCATCACAACACTACAGCTGAAGGAAGGACTACGAAAGGTGGGGGCAGCTGGGCTACTTCACCTCCTGTTGATTCCACATTTTCATCGGCCCCCAATCACAATATTGATCATCAGGAAATTGCTATGCCTACCGCACGATGGGTACTTATGGCTCAACAAACCCATCCCCATCACAGTGGGAATCATTCATAGGATCTCTCGGCTTCCCTGTGAGGGAAGGGACCCCACGAAAATAGTGGGCACGCGTGGTGATTTAACATTTGCAGAAAATATGAAAAAGAAATACAACTTGGAGAAAAAGCAGAGAGGGTATCTTATCACCAGCATTCAGAACACAGGAGTCTGCATTGCTACCCAATTGCTAGTCGAGAAGGTAATAAGAAAGTGTCAAGGCACTGAGGTACCAGTAATGGTCATTGTGTTAGCTGAGAAATGCACGGAAGGGGTACGATTTAATTGGGCGCAGTTCCTCTGCGACGAATTCCTAATGAACTGTAGGGAGGCCCAAGAGGAGGGTAAGACCTTCCACTATGCATAGTTACTCTTATCCATACTATTGGTTACAACCGAATTGCCCAAAGATAGTCAGTTTCCTCCCCTAGGCTAGGATTGGCTAGAGGCAGCTAGATACGTGTCACTATGGGCAACAAAGGATGCTATCCGAATATGTGAAGTCAAGATTTTCTCGATACTAATAGATGCAAGCATACAACAATGGATTAACTAGCAACCCTGCTTAACTACCAAAGTATATGATAGTGTGAAAAGCGTTGTTGACTTTAAGGTGGATATGCACCACGCATATATCAAGGTGTGCAAGGATCCAGAGCAGACATGGAGCACACTTCCATTCATCACTATTGATGATGTTGTTTACGCAGTACTTGATACCTGGCCACCAGAATGGCATGGACCAAATGTGGTAGGACGTGATGAGGCCGCAATCCAAAAGAAGAAGGCTGCTGCCAAATCCCTAGCACAGTAGAAGCGAAATGAATAGCTCGCTGCAGAAGTACAAGCATCCCGCGAAGCAACGCGGGCCACCACGGACAAGGCAACAACAGGAGAGAACACTACAACAAAAGACGATAGAGGTGTGCATGTAACTACATAGCCATAAATTGATATGGTGACAGAAGGTGTGGAGCCTAGAACCACTGTTGCACCCTTAAAACGATCACATGTACCAGAGCAGACAAAGTCGAGGAAGAAGGCCAAGGCATCCAAGCTGGACGCGGATCCTATCACACTAGCGGAGGGTGACCTATGTGACATTGGGGATACAGTGCGCGAGGCTACTAGGGAGGCGCTCGATGAAGCCATGAAAGAGCAATAGACTATTTTGGGGGCACTCAGGACGTAGCTGCAGGAACTTCGAACAAGGGCCCCATAGCTGACTGTGATAGATACCCATGGAGCTACAGGTATAGCCGCAACTTAGCAGTTGTTGCAAGCCAAAATGGCTAATACCATCGCACTTTCAGTGGGAGCATTGACAGCAGATAACGTGGATGATCAAGCCATGGTATGCCAACTTTCAAGACTTGGAATAAACTTGGTTGCCCTTTTGTAAGAGGTTTTACACCAACTACAAGATGGCGCAACGATGGAGCTCCGCACAAGGGAAGGCTACGCGGTACAACTATTCAGTGAGCAATGCATTAACATCGAGTAGTTGAGCCTCCAAAGAGATGAAGCAATAGCACAGAATCAACAGTTGGAGCAAATTGTGCAAGAAGCATGTTGTCGTGCCCCTGAGCTCGAGATTGTGACAGAGTTACCTATAGACATACAGATCCACAAGTTGGCCAGTGGGTTCCATGAAGCAAAGGATGAAGCCGTGAGGATATAGTTGGCCCTAAACTTGTAGATTGTCGAACTGAATCTGAAATCACAACCCTCTACACCACCAGAGGTCATAAAGTAGAGGAGAGGCATCATTCAATCCATGCGGAAAACAATAGCACATGCCATGCAGGAGTGTGCTGGCTTGTTAGATTAGTCACTTCATATGCTCACTTCACTACAGGAAGACCCAACCTTACAGTGGTTGGAAACAGAGGCAAGGGAGCTACAACAAGCCTATGATAATGTCAGGGGGACCGCGCAGACGGTTGCTATTACACAATGCTTAGCCAAAATGAGGGAGGCCTAGGTTCTCAGGGCACAAGTTGATGCCGCTCGGCAGAAGGAACCAGTGCTTAAAGAACGCATCCAGCCATGGCTTGATGAGGCATTCGTAGTCTCCACCAACATCGAGGGAAAGTTAGCACACATACAGGTAGTATATGAACCCGGACAAGCAACAGAAACTGATACTAATGCATATGTGGCTCACGTATAACAGATACAACAGATGGAGGAAACTTTTGTTGCGAATGTAAGCAAAGAATAGAAGTTGCTGAATGACCTCCTTGCGAAGATGGCTGCACCGTCCGAGTGACTCGGGACGAGTCACGATGATTTTGTTGGGGGCCTATTGGGTAGCGGAGGGCCCACGTAATGGTTTTGGGGCTCAAAGCCCACAATTTTGGGTAAAATTATGGTAAAAGCTCTGCGAGGTGCGTGGAACTCGAATTGTAATGAATCAAGTCAAAGGGTTGTCTGCTAAAAAATAATGTAAGAAAATAGAAAGTGAGTTGGCCTACCCATGGTCCACGGACCATGGAAATCTATAAATAGAGCAAGGTTCTATAGTTAGAAGTAGTTTTTGGTTTCGGATCTTGAATGTTATGGGTTTAAGAACGCACTATTTTCTCAGCGTCTGTAAGTCTGAGTCAAGGGTATTGGTAGATAGATAGAGGCTCTGTAGCTATGTGCGCAGAGGCCGAGTAGAGTCCGCAACTATGTGTGTGGATCCCTGCAGCTGAGTGTGCAGGGCGGATCTGGTTGTATTGACAGAAGATAAATAAAGATAAGAATTGCTTAAACATTATGTGCTTTATTGCGAATATATCTGTGGCTTAGGTTTTGAATTTATGCACTGTCCTTTTCTTTGTTAATTATGATTGCATGCACTAGGTTTTACTGTTAAATAGTTGCTTAAAGACTGTAAGAAGAAAATCAGATCTATAATAAATTCATTAATAAGAGGGTGCATTTGTGCGAATATACGCGGAAGAGTGACAGTAGTACAGAGTGGCGCGAGGCCGCAGAACGGTTCACAACCCCTCCAAACCACATCAAGACATCCCAAGGGTGTGGAAACCTGGTTCCAGCACCCTCCCCTGCTACCTCGGGTGGGACTTCAGTCCGCGCTCCGCGGACTGTTACCGAAAGGGCCGATAGTGCACTATTTGTTTGGCTAATAACTCTTCCAAACTTGGGTCAGGCCCCAATAATCCAACACTTTACAATCTGGCGGCCAACATGAACCCTTGGAGATTTCCAAACCTTTTAGACTCAAAATTTAATTGTTTTTACAATTAATTTTTTTTCGGAATAGTCTTATAAACATGATGTTGACTCCTTTGAATCATAACAGTAAATCCTAAGACTAACAAACCCTAGAAGGATGAAGAACATGCTTTTACCCAGAAGACCATCTATAATGAGCATGAAATCGATGCTTTAATAATACTAATTTTATTGTCTTTTTATTGTTTTTTACATAGGATACATATTGAAATGAGTACAACAGTTATGAAAACCAAAACTAGTTACATTTCTCAACACCTTCTAGATTCCAAATTTGTTATTATGGTTTTAGTCTTGATACATGTAATATATAATATTAAAAAAATAGAGAACAAGTAAATACAATCATTCAGAAATCATAATGAACATTGACATATTCTCTAATAAAACCCTTACAGGAGGAAACCTATATGGAAGTTGAGGTTATTCTACTCTCTTTCGTTTGCTATGAAATTGATGCAAGTATAAAGGGGAAGCAAACCTTTATGGAGTTTACTAAGACCAATTACTTGTTGGTTGTTATAGGACACAAACCTCCTTCTTTATGATCTCTCTTTATCCATTATCAACTAATATACTATACCATGGAACAAAAATCAACTCCAATATAATCAAACCCCTTTTCGTCTTAGAGAATAGGTTATAACGCAACTTGATAGCCAACTAGGGGTTAAGTTAGACTCCTTCAACTTTCAAATAGAGTTACAACTTTGACACCTTAGAGGCTTCTTGATAGTATCCACTTGGCTACTCCATTCTCCATGAATAATAGGGATAATATATCATCATATTGAATCATGGTAGACAAAATAGGAAGGTCAACTTCCGAGAGGCATAACTATTCTATATAGACTCTATTTTATGTATTTCTTACATCATTGGAAATATACATGATTCTAGAATAACATCAAGGGTTTTGGTGCATGAAGGAGCTTTTGAATGCCAAAATACTTCATTTAATGCCTCAAACTACCTATGGAAAGTTTCAAACCCTAATTCACCAAACTGTTACCTGTTGGTAAAAATGGCTTTGTAAGATATTTCTTCCAATTCTCCTACTTTCAAAGCATCAATATGGATGAAAAATAATATAATGATCAAATCCACATCATTTAGAAATAATGTTTCTCAAACAAGTATCTTACTATAAATACTTCTAAATGTGAATTAATACACTATCACTCACAATACCTATATATAGAACACAAGGATATATTCCTTCTCTACTTAGTATTCCTTCAATAGTATTCTCCCTCCTATTATCTTTGGTATGTGAATAGGAAGGTGTAGGCTAATATCTCTAGGATCCAACAAATATTTCATTATTTTCATTATCAAGTTTTATTATAGATAAAGTAGCTATCTATCACCACAATACCTATACACATATTAGAAAGATATTTTATGTATTTTCTTCACATAACCTCAAAATTATTTTCCTTTGTATGCTTTTCAATATGTACATAGAGAGGTATAGTCGCAAAAGTGGTTTCCATTAAAATATTCCCCAAATAAGAAAGTTATATTCCAATGGTGCATCATCTTCAATGATGACTTTTCTTTTCTCTATATTCATTTTACAAAAATGCATTGGATCTATTTTTTTGTACTTCTCATAAAGAAAAATGAGCATGACATATATACACCTTGCATCTTAGAAATTACAATCTTAGTGCATGCATGCATTTTATTTTTGTTTCTTTAACTCATGGGGATTGGAACTTTGAACCTCGTGGTCTACAAAGTACTTTATAAAACCAGTATTTCCAATTTAGTTTCCCCCCATGGGCTTGTTACATACATCATATTAATATAATTATTTTGTATGCAAAAATTTATGTTGATCAAGATCACATATTTTTATTTATAGACAAATAAGGAGTTACACGTGTTGTAGAAGTACCTTAAGATATCTATAGTAAATTTTATATAGCTATCAAACAACATATATATTTTAAAACACATTATGGGTATTTCATATTCTAGAGGATGTGTGTATCTAAATAGAACTTTATCATCCACCAAAAATCATATTTATCCAAATCATATAATTTGAATGATAGACAAATCGCTCCATAACAACACCTTATGGTTCTGTAAGAAACTATTTATGTTTTGTAAAAAACCTATATTATTTAAATTATATTCTATATATCTAATATTATGGTGGATATACACATATAAATATAAGGTTCCTATCTAAAAAAACACATATTTACCTTGCATCTTAGACATTACAATCTTAGTGCATGCATGCATTTTATTTGTGTTTCTTTAACTCATGGGGATTGGAACTTTGAACCTCATGGTCTATTTTATAAAACCAATATTTCCAATTTAGTTTATCTATATATATATATATCTATATATATATATATATATATATATATATATATACCTTGCATCTTAGAAATTACAATCTTAGTGCATGCATGCATTTTATTTTTGTTTCTTTAACTCATGGGGATTGGAACTTTGAACCTCGTGGTCTACAAAGTACTTTATAAAACCAATATTTCCAATTTAGTTCCCCCCATGGGCTTGTTACATACATCATATTAATATAATTATTTGGTATGCAAAAATTTATGTTGATCAAGATCACATATTTTTATTTATAGACAAATAAGGAGTTACACGTGTTGTAGAAATACATTAACATATCTATAGTAAATTTTATATAGCTATCAAACAACATATATATTTTAAAACAGATTATGGGTATTTCATATTCTAGAGGATGTGTGTATCTAAATATAACTTTATCGTCCACCAAAAATCATATTTATCCAAATCATATAATTTGAATGATAGACAAATCGTTCCATAACAACACCCTTATGGTTCCATAAGAAACTATTTATGTTTGTAAAAAACCTATATCATTTAAGTTATAATCTATATATCTAAGATTATGGTGGATATACACATATAAATATAAGGTTTCTGTCTAAAAAAAGACATATTTACCCATATTATATGTTTTGAATTATAAGGAAATAAAAATCTATAAGTGTTTCATAGCAACATATTGATGGTTTTATAACAACTCGATAGGTTTGATAAAGGAATGTATTTTACATCAAGGAATCCTTCCAAGTCATCTAAGATGGTTTGAACTAAATATTTTGTATTAAAACAATTAGAAAACTTAATTAGGAAACATAACATTCACCTACAAAAAAAAACTATTTGAAATTTTAGTTTTTCAATGTGAAACTCTTAACGAGGGTGATTTGCTCATCTTGAACTACCACATTTTTATAGAGAAATTTCATAATAATGAAATCACTTTACTCATAATTCTATGATGTTAAATTCATAAACAAAAAGTAGAGAAAGTAGGTGTAACTTTTCCAAAATTTAGATTACAAACAACTAGATAAGGTAGATATATTTTTCACCCAGTATTAGACCCATTACATATAATCCACCTACAATATGCAACACTCTAGCTAAACTATGATATTACTAAGATGGAAAGGTGGTAGAAAAACAACTTAAGACTAATATTTATCTCAACCAAAAATATTTCTTAACCAAATATCTTACTATAAATATTTTTAAAAGGAAAAATTATGACACCTAAAATTCTTACACATACAAGAAAAAACCGTTCTTTATCTTTTCAATATTCCCTTACAAGTATTTTCCCTCCAATTATTTTCAATATATACATAAAAAGATATATAAAATATATATATATTAGAATCCAATAAATTTTTTTGTTATTTCCAACACAAGAAGTTATTATTATTTTTACTTTATGGTATCTTCGAAGTATTCTCCCCCTTATGCCTTTTAGTATTTCAATAGAAAGTTCCATAGATCTATTAAGAAGTAGTAGAAAAGTTCTTCGTTCTTGGCTATCTCGGTTTATCATTCTTTCTCAAAAAGTCTTTTCTCCTTCTCTTTAAATGCTTCTCCCTGAGTGAATGAATGAGTAATTAAAAATAATGCCATGAATCTTTTCTCATTTCGACTTAAGCTCTGAATAATGTAAAAAGCAAGTGTATATAAATATAAAGAAGACATTTCCGAAAATATAAAAAATATAAAAGAAATGGTCTGGTTTTACAATTAATACACTTCAAATTTTAATTATAAAAAAGAAATCAAAAATAAAAAATTTAAGAAAAATATTAATAAATGAATAACAAATGGTTTTAAGTATAAGGATTCACTTAGACTCCTCACCTTCCCCACTTGTAATATCATGACCCTTTTAAACACTCTTACACCTTAGTCAATACGTGATTTTATTAAATATGAAAAAAAATAAAATATTTCCATATATTCCCAACCTTCTATCACCATGACATTTCCTCATGTAAATTAAAAGATGTATCTTTATTAAAAAATCATTTTAAAATAGAGTTAACTTAAAAATATTCCAAAAAAAATTAAACCAAAAGATAACCTGGCAAATCTCAAAATTAACTTTATTCTCTCATAATTTCATTTCTTTTATCTTACATTAGGTGTTGTCATTTTTTTTCCTTATGGATTTTGAATTCAAATGCATGAATAATATCAATATCAACAAATTAATATAATTGATTCAAATAAAAAATAACAACAATAGTAAGAATAATAAAGAGATACGTTCAAAAATAATTTGAAAACAAGTGCAAAAGAGGCTTTTAGAATATTAGATTTTTTTATTAAATATATATATATATATATATAGAAAAATCTAATATTCTTATATATATATATATATATATAATCTTTTGTTTTTATTTTTTTCTAAATTTAAAAAAAACATATTTATAATTATTAAAATCTAATTCATTTTATTTTTAATCCAACATATAAATGATACCAGCTCATGCCATGCCATGCCATATACATATGTGTGAGTTTTTCCTTATACATTAACATTCCTTATAATTATACAATTTATGTTTTTTATTTTAAATTTATCTAAAGAAATTTTACTTTTATTATAAATTAGTTTAATTTTAATTTTGAATTAAAATGTAATTATAAATATCGTAAACTTATAAAATTATTTACGGAAAAAATATTCATATTTTATATATATATTTTATATATTAAAAACTTATTATTCATTATATATTTTTTTTTAATAATATACATTTTTATAAAAAATACTTTATATTATATAAAAAATTCATTTTTAGCTTCCTATAAACTTATATAATAATATCTTTTATCCAATAATATATTTCAAATGAATTCTTTGTTTTTCCAAATTTATATAAATTAGAGAATAAAGCTTTTTCAAAATTTTTAAAATCTTTTTTATATATTTATTATTATTTATATTTTTTTTATAAATTTAATATTAAAAATTTAACGTTAATTTTATTAATTTAATTCACAAAAATTAATAATAAATTATTATATTTAATAAAATTATTTATAAATTTAAAGTTAAATCAATAACTACCCTTCTTCTTATATATCTTATTCAAATCATAATTAATACAAAAGGAAAGAAGCATAATGTGATTTGCGTGCTCCAAATAACAATCCATTCAACTTAAAAATAAGAAACAAATAATGAAAAATAACCATAACAATAAAGAATGTGAATGTGAATGTATTACTTTTATAAGAATTTTGAAACTTTTCGCTTTTTTATGTGTTTAATAATATATTTAATATCATTTAGATTTTTTTAATATGGTGATTTTTCTTTTCACAATAACTACAATGTACTTGTTTTATTTAGTCACTGTAGTTGTTTAATTAATGGTTTAACTAATAGATGATATAAATTTCTTTTGGTTAATATAATTTGGAGTAAGATTGTGATTTTTTATTGTTTAAAATGTATTTTTAATGAATAAATAGATTCAACAATCTAAAAACTTCCGAGGTACTAGAAATTTTCAAATTAAATAATTTAAATTTATGATTCTTAAAAATCTCTACCTAATTTTACGTAGAATTGGCAAGAAAGAGTGATAAAAAAAACTATTTTTCTATAAATGAGACTACGAGCTTCATTATTCTTTTATTCCAAAGTATATCCATGTTTCAATGAATATAAGGCTTATGATGAGCTTTTTTTTAAATTAATAAAGTTGATATTAACTACTTACTATTTAATCGTACTTTATATCTATATTGCATATAAATATCATTTCTAATGTATATCTATACGGCATATTGAGTGTGAGACTTTGTGATATATAGATAGTCAAATTTTAATTGTTTTAGAATTTTATTGCTTATATATCAATATCTATCACATTAAATGTTGCATTAGAGTTTTAACATTATTATCAACTATTTCTAATATTTATTTTAACATTATGATAATGTTTCTACTTATTATAATGAGTGTATTTTCCAATATAAATAGCAGAAAAATAAATTAAATAGTTGGTAAATGTTCAAAATAATATTTGTAATATTTAAAATAGATAAAACTAACTATTTTTAATATTTATTTTAACATTATAGTAATATTTCTACTTATTATAATGAATGTATTTTTTATTAAAATTAACAGAAAAATAAATTAAATAATGATAAATATTTAAAGTGATATTTATAATGTTTAAAATTTGTAAAACCAATAAGAAAAGAGTTCCAAAATAAAAAATCTAAAAATGAAAACGTTGATTGTATCCCTTGAATCATGTATACCAGAGAAAACATGTTCTAAAACTATTAAATCTAAACCCTCTATTATATTTTAAAGAATATAGCCATATCCCAAAATATACCATTAATATTATTATAATAATACATAAATATTTTGTAATACATATAGGTACGTCATTGAAACGACGGTTTAACGGTTGACCTAGATCCCAGCATAAAGTTGTGAATAGTGTAAAGAGTTCAGCGTGTGGATGTAGAAGTTGGTAGAAACCTATGGAAAAGCAGAAAAGGGACAAGTTGCGAACAGTGTGATTCCATTATGAAGAGGCAACCGTGTCGATGTAGAAGTTGGAAGAAACCCATGGGAAAGAAGAATTATTATTGAAGCCTGTTAAATGTGAAACAAAAATATGGACATGGTTGATTGGATTAGGGTTGAATATTGTCAGTGCTCGTGATTTTGTTTGTTTACAGGTTGCAGACGGTGGCCAGCGTAGAAAAGCTGTCACTCACAAGATCAAACGAGTGCGTGAAGGCATGCGATTGATTGTTAAGAGTAATCGCAATCACAATCAGAATCTCAATCAGAATGGAAAGCCCATCTACCCATGCACGAGCTATACATGTAATAACGCAGACCCAAAGAAGAAAAGCAAATTAAAATAAAAAGAGGGCCGAGAATTGCAGGAGAGCACATGCGGAATCACGGGACTCGCTTATCTATTCATTCCCTTTTATAAAATATTCATTCTTCTTCGGAATTGTTTAAGGTGCGAATATTTGTCGTTAAGTGACAGGAATTGATCGAATCCCTCGGCGTAGTAAACGGAAATTGGACGGTTTGTTGGTTATCGATTCCCTAATCACGTTAATCCCTCGAATTTCTTTCTAATATAATAAGCGGAGTTCGTGAAAAATAATTAACTGTGACAGGAAAAACTTTAAACAGAAAGCTACATTAACATGGAATTGGTTCTTCCCTTTATACTCACCGAATTATCCGGGCGTCGTTTACATGGCAGAAAGGTTCGTTTACCTAATACCGCTATTATATTTAGCTGCTCATTTGTTTAATGCGTGTAAAGAGACAAAGGGACAGCAATAATTCTAACCTTACAATATCTTACAATATCTTAAAATTTAGGGTTGTAATCTTATATTTGGGCTCTTATTCAACCCACCACTTGGACAAGAATTGCGTTTCCAAACTAACATTCCGTGTATTATACAATTATTTTCAATGTATTCATAATTCAATATTGTAGATCTTGTGGGTTGTCGTAACATATTTGACCTTTTACTCACACTCACCAACTTGACAAGTAACGTACTGCCAAAATGAACATCTCGCATATTCTGCATTATTTATAATGTATAGGTTTCTGCGTTCACTGTATGCGGCATTTCGGTTGGTTTTCTAATTATTTTATATTTATGCTTTCAATGCACAAATAGGTCTAGTATTTTGAACATTTCTTAAAACATGTAAATCTTATAATTTAAAGATGCAAATCTGCAAGACCCCTTTTACAGTTTATATAAAGTTGATTGAAAATATATTTAATATCAAAACATGAAAAAAATAAATTAAGATTATCAGAGTCGAAAGTGATATAATATGGATATTTGGATGGTGAAGTTTTTCTGTAATTATTTATAATTTTCAAAATGTTTAAATTTTTGTCATAGAATAATGTGGCTTAGGAAGGAGAATTGAATTAGCTAACTACTAGTTAAGTCATTATTTTTTGAAATTTCTATTATAAAATTAAAATTATAAGAAATATTATATTTATCTTTTCACATTTTTATTTTATTTCTTATATTTATCTTTTCACATTTTTATTATAAAATTAAAATTATAATGAATATTACATTTACACTGACATCATAAAATATGAATTTTAAATGGGATGATATTATAATAATGTTTAATTGTACAATATTAATTTGGAGACTTACATTTGGAAATTGACAAAAGTTTTAATAAAGCAAATTTGTGTAGCAAAAATAATTTGAGCATATGTTGACCACCTAATTTAACTAGTTCAAAAATAATTTGAGGATAAACTACTATGAAGATAAGTTACTATGGACCTCCTAGTTCACATATATTGTTATTTTATGGAAGTTATTTTTATTAGTCTTTCCATAATTCAGGGACTATAGCAATCACCTCCCTTGACTGTGGATTGATGTATCAAGTTTTTGTGAGTTTTTAGTAATTTTGACTATTTTTTTGGGAAAATGTTGAATATTTGTATTTTCTCGTAAATTAAAATTATTTTCTTAATTTTTGAAAATCTTATTTCTAATTTTCCATTTGTTGAGCAAGCCTTCATGTTATATAAATCCCCTAGATGAGGGTGATTTAATTTGGTATTAAAAAACTAATTTTGTAAATGGTCATTCCATGAGTGAGTACTACATCAACACTAACACAATACTTTGCGCATGTTCTTTACATAAGTAGTGGGGAAGGGGGAGATAGCAGGAATGGGGTGACACTAACACTAACACATCAATTTTTAGTGTTTTTACATCTTATTTTATTTTAAACATTTTTTTTTTCACTTAAAACTTTTATAGATGGTGTATGATGTCGCGGATGTGTATGGAATAAAGGATGTGCAGATGAGGGGGTATGTGTAGGAAAAAAAGGGTGTGAAGGGAACTTTATTCCACACACATGAAATTATTTTAAATTTAAGAAAAACATTAATATCAAATGTTAAATTAAGTGTCTTTTTAATATGTGTGAAGAAGAAATGTTATGCAAGTGAATGAGTGTGAAGAGCAAATAACACAACATCCACAACGCTCCACACCTCCACATACATTCCTCCTTTGCACACTTCTTCCACACATGTCTCTCCCATAAAACACTACATATTAATCAATTAATTAGTGGTTTTCTCTTATTAAAGTTTAGGACATAAAAAAATTAGTTTACGTGTATATCGAGTGTGAAATAAGCATGGACAATTAACTATCCCCACTACTATGTTAACATTGGCTCATTTTATTTGATATCATGATGCAAAGGAGTTGTCCCAAAATTGCTTTGTAAATAATCTAATGCGCACTTTTAAAAACTTTGTTCGACAATTTTGAGCATTCTACTGTAATCAATAATTGATATAGAGTTTGTGGCCCCTCCCCTAACCTCAATGATCTTCTTACATTGTGGCCTATCACATATTAAAAAATTAATTAAGGCTTAATCCTATGATTAACTAAAGCTTTGTAATGTCACCTCATACATTTACCCCCTTCCACCAGCCTACTGGGGTAAACATGATCGGATGACTACCATGACATGACTCAAATCCCTTCGTAAAGTTAAGGAAGTGGAATCGACTAACCAAAACTTTACTAACCTTCCTAAGGAGCTACAAGACCCATAGGAGCTAAACAACTACTCCATGTGCCAAAAACTTAAGCCAACTTGTTTTTTGGGTGATCTAGACTCCTAGCCGCTTGCATAACAAGGCAAAACAATGACTGTAACTCTCTAGTCACATGGATAAACCTGCCTCCCAATGATTCCAGTCTAAAATTCCCAGTTCTGTGCATGCAACCTTGGAATATGAGTCGCTTTTTTAGGGCTAGGATCCAAACCTCTACTGAGAACTTTATAGAACTTTCAGAAATGATAAATGATGCAAGGACGAAGCCTTTAACATAAAAATTATACAAGGACTTAACCTAACGAGGTTTAAACATGACATTCATTCCATCAAACATATAGTGAACATGAAATCTACAGGTCATGAATGCATATCGAAACATAGAGATATGAAACTTATATGAGAATCATCATGAAGGTCTAATGCCCTCTCACAATCGATTTAATAACATCTATTAGCTCATGGATTCAATGACCATTAATTTACCAAGAAAAACATGATAAGAGCAATAACTTCAATCTATCATAAAACCATGCTTATAACCAGCAAATAGCCTAGATAATAACAATTATATAACAACCATTAAAGACACATCTTAACAAATACATTTACTCATAAAATACAAGAGGAAATTAGCTCTTATTAACATATGCAGAAGCCAACCAAGTCAGGGACTTCCACATATCACTCGACCATAGATTGGGTTGAACTTAATCTTTCTTTCAACCAGTCACCCCCATGTCATATTCTAAGAATGAATTTGGGACATCATGGGATAAACCAATCCAAAAATAGCCAAGGGAATCCAAAGGTTAAATCACCTCCACCCTCACAATATCATGATCTCACCTAAACCGGTCTTGAGATCACAAAACCAAACTAAGCTTAGACACCTTAGTATTCCTTCACCACCCCTTGAGGAATTTTCCTATCTCCACCCACCTATTAAGGGCTTCCTGGAGAAAAACATCTCCACCCCTAACCCTTGGGATTCTCCAGAGACCACCTCACCCAGATCCAAAACTATTCTACAATCTAAAGCTCAACTAATAATCAATTCCATCACATGATGGCTCTCTGGAAATGGAAAGGCAAGGTGGAAACAACTGTCAAACTAGGAAAAACCTATGCCAATGACAACAAATGAATCAAATACACACAAGCATGTACCATGCATCCCAAAACTAGCTAGGAACTCCTCCTTGTTTTATCCTTGCTTTCCTTTGCTTTCCTTGTCCTTACTTTGATTGATTGTTTGCTTTCTCCTCTTTGAAAACAATTCCAAAACTTAATTGACAAAGGCCCCAAACTGATGCTCTGATGTCTTTTTTATTATTGATGCCTCTAATTTCTTCATTTTCCCTCCATTTTCCTTGAATTTTCTCCTTACATGAAACATGTGACCTTTCACCTTCCTTTTCTCATATTTTCCATTATTTTGTAAATAAAATATCAAATAATGCCATTTTTCCTTTTCAAAGCCTTTTCCAATGACCTTGTCAATTTCTCCTTAGCCATAACAAACAAGTGATGCCCACTAGGATGTTCTTCCCAACATTCAGCTTGGAATATGTATCCCATGACCTTGGTTTTATTTTGCCTTTATTAACTATATTATGTGAACTTTTAACCTAGGGATATTACAGACCCCTCCTTAGGGGAAAAACATCCTCAATGTTCTATGGTGCCTATAATGAGCAAGACCACTGAAAACTAAAACATATTTCCCATGGGGATTTATAGCCCAATTCGTTGCAGCATTTACAATGAAAAACCTACTCAAAAGTAAAACCATCATGACAAACATGACTACATGACAAGCATACCACTTACTGGAGCTTTATAATATAGCTCATTGCAGTATTTACAATATCAACTATACATAAATGTATTATACCAAAAACACATTTACCACCACCGACAAATATGAAGGATACATAGCCTGCATCTGATCAACCATCTCTCATGTAGCTTCATCGAGCCCAAAGTGCTTCCACAGCACATTAACTTGCTCAATTTCTCAGTTCCAAAGGATTAGTTGTTTCCGCTATAATATGCATTGAGTTTCCAGTTAGAATCCTCCTTTTATCTCCATCTGCAATACATACCAATCAATAACATGATCAACATCTTTTACATATCTTTTAAGTAATGAGACATGGAAAAAATCATGGACTTTCACTGTCGAAGGAAGTGAAAGTCTGTAGGCCACTGGTCCAATCCTCTCAAGGATATCGAAAGGCCCACAATACTAAGTTGCACACTTGGCACATGATCTAATCCTCAATGAGCTTTCATTGGGCTTGATAAGAAAGTGCACATGCTCCCCAACCTGAAACTCCTTAAATTCCCTGGGTTGATCTGCATGACTCTCTTGTCTATCCTATGCTGGCTTCATATTCTTCTTTAAAACCTACCTTTACTGTTCCATCATTGCCAACATGTGCATTCCTATAAATACACTATTCACTAAATCACTCCAATTTATGGGAGTATTACAACTCTACCCATATAGTGCCTCAAATGGACTCATCCTCAATGACTCCTAATAACCATTGTTGTAAGCAAACTCAACTAGTGTAAGATAATCCTCCCACCCCCTCTTCTGACGCATGACATACATCCTTAGCATATCCTCCAATATCTTGTTAACATTCTTTATCTATCCATTTGTCTATCGATGATAAGCTGTATTGAAGGCCAACTCTATACCCAAACCTGCAAATAACTCCTTCCAAAACCTGGAAGTGAACTTGGCATCTCCGTCCAACACAATATTCTTTGGAACACCATGTAACCTCACTATCTCCCTCATGAAGACTTGTGCTACCTCACTAGATGAATAAGTAGTCATCAGTGGAATGAAGTGGGATACCTTTTTCAACTTGTCAAGCACAACCATGATGGAATCATGTTGCTTCGATGTCCTCGACAAACCTGAAATTAAATACATGGAAATGACCTTCCATTTCGACTCCAGAATCAGAATAGGCTGTAAAAAACCCGCTGGGTGCTTACACTTAGCTTTCACATGCTGACAATTTAGGTATCTATCAACAAACTATGCCACTTCCTTCTTCAAATTCGGCCAATAGTAGAACTTCTTAACTATTTGTAGAGTGAAATTTCTAAGCTGTACTAGAAACAGTTCACTTAAGTCACTAGCTGACAAGTGACCCTAACAATAAGTTGATGGTTTCTTGTGATTTAGATCTACGAAAAATGGAAAACATTTAACATAAGTATATACGATCCAAAATATAAAGTAGCAAATGCAATAACCCAAATGGAAATACTTTAAATGAATAAATCTTTTATTAAAAGCACATGGTGAAGGATATCTATAGGTGTGTCTGTAAGTCCCCTTTCGCGGGATGGGTCCTTTGTTGTCCTTGACGCTTCAAAAAATGATCTTCTCTCTCAATATGTGAAAAACCTAGACAAAATGTGGAGAAATCGAATCGGAGCTCAAAAGAAAAAAGACAATAATGGTGACGACGATTATGATCATGGTGAAGAATGAATGAAAAACCCTCATATTTATAACAAAGTATTGAGTTAATCTAGAAAATGGAATAAAATAATATTAACCAAATAAATATCTAACCACTTGGAATAATTTATTATATTTCTTGGAGAGGAAAAGTACATTTAAAATGGTTAAATATATTTATTTATAAATAATTAAAAAATAAAATGATTTATTAACTATTTTTGGAGAATTAAGAATGGTGTGAAATTGAAATAATTATTAAATATTGATTTAACAATTATTCCTATAACAAAAATAAGGAAAAATAAATAAATAGTGATTTATTTAATTATTCCTAAGGGATTTAGTCAAATGTGACAAGGAATAATGATTTAATAATTATTCCTAGAGAAAATTAAATGAATAATGACTTGTCTAATTATTCTCAAGTGGTTTTTTTATATAAATCAAAAGATAATTTAATAAAAGTGGTGTAGTAAATTAGTTTCCACAATGAAAGTGATTTTACTATGGTAAATTAAATCTACATGGTGTATTTTGATCCATCTAGTTAGAAATGGTTAGGTGATTATTTTTTGGTGATAAAAGATTTCCCCCACACGTATAAGTGTTAGAAGCAAATTGTATGACCGAAATACATTGTAGGTTACACTTCCACGAGAGACCAAAAGGGGAGTCAAAGAGAGAGAGAAAGAATTAAAGCAAATCAAGGATGGAGAAATAATGGAGGGGATGAGGCCTACTAAACTTATAGAAGTTTCCTTTTATGTGGGAGTACAGGATCTTAATTGAGGTGGGGGAGGCATACCCATACTCATCGAGATAACTACGTACAAAGAATAATGATGAGCCAAAAAATGTGGGACTAAGATACAAAGTACATTTACATGATACACTGGCATAAATGGTCCAGAAAATAATACAATGGATCCCATATACATAATGCGCCTGGAAAAACATAGGTGAGGATTGAATACAATAACATCTAAGTACATGACATGTAATGCCCCTCAAGGTGACATGGTGAGGGGGGATCACGACCAAAGAAGCCCTCATGAATAAGAAAGGGATTTGAAGAGATGAATGGATCGTGTAAAGGGGACATCTGTACTGTGGGTGCTGCAACCATCAGAAACTAAACCCATCACATATGCGCAACTACATTTGAAGTTGGATCAAAATCTGTGGTCATCCGGGCATGTGGGGAGCTACTTGAAGGGCCACCCCCTCATGAGGTCTAGACCATCTCACACACACCCATAGGGGATTCACTTAGGGAGCAATACCATACCACGTGGGTTCATATTGGGGGATATTTATTGAGGAAAAAATGACATAATATATTGGGGGATATATAGAGGGGAGAGGGATTTTATATTAGAAAGTATTAAAAATGGGGTCCAATGTTAATGAAAAAATGGATACCTACAATATCTAGTGAAAGTAGGGGTTTTTAAATTCGGAAGGTGTATTGGGCTTGTATTGATAGGGGGTTAAATAATGTGATGTTTAGAGGTATTTTCCAATATGTAGTCAAATTAAGGGTATTGTTTAATATGCCACGAACACACGTGATATGTCATAGGTTCATTGAGTGAAGTCCCCGTGCAAACACCCAAGAATCACTAGGACAATCATCTAGATCACCAAACCATCAAGTGTACGAATCTCAATCATGTGATAAGGAGTTGATGTCGAGCACGTGAGAAATAACCAAGTGAAAGGGAAATGATGATCCCCTTTACTTGATCTAAGGCACCAAACAAAGATGGAAGCTAGAACTAAGGTACATTTCCGTCTAGCTCACTCTTCTAGAATAAATGTGTTAAGGTCAAAAAAAGAGGGCCTGCCAGAGTTAAGGAAGTAAGGAATCCTTAACAAAGGCATGAGGGACCATAGTAGAGTGGCTGATGGACTGACACCAGGGATGATGATGGAAGGAAAGAAGATGAGTGGAAGACTAATGACTTCCCTTATCAAAGCATAATAAGGATGGTTGACGTGGTAGCGACTGACTTGATTCTAGAGGGGATGTTCAATGACTCAAATGGGGGTTTGACAAAGATGGAGCAGTAGAGTTGGAGATAAAAGATGAGTAAAATGGGAGGGATGCGGCACGAAAACATATGAAACACTATAATGGGGCACAAGGGCACTTGGAACAGACTCCATAAATACAAGGGTGACTCATCTCTTGTTCACCAAGGGTGAGCAAAGGCGACTCAATGGATTTTCCACATGGGGGAGGCCTGGAGGGGACCATAAAACATGAGTAAATGATCGTTACTCTTGACAAAATTTGACGCGTGAGTCAACCAATGCAAAGGTAAAGTGGTACCAAATTACGGGTGGCTCAAATGAAGAAATTTGGTTTTAATAGGTGTCAATGTGAGACATCATGGAAAATATAGCTTCCCGATGAAGTTTCAAATTCCCAAAAAAATAGAGACAAATTATATAACTCAGTGATATCTTTTCAATGGTGTTGATGGTTCGTTAAGGAGAGCTACAATTTGGTCGCAATGGCTGATGAAAAAACTAGGGTTTCTCCTATAAAGGGCCTTTTTTACTCCAAATCCAATTCATTTGCATAGTGAGCTATGGAGAATTTGGAGAGGACGATAAGGCCCTAAATCTTGTGGAGATCATAGTGAACAAACAAACCATCAGAATCAAGATCTGCAAGTTGGAGGTAGGTGACCTTACCTTACTCATCATTTTTGGTGGATTAGATTTTTAGATTAGGGCTTCAGCTCTCTGCGAGGAACCCTTGCTCATGCTTATGGTCGCAATGCACTTTTGGGGACCTGATCTATGCTTTGGAGCACATGAATGGGGCCCAAAAGTACGTCTAGCGTAGTTTTGAGGGAAAAAATTATGTTCTATGCTGAGAGGATGGGTAGGACTAGTGGTCTGTTGGAAGCTAAAGCTAAGTACTGGACATGCATTCCTTTGAATCTTGACTGAGAAAACATAATGGTATATTGCAAGTATGGTAAAGATGAAGGTATCACGGTGAGAATGAGATTCAGAGTCCCTTCGTGCTGCAATTCAGGGGAATAAAGTAGTTAGAGTGGTGTTGGCAAGATATGGCATGCTAAAGTTCTTAGAGAACCCTATGATGAGGGTTGGTGAGCCCTTGCTATTGAGGATAGTGAGTTAGTGGGACCTTGATTAAGAAGCCTTTGTAGTACAAGGGCACAGGATCAAGATCACGATCCAAGACATATATTTTCTGATAGGATTTCCCGCCTTATGGGTGGTAGGGGGGATACATCTAGTGCTACCTCATGGGTGGCATATAGATGAGTTTATTGATCGTCATTGTGTACCAGGGAGTCATGCAAAGGGAATGACCATACAGATCAATGACTTGGAGAGGCTAGGGACATGAGCTACAACCCCAGTGGTGTTGTGGATTTGTGGTAGTCATGCCTTAAACCATATCACCAAAGGGGAGATGATGCTGATGGAGAGCATATTGGGAGGGACCTACTATGGGTGGGCCGAGATGATGTTGTCTTCTTTGAAACAAAAATTGAAATTATGCAGATAGACAACCAATGATAATTGTTCATTTAGGACAGTTTTATGCTCACTCTTATTTGAGAAGATCCTCACTATTAGACCTCATGTTCAAATCCATGATGGGGGACCACAGGAGCCCAGGATGCACCACTGGGAGCAACTATTGAGACGAGGTGGAGAAGGCAGAGTCAGATGAGTGTTCTGACCTAAGTTTTTCACTCATTGGGACCATATGCCACTGTACATAGATGACTATCCATACAGTGGCATGAACTATCAGAGGGGTCCTAACTTACCACTTCCACCAGGATGAGCATGGGGCCCAAATGGTATGTGAAAGTTTCTATACATTTGATGAATTTCTAGCTTAATAAATATATGTATGTGGTACTTATTTATAAAAAATATTGGTACATAGATAAAGCAACAGTGATGCTGGTATGATACACGAGACAAGTCACATTGCCAAGGGCTACAGATCAGGATGGTACCTCATCACAACAGAGACCAGGTGGTGATTATCTAATGGAGGATCTCCAACGCAGATGTGACATATTACTGACCGGAGTGACAGAGCATATGGGTCTTCCCTTGGAGTGGCAAGGAATCATGCAACGTATTGCGATGGTTGGTCAGGAAATACATGATCGATGAGCTAGGGGAATGGAGTTGTTAGCTTGGCAGCTTCCAGATGATAGTGATTAGGGATAGGGACATGTGGGTCCCCATTTTTGTTTTATAATAACATGCAAATGAGCATGTCGAATGTATTTAGAGTAGTGGACTGAAAACACTATATTACGATACATGGTTATGAATATGCTTCTTTTTGTGATGATTGTGGTTTGTCGTCTATTTATGGATGTGTTCTTACATGTGATAAATGCCAATTTAGAATGTTATTGGAAATGGTATCTACATAGTGATTCTGGGCTCTAGGATTATGATTGAATGAAATGGATTCAAATTCACACGCCAAAATCTTAACTCGTAGATATTTTATAAATAGGACATGATTATGCACATGATAAACACCATTCATTTGCATGACAAGTAGCAAGGAATCAAGACAAACATGAAGGTGAAGGTTGTGACGGTCAAGGGAATCAGCTAAAAAACCTATCATAGCATCACATTTGGCCTGGTTATTGGTGGAAGATCTAATGCAAATGTCATTGGAGTGGACTAATGAATGCAAGAGGGTGAAAATGGCCCAAGCTGTTGAGGCAAGGTTCCTCGTGAAGTGACTCACACCATCAGTGAAATCAATATAAGGTGTGGATTATGGATCCATTTGAAATATGAAAGAAGACAATCTGCAAGAATGTGGGGGGAGAAAACTACCAAGATGAAAGAAGAAAGAGAGAGATACACACATTTTAATGGGAGATTATATGGGTAAAATTTCTTGAGGTAGAGTGCATTTCGAGGATTGGGAATGATTTCTCCTTCTGGATCCTCTAACATGTATGCCCCCTTGCCCAAACAATTGCGGACGATATAAGGACCTAGCCGTAATGGTTTGAAATTCCAACATCCCAGGACATCATGAGCTTAGTCATACACAAGAACAAGGTCACCTTCATGGAAGGTGCGAGGGTAGACTTTGCAATCATACTGAGATTTGCTGTGCTTTTCGACTGTTTTAGTGGTTTGCAATGCAACACGATGGTCTTCAGTGTCATGTTCAAGTAGATGAGTCATTCTTCTAAATGTTGGGTGTCTGGGAGGAGTTTGATGGCACGCTGAAGGGAAAGGATTTCACACTCGATAATTAAAATTTCCTCCTCTCCAAAAACAAGGTAGAAATGAGTGAACCTGGTGGCGGTCTTGATAAAATTTCTATAGGCCCACAAAGCAGGGAAGATAATTAAATGTGAGTTTCTCTTGTGTTTATTCACCATCCGCTGAAGCATAGTGTTAAGGATCTTGTTGACATCTTCAACTTGGCCATTGCCTTGAGGGTAATAAGACAATGAATATTGGTGTTCAAATCCCAATAGAGAGGATAACTCACACCATATCTCATCTTCAAAATGTTGGCCATGGTCGGAGACCAATTGTTTTAGAACCCCAAATCGAGCGATAACATGGTTAAAGAAGAAGACAGTTGCAGTAGCCACATAGTATTGAATGTTGGGATGGTTTCAACCCATTTTGTGAAATTATTGATGTCCACGATAATATATTTCTGGTTATTAGCGGATGGGGGTCGACATTACATGAATTCAATAGCCCATTTACAGAAAGGACCAGCTGTGACAATGGGATGGAGGTGAGCAAGTGTAGCTCGCCCCTTAGGGTTGTATAACTAGAAATTGGGAGAGTATTTGACTTCCTCAATACAATCGCTAAAGAGAGAAGGATAAAAGTACCCAAAACAAATGATTTTCTATGTAGTGACCATTCGAGAGAGGTGACCACCACAAGTTCCACAATGGCATGCATTGAGCACTTGCTCGGCTTTAGTATGGGTGAGACAATGATGAAAGACAATATTGACACCGTAACGATAAAGGTCATCACCGATGAGGAGGTATCAAGGGGCTTGATGTCGAATATGTCATCAATCATCATGGGTGAGGTGGGGATCGAATTTTTTGGGTTTGCATATAGGTAAGGATGTCACCATACTAAGGATTATTTGAGGTAATGGTGAACAAGTGTTCATTTGGAATATTTTCATTTATTAGCAGATCAGGTTCACCAGTGGGAAACTCATAAATGATTTCAGCAAGGGCTAAACCTTCTTACTCTTGGGAGTGACAAATTTGAGATCAAATTCTTGAAGGATAGCAATCCAATGGGTGTACTTCCCGCTAATGATTTGTCAACTGAATAAGAAATCCACGGGGTTGGAATTGGTTACAACTTGGGTGTTGTGTGTAAGGGTATAATTGATGAGGCTCATCAATAGGTAAATTATATGGGCCTTAATGCCACTCTCCAGCTTATTAAATTCAACTTTTCTCACATTTATTTACATATTTTATTATATTTTGCTTAGTGAGAAGGTTAAAAGTGAGATGTTATGTCATGTGGCCTAACATGCATTAATTGCAGGATTTGGAGTTGTTTTGGGATACTTTAAGTGTAGGAACTCGAAGTAGAAAAGAAAGAGGGATTTTAAGATATTGGGTCTCCCTCCTTAACTCCTCAATCACTTGAAGAATCCTTCACTAGATCTCATCAGCTCAGAGTTACAAGCATCAAAGCCAGTGATAGTTGAAGACAAGTCAATCTTGATTTTTGGAGCCAAGCCTACCTAATTTTAAGGAAGTTGTTGGTATCTTCAATTGCATAAATAAGAAGGCTTAGGGCCTCATTACGATACAACTTTTTTTATTGTAGCCAAAAGGAAATTTTGAGCTAAGATATTGTGACTAATATTCTCATGTTATTTTTGACACTTTGATGATAATGAAGAGGATTTCTTTGATCCAATACTGATTTGACTCAGACAGATGAAGCTCTTGGGTTAGGCACCAACCCTAGCAACACAGGTTCCTCCTTTTCTACATGTAACGTTAGATCACAATCATAGATTAGTTGCTGAAGTTATCTCTGTTTTGTTTAATTTACAAGTCTTTGAATGATTGGTTAGTTTTGCTTCCATTGGTTGGAGAAATGGATCATTGTTGCACTAGTGAAAGAAAAGACTTCAAAAAATCTTGTGGCATTGGCCTCATCCTCATCTCCCTCATGGGATTATGGTTTGAGGGCCCCACTATCACAACACCGAAAACAGATTTATATTTTCGTTATTACATAGCTTAGGATTTCTTGTTGAGTAGATCATTGTTG
The DNA here is from genome assembly GCA_031772625.1 of Pinus tabuliformis. Lineage (NCBI taxonomy): Eukaryota > Viridiplantae > Streptophyta > Pinopsida > Pinales > Pinaceae > Pinus > Pinus tabuliformis. The sequence continues at coordinate 200,117,052 of CM062815.1, read as the reverse complement.
ATGATTTCTTAGGAGCACCTGCAATTGTCATTTTGGTTTCTTGAGTTTTATGTAGATTAAAAATCATTCCATTCCATAGATTTAAACCATTAGCCATAAATAAATCAATTTCTCAAATTCAACTCATATTTCCACATTTACATAAAGTTGTGAATAAATAAATAAATGAATATGTGTTGTTGCAAGAGGAACTGATCTGTAGGGAGGAGCTCATTCCACCAGCCTCCTCTAAGTCTTCTCCACCTCTCACCAAATCCTACCAATCACTAATTTAGATTTATGTTCTTTTATCCACTGTGGATAGCCACCTTGAGAAAATCCAACCATCCTGAAGAGTTGGGTTGATCCTTGGGTAGTGTACACCTTCCCCATACCTTATTCCATCATCCTACACCTTCCGAACTCTTCCTTTCCCTACCTCCCTACAACTTTTAGCTATGTTTCATGTAGTAAACGAGGACATCCTATAGTAACTACAAGAACACTTGTAGAAACTACACGAAAACATGTACCAACTACAGGAATGCTTGTAGAAGCCCGATGATGACATGGCATCCTTTCAAGTCATGGCAGACACAATAGAAAGGTAAAATTTTGAGCGGCATAAATTTTTACATATAGACATTATTTGGTGCATTTCTTACAATGTTGGAAAGATCTATTAGTGTAGAATAACAGTATGGGTTTTGCTGCAAGTGACATTTTTTAGAAACCAAAAAAAAAATGTTTAATGTAGCAAACTATCTTTGGAAGGTTTCAAACTCCAAATTTTCGAACTATGATCCACTAGTAAAAATGGCCCTGTAAGATATTTCATCCAATTTTCTTACTTTGAAGGCATACATATAGATGAAAAATAATATAATTATCCACTCCATATCATCAAGAAATATATTTTCTCAAAAAGATATCTTATTATAAGGATTTCTAAAAAAAAATTAATGCTCTAACACCCATAATAACTATGCATAAAACACAGCCCCATGGGGGTAAGTGAGTTGGTAATCACAATGTGGTGAAGTTCATTAGAAAGACGAGCTTTGTACTGAAGGTCACGAGTTCAATTTCCCCAGACTAACCCGGAGCTGCAAAGAGGGGCGGGCGCAGTTCCCAGGGGTTATAGTGGTAGCGGTTAGAATTGACCCCATGTAACGCGAGTTGCGAGGCTACTCCAGTTGTCGATTCTTGTGTAATAAAAAAAAACACTATGCATACAACACAAGTCGATCTTCCTTCTCTACTCAATACCCACACAAAATTATTCTCCCTTCAATTCTCTTTGGTATGGGCATATAAATGTCTAGACTAATATCTCTAGGATCCAACAAAGATTTCATTATTTTCACTATTGACTTTTATTACAGATAATGTAGTTATTTAACACCCACAATACCTACACACATGCTAGAAGGAGATTTTCCTTCTTTTCTTCACATAACCTCGTAATTATTCTTCTTCATATACTCTTCAATATGTGCATACAAAGGTACAAATCGATATCTTCTAAGCTCCAGTAGGAAAATCTTGGTTAGCAACCATCCATAATTCACTATTTTTTCTCAAAAATTTTACTCTCTTAGTTCATATTCTTTCTAAAAAAATACCCCTCTATTTCCCATCTTAATTCTTATCCATAAATGAATGCATAGTAAAAAATATAGTTCCATGAGTCATATTTCCAATTTAAATTATGTTCCAAGAAGGTACTGAGAAAGTCTTGTTAAATAAGGGAACATATTTCCAAGAAGATAGGAGATGCCAACATTAATTTAGAACAGAGTTTCATGCACTAATTATGACTACAGAAGAGACTCAAAAAGTATAAAAATTATAAATAGATTAATAAATTGATAGCATAAAGTTTTTGGTATAAAGGATTCTCTTAAACCGCTCACCTTCCCCACTTGTGGTATCATATACACTTCACACTTATACATTAAGCGATTTTATATTTGGTTAAGTAAAAAAAATAAAATCCATATATTCTAATTACTCAAGTTGCCATGGCATTTCCTCTTCATGCTACTAAGTAAAACATAGTGATTAAATATCCTTAGTAAGAACAAAACATTTATTTATTTTTTATTTCAAAATATTCAAAATATCTAATTGGAACATCACATGATAAAACCCCATGTTATGTCTTATAATTGGGCTCTTTATTATGTTGTCTTAAAATTGGTCTTAGTTCTTGTAAACTTTCACAACTTTTGAATTTGCATGAAAAAAATAATATCAACATCAATAAAATTTGTATGATGGACTCGAACAAAGAATAATAATATGAATAATAAAAATACTGGTTTCAAAATGGTTTTGAAAAATACTAATAATAAATCAAAGTTAATGTCTAAAAAGTCATTTTGGATTAAAAAAAAATTCAAATAAAAGTGAAATAAGTATTTTATTCTAATTGTACATTATTTTTAATGATGATTTTTCTTTTCTCTAAATTGATTTTACAAAAATCTTTGAGATCTAACTTCTTCCAGTTCTCACAAATAACATGAACATGGTATATATATATATATATATATATATATATGAATATCTCATTGTAGATATAGATATAATGAATGACTTGTATCCTAGATATTACAATCTTGGTAGAGAGTTTTGCTAAGTGTATCTATATTACTGTAAGCATTCTGTATATAAAAAATCATGTTGACTTACATAACATATTTTTTGTTTATAGACAAATCAAGAACTACATGTTTTTTGTAGAAATATCTTAATAGATCTAATCGTAAATGTAATAGTCATATATATATATATATATATATATATATATATATATATATTTGATATCTTAGTAGTGAATGTGTTCATATAAATATAAGGTTCTCATCAACTAAAATTATATTTACCCAAATCATTTATTTTGAATTATAGAAAAATGAAAATCTACAAAAATTCCATAACGAAACCCTAATCATTAAATGACAAACTCTATATGTTTTCTAAACAACCTATATAATTTAAAAGAGAATCTAGATATCTAAGATTTTTGGTGGATATGCCCATATAAACTTAAGGTTATTGTCTATCAAAAATCTCATATATATATATATATATATATATATATATATATATATATGTATGTATTTGATATCTTAGTAGTGAATGTGTTCATATAAATATAAGGTTCTCATCAACTAAAATTATATTTACCCAAATCATTTATTTTGAATTATAGAAAAATGAAAATCTACAAAAATTCCATAACAAAACCCTAATCATTAAATGACAAACTCTATATGTTTTCTAAACAACCTATATAATTTAAAAGAGAATCTAGATATCTAAGATTTTTGGTGGATATGCCCATATAAACTTAAGGTTATTGTCTATCAAAAATCACATTTATCCATATCGTATATTTTGAATTATAACGAAATCAAAATCTATAGTTATTTCATAGCAACATATTGATGGTCTTATGGCATCTCAACATGCTTCAAGAAGGAAAATATTTTACATCAAGGAAAACATCCAACTCATCTAAAATGGTGTGCACTAAAGGTTATTCATTTAAACACTAAGAAAATTTATTTAGTAAAAATAGCATTCACTTACAAGAAAAATATTCCAAAATTTTGTTTTTCAATTGAACACTATTAACAAAAGACATTTTCACATCATGAACCTCAACATTTTATTAAAAAAAAATCATAAGAATGAAATCATTGTACTTATCATTCAATAAATATAAAAAAGTAGAGAAAGTAAACTTATCATTTCCAAATTCTAGATTTCAAATGACTACTTAAAATAGAGAGATTTTCCACACAACCATAGACTTCATTATATATAATCCTTCTACAACATCGATCCCTCTATCTAGACTATGATATTACTAAGATGAAAAAGTGTTATAAAAACAACTCATAACTAATCTTTATCTAAGGCGAGAAATTTTCTCAACCAAATATCCTACTATTAATATTTATAAAGGCAAATAAACTATTTGACATCCAAAAATTTTACACATAAAACAAAAATAAAACTTATTTCTCTACTCAATAGCCCATCATAAATATTCTTCCTCGAGTTCTTTCCATTGTCCTCATAGAAAGGTATAGACTATTATCTTTACAATCCAATAGAGATTTCATTAATAACCCATCATAAATATTCTTCCTCGAGTTCTTTTCATTGTCTTCGTAGAAAAGTATAGACTATTCTCTTTACTATTATCCTTACTATCCAATAGAGATTTCATTATTTCCACCACTGATTTTTCTTATAAATAGAATAGTTATTTAGCACCCCCAATAACTATAGATATAACACAAGGATATATTATTTTTTTCTTCATAGTACCTTAAAAATAGTCTCCCTTTTACGTTGTTTAGTATTTGACTAGAAAAGTGCATATGGTAGCAATTATGCTTTAGTAAAAAATAATTAAAAATTATTGGTTGTGGGCCATGTAAGCTTATTATTTTTTCTCAAGAGTCTCTTTTCTCTTTCTTCTCCATAAATGAATAAATAAATATTTAAAAATAGTTCCATGAGTCTTTTTACCAATTTGAATTAAATTCCAAGAATATAAAAAGTAGGTCTACATGAATATAGGGAACATGTTTATGATGGCTTCAATTTACAATAAAGCAGGCTAAAAATAAAAAAAATTAATAAAAAGGTAGCATAGACTTTTAGGAATGTAAGATTTACTTAGACCCCTAAGCTTCCCCTCTTATAATATCATAATTCTTTTAGGTACTCTACCTTAGTCAATCTGATATGTTATTAAATCTACAGACACAAAAAAATATTTCATTGTATTTCAATTGTTTTATCACCATGATATTTTTATTCTCATAATATTAATTAACACATCATAATAAAATATATTTACTTGAAAAAACTATTCAAAAACATACTTAACCTCCCCACGTTCGAAAAAGTCAACCCAAAAAGTAGATGATAATTGTTTTTGTTCTATGTTATAGTCTGTATCTTCATTTTGCTAACTTAACACGCGTTTAAAACATCAATACGTTAATATAATTGATTCAAATAAAAAAGAAGAGAAAAAATCATAAGAATAATGAAATGATTGAAAATTCAAACATGGTTTTGAAAAATAATTACTAAAAAGTGATTTTAGAAGATAAGATTTTTGGAAACAAAAACTATTTGACTTTTTTTTTTAAGATTAATTTTAGAATCACATTTATAATTATTAAAATATGATTTATTTTATTTTTAAAAAAAAGACGAATATGACTAGAGCTAATACAATATGTAATTATGGAGGAGTTTCTTTTTATACATTTATGTAATTATGGAGGAGTTTCTTTTTATACATTTATGTTAATATTAATATTACATTTTTGTTTTTTTATTTTAGATTTATTTAAAATTATTTAAATTTAATTTTAAATTTGATTAATTTTCATTTTAAATTGAATGTTAATTGTATAAGTTTTAAAATCAGAGACTTGCATTTAAGTTTGGTCTTCAAAAGAAGTGATGGGAATCCTAATGCCAGACATACCCCTAATTTTGGAAAGGACTATGATGTGTGTTGGAAACCCCCTCATCTTGTTGTTTTGGTTGTAGATCTATAAAATATGAGCAGTTTTTTTTGTGTGGTAAGTTTTTTCTTTCTCTTAGTTTGAGATCACTTCCTTAAATCTCTTGAATTTTTCCATCTTTGTGAGGCCAATCTCTAGGGGTTATTTCTATATTTACATGAATGCTTCCAATCTTGTCTCTACTCTCACAACCAAAATCCAAGATCGAAACATCTTTGTATCCTTCACGGAGGAACACAACTTCATAAAAAGAAATCGCCTAGAGATTATGACATAGCCAAGGACACTACAATCTTCCTAGTTTTAAGATTAAATGGTAGAGCCAAAGGCTAGGGTTCTAGATCCTTTAAGGATTCCCTAAAGCTAGGGATCTCACATATGACTCTCAAAGAACTATCAGGTCTAGCCTTCCTTGTGTATCAAGAAGAAGATAATCCAACTATCTAAGTGAATCATCTTCAAACTACCAGTACTTGCATATATTATTTGCAGCATGCCATTGTCTATTGTTTTAATAGGTTTTTTCACTTGAAAATCGTGCTTGGGGAATGGGTGCATCACACGTCCTTATCACTAGATAAGGTCTTTTTTCTAACCAAAGGTTGTTTTCTCAGGATCACCGCAATGTTTTTTATTAAGGATCCTTTTTTGTGGTCGTTCTGGGCTCTTCTTTGGGCCTTGGTTTCCTAGTTTTAACCCTCCTTCAATGTTAGATCTAGTCACTCAAGTTTGGATAAGACTCCCTAACATGTCCATTCATTTGCTACATCCAAATCTCTTAGCTCATGTGGGTAGCTCACTCGACTATTTCATTAACGTTGATACAAACAGGCTTGAGAAGGGTATTGTTAGCTTTGCTCGCATATGTGGTGAAATGGACCTTGGACAAAATCCTCATCAAATGGAATGAAATAGTGTATTCTTAGCTGACGGACTACAAAAACACAAGCTTTCGTTGTATGATCTGTTAATAGTATGGTCACCTACAAAACTCTTGTGCTTCTTCCCAAGGGCTCTCTACCTCCATGAACCCACGAATAAGGTCCATCGATGGCAAGACCCAAAAGTTCCAACTCGTTCTAGGAATCCTTCACTTCACAAGCAAGCCAACATGCAACAACAAAATACTTCTATAGGTAAATTGAATCGTTCGACCTAGATCTAGTCACTCAAGTTTGGATAAGACTCCCTAACATGTCCATTCATTTTCTACATCCAAATCTCTTAGCTCATGTGGGTAGCTCACTCGACTATTTCATTAAGGTTGATACAAACAGGCTTGAGAAGGGTATTGTTAGCTTTGCTCGCATATGTGTTGAAATGGACCTTGGACAAAATCCTCATCAAATGGAATGAAATAGTGTATTATTAGTTGACGGCATACAAAAACACAAGCTTTCGTTGTATGATCTGTTAATAGTATGGTCATCTACAAAACTCTTGTGCTTCTTCCCAAGGGCTCTCTACCTCCATGAACCCCACGAATAAGGTCCATCGATGGGAAGACCCAAAAGTTCCAACTCGTTCTAGGAATCCTTCACTTCATAAGCAAGCCAACATGCAACAACAAAATACTTCTATAGGTAAATTGAATCCTTTGACCTAAACTCAGCCTCAGGAAACCCTATCCCATCTCTCAGATGCCAAGACTGGCATTTGAGTGGAAATGTAAGAGACACTACCTTAGTCTTGGCTATGTGAATGAGTGGGCATAAATGTTTCCATAAATCCACAAATTAGGTCACTCTAATATTGATTAGAAAACAACAAATATTGTAGAATCCCTAATAATAGATTGTCTCAAAAAATACAATTATTATATTTGCTACATTTGTTCCTGATAAATCCTTAAAATGCGTTAATGTCTCAAGAGAATAAAAAAAGAGAAGAAAAAAACACATGATCAATATTAACATGCGCTGAAAAAAATGATGTATTTTACTATTTTAAAATAACAAAAGTTAACTTAAAAATAAATAAATAAATAATAAATGATAATCATACACATAAAAAATTATATAAATATTGTTTACGAAAACATAAAATTTCATATTTCCCAAATTATAATAAAAAATATTTTATGTTTAAAAAGAATTAGCATATCTTTTCGTGTTTTTCAAAATAGCTCCTTCAAAAATTACAAAGCATTACCATGAACGGGATGAAACTTCTTTGTCGTATTTTTTTTTCATAATTTATGTTTTATTATAAATACAATGTTGAATTTTTTTAATATTTAATTTAATTAATAAAAAAAAATTATTATAATTATTAATAAAAATAAAATATTAATATTTAATAAAATTATTAATAAATTTAAAAATATCTTTATCACTACCGCTCTTCATATGTATCTTATCCAGATTATAATTAACAATAATAAGATCTTATCCTGGACATAATTAATAAAAACGAAGGATAATCTGATTTGTACACTCGAATTGACAATCCATTTCACATAAGAAAGAAAAACATGTAATAAAAAATAAAATAACAATAAAGAAAGCACGACCTTTATCAGAATTTTGGAACTTCTGCCCTTGCTTTATCTACTTCAGAACATACTTAACACGACCTGGAATTATAGAAGCTAGCGTTAACTATGGAGTATTTAATGGTAGTGTATGGTATATAGATGCTCCAATCCAGTGGTATATAAATCATTAAATTTTAATGGTTAAAGAATTATACGGTTTATATACCAATAATTATAACATTAAATGTGACATAACATTTAAAATATTAACAATATTATTCACATAAAATAATAACCATAACATTAAATGTGACATAACATTTAAAATATTACATAATATTAATAACATTTTGCAATGTTGTTTTTTATTTTTATTTTTTTATTTATTGTAATTAGTAGTCATTTAATAGATATAAACAGTTATATAAATGATTCATAAATGTAAATAGATTATTATAGTATATATATATTTTTGTATATAAAATTAAAAATATTCTAAAATTATTAAATCTAAATTATCTATAATTTTGTTAAGCTTAAAAAAAATAAGATTCTAAAATTCCTTTACTCTATTTTAATAATCATTCTTATAGACCTCATTAATCCTGTTATTTTATTATAATAATCATTACTATTAATCTTTGCGAGAGATTCTTCAGCAAAAATCACATGGAATACTATTTTGGAATACCATTTGTCGATACGTTTCGAACCAATTAGTGTGATTCATTGTCAGCACAAGTTGAAGAAACAGATCCAGCTTAACATGTTAAATAGTCCGAGCAAAGCCTTAATCTTGTTATTCTATTATAATAATCATTACTATTGTTATTCTATTATAATAATCATTACTATTATTATTATTATAGTAAAACATATTTTCTATACTACGGAAATTCTGACTTATGGGTAAGTCATTGAAAAGACGGTTTAACAGTTGACGTAGACCCCGCATAAAGTTGTCAGTGGTGTCATTTCAATATGAAGAGTTCAGCGTGTGGATGTAGAAGTTGGTAGAAACTCATGGAAACTAGAAAAAGAATAAGTTGTGAACAGTGTGATTCCATAAAAAGTTGGAAGAAACCCATGGAAAAGAGAAAAACGAATAAGAAGAATTATTATTGAAGCTTGTTAAATGTGAAACAAAAATATGGACAGGGTTGATTGGATTAGGTTGATTATTGTCAGTGCTCGTGATTTTGTTTGTTTACAGGTTGCAGACGGTGGCCAGCGTAGAAAAGTTGTCACTCACAAGAAGAGACGAGTGCGTGAAGGCATGTGATTGATGGTTAAGAGTAATTGCAATTGAATTTGGAGATTTTATAGTTACGTGGGGAGGTTTGGTTTGACAATTTTTATAATTTAGTTTTAAACAAAATTATATATATCTAAAAATTGCTTCGAAATCGAGGAAAAAAAATAATCAACTGAAGGTGAAAAAAAAAAGTTGAGAATTGCAGCAGACCACATGCTGAATCACGGGACTCGCTTATCTATTCAATCCCATTTTATAAAATATTAATCTGTGTTTAGAATTGTTTAACGCGCGATTATTTGTCATTAAGTGACAGGAATTGTTCGAATCTCTTGGCGTAGTAAACGGCAATGGGATGGTTTGTTTGTTGTCGATTACGTAAATGACGTTAATCTCTCTTGCAGTTTGAAATTCGAATTCTTTCTTTCTAATATAATAAGTGGATTTCAAGAAAAATAAATAATTGTGACCTGGAAAACTTTAAACAGAAAGCTACATTAACATGGAATTGGTTCTTCCCTTTATACTTAGCGAATGATCCGGGTGTCGTTTACGTGGCAGAAAAGCTCGTTTACCTAATACTCCTAATATATTAAGCTGCTCAGTTGTTTAATGCGTGTAAAGAGATAAAGGGACAGCAATAATTCTAAGCTTAAACTAACTTAAAATTTAGGGTTGTCATTTTATATTTGGGCTTTTATTCAACCTACCCACCTTGGACAAGAATTGCGCTTCCAAAGTAACATTCCGTGCCAGCTTCTACAATTATTTCAATGTATTCATAATTCAATATAATAGATGTTGTGGGTTGTCGTAACATATTTGACCTTTTACAAGTGACGTACTGCCAAAATAAACATCTCGGATATTCTCCATTATTTAAAATGTATAGGTTTCAGTGTGCACCTTGTATGCGGCATCTCGGTATGTTAATAATGGCCTTTCCTAATTATTTATATCTATGTCTATGTTTGGTTTTTTAAATAGGAATTTGGTATTTTGTTTATTTGATTCGATATTTTTTTATGAGAGATTTTTCGGCGAAAATCACATGGAATACTATTTGTCTATGCGTTTCGAACCAACTAGTGTGGTTCATTGTTTATGAGAGATTTTTCGGCGAAAATCACATGGAATACCATTTGTCGACGCGTTTCGAACCAACTAGTGTGGTTCATGGACAAATTGTCATGACGATGAACTACACTAGTTGGTTCGAAACTCGTCGACAAATGATATTCCATGTGATTTTCGCCGAAAAATCTCTCATAAACTTAATATGGATCACAGAAGCCTGAACGCTATAATCGATATTCCTTATACATTGAAAAAATTGATACAACACTAAATAGTTCTAAAGGTTGACCAGAATCTCTCAATGATGATTGGATTCATAAAATAAAACTCAAGTGAAGTCGAATCACAAAACTTCGTTCCAAAATTTTCTATTGAAATTCTATAATTCAAACATAGAAATCGCATTAAATTTTATATAAAGTTGATCGAAAGATAGATTTTAATATCAAAATATAAATTACAATTAATAACACCACTTGAATCCAAATGTTTCGTCATCAACCATTGGAATTAGGAGAGTATCAAAGTGAAAAGTAATTTAATATGGACATCTCGATGGTGAATTAAGACTCTACAGGTGTCATAAAAGGAGTTGTCTATAATGCGGTTTTTTGAGATTCTGGTGACGGATTTCGGCAGAAGAAATTGAGGTTAAATCTTGATTTGTTGCAGTTAAAATGGTTTTTTAACTGCATATTTGGATTCAGCACCCTGGAAAACCCCTGCTACGCTTTCATTGTGCAGAAACTAGCTATCAAACTTGCGATTCCAATAAATTCCTGCCGGATTTCGACCAAAAAAACCGGACGAAAAAACTTTCAAAAAGTCGCCTTATAGACAACTGCGTCATAAAATATGATTTACAAATTGGCTGATGATATTCTAAAGTTAAATCGTATAAAATATTCTCAATAAAGTTAAATCCAATAGTTATTGATTCGGAGATTCACAGTTCAAAATTGACAAAAGCTTTAACCCATCCCTTTCGATCGCAAAAGAGAATCTAAGGAGCTCGTACCGTCCACCTCGTTCAGGAAGATAGTTGCCTTTTATAAGTTATTTTCATTTTATAATTATTTATATAAAATTATTAAAATAAATAAAATAAATAAAGAATATATATATAATTTTTTGCAGTATTGAAAGTAAAGATAAATTAAAATAAATAAATAATTTTAGTATTAAATTTTCATTTTATAAAATTTATTGAGAATTATAATAATAGAAGAAAATATTAAAGAATCATTTATTATTTGTATATTGAGAGATATTATAGTAAAGGTGTTATAATTGAAGAAAGAAATATTATATTAAAGTAGTGTTTTTAGTAATAAATTTTCATTTTATAAAATTTATTGAGAATTATAATAATAGAAGAGATTATTAAAAAATAAATTATTATCTATATACAAAGAAATATTATACTAAAGGTGTTGTAACTAAAGAGAGAAATATTATATTAAAATGGTGTTTTGACTAAGTACAAGTTTATAATAAATGCTTATTTTTTAACAAAAGCTATCTAAGATGATTTAGAATCAAATGAGCATCTTTCACACATAATGCTACAAATTATATTTATTGTGTTTTATGTATATTTATGTAATAACTTTAAAAATATATAATAATTAATGAAGTTCATGTTTCCTATTAGCTTTCTTCCATCATCATTCTATCTGGTTTTGTTTTATTGTTCAATTTCATAGGTTCATTCACTTCATAACATGTCTCATTTTCTTTGAATTGTGGCTATGTAACTTGAAATTAACCTTATTATTTGAAGTTGAACACTATTCCTTTGAATGCTGACTACTAAGTTTCTTAACATGTTTTGTTTTACTTTCAACATGTTTATCTTGCATCTTCAACAAAACCTATCAATTCAACAACAACCGTTAACCATAAAAACCAGTATTTTTGCATTAAAAACATGTCCAAACTGAGAAGTTGTGTTACTAATAATACCTATTTGTAGGTTAAATTTCCAACATTTTTCGACCATTGAATTGAAAAACAAAATTTGATCACTACAAAAAACCTCAAATTCCAACATTTTTCAATCATGGCATTAAAAACCAAATATCATAAATACAAAAAACCTTAGAATTCCAACACTTTTCAATCATGTCATTAAAGACCAAAGATCATGCCTTCTAAAAACCTCAAAATTCTAATATCTTTCTTTGTTTTTTTTGTTGTTTTAACCCACAAATAATTTGAACTTTGAATTTTATTGTTTACACAATACTGCATAGGATCACAATTGTCAATTGAGTTGCCCAGATGGGCTAAAATTCCAACGCCTTTTAATCGTGACATTAAAAACCAAATATGATGATTATGAAAAACCTTACAAAACTACACCAAAATTAGAAAGTCATTATATGAAGAACTTTTTTTTAAGTTTAAAATTATAACTCATGATTGAAATCTTACCCTAAGACAAATTAACCCATTGCAAGCAAAACTTAAAAATCAACCATCAATTTGAAGCACCACATTTTCAATGAAGCTGTAAAATTACAACATTTTTGAATATGGTTTAGAAAATCATAATATGATAAGGACATGAAAAAAATGCATTATAATTTAAAAAGATAACATTAATTCCAAATTTTACTTTTTAATCAAAAGCTCAATAGTAATTACAATAAATAAAGCATAAATTATTTCTCAAAACTACTATTGCATTGTTGAAATTCAAAACAAATGAATTCTTTGTAATTGAAACATATAATCCAACAAACATAAAAAAAGACTCATAACTTTATGTAAGATCATATGCAAGTTAAAAACTTTCTTTCAAGTTACCATGCAATCATTTTGACCAAAACTTACATAAAACACCTTGTAAAATTATTTAAACTAACTCATAAATTCTACCACACCATGAAATTCTATACCATATTCAACTGAATGATTGGATGAAGATGTAGATGAACAATAGCTTTTCTTGAGGTTGAAATTACACTTTGATCATTGAGAAAATATTTCCACAAGGCAAAATCAATGACATCAAAGTTATCCTATGTATCTCTAATATGTTTTGTAATATCTTCCAAAATAATCTACTTCTATCATATGCCTTCATCAATTATGTATTTAAATAACTAATTGTAATAGTGATAACTTTTATGCAAATATTGGATGATGTGGAATGAACTTCAAAAACGATAAACATGATGAAGGAAGGTCTCCTTTCTGTAGTAGTTGGATACTTCATTCCCCATATATGTTTTTTTTCATCAATTATTTTTATATAAAATAAGAGTTCAAAGTTATTGCCATTAAGTTGCTCAATGCATATTTTTTTCCCATGCAATACTAGATTAAATCTTTGCATGTCAATACCTTCTCCAAATATTTGAAAAGTAGGCTTTGGAATGTATGATTTCTTAATGTATTCAATTAATGATGGACGACTCCCAACATTCATCTTCATTATTGTTACTAGAAAAAACTAGACATTTGGTCAATATGGTCAATGAGTGTTCCCAAGAAGAAGGAAACCAATTTTTATCTTTTGAAAGATTCCTTACTCAACAAGCATGGTTGGATATCTAAATACAATTTGATTTTTGTTTTCCTAAAAACTGTTGCCTAATTGTAGGTACAAAGCTTGAGGAAGATTACCATACCAATCATTATCCTCATCAGTGCCTTTAAAATTCTTTCTTGGAAGAAATTCTTAATCATCCTCATCACTTCTATTAAAATCCTTGCTTGGAGAAAATTCCTCATCCTCCCCTTGATTAGCGGTGCCTTCAAAATCCCTACAATTAGGACTTACTTGATCAATGTGCTCAATATCATTACCTGCACTACCATCAAACTCCTAAATAAATGAAAAATGTAAATTTTTGTTCATGGTAGATGCATTCAAATTATATTCATCAATAAGAATAAAATGCAAACAAGATGTTGATGCTTTAAAAATACAAACATTAGATGCAAAATGACACAAATTCTCACTCTCTCAATAACAACTTTATAACCGGAGAATAAAAAATTTCCTCCAAAATTTCCTTCCAAAATCATCCCAAAAAAATTTATTTAAAATTTCTCTTCAAAATTTCCCCTGACTTTCTCTTCAAATTCCCCACCTAGCTTTTCCCCTAAAATTTTCACTCGTTGTTTTCCTTCCACCAAAATCGAATAATGTTCATTAGATAATTAAATTATTCTTCATATTTTATTTTCTATCTTTTATCTCGCATTAATTATATATCTATGTATTCTCACACCACATCCAATCATGTGGAGCATGAGTTAAAAAGCTTGGATTAATTTTCAAAGGAGGCATAGGATTATCAAAAAGACATTTAACAAGAAGTTTCTACATTTTTAGTATTTTTTTCCTTTACCATTTAGAAACAAATTAAACTAAACCTAGAAAATTACATACAAAAATAAAACACCATACTAAAAATATTTAAAGGGAAAAACAAATAAAAAATAAAACACCATATGAAAAATATTTAAAGGGAAAACAAATAAAACAATAAAACACCATACTAAAAATATTTAAAGGAAAAAACAAATAAAAATATTATTTTTAGTATATTTGATAAGAAAAAAAGAGTGCTTTTTATTACATTTTACTTTTCAATTTTTATAATAATAATAATATTATATTCTTTAAAATTTTGAAAAAAATAACTATGAAAATATAAACAAAAAATTAGAACCAATTTAAAAAAAAATTAAAACCAATTTAAGGAAAAAATTAATTTTAAAGAATAAAACATTGAATCATATTTTTATTAACCAATAAAATTGTTTTTAAAAAAATCAATATTTAAAAAAATAAAAATCAACCATTTAAAAAAGAAAAGAAAAACATAATAATAATAATAATAATCATAATCATCATCATCGATGGGGTGAGGAATGGAGAGGAGGATGTTCCCGAGGGAATGCATGGGTGCCTATGGTAAGTACGTGGCTACAAGATGGCGGGATCACCTCATGGCTCTTCCTTGAGTACGAGAGATAGTAAAAACGGTGAGGGAAACCTCAAGTCACATTGAGTCTTGCGGTGGGTGGTGAGCACATTAATGTTATGAAGGTTGGTGGGGGTGTTCGAATGTCATTCTGAAATAGAGAGAGTTTTAGAGCCTATGTTTGGAGTGCTGGGAGAAGAGGAGGGTGTTGCAGAGGTGCTTCGGGTTGACCGAAGGGTCAACATTGTCGTAGAAGGTTTTGCCCCTGCTAGTGGGTGTAGGTAGCTGTAAATTGCCAAATTGGGATTGAAAAGAGAAAGTTTGCAAGGAACATGGTGTATGTGCATCTAACGGGGGTGGTTTGTTGTGCATTTTGGTTTGTTTGGCGTTGTTTCAGTTCAGGCTGGTTTCAAATTTTCCTTTGGTGAAGCGGGATTATTGAAAAGTGCCTCCCCAACTAGTTCACAGGGTCCTAGGTTGCGAGGTGGTGCCATTAGTGAGCCTGTCGTGGGTTTTAGTTTGTTGGAATTGTGAGGGGTTGCTTCATGAGGGGTGTATGTTGCTGGTCTGAGGTGAGAAATAGCTTTGTAAGTTTTGGGTGTCTGGTGCTGAAGGGAGAGGAGGTTCAACCAGAGCTGGTGGTCTTGACCCCTGCATGGATTGTTTGGGAGCTATTAGAAGGGTGGTATTCGTCTCACTTAGGTGGTGTTAGGGTTTCAAGCATGTGCCCAGTTCCTCGCTCAGGGCAGTCCTTTGCCCAGGTTCCACCTAATTTGGGCAGGCCGGGCATGGCTAAGTCTTGACCTCGAATCGAGCTAACTTTTGGTAGTGGTGGAGGGAGTCTGGAAGGTCTAAGTACAGAGGGTTCGAGTTGCACGGCTTCAGAAGGAAAAGGTGGTGGTCAGTCGGGGCATTCTAGATGTGCCAGATCAGCAACTCAAGGTTGTAGACACGAGAGCTCAGCTTGAGTTGAGGTCACCTCGCTCTGCACGTTCTGCAATAAGGGGGTTCGGTTCGTCATGGTGGTTCAACGCGTCTTGTGTCAGTGTGTTAGAGTGGTTGTAGTCAATGATAAGGTTGTTGCATGGAGCACTGCTGAGATGTGGTTCAATCAATTCTCGATCGTCTGGAGAATTGAGAGAAGGTTAGATAGGAGTACCACACTGAATTGATAGAAACTTTGAACAAAATTCATTATTTCTAATGTCATACATGAGAGCATGTTGTGGTGGTATGGTGCATCCATAAATTGTTATCAGAGAAGGTCGAAAAACTAGAGGCCTCGATGGCCCATTTCGAGGAGCATGTATGATCCATTAATGAAAAAGGTATTATAGACTATGTGTGAAGTTGTCGATGTTACTTAGTGCAATGGATTGAAAATATTGTGAATAACATAAACACTTAAACAATTAGAAAACACATTCAAACCATCAACACAACCAAGTTTAATAAAGGAGTTCACCAGACTTCCTGGCTACATCTCCTGGTCCTTTCACTTCCAGTGCTGACCTCTCTATTACATCTTCAAATCACTGTTATAGGTGTGAGCTCAGAAACAGAGTCTCAAACATGAAAATGGATCTCACCATTGTGTTCAACTCAAGTTTTTGAGTCAAAACGAGTATACACTCGACCATACTTGGCCACTATGACCTCCAGACCCCCTTGAATGGCTCAAAACTACACTCTATCAAATTTTTCTGTGTTATGGTATTAATATACCACATATAGTTACAAACTACAATAATCATGAAATAAGATGATTACACTAAAAATAAAGGATAAACCAAAGGACCAGCAGACATGGATTTGACCCAGACCGTCCGACCTTTTCTCAACGCAGATCCCGATACCATATGATCTGACGACTATTGCATCCCACTCGTCAACTAATTTGGACAACTTGCACCATTGATCTGTCTTACTTAATATGACGGTTGTCACACAATCTCGCGATGTAACTAGCATGTCAGTTAATTCTCTGAAAGCACACGAGAAAAGTGGTTTTGGGCTACTACGTGTCAACGGTTGAGTGGAATCGCGCAAATTTCTGAAAAAAACATTTCTAGCCTTTGAAGTACGTGAGAAACCGTTTACCACTTCCTTGTCGGAACTCAAAGAATTTTAACTTCTTTTGACTAACCTCATCGCATCCATTTTCAAAGATAACCTGCTTGCATGTCTCGACATGATATGCGTCGATATCCTTTGATTGGCTGATCCAATGACTGTGGTGCGACCAAATCACACATACGCCATTCCTTCTCTGTTGACATCATCCAGAACCTGTGACTCATTCTCAGGTTGCCATGTGTCCTGCTGACATAGGCATTGACTTTTGACCTAAATCTTTAATTGGCTATAATTTCTTCATCCGGACTCAGATTTATGCGCAGTTTGTACCATTGGCTTCATATTAACAAGTACTTTGACTTAAGCCTACTTTCACCTAAATTTAAATACTTTTTGATCTGGAGGTACAATTGAATCCATTTTGGATCAATCCTCCTCACTAGAAGCTTTTGGTCCACCAAAAGTTGGTTTTAGCTATCGAGTAAGTGAGGATAAAGTTCCTTCACTTTTCCAATCTCTATCCATCATGCTTTACTTGGATTTGTAACTTTGAGTCCAACTCGAAGATACTCAACATTTCCCCATTGCGAAGTTTTTATCCTCTTATCTACAACTGTGTACTCTTATAACTCATTGAGATACTCAGGCAATAGATCTTCAATGGAAGGTAGCTGACCTTGCTCTTTGGATCTTCAATAAATGAAGGTTCATATAATCATAAGTTTTCATCATTTACGACAGAGTATATTTGCATGTAGGCTGGTAGATCTAGGCGGAAAGCATTTTCACCAATTTTATCAAGTATTTTGAAAGGACCATATCTAATTGGTTTCAACTTTTTACCTCCCCCTTGCAATTTTTCTTTGTTGATATACAACCAGACTTGATCACCAACTTGAAAACTATGCTCAACTCGATGCTTTTCATGTCTCGCCTTATACTTTGCTTGGCTATTTTCTAGCTATTCCTATACTGCCTGGTGAATTTCCTGGATTTGTTCAATAATCTTGGTTTCTTTTTCTACATCACTATGTCCATCAACTTTTATGTCTTTACCAAAGACAAAATCCAAGGGAGACTTTGGTATAAAACCAAAACAAGTCTCAAAAGGAGATCTCTGAGTAGAAGAATGTTTTGCATGGTCATAAGCATGCCACACATAACACAAATGCTCATCCCAAAGTTTGGGATGCTTGCTGCAATATCCTCATAGCAACTGTATCATTGTCCTATTGACCACTTCTATCTAACCATCTGTTTGTGGATGAAATTTTGTTCTCTTCTTTAACCTTGTGTCCATTAACTCCCATAGACTTGACCAAAATTTCCCAACAAATCGAAAATCTCGATCAGATTCAATAGAAGTGAGTAACCCAAAATGAGCCCATACACTTTGAAAGAAAAACCTTGCAGTTTGTTCAGTTGTGACCTATTTATTACATGGTGTCAAAATACACATCTTACTGAACCTATCCACAACTACATACAAATAATCATGACCCTTTCTAGACTTTGGCAATCCCCCAACAAATTCCTTGGAAACAATTTCCCAAGGACGAGAAGGAATTGGAAGTGGAGTATACAAGCCTAATTCTATATTACTTGGATTGCTTGTAGCACACATAGTACATCATTTTATATATCTAGAAATTGTCTCATTCATTTGTGGCCAATAACAAAACCTTTGTAATTGTGCAATTGTTTTACTTACACCAAAATGACATGATATGAGAGAAGTATGTGCTTCTCGAATTATATTAACTCTTTCAATTTGTGTAATGCATAACTTCCCCAAATGATATAAGATTTTGTCCTTTATATAGTAATCCAATTCTTCTACCTGCTTGCCATGACTTAAAGTTGCATATACATCCTTAAAATCTGTGTCTTGAGCATACTATTCAATGTAACTTTCATGAATTACTGAATTATGCTTAAGTATTGTGGATGCATTAATAATTGGCCTTGATAACATGTCTGGAACCTTATTATGTATGCCCTTCTTATATTTGATAACAAGATGAAATTGTTGTAGAAAACCCATCCACTTGTCATGTCTTGATTGTTGCAGTTTAATTTGTGAGTGTAAATATTGAAGTGGTTGATGATCTGTATGTATGATTGTTTCTTTACCCATTATATAATGTTTCCACTTTTTAACACTCTGAACTAGTGCATACAAATCTGTATCATATGTAGGATAGTTAACTACTGCTGATGTAAATGTCTCAAAATGAAAGCATATAGGCTTTCTGTGTTGCATCAACACTACCCCCATGGCATATTCACTTGCATCTATCTTGATCTCAAATGGATGTTGAAGATTTGGCAGTGCTAGTACTGGCACTGTACTGATCCTTTCTTTCAATGTGTCGAAGGCTTTCTGCTATTTTCCTCCCCATTGAAACACCTATTTCACACTTGTCAAAGCATGTAAAGGAGTTGCAATCAAAGAAAAGTTAGCAATAAACTTTCTCCAATATTGCACTGCCCCTAAGAAACTTCTAACTTCTGTAGCAGTATTGGGCTTAGGCCAATTTACTATAACTTCGAGCTTAGAAGGATCTATCTTCAATTCACCACCTCCTACAATATAACCCAAATAATTAAAATATGTTTTGCCAAATTCACATTTTGACAGTTTTACATAGAGATTTTCTCTCTTTAATACATCTAAAATATTCTTTACATGATATATATGTTCATCCCATGTTCTACTAAAAACAAGAGTATCATCTAAATAGACTATTACAAAAACATCAATAAATGGTCTAAATACATCATTCATGACTCGCATAAATGTAGTTGGAGCATTAGTTAAGCCAAAGGGCATAACCATCCATTCATAGGGTCCTTGCTTTGTTTTGAAACCAGTCTTCCATACATCCTGTTATGCAACTCTGATCTGATGGTAGCCGCTTTGAAAGTCTAGTTTAGAGAAGTAAACTGCATCCTTTAACTGATCTAACAAATCATCAATATGAGGAAGAGGATAACGATTCTTTATTGTGATTTTATTTAGTGCTCTAAAATCAATGCACATTCTCCACGAACTGTCTTTCTTTCCCACTAACACAATAGGTGATCCGCATGATGATGTGCTTGGTTGAATAAACCCTTGATCGAGAAACTCCTGTACCTGCTTCTTTATCTCTACATTCTCTAGAGCTGATAACCTGTACATTCCAATGTTAGGTACTAGAGCATCTTGCTGCAAATAAATCTCATATTCTATCTCTCGCTTGGGTGGAAGCCCTTTAGGCTCTTGAAACAAAATATCATAATCGGAAACAACTTTAACTAGATCTGCTTTCTATTTAGGATCCCAGCCTTGGAATGCATATGATTTATCAATATCCTTTGCTTTTACAATCATAAGTAAAAATTTCTTACTTGAATTTACAATTCTTTTCATCTGTCCTAAATTTATCCTGAATTTATGAGAGAGAAGTTATCTTTGAGTTTATGAGCCCTTACAATATATTCAGTTCCATCCTTAGTGAGTTGATACGTATTTTCAGTTTGATAGAAGATAGCCTTTCTATTGTACAAGTATGGACTTCCTAATACAATTCCACATATGTCCAATGGGACTATGTATAACTCAACCTCATCTACAAACTTTGACGCAATAGCAAAATGAAGTTTACATTTTTTCATAACTTGTAGCGTAGTTTTATCACACACCCAACCTAATGGATATGGAATTTTATGAGGTTTTGTTTCTAGACCCAACTTCTTTACAATTGCTTCAGAAATCAAATTAACTTGTGACCCACTATCAAATAAAGTATCAATTTTAGTATGGTTGGAAATGACTCTAATAGAAATAGCTCATTCCTTTTCCTCTCATGATTATCATTATCAATAGAATGTGAAGAAGTACTTGTAGATGCTTTAGAATCTTTACCTTTTATACCTGTAGCTGTAACCGTTGTCTCGTCACCTGAATCTGAGCCCAAGTCCTTTTGAACAGCAGCAACATTCTTTCACTCTTTACTCCCGAACTTCTTAGGCTTCAATTCTAGATGCAAAGACCAATAGTGTGCCTCATCATGTCCTTCCTTCTTACAATGAGTGCATGAAGGTTTATCTTTATTCATAGTGTTTGTTTTCCTCTTCTTCCATTTCAGTTTCTTCTTACCTTTATTCTTGCTTTCAATGGGTTTGGATGATTTCCCAACATCAAGGGTTACATTTTTACCTCTAGCCTCTAGATGAGTTTCTTGAACTAATACATCATCTAAGCTAGTTGGATTAAACATAACTATAGTATGTCTCAAATAACTATGAAGACCACCTATATATTTTAACAATGTCTCTGGTGAGTCCAATGATATGCCTAATGTTAAAGCTCTCTTATGGAATTCCTGAGTATAACTCTAAACACTTTGACCTTTTAGTTGATGTAGTTTTTTCCAACTCATCATTGCTTGTTACATATAAGCTAAAGGATAAAATTGATTTTTAATGGCATAAACAAATTCATTCCAAGTTGAAATGATTTTACCATGTTTTTGGAGATTTGCTTGTGTCTTTCCTTCCCACCATACAAGTGCGGTTCCTCCAAGTCGAAGGCTAGCAAGCTAGATATTCTTCATTTCTAAATCAACTTTATGCACCCTGCAATATACATCTATTTGTCTTATCCAATTATCAATATTTTCAGCATTAAGTTCTCCATCATAAATTGGCAAATCAAATTTTACATCTAATTTGATCAAAGAGGCTTTCTTTTTCTTCTTCTTAGAAGAACTAGTTTTATGAGAAGAAACCAATGATGATGATGGTGATGGTGATGATAGAGAAGATGGAGGAGGATTTTTCCCTTTTCCTTTATCTTCTTTATCTGGAGGGACAAAAATAAAAGGTTCCTCTTCTCCTTTGTCCGATTTAGGTTATGAAGTGCCTTCACCTTTTCCCTTTTTAAATTCGTTATACATCTCTTCCACCATTGCATGTATCGTCATGAAACTATCCAAGAATTGGGGTTTTGAACCAAGTGGAGTTTCATCTACCATCCTTCTTTGTGAAAAGACACTTCCAAACTCTAGATTCGCCTCAACAAGTTCTCATTCACTTCGTCCTAGCCTCAACCTAGTAAGCATTCAAATATCCACACAAACTTGTCAAACCTTTAAAAAGCTTACTGCTTTGATACCACTTGATCTATTAATGAAAAAGGTATTATAGACTATGTGTGAAGTTGCCTATGTTACTTATTGCAACGGATCAAAAAGACTTCGAATAACATAAACACTTAAACAATTAGAAAAAACATTCAAACCATCAACCCAACCAAGTTTAATAAAGGAGTTCACTAGAATTTTCGGCTACATCTCCTGGTCCTTTCGCTTCTAGTGCTGACCTCTCTATTATGTCTTCAAATTGCTATTACAAGTGTGAGCTCAGAAACAGATTCTCAAACACGAAAATGGATCTCACCACTATGTTCAACTCGAGTTTTCGAGTCCAAACGAGTATACACTTGACCGTACTTGGCCACTATGACCTCCAAATCCCCTAGAATGGTTCAAAAGTACACTCTGTCAACTTTTTTTGTGTTATGGTATTAATATACCAGATATAGTTACAAACTGCGATAATCATGAAATAATATGATTACACTAAAAACAAAGGATAAACCAAAGGACCAGTAGGTGTGGAGTTGACCCCAACTATTCAGCCTTTTCTTGGTGCAGATCCTGATACCATACGATCCGATGGCTATCACATCCTACTCGTTAACTAATCCAGAAAACCTGCACCATTGATCTATCCTGCTTAATCCAACGGTTTTCGCGCAATCTCGCGCTCCAACTAGCATGTCAGATAATTCTCTGGAAGCACGTAAGAAAAGGGGTTTCGGGTTGCTACGTGTCGACCGCTGAGTGGAATCATGCAGATTTTTGAAAAACCATTTCCAGCCTTTGAAGCATGCAAGAAATCGTTTACCACATCCCTACCAGAACTCAAAGAAGTTTAACTTCTTTTGACTAACCTCATCGCGTCCGTTTTCACATATAACCTGCTTGCATGTCTTGACGTGATATGCATCGATCTCCTTTGATCGGTTGATCCAATGGATATGGTGTGAACAAATCACACATATGTCATTCCTTCTCTGCTGACATCATCTAGAATCTGTGACTCATTCTCGGGTTGCCACATGTCGTACTGACATATGCATTGATTTTTTACCTAAATCTTTAAGTGGCTCTAATTTCTTCATCTAGACTTGGATTTATGCACGGTTTGCACCATTGGCTTCATATTAATAGTACTTTGACTTAAGCCTACTTTCACTTGCATTTGAAGATTTTTTTGGTCTAGAGGTATAAATGAATCCATTTTGGATCAATGTCTAATGCTCCTTTTGTCCTCCACCAGCTTTTGGTACAACTCCAGAAAACCCAGCCTCCATCACTTTTGACAACTGGCATGGATACAACTGTCTTATATGTTTTATCTATTTACTAGGACCTATGCCCTTTGAAGTTGTGGACTGTGTCCCTCTTTCTTTTTTTCATTATCATATGATTTAGACAATAGTCAAAAAAAATGGTTGGGCTACGACTACTTGCATTTTTCCTCTGATGTATTCCTTTTGAAACTATGAATAGAAATTGAATTACAAAATAATAATAATAATAATAATAGTAATCCCCCATGACATGTGGATGTTAGATCACATGTGTCGAAATGAATGATCCAATGTGTGGGATTAGGTGGGAGTGGGTGTGTTACATAGCATTTTGTCACTGTCTATGTACTCCCCATTCCACAATCCTAGAGGACCTCTACAGTGAAACCTACATACTATCCCATCATGAAGAGACTCCCATTATGTCCCTCTTCAAGAGTAGGACATTTCCCAAGAATCTTCTTGTTCCCCCAGTTTACAAGACTGGTGCTAATGCCGCATTCCATCCTCACGTCGATTTGCAGAGATTGAAACTAGGACTAGCATCGTACGATGCAACTAAGCCTTTTCTCAATCATGTCGATCCTCTTTTGGAAAGCTTTTTAAATATGGAGTCGAAGCTTCCAGATCTAGAAGCTTCATAACACAAGTTTGGTAAATCGTTGTGCTAGATGGAGCCAAGGAAGTCAGTTTACACTCCTGTCCCCTATTAGGATGGAACAAACCCAAGAGATAAGGCCTCTCCCATGATAATAGGAACCATATCCCTTCCATCCAAGCTATCTAAACTCCTCCTTTTCCAATCTAAACTAGTTTTAGTATTTTTGGAGCTTGAATAAGATATAATAACTTGTAGCCTTGTAGTTTATGTTTATGGAGGGAGAATAGTGTGTTTGGTTTGGTTTGGAACTAAAGGGAATAAACCTTAAAACTTGCATTGTTGGGGATATCCATGAGATGCTAGCAGAGGTGTGGGAACGCAGATACATCGAAGGAGACCAGCAGCGTCAAGGCATTGGTTGTAATCTCTTTCTGAAATTATATGAATACAAATATTGATTGATTTCCTACATTAAGTGTTATCTCACATTTTATGGCTAAATATTCCTTGACCTTTTAAGTAGACTGAATGCAATTTTTATGCTATCACGTTTGATTTTGTTGTTTGCTTGCTTGTTTAAGGTATTCTAAGGAAGGAAATGAAAGGTAGATGGAGTAAGGAAGCAAGATCATCACCAAGCATAATAACATTCTAAGAGGTAGGCTCTCTTATTTGATTCTAGCTTAAGTAAGTTTTCCATAGGTTGTTTGTTTGTGGCTAGACCCGCTCTCTCGGGCTAGAGGAATTGTCTTTGTGCGCATCGAGAATTTACTTACACCACAAATTAGTGACCATACTAGGGACCCAATCCTCTCGTTTGATTGATTTTCATTTCATGGTTTCATGTGAACTTTTGTAGTGTCACCTTTTCCCTTTGGTTCTCTCTGCTTTTCTAGGTTTATTGCTCTGAGTCTGAGTTGCTCCAAAACAGTCACAACATACCCCCTTGTGGCGCCTATTGTCAGTTAAACAGTCGCGACGTAACCCCTTGTGGCTCCTGTTGTCAGTTAGGCAGTCGCGCCAATTACTGTATGTGAATATCATGGTTTCCCTTGGATCATAACCAGTGTGTCTTGCCCTCTTGATTTCTTCCTCTTAGCTTGTTTTGCCTGTGTGCTCCCTGACTGAAAAGATTCATTATCTTGGTTTGTGTGCTTGTTTGGTTTGCCTTCTTTGTACTTGATTTTTTTAGTCTTTGGATGGTTTGTGACCCTAGGGCATCTAGGTCATTGTCCATTTAGTTGTTTGTGTGCTCAGCAAGTCAAGTTGTTGGTTAGCTGCTCCTTGCATTTCGTTTTTTAGTCCTTTTATTGCTTTGTTTTCAATTTAACAAGTTTCAAAAGTTTCGTTTGTTGATTAAGCGTCTCTTTTCGGGCATAGATTACATTGCTTGTCTTGTTCTTGATTGAATCATTGCATTATTGCTTTGGAAGGGATTCTCTTTTTTGATTTTCATTTGATTGAGGTTGATTGTTTTGAAAAAATTTCATTAAAGTGTTTGTGAAATATTCATTTTATCATTTCATTGAAAAATAGATAATTCTAGTTTGCTGAATCAATATGTTACATTAGCTAGCATCATTGAATACTAGAATTGGATCATCATTTGCATTCGAAAAGAAATGAATTCTCTTTACTGTTAAAAGGACTACTTGAAGTGCATTTGATAGGAAAGATAGGAATTGGAAATAATTTTTCATTATTTTTTTTTTGAAAAGAGAAGCAGGGAAAAGGTCAGCTTGCTTTCAGTTGCTTGTTTATTGCATTGATTGTGTCCTCTACTCTCATTAGTGTGAACATTTGTCAAATTGAAAGGGTTTTGTCTCATTTAGCTGCATATAGGAGTTTTTTCGAGTCACATCGATAAAGCTTGAAAACTGAGACATAATTTCATGATCAACTTTAAAATGTATTCAATTAACCTAAGGTGCATTTGAAACTTAACGATCACATTTAGAAAGTATATGCTACAGACATGTTCTGGAATCTTTAAACCTAGCAGTTGTCGTTCACTTTGACACTAGATAGCACTAGTATTGACTTGTGGTCCCCATACCGCCACATATATAAAGGGAGACCCCATTAGGTTGCAATACTTTATCCGCTAGAAGCTAAATCTTCCACCTTATAAACATGATACACCAAACACAACATTCAGGGAGATTTCCTGCCTGTACTTCTCGATTCGCTGAGAGGTATTTTGCAGTTCACAGTTACCTGGTAATCCTTTTTGGCCTAGATTATCCTGAGCAATTATTTTTGATCCTTTTGACTCCCTAAATATAAAAGATCATCGAGCGCTTTTCCTTTCGAGCTCGTTTCAAACTGAAAGTGATAGAGTCATCTTTTCTCTTTTCTCGACTCTTAAAACATGAAAAAGCACTAGTTTGTTTCAGCATCTTAAAAAATTATTTCCCATGATCACATAACATCCATGACAGTCTTTTTCTGGACCACATCATGAGTATACCTTTAAATACACTTTAATATCCTTGAAATTGACCTCTCCCTTCTTGTTTTTCAGACAAAGTCATTGTGGTGGAACCATCGGGTTCATCCTGTTCATCTTCCTCTCCTCTGTGTGAAAGATCATCTGAGGAGCTTGTCCCTGCACTTCCGCAGTCACTCGAGGATCAAAGTGTTGAACTTGTAATTGTTTTGAGTATTCAACCTTTCTCATCTCATCCACCTCCTTTATCAGATACTGGGTCACCTTATGAATCTGGCCCGGAATCTCTGGATAATCCTATCTAGACTCCCAAGAGTACGTCGGCTTCTGAAGATCAGCTAGGACGGGTTGTTTATCTTCTGAATCCTTGGTTCGATCATGTTGTGACATCACCACAGTGTCCGTACAATCTGTAAAATCGACAGGGTATTCCTTTGGAATTACCCCCTCAAACATCTTTCATTTTCCATCATTGTTTATTTCCACCCATGGAATCAGAAGGTGAGATCCTAGTCTCCTCTCTGGGTCACTCGGAGGTGTCTGCTACACACACTCCCCACATTGTCAATGAGCAGGGATATCCTTTTCCTCCTGAAGGTTTCCCTTAAACGAGAATCATTCCAACCAGTGTTTATCCTGAGTTACCTCGTGATTACGTTTCATTAGTTGAATTGGTGACAGGCAACCCTAGTACCTCATCGTTATATCACAACCCTATCTAGTCATCTAGCGATATGCCTACCTCAGGTTCATTCATTCAGAGCATGACCTCTTAGCTAATGGTGCATTTTGTAGTCACTTCAGTTCTGGTGCAACCCACTGTTCCGAATCCAATTCTTTTGTCGGTCCAAGTTACTCATCCAATTCAACTGACAATTCCAAGTCAAGCCTCTATCAGTTATTCGATCCCTCCTGTAAGTTGACAGGATGTACCAACACCTGGGTGATAGAATCAGAATGTTTCTATGATGTTTTGGCACAACCAATGTGAGTGGCTCACAAACTCACATGGTTGGAATGAACTAACTGTCTTCTGGTGTTATTTCGAACCCTACCAGTCTTACTGGATCGAGTAATGTCTAATACCAACAGCCGAACCCTGTTGGTCCTTCTGGGTCAAGTAATGCCTAGTACCAACAGCCGTATGTGGATCAGCTTTAATACCAACCTCCTTATGTTCCACATGGTCCACAAGTGATGGCCCATCCACCTTACGTCCCTCAAACTGGACCTTATGTTCAGCCTGGTTAGTCCACTACATCTGGTGGATATGGCTAGATCTAGTTCGGGAACTTTCAGGGATCTATCCATGTACCTTTGTAGTAGCAAGGACCACTTTTGCAGCAACAAGGGAAACCTTCGTAGCCGTAAGGGCCATCCTTGTAGCAGCAAGGGCAGACAGTGCAGTAGCACGGACAATTGCAACAACCACAGGGGAAACCCTTACAACAATCAAAACAAACCTTGTAGCCGCACATGCAGAATGTTCCTCAACCCTCCTAGCCTATGTCCTTGCAAGGTCAACCTTTACAGCCGTAGGGACAACCTTTACAGCCGCGAGGTCAACCCTTGCAACAACAAGGTCAAACTGGGCAACAACAACCGTTGTACTTGTATCAATAGGGTCAACCTTTGCAAGGGAAAGGCCAGGGTCAATTCCTATAGAAGTAGGCCCAAAATCCTTATGTCCAATGGCAACAGGTTTAGAACCCTTTTGTTCAGGGGCAACATATTCAAAAGCCTTATGCCGAGGGACAGCAAGTGTAAAATCCTTATGTCCAACGGTAGTAAGTGCAGAATCCTTATGTCCAAGGGCAACAGATTCAAAACCCTTATGCTGAGGGACAACAGGTGTAAAATCCATATGTCCAAGGTCAACCAGCTCAACAACGTTTTAACCTATATGTTGCTTATCAATAGCCTATGGCTGGATAGTTTCAAGGCTTTCAAGGCCAGAATCCTCCCTACGGGCAAGGTAACCTACAGTGGGGGGAAAATAAAATTCCATATGGATAAAACCCTCCACTATGGGGACAAAATCCTTACCAGTAGGGATGGGTTCCATAGGTTGGGGCCGCTTATAGGCCTCAAATTCCTTTCAATACCTAATTGTTGTAGGTTTTAACCCTATACAAAAATTACCTGCATACGAATTCTAAAGCACAGAAAAATAAACAATGCGAGAGCATAACACATAAAACACATATACACAGAGATTTTCCCACTGGATCCCAAAACCGGGACTACTAGCTTGATTTTTCATTATGTTCCTTTCAATGTTATAATACATATTTATACATGCCGGAGCATCCAATACCATGGATCAAAAACCATCACATCCAATACCATGGACCGAAAACCATCGCGTCCAAAAAACATGTGAAAAAATCATGCACAAAACCATAGGTGAGTCCACCCAACCTAACATAGGGTCCAAAACCAAAATTTTCTAGGGCGCTGCCCCTGAACCCATAAAGTGGGGTTACGGGTGCCCCTCAAACCCCCTGTTAACTATGTGGAAAGAATATAACACAACCCAAAAATTGTCATTCTTGGCCACATTGGAGTTTCCAGATGTGTGTAGACTCATGAATGATCCAATTCTTCATTCACCATACTAGCCTTCAGTTTCGTCCAATATCCTGAGTGTTTGTCCGAAGTTTGAAGGAAAAGTGAAAGAGGATCCACAAGCCCATGTGATGACATATCACCTCTGATGCTCCTCAAATTCGTACGTTGATGATTCCATTTGCCTATGGATTTTCCAACAAACTCTCATAGGTATTGCAACCAAGTGGTACATCAAACTCTCTTGAAGTATCTATCATGACTTTAACACTCTCTCCATGGCCTTTCTCACACATTTCTAGTTGCTGGTTCGCTATGAAATTAGCACCCATCTGCAAATGTCGCTCAAGCAAGACACTGTGACCCACATCTCTGATCATATCCATGAATGGAGACGTCAGTGTTGCCTGATCAATTTTGATATTGCTAATCAGTTGTTGAATGGTCCACCAAATCATTCATCAACAAAATCGCTGAGGACATTGCTATGGGTGGATGCATCACTGAGGAACAAGCCATCGCACATGCCTAGTATTTAGACCTCGTCTATTCACAATCTGGCATGTTATATGATATGTTACTTGATGCACCCAGACCATTATTTGATCTGGCAACATCCAAGTCTCCGGATACACCTCCTGTTGATGGAGTAATTGGTTCAGTGTCTCAAACTCACACAAAATCTTCTTCCAAGAAGAAGTCGGTCTCCAACACTGCTTCAAATGATTCTTCTCACAATTCACCTGGTCCTGGTAAAACCTCAGAGGTTCACGCTGTTTAGTCTACCAGAGCAGACAAATCCTCTAAATGTAAGAAGAAAGGAAAAGGGAAGGGTAAAGTTGATGCCCCGAAACAAGGCCCTCCTAAGTCATCTGCTAGTAATGCTTCTCAATGGAAGCCTATGTATCCATGCCTCATCTGTGAGGAGGATCACTATACTAAAGATTGTCCTTGAAGATCTGAAGTTAGTCATTTTATCAAAGGGACCCCTCCTATCCTGAAAGAGCCCTTTCCATCCTAGAAGACCCAAATGGTACACCAACCTCAGTCATCTGCCTCCTCAGGTTCACAAGTGTTCGTGATGAATACACCTATCAATGTGGCTACCAGATCAAAATATTATCAAACACGTACCCCAACAGCCGGGAAAGAGAAAGAAGGTATCCATTCCTCTTCTATCTTGTCAGGTTCTAGTCCTCTCCATATAGAGTGACCTAATCTTGATTCTGCCATTCAACCACCTTCTCAAGGTGTGCTATGAAAGTCAACGTATAATCAAAATGCTCAAGCCGCCCAACATTAAAACATTGTTGAGGATTTGGCTCAAGCACCATTAGCTATGTCTGCTCTCGAGGTGCTTCAAAGTTGTCCTTCTCAGTGGAAATAATTACTATCGACTATTGGAGGTATTGATCCAACTGACTCTAATCTCATTTATTTTGATTTGGAAAACCACGTTCCGTCTTCACCTCATCAGATTTCCTTTCTCATTCAAGTGATCATAAATGAGAAAATCATTCATAGGAACAACAACAACATCGATGAGGGTTCTTCTACCTGCATCATGTCTGTCGCTTGTTGGAAGGAAATTAGTTCTCCTACTCTAAACCATTCACCTAACACTCTAGAAGCCTTTGATGGGCGTGATTCTTGACCATATGGTGTTCTCCCTAACCTTTCCATTACTTTGGAGGGTAAGACTGTTCATGTTGAAGTAGATATTGTTGACGCTAATCTGAACTATAATCTTCTACTCAGATGGAGTTGGACCCATTCCATGCATGCTGTAGCCTCCTCCCTTTTCCATGTGATTCATTTTCCCCATCAAGGGAAGATTGTCACAGTCGATCATTTGTCCTTCTTTGCATCTTCCTCCTCAGATGGCAATGTTCCTTATATCAAGCACACTGGTGGTCCTTATGAGAGTGTGGGGGCATGAAATTTTAAAGATCCCACCTTGATGGGTATTTTTCTGCTCGCGCCTTTGCATGTTACCTCTGTCAACATGATCTCGATCAAGTCTGATCCTTGGGTCACTCCCTCATCAGATCTTTTCGATAGATGGGGTGAGGTTATGCTGCTAAGCCCTACTAAAATTAATTATGTGGAGATTGTTTCAGCTTCGCCTTCGATATCCTCTGATCATTTTGTTTCGAGCACATCTCTCGACACGTATTCTCAATCCCCGTGGTTTGGTTCTTCAGAATCTACCAATCCCTTAGCTGAGACTTTTCTTTCGAAGGAGAGTATTATGGAAGTTATGTCTCTAGAGGAAGTACCTTGGAATGACACTCATCATTCTTCCTCATTCTTGCCTGGCCTAGCAGTCATGTCTACTTGTCTTGAGAAGTTCTCTTCTCAGTTCTCGACCTTACCACTTCAGATGCCAATCATGACTCATGAAGTTTGGTCGGAAGGGAACATGGGTAACATTACCCAAATGATGCCAATGGATATTTCTGTCAAGCCTGGTTTCATTGAAAATGTCCATATCAGTACAACTTGTTCTCCTAATGAGATCAGGCTCTATACTTGTATGTTTCAAGAATTCCAGGATGTTTTTTCATGGTCATTGTTACACTAAAAAATGTCACCATGACTACTTACAGTTAGTATGGCTCAAATCAACAGTCATGCTACCCTCTTAGGCAAGTCTTATGCCTCTGCTATCCATCTCAAACTCAAAGAAGAGAGAAAGTCTTGTAAAAAATGTGTTTATCTCTGGGGTCGCAGGTTCTCTCTAGCCTTACCTGCGGGGACGCTCACAATGTTCACAAAAGATGCGTCCTTGGACGCTCTGTATGTTAAGGGACAGGTGCGTCCTTCTGTAAAAGGCAAAATGCGCAAGTTTCATCTTAAAAACGTTACTTGTGGTTACTTCTAGAACTTTCTAGAGGTCGGTTTGATGAAATGGATGCGCCTCCAGTTGGTTCATGTATCCCTATTAAGGAGGAACTTATCCCATCAATAAGGGAGCTATCCCACCCAAAGAGGGGGATTATCCCATTGATGGTGGACCTGAATAACCTCTTTACAGCACTATAAATAAAGGCATTGAGCCAGAGGGAGGAGAGGTTGGAGCTATACATTTTCTTTGGGTAAATGCTGCAGGAATTAGAACTCCCATTTAGAACCTTGTGAGGAGAGATTGTCTTTGCTTGATTCTACTTGGAAGTGGGTGAGCTTTGTCAAAGTAGAGGAAAACCCTTGATGGACCCTGGGAGGAACTTGCACAACACCAAGGCCAGGTTGTAAGAGTTTCTTTGTTTTGTTATTAATACAAACTGGTTTATTTTTCTCAATAGCTTGTGTTAATGAGTTATTTCATGTGTTCCTTGGTCTGCATGTTGAATATATGTTTTATTATATGAAATGCAAGTGCTTGGTAATTGTTTGATTGTTTGTGGTTGCAGGAATTGATGTGAAGGAGGAGCTCATCCGGATCGGCAAGGACGGACTACAACAACAGCGTTTTGGAATAAGGTAAGCCTAAACACTTGTAGTTTTCATGTTTTAAAGGGTATATTTAGAGAAAGATCACTCCATTTTGTCTTGTTTGTCGCTAGAGAGTTTAGACTCCTAGGGAGGTCAGTTGTGTCCGCACAAACGACTTTTTCCGCCACGACAAATTGGCGACTCCACTGGGGAATCCATTAATGAGAAAGTCTTTTCCTTTGTGTGAACTTTGCTCTGAGAAAATCATTTTTTATTTTCTGGTTTTTGACTGTGAGAATTAGTATTTGGGTGGCTTAGCTTTAGATTTAGTTAGATTTGGTTTTTCTTAACTTTTCCAGAAGGATGCACCCTCTGAGTACTGCACAGTGCGTCTTTGGACGCGCTGTTGCCGTTTGCACAGAGCGGGCCCGTGCCTGTTATAACGGGTTGCCTGCGTCTTCCTGTAAAATTTAGGAAATTTCCATTTTTTGCTTTAATTGCTTTTAGATTTTGTTTTTTCTTAGTATTTTCTGCCCAGATCCTTTAGTACCCTGTCAAAAATTTTCACCTGAACTTGTTTTGTGAGCTTTGAGTGTTTTAGTGGATTTCAACGAAGTTTAGGCCTAGGGTTTGATTTTTGGATAGGTCCTGTAGTGACTTTGACGGTAGAAAGTTGTCCAGCCTTAGATCTCTCTGGTTTGTCAGCCTTCTTAGAAGTCGGGCCTGTCGTAAAGTCTCCTTGTGTGAGCAGCTTGCCATTTAAGTTGTTTTGGGTCAAATTTCGAATTACTTGTTTATAAAGTGTTGATTTCCATTTTACAAAAGAACAAAAAGATTAGAGTTTTGTTTTGGCTAGTTTTTGGTTCTGCAATAAGCTAGTCCTTGATTTCATTGTGATCAAGTAAAACACCTTAGAATAATCATTGTTGGTTTTGGCCTCGTTAAGATTGCTTAGAGTAGATTTACCTTTTAGTTTGCTTATGAGTGAATTTTCGTAGATTTTAATAGTTGTTAAGATTGATTTTTGTTACCTTAGATTTATTTGCTTTATTAAAAGAAAAATACAAAAACATCTTCTTTAAAAGTCTTGTTTCAAGTAGCTTTTTGTTTTTGAAAGAGAAAAAGAGTTTTTTTCGTGCATGTAAAGAGCGGTCATGTTTTTATGCTTGGAAAAGACAAACGAATTGTTTCTTTGATTGTCTTCAATTAAGAAGTTGTTTTTATAAAGATTGCATTCTCTCAACTTTTTAGTTAAGCAATTCATCGAAAAAGTAAAGTAGTGGGTAAATCATCCTAGGTGCATTTTGTAGTGGTTTCGAGTCGAGTCAACACACCACTGGTTTCACTTCCATCACCTTTTGACTTAAGAAACAACCTTAAAAGTAACGCTTAAATTAAAATCAATCTAGTAATTTTTATTTTTCTAGGGCTCTGAAACACCAACATAGCTTAGGCTAGGGTCTTGGAGTAGGTGAGTACTTAACTCTCCAAGACTACAAAACCAAACAGATAGTTTATCTTGAGTAGATTAAATCCAATTGTTTCAGTTGCACTTTGGGAAAGCTCCTCTTAAAGGAGAAGCACGAGCTCGTGTCCGAACCAGTGAGGGGATCATTCCCCCTCGTTGGGAACGATGCCAGACAGTACGTATTACAAACGGTAAACCTCGGATTAACCATTGTCGAGGAGCCAGGGGTCACTTATCGGTAAACCTTGGATTATTGTCAAGGAGCCGGTAAGGGGATTGAGCTTGTTACTCTGCCCTTGCGTGCTGTCGGAGTCTAGACTGTTCCCCCAGGTGTAATTGTTGTGATTGGTAACTTTAGTGACCATAATCTTTAGGGTTCTACCGAGGTGACGGTGGAGGGAAGGTCCCACTGTACCTGGAGCAGACGTCGGTTATACTCACTTGGATTTTCTGGGGGGTTCACTTCACTTCGAGACGGTTAAAGTGGAGGAACTTGTGCCGGTCTATTCATTAAGCAGGTTGCCGGGGTAACTGTTCCACCCGCCATTTCTGTACTGAATCCTGCGAGGTTGGGCCTAATCACCAACTAGCGCTTTTGGTCCGGAAGACTACTGTTTGTGTTTGGTTTGACGCTCTAGATTATTTAGGCGTGTGCTTCAAATTTGTTTGCTTCTTTAGAAGACTTTAGGTGGTTTGATTTGAAATTTTTACTTTGTTTTCGTGTGTTGTAGTTAAAAATCTTTAATTGTGGCGGAATTACCGAGACAGTCCCGTCGACTTCGGGGCAAGTCTCCTGAGATTGTTACCGGAATAGATTTGTTAAGAAAACTCCGTAAATCGCGGGGTGAATCTCCTGAAGACATTCCGGGTCAGTACGAAGGGTTAAAGGTCCTTGTAACTCCTCCTAGTGACAGTAGAGTAGGTTCACCTGAAGAAGGAGAATCTTCCTTGGTAGTCCATCCAGATTACCAAAGTTTAGAAACAGGTTACAATCCCGAAACTGTTACAGTTTCCGAGCTTGCTGGTAGTTTTTCATCTGCCAGTGAAACAGGCGAAGAACCTGAAATTTCCGAACCTGTTACTCCAACTTCTAGTGTCCCTGATTCACCGAGAATAGAAAGAATTATCACCGAAAATCTTCCTTCTGGTTTGATTGCTATAGAAGAACTTGCTCCAGAAGAAGATATAGGTGTCTCTCACCTTGAAGGTCAACTTACTATTGATCTAAGGGAGCGTGAATCCATCTTTTACAGTCCTCCTAGAAGTACTTCTTGGTACCTTGCGTTAACCAATTTTTTAGACAACTCAGTAGGTTTTTCTACACCTCGTACTCCTTTTCCACCTGGAGGTATTCATACTCCTGTAAATATGTCTGGTCAGTCGTCCGTGTTTACACAAAGTCCTGAATCTTTTTTACACGGCGGTCCTTCTGTTCCCACTGGGTATCAGTCACTTTCTGGTACCTTTGCGGGGGCATCTCCTCAACCCGTTGATCATGGGTTATTTGCTGGAAACAGTGGTAATATACCATTGGGTGTAGGAGACATTTACATGATGTCAGGTTCAGTTCCCGTTTCCCAACCTCAAGGTGGCCAATTACCGCCTGGGGGGCAACCGCAGTTAACGCCTGGGGGGCAACCTCAAGGTACACAAATCGTGTCTGGGGGGCAACCTCAAAGTCAGTATGTACCTATGGTGCAATACGTGCCTCAAGGTCAACCCCAGCCTCAATATGTACCCCAAGGTCAACCTCAGTATCAATATCAACCTCAAGGATGGCAACCCCAAGGATGGCAACCTCAAGGGTATCAACCCCAAGGTTATCAACCTCAAGGGTACCAACCTCAAGGTCAAGGTCAACCCCAGTATCAGTATTTACCTCAAGGTTATCAACCTCAAGGTCAATACTCAAGTCAAGGTTATCAACCGCCTCAAGGTCAGTCATATGTTCCAAGTATGGGAACTGCACCTTACAATTATCAATCCTACCCTCAATCTGGTTATGGATCTCAGTATCCTCAACCTGTTACGGGTCAATACCCTGGAATGTTAGTGTGGGATCCATCACAGGGTCAACAGGTGTTGCAGCCAAGTGTACAGATGGTTCCTCAAGCTGGACAACCCGTAGTTTCTGGTCCAACCCAGCAACCGCAACCTGTCCAGCCAAATGTTCAAACTTCTGTAGCTTCGGTAGTTACTCAGCCGTCAATTGCACCTAGTACTCCATCTCAAACGGCTGCTGCAACTATCGCTACATCTACCATACTTACTTCTGGAGTATCGACGGCTCCAGTTTCTACTGTCCCTGTTACCACACCTCAGACATCTTTACCGTTGTCTGGATCTACGATTCAAACCACGGTCCAGATGCCTGTAGGTCAACCTGGTATAAGTACGGTTGTCACTACTCAACCTCAATTTGTTCAACCTCCGTACCAGGGACAGTACCAACATGGGCAAGCTGTCCAACAACCGGTTTACCAGTATCAACCGTATCCTGGGTACACTTATCAACAACCTCAACAACCCCAGTACGGTCCGGTTAATCCTGGTTTTCCAGGAGGATATAATATCCCAAATGCGACTCCTGTTCCTAGTTATCCTGGATATCCTCCTCCTGGGGCTGGTATTGTGACCCAGAGTTTTAGAGATCCTAACCGGCAGTTACCGTTTATTGCAACTTTGGATTTACCCGACTTGACGCGCCTAACGAACGATCCAATTCAATATCTTCAGTTCTGGCCGCCAATGCCAAATAAGTTGCCCAGCGATATACCCAAGTTCGAAGGTAAGTCTGGAGAGGATCCGTCCAATCATGTGATGACTTACCACCTCTGGTGTGCTTCGAATTCTATCTCAGATGATTCCATCCGCTTACGTCTTTTCCAGCGTACACTCATTGGTCTCGCGGCCAAGTGGTACATTGAGTTACCACGGGCCTCTTTTTACAACTTTAGCCAGTTAGCTACCTCGTTCTTAACTCACTTTCAGTTGCCGGTCAGATACGATAACGGCACGGAGTTATTAACTTCACTAAAACAATCGACGTCCACGTATATTTCTGATCACATTCATGAGTGGAGACGTCGAAGGAGATTAGTGAAAGTTTTTATCCCGGACCAAATCTTAGCTGAATGGTTTGTCAAATCATTATTACCGAAGATTACTGAAGATGTAGCTAAGGCCGGAGTAGTTACTGAGGAGCAAGTCATTGCTCAGGCACAATACCTTGACTTAGTTTACACTCAGTCGGGTACGTTACACGAGAAGATTCCGGATCTTCCAAAGTCGAATCAAATCGCTGCTGCTCCTTCGGGATCTCATGCCGCTGATGGTATGATTGGTATCGTGACTACGAAGAGCAAGAAGAAGTCTTCCAAGGCTTCAACTACTCCAATTATCACTTTGCCTGATTCTCCGACAGGAGAGTCTTCTCCTGAACTCACCGCCGACATTCACGCTGTAGAGTCATCTACGGCCAAATCAAAAAACGGTGGAAAGAAGAAAGGAAAGAAGAAGGCTAAAGCAGACAAGGCTCCAAAGGAGAAAACTGAAAAGTCGGAAACCAATGACGAAAAACGCAAACCTCGATATCCTTGTCTTATTTGTGAAGAGGATCATTTTACGAGAGATTGCCCTCATCGGGCCGAGGTTGTGAAAATAGTCAAAGGTTCTCCCACTCCTGCTGTGTTAAAGAATCCATTTCCAGAGCAGGAGAATAAGATGATAGGTTCTTCTTCGAATGCCAGTGAAGAACCCATTTTGATGATGTCTCATGTGAGGATTGCGACTCGATCGCAAGATTATGGTAGTAAGGCTCCTGTTGATGGTAAGGAAGCAGAATCTTCTCACTCTAACCCATCAACCTCAGCTCCTGGTTCCGATCCACTACAGATCGAAAAACCTAACCCAGACTTAGTGATTAAGCCGCCCGCCAAGGGTGTACTTCGAAGGTCTGCTTTCAATCCACATGCGAGAGCAGCCCAGAATTACAACATTGTTGAGGACTTAGCTGTTTCACCTTCAGCAATGTCGGCACTCGAAGTGCTGCAATCATGCCCAGCACAACGGAAATTGCTTTTGTCGGCTATCGGAGCTGTCGATGTTCAGGACCCGAACCTAATGATCTTTGATCTAGAAAATAGTACGCCACGTCTCCCCCATCAAATGGCTTTCCAAATTCCAGTGATAGTCAAAAACAGGCCTATTCATCGGACTGTGATTGATGAGGGAGCTTCTACGTGTATTATGTCGATTCAATGTTGGAGATCGCTTGGTTCTCCTTCGTTGAACCAATCCCCCACCATCCTTAAGGCCTTTGATGGCCGTGGGTTCCGTCCGTTTGGTATTCTACAAGAATTGCCTATAGGGGTTGAAGGTAAAACCGTTAGTCTGGATGTGGAAGTGGTTGATGCCCCTCTAGACTACAACCTTCTTTTGGGTCGAAGTTGGTCATATGCTATGACAGCGGTCGTTTCATCGGTCTTCAGAGTAATTAAGTTTCCACATAACGGTAAGATCGTGACTATTGATCAGCTGACATACTTTTCATCCGACCCAGCCTCTTCAGAGAGTATCCAGCATGTCGGTAAGACGACAATCCCTTATAGGGACGTTGGTGTAGGTTTAGTTAAGGATTCCGGTTTACTGGGAACTTTTCCTCTCCCTCCACTCAGCGCAGATCCTTCGTTTGCAACAATTCATATGATTACATCAGAAAACATTATTTATGATGATCCTTGGTTCGTCCCATCTGACTCTGAGATAGACTCACTCGGTGATGCTATGCCTTTGAGTCCATATGAAATTGCTTATGAAGCTCTCATGTCTTTTACCGACTTTCATTCAACCAAAGTCGACCAAATGAATGTGGTCAGTGAAGAGTCACTTTTCACCTCACCCTTAGAACGGATAACGTTTCCCGAAGTCGTGTCATCTGACGAACAACTTCGCGAAATCCTAAGTGTAGATGATCTACCATGGGAGGATCTCCATCACAGATCTTCGTTTTTACCTAAGGATGATGCATTTGAAAATGATTTTTCATCTATCTTTACCGCTGAATATGTCAAAGACGCTCAGGATCCAACGAAACATTCTGATTCAGAGTTGAATTTAGGGAATATTTCTCGTACTATTCCCATTGATATTTCAGTGAAGCCCGGAATCGAGGAAAACATTCATATAGGTGCCGCATGTACTGAAGAAGAAATCCAAACTTACAAGGCCCTATTCCAAGAATTCCGCGACGTGTTTGCCTGGTCTTACGAGGAAATGCCGGGAATTGATCCTGCCATTGTTTTTCATGAAATAAAGACCTACCCGGATGCTAAACCCGTCCGGCAACGGTTGCGTCAAATTCACCCTCGAAAAGCGGCTGCGATTAAAGCAGAAGTCGAAAAGCTGTTGAAAGCAGGTTTCATTTATCCGATCCCGTTAACGGATTGGGTATCGAATATTGTTCCGGTCAATAAGAAACAAGGAACAATAAGAATCTGTATCGACTATAGGGATATAAATCGAGCTTGTCCAAAAGACAACTATCCTACGCCTTATATCGATCAAATTATTGATGATTGTGCCGGAAGTGAAATGTTTTCCTTCATGGATGGTTTCTCGGGCTATAATCAAATCAATATTCTACCTGCCGACCAACCAAAAACGGCATTCATTTGTCCATGGGGGACATTTGCTTATTGCAAATTACCTTTTGGGCTTAAGAATGCCGGGGCTACTTTTCAACGGGCGATGTCTTATGCATTTCATGACATCAAGCACATTGTGCAACCCTATCTCGATGATTTGCCTGCTCATTCTTTACATCGAGCTGATCACCTTGTCCACCTACGAGCAATCTTTATGAGGTGTAGGCATTATCGAATTCGGTTGAATCCCCACAAGTGTGTTTTCTGTATAGAAACAGGTCGATTGCTGGGATTTGTTGTTTCAAAAGCCGGCATTCGCGTCGATCCCTCGAAAGTCGAGGCTATCATCAAATTGCCTCCTCCTTCGAGTTTGCGCCAACTCCAAAGTTTGCAAGGGAAAGCGAACTTTTTACGCCGATTCATCCCAAACTACGCCGAGGTCACTAAAGGTTTTACACGGTTGTTGAAACAGAACGCACAATTCTTTTGGGACGAGATTGCCCAACAATCTTTTGATGCACTTAAACACGCGTTGACCCATGCACCGTTGTTGCATCCTCCCAACTACAACCAAGACTACTTCTTATACCTCGCAGCTTCGCATTCCACCATTGGAATGGTGTTAGTTCAAGAAGATGAATTCGGAGCGGAGCATGTGATATATTATCTTAGTAGGACCTTGAATCCCACTGAGCTAAAATATTCGCATGTGGAGAAATTGGCCCTGGCAGCCGTTCAAGCTGTCCAGCGTTTTCGTCACTACATTCTTCTCCGTAAAACTACAGTTATTTCGGATTGCAACCCTATGATTTATATTTTGACAAAACAATTGCTAGGGGGCAAGTACTCTAAATGGATTGTTATCCTGCAAGAGTTCGACTTGGAGTTCGAGAAGTCCAAGTCTAAGAAATCCTTAGTTTTTGCGGAATTGATGTGTGATTTCCCGAGTGCTGACACAGAGACTGTGGCAGAGGAGTCCATTGCGGACGAATCTTTGTTTCTTATCAGTACTGTAGATCCGTGGTACGGGGATATAATCATCTATCTCCAAACCCAAACCTTTCGGCCTGAAGCTTCCAAAGCGGAACGTCGAAAAATTCGGTTTCAATCCCAGCCATACAAAATTATTGGAGATACACTTTATCGCCGGGGGGCAGACTTAGTTTTTCGACGTTGTTTAACTCACGAAGAGGCTGAGAGGGTTTTGAATGATTGTCACTCTGGAGCATGTGGCGGTCATATGTCTGGGTATGCCACAGCTCAGAAGGTGTTGCGCGCTGGCTATTTCTGGCCGTCTATGTTTAAGGATTGTATCATTGCAGTCAGGAAGTGCCACAACTGTCAAGTGTTTGATCGCAAGATGCGCGCTCCACCTGCTCCTCTCCACCCTATAATTGCCGTTGGTCCATTCGCCAAATGGGGTATCGACTTTATTACTTGTAACCCTCACTCGGCCGGGGGGCATGCGTATATCATCCTTGCGGTTGATTATTTTACTAAGTGGGCCGAGGCGATGCCTACATTCGACGCAAGCGGCAAAACAGCTGCAGTTTTCGTATTCAATCATATCATAACTAGGTTTGGTGTCCCACAAGCAATCATTACTGACCATGGGAGCCATTTTCGAAACGTCATGATGACTGAGCTTACAAGCCAGCTTGGTTTGCGCCACGATAGCTCTACTCCTTATTATCCGCAAGCCAACGGTTTGGTTGAGTCTATCAACAAAGTTCTAGTTATCATGATCCGACGAACCATTGGTGTTCATCGGTCGAATTGGCACAACATGTTATTTTCAGCGCTATGGGCATATCGAACCTCAGTGAAAAATTCAACAGGGTTCACTCCTTTCCAGCTAGTTTATGGCTTAGAAGCTGTGTTACCCATTGAATGCGAAATCCCATCACTTCAAATGGCTGTCGAATTACTTCCAGCTACTTCCGAAGAGGAGAAACGTTTATTGTACTTGGCTAAATTAGATGAGACTCGACGTGACGCTACATTGGCAATCGAGACTCACGCGAAACGAATGAAAGCTCAGTATGATAGAAATGTAACCCCTCGAAGTTTTTCGGAAGGAGACCTAGTACTATTATATGATCAAGCTAACGATAAGCTAGGTGCTGGAAAATTCGTTCCCATGTGGCATGGGCCCTACATTGTAAAGCGAAAGCTAGCAAAAGGGGCTTATGAGCTAGTTGACTTTGATGGGGACTCTTTGGGTAAACCCAGAAATGGACTTTACCTAAAGAGGTATTATGCTTAAATGATGGGTATGGAGAAATTTTTAGATAGGTTAGATTTTCTTTCTAGCTAGCGAGTGTGTTAGTTTAGTCAGTGTGCTTAGCTTAGAGAGTGTGGTTTTTC
Organism: Pinus tabuliformis; assembly: GCA_031772625.1. Taxonomy (NCBI): domain Eukaryota; kingdom Viridiplantae; phylum Streptophyta; class Pinopsida; order Pinales; family Pinaceae; genus Pinus; species Pinus tabuliformis. The sequence continues at coordinate 200,074,722 of CM062815.1, read as the reverse complement.
GTCGTTATTCTGGCTTATCTTGGTTTTACTCTTGATATTGCAGATGTCGACGCCTCTCCAAACATACATTGGATTTGCTGATGGTGCTTGTCGTAGTACACGGAATATCTCTTCCGCAGCTTGGGTTATCTATTCGCCCTCTGACGAGTTAGTTTCTATGCATGGGGTAAGCCTCGGTCAAACAACGAACAACATTGCAGAATACAGTGCAGTGATTGAATTATTATCCGAATCTATTTCATTTGGAATTCGACGTTTGATAGTGAGGTTAGATTCTGAACTTGTTGTATTACAGCTTAATAGAGTTTATGCCATTAGGAATCCTGTGTTATTAAGGTTGTTTTTGAGAGTGCGTCTCTTGGAACGTGAATTTGATTACATTGAATATCAACATATTCCAAGGTCTTTGAATACATTAGCAGATGCAATTGCTTCTCGAATGTTGGACAGACATTTACGATAATCATGCAAGTAAATTTAAAAAAATTTCATCACATATGTTAAACAAGATAAGCCGGTAATAGTGATATATATAGATAGAAGTGTGTCAAAAATATATACATCGTCTTCGATCATAGGTTGAAAACACCTTATGATCGGCAAAATGATAGTACAAAAAGTCAAAATGTCACATGTGACTACAAAAGTGACTAGTCAATCACTGGTGGTGCTCTCTGTATGACACCACTGCGCGGGCTACCTTACGCAAAAATCTCCTAAACGGTCCAGGGACCGCGACTACGAAGCGCTGAAGCCTGATAGGAATGTCGTCCATAGTAGTCTCAGGTATATCTGCCGTGAGACGCTCTAGATCATGCTCCAACTCAGCTAGTACTTCTGCAGCCGCGTCCTGTGGGGCCGGTACCGGTGCAGCTGGATGTAGTCTATCAAAAGGCCGGAGGTTGGCTGGACGCTGTGGACCAACATCTGCATTTTGAAAATTTTACTGTTAGTTTTGAGACGATATATATGAAAAATAAAAAAATACATAATTAGAAAACTTGTGAAAATAAAAGTACCTCTGTCATCCCATTGTTCTCCCGGTGGAAGAACCATGTCCGGATCACCTCTAAAATCCACTCCGGCATACGGAAAGTCCTGTATCGAAAAAACCTGGTCCTCTAACCAGTGAAAGTAACTATCTGAGAATCGAACCACTGTCGCACCCTCGTCAGGATGCCGGGCCATCACCGCAACCCATCGTATCAGCTTTGGCTCCCGAGGACCCAAGATATCAACAGTGAGTTGCTGAGGGATCAGCATTGGAACTCTCTCCAAGGCAAAGCTCACGACTAGAGGCCCATATCCAAAAGTCTTTAGTCGTCCGTTCTTTGCCTTGGTCAGTTGGCTCTTCATATGAGCCGACACAGCTTCACACCAGTTGAAAATGGTGCCTTGGTAACAGTCAATTGCCATCCGCATTTGGGATCCGGAAGCAATGTGTAAAGCGGCCGCGCCGCAAATTCTGGTAACCGTGAACGCTATGACTTTGAGTTCAGGCAGAGTGATGTGTTTTATCTCTATGCCTTTTGAATGGTGAGCCCCAGGTGTGCACCACTCGTCGCGGAGACTATCAAGGGATTGGCCACCCGGCCTAGTCCCCGCAAGACTGAGTTGCTCGCCTCTGTTCGGCAAGCCAGTGAGAAAGTATACATCCGAGGGCTCTATCTCGAGCTGGTGCCCTCCTATGTAAAAGCATTGTTCTTGAACGTTCCATCGCTCAACCAGCCATTCCAAGAATCTTACCTGGCCCCTCATGCCCGGTATGGTCCAATATTTGTATAATCCGCATGCTCTTAGGGCATCCAGGGAAGGTTGATGATTTATTGCAGCTTCATCATCCTCTACATGCTCTCTTTCTCTCCAATCTAACATGGTTAATGCCCTGCACATCAGAAATAGTCATTAGAAATTGATTTGGGAATTTTTAGACAGTTTTTTGAGGGGGTTGGGGTTTTGAAATGCGTGTTTCACGGAAGACGCACCCCGACTTTACAGCACAGGGCGCCCGGACGCGGCTGCCCTGAAGGCGGGCTGCGTCTTCGACCATTTTCCTGTGAAGGAAAAAGTCGGGGGACGCGGGTCACCCGAAGGGCACCCGCGTCCGCCGAGAGGCGCATTCCAAAACCAAAACCCCCCCAAAAAATGAAACTAAGACCTAAAAATTAATTCTAAATGGATAGAAATGCAGAGTAGGATGTGTAAAATACCTGGATAAGACGGCGTTCGATTCCGACGGTCGGATTTTCCGCAGCGACCACGGGAAGTTTCTTGTCAAAAGCTCCTTTTTCAACCTCAACAGTCAAACGGTAAAAATGACATGGTAAAAAGTCTTTTTATAGGTTTTTTGGATGAATTAGTTCATTTTTTACCATGAAAAGATATTTTTCGATGTATTTTTGCCTATTTTAAACAGGTATGAGTAATGTGTTGCTTTTGTGCAGGACAAAGGGATTTCGAAGGAAATTGTCATTTTTCACAAACAAAATATCAGAGTCATCTTTTAAGCCCTTTTCTGACTCCTAAAACATGAAAAGATCGCCGAGCGTTTCTTTTACACTCGTTAAAACGGAATTAAAAGACGGTCCCCTTTTAGCTCTTTTCTGACCGCAAAATCAGGAAAAGATTGCCGGGTTTTTGTCGTTTCAAACTCGATAAGGAAATAAAACGACGTGTCCTTGATCGCTTTTTACTTTTCAGGTCAACGACACTATTATGAAAGTACTCCTTGGTCGCAAGATCAAGCGGTTCCCCCAGGTATTATTTTATACTTTTTCGGGCTTGAGGGACACAAATATACGAAAAAGTTCAACGTGGAGTCTCCTTTTGTTTTTTCAGACTCTCTAAAATTGAAAAACGCCGAGTTTCTCCTATACTGGGCTCGTTAAACTTTTACAGTAGAGGACCTGTTCAATTACAAACAGGAACGAACCACTCCTTCCTAGGGTTCGAATTTAAACTAGGTTGGACTCGTCCGAAGGATGAGCTTATAATCAAGCATATGTTATCCTCCTCAAGCTTGTTAAAAATAAAGAGGTACTTGCCAGAAATGGTGGGGGAAAAGAGAGAAGAATGAACCTGTTTGTTACCTTTTGTCTCAAAAGAAACTTTATTACCACTCTTGAACACGACACTTTTCATTCACCTGGGTTGGGAAATCTTTTACCTCACAGTTGACCAAACCACTTTGAAAGTCTTTAACCGGGTTCCGGGGATTAACTTTGAGTTATTCGTCACCAAGCCATCTGTCGTGTCGTTATGTGTTCAAGAGGTCTGCAAGCAAAACTTTCATCTGCAAAATACTTGTCATCCATTTGACCATCCCTGAGTCAGTCCTTACAGCAACATTTCTTCAACTTGAACAATGATTTCGTGTTGTGGGCTTGCCTGCAACGGGTCGCTTTCTATCGACATCGACACATTATCTAGAAAGATGACTTAGGAATCGACAGTACCTTGAAGTCTGCATGCATCAATGGCAGGTTTCTCGCCTTTGACGTCAGTTTACATCATTGACTTTCGATCAAAGGATTCCGTGAAGTGTTCGACATCAAAACATCTATTCACATTTCACGGGTTGTGCTTGGTACTTTGAGAACCATTGACATTACTGGTGGTCTCTCTCACGCTTGTTAACAGTTTACATCATCGACTGGTAATCAAGTGGTTTCTAACATGTTCGACATCAAATCATTTAATCACATGGCTAGAATCGTACCAATTCAGGAAGTAGAAGTGAAGACCCTGGATCTAGTTTCTACCATCCAGGCTGCGAGGAGTTTTGTATTCATTATCTATGTAGACTAATCATAAACAGATGGCTGCGTCCATACTGTGTCTACAAAAGTCTATAAAAATGATGTACTGCAAGATCATTCCTGTATCAAAGTAGTTAGTCCATTAGTTAAAGTTTTGAATCTAAGTATGGGAATGCCTACCTCAGTGATGATATAATCTTATACATGTATTTTGTGTTGAAAATTGCAGGTTCCAACCAGGTCATCCACAAGACAATCCTTGAAATGATAAAGCACTTCACCCTTCCTAGAATTACAAAACCCTAATCTATTCCAGGCTTCGCACTTTAGGGGGCAATCTGTTACACTAAAAAATGTCACCATGACTACTTACAGTTAGTATGGCTCAAATCAACAGTCATGCTACCCTCTTAGGCAAGTCTTATGCCTCTGCTATCCATCTCAAACTCAAAGAAGAGAGAAAGTCTTGTAAAAAATGTGTTTATCTCTGGGGTCGCAGGTTCTCTCTAGCCTTACCTGCGGGGACGCTCACAATGTTCACAAAAGATGCGTCCTTGGACGCTCTGTATGTTAAGGGACAGGTGCGTCCTTCTGTAAAAGGCAAAATGCGCAAGTTTCATCTTAAAAAAGTTACTTGTGGTTACTTCTAGAACTTTCTAGAGGTCGGTTTGATGAAATGGATGTGCCTCCAGTTGGTTCATGTATCCCTATTAAGGAGGAACTTATCCCATCAATAAGGGAGCTATCCCACCCAAAGAGGGGGATTATCCCATTGATGGTGGACCTGAATAACCTCTTTACAGCACTATAAATAAAGGCATTGAGCCAGAGGGAGGAGAGGTTGGAGCTATACATTTTCTTTGGGTAAATGCTGCAGGAATTAGGACTCCCATTTAGAACCTTGTGAGGAGAGATTGTCTTTGCTTGATTCTACTTGGAAGTGGGTGAGCTTTGTCAAAGTAGAGGAAAACCCTTGATGGACCCTGGGAGGAACTTGCACAACACCAAGGCCAGGTTGTAAGAGTTTCTTTGTTTCGTTATTAATACAAACTGGTTTATTTTTCTCAATAGCTTGTGTTAATGAGTTATTTCATGTGTTCCTTGGTCTGCATGTTGAATATATGTTTTATTATATGAAATGAAAGTGCTTGGTAATTGTTTGATTGTTTGTGGTTGCAGGAATTGATGTGAAGGAGGAGCTCATCCGGATCGGCAAGGACGGACTACAACAACAGCGTTTTGGAATAAGGTAAGCCTAAACACTTGTAGTTTTCATGTTTTAAAGGGTATATTTAGAGAAAGATCACTCCATTTTGTCTTGTTTTTCGCTAGAGAGTTTAGACTCCTAGGGAGGTCAGTTGTGTCCGCACAAACGACTTTTTCCGCCACGACAGTCATATGAAGAAATGTCTGGCATTGACCCAAGTATATTCATGCATGAAATTCTTAATTACCCTCACGTGAATCCCATTCGCCAATGTCTCCGTCCAATGCACCCTAGAAAAGCGGTCGCCATCAAAGGTGAAGTTGAAAAACTTCTTAAAGATGGATTTATTTATCCAATCCCTCTTACAGATTGGGTGTCCAATATTTTACCAGTGACAAAGAACAAGGAATTATTCACATTTGTGTCGATTACCGTGATCTCAATTGTGCCTGTCCTAAAGATAATTACCCCGCTCCTTTCATAGACCAGACCATTGATGAATGTGATGGGAATGAATTCGTTTCCTTTATGGACAGTTTTTCTAGTTACAACTAGATAAACCTTGCACCACTGATCAAGATAAGATAGCCTTTATCTGTCCATGGGGGATTTTTTCATATAAAAACTCCCTTTTGGCCTTAATAATGCTAGGGCTACATTTCAAAGAGTGATGTATTTTGTGTTCCACAACATTCAGAACATCGTTCATCCTTATTTGTATGATCTTCCTGCTCATTCACATAAGCACCGTGATCATCTTGATCATCTTTGGAAAATTTTCCTTCGCTGTAGACACTACAACATTCAGTTGAATCTGCATAAGTGTGTCTTCTACGTCGAATCTGGTTGAATCCTCGTCTTTATTGTTTCTAAAGAAGCCATTCGCCTTGATCCTCTTAAAGTCAAGGCTATTGTTAATTTACCCCCTCCATCTTCATTACATCAACTGCAGAGTCTACAAGGAAAAGCAAAATTCCTCCTTTGTTTTGTACCGAACTATGATGAGCTAGCTTCAGGGTTCACCGGATTGATTAAACAAGGAATGGCATTCATTTGGCATGATTCTGCCCCAAAGTCATTCGATGACTTAAAAACTGTCCTCATTAATTCTCCTTTGCTACACCCTCCGAACTATCATCTTGATTACTTCCTTTATCTAACTGCAGCCTATAGTACCATCGCTATGGTACTGGTATAGGACGATGACGAAGGTAATGAACATGTTATTTACTACCTCAATCGCAATCTCCTCAATACTTAGATGCATTATGTTCATGTCCAGAAGTTGGCTTTGGCTATCATTCAGGCTGTTTAGTGCTTTCGACATTACATTCTACCCCACACTATAACTGTGATTTCCAAATGCAACCCCATGACTTAGATCCTGACTCACCAGTTGCTAGGGGGCAATTATTCTAAGTGGATTTTCATCCTCCAAGAATTTGATTTGGTGTTCACTACTGTCAAGTCTAAGAAATCACTTGTCTTCGTTGAGTTGATTTGCTCTCTTCCCTTCGCTTCTCTTCCTACTGGTGTTGATGAGTAGCTTCTGGACGAGACTCTTTTTCTGATTAGCACTCTTGACCCTTGGCATGGTGATATCATCATGTATCTCCAAACATCCACCTTTTGGTCTGTGTTGACCATGGATGATTGCCAATGCATTTAGCATCAATCCAAACCTTACCGTATCATTGGAGATACTTTATACTGCATCAGTGTTGATTCAATTCTTCGCCGATGTCTAACTCTCGACGAGGTTGAGAGAGTCTTGAATGACTGCCATTCTAGAGCATGTGGTGGTCATATGTCTGGATATGCTACTGGTCAAAAGATACTCCGCGCTGATTATTTCTAGCCCTCCATCTTCAAGGATTACTTTCTTGTTGTTCGCAAATTCCATGAGTGACAAATTTATTAGTGAAAAATGCACGCCCCACCCACTCACCTTCACCCCGTTATTACCGTTGGTCCCTTTGCCAAATGGGGCATTAACTATATGACATGTAACCCTAATTCGGCCAAGAGGGCATGGTTATATTATCATTGCCGTGGATTATTTCACCAAATGGGTCGAAGCAATGCCTACATACTCTATTGATGGTAAACCGACAGCTCAATTTCTATTCAATCATGTTATTTCAAGGTTTGGAGTGCCTTAGACCATTGTCACTGACCATGGCTCCCATTTTTGAGATTACATGATGGCTGAGCTGACTTCTATGTTGGGCTTGCACCACGATGGCTCAACCCCGTATTACCCTCAATCCAATGACCAAGTTGAAGCTCTGAACAAAGTCTTGGTTACAATGCTTTAGTGCAACATTGGGATGCACAAGTCAAATTGGCATCTCATGCTCTTTTTAGCTCTATGGGCTTACCGAACCTCAACCAAAGACGCAACTAAATTCACACCTTTTCATATAGTCTATGGTATTGAAGCAATGTTATCGATTGAGTGTGAAATTCCCTCACTCAAGCTAGTTGTCGAACTACTCTCCAAGACCTCGCCTCAAGAAGAGCACCTCTTGTACTTAGAATGACTGGATGAAACTTGTCGTCTTGTTTTTTTAGTAATTGAAGCACATAAATAGCGAGTTAAGTCCCACTTTGATCAGTGATTCTCTCCTCATGCTTTTTCTAAGGGTGATTTGTTTTTACTGTATGATCAAGCTAACGATAAGCTAGGGGCAGGTACATTCAAACCTATGTGGCATGGGCCCTACATTGTTAAACGTGTGTTACAAAAAGGGGCCTATGAGTTGATTGATTATGAGGGAAATCGCTTGGACAAGCCCCGTAATGGGCTTTATCTCAAAAGGTACCATGCCTGAGTCAACTTGCATGGCTACTTTTGTACAATAGTGTGTTATATCATTTTTGTGTAGTGTGGTTTGGTGTGTTGTTTTTCAAGCAGCTTTCCTACTTACTATGTTTTCACCTACTTTGCAGATGTCTATGACTCCTCACATCGGTTTCGCTGATGGTGCTTCCGTAGTACCCGTAACCTGTCCTCCGCGTCATGGGCCATTTTAGACCCCCATGGTGAGTTGATTGATCTTCAAAGTATTTTTTTAGGTCGAACAACTAATAACATTGTTGAGTATAGCGCAGTTATCGAACCGTTCGCAAAAGCCATTTCTCTTGACATTCGGGAATTGGTTGTCAATCTTGATTCACAACTACTTGTTCTTCAACTCAACAGGCAATATTCCATAAAAAAACCTCATTTATTAAGAATGTATTTGCATATTCATCTCTTAGCAAGAAATTTTGATTACATTACAAATAATCATATTCCTAGGCACATGAATACATTGACATATGCATTAGCTAATTATGTATTGGATAGACATTTGCGAAATATGTGAAAAAACAAAAACATTTGTACCATAGTAAGCATAAACCATAGCATATATTTATATATGTCGATAATGTTTGAGTGACATACATCAAAACCCCAAAAAAATAATATATGTATTCAATTACATTTGTGGCTCGCAGGCCTCAAAAATGTAAAATGCTAAACCTATAGACTACTTGGTATTGTGCTCATGATAGCACATTACGGCTCATACTACCCGAGTTAGTAGTTGGTCGATCTGGTCTGATACCCCCACTGTGTGCCGCTGATACTGGTATGGCATGTCACCCACCCGAGTATACTCGGGGATACCTCTAGTCAATCCCTCGAGGTTCCATGTGATTTCCTCCACGTTATCAACTCCTTCTTGATAAGGAGTGACATCAAACTATTGAGCAACATGCCTGGAAATCAGGGACATCTCGACAGGTTACTCTTGTCCCACATTTGGATTTACAAAATTGAAATGTCATGAATGCATATATTTCAAAAACAATGAAAAATCAGAAATTAAAATTGTTTATACCTCCATCATCATAATCTTTTCCCTCTGGGAGTGGCATATCTAGACCGTCGCAGAAGTTGGTACCACCATAGGGCCAATACTCTATTATGATTAGCTGTCACCTTAGCCACGAAAAGAAGGTGGCCTTGTATGACATATTCTAGCCCCCCATTAATTCTAGGCATCAACTCACTCCAACAGACCATTTGTGGGTCTCATGGAAATGGCAAGTTCACCTCTGCAAGTTGGTAGTGAAATAATGGGATCGACTACAAAAAGAAGGTCACTAGAATGGAACCATATCCGAACTGTTTAAGGTTTCCAACCTTGGCTATGGATAACAGGCGCTTCATGTTTACTTTCATGGATTCTACCCAGTTGGAGATAGTCGGCACCATACAGTCTATAGAATATTGGAACTTGGATTTGTTGGACTCATGTAATGCCTGAGCCCTAGCCACTCTGTTTATAGTCAAGAGAAGTGTTTTTAGCACAAGGTCCCTAATAGTCATGATCTCTATCTTGTCACTCTTTGATTTCAATGCTTTTGGGCAGTTTTCTACAAGAAACATGTTCACACTTGCTCCAATAGGCCTGCCCCCATATAGATTGAAAGGTTCCCATCTTTAGGATAGTCTAGTGATGAAATAGATGTTGGAAGTTTCCAATTCCAGTTCTTGGTCCTGGATCATAAAAACTTCCTGATTGACATCCCAAAGATTGATAAAATATTGCAGCAACTGGGGTTGAGTCTGAAGACCTAGCGTGAGGAAGAATTTGAGGAGCCCACAGTTCCTCAAGGAACTCAAACAATTTGGTTCTACCAATGCTTTTGAATCAATTGCCTCATGTTTTCATTCTCTCCAATCAACCATTTTTCGTTTTGTTTTCCCTAAAAAAACCATAGAATCAAGTCAAAATTCATCCTTGGCTAAAGAAATCTGGATTCCAAGCAGAGAAATTAGGCAAAAAATCAAATTTTTTTGTGTTCATGGCGCCAACGCAACTGTTTTAAAAATAGTGTCACTAGTGGCACAATTGACCAAGTTAATAACCCTCAATTGGCACAATCCCATGCCTAGAAATCGCATCGACCGAGGGTGAAATTTTTTGCTAAAGATCTCCTCTACAAATCCAAAAAAAGGTTAAAAACAGGAAAAACAAGCATAAAAATGAAGCTAAGGGTCTCAACTCTTACCTGCAACTAACAGATCATCAAATGGCCTCCCAGATCTGCCACAATCTGATCCTTAAAATATAGGGCACAAATGGGTGAAAATTTCTCCACACAAGGTAAAAAGTTAAAATCGTAAAAATTATTTACTTTTTCCCCTTTTTATTCATTTTTCATGAAATTTTAGGATTTTAAAGAAATTTTTGATTTATTTTACCTCATAAATTGGATAATATGTTTACCTCTTGTGCAAAAACATGTGACATATCACTGTTGGTGGTACTGGGGTCACGTTTAATATCTTTTCTCGATTGGTAAAACTCAAATGAAAAGATCACCGAGTATTTTTCCCTTTTTAACTAGTTAAAGAGAATAAAAACATGGGGTTTGCTTTCAAGCTCTTTTCCGACTCTTTAAACATGAAAAGATTGTCAAGCTCTTATTATTTTGAACTCATTAAAGGTTGTGAAATGTCATTTACCTAGTATATGTTTACCCCTTTCTTGGGCTGGGATAAACTATTTATGAAAAAGGTACTCCTTGACTAAAATGGTCAGGCAGTTCTCTCAAGTATCATTTTCTGCCTTTTTAGGCTCGAGAGACACAAATGTACAAAAAGGGATCATGTTTTGTTTTATTTTGCATGTCTTTTTCAAAATATTTAAACATGAAAAATATACCGAGTTACATCTTTGTCAGACTCGTTAAAACATTAAATGACATTGGATTCGTCACCATGACGAACATGAGCTTCTCCTTCCTAGGGCTGATTAATATTACTAGGTCAGATTCATTTGAAGGATGGACTTATAGTGAAAGCACATGCCATCCCCTACATGCATACGATTAAAAAACAATTGGGGTAGATTCTAGAAATGGTGGGGGAAAATGGGAAATTCTATCAATTGTGTTGGCAACTCACTCTTGAACATGACACTTTCTGCTTCGTGTCGGGTTGGGGTATCCTCACTTCTTCATTGGCTTTCCTGGGTTGGGTTGTTCATTTTTTCCTTCCATTTGATCTTTGCCATGTCACCATGACCTCCAATCCTATGGATCCAAAAGTTGCCAAACTCCAGAGTCGTCTCGCCACTATGTTTAAGAGTTGTCCTTCTACAGTTACACTCATTCCTGATTCTCTGTATCATCCATTATCATTGTATCCCTTTGTCTTGTGTCGATGATGTGGGATACATCCTATCCATCCTTTGACATGGTCACTTCCTATCGACTTCAGCTCATTATCCGAGAAGTTGGCCAAGAGATGCCCTTCCAGTACCTTAGAGCTTCCATGCCCTAATGGCAAGTTCTTCACACTCGCCGACAAGTTCACATCATTAGTTTTGATTAGGTAATTTCAAGGGTGTTTTACTTCAGTTACTTTATTCACATTCTATGGATTGTGCTACTAGTACATTCAGAGCCATTGTTATTATTGGTGGTTTCTCTTGTGCTTGTTAATAGTTGACATCATTGACCAATAATCAAGTGATTTTCTGGCATGTTCGACTTCGACACCTCTATTCACATGTTAGAATTTGTACTTTGATCAGGTCATGTTGGAGTGCAAGACCCTGGATTCAGATTAAAAAAGTCTAGGTTGCAAGGTGATGTGACATGATCATGCGGATATACATGTCTATCTCAGATGGATGGTTGCGACCATACCATGAGTTGTTATATGTGATCCTTCTCATTATTGGATGGCTGCAACCATACCTTGGTTTCGATATGATCCTCTTTATTGGATGGTTGCACCCATCCCTTGGATCCATTTACATGATTTATCTCTAGATGGTTGTGTTCATACCATGATTCATGTATCATTTGTCAGATTTCTAGTGATATATGTATCTATGCTTTCTTGCAGGTTTTCCAATGACGGACGTCAGTTCCCTGCGTCTAGTTGTAAAGAATTTCACCCCTCACTCTAGTTCAGCCTTCACGCTTTAGGGGGCATCTGTTACACAACATTTTTTCACTATCCCTGTACTCCTTGTTACACGGTCCTGGAGGAACTCTACAGTGAAACTAACATACTATACCATCATGAAGAGACTCCCATTATGTCCCTCTTCATTAGAAGAACAATTCCCTCTTGTATCATTTCCCAATAATGTTCCTATTATCCCAGTTTACAAGATCGACGCTAATGACCTATTCCCTCCTCATGCCGATTTTTAGATATTGAAACTAGGAATAGCATCATATGGTGCAACTAAGCCTTTTCTCAGTCATGCCAATCCTCTTTTGGCAAGTCTTTTAAATACGGAGTCGAAGCTTCCAGGTCTAGAAGCTTCATAACAGAAGTTTGGTAAATTGTTGGGCTAGATGGAGCTGAGGAATTCATTTTACAATCCTTTCCCCTATTAGGATGGAACAAACCCAAGAGATAAGGCCTTTCCCATGATAACAAGAACCATCTCCCTTCCATCCAAGCTATATAAACTCCTCCTTTTCCAAGCTAAACTAGTCTTAGTATTTTTGGAGCTTGAATAACTAGCAAGATATAATAGCTTGTAGCCTTCTAATTTATGTTTGTGGAGGGAGAATAGTGTGTTTGGTTTGGTTTGGAACTAAAGGGAAGAAGTCTTAAAACTTCCATTGTTGGGGCTATCCATGAGATGCTAGCAAAGGCATGGGAACCCGGATACGTCAGAGGAGACCAACAACATCAAGGCATTGGTTGTAATATCTTTCTGAACTTATATGAATACAAATATTTATTGATTTCCTACATTAAGTGTTATGTCACATTTGATGGCTTAAGATTCTAGGACCTTTTAAGCAGGTTGAATGCAATTTGTATGCTATCACGTTTGATTTTGTTATTTGCTTGCTTGTTTCAGGTATTTGAAGGAAGGAAACAAAAGGTAGATGGAGTAAGGAAGCAGGATCATCACCAAGCAGAATAATATTCTAAGAGGTAGTCTCTCTTATTTGATTCTAGCTTATGTAAGTTTTCCATAGATTGTTTGTTTGTGGCTAGACCTGCTCTCTCAGGCTAGAGGAATTATCTTTGTCTGCATCAAGAATTTACCTACACCACAGAGTGAATTTCATAGTTGATAGTACTATGGAAAATTATATTCACTGGTATTGGGATATGATAGTTGATTGTGGATTTGATGTTCTATTCAATAAATGGTGAAACTTTAAAGTATGATTTAGGCCTTGGATTCGAGCACTAAAGAAGAGGGATATGCATATTTGATGCATCACTTTGGAACATTGGGAGGGTAAAATCATGAGAGACGTGCCATTTCATGTGTGATCATAGTAGTAGAAGATGGTTGAGCTCGGACTTGAGGTGTTTTGATGATTCTATAATTAAATCAATGACATGGAGGGTTTTCATATCCAACATAACAACCATTCTAACAAGAGAGTGCAATATCATGTCTATTTTGGAAACATTTTATTTCAATTTAAGTTATTTTTGTTGGATTCTTGATGTTTAATATTTCTTTCTTTAAATAATGATAATACTAATGATATTTTCATAAGAAAGGATAGAATAAGGTAGGTGAGCTTCCTTTTGGCTTTGCAAGAGGTTTAGGAGGCCACATATTGTTGGTCTTTAGTTATTCTTCAATCCCTTTTGATTTATTTTTGCAACATAGGATTTTCCACCTAGGTATTTTCTAAGGATGGTAATTTATTGAAGCTCATGGTTAGTGGGAAAAATTTATCAATAAGTAGAGGAATTTTTCTTGTAAGAATTATTTCTCAATTAGTTTAGGTCACCTCTACTTTTTTTATGCTAAAATAAAATACCTAGGAAAATCCATTGTTTAGACACCATGGCATTGTAACCCCTTTCTACAATTGGTAAGGTCAATGTATCCTTGGCCTTGAATTCTAATGCCTTTGTTAGCTATTTTTTTTGTGGTGGTTGTGTGCTGAGGAACTATTTTTTACTTGGAAATATGTTCATGGTTGCTTAATTGGGGTGAACTTGTGTCGTAGAAAATAGAATAGTACTAATGGAGGGGGGTAGGGGAGGGGGTGAATTATTATTATGGCCAATTTTAACTATTATTAACCATATCTAATATTATAATTCATATAGAAATCAACCATGTAAACAACACATAGTCGAAACAAAAAGAAACACAAGATGTACATAGAAACCCACAAAAGGAGATAACCACAAAAATTATGTCTAAATATTGTTGTAGGGTGGAAGCTACTATTGCATTAGTATTTTTGGCTCCTCCAACTAGAAGGAGACACCCGTTCATTAAATTTACAAGCACCCAGATGAACGAAGCACCATCTCTCTCATATTTACAGTCTCCAACCTGAGGGATGCACTAAATCCCTAATAGTTTATAAGAACCAATGTCCTAAAGGAGGTACCAACCCCTTGATATGTATGCACCAACCTCTTAAATATGTTTGTAGACACTCACTTGCCAGAGGAACCAACTCCCAACAATTACACCATGGATCTCCATTTCATAGAATTTTTTTATTGGATCCATTAGTCATTAAAGGAAATACTTCAATATTCTAATACAAACTATCTTGCTTTGATAATATACAAACTTACTTTGATATATGTAGTACAATCCTACGACACCTACACCTTCATGTATGTCTATAATAATAATGACCCTCAACTGATAGGACTCTTTCTTTGTTCGAATGTAATCTTTGCAGCAGTACCCATATTATCATTCATTCGGAAGATAAAAACATATTATGTGAGTATACTTCATCAACAAGATGAACATTATATACATAAACAATCAAATAACATAAGCTATCTACGCATATCATAGATATGAGTTCAATATATTGTCTTGTACAATAATTCTCATTTTCATTCACAAGATTCTTCTCTCATACACACAGGCCCATCTTATTATATTGACATAACTCACACATACATTGGTTCTCTATTTTTTGCACTTCACACTCTGACTTCATATTTATTATTCCTCTTCTATACTACTTGAACAATTATGTCCCAACCTTCTATTATTCACACCTTAATTTCTCATCTCGACACCCTTGATATTCTTGTGTTGTTCTCTTCTTCTTTTATATATAGTTGGCCATTAAATTACCATGGGTATAAATCCATGGTATTTACCCATGGTATAAAGTGTTAACTGAGTCACTCAGTCTTATGAACTTGCACATTCTCACCAAATCCTTCACTCCCCTAGTCCACATTCACATCTTCTTGCCTCCACAATTACATCCTCTCTTAAATTGATTCATACATGGACAAAATATTTAATAAGACATTGATATTTAATTGTGGCACGAGATCACTTTAGCACTTTTTTTTCAACACCTTTCATCACAACCATGTGTTAATATTTTTTCGAAGACACATCAGGGATTAGTAGATTGGATATGCTCACTAAAAATGCTATGTCATTGTTCCAAGACCAAAGTCCTGAGACTGAAGCTCTTAGGAGTTATCTCTTAGCACCTCATGGCCAAGAGTTTTGACACTGGGCTTAACCAACCTTTCCAATGTTTTTGGAGTTGAGGCCTTTCCTATCTGGCACACTTTATTTACTCTTAGATAACTAGATGTACAGATGCTCTACCTTCAATGTGCAACCTCTATTAAATTTTATACAAACCCAACACCTCATATTTATTTCCGAGCAATTAATCACTCAAAAAATACACAGCTAAGTTCCTAACAAAAATATTAAGTGGATGGAAAATTACTTGATTTGAATCATAATGAGACGTGTTGATTTTTTCAAAATTCAACATTATTAAAAATAAAAACCTACTTGGGCTCTCATCCCTTTATAATGTACCAACTAAGGAATTACATATACAACAATAAACCTAGAGTTATCCAACTGATCAATCCAAAGATATGTGTTTTATCATCCTAAGATGATCTAGATCTATCTCACTCACTGATTTGTGCACCTTCCTCAAACTCGACACACTGGAGTATCACACTTCTCCTCTTATGGCTACTTCCATTGTAGTGGATTTCTCCTCTCCTTAGCCTTGGTTTGATAACTTTATATTGAGACAAAACCCTAACCCTAACACTAATATTAAAGTCATTTACAAACGATATTAGATCTTCAAGAATGATGTCTAAGATTAAAAATTAATCACTAAATTAAATTACTTTACTTTTCCTAAGTTTTATTTTAGCTCAATAAGACAACATATTAATGGCTGATTGAAAAATGAGTCAAGAGACACCGTAGAGAGGTCGACTCAGGCTAACTTCCCTTGAATAAAAGCACGACTCAATGTGGCTATGTGGCAGCATATGATGACTCTGTATAAGTTCACCATGCAGGAGGCACAAACGAACCCTCCATATGATTGGAAGAGATAACCAATCGGGGGAGAACTGACTCAATAACAAGGCTGAGGAGTACCTAAGACAAACTAAATCCTACCCAAATGGAGGAGACTTTGTGTTGAGTGCTTTGTTCAAGGGCGACACGATTGACTCTAGCTGTCAATAATAAGTGCAAATATTGTCCTGTTCCCACTATTTTTGGAATATATAAATTTTTTTTCTTTTTATTTAAGCTGGAAAAAGAAATAAAAGAATGCTATAGTACAGTGGAAAAAAAGAGTGTCAGTGAAATAGATGCTCTAGTTCCTGGGATTGGAACATTCCGATGCTCAATGCAGGGAGGTGAAAATTGGTCAAAGACACTCAGAGGTGTGTTCCTTCCACGAGTCAAGGTGTGTCAAGTTGCAGAAGTCAAGGGCATGCAATTTTGATTTTGCAGTCATCATGGTCAAAAGTTGGCTTAAACACGAGTCCAAGTGAAGTCGGCTCAAGGCCAAAAGGTGCAAATGGTCAAATACAATGCAGTAGTACAACTCAACACAAAGGAGCCTCTAGGGTGTAAGGCCAGAATGAAGCAGAGAAGCAAAGAGGAATGAGATTTCAACGCATAAGTCATGGCGGGACTACAAAGGACTCCCGAGCCTAGTTAGATTGAAGTAGCATGGGCAAAAAATGTCAGTGAGGTGCTAACTACGATGCCCATGAAAAGGAAGGCTCTACCAATGTGTCATGATTTGAAAATCGATAAGTGAAGGTGGTTTAGGAGCCATAACACGATGGGATCAACCCTATGGCAAGTATATTGGCAAATGGAGGCTAGTATGCATAATGCAACGGAAAAAATGGCTTCCCTAACCTATATGCCAGTAAAAAATGATACCTACCATGACGGGTTAGCAGTCATGGAACCATCTCAAAACTATAGAAAAAGTATCCAAAATGTCCTGAAAATCAAACCATTCTCAACATTCCAAGCTCCCAAGTTAAAAGTTACATGAGATAAAACAAAATCAAAATTTGAAATTTTTTTGCATTTTCAAAGCTTATATAATAGTTTTTTGACTCACCATTATCATCATTTGGTTTGAGAGAAAAGAAGTGGAGAAAAAGGAGCAAGCGTTGCCATTCGCCAAAACCGATCGTCGAATTGTCCCAAAATCACCAGGTAACCCTTAAACTTATCTTACATTCAATTGTGATTGGTTTTAGAATTTTTAATTTAAGTTTTACCATTGAATTATTGTCAAAAATTTTGTCGTGGTGTATACGTGGGTTGGATATAAACAACCAGCGTATATGCAGGCCCTACAAGTGGCTGTGGGTAAAATGGACCTGCATATACGCGGCGAAAACTTCAATCAAAAAATATAACAATCTAAATTCATTTTTTCTTCAGGATGCTAGTCACTTGGAGAAAAAGAGAGCATACCTTAGTGGATGATGAGGTTATGAACAATCCTAATGCTTTGGATGCCTTACGAGGATGTGGTTTGCTAAAGTTCTTTAAAATGCCAAATATGAAAGCAAACACCCGCCTGCTTGACATGCTCATTCACTAGCATTGAGGATGACACTTTTATGATTGATTAGATGCCACTCAGGATAGAGTTTGAAGATATTTATTTCATCACTGGGCTTTCTAGAGGGGAGAGGTGGTACATTCTATGGGCAGGTCACGAGGCAGTCTCTCCATCGAGGACTACGTACATATCTATCACCCAGGTCATCCTAGAAAGGTTGGAAGTCAAATTCCAATCAAACATGTGGAGAGTTTATCTTTGAGAATAATCTTGTTCACCATAGCTAGAGTGAATGGATCAGCTTCTTTGCACTAGGCATCATGGCTAGCCATGAGCTTGGTAGTAGACTGCCTCACCACCATCTTTGATTGGTGTACTCCTCTTCTTGCTAACTTGAAGAGCCAGCTTACTTCTATCAAGAAGGGACAAACCAAAAACTTTGGATATGGAACTATCTTGTGCTCTTTCTTCTTTGAGAGGGTCCCAGCACTTCGTCCTAGAGTACCAGTTTCGATCAGCACCCCACGAGATCCATGCATGGGCAGGTGGGCTGACTTGATGAAACGTCTAGGAGGTGGGGATGTCCCATAGACTGCTTTCAATGATGACTTCTTCTCCTGGTGGGAGCAGTAGATCATCGCCATAGATGAATACCCTTATGCTGGGTTGGATTTTCGAGGAGATCCTGATCTAGCGTTACCACCGAATGCATCATGGGTGACATAGGTAACAAATATTTTTGATTTTACAATTTTTTTTGTGATTTTTTGAATATAATAATAAATTTTGAATAATATCTTTGATATGATTCAAATGATTAATATGATGATCATGTTCTAGATATTGGGCCGATGCGACCAGATGGGTTCCCACGGCATGGACGTCGTGGCCGAGGGGCCGAAGAGGCAGCTACAGACACAAAGTGACTTCGACACACTGTTTAGCGGCACTTGGTGAGACTAACTTACCGAGTACCGATGGAGGCTGTAGAGGATCTCCCTATAGATATGTAGCGTCATGTGGTTGGCATGCCACAAGACTGGGTTCCCACTCTTAGGTGTGTGGCCAAAGCAGTAATTGCATACTTAGCCGCTCATCCTGAGCCAGGGCATTAGATGTACTGGACATGATTATGGGAATTTGAGTTTCAATTTTTGTATAATATTTTGGACACACTTATGTACACTTGAGATGCTTTATGATAGATATATATATATATATATATATATATATATATATATATATATATATATATATATATATATATATATATATATATATATATATCTATATATATATATATATATATATATATATATATAGATACAGTTCTGACTTTTTGATGCTTGATTTTATTGTGATGAATGATTGATATGCTAGTTTAATGCTTGATTAGCGATAGAATCCACTAACCAATTATGAGATCTTGGATTGTGCAAATAATTAAAGTAAGTAAATGATCTTTGCAACAACCTCACCCTTAAATATTGATGATATAAACATGGATCCCTTACCCGATAAATGTTATTTAGTTGTGACACTATCAAGATAAACTACCAATGAATCAATTTCATAAGAAATTACTTCAGATAGTGAATTAATGACGACAGTATACTCAGCCATATTATTTGAAGCAGGACCAATGCATACTCCTCTTGACACCATCAACTAACTAGTTGGATAGTAGATTACCCAAGTTACGGAAGCAAGGTTCCGAGTGTGCCGACTAGCACCATCGGCGAATCCAAAATAGACCAAGTCATCCATCAACACCTGCCACAGCAGACCAAAAAGTGTCAATATCAACAAACTCTCGATGTGATATGTACAAATATACAAAATGTATAAAGAAGTCATTGCCTAGCTACTACTTAAGCAAAGTACTTCTTGAGGTAGAGCTCGTTTCGAGGCTCCGCCAATTTGTTCCCTTCAAAATCGATTAACTCATACGCCCCTTTTTCTAAAACTCGTTTAATTATAAAGGGACTATACCACATAGGTTTGAACTTGCCTGCCCCCAAGGCGTCCTTATCTTGGTCATAGACCAAGACAAGGTCACCTTCAGAAAAAACTCGAGGACGGACAGCTTTATATACAAAGTTTTAACCCTTTTCTTATGAACCTCATTGATTATGGTGGCATCTCGACGTTGTTCATCGATATGCTCCAAATGAAGGAGGCACTCTTCGAGACTAGAGGTCTCGGGAAGGAGCTCAATAGCTAACTTAATAGATGGAATTTCACATTCAACAGGAAAGATAGATTCCATCTCATAAACTAAATGAAAAGGTGTAAAACCTGTAGTAGTCTTTACGGAGGTTCGGTATGCCCAAAGAGCCGGATACAACATAAGATGCTAATTGGATCGACTTTTGTTGATCGTCCTTTGCAGGATTGTCTTAAGGGTTTTGTTCACTACCTTGACCTATCCATTGTATTGAGGATAATATGGAGATGAGTGCTCCTGCTGGAAACCCAATTTAAGAGCCAATTCAGACATTAGTTGATTCTGGAAATCACTGCCATGGTCAGTGATAATCTCCCTTGGGATACCGAACCTTGAGATAATCTGATTAAAAAGGAATAATGTCGTTGTTTCACTATCGTTTTTATAAGTGGGCATGTCCTCAGCCCACTTCATGAAGTAGTCTACGACCACGATAATGTACTTGTGATTCATTGCTGAAGGTAGAGTACAAGTTGTAAAATTAATACCCCACTTAGTAAAAGGACCGACAGTGACAATGGGGAAAAGAGGAGCTGGATGTGCACACATCTTCCAAGTATATATTTGACAGGGGTGATAGCGTTTGACTACTTCAACACAATCTTTGAAGAGTGAAGGCCAAAAATAGTCGGCACGGAAGATACACTAGGTTGTAGAAAGCCCTGAAAGATGACCACCATAAGCTCCAATGTGGCAATCATTAAGTACTGACTCTGCTTCCTCTAGGGTTAAACAATGTCGAAGGATTGAATCAACCCCTCGACGATATAATGTGTCACTGATGATGAGATAGTTCTTAGCCAAGTGACGTAATTTTCGGCATTCATCCTTAGAGAAAGTAGAGGGGAACTTCGAAGTTTGGAGATAGACAATGATATCTCCGTACTAAGGGTCGAGTAAAGAAATGAGGAATAAATGTTCATCAGGTAAACTTTCCTCATAAACGGTATCCTCTCCACAAGGCAGCTCAAAGATTAACTCCACAAAAATGATAGATTTATTAGACTTGGAGAACAAGAACTCGAGATCGAATTCTTGTAAGATGACTATCCATCAATTATATTTGCCCCCAATCACTCGCCTGCTGAGGAAAAATTGAAATGGATTGACCGTTGCTAACACAAAAGTTTTGCATAGAAAAATATAATGACGGAGCCGCAGGACAGCATGGATAGCTGCCAAAGCCAACTTCTCAACAGGGGAATAGCGTAGCTCAGGACCTATCAAGCCTCGGCTCAAATAATAAATCACATGCTTTATGAGAGCATCATCTTCCTGAATGAGAACCATACTCATGGTTGATTATGCCGCAGCGAGATATAAAAGGAAATCCCTACCATAATCTGGTGGACTCAAAAGTAGGGCATAGACTAATGCCTTTTTCAAGGCATCGAACGACCACTGCGCAAAGTCATCCCACACATATGGGACTCCTTTACGTAGAAAATGCATAAATCCTTTAGTGATCTTAGCATAATTCGCTATAAACCTTCTTAAGAAATTAGCTTTCCCTTGAAGACTTTGAAGCTGTCAAATTGAGGATGGGGGAGGCAACTGAATTATTGCCTCTACCTCGAAGGGATCAACCTGAATCCCTTCATTTGACATAATGAACCCTAATAACTGACCAGATGTAACCACGAAAATGCACTTATTGGGATTCAACTAGATCTTGTAAAATCGACATCGCTCAAAAACAATCGAAGATGACTAGGATGATCAGTTCTCTTCTGAGAACGAGCATCTAGATTGTCCAAGTATGCTTCGATGATATGTTTAATGTCGTGGAAAGCATATGACATGGCCCACTGGAAAGTAGCTCTAGCATTTTTAAGACCAAAAGGCATATTTTTGTATGCAAAGGTACCCTAGGGACATATAAAAGTTGTCTTATGCTGATCTTCAGGACGAATAGAGATCTGATTATAACCCGAAAAACCGTCCATGAAGGAGAAAATCTCATTGCACGCACACTCATCAATAATCTGATCAACAAATGGCGTGGGGTAATTATCTTTGGGACAAGCTTTGTTTAGGTCCCTAAATTCAATGCATACTCGGATCTTTCCTAGGATTAACCGGATGAAGCTCTTGATGAATCGGTTTGGAATTTTCATACGTCTTGATCTCATGTTTAACTATGGATGGATCAATTCCACGCTCTTCATAAGACCAAGCGAATACATCTCAATATTCCTTAAAAGGGTCAGTGTAAATTTGAATTCTTTTCAGGGGAACATTTGGGTTCGATGAAGAGATTCTCAATCATGTTAGGGTTCCTAGATATGTTTATAGATATCGTTTTTGAAATCACCGACATGTTATCTTTGGCATGAAAGTGTGCTAGAGCCAAAGGATTTGATATTGTACAAACATCACTAGTAAAGAGCTCGGAGAACCTAGATTCTACTTCCTGCAATGGAGGAAGAAAATATGAACAATGGTGTAAATCTTCCCAAGGTCGATGTACACCCATCATTACTTCTAAGATCGCTTCCTCGGATGGTACAGCCGTGTCCAGACAGTCCATAGTGGAGGTAGAATCAAGGGTCTAGGCCCGGGCCACATCACCATCTAGCTCCTCCTTAGAGAAATGAGTAGAAAGGCTATCTGCAGAGTTGACGATAGAATAATATCTGAGCTCCGCTGCAAACATATGAAATTCCATTCCACCAAATTGTCCTTCAGCTAATGTGGTTGTAGGTGAAGGCAAGGTCGAAGGATCTAAAAAGTAATGAGTTCGAAAGAACCCTTCTTGTGAAGATTCCTTGGTTGATGAAACAACATTGATTCTACCGATAGGAGAGGGAAGATCAAAGGTACCCATCAATGAAGAATACATCCCAACTCCTAGGTTCTCAGTAGGCGGACAAGAGTTATCCACTGAAGGAATAGTAGAGTCCGAAGTTGCTCGAGGATCAACTGGACAATAATCCAATTGTTCAACCTTGATGATTTTCACTTCATGAGGAAAGCAAATGACACGAAACAGAGTCGAAACAATGACATCCATTTCATATACCCAATTCCTTCATAAGAGGAGATTTTAGTCTAGGTTAACATCAATGACTTCTACTTCAACATTAACGACTTTTCCCCCAACACATATGGGAAAGGCCAAGATAATCCCATGTGGCTTATGAGAATGCATGTCAAATGCAGTCAGGAGGATAGGTGAAGGAACAGCCGAAGGCGATCCGATGGCCTTCCAACATGACATCGACATGACACACGTGGAAGCTCCTTCATCAATAACGGTAAGAAAAATGTTAATTTTTTGGTATGTAGACTTTAATTGAAAAGCCATGTGATAAGGGAGTCGCTTTTTGACATTCAGCATGTCGAAAGTGAGCACTAAAGAGTTATTTGGATCAACTGCCCCTATCACCGAAAGTAAAGCACTTCGTTGAGTTGGACATGACTGGAGAATCTCTAAAGTGGACATAGCGCATGGACTCTATGGTAGATCCTCAGCAATGGAGTAATTCTGGGTAGCCCTAGCATTTGGATTGATAGTTGCGCATTTAGCAGAACCTTTTGGTATTCGTGGTATAGTCTCGATAGGGGGTCGCTCAATATGAAGGTCGGTACTTCCAGGAGTAGTTTTGTCCTTAGATGTTTCAGCTTCACCATAATCACGCGACCGAGTGGCCACATGGACATTAGAACCCATCATGAAAACATTTGATGATTTCTCCCCTTCCTGGTTGCCCCCTGCAGAGGTACCAGGGTTTGAATTCACGCCAACAAGCAGTTGCTGCCCTTGGGGAAAAGGGTTGGTTAACACAGCTTGAGAACTAGAAGTCCCTTGCTACCCTAACAAGTGCTGAGCATCTTGAATCTTTGGGTAGAGATGAGTTAAATGGTCTCCACTGCATAACTTGCACGGAAACTTGACTTTCCTTTTAGACTCATTTCCACCACCACTAGCATTATTACGGGATTTATTTGCATCATTCTTCTCATCTTGACTTTTTTTCTTACCTCATCCTTTCTTCTTCACATTGGAATTTTGATTTCCTTTGGGGTTGGCAGATTGGACGGCGTTAACCGAAGAGGGTTGTGAAGACGAAGGGTTAGATGATGTGACCTGGTTGTTAGGAGCAATTTGTAAAGACAACTGCTACAATTGGCTCAACAGGTTCACCAAATTTGTGTCTACCGATCCAACAATACCATTCACATGGGGACCCGGATTCGACTTGGCTATATCAACCTTAGTCCCGGGAGCATCAAGAAATATTTTTTGTAGAATCCCAGACCGAGAATAAATCAATTCTAATTACTGAGCCCCAAAAATAGCTTTCTCCTCAGAATAGACTCCGGACAAGGAGACATCCTTAGAGATTTCAGGTTGTAAAGATTTCGAAAACCATTCGAGACAGTATTCTGGAGGTATTTCAGCTTTAATGAACCTCTTTCTCCGTCTCCATTCATAAATGTGATCAGAAATGTGGGTTGCCATATCCTGACGAAAATTGGCCAGAAGTTTCGTTCCATCATCATAATGGATGGGAAACTGGAAATGATTTAGGAAAATATTAGCTAAGTCGACAAAAGATGTAAAGCTACCCCTTGGAAACTCTATATACCACTTGGTCGTGTTACCAGTCAACGTGTGATGAAAAAGTCTCAACCTAACCGAGTCATCGATAAGGGAGATTGATGAGCACCACAAATGGAATGTGGTTACATGGTCGCCCGGGTCTTCGCCGCCCTTCCCCTCAAACTTTGGAATGTCTGAAGGGAGTTTGGTTGGGACCGAAGGCCAGGTTGGATTGTATTTGATTCAATCATTTGTTAATTTCGTGAGATCTGGCAAATTCAACGTTGCCAGGAAAGGAAGCCTAGGAGGACCTTGGGGATTCCACCTAGGCTGGGCAGAGCTCCCAAAGTTCTCAAAAGATTGGCCTAGATTTTGGAAGGTGTTAGCTACCTATACCAATAGGTTTCATTTTTCATGATTGACAGGGGAAGTTCCAAATATGCCCTACTTTGATGGTGCAAAGATCTCATATTTGTGTGGAAAACACCTATCTGCAGTTGTTTGATGCTGTCCTACTCTTGAATGGGTGATCCAACAGTCTAAGCTGGGTCATGCCATATTTCAATTGTTGTTGTAGATTAGAGAAAGAAATCTGTCCAAACTGTTCAATCTTGGTAGATCAGTAGTTAGGTAGAGAATGAAGGTTCCCAACTGCTTAATCTGGGGCCTTGGAAGTAATAACGCTAGCCTTAGATAGAAAATCAAAAGAAAATGCCAAAGGAAAAGAAAAGGGCACATGAGGGTTTGCAAGTCTAAGTGCACCCTCCTTGAAGTAACAAAAAATGCTAGGCAATAGAATGGGTAGGTAGATGGGGTTGCAGAAGCATGATTTTCTTCATATCACTGGCCTAAACAAAGGAAACACATGGTGGCCAGTGCAGATCTTCTTATTCAGCAGTTTTGTAGCAACAAAATGAAGCATGTCTAACTTCCCAATCATCCCCCATCAAACCCCTTTCTAACATCCCAATACCACCTTTGTTCATTGCAGAAATCAAACTCATTTATTGATCCTTGTTGTATAGAAGAGCCACATTTCTTGTGTAAAAACCTTTTTATTTTGATCTACTCTCAAAACTAAGTTTGTTCCCTAAAACTTAGTGTTTATCACCTCTCATTCATATCCCCTTCCCATATTAACTATTAACCATTATTACTTAATTCCCTATATTCCCCTTTTCCCTACTACTATATCACTATCGTGTATAAAAAACCCGAAATATGTATATACCCCTCCCTTTGGCATTATAGCCATATGTTCAAATCTTGGAAAACCATGCAGAAACAAAGTCTTGTTGTAGATGGTTTGTTTAAAGTCAGGGATTAAACTAACCCCTGGTTGGTTTAATAACCTAAACCCTACCCTTTTCCCCTTACAACCCCTTCACAAATGCTTTACTCGCACTATTTGCAAAAACCTTATTAAAAACCCACTTTTTCCTCCTATCCAAAGTTTTTGTTACAATGCGCATTTCACAAAAAACAAAAGAAATCATTAAAATAATTCCACTGGGTCCCGCCGTATTGTCCTATCACCTTTGCACCCCGTCAACCGTCGGATCTGGGCTCTCCCATCCGACGGCCCACAACAATATCGGACCGCCCCTGATGCCTATACGTTACCACCCGAAAAGTGTCAGAGGGTGAAGTCAGGGCTCGACCACGCGTCGTTCCCAAATTGTATTGAGAGGCCACCTACCAAAACCGCTCCAGTAAAATAAGCGGTCCAAAATTACAGTTTACCGCTCTGCCAATTCCGCCCACCACGTCACGTCCATGTCATGCCCACGTCACTGCCACCTCAGCATCGCATCACCGCTCCATTCGCCATCGCCCTGAGCTGTCTGCCACGTCCCCATCCACGCGGACCACTCATTGGCCGCCACGTCACCTTTCCATACCCGACCCCACCCGATGATGTCATGCTGACGTCATCCAAAAAACGTGCCAAAGCCAAAAATTTCCAATATTTTCGCCAAAAATCGCGTTTTTTCGCATTTTTTTCACCAAAAGACAATTGTGCTCCTGCATGAAATTTAACGATGTTCTCCCCGCCAACCTGCAAAAATTGATTTTAGAGACCGTGGGTGCCCTCAATTCGCCAGCATTGCCAGCATTGCCCGAGTTTACCAGGTATTTGTCAAAGTTTCCCCTCCGCGCCTGGTTTTTTCCCATAGTTCTCTAAGGAAATTAGGAAAAGGAAAAAACACTGTAAGTTCAGCAAATCTTCAGGAACCATTGGTCTTTCTCCACACTGTAAGCCCAATTTTACTTGCAGAAGTCCCCATTGTGTCCAATCTCCACAAGTTTACAGTCTGTTTGCGCATTCGCAAGCTAAAACCTTTGCTACACAAGTCCACAGGGAAAACAGCTCTTAAGTCCCAACATTTTCTCACTAAACCTTTTTCAGGAGAATTTCAACTTGTTTTCACCATAATTTACCCTGTTTCCCCTGCAAATTGCCTTGCTTCTGCAAAATTCATTGCTTTGTATCGCTGTGCCCAGAAAAACAAGTTTAAATACAATTCAAAGTACCAATTGACCATGGAAACTCCAGTAGCTCTAAACATTACACCTCTAAATGCCCCACAAAGAGAGCTAGAGTGGCTGCCCCTGGCTGACAGAGACTACCAAATGGCAGAGGGAATCCTAGATTACAGCAAGTACCACATTCATGTACTCAATGATCTCAAAGCCAAACATCTCAATGGCAATGATATCCTAGGGATTTGGGACTCCAATTTGCCTATTTTCAATCTCCCTCAAGTCAATATCCTCCCAGATTTGATACATCGATGCGGTGCCAACTATGACCCATGTCAGAGAGCTGTCCTCAGTTCCTCAGGCTCAGTTTTGTTCCATGTCACCCCTGAGGCCATAAATCAAATGCTGCACTTTCATACTACAAAGCCATTGACTCCTATCTCCATGATGGACTTGATAAAACAAGGAGGCAAGTTGCCCAGTGCCCAGATTATAAAGATCAATCAATTATTCATTCAATCAGGCTCTCAAACTGTGAGGACCCCTCTTATAGGAAATGAATATCTCAATGAGTTGGGCAAGATGCTTGTGGATATGATCAGTTATGTCCTGGGATACAGATCATCTGAGGATGTTGATGAAACCATTCTGGCCATGTTGTCTATCTTCTCCCCTGGGAAGCCTCCTTCTGTTCACTATGATTATGCTGCATACATTGCCAACAAGATTCATGAGCAATTGATGAATCTAGAGAGGGAAAGGATATTTAGATACACTTCTTACATCTATCACTTGTTTCTATTCTATCAGCCTGATAGCTTCCCTATTACTCTCAAGAAGTTTGATGCCCAAGGGAACCAAAGGTCTGTAGTATTTTGGTCTTCAGTCTTTCATCACATATCTTTTTCACCATATAACTACTGTGAATTCATAGATCTGTTTATCCATCCAGCCATTTCCTTGCTGTTGAGTGCCCCTCCTCCAAGATTGACAGATGAGATGCAAAGAATCCTCCAGCTCTCAAAGGCCTACAGCATTGGGGATTGGTACTTCTACCAAAACCATACAGTGATCAGAATATATGGTTGTGAGTTAGCCCCATATAGGCTACCAAGATATGTCCCTACAAGACTCTTTTCCTTAGAGTATTTCAGACAATTTGGAAATGCAGACATGGTCCATTTCCACAGCAAAAATAAGAAGGTACAATTAAAAGTCAGAAATCAGATAGGCCCATTTATTTACAATAAAAGAGAAGAGGCATGGCAAGAAGCAGATAAGATCCTATAGCGCCTCGGGTTGCAAACCAGTTTCCTCTGGATACCCTATGATCCCAATCATTTCATTAGTCTTAGAAGGGTCATATATAAGTTGGCTAGCTATGATCATGTCAGGTTTCCTCATATTGAAAAGTATGCAAATCTATTAAGCTGGAAAGAGGGCACTCTTGAAGAGGCAAGTACTAAAGAAGAAATAGCATTAAAAGAAGCCAAGAATCTTGAGAAGGAAGCTGACCTGGAATATTGTGGGCAGGTTTTTTCTCTTTCTCATACTCAACTTGGAGCAGCTGCCTCATCTTCTACAGCTCCCCAGCAAGTAGCTCAAACTACTCCTCAAGCAGCCAGCACAGATAAAGGAAAAGAGATGGAGCAGGATCAGCCGCTCCCAACAGCAGAACAGCAGAAAGAGCAGCCCAAACAGCAAGAAGAAATGGCTGAGGCCCCTATGTCTACAAAGCAGCAGGCTCAAGAAAGTGTGCCCCCAAGGCAGGAAACAGTAGTGGATGCCTCGGTGCTCCAAACCCCATTGAATGAAGAGAGAACCAGGAAGAGGGATAGACAGCAAGACACTCCCCTCACTACATCAACAAGACAACAAGGGGAGAAAAGGTAAAGATTAAATCCTCTTTCTGAAGAAGAGATGCCTATTGGGCCATCCATGGGTATGGGACCCCCTAGCATGGAAGCATCAGCTAGTTCCTTCCAACAGGAACAAGAAAGAACACTTGGAGGAGAGGTCAGCTCCTCAAGCCAGCAAAGAAGGGCTGAATCCAGCATAAAACAACAATTTATTGATATCAAGAAGAGGAATGAGCCAGTCAGACTTCAGCTTTACAATGACTTGCTCAAAATGGCTCCCACAAACCAACAGAGGCTTATGTCAGCATATGGCATAACAGAGGGGAAGATGACTATGAGTCATTTTATGCCTACTATGCTGCAGCCACAGTCAGCTGCAGATTACATAAGAACCAACCTTGAGGTATTTGCAAAGGACATCCACCCAATGGACCAGATAGAGCTTCATAAGAAAACGGGTGAGATGGTCTATTCCACTCTTGCAGACAAAACCTTTCTTGCACACAAATTGCAAAATAGTCTCCATAATACCACTGCCCAATTAGAATTGGAGAAAGCATCCTCTCAAGCCAAAGACAATAGGATTAGGTCTTTGGAAGATATCATTATAGAGCTTGGGCATGACCCAAGTGATCCCAAAGCTGTGCAGGAATTACTAAAGGAAAAAGAGGCAGATATAGCAGCTTTGAGGAAGATGGTCAAAATTCCAGCAACCCTTCACCCTCAAACAGAAGATGTTGCTCAACAAAGAAAGGACCAAGATGTAGCAGCCATGCTGCTGACTTTACACAAGCAATTAGTAGAAACAGAAGGGAGATTGGTAGAAACAGAGGGTGCACTGCAGGCAGCCCTGAAACAGAAAGAAGGAGGGCAGACATCTCAGCCCCCTCAGCCAGTGATTAACCTTGAGGAACCTCCTCAAATTATCAGTCCTCCCACAGGACAAACAGCTGGGGCAGGCCCTTCAACATCAGCAACAGCACCAGCAACAACATCAGGATAGGCACCCAGCCTGGATATGCAGAAGATGATGAAAGAGATTGAAGCTTTAGAAGCACAGATGGCAGAACTGAATCAGACTAAAGAAAAATTGGCCACAGTTAATGAAAAATATGATAAATCCAAGCAAAGTGTAGCTGAAAAAACAAGAGAGGTGAAGGCTCTTGAGAAAAGGATAAAAGAGCTGGAGAAAGAGCTCTCTCTTGACAAAGTGGTGGCTGAAATCAAGAAAGTCCTGTGGGCCAACATTGGTCAATCAATAACAGATCAATGGCAATATATAGAAACCATCCATGAGGACATAGATCTCATAGGCAGGACCCAAAAGGAAAGCCAAAGAGCAAGGGCATCTCTAGGCAATATGCCTGAGATAGCCAATAGAATGATCAATGTCCTGAACAACCGCACAGGCCCTCAGCTGGTAGCAATGGGTATCTCTAATAGGACTGATACCATTTTATTAGTTAAAAGGGTGCTCACTTTGAGAAATCTTGTGCAAACATTGGATAGAAGATGCCAGGAAATGCAAACAGAGGTGAACAAGTTCATGGAGAAATTCACAGCATTGCATAACAGAGGCCTTCCCAGTTTACTAAACAGTGCAGGAAGGTTACTATCCCATGAAAATTATGCCACGAGGGTAAATACATTTGCCACGAATCAGATCACTGCAGCATCAAGTACCCCAGAGGAAACAGGGCCTGCATCTGGGCAGAGTCTGTATGACAGAATAGAGAATTTGTTTTTTATCATGAATGAGATTAGACATCTGTTTGAAGTGCCTCCAAATTACTACAAATATACTGAGGCAGATGAAACCTTAGGCACAATCTTGAGACATCAGTTGCCTACTCAGGAATGGTGGACAAGCATGATACAGACATTGCTGTGAATAAACAGATTTTCATTAAATTTTGTACATTAAATATAAATCATCATGTTCAGATAGTTGATATGTTTGCTATGACTGGAGATGAGTGGACAGAGCCAACTCAGCAA
This sequence comes from Pinus tabuliformis, assembly GCA_031772625.1. Taxonomy (NCBI): domain Eukaryota; kingdom Viridiplantae; phylum Streptophyta; class Pinopsida; order Pinales; family Pinaceae; genus Pinus; species Pinus tabuliformis. The sequence goes on along the minus strand of CM062815.1, from coordinate 200,043,776 downwards.
ACCAATTTGGCCACTAAAGCAACATCGACAAATACAAATGACAGGGTTGTGAAAGCTACAGCACGACAGAGCAATAAAGGCGTATTATTCAGAATCAATGCAAAGCATCCTGCAGAGCCAGTTGCCCTCAAAAGTCAATAACTTATGACAAACAGCAAGCAGCTGTTATGTATTCATTAAAGTAGCTTTTAATTTTGTAATAAATATCTTTAAAGTTGGTAAGAGCAGTTATTGTGCAATAACTCAGAACTAAGATATTTTTGTATATATGCACCCCCGCGCAGTTTATTGGGGGTTGTTGTTACTCATTTGTTCAAGAGAACTCGGCTGTATTTCCTCTGGAAGATATAATACAAAGGAGCTATTGGTTTCCAGGAAAGAAGTTGGCTCGGATGTGCTGTGATGAAATTACTGACTGCTGCAAGATTCTCGTGTTATGGCGTGATACAATAAGTGTTTTCTAACTGTATTTATGTTTTATTTCTTCTGTAATCTGTCTGTGATGTATGGTGTTTAATCTTGGTAGAAAGGTGAAAGACTAGTTCAGGATTTGTCCATTAAAGACACCCTAAACTCAATCCTTACTGCCAAATATGTTTTCTTCAAGGTTAGCTGCAACTGTGGAATTCTTAAATGCTCCCATTTGCTCTAGTCACATGATAAGTCTTTATTCAGTAATTCTCTGTTGCTGCTGAGTAGGATTTGTTCTTCATTTCGTATTGCACTGTGAAAGAACTCTTAATTGCCTTTCTTGGTGTAATTTTATACTGTTTTCTTTGCCAAAAATCAAAGTTTGTATCATGAATACCCATCTAGCCTTGCAGTGAACCTTTCTTTATCATAGACATCAGAACCTACTTATTCCTGGACTCCACATGCCAATGGATTGAACTATCCTTCATATTTGCATGCCCTTCCTTGAACAACAGTCTGCAACCAAAATTCAAACAAACTTCCACCTCATAACTAGCCTAAAATCCTCAAAAGTAAAGTTAAAACTGAAAGAGAGAGCCCTCTCTGATTACAGGTAGGCTAGAACCTGTAATCCAAAGCTTGGTTAGTGGTTACCCCGGCCGTATTCCCTCAGGAGTCAAAGGGAACAACCTGGGTGTTAACATAAATGGCGACTCCACTAGGGACCTGAATGAAATTCATAAACCCTTGTTTGATTCTTAATACTGTGGATAAAGCCTGAGTGACAGCCAGACAGCCTTAGAAACTGCCTCTGCTTTGCATCTGCAGGAGTACATAAAAGCTGCCTCAGTCAATCTTTATTCAATCTTAAGTTCCATACAGTTGTTCTATACCTGATCAGTCCTTGTCAAATATCAATGCTTCTTAGAAAATTCTCCTAAAGAAAATCACAGAAACTGGCTCCTAAGAAGAAAACACGCTATACAAGATCTAACCCAGATCCTGATCCATCACCTGAGTTCCAAAATCCAAACTTGATTTCAAGAATCCTTAAGAAACACAAATCAGAAGGGGCTTTATCAGATTCAAGTTCTGAAGCAGGATTTCAAACTAATATCCCAACCCCTGCTAAGGTTTCTCTTCATCCTCATACCACTGTTACACACTCTCCTAGTTCTTCATCTACTTCACAAGGTGTCCTTTCAACCCCTCCATCAACTACACATACCCTTCTCATCCCCTTTCCTCCCCTTGTCCCATTAGTTCTTGTTATCCCTATTGTCCCACCAAACATGGCTAATAGATATGCTCCACTGCAGTTACCTGCCAATCCAGGGCCTATGCCTCAAGATTACCAAAGCAAGATTTCATATTTTGATGGTACTGGCTCTTATCCAGCCCTTCAACATACTAAGAAAATGCAGGACTACTTTGAAAACTATGAGATAGATGATGATGGGGTTAGAATGAAAATTTTTGTGCAAAGTCTAACTAGAGATGTAAGATCATGGTTTAGGTCACTCCCAACAAACTCTATAGCTGACCCTGAAGCCCTGTATCAGACCTTTATCAACAGATGGGAGAAGAAAAAGGATCCACTTCATATTTTATCTGAATACAATACTATCAAAAGAGGTCCCCAAGAAACTGTCTTGGACTATTGTGCTCGGTTCAACAATGTCTACAATGCTATTCCCCAAAATCTCAGACCCCCACCTGATCTAGCTCTATATACCTTTCTTGATGGGTTTGATTCAGATATGGCATACCAATTAAGAGAAAGGGCTCCTCGAACTTTAGCTGAGATGCAATACATAGCAGTTAGTGTAGAAGCCAACCTGATAGCTAAGAGAAATAGGACCAGAACTGAAAGGAAGACTACCTTCAAAGAAGAGCCTTCAGGCTGGGATCAGAAATTGGATGCAATAATCACTGGTATGCATAGATTAGGTGACAGAGTAGAATCAGTTGAGAGGAAGTCATCATGGGAAGCACCACAGAACAATCCTATTAGGAATCCCAATTTTAGAAGAAATCAAAATCCTAATGTTGGCAAGGCCAGCCCTGAACCAGAGATTAGACCTCCGTTCCAAGAAAACTATGCTGAAGCATCCACTGCTAGTGAGCAGATAGATGATACCCACATCAATTTGATGGGCCTGAACGATGATCAGCAAGTTTTTTTGAGTCAAGAAGATCATGAGGATAATGACATCAGTCAGTTCCAAACTAGATCGGGTGAATCATTTGATTTCAAACAAGGCTATGACACAGCAGTTTTTGAAGTTCATAAGCAATACAAATTGAGAAGCAGAACTATAAATGTGCCACAGCCTGAGAAAACAAAGGATAGCCTGCAGCCTAAGAAAGCTACTGTCATAGAGCCTATTGACAAAATTGATGTAATTACAGATGAAGTAACAGTTGAAGAGGTAACCGAAGCATTTCCCTCAAATCAACAACCAGTGGTTGCATCACCTTTACAGCATAATCCAAGCAACAATTTCCAAAAGATGAGTAAAAAGGACAAACCTCAAGTTCAGATTGAAAGTCAAGAAGAAGCCTCCAAAAACTCAATTGAGAGAGAAAAGGTTGTTAACCAGAACACCAAGATCCAATTTGAAAAACCTTTTGACTTAGAAGCTGAAATTGGTAAATTGAAGATAGCCATTCCTCTTTCAGAGCTAGCCAAGCATAACATTTACAAACAACAAATCAAGAAGTTCCTTCAACTGACCCACAACAAAGATGATGTCAATGTGTTGGATGATACCCCAGAATTTCTTTTCGGTCCAGAAGTCGATGGAAAGAAAGGAGCTACTGGAATCTTACCGTTTTATGTCAGCTTGCATATTCATGATAAGATATTACACAATGCAATGTTTGATTCAGGCGCTTCTCATAACCTTATGCCTAAGTCAGTAATGGAGAGATTGAATCTAGACATCACAAGACCATATAAGGACCTATTTTCATTTGACTCCAGCCAAGTTAAGTGTTTAGGCCTGATAAAAGATCTATGTGTGCCCCTTGTTCAGTACCCAAATAAAACAATTTTAATGGATGTTGTAGTTGCTGATATCCCACCCAAATATGGAATGCTGTTATCAAGATCATGGGGAGCCAAACTCCAAGGTTCCCTGCAATTGGATATGTCATATGCCACCATTTTTGTCTTTGGGCAACCAAAGAGGCTATACAGAGAGTCACTCATGAAATACATGGTGAGTAGTGAAGAAAAACCTCAAAATTTCCCTATTTATGCAGTCCATTCAGACATGGATTCCTTAATTCTGTTCAATGACAATATAGGTCCAATATGTGATGACAAATCTGTCTTACTTGAACAAGATCTGCATATGAGTGAGCAATCAAGTTCCCAAGAAATCAAGATTGAGAAATCAATTGATGAGACAATTCTAGAGGACAAACCAGATGAAAAATAAGACCTCCAGCTTATAATTCCAAGTCATAGAGAGGCTGTCACATCTCCCCTAAATCAAGAGATCCTTTGGTTCCTTGAGTTTGATGGATCAGTCAACAAATTAGGGGCAGGAGCTGGAGTGTGGATTCATAACAAACAAAGCAATCATGCAGAAGGTCGAGCATATAGGCTTAATTTCAGATGTACTAATAATATGGCAGAGTATGAGGCTCTGCTGCTAGGCCTCAAACTGGTAAAATCCTTACAGGCCACAAAGGTTTCAATCATGGGAGATTCAGACCTGATTATTCAACAAGTGAAAGGCAATTTTGTCACCAATGACAAAAGACTAAGATCATACAGGTCTGCTGCTATTGAAATACTCAAAGCTTTCACTGAATTTCAGATGACCAAAATACCTAGGACCCACAACCTTCATGCACACAGTTTAGCTACATTTGCCAGTACATGCAAATTGCCTTTTGAACCCAACCATTGTTTTACAGCTGAGATAAAACACAAACCTTCTATCCCAAACAATATTAAAGATTGGCAAGTATTTGAGGATGACACACAGATAAATAGTTTCTTGACCTTGCAGCATGAATTTTCAGGTTTGAACATTGATGTTGATTCTGTGAAAGACACACAGCCATTAACTGAAAAGGACCAAACAGCTATATCACCCAAAACAGCAAATCAATTACTTTGTCCAACAACCTTTGACAAGGAAAATATACAAGAACTTAAACAATTGCATTTTGATGAAATAACTGGTGCAGAGGCTGAAGTCATACAGCTAAAAGACAATTTTCTACCAACAGGCCTGACTCCGTTGGAGGACATTTTTGACTCAAATGATGCTCCTAGAAAACCAAAAATGCAACCCCTTAACACTGCAATTGAAGAATGCAACATTGGAACTACTGAAAAACCCAAGATAATAAAATTGTCTGCCTCTTTACCTCCTGACCAGAAGCCTAAATACATTGACCTCTTTAAAGAGTTCCAAGATGTGTTTGCATGGAGTTATGAGGATTTGAAATCCTATGACACCTCTGTTATTCAACACACCATCCCTCTCAAGCCTAATCAAAAGCCATTCAAGCAAAAATTGAGAAGAATTAATCCTATGCTTCTCCCTTCAATTGAGAAAGAGGTACAAAAAATGTTTAAAGCTGGTATCATAGCACCAATCAGGTTTTCAGACTAGATTTCAAATTTGGTCCCCACAAGAAAGAAGACTGGTGAGATTAGGCTTTGTGTTGATCTAAGGAATTTGAATCAAGTATCCCTCAAAGACAACTATCCCTTACCTAAAATGGATCACATTCTCCAAAGAGTGGTAGGGGCTTCAAGAATCTCATTACTTGATGGATTCTCAGGCTTCAATAAGATCCTAGTCCACCCTGATGATCAAGATAAAACAGCTTTCACAACCCCATGGGGAACTTTCAAGCATGTCAAAATGCCTTTTGGGTTGAAAAATGCAGGAGCTACATTTCAAAGAGCAATGGATATTGCTTTTGCTAAAGAGATTCGTGACTTCCTTGTTATTTACTTAAATGACCTCACACCTTTTTCAAAGTCTGACCAAGAACATCTGAAACACTTGAGACAAATATTCATAACATGTAGGAAATATGGGATTTCCTTAAATCCTAAGAAGTCTCTATTTGGTTTGGAAGAAGGTAAGCTATTGGGTCATATCATTTCAAAGGATGGCATTAGAATTGATCCAGACAGAATACAGGCCATCTTGCAAATGCCCCATCCAAGAAATATTAAAGAATTGCAGGCCTTCTTGGGAAAGATCAACTTTCTAAGGAGATTTATCCCAAACTTAGCAGAATTGATCAGATTACTAAACAACATGCTAAAAAAGGATTCAAAAGTAAAGTGGACAGTACAAGCAAATCAAGCTTTTGAAGGTATTAAATTGGCCCTCACCCAAACCCCAGTCTTAACAAATCCTCAATTTGACAGAGGATTTATCATCTTCTCTTTTGCCCCCCAGCATACCATTGCTGCTGTCTTATTGCAGAAAGATGATCAAGGGAATGAAAAACCTATTGCTTTCTTTAGTAGAGCTCTTAGAGATGCACCTCTGAAATATTAGATCATGGAAAAGCAAGCTTATGCTTTGGTCAAAGCCATTAAAGACTTTAGGATCTACATCCTATACTCCCATGTTATTGCTTATGTACCAAATCCCATTGTGAAAGACATACTGACTCAAGAAAACTTAGAGGGCAGAAGAGGAAAATGGATTGCTAGCATATTGGAATTTGACATTGGGATAAGACCTACAAAACTGATAAAAGGGCAAGGTTTGGTTAAATTGATGTCTGAAGAAAACTTCCAAGCCCTGGATATTAACTAACTAGACAATGAATTGGAGCTGGCGACTCCAAAGATCAATGCAGCCTTTGAACAATCCCTGTGGTATTCTGACATCTGTTATATATTGCAAAACCTGTGTGCTCCCCGAGGATTGTCCAGAACCAAATCTAGATTTCTAAAAATGAAAGCTTCAAGATTTTGTGTTATAGATGGTAACTTACTATGGAAAAATCATGAAGGTATACTACTGAATTGCTTAAATATGGATGAGGCTAACAATGTTATGAAAGAATTTCATGCAGGTGATTGTGGTGGACATTTGTATTGGAAGTCCACTGTGGATAAGATATTAAGGGCATGTTACTATTGGCCCAGTCTGTTCTCTGATGTTAAAAATTTTACCACTTCATGTCACAAGTGTCAAGTGTTTGAGGGAAAAAGAAAGTTACTACCACTTCCCTTAAAGCCTATTGCAACAGAAAGGCCTTTTCAGCAATGGGGCTTGGATTTCATTGGGGAAATTCATCCTTCATCTTCAGGCCAACATAGATGGATTCTAACAGCCACAGATTACTTTACTAAATGGGTTGAGGCTGTCCCATGCAGACAAGCAAATGATTCTACTATCATTCAGTTCCTTGAAACTAATATTCTTTCCAGATTTGGTTGTCCTTACAAGATTATAACAGACAATGCTGCTGCTTTCAGATCCAAGAAGATGGTGAACTTTTGTCACAAATTCCATATCACTTTGGGCCATTCTACTGCATACTACCCTCAGGGCAATGGTTTAGCTGAATCATCTAACAAAAGTCTTATCAACATCATTAAGAAGATACTGGAAGAGAATAAGAAAAATTGGCATAAGAAGCTAGTAAATGCTTTATGGGCAGACAGGCTAACAACCAAAAGATCTATTGGGGTCAGCCCATATGAGTTGGTCTATGGAATGGAAGCCAAATTCCCTTCATCATTAGGGGTCCCTGTCATGAAGCTACTTCAAGAAAGTCAAGCTGAACCAAATGACATGTAAAGAAGAATCAATCAGATTATCTGTTTACAGCAAACCAGAGATCAAGTGTATAGCAGAGTCCAAGTCCTACAAGAGAAGCTGAAGAAATCCTTTGATAGAAGAACCAAGGCTGAAGATTTCTTTATTGATGATAAAGTGCTTAAATGGGATTCAAGAAGAGAAGACAAGGGAAAGCATGGCAAATTTGACTCCCTTTGGAGGGGACCCTTTGTAATTCAAGCAGTGCAAGGAAATAACACTTATTTCTTGAAGAATTTGGATGGCACTGAAGCTGAAGAGGGCCCAGTAAATGGCCGGATGTTGAAGCACTATTTTGGTTACTTTCCATGTATATAGCATGGCTCTGCCCTGTACATTATCAAGTTGTATATACTGTTTTCTTTTAGCATATAGATGGTTCAGTTTCAGAAGTGTTGTAAATAAGCAGGAAAAGGCTTTAATTTCAGAAGTTCCACAATGGTGATAGATTCCAGTTTTGAAATCTAAAGAGAAGCTTTCAAGTTTTGATGAGAATTCAAGGGCCAAGGCATTCTGACCTGCTGTTCTTGGTCTTTCAAGTAGAAAAACCATCCCCAAGTGGAGCCACTGTTAGCTACCTATACCAATAGGTTTCATTTTTCATGATTGACAGGGAAAGTTCCAAATATTCCCTACTTTGATGGTGCAAAGATCTCATATTTGTGTGGAAAACACCTATCTGCAGTTGTTTGATGCTGTCCTACTCTTGAATGGGTGATCCAACAGTCTAAGCTGGGTCATGCCATATTTCAATTGTTGTTGTAGATTAGAGAAAGAAATCTGTCCAAACTGTTCAATCTTGGCAGATTAGTAGTTAGGTAGAGAATGAAGGTTCCCAACCGCTTAATCTGGGGCCTTGGAAGTAATAAGGCTAGCCTTAGATAGAAAATCAAAAGAAAATGCCAAAGGAAAAGAAAAGGGCACATGAGGGTTTGCAAGTCTAAGTGCACCCTCCTTGAAGTAACAAAAAATGCTAGGCAATAGAATGGGTAGGTAGATGGGGTTGCAGAAGCATGATTTTCTTCATATCACTGGCCTAAACAAAGGAAACACATGGTGGCCAGTGCAGATCTTCCTATTCAGCAGTTTTGTAGCAACAAAGTGAAGCATGTCTAACTTCCCAATCATCCCCCATCAAACCCCTTTCTAACATCCCAATACCACCTTTGTTCATTGCAGAAATCAAACTCATTTATTGATCCTTGTTGTATAGAAGAGCCACATTTCTTGTGTAAAAACCTTTTCATTTTGATCTACTCTCAAAACTAAGTTTGTTCCCTAAAACTTAGTGTTTATCACCTCTCATTCATATCCCCTTCCCATATTAACTATTAACCATTATTACTTAATTCCCTATATTCCCCTTTTCCCTACTACTATATCACTATCGTGTATAAAAAACCTGAAATATGTATATACCCCTCCCCTTTGGCATTATAGCCATATGTTCAAATCTTGGAAAACCATGCAGAAACAAAGTCTTGTTGTAGATGGTTTGTTTAAAGTCAGGGATTAAACTAACCCCTGGTTGGTTTAATAACCTAAACCCTACCCTTTTCCCCTTACAACCCCTTCACAAATGCTTTACCCGCACTATTTGCAAAAACCTTATTAAAAACCCACTTTTGCCGCCTATCCAAAGTTTTTGTTACAATGCGCATTTCACAAAAAACAAAAGAAATCATTAAAATAATGCCGACGGGTCCCGCCGTATTGTCCTATCACCTTTGCACCCCGTCAACCATCGGATCTGGGCTCTCCCATCCGACGGCCCACAGCAATATCGGACCGCCCCCGATGCCTGTACGTTAGCACCCGAAAAGTGTCAGAGGGTGACGTCAGGGCTCGGCCACGCGTCGTTCCCAAATTGTATCGGGAGGCCGCCTGCCAAAACCGCTCCCGTACAATAAGCGGTCCGAAATTACCGTTTACCGCTCTGCCAATTCCGCCCACCACGTCACGTCCATGTCATGCCCACGTCACTGCCACCTCAGCATCGCATCACCGCTCCATTCGCCATCGCCCTGAGCTGTCTGCCACGTCCCCCATCCACGCGGACCACTCACTGGCCGCCACATCACCTTTCCATACCCAACCCCACCCGATGACGTCATGCTGACGTCATCCAAAAAATGCGCCAAAGCCCAAAATTTCCAATATTTTCGCCAAAAATCTTGTTTTCTCGCATTTTTTCACCAAAAGACAATTGTGCTCCTGCATCAAATTTAACGACATTCTCACCGCCAACCTGTAGAAATTGATTTTAGAGACCGTGGGTGCCCTCAATTCGCCTACATTGCCACCATTGCCCGAGTTTACCAGGTATTTATCAAAGTTTCCCCTCCGCACCTGGTTTTTCCCATAGTTCTCTGAGGAAATTAGGAAAAGGAAAAAACACTGTAAGTTCAGCAAATCTTCAGGAACCATTGGTCTTTCTCCACACTGTAAGCCCAATTTTACTTGCAGAAGTCCCCATTGTGTCTAATCTCCACAAGTTTACAGTCTGTTTGCGCATTCGCAAGCTAAAACCTTTGCTACACAATTCCACCGGGAAAACAGCTCTTAAGTCCCGACATTTGCTCATTAAACCTTTTTCAGGAGCATTTCAACTTGTTTTCACCATAATTTACCCTGTTTCCCCTGCAAATTGCCTTACTTCTGCAAAATTCATTGCTCTGTATCGCTGTGCCCAGAAAAACAAGTTTAAATACAATTCAAAGTACTAATTGACCATGGAAACTCCAGTAGCTCTAAACATTACACCTCTAAATGCCCTATAAAGAGAGCTAGAGTGGCTGCCCCTGGCTGACAGAGACTACCAAATGGCAGAGGGAATCCCAAATTACAGCAAGTATCACATTCATGTACTCAATGATCTCAAATCCAAACATCTCAGTGGCAATGATATCCTAGGGATTTGGGACTCCAATTTGCCTATTTTCAATCTCCCTCAAGTCAATATCCTCCCAGATTTGATACATCGATGCAGTGCCAACTATGACCCATGTCAGAGAGCTGTCCTCAATTCCTCAGGCTCAGTTTTGTTCCATGTCACCCATGAGGCCATAAATCAAATGCTGCACTTTCATACTACAAAGCCATTGACTCCTATCTCCATGATGGACTTGATAAAACAAGGAGGCAAGCTGCCCAGTGCCCAGATTATAATGATCAATCAATTATTCATTCAACCAGGCTCTCAAACTGTGAGGACCCCTCCTATAGGAAATGAATATCTCAATGAGTTGGGCAAGATGCTTGTGGATATGATCAGTTATGTCTTGGGATACAGATCATCTGAGGATGTTGATGAAACCATTCTGGCCATGATGTCTATCTTCTCCCCTAGGAAGCCTCCTTCTGTTCACTATGATTATGCTGCATACATTGCCAATAAGATTCATGAGCAATTGATGAATCTAGAGAGGGAAAGGATATTTAGATACACTTCTTACATCTCTCACTTGTTTCTATTCTATCAGCCTGATAGCTTCCCTATTACTCTCAAGAAGTTTGATGCCCAAGGGAACCAAAGGTCTGTAGTATTTTGGTCTTCAGTCTTTCATCACATATCTTTTTCACCATATAACTACTGTGAATTCATAGATTTGTTTATCCATCCAGCCATGTCCTTACTGTTGAGTGCCCTTCCTCCAAGATTGACAGATGAGATGCAAAGAATCCTCCAGCTCTCAAAGGCCTACAGCGTTGGGGATTGGTACTTCTACCAACACCATAAAGTGATCAGAATATATGGTTGTGAGTTAGCCCCATATAGGCTACCAAGATATGTCCCTATGAGACTCTTTGCCTTAGAGTATTTCAGACAATTTGGAAATGCAGACATGGTCCATTTCCACAGCAAAAATAAGAAGGTACAATTAAAAGTCAGAAATCAGCTAGGCCCATTTATTTACAATAAAAGAGAAGAGGCATGGCAAGAAGCAGATAAGATCCTGTAGCGCCTCGGGTTGCAAACCAGTTTCCTTTGGATACCCTATGATCCCAATCATTTCATTAGTCTTAGAAGGGTCAAATATAAGTTGGGTAGCTATGATCATGTCAGGTTGCCTCATATTGAAAAGTATGCAAATCTATTAAGATGGAAAGAGGGCACTCTAGAAGAGGCAAGTACTAAAGAAGAAATAGCATTAAAAGAAGCCAAGAATCTTGAGAAGGAAGCTAACCTGGAATATTGTGGGAAGGTTTTTTCTCTTTCTCATACTCAACCTGGAGCAGCTGCCTCATCTTCTATAGCTCTCCAGCAAGTAGCTCAAACTACTCCTCAAGCAGCCAGCACAGATAAAGGAAAAGAGATGGAGCAGGATCAGCCGCTCCCAACAGCAGAACAGCAGAAAGAGCAGCCCAAATAGCAAGAAGAAATGGCTGAGGCCCCTATGTCTACAGAGCAGCAGGCTCAAGAATGTGTGCCCCCAAGGTAGGAAACAGTAGTGGATGCCTCGGTGCTCCAAACCCCATTGAATGAAGAGAGAACCAGGAAGAGGGATAGACAGCAAGACACTCCCCTCACTACATCAACAAGTCAACAAGGGGAGAAAAGGCAAAGATTAAATCCTCTTTCTGAGGAAGAGATGCCTATTGGGCCATCCATGGGTATGGGCCCCCCTAGCATGGAAGCATCAGCTAGTTCCTTCCAACCGGAACAAGAAAGAACACTTGGAGGAGAGGTCAGCTCCTCAAGCCAGCAAAGAAGGGCTGAATCCAACATAAAACAACAATTTATTGATATCAAGAAGAGGAATGAGCCAGTCAGACTTCAGCTTTACAATCACTTGCTCAAAATGGCTCCCACAAACCAATAGAGGCTTATGTCAGCATATGACATAACAGAGGGGAAGATGCCTATGAGTCATTTCATGCCTACTATGCTACAGCCACAGTCAGCTGCAGATTACATAAGAACCAACCTTGAGGTATTTGCAAAGGACATCCACCCAATGGACCAGATAGAGCTTCATAAGCAAATGGGTGAGATGGTCTATTCCACTCTTGCAGACAAAACCTTTCTTGCACACAAATTGCAAAATAGTCTCCATAATACCACTGCCTAATTAGAATTGGAGAAAGCATCCTCTCAAGCCAAAGACAATAGGATTAGGTCTTTGGAAGATATCATTATAGAGCTTGGGCATGACCCAAGTGATCCCAAAGCTGTGCAGGCATTACTAAAGGAAAAAGAGGCAGATATAGCAGCTTTGAGGAAGATGGTCAAAATTCCAGCAACCCTTCACCCTCAAACAGAAGATGTTGCTCAACAAAGAAAGGACCAAGATGTAGCAGCCATGCTGCTGAATTTACACAAGCAATTAGTAGAAACAGAAGGGAGATTGGTAGAAATAGAGGGTGCACTACAGGCATCCCTGAAACAGAAAGAAGGAGGGCAGACATCTCAGCCCCCTCAGCCAGTCATTAACCTTGAGGAACCTCCTCAAATTATCAGTCCTCCCAGAGGACAAACAGCTGGGGCAGGCCCTTCAACATCAGCAGCAGCACTAGCAACAACATCAGGACAGGCACCCAGCCTGGATATGCAGAAGATGATGAAAGAGATTGAAGCTTTAGAAGCACAGATGGTAGAACTGAATCAGACTAAAGAAAAATTGGCCACAGTTAATGAAAAATATGATAAATCCAAGCAAAGTGTAGCTGAAAAAACAAGAGAGGTGAAGGCTCTTGAGAAAAGGATAAAAGAGCTGGAGAAAGAGCTCTCTCTTGACAAAGTGGTGGCTGAAATCAAGAAAGTCCTGTGGGCCAACATTGGTCAGTCAATAACAGATCAATGGCAATATATAGAAACCATCCATGAGCACATAGATCTCATAGGCAGGGCCCGAAAGGAAAGCCAAAGAGCAAGGGCATCTCTAGGCAATATGCCTGAGATAGCCAATAGAATGATCAATGTCCTGAACAACCGCACAGGCCCTCAGCTGGCAGCAATGGGTATCTCTAACAGGACTGATACCATTTTATTAGTTAAAAGGGTGCTCACTTTGAGAAATCTTGTGCAAACATTGGATAGAAGATGCCAGGAAATGCAAACAGAGGTGAACAAGTTCATGGAGAAATTCACAGCATTGCATAACAGAGGCCTTCCCAGTTTACTAAACAATGCAGGAAGGTTACTATCCCATGAAAATTATGCCAAGAGGGTAAATACATTTGCCACCAATCAGATCATGGCAGCATCAAGTACCCCAGAGGAAACAGGGCCTGCATCTGGGCAGAGTCTGTATGACAGAATAAAGAATTTGTTTTTTTATCATGAATGAGATTAGACATCTGTTTGAAGTGCCTCCAAATTACTGCAAATATACTGAGGCAGATGAAACCTTAGGCACAATCTTGAGACATCAGTTGCCTACTCAGGAATGGTGGACAAGCATGATACAGACATTGCTGTGAATAAACAGATTTTCATCAAATTTTGTACATTAAATATAAATCATCATGTTCAGATAGTTGATATGTTTGCTATGACTGGAGATGAGTGGATAGAGCCAACTCAGCAAACCAATTTGGCCACTAAAGCAACATCGATAGATACAAATGACAGGGCTGTGAAAGCTACAGCACGACAGAGCAATAAAGGCGTATTATTCAGAATCAATGCAAAGCATCATGCAGAGCCAGTTGCCCTCAAAAGTCAAGAACTTCTGACAAACAGCAAGCAGTTGTTATGTATTCATTAAAGTAGCTTTTAATTTTGTAATAAATATATTTAAAGTTGGTAAGAGCAGTTATTGTGCAATAACTCAGAACTAAGATATTTTTGTGATATTTTTGTATATATGCACCCCTGCGCAGTTTATTGGGGGTTGTTGTTACTCATTTGTTCAAGAGAACTCGGCTGTATTTCCTCTAGAATATATAATACAAAGGATGCTATTGGTTTCCAGGAAAGAAGTTGGCTCGGATGTGCTGTGATGAAATTACTGACTGCTGTAAGATTCTCGTGTTATGGCATGATACAATAAGTGTTTTCTAACTGTATTTATGTTTTATTTCTTCTGTAATCTGTCTGTGATGTATGGTGTTTAATCTTGGTAGAAAGGTGAAAGACTAGTTTAGGATTTGTCCATTAAAGACACCCTAAACTCAATCCTTACTGCCAAATATGTTTTCTTCAAGGTTAGCTGTAGCTGTGGAATTCTTAAATGCTCCCATTTGCTCTAGTCACATGATAAGTCTTTATTCAGTAATTCTCTGTTGCTGCTGAGTAGGATTTGTTCTTCATTTCGTATTGCACTGTGAAAGAACTCTTAATTGCCTTTCCTGGTGTAATTTTATAATGTTTTCTTTGCCAAAAATCAAAGTTTGTATCATGAATACCCATCTAGCCTTGCAGTGAACCTTTCTTTATCACAGACATCAAAACCTACTTATTCCTGGACTCCACATGCCCAATGGATTGAACTATCCTTCATATTTGCATGCCCTTCCTTGAACAACAGTCTGCAACCAAAATTCAAACAAACTTCCACCTCATAACTAGCCTAAAATCCTCAAAAGTAAAGTTAAAACTGAAAGAGAGAGCCCTCTCTGATTATAGGTAGGCTAGAACCTGTAATCCAAAGCTTGGTTAGTGGTTACCCCGGCCGTATTCCCTCTGGAGTCAAAGGGAACAACCTGGGTGTTAACAGAAGGCACCAGGCTACTTGAAGTAACTAGTAGAACCAGCTGAACCAAAAGGTGGACGTTGTGATCTAGCAAAACTCGAAGTTTGACCAACTCCAGCCGAAAAACCTCCATAACCGGCAAAGCTTCCTCCTAAAGGATTATAAGGAGTTGATAACCCCTGATAAGGATTCCAAGCAGAAGCTAAGGGAGGAATACTTCGAAACGTGTTAACTGTGGAGTACAGCTTGTTCCCTTGTTGGCCGAAGAATGGATTCCCAGTTCCCATGCCATTAACTGTAGGGTTAGTCCAACGTTGAAAGGTATTGATGCTTTGTGCTATAGTAGAAAAGTCATAGATCCTATCATCGAGTTGGAATGTGGTATATGACCACTTCCAAAATGAAAACCCTGAAATGAAGCTGACCCACCCATCATGGATGTGGAAGCACTGAAAGGAACTGACGGAATACCTTGTGAATGGGTGCCAAACGGGAAAAATCCAGAACTAAAAGCATTGGCTTGGGAATTTCCACTCGTAGAAGGAATGGAGGTAGACCCAACTAAAGATGTGCTAGCAAAAGACCCAAATAAAGATGTAGAGGGGATGGAAATAGTTCCTCCCCCTTGTACAGATGTTGGAGTCTGCATAGTTGTAGCACTTGTGATAGAAGCCATGCTTCCAGTAGTGGTCATCGATGGTAAGTGCGTAATATGACCTAGAATTAACGATATATGCATCAGAGTCCCAACATATTGTAATACGTCTGGATGGCTAGAAGGCAGGGGCGAATTTGGAGTCGCTGACGACTCTGGGAGTTCTTCTACCTCTATGTTATCTTCTGATTGAAAGAGAACTCGAGAAAGAACTGGAGTGTTCCTCTCTTGTTTTGCGAAAGTACCGGGCCTGTCCTGAACACTAATGCCCCCTAGTGGAGAATCAATCCCTGATGCATCAGCTGCCACAAAATGGAATGAACCGATAGTATTACCTCTGCGCCTTCTAGGAAAAGGCTCTAAACTTGGTGGTGAAAGACCATGAAGTCTTCGAGACTGTCTAGGCGATTGGTTAGCCACTTTGAATTTTTTATTAAGATCTAATTAAAGACTCAAAAAAATGAAAGCTAGGCCAACTAAGAGCATAGAGCACACACTAAAAAGTCCCTAAAATATGTCAGCCAGTCAAACAACTTTCAAGTGTTTCCGCTTCGGGTGATGAGGACCGGACACTAAAATACAACAACCTACGCTGGTGCAAGCCCCCAAGCTTCACAAGGGTTCCCTCCAGTAGTACCGTTGAGAGTGATACAACATCAACCACAGGTGCCACGGGATTCCCCTCTGTAGCCACTTATGTAGATCCCTAGGAGAAACAACTAAGGTTACCAACTCGTGTCAAAATCCAAGCGGAACAGTCTTGAGGTAAGATCCGACAAATAGGAGAGGGGGTATCTCTCTTCCTTATCTTCAAAAACCCTCATGCTTAACTCCCAGATCTGGAGCTTTCCTGGTCTTCCTAACGCTATTGGATTTGCACTCACTATTCAGACTCCTATGTTTGACAGTTTAAATTGCCTTGGAGAGTTTTCTCTCCACTCGCCTAATCCAAGGACCTAAAATATCTTAAAACTTGTTGGTGTGTCTAACTCGACAATTATAAAAAAGTTTTAGTGTATTTTAATTAGCGCTTGTTTTTAAATGGGATGTTATTTAAGTCAAGGGATAAGCAGAAGTGAAACTTGTGGTGTTTTGACACAAAAGAAATTAATAACAACCAAATAATATGCAAATGCACTCATTTTGTTCTTTGATGAAAGAAATTTCTACTAGGTTCAAAGGAACTTCTAAGAAAACAACAACTTTTTCTTTTCTTTTCTCTTACTCAAGCTTCACACTCACCAAAATTAACAAAACTATGGATGCCCTAAAAGGATGCACAAATTTATCCTAATGCAATGAGTACATGCTGATGCAAAACTTAAGACTACTCTATATCAAGAAATGAAAGTAACTTGTTTATCAATTCTAATTTGCCACTTAAGATGTTTAGATAGAATACAAGTTGCTAATGCTCATTTTCGTCCAAACATTAAAAGAAGGTTTCAAGACAAACAAAAATGCAATTTCACTCACAAAAGGAAACTAAATCAAAACAAAGTTCAAGAAAGCAAAACAAAGTTTCCAAGATGTCTTCTTCAAAAGCAAAAGCAATTTTTTTTTTTCAAAAAGTGCTCTTAAACAAGACTGAAACTTTATGATCCAAGAATAGGCAACAAAACACTTTTGCAAGTTAACAACACAAAATGGGTGAAAACTTAACCAAAAAAAATGTGTTTCAAGATGCTCTTAACAATTAAAAGCAACAACAAGAGCTTGGCAACAAAGACCAAAAAGATTGAAAAGACAACTTTCAATAAAGTGTCAATCAACAACTTTCGGAAAGTAAGAAAAGTAGATGGTCAGAAAGATGTAGTTTTGACATGCAAAGAAAAAAGTCACCAAAACAAGATTTGACACAAAGATTGAGATCAATCTTTCTACCCTGGAAGACCAGAGCAACCAAGATTCCCAGCAAGAAATCTTGTGTGCTTAAACAAAAACGAAGACAGTTGCAAGAAAACAAAACAAGACCAACACTTTCCACAATCGGAGAGACTTTGAAATCATATGCTTGCTTTAAAAATAAAGACTGACACCAAAAAGTAACTGTTTAGGATTGATTTATACCAGCAAACAGATATTCAAAAACAAAAATATTTGAAAAATCTTGAAAATTTTAGGGTATATGTGACTGTGTTAGTGCATAGTTGTGTGTATATGCTATTCAACCCAAGGAAACCTGCGTATACATAGGTTGACTTGAGGAAACTTGCGTACATACGTTTCTGTAAACTAGAAAAAGAATGTATACAACAGATTACAAGAAAAAATAGAAAACAGTCTAAAGAAATTGATCAAACTTACAATTCAAGTTCCTACAGGAATAGACTACTCAGTCACAGTAAGTAAATAAACATTTGAGCCTTGATTGGCTTGAACAAACCCAAACTAGGAACAACAATATTATTGTCCCCAGTGGAGTTTCCAATTCTGTTAAGTGAGAATGTCCCCTAGGGTCTTGGGCTAATACCCTAGCAGAGCGGGGGTTATCTATAAAGAAAAACAAGCATTCCACACAGCCATGATGCTAATATAAACAAACTATGTGAAGAGAGGTGCATGTGGAGTTCCTTCATTTGGGAAGATCCAGCTAGGGTCCAAACCCTCTTGGAGTTCCTTTTGCTCCTTCAGCCTGCAAAACAATCAATTCAAGAAACTACAGTAGTATATGGACTAAAATTCATAAAGAAATCAACTACATATCATATTGAAAGTTAGTTATGCAATTAAAATAATCATTCATTTGTAAATCATGATATTGATATCATAAACATGAAGAAGATTCATATCAGGAACAAGACAAGTGTTTCTTTTATTATAGATAACTAAAGTACAGAAAGGAATGATTTCACCTGAGTCTTCCTTTCGCACGCTCCAAGTGGAACCGTCCTTCGGATGTGTCCAACCTCAAGCCTTCAACAAGCTCCTTCCATAACTCACTCAAGGATATCTCAACAAATGGAAAGACATCATAACTCAAGGAAACAAGGGTTTCCTGTAATGGGGGAAGTGCTGGAAGCACAGGGATCTTTAGACCTGATCTGGGATAATCTCAACAGAGTGATTTTTCTCTCTATTCTCTCCTCTCTTAGGCCTTCCCATTGAAGCATTTTTATACTTTTCCCAAAGTAGTATTTTAGTTGGGAATTCGTTGGGAACAGTTGGGCCATGGGCACTAATAGGTAATCAGTAGGTAAAACCCACGATCTCTGCCTGAAATTAAGGAGATTTAATTTTTTTAAGTTTTTTAAGACATATACGTGGGTTGGGTATACACAAACCCACATACACACACGTTTAGCTCAGGGAAATGTCGCGTATAGGGGATAAAACACTATTTTTTAAGTATTTGGACCAGGTCTGGAAGGAGGGGTTTCCCTAGGCCATGAGTGCAGCATCACAAACATCAGGAGTGAGATTTGGAGCTATAACACACAGGGCATTTCATTGGGTGGAGGAGGACCCATGGAAATATTGCTATAGTTCCTCCAGACCCAATGAATAGGTCAAGTTCGCTATGGAGTGGTTAGTGAAGAAACATGAAGTAGCATTCTAGAGAGCACCAGAAGAAGTAGTAGAAGTAGAGGTGAACATACCTGTGCATGACAAGGGAAAGAGGAATATTGTCGATCACATGGAGGAAGAGAAAATCTGCAAGTTCCAAGTAGATCCACTTGTAGAGAAAGTAGCTATGGCTATAGAGGTGAAAAGGCAATAACGTGATAAGTGAATCACGCAAAGGCATAGGTAGAAACAAAGAATGGAGGAAACAGAGAAGGAGTTGAATGAGTTGAAGGAGCAACTCCGAAAGGAATAGGACTTGCAAAAACAGGAGAGGGAAGTGTAGTAGCAACAAGTACAACAGAGGGTGCAACATGTGCAAACAGATCAAATAGTGCCCATATAGGTAGTGGACTAATCAGAACAGCTCGCATTAGGTGAATAGGGTGAACCATTGCAGGAGTAGGACTTCACTCAAGAGATAGAGTGAGCGCTTGAACAGATGGATACAAACATGGAGTAGCAAGAGTTAGAGCAGGACATCGAATTCATCCCTCACCACCAAGAGGTCGATCCACCAGCTTCAACACATTCAAAAGATGAACAAGTCCCAAGTGACCAAGGAGACACTGAGATCCTTGGAAATTAGCTGGAAGGAGAGATGCACAACAGCTCATTCGATGACTCTCAACAAAGAGTTCTGCAATCCCGCAGAGTGTCAACTCTGGAAGATCATACATCTCCTACATAGTATGAGGAATGAGTGATTGTGTCTAACGTGCACAAAAATCCACCACCCTTGGTCGATGTTACCACAGCATATGCTAAAGCCACTAGCTCAAGTGTTCACTTTTTGATAGCTAAGAATGAGTGAATGGCTAAGGAGCTACAAAAGGCCAAGCAAGGATGAGAGTTTGTGATAGTGTCCACCTGAGCAGAATTGAATAAGACAATACTAGATGAAGTATTGTCCCTTGACACAGTTATGCGGGTGTTGTATTCCAAGTTTTGTACTGTGCATAAGGCAGTCATCCATCTTAACGAATGGCAACAGTGATGTGCTAGAAGAGCACGTATCTTGTCAAACGTGGATGCTGATGTTCATTACATGAAAACATGGATGATGTGATACAAGGGAGCCCCACTTTACTTTCCTAAGATGATGAAGCCCATAGGAGTCGAGCTTAAGGCGCACATCCGGAGTCAGATCCAGAACTACGAGGAGCTCCCATAGCTCATCACTAGTCTACAGACTTCCCATGCACATGTATTAAAGAGTATGTATGTTGTGGTATGCACACATGCAATCCCATCTATTGGGACTCTCACCTAGGCGAAGACAAAGGCACAGGTCTGACTATAGCTTGACTTGTAATTTGATGAGTTGATGCGCATTGCCACCAGCCTAGACTTTCCCATCAGTGCAGACATCATGCACAAGTATGTTGCTGTTCTAGCCACATTGAAGACAATGATGCACATGCCTTCAAATGAGCTAGACAGAGGAGCACGAGCAGTGTACTCGACTGCTATGAAGGCAAGACTCAGGTTCCAGAAAGATGTCACCTTGGAGCACAATGACAGCATCGTGGACTACCAATATTGGCATCAATTTTCTACTATCAATCAGAACGAAGATGTCGAAGAGTTGGTCTTCCAATAGTCTTCTGAGTCATAGTGATGTCTAGCATGGCTTTCTCAAGCCATTTTTTGTCTCACATGGGTAAATGCACATTGTAATGTAACATATTGTCAAGTTTAAGTTCAAGTATTAATAGTTGGATGTAACAGTCATAGAGTAGATGAAGAGACATGAGGGTAGATGAACTGTCACAAAGGGGAATGTCAAGGGTCACACCAGCCTTTGCTATAAATAGTCCCTCATAACTCATTTTAAAGGCTTTTGGTTAGCCAAGCTTCCAATAGGACTATCTTAGAGAGAGCTTGGAAAATATTATAATGAGCCTTGGCTTCTCCACTGCGCAAAGCTAGTACATCTCTTTGGAGGAGCAAGTGCTTGTGGTTGTAACGTTCTGTTGTCGGAACTAGTGGTTCGACATGGATGTGTTGTATGACTAGAACCGACACTTCTTAATATAACAAGAGCCAACACATTTCATGCATATGTTGTATTTCATTTTAGCTATTTGTTTGCTATAAATTGTATATTTATCTATTTTCTTATGCATGCATGAATAGTTATTTATGTGTATATATGTATGAATTTTTATGAAATGTGATGTTGGTTTAATCATCAATTTGGATTGCTAGCTAAATTTCCTTCCATGTTGTGATGAATATTTTCTCATGTGTTCCTTTCTTAACTCCATGCTATCATAGGTTTCCAAGGGGCACACTCATCTCAACTCCCTTGTGTCATAACCTCTCATGCACCTTCGTTGGCTGACTGCATATGTCACACCCTTGCTACCAACAAAGTTATCTTACTTGCCTCTTTGCGAAATCGCGGTGAAGGCATTACCATACAACCCAATGTTGGGACTCCTACACCAAATGGTCTAAGGTCTAATTGGGACTTCTTATTGGGCCCTAACATGTTGGCAAGTCAAGCACCGTCAAACTTTCTAGCGCTAGAAGGAGGGCCAGATGAAAAGTTGTGTCCTCTCATCCTTTTTTGAACCCTTTCATATCTTTCATGGATTCTTGCACTCTTCTCCCTCTGCAATTTTTTTCAAATTCTGAATGTGTTACCATCATGAGGGAGTTTTTCAATCACTTGTCCACATACATGTATGATGGTGAAGGTGAAGTGGCATTGCCTAAGTTCTTGCATGAATTTCTTTCCATGCTTCATGAGGAAGATGGATGTTCTGACGAATAGGCCATTTTGCTGCTTGCATACACACTTCACAAATCTCCACATTGATGGTTGTGCAGCCTGCTAGCTGACAGTGTGCACTCACTTAAGCACTTCTTTGATCTCATTGAAGACACTTTCTATCATTTTGATCTAGACCATCTTGACCAAAAATTGTTACAATAGTGGAAGTGTCTGCATGAATCACCTATGGGTTTTTGGCAGTGCTTCCATGATTTGCACTTTCAAGCTCTGAAGAGCCAGATGAAATTTTTCTATCTTTGGGACCGATTCGAGTACTGTGTTAAGAAATATTATTGTCCCAAGAAGAATTTTGAAATAAAGCCTAGCTCAATATTCTTCAGTGATGGAGCTACGCAATCGCAGATGGAGGCAATCACTATCACAAGTGACTGTCTACCGTCCCCTTATCAAACATATTTTCCATTGCAGAGTCATGTGAGAGATCATGCTCACACATCTATTCAGCTGTCACATCCTACCAACATCAATTCACTTAATTTTCACGCAGATTTGTTTGTGAGTCCATCGAGTTGTCATATGCATTTTTTTCCCCAACCTCTGTCTTCGAACTCGGTTAATCCTCCAGATGATACTGTCCTGTCTTCTTCCATTCTTAACTCTACACTTGTTTTGAATTAGGAACAAGTCACCGACGGAGTTGGTGTTGCAAAACCAACATGCGCTATCATTCATGATGAGTATGACTGGGAGCTTGAGCATCAACACTCGGCAAGGGATGACTCCCTTCCGTCCAAGCCTCCTCTGTTCTTCCCTGACATCTTTGGTGAACCTGCCATCCATGATTTCTCATGTGTATCTTCATCTACAGATGCACCCATTATTGATCACTCGTAGGACATATCGGATGTGAATCCATCATCCAATAATGGAGGGGATAAGTTATTCAATGAAAATCCACTTGATTTGTCAACTACCTTTTCTGGAAACACAGAGGATGAATTTTTTCTCTTTTCATCTACCCCTCTGTTTGATTCATCAGATCATGAGGATGCTGATGAAAACACTGATTTTTCTGATCATGGGTGTCGTGATCCATTTACTTCCATATTCGATCATGATCATGATTCTATTGCAGTCAATTCTTTGAAGTCACTGGTTTATGATGATCTATCTGACGATGAAGTCGAAACACCCAAGGCTGTCGAGGCACTTCAGATCGAGTTGATGGTTATGTTAGGCCCTTGCTCTATTGGGGTTAGTTTCACTTCTGATTAGGAAATTATTCAATCACTCAAGGCTCCTCATTACTCATCTATATGCATTGAAGATCAATCTCACACACAGATCATGCTTCCTCCACTCGAGTTACATGATCCCATTACTCATGAATTGGAGGAATATTACATTGTAAGCACGCATTCATGACGCAGGATGTCTTTTTTTATTTCGTTTGCTTGCATGTCACAATCAAGAATGTGCGTATGCTTCACAGCCACACGCAGTATCTCACAAAACCATGATAAGTCCACGGACTGCTTGTCATGTACTTGTACTCACTTACATCCTGTGGACACTTTTAACATGAAGTGTGTTTGTATGCATTGTTATATCTTTCTTGTTTTCTAGTTCACACAACTGGGTTTCTCATGGACTGAGCCTTTACCAACATGGGTCAACCAATGTGTCGGTGGTTGCATTGGAAATATCACTTCACGTGATCAAGCCCATGCACCATTAGCTTAGGAATAGGAGTAGTTTTTTCTTTTAGCTATTTGTTTGCACGCTTGTTTACTTACCTACTTCGCTTTTTGTTTTCTTTCTGGTTTGATTACTTTGCTTTTGCTTTTGCTTCCGCTTCTTCTTTGCTTTGTTGTTTGTTTATTTGTTTTGTTCATAGGTTAGTTTTGCATGAAACTGTGTATGAATCTTGAGACAAGCTGGGTAAAGTACGATAGGTCTTGTACTATTATCACTACTTGGTTATCTGTCACCCTACCTATGTATGATGAACTTGTTACCTTTAGTCCATGACATGTCGAAGGAAAATACATACCGTTCAAAGTGAACCCTAGTGAAAACACAACGCATATGCACTAACTAGTGTCACCTACTCTATTCATTTGTTTTTGGGTTAACCCTTGTCAGCTCAGTCAAGTAAAGTAAGGTGAGGGGGAAAACCTTAACAAGCATGTCAGAGGTATATAATAAACTACTTCTCTGAAGGAACAACCTTTTCTACTGTCAATAAGTTGGGATACCTCTTCTGCCTTTGAAATGAATAAGTGCTATGCACAGTTATGAAAAGAATGAAAAGTAAAAAATGAAAAAATAAAAAATGAATAAGGCAAAAGAAGAGAAAGGCTTCCCACGTAGAGAGGTGATGCAAGTAACTCCACTAGGGTACTGACCAAGCTCCCTCACAGCAGAGAGATGCTTATGTTCCGGCGTGACTCCATCGGGGTACTATCCAGGCTTGCTGGTAGCAAAGTAACACCTGAGATGAAACTAAGACTCTGGCGACTATACTACTTTTGCACCAATATAACCCTCAACCCCAATTGAAACAACTGGGTTGACTTGGCTTGGAATGTGTATCAATCCACCAAGAGCTTGGCAAATGCTACAACTTACAATTATGCTAGTGTGAAACCAAGACGAACTGAGAACTAAATAATACTTCTGAAGGTGTTGGACTTATTTTTCACAAATAAGGTCCATTCAGAGAGCTAAATTTCTACCAGTGTGTCACCAAGTCTTGTAGCGGCTACAAACACCCTCCAAAAGTTTTCCTTAGCTTTGTTTTGGAGCGTCCTTACCAAAAATTCATAGTAGCATGTCTTGCTTCATCAAGTACACAAGCTTTAGTGATTCTCTTGTAGAAAGGAATCCTGTCTATCAAAGCTTGATGCATTCCCCTCATAGCCTATTTCTCCAGACTTGGTCTATCTGCAGGCTTAGCAGCTCCCTCAAGAAATGTGCAATTCTAGAGGGAAACCAGTCTTCCCTCCATAAATTGTACAATTCAGTCTGGCAGCCTGCTAGGCTCCATAATTGCACAATTCTGCTAGTCAAGCCTCATCCAGAAAATTGCACAATTCCTCCCAACAAGGCTGCTCTACCCAGGAATTGCGTAATCCTGGGCAACAGTCATCTGTTCTACCCAGAAATTGCACAAATCTCCTAGGCAGTCATCACATCTCCCTTCCAGAAATGCACATTTTCTCCTAGCAGTTGAGCAGGCTCTTGAATGTGCAGTTGGTTTGACTAGTTCCACCAAGGACCAAGGAAACTTGACTTGCATGGATGACTTGCTTTTTCCTAGAATAGCAAAAGGAAACATGCAAATTCATCCCATGATTTAGGGAGTTATTTTTAGCAGTTAGAGGTTACATGCAAAGATCGTTTTAGAATTTTTCCTCCAAGTGTCATTTTTTCCTAGATTTGTGGCATGCGCGTCATGAGCTTCAAACTTATTTATTCGAAGCTTCAGAGCTCATTTCTTCACATTGATCTTGGAGCTATGACATCCCACTGTACATCTATGACTTTCTGACACATCCAACTCAGCTATTCATGAGTAAGTCGTCTCAACTTATCTTTTACAACATTTCTATCACTTTTTGTGTTTCCACTTGTATGAGTGTTGTTTGCTTGATTCCTTTGAACTCTTGTTGTCATTTACATGCATACTAGCTTGTACTAGCACCGTTTCAGTTTTCATTGCTATCTCACTACGTTCGTATGCATGAAACCATTTTCCATGAACGGTCGCTGATTCGGCGACTTGCTTCACCCACATGTATGTTGTTCCATTTTTTAATCTTTCACTCATTGTTTTCATGCATGATCATTTTCTTCTCCTTACACTCAATATCGCCATGCATTCACTTTCACATTTTCTTTTAGTTTCCTGTCGGTGGGTCTAGGGAGCCTTAGCCCAGACTCTGCCTGACCAAGACAACATTATGCAATCCTGAGAGGGAAGGCTCTAAATTCCCCTTAGTAAATGCACATTTTTGTCTAGCAGATATTCCCCAGGCCTCCTTTGCACAATTCTGAGAGATAGTGACTGATGGCCCAGAAAATTTGCGTAATGCAGTCACTGAGCCTCCAGCCATTACCAGCTGAAATTGCGCACTGCACAATTCTAGCAGTCAGCAGTCAACTTGGATTGTGCATTGTGCAATTATAGTAGCCAGTCATGCCTCCTAAACAACCCACACTACCTTTTGCCCAGTTCTGACAGCTAGTCACCCAGCCTTCCAGAAGAAATTTCACAATCTTTTCCTACCAATCCCTAGATATGTGTTATGTCGTTCCCCCAATTTGCTTTGATTTTTGCTGACAAATTTCTTGCCATGTAGATCACTTTGTCTATAGATCTAGCAGGTGTTTGTTTGCCTCTTAACAGTTCAGGATCAATGGCCTCTATGAGAGTAGGATCAAAGGACACTGATGGAACTGCAATTGGAGTAGTAGTTGAGCGAGTGTCTGCAAATCTACTAATCTATGAAGATACCAAGTTGATTCTAGACAAGGACATTAATCTGAAATGGCAAGAGGTCAATGATGCATTTACAGGCACATATGGGGAAGACTTCGAAGACCTCCAAGTATACGTGAACATTCACAAATCTGACTTGTACCAAATTGCATGCAGATACCTCGTGTTCCCATGTGAAAACATGATACACTGGATCGTCTCGCACACTAGTCTCGCGACGATGACCTTGAGAAGTGTCAGTGGGATGAAGATTGCAACCTTCAAGGAAGATGATTATCATGAGATGTATTAGATGTCAGAGCCCATGATTATCATGGAGACTCCCTTCAGCTTACCCAACAACAATGTTAACTCCAGAGACATTCTGAAGAACTGGGTAAAGGAGCCGACTAGATTTAGGATGACACCCAACCAGATCTACAAGAGGAAGATACCGTGGAAGACATATCAATACTTGGTCATCTTTCCATGTCGAGTATATGGCCAAGAAATCATGGAAACCTTCCCACAAAGTTAGGTGATCACGCTGGACCAATTGGCCAGAGAGGGCAAACCATGCAACTGGTCTAGTATATTGGCTCATCAGTTGAAGGAATAGGTAACAATGGCTCAACAGCCACCCAAAGGTATGCAAGGAGAAATCTACATGTCCTGTCTACATCTTTTGATGCAATCTGCGCCCGATAGGAGTTCCCGGGCTTGAAGTGGGCATGGTCACTAGGGGAGACTGTTGTGAATACTTATTGTAATATGTTGTCTGAATGCAGCTTCAAAGGAGTTATTACACAACTGCCCGATCATTTTGTCACCCCGATTTACAAGATGATATTTGAATAGGATCCACCCTGCATGTCGATCGTAGCAATGGAGGCACTGATAGACATAGCTGATTGGTATGCCTCACCATCTGGCACTTTCATATGGATGTACAATGTGGAGAAGCCTCTGTATGTTCTACCAAAGTTTGCCTTGGATGTGCTCGTCATGCAAGAAGTATCTTATCACATCTCGACAAGATTGACATCTAGAATGCACCGAAAGAAGAAGGCACCTTGGCTCACTCTTCCGCTATGCATTGGGTTATATGAGATCCGAAGTTTCAAGAATTTGGATGTCGAAGTAGAGCAGATGAAGAAGTATCCATTTGACCTTCGAAGTTACAATTTGTATGACGCACATTGTCTTGTGAAATATCATTGCACGAGAGTACAGTTCAACTCGATCCATGGGGCATTTCATTGGACGAAGGAGGACTAATGGAGATATTGCTACAGTTCCTCCAAAACTAATGAAAGTGTCGGCTTCACTATGGAGTGATTAGTGAAGCAACATGAAGCAGCATTCTGGAGAGCACTAGAAGTAGCAGCAACAGCAGTAGAGGTGAACATACCAATGAGTGACAAGGGCAAGAGGAAGATTGTCGATCGCATGGAGGAAGAGAAAAGTTGCAAGTTCTGAGTAGATCCACTTGTAGATAAAGCATCTATCGCTATAGAGGCAAAGTGGATATAGTGCGATAAGAAAATCATGCAAAGGAATAGGGAGAAATAGAGAATGGAGGAAACAGAGAAGGAGTTGCATGAGTTGAAGAAGAAACTCTGAAAGGAACACGAACTACACAAATAGGAGAGGGAAGCGCAACAACAACAGGTACAATAGGGGGTGCAACATGTGCAGATGGATGAAACAGTGCCCGTACAGGTAGTGGACTCATCAGAATAGATAGCATCAGGTGAACAGGGTGAACCATCACAGGAGTAGGACTTCACTCAGGAGATAAAGAGAGCACTTGAACAGATGGATACGGACATGGAGAAACATGAGTTAGAGTAGGACATCAACCTCATGCCTCACCACCAAGAGGTCCACCCACCAACTTCACCACATACAGAAGATGAGGAAGTCCCAAGTGACCAAGGAGACACTGAGATCCTTGGAGATCAGCCGGAAGGAGAGATGCACAACATCTCATTCGATGAATCTCAACATAGATTTGTGCAACCCACAGAGTGTCAACACTGGAAGATCATACATCTCCTACACAGTATGAGGAATGAGTGATTGTGTCTAACATGTGCAAACATCCAGCAGCCTTAGCTGATGCTACTAGAGCATATGCCAAATCCACTAGCTCAAGTGTTCTCTTTCTGATAGCTAAGAATGAGTGAATGGCTAAGGAGCTATAGATGGCCAAGCAAGTAGGAGAGTTAGTGATAGTATCCTCCCCAATAGAACTGAAGAAGGAAATACTAGATGAAGTATTGTTCCTTGACACAGTTATGTGGATGTTGTATTCCAATTTTGGTATTGTGCATAAGGCAGTTGTCCATCTCAACGGGTGGCAGCAGCGATGTGCTAGAAGAGCACGTACCTTGTCGAACGTGCATGCTGTTGTTGATTACATGCAAACATGGACAATGAGATACAAGGAAGCCCCACTTGACTTGCCTAAGATGATGAAGCCTAGAGAGGTCAAGCTTAAGGCATGCATCCAGAGTCAAATCTGGAACTACGAAGAGCTCCCACAACTCCTCACTAGTCTACAGGCTTCCCATGCACGTGTATTCAAGAGTATGGATGTTGTGGTAGATGCACATGCGATCCCATCTATTGGGACTTTCACCTAGGTGAAGACAAAGGAACAGGTCAAACTAGAGCTTGACTCGTACTTTGATGAGTTGATGCACATTGCCACCAGCCTAGACTTGCCCATCAGTGTAGACATCATGCATAAGTATGTTGTTGGTCTAGCCGCATTGAAGACAATGATGCACATGCTTTCATACGAGTTGGAAAGAGAAGCCCGAGTAGTGTACCCGGATGTTATGGAGGCAAGAGTCGGGTTCCAGAAGGATGCCACCTTGGAGCTCAAGGACACCATCACGTACTACTGATCTTGGCATTAGTTGTCAATCACAATGAAGATGTCAAAGAGTTGGTCTTCCAACAATTTTCTGAGTCATAGTGATGTCTAGCATATATTTCTCAAGCCATTTTTTGCCTCACATGGGTACATGTGCATTGTAATGTAACATCTTGTCAAGTGTAAGTTCAAGTGTTGATAGTTGGATGTAACAGTCATAGAGTAGATGAAGAGTCATGAGGGTTGATGAACTATCACAAAGGGGAATGTCAAGGGTCACCCCAACCCTTGCTAGAAATAGTTCCTCATAACTCATTGTAAAGGATTTTGTTCAGCCAAGCTTCTGATAGGACTGTTGGGCCGTGAATACGACCACTTTTTAAACACTTATTTTATCCATTTTTACTCTTCTTTATCATGTCATTTATTATAATTTATTATATAAATCCAAATTATAATGATTTATGCTCTTATGAATGAATATTATTTATTCTCCTTTATTTCTAATAAATTGATGATTATGCATGATTTTATCAATGATAGTTTTAATAAATTGGTTGCAACATTATTCACCAGTTTTAGCCTCCAATACAATTTCCAGATTTGAAGATTTGATCATTAAATATTCCAACTCAGAAATTTGCTGGAATAAGAAGTGATAGTTTTACAGTTGAGATCCTGGGAAAATGAAAAAGAATATGGAAAATCCGGAACACACGTTTTGTCCAGAACAGACCAAATTAACTTTGTTATGGAACAGTTTGCCCAAATTCGGCTTGTACTGAGAGAAACGCAAGGTTCTTTGAGCACGATTTTCTCAGATTTGTTGTTGCGGCCATCCTCCAAATCTCAGCTCCAAAGCCAAATTCGCCTTGCTCTTGTTGATCAATTGGTTAGAAATAATCCAATTTTGTAATAGAAATCATGTTGTAATTATGTCTGTTGTAAATTCTCTCTGATCTCTCTCTATTTAAATGAAAACAGAGATCAAAGATAGGGATGGAAAAATGAGGATGGAATTGAGGACTCAGAATTAGAGATTCAAGAGTGATGATGGATTTCTCATGATGGAATAGGATAGAATAGGGGGAGAGGGAGATGGAATGAGTATTATTCTGAACTGTAATTTTATTTGCAGACTTTCGTTGCTGAGAAGACACAACTCATTGTAATGTTGTTCGATTTGATGATTAATATATAAGCAGAGTTATTATTCCTTCGCATCTTCTGAAGCACTATCGGCAATGATCACTGGTGGTTAAGGGCCCAACCCCGGTGGATTCACTTGCCGTTCCTGTACCATTATTTCATGATCTTTACCGTGTGATGGTTTGATTTTATTTGTATTTATCGTAATCATGTTACTTTACTGCTTGGTATTTCTAGACTAAATGAATTGATCTGTTTTATATACTGTACTTAAATTGCATTGTTGTTCATTTCCTTCTTAACAAAGATCACTGCTTTTCGCCAGCATGTTGTTGTGCTATTCATTTCATCTTCAAAGCTGCGCTGATCACTCCAGTAATTTAACAGTTTTCTGTTCATTACAGTTATATAAGTTTGGCTGCTCATTTCTAATACTTAGCACTGTTGTTCATTTACTTTCTGCAATTATTTAAGCTTGCCTTTCAGCATTCTTCTAGTTAGCACAATTGTCTCATTTTCATTAAGTTGTAGTAATACGATTGATTTAATTCTTTGCACTTTCCAATTGGTTATTTAGTGTTGTGTGTGAGATCAACAACTGTAAAGGACATTGGCTATCACTGCCTAAGTTCTCAGATTGTGGATCTTATTTATGCTTGATTTAATTTATATCAGTTAAACAAGGATAGAGTTTTGCTGTTCAATCCTATTTATAGAAGTAGATGATGTTCCATTTCTTGTCATTCAAAAATCATCATTGCTTTGGTGTGTAGAAGGTCTGAGACTATAGTGAACATTGACATATGCTGTCTAGTTCCCAGTTTGATGATCCTTCTTTTGAGTGCCTTTTTAATTGCATCAGTTTATAGAGGGAAGAGTTACTGTTACTGTACCCTCGACTGATAAATTGTTGTAGTTTTCTGAGTGAATGATTTAAGTTTCAGAGTGATAATTTTTATAAGTAGATTTTATTTCCAGCTTTCATTTACTTTTGGATTTTAAGCACTATACTACAAAACATTACTCTTGAGTAAATAGCTGCCTCAGACTGAGTACACTCTTGAAATAAAAAGTCGTCCCTAGGTTGACAATTAATGTGAAGGTAATTAGGAGTTAAAAAGACACCTTTTTATCGTCAACATTTTGGCGTTGTTGTCAGGGAGAGTGTAGCCATTTTTAAAGAGTAGTGTGCATCTGATGAGTTCCTGTTAGGAAAGAATTGGGTATTAAAAGCGGAAGGTAAGAACCTGCGTACAGAGCATGTAGAAGCCCTGCTCCCGTGCCCGCTTTCCAACAGATCTCTTAAAAAACTTAGGGTAGAAATAAATGTTTGAATTTTTGTGTGAATGATTTAATATATATATATATATATATATATATATATATATATAGAAACTTTGAAAAACAAATCTCATGATTTCACTCAAGTGGTGATGTAAACACCACCCATTTTACTAACCGATTGACATGAACATTTGAAGAAGGAGCCTCAAAGAAACACAAGAAGAACATCTTCTATTATGGTAAGAAATGGCCCACATTGAAATTTTTGAATTTCCTGTCAAAGATCTAAGAGGAGTGACACAAATGCACATAATTCCCCCATATTCTCTACCAAATTTTCATGGTTTAACAAATGAAGATCCAGATACATTTTTATTTGAGTTTGAAATACTTTGTAGAGGATATGATTATTGTACCAATGATCAAAGGTTGAAAGTTTTTCCTCTTACTCTAAAAGGAGCAGCTCTCCGATGGTTCATGAGCCTAGGTGGGAATTGCATCCAAACATGGGAGGACATGAAGAACATATTCTTGAAGAAGTACCAAGACTATTGCAAGGCCAATGAAGATATTTTCAATATGATACAAGGGGAAGATGAAAGCTTGGAGGACTATGTGGATCGATTTCAATACAACCTTCAAAAATCAAAGCATAAGCATTTGGAAAAAGAGATCTTGAAAACACTTCTACTTAAAGGAATCAAAGATGAATTTTTAGAACTCTTAAATATAATAGGAAAAGGTGATGTTTTTCAGTTGTCATATAATGATGTTTGTGAGTTGTGCATAAGGTATTCAAGAGGAATCTCCAAGGCTGGTAAGAATTCTAGAGATGTTTGTTCTTTCTTTTCCAAATCTGCTACAAGAATAAGAGACATAAGAGTTGAAATCAATGCTTTATTTGAAAATTTGAAAATTGGTTTTATTAGCTCTCTAAATTCAAAATTGGATGTTTTGCAGGTTCATAAAAATCAAGAATTTGATGAAATGTTTTGCCCTCATGACCGAAAGGAGCATCCCATAGATAGTTGTTCTTCCTTATCTAGGATGGAAGTATCATATCAGAGAGATGAGGAAGCTACAACAAAGTCAAAACCATGGAAATCAGGGCCTACAGGTATGGTTCAAAACACTTCTTCTCCATTCTCTTACTTGCATAATCCATTATGGAATACTAATATGTTAGGGCAGCCATGTCAATCTCAACATAACCATCACCAATCTTGTCTACAAGTTTGGCATGGTTCAACTTATGATTGCATGACTACTCTCCCTCATCTTGTAGCACCAACATATTCTCCATATTCTTTACCAGGTCTTCCACAACATCTTGCTTGCCCATCAAAACTATTCACACAACCCAATCAATCACATCATCAAAATGCTCCATTCCATACACAATTCCCTGCTCAACTAATTCCACACCCTCACCACAATAAACCAGTACAACATGCTTACAATGTTGAACTACAAAATTTACCCACCCTTCCCACCCATTCTATCTCACATGCGGCATTTGAAAAAACTTACAATGAGATTCAAAATGTTTCAAATTCAAAAATTGTAGAAGTTATGGGAAAAAATGAGGTTTCTTTTAATTTGCATCAACAAGCCATTTTAAAAGCTCAAGAACTTCATGGTATGATGGCTATGGGAAATCAAGAAAGTAACGGATACATTGAAGATTGGTTTCACTCCATCATTTGTTTGCAACATCACTCTATGCTTCAACAATTTTTGATGCCATTTTTTCAAGGGAAGTTGGCTTCTCATACCCTAATATTCATTAATTTGCGTTTTTCAAATTTTAGTATGTGTATACATGAAGCCTTATTTTGAAAATGGTTCCATTGTAAGTAATCATATACGTATTCATATTCATTTTTCAAATCAAAATAGGTTAGTGTAGAAAATAAAATAAATAAGGGAATAAATAAATGCGTTTTGTTTTTATGTAAAATTAGTTGTTTTTTGTTGCAACACGCTATTGAAATCAACATCGGTGATAATTTTTTCTAATTTATGTGTATGTGGATAAATTATATTGAAAATAACAATTCTACAAACACTTATATTCATTTTTATCATCAATATGGAAAAATTGCTTGAATATCATATTTTTTTGGCTTGCGGGCTTGATGAAATTTCTAGAAAAACAGTCGGGACAATCATGTTTTGAGGGACCAAAAGGGAATATTTTTAAAACATGTTTCTATCCTAAGTAGCCCTTCATGTCTAATTTCCAACCCAATTTTAATCACTCAATTTAGATTTGAAACGAAAAAGTTAGAACCAAAACATTGACGGGGTGTCTAGCGGGCAGCTCAGGAACAGAGTTGGGACAGTCAGTTTTTGGAGGCCTAGATGTTTGAATTTTTAAAACCTGTTATTATGGTAGATTTAACTATAAATATAGTTTACAAGTCAATTGGAATCACTCATTGTTGATATCGTATGGGGAAGTTATGATCAAGATACTGACTGTCTATCGTAAATCAGCACCCTTAAAACTATGTCTTTCCGGATGTCCCTTACAGTATTTGACCTATCAATTCTTCTTGTCTTCAAAACTTGTTTCTACTGGAAATAAATAAGTGAATCTAATTTCATTTCCAATTTGAATCATTCAAATCTGACATCAAACGAAAAATTTATGCTTGAAATATCAACTGTTGGTCTAAGCTAGGTAATCGAAAATGACTTTGTTATGCAGGTTGTTCTAACTAAAATGGACATATCATATCATTGAATTTTTAGAAATTGTTTCTTTTGGAGATACACCTTCGAATTAGCTCTCATCTGGCTTTCGAATCACTCAATTTGGTCGAAAAACAAAGAAGTTGTGATTAAAGCACTGCACGTTAGCATGATTGGCCACTGCTCTCCCATAGGTGACAAATAAATTTTACTTTGTTATTTTCTCGGTGAATTTGTTATACAGAGTAACTACTTGTTTTTTTTTCGAATAATTCTTGGATTAGGAGAGCTTGATCACCTCTCTTTCCTCATGATTTAATGTTTTATTTCAAGTAGACACTCGTTTTTTGCAGGTCTTGAGAAAATAAAGAAGGTCAATTTATGGACGAGTGGTTTTTGAAAGAAATTTTATAAAACAAAGGAATTTTATCCAACTCATTACCCAACAGATTCATAATAGAACAAATGAAGAATTGATTTCAATTTGAAGATTCATGTCTTATCACTGCTGCCAAAACATTTTTCAAAGAGATCATTTTTTTACAGAATATCATAGCTGTTGTAACTTAATTTATTTATTTACATACTGTTTTTTAAATAAAATGTTGTTTCTTTTCTGATTTGTCTTATATTTCTTGTTTCAGGTATTGCTTCATTTAAACTGTAACCAATCCTTAGCATCAATACAGTGAACAACTAATTCATTCTTTGCGTGCTTGCATTTTATGCTTGTGCATTTTGCTGTTCCTTTTTTGAAGGGATAACATTTGTGTGCACTTTTGTTGTTTCTGCTATTCCTTTTCCAAAGGGACAACATTTTCGTTTTACCGTTCCTTTTCAAATGAACAGCACCATTTGTGTCAACCATTCCTTTTTCACTTTCATTTTGCTGTTCCTTTTTCATGGTTCATTTTGTTGTTCCTTTTTCACGGTTCATTTTGTTGTTCCTTTTCAAATGGAACAACATTTCTGCACTTTCACGTTTTGTTGTTCCTTTTCAAAATGGAACAATGCTTCTGCACTTTTACGTTTTGCTGTTCCTTTTCAAAATGGAACAGCGCTTCTGCACTTTCACGTTTTGTTGTTCCTTTTCGAAATGGAACAACGCTTCTACACTTTCACGTTTTGTTGTTCATTTTCGAATGGAACAACATTTCTACACTTTCACGTTTTGCTGTTCCTTTTCGAAATGGAACAATTCTTCTACACTTTCATGTTTCGTTGTTCCTTTTCAAAATGGAACAACACTTCTGCACTTTCACGTTTTGCTGTTCCTTTTCGAAATGGAACTACGCTTCTGCACTTTCATGTTTTGTTGTTCCTTTTCGAAATGGAACAGCACATTTGCATTTTCACATTTTGCTGTTCCTTTTCGAATGGAACAGCACTTCTACACTTTCACATTTTGCTATTCCTTTCCGAATGGAACAGCACTTCTACACTTTCACATTTTGCTATTCCTTTCCGAATGGAATAGCACTTCTACACTTTCACATTTTGTTGTTCCTTTCTGAATGGAACAACACTTCTACACTTTCACGTTTTTCTGTTCTTTTCCGAATGGAACAACACTTTTGCGCTTTCACATTTTTGTTGTTCCTTTCCGAAGGAACAACACTTTCACATTTTTGTTGTTCCTTTTCAAAGGAACAACATTTTCACATTTTTTTGTTCCTCTTAAGGAACAACACTTTTTCACATGTATTTTTTTTGCTGTTCCCTACAGGGAACAACACTTTTTGTGTGTATTTTTTCTTTTTGGTATGCATTTCCTTTGTTGTTCCCTACACGGAACACCACTTTTCGAGTGTTTTTGTTGTTCCTTAAAAAAAAGCAACACTTTGGGAATATTTTCAAGAGCAATTCTTTCTTCCTTTTGTGGGATTATTCCTAATTCGTCTCAACCACATTTTACTGATTCCCTTTCATGGCATGAAGTACACTACTTTTATGAGGACAAGAATTATGGATTCTTTCGAAGTAAGTTAATATCATTCACGTTATGATCTTTAACAGGATAGCTCCTTGATGATAGATTATTTTCAAAATGGACACAATTATTTATATACCACTTTACTGTATTTTTTTTCTATTGAACATGATATTGATTGATCATCTTAATACCATGTTGGTTCCACCTTTCCTGGTTAAATCTTCTCTATCTGTAATAAATGAGATTATGGGTATATTTTTTCTATTGACATGTTCAACTTCTTCCACCATCCCTACTCTTAAGGAATACTGAGCCTCCCTCTTTTTATCATAAAAATGTGTAATATCAACAAAATTTTGTTCGCAGATGGAGGATAGGGGGTCTCATTACGAGCCAGCCTACCATGTTCATAAGGCTGTAACAATGTGACATTCCCATTATGGCCACCACACAAGGGTTATGATCCATTGGATTGCCAAATTATCCTTGGAACAGGAGGTCTCATCATGAGTCGACCTGATCATTTTTGCTACATCCTAGTGAATGGCAGTGTGGTTATCTGGTTACCACGCCAGCACACTGATCTCTTCTGTAGAACAACACTGGAACTCTTCATTTATAAACTGAGGATCCTAGCTCATATGGGTTAAAAGCAACCCTGCTGAGGCTATGGATGCCTGCTGGCAGCAGAGGCTCTGCTTATGTTATTGAAGTTATATTTTATCATCAATTATTACTATAATACATTTTTCTTATTTTTTCTTTTTATCAGAGAAGTTATTTCCTTAATTTTCCCTGCTTTAAACCTTTATACATGAGAAATGGTTTTATGATCAATCATATCATTTTAAGCTAGAATACCATCAGCAAAGCATCTTTTTGGCATATTGTTGTCTTTTTTCTTTTTCATAACTTATCATCAATCGAAAGTGTCCTATCTCTTATTCATAACTATCTTTACACACTCTGCTCTCATTATACCCATAACTCTCACCGTCCTATCATTGATATGTGTAATCTGCTTCATTCACTGCTATATTGTTCATTATGTTGCCTTGTCGTCAGCACAACACCTTTCATATGCTTTCTGGTCATGGAATCCTTTTCCAATTGGAGGGGGAATGTATGCATTATGGGATAGCATGCGATATGATTACTGCACTCTGCCATAACTTGTTGATTTGACAAATTTGCATGTATACAAAAGTTTTTCTGATTGAAATTTCTGTATGCATCATAATCTATTGCTATTCAAAACTAACACTATGGATTCAAGAACATTGTATGCAAAATAGTGATTTATTTTACAGGAGAACAACAAGTATGGGGAGACACTCTATTCGTAGCATGACCACGCTATTGCAACTAACATAAGAGGCTCGAGCAACTCGAGAACGTGAACAATTCTTCAAACATGATGTGCTTGCCTGGATTCCACCTTTTGCATCACTTTCAACACCAAATTTGTCTACATCAGCTTCAACAAATACCAGTCCATATATGTCATTCTGGAGGTAAAACTTGAGGTAAAATAGTATAATTTTCTTATTTATTATGAATTTAGGAGAATTTAACGAAACCATTTTAAGCATTATTTATCATGCTTCATTCCACATCTTAACCACTTCCCATTTTTTTTCAGAGACATATCATCTTTCAGTTTGGGGGAGTGTTTCTTTCATTCATTTCTTTCTTATGACCATGTCATTCATATTCTTTATCATCCATTGCTATTCTTATTCCTTCTCAACACCTCCCTTATTCCATGTTGTTTTACACCAAGCATAGCATTCCACAGCTAGTAGCCACCACCTCAGTTTGTTTTCTAACATTGCATGAGGGCATGCTAATTCTTCAGAGAGGGGGAGGAATTGATATGCATGATGGATGTTTTCTACTTTCTTTCTCCTTTAAGGCATACAATTTCAGTGCAGAAATTGATTTCCACATATTTTTAAAACTATGAACTCAATTCTTGTGATCTCTGGAAAACACAAATGTATTATTAAAATACACATACCCAGATAATCTCAAGATA
This sequence comes from Pinus tabuliformis, assembly GCA_031772625.1. NCBI lineage: Eukaryota > Viridiplantae > Streptophyta > Pinopsida > Pinales > Pinaceae > Pinus > Pinus tabuliformis. The sequence continues at coordinate 200,005,477 of CM062815.1, read as the reverse complement.
AATTGGTTCATAAAATTTTGGAAATCATGCACTCTCACCTACAGCCATTTTTTTTATATCTCATGATTCGTGCATCAAAATGATCTGATTCTTGGATCATAGAGGCATTCATATATTACAAATTTACTTGCAACGTTTCAACAAAAGTTGGTTCGTAGTTTTTGGGAAAATGGTTAATGAAGGTTGTTGTCACTTATATCATATTTTGCTGCAACTTCATTGTTATGCCTTCATCAAAATTGCTAAGTTTGAATATTCATTAATTAAGGAAGAATTCATTTGTTCTATCCATTTCATGAGCTGAGAAGAACTAATTTTTTATTGCTTGGTTAACACATGGGTTTTGTCTTTGGGTTGCATGAGGACGTGCAATATATTCAGTTTTTTGTTGCATGAGGACATGCAATATATTCATTGTGGGGGTATGTTGGGCCGTGAATACGACCACTTTTTAAACACTTATTTTATCAATTTTTACTCTTCTTTATCATGTCATTTATTATAATTTATTATATAAATCCAATTTATAATGATTTATGTTCTTATGAATGGATATTATTTATTCTCCTTTATTTCTAATAAATTGATGATTATGCATGATTTTATCAATGATATTTTTAATAAATTGGTTGTAACATTATTCACCATTTTTAGCCTCTAATACAATTTCCATATTTGAAGATTTGATCACTAAATATTCCAACTCAGAAATTCGCTGGAATAAGAAGTGACAGTTTTACAGTTGAGATCCTGTGCAAATGAAAAAGAATATGGAAAATTCGGAACATGGGTTTTGTCCATAACGGACCAAATTAACTTTATTGAAGAATGGTTTGCCCAAATTCGGCTTGTACGAAGAGAAACGCAGGGTTTTTTGACCATAATTTTCTCAGATTTGTTTTTGCGGCCGTCCTCCAAATCTCAGTTGCAAAGCCAAATTCGCCTTGCTCTTGTTGATCAATTGGTTAGAAACAATCCAATTTTGTAATAGAAATCATGTTGTAATTATCTCTGTTGTAACTGCTCTCTGATCTCTCTCTATTTAAATGAAAACAGAGATCAGAGATAAGGATGGAAAAATGAGGATGGAATTGAGGACTCAGAATTAGAGATTCAAGAGTGATGATGGATTACTCATGATGGAATAGGATAGGATAGGGGGAGAGGGAGATGGAATGAGTATTATTCTGAACTGTAATTTTATTTGCAGACTCTCGCTGCTGAGAAGACACAACTCACTGTAATGTTGTTTGATTTGATGATTAATATATAAGCAGAGTTATTATTCCTTCGCATCTTCTGAAGCACTATCGGCAGTGATCACTGGTGGTTAAGGGCCCAACCCCGGTGGATTCACTTGCCATTCCTGTACCATTATTTCATGATCTTTACCGTGTGATGGTTTGATTTTATTTGTATTTATCGTAATCATGTTACTTTACTGCTTGGTATTTCCAGACTAAATGAATTGATATGTTTTATATACTGTACTTAAATTGCATTGCTGTTCATTTCCTTCTTAACAAAGATCACTACTTTTCACCAGCATGTTGTTGTGTTGTTCATTTCATCTTCAAAGCTACGCTGATCACTCCAGTAATTTAACAGTTTTCTGTTCATTATAGTTCTATAAGTTTGGCTGCTCATTTCTAATACTTAGCACTATTGTTCATTTACTTTCTGCAATTATTTAAGCTTGCCTTTCAGCATTCTTCTAGTTAGAACAATTGTCTCATTTTCATTAAGTTGTAGTAATACGATCGGTTTAATTCTTTGCACTTTCCGATTGGTTATTTAGTGTTGTGTGTGAGATCAACAACTGTAAAGGACATTGGCTATCGCTGCCTAAGTTCTCAGATTGTGGATCTTATTTATGCTTGATTTAATTTATATCAGTTAAACAAGGATAGAGTTTTGTTGTTCAATCCTATTTATAGAAGTAGATGATGTTCCATTTCTTGTCATTCGAAAATCATCATTGCTTTGGTGTGCAAAAGGTCTGAGACTGTAGTGAACATTGACATATGCTGTCTAGTTCCCAGTTTGATGATCCTTCTTTTGAGTGCCCTTTTAATTGCATAAGTTTACAGATGGAAGAGTTATTGTTACTGTACCCTCGACTGATAAATTGTTGTGGTTTTCTGAGTACATGATTTAAGTTTCAGAGTGATAAGTTTTATAAGTAGATTTTATTTCCAGCTTTCATTTACTTTTGGATTTTAAGCACTATACTGCAAAACATTACTCTTGAGTAAATAGCCGCCTCAGACTGAGTACAGTCTTGAAATAAAAAGTCGTCCCTGGGTTGACAATTAATGTGAAGTTAATTAGGAGTTAAAAAGACACCTTTTTATCGCTGAACAGGGACTATCTTAGAGAGAAATTCGACAGTTTTGTAACGAGCCTTGACTTCTCCATTACGTAGAGCTAGTACTTCCCTTTGGAGGAGTAGGCGGTTGTGGCTGTAACATTCCGTTGTTGGAACTAGTGATTGGACATGGATGTATTGTATCATTGGAACTTACACTTCTTAATATAACAAGAGCTAGCACATTTCATGCACATGGTGTATTGTATTTCAGCTATCTATTTACTCTAAATGATATATGTATATGTTTTCTTACGAATGAATGTATAGCTATTTCTGTGTATGTATGTATGAGTCTTTCTTAAATGTGTTGTTGGTTTAACCATCACTTTGGATTGCTAGCTAACTTGCCTTCCATGTTGTGATGCATCTTTGCTCGTGCGTTACCTTCTTAACTCTGTGCTATCACAGGTTTCTAAGGGGTGCACCCATCTCAACTCCTATTTGTTAGAACCTCTCATGTAGCTTCCTTGGCTCACTGCATATGTCACACCCTTGATACTAACAAAGTTATCTTACTTGCCTCTGTGTGAAATCGTGGTCAAAGAATTACCGTACGACCCACTGCTTGGACTCCTACACCAAACGGTCTGAGGATTAAATGGGACTTCTTACTGGGGAGATCCCCTGACATGTTGGCGTGTCCAACACCATCAACATGTTTATAAGGTAGTTTTCCATCTCAACGCTTCGCAGTACCGATGTGTTAGGATAACACATATCTTTTCGAATGTGCATGCTACTTTTGATTACATGCAAACAAGAACGATGAGATACAAGGGAGACCCATTACACTTGCCTAAGATGATGAATCCTAGAGTGGTCGAGCTGAAGGCACACATCCGAAGTCAGATCTAGAACTATGAAGATCTCCTGCAGCTCATCACTAGCCTACAGGCTTCCCATGCTCGTGTATTCAAGAGTATGGATGTTATTGTACATACACATGTGATCCCATCTATTGGGACACTCACCCAGGTGAAGACAAAGTCACAAGTCTGACTAGATCTTGACTCGTACTTTGATGAGTTGATGCATATAGCCACCATCTTGGACTTGTCAATCAGTGTAGACACCGTGGACAAGTATGTTAATAGTCCAGCCACACCTAAGACAATGATGCACATGCTATCGGAAGAGTTGGATAGAGTAGCCCGAGAAATGTACTTGGATGCTATGGAGGTAAGAGTTCATTTCTAGAAAGATGTCACCTTAGAGTACATGAACACCATTGTGGACTACCGAGCTTGGCATCAGTTCGCTACTGTCGACCACTGGGAGGATGTCGAAGACCTGGTCTTCCAGAATTTGTCTGAGTCATAGTGATGTCTTGCATGGCTTGCTCAAGCCATTTTGTCTCACATGGGTACATGTGCATTGTAATGTAACGTCTTGACAGTCATAGATTAGATGGAGAGTCATGATGGTAGATGAGTTGTCACAAAGGGGAATGTTGAGGGCTACCCCATCCTTTGTTATATATAGTCCCTCCTAACTCATTGTAGAGGATATTAATCAGCCAAACTTCTGATAGGACTATCTTAGAGAGAGTTTGGATAGTATTGCAACGAACCTTGGCTTCTCCACTGCGCAGAGCTAGTATATCTCTTTGGAGGAGCAGGCGGTGTTAGGTTCCTATACCAATACGAGTCATAATTTTTGAATGACTGAGATTAAAACTTGTAATATGTACATACCTTTTCTTTGTGAAAATGTTTTCCATATTGATAAATAAAAAAATTTCAAGAGGGTGTGTTCTAAAAGAATAATCAAAGGACAAAAACAACAAAAAGGTCAAAAAAGATGAAAAAAATATGAACCCCAAGAAAAGAAAAAGACCATGAAAGTGAGCAAGCCAAAATGCCACTACTATTTACTTTTGTGCAGAGTAAATGATTATGTGCAACTTGTAATCCTTGCCACAATCCATGATGGTCAAAATATTTAAACTTGACTATTTCATGTTTTCAATTTCATGTCTATAGATAGAGAATAAAAAACTAGCCAAACAATGTAACCTTGGCAGATATTTAGATAGGTAGAGTAAATAAAAGGAGCTCAAATGTTTAACCTAAGCCCTTGGATGTAATAAGGTTAGATTTAGTTATTTCACTATTGTAAAGAGAAAGAAAAATGTTTGGTAAGGGTTTGCTAGCTCAAATGAACCCTAATAAAGAGAAGTAAAAATGGTAGGATGAGTAGATGGGTAAGTAGAAGAAAGGTTACAGAAGTATCATGATTGATTAGACAAAAGCATATTTATCATTCTCATCATAAAAGTTCCATATATCAATGAACAATCAAGTATACATAAGGTTTACAAAGTCAGTTAATTAACTTCCCCGATCTATTTCATCCTTTCACTTTACTAATTTCCCACAAATAAAGTTCAAAGTACCAAAACCTTTAAGTCAAAGAGGCTTAGAGAATTTCTCTGACTTTTGGAGGGACCGAACCCTTAGCGCAATGACTTATAGGTAATAAGTACTAAAACTCCCTCATAAAAATTCATGGCCCCCTTCAGTTCATTCACCCCCCTTCATTTCCCCTTATTTCCCTAATAAAACCCCTTTTTCTAAGGTTAAACACTATTTACCTAGGAAAAGAAATCACCCCCATGAAAACCCATTTTTCCCAAAAGAAAACCCACAAAACACCTTATCCTAAGTATGTATGTTAATGTTGGAAAAGCATTAAAACGTGAAAAATCATTTACTTAGTGTGTGGTGTCCCCTTTTCGCCAATTTTTTAATTACTAATTTTATTTATTAAATCCTGATAAAAACCCATTTCCCCGTATATATTTAACTCCTACATATAAATTAACCCTACCCTTAGTTTAAATATAAACTATAATTTCACCCAAACCCCAAAAACCCACTAACTAATCAATCTGCGATTAAGTTAGGCAAAAACCCAATTAATCCCTCTACTAATGACCCTGACACCTTAACCCCGCCTTAATCCATCATTAACCCAAAAATCGCCACACTTAACCACTCGTCGCCTCTCCCCCCGGTTAGCCTCCGTGCAACTTCCCCACCCAATCACCATGCGATCATCTTCCTTCACATCCGACAACCCTTATCCATATCGGGCGGACCCAACATCTGAACAATACCTGCTCGATAAAGTTGTTTTCTGTCAAGCCCCCGATGCTACGTGTCATTCAACGTATGGAATCGGGTGGCCTCCCCCAATACCACCAAGCGCCCAAAAGCGGTGCGATGGAAACCATTTACCACCCACCCACTACACGATAGAATGGTTACTGTTCACCCCGCTACACGACAAAAGGACAACTATTCACCCATACCCGCAAAAATTGACTTTCGTGCATAAAGCCAAAAAGGCCCAAATCATTTGTTTTTGTCATTTTTTTAATTTTAAACCTCCATGTACGCACCTACAAACATCGAAACTGTCAACCTACGTCCAATTGCACCCTAAAGATGCCACATAACACCCAGTTCGTAGTTGCCAGTCACCCTGTTCAGAGCTAGTTTTCCTTAAATTCCAGGTATTTAAGCCATAATTCACTAAAAAACCCTGTCAATTTCAAAACCAGTTATTGATTTTTTCTTAGTTAAGATAAAAATTAATTGAAGAAGCTCAAAGAACTAAAACCTACTCTGTGTTGAACTACCATTGCCCTAAAAATTGCAAATTCCCTCCCCCACTTTCAAATCCATAAGAACTGATAATGGCCACCCCAATTTCCATGGATGTGAGACCCATCTCTACACCCGACTTAGACCTGGACTACCTTCCCCTAGATGATAGGGATTTCCAGATAAAGGACACCACTGCCCATGAATCCCCACTCAAAGTAAACTACCAAAGTAGCGATAGATACTTGAACCAGGCTGATGAAATTGGTCTGTGGGAGTCAAATTTACCTATGTACCAATTCCCTAGAGTCTAGATTTTCCTAGAAATTGTACATTATTGCCATGCCAACTATGTCCCCAGTCAAAGATCAGTCATGTCCCCTAACTAGGCCATTCTTTTCGCTATCACCGCTGCATCTATAAATGAGATGCTACTACTCCAGCCTGGCCAAAACTTGACTCCCCTCTCCATTGGAGATCTGTTAGACTTATTTCCCAATCTCAACCCTGCAATATTGGCCCAAATAATCCAAACCTTCATCCTAGAAGAGAAGTATACTCCCAAAGACCCCCTTCCATATGTAGTAGCTTTATTTTCTCCTTGGGGCATAAGTATTGTAGATATGATATCTAGAGTCTTGGGTTATACCACCAGTGAATATATTGATGAGATTATTCTAGCCTTCATGTCCATATACACTCCAGCATAGCCTCCTGCTATCATATATGATTATTCTCAGTTCATAGCTGACAAGATGCATGAACAGTTCTTCAGAATGAGTAATGAGAGAGCCTTCAAATACTCCTCAGTCTTGTATCACCTTTTCCTATATTACCAGTCTGACAAATTCCCACTTAGCTTGCAAGAATTAGACACTAAGGGCCAACCAATATCAATTATCTTCTGTACCCCATTGATTCATCAACATCCCTCAGTGTACTCACATAATGAATTCATTGATTCCTTTGTCCACCCTATGATGACCATGCTCACTGGAACCCCTCCACCAAGAATCAATCCTGAAATTAGGAGAGTCCTTCATCTAAACATCAATCATCAAGTGGGATATTAGTACTTGTACCAAAACCACACTGAAATCAAGATTTATGGTTGTGAGCTAGCCCCATACAGACTACCTAAATACCTCCCAATGAGGTTATTTGCCTTGGAGTACTACATGAAAATAATAAATTCAAATGAGGTAAACTTTGTTAAAGCCAAAAAGAAATCCCATCTCAAAATCAAAGACCAATTAGGTCCCTTTATTTGTAATAGCAAAGAAGTTGTGAAGGAGGCAGACCTAATCCTTTAGAGATTGAAACAAAACCAGAGCTTCATATGGAGATATGATCCCTTGGACTTCATCTGCAAAAGAAGGCAAAAGAACAAGATGGCCCCCTATATCCATCACCACATCCCTGAAATAGAAAAATATGCCAACTAGTTGCAATGGGTGGAAAACACTTTATAGGATAGGGATAATATAGAAGTTGTTGTGGAAAACACATTAATTGATCTAGAAAAACAACTTGATGAGGATTCTTTCCTGCAGGTGCTAGAACAGTCAGATAGGCCAGAACAATTAGATAAGCTAGATCAGTCAACTAGGACAGAACCATCAGAGGTACTAGAAAAATCAGACATACCAGGGGAATCAAGCAGGCTAGACAAATCAGACAGACCAGAGACAACCATGAGTACCCCTCTAGTTATACAAACTCCTCTAAATGAGGAGAAATGCCTAAAGAGGAATAGGGAAGGGGCCACCACTTTAGCAAGGGAAACTTCACAAACTTATGCAGAAACAAGCCAAACCAAAAGATAGAAAGTCAATCCTATCTCTAAACAGGAATACACAGAGGAGACAACTAAGGTTACAAGCAAAGAAAGAGATAGGAGTAGGATTACCACTCCATCTGGAGGCATCCTAGAACCTTCTACATCACACACTCACATTTTGGAAAGGAAACAAAGTGTCGAGGTATCCTCTTTCAGAATGCCAGCAGATAAAGACCAAGATATTAAGGAGAGATACAAAGAAATAAAGGCTAGAAATGAGAGGCTGAAATCCCAAACCTATGCACAATATCTGAAGATGACCCCTACGAATCAAACAAGGCTTATGTTAGCCTTTAATGTCAAAGAGGGGAAAATGCAGATGACCTTCATCAAACTAACCACTCAGTAGCCAAGAACAACAACAAATTTTAAAAGGGTGGACTTTGAAGCACTAGCAAGGGATATTCATCCCATTGACTAGATTGAACTACACAAGCAAATAAGGGAGATGATTTACTCCACATTGACAGGAAAGACCATTGCTTCCCACCAATTACAGAACTCCCTAAACAATATATCAGCAGAGTTCCAGTTGGAGAAGGCCTCCTCACAGGCCAAAGATACTAGAATCAAGTCCTTAGATGACTTAATCATAGATTTGGGACATGATGCCAAAGATGTAAAGGCCACAAAATAGCTAATAAAAAAGAAAAATGATGATATTTCTGCACTCAAGAAGCAGCTAAAGATACTTTAGTTGCATCATCCTTAGACAAAGGAAGTTCTGGAGGCACAACAAGGACATGAAGAGCTCATGGACTTGGTCCTGAAGCTAAATGATCAACTCAAGGAGACAAAGAAGGAGTTGGACACTTTAATTCAATCGAAGCAAACTGACTTGGCCACAACTTCTAGAACGGTCATCCCCATAGTGTCAATATTAGTGCCTTTCACAATGGTAGCATCATTGGCACCTACAACTCCACCTACCGCAGCACTTCCAGTTACAACTGTGTCCACTACATTAGCAGGTACATCAACTAAGAAAGCAGCAGAACTGGTAAAATCCATGGAGGAGATGTCCATCCAGGCTACAGAGCTCAAAAGATTAAAGGAGAAAGTGGCAAGTTTGGAAACTGATTGCAAACTTTCCCAAATTTAGCAAAGAGAAGAAACATAGAAAGCCCAAAGAATGGGTGAGAAAATCAAAGTCCTAGAGAAAGATTTGACACTGCAGAAGCCACTAGGACAGACTAAAGAGATGCTCTAGGCCAATATCATTGACTCTGTCAATGATATTTGGCCATCAATCCAAGTTATATTTGAGAAAACAGAATTGGTGAAGATAGCCACTGAAGCCATCCAGAAAGTAAGGGAAGAATTAGGAGACAAACCTGAGGATGCGAATCGACTCATCCACTTCCTAAACAACAAGAACAAATATGAGCTCCAAGAGCTTAACATAGAAGATAGGATTGAAGTCATTTTGGAGATTAGAAAGGTTCTTTCCAAAAGAAACCTCATGCATAACTTAGAAGAGAAGTGCCATAACATGTAGGTAGCCATTGACAGGTTAATGGCTAAGTTTCAGATTTTGAGGGACAAAGGTCTTCCCAGTCCTATAGTCATCAATGAAAAACTCATGACCCAATTGGACTATAGTGATAAAATCAAGAGATTGGCCAAGGAATAAGCCAACTCTTCGGCCATTAAAGCCCTGCCAACAGGAAAATTATTATATGATACATTGGAGAACCTGTTTTTCGCCAAGCCCAATTTTGCAAAATACACAGAGGCAGATGAGATTTACAGAAGAATGTTGAAAGTGAGATTGCTTGAGGTAGAATGGTCGGAGAAAGTGACATATTTACTATGAAAAAGTTTTACATCAGAGATTTACCACACTAAATCTGAAGGCAACTAGGTGAAATAGGTAAAAGACAAATCAGCAAGGTCAAAGAGTAACAAAGTCAAAGAGTATCAGTGAAAGATAAAAGTAAAAAGAATTCTAACATAGAAATACCACAACTATCAATCAGCTTAAAGGGCTCAAAAATCAATACAAAGAGCCAGAAACACCACAATAAAAGGGACAACAAGAAGCAGTTCTACATCTGTCTCTATCTTAATGCATGAAGATATTTTATTCCTTAGATTAAATCTCAAATTGTTATGAGATATTTAGTAATTATTTTTTGTATAAATACTTCACGTTTTGAAGTATGTAGGGTGGATTCCAAGACATTTCTATAGATTTCTCTCAAATCAAAGTTTTATTGCATCAATGACTGGATTGGCTTGCTGGATCAAGGAATAAATATCAGATATTTTACAGGATTCTTCTGTAAAGTGAAATACAAATAAGTATTCTTCCATGTTCAATGTTGTTTTTCCTTATGTTTTTTCCATAATCTTATTTGTTTCCCTAAAATCTAAATGTATAGCAAGGAATGGTATTTCATAAATTGCTTGAATGCACTCTATCTTGATTGTTTTACATTCTGAATGTTTTCCCCTGAACTATCTTAGCCAGGGAATTCTTAACTGCTCCTTAGCTTCCGTAGTTTCTCCTCTGGTCTATAGCAAATGATTCTTAATTTCCCTTTGCTCATGATCATTTTCTGTTCTTCATTCTAATCTTGGTCCAAGGATTCTTAAATGCCCTTTCACCCTGGTTAGAATTACTTCACCCACTAGGCCTAAAGATTTGCATTTTGTTTTGCTAGCTTATCCTGTGAACATTCCCTTTAATGATTTGGTCCAATTATGCTATCCATTCGTTGACTCCATAGCCCAATGGCTTGAAGACCTAGCTCTATCCATCTGCTCCAAGAATTCCACTACCCAACCCTAAAATCAAAACCAAAACCCCATGAACACTAAGAACTAGCCTAAAATCCCATAAAAACAAAGCTAAATTATAAAGAGAGAGCCCTCTCTGGACTTAGATTGGATAGAGCCTAAGCCTAAAAGATTGGTTTGTGGTTACCTCAAAGGTTTCCTTCTTCTAATAACTTCTAGGGAAAACTTCTGAGTGATAACATAGTGGCGACCATATTGGGGAACTCAAATCCTCAGTATTAATAAACCTTTGAGAAAATTGCAAATATTTGCTTCAAACCTCTTGAATGGTTTATTAGAAGTTATTTACAAAATTTCACAAAAAAAAAGGTAATTCTGGCTTCAAGGAGAACTCACTATACTAGGGCTAATCCAGATCCAAAACTTGCCCCAGTAGTGGATAATCCCAACCTGATTTCGAGAAGATCTAAAATAAAAGAGAGTTCAGTTAGTCCAACACCTTCAATCAAAGAAGATTCATGCCCTGATGAGTTGGTTTTTTAGAAGACCTCCCCTTTGATGAGTCATTTGACCTTTCCCTATTTAGAATTAGGTTTGAAAGTGCACTTGATGACATAGTTCTAGATCCAAAGTTTATTGCAGATCTTGAAGTCCGAAAGGAAAACCATTCAATTGATAATTATATTCTAAATTCCCCTCAATAATCCCTTACTACTGCTAAGATCCCTGAGCTTTCTGAACCAGTTTCAACTACCCTTAGTTCACCATTATTCCCTTCCACCTCTAAAATTCATTCCTCGCCTCCATTTATACCTTCACTTCCCTACCAACCTACCATTACCCATCAATCACCTATTACTCCTAGTTCTCCATCAACTACTGTATCATCTCCTAGTAACCCAACGCCACTTCTTAACTCTACCCAACTTAGAGCCATCGAAAATAGATATGCTCCTCTTGTGTTACTTGCCCCACTTGGTGCCATGCCACAAGACTACCAAAACAAAATTATCCAATTTGATGGCATAGGACCTTATACAACACAACATCATGTAAACAAAATAACAGACTATTTTGAATTGCACAAAATTGATATCGGAGATGTTCAAATGAGACTTTTTGCTCAGACTCTAGCTCGTGATGTTAGGAAATGATTTATAGTTTTACCTGCTAATAGCATAGATAGTCTAGATATATATTTATCAGCAATTTTTAAATAGATGAGAAAATAAAAGGAACCCTCTGCAGATCTGTTATCACTCAGGTTGTCCTTAAAGCTCCTTAAAGGATATGGCCGAGGTAACCACAAACCAATCTTTGGACTGCAGGTCCTAGCCTACCTGCAATCAGAGAGGGCTCTCTCTTTATAATTTAGCTTTGTTGAAGATGATATTAGGCTAGCTAATGAGTTCAGGGGGTTTTTTTCATGTTTGGTGGGATGGGGATTCTTTCAAATAGAGTTGGGATGCATAGTGTGAGAAGTTCAAACCATTGGGCATGGAGTCATGGATTAGGCTTGATGTTGCGTTTTCTTGGTCACAAGAGGAATACAGAGCAGGATAGCTACACATAAAACAATATCGAGCTAGAATAAAGATGGAATGAATGTTAGTGAATGAAAGGTAACTAAGTAGGTCTCATTATGCTAACAGAGGGAAGGTGAATGAACATTTATATAGGAGCAATCAAGGATTCCTAAACAACATTCATATATGAGGGAACTAGTGTAAATATGAGCAAATCAGTATTCATATTTAGGACTAATTCAGAGGAAAGCATAGATAAATCACAGAAATTGAGAACAGAATACAACTAAGTGAGCTCTGAACTATTCTTTCTTTCTACTATTTAGATAGTGAAACAATGATGGCATAAACACATTTAAACTGTAAACAGAGATAAGAAACACTTATTGGGCTATGTAGAAGCGTTAGGATTCCATAGTCACTCTTCAGACATTAAAACACAACAGTCAGTTCATCTCCCAAACATTCTAGCGATCTTTGATTATAGAGACTCTCAGAAAACACAATGCAAGTCTAGAGAGGAAGTTATCGACCAACCAACCCTTTACATAAATACAGAGGGTTGTTTAAATAGAAAATATTTACAAACATCCCTTGAACAGGTGTCAAGGGAGAAGATATCTCAAAATATCTATCAAAACAGAGCCAAAAGAGATCTGTGCAATAACTACTTCTAATGCTAAGTTGTGCTGGAAATAAGTGCAATAAAATATCTAAAACAGCTGCACATGAGGGAGCAGCCTCATCAAAATGGCTCTTTAGGGCTGCACAAGGTCCTGCAGCTTCAAAAATGGACTGAAAGAGTGCCTTGAGCCACGCGCTATCCTCTGTGTGATAATTGCGCAATTAAGGAAGCAGCGCTGCTCCAAAAATATGACTGGGAACAATGTCTCTGCAATAACTCTGCCTTGAAAGCCTTCATCTATGCCTTTAGGTGGCTTTTAAAGCAACAAAATAAGTGTTTTTGAGCATTAATGGCTAAATGATGCTTTGTTGACTTTGCTGGGCTTGCTTTGCTTTCATCTGATTTGAAAAACTGGATTGATACTCTTTGCCGCATCCTGTTGTGGTCACCAACAACCCCCCTCTTTGTTTGATATTAGTGATGACATCAAGCAAAGGGGGACCCTTAACCAAAAATCCAAAAAATATTTTGTTTAAAAAATCTTTTGTATTAACTCCCTAAGAGCTATATCGCGTCGCAAAGGAAAAAAGAAGTGCTTTCCCAACGCGCATAAATACACTGAAAAGGAGCGACGCGAGAACCCATCGCATCGCGTGCATTAAAAGCGCTTAAAAAGGGAAAACATAAAGAATCGCCGACGGCCAATATGCGACGTCGCTCGTCGCAATGTCGCATAATGCAGCACAGAGTGACAAAGCAAAAACCTCGCGACCTTGCGATCTTGCGATATGCGATCTGCGACCATGCAAAGCTGCGACCTGCGATCTATGGTGTGCGACGAATGAGACTATCAATTGCTGCGATGCCACTTATTTACATCGCAATCTTCGATGCTGCGATGCAAATCGCAGAAACCATTCATCGCAGGCATCCCTCGGCATGGTCTGTGAGCCCAAAATTAGGCGCGCACCTTACGGAAAATTAATGATTGTACGCCTGTGTATCCAAAGATGATTATGTTGCGTTTTTCGAAGAGTCAAGTCATAATGGGTGACATAATTATGCATTCATTAGAACTTAATGCTTTCATGTCAATCTTTTCTTCTGTCTCTTTTCATTTACATGAACTATAAGTCAGCAACTGATATAAATCTATATGTAGGAAACATCTAAGGAAAAGCGCCAGAGCTAGAAGAACAGAAAGGAGATGACTTCGCAGATGGATACCGCATACAGCAGGGCCGCGGATTCCAGAGTATCACTCAACAAATGTTGATGGAAATAGACTATCCAGAACTCAGAGTAAAAGGCGCACAAAAGCAAAGCGTTTATGAAAGATCCTGAAGCCCAAATTGGGTAAAGAAAAAAGAAAAATGCTTAAGGGGAAAGACGTCTCAGAAAATCCTGGAACAAAGAATGGAAACAAGTTTCAATTCAGAAAATCGTTCAGGCAACAAAATCCCCAGCTCATTGAGTCATTCGCACGGCCAGAAACCGAAATAGCAACAGCACAATCTGTTTGAAAGAAATCTGAGTTGTACCAAGTATACATGCCGTGAAGACACTCCTCCAGAAGAACACTTTCAAAAATATGTTCTAGTTTGTCAGAAAGAGGTGCCAGCTCTTGTTATTTCTAATTTTCAAGCTCGAACAAAAGGAAAGGACAAGCAGCCAACTCTCTCACGGCGAACAGCGCATCGCTTACAGCACTAAGGAGCAGATACAGAAATGGTTAGAAATTAGATTCAGTTTTTAGAAATAAATTTGTTTTAGTAAAAGGGCGGTCATTTGAAGCCGTTCCCTAAATTTGTGTAATTAAAATTAGCCGGTTAGTAGTATTTAACCCTTCTCGTTGCATTGGAGAAGGGTCCGAAAATTTGTCAAAAAACTTGTCCTCAGAACATGCACTTTTGCACCCTCGGAGGGGGTTTTTGATGAATGGACGGATCGAGATTTATTTATGTTTGCATTTTAATACCTGCTACTGATGTTGCACTTCTGTACTCTTAGTAGGCATTAGAAGTAAGTAGAAATAGATCGTTATTGCTTAAGGTCTGTGAGTATAAAATCAGTCATAAATGGTACTTTTATCTCTTGACGAATTTTTGCTTGCATTCTTAGAGTAATATATAGCTGATGTTGTTTATATGTTAATGTATGAATGAATGGACTACCATTTGGCACTTTTGTACGGTGGAGTCATTGATTTGTGCTTAATACATGAATAACTGATTATGCGATATGCTGTTCACAACCGTTTTGCTTAACTTTTTATGCAGGATGGTTCATCTTAATTGATTTATATTCTCATAATAGCTGAATAATCTTCATTACCAGTTATTGTGTGAAATCTTTCTAGATCGCATAATGGAAAAAGTTCTATCCCGGGTTAGTGTAGATTAGATGTGTTGTTCTTGTTAGATTAAAGTAGTATAAAATTCAGTCTCAGAGTTTAGAATTAAATTAGCTTAGAAATAATTCCAGATTTTCATTATCATATTCTACACACACACATCACCAAACTCTACACACACACACCCCTTAGATCGGGAAGCTGGTCCCGTTATCCCCAGTCGGACCCGCTACACCAAACGGGCACGGAGCTGCCAACCAGGTTCCCGACCGGGTGGCTATCCCCCTTGTTGTTAACCCGATTTCAAGGCCCTCAACATATTTGGCACTAGAAGGAGAGCACGAACTATGAATTGCACCTAAAGCAATATCTAAATACCATTCTGAGAGTAATACACCCTCATCAACTCCCTCGACTTCTCCAACACGGTTAAACCCGGAATTTGAAGTCGCTCGAGTATCCACCACTGCTACATATTCGAATATATCAGACCAACCTATCATTGAACCCCCTGAAATTCAAACTTTGATTCGTAAACTCCAGGGATTCTCTATTTTTAACCAGAAGTCTGATAAATCTAAAAGCAGCGTGACTTCGCAGTACAACCCTGCTCATCCCCTTACCAGATTAAAGAGTGAAAATTTTGGCATACAACCAAGTGAACTCCCTCTTCCTACCAGGAAAAGAGCAAGGAAAACACCACCAGAGTCTGACAGTAAGACTCCTTCATCCACTTCGTCCATATCAACTCCCTCACCACGAAGTCAACCACCCACTTTTCCATTCCAACTCACTCACCCATCTTCTACAAACCTTCCTCTTCAAACATCAAAGATCTTAATATCTTTATCTTCTCAGCATCAGGGATCATCTTCTGCACTTCCATTAGCTAACAGCTCAACGATGGCCCAGTCTCCATGGAACAATCCTGGGGAGGTTTTAATGCCTCCACCCCTGAGCCCTATACTAGCCCATCCTGAGAAATGGCTGCCTAAATTCAATCCTGAAGCAGGCATGCTAGCCGAGGAACATATCAATAATTTCATGCTTTATGTTAATCTCAACGGAGTCACTAACGAAGACGCTGTTGTCCGGCTTTTCCCTTATACAATGCAAGGAACAGCCGGGTCATGGTACTTTTCATTACCTTCCGGATCCATCACAAGCTGGGACATTTTTCAAAGTCAGTTCCTCACCAAGTTTGGTGATGACAGATCCACAGCGACATTGATCAATGACCTATCTAATCTTAAGGCTGAGGCTAGAGAACCCATTAAAGATTTTAACTTACGGTTCAATAAGATCCTCAACAAAATCCCCGCTGCTTCACAACCCAGCGAGGAAGTAAGATGTGAATGGTACATCACGGCTTTACCTCCAAAATTGGCTATCTTCGTAGATAGGGCAAACAAGACCACCTTAGTTGACAACTTGATAGAAGCGTTAGCAGTGGAAAAACGCGTGGTAGCCCTAGAAAAGAGATCTGCTATAGAAGAACGCAAACCTAAGAAGATCTCTTTCAAAGAAGACACCAAGAAGAAGCAAACGAAAGACCCTTTCGATTTGGAAGGATTACAAAAAGTGTTGAAAGCCATGTCCAATGAGATGATTGATATTAAGAAACAAGTAGCAGATACTTCTTCGAAAAAGCCCTTTAGGACTTTTAAAAGAAATCCTCCTATGGAGGTAAAACCACCCAGTGTTGTCTCAAACGTTGAATCTGAAGAAGACGAAGAAGAAGAGAATACCACTGAAGGGCAGACCGACGAGGAAGAGGTTGTAGAACTACAAGGAATGTGGGACTTCATCCTCCCACGAGAAGAGGATCAAGAAGCATTTCCTATTAGCACGAGAAGCAAAAATCAACTTGATCCTCCCCAAACTGCCCCAAAACAAAAGGGCGCAAGCCCTGCAACAAAAGAAAAGGTCGCAACAAAAAAGACAACTACTAAAGTGACCCAGCTTAGCCCAGTCCAATCTGATCAAACGCCTCCATCAAGAACACTAATAGTGTCGAATGAAATGGAGTATAACATCATTGATGACATGAAAAAGACTAGGGCTAATATCACTCTGTATGAATTGAGTAAATTGAAACACCAGCAGAAAATAATGATGAAAGAATTACATGCTGTGCCTACTACATCTTTACCTACAGCTGTAGCTTCCCACAATCCTCCAACCGACACGATCAATAAAATTGATCCAAATGACATCGCCTTGATTGGAGGAAGATCAAGATCTCATTCTCCTCCTTTTCTTCTCACATATGAAATCTTCAACAAAAACGTGCACAATTGCTTGGTCGATTCTGGTGCTTCAACGAATATTTTACCCAGGTCAATATGTGCCAAATTGAATGTGCAACCTCAAAAATCTGCAGTACGTATAGTTCAACTTGATCGATCCCAAGTCGAAGTGATTGGTGAACTTAATCAGGTGACCATAAGATTGTCGTCTAACCCAAAAGTGTGTCAGGTTATCGACATTCTAGTAGCTGATATCCCTGAGTTCTATGGTTTGATTCTTAGCAGGGATTGGTCAGAGAAACTCCACAGATATTTCTCAACCGACTGGTCGCACATGTGGTTACCATACAATGGCAAACCAAATCAGATAAAGGTTGAGCGAGAGTTGCACCAAAAATACATAGTGACAGAACTGGAAGGAGAAAATGAAGCCATAACGTACAATAGCAGCATTGTAGGCAATTACGCAATAGATTCTTTCCTAGGCAATTTCAATGCTCATATTTCACCATACTTAGAGAATTCAGTTCTATCCCAAGTTGAAAATTTCTCCCAAACTGATGACTCAAAATGTTTTAGTTTTTTAGATAATTCTATAAATACATCTTTATTTTGGAAATTATATTTTGACGGATATAAATCCAATGAGGGAGCAGGAGCAGGATGCGTTCTGATTAACCCAGACGGGAACAAGATTATGCTTACGTGCAGACTTGAGTTCGATTGCACGAACAACACAGCGGAGTACGAAGCCTTGGTTCAAGGCCTATACAAAGCAATCGGATTGAACGTTAAGTATCTTCAGGTCTTTGGAGATTCGGAGATCGTCGTGAAATAGGTACGTAACACCATACATTGCCTGTCAAGTCATTTAAAGCATTATCAATCGTTAGTTCAAGATCTCACTACACATTTCATAGCATTCAACATCTCGTCAATTCCAAGAATTCAAAACGCGAGCGCAGACCTGTTAGCTAACGTGGCCTCTAGACTTATCCCTTCCGAAGATTTTAGTCCTGATAGGTTTTCAATAGAATTAATCTTTAGAGCATCCATCCCTGACAATATCACCAATTGGAGAGTGTTCAATGACGATCCTGACATCGTAAATTTCCTTACTTCTGAAGGATCCTACTCAAATCAAATAATCGACGAAGACCATCATGATCACCAAATACAACAAAATGGCTCTAACAATGCTATACCGAAATCAGTGGTCAAGTTAGAAGATTTATATGATTTGAAAAGTCGGTTTAAAAGGTCCGCCAATGCTAAACTTTGCAGTTCTACCCTGAACTATGAATTAGTAAACCTAGGGACCGATCAGAAGCCACAAAACGTTAACCTAGGTCACGGCCTAGCCCCAGAAGAGAAATCAGCATATATCCATCTTCTGAGACAATACAAAAACGTTTTTTCCTGGAATTACGATGAGCTAAAGACATACAACACTTCTATCATTCAACATGTTATCCCTATGATCGACAATGAAAAACCTGTCCAGCAGAAGCTCAGAAAAATACACCCTAACCTAGAAAATCAGATAAAAACTGAGTTTAATAAGTTGTTGAGAGCCAGAATAATCTTCCCCATCAGGCATTCCAAATGGGTATCCAATATGGTTCCCGTCAGGAAGAAAAACGGAGACATTAGAATCTGTATCGATTTCCGAAATCTCAACAAAGCTTGTCAGAAAGATAACTTTCCCCTCCCACCTATGGAGCAAATATTACAGGCAGTAGCAGGCTCGGAATTAATGTCATTCCTGGATGGATTTTCAGGATACAATCAAGTACTGGTGCATCCCGATGATCAGTTAAATACTACGTTCCGAACCAAATGGGGCACTTATGCATATCGGAAGATGCCATTTGGTCTGATCAATGCTGGAGCTACCTTTCAGAGAGCCATGGACATCGCGTTTAAAGGGTTAGTCAATAAATCAGTAGTGATTTACCTGGATGATACAACAGTGTACTCCAAAAAATGAAACAGCCATCTCAAAGATTTGAAGCAAATCTTTCAAAGATGCTTGAGGTATGGGATTTCGCTCAACCCAAAGAAATCTTTCTTTGCATTAAGCGAAGGGAAATTGCTCGGATTCATAGTGTCGAAATCTGGTATTCACATAGAACCCGACAGAATCAAGGAAATTTCCGAAATATCCATACCCCATAACAAGAAAGCCATGCAATCCTTCCTTGGATAGATCAATTTTGTCAAAAGATTTGTCCCGGATTTTTCACGTATTATTTCTCCCTTACAAAATATGATAAAAAAGAATTCAAATTTCAAATGGGGTCTAGATGAGCACGAAGCATTCAACTTAATCAAACAAGCTATCATCAATGCTCCATCTTTGGCCATCCCAAATTTTTCAGAATCTTTTACCTTATACACTTTTGCCTCAGAGAAATCCTATGCCGCGATTTTGACCCAAGAAAATCAAGAGAAAGCGGAAGCTCCAATCGCATTCTTTAGATCGAACTTACAAGGTGCTGAAATTAATTACTCAGACGTAGAGAAACAAGCATATGCTGTTTTCAAAGCAATCAAATATTTCAGACCTTTCTTGCTTAAAGCCCACACTAAAGTCGTAGTACCGTTTCCGGCGGTAAGAAACCTTTTGGTGCAGAAAGACGTGGGCGAAAAGAGAGCTAATTGGATTACCGCTTTACAATAATATGATCTTGAGATCAAACCAGCAAACATCGTAAGAGGTCAAGGCTTCTGCAAGATGTTAGCCGGAGCATCGCAAATCTCGGAGAACTCATCTGAAGAGGTACAAGTGCATGAGGTAAGCCTAAACAATGCAGAATCATCATATGTTGATACCATTTATTTTCTTAAGAACGGGTATGATCCATCACGTTTGGATCATACCAAGAAAAGAGCTTTGAGATTAAAAGCTAAACAATACCAGCTCATAAATGATGTCTTGTTTAAAAGGAATTACGATTCTGTGCTTCTTAGGTGTCTTGAGAAAACTGAAGCCGAAAAGGTTTTGCAGGAACTCCACGATGGACCAGCAGGTGGACACTATGCCGGAGATGCTACTGCACATAAAATCTTGTGTGCAGCATATTATTGGCCCACGCTGTTCAAAGACTCATACAATCACGTAAGGAAATGCCAAGTCTGCCAGACTGCTACAGGAAAACAAAGGAAACCGTCCATGCCACTACAACCAGTCAACATCGACCAACCATTCAGTCAATGGGGCTTGGACATAATAGGTGAGATCGTTCCTCACTCTTCTAAGTAGCATAAGTATATCCTTACGGCAACTGATTATTTTACCAAATGGGTAGAAGCAGTTCCTCTCAAGACAGTTCATTCTGAAAACATTATTGAATTCATAGATCAATTTATCATAACTAGGTTTGGATTGCCAACGGCATTAATGTTTGATAACGCTTCATATTTTTCTGGAAATACTATGACTGAGTTTGCGCTTAAAAGAGGGTTCAAACTGAAATATTCTGCCAACTACTATCTGCAAGGTAATGGATTGGCTGAATCAACAAATAAGAACCTAATCAGAATTATCAAAAGAACAGTCGACCAAAACCAAAAGAATTGGCACAAAGCGCTGGTAAATGCTTTATGGGCTGATAGAATCACAAAGAAAGCTTCAATCGGCACTTCTCTCTTTAATTTAGTTTATGGGAGAGAAGTGGTTCTTCCGACTCACCTAGTCATTCCCTCTTTGTCTTTAGTGAAATATATCGATGAGGTATCTACTTCCTCTTTACAATTAAGACAAATGGAAATAATCAAACTAGAAGAGCAAAAAGAACAAGCTAAGAAAACCCATGCTCATCACCAAGCTCTAATAAAATCTTCTTTTGACTCAAGCATCATAACCAGAAAAAACTTTCAGATGGGTGATTTAGTTTTGAAATGGGATAAGGCTCATGAAGAAAAGGGCAAACATACGAAATTTCAAAAGCTGTGGCTTGGCCCTTTTCAGATTGTAGAAGTCGTAGGCCCGTCTACATTCGTATTGCAGGATCTGGCAGGTAGGAGAGATTCTTTACCTGTCAATGGACTGATTCTTAAATTATATTTTCCATAGAAGAGAATTCTTCTAAATTTTTGTAGGATAGATTTAGTTTTTAGTTTTTATTTTGTTTTTTTTTTCTCTTTTTATGAATAAAACCCGTTGTAAATGATCATTTAAAAAGGATTCATGAAAGAGCACGCCAATTCTCTATCAGATTTTGATTTCGCTTGTACAAATAGCAAAATTTTTTGAAAATCTGAATTTTATTATTGACAAATAGAGTTAACTTCACTTTGATTATGATACTCGTTTCAACCTCCAAAAAACTTTGACAAAAGCAACCTTTGGTAAAAAAATTGTTTTGTATCAGCACAATGAAAGGTATCATCAATAATAAAATAAGCATTATCTGCAAATCTGTTGTTTTCAAAAACTCTATTATTATCGTCCAGAGCTTTCTTAAGGAAAAACAATGACTTCCTCCCTGTTAAAAGGAAATTACAGCATTCAGAGAAACAATCCAAGAAAAACACTATATCTCAAAGAATAAGAGGTCTCATCACGAGTCGGCTTATCATGATCACAGATATTATAACTTGCTGACTTTGCCAATACTGTCTATCAAAACAGGGCAACGACTTAAGATTGTTGCAATCAAAAGACAAGAGGTCTCATCACGAGCCGGCTTGTTTAGCAAAAGTGTAAATCAAGTGAATGACTGTGTCATAATTTGGCCACCAAACCAATACATTGTTCTTTAGAGAATTAAAAAAGGAAAAGTGTGTCAAAAAGGATTTTTCTCTGGAATGTTGCGAGTAACCTTAAGCAGGAAAAAGGATCATTGCTGGATAACATGGTAACCCTGTCGAGGTTATGGACGCTTGCGGGCAGCAGAGGCTCTACCTACGACAAATGAGCATACTTTTAAGCCAGTACGCAGAGAAGACCTTATTTTATCTTTAATCAAGACCAAGTAATGTCTAATGCGAATGCAAGAAAAATCCTGAGGGAGCAAGCAATTGGGATATGAAAAGGGTTGAGACAAAATATCGTTGACAAGGTGAGGGACCGTAATCTACTCTATCTGTCCATAACAAAATTTAGACATATAAAATTTTTGCTGTTTCGGAAGTGAACGGTCAATAGAAATACAGAGATAACTGGTTCTTCACAGTGAATCGCCATTGTTGTGGTCACCAACAACCCCCCTCTTTGTTTGATATTAGTGATAACATCAAGCAAAGGGGGACCCTTAACCAAAAATCCAAAAAATATTTTGTTTAAAAAATCTTTTGTATTAACTCCCTAAGAGCTATATCGCGTCGCAAAGGAAAAAAGAAGTGCTTTCCCAACGCACATAAATACACTGAAAAGGAGCGACGCGAGAACCCATCGCATCGCGTGCATTAAAAGCGCTTAAAAAGGGAAAACCTAAAGAATCACCGACGACCAATATGCGACGTCGCTCGTCGCAATGTCGCATAATGCAGCACAGAGTGACAAAGCAAAAACCTCGCGACCTTGCAATTTTGCGATATGCGATCTGCGACCATGCAAAGCTGCGACCTGTGATCTATGGTGTGCGACGAATGAGACTATCAATTGCTACGATGCCACTTATTTACATTGCAATCTTCGATGTTGTGATGCAAATCGCAGAAACCATTCATCGCAGGCATCCCTCGGCATGGTCTGTGAGCCCAAAATTAGGCGCGCACCTTACGGAAAATTAATGATTGTACGCCTGTGTATCCAAAGATGATTATGTTGCGTTTTTCGAAGAGTCAAGTCATAATGGGTGACATAATTATGCATTCATTAGAACTTAATGCTTTCATGTCAATCTTTTCTTCTGTCTCTTTTCATTTACGTGAACTATAAGTCAGCAACTGATATAAATCTATATGCAGGAAACATCTAAGGAAAAGCGCCAGAGCTAGAAGAACAGAAAGGAGATGACTTCACAGATGGATACCGCATACAGCAGGGCCGCGGATTCCAGAGTATCACTCAACAAATGCTGATGGAAATAGACTATCCAGAACTCAGAGTCAAAGGCGCACAAAAACAAAGCGTTTATGAAAGATCCTGAAGCCCAAATTGGGTAAATCAAAAAGAAAAACGCTTAAGGGGAAAGACGTCTCAGAAAAGCCTGGAACAAAGAATGGAAACAAGTTTCAATTGAGAAAATCGTTCAGGCAACAAAATCCCCAGCTCATTGAGTCATTCGCAAGGCCGGAAACCGAAATAGCAACAGCACAATCAGTTTGAAAGAAATCTGAGTTGTACCAAGTATACATGCCGTGAAGACACTCCTCCAAAAGAACACTTTCAAAAATATCTTCTAGTTTGTCAGAAAGAGGTGCCAGCTCTTGTTATTTCTAATTTTCAAGCTCGAACAAAAGGAAAGGACAAGCAGCCGACTCTCTCACGGCGAACAGCACATCGCTTACAGCACTAAGGAGCAGATACAGAAATGGTTAGAAATTAGATTCAGTTTTTAGAAATAAATTTGTTTTAGTAAAAGGGCGGTCATTTGAAGCCGTTCCCTAAATTTGTGTAATTAAAATTAGCCGGTTAGTAGTATTTAACCCTTCTCGTTGCTTTGGAGAAGGGTCCGGAAATTTGTCAAAAAACTTGTCCTCAGAACATGCACTTTTGCACCCTCGGAGGGGGTTTTTGATGAATGGACGGATCGAGATTTATTTATGTTTGCATTTTAATACCTGCTACTGATGTTGCACTTCTGTAATCTTAGTAGGCATTAGAAGTAAGTAGAAATAGATCATTATTGCTTAAGGTCTATGAGTATAAAATCAGTCATAAATGGTACTTTTATCTCTTGACGAATTTCTGCTTGCATTCTTAGAGTAATATACAGCTGATGTTGTTTATATGTTAATGTACGAATGAGTGGACTACCATTTGGCACTTTTGTACGGTGGAGTCATTGATTTGTGCTTAATACATGAATAACTGATTATGCGATATGTTGTTCACAACCGTTTTGCTTAACTTTTTATGCAGGATGGTTCATCTTAATTGATTTATATTCTCATAATAGCTGAATAATCTTAATTACCAGTTATTGTGTGAAATCTTTCTAGATCGCATAATGGAAAAAGTTCTATCCCGGGTTAGCGTAGATTAGATGTGTTGTTCTTGTTAGATTAAAGTAGTATAAAATTCAGTCTCAGAGTTTAGAATTAAATTAGCTTAGAAATAATTCCAGATTTTCATTATCATATTCTACACACACACACATCACCAAACTCTACACACACACACCCCTTAGATCGAGAAGTTGGTCCCGTTATCCCCAGTCGGACCCGCTACACCAAATGGGCACGGAGCTGCCAACCAGGTTCCCGACCAGGTGGGTATCCCCCTTGTTGTTGACCCGATTTCAGGGCCCTCAACACATCCTGATACACTTTGGCACTGAATCTGGGCCTTTTCTCACCACTGATACTTTTTAAACTGTCCCATCACCCCCTTCTGCCTTTTAATGCAAAAATAACTACTACTAATGTCCTCTGTGGCCATTGGAATGCTATCGGTGCTCTGGTCGATCAAAACTAGCTTTAAACTTTAAAAAATGGTGCAAACAGGAGGAAAAAGTGTTACCGACTGTGCCGAGGCCGAAACTGGCTATCTGAAGAAAAACTGGGCCTTGGAGCGATCTCAGAAAGCTTAGGGATGCATGAATTTCCTTATCAGGAGCCGGGCGCGGGCATATATGTGAAAATATGAACAAATTCCGCCTTTTCTTTTACACAGAAAAAGACCAATTTCTATTTAAAATTCATGAAAAACATAGGCGGGAGCGGCACTGTAGCAGAGATTAAATCTTGTCCGTTGGATCGCGCGAAGGCAGATCCAACGGCTGGCGCTAAATCGCATCGGGGCGGACCATTGGTCCCAATACATAAAACCTCCGAAATGTCGCGGACCTGAAATGCTTATATGCCCTTTCTTTATGGAGAGCGGGTCTGGTCCGTCGGCGATTTCATATCGGCGGATTTTAACAAAATCAATATGTGGACCTGAAATCCCTTAAAACTGCCCTTTATAACTTTCCGGCTCCGGAATATCGGAGCTTTCCCATTTCGCTGTACAAAGGCCTCCTTTCAGACCCGATAATTTTATATGCTGCATTTTATTAATACTTCGGCTCTGGAATAAGCAATGCTATATATGGGGCCGCGACTTAATAAAGATCGTTGATCTGAGGGCCCGAATGGGCGGCCGCGATTAAATCGGCATTTCGCTATTGGCGGGGACATGGGGCAGGACTTTATACAATTGCGATCGCCGAAATGGGAGATCGCCGACAAGATCTAGGTCGTTAATCTTAGTGGGGGCGATGGACGGCTGTGATGCAATATTGTTGAAAAATGCGGGTTTTTACGTTGTAACTTAAGTTTTATAAAAAACTTGAGTTTAAACGATAAAACAAAAAAGGGGAGTTGCGATAAAAAAGAGTATATGCGGGATATATGGGAAAATATGATGGAGGAAACCTCCGATAGCGATATCGCATCAGGGCAAAAAAGGAATGGGGGCATATATATATGGGCCAGCACTGTTATTACCTCCGACACCGATATCGCGTCGGGGGGGGGGAAATCCATCGGAGGAGGGTTTATATGTATAGAAGGGGGCTATAAAGCATCGGAAGGGTTTTTTTCCTTTGAAGAAAGGTAAAATGAAATCGGAGGAAGGTTGTTAATGCATCGGAAGGGGTCCGAAGCATGGCGAGAGCGTTTTGAGCCTTGAAAAAAGGTTAAAACATGGATAATGGAGGGTTTGCACAGATGAAAGGAGGGATTTTATGCATAGGAAGGGGTCCTAATGCATTTGGAAGATGGTTTGAGGGGGGATGTGAGGGCTCTTGCTCAGTTTCAGGTAAACTTAGCAATTACCAAGTGTACTTATGGTTATTTTTCAAATAGGGGGAGGGGATAAGTATATAGGAGAGTTATTAACATAGTTTTAGTAGGGGAAGGGGAAATAGATAGGGAGCTACATAGTAAAGTTAATAGTTAACATGACAAATGATCAGAGAGCGCTAAGAATGATGTCTTAGGCTATCAATGGGGGAAAATGACTGATAGAAGAAGTGTGAACATTCCTTTAGTGAAGCAGATCTTCACCAAGGCAGATAATATGGAGAATGATGAATCTAAGAGGTATCAAGCAGATCTTGACCTCTTTAGGGGAAGTTAGTGAGTGATTTGGGGGAGAGGAAGAAGGGGGAAGTTAGACATGCATTTATTGAAGTCCTCCAACTGAAAAATCAGCTTCAACTTGTGATATGATAGATATAACACTTGACAATATGAAATGGATCACAAGCCATGATTCTGCAACCACAAAACTACCTACCCGGCCTATTCACCTAGCATTTTCTCTTCTTTTTGGTTTGGGTGCACTTGAACTAGCATACCCAGCTTTTTGTTCTTTTCTTCTTGCTGTCCTCCTATCTACAACTACACTTATTGCATCCAGGGGCTCAGATTAAGCTGTTGAGCACCCTTGTTTCTCTACATATCTACAAATTTGCCAAGATTAAGCTGTTTGGACAGATGTTCATTCTCTATATTCTACAACAGGAAATTGAAACCTAGGGAAGCCAAGATTAAGTTGTTTGGCCCTCCCTTAACTGAAAACTCATTGAAATGGATCAACTCATAAAAAATGATACACAGCAGTGGCATTTAGACTAGCACACTCTCATGGATACTTCTCTGGCCATCTGTAGCAAATATGGAGCACTGCAACAAGCAAAGTATGACATATTTGGCATGTAAAAATGTCGATCATGAAAGATGATTAACCTGTTGCAGCAGGAGGCTAACAGTGGCTCCACTTGGGGATGGCTTTTCCTTGTGACAAGCCAAGAACAACAGGTTAGAAAGCCTTGATCCTCTGTAGTTGTTGTTAATTGAAAATTTCTTCTGTGCTAACTGCTGAATGACTAGAACTTTAAATTCTGAATGCAACACTCCTCCTTAACTAAAACACTATGAAAAATAGAGCATCGCCTGCTTTCTTCCACGTGCTTGATATTGCATACACTTTTGCTTGAGCACTGCCTTGTGAAATAAACACAAAAAGGGAATAAAACTGGAGCTCTTCTTTTCTTGTCTTTGAAAGGGTGCTGAAGTAAGTTGAAAATCCTCCTTTCTTTTTGATACTGTTGATTTGAAGACTACAAGCTGCAAACAGCTTCTCTTTAACATAAATCACTGTGATATGATAGCATTGCTCTTGCTGTTTTGATGAGATTACTGCAGAGACAGAGCTTAAAAATAGAGGACTTGCATTGACTGTGTCTTCACAAACTTTGTCGCTGCTCCTCTAACAATCAGACTGTTTATACAAAAATAAAAACAAAAGTGCTGATATATACAAATATCAATGTACAAAGAGATATTTAAAAAGCTGTGTTATGTTCAACAAAAGGGATCATGATAATGCTTCAGCATACGGCCATTTACAGGGCCTTCTTCAGTAGTGCTGCCCTCTACAGATTTGAGAAAATATGTGTTATTTCCCTGAATAGCAGAAATAACAAATGGCCCTCTCCAAAGGAAATCAAATTTTGCATGTTTTCCCTTGTCTTCTCTTCGTGAGTCCCACCTTAGAACTTTGTTGCCAACACAAAAATTCTCAGCCTTAGTCCTCTTATCAAACATCCTTTTGAGCTTCTCTTGCATAATTTGAGCTCTGTCATAGACCTGCTCTCTTGTCTGCTGCAAATGAATTGTTTGGTTTATCCTCCTTTGTATATCATTTGGCTCAACTTGAATCTCTTGCAGCAGCTTGATAATAGGAATGCCCAGTGATGAAGGAAATCTGGCCTCCATGCCATATACTAGCTCATAAGGGCTCATCCCAATGGATTTCTTGGTTGACAATCTGTCTGCCCATAGGGCATTTGTGAGCTTTCTATGCCAGTTCTTCTTGTTTTCTTCTAAGATCTTCTTGATAATACTGATCAGGCTCTTGTTAGATGACTCGGCTAAGCCATTACCTTGAGGGTAATAAGTTGTGGAATGGCCTAAAGTGATATGGAATTTATGGCAAAAATTGATCATCTTTTTGGATTTGAAAGCAGCGGCATTATCAGTGATGATCTTCTCAGGGCATCCAAATCTAGACAGGATATTGCACTCAAGGAATTAGATAATGGTGGTGTCATTGGCCTGCCTACATGGAATGGCTTCAATCCACTTGGTGAAATAGTCGGTGGCAGTTAGAATCCACTTATGTTGGCCTGAGGAAGAGGGATGGATTTCTCCAATGAAGTCAAGACCCCATTGCTGAAAAGGCTTTTCGGTTGAGATGGGTTTAAGAGGCAAGGGAAACAGCTTTCTTTTGCCCTCAAAGATTTGGCATTTGTGACATGAGATAGCAAACTTCTTTACATCTGCAAACAAAGAGGGCCAATAGAAACCAGCCCTTAAAATTTTATCAGCAGTGGACTTCCAATATAGATGTCCTCCACAGTCCCCTGCATGGAATTCTTACATGACATTTTTAGTTTCATTCATGGTCAAACAATTAAGCAATATGCCTTCATGATTCTTCCAAAATAAAGCACCATCTAAGACACAAAATTTCAAAGCCTTCATTCTTAAAAATCTCTTGGTCCTAGACAATCCTGGGGGAGAAAACAGGTTTAACAATACAAAGCATATGTCAGCATACCATGGGGATTGCAGAAAGGTGTCACTGATCTGTGGAGTCACCAGCTCCTGTTCATTGTCCAGTTGGTTGATGTCTAAGGCTTGAAAGTTTGTTTCAGACATCAGTTTGGCTAAACCTTGTCCCTTTATTAGCTTGGTTGGTTTTATTTCTATGTCATACTCAAGAATGTTAGCAATCCACTTGCCTCTTTTGCCTTCTAACCCCTCTTGGGTTAATATGTCTTTTACAATAGCATTTGGCACATAAGCAATCACATGTGAATATAAAATGTAAATTCTAAAGTCTTTGATTGCTTTAACAAGGGCATAGGCATGCTTCTCCATGATTTGGTACTTCAGGGGTGCATCTCTTAAGGCTCGGCTGAAAAAAGCAATTGGCTTTTCATTTCCTTGGTCATCCTTTTGCAATAGGACAACAGCTATGGTATTATCAGATGCAAATGAAAATATGATAAAGTCCCTATCAAATTGAGGACTTGTGAGGACCGGGGCTTGAGTTAAGGCAACTTTGTTACTCTCAATTGCTTGTTTGTTTTCAAGAGACCATTTTACCTTGGCATCATTCTTTAACATGTTGCTCAACAGTCTTATCAGCTCGGCTAGATTTGGGATAAATCTCCTTAGGAAATTGATCTTTCCTAGGAATGCTTGCAGCTCTTTTATGTTTCTTGGATATGGGATTTGGAGAATGGCTTGGATCCTTTCCGGATCAATTCTAATACCATCCTTTGAGATGATATGTCCAAGTAATTTGCCTTCTTCAAGGCCAAATAAAGACTTCTTGGGGTTCAAGGAAATGCCATATTTCCTACATGTTAGGAACACTTGTCTCAAATGTCTTAGGTGCTCTTGATCAGATTTGGAGAAAGGGGTAAGATCATCAAGATAGACAACCAAGAAATCATGGATTTCCTTGGAAAATGCAATGTCCATGGCCCTTTGAAAGGTGGCACCTGCGTTCTTTAGGCCGAAAGGAATTTTCACATATTTAAATGTTCCCCACGGTGTTGTAAAGGCTGTCTTGTCTTGATCATCTGGGTGAACCAGTATCTGATTAAAACCTGAAAAGCCATCTAGCAAAGAGATTCTAGATGACCCCACTACTCTTTGTAGGATGTGGTCCATTTTGGGCAAAGGATAGTGGTCCTTTAGGGAGACTTGATTTAAGTTTCTCAAATCTACACAAAGCCTAATCTCACCTGTTTTCTTTCTTGTGGGAACAAGATTGGATACCCATTCAGAAAATCTAATGGGTGCTATGATACCTGCTTCAAACATTCTTTTCACTTCTTTCTCAATTAAAGGGAGAAGCACAGGATTGATTCTCCTCAGTTTCTGTTTGAAGGGCTTTTGATTTGGCTTTAAGGGAATGGTATGTTGAATAATTGAGGTGTCATAGGACTTCAAGTCCTCATAACTCCAAGCAAATACATCTTGGAATTCTTTGAACAAATCAACATATTTGGGCTTTTGATCGGGTGGCAAAGATTTAGATAGTTTGATCATTTTGGGCTTCTTTGCTGTCCCAATGTTATGTTCTTCTATCTCAGTGTTTATTGGTTGCAATTTTGGTTTTCTAGGGACATCATTGGCGTCAAACATGTCTTCTAGCAGGGTGAGGCCAACCGGGAGAAAATTGTCCTTTAGATCAATGATTTCGGCCTCTGTTTTGGCTATTTCCTCCAAATGCATCTGTTTCAGCTCTTCTATGTTTTCTTCATCAAAGATGGTTGGCTATAGAAATTTTCTAGCTATTTCAGCTGTTACAGTTTGCTGGATTTGGTTTATTGCTTGCAGTGGATCATCCATGGCATCCATATCAATGTATAGGTCTAAAAACTCATGCTGTAATGTAAGAAAATTGTTGATTTGAGCATCATCCTCAAACACTTGCCAATCTTTAACATTGTTAGGGACAGCAGGCCTGTGCTTTATCTCAGTAGTAAAGTGGTGATTTGACTCAAAAGGAAGCTTGCAAGTGCTAGCAAAAGTAGCTAGGCTGTGAGCATGAATGTTATGATTTCTTGAAATCTTGGCAAGCTTGGATTCAGTGAATGTATCAAGTATTGCAGTGGCAGCAGTCCTATAAGCTCTTAGCCTTCTATCATTGGTAACAAAGTTGCCTTTCACTTGTTGGATTACTAGGTCTGAGTCACCTAGAATGGAAACTTTGGCAGCTCCTAAAGCTTTGAGCAGCTTAAGGCCTAAGAGGAGTGCCTCATACTCAGCCATGTTGTTGGTGCATTTGAAATTCAGTCTATAAGCATGACCCTCTACATGGCTATTATGTGTATTGTGAATCCATATTCCTGCCCCTGCTCCTAACTTGTTAACAGAGCCATCAAACTCTAAATACCATGTGAT
The DNA here is from genome assembly GCA_031772625.1 of Pinus tabuliformis. Lineage (NCBI taxonomy): Eukaryota > Viridiplantae > Streptophyta > Pinopsida > Pinales > Pinaceae > Pinus > Pinus tabuliformis. The sequence continues at coordinate 199,974,078 of CM062815.1, read as the reverse complement.
TTCTTGCTTGTGGTTAGTATTAAGAGTTTCAGTCATTTTAGGATTGGGCAGACCCGAGTCTTGTGTTTTGGGAGGTTTTTCTTGTGTGCTGGTTGCATTGGCTGTTGTAACAGTCTCATGGGTATGTGCAACCGATTCTTCATTGATGCATGTTTCTCGTTCTAAAGGCAAAGACCTCTCATTAGTTGGAGGACTTGTTTCATCATTAAGCAAAATAAAAGAATCCATATCAGAATGGATTGAATAGATAGGGAAATTCTAGGGCTTTTCCTCACTACTTACAACATACTTCATCAGTGTTTCTCTATACAATCGCTTTGGTTGCCCAAAGACTGAAATAGTGGCATAGGAGAGGTCTAATTGGATAGATCCTTGGAGTTTTTCCCCCCAAGATCTTGACAACAACATGCCATACTTTGGTGGTATGTCAGCAACTACCACATCCATGAGGATTGTCTTGTTTGGGTATTGGACTAAGGAGACACATAAGTCTTTGATTAAGCCTAAACACCTGACCTGACTTGAGTCAAAGGAGAATAGATATTTGTAGGGTCTTGTTACATCAAGGTTTAGCTTCTCCATTACAGCTTTGGGCATAAGGTTGTGTGAGGCACCTGAGTCAAACATTGCATTATGTAAAAATTTATCATGTATGTGTAGACTGACATAAAAGGGTAGAACAGCTCCATGTGCTGATTTGCCATCAACTTATGGACCAAAAAGTAACTCAGGTGTATCATCTAAAACATTCACATCATCCCTATTCTCTGGCATTTGCAGTGATCTTTGGATTTGTTGCCTATACACATCATGCTTTGCAAGTTCAGATAAGGGGATGGAAATCTTAAGTTTGCTTATTTCTGCTTCTAAGTTGAATGGTTTCTCCAATGGAGTCTTTGTGTTGGCAATAGCAGATTTCCCCTTTTCAAGTGTATTTTCTGCGTTTTCCTCTTGATTATCAGTGTTATGGTGAGTGATACCTTGTGGTATTTCTGTTTTGGGAAGGCTTTTAGGAGTGTTATTTACATTTTCCTTTGAGGAGGAAGGTAGCAAAGGCTGATCATTAGAGGGCTGCATGTCTGTTATGTCCTCTACAGTCACTTGGTGCGGGTTTGGGACAGTTATATCAGTTGTTTCTGTTATAATAGCCTTGCCTCTAATCTGGTTGGGCTGTTTGCCCTCCTTTGGTTTAACTTTTTCGGGCACATCTATGGTTCTTGACCTCAACTTATACTGTTTGTGGACTTCATAAATAGCTGAATCATAACCTTGTTTAAAGTCAAAAGACTCACCAGACTTAGTCTGAAATTGATTTATCTCATGGTCATCTTGGTCTTCTTGAGTTAGAAAAATTTGTTGCTCACCCTTCAAATCTATTAAGTTCATGTGAGTGTCTTCTATGGGTTCATTAGAAGTGGATGCCTCTGCGTAGTTTTCTTGAAAAGGAGGTCTTATATCATGGTCTGGGCTAGATCTACCAGCGTTTGAGTTCTGAGTGTTCCTGAAATTTGGGTTCCTTATGGTATTGGGCTGTTGTCCTTCCCATGATGATTTCCTCTCAACACTCTCTACTCTGTCTCCCAGCCTGTGCATGCCATTGATAATAGCATCTAGCTTTTGATCCAAGGCTAAGGGCTCTTCCTTGAAGGTGGTTCTTCTCTCAGTTCTAGCGTTGTTTCTTTTGGCAATTAAATTTGCCTCCACGGTGACAACCACGTTTAGCATGTCTGCAAGGCTGTTAGGGTCTCTTTATTTTAACTGGTAGGCCATATCGGGGTCGAATCCATCAGGGAATTTATATAAGGCAAGGTCAAGTGGGGGCCTTAAGTTTTGCGGGATAGCATTATAAACGCTATTGAACCTTGCACAATAGTCCAAGACTGTTTCTTGTGGACCTCTTTTGATTGTATCATATTCAGCTAGTATGTGCAAAGGGTCTTTCTTTTGCTCCCATCTGTTGATAAATGACTGGTATAAGGCTTCTGGGTCTGCTATGGAATTGGCTGGAAGTGCTCCAAACCAAGTCCTGACATCGCCTGTCAAACTTTGGACAAAAATATTCATTCTCACACTATCATCGTCAATCTCATAGCTTTCAAAGTAATCCTGCATTTTATTTGTATGCTGAAGGGCTGTGCAGGCACTTGTGCCATCAAAATATGTGATTTTAGTTTGGTAATCCTGAGGCATAGCTCCAGGATTAGCAGGCAGCTGTAAAGGTGCATATCTATTCGCCATATTCACCGGGATAAGAGGGACAATAGGAACAACTGGGATAATAGGAGTAGTAGTGGTAGTATGTGTAGTGAATGGAGGTGTGGAAGGAGTGCTTTGAGAGGTGGATGAAGAACAAGGGGTTGAACGAAATAAAACTTTGACAGGGGTTGGGCCACAGCGTGGGTGAACTGCTTCAGGACTATTATCAGCAAAATCCTCTCTTCGCTCTAGCTTCCTGAGGTTCCTTGGGATTATTTTTGGATTTTCAAAAGCTGCTGAGGGATTTGGGTCTGGATTTGACCTTGTATAACGTGAATTCTTTTTGGGAGCCAGCTTCTAGCTTGTTTTTTGGGTATTTTTCTAAGAATATAAGGGTTAGAAAGAAACTTTTGAAGGTCTGGTTCCTTCCCAGTGGAGCTTTCCAACTTGATTTGTGAAATTAACTGAGGATGGTCCCCAGTGGAGTCACCATTATGTTATCACTCAGGTTGTCCTTAAATCTCCTTAAAGGATACGGCCGAGGTAACCACAAACCAATCTTTGGACTGCAGGTCCTAGCCTACCTACAATCAGAGTGGGCTCTCTCTTTATACTTTAGCTTTGTTGAAGATGATATTAGGCTAGCTAATGAGTTCAGGGGGTTTTGTTCATGTTTGGTGGGATGGGGATTCTTTCAAACAGAGTTGGGATGCATAGTGTGAGAAGTTCAAACCATTGGGCATGGAGTCGTGGATTAGGCTTGCTGTTGCATTTTCTTGGTCACAAGAGGAATATAGAGCAGGATAGCTACACATAAAACAATATCGAGCTAGAATAAATATGGAGTGAAGGTTAGTGAATGAAAGGTAACTAAGTAGCTCTCATTATGCTAACAGAGGGAAGGTGAATGAACATTTATATAGGAGCAATCAAGGATTCCTAAACAACATTCATATATGAGGGAACTAGTGTAAATATGAGCAAATCAGTATTCATATTTAGGACTAATTCAGAGGAAAACATAGATAAATCACAGAAATTGAGAACAGAATACAACTAAGTGAGCTCTGAACTATTCTTTCTTTCTGCTATTTAGATAGTGAAACAATGATGGCATAAACACATATAAACTGTAAACAGAGATAAGAAACACTTATTGGGCTATGTAGAAGCATTAGGATTCCATAGTCACTCTTCAGACATTAAAACACAACAGTCAGTTCATCTCCCAAACATTCCAGCGATCTTTGATTATAGAGACTCTCAGAAAATACAATGCAAGTCTAGAGAGGAAGTTATCGACCAACCAACCCTTTACATAAATACAGAGGGTTGTTTAAATAGAAAATATTTACAAACATCCCTTGAACAGGTGTCAAGGGAGAAAATATCTCAAAATATCTATCAAAACAGAGCCAAAAGAGATCTGTGCAATAACTGCTTCTAATGCTAAGTTGTGCTGGAAATAAATGCAATAAAATATCTAAAACAGCTGCACATGAGGGAGCAGCCTCATCAAAATGGCTCTTTAGGGCTGCACAGGGTCCTGTAGCTTCAAAAATGGACTGAAAGAGTGCCTTGAGCCACGCGCTGTCCTCTGTGTGATAACTGCGCAATTAAGGAAGTAGCGCTGCTCCAAAAATATGATTGGGAAAAATGTCTCTGCAATAACTCCGCCTTGAAAGCCTTCATCTATGCCTTTAGGTGGCTTTTAAAGCAACAAAAGAAGTGTTGGTGAGCCTTAATGGCTGAATGATGCTTTGTTGACTTTGCTGGGCTTGCTTTGCTTTCATCTGCTTTGAAAAACTGGACTGATACTCTTTGCCGCATCCTGATACACTTTGGCACTGAATCTGGGCCTTTTCTCACCGCTGATACTTTTTAAACTGTCCCATCGCCCCCTTCTGCCTTTTAATGCAAAAATAACTACTGCTAATGTCCTCTGTGGCCATTGGAATGCTATCGGTGCTCTCGCCGATCAAAACTAGCTTTAAACTTTAAAAAATGGTGCAAACAGGAGGAAAAAGTGTTGCCGACTGTGCCGAGGCCGAAACTGGCTATCTGAAGCAAAACTAGGCCTTGGAGCGATCTCAGAAAGCTTAGGGATGCATGAATTCCCTTATCAAGAGCCGGGCGCGGGCATATATGTGAAAATATGAACAAATGCCGCCTTTTCTTTTACACAGAAAAAGACCAATTTCTATGTAAAATTCGTGAAAAACAAAGGCGGGAGCGGCACTGTAGCGGAGATTAAATCCTGGCCGTTGGATCGCGCTAAGGTAGATCCAACGGCTGGCGCTAAATCGCATTGGGGCGGACCATTGGTCCCAATACATAAAACCTCCAAAATGTCGCGGACCCGAAATGCTTATATGCCCTTTCTTTATGGAGATCGGGTCCGGTCCGTCGCCGATTTCATATCGGCGGATTTTAACAAAATCAATATGCGGACCCGAAATCCCTTAAAATTGCCCTTTATAACTTTTCGGCTCCGGAATATCGGAGCTTTCCCATTTCGCTGTACAAAGGCCTCCTTTCGGACCCGATAATTTTATATGCTGCATTTTATTAATACTTCGGCTCCGGAATAAGAAATGCTATATATGGGGCCGTGACTTAATAAAGACTGTTGATCTGAGGGCCCGAATGGGCGGCCTCGATTAAATCGGCATTTCTCTATCGGCGGGGACATGGGGCAGGACTTTATACAATTGCGATCACCGACAAGATCTAGGTCGTTGATCTGAGCGGGGGCGATGGACGGCTATGATGCGATATTGTTGAAAAATGTGGGTTTTTACGTTGTAACTTAAGTTTTATAAAAAACTTGAGTTTAAACGATAAAACAAAAAAGGGGAGTTGCGATAAAAAAGAGTATATGCAGGATATAAGGAAAATATGATGGAGGAAGCCTCTGATAGCGATATCGCATCGGGGCAAAAAAGGAATGGGGGCATATATATATGGGCCAGCACTGTTATTACCTCCGACATCGATATGGCGTTGGAGGCGGGGGGGAAATCCATCGAAGGAGGGTTTATATGTATAGAAGGGGGATATAAAGCATCGGAAGGGTTTTTTGCCTTTGAAGAAAGGTAAAATGAAATCGGAGGAAGGTTGTTAATGCATCGGAAGGGGTCTGAAGCATGGTGAGAGGGTTTTGAGCCTTGAAAAAAGGTTAAAACATGGATAATGGAGGGTTTGCATAGATGAAAGGAGGGATTTTATGCATAGGAAGGGGTCCTAATGCATTTGGAAGATGGTTTGAGGGGGGAAGTGAGGGCTCTTGCTCAGTTTCAGGTAAACTTAGCAATTCCCAAGTGTACTTATCGTTATTTTTCAACTAGGGGGAGGGGATAATTATATAGGGGAGTTATTAACATAGTTTTAGTAGGGGAAGGGGAAATAGATAGGGAGCTACATAGTAAAGTTAATAGTTAACATGACAAATGATCAGAGAGCACTAAGAATGATGTATTAGGCTATCAATGGGGGAAAATGACTGATAGAAGAAGTGTGAACATTCCTTTAGTGAAGCAGATCTTCACCTAGGCAGATAATATCGAGAATGATGAATCTAAGAGGTATCAAGCAGATCTTGACCTCTTTAGGGGAAGTTAGTGAGTGATTGGGGGAGAGGAAGAAGGGGGAAGTTAGACATGCATTTCTTGAAGTCCTCCAACTGAAAAATCACCTTCAACTTGTGATATGATAGATATAACACTTGACAATATGAAATGGATCACAAGCCATGATTCTGCAACCACAAAGCTACCTACCCAGCCTATTCACCTAGCATTTTCTCTTCTTTTTGGTTTGGGTGCACTTGAACTAGCATACCCAGCTTTTTGTTCTTTTCTTCTTGCTGTCCTCCTATCTACAACTACACTTATTGCATCCAGGGGCTTAGATTAAGCTATTGAGCACCCTTGTTTCTCTACCTATCTACAAATCTGCCAAGATTAAGCTGTTTGGACAGATGTTCATTCTCTATATTCTACAACAGGAAATTGAAACCTATGGAAGCCAAGATTAAGCTGTTTGGCCCTCCCTTAACTGAAAACTCATTAAAATGGATCAACTCATAAAAAATGATACACAACAGTGGCATTTAGACTAGCACACTCTCATGGATACTTCTCTGGCCATCTGTAGCAAGTATGGAGCATTGCAGCAAGCAAAGTATGACATATTTGGCATGTAAAAATGTCGATCATGAAAGATGATTAACCTGCTGCAGCAGGAGGCTAACAAGATCCATTCAAAATATGAAAACATTAAAAGAGTACCAAATGAAATAGTCCAGGATTATTGTACCAGATTTAACAATATATACAATGCAATACCAGTCAATCTTAGGCACCCACTCGACTAAGAACTGATAAAATTTCCTGATGGGTTTGATATTGATATGGCATTCCAACTCAGAGAGAGAAATCCCCCAACCTTAGAAGACATGCAGAGTGTAGAAGTTAGTGTTGAAACCAACTTGCTAGCAAAAAGAGCTAGGGTTAAGAATGAAAGGAGAGGATTTACCAAAGATGAAGCCTCACCCTTTGACCTTAAAATAGATGTTCTAACCAAGGGTATGGAAAAACTGATGGATAGGATAGAGAACATTGAGAGGAAGCCTCAATGGAATAATTAACAGGCACCTTCAGTCAGAAACCCAAACTTTAGAAAGAATCAGAATCAAAATACTGGAAATAATAGACTTGATCAGAATATTAGGCCTCCCTTTCAAGAAAACCATGCTGAAACATCCCGCTGAGATGACCCTGAACAAGACACACACATTAACTTGATGGGATTATATGATGAGGAAATTGTCTTCTTGACCCAAGATAAGCGGGAACTACATATGATGCAGCAATTGCAGACCCAATCTGGAGAATCATTTGATTATAAACAAGGATATGATTCTGCCATCTTTGAAGTACACAAAAAATACAACTTGAGGAGTAAAAAGAATACTGATACTCCTATACAAACCAAGAAAATAGTGCCAAATCAACCCAAGAAAGTCAAAATAGCTCTAGTTACTAAAACTCTCCAAATCCTCCCTAGACCAAATCAAAACCCTCCTGGCCCCACCATTGTAAATATAACCCATGACCAACCCCCTGATGATCAACCATCCACTTCAATACCCTCCAAGGATGCAACGGAAAAATCTCCAAGCCCCATATTAGAAAATCCATATAAAAATACCTTAAATACAAAAAAGGACGAGCAACCTACTCTAACTCCTACTATGAAAATTCGAGGAACTCAAATAGAAAAAGCCCCTTTGCCTTTAAATTTGGGAGTAGAGGTATCTAGACTGAAAATTTTAGTTTCCCTAACGGAGTTGATTAAAAGTGAAACCTATAAGTCTCAAATAAACCAAACCTTAAACATTGTTGGGAATGAAGATTCTGTCAACTTGTTTGATGATCAGCCTGAGCTTATATTTGGTCCTGATGTTAATGGAAAACCACTAGAAGGAGGGATACCACCCTTTTGTATTAGCCTTAGCATTCATGATAAAATATTACACAATGTAATGTTAGATTCTGGGGCCTCACACAATTTAATGACCAAATCAGTTATGGAAAAATTGAACTTAGACATAACAATACCTTACAAGAACTTATTTTCATTTGACTCAAGTCAAGTAAAGTTTATAGGGTTAATCAAAGACTTGTGTGTTACCTTAGTACAATATCCTACTAAGAGCATTCTCATGGATATAGTAGTCGCTAACATCCCACCTAAATATGGCATGCTATTGTCTAGATCATGGGGAGCTAAACTCCAAGGATCTTTACAACTTGACATTTCATATCACACAATCTTAGTTTTCGAACAACCCAAAAAGTTGTATAGAGAAACCCTAATGAAATATGTAATGAGTAGCTAGGATAGGCCTCAAAACTTCCCTATCTACTCCATGCATTTGGACATTGATTCTTTTATTTTGTATAATGCTGAACAAACACAACAAACTACTTCAAACAACATTGTTTCAGAACCAAAAGAAATTTCGGTTATAGCTAAAAATGAAATCGTCCAAACTTAGGAGCTTTCCAATGAAAAGAATGATCAAAACACCTCAAACAATGAAAATTTTGTTCCCCCAGACAGTGAGAATTACGAACATGAGATATTATGGCACCTTGAATTTGATGGATCAGTGAATACGTTAAGAGCAAGAGTAGGAGTGTGGATATACTATCTAGAGAATGATCACTCAGAGGGCCATGCTTACAGACTGAATTTCAAATTCACTAACAACATGGCTGAGTATGAAGCCCTGATTTTAGGTCTCAAACTAGTTAGGAATTTAGGAGCCAAAAGAGTTTCTATTATGGGAGACTCTGAATTGGTTATAAAACAAATTAATGTTGTATATATGACCAGAGATCCTAGGTTAAGTTTTTATAGAGGAAAAATTATAGAAATAATGAATACTTTCCTAGAAACTAAGCTTGCAGTCATTCCAAGGAAACATAATATGCAGGCCCATAGTTTAGCAATGTTTTCCAACACTTGTAAGTTACATTTTCAACCTAACCATCAGTTCACTGCTGAGGTCAGGCACAGACCTGCTATCCCAGATAACTTTAAAAAGTAGCAAGTATTTACTAATGACCAACAAATAAATGATTTTTTAACCTTAGAAGAAGAATTTGTAAATAGTAACATAGATATTGACATAACATTAGATCCTAATTTTAAAGATGAAATAGAAATTAATAAAATAGAAGATGAAAAGATAGATAGATTTCACCCCACTAAATTTGCAAAATCAGATGTAGAAAACCTAAAGCAAGTTGAGGTTGATGAAAAAATTGGCGAGGACTCAGAAGTCATTAATCTCAAAGACAAATTTTTACCCAAAGGATTAACCCCTTTGGAAGACTTGTTCGACTCAAATGATGTCCCTAGAAAGCAAAAGATGGAACCCTTAAAATTTGATATTGATGAATGTAATATAGGCACTAAGGAAAACCCAAAATTAATTAAACTGTCAAATTCATTACCTCCTACGGAAAAAGTGAAATACCTTGAACTATTAAACGAATTCCAAGATGCCTTTCCTTGGAGTTATGAGAACCTCAAGTCCTATGACACTAGCATCATACAACACACCATCCCCATTAAAGAAAACTAGAAACCTTTCAAACAAAAGACAAGGAGGATTAATCCCATCCTATTGCCTTCTATTGAAAAGGAAATCCAAAGGATGTATGAGGCCAAGATAATAGCACCAATTAAATTCTTTGAATGGGTTTCAAATTTAGTGCCAACAAGGAAGAAAATTGGTGAGGTCAGACTTTGTGTTGATCTCAGAAATCTTAATAAAGTTTCACTCAAAGACAATTACCCTCTCCCTAAAATGGATCATATCTTAAAAGGGTAGTTGGATCAACCAGAATATCACTATTGGATGGATTTTCTGGTTACAATCAGATTTGAGTTCACCCAGATGATCAGGCCAAAACTGCATTTACTACTCCTTGGGGCACATTCATGTATATGGAGATGCCTTTTGGATTAATGAATGCAGGGGCCACTTTCCAAAAAGACATGGACATAGCTTTTGCCATGGAAATTCATGACTTCCTAGGAATATATTTAGATGACATCACTGTATTCTCAAAATCTGATAATCAGCACTTAGATCATCTTAGGCAGGTTTTCATCAAATGCAGGAAGTATGGAATTTCTTTAAATCCCAAGAAATATTTATTTGGGTTGGAAGAGGGGAATTTATTAGGCCATATAATTTCAAAAGATGGTATCCGAATAGATATTGCAAGAATAGAAGCCATCTTATAGATACAACATCCTAGGAGCATTAGGGTATTATAAGCATTTTTAGGAAAATTAACTTTCTTAGGAGATTTATTTCTAACTTAGTAGAATTGATTAGATCATTGAAAAATATGTTGAAAAAAGATTCGACCTTAAAATGGACCGTTGAGGCTAAGAAATCCTTTGAAGACATTAAGCTAGCCTTAACTAAAACACTAGTTTTGATCAGTCCAAAATTTGACAGGGAATTCATTTTATTCTCGTTTGCTTCAGAACATACAATTGTTGCATTTTTCCTGCAGAAAAATGATCAGGGTTATGAACAACCTATTGCCTTTTTTACCAAAGCCCTGAGAGATGCCCCCTTAAAATACAACATAATGGAAAAGCAAGCCTTTTCTTTGGTCAAAGCTATCAAAGATTTTATATTTTACATTTTATATTCTCATATATTAGCCTATGTCCCTAATTCAGTAGTCAAGGACATCCTAACTCAGGAAGGTCCAAATGGAAAGAGAGGGAAATGGATCACTACCATATTAGAATATGACCTAGAAATCAAACCAAAAAAGTTCATCAAAGGCCAAGGTTTAGCCAAGTTCATGGCTGAATCGAACTATCAGGCCTTAGATATAAAAATTTATTACAGAAATGGATAATGGAGAGGAGATGGTGACTCCACCAATCAGCCAGGCCTTTATCGAATCACCTTGGTATGCTGACATCATATATGTTTCAATAAATCTACAAGCTCCTCCTAAATTATCCAAGACCAAAGGCAGGTTTTTAAAAATTAAATCTTAAAATTTTTCATAGTAGATAATGGTTTGTTTTGGAGGAATTATGAGGGTATTCTTCTCAACTGTTTATTAAAAGAAGAATCTGACAAAGTGTTACAAGAGTTTCATGCAGGTGACTGTGGAGGACATCTTTACTGGAAAACCATTGTTGAAAACATTCTTAGAGCTGGTTTCTATCGGCCTACTTTGTTTTCTGATGTAAATAAATATGTAACCTCCTGTCACAAATGTCAAATTTTGAAGGAAAGAAAAAACTTTTACCCCTGCCCCTAAATCCAATCTCTGCTGAAGAACCATTTCAACAATGGGGTGTTGATTTCATTGGTGAAATCCACCCACCTTCCTCTGGCCAACACAATTGGATCCTCACTGGTATAGATTATTTTACGAAAAGGATAGAAGCCATACCATCAAGGCAAGCCACTGACACTATTATAATAACCTTCCTTGATGCCAACATCCTATCTAGATTTGGGTGCCCAACCAAAATCATCACTGATAATGCAACATCTTTCAAATCTAGAAAATGATACACTTTTGTAGTAGGTATCATATAAATTTGGGCCATTCCACAACTTATTACCCCCAAGGAAATGGACTAGCGAAATCCTCATACAAAAGTCTAGTAAAAATCATCAAAAAAATGTTAGAGGATAACAAGAAAACATGGAACAAAAAGCTAGTAAATTCCTTATGGGTAGACCGGCTAACCACAAAGAAATCAATTGGTACTAGTCCTTATCAATTAGTTTATGGGATGGAAGTTGTTTTCCCATATTCCTTGGGAACACCAGTAATGAAGCTGCTCCAAGAATTAAAGGTTGAAGCAAATGACATCCAAAGAAGACTCAATCAAACAATTCACTTGCAACAAACCAAGGAAGAAGTGTACATTAGATCTCAAGTTGTGTAGGAAAGGATCAAGAAGAATTTTTATAAAAGGACTAAAGCAAAAGATTTTTACATAGGGGACAAATTTGTAAAATGGGATTTAAGGAGAGAAGATAAAGGTAAACATGGGAAATTTGATTTCCTATGGAAAGGCCCATATATCATTTATGCCTTTAGAGGTGATAATGCTTTCTTCCTTAGAGAAATGGATGGCATAGAAGAAAAAGGAGGACTAATGAATGGTCAAATGCTCAAAAACTATATTGAACCTAGTTACTAATTTCACTGATCATTTGTACATACTTTACTTTCAAAAGTCTAGAGTTGATTGGATGGTGATTTTTGAAGTTGAAGCCTGGAGAGAAGGCCCTAAGCTTTAAAATTTTTACCGTCATAAATAGTAATAATGTAGAAGCATAAAAGCGAAAGGTTGCAAGGAAATATCACAACAATTCAGAAGGCCATTCATCTACAAAGTTCCTGACATTTCACGAGGAAATGTCGTCCCCAAGTGGAGCCATTGTTAGGTTCCTATACCAATAAGAGTCATAATTTTCGAATCACTGAGATTAAAACTTGTAATATGTACATACCTTTGCTTTGTGCAAATTTTTTCCATATTGATATATTAAAAAATGTAAAGAGGGTGTGTCCTAAAAAAATAATCAAAGGACAAAAACAACAAAAAGGTCAAAAAAGATGAAAAATATGAACCCCATGAAAAGAGAAAGACCATGAAAGTGAGCAAGCCAGAATGCCACTACTATTTACTTTTGTGCAAAATAAATGATTGTGTGCAACTTGTAATCCTTGCCACAATCCCTGATGGTCAAAATGTTTAAACTTGACTATTTCATGTTTTCAAATTCATTTCTATAGATAGAGAATAAAAATCTATCCAAACAGTGCAACCTTGGCAGATAATTAGATAGGTAGAAATAAAAGGAGCTCAACTGTTTAACCTGTGCCCTTGGATGTAAAAAGATTAGATTTAGTTATTCCACTATTGTCAAGAGAAAGAAAAATGTTTGGTAAGGGTTTGCTAGCTCAAATGCACCCTAATAAAGAGAAGTAAATGGTAGGATGAGTAGATGTGTAAGTAGAAAAAAGGTTGCAGAAGTATGATGATTGATTAGACAAAATCATATTTATCATTCTCATCATAAAAGTTCCGGATATCAATGAACAATCAAGTATGCATAAGGTTTACAAAGTCAGTTAATTAACTTCCCCCATCTATTTCATCCTTTCACTTTACGAATTTCCCACAAATAAAGTTCAAAGTACCAAAACCTTTAAGTCAAAGAGGCTCAAAGCATTTCACTGACTTTTGGAGGGACCGGACCCTCGACTCAATGACTTATATCCAATAAGTACTAAAAATCCCTCATAAAAATTCATCCCCCATTCAGTTCATTCATCTCCTTTCATTTCCCCTCATTTCCCAAATAAAACCCCTTTTTCTAAGGTTAAACACTATTTACCTAGGAAAAGCAATCACCCCCATGTAAAACCCCTTTTTCCCAAAAAAAACCCCACAAAACACCTTATCCTAAGTATTTATGTTAATGTTTGAAAAGCATTAAAATGTGAAAAAGCATTTACTTAGTGTGTGGTGTCCCCTTTCCGCCAATTTTTTAATTGCTAATTTTATTTACTAAATCCCGATAAAAATGCATTTCTCCATATATATTTAACTCCTACATATAAATCAACCCTACCCTTAGTTTAAATATAAACTATAATTTCACCCAAACCCTGAAAACCCACTAACTAATCGATCTACAATTAAGTTAGGCAAAAACTTAATTAATCCCTCCGCTAATGACCCCGATGCCTTAACCCCACCTTAATCTATCATCAACCCAAAGACTGCCACACTTAATCACTCGCTGGCGCCCCCCCCCCTGTTAGCCTCCGTGCAGCTTCCCCACCCGATCATCGTGCAATCATCTTCCTTCACATCCGATGGCCCTTATCCATATCGGGCGGACTTGGCATCTGAACAATACCCACCCAATAAAGTTGTTTTCCATCAGGCCCCTAATGCTACGTGTCGTTCAACGTATGGAATCAGACAACCTCCCCCCACTACCACCAAGCGCCCAAAAGCGGTGCGATGGAAACCATTTACCGCCCACCAGCTACATGACAAAATGGTTATTGTTCACCCCGCTATAGGACAAAATGACCATTGTTCACTCGTACTCGCCAAAATTGACTTTCGCTCATAAAGCCAAAAATCCCCAAATCATATGTTTTATCCTTTTTTGAACTGTAAACCTCCATGCACGCACCTGCAAACGTTGAAACTATCAACCTACATCCAATTGCACTCTAAAGATACCACAGAGCACCCAGTTCACCTTCCAACCTATACAGAGCCTTTTTGACCGTTCACAGTTGCCAACCGCCCTCTTCAGATCTAGTTTTCCTTAAATTCCAGGTATTTAAGCCATAATTCCCCGAAAAAACCCCATGAATTTAAAAAACAGTACTAAGTTTTTCTTAGTTAAGATAATAAATAATTGAAGAAACTCAAAGAACTCAAACCTACTCTGTTCTGAACCACCATTGCCATAAAAACTGCAAATTACCTCCCCCACTCTCAAATCCACAAGAACTGAGAATGGTTGCCCCAATTGCCATGGATGTGAGACCCATGTCTACACCCCACTTATACCTAGACTACCTTCCCCTGGTTGATAGGGATTTCCAAATAAGGGACACCACTGTCCATGAATCCTCGCTCAAAGTACACTACCAAAGTAGGGATAGATACTTGAACCAGGCTGATGAAATTGGTCTATGGGAGTCCAATTTGCCCAAGTACCAGTTCCCCAAAGTCCACATTTTCCTAGAAATTGTACATTATTGCCATGTCAACTATGTCCCCAGTCAAAGATCATTCACGTCCCCTAACCAGGCCATTCTTTTCACTATCACCGCTGAATCTATAAATGAGGTGCTACAACTCCAGCTTAGCCAAAACTTGACTCCCCTCTCCATTAGAGATCTATTGGACTTATTTCCCAAGCTCAGCCCTACAAGATTGGCACAAATAATCCAAACCTTCATCCTAGAAGAGAAGTATACCCCCAAACACCTCCCTCCATATGTATCAACTTTATTTTCTCCTTGGGGTAGAAGTATTGTAGATATGATATCTAGAGTCCTGGGTTATACCACCACTGAATATATTGATGAGATTATTCTAGCCTTCATGTCCATATACACTCTAGGATAACCTCCTGTTGTCATATATGATTACGCTCAGTTCATAGTTGACAGGATGCATGAATAGTTCCTTAGAATGAGTAATGAGAAAGTCTTCAAATACTCCTCGATCTTGTATCACCTTTTCATATATTACCAGTCCGACAAATTCCCAATTACCTTGCCAAAATTGGACACCAAGGGCCAACCAAGTTCAGTTATCTTTTGGACCCCATTGATTCATCAACATCCCTCCCCCTCTTCAAACAATGAATTCATTGATTGCTTTTTCCACCCTGTGATGACCATGCTCACTAGAACCCCTCCACCAAGAATCGATCCTGAAATTAGGAGAGTCCTTCATCTAAACATCAATCATCAGGTGGGATATTGGTACTTGTACCAAAACCACACTGAAATCAGGATTTATGGCTATGAGCTGGCCCTATACAAACTACCAAAATACCTCCCAATGAGGTTATTTTCCTTGGAGTACTATAAGCAAATAATAAATTTAGATGAGGTAAACTTTGTTAAAGCCAAAAATAAAGCCCAGCTCAAAATCAAATACCAATTGGGTCCCTTTATTTGTAATAGTAGAGAAGCTGGGAAGGAGGTAGACCTAATCTTCAAACATTGAAACTAAAATAGAGCTTCATATGGAGATATGATCCCTTGGACTTCATCTACAAAAGAAGGCAAAAGAACAAGATGGCCCCCTATATCCATCATCGCATCCCTAAAATAGAAAAATATGCCAAGAAGTTGCAATGTGTGGAAAGAACTTTAGAGGACAGGGATAATACATAAGTTGTTATGGAAAACACATTAATTGATCTGGAAAAACAACTTGATGAGGATTCTTTCTTGCAGGTGCCAAAACAGTAAAATAGGCCAGAACAATCAGATAGGCCAAATCAGTCAACCAGGAAAGAACCATCAGAGGTACCAGAAAAATCAGACATACCACAGGAATCAATCAGGCCAGACAAATCAAACAGACCAGAGACAACCATGAGTACCCCTCCAGTTATAGAGACTCCTCTAAATGAGGAGAAAGCCCTAAAGAGGAATAGGGAAGGGGCCACCACTTCAGCAAGGGAAACTTCACAAACTTATGCAGAAACAAGCCAAACCGAAAGACAAAAAGTGAATCCTGTCTCTGAACAAGAATACACATAGGAGACAGCTAAGGTTCCAAGCATAGAAAAATATAGGAGCAGGCTTGCCACTCCATCTGGAGGCATCCTAGAACCTTCCACATCACACACTCAGATGTTGGAAAGGCATAAAAGTGTTGATGTATCCTCTTTCAGAATGCCAATAGATAAATACCAAGATATTAAGGAGAGATACAAAGAAATAAAGGCTAGAAATGAGAGGCTGAAAACCCAAACCTATGCACAGTATCTAAAGATGACCCATAACAATCAAACAAGGCTTATGTCAACCTTTGATGTCAAAGAGGAGAAAATGCATATGACCTTCATTAAACCAACCACTTAGCAGCCAAGAACAACAACAGATTTTAAAATGGTGGACTTTGAAGTACTGGAAAGTGATATTCATCCAATTGACCAAATTGAACTGCACAAGCAAACAGAGGAGATGATTTACTCCACATTGATAGGGAAGGCTATTGCTACTTGTTATCACCTAGATTGACCTCAGGCTGAAGGGAGGCAATTCCAGGGTAACCACAAACCACACTTAACCTAGTAGCTAGCCCTACTAGGCCGGGAGAGGGCTCTCTCCTTATGGATCTCAACCAAGATGAATGGATTAGGGACAATATTTCAGGTTAGGTATAGTAGCACAATGTTTTGATTGAATTTATTGGTGTTTTACTGGATCAGATGGAGCTTGGCAGTTTAGGTTTGGGAAATTAGGTCAGAAATGTAGGGTGTTCTATGGGGCAAGGTAGGGATAGGAATTTATCGCTTTAGGCTTAATGATGTGAGGTGTTTAAGACTTATTAGGAGCTGAGGAGGGCATGTAACAATCATGGATCCTTCTCAAACAGTAGAAAACACGAAATATTTAATGATTTCCCAAGGCAGAGCACTGTTACAATGGATTCTACCTACCTAACTTGATAACATTCAATAAGAAGCAATGAAATGGATGATGGCATAAATAAAACATGTAAATAGATGATTACAAAAGAAGAAACTCTGCTAGAACTCCATACCACAAGGATCCCATAAAAATAGCCGCAAATCCTATTAATCTCCTTGCCAAACTGCTTACAATGATGTACAATCAAGCTCTGAGCATCCAAGTGAGTCCAAACTCTACAAAAGACTAAGAAAACACATGATATAGGCATCAAAACAACTCATCCTAGCCTTAGGGTCGAATCCATGAGAAGAGGAGCTGATCTAACTGATACTAAAAAAGCAACATGAATATAGGCATTATCAACAACTTGCCTCCAACAGTGAAAAACTGATTCATTTGACTTCAAACTAACTCCTAAAGCAATGAATATACCATCAACAACTTTTTAACCATCATATTTACAAGCCATGATATCATTTACAATAGTAAATCATCCACCATGAGAAAGAATCTATGATCATAGTCAAAAACTGGAAAAATAAGCATCCTGAGCAAAATTTTCTCTACACGTAGCGCCACTAGCTTAACGCGTAGCACCACTTTTAGGTCACTTTTGGAGATCTTCTTGGCAACCAAATTGAGCCCATGATATCTCATTGGAAAGGTATTCAAGTCTACGTTTCAGAACACCTAGAATATCTGAATTTGGAGCTCATTTGACCCCTAAAAACTTGATTCTCCCAAGACTGCTTCTGTGTGTCCAAAAAGTGGCAGAAAGTTCATTTTTAGGGTGTTTTTGGACCTTTTGGTGGACCAATTCTGCTCCAAAACTTTTTAAACTTTTTAGGTTGCATGTCCTCACTACCTTGAATCAAAAAATTTAAGCCATCCCGCCATTGGATGCCCCTAGGATCTGGGCAGTTTTCTTGTGTATTAAAATTCAAAATTTGCAAATGACAAAATTTGCCCAAAACTTGCCCAAAATTTGTGTGAAGCACCACCATTATGTGCTTTGATGAGCCAAGGAAGCCTTGGCCAAAATTCTAATTCTATCCTCCTCTTTGTTGCCATTCAAGGCTCGCCTTAACCTAGCTTTCAGCTTCTTGATTCTTATGTTGCAAATCCTATTGCACATCTTGTAATGATATGCCATGTGTCTAAGCATCTAGCTGTCCCTGTTGGCCTTCTGTAGAAGCTCCTTAATGTGTAGGTTGACTCTCTCAAGCCAAGTCTCCCTATCATTTTCAATCTCCTGCTCAATAAGAGTCAATGTGACTTGTGTCCCTTTTCCACTTTTCCTTTTTGCTTTGAGCACTTCCAGCTCCATGAAGACTTGTTTGTCACTCAACTATTTGTTTGCCTACTCTAAGCATGTGATGACATACTTGGCCCTCTCTAGGTTTTCCATCAAAGCTTGTGTTTGAGCTTCCTTTTCCTGTATGATGGTGTCCTTTATTGTTTCCCTCTCCTAAGCCTCTAAATCAATGGTCTCAATGTCAAGCTACTCAGGTTCATCTTTTTTTGCCAAGTCAAAGTTCCTTTCCTCCTCCTCATCATCTGGCATCTTTTCTTTTCCCTTGTGCAACTGTTGTACCTGTACCTGTTGTGTCAATGAAGAAGGCAAAACCCCTTCCACATCCTATGGAGTTAGCATTTTCCTATGGACTGATGAAGAAGGCAAGGTCACTTCCGCATCCCATGGAGCAAACACTTGCCTAGTAGCTACAAATAATCTCCTTGTGCTGCTTTGATAGGTCAAGTAAACTGGCACCTCAACAATTCTTGTCTCCTTGATCTCCTCATCTATTTTCACTAGACTAGAAGGCCCCCCTGCTTCTTGAGACACTGGTGGAGGAATTTGAGGACCCCTGAATATGTCATGAGCAATAAATGTCTCCCAAGGGATGTTGAGGAGACTAAGATGATGAAGAACAAGAATTTTGATCAAGAGGTAGTGGTAGAGGCTACTCATTTGCTAAGGGTATGGCTTTCTCTGCACCAGATAATCCATCTTCTCAATGTTCTTGAACAAAAAGTATGGGAGGTTTAACATCTTCACCCTTATAAAATGCATGAGGAGCTTGATGTGGTAAGTGTACAACCTAAAAAATCTTCCCTCACAAGTGAAATATTTGATGATGATTCTCATCAAGGGGACATACTTGTTCTCAAGAAATTTGAAAGGAAAAAGCCTCTTCACCTGATTTCTATACTGAGGTTTAATTCAAGGCTCATAATAATGTTGATCAAGATCCTGGGCCTTATACCACTTCTCACCAACATTATAAATCCTGGTGGCATCTGAAATGATGGATGGTGACACTGTGAAAGTTACCCCAGCAAGAGTCACTTTATTGTTTTGAATATGAGCTACAAAGAGTCTAGTGAGCTCTGTGTGAAATTGGACTCTCTCCACTCATTCACAAAACTCATAGCATCGAAGATGTCTAAAACATGAAACAACGAACTGAGAAGCCTGCAGTTCCCTTAGGTTTGTTGGCTCTTCTCTTATGATCTTGCCTCCATTATGAGGTTTTTTGAGTTGCCTGGCTCTATCTACTGAACTGTCACTAGTTGTGTTTTCCTCTTCATATTCATGATCCTCTCTATCCATGTTTATAAGATTTTTTAGTTGCACACCTTTAGAAAGGGTTGAATGGAATGAGTGGGAGTCTTTAGGATTGTAGGGATGTGTTTAGGGTATATTTAGATAAAATATGAATTATGAGAGTGAGGGAAATGGTTTTTAGGATGAGGGATATAATGAGGGGATATGGATGAGGGGACATGTAATGATGTAAAGAGGGTTTTTAGTTCTAGTGATGGGTGATGGGAAACAAAGAAGTTAGGGTTTTGTAGAAGAAACTAGGGTTTGATTTTAAGTGTGAAGAAAATGCCTATAACTTTCATTGTGCAAGCAAACAATAAAGTGGAGAAGCGAAACTTACTTGTAAAAGAGGAAATAGTAGAGAATTTGGTGAATTTTTTGGTGTTATGGATGATTTGGTGGCTTACTGCCCAACCCGCAGCGCCTTTGCCCAAACACGCAATGCCTAGTCCTACGCGCAACGCCTTTGTAAATTTGAACTACTGAAAATCACGAGGAGCACAACGACGTGCTCTACGTGCAGTGCCTCGTCTCCTACGTGCAATGCCTATTTTTTGATTGCCCGAACTCACTTGAATGTCACCTTTTTCTCTTACCTTTGGACTTCTTTGCTTGCAAGATGAGAATAATGACTTAGAAAATGGAATGTGAGGGTTTATATATGAGTACAAATTTGATTTTTCACTTTAGAAAAACCCACTTTCAAATGTTCCTTGTCTTTTTCAAAACTCTATTTTTTTAATGCCTTTTCTCATTTTGTCTTTGCAGGTGGATCAATGCTCATGCTGACTTGATTTTTGCAGACCTTTTTTGTTAGGCAGGAGTAACAGATACCTAGCCGCAGCTGGGAACCATTATTACATATAGAAACTTAAAATTACATAAGAAATATAAACAAATTCAAAATACTCTGTTTTCACCTCAAAAACATGTTTTTGAGGTGAAAATTACATTAGGCTCCAAAAATAAAAAATTTAGTAGTTGTGACTTTCAAGCTATCATGCTTAACTTATTGATCATCCTCATGCCCTTGCTGACCTTTATTTACATTTGAAAATCAGTTTCTTGACCTTGGTAATGAAACCCTAGACCTAATGAAATCAAACCCCAGGACCTAATGAAATGGACTACAGCTTGAGGATCAGCAAGTATAGTCTATGAGGGAGGAGCTGAAGAGAAAACAACCATCAGTGGATCCATATACCATGACCTAATGGAGTAATGAAAAATTTACAGTATGGGACTCCTACTATGAAAATGCAAAAGAGCATATTTTGATCCCTGATGGGAGTATGAAAAGACTGACACTAACACTGCCCACCAATTATAGAACTCCCTGAACAATATATCAACACAGTTCCAGTTGGAGAAGGCCTCCTCATAGTCCAGATATACTAGAATCAAGTCCTTCTAGGACTTAATCATAGAGTTGGGACACGATCCCAAAGATCTAAAGGCCAAAGAACAATTAATAAAAAAGAAAAATGATGATATTGCTGCACTCAAGAAGTAGCTAAAGATACGCCAACTACATCATCCTCAAAAAAAGGAAGTCCTAGAGGCACAACAAGGGCATGAAGAGCTCATGGACTTGGTCCTAAAGCTAAATGATCAACTCAAGGAGATAGAAAAGGATTTGGACACTTTAATTCAATCAAAGCAAAGTGACTTGGCCACAACTTCCAGAACTGTCATCCCCACAATGTCAACAGCAGTGCCTTCCGTAATGGCAGCATCATTGGCACCTGCAACTCCACCTGCCACAACACTGCCAATTACAACTGAGTCCACTACAGAAGCAGGTCAATCAACTGAGAAAGCAGCACAACTAGTAAAGGCCATGGAGGAGATGTCCATCCAGGCTACAGAGCTCAAAAGATTAAAGGAGAAAGTGACAAGTTTGGAAACTGATTGCAAACTTGCCCAAATTCATAAACGAGAAGAAACATAGAAAGCCCAAAGAATGGGTGAGAAAATCAAAGTCCTAGAGAAATATTTGACACTATAGAAGCCACTAGGACAGACTAAAGAGATGCGTAGTCCAAGTTATATTTGAGCAAACAGAATTGGTGAAGATAGCCACAGAAGCCATCCTGAAAGTAAGGGAAGAATTAGGACACAAACCTAAGGATACAAATCAACTCATCCGCTTCTTAAACAACAAGAACAAAAATGTGCTCCAAGAGCTTAACATAGAAGACAGGACTGAAGCCATTTTAGAGATTAGAAAGGTTCTTTCCAAAAGAAACCTCATGCATAACTTAGAAGACAAGTGCCATAAGATGCAGGTAGCCGTTGATAGGTTCATGGCTAAGTTACAGATTTTGAGGGACAAAGGTCTTCCTAGCCCTATGGTCATCAATGAAAAACTCATGAACCAATTGAAATATAGTAATAGACTCAGGAGATTGGCCAAAGAACAAGCCATCTCTTCAGCCATTAAAGCCCTGCCAATAGGAAAAGTATTATATGATACATTGGAAAACCTGTTTTTCTTAGAACATGAGGTGAAACATTTGTTTCTCACCAAGCCCAATTTTGCAAAATACATAGAGGAAAATGAAATTTACAGAATAATATTGAAAGTGATATTGCCTGAGGTAAAATGGTGGGAGAAAATGACATATTTACTATGAAAAAGTTTTACATCAGAAAGTTACCATAGTGAATCTGAAGGCAGCCAGGTGAAACAGGTAAAAGACAGATCAACAGGGTCAAAGAGGAACAGATTCAAAGAGTATCAGTGAAAGATAAAAGTAAAAAAGATAGAAATACCACAACTATCAGCCAGCTTAAAGGGCTCAAAACTCAACAGAAACAGACAGTAACACCACAATAAAAGGGATAGCAAGAAGCAGTTCTACATCTGTCTCTATCTTCATGCAAGAAGATATTTTATTCCTTAGATTAAATCTCAAATTGTTATGAGATATTTAGTAATTATTTTTTGTATAAATACTTCACATTTCGAAGTACGTAGGGTGGATTCTAAGACATTTCTATAGACTTTTTCTCTCAAATCAAAGTTTTATTGTATCAATGACTAGATTGGCTTGCTGGATCAAGGAATAAAGATCAGATATTTTATAGGATTCTTGTGTAAAGCGAAATACAAATAAGTATTCTTCCATGTTCAATTTTGTTTTTTCCTTATGTTTTTTTCATAATCTTATTTGCTTCTCTATAATCTAAATGTATAACAAGGAATGATATTTCAGAAATTGCTTGAATGCACGCTGTCTTGACTGTTTTACATTCTGAATGTTTTCTCCTAAACTATCTTAGCTAGGGATTTCTTAACTACTCCTTAGCTTCCGTGGGTTCTCCTATGGTCTATATCAAAGGATTCTTAATTGCCCTTTCCTCATTCTCATATTCTATTCTTCATTATAATCTGGGTCCAAGGATTCTTAAGTGCCCTTTCACCCTGGTTAGAATTACTTCACCCATTAGGCCTGAAGATTTGCATTTTGTTTTGCTAGCCTGCCCTGTGAACATTCCCTTTAATGATCTAGTCCAATTATGCTATCCATTCGTTGACTCCATAGCCCAATGGCTTGAAGACCTAGCTCTATCCATCTGCTCCAAGAATTCCACCACCCAACCTTAAAATCAAAACTAAAACCCTATGAACACTAAGAACTAGCCTAAAATCCCATAAAAACAAAGATAAATTATAAAGAGAGAGCCCTCTCTGGACTTAGGTTGGTTAGAGCCTAAGCCAAAAAGATTGGTTTGTGGTTACCTCAGAGGCTTCCTTCTTCTGATAACTTCTAGGGAAAACTTCTTAGTGATAACACAGTGGTGACCATACTGGGGAACTCAAATCCTCAGTCTTAATAAACCTTTGAGAAAATTGAAAATATTTGTTTCAAGCCTCTTGAAGGGTTTATTAGAAGTTATTTACAAAATTTCACAAAAAAAAAGTAATCCTAGCTTCAAGGAGAACTCACTATACTAGGGCTAATCCAGATCCAAACCCTGCCCCAGTAGTGGATAATCCCAACCTGATTTCAAGAAGATCCAAAAGACAAGATAGTTCAGTCAGTCCAACACCCTCAATTAAAGCAGATTCATGCCCTAACGAGTGGTTGTTTTTTGAAGACCTCCCCTTTGATGAGTCATTTGACCTTTCCCTATTCAGACCAAGTCTGAAAGTGCACTTGATGACATAGTTCTAGATCCAGAGTTTATTGCAGATCTCAAAGTCCAAAAGGAAAACCAGTCAATTGATGAGTATAATCTAAATTCCCCTCAATCATCGCTTACTACTACTAAGATCCCTGAGCTTTCTGAACTAGTGTCAACTACCCTTAGTTCACCATTATTCCCTTCCACCTCTAAAATTCATTCCTCACTTCCATTTATACCTTCACTTCCCTACCAACCTACCATTACCCATCAATCACTTATTACTCCTAGTTCTCCATCAACTACTGTATCATCTCCTAGTACCCCCAACCCCACTTCTTAACTCTGCCTAACTTAGAGCCATGGAAAATAGATATGCTCCTCTTGTGTTACTTGCCCCACTTGGTGCCATGCCACAAGACTACGAAAACAAAATTGTCCAATTTCATGGCATAGGACCTTATACAACACAACATCATTTAAACAAAATGACAGACTATTTTGAATTGCTTGAAATTGATATCGGAGATGTTCAAATGAGACTTTTTGCTCAGACTGTCGTTGGTGATGTTAGGAAATGGTTAAGAGCTTTACCTTTTAATAGCATAGATAGTCTAGATATATTTTATCAGCAATTTTTAAATAGATGGGAAAAGAAAAAGAACCCTCTGCAAATCCTTTCAGAATACGAAAACATTAAAAGAGGACCAAATGAAATAGTCCAGGATTATTGTACCAGAATTAACAATATATATAATGCAATACCAATCAATCTTAGGCCCCCACCTGACTTAGCACTGATAAAATTTCCTGATGGGTTTGATACTGATATGGCATTCCAACTCAGAGAGAGAAATCCCCCAACCTTAGAAGACATGCAGAGTGTAGCAGTTAGTGTAGAAGCCAACTTGCTAGCAAAAAGAGCTAGGGTTAGGAATGAAAGGAGAGGATCTGCCAAAGATGAAGCCTCACCCTCTGACCTTAAAATAGATGTTCTAACCAAGGGTATGGAAAAATTGATGGATAGGATAGAGAACATTGAGAGGAAGCCTCAATGGGATAATCAACAGGCACCTCCAGTGAGAAACCCAAACTTTAGAAAGAATCAGAATCAAAATACTAGAAAGAATGGACCTAATCAGAATATTAGGCCTCCCTTTCAAGAAAACTATGTTGAAACATCCCATTGACATGACCCTGAATAAGACACACACATTAACTTGATGGGATTATATGATGAGGAAACTGTCTTCTTGACCCAAGATGAGTAGGAACTACATATGCTGCAACAATTGCAGACCTCATCTGGAGAATCATTTGATTATAAAAAGGATATGATTCTGCCATCTTTTAAGTATAGAAACATTAAACTTGAGGAGTAAAAAAAATATTGATACTCCTGTCTAAACCAAGAAAAAAGTGCCAAATCAACCCATGAAAATCAAAATAGCTCCAGTTACTAAAACTCTCCAAATCCTCCCTAGACCAAATCAGAACCCTCTTGGCCCCACCATTGTAGATATAACCCATGACCAACCCCTGATGATCAACCGTCCACTTCAATCCCCTCCAAGGAGATAGCAAAGAAATCTCCAAGCACCATATTAGAAAATCCACATAAAAAGATCTTAAATACAGAAAAGGACGAGCAACCTACTCCAACTCCTACTATGAAAATTCCAAGCACTCAAACAGAAAAAGCCCCTTTTCCTTTCAATTTGGGAGTAGAGTTAGCTAAACTAAAAATTTCAGTTCCCCTAACAGAGCTGATTAAAAGTGAAACCTATAAGTCTCAAATAAACCCAACCTTAAACATTATTGGGGATGAGGATTTTGTCAACTTGTTTGATGATCAGCCTGAACTTATATTTGGTCCTGATGTTAATGGCAATCAACTAGAAGGAGGGATACCACCCTTTTATATTAGCCTTAGCATTCATGATAAAATCTTACACAATGCAATGTTAGATTCTGCGGCCTCACACAATTTAATGCCCAAATCAGTTATGGAAAAATTGAACATAGACATAACAAGACCTTACAAGGACTTCTTTTCATTTGGCTCAAGTCAAGTAAAGTGTCTAGGGTTAATCAAAGACCTATGTGTTACCTTAGTATAATATCCTGCCAAGAGAATTCTCATGGATATAGTAGTCACTGACATCCCACCTAAATATGGGATGTTATTGTCTAGATCATGGGGAGCTAAACTCCAAGGATCTTTACAACTTTACATGTCATATGCCACAATCTTAGTTTTCAGACAACCCAAAAAGTTGTATAGAGAAACCCTAATGAAATATGTAGTGAGTAGCCAGGACATGCCTCAAAACTTCCCTATCTACTCCATGCATTTGGACATTGATTCTTTTATTTTGTATAATGCTTAACAAACACAACAAACTACTTCAAACGACATTGTTTCAGAACCAAAAGAAATTGCAGTTACAGGTAAAAATGAAATTGTCCAAACTCGGGATCTTTCCAATGAAAAGAATGATCAAAACACCTCAAACAATGAAAATTTTGTTGCCCCAGACAGTGATAATTATGAACATGATATATTATGGCACCTTGAATTTGTTGGATCGGTGAATAAGTTAGGAGCAGGAGCAGGAGTGTGGATATACAATCTGGAGAATGATCACTCAGAGGGCCATGCTTACAGACTGAATTTCAAATGCACTAACAACATGGCTGAGTATGAAGCCCTGATTTTAGGTCTCAAACTAGTTAGGAATTTAGGAGCCAAAAGAGTTTTTGTTATGGGAGACTCTGAGTTGGTTATAAAACAAATTAATGTTGTATATATGACCAGAGATCCTAGGTTAAGTTTTTATAGAGGAACAATTGTAGAAATAATGAATACTTTCCTAGAAACTAAGCTTGCAGTCATCCAAAGGAAACATAATATGCAGGCCCATAGTTTAGCAATGTTTGCCAGCACTTGTAAGTTACCTTTTCAACCTAACCATCAGTACAATGTTGAGGTCAGGCATAAACCTGCTGTCCCAGATAACTTTAAAAGCTAGCAAGTATTTACTAATGACCAACAAATAAATAATTTTTTAAACATAGAAGAAGAAATTGTAAATAGTGATATAGATAATGACATAACATTAGATCCTAATTTTAAAGATGAAATTGAAATTAATAAAATAGAAAATGAAAAGATAGATAGATTTCACCCCACTAAATTTGCAAAATCAAATGTAGAAAACCTAAAGCAAGTTGGGGTTGATGAAACCCCTTTGGAAGACTTGTTCAACTCGAATGATGTCCCTAGAAAACCAAAGATGGAACCCTTAAAATTTGATATTGAGGAATGTAATATAGGCACTAAAGAAAACCATAAATTAATTAAAATTTCAATGTCATTACCTCCTATGGAAAAAGTGAAATACCTTGAATTATTAAAGGAATTCCAAGATGTCTTTGCTTGGAGTTATGAGGACCTCAAGTCCTATGACACCAGCATCATACAACACACCATCACCATTAAAGAAAACTAGAAACCTTTCAAGCAAAAGCTGAGGAGGATTAATCCCATCCCATTTCCTTCTATTGAATAAGAAATATGGAGGATGTATGAGGCCAAGCTAATAGCACTGATCAAATTCTCTGATTGGGTTTCAAATTTAGTGCCAACAAGGAAGAAAACTGGTGAGATCAGAATTTGTGTTGATCTCAGAAATCTTAATAATGTTTCACTAAAAGACAATTACCCTCTCCCTAAAATGGATCATTTCTTACAAAGGGTAGTTGGATCAACCAAAATCTCATTATTGGATGGATTTTCTGGTACAATAAGATTTTAGTTCACCCAAATGATCAGGCAAAAACTGCATTTACTACTCCTTGGGGCACATTCATGTATGTGAAGATGCCTTTTGGATTGATGAATGCAGGGGCAACTTTCCAAAGAGCCATGGACATAGCTTTTGCCAAGGAAATTCATGACTTCCTAGTAATATATTTATATGACATCACTATATTCTCAAAATCTGATAATCAACACTTAGAACATCTGAGGCAGGTTTTCCTCAAATGCGCGAAGTATGGAATTTCTTTAAATCCCAAGAAATATTTATTTGGGTTAGAAGAGGGAAAGTTATTAGGCTAGATAATTTCAAAAGATGGTATCCGAATAGATCCTGCAAGAATAGAAGCCATCTTATAGATACAACATCCTAGGAGCATTAGGGAATTACAAGCCTTTTTAGGGAAAATTAACTTTCTTAGGAGATTTATTTCTAACTTAGCAGAATTGATTAGATCATTGAACAATATGTTGAAAAAAGATTCGACCTTAAAATGGATCATTGAGGCTAAGAAATCCTTCGAAGACATTAAGCTAGCCTTAACTAAAACACCAGTTTTGATCAGTCCAAAATTTGACAAGGACTTCATTTTATTTTCCTTTGCTTCAGAACATACAATTGTTGTAGTTTTACTACAGAAAAATGATCAGGGTTATGAACAACCTATTGCCTTTTTTACCAAAGCCCTCAGAGATGCCCCCTTAAATACAACATAATGGAAAAGCAAGCCCTTTCTTTGGTCAAATCTATCAAAGATTTCAAAGTTTACATTTTATATTCTCATATAATAGCCTATGTCCCCAATTTAGTAGTCAAGGACATCCTAACTCAGGAAGGTCCAGATGGAAAGAGAGGGAAATAAATCGCTACCATATTAGAATATGACCTAAAAATCATACCAACAAAGTTAATCAAAGGCCAAGGTTTAGCCAAGCTCATGGCTGAATCAAACTATCAGGCCTTAGATATAAATTTTATTGCAGAAATGGATAATGGAGAGGAGATGGTGACTCCACCAATTAGCCAGGCCTTTATCGAATCATCTTGGTATGATGACATCATATATGTTATACTAAATCTACAAGCTCCTCCTAAATTGTCCAAGACCAAGGCATGTTTTTAAAAATGAAATCCTTAAAATTTTGCATAGTAGATAATGCTTTGTTTTGGAGGAATTATGAGGGTGTTCTTCTCAACTATTTATTAAAAGAAGAATCTGACAAAGTGTTACAAGAGTTTCATGTAGGTGACTGTGGAGGACATCTTCACTGGAAAACCACTGTTGAAAAAATTCTTAGAGAGAGTTTCTATTGGCCTACTTTGTTTTTTGATGTAAAGAAATATGTAACCTCCTATCATAAATGTCAAATTTTTGAAGGAAAGAAAAAACTTTTACCCTTGCCCAAAGCCAATCTTTGCTGAAGCACCTTTTCAACAATGGGGTCTTGATTTCATTGGTGAAATCCACCCATCTTTCTCTTCCCAACATAAATGGATCCTCACTGCTACATATTATTTTACCAAATGGATAGAAGTCATACCATCAAGGCAAGCCACTGACACTATTATAATAACCTTCCTTGAGGCCAACATCCTATCTAGATTTGGGTGCCCAACCAAAATCATCATTGATAATGTAGCAGCTTCCAAATCTAGAAAAATGATAGACTTCTGTAGTTGGTATCATATAAATTTGGGCCATTCCACAACTTATTACCCCCAAGGAAATGGACTAGCAGAATCCTCAAACAAAATTCAGGTAAACATCATCAAAAAATTGTTAGAGGATAACAAGAAAACATGGAACAAAAAGCTAGTAAATGTCTTATGGGCAGACCGACTAACCACAAAGAAATCAATTGGTACTAGTCCTTATCAATTAGTTTATGGGATGGAAGTTGTTTTCCCATCTTCCTTTGGAACACCAGTAATGAAGCTTCTCCAAGAATTACAGGTTGAACCAAATGACATCCAAAGAAGAATCAATCAAACAATTCACTTGCGACAAACCAGGGAAGAAGTGTACATCAGATCTCGGGTTGTGCAAGAAAGGATGAAGAATACTTTTGTTAAAAGGACTAAAGCATAATATTTTTACCTAGGGGACAAAGTTCTGAAATGGGATTCAAGGAGAGAAGCTAAAGGTAAACATGGGAAATTTGATTTCCTATAGAAAGGCCCATATATCATTTATGCCTTCAGAGGTAATAATGCTTTCTTCCTCAGAGAAATGGATGGCACAGAAGCAGAAGGAGGACCAATGAATGGTCTAATTCTCAAACACTATATTGAACCTAGTTACTAGTTTCATTGATCATTTGTACATACTTTACTTTCAAAAGTCTAGAGTTGATTGGATGGTGATTTTTGAAGTTGAAGCCCGGAGAGAAGTCCCTAAGCTTTAAAAGTTTTACTGTCATAAATAGTAATAATGCAAAAGCATAAAAGGGAAAGGTTGCAAGGAAATATCACAATAATTCAGAAGGCCATTGATCTACAAAGTTCTTAACATTTGACCAGGAAATGCCATCCCCAAGTGGAGCCACTGTTAGGTTCCTATACTAATAGGAGTTATAATTTTTGAATGACCGAGATTAAAACTTGTAATATGTACATACCTTTGCTTTGTGCAAATATTTTCCATATTGATAAATTAAAAAATGTAAAGAGGGTGTGTCCTAAAAGAATAATCAAAGGACAAACAACAAAAAGGTCAAAAAATATGAAAAGATATGAACCCCAAGAAAAGAAAAAGACCATGAAAGTGAGCAAGCCAAAATGCCACTACTATTTACTTTTGTGCAGAATAAATGATTGTGTGCAGCTTGTAATCCTTGCCACAATCCATGATGATCAAAATGTTTAAACTTCACTATTTCATGTTTTCAATTTCATGTCTATAGATGGAGAATAAAAATCTGGCCAAATAGTGTACCCTTTGTAAATAATTAGATAGGTAGAGTAAATAAAAGGAGCTCAACTATTTAACCTAAGCCCTTGGATGTAATAAGGTTAGATTTAGTTAGTTCATTATTGTAAAGAGAAAGAAAAATGTTTGATAAGGGTTTGCTAGCTCAAATGCACCCTAATAAAGAGAAGTAAAAATGGTAGGATGAGTAGATGGGTAAGTAGAAGAAAGGTTGTAGAAGTATGATGATTGATTATACAAAAGCATATTTATCATTTTCATCATAAAATTTCTAGATATCAATGAAAAATCAAGTATGCATAAGGTTTACAAAGTCAGTTAATTAACCTCCCCCATCTATTTCATCCTTTCACTTTACTAATTTCCCACAAATAAAGTTCAAAGTACCAAAACCTTTAAGTCAAAGAGGCTCAGAGCATTTCTCTGACTTTTGGAGGGACGGACCCTGGGCTCAATGACTTATAGGCAATAAGTACTAAAACTCCCTCATAAAAATTCATCCCCCCCTTTTGTTCATGCATCCCCCTTCATTTTCCCTCATTTCCCCAATAAAACCCATTCTTCTAAGGTTAAACACTATTTACCTAGGAAAAGCAATCACCCCCATGTAAAACCCCTTTTTCCCCAAAAAAAAAACCCACAAAAACACCTTATCCTAAGTATTTATGTTAATGTTGGAAAAGCATTAAAACGTGAAAAATCATTTACTTAGTGTGTGGTGTCCCATTTCCACCAATTTTTTAATTACTAATTTTATTTATTAAATCCCGATAAAAACCCATTTCCCCGTATATATTTAACTCCTACATATGAATCAACCCTACCCTTAGTTTAAAAATAAATTATAATTTCACCCAAACCCCGAAAACCCACTAACTAATCGATCTACGATTAAGTTAGGAAAAAACCCAATTAATCCCTATGCTAATGACCATGATGCCTTAACCCCACCTTAATCTGTCTTTAACCCACATACCGTCACACTTAATCACTCGCTGGTCCCCCCCCGTTAGCCATCGTGCAGCTTCCCCGCCCGATCACTGTGCGAACATCTTCCTTCACATCTGACAGCCCTTATCCATATCGGGCGGACCTGGCGTCCGAACAATACCTGCCCAATGAAGCTGTTTTCTATCAGGCCCCCGATGCTACGTGTTGATCAACATATGGAATTGGGTGGCCTCCCCCGAATACCACCAAGCACCGAAAAACGGTGCGATGGAAACCATTTACTGCCTGCCCGCTACACAAGAAAATGGTTACTGTTCACCCCGCTACATGAAAAAATGACCACTATTCATCCGTACCCACCAAAATTGACTTTTGCGCATAAAGCCAAAAGGCCCCAAATCAATTGTTTTATCGTTTTTCCAACTATAAACTTCCATGCATGCACCTACGAACGTCGAAACTATCAATTTACGTCCAACTTCACACTAAAGACACCACAGAGCACCCAGTTCACTTTTCAGCCTACACAGAGCCTTTTCGACCGTTTGTAGTTGCCAGCCGCCCTTTTCAGAGCTAGTTTTCCTTAAATTCTAGGTATTTAAGCCATAATTCACCAAAAAAACTCTGTCAATTTCAAAACTATTTACCGATTTTTCTTAGTTAAGATAAAAATTAATTGAAGACACTTAAAGAACTCAAACCTACTCTGTGCTGAACCACCATCGCCCTAAAAACTGCAAATTACCTCCACTACTCTCAAATCCACAAGAACTGAGAATGGCTGTCCCAATTGCCATGGATGTGAGATTCATCTCTACATCCCACTTAGACTTGGACTACCTTCCCCAAGCTGATAGGGATTTCCAGCTAAAGGACACCACTATCCATGAATCCCCACTCAAAGTACACTACCAAAGCCGGGATAGATACTTGAACCAGGCTGATGAAATTGGTCTGTGGAAGTCCAATTTGCCTAAGTACCAGTTCCCCGGAGTCCACATCTTCCTAGAAGTTGTACATTATTGCCATGCAAACTATGTCCCCAGTCAAAGATCAGTCATGTCCCCTAACTAGGCCATTCTTTTCACTATCACCACTGAATCTATAAATGAGATGCTACAACTCCAGCCTAGCCAAAACTTGACTCCGCTCTCCATTGGAGATCTATTGCACTTATTTCCCAAGCTCAACCCTGCAAGATTGGCCCAAATAATCCAAACCTTCATCCTAGAAGAGAAGTAACCCCCAAATACCCCCCTCTATATGTAGCAACTTTATTTTCTCCTTGGGGCAAAAGTATTGTAGATATGATATCTAGAGTCCTAGGTTATACCACCAGTGAATATATTGATGAGATTATTCTAGCCTTCATGTCCATATACACTCCAGTACATCCTCCTACTGTCATATATGATTATGCTCAGTTCATAGCTGACAGGATGCATGAACAGTTCCTCAGAATGAGTAATGAGAGAGTCTTCCAATACTCCTCAGTCTTGTATCACCTTTTTCTATATTACCAGTTTGATAAATTCCCACTTACCTTGCAAAAATTGGGCACCAAGGGCCAACCAAGATCAGTTATCTTCTAGACCCCATTGATTCATCAACATCCCTCCCCTTATTCATACAATGAATTCATTGATTCCTTTGTCCACCCTGTGATGACCATGCTCACTGGAACCCCTCCACCAAGAATCAATCCTGAAATTAGGAGAGTCCTTCATCTAAACATCAATCATCAGGTGGGAGATTGGTACTTGTACCAAAACCACACTGAAATCAGGATTTATGGCTGTGAGCTGGCCCCATACAAACTACCTAAATACCTCCCAATGAGGTTATTTTCCCTAGAGTACTATAGGAAAATAATAAATTCAGATGAGGTAAACTTTGTTAAAGCCAAAAAGAAATCCCAGTACAAAATCAAAGACCAATTGGGTCGCTTTATTTGTAGTAGCAGAGAAGCTGGGAAGGAGGTATACCTAATCCTTTGGAGATTGAAACTAAAACATAGCTTCATATGGAGATATGATCCCTTGGACTTCATCTGCAAAAGAAGGCAAAAGAACAAGATGGACCCCTATATCCATCACCACATCCTTGAAATAGAAAAATATGCCAACCAGTTGCAATGGGTGGAAAACAATTTAGATGACAAGGATAATACAGAAGTTGCTATGGAAAACACATTAATTGATCTAGAAAAACAACTTGATGAGGATTATTTCCTGCAGGTGCCAGAATATTCAGATAGGCCAGAACAATCAGATAGGCCAAATCAGTCAACTAGGATAGAACCATTAGAGGTACCAGAAAAATCGGATATACCTGGGGAATCAAGCAGGCCAGACAAATCAAACAGACCAGAGACAACCATGAGTATCCCTCTAGTTATACAGACTCCTCTAAATGAGGAGAAAGGCCTAAAGATGAATAGGGAAGGGGCCACCACTTCAACAAGGGCAACTTCACAAAATTATGCAGAAACAAGCCAAACCAAAAGACAGAAAGTGAATCCTGTTTCTAAACAAGAATACATAGAGGAGACAGCTGAGGTTACAAGCACAGAAAGAGATAGGCGCAGACTTTCCACTCCATCTGGAGGCATCCTAAAACCTTCCACATCACACACTCAGATGTTGGAAAGGCAACAAAGTGTTCATGTATCCTCTTTCTGAATGCCAGCAGATAAAGACCAAGATATTAAGGAGAGATACAAAGAAATAAAGGCTAGAAATGGGATACTAAAAGCCCAAACCTATGCACAGTATCTGAAGATTACCCCTACCAATCAAATAAGGCTTATGTCAGCCTTTGATGTCAAAGAGGGGAAAACGTAGATGACCTTCATCAAGCCAACCACTCAATAGCTAATAACAACAACAGATTTTAAAAGGGTGGACTTTGAATTACTGGCAAGGGATATTCATCCCATTGACCAGATTGAACTACACAAGCAAATAGGGGAGCTGATTTACTCCACATTGATAGGGAAGGCCATTGCTGCCAAACAATTACAGAACTCCCTGAACAATATATCAGCATAGTTCCAGTTGGAGAAGGCCTCCTCACAAGTGAAAGATACTAGAATCAAGTCCTTAGAGGACTTAATCATAGAGTTGGGAAATGCTCCCAAAGATGTAAAGGCCACAGAACAGCTAATTAAAAAGAAAAATGATGATATTACTGCACTCAAGAAGTAGCTAAAGATACCCCAGCTACATCATCCTTAGATAAAGGGAGTCTTGGAGGCACAACGAAGGTATGAAGAGCTCATGGACTTGGTCCTGAAGCTAAATGATCAAATCAAGGAGACAGAGAAGGAATTGGACACTTTAATTCAATCGAAGCAAAGTGACTTGGCCACAACTTCTAGAACTCTCATCCCCACAGTGTCAATAGCAGTGCCTACCACAATGGCAACACCATTGGCACCTACAGCTCCACCTGCCATAGCACTACCAATTACAACTGAGTCCACTACAGCAGAAGGTACATCAACTGAGAAAGTAGCAGAACTAGTAAAAGCCATGGAGTAGATGTCCATCCAAGCTCTAGAGCTCAAAAGATTAAATGCAAAAGTGGCAAGTTTGGAAACTGATTGCAAACTTGCCCAAATTCAACAAAGATAAGAAACATAGAAAGCCCAAAGAATGGGTGAGAAAACCTAAGTGCTGGAGAAATATTTGACACTGCAGAAGCCACTAGGACAGATTAAAGAGATGCTCTAGGCCAATATCATTGACTCTGTCAATGATATTTGGCCATCAATCCAAGTTATGTTTGGCAAACATAATTGGTGAAGATAGCCACTGAAGCCATCTAGAAAGTAAGGGAAGAATTAGGAGACAAACCCGAGGATGTGAATCGACTCATCCACTTCCTAAATAGCAAGAACAAATATGAGCTCCAAGAGCTTAACATAGAAGATAGGACTGAAGCCATTCTAGAGATTAGAAAGGTTCTTTCCAAAAGAAACCTCATGCATAGCTTAGAAGAGAAGTGCCATAACATGTAGTTAGCCATTGACAGGTTCATGGCTAAGTTTCAGATTTTGAGGGGCAAAGGTCTTCCCAGTCCTATGGTCATCAATGAAAAACTCATGACCCAATTGGACTATAGTGATAGACTCAGGAGATTGTCCAAGGAATAAGCCAGCTCTTCAGCCATTAAGCCTTGTGAAGAGGCAAAGTATTATAGGATACATTAGAGAACCTGTTTTTCCTAGAACATGAGGCGAAACATTTGTTTCACACCAAGCCCAATTTTTGGGCAGATGAAATTTATAGAAGAATTTCGAAAGTGAGTTTGCCTGAGGCAGAATGGTGGGAGAAAATGTTAGATTTACTATGAAAAAGTTTTACATCAGAAAGTTACCATAGTGAATCTGAAGGCAGCCAGGTGAAACAGGGAAAAGATAGATTAGCAGGGTCAAAGAGTAACAGAGTCAAAGAGTATCAGTGAAATATAAAATTAAAAAAGATCCTAGCATAGAAATACCACAACTATCAGCTAGCTTAAAGGGATCAAAACTAAACAAAAACAACCAGCAACACCACAATAAAAGGGATAGCAAGAAGCAGTTCTACATCTGTCTCTATCTTCATGCATGAAGATATTTTATTCCCTAGATTAAATCTCATATTGTTATGAGATATTTAGTAATTTTTTTTGTATAAATACTTCACATTTCGAAGTATGTAGGGTGGAGTACAAGACATTTCTATAGACTTTTTCTCTCAAATCAAAGTTTTATTGTATCAATGACAAGATTGGCTTGCTGGATCAAGGAATAAAGATCAGATATTTTATAGGATTCTTGTGTAAAGCGAAATACAAATAAGTATTCTTCCATGTTCAATGTTTTTTTCCTTATGTTTTTTCCATAATCTTATTTGTTTCTCTAAAATCTAAATGTATAAAAAGGAATGATAATTCAGAAATTGCTTGAATGCACTCTGTCTTAACTGTTTTACATTATGAATGTTTTCTCCTAAACTATCTTAGCTAGGGAATTCTTAATTCCTCCTTAGCTTCCGTAGTTTCTCCTCTAGTCTATAGAAAAGGATTCTTAATTTCCCTTTTCTCATGATCATCTTCTGTTCTTCATTCTAATCCTGGTCCAAGGATTCTTAAGTGCCCTTTCACCCTGGTTAGAATCACTTCACCCATTAGGCCTGAAGATTTGCATTTTGTTTTGCTAGCCTGCCCTGTGAACATTCCCTTTAATGATCTGGTCCAATTATGCTATCCACTCGTTGACTCCATAGCCCAATGGGTTGAAGACTTAGCTCTATCCATCTACTCCAATAATTCCACCACCCAACCTCAAAATAAAAACCAAAACCCCATGAACACTAAGAACTAGCCTAAAATCCCATAAAAACAAAGCTAAATTATAAAGAAAGAGCTGTCTCTGGGCTTAGGTTGGCTAGAGCCTAAGCCTAAAAGATTAGTTTGTGGTTACCTCGGAAGCTTCTTTCTTCTGATAACTTCTAGGGAAGACTTCTGAGTGAGAACAAGCAACAATGACTGTAATGTTCCATTGTCGGAACTAGTGTTTGGACATGGATTTATTGTATGACTGGAACTTACACTTCTTAATATAATAGGTCCAACACGTTTCATGCATATGTCGTATTGTATTTTAGCTATCTTGTTTACTCTAACTGATATATGTATCTATTTGCTTATGCATGCATGTGTAGCTATTTTATGTATATGTATGTATGAATCTTTCTAAAATGTGTTGTTGGTTTAACCATCACTTTGGATTTCTGGATTACTTGCCTTCCATGTTGTGATGCATCTTTGCTTGTGTGTTCCCTTCTTAATTGCGTGCTTTCACAAGTTTCCAAGAGGCACACTCACCTCACCCTCTGTGTGTTAGAACTAGTCATGCACGTTTCTTGACTTACTAAATATGTCACACCCTTGCTACCAACAGGGACATCTTACTTGCCTCTATTCGAAACTGCAGTCAAGGCAATCCTGTACAACCCACAGTTGGGACTCCTACGCCAAATGGTCTAAGGTCTAATTGGGACTTCTT
The DNA here is from genome assembly GCA_031772625.1 of Pinus tabuliformis. Taxonomy (NCBI): domain Eukaryota; kingdom Viridiplantae; phylum Streptophyta; class Pinopsida; order Pinales; family Pinaceae; genus Pinus; species Pinus tabuliformis. Next base: position 199,936,619 of record CM062815.1, on the reverse strand, counting down.
ACCGAGGAGATCCCCTAACATGTTGGCGGGTCCAGCACTGTCAACAAGATAGTTAACCATGATTGAATATGTTATGGTTACTTATCCTGTATCTACTATTATGCCTAATACAACCCAGGTTGCAACTTCATCCATGTTTGTAACATCGCCAAAGACATATTTGTATGGTGGCATGTCGGTAGGGGGACAACCTATTGTGGGGATGTTTCCATCTCCTCAAGATAGTGTTTAGCCTCATATGAGTCCTCCACTTTCAGGAATGGATGTTAATGTTTGGAAACTTACCATGCCCTTACAGCCTAGTTCAGTTGTGGCTTCATCTTTAGTTTCTAAACTTGTTCCACCTACATCTCAAATCCATGTTCAACAATGCACATCTCAACCTGTTCAAGCTCAAGTGAATGTAATCTAACCTTTACAGGTTGCATATTTAACTCAACCTATTACATTGGTATCTAAGACCTCTCAAACCATATAGTCCAAGTGTTTTCAAGGAAACATACAATCACAACAAATTGGTCAGGCCATTCCACAATTCAACTAGGTTAAAATTTATATGATATGGCGTAGGCCCAACCTAACCAACCTTATGTTGGGATGATGAAATATCCCATAGGGAAATAGTATCAACTGTATTAAGGTATCCCTCAAATGCCTTACAGTCAGAAAATCCAGACCCAGTTGTTTCTATCCTTACAAGGTTATCCTAGAGATGGGAAGCAAAGTTATGTGTATTGTGGTTATCAAAATCCTACCTATCTCGAAACACATATACCTATTTCTCAGGCTATCCCATCTGACCAAGGGTACCCTCCACAGGAGATCAACAGTAAGTTTCCATTTTTCGAAACCCTCAAATTTCTAGATCTAACTAGGCTCACCAATGATCCCATTTCTCATTCTCCTTGGTGCTTGGTTATTCCCACAAAATTGCCCATTGATATCCCTAAATTCAATGAAAATCCTAGAGAAGACCCATCCACACACATGATGATTTATCATTTCTGGTGTTCTTTGAACTCTCTCAATGATGATTCAATTCATTTATGTATTTTCTAGTGTACACTCACTGGTATGGAAGTAAAATGGCATATTGAACTACCACGAGCTTCGTTCGATAATTTCAATGCCTTGGCTACCACATTCCTAACACATTTCTAGTTACCCATCAAATATGAGACTGGAACTAAACTTTTAACCAATTTCAAACAAACTAATGCCACTCACATCTCTAATCACATTCATGAGTCACGAAATTGTCATCGTTTGGTTAAAACTTTTGTTCCTGACCAATTGTTAGTTGAATGGTTCATTAAGTCTCTTTTGCCATATATCATAGAAGACGTCACCAAGGGTAGAGTCATGACCAAAAGGAAGGTAATTTTCTCATGCCCATTATTTGGATCTCATCTACACCCAATCATGCACACTTTATGATAAAATACCAAATGATCTATGACCTTCCAATATTGTTCCTCAACCTCCTAGTAAATAATCGCATGTCGTTCATGGCGTGATTAGTTCTACCAGCCAGTAGGCAATGTGTAAACCATATGTTTTGACTCTTGATGTGTCTTATCAAATCCCTCCTTGCACTCCTATGACTTCTACTTCTGAGATCAATGTCATTCAATCTTCCAAAGGAAAATATCAGCAACCAGGAAGTAAGAAGAAAGGAAAAGGTAAAAATAATAAAGATAACCCTCCATAGGATAAACAAAACAATCAGTCTTCTGAAGAAAAGTGGAAACCTCATTACCCATGTTTTATTTGTAATGAGGAAAATTTCACTCATGATTGACCACATGAGGCAGAAGTGAATCAATTCCTTAAACCATCCACTACACCCGTTGTGTTGATAGATACATTTTTGAATCAGGAGACCAATATGGTTTCTCGGGATCCTGCTTCCTCTAACTCAATTTTTATTCTTTCCTTTGCTAAGATCAAAAATGTTGTTATGGTGGCCACCCAAAATAAAGACTACTATAATGTGAATCCCTCAAATGGTCAGACTATTGATCAACCTTCTAGTTGACTATATCTCCATCTAATCCTACTCCAAATGTCGTACCTAGTGAGTTAATAATTAAGCCTCCCAAAGAAATTATACATAAATATACATTCAACCATCGCACAAGAGCTACTTAGAATTATAACATAGTTGAGGATTTGGCTTAGTCTCCTTTAGCTATGTTGAATCTTGAGGTGTTGCAAAATTTCCCCGCTCAATAGAAGGCTTTACTTTCCGTAATTGGATGTATTGATCCTTCAGATTCCAACCTAGAATTTTTTAGCCGTGAGATCTATACACCTCGACTTTCGTCTCAATCTTATTTCATGATCCAGGTTGTTTTTCATGATAATAGTATTCATCATTCCATTGTAGATGAGGGATCCTCAACATGTATTATCTCCATGTCTTGCTGGAAGGTCATTAGTTATCCCAAGTTAAGTCAGTCACCGACCACTCTAAAGGATTTTGATGGAAGAAGCTATAAACCTTGTGGAATTCTGAATTCTCTACAAGTAGAATAAGGTGGCAAGATTGTATCAACAAAAGTCAAAGTTATCCATAGACGGCTAGATTATAATATTCTACTGGGATGTACATGGGTCTATGTTATGGCTATTGTTGTTTTAACATATTTTAGAATTATCGATTTTCCTCATAAACATGGTATAATAGCCATTGATCAGGTCACTTTCTTTGTTCTCAAGTTACCGAAAGTGTCCCTCTTATGGGGGAAACCCCACACCCATATCATCATGTTAGGGTTGGTCTGCTTAAGGACTCCTCTCTCATGGGAACCTTTTCTCTTCCTCCTCCTTCACTTCCTGGAAACTCTACTTCAATTGCCTATATTAACATGATATCTTCTTTTACTACTCCATCTGATCCTTGGATAGTACTAGATGAATCTAATCTTGGCACTTTTGGTGATCCCATGTTGCTCAGTCCCATTTAGCTCCATTATGAAGCCATTTATTCAGCTTGTGCATCAGACTCTATCCTCTCCTCATCGATCAATTGGGTTGAACGTTCCTTAGATTATGGTACATCCTCTAATTCTTTCTCTTGTACATTTCCTATCAATGAGAACATCATGGAGACCATGATGCCAGATAATATGCCATGGGATGATTATCATCATCTTTCTTCCTTTCTGTATTCCTACAAGGATAATATTAGTGAACTTTATCAACCCAATGTTGTTGGGTTTTATACAAATTACGTATCCATATATGGTGTCGATTCTGAGAAGAAATTGTCAAACATTTAAGAGACTATCCATCTTGATTTTTCAATCAAATCTAACATTTTCGAGAATCTACATATCGGTGCGTATTTCTCTCCTAATGAGATCAAGACTTATAAATCTATATTATAGGAGTTCAGAGATGGTTTCTCTTGGTCTTATGAAGAAATTACAGGTATCGATTTGAACATCATTATGCATGAAATTTAGATGTACCCTGATGCTAAATCAATTTGGTAGCACCTCCATCTGGTACGTCCCAAGAATGTTTCCGCTATTAATTTCGAAGTTGAAAAAATTCTATGCATTGGTTTCACTTACCCAGTACCTTTAACTGACTGGGTGTCTAACATTTTTCTTGTCATGAAGAAACACCGAACAATTCATGTGTGTGTCAATTATCAGAACATCAATCATGCTTATCCAAAGGAAAATTATCCCACCCATTTCATCAACCAGATTCTTTATAATTATGCTGGCTGTGAGATATTTTCATTTATGGATGGTTTCTCCAGCTATAATCAAATCAACATTCTCCCGGTGGACCAACATAAAACCGCGTCCATTTGTCCTGGGGGCATATTTGTGTATAGGAAGATCCCTTTCGGATTAAATAATGTTGGAGTTACATTTCACAGGGAAATGAATTACATCTTACATCACATCAGACATATTGTGCAACCATATTTGGATGATTTTCCTGCTCATTCGAAACATCGTGTTGATTACCTGATGTATCTTCGGGCCATATTTTTAAGATGTAGACGTTATAACATTCGACTCAATCCACACGAGTGTGTGTTTTGTATATGTTTTGGTCAACTTCTTGGTTTCATGGTATAAAAGCATGGAATTTTTATTGGCCCATTGCATGTCCACGCAATCATCGATCTGCCTGTTCTTTCTTCCCTTCTTCAGCTTCAACGACTCAAAGTGAAGACCAATTTTCTTCAGAGGTTCATTCAAAACTACATTGAACTGACCAAAGGATTTACTTGCTTGTTAAATAAAGGGGTTTTATTCCATTGAGATGTTGTTTCTCAAAGGGTGTTTGATGTCTTGAAAGATGTTTTCATTTAGGAATCCTTGTTATATCCCTTAGATTACCAATGTGATTATTTCATGTACCTAGCAACTCCAATTACTACCATCGCTATGGTATTGGTCCAGGAGGACAATGTAGGAACTGAACATCCTATTTATTACTTCAGCCAAAATCTCAATGATACTGAAGTCAAGTATACTCAGGTAGAAAAGTTACCTTTGGCAAGTCTCCAAGTTGTCCAGAGATTTCGCCATTATATACTGCTCCATAAAACCATGGTTGTTTCGAATTGCAACCCCATGATGTATATATTATTGTGACAATTGTTGTGGGTAAAGTACTCCAAGTGGATTTTCATCCTAAAGGAATTCGATTTGGAATTATTCAAAGCTAAGTTGAAGAAATTCTTAATTTTTGTTGAGATAATTTGCGACCATACCACTATTGAAACTGAGACAACATCTAGTGATTCTATTATGGATGATTTTTGTTCTTGATTTCTTCATCTAACCCATGGTATGGATACATTATCATATATCTCCAAACCCATAATTTCTAGTCCAATACCTCTCACTTTTACCAACAACGTATCATATATCAAGCCAAGAAGTACATTATAATCAGCAACACCCTTTATTATCGTGGTATTGATACTATATTTCGAAGGTACCTCACTCATGAGGAGGCCGAGAAAGTCTTAAATGAATGCCATTATGTGGTAAGTGGTTCTCATACATCTAGTTATGTAACCACACAAAATATTATGCATACTAGTTATTTTTGGCCTACCATGTTTCGTGTTTGCACCATCATCATCCAAAAGGGTTGCGCATGCTAAATATATGATTGTAAGGCCCATGATCCACCCGCTCCTTTGCATCATATTATCGTCATTGGACCGTTTGCAAAAAGGGGCATTGATTTCATGACATGTAACCCTCACTTGGTCAGGGGGCATGGCTATATCATTGTAGTGGTTAACTATTTTACGAACTGTGTCGAGGTGATGCCTACATACAATAATACTGGTGAAACAACTACTCTCTTTCTCTTCAACCATTTCATTGCACAGTTTGTTGTTCCACAAGCTATAGTTATAGACCATGGAAAACATTTTCGTAATCACATGATGTTTGAACTGACTACCAAGGTGGGACTCTCCCATGAGAGTTCCACTCCCTACTACCCTCAGATGAATGGGCAAGTTGAGGCAATCAATAAAGTTCTCAAAATGATGCTTCAATGCATGATAGGGGTCCAAAAATTAGACTGACATCTTATTCCTTATGTGTCCTTGTGGTGTCTCAAACCTCTATTAGGACTACTATCAAGTTCATGCCTTTTCAATTTGTTTATAATCTAGAAGAAATCCTTCCAATTGAATGTGAAATTTCATCTCTCAAATATTGTCAAACTCCTCCCTACCACTTCTGTGGAAGAGGAACGCCTCTTATATTTGATGCACTTAGATGAAACTCGATGTGATGCCATGATGGCTAATGAAGCCCTTAAGAGATGCATCAAGGCGCAATATGACAAGAGTGTCAAGCCTCATGTCTTCTCGGAAGGAGACCTTGTCTTGTTATATGATCAAGAGCCTGATAAATTAGGATCAGGAAAGTTCGAGCCAATTTGGCTAGGTCCATATATTGTCAAATGTGTTCTTGCTAAAGGGGCGTATGAGCTTGTTGATTTCTATGGAGTTCCCTTAGTGTAGCTTAGGAATGGGTTGTACCTTAAGAAATACTATGCTTGAGTTTTTGCGTAGTGCACTGTGTACATGTTGTATATATGTGTGTTGAGTGTATTTGTAGTGCGTTCCCTTTAGAGTTTCCTATGGTTTCTATAAATTAAAATTTCTACTTACCTCGAACCATATATAGGTTATGTTGATGGCGCTAGTCATAGTACTCAGAACCTTTAACGCAGCATGGTCCATATATTCTCTAAATGGAAAGTTAGTGAGTTTACAAGGGATTTGTATCGGTTTCTCTACCAATAACATTGTTGAATATATCGCAGTGATCGAATTATTGTTTTATTTTATTTCCCATGTTATATATCCTATAGTTATCAAACTAGACTCACAACTTGTAGTACTACAGTTGACTAATGTCTATTTAGTTAGAAGTCCAACTATGTTTTGTATCTTCGTAAGGGTTCACCTTCTACAAAGATATTTTGATTTCATCTAATATCAACACATTTCTAAACACATTAATATATGCATTGACTAATTGTGTTTTAGATAGAGATTTACGACACATGTAAAATAAATTCAATACACATCACGTACATTGAAAGAGACAATAGAACCATAAAAAGCACTAAAGATAGTTGCATATATATATATATATATATATATATATATATATATATATATATATATATATATATATAATTAATTTTGGTTCTATAAAATTTTGTGCCTGAGACACATATGGCCACACGGCATGTCATAAAAAAATATATATGTAATCAAAATATGGCTATAAGCCTCCTAGTAGACTAATCATAGTTCTCATGATAGCACACCACTACATGAGCCATTTAACACAGTAGCTAGCTGATACGTCCAGTCATGCCAATGTTATGTCCTTGTAGTCTCATAGGAATTTGGTCGACCCTAGTCTTAGCTATTCCATGGGTCAACCCCTCCATGTGATGCTCAAGCTTTGCAAGGGTCTCGGCCACATTGAGATCCTCTAGTACCTCTCATCCTACTGCAACAACTTGTACTACTATTGGTGCCTACTGTGGTTCTCCTGCACGATGAAGATAAGAAGAACCCACAGGTCAAATAGTTCCCATATATGCATATGTATAAATCAATAGTTTAATCTCGAATACATCAAAAATCACAAAAAAAATTGTAAAAATTAAAATCCAAAAATGATCAAAATGTTTTTTTTCTACCTATGCCACCACATTTCTCACCATCAAGAATCACAAGCTCTGGGTCTCTATGGAAATCCATCCCTACATATGGATATTCTTCTATCATAATCAGTTTCATTCACAGTCATTGGAATAAGACTAGTGTGAATCTCATTAACGAAGGACCTACATGTCTGGACATGAGATCCACCCATCTCCTCATCCATGGGACTCTCGAATCTGTGGGATGGAGCACGATATGTTGTGGCCTAAGCAATGGAATTTGCTCTAAGGAAAAATAAATCAAGGTCGAACCATAGCCAAATTTCTTTACCATCCATATTTTTCCTTGGTCAGTTTCTCCTTCATGTTTACTAGTACTCCCTCGCTCCAGTTGAATATTGTTGGGTTCGTACACTCTAGAGAATACTACATATGAGACTTATTGCCCACATGTAGACTTGCACTGCCAACCAATCTAGAAATGATAAATAGGATCATTCTTATAGGAAAATGGACCACATCCTTGATGTCAATTTTCCCATCTTTAGTCAGTTGGGATCTTGATCTACAGTGTGCACTGATGTAATCATTGACTATCTCTCAACCACTCCTCAAACCAAATAAAGAGATGGGGTAAGCTTGCCTTGATTGATTAGTCGAGAAATATATATCTTCCACCTATATTTGTATCACATGTGCACCAAGTCAAAATTCCTATGCATGCACATACCATGCTCGGACAAGATATCTCAACAATTCCATTTGCTATGTCATACCAGGAATCTACGAAAGTTTTAAGAGCCCATAATCTATCAAATCCTAGATGGTAACAAGATCATTAGCTGTAGTTAAATCTTGTTCCTCGTGTTGTCTTTCTCTCAATATTAAATCCATTTTGTTCCAATAAACACTTGAAACATCACAATAAGGATCATTAGGACAAGCTTCAATCAAACAATCAGAGAAATTTTTAGGAAAACAGGAAAAACAAGTTTGGGAATTACGCTCAATGAAGCCCCCTAAGGGCAGGAAATGCATTGTAGTTCCCTCCTCAATGTATTTTCTTCATGTTCAATGCTCCTTTCAACTTCTTGGGGGTGCAGTGAACCTAGGGAAAGAAATTAGAGCCTCAAAAACTGGAAAAAAAAAAAAAAACTAAACTTGCATGAAATGACAAAATGGATGCATGAAAAGAAAGAGGAAGGCTATATATACTACTTGGAAGTGAAAGTGCTTGAAATGATCCAATATATTGGTTGCAATCACATGGATAATGTTTGGGAAAAAACACTCAGAACTCACTCTCTAAGAGGTAAAATGTGAAATGGTAAAAATGAATTACCTTTTTCCTATTTTATGGTCATTTTCATAATTATTCTATTAATATTTTAACATTTTGACCTAAAATGTAATTCGAATTTATAATGAAACAAGTATTTTTAATCTTTTGGTGGTGTTTTGACTAGGTTGATATCTGTTTAAGGGACCTAATGATGTTTGAATTGAAATAGGTCATTTTTACCAAAGAGCATACTTTTATCGCTTCTTCGGGCTTTGTAAACCTATGAAAAAGGAAACTGCATGGAATCCTCTTTCAACTCTTTTCATACTTCTAAAATATGAAAATATTTTTGAGCACTTGCCTTTTCGAACTCATTAAAGTAATTAAAATTATGTTTACTCATTATAAGCTTAACCCTTTTCCGGACTAAGATAAACTATCTATGAAAAAGGAAAACCTTAGTCAAACATGGCAAAGAGGTTCTCCTAAGTAATTTTTTTTCTACCTTTTTGGACTCAAAAGATTATTTATGAAAAGGAACCTTAGGAGTTTTATTTTTCGCCACTTTTTCAAACTATCTAAACATGAAAAAGAAGTTGAATTAGACCTTCAATGGACTCGTAAACGCATCAAACAACGACAGGCGTGTCGAGAATGACAAGACCTAACCACTCCTCAAGGTTCAATAAAAATACTTGGACAGATTCATCCAAAGGATGAACTTATAGTTCAAGCATATGTTATCCTCCTCAAGCTTGTTAAAAAATAAAGAGGTATTGACCATAAATTGTTGGGAAAATTGGGAAAACAGGGTACTCCACCTATTAATGGAAGCAAGTCATTCTTGAAAGTGACACTCTTCCACTTCGTCTCCTTAGATGTTGGGTTGGGAAATCTTCATGTATTTTGGTTCATCACACCATTTCAAAGCCTCCGTTTTCAGTTTTGGGTCAATTTTGCCAACTCCATTCAGTGTTTTCAATGTGTTCAATAGAATGCATTCATTTGATATCTTCTACTATACTCTTAAGCCTTCATTCCATGTCTTCCATTCCTGAACCTATTCCACATCAGCATCATTCTATCTCAAATCATCATACATGTTTTGTGTCATTGATCGGGGATACATCAAGGCCCTCATGCAATGGGGTGCTCCCTGTCGACATCAGCTCATTATCGAGGGAGTTGACTTAGAAACTCTTCATTTAGTACCTTTGGTCTTGCATACATCAATGGAAAGTTTCCTCACTTTCAGCGACATGTTTATGTCATTTGCCTTTGATCGACAGATTTTATGTTTTGTTTGACTTCAACTCATTCATTCACACCATATGGATTGTACAGTTGAACCTTGAGAGCCATTAACATAATTGGTGGTTTCTCTCACATCTGTTAATGACTTACATCATTGGCCAACGATCATATGGTGTCTTACATGTTCGACTTTAGCTCCTTTATTCGCATGGTTAGAATCATACCTTGGACAATCAAGTGGATGAGATAAAAGAGAATGGATCTATTTCCATCCATCTAGGTTGCACTTTCAGTGTTAATACAAGATTGAAAACCATGATGGCTATGATGATAGAGACAAATATCCAATCATGGATCCACATTTTGTCATCAGTGGAAATGAATTTTTGATCATTGTACATGTCATGTTAGATTATGTACTGAGCATGGGTATGCGTCCCTCAACAAAGATATAATGATGAAAATGTATTGTAATAAATGATGATATCGACTAGGTTTACTTGATCTAAACTTATCACAATGTAAAGCACTTCAATCATCAACCACTATTTTTTACTTTGCACTTTAGGGGGAAACATGTTATAGGCCATTTTTTCACATCTGGTCAATTGACCTACAAACTAGATCAATAAACATTTGTGAAAACCTTTTCATCATCCCTACACAAAGTCCTAAGCATGACTCTCCCAAATCCCTGAATTTCTGGGTCTGACGGCCCCAAATCAATGCTTTTAAGGCCCAACGCACCCTTGCCCTTTAGGGACCTGTGTTCAACAACAATTTTCTCTATTCTACACCAATGTTGATCAACAACAAGTTTTCCCTTGTTGGGGTTGAGCTGATTCCAAAACTTCAGGAAAATTTGAAAGAATTCCAAATCTTCGTATTCTAGAAGCCTCCAAGAGTTGTTTCAACCATTTACCTTGGATAAGAACTTTGAATGCTATATGATATTACCTTGGATATTGCATCTCTTATCCCTTGAGCGCATCCTCCCATCTCAAGTGGATCTCAAGTCTACATTGGTAAATGGATAAGAATTCCTAAACTATCACACTCTCCTATAAATTTATAACCACCTACAACATTAGGGTTGGATTTTGGAGATTGATCATACCCTCATGTTGTTGCCTTCAATCTAAGAGGATCATCATCTTTATGAATTAGAGTGAAATTGAGGTGTTCTTTGTGACAATGAAGGACAAGTCAAATTTGGAGATATCTACAAGATCAACTACTATTTTTGGCTGTAAACTCTCTCCTGTTCATATTAATACAAAGAGTATATCATTTTCCTATATGTGTTATGTCATGTTTACATTCATGTATTTAAATTCTTTGTTGATCCATTGAACAAATTAATTGGATAATGCTACATAGATGTCATAGATATTTTTCTTGTTATGATTTTGTTCAGGTTCTAATTATAGAAATTCAAACTACGATTGGAGCGTACAAGCTAAGAGGAGAGTAAATATTGCGATAGATTCCAAGTAAGATATTTCCGTTCTTCTATTTCTATAAGGGAAAAATTATATTATTTGCTTTCTATTGTTTTAGACTAGTCCACTAGGTCTAGGGAAGATATTTCTATCCACGGTCATAAATTCCATATAACAGTACTCCAGCCAAAGATCCTTCAAGGTATGTTAAAAAACACCACCTAGCTAATCATATCTTTGGTGCATTAAACTTTGATGTGCAAACAAGAAGGAAGCTACTTAATGCCCCTACGTAGGCACATGTAGCCCTACTATCCATGGATGAACCAAAGGATGTCGCCCAATCCATTCAAGATCAAAATTGTTTAAAAGCTATTCATGAAGAATTGGACCAAATAGAGAAAAAGCAGACATGGGAACTTGTTCCAAGACCTACAAACAAGAATACTATTGGAGAGAAGTGGGTTTTCAAGAAAAAACTAAATGATCATGGATAAGTGGTAAGAAATAAGGCAAGGTTGGTGTGCAAAGGTTATGCTCAAATAGAAGGTCCAGATTTTGATGAATTTTTTGTTCCTGTTGCTAGATTAGAGGCAATAAGATTGTTTTTGCCATTTTATTTCTTTAAGAAATTCAAAATATATAAAATGGAATTCAAATCTACCTTTCTCAATGGATAATTACAAGAATAAATTTATATAAAGTATCCATAAGGTTTTCAGCTGACATAAAAACCATATTATGTTTGCAAGCTTAGGAAGGCCTTGTATGGTCTCAAACAAACCCCTCAGGCTTGGTAAACTAGACATATACCTACTCAAGTGTGGATTTAAAATAGGTGTAGCTGACAACACATTATATTGGATTTCAGAGATCTGTGGTTTGAGCTTATTGAATTTTGGAAATTCAATAAACACATTATATGTGAAAGCATGCGATGGAAAACTTATAGTGGTGGTTGTATATGTTGATGACCTTATTTTTTCTATTGATTCATAATTTCTAACCAATCAATTTGCAGTTAATGTCAAGGTCGAGCTCGAGATGTCCATGCTTGGAGAGATTTCTTATTTCCTTGGATTGCAGATTTCACAGTCCACCAAAGGAATTTTTATCTCTCAAAGAAAATATCTCAAAGAAGTGTTGAAGAAGTTTGCCATCAAATAATTCTCTTTAGTGAGCACATGAATGGCTATAGGTTGCAAAATTAGCAAGACTGATGAGTAACCAGAAGTGGACAAGACTTTATAAAGATCCATCATTGGAAAACTCTTATAGTTGATATCTTCAACACTATACATTATGAATTTCATTAGTATTGTTGGAAGATTCCAAGTAGCTCCCAGATAGAGCCGTCTACTAGTAGCCAAGAGGATTCTCAAATATCTCAGAGAAACAATGGATTATGGACTGTGATACCCCAGAGGTAAATATTTTTCATTAACTATTTATATTGATGTTTATTGGGTAGGTGATGTAGATTATTGAAAGAGCACTAGTGGTGGTGATTTATTCCTTGGATAATGTCTAGTTTCATGGTTGAGAAATAAGTAAGATTATTTTTCTTTATCTACAACTGAAGCAAAGTATATTGCATCAACTTCTTGTTACACTCAACTACTGTGGATGAAGAATGCCTTACATAATGTACAAGTATTTTATGAGAAACCTATACGTATTATTTGTGTTAACACAAGTGCCATAACCATGTCAAAAATCTAGTTTTCCACTCCAACACAAAGCATATTGTAATCATGCATCATTTGTTGAGAGAGAAAGTTGCCAATCAGATTGGGAAGCTAGAGTATGTCACTACAAAATAATAGGTTGCTAATATTTTTGCCTACCCACTTCCTAGAGAATAGCTTGAGTATTTGAGGTAAAGATGGGGATTTTTTCCTATTACCTCCATCCACTAGATATTCCTTCAAGCAAAATAATGGTAGTTGTTATATATTCAACATATCAAGATAAAGTTTTGAGATCGACAAGACCAACAAGACATAGGAATATTGTTGACAGGGGGAGTATGGTGACACACGAAACATGTTGGTGTCTTTTTCGTTGATGTAAAATGGGGGGAGGTAATTGGTGATAAAAAAAAAGCAAGGAGTTGTGTTAATGATAAAAAAAAACAAGAGAAACAAAAAGAAGAACAATAGCAACACCGCAATAGTAGAAGTAAGTAAGCATAATAGAAGTGCATCTTAGGGGGAACAACATTCAAAGGAGATAATTATAGTTGATATGTATTGATGAGGATGTTTTGTTTGATCTTTGTGTTTCTGTCGATTCTAGAGGGGGAGAATGTTGGAAATATGTTGTCGTTGTTGGCAGCATATGGCAAAGGTTTCAAGATATGCCTTAAAAGATCAAGTTCAGGGCACAAGAAGGACGCTGAAGAGCAACATGGATGAAAATGATGAAAGACTTTGGATCCATTGCTACTATAGTATATAATATAAGATGTAGATTGAACCCAAGTAAATGGATAGAACTATGAAAGAGATTTCTAGTGGTATCTAGAAGTTTCAAAATGGTCTCCTTGTATGAAAGTTAGAGCCAGTCAAAGTTGTAGTACTCCCAAAGATAAATATGCAGAGATAAAAGTGGTTGGAGACCCTTTTAAAAACTCATTAGAAGTGTAGCAGAGTGGTTGAAATAGGATCGAGCATACATGGTGTGGATAGGACTACAATGGGGAATGATTTTTATTGGTTGGATGGTAGAGCCCACCTTCCACGCAAGCCCAACGGAGGAAACCCGACTATTGTACCTTGGTATAAACATAAGGAGATATTAAAAGAACTACTGGGATGATGTTTGATAGGATGATGTGGTATGACAGTAGTATTAGGATATTAGTCATTAGTGGTCCTCTCTCACACCTAAGCCCAGTGGAGGTAGCCCGATGGTAATACCTCAACAAAACCTTAAGGAGTGAAAAGGAGATAAGCAAGTAGATGTGGGAGCGCACAACGAAGAAAAGAGGCTTTCTATTAGTCGAGGCAAATCCCACACTTAACACATCATTTTTTTTCCCTTACCTTGATGACTGTATCTTGGAGAAATTTTAAAGAGAACTTAAGTGTCTGAGAGAGATGACAATATAGGACGGGAAGACATGGCCCTAACAATAGTGAGGTGGGAGCAATTTTTTATTGGATCAAGAGTCAAGTGGAGGCCCCATGGTAATAGATCATCCCATAGAAGTAATCCTAAAGGGATAACAAGGCATGCATAATAGGAGCATCAACACGATGAAGCTTGAGAAGAAATAAGTTTGGACCCCTAAAATTTTTAGCAAAGGAATAGTGGTGAAAGATAAGTCTGCGGGACCTTTCTCACAATTGTTTGAAAATAGGATATGTGGTAGTACATTATTTGTTGAATATTACATCACCACTAGGCTAATGAGAGCATGACGCATGGTAGGCATATTTGGTTGTTTTGGGTATCCGAATGCCCCATTTTTCAGTGACACATGGACCAATCACAAATCAACACATGGCACAAGTGACATCAGCATGATGTCATCCTGCTGGTCAAAGCCTAGAATAAATTGTTGGAAATACTGAGAGGGGGGGTGAATCAGTATTTCTTTTTCCCACTATTGTTTTTACCAGTTAAAACATATATATTCAGAACTCAATATGAACAGCAAGAATAAATGCTTTTATTAATATAACTGTGCAGTAAAATAAATACAATATATAGATGGTCACAATCGGTTGCCAAGCTCCAACTTGGACTTTGGTGAGGCTCCAACCTTCAGAGCACCAACTCTATTTTCATCTGCTCCTCTCTGATATGCTTGTTTTGGCATATGTATATATGTATGTGGCTCCTCCTGCAGCTCCTTTTAGTCATGTCCAATGTGGCTCCTCTGGCTTCTCGTCTCCATCTGCTCCTCTCGGTCCATTTGCTCCATATATATTGCTCCTCTCTTGCTCCATCTGCTCCTCTTGGCTCTGTTTGTTCCGATAGATCCTCCGATGGCTCCTCTTGCTCCGATATATGTGGCTCCTTTGATCCTCTCGGCTCCGACATGCTCTGTCTCCTCTTCTTGAATATTGCCATATTGACATCAATGACAATTTGTGCCCAACAATCTCCCCCTTTGTTATTGATGGCAATATTCTTCTTCTCTCCCCCTTTGACATCAATGGCAAAGGAGTGCTCTGGGACTCCCCCTATCAAACTGCTTCTTTTCTTCATGAACGGTAGATCTTCATGGGTCTGTGACTCCCCCTGTCATAGTGCTCTTCTTCTTCAAGATAGAAGGATTGATGCTTTATCATCTTCATGTCTCAGAACTGCTTTATCATGGCTTCAACAATGCTTCAGGATGCTCTACTTTAATGCTTTCATTCAGATTGCAAATGGCCATACACAGGTGTCCAAGTCCAGGCTTTCATGCTCAATCCATGTTGATGTCTCCATCGGCAGAATTGAGAGACCTTCATAGTTTGAATCAAGAGAGAAACTACTACTGAGATTGTCTTTCTTCATATCTAAGTTTATTTGTGTCTTTGTGCTTCCCCTTAAGTTACTGCCATCTAGTATTCAATCATCATTGCATTTAGAAAAAAATGTGAGGATTTGTGCCTTGCTGTTGCTATATTCCTTAAGTGATCTGTATCAGTTTCAGTTATGCTTGACTACACAACATTCTCCTTCCTATGAGCCATCTTTTCCTTGCATTCTTGTACATATCTCTGTAGATTCAACTATCCAATCTGTGAATGCCTTTTGAATACAATTGCTGATCTGCATCCTTTTACAGTGCTTCAGTTTGTTATATGCTGCTAGCTACTCTTACTTCAAACTCCATTCCAGATGTATCTATTTGTTTGAAGACTACCTCTATCAGTGTCCAGAATTTATCTGTTCTCACATTAAATTCTTGAGTTAAGACATAAACTTCCGTGATAATAGCACCATCGTTGTTTGCCCTATTTCTTTAACAACAGTCCAAAGAATGGTTACAGGATCATAGGCTTCAATGGAATGCTCCTGAGACATGATCTTCATCAAAGAATGACTGTTAATATAGCTCAATAAGGATTTCATAGGGACCCTTTCACTAATAGCTTCAGCAATAATGAACAAGAATTACATGCTCCCCCTAACTGTATGCATCACCTCTTTTGGGCAGAGTCTTCTCATAAAATGCTTAGATTAGCTAGAGAGCTTAAGGGACTTTCGGACTGTATTTCCTTCCTTCTCCATACTTGTGTAACTTTCTTATTTTGCATGGTTCTAGCTTGTGTAAGACCCATGTTAATTTACAATCACGTGCCATGTGACCAATGTTATGACACTTGAAGCATTCTACATTGTTCATGAATAAGAACTCATGATTTCTTCCTGTAAACTTATTTCTTGGAGGTTGTCGGAGGCTATAACATCTATCTCTATGAGATGGTTGGGGACCACAACATCTATCTTTATGATACACTTTATAGTCTTTTGCCATGTGACCAAAGTTTGAACAGGAATAACAATAACCAAAAAATGAACTTTGGTACCTGGGAGATGGAGGTTTCTTTGGTGTACTTCTGAAGACTTGCTGCCTTGAGATCCTTTGTTGATAACCATTGCCTCTCGCATCTTTGTCATCATCTATATTTCTTCTTGGAGCGGGTTTTCTTCTTGGAGCAGGATTTCTTCTTGGAGCAGGATTTTTTCTATTGTAGCCTTGATTTTTCTCCTTGCCTTTGCTGGAACTGGGAGCATCACTATTTCTTTCTAGCTTCTTCACATATCTTTTGTTTGAAGCATTTTCATTCTTGTTTGAGGATTCACCTACATATCCGAGACCTGATTTATCAGATGGACATCTGTGATAGCTGAGTAAGTCATCCAAGGCCTGAGAGCTCTTCATGATTTTGTTCATCCCTTCAACCTTTTTCCTGAGGAGGACAATCTCTTCTTCCAATCTTTCACACTCATTATTCTTCTTTGCAAGTTGTTCCTCAGTTTCTTCCTTGCTACGAGTAGCTTCAGCTGCTACTATTTTAAGGGAGATGATATCTGACTTCATTTTGAAGATTTCTTCATTCTTTGCTTGATTGCTCTCCATTCTCTTCTCAGCTCCTTGTGCCTGTTTCCTGGCTTCTTGTAATTGAGACTTAAGGGAGGAGACCTCTACCTTGTACTGACCAATCTCTTCTTCAAGTTTTTTCACACTCTTGTGCCTTTGTTCAAGTTGACTTGACAAGATATCTTCCTGCTTCTTTGCTTTATGATATTCCTTCTTAAGCTTGGCAAGCTCTTCATCCCTTTCTTGTACTTGAAGCTTGATGAGATCAACTTTCTTCCTTGTTTGATCTTGGTCACCAACTGGAGCTATCTTCTTAAGTGCCTCATTTTCTTTTTTCAAATTATTATTCTCTTCCATGAAAGTCATAAGTCGAGCAAGGAGTTCTTCTACGAAGTCTTTTTCATTCTCTTCATCTTTTTGGTCTGCTACAGTCTTGATGTCATCATTCTTATTTTTAGCTTCTATGATGGGTTCTGGATTTTTCTTCTAGATTTCCATTATCTTCTTGATTGATGTTCATGGTCAATGCTCCTTTTGAGGAGACAGAGCATGTTGGAGCTGAGAGGATCAAAGGAGCCACATATATCGGAGAAAGAGGAACCATCGGAGGAGCTATCAGAGCAAACAGAGCCGAGAGGAGCAGATGGAGCAAGAGAGGAGCAATATATATGGAGCAAATGGAGCAAATGGACCGAGAGGAGCAGATGGAGCAAGAGGAGCCAAGAGGAGCAATATATATAGAGCCATCAGTATATGCCAAAGAGGAGGTGCACACAGAGCCATCGGAGGAGCTACAGGAGCAAGAGGAGCCATCGGAGGAGCTATCGGAGCCATACTTATAGACCATACATATATGCCAAAGAAGAGGAGCAATGGAGTAGACAGAGTTAGCAGAGCTACAGGAGCAAACAGAGAAAATGGAACAGAGCATATATATATGCCATATCGGAGGAGTGTCAGAGCAGAGGAGCCATATCGAAGACAATACTTCATATATATATAGTTGTGTTTAAAGCCAAACTTTCATCAAAGCGGGAGAATACATAGGAGCCGTTTGATCTGCCAGATCAACGGTCCAGATGAAATCGCAGAGGAGCAGAGAATCCTTATCGCATCGGCGAAAGTCGCTTGGAGTTGTCGGAACTGTTTCAAGGTGCAAGCTCCGAAATCCGGAGCCGAAACTCTTATCAAGCAAAATAGAAAGCATATCGGGTCCGCGGAGGACTTGTATCATTTCGGAGGTAGCGATCAGCGAAATCGCCGAAGAACCCGGAGCCGAAATTAAGTTAGGAAGGAGTATAAGGAGGTGTAGTGTCCACGTTCCTTGTCGGAGAATGGAGCAACAGTGTAGTGGACGCGATATGCGACTTAGCACTGACCGTCCGATCTGAAGGAATAATGGACGGCGGAGATCTAATCGGCAATTGGCATATCGGAGCGATCGCGTCGGAAGGATCGGGGGAAGCGATATGTGACATCGCCGATAATTGGAGCCGAAATATTATAAAACAAAGCCTAAAGGTGCGTCGGTTCCACAGACCCTTTGTATTACAAAACTGCCGATGCGAACCTACCGAAAAGCCTGACCCAAAATCATTAAGAAGCAGAGTATAGAGGGCCATCGGGTCCGCAGAACTATCGCATCGCAAGAGGCCACGATAACCTCGACATCCCGGACCCGAAGTCATTTTAGGAAGGGAAGTAATCAGCATATCGGGTCCGCAAGGGCGTCGGAGGTCGGAGTTAAGGGATTAATTAGGATCGCCGAAATCCAGACCCGCCGATAATTATAAAGGCGGGTGGATAAGATTTGAAATCCGCGAATGTTCATATTGAGCAGAATTACATGGGTTCCCGTGTATTAAAAGATATGTGACCGCGGGGTTTTATAGTGTTGGCCATATATTTGTATATGTGCATTTCCGTGGGGCTTTAAAGCTTAGCCCGATAGTTAACACGCGGTTGGGCGGTGGCTTCTGATGGGTGATTAAAAGCGCCGATAAAAAGGTGGCTCTGATTCTAAGTAAGTCCAAGGTTTATAGAAGGCACATAGCCTAAGGAAAGCTTTCGATAGACATAAAAGCGGTGATAAAAGGGTGGCTCCGATTCTTAAGTGTGGAGGCGAAAATACTGTGAGGAACAGTCCCAATAGTGCGGGAGACCAAATCATGGCGATTATGATTATGATAAGGACATGGCCGTCCGTTAAAAAATGCCATCCCTGTGTATGCCCACAATCATTGGCAAAGCAACGTTGTTACAAGTTTTTGAACTTGTGTTCTCTACGGATGACTCGACCCTTACTCATTGATTCAACGCATCCTGTGAAAATGAATGGACAGAGGAAGCTACAGCGACAAACAAGCCAACAAGTGAGGAAGCTGAAGCAGGCAAGAAGGAAGCCGAAGAGCCAGAAAGAAAGAGGAAACGAATGGACAAAGATAGGTATGCATAAAACAGTAAACAGAGGACTACATGGTGTGATGGTTGTTGCAAAGAAACTAGAATATGAGGTAGCAGAAGCAACAGAGGTGGTGGAGCATTGTTTGAATTTGCTAGTGAACACTGTTGCGGCTGTTGAACAATGTTGGAGCTGTTGTGGGGGTGAAGAACCAGAGTGTGAGGTAGTAAAAGCAGTGGAGGCTGTAGAGGCTGCAGAAGCAGCGGAGGTTATAGAGGCAGCAACAGCAGAAAAGGCTATTGGAGACTATGCGTGGGCAGTGTGCAGAGCTGTGAAGACTCATCCATAAGAAGACATGGTTGTCATTGATACTATAGTTTGGAGACTACATTGAAGCTGTAAATAGACAGAACTCAGCAGAGAAGAGTTTTGAGAGCAGAAGGATTGGAGTCCTTGGGGTTGGAGCCTTAAAAGTGAGAAGGATGGGAGTCCTTGAGGCTGGTGCCTCAGAAGTGAGATTGGATTGGAGTCCTTGGGGTTAGTGCCTCAAAAGCAGGAAGGATTGAAGTCCTTGGGAGTTGGTGCTCTTAAGTCCAAGATTGGTGTCTTGGGAAAATAGAGTTGGTGCTCTGAAGTCTGGAGCCTCACCAAAGTCCAAGTTGGAGCTTGGCAACCGATTGTGACCATCTATATATTGTATTTATTTTACTGCACATTTATATTAATAAAAGCATTTATTCTTGCTGTTCATATTGTGTTCTGAATATATATGTTTTAACTGGTAAAACAATAGTGGGAAAAAGAAATACTGATTCACCCCCCCTCTCAGTATTTCCAACATAAATAAGTGGTGGATGCTCAATACATGTGGCCTAACTAGGCATCATGCTTTCGTAGGTTGTGTCAGAACTAACTCAGCCTAGTTGCATGGTGAATGGCTCTTGGTTGCAACAGGTGGACCCCATAGGATAGCTCATCTTGCAGGTATGAGCCTGGAGGAAAAATTAAAGGAGCCCAGATGATTTATTAATGCAGGGGCAAGTTGACGAGTCATGGACATGTTGGAACTGGTAGCACAATAGTAGCAGACAATGAGAAGAAAGAAAAATAGCCCCATGAGAAATCTAAGCCCTTTGGAAGGACCCCAAAGGTTTTAGAAGGATTCAAAATGAAATCATTAGGATAGATGGTTTTGGCCTAAGTGTCGGAATGAGGTTACATGTATCAACGACTAAGGGCACAAATAGTTATGAAGAAATGAAGCCCTCCAAGGATTAAAAGTAGTTAAGTGCCACAATGACCTAGCTAGTGGTCACAACACCTATTCCTATGACAGAAAATAGACTAAGGAACTATAAAAAGGAGTTAAAGGCAAAATTTGGTGCAATTGGAATCATTTGTAATTAAATTTAAAAAGTGTTGTAGCATTTTATTTGGTGTGTTTTGAAGTAGAAGTATTAAAAATCTTTGGGGATTCGATAACGTGCCTTAGGTACATGCTTGGACAGATCAAGTCGAAAACTATATTTAGCAACACTTTAATCAAAATCCTTTGAGATTGCAGATGGATGAGTCAGAATCTTTTGGTGTTTGGCAGTTAATCCAAGCATAACAAAAAAATGATAAAATCTTAAAATCAAATGCATGAATGAGTTGGCAGTAGATTTAGCAATTTTGATAAATTTGGATATTCACTAAAAATAGAAATTCCTAGCTAAAGTCTATTTAAAAGCCAAAATAATCAAATTAAGAAGAAAAAATTAGAGTTTGAATTTTAAAACTGCAAATTAGTGATTGAATACTTTTTTAATACATCCAGAAGACATATTTTAAATAGGAGAAATAAAAATTTAAAGATTCATGCACTAATTAAAGTGAAGTTAGCGAAAAGCATTGAAGCCAAAATTATCAAGCCAATTTTTTTTAAAAGAAGGCTTGAGCAAGCATGTCGGAAAAGGTTTTTGTGTGAGGTGATGTTTCTAGTGTATTTAGTATTCACATATTGTTGAAGGTAGTGGTGATTATGGAAGAAATTGTTTCGTTTTGAAATCATAGAAGGCATTCATGGTTCTAGTACGAAAACTGATGAAAGATGAATCAATTAGTTTCAAGAAAGTTGTAGCTTACAGATCAGGGGTTGGTGCTCCTTCTAGTAGTTACTGGTAAATATTTTTGGTTGTAGCTCCATTCATTTGTAGCTGATAAATCAAGGAGTTGTACCATCTTGAGATTTGTAGCCTGACAATTGTAACAACAAGTTGTAGCTTTCCCTGTAAAGTAATTGTAGAATAATTTGAATAATTTGTGTGTTTCATTGCAATTGTTGATCTTATTTATTGTCATGCTTATTTAAATTAATTTTTGAAGTACTTTGTGGTGTCCTAGTGTTCTTGCACAAGAGAAAGAAAGTTTTAAATTGGTAAAATTATTACAATATTGATTCACACCCCCCCCCCCCCTTCTTAGTATTGTCTTGGTTTCTAACAACTTGTGGTTTGAAGACAATGATGAATAACTCACCCAACCTATCTTGAATTTGGAACAAGCTATTATTTTTAATAAATATAACTTGATTTTCACCTGTTTAACTAACTCTTATAATGACCATTCTTTGCCATATAATCAATTTAGGGAAACATGCTCACGTGCTAAGTCAGTATAGCAGTTGGTCATTAGCCTCACCAAATGTTGATAATTAGGGTAAGGCTATAGGAAACCATCCTGGAAAAACTATAAATATTAATTCCTATATAAAACCTTCCCAGCAAAAGAAACTTGTGGAAATGCTTCAGAGGAATTGTATTTCTTTTGCTTGGAATTACATTGATATGAAGGGTATCTCCCCCTTTGTACCCATCATATTTATCTAAAGGAGGATTCCCACCCAACCAAGTAAGCTCAAAGGAAGGTTGGTCCTGCCCTAAAGGACATTGTGAAAGAAGTTTTACAAACACTACTTAATGCTAACTTTATCTATCCTATTTCTGACAGCAAGTGGGTTTCCCATTTAGTCATTGTCCCTAATAAAAATGGGAAGTGGAAAATATGTGTTGATTATTATGAGCTGAACATGGCTACCTTGAAATATTATTTCCCATTTCCTTTTATCTTCCAAGCCTTAGATACCTTAGTAGGAAAGAAAATTTTCTATTTTATTGATGGGTTCATTAGCTACAATCAGATTCAAGTAGCCCCTAAAGATCAAGAAAATATTGCCTTTACTTTCCCATGGCGAACATTTTCATACCTAGCACTTATTTTTGGTTTATGAAATGCCCCAACTACTTTCCAATGATTTTTCCTTGGTATATTGTTTTATTTAATCCATGATTGTGTTGAAATTTATATGGATGACATTATTATATAAGGAGACGCGTTTGAGGAAGCCTTAAATAATTTATAAAAATTACTAATATTTTTCAAGAAACTAATCTCTCTCCTAGTGATGCAAAGTCTCAAATACTTCTTAACCAAGGGATTGTTCTAGGACACCATGTTTCAAGTGAGGGAATTAAAGTGGGCCCTACTACAATAGAAATCAATGAATCATTCTAAAGGTAGATGCCCCTGCAACATACAAGGATTTTCACAACTTCTTAGGTTATGCGAGATACTATAGTAGATTTATAGAAAACTTTACCAAGATAGCCTCCCCTCTTTTTCATCTTCTAACAAAGGTTGTAGAATTTTATAGTAGTGCACAATGTCTACTAAATTTTGATACACTTAAACAAAAATTGTCCATTGCCCCCATTCTTTGAGGTCCCGATTGGACTTTACCTTTTCATATCTATATCAATGCTTCAGACATGACCATTAGGGCTATACTGGGACAGAAAGAAGATCAAATACCATATGCCATCTACTACATTAGTAAGAACTTAACCCTAGCTAAGTTGAACAATATAGTCACCAGAAAGCAATTCCTTGTTATAGTCCATGCCATCAAGAAATTTTTCCATTACATTACTAGATATCTCTCTACACACTGATGATTCTTCCATTTGATATCTTATGAACAAATCTATCACTTATAATAGAGTGACCAGATGGTTACTTTTTCTGCAAGAAGTTGGCATTACAATTATTGATAAACATAGAAAAGAAAATGGTGTTTCTAATTTATTATCAAGGCTCTATAATGAAAACAAGTATGATTTCGTAGAACATTTTTTTCTTGATGAGAACTTGTTCGCTTTGTTTATTAAAGCACCTTGGTTCGTAGATATTGCTAACTATTTGGCTGTAGGAAGGCTTCCACAACATTTTTCGCCTAGATAGTGACAAAAATTCGTAAGAGATAATGCTAAATACTCCTAGATTCAAGGATATTTATTTTCAACTAGAATTGATCAAGTGATTAGGCAATGTGTTTGGTAGGACAAAATTACGACATTTTGAAGGCTTTTCACGATGAGCCTTGTGGAGTAAACTTTGTACAAAAATGTATCGCAAACAAAACTCTGCGACAAGGGTATTATTGGCCAACAGTTTTTAGGGATGCCAAGAAATGTGTTAGGATCTACTACAAGTGTCAAAGGATGGGCCAACTAGTACAGTCTGATGAGATGCCACTACAACCTCAAATCATGTTGGAACCCTTTGATAAATGGGCATTTGACTTGTGGGGACAATCAATTCACCATTAAGGAAAAATGTGTATGTCTTGGTATGTACTGATTATGTACCCAAATGGGTGGAAGAAAAGGCCTTATCAAAGGAAACTAAACAAGAAGTGGTTTATTTTCTGTATGAACAAATATTTTTTTGATTTGGTGTGGATCAAGAAATCATTATAAACCAAGGAACTCAATTCACCTACATGCTTACTCAAAATCTCACTAAAATTTTCAGGACCAAACATCGGATGTCTACCCCTACCATGCACAGGCCCATGGATAGGTTGAGGCTATCAATGAGGTACCAGGAAATATCCTAACTAAAACTATATAGCAACATCATAAGGATTGGGCTAAAAAGCTTCTAGAAGCCTTGTGGGATTATAGGATCACCTGGAGGAACACAACGGTTTTCATTCCATATGAGCTTGTGTATGGGAAACAAGTTGTTCTCTCTATTAAATTCAAGGTCAAAACATTGAGGATTGGTTTGTAAGTCAGTATGGATCTTTCTGAAGAAAAAAAATTGATTAATTCAGCTTAACGAGCTCAATGAGATTCAACAAGATGTCATTCACCAAAAGAATATTTGTGCAACAACAGTGCGCGAAATGGCATGATAAGTTCATAAAGAAAAATAAATTTAAAGAAGGGGATTGTGCCCTTTTATTTGATTCTAGATACAATGACTTCAAAGGTAAATTTTACACTTGATGGTTGGGGCCTTATGAAATTGAAACAATATTTTATAACGAGTAAGTATGACTTTGTACTATCAATGAGGCATACATACCACTTATGGTGATTGGACATTGATTGAAGTTATACAAGAACCCCCAATCAAAGGAAGAATTCATTCAGGGATTAGCATAGAATTAAGGTATAAAATTCAATGAGAAAATGGATACTCCATTCCCCTCTACAACTTCTTAAATCCCCAGACCAGTTTAAAAAAAATGGAAAAGATCTCGGAGTGAAAAGTTGGTTTCCAGGCGCTACTAGCACTAGTAATGTCAGAAAAACAGACTCTAGATGGCATCACAAGGAAAGATATTTACAATTGTGAACACCCTATTTGGTGCAATTTAACAAGCTTGTGCTAGAAAAACAAGATTTTGGTTGGCAGAGTTCGAAAAATAAATGAAAAAAGAAAATAAAATAAGAAAACAAAGATTGTTGGCATGATTTTTCTTAGCATTGCTTGGCATAAGTACAATTCATTTTGTAGGAAGATATGGTTGTCATTTATTCTAGACTATCTTTCAAGGTTGAATCTTGTAATAAAGACAGGAAGCAACAAAATGTATAGCTTGTCGATCTCCATGGAATTGTTGTTAGGTACTCTTAACTATTTCTTAGTTTATTTTCCTAACGTTTATAAGAATTAATGACATGTGATTATTATGGGTATACCTGATGATTATTACTTATAAATCTATATCATGTTCTAATCATTCCCCTATCCATCCTATTCCCCTAAATGTTTTAACTATTCCACTTCCTCTCTAATTAAACCTCTTAACCTATCGTGTATTATTCCCCTATAAATTATCTACCATGCCCAATTGTCTAGGGGTAACATGATAACTCTTATAATATTTTGATATTTTCATAAAAAAAATTATGATACCCTACCTAAACCACCCACATCTGATATCATATCCTGAATAAACTCACTCATCGCGATAAGAATTTACCATTATGGCCACTCTTGACATTAAATAATGATATTGTATGGCACACTATACCCCTATCCAACATTTTGCAGTGCTCACATAATTTTGCAACCGTATTATTTTACAACATCATTTTGTATCATGTGGTGGAAATAATACCCAATTGTAATAATATGATCCAAATGTTTGGGGATTCGAAGAGAGAGGGAAATAATGGAAATTAATGTGAGGGAATTGCCAATTTGGGGTTGAATTCATGTGAAGGTGGGTTACAATCAACTATAATTTGGGGAAAGGTAGCATACATGCTATGAAGTGTTCCAACGAATAGTGTTGTAAATAAATGAAAATGGGTGGAACTATAGTAAGGATGGAGCCCAACAACTTCAATATGTTTAAGGCTAATTAGGTTACTTGGGACATCTTTGTTCGGGAATAATGTTTTTTTTAGAAAATTTCCAGGGCATCGATACCCTGATTACATTAGATTTTTCTAAGACATTTGACAAATAAAATTCCCTGGTTCACACCCTTACCATTCCTATGTTTTATAGACATTTTTTGGCACTACAACCCCAAGCATAAAATGTCCATAAACCAAGGGCTCCTAAGTCCCTAAAGGTGTTGTTCCAACCCCTAAAACAACAAGGTCAACTGATTACAGCATCTCCCAGAAGTTCTCCGTGAAAAACTACTCAGAACTGGTCAAAACTGGACCATTTCACCTGCTCCATAGGAAAGTGCATTGCATCCCACCTAAATACACACAGTAGGTGCGTTGCATTTCAAAAAGACCTTCTATGGGGTGCGATGGGCGAGAAGGGACAAATGGCAGGGTCAATCCACAAGGTGGAGAAGCATGGAATCTTCCAGAAACTGCTCCAGTGACACTTGCCTATCTGAATTCGACCAAGGATGAGTAAGAGATCATCAATCTCCAAGTGGAATCAAGAACCATCAGAGGGAAGACACTAATCAAATCACAAGCTGACTCATCTCCCTTGCAGACATCTACATATGGATCCCTCATCCCAGAGATCAGGAGACTGGAATTTTGCATCTTGTAAGGAATTACTGTTGGTTTCTTGAGGCAACATCATAGTGTTGGGTGATCTAAGATTTTCATGAGGTGAAGAAGGGCTTCTTGCTGAGAGGATGATGCTGGGTCAGAACAATTGGTTGTAATTCTCTTGGCTCTTTCTGATTATCAATAAAGCTATTCAAGTTTTCCTCCATACTCTTGTATGATTTATGTTTTATGCATTTGTATGGTTGATATACATCTGATCCTATATTGCTTATGATAATAGATCTATGTTCTTGTATAGTGTTATGCTGCTTTGAATCTACAGGTACTTTGTGAAGCTAGGTATACAAGAAAGCAAGTAGCAAAGGACTATCAGAAGAGAGAGGAATCAAGCAAGGAACCAAGCGCAAGACAGAGGTTGGCCTCCTTTATTCTTCTCTCATCTATCTTTCATAAAGTAAAACAAAAGTAGTTTTACTTTGTTTGTTTCTAAGGTAGCTACCAGCCTTAGTGGGATTAGCAGTTCTGCATAGACACTATTCCCGGTAACAAAATGGTGACTCCACTGGGGAGCGAGTAGATTGTTTGTTCATCTACATTTGTTTACTTTATAAAGTTACAGACGGAGCCTGAAGTCAAGCCAGCTAGCCTTCGAACTGCATTTGCTATGCAAGTGCAAAGTAGATCAACGCTGCTTCAGTCAATCTTCGGGTTTTGTTTATGATTTAAACAATTGATTTACAAGCTCTCTAATTGCCCTTGTGGAGGCTCTAGTAACCTCCTTAGATCTACCCCTGTGATTGATTTACTGATTACCACTTGCTCGGCCAAAATCCCTGAACCGAACTGGAAAATGTGACCCAGAACCCAATCAAAGTCTCGTCCCTGGTCCAGCGCACTATCTGTTCTGTGAATCTCAAATTCAACGCACTTCTCGAGTGTAGTAGGTGAGTTGCATTTCAATTTCACTATGTTACAGGTGCGTTGATCAGACTAGGCATTGTTCCTAAATTTTGGTTTCTATGTTCACTCTTTTCAGATCTATTCAAGAGTTTTACTGCCTGTAGTCAGTACAAATCTATTTGAATCCCCTTTCCTTGCTGTTATTCCGCCTCCATTGTGCAAAAAACTGTAAATTTTTTTATGTATTTTTTGAGTCATTTTCACCTCTCCTTTACAAAGAAGTAACGTAATTGTACTGTCGTTTCTTGATTTGAAAGTGTCGCAAGTGTCGTTTTCAGTCATAGAAGAGAGTTTGATTGCTCTTGATAGTCGATTACCCTATTACTATTGTATTTGATCTGAATTAGTAGTTTTTCTAGTGTCGAAAGCAAGTTTTCAATTCCAAATCGCAAAGTGTTGCCATTGTCCTCATTTTGTTTTGAAAAGAAACTTGTTAGTAATTGTCACTTTGAAAATAATTCAAATTTGCGCATTAGCTTTCTTTTTATCATTTACACATTAAGAAGGCTGAAAACAAATACATGCATGTGCATTTGCATTTAGACTGTTTGTTGGTTTGATTTAGGATGGTGCATATAGTGTGTGCTCTTTGATCTTTGGTGAAAGAACGCCATCTCTCTTTCCTTAGTAGCTAGGATTTTCATTGCACAAAGAAGATAAAACGACTGTTTATCATCTTAGATTGCATTTTAGGAATTGTACATCTACATCACGCGGTGAACCTGAAAGGAAAATTTCTTAAGCAAGATCAACTATAAAATAAATTTAATGAATATAACAACACTTTGGAACCTAACGCACAACATCTAGAAGTCTAGGCTAGAGACGTATTCTGGCGTCGTAAAGCCTGGTAACTATTGTTTTCGCTGTTGGTTGGGTGATTCCTCCACTTTGAGATGATAAGTGCCAGTACGGACTTGTGCTCCCATGTACCGTCGAGTATATTTTGGGAGACCACAATAGGCTTAATCCTTTATCCATAGGAAGCCGTGTCTGCCGCCCTATCGATAACAATGCACTGAACACAGCATTCAGGAAGATTGACTGTCGTACTGTAAAAAGTATTCTACAGTTTTGCGATTGGTTTGGTAATCCCTCTGTCTAGATTTCTAGAGCGGTCCCTTTCGTTCCTTTTCAGACTGCTTAACAGAAAAGGTCCATCTGAGCACTTGTCACTTCAGGCTCATTAAAAATCGAAGGCGACTAGAGTCATCTTTTGTTTTTTCTCAACTCTTAAAAATTGAAAAAACAAGTTGTGTCAAAGCGTCTAAAATTCATCGAATTCGGAAATATACTTCCCCTTTGATTTTTAGTTGATCCAGTAATCTGCAATCGTGGAAGAAAGTCAATTGAAACCCCATCGTTCACGGAGGCTTACGAGTCAACCGTCTTTATCTCCGGAATCGAAACTGTTACGAACAAAGCAAACTCGTTTAACCAGTTCCAAATCCCCTGGTAAAGTTAGAACAAGTGTTCCAACACCATCAGAGACTCTGGTTACTCCAAACATTTCTGGTATCCCTGCCTTTACAGAAGAAGTTCAGCAGCCACTGAAGGATAATAGCACTGATCCTAGTGTGAGAGTAAACACTTGTGTTACTGAACCAGTTCCATCTACAACTGATTCGGAGGGTGTTACTCCCCAAACATCTGTCGCTGCAGATTCCATACCTTCTTCGGCACCAGAAATATTTTACGGACCAGACGGTCTACCTCTTCCACCTGGTTTGATTGCTATAGAAGAGATTGTGGAGGATCCTCCATCTAGTACTCCATCGCAATTTGGAGTCGGGATCACTCTATATCCTTCTTCATCAGAAATTAGTCTACCGCCATCAGAAGCTCCTATAGAATCGCTAGGAAATCTTTTGGATAGACTAGAAATGTCTGAACAACCATCAACATCTAGGACTGTGTCATCCGATATGACGATGGCAAAAATTCCTGCTGTCACTCCAACAATGTTCGCTAGTATACCATCTGTCCCAACTAGTTCTCAATCGCTAGAAGGGGCCCACTCAGGGGCTATTTTGACAGTATGGTCCATTCCTATTTGTTCATCGGGAATAGTATCCGGAAACTCTTATGTTGAGTCTCCGCAAATTGATCCTTCAGGGTGTCAATTTGGGTAGTCCGGTCCTCAAGGGCAAGCCATAACTTTAAGTATCGGATTACCGCCATATGGGGGGCAGTATACCCTTTCATTGTCTCCTCCGAGAGGACAACCATACGGGAGTTCACAACAAAATTCAGGCTATGCTGGAATTACATCTAGTGGTTGGGTACCGATACTACCTCAACAACCAAGAGTTGTATATTCGATGCAACAATGCTTACCTATGTCAAATATACCGACTACGCCAGCTATTGTGACGGTATCGCAAGTACAAGAACTACTTGTTGTATGCCAACCTCAGGTTTCTTAGGTGGTAATTCAACAGCCTCTTGTCCCTGCGACTCATCCACAATCGCCAACTAGTGGAATGAAACAGGCCCAAATGGGTACAATTACCCCTCATCTTAGTCAAACAATCAGTATTGGACAACAGCACATGGCTTCGCAGCCATGGCTAGTACAATACCAACAACTGCAATTCCAACAGGTATACCAAGGATCTGAGCAACAAATCTTCGCAAATAGTGGGCAACCGTATATTCAAAACGGTCAAAATCAATCATTCTACAATGGTTATGCCCATCAACCTTACCAAAGTTACCAGCATCAAATGCATTATGCTGGTATGCAGAGACCAACTGCTCAGGCGATTCCATCTTATCCTGGGTATGCTTCGCCTAACCTAAATCAATAGTTACCCTTCGTGGCTACTTTAGAGTTACCAGATCTAAATCGGTTAACAAGCGATCCAATCGCCTACGCCCCATTGGTGGACAGTGATTCCACATAAACTTCCAACAGATATTCCTAAATTTAATGGAAATCCGGGTGAAGATCCGTCGGATCATGTGATGACCTTTCATCTGTGGTGTTCATCAAACACCCTAAACGATGATTCGAGTAGGCTTCGCCTTTTTCAGAGGACGTTAACTGGTCCGGCAGCAAAATGGTATATCGAATTACCCAGAGCTTCGTTTGACAACTTCAGTACCCTAGCCACAACCTTTTTATCCCATTTTCAGTTACCGAGAAGGTACGAAATGGGAACGGAACTTCTTACCAATTTCAAGCAGACAATGGCCACTCACATATCCAATCATATTCATGAGTGGCGACGTCATCGTAGAATGGTAAAAACGTATGTTCATGATCAGCTATTAGCTGAATGGTTTATTAAGTCTTTGTTACCTTCCATTACAAAAGATGTGGCAAAAGGAGGAGTCGTCACCGAAGAGAAAGTTATTGCTCGTGCGCAATATTTAGACTTGATTTATACTCAATCTGGCACACTACGATAAAATTCCTGACGCTCCCAGACCAGAATTTTCGGTCCCCCCTCCTCCTAAATTGAACAATGACTCTCATGTCGGCGATGGCGTGATTGGTGCGAAAGACATGAAATTGACAAAGGTTACATCTAAAAAGGCCCGTAAGATTTCCAGTCAAAATGAAAAAGAAGAACTTCTTGCCTCGGAAGTAAATGCTGTCTCGACTGATAAAGGCAAAGAAACCAAGCAACCAGGAGGCAAGAAGAAAAACAAAGGGAAGAAGAAGAAACAGGAGGAATCATCACCTGAAAAATCTTCTGCAAACCCTACTGGAAATAGGAAACCAAAGAATCCATGCTTTATATGCGATGAGGATCATTGGACATCAGATTGCCCACACAGAGCTGAGCTTAGAAAGTTCTTCAAGAATTTAAAAACCTCGGCAATATTAACTCATCCGTTTCCAAATCTAGGACCAAATCTGGTTGACAGTGGAAATGCTTCCCCATCTCAAGTGCTGATGTTTTCGGTTTCCAAACAGCAAAATGATGCTTTGATATCGACAAGGAACAAAGATTACAGGAATCCACAGCTGTTGAACAACAAGGATAAAGATCAACCTAGTAGTTTGACAACAACTTCGACAGAATTTGCGCCGCCCATCATTCCTGAGCTAACAATAAAACCGCCAAAGGGAGTAGTACATAAGTCGACATTTAATCATCATGCCAGAGCAGCACAACATTATAATATAGTGGAAGATCTGGCCCAATCGCCATCTGCTATGTCGACACTTGAGGTACTGCAAAATTTCCCATCCCAAAAGTAGGCTTTATTATCAGCTATCGGTGGGATAGACCTAAAGGATTCTAATCTTGTGTCCTTCAACCATAAAGGATACGATCCTCAGTTACCAGCTCAACTAGCTTTCCTCATTCAAGTGAAATCCCTCAACAATACTGTTCATCGAACAATTATTGATGAGGGGGCGTCTACATGTATTATGTCGATGAGTTGCTAGAAAACTTTAGGATCTCCAACCTTGTCACGATCTTCGACAACATTAAAAGCATTCGACGGACGAACGTATACCTCGTATGGTATTCTAAGTAACTTGCAAGTTGAACTAGGGGGGAAAACAGTAGAAATAGATGTTGAAGTAATCGACGGAAACCTCGATTACAACATCCTACTGGGAAGACCATGGATATATGCTATGGCTGCTATTGTGTCGACCTATTTTAGGAAGATTGCATTTCCCTTTCAAGGAGGGATTACAATCGTCGATCAACAAACTTTCCTCCCCAATGGTTCCCAAGTTACAGGAAGCATTCTGATGATCCATGGAAGCCCCCATTTGCTTCAAAATATTGGAGTAGGCCTACTAAAAGACCCTATATTAATGGGGATTTTTGCCCTTCCGCCTCTAATCAATTTAGCGGAAGTAGCATTGGTAGGAACCTGCAATATGATATCTTCGATTGAAAAGATCTCAGAAAACGATATAAACATGGATCATATGCAGGTATTGCCTCCAAGCCCAATAGAAATATTGTAGCAATCAATGTTTCTAGCATGGGAGGCAAACCCAAATCAATGCTCATCAAGCGTTTGGATAGATAGGTCTAAGGAAAATGGCACCTCTTCAGATCCTTGGTCGCAAGTGCATTACAACGACGAAGGAATTATTCAATCAATGGTAATTGAAGGGGCGCCATGGGAATATTACCACCATCATTCCCATCTTCCCGATTCTAAAGGAGATACTCCTGATGACCTACATCATCCTTCAGTTTTGATTTCCTATAAAATACTATAAACACAGTGGATTCCGAGCGAAACTTGTCCAATATTGAAGAGACTATCGCCATAAATATCTCAACCAAAACAGATGTTGTAGGGAATATTTATGTTGGCAAATGTTGTTCTCCTTCAGAACTGGAAACATATAACGCTCCTTTTCGCGAATTCAGAGATGTCTTTGATTGGTCATATGATGAAATGCCAGGCATTAACTCAAGTATAGTTGAACACAAAATTAAGATGTATCTAGATTTCAAACCAGTACGACAACGACTACGATAGGTGCACCCCAAGAAAGCCATTGCCATCAAAGCAGAAGTTGAAAAGCTTCTCCATGCTGGTTTCATTTACCCGGTTCCTCTAACCGATTGGGTATCGAACATTGTTCCTGTTATTAAAAAACAAGGAATGATTAGAGTGTGCGTCGATTATAGGGATGTAAATCAAGCTTGTCCAAAAGACAACTACCCTACTCCCTTTATTGACCAGATAATTGATGAATGCGCCAGATGTGAAATCTTTTCATTTATGGATGGATTCTCTGGGTATAATCAAATAAATATCTGCCCACAGGACCAGTCAAAGACTGCATTTATTTGTCCGTGGGGCACATTCGCATATCGCAAATTACCCTTTGTTTTAAAGAACACAGGGGCAACATTTCAGAGGGCAATGCATTATGCCTTCCATGACATCAAAAACATTGTTCAACCATATCTCGATGACCTTCTGGCTCATTTGCGAAAGTGGACTGATCATCCGCAGCATTTAAGAGCAATATTTCTATGTTGCCGACACTACAAGATACGAATCAATCCACACAAATGTGTGTTCTGTGTCAGTTCTGGTCGTTTACTTGGCTTTGTAGTCTCAAAGGATGGGATTCGTCTCGACCCATGTAAGGTTCAGGCAATCATAAATTTGCCTCCACCTTCGAATTTGCTTCAGATTCAGAAACTCTAAGGGAAAGCGAACTTTCTGAGGAGGTTCATTCCAAATTACGCTGAACTTGCTAAGGGTTATACACGTCTATTGAAAAAGGAAGTGCCCTTCATTTGGGATCAGGTCGCGCAAGCTTCCTTTGATGCTTTAAAAGACTCCCTAATGAAAGCATCATTAATGTACGCTCCTGATTATCAAAAAGACTTTAACCTGTATCTGGCTACAGTGGATACAACCATTGCAATGGTTTTAGTTCAAGAAGACAACGGAATTGAACATCCTATATATTATTTAAGTAGGAACTTAAATGATACAGAAAGCAAATATTCTTATGTTGAAAAGCTAGCGCTCACAGTTGTTCAAGCGATACAGAGATTTCGACACTATGTCCTCTTTCGAAAAACTACCATTATGTCAGATTGCAACCCCATGACTTATATATTGTTGCGCCAGTTGCTGGGGGGCATATATTCAAAATGGATAGCAATTCTACAAGAGTTTGATCTGGAATTTGTAAAATCCAAGTCAAAGAAAGCCCTGGTTTTCGCAGAATTATTATGCGATCTCCCATCGCCGTCCAACGATGAAACATCCGAAGAAACAATCGTGGATGAAACTTTGTTTCTGATATCTTCAAGCAATCTGTGGTATGGAGATATAATCATTTATCTCCAAACCCAAAAATATAGGCCTAATACCTCCCACTCCGAATAAAAATGTATTCGATACCAATCAAAAGACTACATGATCGTTGGTAACACGCTTTACCGTCGTGGTGTCGATACAGTTCTAAGGATGTGCCTCACCCATGAGGAGGCCAAAAAAGGCCTGGATGATTTCCATTCAGGAGCCTGTGGGGGGAATCAATCCGGTTACGCTACGACACAAATATTTTTACGAGAAGGATACTTTTGGCCAACAATGTTCAAAGATTGCATAACTGCAGTCAGAAGTTGCCATGCCTGTCAAATTTTT
Organism: Pinus tabuliformis; assembly: GCA_031772625.1. Classification (NCBI taxonomy): domain Eukaryota; kingdom Viridiplantae; phylum Streptophyta; class Pinopsida; order Pinales; family Pinaceae; genus Pinus; species Pinus tabuliformis. The sequence goes on along the minus strand of CM062815.1, from coordinate 199,901,620 downwards.
GATAGCAAAACCGGAAGACCACCCACACCTCTGCAGCCAATAGTTTCTGTTGGGCCATTCGCCAAATGGAGCATCGATTTCATGACATGTAACCCCACCTCGACCGGGGGGCATGGGTATATCATAGTCGCAGTGGACTATTTTACCAAATGGGCCGAGGCGATGCCTACATTAGATAACACTGGTGAAACAGCTGCCCTTTTCTTTTTCAATCATGTAGTCGCCAGATTCGGTGTTCCACAGGCTATAGTCACAGATCATGGATCTCATTTTCACAATCACATGATGGCCGAATTAGCTGCCAAATTAGGGTTGTCTCACGACAGCTCTACTCTATACTACTCGCAAGCCAATGAACAAGTTGAAGCAATCAACAAAGTCCTGAAGTGCATGCTGCAACGGATGATTGGAGTCCACAAAAGGAGTTGGCACCTGATCCTGTACTTAGCCTTGTGGGCATACCGAACCTCGGTAAGGAATGCAATCGGGTTTACACCTTTCCAACTAGTGTATGGCCTAGAAGCAATCTTACCAGTTCAGTGTGAAATATCGTCCCTTAAACTCGCAATCGACCTTCTCCCCAGAACTTTAGAAGAGGAGGCTCATTTCTTGGAACTAATCCAATTGGATGAGACCCGTCGTGATGTCGCTTTGGCTAATGAAGCCCATAAGAAATGAGTCAAGGCGCAATTCAACAAAAATGTCAAACCCCGTGTCTTCTCAGAAGGTGACCTGGTCTTACTTTATGACCAAGAATCCGACAAATTGGGAGCAGGAAAATTCAAGTCTTTATGGATGGGCCCCTATATTGTTAAACGTTTATTAGCAAAAGGGGCCTACGAGTTAATGGATTACGACGGAATTCCACTGGCGCAACCCCGTAATGGGTTGTACCTTAAGCGTTACTATGCATAATCAGTATGGTAACCTATATGCTTTTGTTACATTTTTGTTTTCGCTAAGGGTAATCGTTTTGGTCAAGTAAATCCACTTTTTACATTTGTCGTAGATGTCGAACCTATTGGAATCTTTTGTTGGATATGCCGACGGAGCAAGTCGTAGTTCGCGGAACCTATCTTCTACGGCCTGGGCCATTTTTTATCCAAGCGGCGAGTTAGTAAGTTTCAGAGGGGTATGTATTGGTCGATCAACGAATAACATCGCTGAATATAGTGCGTTGATAGAACTTCTCTCTGATGCCATCACACATGGCATACGCCGACTGGTCATTAGGCTAGACTCACAGCTCATCATACTACAGCTCACTGGTATCTACTCCGTCCGAAATCCAGCTATCTATCGCATGTTCCTAAGGGTCAAGATTTTGGAAAGGAAATTTGATTTTATTCAATATCAGCATATTTCCAGAAGCTTAAACACATTAACTGACTCATTGGCAAATTATGTGTTAGATAGACATTTGCAACATTTATAAAAAGAAGCATTTCATCAATATTTGCATGCGGATCATATAACTTAACCAAAATAAAACTCTGAAAATCAAAAATATATATATATAACTGTTTATGGTTTACACATAATGTTATGTAACCAAGACAAAATTTGTCAAATGACCCAAAACTCAAAACTCTAGGGGGAACCCTAGTCTAATGATGCTGGTGATAACAAGTCACCACCTATGCAATCATGTGTAAAAGCCTAGTCCATCGACTTGGCACGCCAGTGGTATGTCACTGCAACCTCAGAGGCAGCTCGTCAGTCCTCACATCTGGAATATCGAGAGTGAGGCCCTTGACCTAATCCTGTAATGCAGAAAGAGTCTCGGCCACATCAAGGTCGTGAAGGATAGCCATTCCCACAACCTCCCCTGCTAGAGCGGCGGCTGGCCCTCTCAGGCGTACTACTGGCCGAACGGGACCAACATCTGCATGAGCACATGAGTTTTGATTAGTCTTGACAGAATAAAGCACAAGGAAATTATAAAAGAAAAATGATAAACAGAAATATGGTCAAGAATTTACCAATAGCACCCCACTGCTCGCCAGCCGGCAGTACCAAATTCGGGTCACCCCGGAAGTCCATACTAGCATATGGTTACTCGGAAAAAACCATCTCCTGATGATCGAACCACCCGAAGAAGGTATCAGAAAAGGAAATCTGAGACTGACTAGCATGTCTGGACATATGGTCGACCCATCTCTGCATCCGTGGTTCAGTCGGTGGAGGTAAACCAAGTGCAATATACTGCGGCTACATCAGTGGTATCCTTTCCAAGGCAAAGGCGGTCAAAATAGAACCATATCCAAATTTCTTCAATCTCCCATTTTTCACCTTGGTCAACTGTTCTTTCATCACAAGGAGTACTGCATCACACTAGTTGAACACCTTTGGTTCGAGACATTCCAAGGCGTACTGCATATAAGACCGGTTGGCCACATGGAGAGCTGCACCACCAGCCATCCTACCAAAAGTGAACAGAATGGTCCTCAAAGACCTGTCAGTGACATCTTGGATGATGATCTTGCCATCTTTACTCGGCTGAGATCTCTCTCTACAATACCTGCGAACATAATCTCTCACAGATTCACCTCCATGGGCCGAACCTGATAAAGAGATAGGGGCACCCCGCCTCGATAAGCCGGTCAAAAAATAGATGCCCACTACAGTTAAGGGGATGGATTTGCCCCTAATATAGAACACCTGGCTGGTAGGATCCCAGGCATCGAGCAAATACTGCAGCAAGTTGATTTGTTGTCTCATGCTAGAGATGCAGAAAAACTTCAACAGGCCACAGTTCCGAAGTGCGTTCACTGTAACCGGATCATGTAAAGCAAGGATGTCCTCTTCTTCATGCTCATGTTCTCACCATGTAATAGTCATCTTACTCCAATAAATCTCTGAAAGCAAACAAGAGAAGAGTTAGATCCTGATTTGGTGAGAAACAGGCAAAAATTTCCATTAAAAACTGTGCACAAATTTCCCTCCTTGTGCCCATCGCACCTCCAGCTTAGTCCTAGGTGCATTGCATGTCAACTGTCCAGTGAGTAGGCCAACATGCAATGCACCTTTCGATGCAGAAAGGGTGCGATGGGGCCAGAGCGAGTTTTTCAAACCCCAAGGGCTCAGAAAAACTAGAAATCAGGCTCAGAATGCAAAATGGAAAGGATGAAATGAAAGAGCTCAGGTTTAGCTCCTACCTAGTCCAGACGGCGCCAAAAATCGTCCACAGAATCTCTCGGAATCAGCTGGTGAAAATCAAAGGGGGAAAGCACCTCCAAAGCTCCAACAAGCCAAAGTTCAAATGAAATGGTAAAATGAGGGGTAAAAGCACTTTTAAATTACTTTTTACTTAATTCAAGTAAAATTTTAGTGTCTTAACTCATTTTCTAGACATGTATTGTTCATTTCTAACTGGTTTTGATGAAGCAATTGAGCATGCAGTGCAACCTTTGAAGGAACAAAGTCATTAATGGTAAAGTCAAGAAATGACTGTTACATCGAGCAGTTTTATTGCGGAATTCAAGCTCGTTAAAAAATAAACATAAGCAATGAGCAAGTGTTTCCCCCCGCGTTTAAGCTCATTAAAAAATGAACTAATTTCCAGTAAATAACCATCGTGAATGTAGTACTTCAGCCTTTAAAGCCTTGGTCATGTTCTCATCATCACCTCCACTCTGTATTGGCCGATCATTCACCTCCACTTGATTGTTTACCCCTTTGCGGAACAGCTGTGAAGAGTGATCTTGTTAGCCATCCTTGTGACCCTGCCGTGATTGTAAAATTCCAAACCTTACCTAGAATCAGCTGCTACCTAAATTTATCACTCGTTCCTCAAAAACGAGTTTCCTTTAAGATCTTTTCAACTGACTCGTAAAATATGAAAAGATTGTCGAGCCATTGGCCTCTCCAGCTCATTAAAGTGACCGGAAGTGCTATCCCTCCTTTAGATTTTAATAATTTTGGACCTGAAGGATTATTACACAAAAATATCGAGTGCTTGTCTTGTTCGGCTCGTTAAAATTACCGAAAATTCATCCCTTTCGTATTATTTTATACTTTTTCGGACTTAAGGGATTTGATGACAAAAAAGGATATTTGGAGTTTCCTTTATGTTCCTTTTCAGACTCTCTAAAATTGAAAAGGACCGAGTTATCTTTGTCGTTAAACTCGTTAAAACCTAATAGCGACAAACTTGTCCATAACAGACAAGAACGAGTTTCACTATCGCTAGGCTCGTTAAAACATAGTGATGGGTTTGCCCGAAGGGAAAATTATAGAACAAGCATATGTTATCCTCCTCAAGCTTGACAAAAACAAAGAGGTACTGGTCAGCAATGACTAGGGAAAAATTGGGAAGAAAACTTGAAGAAACTTTGTTGGTAGCAAGTCGCTCTTGAACATGACACTTTTCACTCCGCATCCTAGTCGGGTTGGGTTGTTCCATTCACTGGTCATATCACCATGGTTCCATCACACCATCCAAATTTGGGGTTAATGCTACCAATCCATCATGTCAGTGTCGCCGATATGTTCAAGAGAAGTCATTCAGAGAATTCACCTGTGTCTCACCCACTATAATACATTTTCGCTCCATTCTTTCATGACTGCCACGCTGAACCATATATCACCAGATTGTTTTCACCTCCATTAAAATCATTTTCTCCGTTCCGTGTCATTGATGTGGGATTCATTAAGGCCCTCCTATGACAGATTGCTTCTTGTCGACATCAGCTCATTATCCAAGAAGGTGATCTAGGAACAACCCTTTCAGTACTTTGAAGCTTGCATGCCTCAATGGCAAGTTTCTCACTTCCGGCGATAGGTTTACATCAATGGCCTTCGACCGAAAGATTTTACGTGGTGTTCGAAACCAAGTCCCTTATTCACACCACGTGAATTGTACTGCAGTACCTTGAGAATCATTATCATTATCGGTGATTCCTCTTGCGCCTGTTAACAACTTACATCATTGGTTGGTAAACAGGCGATGTCTTTCCATGTTCGACTCCAGAACATCTCTCACATGGATCGACTTGTACTTTGAGTGAAGATTGAACGAGATTAAAGACCCTGGATCTAGTTTCATCCATCCGGGCTGCGATATATATTTAGGAAAATAAAGACATCAAATGTACATCATTGTTGCACAGATAATCGTCCAATCTAAGGGATGATGTCTCTACCAGAATCATCAGTCTACACTAAGACGATTGTCTGTCTCATGTACATGAAAAATGAATTTATAAAGCTGAGCATGGGAATGCCTGCCTCAACTAGATCATGAAAAAATTATGAAGATAATGTATTGTATTGTATCTTATTACAGGTCTCCTTCCAGCTTGAAAGAACTTTGGATCCTCATGATAAAGCATTTCACCCGACATCAAAAGATTAATGACCTCATGCTTTAGGGGGCAACTGTTATAGACATTTTTGGGCACTACAACCCCAAGCATAAAATTTCCATAAACCAAGGGCTCCTAAGTCCCTAAAGGTTTTGTTGCAACCCCTAAAAGAACAAGGTCAACTGATTACAGCATCTCCCAGAAGTTCTCCATGAAAAACTACTTAGAACTGGTCAAAACTAGACCATTTCACCTGCTCCATAGGCAAAGTGCGTTGCATCCCACCTGAATACACACAATAGGTGTGTTGCATTTCAAAAAGCCCTTCTATGGGGTGTGATGGGTGAGAAGGGACAAATGGCAGGGTCAATCCGCAAGGTGGAGAAGCATGGAATCTTCCAGAAACTTCTCCAGTGACACTTGCCTATCTAAATTCAACCAGGGATGAGTAAGAGATCATCAATCTCCAAGTGGAATCAAGAATTATCAGAGGGAAGACACTAATAAAATCACAAGCTGACTCATCTCCCTTGCAGACATCTATATATAGATCCCTCATCCCAGAGATCAGGAGGCTGGAATTTTACATCTTGTAAGGAATTTCTGTTGGTTTCTTGAGGCAACATCATAGTGTTGGGTGATCTAAGCTTTTCATGAGGTGAAGAAGGGCTTCTTGCTGAGAGGATGATGCTGGGTCAGAACAATTGGTTGTAATTCTCTTGGCTCTTTCTGATTATCAATAAAGCTAATCAATTTTTCCTCCATACTCTTGTATGATTTATGTTTTATGCATTTGTATGGTTAATATACATCTGATCCTATATTGCTTATGATAATAGATCTATGTTCTCGTATAGTGTTATGCTGCTTTGAATCTACAGGTACTCTGTGAAGATGGGTATACAAGAAAGCAAGTAGCAAAGGACTATCAGACGAGGGAGGAATCAGGCAAGGAACCAAGTGCAAGACAGAGGTTGGCCTCCTTTATTCTTCTCTCATATATCTTTCATAAAGGAAAACGAAAGTAGTTTTACTTTGTTTGTTTCTAAGGTAGCTACCAGCCTTAGTGGGATTAGCAGTTCTGCATAGACACTATTCCCGGTAACACTATGAATGAGGAGATCTTGTCCACGAGCACTTGGGTCCCTGCAACTAGTGAAAAATGGTACAAAAACTTGAATATTTCTACTAAGAGTTAGCATCCATTTCTAGAAGTTCTTGTATCATTGCTAGGCCTAAAATAGGGAGTTAAGAAAGAGCTATTGCAACCAGTATGGTGGGATGATGTGTATTTTATCCAAAAAAACTATTTTTAAAGTTCGTTACAACAAATTATACCATTATCATATTTCCATTCTCATGCATCTAGCTAGCATAAAACCAACGAATATGCCTTATTTTCTTCAATGAGCCTAACTAACATGATCGCGGTAGTTTGTAAGTAGAAGATCCCTAAATTTTCTTTGTTCCACTAGGGGCTTATGGAAATCATCATAAAGGATGTGTTAACCAAGACAGGACTCCCATGGGGACCATTTTCTTGGGAGAAAAATTGGAGTCACAGGCATATGTTCAACTGTTGCACAAAATATTGTCGCCATGACATTCTGCAATCAATGTGAGTCTATCACCACTCATACTTTCCTCATTTGCAAGTCTTAAACCTCAACTGTTCATGTCAAGCCTTGAAAAATGAGAGAAAGCCCTTAAAAATCTCTAAAACTCTGGTTCCGAACTTTCTCTTAGCATTACCTGTGGTCCCGCACCCACTGGTCATGTCCCCTGCCTACTTAACCGCTCTGTTTCTGTGTAATGGGTGCAGACCCTTGTAAAAGTCAAAAAGGCGCAAGTACATTCTTAAAAACTCACTTTGGGTTATTTCTGGAAGTTTTTAGAGGGAATCTTGAGGTGGCAAGTTCACTCCTTTAAGGTTCATGCATCCCATACCTTAAGGAGCTAACCCCTTGATGTGAGGACCTTATCCCTTTGAAGGAGGACTCTATCCCTTCATATGTGGACTTGTAACTTCCTTCCTCTGCACTATAAAATGAGGCATTGGGCTGGTTACTAGGGAGGTTGAAAGCTGATTATTTTTTAGGGGAAATGCTTTTGGAATGTTGTCTTCCTAATTGAGCTTGAGAGGAAATATTACATACCTTTTTGATCTCATTGGGAAGAGTGTGAGGCTTGTCAAAGTAGAGGAGATTCTTGCTTGGACCCTGGGAGGAGCTTGTACAACATCAAGGCACCAAAGGTTGTAAGGTTCTTCTTTGTTCAAAGTTAATACAATCAAGTTTATTTTTCTCAATAAGCTGTGTTTTATGGTTTATTTCATGGATTCCTTGATCACCATGATGAATATGATTTATTATATTAGCTATGCAGGTGTTATTTTATGTGTGCTTGTTTGTGTTTGCAGGTTCTTAAAAGGAAACTCATTCGGACGGTTGAAGCGTGGCTGACACAAACTAGTGTTGGACTTAAGGTAGGTTCTAAAACACCTCTTGGTTTTTACTTATAAATCACAATATTTAGAGAAAGGTAGATTTGCTTGTTCTGCTTGTCGCTAGATATTTGTTGATACTAGGGAGATCAGTCTTGTCCACAAGAATGATTTATCCGGCCGACAAATTGGCGACTCCACTGGGGACTTGAATTTTGGTTTTTTTCCTTTCCTTTTACTTTGACTTGAGAAACTTTTTCTTGTTTTTGGTTTTTGCTTGATGTGTGTGGGATTGGGTAGTTTCTATGATTTGGAGTATATTTTTTTTTTTCCGAAATTTTGAAGAGGACCACAGATTCTGTTGGTAACACAGTGCAGACATCCCCGCACTATTACTTTACTACACAGAGCGGTACCACATCTGGTTATACCGGAAGCCTGCGGACCCTATCAAAATTTTTGAAAAACCTAAATTGTTTTTTGTCCAGTTAAGCTTAGGATTTATTTACGTTTCTAGCCTCTGCCCAGATCTTCATGTGTCCTGTCAAATATTTCTTGTAAGTGAGTTCCATTGGCATTTTGGTTTTAGGTGATTTTCTAGAAGTTTTGCGTGGCTGGTTTGATTTTCGCTTGGTCTTTGTAGTAACCCAGAGATTAGAAACCTAAGAAACCTCAGATTACCCTGCTCTTTTTGGTCTTCTTGATGAGTCTGACTGATTTGCGAAATCTACCCTTGGTGAGAAATAGATCTTGTTTCCTCTTTACAAAGCTTTGAAAGAACTTGCTTGAAAGTTTTGAATTTCATTTTTTTTAAAAGAAAACATAGCTGGGTGTTTTTTGATTAATTTGTTATTCTGAATGAATTAGTCCTTCATTTGCTAAATAACTAAGTAAAACGTCCTCAAAAAGAAATTTTTAAAGCTTTTACTTCAATTAGGTTTTAGAAATTTTTAGATCTCAAGCATAGTTTTTATAGTTTTGAGTGTTTTCTAGAAATTTTAGAATCTCTTTTTCAGTGTTGAAAAAGTAAGGGATTTTTCGTGAGCATAATTAGTAGTATCGTTTTTGAGTTTATTGAAAAATATGAAAAAGATTTTCTTTTCATTTATATGTTGAAGAAAAGATTTGATTTTCAAAGAATTGCATTCTCAACTCTTTCTTTAGCTAGAAATTCATTGAAGAAAAAGAATTGTTTATCATCTTACGTGCATTTTTAGTGTTTTGGAGTCAAGTCTTCACACCATAAAGTTTCATCTCCATTCCTATTGACTTAAGAAACAACCTATAAAAATAACACTAAAAGTAAAATTGATCTAGCAATCTTTTTATTTCTAGGGCTCTTATCACCAACATAGCTTAGGCTAGTATCTTGGAGTAGGGAGTAATTAACTCTCCAAGATAGTTAAAACAAACAAGTAGTTATATCTTGCGGTAGGAAATAAATTCCAATTGTTACATATATGCTCTGGGAAGCTCCTCTTAAAGGAGTCAAGCACGAGATTATATCTGAACCGGTGGGGTAATCAATCCTTCCTCATTGGGAACGATAACAGATATACACGTATTAAAAACAGTAAACCTCGGATTGACCATTGTCAAGGAGCTTGGGGTCACTTGTTGGTAAACCTTGGATTATGTCAAGGAGCCTTCAAGGGGATTGAGATTTTTTACTCTGCCCTTGTGTGTGTGTCGGGTCGTAGACTGTTCCCCTAGGTATATTTGTTTCTGTTGGTAACCATAGTGACTATAATCTATAGGATTCTTTCCTAAGGTGACGGTGGAGGGAAGATCCCACTGTACCTGGAGCAGACGTCGACTAGACTCGCTTGGACTCTCTGGTGGGTTCTCTTCACTCGAGACGGTTTTGTGAAGAAACTTGTGCCAGTTTGTTTCATTAAGCAGGTTGTCGGGGTAACTGTTCCAACCACCCTTTCTGTATTGAATTCTGCGACGTTGGATTTCATCACAAACTAGTGTTTTTGGTACGGAAAGTAACTGTTTGTGTGTGGTTTGAACTCTTAGATTTTTTAGGCGTGTGATTCAATTTTTTGTTTCTTTAGAGACTTTAGGTGGTTTTATTGAGATTTTCTTTGTTTGCGTGTGAAGTAATTAAAATATTTAATTGTGGCTGAATTACCGAGACAATCCCGTAGACTTCATGGGCAACCTCCTGAGTATTCACCAAGCTAGCTCGAAGGGCTATGAGCTCTTGTAACTCCTAGTGACAGTAGAGTTGGGTCACCGAAGATAGAGAATATTCTTTAATTGTTCATCCTAATTATCAAGTTCAAGCAACAGAGTATATTTCTGAACCAATTTCATTTTCCAAAGTTACTGGTAGTATCTCTTCTACTAGTGAATTAGCTGAAGAACCTGAAATTTCTGAGCTTGAAACTGAACCTGCTACTACTCCATCGTCAAGATTTGCTTCTCCAACTTCCAGTGGTCCTGGTTCACCCAGGGTATGAAGGATCATTACCCAAAATCTTCCCTCTGGACTTATTTCTATTGAAGAACTTGTTAGTCCACAAGAAGATATAAGTCTCCCTGAAAATCAACCAACTTTAGAACTTAGGGAGCGTGAATCAATTTTCTACAGTCCACCTAGGAGGGACGCTTGGTACCTCTCATTGACCAACTTTTTAGAAAATCCAGGTCTTAGTTTTTCACCACCTCGAATTCCTTTTCATCCAACACCTAGCGGTTACTATCCTCCTTTGAATATGTTGAGACAGTCATCCATGTTTTCCCAATCACCGGAAGCATTTTTATATGGTAGTCCTTCTGTTCCTTCTGGGTATCAGTCACTCACTGGTACATTTTCAGGAGCATCTCCTCAACCCATTGAACATGGGATGTCAACTTGTAATAATGGAACTCAATCGTTGAGCGTAGAAGAAATTATTATGATATCTAGTACTATTCCAAATCCGCAACCTCAAGGTAGTCAGTTACCGCCTGGGGGCAACCTCAAGTTACTCAATTATTGCCTGGGGGGCAACCTCAAGGTAGTCAGTTACCACCTCGGGGGCAACCTCAAGGACAGTACATTCCTTTGGGATAGTACATTCCTCAGGGTCAACCCCAGACTCAAAATATACCTCAAGGTCAACCCGAGTATCAATATATACCTCAAGGTCAACCCCAATTTCAGTACGTGCCTCAAGGTTATCAACCTCAAGGTCAGTACCCAACCCAAGGTTTCCAACCACCTTTTGGTCAATCATTTGTACAAGGAGCTGGAAATGTACCTTTGAGTTATTAGCCCTATGCTCAACCCGGTTATTGTCCTCAATATGCTCAACCTTCTATGGGTCCATACCCCGGAATGAACATGGTGTGGGATCCATCTCAATCTCAATAGATTTTGCAACCTAATGTGCAGTTGTCATCTCAATCTGAACAACCTTTGGTTTCTGGTTCAACCCAGCAACCTGTCCAGCCTACTATTCAAACTTCTGCACCTGGTGTAGCTTATTAGTTTGGGCCTAGTTCACCTCGAACTCCGCCTCAAATGACTGTTGCAACTACTGCAGCTTCTGTTCAATCTACCCCACCTACTTCTAGAGTATCAACAGCTCCTGTTACTACTGTTCCTGTATCAACTCCTCAAGCATCTTTACCTCAGTCGGGACCTACAATTCAGACTTCGATTCAAATGCTTGTAGGAAAACCTAGTCCATGTACGGTTGTCACAAGTCAACCACAGTTCACTTATCAACCATACCAAGGACAGTACCAATTCGGTCCTACTCTGCAAAGCCCATTTTACCAGTATCAACCGTACCCTGGATATACTTACCAGCAACCTCAACAACCCCAGTATGGTCCGGTTAATCCTAGTTTTCCAGGACGATATAATATTCCAAATGCAATTCCAATTCCAAGTTATCCTGGATATCCTCCTCCTGGGGCTAGTCTTATGACCCAAGGTTTTCGTGGCCCTAATCGTCAGTTACTATTTATTGCAACTTTGGACTTTCCTAATTTGTCGCGCCTTACGAATGATCCGATTAATTATCTTCCATTTTGGTCGCCAATGCCGAATATGTTTCCCAGTGATATCCCAAAGTTTGAAGGTAAATCAGGAGAGGATCCGTCAAACCATGTGATGACTTATCACCTCTGGTGTGCATCTAATTCCATTATAGATGATTCAATTCGCTTATGTCTTTTTCAACGCACTCTGATTGGTCTTGCGGCCAAGTGGTACACTGAGTTACCACGAGCCTCTTTTTATAATTTTAGTTAGTTAGCCACTTAATTCTTAACTCATTTTCAGTTGCCTATCAAATATGACAATGGCACGAAATTATTAACTTCATTAAAACAGTCAACGTCCACATATATTTCAGATCATATTCATGAATGGCGACGTCGAAGACGTTTAGTGAAAGTTTTTATTCCGGATCAAATTTTAGCAGAATGGTTAGTTAAATCATTATTACCTAAAATCATTGAGGATGTAGCTAAGGCAAGAGTTGTTACTGAAGACCAATTAATTGCTCAATCTCAGTACCTTGACCTCGTTTATATGCAGTCAGGTACTTTACACGAGAAAATCCCCAACCTTCTGAAACAAAATCAAATAACTACAGCTCCTTCAGGGTCTCATGCCGCTGATGGTATGATTGGTTCAGTTAACACCAAAAGTAAGAAGAAATCTTCAAAGAATTCTTCTCCTATTATAACTTTACTAGATTCCCCGACAGGAGACTCTTCCGCTGAAATTCCTACCGATATTCATGTCGTAGAATCATCTACAACCAAATCAAAATCCAGCGGTAAAAAGAAGGGGAAGAAGAAAAATAAACAAAATTTGAAACATAAATCAGATAAAACTGAATCTACTGACAAGAAACGTAAACCTCGCTATCCTTATCTCGTTTGTGATGAAGAGAATTTTACAAGAGACTGCCCACATCGCGCTGAGGTTGGGAAAATCGTCGAAGGTTCTCAAATGCTTGCTGTCTTGAAGGATCCTTTTCCTAGTCAAGATAGTAAGATGATTGGTTCTTCCTCAAATGCCTCAGAAGAACCCATAATGATGATGTCTCATGTTAGGATTGTGATGCAATCGCAAGATTATGGTAGTAAAAGTCCTGTTGATGGTAAGGAAGCAAAATCTTCTAATTCAAACCCATCAACTTCAACTCCTGGTTTTGATCCGCTATAGATCGAGAAACCTAACCCAGACTTAGTAATCAAACCACCTACTAAAGGTATACTTCGCAAGTCAGCTTTCAATCTGCATGCGAGAGCTGCTCAGAATTATAACATTGTTGAAGACATAGCTATTTCCCCTTCAGCAATGTCAGCTTTGGAGGTGCTGCAATCATGCCCAGCATAGCGTAAATTACTTTTGTCGGCTATAGGAGCTATTAATATTCAGGACTCGAACCTTATAATCTTCGATTTAGAGAATAGTACACCTCACTTACCTCATCAAATGGCTTTCCAGATTCCAGTATTAGTAAAAAACAGACCTTGCTTTAGGATTGTAATTGATGAGGGAGCTTCTACGTGTATTATGTCGATTGAGTGTTGGAGATTGCTTGGTTCTCCTACACTCAATCAATCCCCAATGATTCTAAAGGCTTTTGATGGCCGTGGGTTCCATCCTTTTGAAATTCTACAGGATTTACCTATAGGGGTTGAAGGCAAAACTATTAATCTAGATGTGGAAGTGGTTGATGCCCCTCTATATTACAACCTTCTCTTGGGTCGCAGCTGGTCTTATGCTATGACTGTTGTTGTTTCATCGGTCTTTCGGCTTATAAAGTTTCCTCACAATGGAAATATCGTTACAATAGACCAACTAACTTATTTTCCATCCAATCTAGCCTCTTCTGAAAGTATCCAACATGTCGGTAAAACAACTATCCCTTACAAGGATGTTGGGGTAGGATTGGTTAAAGATTCTGGTTTACTAGGAACTTTTTCCATTCCTCCTCCTAACATATCACCTTCTACTGCAACCATTCATATGCTTTCATCAAACACTATTTCTTTTGATGATCCTTGGATTGTACCTTCCGAACCTGAGGTGGATTCATTTGGTGATGCGATGCCTTTGAGTCCCTATGAAATTGCATATCAGGCTGTATAGTCATTTTCCGACCCTTCTTTAACCGAAATTGATCTAATGAATGTGGTCCATGGAGAATCACTTTCAATATCAACCTCAGATTCAACAACTTTTTCCGAGCTTGTTCATACTGATGAGTAGATTCGTGAACTTTTATCTGTTGATGATTTACCATGGGAAGATCTTCATCATCGATCTTCATTGTTACCTGAGCTTGATCATTTTGAAAATGATTTTTCATCTATTTTTACTACTGATTATGTCAAAGAACCACAGAATCCATTGCAACATCCTGATTATGAGTTAAATTTGGGAAATATTTCTCGAACGGTTCCTATTGACATTTTAGTTAAAACGGGAATTGTTGAAAACATTCATATAGGTGCTTCTTGTACGGACAATGAACTCCAAACTTATAAAGCCCTATTTCAAGAATTCCGTGACATGTTTGCCTGGTCATATGAAGAAATGCCAGGAATCGATCCAGCAATTGTTGTTCATGAAATCAAAACTTACTCGGATGCTAAACCAGTCTGACAACGTTTGCGTCAGATACATCCGCGAAAAGCTGTTGCTATTAAAGCTGAAGTTGAAAAATTACTTCGAGCAGGTTTCATTTATCCAATTTCCTTAACGGATTGGGTATCAAATATTGTTCCTATTAACAAAAAGCAAGGAATGATAATAATATGTATCGATTATAGGGATATTAATCGAGCTTGTCCCAAAGACAATTACCCAACTCCCTATATCGATCAAATCATTGATGATTGTGCCGGCAGTGAAATATTCTCCTTTATGGATGGTTTTTCTGATTACAATCAAATCAACATACTTCCTGCTGATCAACCAAAAATGGCTTTCATTTTCCCATGGGGGACATTTGCTTATTGCAAATTACCTTTTGGATTAAAGAACACCGGAGCAAATTTTCAAAGAGCTATGTCTTATGCGTTTCATGACATCAAGCACATTGTGCAGCCCTGTCTCGATCATTTACCTGCCCATTCATTACGTAGAGCCGATCATCTCACTCATTTATGAGAAATATTTATGAGACGTAGGCATTATCGATTTAGGTTGAACCCACAAAAATGTTTTTTCTGTATAGAAACAAGTCGTTTACTGGGATTCGTTGTTTCAAAAGCCGGCATTTGTGTCGATCCCTCGAAGGTTGAAGCTATTGTCAAATTGCCTTCTCCTAGGACTCTTTGCCAACTCCAAAGTTTGCAAGGGAAAGAAAACTTTTTACGTCGTTTCATTCCTAACTACGCCAAGATAATAAATGGTTTTACCATGTTGTTGAAACATAATACTCCATTCTTTTGGGATGAGATAGCTGACAAATCTTTTGATGCACTTAAACATGCGTTGACCCATGCACCGTTATTGCATCCTCACAACTACAACCAAGATTACTTATTGTACCTCATCGCTTCTCATTCCACAATCGGGATGGTTTTAGTTCAGGAAGATGAATTCAATAGTGAACATGTGATTTACTATCTTAGTCGAACTTTGAATCTGACTCAGCTTAAATATTCGCATGTGGAGAAATTGGCCTTGGCAGTTGTTCAAGCTGTCCAAAGATTTTGTCATTACATCTTATTACGCAAAACTACTGTTGACTGTAACCGTATGGTCTATATTTTGACCAAACAATTGCTAGGGGGTAAGTATTCCAAATGGATAGTTATCCTGCAGGAATTTGACTTGGAATTTGAAAAATCCAAGGCAAAGAAATCTTTAGTATTTGCGGAACTGATGTGTGATTTCCCACGTGCTGATACTGAAACTGTGGCAGAAGAGCCCATTGCGGATGAATCCTTGTTTCTTATAAGCACTCTTGATCCATGGTATGGAGATATCATTGTTTATCTCCAAACCCAATCTTTTTGGCCTAAAATTTCATGATCTCAGTGATAAAAATATGATTCCAATCCCAACAATACAAAATCATCTGAGATACACTCTATCGTCGTGGGGTAGATTCTATTTTCTGACGTTGTTTAACTCATGAAGAAGCTGAAAAGGTTCTAAATGACTGTCCTTATGTTGTTAAGCAAAAGCTACCAAAAGGGGCCTATGAATTGGTAGATTCTGATGGTGTCTCTTTGGGTAAACCCAAAAATGGTCTTTATCTAAAGAGATATTATGCTTAAATCTAGGTGTGGATATTTTAGTTAGATTAGTTTCTTTCTAGCTGGTGTGTTTTAGATTAGAAAAGTGTGCTTAGTTTAGAGAGTGTTTTTATCATTATTCCTGCTTATCTTGATTTTACTCTTGATATTGCAGATGTCAACGTCTCTTCAAACATACATTAATTTCGCTGATGGTGCTTGTCATAATACATGGAACATTTCTTCCGTAGCTTGGGTTATCTATTCACCCTCTGATGAGTTGGTATCTATGCATGGGGTAAGCCTCGGTCAAACAACGAACAACATTATAGAGTATAGTGCAGTGATTGAGTTATTATCTGAATCCATCTCATTCAGGATTCGGAGTTTGATTGTTAGGTTAGATTCTAAACTCGTTGTATTGCAACTTAATAGAGTTTATGCCATTAGAAATCCAGTGTTATTAAGATTATTTTTGAGAGTTCATCTCTTGGAACGTGAATTTGACTACATTGAATATCAGCATATTCCATGATATTTAAATACATTAGCAAATGCAATTGCTTCTCGAATGTTAAATAGACATTTGCAATAATCAAACAGTAAATTTAAAAACATTCCATAACATGTTTTACAAGATAGCCAGTAATAATGATATAGCATAGCATAGAAGTGTGTCAAATATACATCGTCTTCGATCACAGGTTGAAAAATACCTTATGATCAGCAAAAATGATAGTACAGAAAGAAAAAATGTCGTATGACTCTACAAAGGCAATCATCCTATAACTAGTGATGATCACGATAGAAACCACTGCTCGGGCCACCCTACAAAGGAACCTCCTGAAAGGTCCTGGGACCCCAATCACATAGCACTGTAACCTAAGTGGAATGTCATCTATGCTAGTCTCTAGAATATCTGTTGTCAAACACTCTAGATGATTTTCCACTTCGGTCAGGGTCTCTGTAGATTCGTCCCATGGGGCTGGTACTGTTGCAACTAGGTGTCTCCTCTCATAGAGCCGGAGAGTGGCTGGTCGTCGTGGACCCACATATGCATTTGAAACTTTTTACTATCAGTTTTGGACAATTTAAAAACAAGAAAAAAAAATAAAATTAGAAAATGTTGAGAATGATTTTACCTGAATCATCCCACTGCTCTCCTGGTGGAAGAGTCATGTCTGGGTCACCACGATAATCCATCCCAGCATAAGGAAAATCCCGAATCATGAAAATTTGGATTTCCAACCAACGAAAATACTCAGGAGAACCCTCCTCAGGATGATGGGCCATAACTGCAACCCAACACATTAGCTTAGGTTCTCGGGGAAGTCCAGCTCCAATGGAAAGATGTTGTGGGACCAACATTGAGACCCTCTCTAGACCAAAGCTCACAACTAAGAAACCATATCCAAAATATTTTAGTTGTCCGTTCTTTGCTCTAGTTAGTTGGCCTTTTACATTCGCCAACACAGCTTCACACAAGTTGAAGATGGTGCCTCGATAATAGTCTCCTGCCATTTGCATTTGGGATCCGGTAGCTACATGCAGTGCTACACTTTCGCAGAGTCTGGTGACAGTAAATGCAATCACTTTAAGTTCAAGACGGGAGATAGTTTTGATATCAATCCCTTTGTCCTTTGTTTGGTCATTACAAAACTCTAGTCGGAGACTATTGACAGACTGGCCACCTGGCCTAGTCCCAAATAGAGATAATCATTCACCTCTCTTGGGAAAACTAGTCAAGAAGTAAACATCCTCTAGCTCCATTTCAAGCCGAGGGCCTCCAATAATAAAGCACTGGTCCTGTATATTCCATCTGTCCACCAGCCATTACAAAAAGTCTACTTGGGCCCTCACGCCAGGTATGGCCTAGAATTTATATAGCCTGCATGCTTTTAACGCCTGTATCGAAGGTGGATGAACTAATGCGGATAGGTCCACATCTTCGTGCTCTCATTCCCGCCAAATGAGCATTGTGTGTATCCTACATTGCAAAAACAGCGAATTAGAACATTTTAGTTCAAAATTTTTTGGGCGGAAATAGAAAAAATTGAAGTTTTAAAACCTATTTCGCGGGGTCTGCACCCACTAGTTAGGGACAGTGCGTAGGTCCACACTCTTCCCAAGCAACAGGTGCGGGCCCCTAGCTCTTTCCTTTGTAGGAAAAAGTCGAGGCCCGCAGGTTTCGCATGTTGCACCTGCAGACCCCCGCGAGCGGTCTTTTAAACTATTTTTTCTAAAAAATCAAAATGGAAGCCTAAAAATGAAATTCAAACGGTTGAAATGCAAGATTAAGGTGATGTGGATTACCTGGAGTCGGCGGTTTTCATTTCCAACAGACAGATTTTCCGCAATCTTCACAGGAATTTTCTTACCCAAAAGTCTCTTTTCTCACTCTGAAGTCAAACGGTAAAAATGAATTTACAAAAGCCCTTTTTATAAGCTTTTTTAAATAAATAAATTTTCAACTTGTTTATTTTTCACTTTAAAAAGGTAACTTTTTGATTCTTTTTTATTTATTTTAAACAGGTATGAGTAATGTTTGAGTTTTTGTGCAGAATAATGGATTTTTCAGGCAAAATTGATCATTTTCAACAAAAAAAAAACATTGAAGTCCTCTTTAAGCTCTTTTCTGACTCATAAAATATGAAAAGATTTCCGAGTTTTTCTTTTGAAGCTCGTTAAAATGGAATTAAAAGGATGGTCCACTTATAGCTCTTTTCTGACCATATAAATGTGAAAATATTGTCGGGCTTTTGTCGTTTCAAGTTCGATATTGGTTATAAAACGACGTGTCCTTGATCGCTTTTTTACTTTTTTTGGATCAGAGACACTAATTATGAAAAGTACTCCTTGATCGTAATGGTCAAGTGGTTCTCTCAAGTATTATTTTATACTTTTTTGGGCTTGGGAGACACAAATTTACAAAAAATGACAACTATGGAGTTTTCTTAAGTTTTTCTTCTGACTCCCTAAAATTGAAAAACGCCTAGTTTCTCCTATATTGGACTCGTTAAAATGTAACAGTAAAGGACCTGTTCAATTTCAAAACAGGATTGAACCACTCCTTCTTAGGGTTTGAATTTTTAACTAAGTTGGACTCATTCGAAGGATGAGCTTATAACCAAGTAAATGTTATCCTCCTCAAGATTGTCAAAAATAAAGAGGTACTTGCCAGAAATGGCGGGGGGAAAGAGAGAAAAATGAACCTGTTTTTTATACTTTGTGTCTCAGAAAAGCATTCAACTACTCTTGAACATGACACCTTTTGTTCACCTGGGTTGGGAAATCCTTTGCCTAATAGTTAATCAAACCATATTGAAAGTCTTCAGCTGGTTTCTGGGTATTAGCTTTGGGTCAATTGTCACCAAACCATCTGCAATGTCGTTATGTGTTCAAGAGGTCAGTTCGAATAAACCATTCATCTGCAAAATATCTGTAATCCATCTTGACCATCCCTGAGTTAGTCCTTGCAAATATATTTCTTCAAACTTGATCTATGATTTCGTGTTGTGCGCTTGCCTACGACGGATCGCTTTCTATCGACTTCAGCTCATTATCTAGAAATATGATCTAGAAATCGTCAGTACCTTGGAATCTGCATGCCTCAATGGCAGGTTTCTCGCCTTCGACGATAGGTTGCATCATTGACCTTCGATCAAAGGATTCTATGACATGTTCGACATCAACTCATCTATTCAGATTTCATGGATTGTACTGAGTACTTTGAGAGCCATTGACATTACTGGTGGTTTCTCTCACACTTGTTAATAGTTCACATCATTGACTGGTAATCAAGTGGTTTCTACCATGTTCGACTTCGACACATTCATTCACATGGATAGAATCGTACTAGTTCGAGAAGCAAAAATCAAGACCCTGGATCTAGTTTCCACCATCCAGGCTGCGAGGAATTTTGTTATTCATTATACAGTGGACTATTCATAAACAGATGGCTGCACCCATACTGTGCCTACATATGTCTATACTTGTGATGTATTACATGATCATTCCTATATCAGAGCAGTTTAGTTAGTTCTCTAGTCAATTTTGATCTGAGTATGGGAATGCCTACCTCAGCGATGATATGATCACATATATATATTTTGTATTGAATGTTTTTACAGGTTCCAACCAGGCCGTCCACAGGATGATCTTTGAAATGATAAAGTACTTCACTCTTCTTAGATGACAAATGTTATCCTCATCTATTACAGACTTCGCACTTTAGGGGGTAATCTTTTGCACAAAGTATTGTCACCATGACATTCTGCAATCAGTGTGAGTCTATCACCACTCATACTTTCCTCCTTTGGAAGTCTTAAACCTCATCTCTTCATGTCAAGCCTTGAAAAATGAGAGAAAGCCCTTAAAAATATCTAAAACTTTGGTTTCGCACTTTCTCTTGGCGTTACCTACGGTCCTAAACCCACTGGTCATGTCCCCTGCGTACCTAACCGCTCTGTTTCTGTGTAATGGGTGTGGACCCCTGTAAAAGTCAAAAAGGCGTAAGTGACATTCTTAAAAACTCAATTTGGGTTATTTCTGGAAGCTTCTAGAGGGAATCTTGAGGTGGCAAGTTCGCTCCTTTAAGGTTCATGCATCCCATACCTTAAGGAGCTAACCCCTTGATGTGAGGAGCTTATCCCTTTGAAGGAGGACTCTATCCCTTCATAGGTGGACCTGTAACTTCCTTCCTCTACACTATAAAATGAGGCATTGGGCTGGTTACTAGGGAGGTTGAAAGCTGATTATTTTTTAGGGGAAATGCTCTTTGAATTTAGTCTTCCTAATTGAGCTTGAGAGGAGAGATTACATACCTTTTTGATCTCATTGGGAAGAGTGTGAGGCTTGTCAAAGTAGAGGAGATTCTTGTTTGGACCCTGGGAGGAGCTTGTACAACATCAAGGCACCAAAGGTTGTAAAGTTCTTCTTTGTTCAAAGTTAATACAATCAAGTTTATTTTTCTCAATAAGCTGTGTTTTATGGTTTATTTCATGGATTCCTTGATCACCATGATGAATATGATTTATTATATTAGCTATGCAGGTGTTATTTGATGTGTGCTTGTTTGTGTTTGTAGGTTCTTAAAAGGAAACTCATTCAGATGGTCGAAGCGTGGTTGCCACAAACTAGCATTGGACTTAAGGTAGGGTCTAAAACACCTCTTGGTTTTTATTCATAAATCACAATATTTAGAGAAAGGTAGATTTGCTTGTTTTGCTTGTCACTAGATATCTGTTGATACTAGGGAGATTGGTCTTGTCTGCAAGAATGATTTATCCGACCAACATCAACCTCTCACAAAGAAATTGGCAGCTAGAGGGAAAAAGAAACTTGGTTCACAGTAGGATCCAAAACAACATTACTTCACTCATTAACTCAAAAAGAAAATGGAAAGTAAATTTGGGATAACACCATTGATATTATAGGTGATGAATATTCGGGGCTAGACTTTGAACCCACAGACATGGATATATGGGATACATATGTCGATAAATTTTTGGTTTAATTTGAGGCGATTTCCTATTGCAAGAGGATATGAAATTTCAAGATGGGACTATCGATGAGAAAAGGAATAAATCGAAAGGTAAGGATGTCATTCGCAAACCCTTTAGGTTTTGTAGTCTTGTTTACTAGACATTGTTAAAACAAAATAGAAGGGTTTTGTTGAAAAACCATAAGTTAAAGGCTAGATTACATAAGATCAAACCTAAATTAAAAAATATGGATACCTTTTTAGAGTTCTTTATGAAATCAAAGGGCCTGAGGCCAAAGCCACTCAATATTCTAAAGAGTGTGCTGCAGAGGCACGACATGATATTAGTGTTATCCTTGATGATATCTTAACCAACACATATGAATTCTCACAACTTAAGCGTGATCTCTCGAATCAGTAGAAGGATGAACTTTTTGATTTGGGAATAATTGACAAAGAAACTCACCAATAGATAATTGAGAAAATAGAGAAGAGATGGTTCACTATTTACTTAGGCCAAGAAGCTAAGTGGGGTACTAAAATCATGAAGTGGAAATAAAAATCATCGAAGGAAGAATAGCTTAAGATAACTGTAGTTGAACTAGTTATACAAAGTATTACTATCTAAATTCCTCCACATGTATATTCCATCTATTTACATGAAATATAAGTCACATATCAATTGCAATAGATTGCATGGGATAACCTTAGCAGATTTCACAACCTCAAGACTTCATGGATATCTATGTGTATACTGAGAAATTTGATCAGAACCTGTTGTGTAAATTGTATCTCCTTACTTTTATTTTACTAGAAAGTTCGAGTTGGAATTAGAACCTATTTGTAGGGGATATTCATCTTCGAGCTTTAATTTATTATATCAATAATTTATTACAATGGAAGAAATCCCATAATTTTTATGTAGCACTAGAGGAAGCTATGAACCTTCTATTTAGAGAGGAGTACCCTCTAACAGGGTTGATTCGCAACAGTCTTAACTAGCTAAGGATGGAGCCAAGGGATTTGGAAAATGTTATGCATAAAAACAAGTTTTTTCTCACTAAATACAGGGAAGTAGCTAGAGTTGATACTTGTAAAATTTTATTGATTTCTCACAATTTATGGGATGGACTTCAGAAATACCTTCAACAAATATCTCCAATGGGTTACCCATACATTTGTTTGGAATTAAACAGGGTTGAGTTTTATTTTCATTCCTTAATGAAATATAGAGCTTGCTGGATAGGGCTGAGATTCAATTTCCCCATCCTTTGGATCCCTACTAGGGATTACTAGGATCTTGTCAATTGGGATGAGTTAGAAGAGCTAAGAAACTAGAAGGAATTAGAATCATACCATGGTTATTATTATTTGGGTAATTTGGTTGTCAAGCTTATTCTTGGAGCAATATTTATGTAGGAGTGTATGAAGGAGAAGGTGATGATGCATGAGGGCATGCATCAGGCTCAGTAGGGGGTATATTGATCCACAAAATGAACCATTTTTGTTATGAAATCAACTCTTTTTGTTGGAAACCATTTCCCCTTTTCTTACGTTTTCCTTCCCAAATGTTCTTTATCCCATGGTTACCATGAGCTATTAAGGTATAAGGCATGTCTCATTAGTTTTCTATTTTACATTATGAAAAGGGATAGAAATTAGTTAAAGAGTGCTTGATGTTATAAGCTATATGTGTTTGTATATATATATATGGAATAAATTGAAGGCATTAACTTTCATTGTCTAAGGTCACATAAATACACTTTTATAGGCATATGTTATGTGTATTATTGACATGTAGGGACATGCAAAGTGTTAGAAGGATGGAGCAGCCAACAGGCATCTTTTCAGGATGTTGGCATCATTTGTTATGCATGAATATTACTTCTCTCTTAGTTTCTATCTATAAGATGGTGTTCAAACCGAGGAAAACTTTTTTTGTCCTGAGTGTCAATGTAGTGAACAACTTGGATGCCTTGGTGCACATCAGTTGATGTGTCACCAAGTCTCTCTATGCCAATTACATGTAACTCATGTCAAGTCTGATTTTAGTAACTTGAGTGAGTTCTTTGGATAGCGTTTCATTAGCTATTCGGGTTGAGAATCTCCCCTGTACTTATAAATATGTATGAATTCTAATGGATTGAACATTTATTGAAACTTTGTTATAATTTTGATAATATATATTTTCTCGTGGATGCACAGTTTCTTCTACTTAATTATTGTGTTTAATTGAGTTTTGTGTAGGTTTTAATCTTGTACAAAAATTACCTAGAAATGAATTCTTAAAAAAGAAAATATATAATGGCAAGAATATAAAAAAAAATACATAGAGATTTTCCCTTGGATCCCAAAACCGGGACCAACAGATTGATTTTTCTTCATATTCCTTTCAATGTTAAAATACATATATATACATGTCGAATCATTCATAAACTCAATCCATTAACCCTACATTAAAACATAACCATAGTTCCCTTGATCAGATCTTCAAAATAGCATGGGCAGAAAACCATCATGCCCAAAACCATGGGTAGGTCCACCCACCATCTTTGGCTTCATCCCCCATCCTTGGGTCTACCCAACTATTATTGGGTCTGTATAAAAGAAATTTCTCAGTGTGCTACCCTAGATCCCATGCAGGGGGGTTACCGCCCCCCTACAACTCCCCAATAGGGGGGGCTACTACCCCCCTTGTAACCCTCTTGTTGCACCTGACACAATGTACAATGCATGGGGATATTTGTGGAAATAATATAACACATACCCAACATTTTGGGAGAAGGAAAGACCCCAAGTTTGGGCCTGCTCGAGGTAAGGTTTTCCTCACCTTCTCTTTCCAGTTAATTTTTTATGTACATGTCTCTTTCTTGCAATATTTAATTCAGTTAATGTTCAATAGATTCGTGATCGAATGAGTATATTTAATGGTGTTTTTGTTAAGAATAGTTGGTTTCATTTCCATTGTAGTACTTTTGTAGGCCTTGTTTTTACCTTGAGTGTGTTTTTAAAAGTGGTTGCATAATTGGTGCGAAATCGATCTATTGTTGTGAAATTACAAAATTGTTGAAGAATCATATTTTGATAGGAAAACCTAATTAATCATTGATTTTGTTTATAATATTTTCACTCCAGTAATTAGGTAAAATTATGGCTAGGATAATTGAAATAGTTTTACCTATATTAACTCTAACTACCACCACTTGTAGGTTTTATGCATTGGCATACCACTTAGTATGGATTTTGGTACGGGTGTATATAGCAATGAGTCCTTGCAAGTTAACAAACTGTTGGCTTGAGGGGGCCTGACCCAAGTTCTGAGTTATTTAGCCAAACAGATCCCTGTACTACTGGCCCTTTCGGCAACAACTTGCAGATTGTGGACTGAGGTCTCACCCAAAGCAGTATGGGGGGATGCTAGAACCAAGTTTCTGCACCCTTGAGATGTCTGAGGGGTCGATTTAGTTCAACTGTGAATACCTTTGTGTAGGTCACTTCACGCATTTTCTTGACCTGCGAGGCCTTCGTTATCTGTTATACTTGTCTTCGCGCAGCCCTAACCAGGGGCTGAGGACCTTTTGCGCTGCTAAAGCAGTGATCTGTGCTATTTCCCCATGTTACACCGTGAATCTTACTTATCTTCTTATAACAATTAGTTATTGAATTTAGGCTTCTGTGATCCATATCAAATTTTTGAGAAGATTCTTTGGCGAAAGTCACATAGAGATACTATTGTCGACGTGTTTCAAACCAGCCAGTGTGGTTTAGTGTCAGGACAAGTTGAATGAGCAGATCTCGCATTGCACATTAAATAGATAGGGCAGAATATCCAATGACCCAATTTTTTAGACAAGGTAACGACTAAAATGACAATAGCTAGATTTGACCAAGAAACGGCTAGTTTGACTTTGATAAGGGGTATAAACTTATTTATTTAAATAAGTTAATTCAGTTATTAATATTCTTATTAAAATAAATGTAAATGGACCATTTTATAAATATATACTAGAATAAGTAAATTAATATAATAATAAGTAAATCATAAAATAAATTAATTTCAAATTGTTAGATATCAAGGTTATTATATATAAATATTAAAGATAGAGTAATCTATAAATAGTTAATTGTATTTTAATATAAGTTAAAGGGACATATATTTATAAATATATATTAAATAAATAACTCTTTGACTATGAATATATAATTAAGTTATTTATTTTAATATATATTTATAAATATATGTCCCTTTAACTTATATTAAAATACAATTAAATATTTATAGATTACTCCTTTATAACTAACTAGTATTTATAAAAGAACTTTGATAGTTCTTTTATAAATACCAATTAGTTATAAAGGAGTAATCTATAAATAGTTAACTATATTTTAATATAAGTTAAAGGGACAGATATTTATAAATATATATTAAAATAAATAACTCTTTGACTATGAATATATAATTAAGTTATTTATTTTAATATATATTTATAAATATATGTCCCTTTAACTTATATTAAAATACAATTAACTGTTTATAGATTACTCTATTTTTAATATTTATATATAATAACCTTGATATCTAACAATTTGAAATTAATTTATTTTATGTTTTACTTATTATAATATATTAATTTACTTATTCTAATATATATTTATAAAATGGTCCATTTACGTTTATTTTAATAAGAATATTAATAACTGAATTAACTTATTTAAATAAATAAGTTTATACCCCTTATCAAAGTCAAACTAGCCATTTCTTGGTCAAATCTAGTTGTTGTCATTTTAGCGGTTACCTTGTCTAGAAAATTGGGTCATTGGATATTCTGCCCTATCTATTTAATGTTCAATGAGAGATTTGCTCATTCAACTTGTCCTGACGATGAACCACACTGGCTGGTTTGAAACGCGTCGACACAAGTATCTCTATGTGATTTTCGCTGAAGAATCTTCTCAAAAATAGTTAGTTATCTTCGTGTAAACTGATACTTTATCTTATTTTCACTTATTCAACACATTCGTATAAGTTCCTGCAACAAATAAATAGTAAACTTGCAATTCATACCCAATATAATTCAATGCATAAAATAGGAAAAGATACACAAAAATAATGTGAAACTTCTCTTTATTAATGCTTCAATCAGTTACAGACTCAACCTGCCCTGTGCACTCAACTGCGGACTACTAGGCCTCTGTGCACTCAGCTGCATAGCCTTCTCCTACTCTACTACCCATAGACATGACTCGACGATTTAACTAAGACTTAATTCATCATCCTTAGATCTTACATACTTCTTAGATCCCTTTACACTTAGAGCCTCACTCTGTTTATACAATACCATGGTCCGCGAACCATGGGTAGATCTTTCAAGCCAACATTACATTACAAAAGTAAGGGTGGACAACCCTATGACTCAATTACAACTTCACCCTACGCGCCCACAATTCACGAAGTCTTTACATCAGACTTAGTCAAAACTTGGGTTTTAAGCCCCAAAACTTTCCTTGGGGGATCCCACGCCCAATAGGCCCCAACACAAGCATCGTGACTCACCCTCGAGTCTCTCTGTCAGTGCGGAGATCATCACACGGAGACCTCCAAACTCTGCTTGGACTGCTGCAAGGTCGGCAGTGCACTGAGCGGCTGCTTGCTATATCTCCTCGATGCATTGTTCAGAGACCGCGGTATCTGAACTACTTCCCTATATCTGCTCCTACATCCCCTACATTTGTATGAGATTGCCTTCAATTGTTGCTATGATTACGAAGGCCTCGTCATCCATGCTTGGATGCACACCTTCAGAACTGCTTCTTTGTGTCGCGCAATGGCTACTTGCTCCTTAAGCGCTTTTGCTTGTTGCAGTCGTGCGAGCCTTTGTGTAAGGGCTACCATCTGCGCGGTCTCTTTGACATCATCATACTGTTGTTGTAGCTCATGCGCCTCTGTTTCTTAGCAATGTATGTTCGGGTCCTCTTGTAGAGTGATGAGGACCTCGAACGACTCTTCCAACATTTTTGTGCAGTTCTTCACTACACTGCCAATCTCCTTCATTCCCGATGTAATGGTGTTGGTGTGTTGTTCCCTTACTTCTGGAGGAGTTGAACACTGTGCCTTCAACCACAACTCTACTATCTGAAGGTTCAGCTCTAGCTGAACCTTGTCCATCTCTTCTTGTGCCTCGTGCACCCCTGCTACTAACCTGTGGATGCATGCCTCTGCTGGGATGGCCAACTCAAGGACCATTTGGTAGGCTTCCTCAACCACCTGCACCATCTGTCAGTTCTCTGTGACTACCTCGTGACGGTGCAAGCTTAGTTGCTCGATGTTGATTCTTTGTTCGCTTAACACCTATAGCACGCGGCCTTCCCTAGCCCGTAGTTCTGCAGTCACTCCATCTTGCAGGACATAAAGTGTCTCCCAAGGGAGCACAACCATGTTGATTCATACTCCTTTCAATGCACTAACCTTAGGCCTGTCGACCTCATTTTCTATAACCAGTGCCCTGTCTATGTTTTGGGAAGTTTTAGTGTCTACGGATAAACGCTTAAACCCCTATACTAGTAGTTAAGTCTAGAACAACAGTGCAAAGCATTCTCTACTTTTCCTATGACCAATAGATAAAATAAGAGGGAAAGAAGCCTACCTGTAGCTTTCTCTTGCTCCTTGTCTCCCTTGACAAACTCTGTCACTCCACTCCATACTTAATCCGCTTGAAGAGTACCTTCACATAGACAGAAGACACCAACCAATCAACTTATATGATAATGATCTATTGATTAAACATAGCATGGAATCCAATACATGATAAACATATGAAAGAATAAATGAATAACACAAGCATATGGAAAAATATTTGAACACTTTATTAGTAAAAGGGAGAGTTACAACCCATTTCTCGATGCAACATCACTCCTCCAGTTCAATCCCATCCTCTCCTCATAACAAGCAATACATTTTGACATCATTACAATACTTGAAATCAACTCAAGTCTCATACTAACATCATCTCCCTATAATTCAATAATTTCCAGCCCTTGATCACTTAGATGAGTGGTCTTCTTATAGGTTAATGAAGGAAGTTATGGCATAAATGGTGATAATGAATTCCCTCCCAAACTTAGAATTTAGTTCCATGGAGGAAGGGATAAGGGATTGATGCTGCTTAACTCCTTTCCTCATCCAAGTACAAGCTCAAAGGAGTAGATAGCCTTGAGAAACTTCTAGAGGCATCCAATGGATAAGAAATCTTTCAAACCCTCATGGAAATTCACTCAAATTCACCTAGCGCAGGCCAAAGAGGGACCAAGTGCACTGCATATCACCCTATTAGTGTATGGTTTGCATTGTAGCGCACCCTAATGAAGGCCTACCTGCGCTGATTTTCTTAGAGGCAATTTCTGGATTATTTTAGTCATGAAACTTCTTGGTAAGCTAAGTATTTTGATGGTTGACATCTTTAGGGGATGTAACAACTGAATTAGGGTTGGATGGGCCCTAATAGTACTGATCTGTAGGTTGGGGTTGATGTGCCCAAATGGATCTATAATAGTTGCCCCCTAAAGCATGAAGTCGTAAATATGTATGTCAAGTGAAATGCTTTATCATGTGGAGAGGAGGTTTCGAAGCAGAAGGTGACTTGCATCGATTACAATACATATATCATGATAATTTGTTTTTTCTCATGAACTTGCTAAGGGAAGGCATCCCCATAATCAACTTATAAACTTTCATTACATGTACAAATATAGTCGTGTACAGATAATGACACATGAATGGATGACCATGAACGTAAGGCCATTGTACATTTGATTTAGTACTCCTGAAAATATCACACCCTGGATGGATGAAACTAGATCCAGGATCTTCATCTCGTTCAATCTTTCACTCAAGTACAAGTCTAACCATGTGAATAGATGATCTAAAGTTGAACATGGAAATACATCATCTGATTACCAACCAATGATGTAAGCCATTAATAGACACGATAGGAATCACTGATAATAATAGTGACCCTCAAGGTACTAAAGTACATTTTGCATTTTGTGAATAAATGATTTGATGTTGAAAAACATACAAAGTCTTTCAGTTAAAGGCCAGTGATGTCAACCTATCGTCGAAAATGAGAAACCTGCCATTGATGTATGCAAGCCTCAAGGTACTGAAGGGGTGTTTCTAAGTCAACTTCTTGGATAATCTGTTGATGTCAATAAGAAGTGACTCATCGCAGGAGGGCCTTGATGTATCCCACATCAATGGCACGAAACCAGGTAAATGATTTTGGAGATGAAAAATTGACTGACGACAGAAAGTTCAGGAATGGCGGTCATGAAAATGAAGGTTTACATTATTACAAAGGATGAAGTTTGAACTGAATGACTTCTCTTGAAGATGTCGGCGAAACTAAGATGAATTGGTAGCATTGACCCAAAACAAAGTAATGGATGGTATGATAGACCAATGGTGTGATAACCATCAAGTTGAATGACCCAACCCACATAGTCACAGTGATGAAGTGAAAGTGTCATGTTCAAGAGCGACTTGCTACCATAAAGTTTTCTCTGCTTTTTCCCATTTCCCCAGTCATTGCTGACCAGTACCTCTTTATTTTTTATCAATCTCGAGGAGGATAACATATGCTTGTTGTATAATTTCACCCTTCGTGTGAATCCATCGTTATTTGATGCTTTAACGAGTCTAGCGAAGGTGAAACTCGGTCTTGTCTAGATGGATAAGTTTGTTGCTATTTGATGTTTTTTACGAGTTTAATGATAAAGATAACTCGGTCCCTTTCATGTTTAGGGAGTTTGAAAAGGAACAAAAAGGAAACTCCACAAGTTCTTTTTCGTAAATTAATCTCTCAAGTCTGAAAAAGCATAAAATAATACAAGAGAGATATCGTTTTCTATCCTTTAACGAGCTGGAAATGACAAGCGCTCGGCAATCTTTTCATGTTTAGAGAGTCTGAAAAGAGCTTAAAGAGGACTCCAATGGGGGTTCCTTTTTCATTTTTTACAAAGCTCGATAAAGAGATAAATGTTTGCTTTATGGTCAAATATGTTCAATTTACATTTGAGCACGTGAAATTCTACATTTCAGTTTTTAAACCTATTCAAAACACCATCAAAATAGATTAAAAATACCTGTTTCATGGATAAAAATGAATAAAAGTAATGTTTACTCTATTAATGTGCAAGAAATAAACATAAAAAAAAGTTTTACCATTCAGTTTTACCATTTCACATTTACCCTTTGACTTTGGTGCTCTGGAGCAGTTTTTACCTCGAAGTTCACTCGCTGATTGTGGAGGATTTAATGGACCATTTCTCATGCCGTCCAAACTAGGTAGGAGCTATCTTTGTTTTCTTTCATTTCATTCCATTTATTTTTAGTTTTAAGCAAAAATTTTGAGTTTTTGAGGCCCCTAGGGTTTCAATTTTGAACTCTGGAATCAATGCACCCTTTCAATATCGAAAGGTGCACTGCATTGCACACACCTAGAAGGCTGCATGCATTCTAGCACACTGTCTCTAAGGTAGGGGTGCGCTGGGCACCGCTGGGCACAAAACCCAAGTTTACACAGCTATTTCTCCCAAATTTTCTGCTGTTTTTTGCAAAAAATGGGCCCTAATTTGCCTAATGGTTGCATTGTAGACATTCATCAGAACAAAATGGTGATTATATGGAGAGAATGAGATCATGAAGAACCAGATATGATTTCCCTAAATAATCAGGGTATGGTTGAGGCCCTAAGGAATTGCAGGTTACTCAAGTATTTCCTATTATCTAGCATGCGGTAGAAAATTGAGCTTTTGCAGTTCCTTGTTCGTTCACGAGATCTTACTAATCAGGCTTTTCACATTAGGGACAAAGTGATCCCATTTACCATCAATGATATCTACTTTCTGATTGGACTGTCGAGGCGAGGTGCCCCCATCTCACTATCAGGATTTTCTAGAGGAGGTGAATCAGTGAGAGACTATATATGACAGTTCTGTCGGGAAGGTGCTCAACCTAGCAGAGACGAAAAGATTAACATCAGGGATGTTAGTGATTTACCATTGAGGACGATCCTTTTTACCCTTGCCAAACTGGCTGGCAGCGCGACACTACACTTGGCAAACAGATCATACATGTAGTATGCTTTAGAGTGTTTAGAGCCAAAATTGTTCAACTGATGTGAGGCAGTTCTTTCATCTATGAAAGAACAACTGACCGAGGTGAAAAATGAAAAGACAAAGAACTCTAGCTATGGGTCAATCCTGATTTTTTTCACCTTGGAGAGAATTCCACTTATTTAGTCACAACTTATTTCACTAGGTGTATCTAGACCTAAAGATCCATGGATGCAGAGATGGGTAGATCTTATGGCTAGACATGCTAGTCAGTGATTCATCTCTTTTACCCCTGCATTCTTTGAATGGTTTGATCAATAGGATATGGTCTTTGTAGAATATCCATATTCAGGAATGGATTTCCGTGGTGATCCAAACTTGATGTTACCAGTTGGAGCACAATGGAGTGCTATAGGTAAATTGTTTGACCAAAGTGTTTTTAATTTTAAAGTTTCTACATTTTTTTTGCTTTTTTATTATCTCCAAGGCTAAACAAAACATTTTTTAATGTATGCAGATGTTGGACATGTTCGACCTGTGGGGCACCAACGAGAGGTAGGTGGGCTAGCACAGAGACCTATTGGGAGAGCAGTTCACTGAGACTTAGATTTAGCTGAGACATTGGCTGAGCTATAGGACCACATAGAGGGTTTGACCCTAGGCATTCCGGATGTTTGGATCGAGGAGTTACCTATGTGACTACAACGCCACACCATTGGTGTGCTGAGTCATTGGATGTGACTTTTGTGCATGATATCACAGGCTGTGACCTATTATCATAAGCAACACTAGTCTACTTAGATGTTTTCTGCCTACATTTTGAGTTTTTGGGTTAGATGACCAAATTTTGTCTTGGACACAAATTGTTTGTAAAAACTTTTAAAACAACTATCTATTTTACTTTCAGATTTTTGTTATGGTTAAGGGATGCAATCCTATTCAACTATTGATGTGAATTAAAGATATTTAATTTACATATGTCGCAAATGTCTATTTAACACATAATTTGCTAGAGAATTAGTTAATGTGTTTAGATTTCTCGAAATATGATGATATTGAATAAACTCAAAATACCTTTCCAAAACACAAACTCTAAGGAACATGCGATGAATTGTTGGGTTTCGGACGGTATAAATGCTAGTAAGTTGTAGTACAAGGAGTTGTGAATCTAGCCTAATGATGATTCGACATATGCCAAGTGAAATGACATCAGAGTGAAGTTCAATCAATGTGTTATGCTCAGCGATGTTGTTCGTAGATCGATCAATACAAATCCCTCTAAAACTCACTAACTCACAGCTTGGAGTGAAAATGGCCCATGCTACAAAGGATAAATTCTGCATGCTATGACTAGCCCCATAGGCATAACCAACAAATGGTTCCAAAAGTTTGACATCGGCACCAAATGCAAAGTGGATTACTTAACCAAATAAGAACTCTAAAAGAAACACACACACATATATGCAATCAAAGCATATATACAGTGAGTTTTACTACACTTAACTAAGAATAGTAACATTTAAGGTACAACAAATTTTGAGGCTACGACAATGGAATCCCATCATAGTCTACTAACTCATAGGCACCTTTCGTCAAAAAACACTTAACAATGTAAGGGACCATCCAAAGCTGTTCAAATTTTCCTGCGCCAAGTTTATCAAACTCCTGATCATAAAGCAAGACCAGGTTATCTTCTGAGAAGACACGAGGTTTGACATTTTTATCATATTGCCCCTTAATATGTTTCTTGTGCACTTCATTAGCCAATGCAGCATCATGACAGGTTTCATCTAGATGGATTAACTCTAAGAAATGTGCTTCTTATTTAGAAGTGTTGGGTAGCAGGTTAATCGCAAGTTTGAGAGACGAGATTTCACATTGGATTGGTAAGACTACTTATACACCAATTGAAAGGGTGTAAATCTAGTCGCATTTCTCACCGAGGTTCGATATGCCCACAGAGTCGAGTACAGGATTAAATGCCAATTTATTTTATGAACTCCAATCATTTTTTGTAACATGCGCTTAAGGACTTTGTTGATAGCCTCAACTTGTCCATTAGCTTACAGGTAGTATGGAGTAGAACTATCATGTGACAATCCTAACTTGGTGGTCAACTCAACCATCATGTGATTGCGAAAATGCAATCCATGATCTGTAACTATGGCTTGTGGTACACCAAACCTGGCAACCACATGGTTGAAGAAAAATAAAGCAGTCGTTTTGCCACTATTGTTCAATGTTGGCATCACCTCAGCCCATTTGGTAAAATAGTCAACGACGACTATAATATACCCATGTCCCTCAGTTGAGGTGGGGTTACATGTCATAAAGTCAATGCCCCATTTGGCGAATGGGCCAACAACAATGACTAGATGCAGTGGTGCATGTGGTAATCTAGTTTTCCGATCAAATATATGGCAAGAATGGCAACTTCTGACAGCAAGAATGCAATCTTTGAATATATTTGGCCAGAAGTAACCAGCATGAAGAACTCTCTGTGCAGTAGCGTAACAAGATAAATGCCCCCCACAAGCACTTGAATGACATTCATTCAAAGCTTTTTTTGCTTCCTCATGAGTGAGGCACCTACGTAAAATTTTATCGACACCATGATGATAAAGTGTATCACCAATGATCATATAATATTTGGCTTGGTATTGAGTACGTTGTTATTTAGAGTGAGAAGTATTAGGTCGAAAAGCTTGGGTCTACAGATAGACCAGTATATCTCCATACCATGGATCACTTTATGAGATAAGAAACAGAGACTCATCCAAGATTGATGCTTCTGATGTTAAATCATTGGAGGATGAGGGAAGATTGCAAAGAAACTCGGCGAAGACAGGAAATTTCTTTGATTTAGATTTGATGAACTCCAAATCAAACTCCTGCAAAATTACTACCCATTTTGAATATTTCCCCCCATCAATTGATGTGACAAAATGTATGTCATAGGGTTGCAAGCTGATATAATGGTAGTTTTACGGAGGAGGATGTAATGACGAAATCTCTGTACAGCTTGAACAGCTACCAAAGATAATTTTTGACGTATAAATACTTAATTTTTGTATCGTGGAGATTAGGACTCAAGTAATAAATAGGATGTTCAATTCCACTTTCTTCTTGGACTAAAACCATACCAATGGTTGTATCTACAGCGGCGAGATACAGGCAATAGTATTTTTGATAGTTTGGGGCATACATTAATGATGCTCTAATTAGGGAATCTTTAAGAGCATCAAAGGAAGCTTGCACAACCTGATCCAAATGGAAGGGTACCTCTTTCCTCAATAGACGTGTAAAACCTTTAGCCAACTCAACATAGTTTGGAATGGACCTCCTCAGAAAGTTTGCGTTCCCTTGAAGTCTCTGTAATTGTAACAAGTTTGAAGGTGGAGGAAAGTCAAGGATTGTCTAAGCCTTAATTGGATCAAGTTGAATTCCATCTTTTGAGACTACGAATCCAAGCAATCGACCAGAACCAACACAAAACACACACTTTTGTGGATTGAGTCTTATCTTGTAGTGTTGACACCGTAAAAATATTGCTCTCAAATGTTGCGGGTGATCAAACCGCTTTCGTGAATGAGCAGGTAAATCATCAAGGTAAGGTTGAACAATGTGCTTGATGTCATGGAAGTCATAATTCATTTCCCTCTAAAATATAGCTCTTGCATTCTTCAAACCAAAACGTAACTTTCGATAGGCAAATGTGCCCCAAGGACAAGTAAAAGTTGTTTTAGATTGGTCCTGTGGGCAGATATTGATTTGATTGTAGCCAGAAAATCCATCCATGAATGAAAAGATTTCACATTCGGCACATTTGTTAATAATCTGGTCAATAAAGGGTGTAGGATAGTTGTCTTTTGGACATGCTTGATTTACATCCCTATAATCGATGCACACTCGAATTATCCCTTGTTTTCTCATTACTGGAACAATGTTAGATACCCATTTGATAAGAGGTACAGGAAAAATGAAGCCAACGCGCAAAAGTTTTTCAACCTCTGCTTTAATGGCAACGACTTTCTTAGGATGAATAGGTCAAATCCGCTTCCGTACTGGTTTGACATTAGGGTACATTTTAATCTCATGTTCAACAATGATTGAGTCAATTCCTAACATCTCCTTGTAAGACCATGCAATTCACGAAAAAGAGCGCGGTAATTATCAAGTTCCATTGGAGAACAAGATTTGCCGACATGAATGTTCTCTACAATGTTAGACTTGGTTGAAATGTTTATAGAAATTGTTTCTTCTATGTTGGACAAATTACACTCAGAATCTACAATTTCTACTCTAACAGAATTCGACAAGAAATCAACAATTGATGGGTGGTTTAATTCATTTGAATAATCTTCATTGTCATCTGGAAGATTGGAACGATGATGATAATCTCCCCATGGTTCCTCTTCTATCATCATTGATTGGGTGATTCCTTCATCCATAGAATGTATACGTGAAAAAGGATCCGAAGAGGTACCATATTCTAATGACCTATCTACCCATACAAAAGTTGAGTGCAGATTTGGGTTTGCCACACAAGCCCAAAAGATTGATTGCTATGATAATTCAATGAAGCTTAACGGAAACACCTAAAGATTACCATCAACTTCAAATTGGTTTGAACTCCTCCTTAAATCAGATGAGGTGGAGGAAATCATGTTGTAGGTTTCTACTCTTGCCACTTCCACCAAATCAGATGGTGGCGGGAGGGTAAAAGTACCCATTAGGGAAGGATCTTTAAAGAGACCTACTCCAACACTTTGAAGTGACAGCGGGGGTCCGTGTACCAATGGAATGCTTCCCGTAGCCTGTGAACTATTGGTAAAGAAGGCTAGTTGTAGCTTTTTCTTGCTCCTTATCTCCCTTGACCAAATCTGTCACTCCTCTCCGTACTTAATCATCTTTAAGAGTACCTGCACATAGACAGAAGACAATAACTAATCAAAGCATATGATAATAATTTATTGATTAAACATAGCATGGAATCAAGTACATGATACACATATGAAAGCATAAATGAATAATGCAAGCATATGGAAAAAGCTTTGAACACTTTATTAATAAAAGGAAGAGTTACAACTCATTACTCAATTCAACATCACGCCTCCAGTTCGATCCCATCCTCTCCTCATAAAAAGGAAGACATGTTGACGTCATTACAATACTTGAAATCAACTCAAGTCTCATATTAACAGCATCTCCCTATAATTCAATAATTTCCAGCCCCTGATCACTTAGATGAGTGGCTTTTTTATAAGTGAATGAAGGAAGTTATGCCATAAATGGTGATAATGAATGCCCTCCCAAACTTAGAATTTAGTTCATGGAGAAAGGGATAAGGGATTGATGCTCCTTAACTCCTGTCCTCATCCAAATATGAGCTCAAAGGAGTAGATAGCCTTGAGAAACTTCTAGAGGCATCCAATGGATAAGGATTCTTTCAAACCCTCATGGAAATTTTCTCAAATTCGCCCGGCACAGGCCAAAGGGGGACCAAGTGCGCTGCATAGCACCCTATCAGTGTATGGTTTGCATTGCAGCACACCCTAATGAAGGCCTACATGCGCTGATCTTTTTAGAGGAAATTTCTCGATGATTTTAGTCATGTAACTTCTTGGGAAGCTAGGCATTCTGATGGTTGACTTCTTTATGGGATGTAACAACTAAATTAGGGTTTGATGGGCCCTAATAGTATTGATCTGTCTGTTGGGGTTGATGTGCCCAAATGTATCTGTAATAGTCTGGCAACACTATTGTGTTGGTCATGCGAGTGCACAGAATTTCCTCAGCAGCGACTATTCCTACTACAAGGCTAGTCTAGAGAGTACCAGTCTGGGGAGTGCGCACCTGCAACTCCTGAATCTGTGCCTAGAGGGCCCCTAACACAATCTAATTCTACTCTGCCAACTGTTGGAGGGCCTCTGTAGTGACTTCGTGCACCATCTCCCCTATATTGTGCAGATCTGCTTCAGTGAGGATGATCAGGTCGAAATAAGTCTTAGATGCTTTCGACTTATTTCGTGGCCCCACCTACTCACTCAAGCACTAGTGCTTTAACTGTGTCATCACAATTTGTAGGTCAGTGCCACCCTCCTCTGTCTCTGTCTCCATTTCTTGTTCCTGCTCAGGTGAAGGTGACTTATGTCCCTCACGCTCCTTCTCTGCTGCCTTTTGTACTTTTGTTGCAGCCTTTGTAGTGTCTCGTTCCTCCTACACCTGTTCTGTTGTTGCCTCTTTTCTTCTTTCTCTACCAATTGCGCCATCCGCATTTTTGTCTCCTCCTTCTTCTGCTGTGCATCAGAATTTTCCGTTTCTGTCACCAAAGATGGCTGGAGTGTGCCACTCTGATGACCATGCCTCAAGTACATTAAAGATAACATCATCCATGGCCAGGTATGGTAGTCCATTCCACTTCTTTGTGGGGTCCTTGCACACCCTAATGTAGATGTGATGGAAGTATGCCTTGAACTCTGTGAAGCTTTGTAAGCTATTATAGACAGTGGGCGATAATCACGGCTTGTGGTTGATCCCCATTTTGATGTTCATCTCCATGGAAACCCATAATATTTTACTGTCTTGGATCCTCCGCGTGTCTTTAGTGGCCCATAGCAAAGCATACTTTGTGGCCTCTGGGAGATCCCTCTGAATTGGGGGGAATTGGCTATCCTTAGGCAATTCCCCAGCCACCAACATTATGGATAAAAGAGCCATGCATAGTGGAAGGTCTTCCCCTATTCCTATGCCTCGCGGAAATTCTCCACGAATTCCTTGCACAAGTACTCTGATCAATTAAACTAGATGTCCTGTGCACACTACATGACAAGTGTTATCACCGACGTGGGCACCTCATCCACGTGGCACTTTTGCATAACCTTGTCATCCAGTATCTGGGTCACAACTTTGACTACCTTATTGTTGATATTGGAGATCGCATACCCTCTATTCTTCTTCTCCAGCTTGAATTTGGCCTTCATGGCCTCTGCGATTGCCAAGTCGGTGCTCTTTCCCTCCAAAATATATGTGGGTTCCTCCCCCTTACAAGGGAGTCAGGTAATTATATGAATCAGGTGGTCCATGATGGGGATGGGCCCCTCCAGCCACAAACACCCATCGTGCACCAGGCAAAGCAACTACTTGATGAGAAAGATAGTTATTGGGCACAATGGTAATGCGGCACCCAGAGCAAGTTCAACAACCCTGCTTTCTCTACCCCTCGCAACCACTTGTGTGGCTTCAACTCTACAACTCCCACTACAGTGTTTTTCTTTGGCTTCATGAGTTGCGTGGTTTCCAAGTTTAGGAAATTTTCATGGTCTGTGAGATCCTAATCTTCAAACTTTAGAATCGGCACCCATCCCAAGTGTGCTCCTTCAAAAATTATATCGTCAAGTGGCAGCGAAGTCTGCAGAGAGCTCTTGCTATTATCTAGGTCCTTGGGCACCTTTGCCTTCCCCTTCCACGGAGGAACATACACGGGTAGTCTGGTCAGACGGTTCGCACCCTCGGTTACTTCCTCCATTTCTTTTTCCTCCTCCTCTTCCATCAGGATTTCCTCAAGGTCTTCCTCCTCCTCATCAGTTTCCAAATTAACTATTTTCCCCTTTTCTTCCATGGTCAATTTAGTTCGCAGCGAGTTTCAAGGGGACACGCGCACCAAAATCATGGGTTGCTTATCTTTCTTGGGCCTCAGTGTGGGTAGTGATTTATGGATTTCTGAAACTATCCCAGTGCTCTTAAGGGCATCTTCTACTGTCATGGCCTACACGGCCTCTTTGTAAGTCATTTCTCCAATTTCCTTGGCTTCTTTAGACGCTGCCATTTTTTTTGTCCATAATCTCTCAACTTCTCAACTGGGTGCTCAAACAATACTCTCAACAAGTTAAAAAGGTCTCAGTTCAGAATACTATAGGCGCATGATAGCTCAATTCTCGAATGACCAAGTGTTGTTTGTTGGGCAGCCCTTTGTAATTTATAGCGCCTTTTGAATTCAAATTCAACCATTCCCCCAAAATCTGGTCCATTAATGCTCCCTTGGTGGTATATTTTCCCAAATATTTCCCATAAAGCTCACCTTAAATTCCTGCCGCTCGCTCCATTTGGTCTCAAAATAAGCATCACATCATGAATAGTGACTATAACGGTCACTTTCCAGCCAACCCGCATGGTAGCGCAACTACCCATGCGCTGTCGTGGACCCCATGACACTTCACTCCTGTGCACAACCCTAACATTGCGCAGCTCTCGAGAAGAGTATTTTATAGTCCTACGCCTCCTTTCAACTACCTGGAGTGCTAAGACTATGCTTCCCACAGCCAGTCAGGTGGCTGAGTCACCTGTATATCGCTTCAACCAACCATCAATCACTTTTCCTGGGAAAGATCCACCTTTTGTCTTTACTATCTATGCCATGCACTTCACCATCTGCATCGTGCCACCATCGGTGATGCCTTTAGTAATATACGGTCCACTCCAAGGCATCAAGATGATCAAATCTCGATGGTAGTCCCCAAATTTTTCAACGTAATCATGCACATCATGTTTTATTACCACAATTTTCTTATCGAGAAAATCCTTCTCTATTCCTTCCTAGAGCTTCTTGACTTCTGCTTCCACCAGAGAGATTTTCTCCCTTAACCAATCTCCTTCATTCATGAGTTCTTGGGGCCTAAGATTACCCTATTAGATCTCTTCATCAGGTCCCAAGAATTTTTCTTTGTTCAGTTGCGTGATCCCTTCTTCCAAGGCTCCATGAACCGTCATATCCATGGGTGCTGCTATGTGTAGACTATGCATAATATACTCCATCTGTATTACTTCGTTTTCTCCATAGGCCAGCCTAGAAGGCATCTATCCCATCATTTTCTTGCATGTTGTCCTATAAGCCCTCAAAACTGCTAGTGCACATAGGTCCCAATTACTTCGCTGTGCATTATATACCCTATTCAGTGCTTCGGACACTTTGTTAAATGCTTCTGCATGGGTAACCTTCTGCACACTCATTCTTTCCACACTCTGCTGTTCCAACTTGAGGGACCATTTGTGCAATTGCCCGGCCAACACATGCTTATTGACCGTGTTCCGCAATGTGAAGTCCATGTGCATCCTCGTAGGTTGTTTACCATATGCCTATACCCACCTAGAGAGATGCGCGCGCGAACCATCCCGTACATTATATATATCTGTTAGTCACATCTTAGGCTTCCCAAAACACATGCACATTATTCTCCTACATTCGCTCCAGTCCTCAAAGCTTCCTTGGTGCATACCCCACCACCTTGTGGGCGTAGCACGCAGTACCCACTCCAAAGCCTAGAAATATTTCTTTTCCAACACCTCCCATTCAAATCTGTCTAAGAAATCATCTACCTCACCTAATCCATCATAAGTAGGAAAATCTTTCACTTCTGTCGATATGCAACACAATGATCTTGTCATCATGTTACAGTTTAGCATGGTTACCTCATGTAACCGGTTCTGCCATTGCTCTATCTCTTCATCTGAATCTGATGTACAGGAGCTTTCATGCTCCCATAGATTTGTCCATCCGGAGTGGGATTTACCTAGTCTTACTCTCACGTGGTTATCTTGTAGATGCAGTCCAAATTGTCGTCGCTTTCATAGTCAAACACCAGCGTTGTGTAGCATGATCCTTCCATAGGGTCCAAAGGTACAACTACGCACAGATACGTTTTCTCAAAAATCATCTTACACTTCTTCATATTAATCACCCCATTCATCCCAATGGCCTAATCGATTCCTAAGAGCATGGGGTAGGGATTACTATCATCAACAATCTCTATCACTTCAAAGTCTGCTAGTGCACTTGCCCCTTCAATATCCACGGTGATTCCTTGCAATCTCCCCATAGGTATTATCTTTTGTTGGTTCGCCATTCACAGCTGGATAGGAGACCATTGTAGTGTAGGTCTTCCCATGCGCTCCTATGTTTGCTTCAGCAGAACGTTCGCGTCTGATCCTAGGTCCAGAATTACTTGGTCCATCACATATTCTCCAATCTGCATGGCAAACCTCATTTCTCTTCCCGTCCTCGTTGCATGCTTTCCAATCTTCCGGACTACACTCGGCTCTCCTGGCACGGTCCCAGTGCATCTGTTAATGAGTTCCTGTAATCCCTATATAGCCTTACCATCACGCAATAGCTTCATGCATGTTTCTAGGAATGTCGTAAGCATAGATGGGTCCATTTCCAGCTCTGATCTATCTTTGCTTCCTGAATTGGAGGCATCAACGAAGCTCTTCTTAGCTTCCATGAAGGTTTCCTTAGCTCGCTCCAAATCAAACTTTGCTTATTTCGTTAGAGCCTTGTGAACCCAAGTACTATCTTCGAGTTGTTTTCCTTTATCATCTCCCATCATAATTCCACTTCAGAGCACAATGTTCACATTTGGATCTTCCTCGCGTGGCTCATACCTCATCATCTACAGGTTCTAAGTTGGGGGAGGTTGTAGCGCTCCCTTGGCGTGCATCCTAGCTATCAGTGTAGGACAATCCTCTGTCTCATGATTAAACAAGGTACAATACATACATGATGGACACGTTGGATTCATATAATCACAGGCATAATGTCCTATCCCTCTGCAATTGTAACATATCAGCTGTCCGCGACCTCTTCCAGTTCCTCCTCCACCTCGGCCTCACCCGCGCCCCTGAAATCTGGTTCACGCCACTCCTGCGTTCTAGTCAAGGGGTCGTGTTTCGACCTAAACCCTATAGGTGGGAGTTATATCCATCATTAGGTCATAACTTCTACAAGTGTTCTCATCATGTCCAACCGATCTACAAAAATTACAGAATAATTGTTGTGAATTTTGTGTGTACTTCTGTAACAAATGGAAGTTGTCCATAGCATGCTTTCCTCCTATTTGGCAAATCGTGCACTACAAAGGAGGAGCTGCGCTAGGTCCTACTTGTGCCTCTGGTATTAATGGCATTGGTCCTCCTCCCACAAGGTCATTTGCAAACACCAAGCAATGGTCCTTGTCAAGATTTTGATCCTTACATTTAACGCACCATACCTCTTCATGCACTTCTGGTCAGTTGTCCTGCCCTGTTTCAGACTATGCATCTCAAGGCATAAGTTTCTCAACTACACGTGGACCCAGTGAACTGCCAGGTTAGGATCCTGTATTGGGATCTCATGCACCCTCATCACGATCTCCAAGGCCTCTGCCTAAGTTGTTAACCTCTGTTGTGACAGCGCATTCCTCAAATGTGGCATTAACGATGCTACAAACCATTCGCAGTGTTGTCCATCTGTCAAAGTCATATTAGCTTCATGAATTGTGCACTTCAGTCTCTGATCCAACTCCCAAGGAGTCTCACCTGGTAGCATTGTGATCTCTTTGAATCCAATGATCGACTGCGCCTCTAACTTCGGCCTGCTAAATTCTCTGTTCAGCGCAATTTGGATATCCGCGATCCCTGCATTCAGATTGTCATTAGAATGCTTAATATACCAGGTCAGTGTGCAATCCTGCAAAGCATTGACCAGTGTTTCTTTCTTTATATTATCATTTGTAACTCCCTACGCTTCTCATACGGCTCTTATCACGAACCAAAACTAGTCCGGATCTTCATTTCCTACTGCCTTCAACACATACAACTTTATTGTGCTTGCCATATTCACTTGTAGTGGTGGCGGAGGTGGTATGGGAGAAGATGGAGGTGAAGGCGGTGAAGCTGGTGGTGGTGTGGGTGGGGGTGGTATGCGTGGAATCCTCCACCTTATCAAATTGATTGCACTTCGCAGCAAGACATTCGAGAGCTCTTCCTTGTCCC
Source organism: Pinus tabuliformis (assembly GCA_031772625.1). Classification (NCBI taxonomy): domain Eukaryota; kingdom Viridiplantae; phylum Streptophyta; class Pinopsida; order Pinales; family Pinaceae; genus Pinus; species Pinus tabuliformis. The sequence continues at coordinate 199,858,260 of CM062815.1, read as the reverse complement.
ATTATAGAGGTGAAATCAAAGGGCTATTCTTTGGTCCCTTACTTCCTTCATTTCTGTAGGTTTGTTCACTTCGCATGGCTCCGAACATCAAGGTAATTGCATAAACCTCTTTTCACACAATAAAATTTTAATCAAAGTATTCAGAGACTTTACGTACTTACCTCATGGTCCTTTGAGAAAGCGTTGCTCTGCCTTGCTATAGCTGACTGAAGTATCTACCGTGAACTTAATATGAATCCTCCTATAATCTGATCAAGCCAGTGATCAACAGTGCACATGATCTTATCCTCCGATGCTTTTAATCTGTGCACCAACTCTGGGGTCAACATAATAGGACTATCGAGCTTCCACCTTCCTTGGCTATCTGCTAGCTTCACAATCCACTCATACAACTCAGTAGGGAAAGATGTGAAGAAAATTTCGTGGATCTCTTTGTATAGGTAGTAGTCTAACCACTCTTCCTTTGATAGTCACAGAGTTTTATTCTCCTGCGCCACGAACTCGTGAATTCTCCTTTCCAACCAACCTTCAGTTTCTTTCTTAGTACGACATCAGACATCTCTGTGCAGATTCTGGTCCCGACAACGGAACAATTTTTTGGCTTGAGGGGACCTGACCCAAGTTCATAGTTATTTAGCCAAAAAAATTCCTGTACTACTGGCCCTTTCAGAAATAGCCCATGTAGTGCGGACTGAGGTCTCACCCGAAGTAGTATGGGGGGATGCTGGAACCAAGTTTCTGCACCCTTGAGATGTCTGAGGGGTTGATTTAGTTCAACTGTGAATACCTTTGTGCAGGTCACTTTGTGCACTTTCCTAACCTATGAGGCCTTCACGCTCTGTTATAGTCACCTTCACGCAACCCTAACTAGGGGTTGAGGAGCTTTCACACTATTAAAGCAATGACTACGCTATTTTCCCAAGTTACACCACAGATCTTACTTATATTATTATAACAATTAGTTATCTTCACGTAAAAAAATACTTTATCTGATATTCACTTATTCAACACATTCATATAAGTTCATGCAACAAATAAACAATAAACTTGCAATTCATACCCAATATACTTCGATGCATAAAACAGGAAACTATACATAGAAATAATGTAGAACTTCTCTTTAGTAATGCTTCAATCGGTTACAGACTCAACCTTCCTTGCACACTCAGTTGCAGGGGTCTGTGCACTCAGCTACAAACTACTAGGCCTCTACGCACTCAGTTGCAGAGCCTTCTCCTACCCTACTACCCATAGACGTGACTCGACGCTTTAACCAAGACTCAATTCATCATCCTTAGATCTTATAGACTTCTTAGATTCCCTTTACACTTAGAGCCTCACTCTATTTATAGAATCCCATGGTCCGTGAACCATGGGTAGATCTTTCAAGCCAAAATTAAATTAAAAAAGTAAGAGCAAACAACCCTATCACTCAATTACAAGTTCGCGCTCTGCGCCCATAATTCAGGGAGTCTTTACATCGGACTTTGTCAAAACTTGGGCTTTAAGCCCCAAAACTTGCCTTGGGGATCCTGCACCCAACACAAACCCTGATCGATAATTAACTTGAACATACATTCACATCAATAATTAATTAATAAGAATACATATATTCACATCGTCAGTAAGTAATATTAAACAATATGAAAAGATATTCAGTTATCTATATCAAGCGTATACAAGAGAATAAGATGCTCATTTATAATAAACTTTACACTATAAGACTCTTTTAACCAATCCTTTACTCTGTCCTAATATGTACATAGGAATATATTAGAAGATGAAGTGGAACACAAGGAAGAATACTAATGTAATTGATTTCAAAGAACTTATCAAGATCATGAGAACCTGATATAACCATCGACCACAACCGAAGTGTCTCATTCTCTTGACAAATTTCCGTGTGTTCATGATCATCCTACACAAACTTATAAAATCTATAATTAGTAAGGAAACTACTAGGCTAGTATTTATTTACAAAATTTAGAATATTTATAAGAAAGGAGGGGGGTTGTTTCACAAATATTTGTTCGAAACAAGTATCTTGTGCAAAACTAACATGGACATCTGTAGACACTTCAAATGAATTATGAGGGAATAAAATGAACATTAATGTAATATAAAATTGTTTCATATTTTTTCTTAGATGGAAATGATTCTTAAAGGAAAATCATTAGAATCTACAATATCTAATGGACGTATCTCACATTGCTTTGTTTTAATGCTATCAATATCAGAATAATTACTAAAGATAAATTCCTTCTCTTTCAGATCATGGAATCATTTAAATCATCAATATTTGAATATTCAAGAGTATCATAACTGATAATAATATATATATTATCTTTAACTTCAACATATTGAACTAAACAAAAGGAAACCTCATAACTTCATTGATTTTCAAAAAATTATTTCTCAATGAGATCTAAACTAGTTAGAATAGGAGTTTTAACATTAAAATTAACAGAATAATTATTGCATGAATTCATATTAAAAAAAATCTACGACATAAAATAATGATTTCTAGAGTATAAATGATTTTCATCATCATGAAATGTAACATCTTCCATGAGGTTATTTGATAAACTTTGATTAAAACATAGATATTATGTTAAAACAAAAGGAACTAATTTTGGATCAACATCTAAAGAAGAGATATTATTTCTATGTCCATTAGTTATATGTTCTTTTTATACGAAATTTATTTCTATCAAATTTTCTTCTTCACAACCAACATTAAGAGGGGTTTCAAGAATATTTTTAGATCTAAGATTTGTATCTAAGTTATTTTCTCATTGTCGAAAACATGTAAAACATACACCTAATGCATGTGGTTGTGAAATTGTTCCAAATTCATTGATTTTCTCAATAGAGTTAAAAATAAATCAAAGATTAACTAATGGATATATGTCTTGCGCATCTCTTCTAGCGACTACAACCACCCTCCAAAATTTTTCCCTTCCTTCGCTTTGGAGCCTCCCTTCTAAATCATAGTAGTTCATCTTGCACTGATCCAGGTACTTGTGCTTTGATTGAGCCTCATGCTTTGCATCTTGGCTTGTGTTTATTACTTGGTTTACTTTCTAACCCACAAGTCGATCTCTTGACTTGGTTTCCATCCAGTTTCAGGCTTTCCTTAGAGAACTACACAATCCTTGAAGGCAACTAGCCTTGCTCTCAGGAATTGTGTAGTCCAAGCTAACAGTGAGCATTGAACTCAAGAATTGCATAGTGCTACTTGACAGCTAGCCTTCAGCTGAAAAATTGCATAGAGCATGAGAGGCATCCCATAAATTTCATAGAAGCCTCTTCCTAAGAAGCTGCTCAGTGCATGAGTGAGTGAGTTGCTTATTCCTTCCCAAATTTGTGCAATCTCTCTGAGCAATACACGACATATTTTCTCGAAAACAAAAAAAAAGGCAAAAAATCATCCTTAAAAAATAGGGATCTATTTTTAGCATCCTAGAGGAGTCACTTGAGTTATTTTGGAAACTATCACCAAGTGTCACTTATTCCTTGATTTTTGGCCTTCACATCATAAACCCTAAATTGACTAAATATATTTAATCGATGTTGTCAGAGCTCATTTACACATTCGATATTGGAGCTATGGAATTCTCGAGGAGTTCAAGGAACCTTCGTGCGATCGTCGTGGCTTTTCCTGGTAAGTTTTTCTTTTCTAGTCTTTTGCCACTTTTTCTATCACTTTTTCTTATTTAGTTTATGAGAGTGTTGTTTCACTTGTTTTGTTGAATGAATGCTAGCATTTTAAATTTTTTTACCTTGTAGAAGTGTTGTTTCAAGTTTTTCATTGCCTTTCCCAAGTCTCGCATGCATTACCTTGTTTTTTCACTAATGGTCATCGTTGTGGAGACTCTATTCACATGCTTCATTTTTCTTTAGTTTGATTGATTCATGCACTTATTTCAATTGCATGCATCATCACTCAATCATATCTACACTTAGCATCACACTCCCCTTGACTCCCCTTGGCCGAATGTTTTTCTGCCTTGCATGCACTGTGCATTCTAGGAGCTCAAGGCCTTTGCCTTGGCTTCTGGAATTGCATAGAGGCTTCCCTAGCATGGCCCTAACTATGAAATGTGCAGTTCTAGGATCCAACCTTGTAGTCTTGGCCACTGAGACTATGGAATGTGCAATCTCTCCCGGCCTGTGCCCAGACTGAACTACACATTGTGTAGTTCCAGTCAGCAAGCCTCCCCCATTGGCTATTGGGACTTCACAATCCAAATCTCTAGTACTTATTCAGTGACCTCTATGAACCATAATTACACAATTTGTCCCATCATAACCCCGGTTTGTTGCTTGGTGTTGCCTTGAAGTTACTTCTAGTTTTAATCTAACATTGCTTGCCATGATTGTCCTCTCTACCTTTAGGTACAACAGTTGTTGAGAATCTCTCTAGAAGTTATAGTTAACATGATCTCCAAGATAGTTACATCAAAGGAAACCATCAAGAGCAGTATCGGGGAAGCAGTTGAGTAGATGTCAGTTAATCTACTAGTTTATGCAAACACTCAGTTGTTCATTGAGAAGGGCATAATGTTGATGTCGCAGCAAATCAAGGATACTTTCGTAGAGGAATTGAAGGAATACTTAGAGGATTGGCAGGTATATATCAATATCCAGTGGTCAGGTTTATACAAGGCTACATGTAGGTACCCCGCCATCCCATCTGCAGACATTATCATCTAGATTGTCTCACACACACATCTAAAGACTATGACATCAAGCAATGATAGTGGGATAGAGCTTTCCACCTTCAAGGCAGAGAAATTTCATTAGATGTATCATTTACCTCAACAGGTGAGGTGCATAGACACACTTTTTTATGCCAGCCATAGCCACGTGAGCACAAGAGATATAGGCAAGTGTTGGGTGAAAGAGTTGTCAAAGTTTAGACAGACACCCAATCATGTTTACAATACAAAGTGTCTCAGGAAGGCCTACCAGTTCTTGATCATCTTTTCATGCCAAATATATGGTAAAGAGAGCACAAATACCTTTCCTGAAGGTTGGGTAGTTATATTGGATGAGTTGGCGAGTGATGGAAGGTCATTCAACTAGTCGAACTTGTTGGATCATAAATTGAAAATCCATGTGACTAACTCCCAAAATCCGCCCAAGGATGAGAAAGTGAGATTATACATGTATGCATACTTACTGGATGCAATCTGTGCCCAACAACAGTTTCCTGGCATGAGCTGGACATGGACACCAAAAGAGACTTCTATCAACATTTATTGCAAGTTTCTTTTTGACTGTAGCTACTGAGGAGTAATGGCAAGGTTGACTAACTATTTCATCATTTTGTTGTATAATCTTATCTTTGAGAAGGATCCACCTTGCATGCTGTGAGAAGAAATGGAGGTAGTACTTAACATTGCAGATTGGTATGCCTCACCCGATGGCACCTTCATTAGAGTGTTTGGCAGAGAGAAGCATGCACATGTTCTACCAAGGTATGCCATAAACAAGTTGGTCATGCAAGAGGTCTCATATCACCTCTCGATAGGGTTATTAGAAGGACTGCAGAGGAAGAATAAAGTGTCATGGCCTGCTCTTCCTTTGAGGATCATATTATACAGGATTAAGAGCTTCAAATATGTAGTTTCTAAAGCTAAAGAGATATTGAAGTTTGAGTTCAGTACTAAATACTTTAATCTGTATGATCCCCACAATATTTGCAAGAACCACTTTGTGAACATGTATTATCCATGGATCCATGGGACATTTCACTAGCACAAGGAGGACCCTTAAAGGTACCATTACAATGACTCCAACCTCCATGAGCCGGTTATTATAGCCATAGCTTGGAAGGATGCTCTGAAGGTAGCAACAACATAGGAAGAAACAAAAATAGTAGCAATAAGCAGCAATCCAGCATAGGACAAGCGTAAGAGGAAGATTTTCGAGAATCCATAGGTAAGAAAAGCTACAAGATCAGAGAAGATCCTATCATGGATAAATAAGCCTTGGAAGCAGAAGAAAAGTGGGAGTAGCGGAAAAAGGGAGCAAAGCAAAGGAAGAGAGAAAAGCAAAGGCTGCAAGAAGCATAACTAAAGTTGCAGGAAACAGATAAGAATTTGAAGGAAGATCATGAGCTAAGAAGGAGAGAAAGAGTAGAGAAATAGAAATAGGATGAAGAAGAAAGGAAAGGTGCAATGACAGAGCAAACAATGGCCATACAGGTTGAGGATTCGGAATAGCCAACAGCTGAAGAAGGGGATCAAGAGATGCAGGATCAGGAGTTTTCTCAATAGATTGAGCAACTGATTGAAGTGAAAAACATGAAATTGGGATAGGAGCCACAGAATTAAGACACTGACCTTATGCCAAGAGTGTTGGAGTTCATCACTCAGTATCCACCACCTCTAGTTTCAGAACTAGTCCCGAGAAAGAAAGGAGAAACTACTCCCCTTAATGATGATCCGGTCATGGATGTGTACAATCTATCATTTGACAAGTTGCAGAAGAATATTGTACAAGCGTGGAGGAAGCATTTTCCAGATGATCATGTGTTACCTACATCCACAAAGGAAAGGGTGATAGTGTCAGATATCATGCATTATCTAGCTACTCTTGTCAATGCCACCTTGGACTATACAGGAGAAATGAGCTCAAATGTTAAGTTCTTGTTCACTGAGAATAAATAAATGGAAAAGAATCAGTAGGCTTCTAGGAAAGAGGTAGGAAAACTTCAACAGCAGAGTGCAGTTTCTGCAAAGGGAGAGATGAGGAAAGAGATACTTATTGAAGTATCAACACTTGATACTACCATGCGAAAGCTTTATGATGGATTTGTCACCATGAATAAAGCGGTTGTTTGTGCATGGTGTTAGTGTCAGTCTTTCCAGCCTTCCTCCAGTGATCAAATGTGCTCTTAAAAAGTGGTCTCAGAGTGTCAAAGTCAAATTTTGTCATTTCAGTGAGTCTTCAAGCAAAATTTGGTCACTAGGCATTAGGTCTAGGCTTTGCCCAAATGTCAGTCCATGTCATCATTCAGCTGAGCCTATCATCACTCAGAGGGTTGTCATTATCATGTCTGATCCGAATTTAGACAGGAACGCAATAGATTACAGAGATAACCATAAATATAGAGATGCAATAACCATAAACACAGAGATGCAGCAGAAATAATGCTTCATTTCATTAATGGAAAATACTGAAATATGCTTACAACCAGAAATGGAAATAAACCAGCTAGGGCGATGGTAGCTTATCTCTGAGAAGAGATGTGTGGCTACATGCCTCTGAACTGTTCCGAACTGTATTACAATGAGGCTCGAAGGCCTATTTATTGTTGATAAACAATGGAAAACCCTTCACATCCCAAAACCTAACCCTAGAAGATGAACCGCCAAATTGTGGGCCTCGTTTGGGTAAATTGGTACATCAATTTCCCGGGGTCGTAACTTTGGCATACGATCTCCGTTTGACGCGTACGATAGCTCGTTAGAAAGATCTATCCAAGTACCACCACTTTGGGAGGCAACATCGGTCCATGGACCCATGTTGCCCCAGAATCCCAAAAAAGCGTCGTTTAGGGCCTCAAAACGGCTCCGGAAGTTCAGGACCCGAAAAACTGCTAAAAATAGTAAACTGTGCTACAATTTAGGAAACTGAAAAGACTGAAAGAGACAGTTGTGGGGGTCCAAATGGGATAGGTGGGTGGCCACCAACATCCACCTGGATCATTCCTCCCCCCTTAGGAAGCAATGGTCCCCATTGCGTTGAGTTCCTCCATCTGCTGAACTTGTCCTGCAATCTCTGATGTGTCCAGTGATGGTGGGAAGCATGGTCGTTGATGCTCCACATTGAACATTTGGTGCAGGTGAAGGAATGGAGGATTGATGTGCTCCAAAGCATTGTTCCCCATAGCCTTGGTACTGCTGTAAGGACCATGTCGGAGTGGTCTGAGCTTCTGATGGGTTCTGGTAAGGCATTCTTTCTGTCGATGCAACCAAACTTTGTTGCCCACCTAAAACTTGTGTGGTACCCATGTGGGTGAGGAGAAGTTGTTCCTGTGTTTTGTCATGACCGTATCCCTTTGTTGCTGCTGCTGCATGGAGGAACCCTTTGCAGGGGTCATGGATGTAGCAACGATCTTCCCCTTATTTTGGGAGTGAACTAGACAGATGAATTTCCTGGTCTGTGATATGAGCTTGCTGCCTTTCTTGGTAGTGATCAAGGATGTGGCAGTAGGTGGGGCTACCTCTGGTATCCTGTATAATGAATTATTCAAAGAAATAATGACAGCACGAGGCCTTGACTCATACACAGCATGTCGCCTCCACAAGTATGGTTGGCCTAATAATACATCACAAACATCTAGAGGCGTAACATCACACAATACCTCGTCTGTGAAGGGCTTGATGCTGTAGGGAAGGCGACACTGCTGGCGAACTTTGAGATCTCGTCCTTCATGAAGCCACCCGATACTATATGGCTGTGGGTGTGGTGTAGTTGGTAGGCCCAACTGCTTCACGACCTCTGCTGAAATAAGGTTCTTTTGGCTACCACTGTCGACAATGAATCGTAGCGGTGAACCCTTCACCCACATCTGTGAGTGGAAAAGACGCTCCCCTTCCTCTGGATCTTCGGGCTCATTTTTCTTGATCTTGGCAGTGGCAACAGTGGCGCTAGGATCCGCATCAATGATCTGCTTCCCTTTGCCATTCCCCTTGTCGAGTTCTGGCTCAGGGTCGGAACATGCATCTGATTCGGAAGCCTTCAACTCGGCCACCAGCGACTGCTTGGTCCGACACTCACTTGTGTTATGAGTGGGACTCTTGTGGAACTCACACCACTTCCCTGTGTCCTTCTTCGGCTTCGTGGTGTTGTTCTTTTCTTGCGGCTTCGACGGGTTGTCTTGGGTCACCCCGCCTTGGCTTTGTCCTTTGGGCTTCGGATTTGCAGATCCAAAGTCTCGCTTCTTTTGTTTGAACTTTTGCTCAATTTTGACAGCGTATCGGTATGCTGTGCCGAGTGAGGAGATGTTCAAGAACACCATTTCTTCCTGGATGTATTTGTGCAGACAGCCCCGGTATTTGAGTACTAGATGCAGCTCAGAATCTTTGATACCCAACTGTGTGCGAAGGGTATGAAAAATGTTTGTGAACTCTGGCACATCTTGGTCTCGTCCCTGCCGCAGTGTGGTCCATTTGATGTATTTGTCCTCATAGCTTCCGACAGGGTAGTACTGCTCCTTGATGGCATCCCGGAAGTCATTCCAAGTGGGTGCGGCTGAAAATAGTGAGCCTGTACTTTCATCCTTCTGCTCGCAGTAGGTTTCCCACCAGTCCTTGACGTGGGGGGCTGCTTTGAGAAGAGCGAAAACAATCTTTTCCCGACTTGAAAATTCATGAACAGAAAAATACCCATCTAGCAGATTTAACCATTTATCTACGGCATCTGCATCTATCTGACCCTCGAAGATGGGGATTTCAAAATTAACTTGTACCTTGAAGGGTGTGGCATTTCCAGAGTCGCTGTTGGAAGTTGATGCGTTGCCTCTGGGTAGCCGCTGAAGAATCTGCGCAAAGCTATCCATCATCGCGTTCCTTTGCCGCTCGAGTGCTTCTTCGAGCAAGATTTTGATAGGATCTCCTGCTCCCTCGTCTTTCTTCTCATCCGCCATGGGAGGCCGTCGGGATTTGCGAGGCTGGTCTTGCAAAGGTTCGACCAGTTCAAGCCCTAACTCCTTATATCCCGACCTCGTTGGGGACATGCAAAGAAAAACAGAGAAAAAGCAGACCGCTCTGATACCACTGATCCGAATTTAGACAGGAACGCAATAGATTACAGAGATAACCATAAATATAGAGATGCAATAACCATAAACACAGAGATGCAGCAGAAATAATGCTTCATTTCATTAATGGAAAATACTGAAATATGCTTACAACCAGAAATGGAAATAAACCAGCTAGGGCGATGGTAGCTTATCTCTGAGAAGAGATGTGTGGCTACATGCCTCTGAACTGTTCCGAAGTGTATTACAATGAGGCTCGAAGGCCTATTTATTGTTGATAAACAATGGAAAACCCTTCACATCCCGAAACCTAACCCTAGAAGATGAACCGCCAAATTGTGGGCCTCGTTTGGGTAAATTGGTACATCAATTTCCCGGGGTCGTAACTTTGGCATACGATCTCCGTTTGACGCGTACGATAGCTCGTTAGAAAGATCTATCCGAGTACCACCACTTTGGGAGGCAACATCGGTCCATGGACCCATGTTGCCCCAGAATCCCAAAAAAGCGTCGTTTAGGGCCTCAAAACGGCTCCGGAAGTTCAGGACCCGAAAAACTGCTAAAAATAGTAAACTGTGCTACAATTTAGGAAACTGAAAAGACTGAAAGAGACAGTTGTGGGGGTCCAAATGGGATAGGTGGGTGGCCACCAACATCCACCTGGATCAATGTCAGTGTCTAATGAGTCTTTTTACAACTTATTCATGCTTCAGTTGTGCCTAGGCAAGGTCATTTCCCTCTCCTAGGGTTTTGAAGGCAATTTCTCTTGGGCGGCTAAATAATCAGCAAAACTCATATCCTGATGTTCATAGACCTTCCCCTATCCTTAAAGTACCTTATAAAACACTTCCCATCCCTTAGATCCGTCAAATTCCTCATTTTTCCACAAACCCTAGTTTCTAGCTACAACCTGGCAATTTTCTAGGTTGGGCCTGTGTTTTGCCCTTTTGGACCCCTTACCCTCACTCAATCACTGAGATTCCACTTTCCCCTACTTCCTAACATCCCTACCCACTCCCACAAATTTCCCCAAGAATTTAGAAGCCCCCTATCCCCTTCATGTCGCTCCATTTCGACAAAATTCCTTGCTTCACACATCGGGACAAGTCCCACTCAAATGATGTTCCAGAGAAATCAAAGATGAATTTTGGAAAAGTGAGAGATTTTTTTTCTCATAACATGCCAAAGAAGAAAAACCTCCTTCACTTTTTGCACAGGTGTCATTTTTTGAGAGAAATGTCAAGAATACCGTTGCCTCGGGAGAATCAAAGACACTTCTGAAGTGACCTTGGGAAAATCAAGTTTTCTCCTAGCTGGGTTGGCCAAATGATTTTCTTGATGGGTACGATGATAACTATACACAAATAGATTTCCAATGAGCTATCATGAGCTCAATTTGGGGTTGAGGAAGGCATTCAAAAGTTGACTGCAACAGTACTCTTCTTTCAGGCAGCCTCATTTGGCACTTTTTGACGAGTCTTGGGAGATTTGATTTTTGATAGGTCAAATCAACTCCAAATTGAAAATTTCCACTTGCGTTGGAAAGTAGACTCAGAGACCTTTCCAATGAGCTATCCTAAACCTCATTCTGACACTGGGAAGGCCTCCAAACAGGGCTCCAAAGTGCGCGACCTGTTGAGAAAGTGTGCGCGACCCGTTGAGGAATTTGTGCCAGATTTTACCAGTTCGGCCAGAAAATCACTGTTTTCACCTAGTTTGACTTTTTGGGGTTCTAGATGATGGATTTTTATGTAACTATCATGACTCAAAGACACTTTTACTCTTCTTTAACACTTCTAGAAGTTTCTTGAATGTAAATGGTAAATATTTAATGTATGGATAGGTTTCCTAGCTTATAGAGGCAAGTTGTTATGACTGCCTATTATCTAGTGCTAAGTTTAGAAGTAGTTGAAACAACTCCTAGGAAAGGGAACTCGACATCTTTAGAGGTAAAGCTTGACATTTTGGTAAGTGCAGTGGAAAAGATGATGGAAAAGGTCACCGCAAGAAATGCTTATGATGTTCAAGATCATGGCTCGCTGATTGAAGAAAAACAAGTTGTTGATTCAAATCATTTTCTTTTTGATGCCAATTGTTATGGATCTGATAATGATTGTCTTATTAATCATCTTGGAGAAGAGAGAGCTGTTGATATGATGTGTATGTTTGATGATGATTTGCCTCATTTTGATCAGTATGATGATGATCATGTTCTTCAAACAGAAGCTAATCTTGCAGACGAACCAACAGCTAGTTTGTGGGAGGAAGAAGTTCATTTTCAGCAGCTCAAATATAATGATCACCTATCACATATCAGCTATGACAGTGACGAGGAAAGTGCAGAAAATTGGGAAGTAAGTGAAGGATCTTTGCCTCTTTGTTTTGAATCATTTCAGTTCATCAGAGACAACTTCCATGAAATTAGGAATCAGCTGTCAACAAGTCTTGATCTAGACCATCTCGAAGGCAATAAAAACCTTGTTCAAGACTTCTCATATTCAGATTTGCAGTCCCCAAATGCCATTGGTTGTCAAGTTGCAGATGAAAGCATGGAAGCTGACATATTTGATCAAATGATACAAGAAGGTTCCCTACCTTTCTATTTGAATCATTTCAGTATTTGAAGGGAGATTTGCATAGTCCATCTTCAGTGAAGAATGAGCAGCATGTAGGCAATCATGTAATAACATTGGAACCAATAGAAAATGGGTTGCAACAGTCTTTTCAAGCTTTTCATGATCCAATTGCTGATGTTTTGGATGAGGTTTGCAGTCAAAGTCTTTCTCCATTGACCACATGTGAGCTTGAAACATGTGCTGATATGAATTTGATCCGGCAGTCAGTTTCTTTGTCATTTTCAGCAGAGGTCTCGTCACAAGGGTCAGATCACAATTTGCATTCATATGAGGAAACGAGAAGTAATTCATTGGATGAGCTAAGTTCCAGTGTGCTTGAATTTCAAGATCCTTATTCAGTGTTTTTGGAGGTGGATAGAGAATTCATATCATTCCACGGATCTGTTTCTAAGTTGTCATGGGAGTTGCCTTTCAGTAGTTCTCTCTTGTTATTCATAAGCGAGAACTTGTGGAGAATTCGAACAGCAGATCGGATACTTGCTTGGTTACATTGGTTGTTTCATTTCACTTGACCCGGTGATGTATGAAACTGTTAGAGTAGGTTGTGATGAATAAGCTCCCCTTTGAGCATCATTTTCAGTTGGTCGATTGTGTTTAAGTGTTGAGTCAGTTTTTAGTTGAGTGAGAGTCAATTTGTGTTATCAAGTCATCATTTTTCAGTCATGCAATTCAGCTTGAGTTTTTGACTCCATTGCCCAATGGATGAAGGCACTGGTCTGCTCTCCCAGAGGTCTAAGGTTCTTGGCACCTCCAAGGAGCTACCATCCCCATTGGAGCCAATGTTAGTGTCAGTCTTTCCAGCCTTCCTCCAGTGATCAAATGTGCTCTTACAAAGTGGTCTCAGAGTGTCAAGGTCAAATTTTGTCATTTCAGTGAGTCTTCAAGCAAAATTTGGTCACTAGGCATTAGGTCTAGGCTTTGCCCAAATGTCAGTCCATGTCATCATTCAGCTGAGCCTATCATCATTCAGAGGGTTTTCATTATCATGTCAGTGTCTAATGAGTCTTTTTACAACTTATTCATGCTTCAGTTGTGCCTAGGCAAGGTCATTTCCCTCTCCTAGGGTTTTGAAGGCAATTTCTCTTGGGCAGCTAAATAATCAGCAAAACTCATATCCTGATGTTCATACACCTTCCCCTATCCTTAAAGTACCTTATAAAACACTTCCCATCCCTTAGATCTGCCAAATTCCTCATTTTTCCACAAACCCTAGTTTCTAGCTACAACCTGGCAATTTTCTAGGTTGGGCCTGTGTTTTTCCTTTTGGACCCCTTCCCCTCACTCAATCATTGATATTCCACTTTTCCCTGCTTCCTAACATCCCTCCCCACTCCCACGAATTTCCCCAAGAATTTAAAAGCCCCCTATCCCCTTCATCTCGCTCCATTTCGACAAACTTCCTTGCTTCACACATCGGGACAAGTCCCACTCAAATGATGTTCCAGAGAAATCAAAGATGAATTTTGGAAAACTGAGAGAGGTTTTTTCTCATAACATACCAAAGAAGAAAAACCTCCTTCACTTTTTTCCCAGGTGCCATTTTTTGAGAGAAATGTCAAGAATACCGTTGCCTCGGGAGAATCAAAGACACCTCTGAAGTGACCTTGGGAAAATCAATTTTTCTCCTATCTGGGTTGGCCAAATGATTTTCTTGATGGGTACGGTGATAACTAGACACAAATATCTTTCCAATGAGCTATCATGAGCTCAATTTGGGGTTGAGGAAAGCATTCAAAAGTTGACTGCAACAGTACTCTTCTTTCAGGCAGCCTCATTTGGCACTTTTTGACCAGTCTTGGGAGATTTGATCTTTGATAGGTCAAATCAACTTCAAATTGAAAAATTCCACTTGGGTTGGAAAGTAGACTCAGAGACCTTTCCAATGAGCTATCCTGAACCTCATTCTGACACTAGGAAGGCCTCTAAACAGGGCTCCAAAGTGCGCGACCCGTTGAGAAAGTGTGCGCGACCCGTTGAGGAATTTGTGCCAGATTTTACCAGTTCGGCCAGAAAATCACTGTTTTCACCTAGTTTGACTTTTTGGGGTTCTAGATGATGGATTTTTATGTAACTATCATGAATCAAAGACACTTTTACTCTTCTTTAACACTTCTAGAAGTTTCTTGAATGTAAATGGTAAATATTTAATGTATGGATAGGTTTCCTAGCTTATAGAGGCAAGTTGTTATGACTGCCTATTATCTAGTGCTAAGTTTAGAAGTAGTTGAAACAGCTCCTAGGAAAGGGAGCTCGACCGCTAGAGGTGGGGAAAGAGGTTAGATCATCTATATTATGCACTCTTTTGCTTATTTTCATGGTTGGACTCTTGAGGGAGGAGCTATCATTGTATATTTCACTTGTATCTCTGCAATTTTTTGCTAAGGAAGACCAGGGTTTTGCAGTCATCTTTGGGATTCTTGTGGACTCATGTGTTGATGGTGTGTTTCTTCATGTCATTGTAAGCTTTGTTATGTGATTCATTTCCTTTCTATACTGCTGCATATTAAACAAATGAAGTGATAAAGTTAGAATTCATGCTAGCCATGCTCTGCTTTTAAATTTGTTTAATTTCTATGTTTTCTGATGTCTAAAGAGAATTCAAACCCATTGTTTGCTCTCTTTAGCCCTCTCATCTTTCTTCTTAATCATCCCTTTCAGCTAAAGACATCAATACAGCTTCCTACCTTGCCCCAAAGACCCCCCTGCAGAAACTGTGTCCAATCCCCGCACCCAAAATTGCAATTCCTCAATTTGCCACCAAAAACCCCAAAAAAACCCCCAAATCAACCTTTTTAATCAGTTTACTAGCCTAATATCAGTGTTACCTTGTTGGTCATCTCATCCCATTGAAGATCCACCGAGATTGACCTGAGAGAGCCTTCTCCTGCCCCGTAGGGCTAGCTACGAGGCTGAATGGTTTGATGTAGCTTTGAGGTTTGCCTTTTCAGCCTGAGGTGAAATTTCAAGTGCTAACACATGGCTCAGAGGAGTGGAGCAAAGAGTTTGTTCAAATTCTGAGGAACATACATGCTGCCATCGTCCATGTGCAAGAGTGGACAATGCGGTACAAAGGGGCCCCACTTCAATTTCCAAACAAGATGAAGCCATAGGCAGATCTCGAGAAAGTAATGGTCTAAATATTGATCCAGTAATGGTCTAAATTGTTGTGGAGGTATATCCTCTCTGCGGACAGAGACGATCCCTACTAGCCCAGACCAGGTCTAGCAACAATCACACAATGCTATCACACAAGTCCCTAATTGCAAATACAAAGTGGATGGTGAGAACCTACTTGGATTCCAACGCTAGTGTTCGTAGAAGAGATGTCGCCCTCGTTCCTTTGCCTTGGCCGGTCACGATCCCCACGATCTCCGTGATTGGACACCTGCACATGCAAAGAACAACACGAAAACAAGCATAAAATCTAGTAGATGCAATTATATATCAGTCAGAAAAGATATAACTCAACATCAAACATAAGACAATGAGAGTGGAACCATAATGATAGTCATCTATTATTAATAAATAACAAAGAAGAATACAACCATTGTTCTGACGTCAAATCCTCCTTTGGTTGGGTAGTCAGCTACACAAGTCTTGCAAAGCTTGTTGGGATGAGGAACAAGCCTCTCTCTCTTTGGGTCACAAGAATCTCCTTACTTAGATTTGGCCTTATGGGTGCAAAGAAGGCTCTTGCAGCTTCAAACTCTCTATCACTATGCTGGGATTAGAACTATTGTAACTAGCTTGCTCAAGGCATAGAGGCAAGCTTTTATAGATAGAGAAGAAAGAGATAGGGTCAACCACATTATTCATGGGATTGACTTTATCACTTGGAAACTTCCATGAAAGGTGGCAAACCACTTTCCCTTCTATGGAGATTCGAAGCCAAACCATCCTAGCTCAACATAGATTCAGTTGGTGAATGGGTTGAAGAGAACCTTCGAGAGCTTGTTGGTTAAAAACTTAATTCGGTTGGCACGAGTGCGACCCTGAGACAGAGCGCCAATGGCGTGCCCTTTTTAGAGGATTTCCCTCATTGGCGCGGGCAGTGAACTGTGGACCCGCGCTAATGCAAAAAGAGTTGTTTTCATGGGTATTTTGTAGGAGATGTCTTCAGGGCATATGAAGCTCATACTTAGAGGAATATGATGCAAGTGATTTCAGGTCATGTCACTTCTCACAGGTCCCGGAATGAGTCCTCCAGTGTACGGGTGAGGGGTAATAGGGACGGTGACAAACAGTGACAAATTGCTGTGTAACAGATGCCCCCTAAAGCATGAGGCCCGAGAGAGAGAGAGAGGGGTGAAATGCTTTACAAGAACATGTGTAACTGAAAACACTACCGCTGGAGAACGTGCGTAAAGAAATACAACTGATATCTCAAGTACATGAGATGCGTGGTATGGGCGAAGCCATCCATAACGGAGTACACAATAATCTAGATCTAAGGTATGGGCGCAGCCATCCAGTGAGGATCGATAAATAGACTGAGGCATGGTCGCAACCATCTAGTGAATGAGTCATGTAACAATAATCCACAAAATCGCAGCCTGGATTCCAACAGACAAAATCTAGGGTCTTGCGCTCCATCTCGACTCGAACAAAAGTACAAGTTCAAGCATGTGAATACATGAGTTGAAGTCGAACATGCATGAACATCATCTGATTACCAGTCATTGATGAAAACTGTTAACAGACGCGAGAGGTACCACCAATAATGACAATGGACCTCAAGGTACTACAGGTACAATCTATGACGTGCAAATCAATGAGCTAGCGTCGAACACCCGTAGAATCATTCGATCGGAGGCCAATGATGAAAACCTCTCGTCGAACACGAAGAACCTGCCATTGAGGCATGCAGGCTCCAAGGCACCGAAGGGAGTCTCTAGATCAGCTTCCTGGATAATGAGCTGAAGTCGACAGGAAGTGACCTTGATCAAAGGTGGGCCATAGTGTTTCCCACATCATTGACACGAGACAGAGGAAAGATGTTGTGGTGATTCAGAATTATGTGAGGTATCAGAGGGAGGTTGTAATTCTGCAGAGGTCAACTTCTCTTGAACATATCGGCGGCACGACAGTGGACTTGGCAGTATTTGACATCAAATGAGCAGAGGTCATGGTGACAAGGCAATGAGCAGATGAGAGGTCAAATAGGATAACCCAAACCCACGGAGGCTAGTGTAAAACAAGATGAGATGTTCCCACCCAGACACGAATGCAAACTAGTGCCATGTTCAAGAGTGACATACTTAAGTATGGGGGATTTACGCAGTGCATTATATTAGATATCATTTTTTTTGGGATTCAACTGCGTTAAGTAAGTCATTCAAACGTATGACCATTTCCATGAGAGGTAGTCGTAACTGACTAATTTCTCATGATTTTTGAATAGTTCACTTAGCACTCATTGCATCGGGTGATGCTCACAGGGGTGAAGAAGTGGGATTGAAACTAGTGAAATGTGGAGAACGAATCACATAGCATCAATCATCACTTCCGGGGCTTGCACCCGGTAACCAGGACTTCCCAGGAGGTCACCCATCCCAGAACTCCTCTGGCTCAAGCGCGCTTAACTGTGGAGTTTTTCCCCACAATCAAGCCCACTTAGCTTGCTACCCCATTTGCAAAACCTTAGCAAGTATTGTGCCTCATGAACCATTCAAGTAGAGATCCCTTGACTCTTTTTGAATTTAAGTATGGGGGATTTACGCAGTGCATTATATTAGATATCATT
Source organism: Pinus tabuliformis (assembly GCA_031772625.1). Lineage (NCBI taxonomy): Eukaryota > Viridiplantae > Streptophyta > Pinopsida > Pinales > Pinaceae > Pinus > Pinus tabuliformis. The sequence goes on along the minus strand of CM062815.1, from coordinate 199,840,106 downwards.
TTTTTGGGATTCAACTGCGTTAAGTAAGTCATTCAAACGTATGACCATTTCCATGAGAGGTAGTCGTAACTGACTAATTTCTCATGATTTTTGAATAGTTCACTTAGCACTCATTGCATCGGGTGATGCTCACAGGGGTGAAGAAGTGGGATTGAAACTAGTGAAATGTGGAGAACGAATCACATAGCATCAATCATCACTTCCGGGGCTTGCACCCGGTAACCAGGACTTCCCAGGAGGTCACCCATCCCAGAACTCCTCTGGCTCAAGCGCGCTTAACTGTGGAGTTTTTCCCCACAATCAAGCCCACTTAGCTTGCTACCCCATTTGCAAAACCTTAGCAAGTATTGTGCCTCATGAACCATTCAAGTAGAGATCCCTTGACTCTTTTTGAATTTAAGTATGGGGGATTTACGCAGTGCATTATATTAGATATCATTTTTTTGGGATTCAACTGCGTTAAGTAAGTCATTCAAACGTATGACCATTTCCATGAGAGGTAGTCGTAACTGACTAATTTCTCATGATTTTTGAATAGTTCACTTAGCACTCATTGCATCGGGTGATGCTCACAGGGGTGAAGAAGTGGGATTGAAACTAGTGAAATGTGGAGAACGAATCACATAGCATCAATCATCACTTCCGGGGCTTGCACCCGGTAACCAGGACTTCCCAGGAGGTCACCCATCCCAGAACTCCTCTGGCTCAAGCGCGCTTAACTGTGGAGTTTTTCCCCACAATACTGTCGACACGACAATAATTATGGGTCCCTTTTCCCCACCATTTCTGGCGAGTACCCCAGTTATTTTTAACAAGCTTGACGGGGATAGCATATGCTTGTGAGCGTCATTACGACGGAATCCGATGTCATTAAGTTTTAACGAGTCTGACAAAGGAAGAACTCGGCGTCTTTTCCTACTTAGAGAGTCTGAAAAGACAGCAGAAAAGTGAACTCCAAGGGGGTCCTTTTTCGTAAAGTTGTGTCTCCCGAGCCCGAAAAAGTATAAAACAATGCTTGAAAGAACCGCCCAATCATTATGATCGAGGAGTACTTTTCATATGTAGTGACACCGACCTGAAAAAGTAAAAAAGCGATCGATATCACGTCGTTTCGTAACCGTTAACGAACCTGAAACGACAAGGGTCCGACGATCTTTTCGTCTTTACACGGTCAGAAAAGGGTTTAAAGACGACCGCCTCTTATTTACGTTTAACGAGTCAAGAGGAATAACTCAGCAATCTTTTCGTCTTTAAACGGTCAGAAAAGAGCTAAAAGTAGACCTCCATTTTTATTCTCTTTAACGAGTCAAAAAGGGAAAAATAATCGGAAATCTTTTCATATTTTACAAGTCAGAAAAGAGCTTAAAGGTGACTCGTCCTGGAGGAATGAGTGATATAAAGGGTAGCAACTGGTTCCAGTAATGGTGGAACTACTCAAAACATGTAATGGTTAAGAGGTTGGCTAGCAAAACCACTCATCACTACGGTTCCTCAGGAAAGGATAAACAACCAAGTGAAAGCATATGGTCGGCCAAAGAGATGGTGGCAGTGGAATGAAACAACCAAGGCTCATCTAGCAGAATTCAGCGGATAAAAATGGCAATCACGAGATGTAAATCGGGTATGGGTTCATTTTTACACAAGCTTGAACCATGGAGAACTTTGCTTTGATTTTGTTTCATGTTTACACAAGCTTGAAACGAAAAACTATGTTTTTTATAAGCTCGCATGCCCCCAACATAATGACGCAAATCGAGGTACATGCCCCCCAAGCTTCATTGCATTCAACAAAGTTGATGGAATGAAGGTTCACTCTCGAGATCGATGAAAGACTCGACTTGTATTTTACGAGATCTTAATCAAAAGACTCGATTTGGAAAGGGATTTGTTTCATTTTTTAATGAGGTTGACACAGTAAAAGAACTATCCTCATAACCCTTGTTTCATTTTTAACCTGCACTTGTAACCTCTCCCTTAGGAGCCTTCTTCTTCTTCGCCTTCTTCTTCTTCTTCTTAGCCACCTGGTTACTCAAATCTAGACTTTCACCAGGTGAAGTAGAAGATGAGGACATAGAAGTGGGCGTAGAAGGGGAGAGATCCACCTTAGAATCAACATGATGTTGTTCAGGTGGAGGGACGGATTGACTAGACGATGAGACGGCAGGGACCAAAGAGGTTGAGAACAACCAAACCGACAACCCAACAGTTAACCCTGGGAGGGACAACGTTGCCATATAAGGAGCACCAACATTTCCAAAAGGAGCAAAATGACCAGGGTTCCCGTCAGAGGGGATCCCTGGGTTGGTGAACCCCGGAAAATTTGCCATCGAGAATGAAAAGAAGCCTACTCAAGCTAACGCAAACAAGATCTAATTGGGTAATGTTAATCGCAGCCAAATAAATTTTAAGACAAAGGCACTGACCGTTAAAAAATGAAACTGGCTCCGTTCGGAGCATAGTTCCTTTCCTATGTCAAGCTCCTTAAAAAATGAAACTAGGCTTGGTCGGAGCATAGTTCCTGATCTTGTGTCAAGCTCGTTAAAAAAATGAAACAAGGGTTATGAGGATAGTTCTTTTACTGTGCCAACCTCATTAAAAAGTGAAACAACTCCCTTTCCAAATCGAGTCTTTTGATTAAGATCTCATAAAATACAAGTCGAGTCTTTCATCGATCTCGAGAGTGAACCTTCATTCCATCCACCTCGTTGAATGCAATGAAGCTTGGGGGGCATGTACCTTGATTTGCGTCATTATGCTAGGGGCATGCGAACTTATAACAAGCATAGTTTTTCGTTTCAAGCTTGTGTAAACATGAAATCGAATCCAAACAAAGTTCTCCGTGGTTCAAGCTTGTGTAAAATGAACCCATACCTGATTTACATCTCGTGATTGCCATTTTTATCTGCTAAATTCTGCTAGATGAGCCTTGGTTGTTTTCATTCCATCGCCGCCATCTCTTTGGCCGATCATATGCTTTCACTTGGTTGTTTTTCCTTTCCTAAAGAACCGCAGCGATGAGTGGTTTTATTAGCCAACCTCTTGACCATTACATGTTTTGAGTAGTTCCACCATTGCTGGAACCAGTTGCTGCCCTTTATACCACGCGTTCCTCTAGGATGAGTCACCTTTAAGCTCTTTTTTGACTCGTAAAATATGAAAAGATTGCCGAGTATTTTCCCTTTTTGACTCGTTAAAGAGAATAAAATTGGAGGTCTGCTTTCAACTCTTTTCCAACCGTTTAAAGATGAAAAGATTGCCAAGTTTTTCCTCTTGACTCGTTAAACGTAAATAAGAGGCGGTCGTCTTTAAACTCTTTTCCGACCGTGTAAAGACTAAAAGTTTGTCGGGCCCCTTGTCGTTTCAGGCTCGTTAACGGTTATGAAATGACATGATATCAATCGCTTTTTTACTTTTTCAGGTTGATGTCACTACATATGAAAATTACTCCTCGATCGTAATGATCGGGCGGTTCTTTCGAGCATTGTTTTATACTTTTTCGGGCTCGAGAGACACAACTTTACGAAAAAGGACCCCCCTGGAGTTTGCTTTTCTGCTGTCTTTTCAGACTCTCTAAATAGGAAAAGACGCCGAGTTCTTCCTTTGTCATACTCATTAAAACTTAGTGACATTGGATTCCGTCATAATGATGCTCACAAGCATATGCTATCCCCGTCAAGCTTGTTAAAAATAACTGGGGTACTCGCTAGAAATGGTGGGGAAAATGGACCCATAATTATTGTCGTGTCGACAGTATGTCACTCTTGAACATGGCACTAGTCTGCATTCATGTCTGGGTGGGAACATCTCATCTTGTTTTACACTGGCCTCCGTGGGTTTGGGTTATCCTGTTTGACCTCTCATCTACTCATTGCCTCGTCACCATGACCTTTGATCTGTTGATGTCAAATACTGCCAAGTCCACTGTCGTGCCGCCGATATGTTCAAGAGAAGTTGACCTCTACAGAATTACAACCTCCCTCTGATACCTCACATAATTCTGAATCACCACAACATCTTTCCTCTGTCTCGTGTCAATGATGTGGGAGACACTATGGCCCACCTTTGATCAAGGTCACTTCCTGTCGACTTCAGCTCATTATCCAGGAAGCTGATCTAAAGACTCCCTTCGGTGCCTTGGAGCTTGCATGCCTCAACGATAGGTTCTTCGTGTTCGACGAGAGGTTTTCATCATTGGCCTCCGATCAAATGATTCTACGGGTGTTCGACGCCAGCTCATTGATTCGCACGCCGTAGATTGTACCTGTAGTACATTGAGGGCCATTGTCATTATTGGTGGTACCTCTCGCATATGTTAACAATTTTCATCATTGACTGGTAATCAGACGATGTTCATGCATGTTCAACTTCAACTCCTGTATTCACATGCTTGGACTTGTACTCTGTTCGGGTCGAGATGGAGCGCAAGACCCTAGATTTTGTTTGTTGGAATGCAGGCTGCAATTTGTGGCTCATTATGATTGTTATATGACTCATTCACTGGATGGCTGCGACCATGCCTGAGTCTATTTATCGATCCTCTCTGGATGTCTGCGTCCATGCCTTGGATCAAGATCATTATGTACTCTGCTATGGATGGCTGCGCCCATACCACATACATCATGTATTTGAGATATCAGTTGTACTTCTTTACGCAGGTTCTCCAGCGGCCGTGTTTTCAGTCACGCATGTTCTTGTAAAGCATTTCACCCCTCTCTCTCTCGGGCCTCATGCTTTAGGGGGCATCTGTTACACAACAATTTGTCACCATTTGTCACCGTCCCTGTTACCCCTCACCCGTACACTGGAGGACTCATTCCGGGACCTGTGAGAAGTGACATGACCTGAAATCACTTGCATCATATTCCTCTAAGTATGAGCTTCATATGCCCTGAAGACATCTCCTGCAGAATACCCATGAAAACAACTCCTTTTGCATTAGCGCGGGTCCACAGTTCACTGCCCGCGCCAATGGGGGAAATCCTCTAAAGAGGGCGCGCTATTGGCACTCTGTCTCAAAGTCGCACTCGCGCCAACCGAATTGAGTAAAGTTTTCAACCAACAAGCTTCCGAAGGTTCTCCTTAACCCATTCACCAACTGAACCTATGTTGAGCTAGGATGGTTTGGCTTCGAATCTCCATAGAAGGGAAGTGGTTTGCCACCTTTCATGGAAGCTTCTAAGTGATAAAGCCCAATCCCATGAATAATGTGGTTGATCCTATCTCTTTCCTCTCTATCTATAAAAGCTTGTCTCTATGCCTTGAGCAAGCTAGTAGTTCCAGTTCTAGTATAGTGATAGAGAATACCAGGAGTTCAAGAGTTTGAAGCTGCAAGAGCCTTCTTTGCACCCATAAAGCCAAATCTAAGTGAGGAGATTCTTGTCACCAAAGAGAGAGAGGATTGTTTCCCATCCCAACAATCTTTGCAAAACTTGTGTAGCTAACTACCCAGCCAAAGGAGGATTTGACGTCAGAACAATGGTTGTATTCTTCTTTGTTATTTATTAATAATAGATGACTATCATTATGGTTCCACTCTCATTGTCTTATGTTTGATGTTGAGTTATATCTTTTCTGACTGATATATAATTGCATCTACTAGATTTTATGCTTGTTTTCGTGTTGTTCTTTGCATGTGCAAGTGTCCAATCACGGAGATCGTGGGGATCGTGACCGGCCAAGGCAAAGGAATGAGGGCGACATCTCTTCTACGAACACTAGCGTTGGAATCCAAGTAGGTTCTCACCATCCACTTTGTATTTGCAATTAGGGACTTGCGTGATAGCATTGTGTGATTGTTGCTAGACCCGGTCTGGGCTAGTAGGGATCATCTCTATCCGCAGAGAGGATTTACCTCCACCACAATTTATCTGTTACACAACAATTTGTCACCGTTTGTCACCGTCCCTATTACCCCTCACCCGTACACTGGAGGACTCATTCCGGGACCTGTGAGAAGTGACATGACCTGAAACCACTTGCATCATATTCCTCTAAGTATGAGCTTCATATGCGCTGAAGACATCTCCTGCAAAATACCCATGAAAACAACTCTTTTTGCATTAGCGCAGGTCAACAATTCACTCCCTGCGCCAATGAGGGAAATCCTCTAAAAATGGCGCGCTATTGGCGCTTTGTCTCAGAGTCGCACTCGCGCCAACCAAATTGAGTAAAGATTTCAACCAACAAGCTTCCGAAGGTTCTCCTTAACCCATTCACCAACTGAATCTATGTTGAGCTAGGATGGTTTGGCTTCGAATCTCCATAGAAGGGAAGTGGTTTTCCACCTTTCATGGAAGATTCTTAGTGATAAATCCCAATCCCATGAATAATGTGGTTGACCCTATCTCTTTCTTTTCTATCTATAAAAGCTTGCCTCTATGCCTTGAGCAAGCTAGTTACAGTAGTTCCAGTTCTAGTATAGTGATAGAGAATACCAGGAGTTCAAGAGTTTGAAGCTGCAAGAGCCTTCTTTGCACCCATAAGGCCAAATATAAGTGAGGAGATTCTTGTCACCAAAGAGAGAGAGGATTGTTTCCCATCCCAACAAGCTTTGCAAAACTTGTGTAGCTGACTACCCAGCCAAAGGAGGATTTGATGTCAGAACAATGGTTGTATTCTTCTTTGTTATTTATCAATAATAGATGACTATCATTATGGTTCCACTCTCATTTGTCTTATGATTGATGTTGAGTTATATCTTTTCTGACTGATATATAGTTGCATCTATTGGATTTTATGCTTGTATTTGTGTTGTTCTTTGCATGTGCAGGTGTCCAATCATGGAGATCGTGGGGATCGTGACCGGCTGAGGCAAAGGAATGAGGGCGACGTCTCTTCTACGAATATTAGCGTTGGAATCCAAGTAGGTTCTCATCATCCCCCTTTTATTTGCAATTAGGAACTTGCGTGGTAGCATTGTTTGATTGTTGCTAGACCCGTTCTGGGCTAGAAGGGATCGTCTCTGTCCGCAGAGAGGATTTACCTCCACAACACCTACATCCACGAAGGAAAGGGTGATAGTGTCAGATATCATGCATTATATAGCTACTCTTGTCGATGCCACCTTGGACTATACAGGAGAAATGAGCTCAAATGTTAAGTTCTTGTTCACTGAGAATAAATAAATGGAAAAGAATCAGTAGGCTTCTAGGAAAGAGGTAGGAAAACTTCAACAACAGAGTGCAGTTTCTGCAAAGGGAGAGATGAGGAAAGAGATACTTATTGAAGTATCAACACTTGATACTACCATGCGAAAGCTTTATGATGGATTTGTCACCATGAATAAATCGGTTGTCTGTGTGCATGGCTTAGAGGAGTGGAGAAAAGAGTTTGTTCAAATTCTGAGGAACATACATGCTACCATCGTCCATGTGCAAGAGTGGACAATGCGGTACAAAGGGGCCCCACTTCAATTTCCAAACAAGATGAAGCCATAGGCAGATCTGGAGAAAGTAATGGTCTAGATATTGATCCAGAAATATGACGAGCTTTCCCCATTCATCAGTAACATACAAGCCTCATATGCATGGTTGTATAAGTGTTTGGATGTCATGGTGAGAATGCACAGGATCCCATGAATCGGTTCCCTCACTAAGGCTAGACCCAAGAACCAAGTTCGGCTAGAGATCGATGGGTACATGGAGAAGATAAGGTGAGATTCCACCAGGGATGACTTCGAGTTGAGCACACATAACATGTAGAAGTACATTGGTGGTCCTTTCATGGTTAGCACCATGTTGCACATACTTTAGGACAAGTTGGATACAGGTTCCAAGACCATATACCCGGATGTTATGGAGGTAAGAGTCTATTATCATAAAGACACCATCAAGAAGTTTAGGGACATCATCATGCAGTACCAAGCTTCGCATCAATATGTGACCCTGAAGTACAAAGTGGAGGTTTCCAAGTTGGTCTTTCCCCAAATTTCGGATTCATAGTGTTTTGTCTTGTTAGGTTGTCTCTAGCCTATTTTGTCTTACATGGGTACATGTGGAAAATGTAATACTATTTATAAATATGTTGTAAGTGAAATTCAAAGTGTCATTAGTGGAATGTGAAAGGTCATCATGTTATGTAATGAGTTATTTGTAAAGAATTTGAAGAGTCATGAGGGCAGTCAAAGAGTCACAAAGGGGAATGTCAAGGGTCACCCCACCCTTTGTTATAAATAGAACCTCATAACTCATAGAATAGGATTTTGGGGAGCAGAGATTTTGGCTAGTCTTAGGCTTAGAAAAGGCTTGGGAGTATTGTGATGAGCCTTGGCTTCTCCACTACGTAGAGTGAGTATACTTCTTTGGAGGAGTAAGTGTTATTGACTGTAATGTTCCACTATTGGGGCTAGTGGTCATCAATGGTGTCTGTATGGATGGAACTTTCACTTATAATAATAATATTAGAGCCATCACACTTTCATGCATATGTTGTTATTGTAGTTGGACTATTATAGTTGCTTTAGCAATGTATTTTGTTTAACTTGTGCATTTTCTTATGAACTACTTTTTATGAAATTGTATGAGTCTTATTGAATGCATGTTGTTTGATTTACACATCACTTTAATTTTTGGACTATTTTTCATTTTAGCTTGTGATGTCATTCCGCTCGTGTGTTCCTTTCAAGTTCCATACTATTATAAGCTTCTAAGGGGCACAATTCCTTTTCCGCTATGTGTGTTAGAACCCCCATGCATCGCACTTGACTCTCCACAATATCACACACTTTCTCTCACCCAAAGTTATCTTACTTATCTCTCCACGCTACTACGGTCAAGGCATTACAATACCACCCACTATTGGGACTACTACTTGTTGGGTGTAGGAATTGTGCTTGAGCAAACTCCTCAACACTTAATTGTCAACCCGAGGGTTTCATAAACTTAGAGACGAAGCGCAGGCAATGCCAGAAATGGTATGAAATTTTCCTATTTCTAATACTACTTCTTGAAGGGAATGCTTTGCGGAATCAGATAAAAAACAATTGGAAAGGCAATTTACACCAAGGCAAATCTAGTGCTGGAATGTAAAACACAATTTGCAAGTAAATCAAGTAAAGAAATTCCACACAATAGAAACAATCTTAAATGCTAACTGAAATGCTATGTTAATCTCCAGATGGATGATAAGCAGTCTGAAAAGTGGGCCCTTGCAGAGTTCTACCTTTCTTCTGATCTTTCTCCCACACAAACAACCTATCCTTGCACAGTTGCAATCTTGCTTGCACTAGTGCAGGTACAATATTTTTGTGTAAGAGTATATTCAATATTCCTTACTGAAGACTTATTTCTGAGTGAAGGTTCTCTAAGCCTCAAGGCTTGGAGCACTCTTTTCCAGTGTCAAGAGACTTGCTCTTGCCCCAAAGTAGGGTTCCCTTTACTTAGTTTCTGGTTTACATTCGAAAGATGAAAAGATATGCTAAAAGGGAATTGCAACTATAATGAAATTCGAAATTAACTAGCTATGAGAAAGAAAATGATTCAACTCATTAAACTTCATAAGGGTAATAAACTTCATGAGATAAAACACTTACAAAAGAATCAATCAATAGCCTAAGTACTTTGCATATGTCAACTAGTTTTGGTACTTCACCCACAATAATGATATTCTTTGCAAGTATAATTTGGTAATTAATATAATTGCTTCTAGATTTTCTTAGAGATGAACTTTTAATACCAAAAATAGTTACTTGATTTATTGATTCATTCACTTGTGAAATAATGGGAAATAAAATGCAGGTGAGTGATTTAATGTTTGCTACAACAAATTGAGCACGGTGCAAGCAACAACACGCACTGGTGAAGGAAAGAGTTCCTCACACAATCTACTTCAAAAATGAATTAAAACAGAAAACAAGAATAAAGTAAATGTGTAAAAGATATCTTATAAACATAAATGAACACAAATACTCTGCAAACTATGGATCTATTCCACACATAGGCTCCAGAAGATAATTTAATTCAGAACTCAAAGATTAACAATTAAACTATTTCATCGCACAACTGCTACAAAATAAACACACCGTCTTCCCAAATCATGAAAGAGAGAGGGGTCAATGAGCTAGGTTGGCCAGTCCCTAGCCAAACAGCTTGATCCCGTTCTAAGGAATGAAAGCGATCAACACTTCAAATAACACATCAAAGATGAAATTACACACTGTGTGTGAAAACCATAATGATCCTCTTGTATTTACTTGATTTGGCAAATTACATTACGAAGCAATCCAGCCCCAGAATGAGATGATAACCAGATTACATAAACCAAAATAATAACCGATGGTTCAGTAGCTTTCCTATCTATGATTTACATCATATATATCCTTCATATCTAAGCCGTTTACACTAATTACAGATAACTGTCATTCAGGCCTCTCAATCGAACAGACTTAGAAACTGAATTACAAACATGGCCAATGGTTATAAAAACATGAGCTTCATTGGGCCATGATCTATATTTGGAGAAAAATCCTTGGATGCGTGCCACCTACTTTAGTTTATCAGCAGTTAAAGTCGAAGGTCGAGATCCATCCTTGTGGAAGATAGCTCTCAAAATCTCAGACAGTGGCAGTCCAAGAATACTCCTGCACTAGTCAACTCATACATTATTAACACCACGTTCCATGATTACTTCTAGGAAATCAATATGAGTTGCAAGAATATGTAAATAACCTGAAATATACATAAAAATACTAATAAATTGTTGTAGTAAATCTTAATGTAAACGATGAGCATGTGTAGGAAAAGGGTAACCATCTTGTAATAGTGCAGGGAAGAAGGGTCTTGTATTAAGGTAAAACAGAGGTTGATATTGATGGAAATGGGGTAGAAAAAAGGGAAATTTAGGTTATCAACATCCTCCCATCCCTAAGTTGTTGTGTGTCCTCACACAACATTTTACCTCTGCAAAAAAACCTTAAAAAATGAGTGGCCACACCTGAATTCTGCACTTCAATGTTTATTCCTATATTTACTATCTTTGGCTTCCTATCTCGGGCTTTTTGCAACTGCTTAGTTACCTTTTTTAGGCATCTATAGCATCTAGAAGCCCGGTATTTCCACACCTTTACCTGCTGCTTCTGCTTCTTTACTTCAGCCCGTAATTCCACCTCACTCTGTTTCTGCCAACTCTGCTCTTTCATGACCTGGTTTAGAGCTTCCAGGTCATGGACTTGTTGCTCCAAGTCCACTATTTTGCTATTAAGGAAGAGAGTGGATGGTGTTGTACTAAGATCTTTGGGAGAAAACACCTTTTCTGCCATAGACTCAACATCAAGGTCAAGACTGTCAAAATTCTACTTTAAGACATCGCCGAGGGTTTCTATGCTTGGGGTTTTTTTGTCGCTGAGGGTTTGGATACCCTCACCAATCTTTGTGCTAGGGGTTTCAGTGCCTTGTTCGCCTAATTCCTTTGGGCTCTTTACTTGATCTCCCGTTTTCTCAGGGGATTCCACACCTTGTCCTTCCAAATCAATAGGGGTTTCAATTCCCCATTCTTCTACTACCACAGGGACTTTAGTACCCTGTCCTTTGAACACCACAGACTTTTTAATACCCTGATCTTCACAACCCACAGGGTTTTCAATGCCCTGTCCTTAAAAAACCATAGGGTCTTCAATGCCCTGGTCCTCGAAATCATTAAGGGTCTCCATCTCCAGTTCACTAAAATTGTCAGTAGATTCTTCATGTTATTCTTCTTTGTCCTCCTTTGCTTGGACTTCACCAGTGTTTGGTGTTGACATTGTTCTCTTGCTCCTTAGTCTGTTGATGAATGTTGACAATAACATGTCAGCTTCTACATTCTCCTCATCCTCCATAGTGTGTGCTACTGCGTTTGCAAGCACCGAGAGATTATGAACTGTGGGGGAGACTTGGGGCAAGTCATCAATTACAATTGGGGAGCCGACTCATTTGTTCCTTGGCCGACAACTTTCCTCCTCGCTGAAGTCCTAATTTTCCTTGTCTTTTCTGCAGGTGGAGTTTTTTCAGTGGCCCCTTTCTCTGCTTGCACTGGTGACCCTTTACTTCTTCGCTTGGTAGGAGACAATGTCTCTACTTTTCTCTTTTCACTTGCACTTGTGCTAGTAGGCTCTTCTGCATCCTTTGCTCAAAATTCCTTCAGAAATGCCTCCCATGCTATTCCATTTTTCTCTAACTTCTTCTTGACCAGCATTGTAATGAGTCCATGGTGGTAAAGTTTAGTTGCAACCTGGTTTGCACTCGTGTTCTACACAATTCTTGCCATATTTTCGAGCCTCCTAAGCAAGAAGTGAGGGAAATTAATCAGTTTCCCTACCTCGAAATGTGACAGTAGTCGAAGGTGGTATACGCATGCTAAGGTATAGCGTCCTTCACCTGTGACAAACTTCTGTAATATAAACAATAAATCTCACCATTTTCTGACCAAGGCGGTCTATGGCAGTCCCTTTCTCCAATCAACCTCAATCTTCTTTGGTTCAAATTCCTTTCCTTTTGGTCAAGTCTTCTTGCGCATCCTGATCAACCATGAACCACTGCCAACGCTTTTTTGTCAACCGCTCATTCTTAAACCAGTGCTCACCTGTAAGTGGCAGGCCCGTGGCTTGCGAAATGAACTCTTCAGTGATTTTAAATTTTAAGGACTTGACCCTAACTTGGACTTCCTTGAATGTTCTTGCAAATTCTAGCACTACACCCATGTCGAATCTATCAAATTTTTTGAGAAATGGCAGGAACCCAGTTTCTTGCAAAAGTGCAAGACTATTCCTATACTCATCAATTTGTTCAATATCCTGTAGCGATAGTGGTTCACTCCTCTCGGGTGCCATTTCGAACCTCTTCCACTTCACCGATCAGACTTTCAAAAAACTTCTAGGGTAACTCCAACATTCACTGAGAATTCTGTACCGAAGGTTCCTTGCCTTCTGTCTTTGTAGACCTGCTTACCTGGCTATGATGGAATAGTCCTTCCACTTTGGATGTAGATCCATGTCAACAATCATTGTTATAGGTGAATAGCGATGATTGGATATAGTGGCAGTATGGGTGGTGGTGATGCAATGGCTAGAATGATCTGATCATAGGTAGGTTAATGATGGTAGGATAGTGCGAAATAATTGCAAAGAGGGTGAGTGCAGGGTATCGGATGGAGTACCCTTCCACAGTCATCATCATAATTCAATCGGACCTATTTTCAACATTTATTAAAAGAGATTAGGTTTCAGTGCTACACACCTTGCACTTTAAAAATCTATCCCTAGATTAGTAATTAATGAAACAAAGCATCAATTTAAAACATGGAGTGAGTTATCATATCAACATATGTACAAAAATACAGGCCCATAGATCTTTGATAAACCATTTCAGGACTGTGTAAATTGCTCCCACAGTCAATTGTATCTCTGCACCAGACTTGCTTGCACTCATGCTTGAACTACGGTGTGCTTGCACCAGAGAATTTTACCAAATAGAAACTCTGATAGGACATACTTCTGTAGATGGACTTTTAAAAAAATTTCCTCATTATACAAGAAAAATTTATTCGCCATCCTTTGGTGCTTCTCGACATGCCTTCTGAATGACTGCATCAAATTCTGCAATCAACTTATGAGGGAATAAAGAAGTGGGAAAGGGGTAAAAATTTCAAAATGGGAAGGAATATTACAGTAGGGATTTTAGAACGATATCATCAAGAGGGATAAACGAAATGGGATGTGGGAAAAAAATTCAAGGGAGAAGAGGGATTCTATGAATCGGGTAAGGGTGGTTTCTTGGAAGAAAGAGGAAGGTAATTCATTGGGGAATTTAGAAAAGAAACTAGTGGGACATTTTGAAATGGGAAATAGAAGAATATTTTACCTTGAAGTCTACCTACACTGGTGCAAGAAAAATAACTGCAGCGGGAAGTAAGCGTTTACTTGGAAAAAATGTCCATGCTAGTTACCCCAAACTTGGGTAAGGGCTCGGTTTCGTGAACCTGCTTCTTCTTGGTGGCAACCAACATATCTAAAATTCAAGTAACATTCCCTTTTTATGAAAATTTTTTATCTTCCTGCCAGCATGCTGGTTTTTAGGTTGATCCTTCTGCAATCATGTCAGTCAACTGGTTTTCACAATTATAGGAAATTTTTTCCTTTTATACTTTTTATTTTTGTCATTTTTCATTTTATTTTCCTTTGATTTATTTTTTTTAAATAAGGACAATAAGGAATCAATTCTTCAATAGGTCGGTGTTATCTCCTACCAACTCCTTTTTAAATGGCTGTTGGACTTGCTGCATAAAATCTCCTTTAGTAAGGGGCTAAAAATATACCTTCAATCTATGCCCATTTACGAGGAACACTAAATTCCATCCATCAATAGTTTTGATTTCTACTGCTCCATTTTCAAACACTTTGACCACCTCATAGGGTCCCATCTAGCATGTATGGAATTTTCCTTTAAAATGTTTGAATCTTGATCATAAAGGAGCACCCAATCACCTGGTTGGAATTGCTTTTTCTGAATGGACTTGTCATGCCACTTCTCGCACTATTGTTGAACCAAGATGTTTTTTTGAACAACATCCCTTCAGATTTCATCTTACTCATTCAATTGTAGAAGGAATTGCTACAGTGCCTCAGAGAGATCTAGCCCCAATTAGACTACAGTCCTGAAAGTCTTGATCTGGAATTCTATCGGCAAAAGGACTTGTTTCCCATACACCAGCTTATATGGTGTGTGTCCCATGCTGTTTCTCCAGGTGGTCCGATAGGCCCACAATGCTTCTGGTAATTTGTCAACCCAATTCTTTCTATTCATATTTATAGTCTTTGTGAGGATAAACTCAATCACCTTATTTGTGGATTCTACCTGGCCATTTGCTTGCCGGTGATATGGTGTTGATTTCTTGTGTCGGATTTTGTACTTCTCCATTACACCCTGTAGCAGATTAGAAATAAACTTCGATCCATTGTGTTATAGACATTTTTGTGCCTTACAGCATGAAGCATGAAATGTCCATAATATAAGGGATCCAAAGTCCCTAAACATGTTGTTCCTACCCCTAGAGGAACAAGGCCAGCAAACCACAGCACTCAACAAAAGTTCTCCACCTGAAAACACTCAAAAACAAGGCAATTCTGGATCATGTCAACTGCTCCACTAAGCATCTGCGCTGAATGTCAACTGTTCCATTGTCTACCTGCGTTGAATGTCAACTCCAAAGAAGGCTACCTGCGCTGGGCGAGTTTGGACATGTGGCAGAGTCATTCCTCAAGGTGTCAACGCCCAGGAAGCTTCCAAAATGACACTTGGATCAGGGAATTCGACTGGTGATGAGTAAGAGGTTCCAAATCTCCAAGTGGAAGCAAGAACCTCCAAGTGGACTTAAGAACTGAAGTGGGAGAGGACACTAGTCAGCTTCATGCCAGCCTCAAGCTGACTCATCCTTTCTCCAAAACTCCTATATATAGATCTCTCTCATGAGGTCTAAGGAGGCTGGAATCTTGTGAATGTAAAGAATTGTTGTTGGTTTGAGTTTAGAACTATTGGGTGATTTGCTTTGAAGGAGGTGAAGAGGATATTTCTTTCTGCTGGGAAGGTGATGCTGGATTGGGCCTCTTATGGTTGTATCACTTCCTGAATCTTACTTCTTCCATTAATAAAGCATTTGAGGTTCTTCTATATGCATGTGTCTCAATGGTGTATTGTTATACTTGTGTATTTGATTTATTCTAATCCTTGAATCAATTATGAATGTATGCTTCTTGTAGTTTCCCTCTCTTGCCATTTTGCAGGATCTTGGTGTAGCTGGGCCAGTGAAAGAGCAAGGAGCTGGGGGCAAGCAGCAAAGAGAGAAGATTGGATCAATCATTAGCGAAAGACATTGGTTAGTGGATCTCTTTCTCCCCTCTTTTACATCTCATAAAGAAGTAATCTTGGATAGCTTTGCTTTGATTGTTGCTAAGGAACTATCACCCTTAGAGTGGGATAGGGTCATTCCGTATTGGATACTTTTCCCAACAACACATTGTCAGAAACAATTTCTCTAGGTACACCAAATTTAGTAAAGATTTTAGTAAAAAGAAAATCAACAACTACTCTTTTAGTAGCAAAAGAAACAGCTTTAGCTTCTACCCATTGTGTAACAAAATCTATACAAACCAAGATATGCTTTTTATTTGATGATGAAGGATTTATTTGTCCTACAAAATCAATAGCCCATTCTCTAAAAGGCTCAATCATAACTTGAGGACGTAAAGGAATATCATTGGTTTGGTTAGGCTAGCCAATTCGCTGACAGCTATCACACCACTTGATGTATTGCTAAGCATCCTTAAACAAGGAAGGCCAAAAACAACCAGATCATAACACTTTGTATGCAGTTTTCTTATCAGAATATGCAGTACTTTTCTGAATGATATTTCACTTTTCACGAGTAGATAAGTGGGGTGGTAAATCTCTAGTGACTAAATAGTTAGCTATATCAACAAACCATGGAGACTTTGTTGACACAACAAAAAGATGTTCGTCAGGAAAATCATCATGAACAAGAATTGCTTCACTAGGATTATTTAATCTTGAAACATAATCTACTACTACATTTGATTTCCCTAGTCTATCAACAATAGTAATATTAAATTCCTGTAATAATAGCAACCACCTAGTCACTCTACCACTAGTTAATGGTTTATTCATCAAATATCTTATAGCAGACTGATCAGTATGTACAAAAACTTCATATCCTGTAATAATATGTCTGAATTTATTAATAGAAAAAATTACAGCTAAAAACTCTTTCTCAGTAACAATATAATTGAGTTCAACGGGTGACAAGTTTTTACTAATGAAATAAATAGCATAAGATTATTTGTCTTCTTCTTGTCCTAAAGCTGCACCAATAGCAGTATCTGAGGCATCAGAGGAAATATGGAATGGCAGGGACCAATTTGTTCCTCTTGTTATCACTCAGGTTGTTCCCAGAAGTTGTAAGAAAGGGAATACGGCTGAGGTAACCATAGACCAATCCTTTAAATAAAGATTCTAGCTAATATGTACCCAGAGAGGGCTCTCTCTTTATGATTTAGCTTTGTTTTTTAAAGGTATTAGGCTAGTTATGAAGTACAAGGGTTTTGTTTTGAGTTTGGGTGGTGAGATTCAATAGAGCATTGAGGCAAAACTGAAGAGTTCAGTCCATTGGGCATGATGGAGTCAAAAGAAATAGGTTTCCTGGATTCGGTTTTTAACAAAGGATGGCATCACAGAGCAAGGTAGTCAAACATGGAACAATTTAATGGTTGGAATCAGATGGAATGGACTTAAATGGGTGAAGGGCAGTCAAGAATCCTTCATCATATTGACATAGGGAAAATGGATGATTACTGTTAAGGAGAAATTAAGAATTCCTTAGCAAATACTCAACGTGAAAGAATCAGGGGAAACAAGAGCAATTAAGAATTCACTGTTTATACTAATTCTGCAGAAAACATAGAGAATAATAAAGACTGAAAAGAGAGTGCAGTTAAGTAAATTCTGAATTAATCTTTCTCTTTATCATTCAGATCATGAAACATAAATGACATAATAGACAAGAGAACTATAAAACACAAGATATAAGGGTACTTATTGATCCATAGGTTGATTCAAGAATTCGGTGACAAGTCTTCTGCATCAATTCTTCATCCAGTAGGCCAAACAACAGTTTGATCCCAACAACTTTTATTCCAGAAGTTTAGTATTACAGCAAGGTCTAAGAAATCTACACATACCCAACCTCTTCAAAACTCTGATGAAGGGGGTCTTTATACAACAAAAATATGTACAAAAAATATCTCATAAAAGCTCTAAGATAATATCTAAGTTTAACCTAAAGTAATATACAAGAAAAGTAAAAATAGCTAACTTATGTTGTGCTAGAGGCTAGCTCTTTAGGGTTCAGCTTGCAGGTGTCCTTTGTAGCTCTGTGCCGACTATTTGTCTTAACTGATGCATTAATTCTGATCTGTTTTCCTTAGTCAGCTCAAATACTCTTTAATGCTAATTTGATTTGTCTTTAATTCTGCACTGCTACTCTTTATGGCTCCTCTGATACTCTTTGACTTGTTTTGTACCCTGTTAAATGCCGAACTGACCTTGCTCACTGCTACATGGCAAAAAAATAAGACTGCAACGTGTCTTCTTTCTTCTCGTAAATCATGTCTTAGAAGGTTCACACTGACTGCAGCATGTATCCCTATTTATCTCTGTTTCCCTCTTCTGCGAGCTTGGGAATCGCTTTGTTTGCTTTAAACTGTTCTAAGAGGAAGAAAAACTGCAAAATGGTCGGTTGAATGGTAGTGTTGGAAAGCTTGCTTTTGTAGCTATGCTGGTCGAAGGCGGTAGAAACTGGAGCTGAGTCGATTTTAAGCTTGGAGCACGCGGGCGCTATATGCAGAAAATATAACATAAATGACCTTTTTTTTACCCTTTATTGACAAAATGATTTTTGGCGAGAAAAATTGATTTTTTGGATGGGTGACGTAAGCATGACGTTGGTAGGGGTACGGTATGGATGACGTGGCAGGTGATGTCAGCGAGGGGTCAGCAGAAGGGCGGCAAGCTGTTTTTCCCACACCGCCTTTGGGCTTGAGCAGTTTCAGGTGGAGGGGCAGCGAGCAGGAAGAGAGCATGATGCGTGGACTTGTATGGGTAGTAATACTGGCGGTTCCCTGCGACTTAAACATCAGCAGTCAGGGGGGGGGTCGTGAAATAGATCTCAGCCATCGGATGCGAGGTTTGAGATCGGACAATGGATGCTTATAGAACAAGGTGGGAGATTAATGCGCAGGGGATGCATTAAACAGTGTTTTTAATGGTTTCGGGGTGATTTTTATTGGTTCACAGGGTGTTAAAGTTAGGTTATTAACTAACGAAAGGTTAATTAATCTGGAGGTTTTGCGTGCGGAGGTTATTAATAAGCTCCTAATTAACTATTAATCCTTCATTTATACAATATTATTGTTTATTTAACCGGGGCGACGAATTAATATTTGGGGATTATAATATATACATATTACGGGGTAGGGTAAATGATTTTATCCAGGAGATAATATAATAAAGTTAATGGTTAATGTGAATTCGAAAAATAGAAAAGTGCTAAGTTATAATGTTACAAAACTTAGGCAAAAAGGGAAAAACAAGGGTTTATGTGATATTTGTACAAATTTCCTAAGTAAAATGGGGCTTTTACTTAGGCAAATGATGAAATGGAATGAGTGGATTAGTGATATTAAGTAGATCTTAATATCATTGGGGAAGTTAGTAAATGATTGGGGAGAAGTGTGAAGGGGAGTTAGTCATGCCTCACTTGAGCTGCTCTAAAATATCTGCCATGGCACTTGTGATAGAGATAAGATTAACACGTTTTTAAGAGACAAAACCTATCACAAGTCTCATTCTGCAACTTCATCTACCTACCCAACCTACTTGGCCTAGCATTTTTTCTTCTTTCTTGGGTGCACTTAGATTGGCAAACCCTTATCAACTTTTCTTTTCTTTTGCATGATAAGTCTGCACTTATTTCTTCCAAGGGTTCAGATTAAACTGTTGAGCTCCTTTGCTTCTCTACCTATCTACTTATCTGCCAAGATTAAACAGTTTGCGCATATTTTTATTCTCTATCTCTAAAACATGAAATTCAAACATGAACTAGCCAAGATTAAGCTGTTTGGCCATTCACCAATTGTTGAAAAAATTTTGAACAAGCTGTACGTGATGCTTTACTTACAGAAAATGAAATGGTAGTGGCATTTGGACTTGCACACTTTCCTGGTCTTTTTTATTTGGGGTTCATTTTTTCATTTTTTATTTTGACCATTTATCTTTTCACCCTTTGATTTTTATTTTAGGGTATACCCTCTTTACATTTTTAATTTCTTTTTTTTGATAATATGGAAAACTTTACAGCAGGGAAAGGATGAACATATTATAGAGATCAACCAGTCAATCATGAAATATGACACCTATTATTATAGGAGTATAACACTGGCTCCACATGGGGATGGCTTTCCCTAGTGGAAAGTCAAGAACAGCAGGTCAGATGGCCTTTTGCATAACTTTTACTCTGCTCTGAAATCTTCATTTGTTGAATGTAGAAACTGTACAAAAGGATGCTGTAAAATATATACACTTTTCTTAAGCTGATTCAAACAACTGTACATCTATTTTGGATAGCTTTCTCTTGGATTATTTGATCTTATGTTCCTGCTCCCAAGTCCTTTTTCTACAATGTTTGATAAATTGAAATGAGGCTAAACAAAAATGATAAAGTTACTTCATTGATTTCAACATTTTCTGCACTTTCCTGCTTATTCTCATTGTTGCAATAAACAAGCTTATCACTATCTTTAAACTGCAGAAACTGAACTTCCTTACGCACATTTTAAAATCAGAATTTATCAAAAAAATGGATCAAAGTAATGTTTCAGCATTCGACCATTGACTGGTCCTTCTTCTATTTCTGTACCATCTAGGCTCTTTAGAAAGTAAGTATTGTTCCCTTGCAATGCATGGATGATAAATGGCCCTTTCCATAGGAAGTCAAACTTCCCATGTTTTCCTTTGTCTTCTCTCCCGGAATCCCCCTTTAGAACTCTGTTTCAAATGTAGAAATCTTCTGCTTTGGTCCTTTTAACAAATATCTTCTTGAGTTTTTCTTGTAGCACTTGGGATCTTTCGTGCACTTCTTTTCTGGTTTGCTGCAAATGGATGGTCTGATTTATTCTTCTTTGAATGTCATTGGGTTCCACCTGAGCTTCTTGTAGTAATTTCATTATAGGCACTCCTAAAGATGAAGGAAACACAGCTTGGATACCATAAACTAGCTCATAAGGGCTGGTTCCAATTGATCTTTTTGTAGTAAGTCTGTCTGCCCATAGTACATTTGTAAGCTTCTTGTCCCAGTTTTTTTTGTTCTCCTCCAATAGTTTCTTAATAATATTGATCAGGGTTTTATTGGTGGACTCAGTGTTGGAAATAATACTGAGAGGGGGGGGTGAATCAGTATTATCAGATCAATCAAACTTTTAATTTTCATACTCAGAAACATATACGCTACTTCAATTAAGTGAACCCGCGTGTACACGCTACTGTGTCTCATGAAACTCGCGTATATCCAGAGATCTTATAATTCAGTTAGCTTAATCTTCAGTAAATGCATCAGATCATTATTAAGCATATTAATAGTAAACAGGTGCAGGATAACAGAACAGAACATCACACAAGAGCCACACACATGAACACAAAGATATAAGGTGGAAACCCAATGTGGGTGAAAACCACCTGCTGCAAGTCATCTCAATCTTCTTCTTAATAAGAAAATCCTTTTACAATGTTTGTACTGGTGCAGTCTTATACCAGTACGGGAGCTACAACCCCCTTTGCTCTTGTACTAGCCGATCCATTTACTAGTACGCAGGCTGCTACCTGCTACAATGCTCCAAAGATCTCCTTTAGCTTTTGTACTAGCTTAGATACTAGTACGTAGGTGCTTGCCTACAATCTTCTCACCTCCAGGTACCACGTTTCATCAATTTTCAGACTAGATACACTGAAGCACAACACATAATCTGTAAGGCCACTTTTCATCCAATTTTCATACTGGACCCATAACTATCATTGAAGCTCAAAACAATCATCAAACTCTGAATCACTGAAACCCTGTTAACAACAGTCACCAGAACACAGAGCAGACACAGAACTTTGTAGTAACCATCAGATCCATCTGCAACTTCAAATATCAAGCTTTACAATGTATACGCTACTTAGATGAATCAAACCCGCGTGTATACGCGCTTTTACCAAAGACAACCCGCGTACAGATCAAAAAATAATTTCTCATAACTTGCAGCTGTACCAGACATCAGTCATACTCATAACACTTATAGAACAATACATGCGTCAGTATGTAGATCTAGAATAAGCATCATAAAGATAGTTCATTTCAAACCATTTGACCCCGATCTCTCCTTAGATCTAGTTCTCCATCAACCGGTGAGATCTCTCCTTAGCTCAGATCAAGCAATGCATCATCAACCCATAACCCTGTATATTGGATCTAATGCTTCATCAGATATTCAAGACATTTCAGATACTCTTGCCTAATGATTTCCTTCTCCTTATATAGCCTTAGGCCTTGTTCAATACCAAGAGCCAAAACCATAGAAATCCAATACCATCAACTTCAAAACTAGGGATCAACACGTCCATCGAGACACCAAGGTCCAAAACCATAGGCACAACTTTCAAGGAATAACCGCCGTGGACCAAAGGTACTTTTCCACATACACGCGCTTTTGCTGAAGCCAACCTGCGTGTACACGCGACTTGGGCTTAACGAACCTGCGTGTATGAACTTTCTCTTCTTCTTATAGTCTGATCATCAATTCCTTGCTGCTGACCTTCTGTACTATGATTTGTCATCAGTGAGGTTTGCCATCAAGGACAACACTTATCTCATAATGCCAACAATCTCCCCCTTTGGACTTGATGGCAAAGCTAACTTGTCACACTTAGAATTAGCATCTGATTCCTTTGAGCTGTCCTCCATCAGTCACATCTGATATCTCTTCTGAAGATTCATCATCTGATTCCTTTGAGCTGTCCTTCATCAGTCACATCTGATATCTCTTCTGAAGATTCACCCAGTTATACATAAGTGAGATATTCTTCTATGAGAGGGTTGCCATCAAGTACAACACATGCATCATAATGCCAACAATCTCCCCCTTTGGACTTGATGGCAACAACACCAAATCACTCTCCCCCTTTGACATCAAGGGCAAAGGGTGGACCAAGATATTCTCTTCCTTTGCTGAATCATTCCACTGTCCATACTCCCCCTGAGTGCCTGCTGAAATCTCTGAATAGTCTCCCCCTTTGTATATGCCAAGGTGTACCAATCTGTCCATGCTCCCCTGAGTACATGCTGAATCTCTATTCTTGCTAAAGTGTGTTGATCATGCTCTCCCTGACTGTAAGCAAGGTCTACAAAAGATGTTCTTCAAGAAGAACATGACTCTATACATCATAAAGGACCTTCCTATCACCAAAGACTCATACATACATCCATCTCTCAACTAAGTGAGGATATACAAAAATTGACTCATCCACCCAACCAAGTGGGGATACATCAAAAGTTTACATATGACAACCAATCATATTGCATCAATCATCCCAGGCATAGTGGGGAAACCAAAATAGGCCGTTACATGACCTCGACACCATGAAAGAGATACCACAAAAGAGATATATGACATAGAGACGAAAGACCAAGATTTATGAAAGTTACTATCAGCATCTGATAATCACCATTCAGATCAGCAACCAATTTCACCTTTGTTCCACTTGAAACCAACAACAAATGTGAACTAGAACCAAAAGCTTTAAGATAATGCCAACAATGCATCATTGGAAGATTATCTGCTCCCTCTGAACCTGTGCCAGATGGTCTTTGTCAGACCCATATCAGAAACTTCTCATTCTGAGTTTGACCCACTGATTTCCTTCAAATTATCATATATGCGACTGTATCTTCATAAACAAGCATATATACGCGGATTGTCCTTATCCAACTCGCGTATACCAATTTCCATATCAGCAACCTGTAAATGTCCTGTAGAGAATAAGTCATCAACCTATAACAAGGTAAGTCTGCATCAATTCATCCCTTTGAACAGAATTCAGAGTCATTCATATGTGTGAAACCACCATAGCCATTTCATCAAGCTCTACATGATCCAAGTATCATTACTTGGGAACATCTGCATATGTAAGTATAAACCTATCATCATATAGATAAGAACTCATCACCATTTCTCTAATAAAGCAACTTTGAGTAGTCATCCATGTATCAGCATTATGTATCTTGAGCTCAAGCTCATTTGACAAAACTTCTTGATATCATCAACAACAACAATCCTTATCCACAAGAGTGCCTGCATTATAACTGTATGATTTTTATGCATATGACAACAGCAGTATATGAGTGACCCATCATCAAGTGAGGAAGATGAATATTCAATCTTTGTACTTCTTCTTGTCCTTATGAAGATCACCATGTAAGCACCATATATGCATCATCAAAGAATCATCCATAAATCTGATCTGAACATCAACTATGTAACCCCAAGAATCATATGAGATTTTATCATAGACAACTCACAACCACATCATAGCAAGATATATCATTTAGCCATATAAGAATCATCACCAAGGATTATTAACCATAATGCCAACAATGAATTACTAAAGGCATATGCTCCCCCTCAACCAGTGCCATCTGTTAGATCTGATCATGCATAAGCATCAAAACATCATCATCCTCAAGTTACGATCAAAACACTTCTAGACATCATACAAGTAACAAAACATTTCCACACATCCTCAGCAGACTGTAACCAATAGAGCAAATAATAGACTGAATCATATCAGATCCTTTTTCTGATCCTGTTCCCACTGCTTTTCCTCAGACTGACATATACGCGACTTTGCAGTGTCTAACTCGCGTATATACGCGACTTCCCTTTAAGGAACTTGCGTATGAGATTCAGGACACTGAAGTTTTACACTTTCAGCTCCCCCTGAGTCTGATATGTCTGTGCTGTGCTGTGTCTCAGTACATTGTGCTGACTGTACTTCCTTCTTCCTCCATATCTTCAAGTGTGATGAGGTTTTCTCCTTTTGGTGTGATGTCCATCCTTTGTTCCTGCATTCCTTTGCTATATGTCCAATCGTGTTACATGCATAACATCTTACATATTTCATATTCCTCCTGTAGCAATCAGTGGCTTTGTGACCAAACATATTGCAAGCAAAGCAATATCCATTAAAGTACCTTGAATGTGATGATCTTTCTACATGATGGTCTTGAACCCTTCTTCTTCCACATCTAGCTGCAACATGTCCAAGATTATGACATACATAACATTCAACATTATTCATAGGAGGAGTAAACGATTTTCTTTGAGGAGTCTCTTTCCTTGATTGTTGATGGGGTTGACCTTTCATCTCTCTTTTGATCATTTTATTTTTCTCTTTAGAGTTCCTTGCCTCACCTTGTGAACTAGATTCACCTTCAACAGATTCATGGAAACCAAGACCAGTCTTGATAGCAGGAGACCTTTGACTACTAAGAATATCATCCAAGACTTTAGAACTATCTTGAAATCGTAACAGTTTATCCTTTTCTTCTAATTTACCTTTCAAGATATTTACCTCAACTTGAAGTTGTTCCTCCTTTTCTAGACATTGCTTCTTCATGTCTTCTCCATCTTTTCTTCCTTCTTCCATTTGTTGCCTTAGATTGAGTATCTCCTTTTCTTGCTTTTCATACAGATCCTGTTGAATTTGACGAACTCTGAAGGCACATTCCAACTGTGATTTTAAGCTGATGACTTCGTTGTCTTGTTTTTCAATTGCTTGGTGTAGATCTTCATTCTGATTCTTGGATTCTTCAAGATCTTCCTTTAGTGAGAGGATCGTAGCTTCAAGATTTTCATAGTAGCTGGATCTATCTTTGAGTTTCTTGATGGTTGTGCTTCTTTCATTGACTTCTTTTCTTAATGATGTCACTTCATGCTGCAATTTTTGACATTGGTCTTCCTTGTCCTTGAGTAGCTTTCTTACCTTGTTTCCTTCTTCTAGTTGGGCCTTTAGTTTGGTAACTTCTTCTTTGAAAGCACATTCCCTTTTGTTCAATAGATCTTGTTGATCTTTAACTTTGTCTGTAAGCCTTCTAAATACTGCCTCTATTTGATACTTTTCTTGCTCACCCATAAAAGCATGTTCAGTAGTTTCACTATCACTTCCATCACTTTCACAAGGAAATATAGCAGGAACATCAGAGGATAACACATTCATACCTGATAATGATTCTGAATCTGATTCTGAATCTGAAGAGCCTCTTATACCTAATCCCCAATCGATTCTCCCACTGTCATAGTCCTTCTGAGATGTCTTCTTCTTCTTATGAGCTTGCTTCTTAAGCTTCTTTCCCATTGTTCCACGGATCTCCTTCAAGCGATCAAGCTTCTATCAAAGGACCTGCTCTAATACCAATTGTTGGAAATAATACTGAGAGGGGGGGGTGAATCAGTATTATCAGATCAATCAAACTTTTAATTTTCATACTCAGAAACATATACACTACTTCAATTAAGTGAACCCGCGTGTACACGCTACTGTGTCTCATGAAACTCGCGTATATCCAGAGATCTTATAATTCAGTTAGCTTAATCTTCAGTAAATGCATCAGATCATTATTAAGCATATTAACAGTAAACAGGTGCAGGATAACAGAACAGAACATCACACAAGAGCCACACACATGAACACAAAGATATAAGGTGGAAACCCAATGTGGGTGAAAACCACCTGCTGCAAGTCATCTCAATCTTCTTCTTAATAAGAAAATCCTTTTACAATGTTTGTACTGGTGCAGTCTTATACCAGTACGGGAGCTACAACCCCCTTTGCTCTTGTACTAGCCGATCCATTTACTAGTACGCAGGCTGCTACCTGCTACAATGCTCCAAAGATCTCCTTTAGCTTTTGTACTAGCTTAGATACTAGTACGTAGGTGCTTGCCTACAATCTTCTCACCTCCAGGTACCACGTTTCATCAATTTTCAGACTGGATACACTGAAGCACAACACATAATCTGTAAGGCCACTTTTCATCCAATTTTCATACTGGACCCATAACTATCATTGAAGCTCAAAACAATCATCAAACTCTGAATCACTGAAACCCTGTTAACAATAGTCACCAGAACACAGAGCAGACACAGAACTCTGTAGTAA
Organism: Pinus tabuliformis; assembly: GCA_031772625.1. Classification (NCBI taxonomy): domain Eukaryota; kingdom Viridiplantae; phylum Streptophyta; class Pinopsida; order Pinales; family Pinaceae; genus Pinus; species Pinus tabuliformis. The sequence goes on along the minus strand of CM062815.1, from coordinate 199,813,317 downwards.
CCATCAGATCCATCTGCAACTTCAAATATCACGCTTTACAATGTATACGCTACTTAGATGAATCAAACCCGCGTGTATACGCGCTTTTACCAAAGACAACCCGCGTACAGATCAAAAAATAATTTCTCATAACTTGCAGCTATACCAGACATCAGTCATACTCATAACACTTATAGAAGAATACATCCGTCAGTATGTAGATCTAGAATAAGCATCATAAAGATAGTTCATTTCAAACCATTTGACCCCGAGCTCTCCTTAGATCTAGTTCTCCATCAACCGGTGAGATCTCTCCTTAGCTCGATCAAGCAATGCATCATCAACCCATAACCCTGTATATTGGATCTAATGCTTCATCAGATATTCAAGACATTTCAGATACTCTTGCCTAATGATTTCCTTCTCCTTATATAGCCTTAGGCCTTGTTCAATACCAAGAGCCAAAACCATAGAAATCCAATACCATCAACTTCAAAACTAGGGATCAACACGTCCATCGAGACACCAAGGTCCAAAACCATAGGCACAACTTTCAAGGAATAACCGCCGTGGACCAAAGGTACTTTTCCACATACACGCGCTTTTGCTGAAGCCAACCTGCGTGTACACGCGACTTGGGCTTAACGAACCTGCGTGTATGAACTTTCTCTTCTTCTTATAGTCTGATCATCAATTCCTTGCTGCTGACCTTCTGTACTATGATTTGTCATCAGTGAGGTTTGCCATCAAGGACAACACTTATCTCATAATGCCAACAATCTCCCCCTTTGGACTTGATGGCAAAGCTAACTTGTCACACTTAGAATTAGCATCTGATTCCTTTGAGCTGTCCTCCATCAGTCACATCTGATATCTCTTCTGAAGATTCATCATCTGATTCCTTTGAGCTGTCCTTCATCAGTCACATCTGATATCTCTTCTGAAGATTCACCCAGTTATACATAAGTGAGATATTCTTCTATGAGAGGGTTGCCATCAAGTACAACACATGCATCATAATGCCAACAATCTCCCCCTTTGGACTTGATGGCAACAACACCAAATCACTCTCCCCCTTTGACATCAAGGGCAAAGGGTGGACCAAGATATTCTCTTCCTTTGCTGAATCATTCCACTGTCCATACTCCCCCTGAGTACCTGCTGAAATCTCTGAATAGTCTCCCCCTTTGTATATGCCAAGGTGTACCAATCTGTCCATGCTCCCCCTGAGTACATGCTGAATCTCTGTTCTTGCTGAAGTGTGTTGATCATGCTCTCCCTGACTGTAAGCAAGGTCTACAAAAGATGTTCTTCAAGAAGAACATGACTCTATACATCATAAAGGACCTTCCTATCACCAAAGACTCATACATACATCCATCTCTCAACTAAGTGAGGACATACAAAAATTGACTCATCCACCCAACCAAGTGGGGATACATCAAAAGTTTACATATGACAACCAATCATATTGCATCAATCATCCCAGGCATAGTGGGGAAACCAAAATAGGCCGTTACATGACCTCGACACCATGAAAGAGATACCACAAAAGAGATATATGACATAGAGACGAAAGACCAAGATTTATGAAAGTTACTATCAGCATCTGATAATCACCATTCAGATCAGCAACCAATTTCGCCTTTGTTCCACTTGAAACCAACAACAAATGTGAACTAGAACCAAAAGCTTTAAGATAATGCCAACAATGCATCATTGGAAGATTATCTGCTCCCTCTGAACCTGTGCCAGATGGTCTCTGTCAGACCCATATCAGAAACTTCTCATTCTGAGTTTGACCCACTGATTTCCTTCAAATTATCATATACGCGACTGTATCTTCATAAACAAGCGTATATACGCGGATTGTCCTTATCCAACTCGCGTATACCAATTTCCATATCAGCAACCTGTAAATGTCCTGTAGAGAATAAGTCATCAACCTATAACAAGGTAAGTCTGCATCAATTCATCCCTTTGAACAGAATTCAGAGTCATTCATATGTGTGAAACCACCATAGCCATTTCATCAAGCTCTACATGATCCAAGTATCATTACTTGGGAACATCTGCATATGTAAGTATAAACCTATCATCATATAGATAAGAACTCATCACCATGTCTCTAATAAAGCAACTTTGAGTAGTCATCCATGTATCAGCATTATGTATCTTGAGCTCAAGCTCATTTGACAAAACTTCTTGATATCATCAACAACAACAATCCTTATCCACAAGAGTGCCTGCATTATAACTGTATGATTTTTATGCATATGACAACAGCAGTATATGAGTGACCCATCATCAAGTGAGGAAGATGAATATTCAATCTTTGTACTTCTTCTTGTCCTTATGAAGATCACCATGTAAGCACCATATATGCATCATCAAAGAATCATCCATAAATCTGATCTGAACATCAACTATGTAACCCCAAGAATCATATGAGATTTTATCATAGACAACTCACAACCACATCATAGCAAGATATATCATTTAGCCATATAAGAATCATCACCAAGGATTATTAACCATAATGCCAACAATGAATTACTAAAGGCATATGCTCCCCCTCAACCAGTGCCATCTGTTAGATCTGATCATGCATAAGCATCAAAACATCATCATCCTCAAGTTAGGATCAAAACACTTCTAGACATCATACAAGTAACAAAACATTTCCACACATCCTCAGCAGACTGTAACCAATAGAGCAAATAATAGACTGAATCATATCAGATCCTTTTTCTGATCCTGTTCCCACTGCTTTTCCTCAGACTGACATATACGCGACTTTGCAGTGTCTAACTCGCGTATATACGCGACTTCCCTTTAAGGAACTTGCATATGAGATTCAGGACACTGAAGTTTTACACTTTCAGCTCCCCCTGAGTCTGATATGTCTGTGCTGTGCTGTGTCTCAGTACATTGTGCTGACTGTACTTCCTTCTTCCTCCATATCTTCAAGTGTGATGAGGTTTTCTCCTTTTGGTGTGATGTCCATCCTTTGTTCCTGCATTCCTTTGCTATATGTCCAATCGTGTTACATGCATAACATCTTACATATTTCATATTCCTCCTGTAGCAATCAGCGGCTTTGTGACCAAACATATTGCAAGCAAAGCAATATCCATTAAAGTACCTTGAATGTGATGATCTTTCTACATGATGGTCTTGAACCCTTCTTCTTCCACATCTAGCTGCAACATGTCCAAGATTATGACATACATAACATTCAACATTATTCATAGGAGGAGTAAACGATTTTCTTTGAGGAGTCTCTTTCCTTGATTGTTGATGGGGTTGACGTTTCATCTCCCTTTTGATCATTTTATTTTTCTCTTTAGAGTTCCTTGCCTCACCTTGTGAACTAGATTCACCTTCAACAGATTCATGAAAACCAAGACCAGTCTTGATAGCAGGAGACCTTTGACTACTAAGAATATCATCCAAGACTTTAGAACTATCTTGAAATCGTAACAGTTTATCCTTTTCTTCTAATTTACCTTTCAAGATATTTACCTCAACTTGAAGTTGTTCCTCCTTTTCTAGACATTGCTTCTTCATGTCTTCTCCATCTTTTCTTCCTTCTTCCATTTGTTGCCTTAGATTGAGTATCTCCTTTTCTTGCTTTTCATACAGATCCTGCTGAATTTGACAAACTCTGAAGGCACATTCCAACTGTGATTTTAAGCTGATGACTTCGTTGTCTTGTTTTTCAATTGCTTGGTGTAGATCTTCATTCTGCTTCTTGGATTCTTCAAGATCTTCCTTTAGTGAGAGGATCGTAGCTTCAAGATTTTCATAGTAGCTGGATCTATCTTTGAGTTTCTTGATGGTTGTGCTTCTTTCGTTGACTTCTTTTCTTAATGATGTCACTTCATGCTGCAATTTTTGACATTGGTCTTCCTTGTCCTTGAGTAGCTTTCTTACCTTGTTTCCTTCTTCTAGTTGGGCCTTTAGTTTGGTAACTTCTTCTTTGAAAGCACATTCCCTTTTGTTCAATAGATCTTGTTGATCTTTAACTTTGTCTGTAAGCCTTCTAAATACTGCCTCTATTTGATACTTTTCTTGCTCACCCATAAAAGCATGTTCAATAGTTTCACTATCACTTCCATCACTTTCACAAGGAAATATAGCAGGAACATCAGAGGATAACACATTCATACCTGATAATGATTCTGAATCTGATTCTGAATCTGAAGAGCCTCTTATACCTAATCCCCAATCGATTCTCCCACTGTCATAGTCCTTCTGAGATGTCTTCTTCTTCTTATGAGCTTTCTTCTTAAGCTTCTTTCCCATTGTTCCACAGATCTCCTTCAAGTGATCAAGCTTCTATCAAAGGCCCTGCTCTGATACCAATTGTTGGAAATAATACTGAGAGGGGGGGGTGAATCAGTATTATCAGATCAATCAAACTTTTAATTTTCATACTCAGAAACATATACGCTACTTCAATTAAGTGAACCTGCGTGTACACGCTACTGTGTCTCATGAAACTCGCGTATATCCAGAGATCTTATAATTCAGTTAGCTTAATCTTCAGTAAATGCATCAGATCATTATTAAGCATATTAACAGTAAACAGGTGCAGGATAACAGAACAGAACATCACACAAGAGCCACACACATGAACACAAAGATATAAGGTGGAAACCCAATGTGGGTGAAAACCACCTGCTGCAAGTCATCTCAATCTTCTTCTTAATAAGAAAATCCTTTTACAATGTTTGTACTGGTGCAGTCTTATACCAGTACGGGAGCTACAACCCCCTTTGCTCTTGTACTAGCCGATCCATTTACTAGTACGCAGGCTGCTACCTGCTACAATGCTCCAAAGATCTCCTTTAGCTTTTGTACTAGCTTAGATACTAGTACGTAGGTGCTTGCCTACAATCTTCTCACCTCCAGGTACCACGTTTCATCAATTTTCAGACTGGATACACTGAAGCACAACACATAATCTGTAAGGCCACTTTTCATCCAATTTTCATACTGGACCCATAACTATCATTGAAGCTCAAAACAATCATCAAACTCTGAATCACTGAAACCCTGTTAACAACAGTCACCAGAACACAGAGAAGACACAGAACTCTGTAGTAACCATCAGATCCATCTGCAACTTCAAATATCAAGCTTTACAATGTATACGCTACTTAGATGAATCAAACCCGCGTGTATACGCGCTTTTACCAAAGACAACCCGCGTACAGATCAAAAAATAATTTCTCATAACTTGCAGCTGTACCAGACATCAGTCATACTCATAGCACTTATAGAACAATACATGCGTCAGTATGTAGATCTAGAATAAGCATCATAAAGATAGTTCATTTCAAACCATTTGACCCCGATCTCTCCTTAGATCTAGTTCTCCATCAACCGGTGAGATCTCTCCTTAGCTCAGATCAAGCAATGCATCATTAACCCATAACCCTGTATATTGGATCTAATGCTTCATCAGATATTCAAGACATTTCAGATACTCTTGCCTAATGATTTCCTTCTCCTTATATAGCCTTAGGCCTTGTTCAATACCAAGAGCCAAAACCATAGAAATCCAATACCATCAACTTCAAAACTAGGGATCAACACGTCCGTCGAGACACCAAGGTCCAAAACCATAGGCACAACTTTCAAGGAATAACCGCCGTGGACCAAAGGTACTTTTCCACATACAGGCGCTTTTGCTGAAGCCAACCTGCGTGTACACGCGACTTGGGCTTAACGAACCTGCGTGTATGAACTTTCTCTTCTTCTTATAGTCTGATCATCAATTCCTTGCTGCTGACCTTCTGTACTATGATTTGTCATCAGTGAGGTTTGCCATCAAGGACAACACTTATCTCATAATGCCAACACTCAGCTAGACCATTACCTTGAGTGTAATAGGCTATGGAATGGCCTAAAGTGATATGATATTTGCTGCAAAAATTTATCAGTTTCTTGGATTTGAAGGCAGCAGCATTATCAATTATGATTTTTTCAGGACAACCAAATCTAGACAAGATGTTGGTTTCCACGAATCCTATGATCACTGTACCATTAGCTTGTCTAGTAGGTATGGCTTCTATCCATTTTGTAAAATAGTCCGTAGCAGTAAGGATCCATTTGTGTTGGCCAGAAGAGGGAGGATGGATTTCTCCAATGAAGTCTAAACCCCATTGTTGAAATGGCTTTTCGATGGAAATTGGTCTTAAGGGAAAGGGTAATAGTTTTCTTTTGCCTTCAAAAATTTGGCATTTGTTGCGAACAGTAACAAACTTGTTTACATCAGCGAACAAGGTTGGCCAGTAAAATCCAGCCCTTAGGATTTTGTCTGCGTTTGATTTCCAGTAAAGGTGTCCACCACAGTCCCTTGCATGAAATTTTTTGAGAACTTTGTCAGCTTCTTCTTTTATTAGACAATTTAACAAAACACATTCATGATTTTTCCAAAAAAGAACACCATCTATAATACAAAATTTTGAAGCTTTCATCCTTAAAAACCTTTTCTTTGTTCTGGATAACCTTGTAGGAGCCTGCAGGTTTAATAATACATGAATTATGTCAGCATACCAAGGTGATTCTAAGAAGGCCTGACTAATTTGTGGAGTCGCCATCTCCTATTCATTATCCAGTTCATTAATATCCAGGGCTTGAAAGTTTGTTTCAGTCATGAGTTTAGCTAATCCCTGTCCTTTTATTAGCTTTGTAGGTTTTATCTCAATGTCATACTCCAATATTTTTGCAATCCATTTACCTCATTTGCCTTCAATGCCATCCTGAGTCAGGATATCTTTTACAACAGCATTTGGCACATAAGCTATTATGTGTGAGTACAATATATAAACTCTGAAGTCTTGAATCGATTTCACAAGTGCATAAGCCTATTTTTCCATGATTTTTTAATTCAGAGGTGCATCTCTAAGTGCTTTACTGAAAAAGGCTATGGGTTTTTCACATCCATGATCATCTTTTTGAAGTAAAATAGCTGCTATGGTGTGTTTTGATGCAAATGAGAAAATTATGAATTCTTTGTCAAATTTCAGACTTGTGAGGACTAGTGTTCAGGTCAAAGTTAATTTAATTTCTTTGAATGCTTGTTTGGCTTCTATTGTCCATTTAACCTTTGAATGTTTTTTCAACATGTTGTTCAGCAGTCTAATTAATTCAGCCAAATTAGGTATGAATATTCTCAAAAATTGAATCTTCCCTAAGAAGGCTTGAAGTTCTTTGACATTTCTGGGGCGAGGTATTTGCAGAATAGCTTCAATTCTAGCAGGGTCAATTTTGATGCCATCTTTGGAGATGATGTGGCCTAAGAGTTTCCCTTCTTCTAGACCAAACAAAGACTTTTTAGGATTTAGTGAAATACCATACTGTCTACATTTTAAAAACACTTGTCTCAAATGATCTAAATGTTGCTGATCTGATTTGGAAAACACAATGATGTCATCTAGATATACAACTAGAAAATCGTGAATTTCTTTGGCAAAAGCTATGTCCATTTCTCGTTGAAAGGTTGCCCCTGCATTCTTAAGTCTGAATGGCATTTTAACGTATTTGAATGTACCCCATGGTGTTGTAAATGCATTTTTTTCTTGGTCATCAAGATGGACTAGAATCTGATTGAAACCTGAAAACCCATCCAAAAGTGAAATCCTAGATGCACCTACTACTCTTTGTAAAATGTGATCCATCTTGGGTAAAGGGTAGTTGTCCTTCAAAGAGACCTTGTTTAAATTTCTTAAGTCAACACATAACCTGATTTCCCCTGTTTTCTTTCTGGTAGGCACTAAATTAGACACCCACTCTGAAAATCTGATTGGAGCAATTATCCCTGCATCATGCATTCGTCTGATTTCTTTTTCAATTAAAGGAAGCAGTACAGGGTTGATTCTTCTGAGTTTCTATTTGAATGGTTTTTTATTTTCCTTGAGGGGTATTGTATGTTGGATAACGGAGGTGTCATAAAACTTCAGGTCTTCATAGCACCAGGCAAAAACATCTTGGAATTATTTGATCAATTCAACATACTTCAGCTTTTCATCAAGGGGCAAAGTTTTGGACAACTTTATCATTTTTGGATCGTGTTCAGTTCCTATGTTGTAGTCTTCAATATCTGCGTTTGGAGGTTCCATCTGAGGTTTCTTTGGAATGTTATTAAAATCAAAGAGATCTTCCAAAGGAGTTAATCCTTTGGGCAAATGATTGTCTTTCAGATTGATAATTTGAGATTCATCTTCAACAATCTCATTGATATCTGTTTCTTTAAGCTCTTGTATTTCCTCCTTGGTGAATTTTTTTGGATGAAGCATTTGAGTCGTGCTTTCTGCTGAAATGTTTGTTTCTATTCGATTTGCTGGATCAACTTCATTGTCTTCATCTTCATCTACATTACTGCTGGAAAATTCCTCTGCTAGCATCAAAAAATTATTGATCTATTTATTGCTTTCAAAACTTGCCAGTTCTTCAAATTGTCAGGTATTGCTAGGCTATGTCTAATTTCTATTGTGAATCGATGATTTGGTTTGAATGGTAATTTATAGGTGCTGGAAAAATTTGCTAGGCTATGAGCTTGCAAGTTATGTTTTCTTGGGATTTTGGCAAGCTGAGTTTCCAAAAATGTGTTGAGGATTTATATGGCTATTTTTCTGTATTCTTTTAATCTGGGATCATTTGTCAAGAATTTTCCTTTCATCTATTGTATGATTAAATCAGAGTCTCCTAAGACCGACACTCTAGTTGCTGCCAATTTCTTTAGCAATTTGAGACCTAGCAACAGAGCTTCATATTCAGCCATATTATTGGTGCATCTAAATTTTAATCTGTAGGCATGACCTTTAGCATGTTTGTTTTCAAGGTTGTGCACCCAGACTCCTGCCCCTACCCCTAATTTGTTGACAGAACCATCAAACTTCAAGTACCAAAGGATTTCATGTTTATGATTAGTATCTGGAATTTCAAGGATATTTTCAACAGGGAGACCTAGTTTTTTAGTTTGTTCTGACTTTTGTAACGTTTCATGATTTTTAGCAATTTCTTGGCTTCGAGCACTAGACTTTTCATCTGTAATTTTTTCTGTTTTATCTGCCAGAACTTTCAATTCATGTGAGGGGTTAATTTCAACACTGTACAGGATAAAATAATCCATATCTGAATGTACTGAGTACATAGGGAAATTTTGAGGTTTCTCTTGACTACTCGCTACATATTTCATTAAGGTTTCTCTATACAGTCTCTTTGGTTGACCAAACACTGAAATAGTAGCATAAGACATGTCTAACTGTAGAGATCCTTGAAGCTTTGCACCCCAAGATCTAGACAATAACATACCATATTTCAGTGGAATATCAGCTACTACTATGTCCATCAAAATGGTTTTGGCAGGATATTGGACTAGTGAGACACATAGATCTTTGATTAAAATGAAACATTTGACCTGACTTGAACCAAAAGAGAAAAGGTCTTTATAAGGCCTGGTGATGTCAAGGTCAATTTTTTCCATTACAGATTTAGGCATTAAGTTATGGGAAGCACCAGAATCGAACATGAAATTATGGAGTATCTTATCATGTATTTTTAAAGCCACATAGAAAGGAGGAACTTGCCCCTTTGTTGTTTTTCCATTTACTTCAGGGCCAAATATTAGTTCAGGCTGGTCATCAAAAATGTTTACTGAATCTTCGTTTACAGAAATTTTGAGTGATCTACTGATTTGACTTCTGTAGACATCATGTTTAGCTAATTCTGATAATGGAACAACTATCTTTAGTTTTCCTACTTTTGTCTCAAGGTTGAAAGGTTTTTCGGTCTGAGTGTTTGTATTTCAGACAGCTGAATTTTTTGCATTTTTCTCTTTTTCAAGAGTGCGATTATGGGCTGAAGTTTTTTCCAAATCAAGTTCTAGAGGCTCTTCTTCTTTTTCTTTAGCAGGAAAAATAGTGGAAGGTTTTCTGTTAGGTGTTTGATCATTTGATACTTCTTCAACAATTGGATTATTGGGGTTAGGATCTGTTCTTGAGAGAATATGTACAGGGGGGTTACTGGCCTTACCTTTGTTAGGCTGCTTGGTATCTTTCTGTTTGTTGCTTTCAAGGACATCTATCATTCTGCTCCTCAGATTGTATTGCTTATAGACTTCATAAATGGCTGTATCATATCCCTCTCTGAAGTCAAATGATTCCCCTAACTGAGTTTGGAATTGTTTCACAATGTGAGCTTCTTGATCTTCATGGGTCAAGAAAACTTGTTGTTCATTGTTGAGTCCCATTAAATTAATTTGAATGTCTTCTGTTGGTTCATCAGATGTTGAGGCTTCAGCGTAATTTTCATGAAATGGGAGCCTAATATTTTGGTCAGGCCCGGTCTTTCCCATGTTAGGATTTTGATTTTTTCTGAAATTTGGATTTCTCACAGTGTTGCTTGGTTGACCATCCAAGGGGATTTTCTCTCAATTGTTTCCACTCTATCTCCCATTCTATCCATTCCTTTGATAATTTCATCTAGTTTTTGTTCAACGGAAGAAGGTTCTTCTTTGAAAGGTATCCTTCTTTCGGGTCTGGCTCTAGACCATTTAGATATCAGATTGGCCACAACACTGACAACTATGCTCTGCATTTCTTCTAAGTTTCTAGGAGCTATTTCCCTAAGTTGGTATGCCATATTAGAGTCAAATGCATTAGGGAATTTGATAAAGGATAAATCTGGAGGAGGTCTGAGATTTTGAGGAATACCATTGTAGATACTATTCAATCTGGTACAGTAATCTTGGACAGTTTCTTATGTGCTTCTTCTTAGGTTCTCATATTCGAATAAAATGTGGAGAGGATCCTTCTTCTTTTCTCATATGTTCAAGAAGGTCTGATAAAGGCCTATGGGTCATTGATACTGTTTGCAGGAAGGGCTCTAATCAAGGTTCTATCATCTCCAATTAAACTTTGAACAAATACTTTCATTCTGACATCATCATCTTCAATCTCATAGTTTTCAAAATAGTCGGTCATTTTCTTAGTATGTTGTTGAGCTGTGTAAGTGCCAGTACCATCAAAATAGGTAATGTTACTTTGATAATCTTCAGGCATAGCCACTGGATTTGCAGGTAATTTTAAGGGAGTATATCGGTATGCCATGGTTGCAGAGATAACTGTGAGAGCTGGAAGAGCAGGAATAACAGTGGAAATGAAAGTTGCAGATGGAGGAGTGGAAAGGGTGGCTTGGGGTGCTAATGGTAACTTGGAGAAGCTGCAACAATGACAGAAAGGTTTGGTGTTTTTTTAGAGGTAAGCTCAGATTGACTTGCATTCTACAAATGTTTGTCAAGGTGTGAACTAGCAGAAATTTCTTGGCTTTCTTATCTTCTGACAATCCTGGAAATCAGATTAGGATTTTCAAAGACAGGTGGAGGATTAGGATCAGGACTTGATCCTGTATAGTGAGTCTTTTCTGAAGCCAGATTCTAGGTATGTTTTTGGTTTTTTCTTGAAATAGTTTTTTGACAATACAACTTTTAAGAGTCTCTTCTAGGAGGTTTTAGATATGGGAGTTTTCAACTATCTTAATGACTTTATTGAAAGAAAATCTGATCAAGAATTTGAAACAAATGTTTAAAACATAAACTAAACCGAATATAGACTAAAGCAGCATTTATTTACTTCTGTGATTGCAAAGCAAAAGCAGTTTCAAAGGCTACCTAGCTAACTTCATGCTCCATCTATAGTTTATAAAATAAATAGCAGTATCAAACAATTATTCAGGTCCCCAGTGGAGTCACCAATGATGTTATCACCCAGGTTGTTCCCAGAAGTTGTACGAAAGGGAATACAGCCGAGGTAACCACAGACCAATCTTTTAGATATAGATTCTAGCCAATCTGTACCCAGAGAGGGCTTTCTCTTTATGATTTAGCTTTGTTTTTTAAAGGTATTAGGCTAGTTATGAAGTACAGGGGTTTTGTTTTGAGTTTTGGTGGTGAGATTCAATAGAGCAGTGAATCAAAACTGAAGAGTTCAGTCCATTGGGCATGATGGAGTCAAAAGAAACATGTTTCCGGGATTCGGTTTCTAACAAGGGATGGCATCATAGAGCAAGGTAGTAAAATATGGAACAATTTAATGGCTAGAATCAGATGGAATGGACTCAAATTGGTGAAGGGCAGTCAAGAATCCTTCATCATATTGATAGAGGGAAAATGGATGATTACTGTTAAGGAGCAATTAATAATTCCTTAGCAAATACTCAACGTGAAAGAATTAGGGGAAACAGGAGCAATTAAGAATTCACTATTTATACTAATTCTGCAGAAAACACAGAGAATTATAAAGACTAAAAATAGAGTGCAGTTAAGCAAATTCTGAATTAATATTTCTCTTTATCATTCAGATCATGAAACATAAATGACATAATAGACAAGAGAACTGTAAAACACAAGATATAAGGGTACTTATTGATCCATAGGTTGATTCAAGAATTCGATGACAAGTCTTCTACATCAATTCTTCATCCAGTAGGCCAAACAACAGTTTGATCCCAACAGCTTTTATTTCAGAAATTCAGTATTACAGCAAGGTCTAAGAAATCTACACATACCCAACCTCTTCAAAACTCTAATGAAGGGGGTCTTTATACAACAAAAATATGTACAAAAAATATCTCATAAAAGCTGTGAGATAATATCTAAGTTTAACCTAAAGTAATATACAAGCAAAGTAAAAACAACTAACTTATGCTATGCTGGAGGCTAGCTCTTTAGGGTTCGGCTTGTAGGTGTCATTTGTAGCTCTGTGCCGACTATTTGTCTTAATTGATGCATTAATTCTGATCTTCTTTCCTTAGTCGGCTCGGATACTCTTTAATGTTGATTTGATTTGTCTTTAATTCTGCACTGATATTCTTTATGGCTCCTTTGATACCCTTTGACTTGTTCTGTACCCTATTAAATGCTGAACCGACCCTACTCACTGTTGCTTGGCAAAAAAATAAGACTGCAACATGTCTTCTTTCTTCTGGTAAATCATATCTTGGAAGGTTCACACTGACTACAGCATGTATCCCTGTTTACCTCTATTTCCCTCTTCTGCGAGCTTGGGAATCGCTTTGTTTGCTTTAAACTGTTCTAAGAGGAAGAAAAACTACAAAATGGCCGGTTGAATGGTAGTGTTGCAGAGCTTGCTTTTGTAGCTATGTTGGTCGGAGGTGGTTGAAACTGGAGCTGAGTTGGTTTTAAGCTTGGAGCGCGTGAGTGCTATATGCAGAATATATAACATAAATGACTTTTTTTTTACCCTTTATTGACAAAATGATTTTTGGCAGGAAAAATTGATTTGTTGGACGGGTGACATAAGCATGACGTCAATGGGGGTACGGTATGGATAACGTTGCAGGTGACGTCAGCGAGGGGTTAGCGGGAGGGCAGTAATCTGTTTTGCCCTCACCACCTTTGTGCTTGAGCGGTTTCAGGCAAAGGGGCAACGAGAAGGCCGAGAGCATGACGCGTGGACTTGTACGGGTGGTAATACCGGCGGTTCCCCGTGGCTTAAACATTGGCAATCAAGGGGGTCGCAAGATAGATATCAGCTGTCAGATGCGAGGGCTGAGATCGGACAGCGGATGCTTATAGAACAAGGTGGGAGATTAATGCGTGGGGGATGCATTAAACAATGCTTTTAATGGTTTCAGGGTGATTTTTATTGGTTCGCAGGGTGTTTAAGTTAGGTTACTAATTAACCAAAGGTTAATTAATCCTGAGGTTTTTGCATGCAGAGGTTATTAATAAGCTCCTGATGAACTATTAATCCTTCATTTATGCAGTGCTATGGTTTAGTTAACCGTGTCAGGGAATTAATATTTGGGGATTATAATATATATACATATTACAGGGCAGGGTAAATGATTTTATTCGGGAGCTAATATAATAAAGTTAATGGTTAATATGAATTTGAAAAATAGAAAGGAGCTAAGTTATAATGTTACAAAACTTAGGCAAAAAGGGAAAAATAGGGGTTTATGTGATATTTGTACAAATTTCCTAAGTAAAATGGGGTTTTTACTTAGGCAAATTATGAAATGGAATGAGTGGCTTAGTGATATTAAGCAGATCTTAATATCATTGGGGAAGTTAGTAAATGATTGGAGAGAAGTGTGAAGGGGATTTAGTCATGCCTCGCTTGAGCTGCTCGAAAATATCTGCCATGGCACTTGTGATAGAGATAAGATTAACACATTTTTAAGAGACAAAACCTATCACAAGTCTCATTCTGCAACTTCATCTACCTACCCAGCCTACTAGGGCTAGAATTTTTCTTCTTTCTTGGGTGCACTTAGACTAGAAAACCCTTATCAACTTTTCTTTTCTTTTGCATGATAAGCCTACCTAAGCTTGCACTTATTTCTTCTAAGGGCTCAGATTAAACTGTTGAGCTCCTTTGCTTCTCTACCTGTCTACTTATCTGCCAAGATTAAACAGTTTGGACAGATTTTTACTCTCTATCTCCAAAACATGAAATTCAAACATGAACTAGCCAAGATTAAGTTGTTCGGACATTAACCAATTGTGACAAAAAGTTTGAACAAGCTATACGTGATGCTTTACATATAGAAAGTGAAATGGTAGTGGCATTTGGACTTGCACACTTTTTTGGTCTTTTTTATTTGGGGTTCATTTTTTCATTTGTTTCTTTTGACCATTTATTTTTTCACCCTTTGATTTTTCTTTTAGGGTATACCCTCTTTACATTTTTTAATTTTTTATTTTTTTTTTGATAATATGGAAAAATTGCAGCATGGAAATGATGAACATATTACAGAGCTCAACTAGTCAATCATGAAATATGACACCTATTACTATAGGAGTATAACACTAACTCCACATGGGGATGGCTTTCCTTGGTGGAAAGTCAAGAACAGTAGGTCAGATGGCCTTCTGCATAACTTTTACTCTGCTTTGAAATCTTCAATTGCTGAATGTAGAAACTGTACAAAAGGATGTTGTAAAATATATCCACTTTTCTTAAGCTAATCCAAACAATTGTACATCTATTTTGGATAGCTTTCTCTTAGATTATTTGATCTTATGTACCTGCTCCCAAGTCTTTTTTCCACAATGTCCGATAAACTGAAATGAGGCTAAACAAAAATGATAAAGTTACTTCATTGATTTCAACATTTTATGCACTTTCCTGCTTATTCTCATTGTTGCAATAAACAAGCTAATCACTATCTTTAAACTGATGAACCTGAACTTCCTTATGTACATGTTGAAGTCAGAATTTATCAGAAAATTGGATCAAAGTAATGTTTTAGAATTCGACCATTGACTGGTCCTTCTTTTGTTTTTGTACCATCCAAGCTCTTTAGAAAGTAAGTATTGTTCCCTTGCAATGCATGAATGATAAATGGCCCTTTCCATAGGAAGTCAAACTTCCCATGTTTTCCTTTGTCTTCTCTCCTGGAATCCCACTTTAGAACTCTGTCTCCAATGTAGAAATCTTCTGCTTTGGTCCTTTTATCAAATATCTTCTTGAGTTTTTCTTGTAGCACTTGGGATCTTTCGTGCACTTCTTCTCTGGTCTGCTGTAAATGGATGGTCTGATTTATTCTTCTTTGAATGTCATTGGGTTCCACCAGAGCTTCTTACAGTAATTTCATTATAGGCACTCCTAAGGATGAAGGAAACACAGCATCCATACCATAAACTAGGTCATAAGGGCTGGTTCCAATTGATCTTCTTGTAGTAAGTCTGTCTGCCCATAGTGCATTTGTAAGCTTCTTGTTCCAGTTTTTTTTCTTCTCCTCCAGCAGTTTCTTAGTAATATTGATCATGATTTTATTGGAGGACTCAGCTAGACCATTACCTTGAGGGTAATAGGCTGTGGAATAGCCTAAAGTGATATGATATTTGCTACAAAAATTTATCAGTTTCTTGGATTTGAAGGCAGCGGCATTATCAGTTATGATTTCTTCAGGACAGCCAAATCTAGACAAGACGTTGGTTTCCAGGAATCCTATGATCACTATATCATTGGCTTGTCTAGCAGGGATGGCTTCTATCCATTTGGTAAAATAGTCTGTAACAGTAAGGATCCATTTGTGTTGGCCAGAAAAGGGAGGATGGATTTCTATAATGAAGTCTAAACCCCATTGTTGAAATGGCTTTTCAGTAGAAATTGGTCTTAAGGGAAAGGGTAACAGTTTTCTTTTGCCTTCAAAAATTTGGCATTTGTGGCAAGCAATAACAAACTTCTTTACATCAGTGAACAAGGTTGGCCAGTAAAATCCAGCCCTTAAGATTTTGTCTGTAGTTGATTTCCAGTAAAGCTATCCACCGCAGTCCCCTGCATGAAATTCCTTGAGAACTTTGTTAGCTTCTTCTTTTATTAGACAATTTAACAAAACACATTCATGATTTTTCCAAAAAATAACACCATCTATAATACAAAATTTTGAAGCTTTCATCTTTAAAAACCTTTTCTTTTTTCTGGATAACCCTGTAGGGGCTTGCAGGTTTAATAATACATTAATTATGTTAGCATACCAAGGTGATTCTAAGAAGGCCTGGCTAATTTGTGGAGTCGCCATCTCCTATTGGTTATCCAGTTCATTAATATCCAGGGCTCGAAAGTTTGTTTTAGTCATGAGTTTAGCTAATCCCTGTCTTTTTATCAGCTTTGTAGGTTTTATCTTAATGTCATACTCCAATAATTTTGCAATCCATTTACCTCGTTTGCCTTCAATTCCATCCCGAGTCAGGATATCTTTTACAACAGCATTTGGCACATAAGCTATTACGTGTGAGTACAATATATAAACTCTGAAGTCTTGAATGGATTTCACAAGTGCATAAGCTTGTTTTTCCATGATTTTGTAATTCAGAGGTGCATCTCTAAGTGCTTTACTGAAAAAGGATATGGGTTTTTCACATCCATGATCATCTTTTTGAAGTAAAATAGCTGCTATGGTGTGTTCTGATACAAATGAGAAAATTATGAATTCTCTGTCAAATTTCGAACTTGTGAGGACTGGTGTTTGGATCAAATCTAATTTAATTTCTTCAAATGCTTGTTTGGCTTCTATTGTCCATTTAACCTTTGAATGTTTTTTCAACATGTTGTTCAGTAGTCTAATTAATTCAGCCAAATTAGTTATGAATCTTCTCAAAAAGTTAATCTTCTCTGGGAAGGCTTGAAGTTCTTTGACATTTCTGGGGCGAGGTATTTACAAAATAGCTTTAATTCTAGTAGGGTCAATTCTGATGCCATATTTGGAGATGATGTGGCCTAAGATTTTCCCTTCTTCTAGACCAAACAGAGACTTTTTAAGATTTAGAGAAATACCACACTGTCTGCATTTTAAAAACACTTGTCTTCTAAATGTTGCTAATCTGATTTGGAAAACACAATGAGGTCATCTAGATATACAACCAGAAAATCATGAATTTCTTTGGCAAAAGCTATGTCCATTGCTCGTTGAAGGGTTGCCCCTGCATTCTTAAGTCCGGATGGCATTTTAACATATTTGAATGTACCCCATGGTGTTGTAAATGCAGTTTTTTCTTGGTCATCAGGATGAATTAGAATCTGATTGAAACCTAAAAACCCATCCAAAAGTGAAATGCTAAAAGCACCTAATACTCATTGTAAAATGTGATCCATCTCGGGTAAAGGGTAGTTGTCCTTCAAAGAGACCTTGTTTAAATTTCTTAAGTCAACACATAACCTGATTTCCCCTATTTTCTTTTTGGTAGGCACTAAATTAGACACCCACTCTGAAAATCTTATTGGAGAAATTATCCTTGCATCATGCATTCATCTTATTTGTTTTTCAATTAAAGGAAGCAGTACAGGGTTGATTCTTCTGAGTTTCTGTTTGAACGGTTTTTGATTTTCCTTGAGGGGTATTGTATGTTGGATAATAGAGGTGTCATAAGACTTCAGGTCTTCATAGCTCTAGGCAAACACATCTTGGAATTCTTTGATCAGTTCAACATACTTCAGCTTTTCATCAGGCGGCAAAGTTTTGAACAATTTTATCATTTTTGGATTGTGTTCAATTCCTATGTTGTAGTCTTCAATATCTGCTTTTGGAGGTTCCATCTGAGGTTTCTTTGGAATGTCATTAAAATCAAAGAGATCTTCCAAAGGAGTTAATCCTTTGGGCAAATGATTGTCTTTCAGATTGATAATTTCAGATTCATCTCCAATAATCTCATCGATACCTGTTTCTTTAAGCTCTTGTATTTCCTCCTTGGCGAATTTTGTTGGATGAACCATTTCAGTCGCGTTTTCTGCTGAAATGTTTGTTTCTATCTGATTTTCTAGATCAACTTCACTGTCTACGTCTTCATCCATGTTTGTGCTGGAAAATTCCTTTTCTAGCGTGAAAAAATTGTTGATCTGTTTATCGCTTTTAAACACTTGCGAGTTCTTCAAATTATCAGGTATTTCCGGCCTGTGTCTAATTTCTGCTGTGAATCGATGATTTGGTTCGAATGGTAATTTACAGCTGCTGGCAAAATTTTCTAGGCTATGAGCTTGCAAGTTATGTTTTCTTGGGATTTTGGCAAGCTGAGTTTCCCAAAATGTGTTGAGGATTTCTATGGCTGTTTTTCTGTATTCTTTTAATCTATGATCATTTGTTGAGAATTTCCCTTTTATCTGTTGTATGATTAAATCAGAGTCTCCTAAGACCGACACTCTAGTTGCTGTCAATTTATTCAGCAGTTTGAGACCTAGAAACAGAGCTTCATATTCAGCCATATTATTGGTGCATCTAAAATTTAATCTATAGGCATGACCTTCAGCATGTTTGTTTTCAAGGTTGTGCACCCAGATTCCTACCCTTGCCCCTAATTTGTTGACAGAACCATCAAACTTCAAGTACCAAAGGATTTCATGTTTATGATTAGCATCTAGCGTTTCAGGGATATTTTCAGCAAGGAGACCTGGTTTTTCAGTTTGTTCTGACTTTTGTGATGTTTCATGATTTTCAGCAATATCTTGGCTTCCAGCACTAGACTTTTTATTTTTAGTTTTTTTTGTTTTATCTGCCAGAACCTTCAATTCATGTCAGGGGTTAATTTCAGCATTGTACAGGATAAAAGAATCCATATCTGAATGTACTGAGTAGATAGGGAAATTTTGAGGTTTCTCTTGACTACTCACTACATATTTCATTAAGGTTTCTCTGTACAGTCTCTTTGGTTGACCAAACACTAAAATAGTAGCATAAGACATGTCTAACCGTAGAGATCCTTGAAGCTTTGCACCCCAAGATCCAGACAATAACATACCATATTTCAGTGGAATATCAGCTACTACTATGTCCATCAAAATGGTTTTGGTAGGATATTAAACTAGTGAGACACATAGATCTTTGATTAAACGCCAAACATTTGACTTGACTTGAATCAAAAGAGAAAAGGTCTTTATAAGGCCTGGTGATGTCAAGGTCAAGTTTTTCCATTACATATTTAGGCATTAAGTTACGGGAAGCACCAGAATCGAACATGGCATTATGGAGTATCTTATCATGTATTTTTAAAGCCACATAGAAAGGAGGAACTTGCCCCTTTGTTTTTTTCCATTTACTTCAGGGAAAAATATTAGTTCAGGCTAGTCATCAAAAACGTTTACTGAATCTTCGTTGACAGAAATTTTGAGTGATCTATTGATTTTACTTCTGTAGACATCATGTTTAGCTAATTCTGATAATGGAACAACTATCTTTAGTTTTCCTACTTCTGTCTCAAGGTTGAAAGGTTTTTCGGTCTGAGTGTTTGTATTCCGGACAACTGAATTTTCTGCGTTTTTCTCTTTTTCAAGAGTGGGATTATGGGCTGAAGTTTTTTCCAAATCAAGTTCTAGGGGCTCTTCTTCTTTTTCTTTAGTAGGAAAAATAGTCGAAGGTTTTCTGTTAGGTGTTTGATCATCTGATACATCTTCAACAATTGGATTATTGGGGTTAGGATCTATTCTAGAGAGAATATGTACATGGGGGTTATTGGCCTTACCTTTGTTAGGTTGTTTGGTATCTCTCTGTCTTTTTATTTCAGGGACATCTATCCTTTTGCTCCTCAGATTGTATTGCTTATGGACTTCATCAATGGCTGTATCATATCCCTACCTAAAGTCAAATGATTCACCTGACTGAGTTTGGAATTGTTTCACAATGTGAGCTTCTTGATCTTCATGGGTTAAGAAAACTTGTTGTTCATTGTTGAGTCCCATTAAATTAGTTTGAGTGTCTTTTGTTGGTCCATCAGATGTTGAGGCTTTAGCATAATTTTCTTGAAATGGGGGCCTAATATTTTGGTCAGGCCTGGTCTTTCCCGTGTTAGGATTTTGATTTTTTCTGAAATATGGATTTCTCACATTGTTTTTTGGTTGACCATCCCAAGGGGATTTTATCTCAATTGTTTCTACTCTATCTCCCAGTCTATCCATTCCTTTGATAATTGCATCTAGTTTTTGTTCAATGGCAGAAGGTTCTTCTTTGAAAGGTATCCTTCTTTCGGCTCTGGCTCTAGACCGTTTAGATATCAGATTGGCCTCAACACTGACAGATATGCTCATCATTTCCTCTAAGTTTCTAGGAGCTCTTTCCATAAGTTGGTATGCCATATCAGAGTCAAATGCATTAGGGAATTTGATCAAGGCTAAATTTGGAGGAGGTTTGAGATTCTGAGGAATAGCATTGTAGATACTATTGAATCTGGTACATTAATCTTGGACAGTTTCCTATGTGCCTCTTCTTAGGTTCTCATATTTGGATAAAATGTGGAGAGGATCTTTCTTCTTTTACCATCTGTTCAAGAAGGTCTGATAAAGAGCCTGTGGGTCATTGATACTGTTTGCAGGAAGGGCTATAATCCAGGATCTAACATCTCTAGTTAAACTTTGAACAAATACTTTCATTCTGACATCATCATCATCAATCTCATAGTTTTCAAAATAGTCGGTCATTTTCTTAGTATGTTGTTGAGCTGTGTAAGTGCTAGTACCGTCAAAATAGGTAATTTTACTTTGATAATCTTGAGGCATAGCCCCTAGATTTGTAGGTAAGCTTAAGGGAGTATATCGGTTTGCCATGGTTGCAGAGATAAGTGTGAGCGCTAGAAGAGCAGGGAAAACAGTGGAAATGAAAGTTGCAGAAGGAGGAGTGGAAAGGGTGGCTTGAGGTGCTAATGGTGAACTTGGAGAAGCTGTAGCAATGACAGAAAGGTTTGGTGTTTTTTCAGAGGTAAGCTCAGATTGATTGGGATTCTGCAAATGTTTGTCAAGGTGTGAACTAGCAGAAATTTCTTGGCTTTCTTGTCTTCTTACAATCCTAGGATCAAGATTTGATCTTGTATAGTGAGTCTTTTTTGTAGCCAGTTTCTAGGTATGTTTTTGGTTTTTTCTTGAAATAGTTTTTTGACAATACAACTTTTAAGAGTCTCTTCTAGGAGGTTTTGGATATGGGAGTTTTGAACTATCTTAAAGACTTTATTGAAAGAAAGAACTGATCAAGAATTTGAAACAACTGTTTAAAACATAAACTAAACCGGAGATAGACTGAAGCAACATTTATTTACTTCTGTGATTGCAAAGCAAAAGCAGTTTCAAAGGCTACCTGGCTAACTTCAGGCTCCATCTATAGTTTATAAAATAAATAGTAGTATCAAACAATTATTCAAGTCCCTAGTGGAGTCGCCAATGATGTTATCACTCATGTTGTTCCCAGTAGTTATAAGAAAGGGAATATGGCCAAGGTAACCACAGACCAATCTTTGATATAGATTCTAGCTAATCTATACCAAAAGAGGGCTCTCTCTTTATGATTTAGATTTGTTTTTTAAAGGTATTAGGCTAGTTATGAAGTACAAGGGTTTTGTTTTGAGTTTGGTTGGTGAGATTCAATAGAGCAGTGAGGCAAAACTGAATAGTTCATTCCATTGGGCATGATGGAGTCAAAAGAAACAGGTTTCCTGGATTCGGTTTCTAACAAAGGATGGCATCATAGAGCAAGGTAGTCAAACATGGAACAATTTAATGGTTGGAATCAGATGGAATGGATTCATATGGGTGAAGGGCAGTCAAGAATTCTTCATCATAGTGACAGAGGGAAAATGGATGATTACTGTTAAGGAGCAATTAAGAATTCCTTAGCAAATACTCAACGTGAAAGAATAAGGGGAAATAGGAGCAATTAAGAATTCACTGTTTATACTAATTCTACAGAAAACACAGAGAATAATAAAAACTAAAAACGGAGTGCATTTAAGCAAATTCTGAATTAATCTTTCTCTTTATCATTCAGATCATGAAACATAAATGACATAATAGACAAGAGAACTGTAAAACACAAGATATAAGGGTACTTATTGATCCATAGGTTGATTCAAGAATTCGGTGACAAGTCTTCTGCATCAATTCTTCATCTAGTAGGCTAGACAACAGTTTGATCCCAACAACTTTTATTCCAGAAGTTCAGTATTACAGCAAGGTCTAACAAATCTACACATACCCAACCTCGTCAAAACTCTGATGAAGGGGGTATTTATACAAAAAATATCTCATAAAAGCTCTGAGATAACTGATGCAGGGGGTCTTTAGGGTTCAGCTTGCAGGTGTCCTTTGTAGCTCTGTGTCAACTATTTGTCATAACTGATGCATTAATTCTGATCTACTTTCCTTAGTCGACTCGGATACTAGCTGACTATTCAAACATGAAATTCAAACATGAACTAGCCAAGATTAAGTTGTTTGGCCATTCATCAATTGTGACAAAAAGTTTGAACAAGCTATACGTGATGCTTTACTTACAGAAAATGAAATGGTAGTGGCATTTGGACTTGCACACTTTCTTGGTCCTTTTTATTTTGGGTTCATTTTTTCATTTTTTCTTTTGACCTTTATTTTTTCACCCTTTGATTTTTCTTTTAGGGTATACCCTCTTTACATTTTTATTTTATTTTATTTTTTGATAATATGGAGAACTTTACAACAGGGAAATGGTGAACATATTATAGAGCTCAACTAGTCAATCATGAAATATGACACCTATTACTATAGGAGTATAACACTAGCTCCACATGGGGATGGCTTTCCCTGGTGGAAAGTCAAGAATAGCAGGTCAGATGGCCTTCTGCATAACTTTTACTCTCCTTTGAAATCTTCGTTTGCTGAATGTAGAAACTGTACAAAATGATGTTGAAAATATATCCACTTTTCTTAAGCTGATTCAAACAACTGTACATCTGTTTTGGATAGCTTTCTTTTGGATTATTTGATCTTATGTTCTTGCTCCCAAGTTTTTTTCCGCAATGTCTGATAAATTGAAATGAGGCTAAACAAAAATGATAAAGTTACTTCATTGATTTCAACATTTTCTACACTTTGCTGCTTATTCTCATTGTTGCAATAAACAAGCTAATCACTATCTTTAAACTGTTGAACCTGAACTTCCTTATGTACATGTTAAAGTCAGAATTTATCAGAAAATTGGATCAAAGTAATGTTTCAACATTCGACCATTGACTGGTCCTTCTTCTGTTTCTGTACCATCCAGGCTCTTTAGAAAGTAAGTATTGTTCCCTTGCAATGCATGGATGATAAATGGCCCTTTCCATAGGAAGTCAAACTTCCCATGTTTTCCTTTGTCTTCTCTCCTGGAATCCCACTTTAGAACTTTGTCTCCAATGTGGAAATCTTCTACTTTGGTCCTTTTCTCAAATATCTTCTTGAGTTTTTCTTGTAGCACTTGGGATCTTTCGTGCACTTCTTCTCTGGTCTGATGCAAATGGATGGTCTGATTTATTCTTCTTTAAATGTCATTGGGTTCCACCTGAGCTTCTTACAGTAATTTCATTACAGGCACTCCTAAGGATGAAGGAAACACAACCTCCATACCATAAGCTAGTTCATAAGGGCTGGTTCCAATTGATCCTTTTGTAGTAAGTCTGTCTGCCCATAGTGCATTTGTAAGCTTCTTGTGCCAGTTTTTTTTGTTCTCCTCTAGTAGTTTCTTAATAATATTGATCAGGATTTTATTGGAGGACTCAGCTAGACCATTACCTTGAGGGTAATAGGCTGTGGAATAGCCTAAAGTGATATGATATTTGTTGAAAAAATTTATCAGTTTCTTGGATTTGAAGGTAGCGGCGTTATCAGTTATGATTTTTTCAGGACAACCAAATCTAGACAAGATGTTGGTTTCCAGGAATCCTATGATCACTGTATCATTGGCTTGTCTAGCAGGGATGGCTTCTATCCATTTGGTAAAATAGTCTGTAGCAGTAAGGATCCATTTGTGTTGGCCAAAAAAGGGAGGATGGATTTCTCTAATAAAGTCTAAACCCCATTGTTGAAATGGATTTTCAATGGAAATTGGTCTTAAGGGAAAGGGTAACAATTTTCTTTTGCCTTAAAAAATTTGGCATTTGTGGCAAGTAGTAACAAACTTCTTTACATCAGCGAACAAGGTTGGCCAGTAAAATCCAGCCCTTAAGATTTTTCCTGCAGTTGATTTCCAGTAAAGGTGTCCACCGCAGTCCCCTGCATGAAATTCTTTGAGAACTTTGTTAGCTTCTTCTTTTATTAGACAGTTTAACAAAACACATTCATGATTTTTCCAAAAAAGAACACCATCTATAATACAAAATTTTGAAGCTTTCATCTTTAAAAACCTTTTCCTTGTTCTGGATAACCCTGTAGGAGCCTGCAAGTTTAATAATACATGAATTATGTTAGCATACCAAGGTGATTCTAAGAAGGCTTGGCTAATTTGTGGAGTCACCATCTCCTGTTTGTTATCCAGTTCATTAATATCCAAGGCTTGAAAGTTTTTTTCAGTCATGAATTTAGCTAATCACTGTCCTTTTATCAGCTTTGTAGGTTTTTATCTCAATGTCATACTCCAATATTTTTGCAATCCATTTACCTCATTTGCCTTCAATTCCATCCCGAGTCAGGATTTCTTTTACAACAGCATTTGGCACATAAGCTAATATGTGTGAGTACAATATATAAACTCTGAAGTCTTGAATGGCTTTCACAAGTGCATAAGCTTGTTTTTCCATGATTTTGTAATTCAGAGGTGCATCTCTAAGTGTTTTACTAAAAAAGGCTATGGGTTTTTCACATCCACGATCATCTTTTTGAAGTAAAATAGCTGCTATGGTGTGTTTTGATGCAAATGAGAAAATTATGAATTCTCTGTCAAATTTTAAACTTGTGAGGACTGGTGTTCGGGTCGAAACTAATTTAATTTCTTCAAATGCTTGTTTGGTTTCTATTTTCCATTTAACCTTTGAATGTTTTTCCAACATGTTGTTTAGCAGTCTAATTAATTCAGCCAAATTAGGTATGAATCTTCTCAAAATGTTAATCTTCCCTAGGAAGGCTTGAAGTTCTTTGACATTTCTAGGGTGAGATATTTGCAAAATAGCTTCAATTCTAGGAGGGTCACTTCTGATGCCATCTTTGTAGATGATGTGGCCTAAGAGTTTCCCTTCTTCTAGACCAAACAGAGACCTTTTATGATTTAGTGAAATACCATACTGTCTGCGTTTCAAAAACACTTGTCTCAAATGATCTAAATGTTGTTGATCTGATTTGGAAAACACAATTAGGTCATCTAGATATACAACCAAAAAATCATGAATTTCTTTGGCAAAAGCTATGTCCATTGCTCGTTGAAGGGTTTCCCCTGCATTCTTAAGTCCGGATGGCATTTTAACATATTTGAATGTACCCCATGGTGTTGTAAATGCAGTTTTTTCTTGGTCATCAAGGTGAACTAGAATCTGATTGAAACCTAAAAACCCATCCAAAAGTGAAATGCTAAAAGCACCTACTACTCTTTGTAAAATGTGATCCATCTTGGGTAAAGGGTAGTTTTCCTTCAAAGAGACCTTGTTTAAATTTCTTAAGTCAACACATAACCTGATTTCCCCTATTTTCTTTCTAGTAGGCACTAAATTAGACACCCACTCTGAAAATCTTATTGGAGCAAGTATCCCTGCATCATGCATTCGTCTGATTTCTTTTTCAATTAAGGGAAGTAGTACAGGGTTGATTCTTCTGAGTTTCTGTTTGAATGGTTTTTTATTTTCCTTGAGGGGTATTGTATGTTGGATAATAGAGGTGTCATAAGACTTCAGGTCTTCATAGCTCCAGGCAAACACATCTTGGAATTCTTTGATCAGTTCAACATACTTCAGCTTTTCATCAGGGGGCAAGGTTATGGACAATTTTATCATTTTTGGATTGTGTTTAGTTCCTATGTTGTAGTTTTCAATATCTGCTTTTGGAGGTTCCATATGAGGTTTCTTTGGAATGTCATTAAAATCAAAGAGATCTTCCAAAGGAGTTAATCCTGTGGGCAAATGATTGTCTTTTAGATTGATAACTTCAGATTCATCTTCAATAATCTCATTGATATTTGTTTCTTCAAGCTCTTATATTTCTTCCTTGGTGAATTTTGTTGGATGAAGCATTCCAGTAGTGTTTTCTATTGAAATGTCTATTTCTATCCGATTTGCTAGATCAACTTCACTGTTTGCGTCTTCATCTGTGTTAGTGCTGGAAAATTCCTCTGGTAGCGTCAAAAAATTGTTGATCTGTTTATCGCTTTCAAAGACTTGTCAGTTCTTCAAATTATCAGGTATTTCTGGCCTGTGTCTAATTTCTGTTGTGAATCGATGATTTGGTTCGAATGGTAATTTACAGGTGCTGGCAAAATTTGCTAGGCTATGAGCTTGCAAGTTATGCTTTCTTGGGATTTTGGCAAGTTGAGTTTCCAAAAATGTGTTGAGGATTTCCATGGCTGTTTTTCTGTATTCTTTTAATCTAGGATCATTTGTTGAGAATTTCCCTTTTATCTGTTGTATGATTAAATCATAGTCTCCTAAGACCGACACTCTAGTTGCTGTCAATTTCTTCAGCAGTTTTATGCCTAGCAACAGAGCTTCATATTCAGCCATATTATTGGTGTATCTAAAGTTTAATCTATAGGCATGACCTTCAGCATGTTTGTTTTCAAGGTTGTGCACCCAGACTCATGCCCCTGCCCCTAATTTTTTGACAGAACCATCAAACTTCAAGTACCAAAGGATTTCATGTTTATGATTAGCATCTCACGTTTCAGGGATATTTTTAGCAGGGAGACCTAGTTTTTTAGTTTGTTCTGACTTCTGTGACATTTCATGATTTTCAGTAATATCTTGGCTTCCGGCACTAGACTTTTTATTTGTAATTTTTTCTCTTTTATCTGCCATAACTTTCAATTCATGTGAGGGGTTAATTTCAACATTGTACAGGATAAAAGAATCCATATCTGAATGTACTGAGTAGATAGGGAAATTTTGAGGTTTCTATTGACTACTCACTATATATTTCATTAAGGTTTCTCTATACAGTCTCTTTGGTTGACCAAACACTGAATTAGTAGCATAAGACATGTCTAACTTTAGAGATCCTTGAAGCTTTGCACCCCAAGATCTAGACAATAACATACCATATTTCAGTGGAATATCAGCTACTACTATGTCCATCAAAATGGTTTTGGCAGGATATTGGACTAGTGAGACACATAGATCTTTGATTAATCCCAAACATTTGACCTGACTTGAATCAAAAGAGAAAAGGTCTTTATAAGGCTTGGTGATGTCAAGGTCAAGTTTTTCCATTACAGATTTAGGCATTAAGTGATGGGAAGCACCAGAATAGAACACGACATTATGGAGTATCTTATCATGTATTTTTAAAGCCACATAGAAAGGAGGAACTTGCCCCTCTGCTATTTTTCCATTTACTTCAGGGCAAAATATTAGTTCAGGCTAGTCATCAAAAACGTTTACTGAATCTTCGTTGACAAAATTTTTGAGTGATCTACTGATTTGACTTCTGTAGACATCATGTTTAGCTAATTCTGATAATGGAACAACTATCTTTAGTTTGCCTACTTCTGTCTCAAATTTGAAAGGTTTTTCGGTCTGAGTGTTTTTATTCCGGACAACTGAATTTTTGCATTTTTCTCTTTTTCAAGAGTGGGATTATGGGCTGAAGTTTTTTCAAAATCAAGTTATAGAGGCTCTTCTTCTTTTTCTTTAGTAGGAAAAATAGTGGAAGTTTTTATGTTAGGTGTTTGATCATCTGATACATCTTCACGAATTGGATTATTGGGGTTAGGATCTGTTCTAGAGAGAATATGTACAGGGGGGTTATTGGCCTTACCTTTGTTAGGCTGTTTGGTATCTTTCTGTTTGCTGATTTCAGGGACATCTATCCTTCTACTTCTCAGATTGTATTGCTTATGGACTTCATCAATGGCTGTATCATATCCCTACCTGAAGTCAAATGATTCACCTGACTGAGTTTGGAATTGTTTCACAATGTGAGCTTCTTGATCTTCATGGGTCAAGAAAACTTGTTGTTCATTGTTGAGTCCCATTAAATTAATTTGAGTGTCTTCTGTTTGTTCATCAGATGTTGAGGCTTCAACATAATTTTCTTGAAATGGGGGCCTAATATTTTGGTGAGGCCCAGTCTTTCCCGTGTTAGGATTTTGATTTTTTC
This sequence comes from Pinus tabuliformis, assembly GCA_031772625.1. Classification (NCBI taxonomy): domain Eukaryota; kingdom Viridiplantae; phylum Streptophyta; class Pinopsida; order Pinales; family Pinaceae; genus Pinus; species Pinus tabuliformis. The sequence continues at coordinate 199,784,794 of CM062815.1, read as the reverse complement.
TGAAATCTGGATTTCTCACAATGTTGTTTGGTTGACCATCCCAAGGGGATTTTCTCTCAATTGTTTCTACTCTACCTCCCAGTCTATCCATTCCTTTGATAATTGCATCTAGTTTCTGCTCAATGGCAGAAGGTTCTTCTTTGAAATCTATCCTTCTTTTGGCTCTATCTCTAGACCGTTTAGATATCAGGTTGGCCTCAACACTAACAGCTATGCTCTGCATTTCTTCTAAGTTTCTAGGAGTTCTTTCCCTAAGTTGGTATGCCATATCAGAGTCAAATTCATTAGGGAATTTGATCAAGGCTAAATCTGGAGGAGGTCTGAGATTCTGAGGAATAGCATTGTAGATACTATTGAATCTGGTATAGTAATCTTGGACAGTTTCCTGTGTGCCACTTCTTAGGTTCTCATATTCGGATAAAATGTGGAGAGGATCTTTCTTCTTTTACCATCTTTTCAAGAAGGTCTGATAAAGAGCCTGTGGGTCATTGATACTATTTGTAAGAAGGCTCTAATCCAGGTTCTAACATCTCCAGTTAAACTCTGAACAAATACTTTCATTCTGACATCATCATCATCAATCTCATACTTTTCAAAATAGTTGGGCATTTTCTTAGTATGTCGTTGAGCTGTGTAAGTGCTAGTACCGTCAAAATAGGTAATTTTACTTTGATAATATTGAGGCATAGCCCCTAGATTTGCAGGTAAGCTTAAGGGAGTATATCGGTTTGCCATTGTTGGAGAGATAAGTGTGACAACTGGAAGAGCAGGGATAACAGTGGAAATGAAAGTTGCAGATGGAGGATTGGAAAGGTTGGCTTGAGGTGCTGATGGTGAACTTGGAGAAGCTGTAGCAATGACAAAAAAATTTGGTGTTTTTTCAGAGGTAAGCTGAGATTGATTTGGATTCTGCAAATGTTTGTCAAGGTGTGAACTAGCAGAAATTTCTTGGCTTTCTTGTCTTCTTACAATCCTAGAAATCAGATTAGGATTTTCAAACATAGGTGGAGGATTAGGATCATGATTTGATCTTGTATAGCGAGTCTTTTTTGAAGCCAGTTTCTAGGTATGTTTTTGATTTTTTCTTGAAATAGCTTTTTGACAATACAACTTTTAAGAGTCTCTTCTAGGAGGTTTTGGATATGGGAGTTCTGAACTATCTTAAAGAATTTATTGAAAGAAAGAACTGATCAAGAATTTGAAACAACTGTTTAAAACATAAACTAAATCAGAGATAGACTGAAGCAACATTTACTCACTTCTGTGATTGCAAAGCAAAAGCAGTTTCAAAGGTTACTTGGCTAACTTCAGGCTCCATCTGTAGTTTATAAAATAAACAGTAGTATCAAACAATTATTCAGGTCCCAAGTGGAGTTGCCAATGATGTTATCACTCAGGTTGTTCCCAGAAGTTGTAAGAAAGGGAATATGGCCGAGGTAACCACAGACCAATCTTTTAGATACGAATTCTAGCTAATCTGCACCTAGAGAGGCCTCTCTCTTTATGATTTAGCTTTGGTTTTGAAAGGTATTAGGCTAGTTATGAAGTACAAGGGTTTTGTTTTGAGTTTGGGTGGTGAGATTCAATAGAGCAATGAGGCAAAACTAAACAGTTCAGTCCATTGGGCATGATGGAGTCAAAATAAACAGGTTTCCTGGATTCGGTTTCTAACAAAGGATGGCATCACAGAGCAAGGTAGTCAAACATGGAAAAATTTAATGGTTGGAATCAGATGGAATGGATTCATATGGGTGAAGGGCAGTCAAGAATTCTTCATCATATTGACAGAGGGAAAATGGATGATTATTGTTAAGGAGCAATTAAGAATTCCTTAGCAAATACTCAACAAGAAAGAATCAGGGGAAATAGGAGCAATTAAGAATTCACTATTTATACTAGTTCCGTAGAAAACACAGAGAATAATAAAAACTGAAAACAAAGTGCATTTAAGCAAATTCTGAATTAATCTTTCTCTTTATCATTCAGATCATGAAACATAAATGACATAATAGACAAGAGAACTGTAAAACACAAGATATAAGGGTACTTATTGATCCATAGGTTGATTCAAGAATTCAGTGACAAGTCTTTTGCATCAATTCTTCATCCAGTAGGCCAGAAAATAGTTTGATCCCAACAGCTTTTATTCCAGAAGTTCAGTATTACAACAAGGTCTAAGAAATCTACACATACCCAACCTCTTCAAAACTCTGATGAAGGGGGTCCTTATACAACAAAAATATGTACAACAAATATCTCACAAAACCTCTGAAATAATATCTAAGTTTAACCTAAAGTAATATACAAGCAAAGTAAAAACAACTAACTTATGCTGTACTGGAGGCTGGCTCTTTAGGGTTCGGCTTGCAGGTGTCCTTTGTAGCTCTGTGTCGACTATTTGTCATAACTGATGCATTAATTCTGATCTGCTTTCCTTAGTCGGCTTGGATACTCTTTAATGCTGATTTGATTTGTCTTTAATTCTGCACTGATACTCTTTATAGCTCCTCTGATACTCTTTGACTTATGTTATACCCTATTAAATGCTGAACCGACCCTGCGCACTGTTGCTTGGCAAAAAAATAAGACTGCAATGTGTCTTCTTTCTTATGGTAAATCACGTCTCGGAAGGTTCACACTGACTGCAGCATGTATCCTTGTTTATCTCTGTTTCCCTCTTCTGTGAGCTTGGGAATCACTTTTTTTGCTTTAAATTGTTCTGAGAGGAAGAAAAACTTCAAAATGGTTGGTTGAATGGTAGTACTGCAGAGCTTGGGTTTGTAGCTATGCTGGTCGGAGGCGATCAAAACTGGAGCTGAGTCGGTTTTAAGCTTGGAGCGCGCGGGCACTATATGCAGAAAATATAACATAAATGACCTTTTTTTTACCCTTTATTGACAAAATGATTTTTGGCGGGAAAATTTGATTTTTTGGATGGGTGATGTAAGCATGACGTTAGCGGGGGTACGGTATGGATGACGTGGCAGGTGACGTCAACGAGGGGTCAGCGGGAGGGCGGTAAGCTGTTTTTCCTGCACCACCTTTGGGCTTGAGCGATTTCGGGTGGAGGGGCAATGAACAGGCTGAGAGCATGACGCGTGGACTTGTACGGGTGGTAATACTGGTGGTTCCCCGGGACTTAAACATCGGCAGTCAGGGGAGTCGCAAAATAGATCTCAGCCATCAGATGCGAGGGCTGAGATCGGATGGCGGATGGTTATAGAACAAGGTGGGAGATTAATGCACAGGGGATGCATTAAACAGTGTTTTTAATGGTTTCAGGGTGATTTTTATTGGTTCGCAGGGTGTTTAAGTTAGGTTATTAATTAACCAAAGGTTAATTAATCCTGAGATTTTGTGCATGGAGGTTATTAATAAGCTCCTGATGAACTATTAATCCTTCATTTATACAGTACTATGGTTTAGTTAACCGGGGCGGGGAATTAATATTTGGGGATTATAATATATATACATATTACGGGGCAGGGTAAATGATTTTATCCAGGAGCTAATATAATAAAGTTAATGGTTAATATGAATTTGAAAAATAGAAAAGCGCTAAGTTATAATGTTACAAAACTTAGGCAAAAAGGGAAAAACAGGGGTTTATGTGATATTTGTACAAATTTCCTAAGTAAAATGGGGTTTTTACTTAGGCAAATGATGAAATGGAATGAGTGGCTTAGTGATATTAAGAAGATCTTAATATCATTTGGGAAGTTAGTAAATGATTGGGGAGAAGTGTGAAGGGGAGTTAGTCATGCCTCTCTTGAGCTGCTCCAAAATATCTGCCATGGCACTTGTGATAGATATAAGATTAACACATTTTTAAGAGACAAAACCTATCACAAGTCTCATTCTACAACTTCATCTACCTACCTAGCCTACTTGGCCTAGAATTTTTTCTTCTTTCTTGGGTGCACTTAGACTGGCAAACTCTTATCAAATTTTATTTTCTTTTGCATGATAAGCCTACCTAAGTCTGCACTTATTTCTTCCAAGGGCTCAGATTAAACTGTTGAGCTACTTTGCTTCTCTACCTATCTACTTATCTGCCAAGATTAAACAGTTTGGACAGATTTTTATTCTCTATCTCTAAAACATGAAATTCAAACATGAACTACCCAAGATTAAGCTATTTGGCCATTCACCAATTGTGGAAAAAAGTTTGAACAAGCTGTATGTGATGCTTTACTTACAGAAAATGAAATGGTAGTGGCATTTGGACTTGCACACTTTCCTGGTCTTTTTTATTTGGGGTTCATTTTTTCATTTTTTCTATTGACCATTTATTTTTTCACCCTTTGATTTTTCTTTTAGGGTATACCCTCTTTACATTTTTTATTTTTTTTTTCTTTTTGATAATATGAAAAACTTTACAGCAGGGAAATGATGAACATATTACAAAGCTCAACCAATCAATCATGAAATATGACACCTATTACTATAGGAGTATAACACCTCTCAAAATTGGTGCCTGAACTAATTTTTCCTTCAATGTCTCAAAAGACTATTAGCAAGCTGTAGACCAAGAAAACTCACCATCTTTAGCTAAAAGTTGGAAAAGGAGGGTAGCTATCCTTGAGAAATTCTCAGTGAATCTCCTATAGTAACCCACATGTCCTAGAAAACCTCTCACTTCCCTTTGAGTTTTGGGTATAGGAAGACTCAAAATGACTTCTATCTTTGCAGGGTTGACCTAGATACCTTTGTCAGAAATAAGATAGCCAAGAACTACTCTTGCCTTGCACATTAATCTGCATCTCTTATCACTCAAGGCAAAATGAGCTTCTTGGCAGCAAAGAAGCACTTTTTCTAGATTCCTAAGGGCTTCTTGAAATGAATCACCAAACACAAAGAAATCATCCATATAGATTTCCACGCACTCGAGGTGAGTAAAAATAGCGAAGACTACCCTTTGAATGGTAGTCAGGGCATTACATAGCCCAAAGGGAACCACTCAGTGTTATCGGGAAATCTAGTGTCCACTCAGAGCTGCTAGTCCCACTAAGACTGGTAGCTATCTTAGAAACAAACTAACTAAAACTACTTTCGTTTTCCTTTATGAGAAATAGATGAGAGTGGAATGAAGGACACCAACCTCAGTCTTGCGCTTGGTTCCTTGCTCGGTTCCTCTCCCTTCTGACAGATCCTTGTCGCTTCTCCTTCGTCTACCCAGCTTCAAAGAGAACCTGTGGAATCAAAGTAGCATAATACTATCGAAGAACAGAGATCTACAATCATAAACAATATAGGACCAGATGTATATTGACCACGCAAATGCATATATCATCAAACATACAAGAATGTGGAGGAAAACTTGAATAGCTTTATTAATAATCAAGAATAGCAAAGAGGATTACAACCAATTATTCTGACCCAGCATCATCCTCCAGCATGAAATCCCTTCTTTCACCTCATGAAAAGCTTAGACCACCCAACACTATGATATTCCAACAAGAAACCAATAGCACTTCCTTACAAGATACAAAATTCCAGCCTCTGGATCTCTGGGATGAGGGATCCATATATAGATGATTGTAGGGGGTGAGTCAGATTCTGGGATTCTGATTAGTGTCCTCTCTCTGATAGTTCTTGATTCCACTTGGAGATTGATGATCTCTTACTCATCCTTGGGCGAATTCAGAGAGGCAAGTGTCACAGGAGAAGTTTTTGGAAGATTCCACGATCATCCACCTCGCAAAATGCCTCTGCCATTTGTCCACTCTCGCCCATCGCACCCCATAGAAGGGATTTTCAGTATGCATCACACTTCCCGCGTGCTTTAGGTGGGATGCATCGCACTTTGACCATGGAACAGGTGAGATGGTCCAGTTTTGACCAGTTCTGAGCAGTTTTTCATGGAGAACTTCTGGGAGATGATGTAATCAGCTGACCTTGTTCTTTTAGGGTATGGAACAACACTTTTAGGGACTTAGGAGCCCTTGGTTTATCGACATGTTTGATTGGGGTTGCAGTGCCCAAAAATGTCTATAACAGTTGCCCCCTAAAGCATGAGGTTGTTAATCTTTGATGTCGGGTGAAATGCTTTATCATGAGGATATGAAGTTTTTTCGATCTGGAAGGTGACCTGTAATGAGATACAACACAATCCATTATCTTCATAATATTTTTCGTGATCTAGATGAGGTGGGCATTCCCATGCTCAACTTTATAAATCCATTTTCATGTACATAAGACAGACAACTGTCTGTGCGGGATACTGATGATTCTGATAGAGCCATCATCCTTTGATTCGGATGATCATCTGTACAGCAAAAATGTACATTTGATGTCTTTATTTTCCTGAATATATCACAGCCCGGATGGATGAAACTAGATCTGGGGTCTTCAAACTCTCTCAATCTTCACTCGGAGTACAAGTTGATCCATGTGAAAGATGTTCTGGAGTCGAACATGGAAAGACATCGCCTGATTACCAGCCAATGATGTAAGATGTTAATAGGCACGAGAGGAATCACTAATAATGATGATGACCCTCAAGGTACTACAGTACAATTCGTGTGGTGTGAATAAGGGACTTGACATCGAACACCACGAAAAAATATTTCTGTCGAAGGCCATTGATGTAAACCTGTCGTCGGAAGTGAGAAACTTGTCATTGAGGCATGCAAGCTTCAAAGTACTGAAAGGATTGTTCCTAAGTCGACTTCTTGGATAATGAGTTGATGTCGACAAGAAGTGACTCACCATAGGAGGGCCCTAATGAATCCCACATCTATGACACAGAACGGAGTAAATGATTTTGGAGGTGAAAACGATCTGATGATACAGGGTTCAAGGTGGCGGTCATGAAAGAATGGAGTGTGAATGTATTGCAGTGGATGAGACACAGGTGAATTCTCTGAGCAACTTCTCTTGAACATACCGGTGACACTGACATGATGGATTGGTATCGTTAACCCCAAATGTGGATGGTGTGATGTACCAATGGTGATATGACCAATGAATAGAACAACCCAACCCGACTCGGATGCGGAGTGAAAGTGTCATGTTCAAGAGCAACTTGCTACCAATAAAATTTCTTCAAGTTTTCTTTCCAATTTTTCCCCAGTCATTGCTGACTAGTACCTCTTTATTTTTGTCAAGCTTGAGGAGGATAACATATGCTTGTTCTATAATTTTCCCTTCGGTCAAACCTGTCGCTATATTTTAACGAGCCTAGCGATAGTGAAACTCGTTCTTATCTGAGTGGACAAGTTTGTCGCTATTCGATTTTAATGAGTTTAATGACAAAGGTAACTCGATCCTTTTCAATTTTAGAGAGTCTGAAAAGGGACGTAAAGGAAACTCCAATGATCCTTTTTCATCATGTAATACCTTAAGTCCAAAAAAGTATAAAATAATACGAAAGGGATGAATTTTCGGTAATTTTAACAAGCCGAACAAGACAAGCACACGATCTTTTTGTGTAATAATCCCTCAGGTCCAAAAAGATTAAAATCTAGAGGAGGGATAGCACATTCACTTTAACGAGCTAGAGAGGCCAATCGCTCGGCAATCTTTTCATATTTTATGAGTTAGTTGAAAATAGCTTAAAGGAGACTCGTTTTTTGAGGAACAAGTGATAACTTCGGGTAGCAGCTGATTCCAGGTAAGGTTTGGAATTTTCTAGTCATGGCAGTGTCACAAGGATGGCTAGTAGGATCACTCTTCGCAGTTGTTCCTAAAAAGGGGTAAACAATCAAATGGAGGTGAATGATCAGCTAAAACAGAGTGGAGGTGATGATGAGAACATGACCAAGGCTCAAAAGTTGATGATAATGCATTCACAATGGTTATTTACCAGAAATTGGTTCATTTTTTAACGAGCTTAAACTCTGGGGGAACGTTTTCTCATTGCTTATGTTTAATTTTTAACGAGCTTGAACTCCACATAAAAACTGCTCGTGGCAGGTTTAGTTTTTAACGAGCTTGAACCCTGCGGTAACACTGCTCATGGCAGGTTTATTTTTTAACGAGCTTGAACCTTGCGGTAACACTGCTCATGGCGGGTTTATTTTTTAACGAGCTTGAACCCTGCGGTAACACTACTCATGGCGGGTTTATTTTTTAATGAGCTTGAACCCTGCGGTAACACTACTCATGGCGGGTTTATTTTTTAACGAGCTTGAACCCTGCGGTAACACTGCTCATGCCAGTCACATAATAAGGATGTCTCATCTAAGATGCCATTTTTTATGAGCTTGCACCTTTCAAACCTTTGCCCCGGCGCCTCTCGCATGCAAGCTAGGAACGACCAACTACACCCCCCCTACTTAACTACCAAGATCACTACCAAGGTTGTAGAAATTTTGAATAATTTAACACATCTTCAACAAAGATTATCCTGATCATGTACTATTGCGGAATACATACACAATACATAAGCTCCTCTACGTTGATCATCAATATAGCAGCATCAATAACAATAAAACATCAAGAGCATTCACACATTAACACAGTATGTAACCCGGGGAAAGAATCTCGCTAAAAACCCCACACTATCTGTATATTAATGATTGAGACCATGTAACATTACAAAGTACAATGCTTATCACAAGCAATCCAGTACCAGCTCCACCTGTTACACACAATACAACTAAGATCTGATCTCCAAATCTATTCCACTGCTTGCCTGCCTCCACTGCTCAATACCTACTCAAGAATGAATGAGAATGGTTTACCAAACTCCTATTTCACCTCCAAAGAATCACTCACACTCTTTTGGACGTGAGCAGAGGCTATAATACTGGGAAAATGCATGAGAAAACTCATTGGCATACTCAATCCCTTGATTGTGCAAGATCTGATGCACAACTATAGTCACAACTAATAGCAATCTGATTTTCTAACACCTGTCCCTGCTGAATTGAACATGCACTGACATGAAACTGAGTTAAATGATGTATTCTATAATTGTATTATGAGTTAATAATTAGTTTAACAACTCATCATTAGTCTATTTGCAGTTAGAATAACTACAACTAGTTTAACCAAGTCAAACTGAACACAACTCCATCAACTCCACAATCAACTCCACCAAACTCAATTGATTGAGTTCTAACTGAAGTCATGCATGGAACAACTCAACTGACTCATAAGAAAAGCATACTTCCTTCTGACATCTACATGGGCCACATCTGTAGCTCAAACTGAAGTGGTCGAAGAGAATAAGATCAAGTTTATAGTCCAAATATTATGATGAGACAGTAATATTTGACTTTTCTATTTTTGACAGCCAGTCTAAAAATAGACTTTGATCACTCACACTGTGATCACTCACACTGTGGTCACCCACACTGTGATCACTCACACTGTGATCATCCACACTGTGATCATCCCTGCTGGGATAAAAAATAGAACTTGCGCCATAATTTTCCTGCGGGCCCACTTAGTGAAGGCGACTCTTTTCACTAAGCTCCATCATCTTGTTGCAATCTCAACACTCCCTCTCGACAAGATATGGATTATCAGCAACCCCTATCTTGCCTAGGTGGTACTCGAATTTGCTCCTGGTGAGAGCCTTCGTCAGAATATCAGCATCCTGATCCTCCGGTGGAATGTATGAAAGCAACATGATCCTCTGCTGCACACAATCTCTGATATGATGGTACCTGATGTCCTTGCCGCCATATACTCGGCCTCTTGAGCTCCTTGCCCAATCTGCATCCTCCTGTCTGTACCAAGATCCATATCCCGATGTGCCTCTCAAGTAGCGCAATACATGCTTGCCCGCCTTCCAGAAGAGCTTGGTAGGCTTAACCATAGCTTGTGAAAGCTGGTTAACTGCATAGCATATATCAGGTTGTGTATTGACCAAATACATCAGCGACCCCACCAACTGTCGATAAATAGTGGCATCCACTTCTTCTCCCGAAGTGGCATCCTCCTTCCTCCAACCTCCAGGAAGAGGAGTATCAACAGGCTTGCAGCCATGCATGTTGAACTTCTCCAGTATATCCCGAGCATACTTGCCCTGAGAAACAAACAGTCCACCACTGCGCTGCCATATTTCCAATCCTAGGAAATAGTGAAGGAGGCCAAAATCCTTCATCTCAAACTCTGTAGCAAGATCCTTCTTACATGACAGTATCAACAGCTCATCACCCGTTAGAATCAAATCATCAACATACAGTACAATGATAAGCAACTTACCCTCCACCACAATCTGGTATAGGTTAGGATCTGCCTCACTCTTGGAGAATCCAAGTCCTATGAAATAGTTGTCTATCCGTGTGTACCAAGCACGTGGTGCTTGCTTCAACCCATACAGCGCTCTCTTGAGCCTGCACACATGCGACTCGCTGCTGAAGACCTCAAAGCCTTCGGGCTGCTCAATGTACACCTCCTCCTCAATGAATCCATTGAGGAACGCAGTCTTCACATCCATCTGATGAATGTGCCATCCCATCTGTGCTGAGAGAGAAAGAATCGTCTGTATGGAAGAATACCTTGCGACAGGTGCAAAGGTATCCTCATAATCGATCCCCTCTATCTGTGAAAAGCCTCGGGCAACAAATCTTGCCTTGTACTTCTCCACAATCCTGTCAGCTGCCTGCTTGACCTTGTAGATCCATCTTGAACCCACCACTGATTTCCCTTCCAGTCTAGGAACAATCTCCCATGCACTGTTTCTGACAATAGAATCATACTCTTCCACCATGGCGTCTACCCATGAGGGATCCTCCAAAGCTTCCTCGAAAGAGGATGGCTCAGTCACAACACACTTGCTCATCAGAGCCATGTATCCAGTGTACCAATCAGGTGACTATCTCTGCCTGCGTTGGGTTGTAGGTGGTCCTACAAATTTCTCTGCATCTTGAGCCAGTCGCTCAGCTTCTCTCAAGCGCTTTCGCCCTCTGATGGTTGGCGCTGCATGAGTGGTCTCTTCCACTCCATGAACCTCGTCCTGTGGCTGATCCATGTCCTGTAGCTCATCCTTAGGAACTAATAGCTCCTCATCTGCATGCAAGTGTAGCTCCATCTCAAGCGAACACTTCATGGCTTTCTCCTCCTGAAATTTTATATCCCGTCGCACAATAGTTTTACCACTGTCTGGCAAATACACATGATAGTTGTGGGGTGTATCAGTGTACCCCACAAATATCCCAACCTCTACGGTAAGCTCCAACTTCTTCCTGGCATCCTTCGTCACATTCATGTAAATGTTAGCACCAAAAATCCTCAAATGAGAAAGATCAGGCTTCTTACCAAAATAAGCCTCCTCAGGTGTACTCATGCCAAGTATCCTATGAGGACAACGATTCTACACATAAACTGCTGTATTGCATGCTTCCACCCACAAGTGAAGGGGTAGGCCCTGATCATGCAAAATTTCTCGTGCAGCACCCACAATCGTTCTGTTCTTCCGCTCAGCTACCCCGTTCTGCTGTGGGTTATGGGGATCTATGAGCTCTCTACGAATCCATTTTGCCTTGCAGAAATCCTTGAACTCGTCCGAGATGTATTCACCACCATTATCGCTCCTAAGAGCCTTCACCTTCTTCCCCGACTCCTTCTCGACCAGTGATTTGAATTCACAGAACTTTGAATATGTCTTGCTCTTCTTTTGCATGAAGAAGATCCAGCACTTATGAGAGAAATCATCAACAAAAATCACATAATACCTGTGTTTTGCTGTCGAAGCAACTGAGAAAGGTCCACACACATCTGTGTGAATTCTCTCAAGGATCATCGTGGCGCGACTATCCTTCTTGTGAAAGGTGGCTTTCACAAACTTCCCCAAAGTACACCCCTTGCACTGATCTAACTGCGCAAGTGTGCCTTTAGGAAGCCCTGTAGTGATCTGCTACAGTATATTCAAGGCTCCATGGTGAAGGTGACCCAATCTCCTGTGCCACAACTGGCCATCATCCCGGCTCACCAATCCTTCTACCTTGCCCACCATTTCTGCGCATCCATCTACATGCAACTGATAAAGGTTCCTCACTCGAACCCCTATCTTCCGGGTCTCACCAGTTGTCTTGTTACGCAGGAAAGCCTTTCCCTCACTGAAAACAACATCATACCCCTTGTCTTCTAACATCGCCACTGATATGAGATTCTTCTTCAATCCTGGAACATGCATGACTTCCTTCAATATGAAGGGTTTACCAGACTCCCTCTCAAAGGAAATGGTACCAATACCGGTCGCACTGTATCTACCATCATCACCCATCTCGATGTGCACTCCAATATCTTTGTCCTCCAGATCAGAGAACAAATCTCTATCTCCCGTCATGTGAAAAGGCGCACCACTGTCGAAGAACCACACTGATCCCATAACACTTGAAACCAAGCATGCGATCAATGAAAAATCAAGCTCAAACTGTGAGGCTAGAGCCTCTCCTGCTAAAGATCCAGCACCCTGCTTGTTCTTCTTCTTCTGCGGACAATTAGTGGCATAGTGTCCGTGCTGGTGACAGTGAAAACACTTCACCTTGGACATATATTGCTTCTTGCATTTCGCACCAGACTGAGAAGCTTTCTTGCACTTCCCTTTCTTTGCTTTGGCAGCCAAAGCACAATTCTCTTCATCAGCTCCCTTTGACGAAGATCCGTCCCTGGTACTCCGCCTGATCTCCTCCTGCACAAGATCTGACCATAGTCTTTCCCATCCTGGCAATTTCTCCCAACCATTGGCAGAGTCCTGATAGGAATGCCAACTCTTCGGAAGACCAAGGAGAGCCAAGCTCACCAAGTCCTCATCATCGACAGTAACCCCCACACTTCCCAGCTCATCTCGACACTGAGTGAACTTCGTGAGATACTTGGGTATACTGTCACCCTTCTCGCATTTGATGTTTCTAAGTTTATCTTTGAGCGCCAGCTTCCTCTGATCACTCTTGCTTTGGAATAATTCTGTTAATGATTTCCACATCAAATATGGAGTAGCCTTTCCATGGAGGCTGGACACAATTTGATCCTTCACGCCCTCCAACAGAATCCTTCGACATTTGGCGGTCTTCTTTTGCCAAGCATCAGCTTAAGTAGCATCAGTAGGCTTTGGGACATCCGTCTCTATGAAATCCTTCAGCCCGTTATCATCCAATACTGCCTCCATCCTATCCTTCCATCCAATATAGTTTGAGCTGCCCTCAAGCGCATACTCCAATCGCAATCCGTTGAAAGACATTGATGCGTTGTCACCAAGAAAACACTGCTGCAAATTCGAATTCCACCAGCAACCAACTCAACCACCTCGGATCTAAGATTCGTGAGAACATAATATTTCTCGTACAGAGATTGACTATATGGGCATTCAGTGGATATCTCACCTTCCAAAGGAAGGATGAATCCAGTGGCTACTTGGCTCGATTACAGACTCTGCCTGAATAAATAGAATGTAAACACTTCCTAAATAGTAGATTTGATGATCAACAGCTCTGATACCATGTAGAAATTTTGAATAATTTAACACATATTCAATAGAGATTATCCTAATCATGTACTATTGCGGAATACATACACAATACATAAGCTCTTCTATGTTGATCATCAATATAGTAGCATCAATAACAATAAAACATCAAGAGCATTCACACATTAACACAGTATGTAACCCGGGGAAAGCATCTCGCTAAAAACCTGACACTATCTGTATATTAATGATTGAGACCATGTAACATTACAAAGTACAATGCTTATCACAAGAAATCCAGTACCAGCTCCACCTGTTACACACAATACAGCTAAGATCTGATCTCCAAATCTATTCCACTGCTTGCCTACCTCCACTGCTCAATACCTACTCAAGAATGAATGAGAATGGTTTACCAAACTCGTATTTCACCTCCAAAGAATCACTCACACTCTGTTGGACGTGAGCAGAGGCTATAATACTGGGAAAATACATGAGCAAACTCATTGGCATACTCAATCCCTTGATTGTGCAAGATCTGATGCACAACTATAGTCACAACTGATAGCAATCTGATTCTCTAACACCTGTCCCTGCTAAACTGAACATGCACTAACATGCAACTGAGTTAACTGATGTATTCTATAGTTGTATTATGAGTTAATAATTAGTTTAACAACTCATCATTAGTCTATCTGCAGTTAGACTAACTACAACTAGTTTAACCAAGTCAAACTAAATACAACTCCATCAACTCCACAATCAACTCCACCAAAATCAACTGATTGAGTTCTAACTGAAGTCATGAATGCAACAACTCAACTGACTCATAAGAAAAGAGTACTTCCTTCTGACAGCTGCATGGGCCACATCTGTAGCTCAAACTAAAGTGCTCCAAGAGAATAATATCAAGTTTATAGTCCAAATATTATTATGAGACAATAATATTTCACTTTTCTATTTTTGACAGCCAGTCTAAAAATAGACTTTGATCACTCACACTATGATCACTCACACTGTGGTCACCCACACTGTGATCACTCACACTATGATCACTCACACTGTGATCATCCACACTGTGATCATCTGTTATAGACAATTTTGGGCACTGCAACCCCAAGCATAAAATGTCCATAAACCAAGAGCTCCTAAGTCCCTAAAAGTGTTGTTCTAACCCCTAAAGGAACAAGGTCAACTGATTACAACTTCTCCCAGAAGTTCTCCATGAAAAACTGCTCAAACTTAGTCAAAACAGGATCATTTCAGCTGCTCCATAGGCAAAGTGCATTGCATCTCACCTAAACACACTGTGTGGGTGCGTTGCATTTCAAAAATCCCTTCTATGGGGTGCGATGGGCAAGAAATGACAAATGGCAGTGTCATTCCACGAGGTGGAGAGGCAATGGAAGCTTCCAAAAACTTCTCCTGTGACACTTGCCTCTCTGAATTCGACCAAGGATGAGTAAGAGAGCATCAATCTCCAAGTGGAAGCAAGAACTATCAGAGGGAAGACACTAATCAAGTCACAAGCTGACTCATCTCTCTTACAGATATCTATATATGGATCCCTCATCCCAAAGATCCAGAGGCTAGAATTTTGCATATTGTAAGGAATTGTTGTTGGTTTCTTGAGACAAACATCAGATTGTTGGGTGATCTAAGCTTTGTATGAGGTGAAGAGGGGCTTCCTTGCTGAGAGGATGATGCTGGGTCAGAACAACTGGTTGTAACTCCCCTTGGCTCTTTCTTGTTTATCAATAAAAGCTATTCAAGTTTTCCTCCATACTCTTGTGTCATTTATATTTGCTGCATTTGTATGGTCAATTTACATCTAATCCTAGATTGTTTATGATTATAGATCCATGTTCTTGTATAGTGCTATGCTACTGTGATCTTACATGTACTCTGTGAAGCTGGGAGTGCAAGGGAACAAGTAGAGAAAGACTATCAAGGAAGAGAGGAATCGAACCAGGAGATTAGCGCAAGACAGAGGTTGGTCTTCTATGTTCTTCTCTATCTATACTTCATAAAGGAAAAACGAAAGTAGCTTTACTTTGTTTGTTTCTAAGGCAGCTGTCACACCTTAGTGGGATAAGCAGTTCTGAGTAGACACTTTTCCCTGTAACAAAATGGCGACTCCACTGGGGACGAATTAGTTTGTTTGTTTATCTTCCTTGTTGTCTATTTCATAAACTTACAGATGGAGTTTGAAGTCGTGCCAGGTAGCATTCGAACTGCATTTGCTATGCAAATGAAAAGTAGATAAATGCTGCTTCAGTCAATCTCCAAGATTTGTTTATGATTTAAACAACTGATTCACAAACTCTCTAACTGCCCTTATGATAGCTCTTAGATCCTCCTTAGATCTACCCCTGATTGTTGCATTACTGATTACCTTTTGCTCGGCCAAAACCCATGAACTGAACTGCAAACTGTGACCCGAAACCCAAGCAAAGTCTTGTTTCTGGCCCAGTGCAGGTACTGTTATGAGAATCTGAAATTCAGCGCACTTCTTGAGTGTAGTAGGTGCGCTGCATTTCAAATTCTCTGTGTTGCAGGTGCGTTGATCAGACTAGGCATTGTGTAGTTTTGGTTTCTGTGATTCATTCTTTCCAGTTCTATTCCTGAATTTCGCTGCTTGTGATCATTATATCTCTGTTTGAAACCCCTTTTCCTTGTTGTTATTCCGCCTCCTTTGTACAAAAGAACTGTAAATGTTTTTATGTGTTTGTTGAGTCATTTTCAGTTCTCCTTTGCAAAAGTAGCGTAATTGTACTGTCATCCTTTGATTTGAAAGTGTCGCAAGTGTCGTTTTCAATCATAGGAAAGAGTTTGATTGTTGTTGATAGTCGGTTATCCTGTTACTATTGTTTTTGGTCTGAATTTGTAATTTTTCTAGTGTCAAAAACAAGTATTCATTTCAAAATCGTAAGGTGTTGTGATTGCCTCTATTTTTGATTTCGAAAAGAAACTTGTTGATAATTGTCGCTTGAAAAGAAATTCAGATTTGTGCATCAACTTTCTTTTTATCATTCATATACTAAGAAAGTCAAAAACAAATACATGCATGTGCATTTGCATTTAGACAGTCTGATTAGTTTGATTTAGGAAAGTGCATTTAGAGTGTGCTCTTTGCTCTTTGTGAAAGGATTCTGTATTTCTTTCCTTAGTAGCTAGGATTTTCATTGCACAAAGAAGATAAAAAAATTGTTTATCATCTTAGATTGCATTTTAGGAATTACATCTACATCTCGCGGTGAACTTGAAAGGAAAACTTCATAAACAAGATCAACTATAAAATAAATTCAATGAATCTAACAATGCTTTGGAACCTAATGCACAACATTTAGAAGTCTAGGCTAGAGATGTATTCCGACGTCGTAAAGCCTGGTAACTATTGTTCTCACTGATGGTTGGGTGATTCCTCCACTTTGAGACGATAAGTGCCAGTACAGACTTGTGCTCCCACGTACCATTGAGTATATTTTTGGAGACCACAATAGGCTTAATCCTTTATCCATAGGAAGCCGTGTCTGCCTCCCTATCGATCACAATGCACTGAACACAACATTCGGGAAGATTGACTGCCGTACCGTAAAAAGTATTCTGCAGTTTTGCGATTGGTTTGGTAATCCCTCTACCTAGATTTCTAGAGTAGTCCCTTTCGTTCCTTTTTAGACTCTTTAACGGAAAAGTTCCATCTGAGCACTTTTCACTTCAGGCTCATTAAAAATCGAAGGCGACTAGAGTCATCTTTTGTTTTTTCTCGACTCTTAAAAATTGAAAAAACAAGTTGTGTCAAAGCGTCTAAAATTTATTTTAAACGGAATATTCATCACCCTTTCCTACGTTGATCTTGGGTTGAGAAAATGGAATCCACCAACCAAGGAATCCCCCTTGGAGGAAATCCTATTCCCTTCTCCTCTTGGGGAGATGTTGGTGCACCCCATATGGCCACATTGTCACTTCCAGGACTGATAATCGGCTTGCCTGTATGGCTCTTCTCAACCTCTGTCATTCAGAACACCGCAATTCCTGAACAATCAAGTCAGCAACTAGACGATTCCATAGTTACCCACCAACCTTCTACTTCCTCCAATTCTTCCTCTCCTCCTTCCTCTTCTCTTGATGGGGCCAGTAAAGCCAAAAATCAAGTACCTGAGAAGAAGAAGGAAAAGAAGAAGAAAGAAAAGAAGAAGAAGGAGCCAAAAGCCAATGGGGGCAAACGAGCGTTGTCTAGCGAAAATCCACACACTGCACCGACCAGGCCTAAATCGCCATGTGTCATTTGCAAAGGAGACCACTATCATAGAGATTATCCTTGCATCCCTCAGATCTTAAGGGTCTGGTCTCCTCGTTTGCACAACCCGGTGTCGTCAACCTCTGATGATCATGTTGAAAACACACCGTCGACTAGTGAAAGTGAAGCCCCGGGACAAAAAGGAAAATGTAGATTTCCGTGTAAACTGTGCGAAGGCGATCATGTCGTCCACCGTTGTCGCTTCTTAGATGAGGCTAAAAGAGTTTTGGACGATCATCCGGTTTCACCGTTACGATTTCCTCCTGGATATAAAAAACTCTTACCGAGTCCGTCACTAGTTGAAAATCTGGCTGGCCCGCTCAGGTGGTCAGCTGAAGCATCTATCATTGAAGACAAACCATCTGAACCCATACCAGACGAAAGTCAAAAGGTCGAGGCGACAATTGACCCGGTCTTGCCTTCAGAGGTTCCATCTTCAGATGATACAGTCACCGAAGAGAACAAGGATGACACCGTCCAAATTCTTTTCGTAAGCACAGACTCCGATGAACATGGGGGCAATTTACCCGTTCCTTTACCGCAGGAAGGAAGTTTGTTAGAGTCGTACCCGGCCGTCTATTCAATCCCACCTCCAAGCAACCTAGTTGTCTCCTTTGACTGGAATCAACTAGGCAGACCCTGTTTACCGGCTAGTATACCATTCCGAATCATTGTTTAAATATATAGAATGGTTATGGCCGGTACCATCATAGATGAAAGGGCTTCTGTGAGTATCCTTTCCTCCACTGCTTGGAAAGCGCTTGGTTCGCCATCGCTTTTGCTTGAAATGAGAAATCTAATAGGCTTTGACAAAGGAACCAGTCGACTGTTAGGGATCCTTCCCAATGTACCCATAACATTGAGAGGGAAAACCGTTCAAATGAACGTAATGGTAGTTCAAGGACCCCTGGATTATAATCTACTCCTTGGACGAGACTATATTTATTGCATGGGAGCGATTGTCTCCTCACTCTTTAGAGTAATGTGTTTTCCGCACGAAGGAAGAGTGGTCAAGCTTGTAGAACAGCTTTCATTTCCCAGATCACACAGAGCAAATAGTCATATGCCATCCTGAATGGTCTTTTCGCGCAAGAAATGTCTCAATCTCTAGTCCGTCCGCCTGATGGGCGCGAGTGATTCGGGGGACATGACTGAAACCCAGGGGGCATGCACCCTGGTCTGCTTCGGTAGGAAAACTTCGGGTATAGGGTAGGTTTCCGCGAGAAAATATGACTAGTCTGTACTCCCATCCGTGATTGGAAGAGGGGGTTATTCTGGAATAAGATTCTCTTGTCAAAGTTATGTGGGTTGGCAGGCATTGCCACTCACCTTTGTTTATTTCAATAAACATCGCCGAAGAAGTGTTTTGTTTACGCCGTAAATAGAACAATCTTTGGTAACTTGTAAGAGGTAGACCTCTCCCGGTAAAACAAATGTTTTAACGGAAAGAAGAAGAGGTAACCTTGAAATTCTGTTTTATACCTGGGGGCATGCAAACCTTTTGGCGTGCAAGCGAAGAGCGACTATTTATTTTTTAAATTTGTAGGTCCTCTAACCCTTTAAACTCGTAGGATTGGTCGTTTCCTAACTTGCATAAAGGAAGGATGTGGGGAAAAACTCTAAAAATTGTCGTTTTTATATATGAGACATTCTTATTATATGACTGAATTAATCGAGCAGTTTTAGCACATAGTTCAAGCTCGTTAAAAAATAAACATAAGCCATGAGAAAATGTTCCCCCCCCGCGTTTAAGCTCATTAAAAAATGAACTATTTCCCGGTAAATAACCATCGTGAATGTAACACTTCAGCGTTTAAAGCCTTGGTCATGTTTGCACCGTCACCTCCACTTCTACATTGGCCGATCATTCACCTCCATTTGATTGTTTACCCATTTTGAGGAAAAGTTGCGAAGAGTGATCTCACTAGCCATCCTTGTAACACTGCCATGATTGGGAAATTCCAAACCTTACTTGGAATCAGTTGCTACCCATTTTATCACTCGCTCCTAAAAAGATGAGTCTCCTTCTCTTTTCAATTGACTCGTAAAATATGAAAAGATTGCCGAGCCATTGGCCTCTCCAGCTCGTTAAAGGGACCGGAAGTGCTATCCCTCCTCTAAATTTTAATCTTTTTGGACCTGAGGGATTATTACACAAAAAGATCAAGCGCTTTTTTTGTTCGGCTCGTTAAAAGTATCGAAAATTCATCCCTTCTGTATTGTTTTATACTTTTTCAGACTTAAGGGATTAGATGACGAAAAAGGAATTTTGGAGTTTCCTTTACGTTCCTTTTAAGACTCTCTAAAATTGAAAAGGACTGAGTTATCTTTGTCGTTAAACTCGTTAAAATTTTAATAGCGACAAACTTGTCTATAGACGAGAACGAGTTTCACTATTGCTAGGCTTGTTAAAACATAGCGATGGGTTTGCCCGAAGGGAAAATTATAGAACAAGCATATGTTATCCTCCTCAATCTTGACAAAAATAAAGAGGTACTGGTCAGCAATGACTGGGGAAAAATTGGGAAGAAAACTTGAAGAAACTTTGTTGGTAGCAAGTCGCTCTTGAACATGACATTTTCACTCCGCATCCAAGTCGGGTTGGGTTGTTTCATTCACCGGTCACATCACCATGATCCCATCATACCATCCGCATTTGGGATTAATTCTACCAATCCATCACGTCAGTGTCGCCAATATGTTCAAGAGAAGTCATTCAGAGAATTCACTTGTGTCTCACCCGCTACAATACGTTTACACTCCATTCTTTCATGACCGCCACCCTGAACCTTATATCACCAGATCGTTTTCACCTCCATTAAAATCATTTGCTCCATTCTTTGTCATTGATGTGGGATTCATTAAGGCCCTCCTATGACGGATCGCTTCTTGTCAACATCAGCTCATTATCCAGGAAGTCGATCTAGGAACACCCCATTCAGTACTTTGAAGCTTTCATGCCTCAATGGCAAGTTTCTCACTTCCGGTGACAGGTTTACATTAATGGCCTTTGACCGAAAGATTTTGCGTGGTGTTCGACGCCAAGTCCTTTATTCACACCACATGAATTGTACTGCAGTACCTTGAGGATCATTATCATTATCGGTGATTCCTCTCGCGCCTGTTAATAGCTTACATCATTGGCTGGTAATCAGGAGATGTCTTTCCATGTTCGACTCCAGAACATCTCTCTCTCACATGGATCGACTTGTACTTCGAGTGAAGATCGAACAAGATTGAAGACCCCGGATCTAGTTTCATCCATCCAGGCTGCGATATATATTCAGGGAAATAAAGACATTAAATGTACATCATTGCTGTACAGATAATCATCCAATCAAAGGGATGATGGCTCTACTAGAATCATCAGTCTACACTCAGACAATTATCTGTCCTATGTACATGAAAATGAATTTATAAAGCTGAGCATGGGAATGCCCGCCTCAGCTAGATCATGAAAATATTATGAAGATAATGTATTGTATTGTATCTTATTACAGGTCTCCTCCCAGCTTGAAAGAACTTCAGATCCTCATAATAAAGCATTTCACCCGACATCAAAAGATTAACGACCTCATGCTTTAGGGGGAAACTGTTATAGACATTTTTGGGCACTGCAACCCCAAGCATAAAATGTCCATAAACCAAGGGCTCCTAAGTCCCTAAAAGTGTTGTTCTAACCCCTAAAGGAACAAGGTCAACTGATTACAACTTCTCCCAGAAGTTCTCCATGAAAAACTGCTCTGAATTAGTCAAAACAAGATCATTTCAGCTGCTCCATAGGCAAAGTGCGTTTCATCTCACCTAAACACACTGTGTGGGTGCGTTGCATTTCAAAAAGCCCTTCTATGGGGTGCGATGGGTGAGAAATGACAAATGGCAGTGTCATTCCGCGAGGTGGAGAGGCAATGGAAGCTTCCAGAAACTTCTCCTGTGACACTTGCCTCTCTGAATTCGACCAAGGATGAGTAAGAGAGCATCAATCTCCAAGTGGAAGCAAGAAATATCAGAGGGAAGACACTAATCAAGTCACAAGCTGACTCATCTCCCTTACAGATATCTATATATGGATCCCTCATCCCAGAGATCCAGAGGCTGGAATTTTGCATATTGTAAGGAATTGCTGTTGGTTTGTTGAGACAAACATCAGATTGTTGGGTGATCTAAGCTTTGTATGAGGTGAAGAGGGGATTCCTTGCTGAGAGGATGATGCTGGGTCAGAACAACTGGTTGTAACTCCCCTTGGATCTTTCTTGTTTATCAATAAAAGCTATTCAAGTTTTCCTCCATACTCTTGTGTCATTTATATTTGTTGCATTTGTATGGTCAATTTACATCTGATCCTAGATTGTTTATGATTATAGATCCATGTTCTTGTATAGTGCTATGCTACTGTGATCTTACAGGTACTCTGTGAAGCTGGGCGTGCAAGGGAACAAGTAGCGAAAGACTATCAAGGAAGAGAGGAATCGAACCAGGAGATTAGCGCAAGACAGAGGTTGGTCTTCTATGTTCTTCTCTATCTATACTTCATAAAGGAAAAACGAAAGTAGCTTTACTTTGTTTGTTTCTAAGGCAGCTGTCACACCTTAGTGGGATAAGCAGTTCTGAGTAGACACTTTTCCCTGTAACATCATCCCTGCTGGGATCAAAAATAGAACTTGCGCCATAATTTTCCTGCAGGCCCACTTAGTGAAGCCGACTCTTTTCACTAAGCTCCATCATCTTGTTGCAATCTCAACAAAGGTTAGGTAGGAAACTTTTTCCTTTACTTTGCTGGTGCCATGGTGGCCTCTGCGAAGATGAATGGTCTATTCGACCACTCACCCGACCTAGGCAGTTGAAGTCAACAGAATCATAGAGTTAACGTTATTTGGCAATTTCTCGCTTTCTCATAAGAGGTTTGCATGCCCCCAGGTATAGAAAATTTTTTCTAGGTTACCATATGAAAGCTCCCCATCCACGTTGCAGACAAAATGCTTCCTTGGTGATGTCTACCGAAATAGACAAAGGTGAGTGGCGCGATTGCCTCCACTCACATAACTTTGACGAGGGAATCTTATTCCAGTCTAATACCATTTTCCTAAACGGATGGGTGTGTCAGACTACTCATATCTCCTCCACGGAAACCTACCCTATACCCAAGGTTTTCCTGCCGAGACAGACCAGGGTGCATGCCCCCTGGGTTTCAGTCATGTCCTCCTGAATCACTCGTGCTCTTCAGGTGGACAGACTGGAGATTGATGAGACATTCCTTGCGTGAAAAGACCATTTAGGGATGGTATTTGACTATTAGCTATGTGTGAGCCGGGAAACGATTGCTGGTCTACGAGCTTGACCACTCTGCCTTCATGCAGAAAACACATTACTCTAAAGAGTGAGGAGACAATGGCTCCCATGCTATAAATATAGTCGTGTCCAAGGAGTATATTATAATCTAGAGGTCTTTGGATTACCATTACGTTCATGTAAAAAATTTTCCTTCTCAACGTTATGGGCACATTGGGAAGGATCCCTAATGGTCAACTGGTTCCTTTGTCGAAGCCTGTCAAATTTCTCATCTCAGGCAGAAGTGATGGCGAACCAAGTGCTTCCCAAGCAATTGAGGAAAGTATACTCACAGAAGCCCCTTCATCTATGATGGTACCGACCATGATCATCTTGTAAGCTTGTACAATGATTCAGAATGGTACATTGGACGGTACCCGGGGTCTGCCTAGTAGATTCTAATCGAAATAAATGACTACGTTGCTTGGAGGTGGGACCGAATAGACGGCCGGATATGACTCTGATGAACTTCCTTCCTGTGGTAAAGGAATGGGTAGACTGCCCCCATGTTCATTGGAGTCTTTGTTTACGAAAAGGATTTGGACAGTGTCGTTCTCATTCTCTTCGGTAATTGTGTCATCTGAAGATGGACCTTCCGAAGACGTTGGGTCCCTATAATACTAGTGATTACCCCATTACTATTGTAGTTATACCCCTTATTAATATTGTTGTGCCCCTATTGCCCCCATATTGTTATTACTGTGCCCCATAGAATCCTTCTATTATTATTTTTGTGGCTTTATATTATTATTGTTAGGTCGGCTGGATTATATTTTGACTCCTTAGACTACTATATATAGAAAGGAGGTTTTGTCATTTGAATCATCCAAGAATTGTTCATTTATGTAATGTAAAGGAGGTTTCCCCCTTGAAGAGGCTGAATTCTAAGGCGTTGATCTATCTTTTCTATATTTTCTTGAGCTGGTTTCATAACATTTGGTATCAGAGCTTTGGATTCTAGGGTTTCGCTGCTCCAAACAGGTCATCATGGAATTTTCGCTATAACTTCTTTTCTGCAATGTTTCAGAAGTTGTAAAAAAAATCCATTTGAGAAGAAATCACGCTGAACCTCGGGTCCAAATTTCAGAGTTTTTTGCGCTATATTTGCAGAGATATGATCTGAGGAAGTTGGTCTTTTTGCAGACTCCTGAATTACATTCCAAACAGGTGACCTGGGGAAAATCGTCATAACTTTCTCTCTGGGGATCAGATTGAAATTTCATAAGAAGGTACAAAAAGAGGATGGACTGAATCGTCATAACTTTCTCTCTGGGGATCAGATTGAAATTTCATAAGAAGGTACAAAAAGAGGATGGACTGTAGTTTCTTGTATGCATTTTTTAGATCCAAAGGTCGAAACAGTGACTCACAGCACGTCATACAAGTTCGCTCTACTGAACTAGTCTATAATCAAGTCACTTTGGGAGATTTCGCATAACTCTTCCTTGGAGAATCCAATTTAGGTAAGACTTGTGGCATTGGAAAGAGGATGCAGAAGTCTACTACAGGTCGCAATTTCAGAACTGGAGGATCTGAAATTACATAGATACATCAGATTCAATATCAGGCTTCTACAAAGTGAAAAAAGGTGTGTAGTTTTTTTTAAATTTTTGCGTAAGCTTGGTTTGAAGGAATTCAAAGGGCATAGTAAAGCATTATTATCGGTAACTGATGCCCTGAGGAAAGAAAATTCAAACACCTAGTAAAGAACCTGAAAGCTCTAGCATGACTCATGAAGAAGAGGAAGAAATTCTACATGATATATCAAAATTACAAGAACAAGTGCAACAAATGTCACGCTCACAAAAGCCAACAGAAGCTAAGATAAATGGCATGGAATCTAATATAAAGGGCATGGAAGCTAAGATGGATGATTCGAAGATAGATTTGAAGAGAGGCATGGCAGATTTGAAGACAGATTTGAAGACAGACATGGCAGATTTGAAGACAAATTTGACAAATTTTCTACAAGAAATACTTACTAATGTTGAAAAGGCTCTAAAGGAAACTCATGATGTGAACAAAAGAAATGTTAATCATGATTCCATAGACTCTAATGTTGGATCAAAGACCCACCATATTCCAAAAGTCGATATGAGGAAGTTTGATGGCAAGGATCCCGCCACATGGATATTACAGATGGAGCAATTCTTCGATCTCAATAATGTGCAAAACACACAAAAAGTACGTATGGAAACTTTATATTTGGAACCAAATTAGTTTGTATGGTATCAATGGCTTTGCTCTCGTAAACAATTTATCACTTGGGCAATTTTTACGGAAGAATTGATAGCACATTATGAGGATACAAAAAGCAACATTTTTTTAGCCAATTGATAAGTCTCAAACAAAAGGGTTCAATAATGGAGCACATTGAGGAGTTCCAAAAATTGAACATAAGGGTAAAAGATATTCCAGAGGAGCATAGGATTGATGTGTTCATAGGGTCTTTAAAGGATAATATCCAACATGATGTTCGCCTTTGGGAACCTGATTCATTAGAGAAGGCATTCAGGTTAGCAAGAAAAATGGAAAGCAAAATTATGGCAACTAGGAAGCATACCACTCACAACTATAAAGACGGAAGTGTTGTTGCCCCTAGTCTTCCACAACCTATAAGGTTGACACCACAACAATTGGAAGAAAAAAGAGCAAAAGGGCTTTGTTACAGTTGTGATAGCAAATACACTAAAGGTCATAAGTGTGCTGAGAAGAAATTATTCTACATAGATTGTGAAGAGGAAGAAGAAAAGGAGCAAGAAAGGTCAAAAGAAGAGGATATACTCCAGGAACAAAGCCTAGATGAAGAACAAATAAATCCACCATATCTTGTAATGCATTGGTGGGAATTACCACTCCTCAAACCATCAAGATAGAAGGAAAATCAAGAAGAAAAAGGTAATAGTGTTGATTGATTCAGGAAGCACCCACAATTTTATTCATTGTAAGGTAGCAAAAGAATTGAATTGCTTCCTATATCCAGCACCAGAGTGTCAAGTGATGATTGCAAATGGAGGAACAATAAATTGCTTGGAAAGTGCCATAATATCAAGCTATCCATGGGAGAATATGTATTGACTAGCCCAATGCTTTCCATTCCAATGGGAGGTGCTGATGTTGTACTAGGAGTCCAATGGCTACAATCCTTGGGTACAATAGCTTTTAATTTTCAAGAAATTTTCATCAAATTTTCTACGGAAGGAAAGGAAGTTGAATTAAGGGGTATTGCAGGGAAACCAGGAAAGATAATCAGCTCTAATGGTATGACAAAGCTTCTAAAAAAGGAGCAAAGAGGTGTAATTGCACAATTATGTTCGCTAGATGTTTCCACATCGTAATCATCTATTTCTCCAGATCTCCAAAAAGTCCTGGACAATCATTCCAAGGTATTTGAGACTCCCAAAGGTCTCCCACCTATGTGTGATCATGATCATGCTATTCATCTGATTCCAGGAAGTGTTCCTCCAAACATCAGGCCGTACAGATATCCCTATGTCCAAAAGAGTGAAATTGAACGTATGGTTGCAAAAATGCTAGAGGCTGGTATAATTCAACCGAGTCAAAGTTCTTTCTCTGCTCCAGTAGTATTGGTGCACAAGAAGGATGGATCATGGCGCATGTGTCCGGATTATAGGGAGCTCAACAAGCTCACTATTAAAGATAAGTTCCCCATTCCTGTCATTGATGAATTACTGGATGAATTGCATGGATCAATTTACTTCACCAAGTTGGATCTTTGTTCAGGATATCATCAAATCAGAATGAAGACTGAAGACATTCCAAAAACAACATTTAGAACTCATGAGGGTCATTATGAATTTTTGGTCATGCCTTTTGGCCTTACCAATGCACCTTCAACATTTCAAGGTTTGATGAATTCAATTTTCAAACCATTCCTTAGAAAATTTGTGTTAGTATTTTTTGATGATATACTAATCTACAACAAGTCTTGGAAGGATCATGTTGAACATGTTGACAGGGTGCTACAACTATTGGAGGAGAAACAATTATATGCAAAAAGATCCAAATGTTTCTTTGGAGTCTAGGAGGTGGAATATCTGGGTCATATTGTATCTCATGAAGGAGTTAAGGTAGACCCTAGAAAATTAAAGCCATTAAGGAATGGAAAATCCCCACATCCATAAAGCATCTGCGAGGATTTCTCGGGTTGACAGGGTATTATCACAAGTTTGTTAAGAATTATGGGAGAATAGCAGCACCTCTAACAACATTATTGAAGAAAGATGCATTTTCATGGACTGCGGAAGCAACAAAGGCCTTTGAACATCTTAAAGAGGCAATGTGCCAAGCACGGGTCTTAGCTACACCGAACTTCACAAAAACCTTTATTGTGGAATGTGATGCTTCAGGAAATGGAATTGGTGTTGTTCTAATGCAAGATGAAAGACCCATTGCTTTTGAAAGTCGTCCAATCAAGGGAAAGTTTTTAAGCAAAGCTATTTATGAGAAGGAAATGTTGGCAATACTCCATGCACTTAAGAAATGGCGACCCTACCTAATGAGAATACACTTCAAGGTAAAAACTAATCATGATAGCCTTAAATACTTTTTAGAACAAAGATTATCCTCTGAAGAGCAACAAAAGTGGGTCACAAAGATGTTGGGTTATGACTTTGAAATCATCTACAAAAAAGGGAAGAAAAATGTGGTGGCAGATGCACTCTCAAGAAAGGATGAGGATGTGGAAGCATTGTTGTGCGCCATTTCTATTATCCAACCAGATTGGATAAACGAAGCAAGGGAGGAATGGAATAATGAAGAAGAAGTGTGGGCACTTATTCGAAAGTTACAACAAGATTCTAGTACGTCTGATACATTTAGCTGGAAAAATGATTCGTTATGGTACAAAGATCACTTATACCTCTGTAAGAATTCCCAGCTAAAACAAAAGATTCTTATGGAATTGCACACTTCTCCCTTAGGAGGGCACTCAGGATTTTTAAAAACTTACCACAGGGTTAAGAAGGAATTTTTTTGGGATGGCCTTAAATCAGATATTCAAAAGTTTGTGGCAGAATGTTTGGTTTGCCAACAAAATAAAGTTGAAACAATTAAGACATCGGGTCTATTACAACCTTTATCCATTCCAAGCCAATGTTGGGAGGAGGTTTCAATGGATTTTATCACAGGTTTACCCAAGTCTGAGGGAAAGAGTGTCATCATGGTGGTAGTTGACAGACTTACCAAGTATGCACACTTTTGTGCATTATCACATCCATTTAAAGCCAGTACAGTTTCTACTAAATTTATGGAAACAATTCAAAAGCTACATGGAAACCCAAAGATTATTGTAAGTGACAGAGATCCCATTTTCATGGAAATTTTTGGACAGAATTATTTTCTTGTCTTGGTACTCAGTTAGCTCATAGCTCATCTTATCATCCTCAATCTGATGGGCAAACTGAGATAGTAAACAAATGTTTGGAAGGATATCTTCGTTTCTTTGTATCTGATAAACAGACACAATGGGTCAAATGGTTGCCTCTAGCTGAATGGTGGTATAACACTTCCTTCCATACAACAACAAAAATGACCCCATTTATGGCACTTTATGGGTATCAACCACCATCCATCACATCATATTTAAGAGAAAATTCTAAGGTTCAGGCAGTGGAACATCACATCGAACATCAACAACAAGTCCCCCAACTCTTAAAGGATAACCTCGTGTTGGCACAGAATAGAATGAAACAACAGGCAGATCAACATCGCAGTGAAAGAAGTTTTGATGTAGGTGATTGGGTATTCCTACGGCTACAACCATATAAGCAAATGTCCCTCAAGCAAGATAAGAAGGATAATAAATTATCACCAAAGTATTATGGTCCATACAAGGTGTTTCAAAAGATTGGTACTATGGCATACAAATTGGAGCTTCCTGCAGCTTCTCGATTGCACCCATTTTTCCATGTTTCATGTTTAAAGAAGGTTATAGGCGACAAGCTCCCAGTTCAAACAATATTGCCAGAACTTGACGAGGAAGGAAAAATTATATTGGAACCAGAAGTAGTCACAGAAACAAGAACTCGACAGCTACGAAATCAATCAATTAGAGTATCTTATCAAGTGGAAGAACTTATCCACTGAAGATTCCACATGGGAGGATGAGAATTTTATGCAGAAGTACCCAGAACTACTCAAGCGTTGAGGACAACAATTTTTTGAAGGAGAGGGGCATGTTGGGTCCCTATAATACTAGTGATTACCCCATTGCTATTGTAGTTATACCCCTTATTAATATTTTTGTGCCCCTATTGCCCCCATATTGTTATTACTATGCCCCATAGAATCCTTCTATTATTATTTTTGTGGCTTTATATTATTATTGTTAGGTCGGTTGGATTATATTGTGACTCCTTAGACTCCTATATATAGAAAGGAGGTTTTGTCATTTGAATCATCCAAGAATTGTTCATTTATGTAATGTAAAGGAGGTTGCCCCCTCGAAGAGGCTGAATTCTAAGGCATTGATCTATCTTTTCTATATTTTCTTGAGCTAGTTTCATAATAGGTCGACTGCCACCTCAACCTTTTTACTTTCGTCTGGTATGGGTTCAGCGGGTTTATCTTCAATGGCAGATGCTTCAACCAACCACAATGGCATGTCAGTCATATTTTCAACCAGTGACGGACTCAGCAGGAGTTTCTTATATCCAAGAGGAAGCCTTAACGGTGAAGCCAGACGGTCATCCAAAGCTCTTTTAGCTTCGTCTAGGAAGGGACAATGGTGGTGATCACCTTCACACAGTTTACAAGGAAATGTACATTTCCTTTTTTGTCCAAATGCTTCACTTTCACTAGTTTATGGTGTACTTTCAACATGGTCTTCAGAGGTTGATGACACCGGGTTGTGCAAACGAGGAGACCAGTCCCTTAAGATCTGAGGGATGCAAGGGCAATCTCGGTGGTAGTGGTCTCCTTTGCAAATGACACATGGCGATTTAGGCCTGGATGGTGCAATGTGTGGATTTTCGCTAGACGATGCATGGTTGCCCCCTTTTGCCTTTGGCTCCTTCTTCTTCTTCTCTTTCTTCTTCTTCTCCTTCTTCTTCTTAGTTACTTGGTTTTGGGCCTTACCGGCTTTATCAAGGGAAGAGGAAGGAGGAGAGGGAGAATCAGATGAAGTAGAAGGTTGGGGGGTAACTTTAGTATCATCTAGTTGCCGACTTGATTGTTCAGGAATCACAGTGTTTTGAACGACGGAGGTCGAGAAGAGCCATACGGGCAAACCAATTATCGATCCTAGAAGCAACAATGTGGCCATATGAGGTGCACCAACATCTCCCCAAGAGGAGAAATGACTAGGATTTCCTCTAAGGGGAAATCCTTGGTTGGTGGACTCCATTTTTCTCAACCTAAGGCCAACATGGGAATGGTGATATTATTCCGATAAAAATAAATTTTAGATGCTTTGACACAACTTGTTTTTTCAATTTTTAAGAGTCGAGAAAAAACAAAAGATGACTCTAGTCGCCTTCGATTTTTAATGACCTTGAAGTGACAAGTGCTCAGATGGACCTTTTCTTTTAAGGAGTCTGAAAAGCAACGAAAGAGACTACTCTGGAAATCTAGACATAGGGATTACTAAACCAATCGTAAAACTACAGAATACCTTTTACGATACGGCAGTCAATCTTCCCGAATGTTGTGTTTAGTGCATTGTGATCGATAGGGCGGCAGACACGGCTTCCTATGGATAAAGGATAT
The DNA here is from genome assembly GCA_031772625.1 of Pinus tabuliformis. Lineage (NCBI taxonomy): Eukaryota > Viridiplantae > Streptophyta > Pinopsida > Pinales > Pinaceae > Pinus > Pinus tabuliformis. The sequence goes on along the minus strand of CM062815.1, from coordinate 199,754,075 downwards.
AGCCTATTGTGGTATCCCAATATATACTCGACGGTACATGGGAGCACAAGTCTGTACTGGCACTTTTCGTCTCAAAGAGGAGGAATCACCCAATCGGTAGTGAAAGCGACAGTTACCAGGCTTTACGACGCTGGAATACGTCTCTAGCCTAGACTCTAGATGTTGTGCGTTAGGTTCCAAAGCGTTTTTAGGTTCATTAAATTTATTTTACAGTTGATCTTTCTTAAGAAATTTTCCTTCCAGGTTCACCACGTGATGTAGATGTACAATTCCTAAAATGCAATCTAAGATGATAAACAATCGTTTAATCTTCTTTTTGCAATGAAAATCCTAGCTACTAAAGAAAGAGAGACGTATTCTTTCAACATAGAGCAGAGAGCACACACTAGATGCACTGTCCTAAATCAAACCAACAAGTAGTCTAAATGCAAATGCACATGCATGTATTTGTTTTTAGCTTTTTTAATGTGTGAATGACAAGAAGAATGCTAAGTGCAAATCTGAATTATTTTTCAAAGTGACAGTAATAACAAATTTCTCTTCAAAAACGAAAGGAAGATAATGACGACACTTTACTATTTTGAATTGAAAACTACCTTCGACACTTGAAAAACTACTAATTCAAATCAAATACAAGAGTAACTGTATAGTCGACCATCAAGAACAATATAATTCCTTTCTTTGACTGAAAACGATACTTTCGACACTTTCAAATCAAAAAATGACAGTTCGACTATTCTACTACTTTGTAAAAGAGAACTGAAAATGGCAGAAAATACATAAAACATTCACAGTTCTTTGCACAATGGAGGTGGAATGATGGAGAGGAAGGGGGTTTCCACAGTGGTATACTGATCACAGACAACAAAACTCCATAATAGAGCTGAAAAGAATGAAGAAAAACCAAGATCTGGAGGTAAAACTAGCCTTTTCTGATCATCGCACCTGTAACAAAGGGAAACAGGGATGCATCCCACCTACCGCACATAGGAAGTGTAATGCATCCAGGTTTCCTTGAAGAGAGGGTGCGATGGTACAAGGACGAGACTTTACTTGGCTCTTGATCACAGTTTGCAACTCAGTTCAGGGATTTAGGCCGAGCAAGTGATGTAATAAAAATCATAGGGGTTGATCTAATGAGGTTACTAGGGCCACCATTAGGGCAATTATAAGGTTTGCAAATCGATTGTTCAGTTTATAAACAAAATCCGGAGATAGACTGAAGTAGCATTGATCTACTTTGCACTTGCATAGCAAATGCAGTTCGAAGGCTAGCTGGCTTGACTTCAGGCTCTGTCTGTAAGTTTATAAAACAAACAAATATAGAAAAACAAACAGTCTATTCGCTCCCCAGAGGAGTCGCCATTTTGTTATCGGGAAATCTAATGTCCACTCGGAGCTGCTAGTCCCACTAAGACTGGCAGCTATCTTAGAAACAAACAAACTAAAACTACTTTCGTTTTCCTTTATGAGAAATAGATGAGAGTAGAATGAAGGACACCAACCTCAGTCTTGCGCTTGGTTCCTTGCTCGGTTCCTCTCCCTTCTAACATATCCTTGCCGCTTCTCCTTCGTCTACCCAGCTTCAAAGAGCACCTGTGGAATCAAAGCAGCATAATACTATCGAAGAACAGATATCTACAATCATAAACAATATAACACCAGATGTATATTGACCACACAAATGCATATATCATCAAACATACAAGAAAGTGGAGGAAAACTTGAATAGATTTATTAATAATCAAGAATAGCAAAGAGGATTACAACCAATTGTTCTGACCCAGTGTCATCCTCCAGCATGAAAGCCATTCTTTCATCTCATGAAAAGCTTAGATCACCTAACACTATGATATTCCAACAAGAAACCAATAGCACTTCTTTACAAGATACAAAATTCCAGCCTCTGGATCTCTGGGATGAGGGATCCATATATAGATGATTGCAGGGGGGTGAGTCAGCTTCTAGAATTCTGATTAGTGTCCTCTCTCTGATAGTTCTTGATTCCACTTGGAGATTGATGATCTCTTACTCATCCCTGGGTGAATTCAGAGAGGCAAGTATCACAGGAGAAGTTTCTGGAAGATTCCATGATCATCCAACTCGCAAAATGCCTCTGCCATTTGTCCACTCTCGCCCATCGCACCCCATAAAACTGTTTTTTCAGTATGCATCGCACCTCCCGCGTGCTTTAGGTGGGATGCATCACACTTCGACCATGGAGCAAGTGAGATGGTCCAGTTTTTACCAGTTCTGAGCATTTTTTCATGGAGAACTTCTGGGAGATGATGTAATCAGTTGACCTTGTTCTTTTAGGGTATGGAACAACACTTTTAGGGACATAGGAGCCCTTGGTTTATGGACATGTTTGATTGGGGTTTCAGTGCCCAAAAATGTCTATAACACTCGGTAAGAAAATGTACCCCATGGAAATGTAAAAGTGTTTTTGTCTTGATCCTCAGGTGTTATATGTATCTGGTTATATCTACTAAAGCCATCTAGAAAAGAAAAGTACTTTTTACCAACATGGGTATTGAGTACCTGATAAATGAAAGGAAGGGGGAAGTAATCTTTGAAAGTGGCTTTATTTAATTCTCTAATTTCAATGCAACTGCGCCATCTCCCATCTTTCTTCGGGACTAAGACTAATGGAGAGACCCACTGGCTATCAGAAATGGGATAGATAAAATCAACATCTAATAGTTTTTGCAATTCTTCCTTTACAACACCTCTTAGAGCTAGCTTCATTCACCTCTAGGATTTTTAGATAGGTCGGGTTCCATCCTGAATATAGATATGGTGTGTACAAGTTTCAGGAGGGATGCCTTTCATATCCTCATAACCCCATGCAAAGGCATCAAGATGGTTTCGCAACAAATTCACAAGTTCCTCTTGTTGAGAAGGGTCCAAGTCTGAATTGATATACAAGGATTTACCTAGACTAATCTCAACAAGAGTAGTGTCGGGCTCCAGAGTACACAAAGGTGTCGCTAGAGTTGGTGATGATGGAGGTAGAGAGTCATATCCTTCTTGAAAATCTAGACAAAAAATCTGACTTAATGACTCAAAATTAAGCATGGTGTCTAGATTGTTTAGGAAGTCTTGAATCTCACCCTCCTGTGAGGACTCATTATTTTGATGTATCAATGAAACAAGCTAGGTCTCCTCATCACTACTATAGTCCAACCATAAAGTGTCTCGAAGCTCTTTTATAGATCTAGTAGGTGGATATAGGGTGACTTTCTTTCTAGAATATCCATGGGAAATATGCATATCACTAGAATGACATCCAATATAAGCATTAGTCGTAGCAAGCCATGGTCATCCCAAGATTAAGGGATTCCCTCTGTTGGGGGGAAAAGTATCTAATGCAGAATGCCTCTATCCCACTCTGAAGGTGATAGTACTTCAGCAACAACTGAATGCAAAGCTATTCAAAGTTTCTTCTTTATGAGATGAGAGAAGGAAGAAAAGGATGATCTACTAACCGTTATCTTGCGCTAATAGTTGATCCAGTCTTCACTCCTTGCTACTTGCTCCTAGCTCCTTGCCCTTTCACCAGCCCAGCTACACACAGATCCTGTAAAAGCACAAGAAGAGGAAACTACAAGAAGCATACATCCATAATCGATTATAGGATTAGCATAAATCAAATATACAAGCATCTATTCATCATAAAGACACATGCATATAGAATAACCTCAAATACTTTATTGATAATAGAAGTAAAGTTCTGAGAGAGTTACAACCACAATGGGCCCAATCCAGCAACACCTCCCAGCTGAAAGAAATCTCCTCTTCACCTCCTTCAAGCAAAACACCCAATAGCTCTATACACAAACCAACAGCACTTCCTTACTTGCACAAAATTCCAGCCTCCTTAGACCTCATGAGAGAGCTCTATATATAGGAGATTTGGAGAAAGGATGAGTCAGCTTGAGGCTGGCATAAAGTTGACTAGTGTCCTCTCCCACTTTAGTTAATCTTCAGTTCTTGAGTCCACTTGGAGAATCTTGCTTCCACTTGGAGATCAAGACCCTCTTACTCATCATAGGGCGAATTCCTTGAACCAAGTGTTAGTTTGGAAGCTTCCTGGGCAGTTGACACCTTGCAGAATGACTGTGCCACTTGGCCAATCTCGCCCAGCGCAGGTAGCCTTCATTGATTTTGACCTTCAGCGCAGGTACAAGGAGGAGTAGTTGACATTCAGCGCAGATGCTCAGTGGAGCAACTGACATGATCCAGAAATACCCTGTTTTTGAGTGTTTTCAAGTGGAGAACTGATTTTCAGTGCTGTGGTTTGCAGACCTTGTTCCTCTAAGGGTAAGAACAACATGTTTAGGGACTTTGGATCCCTCAGATTATCGACATTTCATGCTCCATGTTGTTAGGCACAAAAATGTCTATAACAGTTGCCCCCTAAAGTATGAGGTCGTTTACCGGGTGAAATGCTTTATTAGGAGGATCCGAAGTTCATTCAATCGCTGAGAGGTGCCCTGCAATAAATTACAATACAATACATTATTTTTCATTCTGCTTTCATGATCTAGTTGAGGCGGGCATTCCCATGCTCAGCTTTATAAATTCATTTTGGTACACATAACAGACGACCGTCTGATGATAGAATGATAATTCTCTGCTGAAATTATCATCCTTTGGGTAGGATGATCATCTGCTGCAATAGTGTACATATCCAATGTCTTTATATGTCCTGAAAATATATCGCAGCCCGGATGGATGAAACTAGATCCGGGGTCTTCAATCTCGTTCGATCTTCACTCTAAGTACAAGTCGATCCATGTGATAATTGCGCTGAAGTCGAACATGGAAAGACATCGCTTGATTACTGGTCAATAATGTAAACCGTTAACAAGCGCGAGAGGAATCACCAATAATGACAATGACCCTCAAGGTACTACAGTACAATTCACGTGGTGTGAATAAAGGACTTGGCATCGAACACCACGCAAAATCTTCTGGTCGAAGGTCATTAATGTATACCTATCGCCGGAAGTGAGAAACTTGCCATTGAGGCATGCAAGCTTCAAAGTACTGGGGCGGGTGTTCCTAGATCAACTTCTTGGATAATGAGCTGAAGTCGACAAGAAGCGATCCGTCAAAGGAGGGCCTTAATGAATCCCACATCAGTGACACGGAACGGAGCTAATGACTTTAGTGGAGGTGAAAACAATCTGTGAAATATGATTCAGGGTGGCGATCATGGGTGGATGAAGGATAATGTATGGCAGTGGATGGGACACGGTTGACTCTTTCTGAACACATCTCTTGAACATATAACGACACTGATGTGATGGATCGGTAGCATTACCCCAAATACGGATGGTTTGGCGAAGACCATGGTGATGAGACCGGTGAATGAAACAACCCAACCCGATATGATATGGAGGACAAAGTGTCATGTTCAAGAGTGACTTGCTACCATCAAAGCTTTGAGGTTCTCCCAATTTTTCCCCAGTCATTTCTGACCAGTACCTCTTTATTTTTGTCAAGCTTGAGGAGGATAACATATGCTTGTTCTATAACCTGCCCTTTGGGCAAGCCCATTGCTATGTTTTAACGAGCCTAGCGATAGGGAAACTCGTTCTCGTCTAAAGACAAGTTTGTCGCTATTTAATCATTTTAACGAGTCTAGCGACAAAGACAACTCGGTCCTTTTCATCTTTAGAGAGTCTGAAAAGGTACAAAAAGTTAACTCCAAAATTCCTTTTTCGTCATCTAATCCCTTAAGTCCGAAAAAGTATAAAACAATACAAAAGGGATGAATTTTCGATAACTTTAACGAGCCGAATAAAACAAGCGCTCGACCTTTTTGTGCAATAATCCCTCAGGTCCAAAAAGATTAAAATCTAGAGGAGGGATAGCTCTTCCGGTCTTTTTAACGAGCTGGAAGGCCAAAACTCGGCAAACTTTTCATATTTTACGAGTCAATTGAAAAGAGCTCAAAGAAGACTCGTCTTTTGAGGAACGAGTGATAAACAGGGATAGCAGCAGATTCCAGGTGCAGGTTGGAATTTTCCAATCACGGCAGTGTCACAAGGATGGCTAAGTGGAATCACTCTTCGCAGCTGTTCCTCAAAATGGGTAAACAATCATATGGAGGTGAACGATTGGCCAAATGAAATGGAGGTGGCAGGTGCAAACACGACCAAGGTTTTTATGGCTAATAAATTTACGATCACAATGGTTATTTACCGGAATAGGTTCATTTTTTAATGAGCTTGAACTCTGGAGGAAACTCTTGCTCAAAAGCTTATGTTTATTTTTTAACGAGCATGAACTATGACGCTAAAACTGCTCGGATCTCGCTTTTCTATTTTTTAACAAGCATAAATTCCGCGGTAAAACTGCTCGATATACCAGTCATAGGATAAGAAATGTCTTCCTGCAAGATTTCAATTTTTATAGAGCTTGCACCTCACATAAGCTATGCTCCAAATTTGGCAATTTTTTGACTTTTGCCCCACATCCTTTCTTTATGCAAGTTTGGAAACGGCTAATCCTACGAGTTTAAAGGGTTAGACCTACAGGTTTAAAGGGAGGACCAAAAAATTAAAAAAAAAAAAAAAAAAAATAGTCGTCCCTTGCTTGCACTCCAAAAGGTTGCATGCCCCCAGGTATAAAGTACGATTTCAAGGTTACCCCTCAATTTGCAGGTTAAACAATCGTTCTACCGAGAAAGGCCTACCTCTTTCAGGTTATCCAAAAAATGGTTTTATTTGTTGCCGCAAATGAAACTCTTTCTTCGGCGATGTCTATCATTAGGTTACTCAAAGATGGTTACTACTTGTTGCAGCAAAGGAATCCCTTTCTTTGGAAGCTGCCCCTACTTATCCTCTAAAACATTAGTTTTAATGGGTGAGGCTTGCCTTTTACCCAAAGATGGTTACCATTTGCTGCCGCAATAGAATCTCTTTCCTTGGTAGCCTACCTGTTTAGACAAAGGTGAATGACTAAAATCATCAAACACATAACTTTGACAAAAGAGTCCTGTTCTAGAACAACCCCTCTCCCATCCATGGAAAAGGTATGGACTAGTCATACTTTTTCGCGGAAATTATACCTTATACCCAAGGTTTCCTCTGCCCGAAGCAGACCAGGATGCATGCCCCCTGGGTTCCAGCCCTATCTTTCCGAATCACTCGCACTCATCGGGAAGGAGGACTGGGGGTGGAGAAATTTCTTGGGTGAATAGACCATTCAGGGTTGGTATTTGACTATTTGCGATGCGTGATCCCAGAAATGAAAGTTGGTCTACGAGCTTGACCATTATTCCTTCGTGTGGAAATCACATTGCTCTAAAGAGTGAGGAGACTATAGCTCCCATGCAATATATATAGTCTCGTCCAAGGAGTAGGTTATAATCCAAGGGTCCTTGAACGACCATCACGTTCAATTGAACGGTCTTCCCTTTCAATGTAACAGGTACATTGGGGAGGATCCCTAATGGTCGACTGGTTCCTTTATCAAAACCCGAGAGATTTCTTATCTCAGGTAAAAGCGCCGGAGAACCCAGTGCTTTCCAAGCAACAGAGGAAAGGATACTCACAGATGCCCCTTCATCAATGATAGTTCCAGTCATCACCATTCTATAAATTTGGACTATGATTCTGAATGGTATACTGGCTGGTAACCGGGGTCTGCCTAGTTGGTTCCAATCAAAGGACACAACCAGGTTGCTTGGTGGTGGGACCGAATATACGGTTGGATACGACCCTGACGATGTTCCTTCCTGCGATAAAGGAATGGGCGCATTGCCCTGATGCTCATCAGAATCCGTGTTGATGAAAAGAATCTGGATGGTGTCATCCTTATTCTCTTCCGTGAGGGTGTCATTTGAAGATGAATCTTCAGTGACGGTGTCATTTGAGGATGAAACCTCTGAAGGAGGAACCGGGTCAACTGCCATATCGACCTTTAGACTTTCGTCTGGTCTGGATTCAGTAGGTTCATTTTCAATGACTGATGCTTCAGCTGACCCCTTGAGCGGGCCAGCTGTATTTTCAACCAACGAAGGACTTGGCACGAGTTTTTTGTATCCAGGAGGAAGTACTACCGAAGAAACCGGACGATCTTCCAAAACTCTCTTCGCTTCGTCTAAGAAGGGACAACGGTGGATGGCGTGACCGCCTTCACACAGTCTGCAGGGGGATTTTTCTCCCCCTCTTTGTCTTGAACCTTCACTTTCGCTGGTTGACGGTAAACAATCAACATGGTTATCAGAGGTTGATGCTCCCGAATTGTGCAGACGAGGGGACCAGTCCCTTAGTATCCGGGGAATACAGGGACAATCTCTATGGAAGTGGTCTCCTCTACATATGACACATGGCGATTTAGGCCCGGTCTGTGCTGTGTGTGGATTTTTGTCAGATGTCTTTTGCTTGCCCCCGGTCGCCTTAGGCTCCTTCTTCTTCTTCTCTTTCTTCTTCTTTTCCTTCTTCTCCGTAGGAGCTTGGATTTTGCCAGCTTTACCTTTTGAAGATGAAGGATTGGAGGAAGGGTTAGAGGAAGTAGAAGGCTGGTGGGAGGCTCTAGACTCATCTAACTGTTGACTCGACTGCTCAGGAACCATGGTGTTCTGAACTACACTAGTTGAGAATAGCCAAACAGGCAGGCCAATTGTCAGTCCTGGAAGCGACAATGTGGCCATGTGGGGCGCACCAACTTCTCCCCAAGAGGAGAAAGGACCAGGATTTCCATCATGTGGAGTTCTTTGGTTGGGGCGTTCCATGTTCTCAACTCAAAGATCAACGCGGGAATAGGAGGTGATTATGTTCCGTTTAAAATAAATTTTATAACGACGCTTAGACACAACTTGCTTTTTCACTTTTTAAGAGTCGAGAAAAAGCTAAAGATGACTCTAGTCTCCTTCGATGTTTTAACGAGCCCGAAGTGACAAATGGTCGGATGGACTTTTTCAGTTATGGAGTTTGAAAAAGGCCAAAAGAAACTGCTCTGGAGTTCTAGGCAGAGGGTGTGCCAAACCTTTCGCAAAACCACAGAATACGTTTTACGGTACGAGTGGTCGATCTTCGTGAATGCTGTGTTCACTGCATTGCGATCAGTAGGGCGGCCGACACGGTTTCCTATGGATAAAGGCTTTGATCCTATAGGGGTCTCCCAATATATACGCGACGGTACGTGGGAGCACAAGTCCGTATTGATACTTATCGCTTCACCGTGGAGGAATCACCCAACCACTCAACGCTAAGATATCACGTTTAACGACGCCGGAACACGTCTCTAGCTTAGACCTCTAGATGTTTGCGTTATGTTTCAATGTGTTGTTATGTAAATTCAATTTATTTTAAGGTTGATCTTGTTTAGCAGTTTGCCTTTATGGATCACCACGAGATGTATAGAAACACTCCTGAATGCAATCTAAGATGATAAGCAAGCTTTTCAATCTTTCAACTTTGAAAACCTTAACTACTGAGGGAGAAGGAAGATAACACCTTTTCACACAGATCATAGAGCGCACACTAATGCACTTTTCTAAATCATGCAAACTGTCATAATGCACATGCACAATGCAAGTATTTCTTTTCTCTTTCTTAATGTTAATGAAATGCAAAAAGAAAGCTGTTGTATAACTTTGAATTCAATTTCAAGCGGAAGCAAACAAGTTTGTCCAAAATCGAAAGACACCTTACGATTCACTTGTTTCGACACTTTAGAAATATATGAATTCAAACCATATAACGAAAGTGACAAACTCAATCAGCTATGAACAGCAAATAAACTAACTCTTAAGATCAGAACGACACTTAATCACAGGTCTAGATCTAAGAGGTCAATGCAAGACTGGTTCACTTTCGTTATGGGAAACTGTAAATGACACAAGAAATACACAAAGAACAAACACAGTTTCTTTATACAACTGAGGCGGAATAATGACAAAGGAAGATGGTTTCAGATAGGCCCACTGACTAGTAACAAACAGCAAAAACAATAGTGAAAACAAGGCAAGACACAGCAGGAAACCTCAGTAACTCAAGCCAAGACTGGTCCAGCGCAGGTGTAACACTGCCTGTTTGACCTTCAGTGCAGGTAGCCCCTTCGGGAACTGCGCTGAAATGCAGACTGCCTTTGTACAGCCTGCAATGAAGAACGAGACTTTCGTCCGTCTTGGTTTCTGGGTCACAGATTGCTAAAAAATTCACAGTTTTTTCTCAAATCAGAAGCTATCAGTCAAGGACACACTAAGGGATGTAAAGGAGGATGAAAAGCTATCACTAAGAGCTTATTAGAGTCCTTGTGGATCAGCTCTTCAAATCATAAACTTGCCCAGAAACTGAGCTAGAGTATCTGCCCTCTACTTTGTGTCTGATGGACTCAAACACAGTTCGATTCGGTACTCCCTTTGTTTATGAAATGAATAGCAAGAAACACAACAAACCAACAAGATACGCTCCCCAGTGGAGTCGCCAATTTGTTGGGGGGAAAGGTATCTAATGCAGAATGCCTCTATCCCACTCTGAAGGTGATAGTACTTCAGCAACAACTGAATGCAAGGCTATTCAAAGTTTCTTCTTTATGAGATGAGAGAAGGAAGAAAAGGATGATCTACTAACTGTTATCTTGCGCTAATAGTCGATCCAGTCTTCACTCCTTGCTACTTTCTCCTAGCTCCTTGCCCTTTCACCAGCCCAGCTACACACAGATCCTGTAAAAGCACAAGAAGAGGAAACTACAAGAAGCATACATCCATAATCGATTATAGGATTAGCATAAATCAAATATACAAGCATCTATTCATCATAAAGACACATGCATATAGAAGAACCTAAAATACTTTATTGATAATAGAAGTAAAGTTCTGAGAGAGTTACAACCACAATGAGCCCAATCCAGCAACACCTCCCAGCTGAAAGAAATCTCCTCTTCACCTCCTTCAAGCAAAAAACCCAATAGCTCTATACACAAACCAACAGCACTTCCTTACTTGCACAAAATTCTAGCCTCCTTAGACCTCATGAGAGAGCTCTATATATAGGAGATTTGGAGAAAGGATGAGTCAGCTTGAGGCTGGCATAAAGCTGACTAGTGTCCTCTCCCACTTTAGTTAATCTTCAGTTCTTGAGTCCACTTGGAGAATCTTGCTTCCACTTGGAGATCAAGACCCTCTTACTCATCATAGGGCGAATTCCTTGAACCAAGTGTCAGTTTGGAAGCTTCCTGGGCAGTTGACACCTTGCAGAATGACTGTGCCACTTGGCCAATCTCGCACAGCGCAGGTAGCCTTCATTGATTTTGACCTTCAGCGCAGGTACAAGGAGGAGCAGTTTACATTCAGCGCAGATGCTCAGTGGAGCAGCTGACATGATCCAGAAATAGCCTGTTTTTGAGTGTTTTCAGGTGGAGAACTGATTTTCAGTGCTGTGGTTTGCAGACCTTGTTCCTCTAAGGGTAAGAACAACATGTTTAGGGACTTTGGATCCCTCAGATTATCTACATTTCATGCTCCATGCTGTTAGGCACAAAAATGTCTATAACACCCTCCTACAGGATTCTTTGGCTGAAGCACAATGAAATCTATGGGATATTCCCAAGAATCTAAGGAAACGATCACATCATCCAATACTCCTTCTGGCTTGATTTTAGATCTATCTACTAGTTCAAGCATAGTGGGAGTAGGACGAATATGGACCAATACAAGTTGATCCATGGTTTTATTGGTCATAACATTAATGGCTGCCCCTAGGACTATAAGTACATTGGGGACAAGGAAATCACCTATTTAAATAGAGACAACAGGGTTTTGGGGGTCAGTATATTTTTCCATGTTCATACATCCCATCATTAACTCTATTGCTCTACCAAAAAATTGAATGGTTTGGGGTTCCAATCTTCTCCTTCCTGGCTTCTTAAGGCAGAGTTCCCTAATGATTTTTGTATAGATGGGGATCTCTTTGATACATTGGAGCAATGGTACCTTTATAAAAAGGTTCCTAAGCTTAGAAGCTAGGCTAGAATGGGAATGGGGCCTTTCTTCTCCATAAATAACCTCTCTGAATAGGGAGGTCAGTTGGAAGAAGATGACAAGTGCTCAGAATGTACAAGGATAAGTTGAATGGTGTCATCTTTCCCAAAATGGTCAGGAGTTTCCTCCTCTCCTTTCTCATCAATAATCACCATGGGATGCTTTTGATTTTCTGAGGTTAACACTTCCGTGATCTCAATTGGAGATCATTGACTCCAACTGGTTTATTTTGAAATCTAGATTAAGAAAGCAGGGTCAGAGAACGGATCATCTGTACCACTTTATTATTAGGATTGGGTAAAGGTTGAGTAGGCAGCTGAGAAGGTCGAAACAGTGGAGGTAAAGGTAATGGCAGTATAGGTTGACTCAGCTGAGGTAATGATGGTTGATGCATTGGGTAAGGTGCATATGTAGGAGGATATGGTTATATCGGTGCGTGATATGAATTATGTTAATGATGTGAATGGTTTGGCCCCCTCCATCCTTGTTGCCAAGATTGGGAGGGTTTTCCATATTGATATTGATTCCCATGTTTCCAATGCTGAGAGTGACTAGTGTTAGGATATGAATATGAGTGTGCATTATAACCAAAAAAATGTGGTGGAGGTTTAGGAACCATACCTACACTTACCTGAGGCCAATTTCTTCGTGATCCCATATCATGTAATGATTCAGCTCAGGTTGTCCCCCTTCAAATACATCTTTCAGCCTAGGTAGGGAGGGACATTTTTCCATGGCATGGTTATCTACACAAATTTCGCATTTATTAGTCTCTTTAATATCTAGAGGACATTCTCTTAGAGGATGATTTCTTCTACATCTTGAACAGAAAATAGACAATATTTCTTGCTCTTCTACAAGTTTTTGCTGAAAATTCAAAGAGTCTATTTGTTTACTAACAACATTCATTATTTTAATTTTCATATTGTCCATTTTGTTTTCTAATCCAGTAATCGTAGCATCAGTAGATTCGGTTTTCCTGTTTTTATTTTGAATTCCTTTACCGGATCTATATTGGTTCCTTGAGAATTTCCTGCACAAGTCATAGATCTGATCAAAAGGTTTTTGAGCAATATCCCCTTGTCCTAACATATTTAGATTGTTCCTAGAATCATTAGTAAGTCCACGTAAGAACAAGGTTCTAGTAGTACCTATATTAAATTTGTGCTTTGACCTTTGCAAAATATACATGAATCTCTCCCAATAGTCCTCTACCATTTCATCATCATTTTGCACAATAGTAAAGATTTCATCTTGGATATCTCTAGTTTTACAATATTCTTTATATTTTGATAAAAAAAATTCTTGATTTTCTCCCAAGAATTTATAGTGTTTCCTCCTAGTCCCATGAACCAGTGGAGTGCTGCATCCTTGAGAGTTGCAGGAAACAACTTTAACTTTTGGGCATTAGATAAGTAATCATAACTTCTACACAAAATATCAAACTCAAATAAGAAAGAGTCTAGATCTTCATGTACCTTACCATAGAAATGAGGAAGAGCTGATGGTGAAATATTTTCATTTGTGCTTGTATATTAGGATTCACAATAGGGAATCTGAAAGTAGACTGTTCCTCATTTACCTAATTTTCACTACTTCCTCCTATGTGGTCTTCCATACTTTCCATTGTTGTTCTTCCACATGAACTGCTCTTAACAGGCTAAGAAGGGTGACTATGGATTCCAACAGTCCCCTTCTTCCCCTCTATGGGCTATGTCACACCTGAACTACTGCTACCAGAGCCTAGGTGGATTGTTCCTGCGTGATGAGTTTGAGTTTGTTTGGACTTTTTTCCTACAAAAGAAGGCCCAATATGAGTTTTGGTTTCATATTTGTTAGTGTTTCATTGGCCCCTAGTGGGCTTTGGACCCCTACCTCTTTTAGGCATCCATTTCAGAAAAAATGGCAAACGAAATTCAAAAAGTAAAAGCTACAAGTTTTAGAAATAAATTGGCACCTACGAACTCCTTCAAACAATAGAAGCACACTGCGGAAAAAGTGGTAGCAAAATTACCCCTATTTCAAAAAAATGGAAAATTATTACCAATACAAATCGCCTCCCCGGCAACGGCACCAAAATGTTGGGTGTAGGAATTGCGCTTCAGAAAAATCCTCAACACTTAATTATCAATCCAAGGGTTTCGTAAACTTAGAGGCAAAGCACAAGAAATGCCAGAAACGGTATGAAATTTTCGTATTTCTAATCCTACTTTTGAAGGGAATGTTTTGCAGAATCAGATAAAAAACAATTGGAAAGGCAATTTACACAATGGAAAATCTAGTGCTAGAATGTAAAACACAATTTGCAAGTAAATAAAGTAAAGAAATTCCACACAATAGAAACAATATTAAATGCTGAATGAAATGCTGAATGAAATGCTATGTTAATCTCCAGATGGATGATAAGCAGTCTGACAAGTGGGCCTTTGCAGAGTTCTGCCTTTCTTCTGATCTTTCTCCCACACAAACAACCTATCCTTGCATAGTTGCAATCTTACTTGCACTAGTGCAGGTATAGTATTTCTGTGTAAGAGTATATTCAATCTTCCTTACTGAAGACTTATGTCTGAGTGAAGGTTCTTTAAGCCTTAGGGCTTGGAGCACTCCGTTCCAGTGTCAAGACACTTGCTCATGCCCCGAAGCAGGGTTCCCTTTACTTAGTTTACAGTTTACTTTCGAAAGCTAAAAAGATATGATGAAAAGGAATTGCAACTGTAATGAAATTCTGAATTAACTAGCTGCAAGAAAGAAAATGCTTCAACTCATTAAACTTCATAAGGGAAATAAACTTCATGAGATAAAAAACTTACAAAATAATCAATCAATAGTAAGTACTTTGCATGTGTCAACCAGTTTTGGTACTTTACCCACAGTAATGATATTCTTTGCAAGTATAATTTGGTAGTTAATATAACTGCTTCTATATCTTTTTAAAGATGAACTTTTAATACCAAAAATAGTTACTTGATTTACTAATTCATTCACTTGCGAAATAATGGGAAATAAAATGTAGGTGAGTGATTTAATGTTTGTTGCAACGAATGACTGAGCGCGGTGCAAGCAACAACACGCACTGGCGAAGGAAAGAGTTCCTTGCACGATCTACTTTGAAAATGAATTAAAAGAGAAAGAAAGAATAAAGTAAATGCATAAAAGATATCTTATAAATAGAAATTAACACAAATACTCTGTAAACTACGGATCCATTCCACATATATGCTACAGAAGATAATTTAATTCAGAACTCAAAGATTAACAATTAAACTATTTCATCACACAGCTACTATGAAATAAACACACGGTCTTCCCAAATCATGAAAGCAAGAGGGGTCAACAAGCTAGGTTGGTCAGGCCCTGGCCAACCAGCTCGTTCCCCTTCTAAGGAACGAAAGCAATCAACACTTCAAATAACACATCAAAGATGAAATTGCACGTTGTGTGTGCAAACCATAATGATCCTCTTGTATTTACTTGATTTAGAAAATTACATTACGAAGCAGTCCAACCCTAGAATGAGGCGATAACCAGATTATATAAACCAAAATAATAACTGATGGTTCGCTAGCTTTCCTATCTACGATTTACATCATATATATCCTTCTACCCTAAGCTGTTTACACTAATTACAGATAATTTTTGTTCAGGACTCTCAGTCAAACAGACTTAGAAACCAAATTACAAAATTGACCAATAGTTATAACAACACGAGCTTCCTTGGTCCATGATCTATCTTTGGAGAAAAATTCCTGGATGCGCGCCACCTAATTTATTTTATTAGCAGTTAAACTCAGAGTTGAAGATCAAGATCCGTCCTCATGGAAGATAGCTCTCAGAATCTCGGACAGTGGTGGTGCAGGAATCTTCCTGCACTAGTCAACTCATACATTATTAACACTATGTTCCATGAGTACTTCTAGGAAATCAATATGAGTTGCAAGAATATGTAAATAACATGAAATCTACATAAAAAGATTAATAAATTGTTGTAGTAAATCTTAATGTAAACTATGAGTATGTGCAGGAAAAGGGTAACCATCTTGTACTAGTACAGGGAAGAAGGGTCTTATATTAAGGTAAAAGAGAGGTTGATATTGATGGAAATGGGGTAGAAAATAGGGAAATTTAGGATACCAAAACTACTCCAAACGGTTTTAGGTCTAGATGGGACTTATTATCAGGGAGATCCCGTGAATCTTAGCGGGTCCATCAGCGTCAAAATTTGTGGTCCTAGAAGGAGTGCCAGATGACAAGATGAGCCCTTGAAGTATGTTTTGAATTTCTACACATCTTTCATGACTTCTATCCAAATCACAACCCCGGTATGTTTCTCTAACTTTGTTGATTTCAATGTGTTGGTGAGCGTTATAGATGACTTATCCAAATATAATTTCAATGGTGATAACTGAACACCCCTATTGAGGCACATAGTTTCATTTGTTGGTTTCTATGATATGGATGATTTCCCCTCGAATAGCATTACCTATGGGTTGTTCGCTTTCATGTTCAAGAGGCACACAAATAAATGGTGTCACACATTACCCGCAACCTCTATACACTATTTCAATCACATGTTCGAATAATTATTTAGTGCTTTCATTCTTTATGAATGTAAAGAATTCAATCAAAAAAATTTAAAATTGTGAAAATCACCTCACTAATCTCTTGAGAATTTTCACAATTGTTTTCTTCATCACTGTTATGAACTTCCGAAAGATGAAGTTGACTAGGAATTTTTGGATGAAATATTTCGGTATGTTGTTCACATTTCTCAGAATCCACATGATTTAGACTCTTTCAAGCCTCTCCCAACATACCTCAATGTTAGAGCTTCTAAATCTGAGACAAACAAGGTTGTTGTCCCAAGTGACCCTTTGTCCCCTTCTCATCAAACAACTCTAGCTCTACAGGTTAAGGTGGGAGAAGTTGAGAATTCACCTGTTGATTTTTCACCATCTCCTCCTACCCCACCTGCTCAGGATTTATGCATATATTTGGACTATAATCTTGATGGTTATCATGTGGTCTCATCTCCTCAGCCTTCATCCTCTGGTTCCTTTGATCCTCTATATTTTGGTGTGTTGTATTCATCCGTTCTGAATTCCACATATGATGTTCATGAGGATCAAGTTTGGGATGGAGTTGGTGTTGAACAGCCAACCCGCGCTATCA
Organism: Pinus tabuliformis; assembly: GCA_031772625.1. NCBI lineage: Eukaryota > Viridiplantae > Streptophyta > Pinopsida > Pinales > Pinaceae > Pinus > Pinus tabuliformis. The sequence continues at coordinate 199,736,905 of CM062815.1, read as the reverse complement.
TTTCTTATGAGTATATGTGGGAGTCTAAACAAAAATTAGGGTGAATAATGATCTCCTTTATCAACACCTCTTCCACATTATCCTAACATCTTCCATGATTCTTCCATTTCTGTTCCATCCTGTGAAAAATCATTTGCAGATTTCTCTATTTTCGATCATTCGTGGAACACGTGGGATGCCCATTTTTCAATCAATTGTAAAGAGGACAAATCTCTCTTCCTAGATCCTCCCAATCTCTCATCTTACATTTTTGGAATCATAGAAGGTGAAACTTTGCGTTTTTCATCATCCCCTCTTTATGATTCGTTAGATCATGAGGATGTCATTGTCCATCATTTTGAGTTTTTTGATCGTGGTTGTCATGATATTTTCATTCATTTATCTAATCATGATTCTGATTTGTCTACTATAGATCTTTCTAGGCCACCAGTCTTTGAAGATCCATCTCCTGATGAATTGGAAACTCCTCAAGCTTTCGAGGAACTTCAACCCGAGTTGATGGTTATGTCAACTTCTCGTAGCCTTGAGGTTACTTCCACTTATGATCAGAAATTTGTTGAATCTCCCCAGGCTCCTCATCACTCTATTTCTCACACTGAAAATCAATTTATTTCAAATTTTTCACATCCTCCACTGGAATCACATGATCTTATTTCTCATGCATTGGAGGAGTCATACGTAGAAAGCACTATTGTGAAACGAAACTCTTTCTTTTTTCTTATGTTTTCTCATTTGTCAAGTTTGAAGGTGTGTACATGCTTGTCTTCCATACATAATGTGACAGGACACCATCATACATCCGCAAAGTGCCTTTCATGTGCTTTTGGTATTTACTTTTCTATGGATGCATTCAAGCTTTCAACATTTTGGTCCACATTGTTGCATCTTTCTTGTCTATTGGTTTTTCTGTATATTTTTCTTGTCAAGCATGTTGTTTCCTAGATGGGCCAACCAACGCATCGATGGATGCATTGGAAATATCACTTCACGTGAGTTGGCTTATTCTCTTCTTAGGTTAGGAGTAGTATTGTTTTCTTTTCTTGCTTGTTTCTTGATTTTGTTACTTCATTTTTCTTTGTCTTACTTTTTTCCTTTTTTTTACTTGCCTTTGCACCTATAGGTTAGTTTCCTCTTGAAACCATGTTTGGCTTCTTATACAAGCACTGTGAAATCCAAGAGGAAATTGTATAACTATAACACTTGGTCATCTATCTATTCCCTCTCTTTATGAGAATATTTCATTTCTTCTAGTCAATGATACCTTGATGGAAAATATGTTCCTTTCAGAGAGAGACATGGTGGAATCATGATGCTTTCAATCTTAACAAGTACCACCTAATCTAATCTGTTTTATATATTCAGTTAACCCTTGTCAACTCAATGAAGTAGAGTAAGGAGAGGGGGGAAACCTTAACAAGTATGTCAGAGGTATACGTAATCATCCTTCTCTGAAGGGATAACCTCTTCTCCTCTCAATAAGTCGAGATCCCTCTTCCACCTCATGAAATAAATAAGTGTCTATGCACAGTTCTTTAAAAAGAGAAAAACAAGGAAATCAAAAATGAAATAAAAGGAAAAAGAAGAGAAATTCTTCCTGTGTGGAGAGGTGAAGAAAGTAACTCCACCTGGGTACTATCGAGGCTCACTAATAGTGGAGATATGCTTGTGTTCCTAAATTGACTTTGTCGAGGTACTGTCCCTGCTTGATGGAAGCGTACCAACACCAAAGATGAAACTAAAAATATGAAAATCCATATTACTTGTGCATTTATATGCCCCTCATCCCCAATCGAAAAAACTCAGTTTGATTTGGCTTGGTATGTGTGTTGCCGATAAAGAGAATGATAAGAACTACACCTTCAACTGAAGCTAAGTGAAGAAGCTATTATGATCAAAGAATCGACAATACTCGCGGAGGAGTTAGATTTTCTTTGCACAAGACAAGTTCCATATAGAGAGTTGGATTTCTACCAATGTGTCACCAATGTTGTAGAAGCTACAACCACCCTCCAAAGTGTTTCCCATGCTTCGTTTTGGATCCTTCCTTATAAATAATAGCAGCTCACCTTGCACAAATCCAAGTACTTGTTCTTTTACTGAGCCTCATCCCTTGCATCTTGGCTTGTGTTTCTTACCTGGTTTACTGTTTAGCCCACAAGCCGATCTCTTGACTTGGTTTCCATCTAGTTCTGTGCTTGCCTTAGAGAGCTATGCAATCCTTAAGGGAAACTAGCCTTGCTCTTGGGAATTGCACAGTCCAAGCTAACAGTGAGCCTTGAGCTCAATAATTTCACAGTGCTAGTTGATAGCCAGCCTTCATCTAGGAAATTGCGCAGATCATGAGAGCCAGCCCATAGCCGCTCAGCCTAGAAATTGCACAGAAGCATCTTGATCAAAATATGCTTTGTGCATGAGCCAGTGAGTTGCCCAATCCTTCCCATAACTCCACAATCTCTTCGAGCAATGCATGGCATATTTTCATAAAAAAGAAAAAAGAGAAAAGTGAAAAAGCATCCCTAAAAAATAAGGATCTATTTTTAGCATCTCGAAGGAGGCACTTGAGTTATTTTGGAAACTGCCACCAAGTGTCACTATTTCCTTGATTTTTGGCCTTCACGTCATAAACCATAAATTGAAGAAATCTATTTAATCAACACTATTAGAGATCATTGCACATTCTATCTTAGAGCTCTAGCATTCTCGAGTAGATCAAGGATCCTTCGGTGTGATCGTTGTCACTTTTTCGGGTATGTTTTGCTTTTATAGTCTCTAGTCGCTTTTCATGTCACTTTTTCTTATTTAGCTTGTGAGAGTGTTTTTTCACTTGTTTTTGTTGAACGAGTGTTGGAATTGCATAGAGGCTTCCATTTCCCAGCACCAACTGTGCACTATGCAATTTGAGGAGTCAACCTCCCATTCTTGGCCACTGAGACTGCGTAATGCACAGTCTCTCCTCACATGTGCCCATACTGAACTGCGGATTTCATAGTTCCAGTCGGCAAGCCTCCCCCATTGATTTTTGGGACTAGGTAATGCATAGCTCTAGTAGGCACCCAGTGACCTCTATGAACCATAATTGCACATTCTGTCCCATCATAAGCCTAGTTTGTTGCTTAGTCTTGGCTTGAAGTTGCTTATGGTTTTAAGCTAATATTGGCCTACCATGAGTGTCCTCTCTGTCTCCAAGTACAATAGTTTCTTAAAATATCTCTATTAGTTACAGTTAACATGGCCTCCAAGAGAGCTTCATCAAAGGTAACAGTCGAGAGAAATACTAGGGAAGCAGTTGAGCAGATGTAAGTTAATCTACCAGTTTATGTAGACACTCAATTGTTCATTGATAAGGGCACAAAGTGGACATGGCAGTAAATCAAGGATAATTTTGTAGAGGATTTCAATGAATACTTAGAGGACTAGCAGGTATATATTAGTATCCAGTGGTCATGCTTGTAAAAGGCTCCATGCAGGTAACACACCTTCCCATGTGCGGGCATTATCAGTTGGGTTGTCTCACATGTACATCCAGAGACTATGACATTGAGCAGTGCTAGTGGGATAGATATTTCCACCTTCAGGGTGGAGAACTTTCATCATATTTATCATTTACCTTAGCTAGCGAGGAGCATGGACACACATTTTTATGCCACCCATAGATAGGTGAACACGAGAGATACAATCAAGCATTGGGTGAAAGAGTAATCAAAGTTTAGACAGACACCTAATCATGTTTACAAGAAAAAGTCTCTCAGGAAGGCCTACCAATTCTTGATCATCTTTACATGTCGAATATATGGTAAAGAGAGCACAGATACCTTCCCTGAAGGTTGCATAGTTGTATTGGACCAGTTGGTGAGTGATGGAAGGTCATTCAACTAGTTGGACTTGTTGGCTCATCAGTTGAAAACCCATGTGACTAATTCCTGGAATCTTCCAAAGGATGAGTAAGAAGGATTCTACATGTCTAAATGCTTACTTGATGCAATATGTGCCCAACAACAGTTTCATGCCATGAGTTGGACATGGACACCGAAAGAGGCTGCCGTAATCATTTATTGCAAGTTTCTTTCCAATTGCTACTACTGAGAAGTAATGGCAAGTTTGACTGACAATTTCATCATCCCATTGTATAAGCTTATCTTTGAGAAAAATCCACCTTACATGTCTCTAGAAGCAATGGAGGCAATACTTATCATTGCAGATTGGTATGCCTCACCCAGTGGCAACTTCATTAGAGTGTTTTGCATAGAGATGCCTCTGCATGTTCTACCAAGGTATGCCACGGACAATTTGGTCATGCAAGAGGTCTCATATCATCTCTCCATAGGGTTATCAATAGGACTGCATAGGAAGAAGAAAGTGCCATGGCCTGCTCTTCCTTTGTGGATCAGATTATACGAGATTAAGAGCTTGAAAGATGCAGATGTCAAAGCTAAGGAGATATTGAATTTTGATTTCAGCACCAAAGACTTCAATCCGTATAATCCCCACAATATTTGCAAAAACCATTATGCGAAGGTGTACTATTCAAGGATCCACGGGACATTTCATTAGCGTGAGGATGACCATTGGAGGTACTGTTACAATGAATCCAAGCTCCATGAGCTGGTTAGTATAGCCACAACTTAGAAGGTTTCTCTGCAAGCAGTAGCAGGATAGGAAGAAATAACTAAACCATCAATAAGCATCAATCCAAGGCAGGACAAGAGTAAGAGGAAGATTGCCAAGAACCTAAAGGAAGAGAAAAGTTACAAGATGGGAGTAGATCGTATCATAAATAAAGTAGGTTTGGAAACATAGGAAAAGAGGGAGCAATGGATAAGAGAGTACAGTGAAGGAAGAGAGAAAATAAAATGTTGCGGGAAGCAAAACTAAAGTTGCAGGAAACGAATAAGAAGTTGAAGGAAGAACAAGAGATGACAAGGAGAGAAAAAGAAGAGAATCAGAAATAGGAGGAAGAAGAAAGGCAAGGCACAACGATGGAGAAAACAACACCCATATAGGTTGAGGAGTCAGAAAAGTTGACAACTGAAGAAGAGGGTGAATAGATGCAGGATCAGGAGCTTGCTCAGCAGATTTAGCAATTGATTGAAGTGATATACATGGACTTGTGACATGACCCACAGAATGAAGACATTGACCTTATTCCGAGAGTTTCAGAGGTCTCGAGCGAGCAAGGAGAGGCTACTCCCGTTGATGATGATCTGGTCATGCATGTGTACATTCTATCATTTGACAAATTTCAAAAGAAGAATGTACAAGCATGGAGGAAGCACTTTCTGGATGATCACGTGTCACCTACATTCATGAAGGAAAGGGTGATAGTGTTAGATATCAGAAAGCATCCAACTTCCCTTTCCAATGCCACCTTGGCCTATGAAAGAGCAATGAGATATAATGTTAAGTTCTAATTGGCCAAGAATGAAAAAATGGAATAGAATATGCAGGCTTCCAAGCAAGAGGAAGAACAAATTTAGTAGTAGAGTCTAGTTTTCACAATGGCAGAGATGAGGAAAGAGATACTTGTTGAAGTATCAACACTTGAGACTACCATGCGGAAGCTCTATGATGGATTTGTCACCATGCATAAAGTGGTTGTATGTGTTCATGGCTTACAAAAGTGGAGCATAGAGTTTGTTCAAACTCTTAGGAACATACATGCTGCCATCACCTATGTGCAAGAGTGGAAAATGTAGTACAAAGGGGCCATGCTTCACTTTCCAAAGAAGATGAAGCCACAGGAAGAGCTGGAGAAAGAAAAGGTTTTGATGTTGATCCAGAACTATGAGCAGCTCACCCCATTCATCAGAAGAATACAAGCCTCATACACACGGTTGTAAAAGAGTTTGGATGCCATGGTGAGAATGCACATGATCCCGTCAAACAGTTCTGTCTTCGAGGCTAGACCCAAGAACCAATTCCGGCTAGAGATCGATGGTTACATGGAGAAGCTAAGGTGATAGGCCACCAGGGATGACTTGGAGTTGAGTAAACATAACATGCAGAAGTACATTGGTGGTCCTGTCATGGTTAACACCATTTTTCACATGCTTAAGGATGAATTGGATACAGTTTCCAAGAACATATACCCAGATGTTATGGAGGCAAGAGTCTATGTTAGGTCCTTATAATACTAATGATTCCCCCATTAATATTGTCATTATATCCCTTATTGTTATTTTTGTGCCCCTATTGTTCCCATATTGTTATTACTGTGCCCCATAGAAGCCCACTATTGTTATTTTTATGCCCTTATATTATTATTGTTAGGCCAGCTTTGGTTATATTGTGGCCCCTTAGACTCCTATATATAAAAAGGAGGTTTTGTCATTTGTATCATCCAAGAATTGTTCATTTGTGTAATGTAAAGGAGGTTCCCCCTTGACAAGGATGATTTCTAAGTTGTTGATCTATCTTTTATATCTTTTTTTGAGTTGGTTTCATAACACTTGGTATTAGAGCTTTGGATTCTAGGGTTTCGCTGCTCCAAACAGGTCTTCATGGAATTTTCACTATAACTTTTTTTATTTGACGTTTCAGAAGCTATAAAAACACCCATTTGTGAAGAAATCGCTCTGAACCTCGGGTCTGAATTTTAGATCTTGTCTCACTATATTTTCAAAGATATGACTGGACAAAGTTAGGGTTTTTGCACACTCTAGAATTCCATCTCAAATAGGTCATCTTGGCATTTTCGCTATAATTTGTTTTCTACGAAGTTTTAGATTCTAAAATTAAAACCCATTTGAGCCAAAATCTTGGTGAAGCTTGGATTCAAATGTTATATGTTTCTTCTCTATATTTTCGGAGAAACGGTCCAAGACATTTAGGGTTTCTTTAGGCCCCAGAATTACATCCCAAATAGGTGACGTTGGAAAAATAGTCATAACTCTCGCTCGGAGAATCTGATTCAAATTTCATCAGAAGTGAAAGAAAGAAGACAAACTTTAGTTTTTTTGTATCATTTTAGAACCCAATTTCGAAATAGTGACACATGGCATGTCGTACAAGTTCGCTCTACCAAACTAGTCTATAATCAGGTCATCGTGGGAGATTTGGCATACCTTTTCATTGGAGAATCCAATCTTGATCATAATTGTGGGGTTAGAAAGAGAACTTGGAGGGTTACTTCAGGAAGAAATTTCAGACCTTGGAGATCCGAAATCATAGAGATACAACAGATTCAATATCGAGCTCCTACAAAGTGAAAACAAGTGTGTAATTTTTTAAAATTTTGCATAAGTTTTCTTTCAAAAAGTAGTTTGAAGGAATTAAAAGGGAATAGTGAAGAACTATTATCATTAATTTATGCCCTGATGAAAGAAAATGGAAACACCTAGTAAGAAACCTGAAAGCTCTAGCATGACTCATGAAGAAAAGGAAGAAATGCAACATCATATATCAAAATTACGCGACCAAATGCAACAAAATTCACTCACACAAAAATTAACAGAAGCTAAGATGTATGGTTTAAAGAAAGGCATGGAAGCTAATATGGATGATTTAAAGAAAGGTGTGGAAGCTAAGATGGAATATTTGAAGACATATTTCACAAAGTTTCTACAAGAAATGCTTACTAATGGAAAAAGGGTAGTAAAGGAAACCCATGATGAGAACAAAATAAATTTTAATTATGATTTCATAGACTCTAATGTTGGATCTAAGACCCACCATGTTCCAAAGATCAATATGAGGAAGTTTGATGGCAAGGATCCCTTAACATGGATACTATAGATGGAGCAATTTCTCAATCTCCATAATGTGCAAAACACACAAAAGGTACGCATTGCAACTTTATATTTGGAACCAAATCAGTTTGTATGGTATAGATGTCTTTGCTCTCGTAAACAATGTTGGAAATAATACTGAGAGGGGGGGTGAATCAGTATTATCAGATCAATAAAACCTTTTCAATTTCATACTCAGAAACATATACGCGACTTCAGTTAAGTGAACCCGCGTGTACACGCGACTGTGTCTAAAGCAACTAGCGTATATGCAGATATCTTATGATTCAGTTAATCTTATCTTCAGTAAATGCATCAGAACATTATTAAGCAATTTAGCAGTAAACAGGTGCAGTATAACAGAACAGAACATCACACAAGAGCCACACACATGAACATCATGATATAAGGTGGAAACCCAATGTGGGTGAAAACCACCTGCTGCAATTCGTCTCTTTCTTCTTTAATGAGAAACTTCTTTTACAATATACTGGTGCAGTCCTTTACCAGTATGCAGGCTACAACCTGCAGAGGGCTACAACCCTCTCTCTCGTTTTCCAACTACTTTTGGAAGGGAGCTACAACCCCCTCAGCTCTTGTACTAGCTGATCCATTTACTAGTACGTAGGTGCTGACCCTACAACCTTCAGGGACCACGTTTCATCAATTTTCAGACTGGATCCAAGAGTACAAAGCAAACATTACTGCAATACAATCATCAACTTATACTTGCATCATAATTCATTAAACAACCCAATACCGAATCACTGAAACCCTGTCATCAAGAACACAGAACTCAAACCAGAATCTAGAACTCTGCAACAACCACCAGAATCAGCAACAACCTGAAATATCAACCCTTATCATGCATACGCTACTTCACTGTACCAAAACCGCGTGTATACGCGCTTTCTCCAAAGGCAACCCGCGTGCAGATCTAGAAATGATTACTTCTGCCTTTGCTGTCAGATCCGACCCTTGCCAACCGTCCCGAACAGATAACCAGCAATACCAGATCCTCTCACTGCGTCAGACACCCACACACACTTACTCTTTGCCTAGTGATCTTCTCCTTATATAGCCTTAGGCCTTGTTCAATACCAAGAGCCAAAACCATAGAAACACAATACCATCAACTTCAAAACTAGGGATCGACACGCCCGTCGAGATACAATGGTCCGAAACCATAGGCACAACTTCCAAGGACTAACCGCCATGGACCAAAGGTGCTTTTCCACATACACGCGCTTTTTCTGAAGCCAACCTGCGTGTACACGCTACTTGGGCTTAACAAACCTGCGTGTATGAACTTCCTTAAGTTGCCATCACCTGAACCAACTTCTGAGTATCTGTACCAACCTCTGAGTGAGTTGCCATCAAGGACAACACTTGAATCATAATGCCAACAATCTCCCCCTTTGGACTTGATGGCAACCACTACACCAAGTCACTCTCCCCCTTTGACATCAAGGGCAAAGGGCGGACCAAGATATTCTCTTCTTTGGTATACCTTCTGCTGTCCATACTCCCCCTGAGTACTTGCTGAAATCTCCAACTATGCTCCCCCTTTGTGTATGCCAAAGTGTACCAATCTATCCATCCTGCTCTTGCTGAATTGTGCTGTTCATGCTCCCCTTGACTGTAGGCAAGATCTGCAAAAGATGTTCTTCAAGAAGAACAAGGACTTATACATTATAGAAGACCTTCCTATCACCAAAAGACTCAACATACATTCATCATTCATCATTCATCCCAGGCATAGTGGGGAAACCAACATAGGCCGTTACATGACCTTGACACCATAAAAGAGATATCACAAGAGATACATGACATAGAGATGAAATATCTAGACCAAGACTTATGAAAGCCACCAACAGCATCATGATATAAGCATCAGCCTGCAATACCATTCCTAAACAGTAAGATGTATCATTTATCTTCATAGACTTTATCAACAACTTCTAACCATAATGCCAACAATGCATTATTTGAAGAATATTCTCCCCCTGAGTGTGAGCCAACCATGTCTGAACCATTTCCTGAGTCTGTTCTGCTCCCCCTGAGCCTGAGCCAACCATGACTGAACCTGGGTCTGTTCTGCTGCCCTTTCTCCATATAACCATCTGTTCTGCTGCCCTTTCTCCATATACGCGACTTTGCAGCATGTAACTCGCGTATATACGCGACTTGTCTTCATTATCTCAGCGTATGCAGGATGGAATACTGAATCTCATCACTTTCAGATTCCCCTGTGTCTATTATGTCAGCTGACTGAGTTGTCCCACACCTTTCTGTCTCTGTCTTCTTCAATTCCTGCAACTGTGATGATGTATGGTCCCCTTGTCTTGAATTTTGAAATCTGCTTCTGCATTCCCTTGCTTTATGCCCATAGTTGTTGCATGTATAACACCTTATATTTTTCATGTTCCTTCTATCACAATCAATTGCTTTGTGTCCATATGCATTACAGGCAAAGCAATACCCTCTGAAATACCTGGGATGAGATGATCTTTCTTGAACCATTCTACTTCTGCATCTGGCTGCAACATGTCCAAGATTATGACATACATAACATTCAACTTTATTCAGCGGAGGAAATAATCGTCTATCACGTCCATAGTTAGGAGTAAAGGATCTTCCTTGAGGAATTTCTTTTCTTGGTTGTTCCTTGAGCATTTCAGATTTCTCATTAGAGTTTCTTGTCTCACCTTGTGAACTAGATTCACCTTCAACATATTCATGAAAACCAAGACCAGTCTTGATAGCAGGAGATCTTTGACTATTAAGAATATCATCCAAGACTTTAGAACTATCTTGAAATCGTAAAAGCTTATCCTTTTCTTCTAGTTTACCTTTCAAGATATTTACCTCAACTTGATGTTGTTCTTCCTTTTTCAGATACTGCTTCCTTAGGTCTTCTTCAACTTTTCTCCCTTCTTCTACTTGTCGCTTTAGTTTGATCACTTCATGTTCTTGATCTTCAAGATCTTCTTTTAGAGAGAGGATCTTTGATTCAAGTCTCTGAATAGTTGTGCTCTGATCTTTTGCTATATCCTGCAATTTCTCCCTTACCCTGGTTTCTGTTTCCAATAGTTCTTTTAATTTGGCAGCTTCTTCAGTTTCTGCATTCTTCTCTTCATGTGCCATGAGACTTTTAATATCCTCGCTATCATTGGATGAAGCATTCTTCTTCTTGTGCGCCATGAGACTTCTAATATCTTCACTATCATTAAATGAACTTTTAATATGGGAATAATAGCTTCTACCATCTTCTTCATATATCCTTTCTTTGTTATGAGGACATCTAGCAGCATAGTGACCAACTCTACCACATAGAAAACATTTGAAAGGCAGCTTATCTTTGAACCGTCCAGTTCCCCGTTCAAGATTCTTGACAAAATTTACCTCATCTTCTTCCTCTGACACTTCGAATGCGGCCTCTGGTGGTACCTCTAGTCGCATTTCAAAAGCAGTTAAGATCCCGTGAAGCTGTGACATGGTAATTTTTCGCACATTCTCCTTTTCTTCTATGGCAGATACTTTAGAATCAAATTTAGTAGACAGAGATCTCAAAACCTTTTGAACTAAGACAACTTCCTCAAATTCTTCACCCAGATCCCTCATACAATTCACAATCTCATCCATACGCAGGAAATAATTAGCTACGCTTTCATTACTTCGCATCTTAAGAGTTTCATACCGGATTCTGAGAGTTTGAAGCTTCGCTATTTTTACCTGATCATCTCCTTCGTAGCTTGTAATGATTTTGTCCCATATTTCCTTAGCTGATTTGAGATGCATGATCTTCATAAATTCTGATTGAGTCAAAGTACTCAATAGGACATTAACTACTTTGGCATTGAGCTCATATTGCTTTTTCTCTGCTGGATCTGTAGGAGTTGCTGATGGGAATTTGTATCCTCCTTCTATGAGTCCCCAAACTTCTGCTCCAAGAGACTGTAGATATGCAGTGGTTCTTATCTTCCAGTGAGTAAAATTGTTCCCGTCAAAGACTGGTGGCCTGATGTGTGCCTCTCTTTCTGGATTAGCCATTTTGATGGATCTTTTCCTTCAAGCGATCAAGCTTCCTCTGAAGGACCTGCTCTGATACCAATTGTTGGAAATAATACTGAGAGGGGGGGTGAATCAGTATTATCAGATCAATAAAACCTTTTCAATTTCATACTCAGAAACATATACGCGACTTCAGTTAAGTGAACCCGCGTGTACACGCGACTGTGTCTAAAGCAACTAGCGTATATGCAGATATCTTATGATTCAGTTAATCTTATCTTCAGTAAATGCATCAGAACATTATTAAGCAATTTAGCAGTAAACAGGTGCAGTATAACAGAACAGAACATCACACAAGAGCCACACACATGAACATCATGATATAAGGTGGAAACCCAATGTGGGTGAAAACCACCTGCTGCAATTCGTCTCTTTCTTCTTTAATGAGAAACTTCTTTTACAATATACTGGTGCAGTCCTTTACCAGTATGCAGGCTACAACCTGCAGAGGGCTACAACCCTCTCTCTCGTTTTCCAACTACTTTTGGAAGGGAGCTACAACCCCCTCAGCTCTTGTACTAGCTGATCCATTTACTAGTACGTAGGTGCTGACCCTACAACCTTCAGGGACCACGTTTCATCAATTTTCAGACTGGATCCAAGAGTACAAAGCAAACATTACCGCAATACAATCATCAACTTATACTTGCATCATAATTCATTAAACAACCCAATACCGAATCACTGAAACCCTGTCATCAAGAACACAGAACTCAAACCAGAATCTAGAACTCTGCAACAACCACCAGAATCAGCAACAACCTGAAATATCAACCCTTATCATGCATACGCTACTTCACTGTACCAAAACCGCGTGTATACGCGCTTTCTCCAAAGGCAACCCGCGTGCAGATCTAGAAATGATTACTTCTGCCTTTGCTGTCAGATCCGACCCTTGCCAACCGTCCCGAACAGATAACCAGCAATACCAGATCCTCTCACTGCGTCAGACACCCACACACACTTACTCTTTGCCTAGTGATCTTCTCCTTATATAGCCTTAGGCCTTGTTCAATACCAAGAGCCAAAACCATAGAAACACAATACCATCAACTTCAAAACTAGGGATCGACACGCCCGTCGAGATACAATGGTCCGAAACCATAGGCACAACTTCCAAGGACTAACCGCCATGGACCAAAGGTGCTTTTCCACATACACGCGCTTTTTCTGAAGCCAACCTGCGTGTACACGCTACTTGGGCTTAACAAACCTGCGTGTATGAACTTCCTTGGCAAGCTGTACTAGGATCTGTCTTCTGAGTAAGTTGCCATCACCTGAACCAACTTCTGAGTATCTGTACCAACCTCTGAGTGAGTTGCCATCAAGGACAACACTTGAATCATAATGCCAACAAACAAACTGTCACTTGGGCTAATTTTACAGATGAAATGATAGCACATTATGAGGATACAAAAAGCAACACTTTTTTTAGCCAATTGATAAATCTCAAACAAAAGGGTTCAATGATGGAGCACATTAAGCAATTCCAAAAATTGAATATAAGGGTAAAAAATATTCCAAAGGAGCATAGGATTGATATGTTCATAGGGACTTTAAAGGATAACATCCAATATGAGGTTTTCCTTTGGGAACTGGATTCATTGGAGAAGGCATTTCGGTTGGCAAGAAAAATGGAAAGAAAAATTATGGAAACAAGGAAGCCTACCACTCACAATCATAAATATGGAAGTGTTTGTGCCCCTAGCCATCGAAAATCTACAAAGTTGACACCACAACAATTGGAAGAAAAAAGAGTAAAAGGGCTTTGTTACAATTGTGATAGCAAATACACTAAAGGTCATAAGTGTGCTGAGAAGAAATTATTTTACATAGATTGTGAAGAGGAGGAAGAAAAGGAATAAGAAACATCAAAAGAAGAGGATATACACCAAGAAAAAACCCTAAAGAAAGAAGAAATGAATCCAACCATATCTTGTAATGCATTGGCTAGAATTACCACTCCTCAAACTATCAAGATAGAAGGACATATCAAGAAGAAAAAGGTAATAGTGTTGATTGATTCGGGTTGTACCCATAATTTTATTCATTGTAAGATAGCCAAGAAATTGAATTTCTTCCTATATCCAGCACCAAAGTGCCAAGTGATGGTTGCAAGTGGATGAACCATAAATTTCTCAAGAAAGTGCCATAATATCAAGCTATCCATGGGAGAATATGTACTGAATAGCCCAATTCTTTCCATTCCAATGGGTGGTGTTGATGTTGTACTAAGAGTCCAATGGGTACAATCCTCGGGGACAATAACTTTTAATTTTCTGGAACGTTTCATGAAATTTTCTTTAGAAGGAAAGGAAGTTGAATTAATGGATATCACAAGGAAACCGGGAAAGATAATCAACTCTAACGAAATGACAAAGCCTCTAAATAAATAACAACGAGGCATAATTGCACAATTATGTTCACTATAGGTTTCCACATCGAAATCATCTGTTTCTCCAGATCTCCAAAAAGTCTTGGACAATCATTCCAAGGTATTTGAGACTCCCAAAGGCCTCCCACATGTTCGTGACCATGATCATGCTATTCATTTGATTCCAAGAAGTGTTCCTCCAAACATCAGGCCTTACAGATATCCTGATGCCCAAAAGAGTGAAATTGAGCGTATGGTTGTGGAAATGCTAGAGGCTGGTATAATTCAACCTAGTCAAAGTTCTTTCTTTTCTCCAGTAGCATTAGTCCACAAGAAGGATGGATCATGGCGCATGTGTCTAGATTATAGGGAGCTCAACAAGCTCACTATTAAAGACAAATTTCCCATTCATGTCATTGATGAATTATTGGATGAATTGCATGGATCAATTTACTTCACCAAGTTGGATCTTCGTTCAGGATATCATCAAATCATAATAAATATTGAAGACATTCCGAAAATAGCATTTAGAATTCATGAGGGTCATTATGAATTTTTGGTCATTCCTTTTGGCCTTACCAATGCACCTTCTACATTTCAAGGTTTGATGGATTCCATTTTCAAACCCTTAGAAAATTTGTGTTACTATTTTTTGATGATATACTAATCTACAACAAGTCTTGGAAGGATCATGTTCAACATGTTGATGGGGTGCTCAACCTATTGGAAGAGAAACAATTATATGAAAAAACCTCCAAAAGTTTCTTTGGAGTACAAGAGGTGGAATATCTAGGTCATATTGTTTCTCATGAAGGTGTTAAGGTAGACCCTAGCAAAATTAAAACCATTAAGTAATGGAAAATCCCCACATCCATAAAGCATCTACGAGGATTTGTCGGGTTGACGAGGTATTATCGCAAGTTTGTAAAGAATTATGGGAGAATCGTAGCAACTCTAACAACATTATTGAAGGAAGATGCATTTTCATGGACTCCAGAAGCTATGAAGGCCTTTGAACATCTTAAAGAGCCAATGTGCCAAGCACCGGTCTTAGCTACACCGGACTTCACAAAAACCTTTATTGTGGACTGTGATGCCTCAGGAAATGGAATTGGTCCTATTTTGATCCAAGAAGAAAGACCCATTACTTTTGAAAGTCGTCCATTCAAAAGATATTATTTACAAAAAGCTATTTGTGATAAGGAAATGTTGGCAATACTACATGCACTTAAGAAATGGAGGCCCTACCTAATGGGAAGACACTTCAAGGTACAAACAGATCATGATAGTTTTAAATAATTTTTAGAAAAAAGATTATCTTCAGAAGAGCAACAAAAATAGGTCACAAAGATGTTGGGTTATGACTTTGAAATCATCTACAAAAAAGGGAAGCAAAATGTTGTGGCAGATGCACTCTCAAGAAAGGATGAGGATGTGGAAGCATTTCTTTGCACCATTTCTCTTATCCAACCAGATTTGATAAACAAATCAAGGGATGGATGAAAGAATGATGAAGAAGCGTGGGCACTCATTCAAAAGTTACAACAATATCCCAGTACGTCTGATACATTTATCTTGAAAAGTGATTCATTATGGTACAAAGATCGATTATACCTATGTAAGAATTCCCAACTCAAACAAAAGATTCTTAGGGAATTGCACACCTCTCCTTTATGAGGGAAGTCAGGATTTCTAAAAACTTACGACAAGGTTAACAAGGAATTTTTTTTGGGTGGCCTTAAATCAGATATTCAAAAGTTTGTGGCAGAATGTTTGGTTTTCCAACAAAATAAGGTTGAGACAATTAAGACCCCAAGTCTATTACAACCTTTATCCATTCCAAGCCAACTTTGGGAGGAGGTTTCAATGGATTTTATCACAGGTTTACCCAAGTTCTAAGAAAAGAGTGTTATCATGGTGGTAGTTGACAGAATTACCAATTATGCACAATTTTTTTCATTATCTCATCGATTTAAAGTGAGTACATTTTCTACTGCATTTATGGAAACAATTCAAAAGCTACACGAAAAACCAAAGATTATTGTAAGTGATAGAGATCCCATTTGCACTGGAAATTTTTGGACATAATTATTTCCTTGTCTTGGTACTCAGTTAGCTCATAGCTCATCTTATCATCCTCAATCTGATGGGAAAATTGAGAGAGTAAACAAATGTTTGGAAGGATATCTTCGTTGTTTTGTATCTGATAAACAGACACAATGGGTCAAACGGTTTCCTCTGGCTGAATGGTGGCATAACACTTCCTTCTATACTGCAACAAAAATGATCCCATTTATGGAACTTTATGGATATCATACACCATCCATCACATCATATTTAAGAGAAAATTCTAAGGTTCAAGCAGTTGAAGATCACATCAAGCATAAACAACAACTTCTCCAACTCTTAAAGGATAACCTCATGTTGGTGCAAAATATAATGAAATAGCAGGCATATCAAAATCGTAGTGAAAGAAGTTTTGATGTAGGTGATTGGGTATTCCTACGACTACAACCATATAAACAAATTTCCCCCAATCAAGCTAAGAAGGATAATAAATTATCACTAAAGTATTATGGTCCATACAAGGTGTTGCAAAAGATAGCTATGGCATACAAAATGGAGCTTCCTACAATGTCTCAAGTGCACCCAGTTTTCCATGTTTCATGATTAAAGAAGGTTATAGGTGACAAGATCCCAGTTCAAACAATATTGCTAGAACTTGATGAGGAAGGAAAAATCATATTGGAACCTGAAGTAATCAAAGAAACAAGAACTTGACAGCTACGAAATCGATCAATTTTAGAGTATCTCATCAAGTGGAAGAACTTACCTGTTGAAGATCCCACATGGGAGGATGATAATTTTATACACAAGCATCCAAAACTACTCAAGCATTGAGGACAACACTTTTTTGAAGGAGAGGGGCATGCTAGGTCCCTATAATACTAGTGATTCCCCCATTACTATTGTCATTGTATCCCTTATTGTTATTGTTATGCCCCTGTTGTTCCCATATTGTTATTATTATGCCCCATAGAATCCCACTATAGCTATTTTATGCCCTTATATTATTATTGTTAGGTCGGCTTTGGTTAAATTGTGACCCCTTAGACTCTTATATATAGAAAGGAGGTTTTGTCATTGTATCATCCAAGAATTGTTCATTTGTGTAATGTAAATGAGGTTTCCCCCTCAAAGAAGCTGATTTCTAAGTCATTGATCTATCTTTTCTATATTTTTGTGAGCTAGTTTCATAACAGTTTGCTATCAAAAATACACCATCAAGCAGTTTGGGCACATCATCATGCAGTACCAAGCTTGGCATCACTATGTGACTGAGAAGTAACAAGTGGAGGTTCCCAAGCTTCGAAGTCATAGTGTTTTGTATTGTTAGGTTGTCTCTAACCTATTTTGTCTTACATGGGTACATGTGGAAGATGTAATATTATTTGTAAATATGTTGTAAGTGAAATTTCAAGTTTCATTAGTGGAATGTGAAAGGTCATCATGTTATGTAATGAGTTATTTGTAAAGAAGTTGAAGGGTCATAACGACAGTCAAAGAGTCACTAAGGCGAATGTCAAGGGTCACCCCACCCTTTGTTATAAAAAAAATCTCATAAATCATAGAACAGGCTTTTGGGGAGCCAATATTTTGGCTAGGCTTAGGCTTGGAAAAGGCTTGGGACTATTGTGACGAGCCTTGGCTTTTCCATAGTATAAAGCGAGTATACTTCTTTGGACGAGCAGGTTTTCTTGACTGTAATGATCCATTATTGGGGCTAATGGTCCTCAATGGTGTATGTATGGATGGGAATTTCACTTATAATAATAATATTATAGCCAGAGTGCTTTCATATATTTGTTGTTACTGTAGTTGGACTATTCTGGTTGCTTTAGCAATGTATGTTCTTTAAATTATGCATTTGCTTATGAACTATTTTATATGAAATTGTACGAATCTTGTTGAATGTGTGTTGCTAGATTAACCCGTCACTTTAATTTGTTGACTATTCTGCGTTTTAGCTTGCGACGTCATTCCACTCGTGTGTTCCTTTCAAGTTGCGTACTATTACAAGCTTCTAAGGGACACACTTCCTTTTCCCCTCCGTGTGTTAGAACCACCATGCATCACACTTGACTCTCCGTACAGTCGCACACTTTCTCTCACCCAAAGTTATCTTACTTATCTCTACACGCTACTATGGTCAATTCATTACACTACCACCCACTGCTAGGACTCCTACTACAAACAATTTGATATCTAGTTGGGACTTCTTATCAGGGATATCCCTTGAATGTTGGTGGGTCCAGAACTGTCAACAACATCCTAATTAGTATTTATGTTATGTTCATCATTGTTTGTTTCATTATGTCTATTATCATAATAGACAATAATTGAAAACCATTCAATTAAATCTTCCTCAAATGATAAGTCTTTAGAATGAAATCTACAGTAGAGTAAAATAAATACTAGAATAAAATGCATCTAAAAATGCGTTTTACCACATACAAAGATTATAAATTTCTAAGCATGGTTCATCGTAATTATAATTCGATTGAGTAAGAGGGAATACTTCCATAAATTTGTTCCATGAATGAATTGATTTCGGCTATAACACTTTGAACCATTTTTTAATTCTTCCCTAAATGTAAGAGTGAATAAATCTTAATTTTAGTTATGAATGAAAAATGGAAGCTTCATCAATTTTTTTTTTCTTTCTTCATATATTTTTTCTTCATTATCAAATTGATTTCATTAAACCTTTACTAAGTGTTGATAATCAAAAGTTAAAGAAAGATTTAACAGAACTAAACATGAGCAAGACCATAAATTATGAAGAGAGGGAAATGTTAGAGTGGACTTACCTGAAGGGCTAGATATCTTCTTATTTCCATAACTACATTATTCAAGTAAGTAAAATAAAATAATATAAGCAAAACTTAATTACTTATAAACCTATTATAAGCTAAAGAGACTACTAAAAATGAGTAGAATCAAAATTCCAATGTAGTCATTCAAGTTACTTAAAATCTACACAAATGAGTATATTTGAAATTGGAAATGAAAAATGAATCAATACCAAATCACAAAAATAGAAATATGTACTATATATAGCCATACCTAATATGTGCAAGAAAAGCAAGTTTGCTTGAAATGAATCCTCCAACCATGTTTTCATTCTATCATGAAAATTAATGTAGTAAAAATGAAGTTGTTGAGAGTAAAACATAGTTAGGTAGCCATCTACTGAGAAACTTCATTAAAGTTACTATTGATTGTTTTATTTACAATATGAAAAGCATTTCATTACTATACACTGAAATCTTTTGAAAATGATTCCTTCGACCATGCCTCAATTGGGTCATTAAATTCAAGTTGAAAATCTATTAAAAATCGTGAAAAAAACCATAGATGGATGACATGGCTGGTAGGACATGAATGATATACTTTCAAGTATTGGATCTTGTGGAAGATTGATGGTATTATTAATATTAAACTACATAATAGGCTAATAGATCAACATCATTATTAAAATTGCAATGTTTTACTATCTTGATAGTCCTTTAGATACTCATATTCCATGTCTTCATTTTTTTGAAGAAAGTCATTTTGATATTCCCATACTAACTAATAATACAACTCTTCAGTACTTAAGTATTTCAAATACCAGCATAAACTATCGAGAAAAAAAAATCTAAATATTGCAGTTAGATATACACTAGAAAAAAAATAACATATCAAGAATATATAAATTAAAAATGTTTGGGAACAAATTTCCATTACTATTTACACAAATTACATTAGACAGTTACAAGAAAACGGAAAAATACTTGTAGAGAATTCTCTTTCACAAGGATCACTTGAGATAATACAAAAAATATCAATATTATTATCTAGTTGTGAAAAATGTTTAAGATCATGACAAGATTCAACAAGAACTTGATCTATAATTTCATAATCATATATGGCAGTGGATATTTCTTTTTCAAAATTAAAATCATTTTTATTTTTTTAATATATGAGATGAGAATCTATTATGACATCGTTCACACTAAAACACATCTCATCTTGTACTATAGATTCACTTTGTGGATAAATAACATGAGAATCTGGCATAACCATCACCAAAAGGTGAAGTGCTTCAACATCATCAATCTCCAAAGATTCATCATAAATGACTTCATTCTCTTTCCTTATAAAAGATAAATCAAAACTAGAAGATAAATTAAATGTGAATGCATCAGATTCGCAAGAATTATATACAAATGAATTTTTATTGTTTCATTATGTTGAACAGGATTGATAGAAAATTGAAAAATATTTTGATGTGTAACAATTTATTCTCCTTTCGAAAGTGAATTTATATGTGAACATGCTATCACATGGAAAGAGTGATTATTGTCTAGAAAGAATAATGAAACAAATCTAGATATAATGAATAATGATTATTAGAGAAGACATGATTAAATGATTTTTTGTTCATACAAACATCATTATTATTACCATCTGAAATTTGAGTTACTAATTTTCCTTCATATTCGTCATTACAAATAGTAGGTTTATCATAATATAAAATAATTTCAGGAGTGGAATTGATTTTATTGGATGTATATGTACATTATTGAAACTTTTCATTAACAAGTTCAAGACTATTTGTTTGAATAAGAATGTCAATGTCATTAGTAGAATGGAAATAATAATTTCTAATATCTACTATATCATGTACACTTAGAAAAGAATGATATAGAGGTTCATCAAACGTATTCTATATATAACGAAGAGAAAAGAGCTTAAGAAACTATCCTCTTAAGTCTGTGTCAAAGGGTTTATCATCATAATGAAGTTTAAGAAAGCTTAATTTAAATATAATAAGTAGATCTACTACAAATTCACCTTTTGACCTACAAAAGTTTTCAAGTTCCTTACTTCATCGTAGTCATAATCTTGAAATGCATGTAGAAATTCACTTACAAATTGATCCCATGTATGTATTGAAGCAACCAACAATGATTGACACCATTTCCTAACTCGGCCTATCAAAGTGAGAGTGAAAATCTTGCACATGATACCTTCATCAATATCATGAGAACTACAATTTTGGATAAAGTGAAAAACATGTTCTATTGTAGTTGTTTCACCCTTATCATGAATTTATTCTTTGACATGTATTTAACTATGTTTATTGGAGTGTTGCAAAATCCCTATCTAGAAATGAAAATCCAAATAGGGATTTGGGAATGACCCATTCAAAATAAAACTTTTAAAATTCAAATTTCCAAAGGGTTAGCTTCTCAATCTTCTCTCCTTCTAATTCCAAAAATGTTGATGGGTAAAGATGACCATGGCAACATTTCACCTTATCAGCGCCCCAATTTGACCTCTATCTATCTGTTGATGCCCCGAAAATCGTTGTATCAACATTGGGGGATAACCACCCGGTCCGGACCTTAATACAACTCCTTTTCTGTTTGGAATGGTGGCTCCGACTGGGGATAATGGGACCAGTTTCCCAGTAATGAATAAAAGGGATGGATGAATGATTGATTGTCTAATCTAATGATAGGTGAATAACTTAATCTATCAGCAAAATAAAAGAACTACTACTAATCCCGGGAACTATTGTACTTTGAAGTGTAGCGCTTGATGATCTATGTCTATTGACAGGCATATAGATGACTCCATCTAATAGACATGGACATTTATTCACTCAAGGATTACTTTGCTTAAATAGTTAAACAATGTGATTAACGCAATATTGCTACACTTATCATTTATATCATCGATACATATATGATCAAAAGAAAAGCATGCCATAAACATCCAATAGTGGAGGGAATAAAGAAATGCTATTAAAACACATACATATATTCGATAATAGCAAAGGCGATCAAATGACAATTCATATAAAAAGAATGAATTCAAACATAGATAATAGTACCATATGAGCTGCGAGTCACTCCCAATATCAATCGCTATTTGAGATTCTTCTTCCGACTCAGAAATACTTTCAAACAAAGACAATAGTGCACAATCGCATAAAAGCTTCCTTGTCAAAATCAGAATAATTGGTCCAGTTTTATAAAAGGATATGCCTGAAGTACAGTAGTGCAACTTCAGGCTTTTAAGTCAAGTACAAAACTTTACGACCCTTTCCAAATACAATGAAAGGGTCTATAAATACTGAATTAAGCTAACTATTTATGAAACTGAAATCCTACTTAATTGGTATCAAACGAACTTGAATATCTCCTTCTCAGCAATCTGGCAGTCGGCGGCATGAATCATCATGTAGGCTGTTTTCTTTAAACCTGAGCTGACATATCGCAAGCATTGGCTCCACTTCGGGTGGTCTGTTGAGGCGAGAGTTGAGTTGGCCGGCATAGGTGGCATCCTGAATATCGGGAATAATATACCTGATTGCATCTGTAAGGCATTTGAGAGCGACTCTCTGGCTGTGTGGTTTTACTAAGAAGAACCAATAGGCGTCCCATGTTAAACTATTAATTCCTGCTATTAATCTCCCATTTTTCTCTAGATCCGGATAACATGACTGCTCCAATGTTTTTGCCGTTGTCAATTTACCTAGAGTACATTGGGAAATCATGTTAGACAAGTAGAGAGTATTATTAACCAATTCAACCAAATTACTTGTGGTTGATTTGCATCTTGAAACTGCTCTCTCTGCTTTCATTAATTGGGACTGCCATTCTGTAAATAATATTTCCTTATGTGATTCTAAAATCTTTGGTAAATTAGCCGCCTGTCCCTGATCGGTATCTTGCCACTCAAGAAAATCAGTTAATGTTTCATTAGCTTGATCCAAGTCTGTTCTAGCTTTTTCTGATTTTTTACTTATCGATGTCGTCAAATCACATAATGGTTCTGCCTGGGCGATTTATTGACATAAAAGCTTGATCTGTGTTATTAATGCCTTATTTATCTATAATGCTTGTGATTTGAATTCGGCTATCTATGGAAGATTCTTTGTCTTCTCAAGCTGGGCTGATAGTTGAGCAATCTGCTCATCTTTTAACTTCAGCATTTGTTCATTTGCCGCCTTCAGTTGTGCCAATGCCTCAGACAACTATTTCTGCTTCTGGACTGCGCTGTGATCAATCCTATGTTTCTCTTCTTGCAATTGTTGAGTTAATTGATTATTTATTTGATGTTGTGTTAACAATTTCCGTTTTGCCTGCTCTGCCTTCTGCTGTACTTCTGATAGTTGCGTTTGCAATGAAAAGATCTCCTGGTCTTTTGTTTTTAATAGAAGACTCACCTCTGATGCCTTATCTATTGTTGCTGCCGAATAGGCTCCAGCATATTGTGATAGTTTTGTTAGGTCGTCAGAGGGGTCAAAATCCTCCTTCCAAACCACATTGCCCGTCACCGTTTGTTCTGGGAATAGGGAAGGTTGATCAGTCCTTCTCCTCTTCCTCTATCGTTTTACCACAGCTTTGTGTCTTGGGCTATAGAAGACATCCAAGGGAGGAATTTCTTCTATCTGCAAAATAATTTGATCGGAGGGATCCTTTGGGATTATCTCTACTTCTTTTGAACTGGGTAGGCCGCTAGTTCCACTTGGAACCTGTTTTGAAGTGGTCTCCTGTGTATCTGTCGCTTTTGAAGTTTCGGTGTCCTTTGAGCACTCAAGATTACTAATAATTGAATCGAATTGCTGCCATTCAAGGAGCAATTTGGGATCAATTTGAGTATCTACATTTACCTCTATGCTGCTCTGTTCCTGCTCTTTAGTCTGGGTTTCCTCTTGCACTTTCTCCTATTCTTTTGTTGTAACCGGAGGTTCCTTAGTATGTTGTTGTTCAGGCTCGCTTGATTCTATTGCTGGGGTTGTCGCTAACAGATCTAGAGGCAGAGTTTGCAACCTCTGTTCTCTGAGTCTGTTGAATTCAACTAACCCTTCATCTTTGTATTCCATTATGGCCACCGATCTAACTTGATACATTGATTCAGTTGAGGAGAACAGGTCATCAAACTTATCCTCTTTATGGTCAAACTTTGTCAATTTGGCCTATTCAAGTGCATTACAGGCGACTTTGTTGGGATCAAATCGCCTATTAGGGAGAGTTGCTAAAGTTAATGACTTCATCTTTGTAGCTTCTTTCTCTGCATGTTTGAAATCATGCAAAGTGTAGACACCACATCTCAGAGGAAAAGAGGGCCAGACCTGCTTCTTATTTTTCTTTAGAGTTTGTGTAACTCCTTCGGAAATAATCTGATAGGCTATCTCCCTTGCCAGCAGTTTATCAGGTATGTACAAAGGAAGGACATGAGGTTCGGCTTGGCTGCCGAAAATTCTTATATAAGTAAATTTTTCCTCTCCGAACCATCTTCCTATTGATGTCAAATCAATCCCTGCTTGGTAAGAAATTTTGGGAGCAGGTTTATTAAAAATAGAGTAATGAATGGGTAACATGAAGCCATTGTAGACTTGGTATAAATGGTGGTTATAGGAAGTTTTCCACAATTTCTGATGGTATATGTGAATAGGCATGGGGTCTTGTGTAGTCCACCTCCAGCCGAGCACGGGAAATTCAGAATTAAAACACAGGGTATCTAGTATATAAGCACTGTAGTAGAATGGGGGAATAAGCCTTTCGGTGACGCGGGTTTTAGTTCTAAAATCAAGAACTGTTGTTGCTAGCTTATCTGACAGTATAGTTGCCCAATCCATTATTTCACTATTACACGCCGCTTCCATCAAGGGAACCATTTCTATAGTGAAATTAGCGGAATCGTGCAACCCCCACAATCTACACATCATTATCCCAGCATAACAATAAGGAGAACATAGGGAATCAACAGAATACTTACCGGAAGTTTCATGCTTGTGTTTCGCCAGATTTTGCCTCCAATCCCGAATGGGTTCAGATTCAGTTTCGTTCTCACTTTGGAATTTCTCCAGAAATGCCTTGTTGTACTTCTTCTCTGGCTCAGGCAAATGATACATTTGCCTCAAATCATTAGCCTGAAATGAACCGAAGATTCTCCCATCTCTGGTGCAGAAGGTTCTGTCTGTGATTGGGATTTCCTCAATTGCCCACCTTACTACATCCGTATATGGGAAAATTTGTTCCCGAGCTGCTATCCGATGAAGGAAAGAGTCGGCTAAGTCCTTTAAAGTACCATCAGGTTTTCGATTGGTATCCGCTGTGGCTTGTACTGCTGTCACCTTTGGTTCTTCGGCCTCAATCAAACTATAGGTACTTTGCCAAGTAGTTTTGCCGAGTCCTGAACATGCAGTATCAGATATCAATCCTTTCTTTTTAGTTCTTGGATCAGTGACGACTTGTCTTGTGGCTGGTGAAGTGTAAGCGATTGCAGTTTTCTTAGACTTCTTCCCCATTCTGCTTGAATCTATTACTTCGGAAGAATTCTGCACAGGAGTGAAAATAAGCGTAACATAGAGAATTGGTAGCGAAAACCAAATACGAGCGAGATATATTGATCAATGCATGATGAAGGATTAACTTAAAGTGGCCGCAGATATAATCTGTGAAAAGATTTTTAAGCATACTATTTCATTAAATGGCCGTTAAAACCTGCCAATCCTTTAAATGCCCATCATATCATTTATTGGCCGAATGATTTGTTTAAGCGTGCCTTGGATGTTTTGGTGGTTGACCGCAGGTGAATCATTGTTGGGGAGATAAGGCCTTTAATATGAATTAATCGTAATATCCCTGCTTTAACAATTTTTTAAGTTTGCGCTTTTGGCTTTATCGCAATCGGGTGTCGGGGGAAAACTTAAATCTTTATATTAGTTCCTTTTAGAATCCCCCATCGTCGATAGCGATATCGCATCGCATCGGGAGTATTAACTGGGGCACTTTAAAAAGCATGCATGGTATATCCCCGATCGTCGATAGCGATATCGCATCGCATCAGGGCGAAAGGGACTTTATCGCATCGCATCGGGCGAAAGGCACTTTTGTTATAGGAAATAATGATTGCCGATATCTGATAGCCTATTGCATGTTATCGCGTCGGAGCAAACCAATGGGTCTTTAAGTTATGCCTCCTTTGTCATTGCGATATGCAATCTTGCGATCGCTTTATCGCAATGATAAAAGATTAATCATTTATATTATAAGACCAAATAATTGGTTTGTCAAAAAGGTTTTTGTAATGTTTTCATTTTGTTTTCGGACCTTTTTGAATAATACAAAGTTGATACTGATTAAAATAAAAAGGGACCCATTTCATATTATAGTTTTGTGAATAAAAATGATATGAAATGGGGGGTTGTTGTAGAGCACAACAATTGGCGATTCGCTGGAAGAAACAGTTATCTCTGAAAAGTACGGAAATACTTAAACTTTTTCAAAATAGAGTTCTCATCAAAGGGGAAAATTCTAATATAACTAGGTATATATGCATTCCGAGTAAAATGAAACTATCTTTGCTAATTTCCTCTCTTGTTTAAAATTAGATACATTCTATGTTTTAAATTAGCCTCTATTGGTTGATAGTGATAAAACATAAAACCTTTCCAAATCAGCTTTTAGAATTGACTCCTTTGTCATAGGTAGGGCCTCTGCTGCCAGCAAACGTTCATAGTTTCGACAGAGATACCTTTTAACCAAGCTATTGTCCATTGTCCCGCTCATTTCAGAGTATGATTAACAGAATGAATTCAAAACATGCTTTTCATATTTTGCGTTTCTTTTCTACTTTTCTATTATTTTGTAAGATAAAAAGCCATTGTCCTGGTTTGGTGACCAGCGGAGTGACAATGCCATTCACTGGTAGTAATTTAACCGAACAAGCTGGCTCGTGATGAGACCCCTTGTCTTATAATTCTAAGCCATTACCCTGTTTTGGTATGCAATATTGGTAATGTCGGTTAAACTATTTCCCTATGATCATGGTAAGCAAGCTTGTAATAAGACCTCTTATCTTTTAGATCAAATACTTTAGAATTACACTCTGAGTAATCATAAGCTTTGGTGAGTGGGATGGACAATCTTCTCCTTAAGAGTAAATGGATGACAAGGTAAGAGTTAAAGATGTTGAAGTTGGATTAGTTTCTATTTTGATATTGATAACCCTTTTTGTAACCAATTTGAAAACATAAAATGATTTACAATATTTCTAAACTTTGAGAAGCGTTGACAAAAATTGAAGTGTGGTTTCAGAATGCAATTACACCTAATTTCCTAGAAATTATCCCTTCCATTTAAGACTTCTATTATTTTAAAAGTAAATATCAACCCTACTTGTTTTGAGCAACTTTCAAGTACGACAAAGGTCAATGGAAGATATCTCACAACTTTATTTTCTAATGATCCTACAAACTACAACATTCTAAAAAAAGGAGAAGGGGTTACCTTCTCAATTGAAGAATTTCTTTAAGATAAGGCCATTAACAGGGAGAGAATCTCTCAAACCTAATAAATCTTGTAATATGAAGGTCGAATGGCCTATCTTCTCATAGATCTGAAATGGCCCAAGCCACATCTTTTGGAACTTGGTGTGTTTTCCCTTGTCCTCATGGGCTTTGTCCCATTTCAGAACTAAATCACTGACTTGAAATTGTTTTGAACCGGATGAGACTGAATCAAAGGATGACTTGATGATTTGCTGATGTTTTGCATGAATAACCTTGGCTTTTTCTCTCTCCTCTTCTAATTTTAAAATTTGGTCATGTCTAAGTTGAAGAGAAGAAGAAGGGCTTTCCTCAATAAATAGAACTAGGGCTAGAGAAGGAGGGACAAGATTTGTTGGTAGCACTACTTCTTTTCCATACACAAGGTTGAATGGAGAAGAACCTATGGAAGCCTTTTGCGTTATCCTATCAACCCATAGTGCGAATATTAAGGATTTGTGCCACTTTTTATGATTCTGTTCGATAGTTCGCTTAATAATTTTAATCAAATTTTTATTTGTAGACTCTGCTAAACCATTACCCTGGGGATAGTAATTAGCAGAATATTTTAATTTAAAT
Organism: Pinus tabuliformis; assembly: GCA_031772625.1. NCBI lineage: Eukaryota > Viridiplantae > Streptophyta > Pinopsida > Pinales > Pinaceae > Pinus > Pinus tabuliformis. The sequence continues at coordinate 199,708,761 of CM062815.1, read as the reverse complement.
CCTCTTTTAATAGCGAAATCAATCATAGCATTGCCTGAGAAATAAGATGCATTATAAAAAACAAGAGCATTTGGGACACCAAACCTGGTAATGATGAATTGATCTATGAATTCAATAATTGCCTCAGAATTTGTTGTCTTCAAAGGGATTGCTTCAACCCACTTAGTAAAATAATCAGTAGCGGTAAGGATATACTTATGTTTTTTGGAAGAATGTGGAGTAATTTCTCCAATGATATCCAATCCCTATTGCTCAAATGGTTGTTCAATGTTGACTGGTTGCAAAGGGAAAGCTGGTTTTCTTTGTCTTCCACTAGAATTTTGACAATTTCGGCATTTCCTTACATATTCATGAACATCTCTAAACAGAGTGGGCCAATAATATCCAACATGAATGATTTTTTGGGCTGTTGTATCAGCTCCAAAATGTCCTCCTGTTGGTCCATCATGTAATTCCTGCAAAACCTTTTGTGCTTCAGGTTTTTCTAGGCATCTTAATAAGATTGAATCATAATTTTGCCTAAAAAGCACATCATCAATAATTGTGAAATTTTTTGCTTTTAATCTAATGGCCCTTTTGTTTTTGTAAGACAGGTTAGGAGGTGCATATCCATTTTTCAAATAAAAGATTAAGTCAGCATATTGTGATTCAGAATCAGTAATACTTATCTGGTTGATTTCTTCGGTTTGATCTGTATCACCTGATTCTGGAATGTTGGATGCTCTTGCCAATAACCTGCAAAAACCTTGGCCTCTAACAATCTTTGCTAGTTTAATTTCTAAATCATATTCTTGAAGTGTTGTAACCCAGTTTACCCTTTTTTCACCTAGTTCTCTTTGGATTAATAGTTGCTTTACTGCAGGGAAAGGAACTATAACTTTTGTATGAGCTTTTAAAAGGAAGGGTTTGTAATGTTTGACAGCTTAATATACAGCAAAGGCTTGTTTTTCTACTTCGAAGTAATTCAATTTAGCACCCTGAAGATTTGAACTATAGAATGAAATGGGTGCTTCCGAATTGTGATTGTTAATCTGTGTGAGTACTGCTACATAAGACAAATCGGATGCGATATTATACAATGTGAAATGATTAGAAAAATTAGGGGTATTTAAGGTGGGGGCATTAATTATTGATTGTTTGATTAAATCAAATGCTTCCTTTTCTACTGATCCCCACTTAAATACTGAATTTTTCTTAATCATAGTTTGAAGTGGCAAAATGATTTGAGAAAAGTCTAGAACGAATCTTTTGACAAAATTGATTTCGCCTAAAAATGACTGCATGGATTTTTTATTATGAGGGAAAGGGATTTCAGAGATTTCTTTGATCCTATCGGGATCAATATAAATGCCATCTTTAGAAACAATAAAGCCTAAGAGCTTTCCTTGGTTAAGAGCGAAGAAGGATTTTTTAGGGTTAAGTGAAATACCATACCTTTTGCAGCGTTGTAAGATTTGATTTAAATCATGCAAATGATTGGACTTCTCTTTTGAAAATACAGTAATATCGTCTAAGTAGACGACTACTGTTTTTTTAATCAACCCTTTAAAAGCTATATCCATCGCTCTTTGGAATGTGGCTCTTGCATTAATAAGTCCGAAAGGCATTTTCTGATACGCATATGTTCCCCATTTTGTTCTGAATGTGGTTTTGAGTTGGTCATTAGGATGGACCAAAACTTGGTTATATCCTGAAAAACCGTCGAGAAAGGACATTAACTCAGAGCCTGCCACTGATTGGAGTATCTGCTCCATAGTAGGTAATGGGAAATTATCTTTTAGGCTCGCCTTGTTCAAATTTCTGAAATCTATACAAATCCTGATGTCGCCATTTTTCTTTCTGACTGGCACCATATTGGAGACCCATTTTGAGTGCCAAACGGGAAAAATAATCTTTGCTTTCAAGAGTTTATTAAGTTCAGATTTTATTTGACTCTCTAAGTTCGGATGTATTTTTCTCAACTTCTGCTGAATTTGTTTTTGATCGGGAAGCATTGGGATGGTATGTTGGATGATGGATGTATCATATGTCTTTAAATCATCATATTTCCAAGCAAAAACATGTTTATTTTTCCGTAACAGTCTAATGAATGCTTCCTTCTCTTCCACAGAAAGTCCTAATCCTAAATTAATGTTTTGAGGAGTTTGCTCAGTGCCAAGGTTTATCAATTCAAACCTTAAGGTAGAACTTTGGAGCTTTGTATTGGTCACAGGTTTAAACCTATCTTTAATATCATAAAGATCCTCAAGCTTCACCACAGGATTTGGGATTGAATTCTCCTCGTGTTTATCTCTCATTTGAAGGTCATGCTCATTTTCCTCAATGATTTGATCATCATAGGACTTTTCGGAAGTTAAAAACTGTAAAATGTCTTCATCGTGGTTGAATACTCTCCAATTAGTGACATTGTCAGGAATTGATGGCCTAAAAAGTAATTCTACTGAAAATCTATCAGGGCTATAGTCTTCAGAAGGTAGGAGCTTGGAAGCAACATTGGCTAGCAGGTCGGCTGCCGAGTTTTGAGACCTGGGAATGGAAGAAATATTGAATGCCAAAAAGTGGGAGGTGAGTTCCTGTACCAGTGACTGATAATGTTTGAGATGGCTAGAAAGACAATGAATTATATTCCTTACCTGTTTAATAATAATTTCAGAATCTCCAAACACTTTCAAATATTGGACCTTGAGGCTAATAGCTTTATATAGTCCTTGGAATAAGGCTTCATACTCTGCTGTATTATTCGTGCATTCAAACTCTAACCTACAGGACAACATTGTTTTTTCTCCCTGCGGACTAATCAAAATACATCCTACTCCTGAGCCCTCACTAGACTTGGACCCATCGAAATATAATGACCAAAATAAAGAAGTATTAACAATTTTATTTACAGTTTCCTCAGTATCATTAAAACATCTTGACCTATCTGTTTGTGAATAATTTTCGATCTGAGATGTAGAATGGTTTACTGAGAAAGGAGATGGTTGGGCAGCGAAGTTGCCAAAGAATGACTCTGATGAATAATTCCCCAAAATGTTGTTATTAAATGCTATTGGTTGGTTTTCTTGTTCAAATTCCGTAACTGTATGGGTCATATGCTTTTCCTGATCGATTTTTATTTGATTTGGCTTACCCTTATAGGGAAGCCACATATGGGACCAATCGGTAGAAATATACCCATGTAGGTTTTGAGAGCAATCCCTACTCAAGATCAAACCATAAAATTCAGGTATATCGACGATCAAGATATCAATTCTTTGTACTACTCTAGGATCAGCAGATAGCCTGATAGTTACGGAGTTGATTTCTCCCAAAACCTGTACTTTAGTCCTGTCCAACTGCACAATATGAATAGCAATCTTTTGGGGTTCAATGTTCAGTTTGGAACAAACTGAAGCTGGCATTATGTTAGAGAATGCCCCTGAGTCAATCAAACATTTGTGAAGGTTTCTATTGTAGATCTCATAGGTTAGAAGGAAAGGTCGAGTATGAGAATTTGATCTATCTCCTATCAGTACTGCATCAGTAGCTTCAACCATACCAAAAGGTGGTTGACCTGTATCATTTGCAGCTTTAGCACTAGGAAGGGGTGAAGTAGGAACAACATTTAATTCTTTGAGAAGAAATTTTTGCTGATGTTTCAATTTACTAAGTTCAAACATGGTAATGTTTGCCTTAGTCTTTTTCATGTCATCAACAATATTATAATCCATTGAATCAGACACTACGAATGTCTTAGATGTTGATGGGATTGTTGAGGTTGAAGGTTGGTTTTGTGGAATTGTTACAGGTGACTTCTTCGGGGGTACCTTTTCCTTTGTTGTAGCAGCACCTGCACTTCTTTTCTTCGAAGTTGTCTGAACAGGTTCGGAGGTATCTTCACTCCTGGTAGTGATAGGAAATGTTTCTTCTTCATTTTCTGTATCGGAGTTAGGCAATATAAAATCCCACATTCCATGACATTCAACAACTTCCTCTTCTTCATCAGTTGGTGAAGCTGTTTCTTCTTCTCCTTCTTCAAGATCTGAATCTGCATTAGATATAACATTCGGTGGTTTTGATTCAGTTTTCTTGTAATTCCTAAAGGGTCTTTTGGTTGAGGTTTCAGCTACCTTTTTTTTTATTTCAACCATTTCATTTGACATAGTCTTGAGGACCTTTGGAAGACCTTCCATGTCATATGGATCTTTAGGGGTTTTCTTCTTTGAATCATCTTTAAAAGAAACTTTTTTGGTTTTTCTATCTTCAAGAGCAGCTTTCTTCTCTAGAGCATTAATACGTTTCTCCACAGCAAGTGCTTCTTTCATGTTTTCAGCTAAAGTTGGTTTTCCAGCCCTGTCTACAAAAATAGCTATATTGGCAGGTAGGGAAATTATATACCACTCGCTTCAGATTTGCTCACTTGGTTTGGAGGCCGTTGGGATTTTATTCAAGAGTTTATTGAATCGTGCATTGAATTCTTTAATTGGTTCCCTATGCTCTATCCTAAGATTGGAGAGATCATTTATTAGTGTAGCCAAAGACTATCATCACCATACTTAGTAAGAAACTGTTCTTGGCAAGTCATCCAACTGGTAATGGAACCAGAAGGTAAAGAAAAATACCAGGATCCTGTTGATCCTTGCAAAGTATAAGGGAAAAGCCTAACGACAACATCTTGCTCCGTTACTCCCTTCAAATTAACTGCCAACATTTAGTTATTAATATGTTCCTCAGCTTGTGTTCCATCATCTGGATTAAACTTGGGTAGCCATTTCTCAGGTGCATCAGGTAATGCATGCAATGGAGCAGGCATATTGACTGCACCAGGCCTTGTCCATGGATCTGCCATTGTAACTGCAGTATTGGATGATATTATTGTTGAACTTCCAGAAGTCTGGAAAGGAGTTGATATTAAGGATTGCGCAGTTTGGGATGTTGCAGTTGCTAATCCCTGATGAACAACAATGTGTGATGAGGGAGTGGATGGTTGACTTCGCACGGGGGAAGGTGAGATGGAGGATGTGGATGAAATTTCTTCATTGTCAGATCCTTCAGTGTTTTTCTTCGCCTTTTTCCTTTTGGGTAAAGGGAACTCAGTAGGTTCAATACCGAGCTTTCCACTCTGAAGTCTGGTGAGAGGGTGAGGTAAATTAAAATGCGAAGTCGCACTGCTTTCAGATACTTCAGATTTCTGTGGTGAAATCGAGAAGCTCTGAAGTTTGTGGATAAGAGACTGGACCTCAGGGGATTCAAGACTTAGTTGTTCTGGAGTATGATGGGTTTGAGTAGTGGTAGTTGATTCCTCTTGTTCTTGTTTGGATACTGGAGAACCAACATGCAATTGGGAAGTACAAGGTGATGCAAAGGGAGAATTACTCTTAGAATGGTCTGTAGATTTGGGTTTGCTTCCCATTCACAGTTGATGGCCCTCCTTCTAGCACCAAAAATGTTGATTCCCCAAAAATCGTTGTATCAACATTGGGGGATAACCACCCAGTCCGGACCTTAATACAACTCCTTTTCCGTTTGGAATGGTGTCTCCGACTGGGGATAATGGGACCAGTTTCCCAGTAATGAATAAAAGGGATGGATGAATGATTGATTGTCTAATCTAATGATAGGTGAATAACTTAATCTATCAGCAAAATAAAATAACTACTACTAATCCCGGGAACTATTGTACTTTGAAGTGTAGCGCTTGATGATCTATGTCTATTGACAGGCATATAGATGACTCCATCTAATAGACATGGACATTTATTCACTCAAGGATTACTTTGCTTAAATAGTTAAACAATGTGATTAACGCAATATTGCTACACTTATCATTTATATCATCGATACATATATGATCAAAAGAAAAGCATGCCATAAACATCCAATAGTGGAGGGAATAAAGAAATGATGTTAAAACACATACATATATTCGATAATAGCAAAGGCGATCAAATGACAATTCATATAAAAAGAATGAATTCAGACATAGATAATAGTACCATATGAGCTGCGAGTCACTCCCAATATCAATCGCTATTTGAGATTCTTCTTCCGACTCAGAAATACTTTCAAACAAAGACAATAGTGCACAATCGCATAAAATCTTCCTTGTCAAAATCAGAATAATTGGTCCAGTTTTATAAAAGGATATGCCTGAAGTATAGTAGTGCAACTTCAGGCTTTTAAGTCAAGTACAAAACTTTACGACCCTTTCCAAATACAATGAAAGGGTCTATAAATACTGAATTAAGCTAACTATCTATGAAACTGGAATCCTACTTAATTGGTATCAAACGATCTTGAATATCTCCTTCTCAGCAATCTGGCAGTCGGCGACATGAATCATCATGTAGGCTGTTTTCTTTAAACCTGAGCTGACATATCGCAAGCATTGGCTCCACTTCGGGTGGTCTGTTGAGGCGAGAGTTGAGTTGGCCGGCATAGGTGGCATCCTGAATATCGGGAATAATATACCTGATTGCATCTGTAAGGCATTTGAGCGCGACTCTCTGGCTGTGTGGTTTTACTAAGAAGAACCAATAGGCGTCCCATGTTAAACTTTTAATTCCTGCTATTAATCTCCCATTTTTCTCTAGATCCGGATAACATGACTGCTCCAATGTTTTTGCCGTTGTCAATTTACCTAGAGTACATTGGGAAATCATGTTAGACAAGTAGAGAGTATTATTAACCAATTCAACCAAATTACTTGTGGTTGATTTGCATCTTGAAACTGCTCTCTCTGCTTTCATTAATTGGGACTGCCATTCTGTAAATAATATTTCCTTATGTGATTCTAAAATCTTTGGTAAATTAGCCGCCTATCCCTAATCGGTATCTTGCCACTCAAGAAAATCAGTTAATGTTTCATCAGCTTGATCCAAATCTATTCTAGCTTTTTCTGATTTTTTACTTATTGATGTCGTCAAATCGCATAATGGTTCCGCCTGGGCGATTTGTTGACATAAAAGCTTGATCTGTGTTATTAATGCCTTATTTATCTATAATGCTTCTGATTTGAATTTGGCTATCTGTGGAAGATTCTTTGTCTTCTCAAGCTAGGCTGATAGTTGAGCAATCTGCTCATCTTTTAACTTCAGCATTTGTTCATTTGCCGCCTTCAGTTGTGCCAATGCCTCAGACAACTCTTTCTGCTTCTGGACTACACTGTGATCAATCCTCTGTTTCTCTTCTTGCAATTGTTGAGTTAATTGATTATTTATTTGCCGTTGTGTTAACAATTGCCGTTCTGCCTGCTCTGCCTTCTGTTGTACTTTTGATAGTTGTGTTTGCAATGAAAAGATCTCCTGGTCTTTTGTTTTTAATAGAAGACTCACCTCTGATGCCTTATCTATTGTTGCTGCCGAATAGGCTCCAGCATATTGTGATAGTTTTGTTAGGTCGTCAGAGGGGTCAAAATCCTCCTTCCAAACCACATTGCCCGTCACCGTTTGTTCTGGGAATAGGGAAGGTTGATCAGTTCTTCTCCTCTTCCTCTGTCATTTTACCACAACTTTGTGTCTTGGGCTATAGAAGACATCCAAGGGAGGAATTTCTTCTATCTACAAAATAATTTGATCAGAGGTATCCTTTGGGATTATCTCTACTTCTTTTGAACTGGGTAGGTCGCTGGTTCCACTTGGAACCTGTTTTGAAGTGGTCTCCTGTGTATCTGTTGCTTTTGAAGTTTCGGTGTCCTTTGAGCACTCAAGATTACTGATAATTGAATCGAATTGCTGCCATTCCTGGAGCAATTTGGGATCAATTTGAGTATCTACATTTACCTCTATGCTGCTCTGTTCCTGCTCTTTAGTCTGGGTTTCCTCTTGCACTTTCTCCTGTTCTTTTGTTGTAACCGGAGGTTCCTTAGTATGTCGCTGTTCAGGCTCGCTTGATTCTGTTGCTGGGGTTGTCGCTAACAGATCTAGAGGCAGAGTTTGCAACCTCTGTTCTCTGAGTCTGTTGAATTCAACTAACCCTTCATCTTTGTATTCCATTATGGCCAGCGATCTAACTTGATACATTGATTCAGTTGAGGATAACAGGTCATCAAACTTATCCTCTTTATGGTCAAACTTTGTCAATTTGGCCTATTCAAGTGCATTATGGGTGACTTTGTTGGGATCAAATCGCCTATTAGGGAGAGTTGCTAAAGTTAATGACTTCATCTTTGTAGCTTCTTTCTCTGCATGTTTGAAATCATGCAAAGTGTAGACACCACATCTCAGAGGAAAAGAGGGCCAGACCTGCTTTTTATTTTTCTTTAGAGTTTGTGTAACTCCTTCGGAAATAATCTGATAGGCTATCTCCCTTGCCAGCAGTTTATCAGGTATGTACAAAGGAAGGACATGAGGTTCGGCTTGGCTTCCAAAAATTCTTATATAAGTAAATTTTTCCTCTCCGAACCATCTTCCTATTGATGTCAAATCAATCCCTGCTTGGTAAGAAATTTTGGGAGTAGGTTTATTAAAAATAGAGTAATGAATGGGTAACATGAAGCCATTGCAGACTTGGTATAAATGGTGCTTATAGGAAGTTTTCCACAATTTCTGATGGTATATGTGAATAGGCATGGGGTCTTGTGCAGTCCACCTCCAGCTGAGCACAGGAAATTCAAAATTAAAACACAGGGTATCTAGTACATAAGCACTGTAGTAGAATGGGGGAATAAGCCTTTCGGTGACGCGGGTTTTAGTTCTAAAATCAAGAACTGCTGTTGCTAGCTTATCTGACAGTATAGTTGCCCAATCCATTATTTCACTATTACACGCCGCTTCCATCAAGGGAACCATTTCTATAGTGAAATTAGCGGAAACGTGCAACCCCCACAATCTACACATCATTATCCCAGCATAACAATAAGGAGAACATAGGGAATCAACAGAATACTTACCGGAAGTTTCATGCTTGTGTTTCGCTGGATTTTGCCTCCAATCCTGAATGGGTTCGGATTCAGTTTCGTTCTCACTTCGGAATTTCTCCAGAAATGCCTTGTTTTACTTCTTCTCTGGCTCAGGAAAATGATACATTTGCCTCAAATCATTAGCCTGAAATGAACCAAAGATTCTCCCATCTCTGGTGGAGAAGGTTCTGTCTGTGATTGGGATTTCCTCAATTGCCCACCTTACTACATCCGTATATGGGAGAATTTCTTCCTGAGCTGCTATCCGATGAAGGAAAGAGTCGGCTAAGTCCTTTAAAGTACCATCGGATTTTCGATTGGTATCCGCTGTGGCTTGTACTGCTGTCACCTTTGGTTCTTTGGCCTCAATCAAATTATAGGTACTTTGCCAAGTAGTTTTGCCAAGTCCTGAACATGTAGTATCAGATATCAATCCTTTCTTTTTAGTTCCTGGATCAGCCACGACTTGTCCTGTGGCTGGTGAAGCGGAAGCGATTGCAGTTTTCTTAGACTTCTTCCCCATTCTGCTTGAATCTATTACTTCGGAAGAATTCTGCACAGGAGTGAAAATAAGCGTAACACAGAGAATTGGTAGCGAAAACCAAATACGAGCGAGATATATTGATCAATGCATGATGAAGGATTAACTTAAAGTGGCCGTAGATACAATATGTGAAAATATTTTTAAGCTTACTGTTTCATTAAATGGCCGTTAAAACCTGCCAATCCTTTAAATGCCCATCATATCATTTATCGGCCGAATGATTTGTTTAAGCGTGCCTTGGATGTTATGGCGGTTGAGCGCAGGTGAATCACTGTTTGGGAGATAAGGCCTTTAATACGAATTAATCGTAATATCCCTGCTTTAACAATTTTTGAAGTTTGCACTTTTGGCTTTATCGCAAACGGGCGTCGGGGAAAACTTAAATCTTTATATTAGTTCCTTTTAGAATCCCCGATTGCCGATAGTGATATTGCATCGCATTGGGAGTATTAACTGGGGCACTTTAAAAAGCATGCATGGTATATCCCCAATCGCCGATAGCGATATCGCATTGCATCAAGGCGAAAGGGACTTTATCACATCGCATCGGGGTGAAAGGCACTTTTGTTATGGGAACTTATGATTGCCGATATCCGATAGCCTATTGCATGTTATCGCGTCGGAGCAAACCAATGGGTCTTTAAGTTATGCCTCCTTTGTCATTGCGATATGTGATCTTGCGATCGCTTTATCGCAATGATAAAAGATTAATCATTTATATTATAAGACCAAATAATTGGTTTGTCAAAAAGGTTTTTGTAATGTTTTCATTTTGCTTTCGGACCTTTTTGAATAATACAAAGTTGATATTGATTAAAATAAAAAGGGACCCATTTCATATTATAGTTTTGTGAATAAAAATGATATGAAATGGGGGGTTGTTGTAGAGCACAACACTATCTAGGATGGTGATTTCGATCGATATGTGGTCCCTCTTGATATCTTTAAGATGTTATCCTCGTAAGGAGACTTTCTAATATGATTTCCTATCAAATAAATGCAACCAAAAATAATATGAAAATAACTTAAAGAAATATAATATATCTCAAACAGGAGAGGGAAGAATCCCAATCTCAACTAAGAGTGAAGTAAATGAACCAGGTTTAAATCTAAGATTAATATGAACTAGAAAGTAATTGTAATATCTCATATGAATTGTAGAAATTCAAGCACATTTTCATATATAGTTATCTCACAAATAGTTACTAGAGACTTTCAATACATATAGTTAGATTCAAGCAACAACAATTGAATTCAAGATATGAAAATATTTGTTTATTACAAAAATAGTTCATGTAATACAACAAAAATAAAGCAAAGACAAGTATGTAATCTAACTGCTAAATAGTTATCAATGGATACATATAGCTCTACTTGAATCTAGTATTAAATTTTAATCTAACTGTGACCAACAATATAAAGAAAACTTTACATTAGTTTTAATAAGCATCAATTAACATGAAATTAACAACATTGCTAAAATTATACAATAAACTCTTATCTAGAACAGTGAATAAACCAAAATTGAATGTTATATTTATTCATCACCAAACATAAACAAGAGTCCTCATACTGATTATGAAATGAATATTTTCCCTAATGTGGTCCTACAAACTTCTAATTTCCCTGAAAGGAACTCTTATATAAGAACATAAAATCTATCATACTATCAAAAAATTGGAACCCTTTTTCATTCTGCATATCTTCTCTTTATAATCCTCTCATTCAATCTTCCTCACATAAAAAAAAATTCTCCACCCTCTTTGAAGATTCATTTTTTCCACTTAAGGGTTGGGAGATCAATTTTTTTCAACTTTGGAATTCTCATTAACCAATCTTAAAACTCCAACTAGTAATTTCCCTCAAAAATATCTACAAATTTTTTACAAAATTTTCATAAAACATATATTAAAATTAAAAGTAAACGTCATATCTAAAAGCATTAGAAACTGATCATTCTAAAAGCATCTTGATAATTTCCAAAATCCGAGACCAGATAATTTTTTGTTGTTGCATTCTTGCATTGTTGCGATGAGTTCCCATTAGCAAATTTGTTTTGTTGTCTAACGTTTTCATAAAAATTCACATAGTGGTTTGTCACAATCCTGTAGCCCTTTTGTCTACTGAATTTTTGGATTTTTTAGTTCACATATTTGGTCAAATAAATATTCCTATGGTGTTCTCCTCAATTTTAAATTTCCAATGAGCTCTCTCGAGTTTGATTTCCTGTCATAGATCTCAAGATATTTCTTATTGAAGTTAAGACTCAACAACCGTCCATCTAATTCGTGAAGCAATTGTGAAAAAATATTAATACCATACAGGCTCGGTGAAAAAATATTGAAGTATTTATATTGTTTTATGGTATTATAATGGTTTGTGTGAGTAATGTAGAAATTGTGGTAAGGGGTGTGAGTGTATATATTAAACATAATTCATATTTCAATATACATAGAGCTAAGACTTGGTTAAATGAATTAAATTAAAAAGTAGATTGAGCCATAGCTCCATGTGTAGGTGAGCCATCGTGCCAATTTATGTTGTGCCAGGGATTATAAAAGGTGCAAGACATGAGACCATCGTGCCAACCTATGGCACCAGGGATTATAAAAGGTGCAAGACATGAGACCATCGTGCCAACTTATGTTGTGCCAGGGATTATGGTAGGTGCAAGACATGAGACCATTGTGCCAACTTATGTTGTGCCAGGGATTATGCCAACCTATGGCACCAAGGATTATAAAAGGTGCAAGACATGGGACCATCGTGCCAACTTATGTTGTGCCAGGGATTATAAAAGGTGCAAGACATGAGAAATTGTTGTTGCTGAGCCATCGTGCCAACCTATGTTGTGCCAGGGATTATAAAAGGTGCAAGACATGAGACCATCGTGCCAACCTATGGCACCAGGGATTATAAAAGGTGCAAGACATGAGACCATCGTGCCAACTTATGTTGTGCTAGGGATTATAAAAGGTGCAAGACATGAGAAATTGTTGTTGCTGCCAATTATCGTCTCCTACTACCACGCCCTTCTTCAAAGATGCAAGACATGAGACCATCGTGCCAACCTATGTTGTGCCAAGGATTATAAAAGGTGCAAAACATGAGAAATTGTTGTTGCTGCCAATTATCGTCTCCTACTACCACACCCTTCTTCAAAGAAGAAATCTAAGACTTGGTTAAATGAATTAAATTAAAAAGTAAATCTAAGACTCGGTTAAATGAATTAAATTAAAAAGTAGATTGATCCATAGCTGTAGTAGGTGAGCGATGTGTAGGTTAGGTGAGCCATCGCACCAGGGATTATAAATCAATCATGGTGAGAAACAAGGTTTCTCAATGGTTTGAAAAATTTATGTTTTATAGGAATCCATATCAATAAAATGTTAGGTGGTAGCTACTCTAAGTAAAAAAGGCAAAAGGAAAATAAAATGCTAGGGAAGAAGAAAAGAAAAGAAAGGCTTTGTTTCATGTTCTTATAAATGCACAGGCTGCTAGTGTAAATGTGCCACAAACAAATGTCAAATGTGTTTTCATGTGCAGAGGAGTAAAATCGTTACTCTAAGGTTTATATATCAATTATTTGATATTAATCCTATCCCTACGTATAAAATCCCAAATCATTATCCCCCACTGCTCACATTTCCCTCCACCTTCATATCCCTAAGTTTTAACACCCATATTATATCCCACATTCCTCAACATTGCATTAAATCAATTCCCGACCCCACCAAATAGTTCCATCATGTCATGATTTAACTCCCCACCATATCACACTCCATCTCCGCCCATCTTCCCACATTCGATGGCTCACATCATATTTTGACTCCCCCTCTCCATCTAAGCTTTACCTTTGGGGGGCGGGGTTCGAAATGCGTGGTATACTAAACCACACCTACCCCTATGTGTCAGCTCCACAGCCTTTCGGCCCCCCTCGAGTGAAACCACTAACCACTCTCCCCCCTCCGAAAACCTGATTTCCTTGCTCCTAATACTGCTCTCATACCTATTGTGCTCATGCCATTCACCTTTCGCCACCTCATCCATCCATTAACTCCATTAAATCACATTCATTCCCTCCAAAATGAACCCATTAAGAATTCAATTAGCTTAGCCATTAATTCAACGGACTTGAGCCACCTTCAATGGAAAACCAAATTTGTTATATAAAACTCCTTCCCTTTTGAGAACAGGTTATTGAATTATTGCATTGTCACTATTAATTGATTTGTTACAGGTTGTTGGACTCTACCCCGACATCTTAAACCACCAGCAACACTCTCTGTTTGATCATTTTCAGCCTGTTACCTCTGCTTTTTCTCCTAAAGTTTGACTTCTCTCTGTATTTCCACCTACCAATCCATTTTCACTCCTATTCTTAGCCATAGCCAAGATGCCTCCAAAGGACAAAGACTGGAGGAAATTATCAATGCTCTGATTTTTCCTCCCATAGATCTCCACCAAGTCCCTATGGTTGACAGAGACTACAAAATCCATGAGACACTCTGTGAACTTGACCTCTTCGAGATGTATTGTTGGCTCAAGGAAAAATACATTGACAAGTCTAATGACATCTAGCTATGGGAGTCAAATTTGCCTCACTACATCTTTCCCTGTACCCACAACACCCCGGATTTTATTAGAAAATGTCATGCATCCTATTTGCCAAGCCAAAGAGCCATAGTCACCCCCATTGGAGAAATTCTATTTACCATAACTCCTCAGTCCATTTATTAGATGATAAAAGCCCCCTCAGTAGAGAATGCTACCCCATTTTCCTATGAAGCATTAGTTGAACTATACCAGAAACTAGACTTTTCCAAGAGAGCCCAAACTCTTGAGTTGTTTTTGACACAAGATGCTTCATTACCAAAGAAAAATCCTCCTTGTCCCTCCTCCATTTTCCCTGAGAGAGCCAAGCATATTATTACAATTGTTTCCTACCTCCTTGGCTACTACTCTGATCAATGGGTAGATGAGGCCATTATAGGATTTTTGTCCATCTTCTCTATTGATTCTAAACCCTCCATTGTGTTTAATTTCAACCAATTTCTTGTGGAATTAGTTCATCAAGATATCAAATTTCCCACTGAAGAGGTATTCAATTATGCCTCTGTATTAGTCTGCATGTTCCTATACTTTCAGGGGCACAATATCAACCTATCTTTGCAAAAGATGGATGAGAAGGGAAACTAGCAGCCAATCATCTTTTGGACTACTCTGGTCATGAACGAGCAGAAAGAGTACACTTATAAATAGTTTACAAAGATGTTTTTTCACCCAACAATAGGTCTCCTAAGAAGCAGCATAGAACCGAGGATCAATGAAGAAATCAGAAGGGTGTTGCGGCTATCAGAACGAGTTCAGACAGGAGACTGGTACATCTATGAAAATTATACAGAAATAAGAATATTTGGATGTTAACTCTGTTGGGTCCCTATAATACTAGTGATTACCCCATTACTATTGTAGTTATACCCTTATTTATATTGTTGTGCCCCTATTGGATCCCTATAATACTAGTGATTACCCCATTACTATTGTAGTTATACCCTTATTTATATTGTTGTGCCCCTATTACCCCCATATTATTATTTCTGTGCCCCATAGAATCTCTCTATTGTTATTTTTGTGGCTTTATATTATTATTGTTAGGTCGGCTGGATTATATTGTGACTCCATAGACTCCTATATATAGAAAGGAGGTTTTGTCATTTGTATCATCCAAGAATTGTTCATTTATGTAATGTAAAGGAGGTTGCCCCCTCGAAGAGGCTGAATTCTAAGGCGTGGATCTCTCTTTTCTATCTTTTTGTGAGCTGGTTTCATAACATTTGGTATCAGAGCTTTGGATTCTAGGGTTTCGCTGCTCCAAACAATTCATCGTGGCATTTTCGCTATAACTTTTTTCTGTGACGTTACAGAAGTCGCAAAAAAACCCATTTGAGAAGAATTGGTGCTGAACCTTGGGTCCGAATTTCAGAGCTTTTCGCACGATATTTTCGGAGATATGATCTGAGGAAGTTGGCCTTTTTGCAGACTCCTGAATTACATTCAAAACAGGTGACCTGGGAAAAATCGTCATAACTCTCTCTCTGAGGATCGGATTGAAATTTCGTAAAAAGGTACAGAAAGAGGACGGACTATAGTTTCTTGTATGTGTGTTTCAGATTCAAAGGTTGAAACAGTGACTCGTGGTACATCGTACAAGTTCGCTCTACTGAACCGGTCTAAAAGCAAGTCACTGTGGGAGATTTCACATAAATCTTCCTTGGAGAATCCAATTTGGCTCAGACTTGTGGCATTGGAAAGAGGACGCAGAAGGCTACTACAGGTAGCAATTTCAGAACTGGATGATCTGAAATTACAGAGATACATCAGATTCAATATCAGGCTTCTATAAAGTGAAAAAAGGTGTGTAGTTTTTTTTTTTAATTTTTGTGTAAGCTTGGTTTAACGGAATTCAAAGGGCATAGTAAAGCATTATTATCGGTAACTGATGCCCCGAGGAAAGAAAATGCAAACACCTAGTAAGGAACCTGAAAGCTCTAGCATGACTCATGAAGAAGAAGAAGAAATGCTACATGATATATCAAAATTACAAGAACAAGTGCAACAAATGTCACGCTCACAAAAGCTAACAGAAGCTAAGATAAGTGGCGTGGAATCTAAGATAAAGGGCATGGAAGCTAAGATGGATGATTCGAAGACAGATTTGAAGACAGACATGGCAGATTTGAAGACAGATATGGAAGAATTGAAGAAGTTGCTACAAGAAAGGGCCACTAATGGTGAAAAGGTAGTAAAGGAAACTCATGATGAGAACAAAAGAAATGTTAATCATGATACCATAGACGCTAATGTTGGATTGAAGACTCACCATGTTCCAAAAATCGATATGAGGAAGTTTGATGGCAAGGATCCCGCCACATGGATATTACAGATGGAGCAATTCTTCGATCTCAATAATGTGCAAAACACACAAAAGGTACGTATGGCAACTTTATATTTGGAACCAAATCAGTTTGTATGGTATCAATGGCTTTGTTCTCGTAAACAATTTATCACTTGGGCAATTTTTACGGAAGAATTGATAGCACATTATGAGGATACAAAAAGCAACACTTTTTTTAGCCAATTGATAAGTCTCAAACAAAAGGGTTCAATAATGGAGCACATTGAGGAGTTCCAAAAATTGAACATAAGGGTAAAAGATATTCCAGAGGAGCATAGGATTGATGTGTTCATAGGGTCTTTAAAGGATAATATCCAACATGATGTGCGCCTTTGGGAACTTGATTCATTAGAGAAGGCATTCAGGTTAGCAAGAAAAATGGAAAGCAAAATTATGGCAACTAGGAAGCATACCATTCACAACTATAAAGACGGAAGTGTTGTTGCCCATAGTCTTCCACAACCTACAAGGTTGACACCACAACAATTGGAAGAAAAAAGAGCAAAAGGGCTTTGTTACAATTGTGATAGCAAATACACAAAAGGTCATAAGTGTGCTGAGAAGAAATTATTCTACATAGATTGTGAAGAGGAAGAAGAAAAGGAGCAAGAAAGGTCAAAAGAAGAGGATATATTCCAGGAACAAAGCCTAGATGAAGAACAAATAAATCCGACCATATCTTGTAATGCATTGGCGGGAATTACCACTCCTCAAACCATCAAGATAGAAGGACAAATCAAGAAGAAAAAGGTAATAGTGTTGATTGATTCAGGAAGCACCCACAATTTTATTCATTGTAGGGTAGCAAAAGAATTGAATTGCTTCCTATATCCAGCACCAGAGTGTCAAGTGATGATTGCAAATGGAGGAACAATAAATTGTTCTGGAAAGTGCCATAATATCAAGCTATCCATGGGAGAATATGTATTGACTAGCCCAATGCTTTCCATTCCAATGGGAGGTGCTGATGTTGTACTAGGAGTCCAATGGCTACAATCCTTGGGTACAATAGCTTTTAATTTTCAAGAACTTTTCATGAAATTTTCTGTGGAAGGAAAGGAAGTTGAATTAAGGGGTATTGCAGGGAAACCAGGAAAGATAATCAGCTCTAATGGCATGACAAAGCTTCTAAAAAAGGAGCAAAGAGGTGTAATTGCACAATTATGTTCGCTAGATGTTTCCACATTGGAATCATCTATTTCTCCAGATCTCCAAAAAGTCCTGGACAATCATTCCAAGGTATTTGAGACTCCCAAAGGTCTCCCACCTATGCGTGATCATGATCATGCTATTCATCTGATTCCAGGAAGTGTTCCTCCAAACATCAGGCCGTACAGATATCCATATGTCCAAAAAAGTGAAATTGAACGTATGGTTGCAGAAATGCTAGAGGCTGGTATAATTCAACCGAGTCAAAGTTCTTTCTCAGCTCCAGTAGTATTGGTGCACAAGAAGGATGGATCATGGCGCATGTGTCCAGATTATAGGGAGCTCAACAAGCTCACTATTAAAGATAAGTTCCCCATTCCTGTCATTGATGAATTACTGGATGAATTGCATGGATCAATTTACTTCACCAAGTTGGATCTTCGTTCGGGATATCATCAAATCAGAATGAAGATTGAAGACATTCCGAAAACGACATTTAGAACTCATGAGGGTCATTATGAATTTTTGGTCATGCCTTTTGGCCTTACCAATGCACCTTCAACATTTCAAGGTTTGATGAATTCAATTTTCAAACCATTCCTTAGAAAATTTGTGTTAGTATTTTTTGATGATATACTAATCTACAACAAGTCTTGGAAGGATCATGTTGAACATGTTGACAAGGTGCTACAACTATTGGAGGAGAAACAATTATATGCAAAAAGATCCAAATGTTTCTTTGGAGTCCAGGAGGTGGAATATTTGGGTCATATTGTATCTCATGAAGGAGTTAAGGTAGACCCTAGCAAAATTAAAGCCATTAAGGAATGGAAAATCCCCACATCCATAAAGCATCTGCGAGGATTTCTTGGGTTGACAGGGTATTATCGCAAGTTTGTTAAGAATTATGGGAGAATAGCAGCACCTCTAACAACATTATTGAAGAAAGATTCATTTTCATGGACTCCAAGCAACAAAGGCCTTTAACATCTTAAAGAGGCAATGTGCCAAGCACCGGTCTTAGCTACACCGGACTTCACAAAAACCTTTATTGTGGAATGTGATGCTTCAGGAAATGGAATTGGTGCTGTTCTAATGCAAGATGAAAGACCCATTGCTTTTGAAAGTCGTCCAATCAAGGGAAAGTTTTTAAGCAAAGCTATTTATGAGAAGGAAATGTTGGCAATACTCCATGCACTTAAGAAATGGCGACCCTACCTAATGGGAAGACACTTCAAGGTAAAAACGGATCATGATAGCCTTAAATACTTTTTAGAACAAAGATTATCCTCTGAAGAGCAACAAAAGTGGGTCACAAAGATGTTGGGTTATGACTTTGAAATCATCTACAAAAAAGGGAAGCAAAATGTGGTGGCAGATGCACTCTCAAGAAAGGATGAGGATGTGGAAGCATTGTTGTGTGCCATTTCTATTATCCAACCAGATTGGATAAATGAAGCAAAGGAGGAATGGAAGAATGACGAAGAAGTGTGGGCACTTATTCGAAAGCTACAACAAGATTCCAGTACTTCTGATACATTTAGCTGGCAAAATGATTCGTTATGGTACAAAGATCGCTTATACCTCTGTAAGAATTCCCAGCTAAAACAAAAGATTCTTATGGAATTGCACACTTCTCCCTTAGGAGGGCACTCAGGATTTTTAAAAACTTACCACAGGGTTAAGAAGGAATTTTTTTGGGATGGCCTTAAATCAGATATTCAAAAGTTTGTGGCGGAATGTTTGGTTTGCCAACAAAATAAAGTTGAAACAATTAAGACACCGGTCTATTACAACCTTTATCCATTCCAAGCCAACGTTGGGAGGAGGTTTCAATGGATTTTATCACAGGTTTACCCAAGTCTGAGGGAAAGAGTGTCATCATGGTGGTAGTTGACAGACTTACCAAGTATGCACACTTTTGTGCATTATCACATCCATTTAAAGCCAGTACAGTTTCTACTGCATTTATGGAAACAGTTCAAAAGCTACATGGAAACCCAAAGATTATTGTAAGTGACAGAGATCCCATTTTCACTGGAAATTTTTGGACAGAATTATTTTCTTGTCTTGGTACTCAGTTAGCTCATAGCTCATCTTATCATCCTCAATCTGATGGGCAAACTGAGATAGTAAACAAATGTTTGGAAGGATATCTTCGTTGCTTTGTATCTGATAAACAGACACAATGGGTCAAATGGTTGCCTCTGGCTGAATGGTGGTATAACACTTCCTTCCATACAGCAACAAAAATGACCCCATTTATGGCACTTTATGGGTATCAACCACCATCAATCACATCATATTTAAGAGAAAATTCTAAGGTTCAGGCAGTGGAACATCACATCGAACATCAACAACAAGTCCTCCAACTCTTAAAGGATAACCTCGTGTTGGCACAAAATAGAATGAAACAACAGGCAGATCAACATCGCAGTGAAAGAAGTTTTGATGTAGGTGATTGGGTATTCCTACGGCTACAACCATATAAGCAAATGTCCCTAAAGCAAGCTAAGAAGGATAATAAATTATCACCAAAGTATTATGGTCCGTACAAGGTGTTGGAAAAGATTGGTACTATGGCATACAAATTGGAGCTTCCTGCAGCTTCTCGATTGCACCCAGTTTTCCATGTTTCATGTTTAAAGAAGGTTATAGGCGACAAGCTCCCAGTTCAAACAATATTGCCAGAACTTGACGAGGAAGGAAAAATTATATTGGAACCGGAAGCAGTGACAGAAACAAGAACTCGACAGCTACGAAATCGATCAATTTCAGAGTATCTTATCAAGTGGAAGAACTTATCCGCTGAAGATTCCACATGGGAGGATGAGAATTTTATGCAGAAGTATCCAGAACTGCTCAAGCGTTGAGGACAACACTTTTTTGAAGGAGAGGGGCATGTTGGGTCCCTATAATACTAGTGATTACCCCATTACTATTGTAGTTATACCCTTATTTATATTGTTGTGCCCCTATTGGATCCCTATAATACTAGTGATTACCCCATTAATATTGTAGTTATACCCTTATTTATATTGTTGTGCCCCTATTACCCCCATATTGTTATTTCTGTGCCCCATAGAATCCCTCTATTTTTATTTTTGTGGCTTTATATTATTATTGTTAGGTCGGCTGGATTATATTGTGACTCCTTAGACTCCTATATATAGAAAGGAGGTTTTGTCATTTGTATCATCCAAGAATTGTTCATTTATGTAATGTAAAGGAGGTTGCCCCCTCGAAGAGGCTGAATTCTAAGGTGCGGATCTCTCTTTTCTATCTTTTTGTGAGCTGGTTTCATAACAAACTCCCACCTTACAAGCTGCCAAAATTCCTCCCAATGAGGATTTTTTGCTTTGGAATACATAAGGCAAATGATCAACATGGATGAAATATGTAGAAATTTCACCGTAGATTAAACTGATTGTGCAATGTACTCAAGGAAAATACTTAATCTACTTCTACAATCAAACTTGCAAAAGCTTAATCAATTTGAGCAAGATCAATCGGAACACATATAACAAAGAAGAAAAAATCATACACATGAAACACAAAAGAATACTCTAGGGAAAGCCTCAGCTAAAAACCCCGCTATCTGTATTATCATACAAGTGGAAATATCTCAGGATTACACAAAGTTTTAGCTTACAAGCTATCCAGCTCTCAGTACAATCCCTCACTACTGCTTATAGACAGAATAGACAACACATATGCCTTCCTTCAGTCCTCCAAGCCTCCTATTTCCTTGCGCAGTTTCTCCTGGGGTTCAATGTTGCCACCTATGTGAATTCACCTCTCACACTACTCACTAAACTCAAAAGTAACTACACAATCCTGAAGGAGATAATTCCTTCTGCATGGATGAGTTTCCTATATAGGAAAAATCCTCCAATTGATAGTACACTTTCCCTTCCACTGATCTCAACTGGGTCTCTGACTGAACTGACAATAATGAGTTATTTATGAGAATTATATTCAGTTATCTGAAGTGCAACAGTTACATTCATGCATGCATTAACTAACTAAACTCACAATCAGTTCCACAAACTATTGGAACTAATCTAATTGGACTTAACTCAGATAACTAAGCTAACTAATTGCAACTCAAAGTACAACTCATCCCGATCTTCTTTAATCAAAGGATAACTTCTTCAATCAGTGGAGAAATTGTTGCATGTATTTTGATGCCACCGATTAACAGCAGGCGATATTTTCTAAACCTTAGGGTTTCCAGCTTTGGCAACGATTATTTTCCTTTATCGGGATTCTTCTGTCCCTAGAGAATCCCTTATTTAACCTCTTACGTAACGTATATATATAACCCTCTTAACCTTTGGTTAGCATGGAGGAAACCATGTATCGACACTATTTACCTTATTAAAACTTATATGAGGAAATACACATGCAAACACCCCTTTCGACCTTTAATACAGCCTTTGCACATTTACCAACGTTAGCGTTATCACTTATTAGCATTGCTCCCTTCGCGTGATGCACATACATGTTTCATTGCCCCTCCGATATGCGACTATCGTTTCCCCAAATACACTATCGGCACTTCAAAACATTTCTATCCTGCTTATACAGGAAACATACTCCGAACAAGGCCAGAACACAAAATCGGACTTAAAATTTCATAAACCACACTTTTGGTCTTTTCGGTTCTACGACACTGATCTCCACTCTCTGACCACTCCGATACCTGATCACCGATTATCGGCTATCGGTATTGCTTCGCCACGATATTGTAAGTCACAAATCGGCGTATCCTAAGGCCAACACCTCGCCTCTATAAAAATACAATGCGACTAACCTCTTGGACCCGATAGGTTATTAATTCCGCTTCATAAAATATCGGCTCTGGGTCTGT
The DNA here is from genome assembly GCA_031772625.1 of Pinus tabuliformis. Lineage (NCBI taxonomy): Eukaryota > Viridiplantae > Streptophyta > Pinopsida > Pinales > Pinaceae > Pinus > Pinus tabuliformis. Next base: position 199,686,359 of record CM062815.1, on the reverse strand, counting down.
CCAAACTCTGTTTTTCGCCGATTTCAATGTAATTTTGGTTTTCCACTTGTAGCCCAAAATTGCATAAAAACTCCACCAAAATAATCTCCACCATCGATCTCTTAGATCCGACGGCCCCTGAGTCTCACTTCTTCAGCCTTGTGTTCCTTTGTCCTCAAGCCTTTTCCTCACTTCCGTTGTGTTGCAAACAATCTCTTTTATGGAAGCTTTTCACCTCTTTGGTCATGCCGAATTCACCTACAAGAATATATGCATACAGAGAAGCTATAATCTAGATTAATTTCAGTTTTTCAACCATTCGAAGTCATAGATACACAATTTCTAAATTAAACTTGTGCATAAAGAGAAAAAGAAACATGACAAGTATTTTTTTAGACTCATACTCTCTCTGTGATTCTCCTTACAATCTGCCTGTAGGCTTACAACTTCTCTCCATTCGGCTAACCCCTTACTCTACATCATTGTGTCCTTTTTAATACAATAGTGGCAGTTCCTCTTGCAGTTTGAGGAACTGTTTTTCCAGTTTTGAGACAGTTTTCTCAACTAATTCTCATCTAAGCCTATCTTGTCTAAATCAAAGCTAACAATGGCTGATTTAGCCTTTATTTACAATAACAAAAAATGAAATTAAATAAACTAGAAATTTGACACGTTTCCCTCTCTATTTTTCAAAATAGAATGGGAAAACAAACAATAAACAAGAACCAACTCCCAGCTGTCGCCTCTTCATTCGGTGCTATTGCATCAGGCTCCTGGGGGGAGTGAAATTCATGACTCCTGTCCATGAGCTCTTCAATAGAGTACCCATCATTCTAAATCTGGTCAACATCTAACCAAGAACTGTCTTTAATAGGATGACCCTTCCACTTGACTAAGTACTACAGATATTCCTTTTGTCAAGTTCTTCTAGCCACCTGGGTATATAGGATCTGTTCGATCTCTAGAGGCTTTGTTGGGGGAATTTGTTTAATCCACATGTCACTCTCTTCTTGGGTGTCCCATGTTCGTCTTTCCAAATTGTGTTCATCCTCTACTATCATGTAGTGGTACAGGTCTGATACATTGAAAATGGTTGAAATTCCAATACCTATAGGTAACTACAATTCATAAGAATTTGTAGAAAATTTTCAAATAATCCTACAAGGCCCAATATTTTTCCATTTCAACTTGTTGTACTCGCCTTTAGGAAACCTCTCCTTGTGTAGGTGTGCTAATACCAGGTCTCCTATGTTCAATTGCACCTCCCACCTCTTCAAATCTTCCTTCTGCTTGTATTTTTGGCTGTTGTTCTGTAATTTTAATTTCACCTATTCATGAAGATTGTTGATTGCCTTTGCAAAGTCTTCACCATCAGCACTTCTATGCTCCAACTATCCCAAATCCCATAACTCATGTACTCCACGTGGGTGCATTCCGTATAGGATCTGGAAAGGACTACTGCCTGTACTCCGGTTGGGCAAATCATTATAAGCAAATTCTGCTTGTGCAAGCACACGATCCCATTGTTGAGAATTTTCTCCAACCAAACTCCTCAACAAATTTCCTAGACTCTGGTTCACCACTTTGGTTTGGCCATCGGTCTGTGGATGATAAGCTGAGCTGAAGTTTAGTTTGGTGTCTAACTTCTTCCACAAGGTTCACCAAAAATGTCCTGTAAATTTAACATCGCGATCCAAAACAATAGACTTTGGCAAGCCATGTAATCTGATTATCCCGGTAAAGAACAAATGTGCTACATGTGTGGCATCACTAATTTTCCTGCATGGAATGAAATCTGCCATTTTAGTGAAACGATCCACCAACACCATGATGGAATCGAATCCCCTTGTGTCTTTAGCAGGGTTAAGACAAAGTCTAAATTGACTGAGTCCCATGGTCTGCTCAGAATGGGTAAGGGTGCATACAACCCTCTGTTTTGGCTGTTTCCCTTGGCAAGCTGACACATTTTGCATCTAGTTACAATTATTTGTACATCTCTGTGCATCCTTGGCCAATAATAAAAGTGGCTTAACTGATACAAGGTCTTGGCTATGCCAAAATGCCTGGCTAAACCTCCACTATGCTTTTCCTAGATTAAGTTCTCTCTCATAGAACATTCCAGAATACATAACTTCCCTCCTTTGAACAACAATCCTTCTTGCATGTTATAGTCCAGCCATGAACTGCTATTCCTCAATAATGGATTTTGGCAAGCTTCATAAACTTCCTTAAAATCTGCATCTACCCCATACAAGTCCTCAAGGTGTTCAAATCCTAAAACTTGTATGGTACTTTCCTGTAGGATCATATTCCTCCTGCTTAACGCATCTGCCACTTTGTTGGCTTGACTGCTGATATGTTTCAACACAAATGTAAAACTCTGCAAGTACTCCACCCACTTCGCATGTTTATGGTTCAGCTTATGCTGCTGCATAATGTACTGCAATGCTGAATTGTCTAAAAATAAGACAAATTCATTTGCCAACAGATAATGCCTCCAATGTTTTAGTGCCTGAACCACCGCATAAAATTCCTTGTCATAGGACGTGTATTTTTGCCTACTTTCATTTAGTTTCTCGCTAAAATAGGCTATCGACTTGTCCTCTTGGCTGAGTACTGCACCAATGGCTGTCCCACTAGCATCACAACGAACTTGGAAAAGTTTGTTAAAGTCCGATAATCTTAAAATTGGTCTTTCAGTAATTTTCTTTTTGAGCAGCTGAAAGCTCTTCTCTGCCATTTCTGTCCAATGGAAAGGCTGATTTGTTTTCTTAATGGTGTCTAGCATAGGTGCACAAATCCCACTGAAATTTTTAATAAATTTCTCTGCACCTCAAACAAACTCTTGGGGGATGGCCAGCTCGCTATAGCTGCAACCTTTTCCGGATCCATTTTTAATTCATTCTCAGCAATCACAAATCCTAGATAAATTAACTCTTTCTTGAAAAAAGAACATTTTTTCAAATTTATCAGCAATTTATTCTGCTGCAATCTTTCTAATACATACCTCACGTGTCAAAAATGTTCCTCCTTTGTCTTGCTGAATATCAGTATATCATCTAGATACACAATCACAAATTTTCCAATGAATTCCTTGAGCATCTCATTCATCAACTGCATGAACGTACTAGGAGCATTTCTCAATCCAAACGACATAACCAACCATTCATACAAGCCTTCATTTGTCTTGAAAGTTGTCTTCCACTCATCACCTTCTCGAATTCTGATTTGGTGGTAGCCACTTTTTAGGTCTATCTTTGAAAAGTATGCTACTCCACTCAGACAATCCATCATATCATCCATTCGAGGTAATGGGAATCTGTACCTGATAGTAATCTTATTAATGGCCTGGGAATCCATGCACATTCTCCACTCACCTCCTTTCTTGGGAGCTAAAACAGTCGAAACTACACAAGGGCTTAAACTCTCCCGAATCAGTCCTTTATCCAACAACTCTTGCACCTACTTTTGGATTTCTTCATTATCCTTTGGACTCATTTGGTAGGCAACCTTGTTTGGAAAACTGGCTCCTGGAATAAAATCAATATGGTGACTGATGCTCCTCTTTGGTGGTAGATTGTTTGGTAGATCATCTACCACAATATCACTAAATTCTTGCAACATGTTCTGTATCTCTTCTAGAAAATCAGTAAGGTTGGTATGTACTAATGTTGTTCTTGGTCTTCTCACAACCACATAACCCATTTCACTCTCTTCAATCTGTTGCAGAAACTCCTTTCCTCCCAACAATAATTCTTTCATTCCGCTTGTTTCTGCTGTCTCCTCTCCTTCCTTGGCTTCTTTCATAGTTACCAAGGTATGCTTTATCCCATCCTTGACAAATTTTGATCCGGATTTAAGCAGGAATGCAACAAATTACATAGATAACTATATACACAAAGATGTAGCGGAAATAATACTTCATTTCATTAATGGAAAATATTGAAATATGCTTACAACCAGAAATGGAAATAAACCAGCTAGGGCGATGGTAGCTTATCTCTGAAAAGAGATGTGGTAGCTACATGTCTCTGAACTGTGTTACAATGAGGGTCGAAGGTCTATTTATCATTGGGAAATAATGGAAAACCCTTCACATCCCAAAACCTAACACTAGAAGATGAAATGCCAAATTGTGGGCCCCGTTTGGGTAAATTGGTACATCAATTTCGTGGGGTCATAACTTTGGCATACGATCTCTATTTGACACGTACAATAGCTCGTTAGAAATATCTATCTGAGCACTACCACTTTGGGAAGGGAAACATCAGTCCATGGACCCATGTTGCCCCCAGATTTCCCAAAAAACGTCATTTAGGGCCTCAAAACGGCTTCGGAAGTTCAGGACCTGAAAAACTGCTAAAAATAGTAAATTGTGCTACAATTTAGGAAACTGAAAAAACTAAAAGAGACAGTTGTTGGGGTCCAAATGGGATAGGTGGGTGGCCACCAACATCCACTTGGATCAAATCTATAACAATTTACCACTCCATCGTGGACTACCTTTCTATCATACCACCATGGTTTGCCTAGCAGGATGTGTTTGCCACTCCATCATGGACTACCTTTCCATCGTACTGCCATGGTCTGCCCAGCAAGATATGGCACACATCCATCGGCATTATGTCAAAAGTCACTTTATCCTTGTACTTTCCTGTCTGAAAATCCACCTCGCATTATTCATCAACTAACAATTGGTGTCCCTTCTGCAACCACAACACCTTGTATGGAGTTGGTTGTTTTACTCTCTTCAAACCCAGTTTCTCCACCATCTCTGTAGCTACCAAATTGTCGGTACTCTCGCTGTCAATAATCAACTTACAACATTTTCCGTGTGACTTGCATACAGTCTGGAATAATGCTTTCCTCTGTGTCTAATCAACTACTTCCTTGGCTGGTTTCAATAACACCTTGTTCAATACAAACACTTCCCCAGTTTCTGGCATATTCTCCACCTCTTGTGGTGGTCCCTCTGCTTCATTGGTGTGAGTAATATATGCTCCCCTCTACCCAATTTGCTCGTCTTTAGGACATTCAAAGGACTTGTGTCCCCACTTGTGACACTTGTAACACTAATAGGAATTTCCTCTCCCTCTGCCACTACCTCTTTGTCGATGGTATGGCCTTTCTCCTCTGGTGTTGCCTTCCCTTTCACTCTATCCCGAAGTCTTTGAACTGCTACCCTCTTCATTGTTGCTGGAAATCTAGCCTCTGCCAAACGTCTATCCTCAACCTTGACCAGAACCTTCTCCTCTCCTGGTGTTTTGTTTCCTAGCAATCTTTTCTTCTGCCTTCAAAGCACTCTAATAAGCTTCATCTATGGTTTTCAGGGAAATAATGCTAATTTCATATAAGATATCCATCTGCAAGCCATTTACAAACCTCGTTGTCTTCTCAGGAGCATCTTCAACATAACCAGCTCTCAGATTAATTTTATAAAATTCTCCTGTATATTCCTTCACAATCATCATTCTTTGTTTCAAGTTCTACACCTGTCTGTAAAGGGAAATCTGGTAGTCTTTGGGCATAAACTTACTCTTCATTTTTCCAACCATCTTGTCCCACCTTCTGATCAAGGTTTTGTTTAATCTCCTCCTTTCTACCTGTACACTATCCCACCATAACACTGCATGGCCCTTTAATTTGGCGACAACAAACTTGACCCTCTTATATTCACAGATTTCTTCATACTCAAAATATTTATCCAATCCAACAGTGCCTATGTGGACAAATTGCCATCATAATTAGAGAGCTCTAACTTTGGCTTGCTTCTAGCCAATAAAACTAACTTTAAGAGCTTAATTTTCGGCCCTTCATCATCTTACCCATCTGTCATAACCACATTTTCCTCTTCACTATCATCTCCATCTTCCGTCTCTCTATGCCTCCCTGCTTCTAATGGTGCCAACCATGCAATCAGGTTTCTTATCTATTCTCTTAATTCCACATCTGCTTCTATTTTAACGGCTCTTCCTCGACCCCTTATTCCTACCTCCATCTTTACTGAGAGAAGGTAAAACCTGCTCTAATACCAAAAATTGATGCCGCTGATTAACAATAGGCGCTATTTTCTAAACCTTAGGGTTTTTGCTTTGGCAACGATTCTTTTCCTTTATCAGGATTCTTCTGTCCCTAGAGAATCCCTTGTTTAACCTCTTACGAGACGTATATATGTATATATAACCGTCTTAACCTTTGGTTAGCGTGGTGGAAACCATGTATCAACACTATTTACCTTATTAAAACTTATATGAGGAAATACACATGCAAACACCCCTTTTGACCTTTAATACGGCCTTTGCACATTTACCAATGTTAGCGTTATCACTGATCAACATCACTCCCTTCACGTGATGCACATACATGTTTCATTGTCCCTCCGATATGTGACTATCATTTCCCCAAATACACTATCGGCGCTTCAAAACATTGCTATCCTATTTATACAGGAAACATACTCCGAACAAGGCCAGAACACAAAACCGGACTTAAAATTTTATAAACCACACTTGTGGTCTCGTCAAGTCTGCAGCACTGATCTCCACTCTTCGACCCCTTCGACACCCAATTTTCGATTATCAACTATCGGTATTGCTCCACCGCGATATCACAAGTTGCAAATCAGCGTATCCTAAGGCTGACACCCCGCCTCTATAAAACTCTGATGCGACTAACCTCTCAGACCCGATAGGTTATTAATTTTGCTTCATAAAATGTCGGGTCTGGGTCTGTCCAAACTCTGTTTTTCACCGATTTCAATGTAATTTGGGTTTTTTGCTTGCGGCCCAAAATTGCATAAAAACTCCATTGAAATAATCTCCACCGTCAATCTCTTAGATCTAACCACCCCTTAGTCTCACTTCTTTAGCCTTGCATTCCTCTATCTTCAAGCCTTTTCCTCACTATCGCTGTGTTGCAAATAGTCTCTTTTATGGAAGCTTTTCACCTATTTGGTTACACTGAATTCACTTGCAAGAATATATGCATACAGATAATCTATAATTTGGATTAATTTTAGTCTTTCAACCATTCGAAGTCATAGATACACAATTTCTAAATTAGACTTGCGCATAAAGAGAAAAAGAAACATGGCAAGTATTTTTTTATGCTCAGACTCTCTCTGTGATTCTCCTTACAGTTTTCCTATAGGCTTACAACTTCTCTCCATTCGGCTCACCCCTTACTCTACATCATTGTGTCCTTTTTAATACAACAATGGTAGTTCCTCTTGCAGTTCGAGGAACTGTTTTTCTAGTTTTGAGACAGTTTTCTCAAATAATTCTCATCTAAGCCTATATTGTCTAAATCAAAGCTAACAATGGCTGATTTAGCCTTTATTTACAATAACACAAAATGAAACTAAATAAACTAGAAATTTGAGATGTTTCCCTCTCTATTTGTCAAAATAGAACGGGAAAACAAACAACAAACAAGATCCAACTCCTAGCTTTCGCCTCTTCATTCGGGTGCTCCTACATCATCTTCACATAGACTTCATGTTTGATTTTCTACAACTAATCAACTCAAGATGAATTAATTAATTATTTTACAAACAGCTGCTAAGATCAAATTCGAATTTTACTTCTCAATTTTAGTTCAGGGGCTAACAAAAATTGGAATCTATCTTGAAATACTATTTATAGCAATGCTATTTTTAGCATTTCCATTTTTTCATTCCTTGTTGCTATGTCCAACACTGGTACCTAAAATGCTATTTATAGCAATGCTATTTTTAGCATTTCTATTTTTAGAATTTCTTGTTGCTATTTCCAACACTCACTCTTAATAAGAAAGGCATTCAACTCGAACCCAATCTTGAAACTTTGGAATGTTTTGCATGCATCACTTCTCCCAAGTGTTGTTGCTCCAACAACTCTAGAAACAAAAAAATCTCCCAACTGACCTCCCTGCTGGGCTAGAAACATCCTCTGATGCTGAAGCTTCCTCTACCGCTGACAAGTGCTCCCTCTGTGACCTCTGAACTATTGTAACATTCCGTGCATCTCGCACTGTTGCACACCTCTCTGTGCCATCCTACACTGGTGCAACCCTCCTGTGCCTCTCGCATTGTTGCGGCCTGCTAGCTCTGCACTGTCTTGGGATTATTGCATTGTATCTCTCTCTGCCGCTCCATCCACATCTGTCTCTACCCACTCAGCCAGTCCTGCTACTCCTCATTGGGGCTCCTGTAGCAAGGTCTAATCAAAGAGGTTGGGTACCTCAATGATCCTGCCCCTATTCCAGCCTTCTTGGGACTGTCACTCCACATCGCCCCACCTCTGACCTACAGGTATGGATTCATGTGATCCCTCTGCCCACTTGGCTCGAACTTTCACCCTACTGGAGATCTCTGCATGAGTGGATGCCTCCACTCGGTCTCCTCTCATCTTCTCTAGTTGTGGCTGCTTCACAACCTCCTGAAGCTTCTTCACCAATTGTGACTCCTCCACAATTGTCTGAGACTTCTTCTGGAGCTACATGTTGAGAGGTAATGTACTCTCCCTCTCAACCAACAAGTCTCCATCAGTTGCCTTGCTCCTCAAAGCTTTGCATGCATCTTGAACCTCAGAGCATACAAGTTCTTGACTCGTGAAACGATCTGCTTCACCTGTCTCATGGTGACGTGTCTAAGGAAAACCTTTCCCTTATTGAAGGCTACACCATAGCCTTTATCTTCCAACATTGTGATCGATACCAAGTTTTTCCTCAGTCCTGGCACATACTTCACATCTATCAAGGTAATTCAAGCTCCATGCTCCCTCTAAAAAACAACTGTGCCTACTCCTAAGACACTATACTTTTCATCATTACCCATCATTATGAGTATCTGGAGATCTTTCTCCTCCAAGTTACTGAACAAACTCTTATTGCCGGTGATGTGGAATGAAGCTCCACTGTCAAGAAACCAACCACATCCCACCATGGATGAAACCATGCATGCGAAGAGAGTGAAATCCAACTCGAACTGTGAGGCCAGTGCCTCACTTTCTGATCGTTCCTTAGATCCCTTCTTGGATTTCTTCAATGGAGAATTTGTAGCAAAATGGCCTACCTCATGACAATGAAAGCATCGCACTTTCGATTTGTCAAACTTCTTCCCACCATAGGAAGAACTCGATTTGGGATGAGAATCCTTCTCCTTCCCTTTCTTTGCCTTACTCGCTAAGGCACAATTTTCTTCATCCTCCTTCGATGAAGAACCATCTCTTGTGCTTCTCCTTATCTCCTCTTGCATTAGATCTGACCAAAGTCATTCCCAATCTGGCAGTTTTTCTCTTCCATTTACTGAGTCTTGGTTGCTATGCCAACTCTTAGGAAGACCGAGGAGAGCAAGACTCACCATGTCATCATCAGTAGTCGTGATCCCTACACTTCCAAGGTCATCCCTGTAGGTGGTGAGCTTGTTTAGATACGTAGAGATCGTGTTGCCCTTTTTGTACTTGATTTTCCAAAGCTTGTCTTTCAGCGCCAGTTTCCTCTAATCGCTATTGTTCTGATATAGATCTTTCAATGTTTTACACATTGAAAACGGTGTCTCCTTCCCATGGAGACTCAAGAATATGTGGTCTCGAACTCCCTCCAGAAGGATTCTCCTCACTCTAGCCACACATTTCTTCCATTCCACCAATTCTGTAGCATTAGTTGTTGTCAGATTGGGGACTTCTTAATCAATGAAGTCCTTTAGACCATTTTCCTCTAATACTGCTTCCATGTGATACTTCCAGGCTAAATAATTCAAGCTGCCATCAAGGGCATACTCGAGTCTTAAACTGATGAATGCCATTGGTGAAATTGAGATGTGATAAGAACTCAATTTCTATAATAAGGAACTTCAAACTTTGAAGTTCTCCCTTCCTTGTATACTGTTCTTTGTTTTGATCACCTTTGCTTCGATACCATGTAGAAATTTCACCGTAGATTAAACTGATTATGCAATGTACTAAAGAAAAATACTTAATCTACTTCTACAATCAAACTTGTGGAAGCTTAATCAATTTGATCAAGATCAATCAGAACACATATAAGAGAGAAGAAGAAATCATACACATGAAACACGGAAGAATACTCTAGGGAAAGCCTCAACTAAAAACCTTGCTATCTATATTATCATACAAGTGGAAATATCTCAGGATTACACAAAGCTTTAGCTCACAAGCTATCCAACTCTCAGTACAATCCCTCACTGCTGCTCATAGGCAAAATAGATAACACATATGCCTTCCTTCAGTCCTCCAAGCCTCCTATTTCCTTGTGTAGTTTCCCCTGGGGTCCAATGTTGCCACTTGTGTGAATTCACCTCTCGCACTACTCACTAAACTCAGAAGTAACTGCGCAATCCTGAAGGAGATAATTCCTTCTACATGGATGAGTTTCCTATATAGGAAAAATCCTCCAACTAATAGTACACTGTCCCTTCCTCTGAAGTCAACTGGGTCTCTGACTGAACTGACATGCATGAGTTATTTATGAGAGAATAATCAGTTATCTAAAGTGTAGCAGTTACATGCATGCATGCATTAACTAACTGAACTCACAATTAGTTACAAAAATTGTTGGAACTAATCTAACTAGACTTAACTTAGATAACTGAGCTAACCAATTACAACTCAAAGTACAACTCATCCTGATCTTCTTTAATCAAGGGATAACTTCCTCAATCAATGGAGAAACTGTTGCATGTCTTCACATAGACTTCATGTTTGATTTTCTACAACTAATTTATTCAAGATGAATTAATTAATTATTTTACAAACAGTTTCTAAGATCAAATTCGAATTTCACTTCTCAATTTTAGTTCAGGGACTAACTAAAATTGGAATCTATCCTGAAATACTATTTATAGCAATGCTATTTTTAGCATTTCCATTTTTTCATTCCTTGTTGTTATGTCCAACACTGGTACCTGAAATGCTATCTATAGCAATGCTATTTTTAGCATTTCTTATTGTTATTTCTAACAAAATCCACTTTTTTGCTACCAAGAAAAAGTCTCGGTTTAAAATCAAAACACAGGTTGGCCCTTTCATTTGCAACAACAGGGAAACAAGGGAAGATGCGGATAAGCTCTTGAAGGAAATGCAATTCAGCCTAAGATTTACCTGGTCATATGATCCATTAGGGATCATTTCTAAATTAAGGATAGAAAACAAGTCTACTCATTACTTTCACACATCCAGGCAAGAGATAGAGAAATACAAGAATTAGTTAGAATGGGTTGAGAATACCCTACAAGAGGAAAAAGAACAACAAGTATCATCATCCACAGTGCAGACTCCTACCATTCAGGAGAAGACAACCAAGAGAATCAGAGAGGAAGATTCCCCTTTAGGGACTGACATTTTCAATGGGGGATTCAAGATAATGTACAAAAAGAATGACAAGCTTAGTTCTAGACTAAGCCTTAGCAAGGACTCAGAGTAGCAAACCATTATCACCACTAATGAGCCACTTGTTTCCTCATTAGTGGGTGATCAGTCCACATAGTCTCCTACTACCTCCACAACTTCACAAGAGAAACAACAAATTATGCAGACAAGTACATCTACTCTAGGGGAAGGAGAGAAGAGCATAATGGACATCTTCAATGAGATAAAAGTCATAAATGAAGCCTTGAATATTAACACCCACAACCAGTTCTAGAAACAGACTTCTGGTGCCGAAATCAAGCTATTGATAGCCTTTGACTTAGAAAAGGGGAAAATTCAAATGGCATTCCTACAAGCACAAGTTCCCGAGCCCAAGACTGCATCAGAATATAAAAATACATCTTTTGAGTTTGATGTAAAGGATATACATCCCATTGATCAGATGGAGATGCATAATAAGTTAGGGGAAATGATATTTTCAACTGTCACTAACACTGCCATGACATTATCAAAACTACAGGTCACCTTAGAAAATGTCTAATCACAGCTAAAGATGGAAAAGGTCTCTGCGCTTGCCAAAGTCACTAGGATTAAAACCCTGGAGGATTTGGTAATCAAATTGGGTTATGATCATACAAACATAAATGTTGTAGAGGAGCTTGTCAAAAGGAAGAATTTGGACATAGCAGCATTGAGGAAGCAGTTAAAACTACCAGCTACTAAAGATCCTCTAGCCAAGGATATTCAAAAGACAAAGACTCAAAAAGGTAGATATGATGAAGCTCATCATTGAGAATACAAGACATCTCAAGCAAGTGGAGATAGATATGGAGAAGCTAATTAAAGAAAAGGAGAAAGATGCTAAAAACACTTCCCCCTTGGAAGCACTCCCTATCATAGTCATTCCTAGAGCCATATCTGCCACAACAAGTACAGAAGATGTTACAGACCAGTTGGCTAATGCAGTGCAAAACATGTCTCTCCAGACTGAATAAATCAAGAAGTTGCAGGATCAAGTGAAACTTCTAGAAGATCATCGCTAGAAATATGAGATTTTTCATGCAACAGAGCTTCAGAGACCTCAAAATTAGATAGGATTATGGAAGAAGTCAACAGCTAGGTCTTCTATTTGCCACACTCTGGGTAATGTCAAGGAAATCATATGGAACAACATCATTGAGGAGATAGATGAAATCTGGCCATGTGTCCAGATTATTTTTTAGCATAAGGAGTTGATTGAAAAGGCAAAGCATACCATTACCAATATAAATGCTCAATTAATCGAGATGCCTCCTACAACCAACATTATTATAAGGTTGCTTAACTCTAAAAGCAAGTATGAGATGGATGATCTAGTAGTGGGTGACAAAACAGAAACCATCCTAGAGGCAAACAAAGTTTTGAGCAAGAAGAATTTAGTTGTATAGTTGACAGATAAGTGTCACACTCTAGAGGTAGCAATCAACAGGGTTTTCAAAAGGATTGATGCATTGAAAAAGAAGGGTCTGCCTTCACTATTTTAATCAATGATAAATTAATGACTAGAGAAGACTACATGAAGAAGCTTCAAGACATTGCCAAGGATACAACCAAGTCCTCCAACATCAAAGGTTCCATGACAGGCGGAGCGTTTTATGAAGCTATCAATAACATATGTTTTATTCAACATGAGATAAAAAATATATTTATTCTTAAACCCACCTTTGCTCAGTATACTAATGTAGATGAAATCTACCAGAAGGTAACCAATATAGATATTCCAAATGAAGGAAGGTGGGAAAAGTTGTGCAAATTTCAAGATTAAAGGACAGGTTAGCTTCACTAATGCAACACCTGAATAGTGGCAACTCAGAGATAGCTTTCCTTCAAAACAAGGCCAGATGTTTACATTCATTCCTTTTGATCGAATTACTTATGTTTCTATTAGTTTTAAGTAATAATAGAATGTCGTGTCACTTAGGCATTTATTGTAATATTTTGTAATTTTGTTTAAATAATTCATTCTATCAAATTATTCAAGTTTCCACCCTTGAACTAGTTATCACACATATTTGTACTAAGATGGAGGATTTTTGATATAATAAAAGATTTTGAATTTACTTCATATGGCTTGTCTCTCAGTGAGTTGTTTTCATCATGTTTTTCATTATGTATTCTTCATATAATTTAATTATTTTACAGTCATCCGATTGAAAATTTAATTGAATCTCAGTTTCATTTTGAATCCGCTGTGAAGTTGCATTTAAATAAGAGATTTTGCAGAACTATTTGTTATTGTAAATTCCTCTTTGAACTTAAATTGCACTAGATTTATGTAATATCTTAATTATATTTTGTCAATCTAGGAAACACTGTTTTCTTGATTTCTGCTTATAAATGATTAAATACTATTTGAATATTAAATCAGTTATGCATCTACACATTATTCTTATCCATCCACTTAAAATCAAAATAACCATGTGTATGTAAAGAACAACCTTTTATTTTATTAATAATCTTTCTAAGATTAAAGCACTTGTTTATAAATAGTTCATTAGTCATCCAAATCATTAAAATCAACAAAGCATTATATATGATTTGGCATAGCCAATTGACCTTAGGTTATCTCAAAGGACAACATCAGACTGGTGTCGTTACTGGGGAGCAAAGAACTGAAAGTTAAATTTTCACTGGGGCAACGATTTTCCCTTTCCTTTAAGGTGAATAAAGTATAAGGTTATAGGTCAAAAGCTTTCACTTGGTGATTCCATTGGTCCAATATGGCACCTTATAAGCATACTAGATCATGTTCTGGTTCTGAGATTGTTAGCCCTCTAACAGACCCAGAAAGACTTATTAAGGGAGCCTCTTCAAGGAGAAGACATAGAACCACTTCTTCTTCTTCAACTTCACGCCCTAAATACATTCCATTTGTAGATCTCTTTTCATTTATACCAACCCATCATGATTGGACAGAACTACCTCCTAGGGTTTCTGACCTTATTTCTAGAGGAGTAGATCTCCCATCAGCCTTTTTAATACAATCACTTGAATCATATCAAGTTCCATCCATTCCTATCAAATCACCTTCATCTGAGGAAGAATTGGGTTTACATTTACTTGAATTCAAACCTCAAGGTTTCATTACTCCAACTCCTTATTCTATTCCATCATCCTCTACTAATCTTGAAGAGACATTTTCTGTCTATTCGAATCCTTTGTTTGAAAATAAGGAAGACTTCCCACCAAGAGTTCAGAAATTGGTTATCAAAACCCCTTTCAAATCCTTAAAGAGGTCTCCTCCCTCTCCTCCACATACTAATACACCTACTAACTCATCTTCATCTCCTTCATCTTCATCTTCATCATCTTCCTCTTCCTCATCAACATCCACTCAGACACCCCATACTCCTCCTGTTGTTATGACTTTTCGACCCATTGTGCAAGCTAGGTATGTTTCTCTGGTTCTCGCTGCAAAATTGGGAAATTTTCCTAATGGATATATAAAGCATCTACCAAGATTTAATGGAGAAACATGTCCCTTAGCAGAGGATCATGTATCAACCTTCCTAGATTTTGCTGACAATATGAACATAGAAGAGGAAGATGTTTATATGAGATTATTTGTACAATCTTTAGAAGGAAATGTTAGGATCTAGTTTAGGCATCTTAGAGCTAACTGTATCAAAACTTGGAATGAGATCATAACTATCTTCAAAAACCAATAGGGGTTGAATTAGATCCTATTTACTTTCTTACTGAATTTGAAGAATTAAAGAGAAACCCCGGTGAACCAGTTGCTGAATTCATCAAAAGATTTAACAAACTCTATCATAAAATGCCTGCTGATTGTAAACCACCAGTAGATGCAAAGGTCATATTTTCTAAAGAATTTGATGATGACTTTGCAGTCATGCTAAGGGAAAGATTTTCTAATACTTTGTCATCCTTCTAATCGCCTTTCCTTTATGTTTCTGATTAGTTAAGGGTCTGGTGGTAACTTGTTTCCTTACTTTGATACCATTTTACTCGCTATTTAGCTGTATTCAGGACTCTATTCATCTTTTTTTTTTTTTTTTTTTTTTTCCCTTTTATTCTTATTTAGTTATTTCATTTATTATTATTAATTTATTTATTTTGTTATTTTTTGATTTTTATTATTTATTTATTTATTTTATTCGTTTATTTATTTATTTTTACTATTATTATTACTGTTTAAGTTATGTTTTAGTCCCCTGTTCATTTCTTCAGTTTTATTTATTCATTATTATTTTATTTCATTTTTATTTTTATTTCGTGTTTTGTTATTATTTTACTTTTATTTAGTTAGTTATTTTATTATTATTTTTAGCTTTTATTAATTAATTAATTTATTATATATTTTTTAAGCTTATTATTTTATTCTATTCCCTCTTAGTTATTCATTCTTATATATGTATTATTATTTTATCTCATTTTTTCGTTGTTCTATTAGTATTTTTATTTAGTTAGTTATTTTTATTATTTTATTATTAATTTTTAATAATTATTTAGTTTATTATCACTTGATTTTTATTTTTTGTGCGTTTTATTTTATCTATTTATTTTTATTCTCGTGGTTTATTTTTGTTTGATTTATCTTTTATTTTATTTATTTTTACTTTTGTGTTTGTGTATTTGTTTTATTTTTACTATTTTTAGTTCGGGTTTTTATTTATTTAATATGTTATTTTAATAGTTTACTTAGTTATTCTCCCTTAGTCCGTTCTTAGAAACGGTCCATTGCATCTAATTTTCTTTTATTAGTAATTTGACCTTTAATTTTTTATTATTTATTGGATTTGATCCTGGTCCTTTGGTCAATATTAGCGGTTGGGTCAAACTAGCCGTTGGAGGCTCTACTCGGTCTATATAGCATGCTAAGCTAGATCTGTTTTCTTCATCTTGTCCTGACGATGAACCACACTGGTTGGTTCGAAACGCGTCGACAAATGACTCTTCATGTGATTTACGCCGAAATCTTTCTCTAACATTAGAAGACATGCAAACAAATTCTATAGAGGTAGAAGCCAACAGGTCAACTTCTAGCAAACTCAAAGCTAAAGCAAAAAAACAAGAAAGAAAACTAAAAGCTAAGATTGATTACTCATCCCCTTCCAATTCTAAACTTGAAGATCAGAAAATTAATGAAATTACATCTTTTCTCAGGAACCTTTCTAACAGAATTTCCAAAATTGAAACACAACCTAGAACTGTTCAGCAAACTATTGTCAAACCTCAAGCTCAAACTCAATTCAAAAGAACTCCTCAAATGAAAATTCTTCAGAGACCAGGTTCTAACCAAAACATTCAACCACCTTTGATGATTGATGATCAACAGTCACAAAATGCAGGCCCTTTAATCACTGAAGATATCAATAACATTGATTCTTATCAGTACAAATGGCAATAGTTCCTTCACCTCAGTCTTTTGAACAAGAATGAGGAGATGATCAACTGTCAAAATACTTAGCATTATCTGAATTTTTAATTGAAAAATTGAATAAAAGGTATGATCTAAGGCCTATATCAGGTCCTAGTAGACCTCCAAAATCTACCACCATAATTGAACCTGTAACGAAAACCATTCAAACACAAACTCCAACACCTTAGACTACAAAGTCATCCACTGAAACCCTTTCATCTGACAAGACTATTTTGACAACTTTTAATATTGAAAAGGAATTGGAAAGGGTCATGATTCCTATGCCTTTAGCTGAGCTTTCTAAAAATCCTCGTTACAAAAATCAAGTGTCTAAATGGATAAAGTATTTTAGTGTAGATGCTGAGGGAGATGTTATTAGTCTGCAAGAAGAAAAAACTTCAGTTGTATTTGACCCTAGTTCTGATATGATCTATGAAATTGTTCCACCATCCTATGAAACATTAAAAGCTCATGATTTTCTTTTGTATAACTGCATGCTAGATTCTTGAGCCTCTCATAACCTGATGTCGAAGGTAATTATGGACTAGCTTCAGTTACAAGTCACCGTTCTTATCATGACCTTTACACCTTTGACTCAAAGAAAGTACCATGCCTAGGATTGATCAAAGGCCTAGTTATGACCTTAGCTCAAATACATGTCAAGAGTATAGTTTTAGACGTAGTTGTCATTGATATTCCTACCAATTTTGGCATGCTTCTATCTAGATCATGATGTGCTAAACTTGGAGGATCACTTCAGATGGACATGTCTTTTGCTACTATCCTGGTTTATGGAGGTGATAATTTAAGGTTATATAGGGAAGTTAGATTCCTTCATATTGTTTGTAGGTCTGAACAAGAAAAAACCACCCTATCTATGCAGTAGATCAGGATTTTGGTTTCTTTCACTTTTCTTCACAAAATTCATCAAACACTCAACTTGCCATTGAAAATATAGTTTCCCAAACTAAAGTTATAGAATCAGGTATCTGGAAAATTTATTTTGATGGCTCTTACTCAAAGGAAGGAGTAGGATCATGGATTGTTCTAATATCCCCAAATAAGGAAAAAATAACTCAGTCGTGTAAACTTGAATTTGAGGTCACCAATAATGTGGCTGAGTATGAGGCTTTTCTTCTTGGTATTAAGCTAGCTAGGAATTTAAAGGTTCAAAACTTGAGTGTCTTTTCTGATTCTGAGCTTATAGTAAACCAGGTTAGAAATCTATGTCAAACAAAGCACCCAAGGCTTAGGTCCTATAGAAATGAAGCCTAGGACACAATTGAAAATTTCTTCCAAGGATTTAACATAACTAATATTCCCAGAGATGAAAACATGCATGTTGATTCGCTAGCTATCTCAACAAGCTCCTTCAAAATAACTGAGCCGTTATCGTTAGAATACCAAATCCAAGTGAAGTATCAGCCATCAATTCCTGATAACCTTAAACACTGTTAGATTTTTGAAGATGATGAACAATTGAAATATTTCCTTCAAGTTATTGATGAATTCTCAAATATGTAAATTGAAGGAGATCAAAACGATATTCCGTAATTAAATCAAAAAAATCCATAAACTTCGTTCAGTCCTAAAATTATTGATCATGATATTATCCAATTATCTAATAATTTTATTCCTAAAGGATTAGTCCCATTGGAAAAATTATTTTGATAGTAAAAATGTCTCTAAAATTCCCTTGTTTCACTCACCTGAGGAAGAAATCAAAGAATGCAATATTGGGACTATGGATGATGTGAGAAATATCAAATTGTCATCAACCTTACCTTCATATGTAAAAACCAAATACTTGAATCTTCTTAAAAACTACAAAGATGTTTTTGCCTGGTCTTATAATGAGTTAAAAACTTATGACACATCTTTGATTGAACATAAGATTCCTTTGAAACCAGAAGCAAAACCCTTTTAGCAAAAACTAAGAAGAATCTATCCTATATTACTTCCAACCATTGAGAACGAACTTAAAAAGATGCTTGATGCTCATATTATTGTGCCTTTAAGGTATTCTAATTGGGTAGCCAACCTAGTTCATGTCAGAAAGAAAAATGGTGAGATTAGGCTATATGTAGACTTCCGAAATCTAAACTAATAATCTTTAAAGGATAATTATCCATTGCCTAAAATGGACCATCTACTTCAGAAAGTTTCAGGTGCCAATAACATTTCTATGTTAGATGGACTTTCTAGTTATAACCATATCATGGTAAGTCAAGCTGACCAAGACAAAACTACTTTCACCACTCCTTGGGGTACATTCATGTATGCCAGAATGCCATTTGGGTTAACCAATGTTGGAGCCACTTTCTAGAGAGCCACGGATCTAGCATTTGTGGGTAAAACATCTGAACTTACTATTATTTATTTAGATGATTTAACTATTTTCTTTGATTCTTATGAAAATCATTTAAAACACTTGAGCAAGGTTTTTGAAAGGTGCATGAAATTTTGCATATCCATCAATCCAAAAAAATCTTTGTTTGTTGTGAAGGAAGGGAAACTATTAGGGCATATAATCTCCAAGGAGGGAGTTATAATTGACCCAAAGAGAGTTTCGGCTATTCAAACCCCATCTCTACCAAGGAATAAGAAAGAGATACAAACCTTCCTTGGAAAGATCAATTTTCTCAGAAGGTTCATCCCAAATTATGCTAAGATAGTCAAAGATATAATAGATATGCTAAAGAAAAACAATGAAGTGAAATGGACAATCCCTGCTAGATATGCTTTTGATCATATCAAAAATGTCATATCTGAGGCCCCTACATTAGCTAGCTTGGTTATTCTTCACTTTTAGCATATTTTCTTTTGCATCCAAGACAACCTTATTTATTGTACTTTTACAAAAAAATACAAATGGTGATGACAAGCCTATAACCTTCTTTTCCAAAGTTATGAGGGATGTTGAACTTAGGTATGATATTATTGAAAAATAAGCTTTTGCCTTAATTCAAGCCCTCCAAGAATTTATAACCTATATCCTGCATTCACACATTACAACTTATGTCCCTAGTCATGTTCTTAAAATTGTTTTGACTCAGCCTGATACTGATGGAAGAAGAGGGATGTGGATTGCTAAAATCCTTGAATTTGACCTTGAAATTAAAACCACAAAGCTAGTAAAATGACAAGGCCTAACCAAATTGTTACCTGAATCCAACTGAAAATTATTGGGGATTAATCTGGCTTTTGAAATGTCATCAGGGGAGAATCCACAAGAACCTTCCTTAATAGCAAAGTAGCATCCAGAAGAACCTCCTCCTCTTAGAGAAGGGGAGAATCCACAAGAACCTTTTTCTTCAGATCAAGCCATTCTTGTTCACATAGACCAGAAATATCTACTTTCTGATTGGTATTATGATATTGTGCAGTTTCTTAGAGAATTTCAATGTCCAACTAATCTTAGCTCGAAGCAATGCAAACCCCTAAAGCTTAAAGCGGTAAAATATTGCATTATCAATGATAATATATACTGGAAAGACCCTCTTAATACCCTTCTCTTGTGCTTAACTGAAAATGAAACAAAGGGAATTATAGACTAGTTTCATTCATGGTTTTCTGGTGGACATTATGCTTGGAGAGAAATAGCCTACAAAATTTCAAAAGAAGGTTTCTATTTGCCCACACTTTTTAAAGAAGTTGGAGCAAGAGTAAGAAGTTGCAAACCATGCCAATTATTTGAAGG
This sequence comes from Pinus tabuliformis, assembly GCA_031772625.1. Taxonomy (NCBI): domain Eukaryota; kingdom Viridiplantae; phylum Streptophyta; class Pinopsida; order Pinales; family Pinaceae; genus Pinus; species Pinus tabuliformis. Next base: position 199,665,892 of record CM062815.1, on the reverse strand, counting down.
AAAGCAAAAACTATTAGCACTTCCTTTGGTCCCAGTATCTATCCATGCTCCTTTTCTATAATGGGGATTAGACTTTATAGGGGATATTCATCCACATTCCAGTGATCAGCACAAATGGATTTCAACTACTACAGATTATTTAACCAAATGGGTAGAAGACATACTTGTTTAAAATGCAACTGATACTGTTGTGAAAAATTTTCTTCACGAAAACATCCTATCAAGATTTGGATGTCCTCAACAAATTGTTACAGAAAATGCGGCAACTTTCAGCACTATTAAAATGATTGAATTCTGTCAAAATTATTCAATCCTTTTACACCATTCTACACCATACTATCCACAAGGCAATGGTCTAATAGAGTCCTCCAACAAGAGCTTAGTCAAGGTCCTTAAGAAGACTCTTGAAGACCATAATAAGAGTTGGGACAACCATCTAATCCATGCAATTTGGGCAAACAGAGTTTCTCCTAAGAGATCAATAGGTAAGTCTCATTTACAATTAGTTTATGGCAAGCAAGCTATTTTTCCTACTCATTTAGCTTTACCTGTTATGAGATTTCTTTACGAATCCTATGAAGAAAAAGCTGATTTCTCAAGAAGGATTAATCAAATTATTGAGTTGAATGAAGACAGGGATGAAATTTAGTACAAGCTAAGGAAATACCAGAATAAGATGAAAGAACGGTTTGACAGAAAGGCTAGAGAAAGAAATTTCAAGAAGTGTGACCTAGTGCTTAGATGGGATACAAGGAGAGAAGATAAAGGCAAGCATGCAAAATTTGACAACCTCTGGTTTGGTCCATTCAGCATTGCAAAAGTCAAAGGGAATAATACATTCATCCTACAGAATCTAGAAGGAGAGTATTCCTCATTGCTAGTCAATGGGAGATACTTGAAACATTACATTCAATATTGATTTTCCATTCATTTATCATCTGTAAATATCTAGAGAGTTTATTTAATTTTTGAAAAAATTGCAAGTGAGTATCTGTTTCAGCAAAGAATCCATAGCCCGAGGAGAAGGCACTTGGATCTGCTTGTTCTTTGCATCCCACAGGGGGAAGTAGTCCCCAGCTGGAGCTGATGTTGTAATATTATTTGGTTTTGATAAGTTAGCATATTAGTCAAAATAATTCAAAAATGTTAAGTTAGGATATGGGTGCAAAAGAAAGAAAAGTTAAGATGTTAGGAAAATTTTATATTTTATAGGCATCCATATCAATAAAATGTTAGGTGGTAGCTACCCTAAATAAAGAAGGAAAAAGGAAAATAAAATGTTAGGGAAGAAAAAAGAAAAGAAAGGCTTTGTTTCATGTTCTTATAAATGCACAGGTTGCTAATCTAAATGCACCACAAACAAACATCAAATGTGTTTTCATTTGCAGAACAAAAGGCAAAGGAGTAAAAGCTTTACTCTAAGGTTTATATATCAATTATTTGATATTAATCCTATTCCTATGTATAAAATCCCAAATCATTATCCCCCACCACTCACATTTCCTTCCACCTTCATATCCCTAAGTTTTAACACCCATCTTATATCCCACATTCCTCAATATTGCATTAAATCAATTCTCGACCCCACCAAATAGTCCCATCATGTCATGATTTAACTCCCCACCATATCACACTCCATCTCCGCCCATCTTCCCACATCCGACAGCTCACATCATATTTCGGCTCCCCCTCACCATCTAAGCTTTACCGTCGGGTGGGGGTCCAAAATGTGTGGTATATCGAACCGCACCTGCCCCTACGTGTCAGCTCCTCAGCCTTTTGTCCCCCCTCAAGTGAAACCACTAACCACTCACCCCCCCCCCCCCCAAAAAAATAAAAAAAAAGTTGTTTCCTTGCTCCTGATACTGCTCTCCTACCCATTTTTCTCCCACCATTCACCTTCCACCACCTAATCCATCTATTAACTCCATCAAATCACATTCATTCCCTCCAGAATTAACCCGTTAAGCACTTAATTACCTTAGCCATTAATTCAATGGACCTGAGCCACCTTCAACGGAAAACAATTTTTTTATATAAAACTCTTTCCCATTTGAGAACAGGTTATTGAATTCTTGCATTATCACTATTAATTGATTTGTTACAGTTACAGGTTGTTGGACTCTATCCAGACATCTTAAACTGCCAGAAACACTCTCTGTTTGATCATTTTCAGCCTGTTACCTCTGCTTTTTCTCCTATAGTCTAACTTCTCTCTATATTTCCACCTACCAATCCATTTTCACTCCTATTCTTAGCCATGGCCAAGATGCCTCCGAAGGACAAAGGACCAGAGGAAATTATCAATCCTCTGATCTTTCCTCCCATAGATCTTCACCAAGTCCCTATGGCTGACAGAGACTACAAAATCCATGAGATACTCTATGAACTTGACCTCTTCGAGATGTGTTGTTGGCTCAAGGAAAAATACATTGACAAGTTTGATGACATCCAGCTATGGGAGTCAAATTTGCCTCACTACAGTTTTCCTCGTACCCACAACACCCCAGATTTTATTATAAAATGGCATGCATCATATTTACCAAGCCAAAGAGCCATAGTCACCCCCACTGGAGTGTTATAGACATTTTTGTGCCTTACATCATTGAGCATGAAATGTCCATAATCTAAGGGATCCAAAATACCTAAACATGTTGTTCCTACCCCTAGAGGAACAAGGCTAACAAACCACAACAATTCACAGAAGTTCTCCACCAGAAACTGCTCAAAAACAAGTCAATTCAAGATCAATTCAGTGGCTCCACTAGCTGTCTACGCTGAATGTCAAAGCCAACACTGGCTACCTGCACTGCAATGCAGCTAGAAGCACTACCAAGGTGCGTTGAGCGAGAATTTCCAAATGGCAAGTTCATTACAAGAGGTGTCAAGACCCAGGAAGCTTCCAGAATCTTCCTCAATGACACTTGCCTCAGTGAATTCGACTGGTGATGAGTAAGAGGTTCCCAATCTCCAAGTGGAAGCAAGAACCTCCAAGTGGAATCAAGAACTGACAGAGGGAGAGGACACTAGTCAGATCTCAAGCTGACTCATCCTCTCTCCAAACATCTATATATGGATCTCTCCTCCATGAGATCTAGGGGCTGGAATTTTGTTATTGCAAAGAATTGTTGTTGGTTTGAGATTGGAATCATTGGGTGCTTAATGCTTTGAAGGGGGTGAAGATAGGAATTCCATTTGCTGGGAAGGAGATGCTGGATTGGATCCCTCTGTGTTGTATCTCTTCCTGAACCTTGTTATTCATCAATAAAGCTATCTTGGTTTCTCCTATATACCGATGTATCTTTGATGTATGATTGCATTAGTATGTTTAGTTTATTTCTAATCCTGAACTAGTTATGAATATGAATCCATGTCTTGTGTAGTGTTCTCTTCTTGTGATCTTGCAGAAACCTCTTGAAGCTGGGCGAGCAAGAAGGCAAGTAGCTGGGAACTCTCAAAGAGAAGGGAAACTGGATCGAGGGACAAACGGAAGACACCGGTTAGTCCATCTATCTCTCTTCATTCTTAATTCATAAAGGAAGAATACTAGAATAGCTGTCTCTGTTTGTTGCTAAGGCATTGTCACACCTTAGGTGGATAGGATCGTCCTGCATAGGCATTTTTCCCCACAACAAATTGGCGACTCCGCTGGGGAGATTTGTTTAGTCATTTTATTTGTGTTTCCATCATTGTTTGTTTCATAGACTCAACAGCAACAATCGAACTGCATCTGCTATTCTCAGATGCAAAGTAGATAGCTGCTGCTTTGATCCAATCACTGGATTTGTCTATGATCTGAACAATGGATTCACAAATGATTTGATGATCCTTTGTGATAGATCTTAGTACCCCCTCAAAGCATCCCTTTGATTGCACCTTGCTTGTTGCTTTTATTTGGCCTGAAACAGTAGATTAATCAGCAATCTGTAACCCAGAACCCAGTGAGAAACTCTCGTTTCTCCTTCAGCGCGACCCCTGTGAAGAGGTTCTGCATTTCAACGCAGGTCCCGTGAAGGCTACCTGCGCTGAATGTCAAAACCTCTGTGTTGAGGTTGCGCTGATCCAGTTAGGCCTTGTGCAGCTGGGGTTCTCTGCTCTGTTTTGCCTTGTTTTGATCTCTGATTTTTGCAGCCTGTAACCAGCATAGGTACCAGTCTGATAACTCCTTTTATCTGCTTAAATTCCGCCTCGTTTTTTACAGAAAGACTGTGGGTGTTTTTATGTGTTTGTGGCGTCATTTACAGTTTTCCTTTGCATGAGTGAAATAATAATCCTATAGCCCTTGATTCAGATCTGTTGATTGTGATCTTAGGAGAGAGTTCATTGGCTGTTTACAGTTGATTATACATTTGCTTTTTCTTATTGGTTTGAGTTTGTCTCTTTTAAGTGTCGAAACAAGAGTTTATTTCGAAAATCGTTAAGTGCTGTAATCTCTTCTACCCTCTCTGATTTCGAAAAAGTAAACTTGTTTGTATTTGTCATTTAAAAGCAAATTCAAAGTTGTACAAAAATCTTTCTTTGTAGGCATCAATACTAAGAAAGCAGAAAACAAACACCTGCATTGTGCATTTGCATCTTGATAGTTTGCATGTTTGATTTAGGAAAAGTGCATTAGAGTGTGCTGATTGCTCTTTGAGAAAAGATGGTGTCTTTCTTTTTCCTTTGTAGCTAGGATTTTCATAAGTTGAAAAGATAAAAAGCTTGCTTATCATCTTTTGACTGCATTTAGGAATTTGTACCATACATCTCGTGGTGAACCTCAAAAGGCAAACTTCTAAAAAAGATCAACCTAAAATAAATTGAATGAACTTAACAATGCTTTGCAACATAACGCACAACATAGAGGTCTAGGCTAGAGACGTGTTCCGGCGTCGTAAAGCCTGGTGACTGTCGATCTCGTTGATGGTGGGTGATTCCTCCTGAGGGACGATAGCGCCAGTACGGATTGTGCTCCCACGTACCGTCGCGTATATATTGGGAGACCCCTATAGGCATAAAACCTTTATCCTTAGGAAGCCGTGTCGGCCGCCCTACTGATCGCAATGCACTGAACACAGCATTCAGGAAGATCGACCGCCCGTACCCTAAAAAGTATTTTGCGGTTTTGCGAAAAGTTTGGCACACCCTCTACCTAGAACTCCAGAGCAGTTCCTTTTGGCCTTTTTCAGACTCTATAACGGAAAAAGTCCATCCGAGCATTTGTCACTTCGGGCTCGTTAAAACATCGAAGGAGACTAGAGTCATCTTTAGCTTTTTCTCGACTCTTTAAAATTGAAAAAGCAAGTTGTGTCTAAAGCGTCGTTAAAATTTATTTTAAACGGAACAATCACCCCTATTCCTGTGTTGATCTTTAGGTTGAGAAAATGGAGCACACCAACCAAGGAATTTGCCTTGGTGGAAATCCTAGTCCCTTCTCCTCTTGGGGAGATATTGGTGCGCCTCATATGGCCACATTGTTGCTTCCAGGACTGACAATTGGCTTGCCGGTCTGGCTCTTCTCAACCAATGTCGTTCAGAACACCACTATTCCTGAACAGTCGAATCAACAGTCAGACCAGACCAGAGTTACCCACCAGCCTTCTACTTCATCTAATTCTCCCTCTCCTCCTTCCTCTTCGCTTGACGGAGCTGGTAAAACAAAAAACCAAGCTCCTAAGGAGAAGAAGGAAAAGAAGAAGAAAGAGAAGAAGAAGAAGGAGCCAAAAGCGACTGGGGCCAAACAAGTGTCATCTGACAAAAATCCACACACAGCACTGACTAGGCCTAAATCGCCATGTGTCATATGCAAGGGAGACCACTTCCACAGAGATTGTCCCTGCATCCCTCGGATACTAAGGGACTGGTCTCCCCGTTTGCACAATTCGGTGGCGTCAACCTCTGATAGCCATGTTGACAGCTCACCGTCAACTAGTGAAAGTGAAGTCACAGGACAGAGAGGGAAAGCTAGATTTCCCTGCAAACTGTGTGAAGGCGACCATGCCATCCACCGTTTTCCCTTCTTAGACGAGGCTAAAAGAGTTTTGGAAGATCGCCCGATTTTACGAGCGCAACTTCCTCCTGGATATCAAAAACTCCTGCCAAGTCCCTCACTAGTTGAGAACCCGACTGACACGCCCAGATGGTCAGCCGAAGCACCTATCATTGAAGATGAACCATCTGATTCCATACCTGACAAAAGTCAAAAGGTTGAAGCGGCAGTTGACCCGGTTTTGCCTTCAGAGGCTCTATCTTCGAATGATACCATCACAGAGGAGAATAAAGACGACACCGTCCAAATTCTCTTCATCAACACAGACTCCGACGAACAAGGGGGCAATTTGCCCATTCCTTTATCGCAGGAAGGAACTTCGTCAGAGTCATATCCGGCCATCTATTCGGTCCCACCACCAAGCAACCTAGTTGTGTCCTTCGACTGGAACCAACTAGGCAGACCCCGTTTGCCAGCAAGCATACCATTCAGAATTATCGTTCAAATATACATAATGGTAATGGCTGGCACTATCATTGATGAGGGGGCATCTACATGTATTATGTCGATGAGTTGCTGGAAAACTTTAGGATCTCCGACCTTGTCGCGATCATCGACAACATTAAAAGCATTCGACGGAAGGATGTATACCCCGTATGGCATCCTAAATAACTTGAAGGTTGAACTAGGGGGAAAAATGGTAGAAATAGATGTTGAAGTCATCGATGGGAATCTTGATTACAACATCCTACTAGGAAGACCGTGGATCTATGCCATGGAAACTATTGTGTCGACCTATTTTAGAAAGATCGCATTCCCCTTTCAAGGAGGGATTACGATCGTCGACCAACAAAACTTCCTCCCTAATGGTTCTCAAGTTACGGGAAGCATTCCAATGATCCATGAGAGCAACCATTCGCTTCAAGATATTCGAGTAGGCCTACTGAAAGACACCACATTAATGGGAACTTTCGCACTTCCACCTCCAATCTATATAGGAGAAGTAGCATTGGTAAAAGCCTGCAACATGATATCTTCCACGAAGATCTCAGAAGACGATATCAACATGGATCATGAAATGGTTTTGCCCCCAAGCCCTATAGAAATATTGTAGCAATCAATGTTTCGGGCATGGGAGGCGAACCCAAAGCAATGCTCATCAAGCGTGTGGGTAGATAGGTCTAGAGAATATGGTACCCCATTAGATCCTTGGTCGAGAGTGCATGGAACCGACGAAGGAATCCTACAATCAATGTTGATTGAGGGGGCACCATGGAATGATAGCCACCATCGTTCCCTTCTTCCAAATTGTGAAGAAGATACTCAAAACGACCTTTATCACCCTTCAGTCTTTGAATTCCTATCAAATACTGTAAACACGGTGGATTCTGAGCGGACCCTGTCCAATATTGAAGAGACTGTAGCCATAAATATCTCAACCAAAGCAGATGTTGTAGAGAATATTTATGTTGGCAAATGTTGTTCTCCTTCAGAACTGGAAATATATAACGCTCTTTTTCGCGAGTTCAGAGATGTCTTTGCTTGGTCATATGATGAAATGCCAGGCATTGACTCAAGTATCATTGAACACGAAATTAAGATGTATCCTGATGTCAAACCAGTAAGACAACGGCTTCGGCAGGTGCACCCCAAGAAAGTCGCTGCCATAAAAGCAGAAGTTGAGAAACTTCTCCATGCTGGTTTCATCTACCCGGTTCCTCTAACCGATTGGGTATCGAATATTGTCCCTGTTATGAAGAAACAAGGGACAATTAGAGTGTGTGTCGATTATAGGGATGTAAACCAAGCTTGCCCGAAAGACAACTACCCTACACCCTTCATCGACCAGATAATTGATGAATGCGCCGTATGTGAAATCTTTTCATTCATGGATGGATTTTCTGGGTATAATCAAATACATATCCGCCCACAGGACCAGTCAAAGACTGCATTCATTTGTCCATGGGGCACATTCGCTTATCGAAAATTACCCTTTGGTTTAAAGAACGCAGGGGCGACGTTTCAGAGGGCAATGAATTATGCCTTCCATGACATCAAAAACATCGTTCAACCATATCTTGATGACCTTCCGGCTCACTCGCGAAAGCGGACTGATCATCCGTAGCATTTAAGAGCGATATTTCTACGTTGCCGACACTACAAGATAAGACTCAATCCGCACAAATGTGTATTTTGCGTCGGTTCTGGTTGATTACTTGGCTTTGTAGTCTCTAAGGATGGGATTCGTCTAGACCCTTGCAAGGTTCAGGCAATCATTAATTTGCCTCCACCTTCAAATTTGCTTCAGATTCAGAAACTCCAGGGGAAGGCAAACTTTCTGAGGAGGTTCATTCCAAATTACGCAGAACTTGCTAAAGGTTATACTCGTCTTTTGAAAAAGGATGTACCTTTTGTCTGGGATCAGGTGGCGCAAGCTTCTTTTGACGCTCTGAAAGAGTCTCTAGTAAGAGCATCATTAATGTATGCCCCGGACTATCAAAGAGATTTTAACCTGTATCTGGCTGCAGCGGATACGACCATTGCGATGGTTTTAGTTCAAGAAGTCGATGGAATTGAACATCCTATATATTATTTAAGTAAAAACTTGAATGATACAGAAAGAAAATATTCTTACGTTGAAAAGCTAGCGCTCGCTGCTGTTCAAGCGATACAAAGATTTCGACATTATGTCCTCTTTCGGAAAACTACCATTCTATCAGATTGCAACCCCATGACTTATATATTGTCGCGACAATTGCTGGGGGGCAAATATTCAAAATGGATAGCGATCCTTCAAGAGTTTGATCTGGAATTTGTAAAATCCAAATCAAAGAAAGCTTTAGTTTTCGCAGAATTATGCGATCTCCCATCGTCGTCCAATGATGAAACATCCGAAGAATCAATCGTGGACGAAAGTTTGTTTCTGATATTTGCAAGCAATGAGTGGTATGGAGATATAATAATTTATCTCCAAACCCAAAAACTCAGGCCTAACACCTCTCACTCAGAACAGAAACGTATACGATACCAAGCAAAAGACTACATGATCTTCGGTGATACGCTTTACCGTCGTGGTATCGATACAGTTTTAAGAAGGTGCCTCACCCATGAGGAGGCCGAAAAAGCCCTGAATGAGTGTCATTCAGGCGCGTGTGGGGGGCATCAATCTGGATATGATACAGCACAGAAAATCTTACGAGCAGGATACTTCTGGCCAACCATGTTCAAAGATTGCATAACCGCAGTCAGAAGTTGCCATGCTTGTCAAATTTTTGATAGCAAAACCAGAAGACCACCCGCACCTTTACAGCCAATAGTTGCTGTTGGGCCTTTCGCCAAATGGGGCATCGATTTCATGACATGTAACCCCACCTCGACCGAGGGGCATGGGTATATTATAGTCGCCGTTGACTATTTTACCAAATGGGCCGAGGCGATGCCTACATTAGATAACACTGGTGAAACAGCTGCCCTTTTCTTTTTCAATCATGTAGTTGCCAGGTTTGGCGTACCACAGGCTATAGTTACAGATCATGGATCGCATTTTCGCAATCACATGATGGTTGAATTAGCTGCCAAGCTAGGGCTATCTCACGATAGCTCTACCCCGTATTATCCACAAGCCAACGGACAAGTTGAAGCGATCAACAAGGTCCTGAAGCGTATGTTGCAAAGGATGATTGGGGTTCACAAAAGAAGATGGCACCTAATCCTGTACTCAGCTTTGTGGGCCTACCGAACATCGGTAAGAAATGTGACCGGGTTCACACCTTTCCAACTGGTGTATGGCCTGAAAGCAGTCCTACCTATCCAGTGTGAAATCTCGTCTCTTAAACTCGCAATTGATCTCCTCCCCGGAACTTCAGAAGAAGAGGCCCATTTCTTGGAATTAATCCAATTGGATGAAACCCGTCATGATGCCGCTTTGGCTAACGAAGCCCATAAGAAACGAGTCAAGTCGCAGTTCGACAAAAATGTCAAACCCCGTGTCTTCTCAGAAGGTGACTTGGTCTTGCTTTATGACCAAGAATCCGATAAATTGGGAGCAGGTAAATTCAATTCTTTATGGATGGGCCCCTATATTGTTAAACGAGTGTTAGCAAAAGGAGCCTACGAGTTAATGGATTATGATGGAATTCCACTGGCGCAACCCCGTAATGGGTTGTACCTCAAACGTTACTATGCTTAAATAGTAACCTGTATGCTTTTGTTGTATTTTGTTTTCGCTAAAGTGTTGGTTTTGGTTGAGTAATCCACCTTTTTACATTTATTGCAGATGTCAAACCTTCTGAGACATGTGTTGGATATGCCGACGGAGCGAGTCGTAGTTCGCGGAACCTGTCCTCCGTAGCCTGGGCCATTTTTGATCCAAGCGGCGAGTTAGTAAGTTTCAGAGGTGTATGTATCGGGCAATCAACGAATAACATCGCTGAGTATAGCGCGTTGATAGAACTACTCTCTGATGCCATCACCCATGGTATACGCTGACTAATCGTCAGGCTAGACTCACAACTTGTAATACTACAACTCAATGGTATATATTCCGTCCGCAACCCAGCTATTTATCGCATGTTCCTAAGGGTTAAGATTTTGGAAAGACAGTTTGATTTAATTCAATACCATCATATTTCCAGAAACTTAAACACTTTAATCGACTCATTAGCAAACTATGTGTTAGATAGACATTTGCGACATTTATAAAAAGAGACACATCATCAATGTTGTACATATGGATCATATAACTCAACCAGAATAAACACCGAAAATCAAAATATATATATAAGCTGTTTATCGTTTATACATAATGTTCTGTAACCAAGACAAAAATCGGTCGCATGACCCAAAAACTCAAAATGCTAGGGGGCACCCTAGACTAGTGATGCTCATGATAGCACGTCACGGCCTGTGCAATCATGCGTAAGAGACGAGTCCATCGTCTAGGCACACCAGTAGTATGCTGCTGCAACTGTAAAGGTAACTCGTCAATCCTCACATCGGGAATGCCGAGAGTAAGGCTCTCAACCTACTCCTGCACAGCTGTAAGGGTCTCGGCCACATCAAGGTCGCGAAGAATAACCCTCCCAGCAGTCTCCCCTGCTGGGGCAGCGACTGGCGCTCTCGGGCGAACTGCTGGACGAACAGGACCAACATCTGCATGCACACATGAGTTTGATTAAAGTCTTGATAGAATAAAGCACAAGGACATTATAAATAAAAACAGTAAACAGTGATATGGTCGAAGATTTTACCAATAGCGCCCCACTGTTCGCCATCTGGCAGCACCAAGTCCGGATCACCTCGGAAATCCATGCCAACATATGGATACTCAGAATAGACGATCTCCTGACGCTCGAACCACCTGAAGAAGGTATCAGTGAAAGAAATCTGAGATTGACCAGCATGCCTAGACATGTGATCAACCCATCTCTGCATGCGTGGCTCGGTAGGAGAAGGCAAGTCGAGTGCGATATACTGAGGCTGCATCAGTGGTATTTTCTCCAAGGCGAAGGTAGTCAAAATAGAACCAAATCCAAAGTTCTTCAGCTTCCCGTACTTTACCTTGGCCAACTGACTTTTCATCTGAAGAAGTACTGCATCACACCAGTTGAATATTTTCGGTTGGAGGCACTCCAAGGCGTGCTGCACATAGGATTTGTTGGCAACATGAAGAGATGCACTACCGGCCATCCTACCAATAGTATACAGAATGGACCTGAGAGACCTGTCAGTAATCTCACGGATAACGACCTTGCCGTCTCTACTCGGCTGAGATCCTTCCCTGCAATACTGGTGGACATAATCTCTCACGGAGTCATTCCCTCGGGCCGAACCTGACAAAGAAATGGGGGCACCCCGCCTCGACAAACCAGTCAAGAAGTAAATGTCTACCACGGTCAAAGGGATGGATTTGCTCCTGATCTGAAATACTTGGTTGATAGGATCCCAAGCATCAAGCATATACTGCAGTAGGGAGATCTGTGCTCTCATACTAGAGATACGGAAGAACTTCAGCAGACCACAGTTCCGCAGCGCGTTCACCGTGACAGGATCATGGAGGGCAATCATGTCCTCTTCTTCATGTTCTCGTTCTCGCCATGTAAGGGTCATTTTGCTCCAATAATCTCTGAAAAACAAACATGAGAGGAGTTAGATCCTGGATTTGATGAGAAACTGGCAAAATTTTCATCAAAAACTGTGCACAAAACCATTTTTCTGTGCCCAACGCAACTAGCCAGTGTTCCACCTACGTTGAAGGTCAAACTGCCTTCATACAGCTTGACATTCAATGCAGGTTTCAAATAAACTAGCTGCGCTGATGGCAGAGCGCCCTAACAAAACCCCAGGGGCTCAGGGGAACAGGAAAACAGGCACAGAATGGGAAAAGGAAACCATGAAAAGAAAGAGCTAGGGTTTAGCTCGTACCTGGTCCAGACGGCGCCGAAAATTGTCCGCAGAATCTCCTGGAATCAGCTGATGAAAATCAAGGGGGAAGAGGCACCTCCAAAGCTCCAACAAACAAAGTTCAAATGAAATGGTAAAATGAGAGGTAAAAACACTTTTTAATAGCTTTTTACGTAGTTCAAAGCAAAATATTAGGGTTCTAATCTCATTTTCAAACAAATTATGTTATTCATTTCTAACTAGTTTGATGCAGCAATTGAGGATACAGTACTATCTTTGAAAAGGGCAAAGTTAGTCATGGTAAAAAATCAATAATTTGACCATATAAAAATCGAGCAGTTTTAGCACACAGTTCATGCTCGTTAAAAAATAAACGCAAGATCCGAGCAGTTTTATCGTATAGTTCATGCTCGTTAAAAAATAAACATAAAATCGAGCAAGTGTTTCAATCCGCGTTTAAGCTCGTTAAAAGATGAACTACCCGGTAAATAACCACAGTGAATGTAATATCATCAGCCATTAAAGCCTTGGTCGTGTTTGCACCGTCACCTCCACTTCTACATTGGCCGATCGTTCACCTCCATATGTTTGTTTACCCATTTTGAGGAACAGCTGCGAAGAGTGATTTCACTAGCCATCCTTGTGACACTGCCGTGATTGGAAAATTCCAACCTATACCTGGAATCAGCTGCTAACCCGTTTTATCACTCGTTCTTCAAAAGACGAGTCTTCTTTAAGCTCTTTTCATCTAACTCGTAAAATATGAAAAGATTGCCGAGTCCTTGGCCTTCCAGCTCGTTAAAGGGACAAGAAGTGCTATCCCTCCTCTAGATTTTAATCTTTTTGGACCTGAGGGATTATTGCACAAAAAGATCGAGCGCTTGTTTTATTCGGCTCGTTAAAACTATCGAAAACTCATCCCTTCTGTATTGTTTTATACTTTTTCGGACTTAAGGGATTAGATGACGAAAAAGGACTTTTGGAGTTAACTTTATGTATCTTTTCAGACTCTCTAAAAATGAAAAGAACCGAGTTATCTTTGTCGCTAGACTCGTTAAATGCATTAAATAGTGACAAACTTGTCTTTAGACGAGAACGAGTTTCACTATCGCTAGGCTCGTTAAAACATAGCGATGGGCTTGCCCGATGGGCAGGTTATAGAACAAGCATATGTTATCCTCCTCAAGCTTGACAAAAATAAAGAGGTACTAGTCAGTAATGACTGGGGAAAAATTGGGAGAAACTCAAGAAAACTTTGATGGTAGCAAGTCGCTCTTGAACATGACACTTTTCCTCCGTACCACAATCGGGTTGGGTTGTTTCATTCACCGGTCACATCCATGGTCTCGCCATACCATCCATATTTTGGGTAATGCTACCAATCCATCGCATTAGTGTCGCCATATGTTCAAGAGAAGTCGTTCAGAAAAAGTCAACCGTATCCCATCCACTGCCGTACATTATCCTTCATCCTTTCATGACCGCCACCCCGAATCATATGTCACAGATCGTTTTCACCTCCATCAAAATCATTAGCTCCGTTCCGTGTCATTGATGTGGGATTCATTAAGGCCCTCCTTTGACGGATCACTTCTTGTCGACATCAACTCATTATCCGAGAAGTTGATCTAGGAACAACCCCTTCAGTACTTTGAAGCTTACATGCCTCAATGGAAAGTTTCTCACTTCCGGCGACACGTATACATCAATGACCTTCGACCGAAAGATTTTGAGTGGTGTTCGACGCCAAGTCCTTTATTCACACCACATGAATTGTACTGCAGTACCTTGAGGGTCATTATCATTATCGGTGATTCCTCTCGCACTTGTTAACGGTTTACCTCATTGACTGGTAATCAAGCGATGTCTTTCCATGTTCGACTTCAGAACATTTCTCACATGGATCGACTTGTACTTAGAGTGAAGATCGAACGAGTTTGAAGACCCCAGATCTAGTTTCATCCATCCGGGCTGCGATATATATTCAGGAAAAATAAAGACATTGACATGAACATCATTGCAGCAGATAATCATCCTACCCAAAGGATGATAATTTCATCAAAATTATCAGTCTACCACCAGACGATTGTCTGTTCTATGTACAGAAAAATAAATTTATAAAGCTGAGCATGGGAATGCCCGCCTCAGCTAGATCATGAAAGCAGTATGAAAAATAATGTATTGTATTGTATCTTATTACAGGTCTCCTCCTAGCATTGGATGAACTTCGGATCCCCCTGATAAAGCATTTCACCCGATAAACAGCCTCATACTTTAGGGGGAAACTTTTATAGACATTTTTGTGCCTTACAGCATTGAGCATGAAATGTCCATAATCTAAGGGATCCAAAGTACCTAAACATGTTGTTCCTACCCCTAGAGGAACAAGGCTAACAAACCACAGCAATTCACAGAAGTTCTCCACCAGAAACTGCTCAAAAACAAGTCAATTCAAGATCAATTCAGTGGCTCCACTAGCTGTCTGCGCTGAATGTCAAAGCCAACACTGGCTACCTGCACTGCAACACAGGTAGAAGCACTACCAGGGTGCGTTGAGCGAGAATTGCCAAATGGCAAGTTCATTCCAAGAGGTGCCAAGACCCAGGAAGCTTCCAGAATCTTCCTCAATGACACTTGCCTCAGTGAATTCGACTGGTGATGAGTAAGAGGTTCCCAATCTCCAAGTGGAAGAAAGAACCTCCGAGTGGAATCAAGAACTGACAGAGGGAGAGGACACTAGTCAGATCTCAAGCTGACTCATCCTCTCTCCAAACATCTATATATGGATCTCTCCTCCATGAGATCTAGGGGCTGGAATTTTGTTATTGCAAAGAATTGTTGTTGGTTTGAGATTGGAATCATTGGGTGCTTAATGCTTTGAAGGGGGTGAAGATAGGAATTCCATTTGCTGGGAAGGAGATGCTGGATTGGAGCCCTCTGGGTTGTATCTCTTCCTGAACCTTGTTATTCATCAATAAATCTATCTTGGTTTCTCCTATATACTGATGTATCTTTGATGTATGATTGCATTAGTATGTTTAGTTTATTTCTAATCCTGAACTAGTTATGAATATGAATCCATGTCTTGTGTAGTGTTCTCTTCTTGTGATCTTGCAGAAACCTCTTGAAGCTGGGCGAGCAAGAAGGCAAGTAGCTGGGAACTCTCAAAGAGAAGGGAAACTGGATCGAGGGACAAACGGAAGACACCGGTTATTCCATCTATCTCTCTTCATTCTTAATTCATAAAGGAAGAATACTAGAATAGTTGTCTCTGTTTGTTGCTAAGGCACTGTCACACCTTAGGTGGATAGGATCGTCCTGCATAGGCACTTTTCCCCACAACATGGAGAAATTCTGTTTACCATAACTCCTCAGGCCATTGATTAGATGATGCAAGCCCCCTCAGTGGAGAATGCTACCCCATTTTCCTATGAAGCACTAGTTCAACTATACCAGAAACTAGACTTTGCTAAGAGAGCCTAAACTCTTGAGTTTTTTTTGACATAAGATGCTTCATTACCAAAGAAAAATCCTCCTTATCCCTCCTCCATTTTCCCTGAGAGAACCAAGCATATTATTACAATTGTTTCCTACATCCTTGGCTACTACTCTGATCAATGGGTAGATGAGGCCATTATAGGATTTTCTCCATATTCTCTGTTGATTATAAATCCTCCTTTGTGTTTGATTTTAGCCAATTTCTTGTAGAATCAATTCATCAACATCTTATCAAATTTCCCACTGAAGAGGTATTCAATTATGCCTCTGTGTTAGTCTACATGTTCCTATACTTTCACAAGGACAGCATCAACCTATCTTTGCAAAAGATGGATGAGAAGGGAAACCAGCAGCAAATCATCTTTTCGACTACTCTGGTCATGAAGGAGCGGAAAGAGTACACGTATAAACAATTTACAGGGATTTTTTTTCACCCAACAATAGGTCTCCTAAGAAGCAGAATATAATTGAGGGCCAGTGAGGAAATTAGAAGGGTGTTGCAACTGTCAAATCAAGTTTAGATAGGAGACTAGTACCTTTATGTGAATTATACAGAAATAAGAATATTTGGATGTGAACTCCCACCTTAAAAGCTGCCAAAATTCTGACCATTGAGGATTTTTGCTTTGGAATACATAAGGTAGATGATCAACATGGATGAAATCCACTTTTTTGCTACCAAGAAAATGTCCCAGTTTAAAATCAAAACATAGGTTGGCACTTTCATTTGCAACAACAGGGCAGCAAGGGAAGACGTGGATAAACTCTTGAAGGAAATGCAGTTCAGCCTAGGCTTTACCTAATCATATGATCCATTAGGGATCATTTCTATATTAAGGATAGAAACCAAGTATACTCATTACTTTCACACATCTAGGCCAGAGATAGAGAAATATGAGAATCAATTAGAATGGGTTGAGAATACCCTACAAGAGGCAAAAGAACAACAAGTATCATCATCCACAGTGCATACTCCTACCATGTAGGGGAAGATAGCCAAGAGAAGTAGAGAGGAAGAGTCCACTTTAGGGACTGACATTTTCAATGAGGGATTCAATATAATGTACAAAAAGAAGGCCAGACTTAGTTCTAGACTAAGCCTTAGCAAGGACTCAGAGAAGCAGACCATTATCACCACTAATAAGCCACTTGTTTCCTCATTAGTGGGTGATCAGTCCACACATCTCCTACTACCTCCACAACTTGACAAGAGCAACAACAAATTATGTAGGCAGGTACATCTACCCCAGGGGACACAGAGAAGAGAATAATGGACATCTTCAAGGAGATAAAAGTCATAAATGAAGCCTTGAAGATTAACACCTACAACCAGTTTTGGAAACACACTTCTGGTGCCCAAAGCAGGCTGCTACTAGCCTTTGACTAAGAAAAGGGGAAAATTCAAATGGCATTCCTACAAGCACAAGTTTCCCAGCCCAAGACTGCATCAGACTACAAAAAGACATATTTTGAGTTTGATGTAAAGGATACACATCCAATCGATCAGATGGAGATTCATAAGAAAAGAGGGGAAATGATATTTTCAACTGTCACTAACACTACCATGACTTTATCAAAACTGCAGGTTACCTTAGAAAATTTCCAAACACAGCTGAAGATGGAAAGTGTCTCTACACTTGCCAAAGACACTTGGATTAAAACCTTGTAGAATTTGGTAATCAAATTGGGTTATGATCCTACAAACATTAATGTTGCAGAGGAGCTTGTCAAAAAAAAGAATTTGGACATAGCAGCATTGAGGAAATAGTTAAAACTGCCAGCTACTGAAGATCCTCTAGCCAAGGATATTGAAGAGAAAAAGACTCAAAAGGTAGATATGATGAATCTCATCATTGACCAGACTACACAACTCAAGCAAATGGAGACATAGATGGAGAAGTGAATTAAAGAAAAGAAGAAAGTTGCTAAATATACTACCCCCTCGGAAGCACTCCCTATCACAGTCATTCCTACATTCATATCTGCTACAACAAGTACAAGAGATGTTGCAGACCAGTTGGCTAATGCAGTGTAAAACATGTCTCTTTGGACTTAAGAAATCAAGAAGTTGCCGGATCAAGTGAAACTTTTAGAAGATCATCGCCAAAAATATGAGATTTTTCATGCAACAAAGCTTTAGAGAGCTCAAAATTAGATAGAAGAATGGAAGAAGTCAGTGACTGAGTCTTCTATTGGCCACACTATGGGTAATGTCAAGGAAATCGTATGGAACAACATCATTAAGGACAAAGATGAAATCTGGCCATGTATCCATATTATTTTTTAGCAGAAGGAGTTGATGGAAAAGGCAAAGCAAACCATTGCCAATATAAATGCTCAATTTGGAGAGATGCCAACTACATCCAACAACATTATAAAGTTCCTTAACTCTAAAAATAGGTATGAGCTGGATGACAAAATAGAAACCATCATGGAGGTGAAGAAAGTTATGACCAAGAATAACTTAGTTGTACAACTGACAGAGAAGTTTCACACTGTAGAGGTAGCAGTCAACAGCTTTTTCACAAGGATTGATGCATTGAACAAGAATGGTATTCCTTCACTGTTTGTAATCAATGATAAATTAATGACCAGAGAAGACTACATGAAGAAGCTTCAGGACATTTCCAAGAATACATCCATGTCCTCCAACATCAAAGGTTCCATGCCTGACATAGCATTCTATGAAGCTATCAACAACATATGTTTTATTCAACATGAGATAAAACATAATTTTACTGTTAAACCCATCTTTGCTCAGTATCCTGAGGTGGATGAAATCTACCGTAAGGTAACCAAGATAGCTATTCCAGATGAAGAAAGGTGGGAAAAGTTGTGTGAATTTCAAGATTAAAGGACAGGTCAGCTTCACTAGCACAACACCCAAATAGTGGCCACTCAGCAACAACTTTCCTTAAAAACAAGGCCGGATGTTTACATTCATTCCGTTTGATCAAATTACTTATTTTTCTGTTAGTTTTAAGTAATAATAGAATGTTGTGTCACTGAGGAATTTATTGTAATATTTTGTAATTTTATTTAAATACTTTAATCTGTTGAAGTATTTAAGTTTGTAACCTTGAACCAATTATCACACAGATTTGTACTAAGTTGGAGGATTTTTGATATAATAAAAGATTCTGGATTTACTTCATATGGCTTGTCTCTTAGTGAGTTGTTTTCATCATGTTTTTCATTATGTATTCTTCATATAATTTAATTATTTTATAGTCATCCAATTAAAAATTTAATTGAATCTCAGTTTCGTTTTGAATCCACTGTGAAGTTGCATTTAAATAAGAGATTAATTTGCAGAACTATCTGTTATTGTAAATTCCTCTTTGAACTTAAATTTCACTAGATTTCTGTAATAGTTTAATTATATTCTGTTGATCTAGGAAACACTATTTTCTTGATTTCTTCTTATAAATGATTAAATACTCAGTTTGAATATTAAATCAGTTATACATCTACACATTCTTCTTATCCATCCTCTTAAAATCAAAATAACCATGTGTATGTAAAGAACAACCTTTTATTTTACTAAGAATCTTTCTAAGTTTAAAGAACCTGTTTATAAATAGTTCACTGGTCATCCAAATCATTAAAATCAACAAAACATAAGAGATTCTTTGGCATAGCCAATTGACCTTAGGTTATCTCAAAGGACAACAGTTGCTGCCAATTATTGTCCCCTGCTACCACACCCTTTGTCAAAGAAATCTAAGACTTGGTTAAATGAATTAAATTAAAAAGTAGATTGAGCCATAGGTCCATGTGTAGGTGAGCCATCCTGCCAACCTACATTGTGCCAAGGATTATAAATCAATCATGGTGAGAACATAAGGTGCAAGACATGAGAATTTTTGTTTCCAATTATCATCTCCTACTACCACGCCCCTTGTCAAATTGTTTCCAATTATCATCTACTGCTACCACGCCCTTTGTCAAATGCGGGATTTTGACTTCACCCTCTCTTAATTGTCATATTATGACAATGCCCTTCATCAATTGTTTGATTCTATTCATCCCTATCAAATTATTCCTGCCATCGTGTCATTGTGCCAATATTTGGAAAATGAAAAATATGAGCTCAACACAAACTCAATGACAAGATGATGTGACATATTGATGATATAGTGTTCTTGCTGAGGTGGCGTTCTCGTAGAGGTGCCACATGGAACTAACCTAAAAAATTATGTTTATATGTCACCTACGTGGAGGTGCCATGTGGTGCGTGAAAGTGTGCTTGGATGTTGATATGACTAGGATGTAGCAACATGTAGTGATGATGTGGAGACACTAAGTGTATATTCTTTTCCATTTGGACTATGCCAAGTTAGCACTACCATGTTAGCATGCCACTTGTCATGCAACCTCATCAAACTAGTGAAAAATTGTAAAACTTCAAATGGCCATAACATTTGATGAGGAAGTCAAAATGGGGAAATTTTATATTACCACAAATGTCTTGCCAAGACAAGTATGATGGTATTATCTTTCTGATGTGGTGTTCTCATAGAGGTGCCACATGGAACTAACCTGAAAAAAATGTTGATACGTCACCTAAGTGGAGGTGCCATGTGGTGCGTGAAAGTGTGCTTGAATGTTGTTGTGGCTAGGATGTAGCGACATGCAGTGATGATGTGGAGACACAAAGTGTATATTTTTTTCCATTTGGACATTCCAAGTTAGCACTACCATGTCAGCATGCCACTTGTCATGCAACCTCATCAAACTAGGGAAAAAATGTAAAACTTCAAATAGCCATAACATTTGATGAGGAAGTCAAAATGAGGCAAATTTTATATCACCAAAAAGGTTTTTCCAAGATGAAGATGATGGTATTATCAAAAAACCCAAACTACAAAACCCAAAAATCACTCAAAATAGGAAACCAAAAGAAGTCCAAAGTGATAGTTTCAAAATTATATAAAGGCCCCTAGTTTTTGAAAAGATTTAAGGGTAATTGTTGAGGCCTCAACAATTATACATATATAAGTATTTGTGGAGTTTGAGGACTTCTATGTTTAAATCGTCTTTGTAATTTCTTTCTAAAATATGGAGTATGAAATAAAAAACCAACAATAAAGCATAGTTTTCTGCCTTATGGATTTTGATGAAAATAGTTGCAAAAAAATAAATTAGCAAAGTATAAACCATAGGGGATTCCAAACTTTTAATAAATTAAATTATGGCAAATGACAAATTATGGCCCTAAGACCCATTATGAATATAGTCTAATATGAATAGACTTTTAGTTTGCAAGAGTGCTCTAAGGCCCATTATGAATAGAGATTTAATTTGCAACAATATATTTAATGCATATCTATATGAAATTTAACACAAATTCAAATCATCTTTGGTAAGAGGATTGAATAGAGATTTAATTTGGAACAATATGTTTAATGCATATCTATATGAAATTTAACACAAATTCAAATCATCATCCTTGGTAAGAGGATTCTTTCCTTTGAAAGGGTCATTTCCCTTTTTTAAAATTATTATATTATACAATTAGGCTTTATTTATATATAAAATTTAAGATTTATTGATAATGTTTATATAGAGTTTTGAGCATTTTTCAGATAAATAAATGGGAAGATTGAAATAAATAACTAAAACTTATTTGATAAGGAATATTTATTTTTAATAGTGTTCAAACATTTAAATGAAATTTATATCAAATATATAACCTTTTTTTAAAAAAGAGAATTCAAATTTGATTGTGCTTTTGTTTTTTATTAATCTAATTAAAAAAAACTTTAAAAATGAGGTATTTCAGGTGAGGCCTTCCCAAAAAGACCACACCACTCTGCCAAATTAATCCAACCCTAACCCTAAGAGGGTTAAACAAAATTGAACCTGTAGCCTCCCAATAAGAAAATTCTTTAACAATGAAACCTCAATTAATTAAACTAACAGTCAAACCTAAAAACCTATATTTTTAGAAAAAATATATATTTTAATCATGGTGTACATTGATATTATATACATCTGCTCACTATTTTTTATCCACGTAACATATATATTCGATACAAATTTTTAATCAAAATAAAGTATTATTAATTGTTCACCATAACATTATCTAAAGTGGTAACACAAAGGGTACGCATTTAAATAATTGATCGCCTAATACAACAAATGTTCGCTTTGGAAGCATTTGACTATTTAATGTGGTGGACTGAATAAAATATCAAATATATCACGAGACCCACAATCATGGAACTCATCCGCACTTACTGGAATGATTCCTCTGGTCCTTCTGTACATTATATTTTAGTGGTATTAGGTGAAACGATCCTTTGTACGAAAATTTAAACAGGAAAAACGAAGTCAAAAAGGTATAAACCAATTCCATGTTAATGAAGTTTTACGTTTATTGCTTTGCAGATTCATATTTTTTTTTTTAATTTTACAATGTCACACCTCTTTCTGAGCAGTCCACTTATTATATTCATTAAAAAAAATTCAGAGAATATCGTGATTTGCGTATTCAAAAACCGACCAACTTCCCAATGCCCTTCTACTACGCCGGAGAGATTCGCTCGAGTCGTCTTACAAATATTCGCTTGGTAGACAATTCCCAGCGGGAATGAATATACACAATGAATATATTCGCTTGGTAGACAATTCCCAGCGGGAATGAATATATAACAATAAATGAGACAGTCCCGTGATTCTGCATGTGCTTTCCGCTTTCCTGTAATTCTCAGCCCACTTTGTTTGAATTTAATTATCTTGTTATTCTTCGGATTGGTGACGCTGCATATATATCTCGTGCGTGGGTAGATGGGCTTCTCATTCTGATTGTGACTGCGATTACTCTGAATTGCAATCTCCTGTGATCCACAGCTTTCCCACGCTGTCCACCGTCTGCAACTTGTAAACAAATACACACAAACCATCACAGCAATATTCAATTACGTACGCTTTTTGTTTTACATTCAACAGCTTTCAATTCTAATTTTTCCACCACATCGGTTTTGCTGACGACTTCAGAATGGAATTGCACTGTTCACAACTTTATGTGGGGAATTAGGTCAACCCTCAAACGGCTATCGTACTACCAAACCCTAGCGTCTTTTAATAATAATAAATAGCCATAGATACACTCGAGAACGGAATTTCACATCATGTACATGAGAGGAGGATCAGAGGTTTTCTCCATTACGTTAATGAGAGACATTATTAGTATAAAAATGATGTTAGACCTTTTCCCTAGTGGATTTTCCACTGCGTTATTGTTGACCCGTCTTTGAATGTACTTTGTTCTCTCCAAAAAAAATTGAAAAATAAACATTTATAATACTAATTAAAAAACAGAATACTTTAAAGAGATTTAAAAAAATAGCAGTCATTTTTATTTTCCCATAAATTAATTAGCGAACTAATGATAATGGTTAATGCATTAATAATAATGATATATAAAAAAATAGATTAAATATAAAACATTTTTATAATAAATAATTTTTTTATCAATTAGATATCAAATATATTAAAGAGTAAATCAATAAGTTAATTGAAGTGAAATAAAATCTCTGAATCAATTTTATAATTTTAGGTATAAAAGAGCAAAAAATCACTACATTGTAATAGTAAAAGAAAAACCAAAAAATTAGTCACAACTTAAAATAATTTATTTCATACCATCAAAATATTTAGGAAAATGATTAATCTAAGTGTAAATTGTATTGACTGTAATTTGGCATATTAAGTAAATATCAATGCTTAAAATGGATAGGTAGTCTCATTCCAAATCAAGTTGAGTTAAGAAAGGATGTTCAAAAGGTAAAGGAAGCCACAAAGGAATGCAAATGAACCCTAATAAAAATAGGAAATCTATTATTATAGATAGAGACTAGAAGGATACTAATTAGGAATTTGGAATACTCTAAATCCCTTTTTGGAGCTGTCACAGGTCTTATGTTAAGATGGATTCCAAGTAAAATTGATACTCTTTTTTCAGTGGAAACATGGAGAAAGTCTAAGGCTCATCACTTAGATGGATTCATCTTATGGTCATCATGGAACAAAAAAATTCTCCAATAGAAGTATTGGAAGAACAACTTGAATGTTATCCTCACATTAGACTTCATAAGGTTGATCTACTCAACCAATACAATTGGATAGAAATCCCTGACATCAGTGCCAAGAGGAGGTATATCACCATTTGTATTTTCACAACTATCAATTGTACCTTTTATAAGAAAAATTAATTTAGATAAAAATTTCCCTTACAATACCCTAAAACAAGATATTCATAATCTAAGGAATGAAGGTAACATCATCTTGCAAGGAGAGTTTAATGTTAGAATTACAACTAAAAAAGTTATTCTTTTAAGGAATTATTTCAACCTTAATCATCTTCCATTAAATCGGGACCTTGGTTTACCTCATACATACAAAAGGAACTCTAAAGACATTATCTAGAATTTATTTCGTACTAACCTAGTGAGTCTTTATACACATGGCTCATGTACAAAGTTGTTATTTTAAGCAATTATTCTAACCCTAATCCTCAAGAACTGGTTTTACCTCATACATACAAAAGAAACTTCAAAGACATTATCTAGAATTTATTTGGTACTAAGCTAGTCCATCTTTATAGTTCTCAAGGCCTAGTAATTTGTGATGGCGTAATTAAGTGGAAAAACTCCAACCACATGGCTTGTATTTGTGGGATCATATTAGTGGTGTATATAATGTGATATCCAATTTCCCTTTTTCTAACCAAATAGTAAATTTTGACCTCTTAAATGACCATGGGCATGACTTTGATCATAGACCTTTAACATTAACCATAAACTTTTCCATGCACAAAAACTATGCAAGAGAATTGTGAAAATCAAAGGCACTCTATTTTTTATAAAATAAAGTTGACATCTTCTTAAAGGAAGTGAATAATGATTTAAACCTTTTGACTTATAAGGAAAATATCAAAAATACTTATCATAATTTTACTACAACTCTCTCCACTTCCAATAATCTGGTCTTGATGATGAACCACACTTGTTGGTTCGAAACGCGTCGGTCAAAAAATTCTCTCATGTGATTTCTACTTAAAGACTTTGTTTAATTCATTATGGATCACAGAAGCTTGAATACAGAAACAAGTTCTCTATCGAGGTGTCATGTAAAAGGAATAATAAAACAACATACCCCTCATATAGTATTGATTGTAAAATTGCTAGAAAAAATAATTAGGGATGCTCCTCATGAATAGTTTCTTCACAAGTTAAATACTTAAAAATCCTTATTGAAAGGAACAAAATGTACTACATAAAGAGAAAACAAGAGAAACTATTACACACATTTAAATCAAATATTAAGAAGTTTTGGAGGAAAGTTCTAATTTTGTAAACTAAATAAAATAATATGATTCTTTTGAAGAACTAGAATTTCTAACTTAAAATTTTTTATGAATCCCCTAAGGCAGTGGACCTCATTTTGAGTGTCCCTACGGGGATGAAATATTTTCTCTAGAATACATTGAGTTTGAGGTTAAGTGGCTTGCAACAAGGAAAGCTAAGGAAATTGAAGGCTACCAAGATCAAATTTTGAAAATAGTAGGGGCTATGCTCATCCCTCACATACACAAGTTCTTCACTCTTCACTTTGGTAGTGAAGCAAGGCCTATTCTCATCCTTGTCACTTCTATCTCTCTTGTTGATGAATATAACCCATTTAAATTAACTTATTTTAAACCAATATAATAAGTTATGGTTGAAGTTTCAAATTCGATTGCTAGGAATAAGGAAAATTCAACATTTTTTATATTAATGTAGATAAATATATTTACCTAGAGTTACTGTTTACAATAATTTAAATAAATCTTTCCATTAAAATAGGTAAAATTGATATGTAATTAAGCATGTTTGTCATGATTTACTACTCATCATTATTTATGCATTTTTTAGCACAAAAATATGTAAGAGTAAAAATGTAAATATACAAACTTACACATTCACAAAAAAAATACTACTTTTCACATTAAAAAAAATTATTTAGTGATTAACATTTTAGAAATAATAAATTTGAATTTAATTACATATTAATAATAACAATTTTCATTTACTTCGATAATAATAAGTTTCATGAATTTAATGCATTGTTTAATGTTTATAATTAGAAGTTTGATAAGTTTCATGAATTTAATGTATTGTTTAATGTTTATAATTAGAAGTTTGATGTATATACTAATAATAAGTTCATGTTTACGTTGAATTTGATATTAATAATACGTTTTTCTTTCATATTAGTTTGGTGTATTTAACATTAATTTAATTAGAACTAGGTATTCGTCTTTTGTAATTAGGAAAGAATGGTAGAACTCAAATACTTGAGGGAAATATAAATAATATCAATACCTTATAAATATGTAAATATGGGTTAAATTGTATAGAAATTACACAGGGTTATAAATAAGGTCATAACAATAGGTATGAGCACAAAAGTTATTATAGGAATATTGATTTTATTTATTAATTTTTAATAAATAAAATTTAAAGTTATTAGAAAAATATTTTTTATAATTTAGATAGGTTATTTGTAGATATTAAATAGGAATGTAAATAAAAACTTTAGGTATTAATAAACCATAGAGAAATGTTTAATATATATATTAAACATAATATTATAATGTTAAGAAAGAAATTCATATTAATGTTTAATATAATATTATGTTTACTATTATATATTTTTATATAATATTGATTATTGAACATAAAAGAAAAGGAAGTAAGGATTTTATAAAAGTTAAAAGAAGTTCTAATTAGAAATCTATCAAATTCTAAAAATCATATAAAATCTAAGTCACAAAAATATATTAAAATTTCACTACAGTAAAGGGGTAAAGGCATAGGTACCCTAGATGAAGCGACTTTTGAGATCAGGGAGGGAAGGGGGGTTCCAGCACCCCACCTAACTAATGAGTAGGGGGTGTGGCAACGTGCCCTAGACAAGTGTAACAAGACATTAAAATCACTCTCAAATAGGAAGATGAGAGGACAATGTGGTGGAAAGCTCAACATATTGAAGCATGTGGGGAGGGTGGCCATGATGAAGAGTCTGGTACTATTATATCTCTTTTCATTCACAAATCTCCATGTAGAGGGTGGAATAATTAGATATGCAGTGAGATATCCCCATGTAGGCTCAAGGCATGAGAAAATAAGGTGTAGTGGCAAGAGTAAATAGGAGAAACCAAGTCATGTTGAGGTTCTCATTGTCGTACTGCATGCCCAACGGTGGGTAGAACACTCTTGCCCTTAACATTGGCATTTGATTTTTGTAAGTGGTAATTCATTATGCAACAATGGTTATGGTAATTGTCAAAACAAATAGCTTACTTGCAGTCAATCTAGTTCCATTTAGGGGAATGGGAAACTATTGTTTTTTTTTCCTCCTCTCTTTTGGCAAACAAGGTGGACAAAATCACTTCTCTCGCTAGGTGATATTAGTTCTCAATTGTAGTTCTTCTTCTTTGTTTGTAATTGTTGTTTTATATATGATATAGTAGCTTTGGTTTTGGTCTCTTTTCTCAGCTGGAGCGTTGTGGTGGGTGGTCTACTGGTATTCTTTTGTGTGAGGTCCATCACCTAAAGGATAGCAATTGGGGAGGGCCATGAAGGTTGAGGGGGGTCACGTCTTCTCTTGGTGTTGTCTAGGATTCTTATTTGGGGTTTTGGGTTCTTTTCTTCCATACCAATTGTGTTCCTGAGACCCCATGGAGTCTGTTTTGGGTTGAGGATCATTATGGGATCTGGCGGTATGTGAATTCCTAGCATTCCAAGGGTTTGTGTTATATTATTGGCTTCCTACCACCAACTCAGGTAGTGTGGCGGGTGTATATATTGTCCTTAGGTGTTGTCTTGAAGAATGCCTTAATTGTTTGGTATCATTCCCATTATTCTACTATTTGGCATCAAAATTTGGCTAAGGACTGTATGCCTTATTTGTCTCTACACAATTGGAACTAGCTAGAAAAGTCTCCATGTAGATGGATCATTAGTTCAGGTCCTTCTTAACGTATGGACATATCAGTCTAAAGGAGTATTGTGTGGTGTGTGAGTATCATGGTCAAGGAAAAACACAGCTTATCTTTGGTTCTACATACGTCTTTGTTGACAAAGGGTTAGAGTTAGAAGAGGGGCCACATATTATCAAGAGTGGGCCTATAGAGGACAGATTCACTTTAGGGAAAATTTTAGGGGCTAATATTCATAGGTGGTTTAATTTTCCATGCTTTTTCCAAAAAAAAGATTCGTTAATTTCCATTTTTTCTAAAATTATTCTCCCAAAGTTTATAGTATAAAACCTTTTTACCTTAGAAATCGCCAAAATTTTATATAGAGACAATATAAAATTATTAGAAATTTGAATACTTTTACAAAAACATTTTCAAACATTTTACAAATTGCATATTATGTACTAGTGAGATTCGCCAAGGTTTCTAAACTCCTTAAAAATTTCCCTCACTCACTTGCATCACCAAATTGAAGACATTGTAACACATTATTGGGAGAACACTCTAACCCATGTGCAAGAGGATTTGACTAGGTCTGGGGGGGGACCTCTTCCCATAGAAATCCCCTCTCAAATTCAGAATTCCTTACTAAGTGGGATGATTGGATCCCTGACATAGGACATACGATGGATTGATTTAATCAATACATGCAAACAATGTATCTATATTTGAAAATGAAATTCCTATTAGGGTGTACAGTTCTGGACATACATGAGTTTCAATTGAACCTTCTTCAATAATTGGATTAGTTACATGGGAATACGATCGATTTTGATCATATGTTGGAGTGAATTGATTCTAGGTCAGTGAGGTTTGAACATCTTGGCATCCCTATAGTAATAGGAAGTTCTCTAGAAGATCTAGTGACTCTTATCCTAGTGGTAGGCTCTAAATCTGACTGTTTGACTTTATTTTGTTATAGTTCTAGTTTGTGACTATATCTATACAACTATTTTTGTTCGAGGCTAGTTACATCAATATATTTGTATTAGTATGGTTTATGTAGTTACTGTTAGCTCTTTGTTGTCTCTCTTGTATCTTAGGAGAGTACACTTTTGGAAATGGTCTAGTCTCCTCTATGAGATACCAAATTTAATTCTTTTAATTCTTGATGTAATTCCTTTTTTTTCAAATGATAAAATTCACCCCAAAAAACAAAATAGGGGGTAAAGGCATATGTCAGTTCCTAACTCGAATTTAGATTACTTTGAGAGTAACATTTTTTATTTTACTGAAATAGATGCATTGATTTCAATGTAGATGTTAATTTCTAATCTTATTTGATTGATTGCACTTGTTGCATTGATTTTAGTGTAGATATTTGTTTCTAATAATATTTGATTAATTTCAATGGGTGCATTTATTTTAGTGTAAATGTTGATTTCTAATCCTATTTGATTGTTTTCACTAGATGCATTAATTCAAGCGTAGATGTTAAATTATGATCTAATGTAACTAGGTGGATCATCTGCATTTCTTTTGAAGTAATTACACTAATAGTGTGCATCGATTTTAGCATGTGCATAAAGTAATTATTGATGAATCAAATTGATTTATATGTTACAATAATTGTTGGCATAGATCCATATTAAATAGATATTAATAAAAAAAGATCCTAGATCCATCTTAATCATCATCCTAGATCGATATTAGATAGAAATGAACAACAAATAGAAAGTTGACATAGAAAGGAACAACAAATGATAACTAAGGATGCATTGATTTTTAGTATAGATGTTAATTTTTGGTCTGATATAAATGATGTGCATTGCTTTCAAAGTAATTAAATTAATAGTGTGCATTGATTTTAGTATATGCACGAAATAGTTATTAACAATGTCCACATATTTACGTGCATCACCATCCTAAATCCATATTTCATAGAAACAAAGAGCCTAGATCCATCTTAAATAGAAATGAACAAGAAAGAGAAAGTCAACATAAAAAAGGCACAAGAAATCTCAATTGCGGAATGTCAACAATAAAGGGAGAAGCAAAGAGCAAATGAGCAAAGATGGTAACACCAAATGGAAATTAAACAACAGCAAAAACATTTAAAAGAAAATTTTGAATGAAAAAGAGAATACTAAAGAGAGTATAAAAGAGCATATCAAAAACAAGGGCGTAACAAATGGAAACTAAAAAATGTCAAGAGCAAAGAATACAAGAAAATGCACAACAAATAGGAGATTGGACAAAAAGGAAGAGGGAATGACAAATGAAGGGCATGAAGAATAGAGGAAGTGAAAAGGTGAAAAAAAAAGAGAATATCGAGAAAGAAAACAAATTCAACCAAATCAGGGATAATACAATACATGGAAGAAAATCCTATGAAAAAATATGTTTAAAAGATATATAGGCCAAATCTCAACCTACACCTCTCACTAATAAGAATATTGTACATCAAAAATTTCATGATAGGATATCAATTAGCTAAATCCAATTACATCATGTGTGTGATGAGTCATATCCTGAAATTTAGGTATTTAATCGAAATAAAGATTCGATGTGAATGAGATGTAAAAGTGAAGGAACTCATCAAATTAATTTTAAATGTATTTTAAATGATTATATTAACCATATGTTCAACAAAGTTTTTGTGTCTACACACAATTGAAATGATCCTAGATCTATCTTAAATATGGATCTATCAAATGTCGAGAGAGATCAAATATCTCAAGGTGCAAATGTTTCCTCAAGTTTTGTACTAAAAAAGATGTTTTCACCTTGAGATATTTGATCTCTATTGATGCTTGATATATCCATGGCTAAGATGGATTTAAGTTGGTTGCACAAAAAAATATGATAAATAATGTTGCCTAGTAACTTTTGGTAAGTATGCTTAATTACATATGAATCCTACCTATTTTGGTAGAAGGATTTACTTAATTACACTAGGAAGTAACTCTAGGTAAATATATTTATTTACACAAGTATAAAGAATATATTGAGTTTCCTTATTCCTAGTAATTGAAACTTCAACCATAAATTCTTTCATCGGTTTAAAATAATTTATTTTAAATGAGTTATATTCATTTGAAGAACGATAAAAGTTTTTAGTAAATCAATTCTTAAAGAAAAAAAAAATTAAATAAAAGATAACCATATGAAATGGATTATAGTTATATTACCACATGTTGAACATTGTTGTTTAATATGCTTGATTTCCTAGAATTGTATATTGTAAGAAGGGAAAAAATATCCAACTAAATTCAAACTTATCATTTTTAAACAAATTAAACTTATTATTACACACTAAAATCATTAAGCTTTTAATTCAAACATATTAATACATGTGAAGAGTGCGAACGAAAAAAAGTGATTGATCTTAAGTAACTATAACCAAAACAATACATATCGGACAATGTTAGTTTCACTACTTTCATTAGGGTATCCTTGATTTCATAATTCTATAACTCCCTTGGTTGAAATGATTTATCAATGTTTTGCATTTATGTTGTTATATATAATAAAGGAAACACACTTTATCCTATCTATGTGATTGAAGCTATCATTTCCCCCAATGAAAGCATGGTTATGACTCGGTACCTTATGTATAAGAAAATTTATACAAAATGGATACCAAGAGATTTTCTAAAATTGCTTCCAACTCTAGCCAAAGACCCCACCTTCATCTGAAGGGAGGGTCACATAAGGATTCCCTATAGAAATTGCAAGAAAATTTCTACTGCTAATGAAATAGAACTAATATCAAGAGACAATGGAAAGGAAAACAAACTATAAAAACACATGCAATAAAATGCAACCATCAAAATAGAAGGAACACAATGATTTTACAGGGGAACCCAACTGGGAAAAACCCCTCCACTACTTTGCATTAATTTAGAAGAGAAAGAGAAATAATTACAATGTATTGCTCCAACTCTGAAGCACACCCTACACTGTAAAATTGTTATCCTTCTTCCTAACCTACTCTAGCCAACACTTAGCCAATTCAAGCCTCAACCAACCTCCTATTTCCTTACGCAATCTTGGAGGAAATAATAGGGAAATTCTCTATTTCCTTGCACCAATCCAAGGGGAATTGATCACCTGCTTAGTGAAAAAGAAATATACACTCAACAGTATATAGTTATAAATACAAATGTTCCTTTTCCATCCACTCAACCCCAAAATTTGAACTCCATGCATGACTGGGTCTATTTTTAGCTGATTGACTATTTAACAGAGGGATCAATGAGTTAACAACAGTCATAACTACTCAACTAACCTTCAATTGAATTAACTAATGACTAGAGCTCATTTAACTGAGTTCAACTAACAATAACTCAACTAGATTGTTATATCTTAGCAATAAACTTAGGCACAACTCTACTTCTAGCCCACAAGCTCAAATTCACTAACTTAAATAGTAGACAAGGCCACATCACTCTAGCTAACTATAATCCAAGTCATCTTGTTGATGTGGAAAATTGAATTCTCTCCATTTAACTAAGGCACTAGTCAAATGAAGCCTTTTTTTGCTATAATTTCAATACTCCCTCTTAGCAAGAAAGGGCTATGCACAATCCCAATCCTGCTCCTGTAGGAATGTATTGTAACAAGAATCCCTCTCATTATTGTTGTTCCTGCTACAACAACTGCAACTAAAAAGTATCTAAAATACTGAATCAACTATGTCTCTAAGCTACAACTATCTCTTGAGCATCTGACTCCTACTAGTCTTTAGACTGTCTACTAGGAAATTTTGCATTGTTGTTGATTCTGCATTGTGCCTCCTACACTACTATCAATACTGCTATGTGATCCTCAACATTTTATTGCAACTAGTCTGCAACTGTCGCTCAAGATCTGATTGCATCAACTGACATTGATCCTTCTACTACAAAATATTGTGGGCCCCTATTTCAAGGGTAGTGATCCATAAGAAGATTATAATGCAACTCCTATTTCTCTCCTTTCGACCTTGCCCAAATCTTTGCAACTCTTGGACTAAGGCTCTATGTCACCCCACATCACTCCTATAGGTATAGTTGCATGCATGGCAAAATCTACCTCCAACTTGTAGATACTTTTCAATCTAACTCTAATATGTTTCACTTGTCCTATAGCAACATGATTTAGAAAATATTTTTCTTACTGAACACCACATCATAACCTCTATCCTCCTATAGAGCTACACAAATAAATTTTCTATTTAGCCCAGGAACACACAATACATTTTTCAAGTGAATATGGGAGCCTAATTCGCTCTTAAAGGTGACAGTACCAATTCCTTTGGTACTATACATCCCATAACATCCAAATTCTATGTGCAATTTGAGATCCTTCTCCTTTAGGCTACTGAAGTATTCCTTGTTTCCTATCATATGATATGAGGCACCAAAATCTAGGTACCACTCACTCCCTATTATTGTGCTTGCCATGCAAGCAAAAAGGGTAAAATATAACTCGAATTGAGGTTCCATAGAATCTCCTCCTACTCCTGCTACAAGCTCCCTGCTAGATTTCTTGTGCAGACACTTGGTTGCATAGTGTCCATATTCATGGCAGTGAAAACATTTTATTTTGGTGATGTCCTACTTTCCATTGTTCTACCTAGATTCTACCTCACCTTGGGCCCTCATGCCTTAGGCCTTCTTTCCTTTGCCAACTAGAGCATAGTCTTCTTCCTCATATGCAATGAATGTGACACCATCTCTAGTGTTTCTTCTGATCTTCTCCTGCACCAAATCATACCAAAGTATCTACCAATTTGGTAGCTTTTCTCTTCCATTAACTGAATCCTAATAGTTGTGTCAAGATTTCAGAAGGCCAAGGAGTGCTAAGCTCACAAGTTCAGATGATGTCTCAATCTATCCTACTCCTCCAAGTTCATCTCAAACCTAAGTGAATATGGATAGGTATTTAGGAATGGTTTCATTTTTCTCATTCAAATTCTTCTGATTTTATCTCTCAATGCTAATTTCTGGCATCACTATTGCTATGGAATATATTTGTGAGACTTTCCACATTACAAAAGGAGTCTCCTTTCCATGCAAGTTCGAAACCACATGATCTCTAACGCCCTCCAAAATAATCCTCCTAGCTCTTGTTGTGGCATTATTCCACTAATAAAGTGCTTGTGCATATGATGTTGTTGCTTTTGGAAGATCAGTTTGTGTTTATTCCCATATTCCATTATCAATGAGGAAAACTTTCATCCTTTCTTTCCAAGAAAAAAAATACGAGGCACCCTTCATTGCATACTCCAACTCAATCCATTGAAAGTCATTTTTCCTTCACTGAAGAGAATATGCACCAAAAGCTCTGTAAATCAAAATTTCTCTGAGAGAAGATCTGGAACAAGGTTTCTATGTAATCCTCTGGGACTCTATTACCATGTAGAAATTGTAAGAAATTTTCTATTACTAGTGAAATCAAACTAAAATCAATATACATAATATTCTTATACTATTCTATGGAAAGGAAAAAACACGATAGAAACACATGCAATAACATGAAACCATTAAAAAACAAGGAACACAATGATTTTACAAGAGAACCCAACTGGAAAAATGCCCTTTGTTGCTTTCCATTAATTCAGATACGAAAGAGAAATAATTACAATGTCTTGCTTCAACTCGGAATCATACCCTGCACTGTAAAATTGTTCTCATGCTTCCTAACCTGCTCTGGCCAACACTTATCCAATTCAAGCCTTAACCAACCTCTTATTTCCTTGCGCAATCATGGAGGAAATAATAGGGAAACTCCGTCTTTCCTTGTGCAAATCCAAGGGGAATTGATCACCTTATTAGTGAAAAGTAATTGTACACTCAATAGTGTACAATTATAAATACAAATTTTCCTTTTCCATCCACTCAACTAGGAAATTTGAATTCCATGCATGACTGGGACTATTTTTAGTTGTTGACTAGTTAACTGGGAGATTAGTGAGTTCACAATAGTCATAATTACTCAAATGACAATCAAATGACTCAACTAATCACTAGAGCTTAGTTAATTGAGTTCAACTAACAATAAATCAACTAGATTACTAGATCTTAGCAATCAACTCATGCTAACTGCAATCTAAGTCATCTTGCTAATTTGGAAAATTGAATTTTCTCCATTTGACTAAGTCACTAGTCAAATGAAGCATTTCTTGCTACAATTTAAACATGCTTATTCTAGTTGGACCATTGCGGAATAAAGGAGGAAATTACCTTGTGAAATCATATTAAAAATATGATTCCTTCTAAAATTTAGGAGAAATTGTGAGAAATAAAGAGATTGAGGGAGAAAAGAAACTACTATATTATAAGGAGGTGATCAACTTCAATCTCGAAAAATAAAATTGTCTCTCTATCTTGTTTAATGATAAGAAGAAAATGAAAATTGTTGAGATTAGAACTAATTCGAATGAACTTCATAGTGAAACTGAGTGTTCGTTGATTCCGAAAATGTTGTGGGATGAAAGATTTTTTCATTTGTGCAATCCTTAGAAGGTTGAAGATGAAAAGAAATTTCTATTAGAATTTTCATCTTATACTCACATTCGATCTAATTTTGAAAATAGTTGTCACACTACCAACCTTCTTAACCTTTTAACTCAACAAAACTTTGCTAATTTTAGTGAACATTTCTCTCACTTTTCTTTGAGCATAAAAATAAATGTTAAGGAATTATGATTAATCCCTTACCATATTCAAGTCCAATAGACCATATAGGTCTTAGTGAATGTTCATCATCATCATCATATATATATATATATATCATCATCATCATCATCATATATATGTGTGTGTGTGTGTCAATGCTTTGTATTAGTCATAGAAATAGAGATATATGGATAAACTAGTGCGGGTTGAGGGAATTCCAATAGTAGAACACTACCTCTTTCATATATACCCAATAGAAACTAGCTACTAACATGTTAAGATTTGCATAAATGATACCTAGTTGGGCTCACAAGCTTCCCACCAGATAAACACAGAAAACCCAAGAGACATTACATTCTCTAATCAGCATACAAGTGTCCAAAGCCTACTCTTAAAACCAATGTAGCAAAAGAAATTGTGTATTTTAGAGACATAAATAAACACAAACATTACGAAACCGAAAACACATGACCAACACAAAATATTAGGTCGTGACACCATACATCATTGTAATCGCTCTAGAGAAATGCCCATATTGGGTCAAATTGGAGCAAGAGAACCACCACCTGGGAAGTTGACCAACACCAACCAATTGAATCCCTTCAACACTAGTCCTTTTTGGATGAGGAAACAATATTTGAAGCATGAATGCTAGAACCAAGCAACTCACCATGGTCACCACCTTTCGATTCGCAGGGTACATGCCTTTCAATATGTCTCAGGTGGGCATCAATTCCAACCACACTAAAGCGCAAGTTGCTTAACATTCTCTTAACATCCTCTAGGGATGCAAAGAGGTTCTATTTCTCTAAGAACTAAGACCAATAGTATCTTCATTTGAGAATGAAGGGTGTCATTAAATTTAGGATTTTTTTATTTCTACCTCTAGTGTGTCTCGAATTTGCAACCCATCCACCCAAATCTTTAAGAAATTCCAAATCAGATAGTGAATTCCTTTCTTCTCCCAGCTTCACCTCCAATTCTCTTATTTCTAGATGCACGTTAGGAGGGACAAAGTTGAAATAGGATGTCACTAACTCATGGGAAAACAATCTCGCACCCCTTTGTATAGGCCAAGCAACACTTCCACCACCCCTTTTTCATCTCTAACATTGCGTTGAAGGGATGATGGATTCATTGAGGGGTTGATTGAAATTGCTAAAGGGATTTCCCCTACCTGCAAAAGGATAGGAAAACCAGACTATATCTTCATTGACCAGGTCAAGAAACCAACACACCGAGTCATCACAATAGCCACAAATGAAATGACTATACTTGGAAAGTAGACCATCAACATAAATGGGAGGCGACACAAACTCCACACTAGGATTTAAATCCTCCACCATTTCACCAATACAACACCCATTCCCAACTCTAGACAAGTAATGAACACATAACCAAAGGTCCGCAACCCAACTCTTTAACCCAAGCTCACTACCACAAGAGGCCAGCACAACCCTCCATAAAATACCACTAATGACAACCACGCACGACCCAACATAGAGAGAGCCTACTAACAAAACCCCAGGCCAAAGGCCAAGCATAAAGAAGACTCTCAATTCTAGAAATATAAACAATCCAGGGCTGAGAAAGACACACCCAAGACAACGAAAAAACTTAGAGTAAACGAAAAACAATAAGCTCACTGAGACATAAAGCCAAGACAGAGGACCAGAACTTACAATCCCAATTTTATAGTCCATAAGGAAGAGCTCACCACCATGTCAACTAGCGCAAAGCTTTTGCCTAGAACATCGCCTTCACGTACCATATACGAGATGATCTTTGTTACTCCCTCCCCATAGGAATAACCCTCAGAAAATAGACACCATGAGAGCCCCCACAAACTAGTACTCAGACGATATGCTACACGAGGCTGAGGAATAAACCCCGACTTTCACAATCTCTTTCTTGCTACATGTCATCACTCGAAATCACCTCCAAAGATTTAATAACATGCTCATGCATGCGAGAGAGATGTTGTGTAGTCCCACATTAAATAAGAATATAAATACCGAAAAGTGATAAACACAAAAACCCAAGCCTTGTTCTATTCGCGTTAACACCTCCATCAAACAATACATATATATATGACCCACATTCAGCATATCTTATATCTCTTAATATCTTATATCTCTTTTTAATTTAAATTTTGTGAACATTAAATTTTTAATTTAATTTATCTAAAAATTTAACTTAACATCTCCCAATGGATTAGCACAAAAAAAATTGAACTATTAATTATTATAATCTTTCATTATTATTGTTTTATTTGAAAATAAAATATTGATATTTTCAAAACATAATAATATCATTAAACCATAGAAAAACATTATTTTTTTAATAAATCCATATTTAAATCTATTAAAAATATATATAAATTTCAACCATTCAAAAAAATTACTAATTTAAATTTAATATTTATTTATCATACATCTTTTAAGTTAAAATTATATTTTTTTCCAAATTTTTTCTATTTCTCAAAGATTTTAATATTTTCCAAATTCCAAATTCAAAATACTCTTTCAAAAACTTATTATTTTCTTTCTTGGTACAGAATACAAATCTCTTTCATGCTGCAAGTAAAAATGAAAACATAATATCGAACCCTAGCACCATTATTAAAATGGCTTGGACGACCATCGGAACCAACACGTGGCTCTCTCTCTCACATTATATGCTAATGTGGGGCACGGCTCTCTCTTCCACTATATGCCAATGTGGTGTAGGGCTCTCTCTAACATTATATGCTAGTGTGGGGGCATGGCCTGTTATTTATTCACCGATTTGAGTCAATCATTTTATCGTTATCTATTAGAAAACCAGATCTGCTGAGAATACACATAATCTATTTAGCTAATACGTACGTGGGAATCTCAAGATTCTCCTGCTGCACGTGTTTGAAAGCGCCAAACATGGCCCGGATTTTGACAAAATCACCGCTCCATCTTGAAGAATATTGAATATTCCACCATTTGCTGTTTGAATTGTTTATGTTTCAGGCATGGCTGCTTGTGAATTCTTTATGTTGCCGCCATGGCTGCTTGTGAATTCTTTATGGTTCAGCCATGGCTGCTTGTGGCGTCCGATTCCTTTCGCCGGAGCAGCCGCCGCCAACAGTGCCGTCAGACACTCCGAGCAAAAATCTCACGCCAGAATGAATTTATAATTAACTAATGAAAAGAAAAATAAAAATAAAAATTCCACGCGCAGCCCGGGAGTGCATCCACCTGTCACCGAGTGGCTCCTCCACATGTCAATTTCACAAATAAATAAATATGGGATTTGCCATAATAAAAAGGCGATTAGTATAGCTGTAGATGCCACCTACCTGTAAAAGTCTTTCTTTATGTCAAACTCCATGGGATATGTGAGGGATTTTAGGTAGACTTTGTCTTCATGCAGGTATATCTAGAGTTAAGGGTTGACCCATGTCTTGTCCTATTTTCAAAGTTATATATATATATGTGTGTGGGGATAGAGTTGAGGTATGTGCAATTTAATTAAATAATAACCTAGGAATGTTAATGTTTTATTGTGTATAATGACAGGTGGGTAAAGATGTAAAAATGGGTTATATTTGTTTGAATATAATTTTAAAGTGGTATAAAGATAAAGAAATTTTGATACAATGTTAAGATTTTTAATTTGTTTAATATAAAATAATATTTACAAATAAAAATAATCATTCAAATCCATATAAATAAGAATTATAGCATTATTATGTTTTTTTAATGTAAAATTTTCAAGGTATTAAATATTTATATCACTCAATACAAAAGATGAAAATGAATTTTAAAGTATGCTTTATTTTAGTTGTTATATTTATATTTTTAAAAAAATTACAAAGACATCATATCAAAGAAAAAAGATTTATTTTCTTTTGAGGTTAACAATACATAGTTTTTCCGGGTACATTTATAATTAAAAAAAAAAAACATAAATATTATACAAATGCCGAAAGCCTTATTCTCTTCTAAGGTTGGTAACACATAGCTTTTTTCTTGGAATTCCAAGTATAAAACATCATTTTATTATCTATATCAACTTATCTTTTGTTCCTTGTTGTTATAATGGATTGCATTAACATGGATGAGCTAGTGCCTAAGTCTCACTAATTATGAAAATCACTATCAAAACCTTTAGTGGGTCCACTTTTCCACACATCCCATTTTATTAATTGAGATTTTAGTGGGTCACTTTTTGGTCACAGGTCCCTATGACCTTTGGGTAACTTGATTCATTGATCTTTATTAGCCATCAACCAACCCTTTCATTTTTGGGGGGTTTATTGACCTTCTCTCCACACTTTTGAAAAGAAGTCACAAAGGTCAACAACAATCATCTTGATAAAATGGTATTTATTACTTTTGTTTTATTTTGATTCTTTCTACAAACTCTAAAAGAGGGATTCCAAGGATGAGTAAGATCATCGTGAATTCAATGATCTCCTTTAACTTTGGGACCTTTTTCCAATTTAAATTCCACCTCTTTTTGCAATAGACATTATATCTTTTTTAATATTTTTATTGAATTGAAATAGTTATACTTTCATTAACATCATTTAAAGAAAGATACTAATTTTTCATCTCATATCTTATTTTTTTCCTTATCCCAACATTCAAAACATAACACCCTTAAATCTTCACCCTATTTACATCTATGAACATGTAACCTTATTTACACAATATTCTTTTGAGTACCTCTATCTAAAAAGTGTCTTTTGATCCTATCTGAATTTTATACAAACAAACTAATATAATAACAAAATATTCTTTTATTAATATAAAATTATTTAATTCCTATAAATTCTCTTAAATTAAATTTGATTTCTTATTAATAAATAAAACATCCCAACCCTTATATTATTACCAAAAAAATAAAATAAAGTCTATCTACAAAATAGTTTTCTATCATACTTATTAATTTTATTTCCTTTTTATACCAACAAACTCATACTAAAAAACAATAATGATAAAATTTTATTTTCTTTAATATAAAATTATACTTGTCATTAATTCTATTTGATTTTTTATACCAACAAACTAACAAAAAAACCATAATAATAAAATTTTATTTTTATTAATATAAAATTGCTTAATCCATATAAATTCTCTTAAATTAATTCTTATATTTCTAATTAAAAAATAAAACATCCCAAACCCTATATTACTACATCAAAAGAGC
The DNA here is from genome assembly GCA_031772625.1 of Pinus tabuliformis. Classification (NCBI taxonomy): domain Eukaryota; kingdom Viridiplantae; phylum Streptophyta; class Pinopsida; order Pinales; family Pinaceae; genus Pinus; species Pinus tabuliformis. The sequence goes on along the minus strand of CM062815.1, from coordinate 199,625,205 downwards.
CTAAGTAGTCCTCTATAATGCTTTTAGCCTAGTGCATGGATCCCAAAGAGGCTATTATTATAAATGGGAGGCATCCAACCTCTTTGACTTTAATGAAACCCCTTTCAATATCAATATCAATATCGCTTTGTATTATCGGTGGCCAGCTCCATGTTATATGTACAAAATTTCATCAAATCTCCACGGAGGTTGTAAAAATATACCTCGTATATCCTCTTATCAGAATTTAAATAACAAAGGTAGGATTCGGCTGATAAATTAGATCACTAAAATCTTAATTTATTTCTCAACAAAATGGACTTCTAATTTAAATAACAAATGTAGGATTCGGCTGATAAATTAGATCATTAAAATCTTAATTTATTTCTCAACAAAATGGACTTCTATTAATCTTATCGACTCCCTTCAGATCCCTCGTATATGTTTTTCGATGTGAATTATTTGACTTGCGACGGATTTTCCTTTTGTTTTGGAATATGTTGTCCCATTCTCCAACTATGTCCATATCATATTTTTCTAACATAAAGAATCTTCCCTAATGTTTCTTATTTATTATTCCATAATAGATAAGAATATTTCCAAATATATTTCCAAATGGTTCATATGTATTGTTACATAATACATATTTAATATAATATAATATAATTCATTTGATAAGGCACAATTTGCAAAAGGGTGATATATAGAAAAAGAATGAGAGTTCAAACATAATTTTGTTTTTTTATAGCACTTATATTAATCATGAGATTAAATTTATAATTTGGAAATCAAATTAGAATGATACTCTAAATGTTTCATATTTAATGTTACATAATTTATATTTAATGTAATTCATTTTATAAGGGACATAATCATGAGATTAGATTTATATTTTGGATATTAAATTAGATTGATAGTCCAAATGTTTCATATTTAATGTTATATAATTCATATTTCATGTAATTTATTTTATAAGACACAAAGGCAAAGGGTGGTACATTGGAAAAAAATTGAGAGATTGAACATAATTTTGTGTTTTAAGCATTTATATTATTCATGAGACTAATTTGGAAGTCAAATTGGATTTGTAGTCATTTGAGGTGATTTTGAATATATATATTTTTTAAATAAAATTTATAAAATTTTAGTTTTTTAAGGAAAATTTATTGCGAAATAGTTTTTTCTGAAATCTATCTAGCATATGCATATACAAACAATTCCATCATTTAGTAGATCCATAATTCTTTGAGATAAATATAGGGAATTTCTAATATAAGAACATAGATATATATATCACTAAATACAAAACTTAACCTAATTAGGCGCATAAGTTTCTTCTCTCAATTTTGGTTACAATTTATTTTCTTTTTATTTGAGTATGAATAATTCTCCACAATTACTAAAAAATATTGAGGAGATACCAATAAAGTATCTCTAGAAAGTCATTATGAATATATAGAATCATTTGAGAAACATAAGGAAAAAGAGAGAAGTCAAATTTCAAACAATATTAGAGGTAGTGGTCAAGAATTAGTTTGCATCCTTTGAAGACAAATTCAAAAACACATAGTCAATAAAATTATAGGTTTGGAGAATAAACTATATAAAATGGAGTTTAGTGTACTAGAAATAAAGAAAATCCAAGAAAATAAACATTCAATGCAAAAATAAGTGGTCGATAATTAAAAAAATATTAAAATAAAAAGCATTATTAAAGACCTAGAAGAAATGTTATATAATAACTTGGCCCAAAATAGTCTAAAAAGTAAATGGATGTCTTGAAATCTATCAAAGAGGGAATAAACAAGTTTTTAATGTTAGAAAAAGAGTGTACAAAAGATCCTTGAACCTCATAATCATTAGTTTGAAATAGGGGAAAGAAGGACATGCTAGTTCTAGTCAAGGATGAAATACAAAATACACTACAAATTGAAACAACTTGTCTCATAGAAGTAAGAAGCTAGGAAAAATAATTGAGCATAAAATAAGTTAAATTGTGTTAATGTAAGTTCCAATGACCATAAATTTTGCACACTTTGTAAAAATATAAATCTAAAATGTTAAGGAATATTTATAAATAAAGAACTCATTTCAAAAGATAAATACAAATGAAGTGTGAAGCTCAAAAGGTAAAAGAATCTAGGAAGGAAGAAAAATGGGCAATATTTAGAAACAAAAAAGATGTAATTAGCAATAGATATCAAAAAGATAATAACATTACTAAGAATTTGGGACACTAAATCCTCTTCTACAACTATCATTTCTTTCCATGCAGCCAAGGCCCCATGTAAGTTGAATCCTAAGTAAAATTGATATTATATTTCTTATTGAAACTTGGGAGCATGAAGAATGCAAAGTCCCTAACATAGGATGATTTGTCTTGTTTGGTATATAATAAGAAATCTTACCACAATGGGATTAAAGGTATATCCTGTTATGTAAAGAAAAATAGTTTACCTCATATTAGGCTTCGAAAGGAAAACTCTTTAAATTAATACATGTGGATATATTTTACATATTGATGATAAGAATCATTATATAATAATATGGTTATTTTTTCCTATTAATTATACCTTTTATAAGAAAAAAAATCTAGATAAAAAATTGATATGATTCTTGGGGGCTACGATCTAGAAGGTTTGAATGATGAGAGAGTAGGAGAAAAAACAAACATATCTACCATTAAACTAATCATAAGAAAAATGATAAAAATACAACAACTAAATACATCACAAAAATGTGAAAAGAGATAGAGAGAATTAGAGAAGAATGATTCCATTAAGAAAATCCATTACATGCAATGAGGTCAATTTTGGGACCTCTCCTTCCTGACCTCCACTCTCATCACATTTCCTTCAAATAAGGTGTCTTGTTGGAAAAGTCAACTTTTGTTAGGTTTTACTCCATTAATTATATATCTTTGAAGTTCCCTTTATAATTAAAATATGAATTTATGACTTATGCATCTGAACTTAGACTATAATCCCCCATAAGATTTGGATTAATATTCCCCCTTAGAAAGTGATGGTCCACATCATTCACCCATGTTAAAAGCTTAATAATCCATTATGTTCACTATACTATCATGATTACAATTTGTTGTGAGTAAATGAAGAGAAAGGTTTTGTTTGGCTAACCCTTAACTATGGGTTTGTGGATGACCCATAAGCATCATGATTACAATGTGCCAAATGCCAATGAAGAGAATGGCATTGTGTGGTTAACCCATAGCTGTGGTTTTGTGGTTTTCCCATAATTGATTTAGAAATAATAAGCTCGAAGAAGGTTTTTTTGTGGTTTGCCCATAATCTTTGTTTTATTTATTTTATTTTCTTTTCTTTCTAACAATGGACCTCTTGTTGCACCTTCGCAGATAATGTTTTGTTATAGGTGATGAAATAAAATTATGTTAAATACCCATTTGAGGTATTAAGCATACTTTTCCATTGATATAAGATACTTTCTTTGTAATGATCTGTGGAGTGAGAAAATCATCCTTGAAACTCAAGGTATGTGTGGTTGTGTTGTTTTACAGAGATGTGTGACTTATATTTATGATATCCCTTAAAGAAGTAACTGGAATCAAATTCTTATATAAGACTCTTTTGAGATAATAAAAAATCCTTTAAAATGAGTTATTATGCACCCTATAAAATTATTTATAGTGGTCATGGCACCATCATGAAGTTTATTGAAGATTATTACTCTACATTCCGTCCATTATTATGTTTATATGGTAGCCATACCATTGTGGATAAGTTGAAAAATGACATAATTGAGGTCACCAAAGCATCTAGATGTTGCATGTAGATTTTTTAATCTATGGCATGGTTGTATAAATTTGCAATAATGTTGAATATGAGAACACTGAGTGTAGAGGGCCACAAAATATGCTAAGGATTTGTAGAGAAAGATTCTATAGAGGTCATGTAACCTTTGTGGGAAGCATGAAAACCCCAAAATTTCTAAAATGTTATATATCAATGATGTGGTGGATCCATGTAAGGATGTTCCTACTATGGTGAATGAAGGTCTAAGGGTAGAAAGACCTTGTAAGGCTTGTAAAATAGCTATGATACTTACAATTATGGCCCAACAAATGGATTCCAAGGTGCTAAAAGGAGGGTGGAGATCACTTCAAGAATTGGAAAGAAAAATATCATTCAACCCATGGTTCCAATGGAGTGGTAACCTACTATGATACCAATGATTCAAATATTGGGGACTAAGAGCCAAAAGGATTCGGAATGTCGAGATAGGAGGAGAGAAAAAGCACATATCTATGATGAAACTAATCATAAGATCATTGATAAAAATGCACAAACTTCATGCAGCATAAAAATTTTGATGAAAGAGAGAAAGAGAAATAATTGGAGAAGAAGGTCTCCATTAAAAAAAACTATCACATGTAATAAGTCCAATATTGGGACCTCTCCTTCTTGACCTCCACTCTCATCCCATTTCCTTCTTATAAGGTGTCTTGTTGATGGAGTCAACATTTAATCAGGTTTGACTCCATCAGTTACATATCTATCAAGCTCCCTTTTACATTAGAATATGATTTATGACTTGTGTATTCAAACTTAGATTATAAGCTCCCATAAGATTCATACATAAAATGTGCTTAAAGTGACTTAAAATAGGTTGAAAATAGCAACAAGCAATGCTAAATATAGAAGTGCTAAATTTAGTATTGCTATAAATAGCATTTCAGGATACCTTCCTATTTAGTTAGTCCCTGAACTAAAATAGAGAAGTAAAATTTGAATTTGATCTTAGCAGTTGTTTGTAAAATAATTATTTAATTCATCTTGAGTTAATTAGTTATAGAAAATCAAACATGAAGTCTATGTGGAGACATGCAACAATTTCTCCATTGATTGAGGAATTTATCCATCAGTTAAAGAGATAAGGATGAGTTGTAATTAGTTGGCTCAGTTAACTGAGTCAAGTCTAGTTAGATTAGTTCAAACAGTTTGTTGAATTAATTGTGAGTTCAGTTAGTTAATGCATGCATGCATGTAATTGTTGCACTTCAGATAATTGAATATTCTCTCATAAATAACTCATGCATGTCAGTTCAGACAGAGACCCAGTTGAGATCAGATGGAGGGACACTGTACTATTAGTTGCATGAATATTCCATTATGAATATCTCTTGCATGCAGAAGGAATTCATTCCTTGGAGATTGCATAGTTACTTCTTCAGTTTAGTGAATGTGTGATGAGGCCAATCACACAGGTGGAATCATTGGACCACAAGAAAAACTGCGCAAGGAAATAGGAGGCTTGGAGGGCTGAGGGAAGGCATATCTAGTGTCTATTCAGCCTGTGAGCTATATTATTTTTTTGCAGAGAGAGCAGGATAGCTTGTGACCTGATTCTTTTTGTAACTTGAACATATTTCCACTTGTATGATAATACAAAGATTGAGGTTTTAGGCTGAGGCTTTCCCCGGGTTATGCTTCTATGTTCATGTGTGATTGATTTCTCATTCTCAGTTATATGTATTCTAATTGATCTTGCTCATATTCGATTAAACTTCCGCAAAGTTTGGTGTACAAGTAGATCTTATATTTCACTTTAGTATATTGCATAATCTATTGATCTACAGTGGGAATTTCTACAACATTCATAGGTTGAGAAATTAAGGTTGTATCATCTTTAGAAGACTTTAATTTTAAAATAGTAACAGAAAGATGTTATATTGAACAATAATTCCAACCGTAATCCTTTATATCTATATGAAGACCTCGTTTTAGCTAACCGATACAAAAGAAACTTTGACGAGATGGCCAAGAATTTGTTTGCATCCAAGATAATTAATCATTTTAGTTCTCAAGATATGAGAATTTTTTATGCCATAATAAAGTGTTTGAAATCTAGATGGGTGACTTATCCTCATGGATTTGACAACAATTCCATAGATTATGTGATATCTGATATCCCCATTTACAAAAAGATAGTAAATTTTGACATCTTAAAAACCCATGAGCTTGAATTGAATCATTGAATGTTAACCATTACTATAAATTTTATTAGAGACTAAGGCCACATAGAAGAGAATTATAATAACAAAAGCACTTGATCTTCAACAAGAGGAAAGATAATGGTTTTCTATAGGATTTAAATAATGACTTAAATATCCAATAAATTAAGGACAATATTGAAAGCCTCTATCACAACTTTATGCTAACCCTCTCTACAAAATTAAAAACATCTCTATTAAGGTGTCAAGAAAAAATGAAAATAGATTAATCAACCCTTGTTATGATACAATGTAATATTGCTAGAAAACCCATTAGGGATGCTTTTAATGTATCCCTAAAATCTAATAAGATAAATAGATTCAATGCCTTGATTAAAATAAAAAATAACGTCATCTATAAATAGAAAGCAAGAGAACCTTTTACATTTCTATAAGTTATATCTTATGAAATTATAGAGGTAATTTTTAACTTGTAGATTTATAAATAACAACATGACTCCTTTTACAAACGATATTTCCTACCTAAAAAAGCTTTACGAATCCCCTAATTCCATGAACAACATTTGAATCCTTTTTATAAAGAAATATTTTTTTCCTTTAGATGGCATGGAGATTAGAGTTAATAACCTCACAAAATACAATGCTAAGGACATTGAAGGCTATCAAGATTAAATCCTAAAAAATGGAGGGAGCATCCTTATCCCTTACATTCACAAACTCTTCAATTTACTAGTCAAGAACGGTTTCCATAAACCATGGATTCGAAGTCTCATTATTTATATTTTTAGAAGTGAGGATAAAGTAATACCTCTAATTATTGTACAATTATGTTCACCTTTGTTTTAGCCAAGTTATGTATACATATTCTAGAAAATATATATTTAGCATATGGCTGGAAATTCTTGGAAAAAAGAGCTCTTGGCCAAGTTGTATAGTAGGATCTATTATTCAACTATGACCACCATGTTATGTTTGGTATCATCAAATAGGATTTTTTCAAATAGAGTAAATATCATGTATTACTTCATTGAATTTAGAAAAGTGTTTAACATAATTCCTAGAACTAACTTCCAAAATTGATTAGAAGAGATAAAAGTTCCATTTGAGTTGATAGTTATCATGATAAGGCTATATAAGAATATTATTTCCAAATTTTGGAATATTGAGAGATGGTCAAAGGAATTCATTCTAATCTAGGAGTTAACCAAGGTTGTCCCATGTCCCCTACCCTTTTTGGCATATACATAAATAAGTTAGAGGGTTTCTTGGAAGAATCAAGCTGCATATACACATATCTAGCTATAATATCATCATCCTTATTCTTCATGTTGATGATATGATTCTTATGGAAAATATTCGTTATGATATCTACAAGAAACTAAATACCCTCAACGATATTTTCTCTATGATGGGAAAGACTATTAACACTAATAAAGAAAATATTATGATAATCAAATCCAAACAATTCAAATATGATTATCTCATCTGTGACAACCATAACATAGAGGAAGCGACTTCATACAAATATATCAAAATAAATCTTCTTTATAAGCTGAATTGGAATCATAGCTTTTAGAAAAGGATAATTGGAGGATTAAAATATTATTATGGACTTAAAACAACTGTAAAGTAATGGACCTTTTTCTTTGGGATAAGAAGAAACTCCTTTTTAAGAATATCATCACTCTTGTTATCTTACATGTGTGTGAAGCTTGAGGTTTTATCATCTCTATAGAGTCATGGAGAAAGATAGGGAAAATCCAAAAGACTTTACAATAAATACTCTTCAAATTAAAGGAAATACACACTATCTCATCCTCCTCATAGAATCACCATAGAAGTGAGTCTTTACACTAATAAAGAGCATGGCTATGACTAGGTACTTAATGTATAATAACAAGATGGACAACATCAAAGACAAGTTAATTCCTAATGTTGCTTCAAAATCTAGTTAAGACCACCTATGGCTTAAGCAAGGTTCGCATAAAGATGTCATTTTTTGGCTAAAACATTGAGAGATTGAGGAAGAGGCCTCTCTACATAATAATGATATTATTTAAAATATTATCACATATGAATTTAAGAAGAAATCATGGTGCAACAAAGAATTGGAGGATAAGAGAAAATTAAGATCCTACATGGAGGTGATCAACCTTAATCTAGAACAAAAACAATATCTCTCTATTTTGACTAGGATAAAGAAGAAAATGAATATTTCTAAAATAAGAACAAATTTTGATGAGATCCATAGTGAAACAGGGTGTTGGAGAATTCGTAAAACATTGTGAATTGGAAAAAATTGTCATCTTTGTGACGCTAAGAGTGTTGAACATGAAAAAAATTTCTTCTAGATTGCTTTGCATACACCCACATTAAAACTAAATCAAAATAATTTTACAATTAACTTTCTAACGTCTTAACTCATCAAGAGTATAATGATTTAGGAATGCTTCTCTTAATGATTTTGAGTAGAAAAGTTCAATTCTAAAGTGGAAAAATCATTTCTTTGCCTTTTCCTTGCCCTCTTTTAAAGATATGATAAACCAATGTTGGCGTCATTTGATGTTAATCACCACCATAATAATCATCGATATATTTTTAAAAAGGGAATGAAAAAAACTTTATACCATTCAAATAATTTTTCATTCTAAAATTACATTCATATCCTTATTAATGATGAGTGATGAGTTTGTTGGTAGTGTGTTTGTGAAAAGACATTTACATAATTGAAAAATATATAATAAAAATAGTCATTTATTTTAACTTTTAATTCATTAGATATAAATAAATAAGAAACATATAGATTTATAAATCTATATGTCTAAAACATAATATTAAAATAAAATTTTGTTACTTTCTATATCAATTTTGTTTTTATCTTATCTTTTCAGACATGTAACCACTCATTTTTCATATTTTGAACTGAACTATGATCGTAAGGTATCAACACTTATTTGTTAAGAGGAATTTTGGTTAATATAATTAGATGTATTTATCTATTAACTGAAATGGTTATAGTTTGTATCAAGAATTTTTGCACCCACACCATATAGCATTGTAATGCAATAAAAAATGGGGCTTACTAGAAGCTAGCATTTTAAGAGGTATTAAAATATCAAAATTACCCTTTATAAATTGATTTTTTTTACATAGTTGGAAATACAACAAATAACATTGCTAGCATATATCCTAACTATTTATTAACTAGAATGGTTATAGTTTGTATCAATAATTTGTTGCAACCACACCATATAACATTGTAATGCAATAAAAAAAAGGGAACTTACTAGAAGCTAGCATTTTAAGAGGTCTTAAAATATCAAAACCACCTTTTATAAATTGAGTTGTTTTTACATCGTCGCAAATACAATAAATAACATTTCTATTATATATCCTAACAAATTAACCTAGAATTAGAATTACCTTGCATAACATTAAAACACATGAGATTAAAAAAATATGTGGCTACTTAAGGGTTCCTACTTGATGGCTACTTGTAGTTAATGATCCTAATTTCCATGTCTCAATCTCCTTGATTTCCTTGATTTTATTGTATTCCTTCCTCATATTTGATTATAACCAAGGTAGATTGGCATGCTTAAATGGGAGGTTAGAATTGGGATCTCCTCTTGTAACTTAAAATTAATCCAATATTATAAGTATTTAGTTGAAATATGTCAATTGGGTTTATCTTAAGTAGTGGGGGAATGGTTGTTATCCTCCCCACTCAAGTTCAAATCATACAAGTGACATGTTGAGCTCATCATTTTGATCCTTGTTCATTTTATGGCTTTGAGCCCTATGCAATAGCTTACCCTTTCCTATGCGTTAGAGGGTGGGGTTCTTTATTACATTAAAATTTTATTTATATGAAATACATTAATTAAAGACAAGTTTTATATGCAATTGCTAATATATGGTATTTATTATTGTTGATGCTGATTCTAAATCCTAATACGTACCAAAGTGGATTGACACTTAGAGCAATTGTCATAAAATGAAATATTAATAAGGAGGTATTTTGTATTTTTAGTTTGCTTTCTAGATGATAGTGAATACATATAGTGAATATAAGATAAGGTGTTCTCTAAAATTGCTTCTAATTTTAGCCAAAACCTTCACCTTTGGCTCAAGTGGGGATGGCATAAGGATGCATAGTCTTAGCTACACCATTGGTCAATAAAAGAGGAATTCATTTGTAGAATAAGGATAATATTAAAAAATACTATTACATCAAAACTTAGGAGAAATTATGGGGTCATAGGGAGTAAGAGGGAAAAAGTAAACTAAGATGTTATTAGGAGGTCATCAAATCTAATCTCAAAAAAAAAAAAATATCTCTTTGTCATGACTAATGTAAGAAGAAATCAACATTTCTAAAATAAAGAAAAATTCTTATGAGATTCATAATGAAACTGAGCATTGTTCAATTCCTAAAAGGACCATGGGATGAAATATTATATCACCTTTAAGACACAAAGAGGTTTGAACATGAAAATAACTTTCTCTTAGATTATCTATATTTACACCAATAAGCGTACCTATTTCAACTCAAAGTGGATGTAGACTTACAATTTTATTTATTTATTTCAACTCACAGTGGATGTAGGCTTTGATGGCACCAATTTCAACCATTTCTTTTCTCTTGAGTGTTACATAGACATATTTAATTTAATAATTAAATTAAAATTGAATTGCTACTTCTATTCCTTTTCCCTCGTGGTTGTTCATTGCTTCAATCCATGAAGATAACCAGAAGAGTTTTCAGCAATATGTGCTTGGAATGGTGGAGGAAGGATTGATTCATTATATCCCCTCCAATCCTCATGCTCTCCCAATCTATGCATCTGCATACGTGTTATGTATTGTGACTTGACATCTTGATATGGAGGTTGATATGAAATTTTCAGGTAACCATTTTTCTATGGAAAAAGGAAATAAGAATAACAAGAAGAGAATTCCTCCTTTCTTCTGTTCCTCATTGGCCCATGTTGTCACATCCTCAAGCTCATCAATTAAATACATTCATTTCTATCATTGAAAACAATAATCCAAAATTGTAAGCATCGAAATGGACGGTTGAAGATACGTGGAGTTCCCATGCTCGTCCCCGCCATATATTCCAACAAACAGTCTTTCAAAGTAAAATAAGATCAATATTTTCTTCATCATGTTGTATTAATTTGTTGGCTTCTAGGTTATACCTCTCAAAAATGTATTTATACTATTATTAGCTAATTTTCTAAGGGGTTTTAATTATTTTAATCAAAGTTAAAATAATTGTTATAATGATAAATGTTCATGAAATTTAAAAGAATGGTTGTAATGATATATGTTATTTAAATTAATTTAAAATAATTAATGATTTTCATTGTTCAAGTTCCAAGAATGTTGAGGATACAACTCCAATAGTTTTTGAAAATCCACTTCATATTTTTCAACTGCAAATCTAATGGTTTAAAGATAACATGCATATCAACATATATCAACCACATTTTATTAATGTGACTGTGCTAGTATACTCACATTCAATCTAATTTTCAAAATATTTGTCACACTACCAACCTTCTTGACCTTTTAAGTTATCAAAACTATAGTGATATTGGAATTCCTCTCCTAATGCTTTTTTAATATAGAAATTCTGAGTAATATCTTACCTTCTTAAGGTCCAATAGACAGTATTAGTCTTAGTGGACACTAATCATAATCATCATAATCATCATATATAACTAAACATAAAGTTACTTTTTTCATATATTGTATAATATTTTTTGAAACTTTTATCAATGCTTTAATACCATAAAGCCTAAGAACTTCCACTAGAAATAACCCTCTCCATTACTAACAAATCTTGAATGCATTTACTTCAAAATGGAATTGAACCAAAAATACCTCACATTATAGTCCATAAAACATTTAAAAAGCCTAACATGTCATGCATTATAGTCCCAAATATACATGACCATAACTTCAAGTAAGTTAGAACTTACTAATGAGCACCCATATCAATCCATATATCAACATATGTATTCAAATGAAAGAAAAATATATTCCCCAAACCCCTTATAAATAAATAAAATACATATGCCACAGATAGTGCTCAATAAAACAATGAATACTCATATTCAAAGGAGCCACCACCCTCATCCTCCCAAACATGTCTTTGGCATGTTGCCATCAACAATCTATCTATAAACAATATATTCATCATTTCATATGTTTCGTTATAAAATTGATGAGAAAACATATGAGTAAAACTAGAAATTATTATTTGGATTTCCTAAAAAATGAGCCTCAACAGGAAAATTTCTAAAGAACGTAACCCCTATGTGTCATTAATCACCACAAGGGAGTCACTAAAAAATTGTATTCTGTGGACAATTTTTGTTGTTTCAAGCACAATAATTAATATTAGATCCATTATCTTTGTAAAATTATTTTAGCCTCTTCCTATTCTATCTTTAAGCATTAATACATGTGCTTTCCTTGAAAGGAATACATCACCATCCTTACCAACTTGTGGATCTCCTTGAGAAGCACCATGAAAATAAGACCAAGCTCTTGATTTATCCACCTCTTCCATAACAATTTATATTGGAGGATTATAATATCTTTTTATTATTTAAAACTACATAGTTGGACTGAAATTATCATCAAATAGACCATCATTCTTAGAGAGCCAAATACCCCATGAAATAATTATTGAAAAATCTTGAATATTTTAACATTCGTATTGTCACACTAATTCCTCATACAATGTTTTAATGAAGTACCTCTCTATAAATATTTAAGTCCAATAATGGATTCTACTTCTTTAATTATCTAAATAGCAATGTTGAAAAATAAAAGAAAAAATGTATAATAGAATCCTTACCTTCATTGCAAAGTGAATACCTATTAGCACCATGTCTACTAATGTTTTGTGAATTATCCTAAGTAAGAACCATGATTTTGAGCACCAAACACACAAAAATCCTCGTCTTAAGAGGGATTTGGATTTCCATATAATCATATAACATTACTATGGATTCACAAGAAGACCATCCTTGCATATAACCTTATAACCTAGTTTATGAAATTAATGTACCCTTCCCAAATTATAAAATCCTCATTATGTAAACCAGTTATTATTTTTTTCCACTCTTGCTTTGTGAAGAATCCATTTTCATCCAAAGAATTCACCATATTTCCTAAGAGTATAATTTTCAGCATAGGCTATGTAGGAGTCCTCTCCCAGTCTAAATATATTCCCCTTTCCCACCTTCCATACAGGACACCTGCTAATCAATGCAAATTCCAGTGCTACTACCTTTCACATGGTGGAAGCATTATGAAAAGACTTGATAAGTTTCTTAATCCCATCTTCAACATTATCAGGATCTAAAAATTCTTGAACACAACTCGGCCCCAAAGGCCCTTAATTTTAATAAATCTCCACTAACAATTTTCATCCATGAATTTTGAAAATTAATAAATAGTTTTTTATTCCCCACTTTCCAAATGCCTAAATATTTTGATTTTCTTCCATTTAACCCATGTCATACCATGATTTTACCTATATCTTGGCCAAAAAAATTTGAAAATAGTTCTCTTTATATTCTCAATAAAATCATCTTTCTTAATGAATTCTAGACTCATCCAAAGAAATAGAATGGAATCTGATATAGACTTGGGTAGCAAAAGAATTCCCCCCATGAAAATGTTTTATTGCACTAGATATAAGACCTTTTTTAATCTATTCCACAAGCCAATCCCAATCTTTGTTAACATATTCATTGGGTTTTATATAAAAAACAAGGTACTTTAAGCCATTATTTAACAAAATAAATTGTAAATGGAATAATCCAGAAGGAAACCTTACATTATCATCATCAATCCCCCAAAATCATATTGTTGACTTACCTACACTAATCTTCACTTCTATTGCAATATAATATAAATCTATTATCTCTTTCACTTTTGGACAATATCTTCTATGTAGTTCATAGAAAATTAGTATATAATCCATAAATTGTAGATGATATAGTAATAATTAACCTCCCATTTTGATACTCTTTATTCAACTTGTTCTCTTTACCTCCAATAATTCCCTAAAACGTTTAGCCACAATGACAAAAAGTAGGGGTGATAGAGGGCACTACTATCTTAGCCCCTTATTAAGGGTAACAAAGGAAAATGTCGATACATTTACCAATATAAAAAAGGACACTAATGTGACACAATTCATCACCCAATTTAGATGATGTACACAAAACCCTTAGTGCATTAACATCATTCTTAAGTAAAGCTAACTAGCCCTATAATAAGCCTTCAAAATATCTATTTTAATTAGCATAGCTTGTAGTACTTTAATAATAATGGAAATTAGTCCCTTTTTAGATACAAATGTATATTTACATGTGTTTGTGTACGATGAAATCAAACTATTAATTAGAAATATAAACATATAAAACTCTTTACTCTCATAGTTGTGAATTTTACACAACTTTATAAATACAATTACACAAATAAATGGATCTGAGTTATTCAAATGAGGTAGGACCATCAAAATAGGGAATAGGGATTTCAAAGGAGAGTTAAGTTCTGCTAGTATCCTCCCTAGATCTCTAGATGCCTTTATCACTCTCATTAAATCCTCTCCAATGGTCTTAAACAACCTCAAGAAAAACTCCATAGGACTTCAATCAAAACACAATTTATTTTTCCTTTTATAATGAATGAAGAACCATTTGTAACTCCTATTCCTCTAGTAATAATGCATTATCCTCCTTAGCGAAAAATCTAGGAAAATATGTTGTCATTTTAACCACATTTTCTATATTAACCTTATTTTCATCTTTGTAAATCTCAATGAAATTTTCAACATCTATTTGAACAGTGTACCAAAACTAGTAACCATAGTCTCATTAAACCTAGTTACCTTCCAAGTATTGTTGAAATTATTCCTATCAATTACATTATGATTAATAAACTTTTGTATTTGTATTCCCTTATTTTCTCCAAACAATTTTGTTTCTAAGACTATAAGTTGCTTCTTTTATTTGATAAGATCTTCTTTCTCCTAATCTCTAAATAGTGAGCCTTATTTTTACACTCATCATTTGGATATCGATCTATCTCTTGATTATATGAACATTCTAACCCTCACTCATAAGATATAAGCCCTAGCTAATCCCATTTTTTTTCTCATGAACCTAATTTAAATCTTCCTATTTGATTTTATTTATTTTTTCTTCAAATTGAAGAGAAAATAAAATGTTTTATAACCCATCAAATGGAACCCATGTTTATTTAACCAACTTAACAAAATCTTCCTCCTCTAGCCAGTTAGGGTTAAGCTCAAAAGGGGCTTTTGAGAAGGATACAAAAGTGATCTAACTCTACACTTAATCGGACTAACTATCTAATCCTCACATATCATTTATTAAATCTTCTAAGAGGAACCTATCCATCCTTTTCAAAATTTATCTCCATCCATTGTCATGTTCCTCCAATTATGTCTCAACTTGCTAGGCTCTACATCATATAGAACCACCTCCTCTATTCTCTTTAAGAAAAAAAATGAGAAAGGATTAAACCGAGATGAGGATATATACACTGAAACACTACTAATACAAACTTTAAGACCGCCACCCACCCCACAACACCACGTCCCCCTCCCCCCCCCACCCCAAGCAAAACCCCTCCCCACCACTACTCCCAAGATGGAATTAGCTTCTCCAATATAATCCATTAAAAAAATCATTTCCCAATAAGGAACACTTCCAGAATATAGAACACAATTATTGAAAAGTATTACATATTTATAAATAGCCTTAGTGTAAAGTTTCCCTCATTATTTCATGAAAATAAAATACATTAAAACCAGAAAAGAAACAAGTCCTACATGTTAACTTTTCATAGGATCTTCTAAAATGGTAATTACTTCTTATGATATCTTATGTTAATATTGTCTTTCATTCAAATTCATCGTAAATAAATTACATATAAGATCTCAACAATATAAATAAAATTCCATTAGGATCATAAAGAGATAGCCAAACAAGAGACACAAGAACTTACTATGGGAAAACCCACATAGGGGAAAAACCAAACAAACCTTTTCTTAAAGATATAATTAAGTTCAATATAGATACATCAAGTCAAACATAAAGTTAAACTAACTAGTAGCATAACCCTAGCCACACCCGTTCAAATTTCCTTCTTATATAAATAAATATTTTCCTTAAACAATTTTCCCCGATCTTCTCATAATTTGACCATATGTCTACCTTAGAATTCATCCTATTCTCTCTACCTCAATAATTAGGCCTTTTGGCTCAAGAATTATGTCTTCTCATGAACTCAAACTTCCATAGGGAATAAGTTTATCCAAGAGCTCAATCTTCCACAAATAATTAACTTCACATAAACAAAAGAAGAGTAATATGACATGTTCCTTATATGTGATCTAAAATGTCCCCCAAATGTTCTAAACTAAGCCTGAGAAGTGATATGAAATTCTTGCTTTGTTTAAGAAGAGTGAATGGCCTATATATAGGCATTCTAAGAACCTGAATGGGTGTGTCTCTTTAGTGGGGTTGACTTCACCTTTTGGAGGGATAGCTTGTCATCTCGAGCCAAAAATTCAACCTTTTGAAATTCAAAATTTATGTTTTGAAATCAACATGAAGAACATTTCTTAAATTAAGCATATTTCAAGGGATAAAGTAAAAGTGACATGAATAACATGCCTTACATAATTCAAGGGACAGAATATTAATTATGAAGACCAACCATAGCTACAAAATTCAACACTCCCTCTTATCTAGGGAGGTATTCATAATGACTATAAAATGTTCTCTTGTTGAAATTTTTCTCTAAGAAAAGGTTATAATAATTCATCATCAACATCAACATCATTTAATTACCTGGTCATCAATTCCGACACGTGATAAATAAACAAAATCAACTAGTTACCATAATTCTGGTTGGTACCTCTGACCTATGGTGCACCATCATCATAATCCTGGTTGGTACTCATGACACATGGTATAACATTAGCATCAACTAGTCGCCATAATTTTGGCCTATCTGACATGTGGTATATAGACTAGCCTTGGTTCACCATCATTCCTTTCAATATATTTGACACATGGTGAATATCCAAAGGAAGCACTCTACCTGAATAATTCTAGGCCTGATGCTAAATGATCTCACTCAACCTATCTAGATATGTATGGGCCCAATGCTGAAAGGCACCCACTCAATTAAGTGATTTTGGGCCTTTAGGACCATTCTTCCTAATTCTAACCAACATTCAATGACATGGGAAGAATTATATTCCTCTACTAAACCATTCTCCTTAAATCCATTCAACATACTTGACATAGGTAGAATTTTTGTCCATGATGCTATCACATCAAAACTTTAGACCATTTTCCCTAATCCTGGTCAACCTCACCTAGGGTGATTGGTTGTCTTTGATGTTGCAATTTCAACCCTGCCTCTTGCTAAGAGATACATGCTCAATCACTTCAAGCTTGTCCTCGAAGTATACAGACTTCATCCTAGGATAGAGGCTTTGTTAGTAATATGCTTAACTGTAGAATAATATTGGATCCATACTACTTCCTTATGTTCCTTGTTTCAATACTGGTTCTCCTTGTGTCTTAACTTGTCAGCATGGTCATCAACTGCACATGATCAAACAATCATGCAAGCAGTTTTTGAAGCCATACTACTTATCAACTTGGTAACCAAGCTACAATATAATTTTTCTATATAGTACTGAGTGTGACATATATTTTCTTCCTACTCATCCAAGAAATCATAACGAATCCCAAACTAAATCAATATCATGATGAGCTCTTTTTGTATTTTGCACTCTCTACACAATCAAAATTTGTGAATCCCTATAGTTGTACTTCATTATTTGAGACATGCCTCAAGCCCTAATTGGTTGTGCCATACCCAACTGTACCATGTTGAACTTCATACCTTGCCTCAACCATAAGCTGGTCAAGTAATTTCTTGTTACCCTAATTGGGTGCTCTTTTTGGAACAAATTATGTTGTGGCAATCCTGGCTACTCCCTCCAACACTTCTACTTTCTATAATATTAGCTATCTAGTCTAACAATGTCAATGACTGTCCATCATCTCTAACTTAGAGGTCAACTTCCTCTGAAGCTAAAACAAGGATCCCTGACCACTCCCTCCATTGTAGAAGCAATTATTTCTACCACAGTTGCTCCCTCTAACACATGAGTCCTTCTATTTCCATGAAATCATATAGAATAAACTTTTATCCATAAATCCAAATCTTAGGTGCAATATTTTATATGCAAGCAGAATACTTCTTTATGACCCTCAAATCCTTGAGGTGGTTCCATTTGTACTTCTTCGTCAAATTCTTCATGGTGAAAAATCACCTCTAAATCCATATAATGTAATTCCGTTACTAAAGAAATAATAATTCTAATAGAATTGCACTAGGAAACTGGAGAAAATGTAGTTTCAAAATCCTCTCCCTCTTTCTATGAGAACCTTATAGTATCAAATCTCACTTTCTACTTTTCTAAGCTACCATCTGTTATAGGGCTAGATCAAGGTATACTTCAAAATTGTTGATCTTTATGCTCCCTCTGGGCTCAAATATCATCTAGTACAATATCTCTCAATACAAATTATCAATTCTAGGAGAGTCTTCTTGTCACAAGCTTTGATTCATTCTTCCACTACTTTCATCTACTACCAGAGCCTTGGAAACCTTTACTATGTACCTACAATCCTCATAAGGAGGCCATGGAAGAATAATTACAACCCAAAGCAAGAGAAAAATACAAAAGGCTAACTAACAGTAAAAAAATAACAATAATCAAAGAAGAGAGATACAAGATACATATCTTTTGAGGATCATAGGAAATGTCAGTTCCCTCTTGATCATAACCTTCTTGTGTCCATCTTGCAAATTTATCATCCTTTTCCTCATCATCAACATGATGTCATTCCTTCCTACATGAGTTATTCTTTCAGTGGAAACATTGACCAAGGTCCAGATCTAGGGTTGTATCCCCAAACCCTAGAGATTCCTTATCCTTCAAGATTAATCTATGGTTTACAAACCCTAGGGTAATCCGATATACCAAAGGGGCATATAGCACAAGAGCTCTTATTTCTCTTCTCAACCCCCTCTACTTCTAGAGCAACCTTCTTGAATTAAATTCAAATTCATCATGTCTCAAATACTACAAGGAGAAATATGCCATATACTAATCAATAACTATGCTCAAGCAATGGCATCCAGTAGCAATACTCATAGTGATATTCTAGCAACCGTGTATTGTCAGCTAGACATTGATTTTGACCCTTTCAACCCAAGTATCCTATAGTTCATCATAGTAGTAATAATAAGGACACATCAGCTTATGAAAATGACTCATATTTCTTGAGAAGACTTTGGTCTCCGAATTTGAAGGGGACTCGGCCTCTTCTTCATTGTAAGTTTCTCTTGCTCCAACAAGGTATGCTTTATTTAAGAGATAATTATCATTTTTATTTCAAAATTTTACTTCAGGATTGAATGAGATAGGTTCCATCCTTTAGTACCCAAATACCCTTAGTATCAATAATCAATATTAGCAACAAATGTAATGCATCTTCTAGGTCCTTTTCTTAAGAGTGCAAGGTTCATGAAAACACATGGTGTTAATACTTTAAGAGCTAGTAGCTTCAACATCCTACCTCTAAACACAATGCAACAACTTCAAGGAAAAACACAAGTTCATTATACTTTAACATTCAATATTGTGTATGTATCAATCATCTTTTCCTTGTCAAACCATGTTTTTCTTTGAGAAACAATATGAATTTCCTTTTCAAATCTCGGGATGACTTTCTTGTTACAACTTATCAAGCAATATTTTTCTTCTAGCTCCATAATTGTCCTTAATGGATTCATCAAGGATGACAACATATCAGTCCTTTAATACTTTCATATGATCCAACTAAGGAGTAGATCAAATTCCTATTTAGTTCCATACGAAAACAAATTTGAAAAAAGTCTTTACAACCAGGCATAGTTATTGACAAAGTTATTTGATGATCATTTCCTCTAAATGATATTTACAAGACTACTTCCAAAGTAAAACCTTCAATTCCAATCTGAATCATTGTGAGTGATGATACATAACTTTCAATGCAAGAAAACTTTAGTAGATTTCTTAAAATACACCTTAGTTGGTCTTGACATGGGTTGAGGAAGTTATGACTCCTTTTGAGACTCCTAATCCTTTGAATCTTTCATTTAAGGTCTTTCAATTTTATTTCTCCACATATTAGAGATAATACTTCACACCTATTTATCTCATCCTCATGCAATGCGCAAGATTTGATATAGTATTTAGAAACAAGAAAAATCAAAACACTGCTTGTTTATGTTGTCTCCTCAACCGTCATTCCATAATCACATGATCAGATATCATACTACCATACTCAAGTTAGATACTAGTTTATATTCATAAAATATGATATTTAAATGTGCCTTAATGGAGTATCTTCTATCATTCCTTGACCAGAACATGATTTTAAATAGAACTAAGTAAACAAATTCACAGGGGATAACTTGTTGACCTTTCTAGAGGTATTTCATAGCCCTCTTTTCTATTTTATGAGGTTCTTGAGATTCGTCGGCCCATATCAACAAGCTCTAAAGTCTTATCGATCCTTTGAAACATTCTCGAACATTTTCTTGGCCCATTGAAGCTTTTTGGCTTATCTAAGGTTAAACTGAGGAATTTCACAATCCTGATATTCCCTTTTTAAGGCACAAATTACACAATATTTTGGTGGCATATTTTCCTAAAATTAACCTTAAAAGAGCTCTAACTTTGCTACTATTTATCCTTACACCTTCAAGGCTTCTCTTCAAGCATAGCTCTAAAACCTTGTTGATTTTTCATAGGATCTTCTAAACCGATAATTACTTGTTATGCCATCTTAAGTTAATCTTTTCTTTCATCTACATTCATCATAAAGAAATTACACAGAATATCTCAATAGTATAACCAAAATTCTAAATTCTAGTAGGATCATAAAGAGATAGCTAAACAAGAGACACAATAATTTATCCTGGGAAAACCCACATGGGGGAAATCCTAGCAACCGTGTTCTTAGAGAAATCACTAATTTCAACAAAGATACGTCACATCAAACACAAAGTCATACTAACTAGTAGCATAGCCCTAGCCACACCTGGTCAAACTACCCTCTTAGATAAGTCAAACTTTTCCTCAAACAATTATGCTCGGTCTGCTCATATTTTGACCATCTATCTGCCACAAAAATTTTCTGGTTCTCTCTGCCTTAGGAATTAGGCCTTCTGCCTCAGGACATAGGCCTTCTACCTTAGAAATTATGTATTCTCATGAACTCAGTCTACCACAGGGAATAAGTTTATTTAGGAGCTCGATCTTCAACAGAGAATTAAATTCACATAAACAAAAGAAGAGTGACATGAAATGTTCCTCAAAAGCGATCCAAAATGTGCCTCATTTGAACTGCACTGACCCCAAAAGTGATCCAAAATTCTTGCTCTATTTGAGGAGAGATAATGGCCTATATATAGGCATTCCGAGAGCCTAAATGGGTGTGTCTCTTCACCAATGTCGAATTCATCTTTTGGAGGGATGACTTGTCATTTGGAGCCACAAATTCAACCTTTTGAAATTCAAAATTTCTCTTTTGAAACCAAAATGAAGAAAATGTCTTAAATTTATTTATTTCAAGGGATAAAGTAAAAATGACATGAAGAACATGTCTTACATAATTCAAGGGATAAAATATTAATTATGAAGAATGACCATAGCTATGAAATTCAACATTCATGTACTAATAAACCCTATCAAATAACCTACAACATCAACAGAAATGAATTTTAAACCCTCAATCATCCTTTCCAAGTTGAAAGGAAGATTACTTCTATCATTGATGGATTCTTGGAGGAGCATTATAGCAAGCTTGTTGATCTCAATCATCCTTTTTAAGGAAATTGTTTTCATGAGGCATCCCAAACCACTATAGTTGAATGAAAGATAATTCATGGGACACCTATCACTAGGGTGTTAATTTCTCCAAAAACCCTCATAATACATTTCTTTTTTCCAACCACTAATTCATAATGAGCCTTTTATTGGGCTATGAACAAGTTATACTTTTTTCATGATTATAAACCCTTAGACCCTTTCCCTTCTAGACTAGCCAAACCATCCCCAACTTCCCCAAAAACATTACCTATACCTTATTTCCTAAACCTCAAATTAATTACCTCTCATCTTCCACAATAGCCACCTTCCATTTTGTAGGACCAACACCATAACCTTTTTCATTTGCTATGGAACCATAAGAAGCACCTCTAAAATACACCTATCTAGTCTTATAGAAAAACCTAAACCCTAATTCTCATATTGATAACCCTTATTGGAACCACTTATTGATAGATAAATTTTACATAATAATAAATGAAATATTATTAATATTAATAATTTTTTTTTTAATTTCGATTTATTAACTAAAAAAACAACTCATATATCTATATCTATATATATATATATATATATATATATATATATATATATATATATATATAGTAATGTTACTTTTTAATAGTTAACCTTCTACACCAATGTTTCATCTTAACATATGAAAACTAACTTTTCATATTTTAAAACCAACTATGTTGCTAAGCTATCACCGCTTATTTGTTAAAATGGATTTTGTGGGTGTGTAACTAGAATGGTTATGATATGTATTACAATGTTGTTGTAGCTACACCATATTGGATGATAACACAAATACAAAAGGGTTTATCACAAGTGAGTCTTTCAAGAGATTTCAATATCAAAATTGCTTCCTATACATGAGGTTATTTTTACTTTCTTAAAAATATAACAAAAACCCTTGCTATTATTAAAACAACCTTACATAACATTCAAAAACTTGAGATTAAAAAAGGAAGGGCCGCTAAGGGTTTACTTCCTGATGGCTACTTGTAGTTGATGCTTCTAATCAATGTTTTCCATGTCTCAATTTCTTTCATCTTCTTTGGTTCCTTAATCATCTTTAACAACAATTGAGGTAGAAAAAATTAGCATTTTTAGATGAGAGACTAGAGATTGAGAGCTCCTAGTATGACCCAAAAACAATTCATGTAGCATGCAACACTAAGCTTCAACCTTCTCATTTTGTTAACATTGTTAAGTCATTTTCTCTAGGAGTTTTCATTTTCTGAATCATTAACCTCACTTTGGTTGATAGTTATATTATTCAAATGATAAATAACTACTTAGGTATACATGGGGAGGCATTTGTTCCTTCTATAGGAATAATACTAGTTTAAGGAATCACATAAGAAGTAAGGACAAGAATGACCATGACTAACCATCTTATTCTAGATTTAAACTCTCAAGTAATTAGAACAATATAAACTAGAAAAAAAACAAAACCAATCTTCACTAAGCCATAACAATAAGATACCAAACCACAAGCTTGGAAAAAAATCACCAAAACCAACTCAACCAACTCAAGGGAAACTAACTCACTCCAAAAATTGAGTGTTAGAAGGAATAGATGGAGTCTCTAGGAACCATGTTCATTGTTTTTCATTGTGCGTACACAATTAAAAATAACTCGATGAAGAGTTCAAATTATCCCACTTACATCACTCGCAAGAATTTTATCCAATTTATGAGTTTTCATTACCATTGTGAGAAACAGATGAAAGTACTAGAGGATTAAAGGTTATAAAAATATCTCTCATAAAAATGAATAAATACCATCACATGTCTCAACATGCATAATCCATTTTTTACTTAAATATTTCCCATGGTTATATTTATCAACTTAGAACTCAAAAGATTAGACTTACATATCCCTCGTGAGCATTTTATTTATTTATGAATTTATATTACCATTGTGCGAAATATGGATGAAGGTTACTAAGAGAATTAAGGTTATAAATATATTTATCTTCAAAATAAATGAGCACACCACATGTCTCAACATGTATCATCCATTGTTAATTCAAATACTTGTCCCATATCTATTACTATAAAATTAATATCTATAAGAAATGGGACAATGAAATAATTCCTCATGTATCCTTATTGATCCAATGTTTAAAACATACGAATCTATTCATGTTATTATGGAACGCACTTCAATTATTTTATTGATTTGAAGATCCTCACTCCCCTTTCCAATTCCATAGATTAACCTTACTAAAATGTAGCTCTTAGGGGTTGATTGATTTTGTTAATTATTAATCTCTTATTGAAAATTTCATGATCCTTATTAAACATAAAATCCTCAACGCTTGATACACTATAAATGCCTCAATTTAATTATTGGAAGATTCACCTAATCCAAAACAAAACTTATTTCATAACTTCTAGACATCAATGCAATCACTATACACATACCACAATTAGACTACATTTTGAGATCCCATAAAAAAATTTATAATTCTTCTACTCTCTCACATTTTATCTATATATATTCAAAACTAATATTTATATGTAAGTTGTAATATGTGAGTAATGGTCTTCAAGATATATATTTCTTTAATTGAGACAATAATTGAGATAATTTACCTACTTTTCTAGCAACTATCTTCTCTTTATCTTAGTTCATAATATATTGTTGTCTCTATCGTTAAACACAAGGCAATGACTATGTATACAAATTTTAAGTCTTTAGTCCATCTATAAACTTTCGTGAAGATTTTTTGGATTTTTGTGATAAACAAACTATGGAAAAGAGTTTAAAATTATCATGGCGTTCACTTGTATATAACTCTTCTTAATGTAATGTCATCTATATATATATATATATATATATAATGTCCTTATATGGTTGTTGTATGTTTTATGGGCGTATCTTTGTATTCAACTCTCATTCTCGAGTTATGCATTGTTATGTCGGCGGGGACGGACGGCTTGCTGACTCCTTACCTGTGTTCAAACCACTCGTTGCATGTATCATGCTTCTCTTGCAGTTTATATGTTGATCAATGTTGCTCTGCTATTCCATAACATATATATTGTACAAATCATGCTTCTGTAAATATGTATACATTGTGAATTCAATCTCGCTTCTAAAATATATGTAAATTGTGAATCTTGGGTTAATATAGCTTCTTCTAGAAGGACTCACCCACTCTCATTTAAAAATAAAAAATAAAAAATAAAAAAATGTTTCCATATTTGTTGATATTAAATAATTTTAATAAGGAAATAATTTCATAAAACAATTAAGGAATGATTTCGTATCTTTTCCCAATGGAGAAAAGTATATATATGTGTGGGGAATATACTATTCTGACATAATTTAATAATAGTAATGATAAATTAATTTTAAATTATAATTAAGCCAAATATCAAGTAATAGATATTGTTTTTAGTTATTTATTAATATATGGTATTTATTAAAAATATTAATATATTTAAGAAATGAATTAAAAATAATAAATGTGAATTAATAATAATGATAATTTTTTGTTTGTTGGAGTCTGAAGGGATCTCATGTTTGCAGGGAATTCAATTTTGTTTTCTTTTCTTTGTATTTTTGGAGGAGCATATGGAAATAATGATTCTAGAATCCAAGGAGTTTGGGGAACACCCATATATTATGGACTCAAAGGTTGCAAATGGAAATTTTTTCGAGATTCTTGACTCTTGAAAAAAAAATTGTTCTTCTTGAATTCCTTATCTATGCATCTGCAGTTGGATTCTATGATACAATTAGTATTTAAGGACAAGGAAATTCATAGCTATAACATTTTCTCTAGATTGGAGGATATTAAGTGAATATTAAGGAATATAAGATTCAAAATCAATGACATTGGCGCATGCTTGAGTCATCTAGAGAACAATTTGGTCTCAGATTCAGCTATAGGGGATCTCACGGCCCCTTTTGGAGACGTTGTTGGAACACCATTTGCTAGCTCTCCAGATCCCATGCTACTTATGTTAGAATAAGCATCTCTTATGGTTACTTAGTTTTTCTTCATTTTGTGATGACTCGTTATGGCAATGGTAATTGTTTGGTCCTAGATATCTCATGGTTGTAGTGAAGTCATGGTGCTCTTTTGGTTTAGTCATGTCTGGAGTATTGGTACCTTTTTATAAAGTTACGACTAGATAGAAGAAGGTTCTCCTCATGCAGTTTTTGGAATAGGTATCAATTCCAGTTATGGAATGTTTCCACCTTGTGTTATGGAGCTTTTGTCTGACGATGGTGGAAACCATTGAAATATGTGATCATTGTCCTTAGTTTTTAATGTCAACATTCCTTTTATGTGCCCTGTAGTTTGTTCTATGTCCATCTTTTGACAGGTTCCATTTTCTGTTTGTGGCCATCTATAGGCCGATTTTCATTATGTACTACTATTTTCCATAATGCAATATAATGTCTTTATTTACAAAAAAAATTATAATTCTAATTCTTAACATAAATTTAAGTGGATCGATATTTATGACAGTGGTAAAGAATGATTTGTTTTTTTGGCCTTGGGAATGTTTGTGTTAATAAAAAATAAAAAGTATTTCTAATATGTTCTTATTAAATATGTTTCCATATTGTTAATTATGTTTTAATTTTAGAATATTTAAGATCATTGAAAAAAACTTCTTCAATGATAAAGATTCTTAGACAAACATACTTTAAAAATACCTTCACCCAAAAACATACCTTGCATTACAATAAATAAAATTATTAAATAATGATTCATGATATCATACATTATAGTTCTTAAAAATAGTCATGGCTATAACGTCGAGTACCAAAGCTTAGTAGTGGGCACACATATCAATCCATATATCAACATATATCCTTGAATCAAAGCCAAATACTGTCCTATAATCCCTCATAAAAATAATAATATATATGTCATTATATAGCACTCAATAAAAATATTGATGACCAAATTCATAGGATTTCCCACCTTCATCCTCCTAAATGAGCCATTGACTTCCTGTCATCAACAATTTAGCCTTGGATAATCTATTTGCAATTTCATTCCTTTCCCAATAAACATGATGAAAATATATATAACTTAAACTAGAAGTTATTATTTGTATCTCATCTAAGATGGGCATCCAAAAAATATTCTCTAAAGAATATAACCCATGCATCCACTTTATCACCAAAAGAATATCACCAAAAAATTGTATTTTATGGATACCTTTTATAACCACAAGTATGAGAATTAACTTTAAAACCATTAAATTTACAAAATTATTTGTGCCTTTTCTTTATCTAAAATTAAAAATTAATACTTATTCCTTCATTAATAATAATACACCGCCATCCCCACCAATCTATGAGTCTCCTTAAGAAGCACCATCAAAATGTGCTCAAAGTATCAATCTATCTAGCTCTTCCATAACAAATTTTGTTAGATGCTCATCAACTCTGGTTTATTTAAAACTAATAAGGATATGTAGTGCTTTTGAAGAACATTGTATAGCTGTAATGAGGATATCAAATAAACTAGTATTCTTAGCAAGCAAGATGCCCCATGAAATAATGAGTGAGAAATTTTTTTAACATTTTTACTCTCACACCAATTCCTCATACAAATTTGTAACGAAGCTTTTTTTACACATATTTAAGCACAATAATGAACTATATACTTTTCTGTACTCAAACAGTAAAGGGGGGAAAAGGAAAATGCGTAATAGAATCATTACCTTCAATGCAAAGAAAACACCTATTCAAACCATGCCTACTCCTATTTTGTAAATTGTATTGAGTATGAACCATTTTTTTAGCACCAACCACATAAAAATACTCATCATGAAAGGGAAATTGAAATTCCATATAATCTTACACCACTACTTCAATTTTCTCC
The DNA here is from genome assembly GCA_031772625.1 of Pinus tabuliformis. NCBI lineage: Eukaryota > Viridiplantae > Streptophyta > Pinopsida > Pinales > Pinaceae > Pinus > Pinus tabuliformis. The sequence continues at coordinate 199,597,349 of CM062815.1, read as the reverse complement.
ATAATGGCATCCTCATGTAAAACCTTACAACCCAATTGAGTGATATTATCTCCACCAACTAAGTTCTTTAACCAAATCAATTCATCCTCAGAATCATTTTATATGAACATGATTAGTTCTTAAAGAAGCAACATGTCCTTCCTAAGATATAGAATCCTCATCATATAATACAATTACTTATGTTTTTTCTACTCTTTCCTAGAGAATAATAACTTCTCACTCAAAGAACTCACAATTGTTTTTATATTCTATCATTTTCATGACAATTATTTCAAATATATCCTCCTAATATAACTCTATTCCCCCTGCCTAGATTCCACACAAGCCACCAACAAATCAATGCAAATGTAAATACTACTACCTTAAATATAATGAAATAATTATGATAATACACATGTTTTATAATCCAATCTTGAACATCATCAAATTCTAATTTTTTTTAAATTACAACTTGACCTAAAAGGCCCTTACTATAATCAATATCCATCTACATTTTTCAACTAGTTATTTTGAAAATTAATGAATATTCTTGAGTCCCCAACTGATGAGCCCCAAAAATGGGTAACTTTATGGGCTCATTTTGCCTATTATTCTTGATTAATCCACCATTCTTCATATTTTTATGCATGCTTTTGAATATATTTATGTTAATTGATGAATGAGAATAGTCACTTGACCACAAAGTCTAATACGTGCTTATTGCAGATTTTTGGACATCTTTTGGACCAAGGTTAAGCATTTATGGGCAAGTTGACAGCCAAATACGAAGGAACAAGGCTGAGGATTTGTAGGAAGGGTGTCTCCTGCACTAAATGACCCTTTCCTCAAGTTCTCCACCATCAGCTCGAAGCTCAACAACCCACCAAAGTTGATTTCGAGGGGCAGCCGAGTAGGTTTTGTGAAGTGGGTGATTAACTGTAGTCTTGAGCAGCCAAACTCCTAAAGTTAACGAGGAATTTTGGAAGTCCTTGTGTTGCATAAGTAGGAAGGCTTCAAGCCTTCGTATTTTAGCTATTGAACACTTCTTTTTTGCACTTGAGTGTAGCTATGCATTTCAGCTCATTTTCGAGCTCTTGTTGTAAACAGTTTTGTGACATGACTATTATTTTTTGAGTAATGGAGATGAATTTCACTTTGCACCAGCTCTAAGATTTCTTAGGAGGTTGTAGCTCTTGGGGTTGGGCCCAACCCAAGTGCCAGTACCTCCTTTTTGTACTTTTATGTGTTTTCCTTGCATTCATAGAATAATTTCTGTTATCTAGGTTAAGATCTTGCTTTGTTACTTAGGTCGTTTTTGATGATTAAAATAGATTTTCATGCTTCAGGTTGATTTGACAGTTTGGTAACAGAAAATATCTACAAAAATGACATCAAGAAATCCTTGATCTCATCTCTCCCTCCTTGGGACGATGAGCTAAGACGAAGGCATACTTGTTGCCACAAAAACATTGTTCTTGCCTTTCTATGCAATTGCTAGTGTTAGATTTTTAGTTGGAAAAGTTGATACCAGTTGTACTTGCATGTTTATATTTGTTCTTGCTTAGTTTCCATAGCTATCTTGCATGATTTCTTGTCTATAAACTTCTGTTCATCATGTTTCTGGTTGTTAAGTCAGATTAGGTCAAAGTAGATAAATCTCTGGTTTTTCTAGTCTTTGTACGATCAATTTTGGAAAATAGTGTGCAGAGTACGTGTAATACATTCCTACCTTCCCTTCCTCCATCATCCAACCTGTTCAAGCCCCTAATCCAAGATTCCTTCCCTCCATTCGCTACACTTTCCCGATTTGCCCTAATTTCTATATTTTTGTGCAACATTGCTTTCTCCATCCTTGAGCAAATCCAACTATCTTCATCACCCCTGAGCTTCATTTACCAGGTCCCACACCTCTTAAAAACATTATCCACCTTTCATTTCCACTTCCCCACCATATTTTCTCCATCAATCCTCTAAAATCCTCTTTCAGCCATTTTTGTAGAACATCCTGTAGAACCCCTGCAAACTTCCTGTAGAAGTTCACGTGAGCAGTTTTTCGGGATCTGATCACTGTGAAATTCTCTAGAAGGGTGTTAGGAACCCCTTAGCCCCTCTTCTCACCTTCCCAAACTCCTACAAGTTCCCACTCCATTTCCTTTCGCCAATCAACCTCTGCACAGTAAAAAATAGTTAAAGCACATGCATAATAATTCTGCAAAATTACTCAAAAATACAAAAAGATGCTTTTTCCATATTTTCCTTCAAAAGTAGCTTAGTCACATGCATTTTACCTTTCCAAGAGTCAATGGCATCCATTTCAGCATCTTTCACCTCTTTTCTTGCACCAGTAGGGTTAGCCGGTAGAATTAGGGTTTGCTAAGGTTTGCATTTCCTTTCAGCTTTCAGCTTCTTTCTGTAAGTAGATTAGCTTCTCTAGAGTTAGATTTCATCCATCACAGTTAAAAGCTTCTTCTAAGAGTTCATAGAAGTTGGCTTGAGCTCCTAGCAGACTTGTGCCAGTTGATCAAGTGATAGCCACGGCAAGAGCTAGTACTTGTACATATAGCACCGTCACTCCCAAGTTTGTTACAAACTACCGGGTTGATAAAAGTAAAGAAGGGAGTCCCAGGAGTTGCATCATCATTACTGCAATATTGGAGCCCACCACCAACTACAAAATTCCTTAGTGATTTCATTTTTGTTCCACTTAATGCATGTTATATCACACTTTTCCTTATACCCTAGCTTGAGTAATTCAAGTCAATACTCTTTATCTTCTCAAGAACACCTTCCTTGATGAATGCTAGAGACATGCAATAAATTAAAGTTCCCTTTAATACTAATTTTATTATCACAAGCCTTTTTCCTGTGATAAATTTGTATTGCACGATATATAAATCCCTTCCTCTACCTTATCCATAAGCCAATCATAATTTTTTCTTAACATAGCCATGGGGATTCATATAAAAACCATGGTACTTTAAGCCAATCTTTAATAAAATTTGTAGGAAGGGGAATAATTAGGAAGGATAACAATGTAACAACCCTGGTTGATTTTCCATGTAAAAAATAAATAAGACCAAGGTCATGAGACACATATTCCAAGTTGAATGTTGGGAAAAACACCTAGTGGGTGTTCATTTGGTTTATTATGGCCAAAGGAAATTGGCAAACGAAAAGGAAAGGCTTTGAAAAGGAAAAGAGGCATTATTTGGCATTTATTTATGAAAATAAAGGAAATTAGGACAAAATGAACATGAAAGGTCATGGATTGCATGTGAGGTGGAAATTGAAGGAAAAATGAGGAAAAATAAACAAAATAGAAACCTCAATGATAAAAAGGCTTATGAGGACCAGTTCACAGCTTTTGTTTGGTTTAGCTTGGAGCGCTCTTCTCTATTCCCTGTCTCATACTCTTGCACACTTAGAGTTTTCTCGGAGAACTCTTGGAGCATTATGGCATACTTGGGATTTGGAGCAAGAAGGAAAGGGAAAAGTAGGAAAGCGCAAGGGGACAGTGGGATCAATGGCTACAATGGGTTTTCTTTGCAGGTACCAAGTGGCATGTATGATTTCCTTTCTAGTTTTGGCATGCATGGCACATGCATGGGGTTGTTTGGTTGTGATATGTCATTTGCATGGAGGATTTCCAAGATTGACAATGGTTTTTCCTAGCCTTTCCATTTCCTAGATAGTCATGGTGTTGTGGGTTTTTTCATTTTGTTTTTTGGTTGGTGCTCATGTTCCTCATGGTTGTGGGTTGCGTTATTCATTTCTGGAGCCTTTTTTAGGCAAACGCTCTGGAAGCCCTATAACAACTTGCTTTGAGTTACTACTCTTGGAAGACTTGGTTGGAAAAATTCTCTGGAGCCCTTGGTGGGTTGAGTTACTAGTCCTAAAATTCCTGATTGGACAAACGCTCTAAATCCAATCAACAATTATGGTTGAGTTACTAGTCCTGGAAGCCTTGGTTGAAACAAATGTTCTAGAGCCCTGGACAACCTGGGTAGAGAATGATTTGGTGATGGTTAGTGATGTTCGACTATGAGGTGGAATCATTGGTTAAGAGTTGAGGTGGTTTGGCATCTGGAAGCCTTGGTTTGGTGTTCATGGTTTATTCCATGAGATCGCACATTCATGCTTGAAATATGGTGCGGGGGTGATTGCGTGACATAGAGATTTGGTTCAATCCAATCTACGGTCGGGTGGTATGTGTAAGTCGCTGACTTGGTTGGATTTGCATATGTTAATAGAAACTTATTTTCCTTTGGTATTTCATGAGTAAATTTTGTTGTCATTATTTGGCTTTAATGGTGGTTTCATCATTAATATTTCTCTATTTATTTATTGGTTATAACTATGTTTTATGAGATACTTGAGTTATGGATCTCAACATTCTTTTATTAGTATATGAAAGCTTAATGAATAAATGACCTAATTGATGATCTTGCAGCTATAATGAGGAGGCATCAGATCTTCTTGAAAATTCTCAGATAAGTATGAGCCCCCTATGCTCATATGTGTATTTATAACCTATACATTAGATGTCTATGATATGTTTAACGGAATGCCTGCCATGGCTAGTAGGGGTCGAGCCAAGTCCTTGTTAATGTTTTTTATTGGTAGCCTTATTTCATTGTTATTTATCATTTCTAGAAGTTTGATGAGGTTTTGGGTAGAGGCTTGAGTCCTAGCCTTGAAAAAGTGGCTCAAAATTCTAGGTCACTGGCACAGGACTACCTGAAAATGGTGTAGTCACATGGATTCCTTGTTGTGGGAGAAACAGAGGGTCGCAGTCGCATGAAAGGCTTATCATTGGAGTGGCTGGGGGTCTAGTTTAGTGCAACATCAAGTTGTCTCAGGGGTTGGACACGTGGAGGGGTTGGCTAGCTCCTGAAGGTTTTGTAGCTTCTAAGGAAGGTCAGATTGGTCTTGTCTTGTCGATTCCACTTCCTTAACTATACATGGGGATTTGAATCATATCATAGTAAATATTCATCACATTTTTACCCCAGTGGCCTAGTTAGTTTGGGTAAATGTGGGAGGAGGGTGTTACAGAGTGGTATCAGAGCGAGTTTCATTCTCTTTGGGTGATGTCTGGCTTTTTTTCTCTTTGGGTGATATCTGATACCATAGAGTGGTATCAGAGAATGGTTCAACCTTTGGACTGGATGGGCAGAATGTGTTTGTCATGCATGCATGAAGGTTGTATATGTGGTTGATGTGTATGCATGTTGGTGGTTATTATTGTAGTTGTGTTTCCAAGTAGAAGTTTATAATGTTGTTGTTGGGATGCATTTGTCATGAATGCATGTCGTTTGTATATGAATTTGTTATGCATGCCAGTTTCTATATGTTATTATGCATGTATTTTCATGGTGAAGGTTGTTGTGCATGAGGTCATTGTATGTAGTTGCGTCATCATGATGATAATGTGTTGGCTAAGATGGAACATGAGATGCAAATTATCTAAATGAGGTTGCAACACTGGACCTCGAGGTAAGAGAAGATCGTCATACAAGTTTGTATGTTGGGCATGAAGGTATGTTGATTAATAGTTGTTATAAGAATTATGGTTATGTACATGCATGTTATTTTATGGTTTTTATGGTTACATACATGATAGATGTTAGTTAATTAGTGTGGTCATACACACATGCGTCGGATAGTCATGAATGGTAGCAACTTGTTATTATATGCATTTCGGTCATATGCATGATGAGTGTGTTCATTTCATTTATATATATATATATATATATATATATATATATATATATCATGTTAATCTAGATTGGTCTATGCATATGATTGTTGTCATGATATTCAAGTATGAGTCAATATACTTGTGATATTGTGTCATACTAATCCAGACTGATTGTGCATATGTGATAACCTCCCCTAAGATACCTTGAGGTATGAGTTTAATTTTTTCATCTATTTGGTTATCTATCATGATATGTTTATAGGTTGTTTGAATGTTTGAATAATTTCATGATATGAGTATGTGTCTATGAGATTGCTTGAATGAATGATCTTGTTTTAAGATGGTTGTACTAACACAATATTTGCTGAGACAGATGATATGTACTTGAGTGTAAGTAGGTGATAGTTGTATAATTATGTCTAATGAATATGAGTTGATTGTTGATTATGACATGGTTGTTAGTCCTGGTAAATGATTATTTCAAATTAATAGACATGATGTCTTTATCCTTGGAATAGGTCACTTACATGTGTGAAAAGTTGTAGGGAAACATGCTTTATAATAGCATGAAAAGGTAACAGATGATTCGTTTATATAAATAACAGCTGGCTGATGTGATAGTACATAATAAGACTTAATTGCATCAAGGTAAAAGGTAAAAGGTAAAAGGTAAAAGAAAGGAATTGGATGAGAATTCCTTTGGCTATGTTCAGAAACCAAAATTCCAAATGAATGAGTGCTTTGCATACAGGAAGTCTTCTTAACCTTGATTTCATCTAACATTGTGTGGATATGTGCTATATTCATGAACATGTGTTTGGAAGATATATTAGCTAGTTTCTAATTATAACTGGATTTGTAGAGGGAATTGGAGTCCCTTGAGAGATGATACATGTATGTGTTTAGTTATAAGGCAATTTGCTTAACACATCAAGGTAACATAACCATTACATTGTTATGTTTATTTATACACTGAAATTTATTTGTTTATGGTGGTAAGATGCAGGGGATTGCATGACAAAAGAGATTTCCATGAAATCTTGAAGAAGGCTCAAGTTGAGATTTTATTGGGAACCATGCGGATAGATTCATGGTGTTTGTTGCTAGTCTAGTGCTTTTGGTCTTTTGTGATTTGTTGTGCTTGATTGCAGCTTTGTTTATGTTTAGTGTATGATCATACCACTTTGTTTGTGGTTTTGTATTTTTATTGGTTTTTCATGGCTTTCTTCTTACTTGTTTCTTGTTCTTTCCTTTTGTGTTTTGAGCATCTTGGGAATTGGTTGGGAAGGAGGAAGTTAATGGACCTCAGCAGGAGCTAAATGAAACTTGACAGGTAATGTAAGACACGGATGAAGCTCGGTGCATGTATAAGGAAAGTTGAAGGAAAGAGTATGACAACTAGTTGGATTGGTTGGGTCCATTGAGGTAAATGGATAGTGGTAGGACATTCATGAGAAAGGTAATTAGGAAAGGTGAATTAAATGGATTTGAGGCGTCAGATGCCTTGGCTAAGTTGGGAACTTTTTTATCAATGTTGTGCATGTTGTGCATGGATAATGGGGGTTATCTTAACCTTGACCTTATGATATCTGGTAATTATGTTGTAATCATGATTATGCTGATGTATTTATATGTATACATGTATGTATGTATCTCGTTGTCTAACATGATCATCAGAGATCATGATTTTTTTATATTAATGTTTACATGTATGTGTGTATGCATGTATGTATGTCATTGTCTGACAAGGTTGTCAAGGATCGTGCTTGTGGAGGAACGATTTCTTATGTAGGTGAATTACATGAAGAGGTTCCCGGTCTTATGAGGAATCAAGTGGGAAGATTATCCCTGAAAAATCTATGAGGTAATGTATCATGTGGATATGAGTTAATATTATGTGATTATACTATGTTTATGTTATGGCCAGTAATGATGAGGGGTACATTAGCGGAATGAAAGCAGTGTGATCTGCAGCATACTGGGGCAAGCATGGATGGTGGAAATAAACTAGAAGCAAGGTTTCCTCGTAGATATAGTGTGGTCTTTAGATGTGCAGTTTTACTATTGTGTATATGTTGTACATATTATACATGTTGTACCTATGTGCATGTTGTACCTATGTCCATGTTGGATATGCGGTGTTGTGTACATATGGTGATGTGTGCATGTGGTGTAGTGTACATGTTGTACATGGGGTGTTTTGTACATGTGATGCACATGGTGTTATATACATTTGGTGTTGTGTACACGTCATGCATGTGGTGTTGTGTACATGTTGTGTGGGTGGTGCTATGTACATGCGGTGTTGTGTGTACATTCTGCAGGAGGCACTATGTACATGTGGTATTGTGTACACATCGTACACATTATGTTGTGCATGTGTGATATTGTGTTATGTTCATTATGCAATCATGGTATCGTATTGTGTATTTGTTGTGTTGTACTTTGTGTACATGTATGTATTTTGTTGTACACCGGGTGTAGGTGTATATGTTGTATTGTATGTTGGATATAGGTGTATGTATTGTGTGGTGTTGTATGACATGTGTGGATGTTGGCTTATTTGGGCCTGACCCAAGTTCGGAAGAGTTATTTAGCGAAACAAATCTCGCAGCTACCGACCCTTTTGACAACAGCTTGCGGAGCGCGAACTGAGCTCTCACCCGAGGTAGCAGGGGAGGGTGCTGGAACTAGGTTTCCGCACCCTAGGGATGTCGTGGTGTGGTCTAGAGGTTTCGCAGACTGGTTTACATCTCCGCGTTGTTTGGTATTCACATAGATCCAGATTGATTATATCTTTATTATTAGCGTGCTGTTCTATTGGAGGATGCGGTTACAAATTAACAGGGCCTTTAAGCAAAAATTTAAGCAACACAACACATTAAAATGAACCTAGATTTACATTCATTCATACAATAAGTAGATTAAATTAAACAGATATTATGAAAGTCAGATTCGTAACAGCTCGGAAGGAACACAAAATTTCAGAAGAAACTTATCTTTATTTCCACTTATCCTCAATACATTCTGATCTTCCCTGCGCACTCAGCTGTAGGGGTCTGCGCACACAGCTACGGACTTTCCAGGCCTCTGCGCACAGAGCTGTAGAGACTCTACCTACTACTGCAACCCTCGACTCGGACTTACAGATGCTTTCGGGTTATCTTCTTCAAAACCCCATTACATTTCATATTCCAAATTGATTATCCAAACTTAACTTTCTCTACCCATAGAGCCTCACTCTATTTATACCCTTCCTTCACCCGCAATCCCTGTGCAGGCTGACTCTATTTACATTTCTTTACATTATTTTTTGGTGGACTACCCTTTGAATCAACCTATTATAATTCATGCTCCATGCTTTCAGCGGAGTCTTTACCCTAACTTTACCCAAAATTTCCAACTTCGAGCCTGTTAACCATTGCGAGCAGCTTCTGCTATCCAACAGTCCCCCAACACAATCATCGTGACTTGTCCCGAGTCACTCGGCTGGCATAGTAATCTTGTCGCGTAGGGCGATTATCATCCTCTGCGCTTCACTTGTTCTAGCAGCAAATTCTTCCGTCATCCATTGCATCATCTCCATGCGTATGGCCATCAACTTAGTCTCGGGCAGCACTATCTCAATGGTGGCGTACTCACTTTTCATATGAGCTACCCTACACTCTATGATGGTCAAAACTGCAAATGCCTCGTCTAGCCATGGCCGGAGACGAGATTTAATCACGGCTGCCTTCTGTCGGGCCATGTCAACTTGGATCTTTAGGTCTTGGGCCTCCCTTATCTTAGCCAGGCGCTGCGTAATAACGATAGTCAACATTGTTCCTTTGATCCTATCATAGGCTTCCTAAAGCTCCCGAGCTTCGGTTTCGAAGCGCTGAAGGGTTGGATCCTCTTTAAGGGTTGTAAGCGTGATAATCGACTGTGTGAACAAGTCCATACATTCCTTCATTTTCCTTGTAAGAATTTCGTGGGCGACGGTGATGATGTTCTTGTGCTGCTCCATGATCTCAGGGGGCGTCGCCGGCTGAGTCTGAAATTTTAACTCTGTAATCTGCACGCTAAGCTCCTGATGGATCCACGCAGCCTCCTCCTTAGTGTTATGAAACCCAGTAGCCAGCTTCTAAATTTGGGTCTCAATAGGGAGATCAACCGTAATCTACAGCTCAAGGGCACTTGAGTAAGCCTCCGTGACAATTTTTTGCACTTGATGGTTCTGTGTGATGGCTTCATCCCATTGGAGGTGCAGCTATTTGAGATTTATTTTCTGCTCCTAGAGGATTTGTTTAGTACAACCTTCCTGGGTGCAGAGCTCTACCGTGGCACTGTCATGGAGCTGTTGCAAGATTTCACGTGGTAAAGTGGCTATGTTTAGTCCTAGTCCTATAAGCCGTCCTAGCATAGCTCTATCCTCTGCGTTGTCGATGATCAACACGCCTGCTGGAATTGCAACAGAATAAGTGACTTGGGTCTTCAGTAACCTCGAAACCCCTTGTAGCAGTACTTTCACTTATGGGTGCGATGTGGATTCCTAACGTCTGTAGCTGTGTACAGAGCTCCCCCAACACAATCTATTGCTTAGACATGGCTTCATCAACTGCATCACATGTGGCCTTGCTAATGGAATTTTCGATGTCATTAAGGTCACCCTCAGTTAGGGTGGTCACCTCGTTATCTATCTTAGATGCCTTTGCCTTCTTCCGTGGCTTCGGCTGCTTTGGTGTCGCTGAGCACTTTAAATGGGCCCTCGTAGTAGTGGATGGAGTATCTGTCGTGACTGGCTAAGTGGTTTCCTTCTGACTGCCTTTGTTCTTTGTTGATGTCTCCATGCTTGGTTGTGTCTTCCCTGCTGCTGCAAGTGCCACCTTCCGAGCTGCTTTAACTTGTGTGGCAAACTATGCATTCCACTTTTGTTGTATGGCACGCTTGGCTTCCTCCTTTTGTTTCCGAATGGCGGCCTCATCACACTCTTTTGCCAAGGTTCCACACTAGGCCGCTGGCCAAGTATCCACAATCCCGTCAATAACATTATTAATGGCAATAAACCAGAGTGATGTCCATGCCTGGGCTGGGTCCTTTCATGCCCTGATGTAGACATGATGCATGTCTACTTTAAATTTTGGCAATGTGCTTCATGTTTTCGTAGATCTCGTCAGTTAAGTGGGGTAACTTATTAATCCACTAACGCATAGTCGCATCCATCAATACCCAAAAGATTTTGATATTGCGAATTCGTCCCACATCCCTTGTTGCCCAAAGGGAAGCATATCGAGTGGCTTCAGGCCATTCTGGATCCAAGACTGGAAACTGGCTTTCCTCAGGTAAGTCAGTGGCGACCAACATGATGGACAAGAGTAGCCATGCATAATGGAATCTCATGCCTTCCTCCTGTACGTCACAACAATTGGTATGAAACACTTCACAAAGGAACTGCGACCAATTAAACCGTACGCCGGCTATGCATTCCTTAGCTAGAGTGATAACTACAATAGGGACCTCAGTGCCATAGAATTTCCTCATGACATTCCTTCCTAGCAACTAGGTGGCAACGCGGACTGCGTTGTCTGAGATACTATCAATGATATACCCTCGCTGTCCCTTAGCAAGTTGATACTTCTTTTTAGTCGTTCTATCATCACGACATCGTTACCTTTATCAATAATCTCCCGAAGGTCTCTCCGGTTGCAGGGGTGGTGCGAAACCCGATGAATAAGTTCCGTTGTGATACAGATGGGTTTACCAACCCATAATATGTCCTCATGAACTAAACAAAGCAACTACTTTATGACCAACATGGTGATAGGGGGCTGGAGAAAGTGAGGAATTGACAAGAGACAAAGCAATCCAGCTTTGTCCACCTCCTGTAGCCACTCCTTTGGCTGTAGGGTTGTCACCGTCCCTTTTATCTTTCGGTCCATTAGTTTGTCTATCGCCAGATGGGGAAATTTTACTATATATGCAATGCCCCAATCTTCAAACTTCATTGTCGCAACACATCCAACCACGGAGTTTTCCACTAGCACAACTTTTGGTAGTGACAGGGTGACGATTACAGAGTCGACTTCATCCAACTTTGTAGGTACTTTGGCCTTCCCTTTGCTTGGCAACACATAATTGGGTCGCCGTACTGGCTGTATGGGATCTTCTTCAAGGAGGACTTCTTCGACGTATGTGGGAGGACCCTCATCTTCTTCCTTGCTTTTAATTATAGCAGTTTTAGCCTTCTCCTCCATCGTGAATTTTCTAGATTGTAGGTGCTGGGGCGACCTTCTTACTGAGTCTGGGCTCTGGGGATCCTCCTTGGTTCGCGGCGTTTAGGGAGATTTGGGGAGCTCAATGATCTATGGCGTGGCTGTCTCTAGCTTGTTTACGGTAGGATCTTGTTCCTTCAGGATTGCATCTTGGTAATACTTGGGCAATTCCTGAAACCGTGGACTATTTTTGAATTGCTCACCACTCATCATGTTGCAGGGCAGTTTTCTTGCAGAGTGGTAAGACGTGGTGGCGTGACCCTGACTCTGATTATATATGGTTCGACATTCAAAATTGGCTGCTTGCCCTTGCGGTAGTTCATAAATGCAATTTTGGTGGTTATTCCTCTGCCTTAATTGCCCACCGCCAGCTTTGTAGTGCTTTAAATGGGTCATCATATCATGAACAGTACCTGCAATGGTCGCTTTCCATCTTTCCTTTGCGGCAGCGAATCCCTAGGGACGAAGATGTAGTTTTTATATGTGTGCGATGGTTCTGTCGCACAACTCTACAGCAGCCTGGTTTATCATCCCACACGCTCTTCCAACTACATGGGGCACTAGGACTGGGTCTCCTATGGATATTCAGGTGGGCGAACACCTAGTACATGTCTTCTATTTCTCGACTAGCTCGGGTCGCGAGCACCCTATACGTTCCCTCGATTCTACTACTGAATTATGGTGCGTGCATCCTTATTCTCTCGGGTGCGATTGCAACCATACTAGGGGGGTCAATGCTGGTAATATGGTAGGAGAGCCAGCCACGTCAATTTCCTTTGGTAATTCCTTTCCGTAATCTAGGTAGGAAACTTCTAACTGCAATTCTGCAATTGCTTTGTCCAGCTTCATACTTTGTGCACGGAGTGAGGCCCCAGTTTCTTCTAACTCATCAGGTCATAGGTTTCCATGCAGAATGGTTCCCCAAAGCTGCTGAACTCTGTTGCAGACGTCGTCATCGGTGGAGTGAGTTGCACCTAAAATGGTTGGTTGGGCTATAGAGAGATGGTCCCTCCCAGCTTTGTGACACTATGTTCTGCGCAGGTCTGGTTGGGTTGTCAGTCGTCCGATGTAAATCCGTATCTTTCGGACTATCGCTTTATGCCATCATAGCCATCATTCATGTCCTCTAATCCGGACTTGAAACCACCACTTATATCCCAGCTTCTGCGGCTCCCCTCTAGGTGCGCGAAACCTATCTTTTGGCACACTAGGCTGCTCCTGTATTACCCATAATGTGTCGGGTGGGATGAGCTACGCTTCAGCTGTCGTGCCATTCTCCTCTGGTCGTGGTCTTTCTTCTGTCGTTACATGTCGTACCGACCGAGTCACTATATTGTAGTTGAGTGTCGTAAGTGCCTGCATTCGATTCTACCATTGCTCTGCCTCCTCCTTGGAATCCATGGTGCAGATGCTATCATGTTCCCATGAGGTTCTTCTATTATCAATGGACTGCATTCGATCTATGTCTTGTGTTTTCATCTGATAAATGCAATCCAATTCGTCGTCACTTTCCTCATCACGTACTGGTTCGGTGTAGCATTTCCCTTCTGCTGGGTCCAACAGAACTACTACCTGTATTGACTTCTTTTGGAATGCCATCTTGTGTCTTTTTAAGTTAATGATCCCTTTCATGTCTATGTTCCGAGCAATGCAGGGTAAGGATTGCTATCATCAACAATCTCTATGACTTCGAAATCGATCTAAGTACTTACACCGTTGATATCCACCGTCACTCCTTGCAATCAGCCCATTGTTAAGATCTTTTGTTGGTTGGCCATTCATAATTGAATCAGGGACCATTGCAGCGTGGGCTTTCCCATACGCTCCCAAGTTTGTTTAAGCAGTATGTATGCATCCAAGCCTAAATATAGGATGACTTGATCCATTTCATAGTCACTGATTTGCGCTGTCAATCTCATCTCTCGTCCGGTGTGCATAGCATGTCTTCCTATCTTCCAGACAACCTGGAGTTCACTAGATCCGGTGCACCTGGTGATCAGTTATTGCACTCCTTGAACAACCTTACGATTACGCAGCAGTTTCATGCAAGTTTCAAGAAAGGTAGTGAACATGGAGGGGTCCACTCCTAACTCCATTTGATCCCTCCTACCTAGGGTGGAAGCTTTCGTGAAGCTCTGCTGAGCTTCTCTTGGCCCCGTCATCCCCTGTTCCGGCTCAGTGTTAAGTTCTTGCATAGGTGTGTCACACCTATTCTTGTCTTCATTCCCTCCTACAGTTGCGTTACTTCTTAGTACCATATTTATACTAGGGTCCTCTTCGCGAGGTTTCGTGCGCATCATCTAGATATTCTGGGTTGGTGGAGATTGGAGTGCTCCCTTTTTGCTCAATTGGGAAATTAAGGTTGGACAGTCTACCAATTCGTGATCAAACTTCTCACAGTAGGGGAATGAGATCCTGGTTGGGTTTGTGCAGTCACAAGCGTAATGTCCCTGTCCACCACAATTATAACAAATTAACTGTCTGCGGCCCTGTCCGAGCCCCAATCCTCTTCCCCGGCCATGTCCTCGAAATCCTTCCCGCACTTCAGTTTGCACCTGGTAGGCTGGGGTTCTTTCTAGCATTAAGTCATAACTTCAACGTGTTCGTTCATCGTGTCCTATCGATCGAAAAAATTAGCAATACAACTATTGTGAGGTATGGGTATACTTTTTTAATAGGTGGCAATTATCTATCGCATGCTTCCCTCCCACCTGGCAAATCACACACCAGAGTGCAGGTGCACCACTTGGTCCTACTTGTACTTCTACTTTTAACAGAATGAGTCCTCCTCCTGCCAAATAGTTCACGAAGATAGGAAAATGGTCCTTCTTGTGCGCTTGGCTCTTACATTTAATATAGCCTGCCTCTGGGCGTACCTCTGGTCGGGACATTCTTCCTGCTTTAAGCTTTGCACTTCCAAACTCAAGTTTTGAAGTTGCGCATGGATTTGCTGAACTCCCAATCCTGGGTCTAGTATTGGGGTCGCATGTAACCTCATTGCTGTCTCTAGTGCCTTGGCTTAGGTTGAGATCTTATGTCGTGACAAATTTTTCCTCAAATGAGGCATCAAGGACACCACAAACCATGTGCAATGCTGCCCATTTATCAAAGTCATGTTAGCTTTGTGAATAATACTCTTTAATCTTTGGTCCAGATCCCACGGAGTTTCACCAGGCAACATTGTTATCTCCTTGAACCCAATGACCGATTGGGCTTCAGACTTTGGTCGGCCAAAATCTTTATTAAGCACATCCTGGATCGCCACTATTCCCTCATTCAGATGGTCAGTTGAGTATTTTATGTACCATGTCAACGCGCGATCCTATAGTGCACTGACTAGCGTGGCCTTTTTAATGTTTTCATCTGTTATGCCCTGCGCGTCCCATACAAATTTTATCACAAACCAGAACCGACTTGGCTCTTCATTCCCTACCCCCTGAAATGTCAATAACTTGACTGCAGTCACCATCCCAAATTTCGGTGGTGGAGGGGCTGGAGGTGGTGTTGGTGTGGATGGACTCAATGTGGGTGAAGCGATTAGCGGTGTAGATGGAAGTGGTATTAGTGGGAAGCGTTCTTTAATCAATCGGACCGCACTTCCTCGCGATAACCTAGAGAAATCCTCCTCACTCTCCCATGAGATAGAAATCAAAGGGTTGTTCTCTACTCCTCCTATTCTTCGATAACCCCTTTCACTCCACGTTACTCCAGACATCAATATACGTGCAAAATTTATTATTCGCGCAACAAAATCTTAATCCAAGTATTCAGTGATCTGATGTACCTACCTCGCAGTCCTTGGAGAAATTGCCTCTCTGCTTCATTGTAGCTTACGGTTGTATCTATCGCGAATTCAGTGATAAACCCCCCTATGATCCGATCTAACTAGTGGTCTACTGCATGCGCAAGTCTATCATCGATGGCTTCCAGCCTACGCACCAGTTCTAGAGTCCACACTATCAGGTGGTCTAATCTACACCTCCCCACGCTAACAACTAACTTCGTGATCCACTCCTACAATTCTATTGGAAATGTTACGAAGAAGATCTCATGTATATCTGTGAATATATAGCGATCTAACCACTCTTCCTCCGATATCCATTAGTTCCTATTTTCCTGAATCATGAACTTGTGAAGCTTTAGATCCCACCAATCTTCAAGATATTTCTTCATAGAATTCCAGTGTTCCCACATTAGACACCCCTTAGACAAATCCTGGTCCCGACAATGGAACCATTTGTTGGCTTATTTGGGCCTAACCTAGGTTCAGAAGAGTTATTTAGCCAAACAAATCCCTCACCTACCGGCCCTTTCGGCAATAGCCCGCGGATCGCGGACTGAGGTCTCACCCGAGGTAGCAGGGGAGGGTGTTGGAACCAGGTTTCCGCACGCTAGGGATGTCATGGTGTGTTCTGGAGGTTTCACGCACTGGTTTACAGCTCCTTGTTATTCAGTATTCGCACTGATGTAGATTGATTATATCTTTCTTATTAGCACTTTATTCTATTGGAGGATGCGGTTACAAATTAATAGGGTCTTTAAGCAAACATTTAACCAACACAACTGATTCACGCATTAAAATGAACCCAGATTTACATTCATTCATACAATAAGCAGATTAAATTAAATAGATATTATGAAAGTTAGATTCATGACAACTTAGAAGGAACACAAAATTTCAAAAGAAACTTATCTTTATTTCCACTTATCCTCAATACATTATGATCTGCCCTGTGCACTCAGCTGCAGGGGTCTATGCACACAGCTGCAAACAATCCAGGCCTCTGGGCAAACAACTACAAAGCCTCTACCTACTACCCCAACCATCAACTCAGACTTACAGATGCTTTCAGACTATCTTCTTCAAAACCCCATTACATTTCATATTCCAAATTGACTATCCAAACTTAACTTTCTCTACCCATAGAGCCTCGCTCTCTTTATACCCTTCCTTGGCCTGCGATCCGTACGTGGGCCGACTCTATTTACATTTATTTACATTATTTTCAGGAGGACTACCCTTTGAATCAACCTATTATAATTTGTGCTCCGCGCTTTCGGTGGAGTCTTTACCCTAACTTTATCCAAAATGTATGGCTTCGAGCCTCTTAACTATTGCGCGGGGCTTCTACTACCCAACAGTGGGTGTACATGTGTGATATATACTATGTGTATGTGTACGCAATTGAAGTGAAGCAAAGGCAATGGGTGCTTGTCAAGTGTGGCAACTGATCCAGTGTGTGTACGGAAAGAATAAAGGTAGAAGTGAACAACTGATTAAAGGATAAGTATCATTATTCTATTTTATTTTTTATTATGCATGTGATATATGACTCAAATTTATGATGGTTTCATGTGATATATTATTATGATTTATGATGGTTTTGTTTTGAGCTAACCAGATGTGATATGTTTATACATGATGATTTGATCAAACATCTAGTTTGACTTGTTGTGAGAGGAAGTGAACATAATTTCAAGTGTGCCTTATTGGTGGGCTGCAAATGAGGTACGATTTGAGTTTATTTCAATTCGTTTTGAATCTAATGGAAATTATGTGCTTGGTAAAGGAAAGCATGGAAAATTCCCAGGCTAGGTGGTTGAAACTGACTGCAAGAATTAGTAGCAACAGCAAAAGGGAATTGGAACAGGTAGCAGTATGCTAGTAGAGCACTTAAAGAGCAGGGCCATTGTGGGATACTGGTACCCAATAGTGTCCAATTATTTCCATGAGCATGTTATGACTGGTATGATGGTTTTGAGGTAGGAATATGCCTTGTTTTTGGACCTTCTGATGCAAGGAAACCTTTCCAAGGGAGGGGTCGTCTGAGATGCTGTGTAGTAGAGAAGGGGATGTCCACTAAACTTAGAAGGTGTGTGACTGCAATGGAAGGGGTGACCAGATTTCTTGAGGGAATGTGTAGTAGCGAAGGGAAGGTCGAGGATGGATTTGCTTTTGTCATTATCATTTCCATGTGGAATCATATGCACATTGCGAGTGTCCCTGGAATAATGAGCAGGTAATTATTCACTAAGAGAACACATGGTGTAGGATTGTAGCGTTTGACATTAGATGCAAGTTTGACCCTACCAGTGGATTTTGTACTTCCTGGGAAGGAGGTTAATCGTGGTATTACTCTTGAGGGTGGAGGTGTGACCCTATGGATTCCCTTATTGACTGATGCAGGCATCATATCCATTTATTTTCTAGTTGAGCAAATGTGCACATGTGTGTGTGTGTGTGTGTGTGTGTGTGTGTGTGTGTTTGTGTATTGTATCGAGCTGGATTTATAAAGCTACATAAATAGTATGCTTATTTGTTGGTTAAAGAAAATTTGCATGAGTATATGTGGTTGTTATTGTAAATACCATAATGAGTTGTGTTATAAAGCTCAAGTAAATGGTATGTTTGTCATGTTTCAAAATTTGTCATTGTGAATATTGCAAGGAGTTGTGTTATAAAGCTCCATAGGTAGTATGTTTTATTTTTAGGGATTTTTTGGTTTATAGGTGTCATTGAACACGAAGGACATTGTTCCACCAAGAGGAGGGTTTTGTAATATCCCTGGTTGATTTTTTGTGTAGAAGTTAAATATTACCAAGGTGATAAGATATGTATTTGAAGTTGAATGTTGGGAAAAACATCCTAGTAGGTGTTCATTAGGTTTATTACAGCTAAGGGAAATTGGAAAAGGTAAAGGCAAAGGCTTTGAAATGAAAAAGAGGCATTATTTGGAATTTATTTATGAAAATAAAGGAAATTAGGAAAAAAGGAAGGTGAAAGGTCACAATTTGCATGTGAGGAGGAAATTGAAGGGAAAATGAAGGAAAATGAAAAAAATATATGCCTCAATGGTAAAAAGGATTCATAGGATCAGTTCAAAACTTTTTTTTTAGGTTTAGTTTGGAGATCTCTTCTCTATTCCCTCTCTCATACTCTTGTACACTTGGAGTTTTCTTGGAGCACTCTTGGAGAATTTTGGCATACTTGGGATTTAGAGCAATAAGGAAAAGGAAAAGTAGGAAAATGGAATGAGGCAGCAGGTTTTCTTTGTAGGTACCAAGTTGCATGTATGATTTCCTTCCTAGTTTTGGCATGCATTGAACATGCATGTGGTTGTTTGGTTGTGATCTGGCATTGCAATGGTGGATTTCCTATATTAACAGTGGTTTTGCCTATCCTTGTCATTTCCTAGATATCCATGGTGTTGTGGGTTTTTTCCTTTTGTTTGTAGTTGGTGCTCACGTTCCTTATGGTTGTGGGTTGAGTTATTACTTCCTGGATCTTTGGTTGGACAAACACTATGGAATCCCTATAACAACTTTGGTTAAGTTACTAGTCGTAGAATCCTTCATTGGAAAAATGCTCTGGAGCCCTTGGTGGGTTGAGTTACTAGTCCTGGAAGCCCTAGTTGGACAAACACTCTAGATTCCTGAAACAGTTGTGGGATGAGTTATGAGTATTGGAAGCCTTGGTTGGAAAAAACACTCTGGAGCTCTAGATAGCTTGGGTAGAGGTTGATCTACTGATGGTTAGTGATTTCTGACGGTGAGTTGGAATCACTGGTTTATGGTTGAGGTGGTTTGGACTTTGAAATCCTTGGTTTGGTGTTCTTGGTTTATTCTATGAGATCCCACATTCATGCTTGGAATATGGCGCGGAGGTGATTGGATAAAAGAGATATTTGGTTCAACCCAATCTATGGTCAAGTGGTACGTGGAAGTCTCTATCTTGGTTGGATCTACATATGTTAATAAGATATCCTTTTCCTTGGGTATTTAATGAGTAAATTTTCTTGTCATTATGTGGATTTAATGGTGGTTTCATCATTAATATTTCTCTAGTTATTTGTTGGTTATAAGCATGTTTTATGATAGACTTGAGTTATGGCTGTCATCATGTTTTTATTAGTAGATGAAATTTTAATGAATGCATGAACTAATAGATGATCTTCTAGCTATTATGAGGATGCATCAGACCTTCTTGATGATTCTCAGATAAGTATGAGACTGATATGTTCAGATGTGTATTTATAACCTATATATTACATGTTTATGATATGTTTGACGAAATGCATGTCATGGATGGTAGGGATCAGGTCAAGTCCTTATTCAAATTTTTCATTTGTAGCCTTATCTCATTTTTGTTTAGCAATTCTGGAAGTTTCATGAGGTTCTAGGTAGAGACCTGAGTCCTAATCCTGAAAAGGTGGCTCAGAATTTGAGGTCGTTGGCAAAGGTTGCAGTCACATGGATTCCTTGTTGTGGGAGTGACTAGAGAGTCTCAATCGCATGGAAGGCTTGTCATTGGAGTGAATTGGGGTTTATTTCAGCATAATATCAATTTTTCTAAGGGGTTGGACACTTGGTGGGGTTGGTTGGCTCTTAAAGGTTTTGCAGCTTCAGAGGAAGGTCAGATTGGTCTTGTCTTGTCGGTTCCACTTCCTTAACTATACATCGGGAGTTTAATCATATCATAGTAACTCTTCATCACATGTTTACCTCAGTGGACTAGTTATCTTTGGTAGATGTGGGAGGAGGGTGTTGTAGATAACATATCATCATAAATCCCCAAAAAATGAAAATTTTGAATTCCGCAAATTTAGCTTCATTCATATTGCTATATGGTGTAGATATATTATCACTTTCAATTTTAGAGCATCCCCTCTAGAGATATCATAGTTGTAGCCATAACAGTTTTTGTTCCTTATATCTATGCATTGTAGAATATTTTCATTATGGTTATAATAGAGAAGGTTCCTTGAGTTGTTGTTCTTCCATTTCAACTTGTGTCAACTAAAGGACCTTGAAAGATGGAGTGGCTATTGAGGAGAAACCATCTATGGGAATGGATATGGAGATAACTATGGAATTCGGAATAAGCATAGGATATGTAACTTGTTCATGAATAATGAGTTGAGTGGGCTACAACCAAGTAGTGGGGTGATTCATCTCCACTAATTTTTTGTTTCCTTAGTAATACCATTGATAATTCCTTACTTAAATAGGTAATTAATAATTTTTTTCTAATGATAATTATATTCCCAAAATATTTATTATATTCTTCGATTATGAATGCTTTGTGTAATCTGGTAAGTTGGTTGACAAAATTAATATCCTAAAATGTTGGAAAACATGGATTTCACAAACTAATTCCATGTAATGAAACTTTGAGAAACTTTCCACCATTCTCAAAATTCTCGATATAGATATATGGAGCTTCAATAGTTCATATACTATGGAATTGAGGGAAATGGTTCATCCAATATGTCAAATTTAACCCATAAAAATCATTATTTTCAATTTTAGGCAAAAAAGGATGAAATTGTCAAAATAATAATAAAAGAAGTGGCTATTTTTGTAACCTGAATCCTCATAAATGTGATTACCTTTATCATATTCTTCACCTAATAGATTTCTACCCTCATAATGCTTACCATGTAACTTATCAATATTATTAAATAAAGGTTGATTTGCACATTGAGGTGAGACATGTTGGTCTTTAGTGTGATACCTTACTAGTTGAGAGTTATAACAAAATGGGTAAGAGACTGAACCATTTACTTTACTTCATCCATGGTTGGCATGTTATGGGTGTTCCATAGGACCATAGGGTCCATCGTAAATGTTGTCCAAAAGTTATACCAACACATTCAATGTCCCAATAATAATTTATGGAGATGGCTCACAAGCAACTATACCAACAGGTCCACAAATAAAAGGTATTAAAGAGTTACAACACAATTATTAGTGCCATGCAAGGAGTATTTTGAGATAGATCTCCCATAACCTCTTTTTTCTTTAAATGAAAAATATCAAGATAATTACTCTTACCTAAGTATTAATATGTTAAAGGAATTTCAAAATTATTGATATAGAAAATTATGTAGGAAATTCATTACATATCTTGCAAAACTTAAGGCTTATGGTTATGCAACAAAGGAGTGTCAAGATTTATACATCTATAATATATTTCAATATATTCAATAATAAAATATAGTTCAATCTTTCATGGCACTATAGAGAATAAACCATGCCCTTAGATATATTATCCAATTCCCTAGTACATGAGGCTAATCTCTAGAAGTGTTATTTGTACTAAATTATAACAATAATATGACCAAAACGATTATGTAAGGCTAGTTTCCCGTGAACCTATGGGTTTTTATATATCCAATGTCACGAGGAAGACAAAACCATGTAGAGGTGTTATCTAAACTAGTAATAAACTAGTAATACTTGAAGGGGTGAAAATAGAAATTACAAAGTTATCCAACAAAGTGATGCCACTTGTGTAACAGCCCCAAATTGATTTCCCACTAACATTTTAATTAATTGTAATTAATATTTCCTATGAGGGCATGCAAGTGTGGAATAGGTAAAACCTATAATAATATGCAAGCGTAATTTTTATTTTTATTAAAATAATGAATAACTGATGAAGGATGGAGCCGTAATATAGACCATAAGACATGAAAGGAAGCTTGTAAAAGGGAATAGTGGTAAACCATCTCCTGTTGAAATCACCCATTCCAAGAATTTTTATGTTGGGTTGAATAATTAAAAAGAAACAAAGCCCAATTTCCCATGAAATTAATTGGTGAGGAAATTGGTAGTTGAATTGTCAACTCCCCATAATTATGAAAGTAATATGGCATATTCCCAAGTATCTCATCCAAGATATGGGAAAGGTATCCATCCAAAAGATTCTAATATTGAACCACATATTTGTGGATTTGACTTATGAATTTAAAAAATATAAAAATAAAATTTTATGCGTGGAAGACATTGAATGTAGAGTTCTCATGTCTATACAGTAGGTGATGTTGATGATGATAGAAGGGTTTATGGACAAGATCTAGATGAAGAATTTTGCCAATAATGTTGTTGGTTGATGGAAAAACCATAAGCAATCATCTCAATTTTTTAGTTGACAAAATTAAACACAAGTTCCCGAAACTTGAGCTACAAGGAAGAGTTGTGTTTTGGATGCTTTCTTAGCACTAAGAGGGGAGGTCATTGAGGGATTTTTGGAGTAGTGAAGGAGATTCCTTTTGTCATACAATAAAATTAGGAGACCACCCATGGTTTGTGCAAGCTCTTGGCTAAGAATGGTTTGTTGGGGAAAAAAAATTATTTTCTCAATAGGGAGGAAAGAGAAGACTCACTAAGGGTATTAAATTCTTAGAGCTATTTTGCAACAATAAAGAAAAATGAGTCCTTGATATGTCATTCAAGGAAAAGCATCTCAAACAAATTATAAATGTGAATATAATAAGAAAAGCCTTAGTCTATAAGTGAATACTTAGTAAGATTCTTCAGAGGACATCTAATAAAACTTATAAAAAAATTCCCTAATGAACTTGTGAATTAGTGGAATCAATTACAAGGATATAATGTGGAATTTTTATTTCCGTTCAAATCAATTTTGTTGATAATCGCCTTATTGGAACAACTTTATAGTTTCAACAACTAAAATCTATCCCTAGTTTAGGATAATAATACTTAAAATTCTTCCACGTAATGCATCCTTAGAAGGATATGGTGAATTCACCTTGTTGGGAAAACCATAGAGCATAACCCATGACCAAACTGGGAAGTTTAAATTCCTTGCGCTATCATGAATTTCAAAATTATCATTGTGAGAATAATTATATGCAATTTGAAAGCCTTGGAAAATTATCATTGATAAAGATGAAGGACTTATTCACATTTACTTAATGTTGTGGCCTCATTTGTTTTTATTCTATGGTAAGTGGTTATGGTTACTTTCATATAAACACAAGCATGTAACATGATTTTCTAAATGTATTTTTACATTTTAAATGGTTTATCTTGTATCCTCTTTCACCCAAATAGAATCCTAAATTTTACTAGGTTGAAATGTCTAGGAGAGAAAATTGGGAGAAGTAGTGTATTATGGTTTGTGTTGATTACATGGTATATCTCCTTATGCCATATAATTTCCTTAGTGTTTGTTTTCCTTTCGGGTTACATGGTCAAGAATGGAGTATATATATATATATATATATATACATATATATATATATATATATATATATATATATATATATATATATATATATATATAATGCAACACGAATATAAAGCCTAAAGTAGAAAATTCAATGTAAATTTACATCAATTATCTAATTGGAAGAGTTTATCCAATTTGATGTTTCCCCATGGAAATTTTTTAAATGGTAATTATGTCAAATTTAAATGAAAAGACATGTAATTAATACAGTCTCCCTCATTTGGTGGAAATATTAATATAGTCTCTTCAAGGTGGAATTTTTTTTGTACTAGAGTCATTTACTATGTGAAAGAAGACAAATGTCAAAATATAATTTGCAAATTTTTACTTGTTAAAAATTAGTATTGATTGTACTCATATTTTCTCGTCCTTAAAATAAGTTTTACTTACTTTTTTAATGAAAATATATTCATATTAATTTTACAATACCATGTAATTAGTATTTTCCACCTTGAAATTTTGGCTCACTCTAAATCTTTTGAAAGGTGCAAGAGTAAGTCAATGCTAAGTATGGGTAAGCATTAAGCCTCCACATAACGTACCAATAATGGAAAATAAACTAAGCATGGGTAGTGCAAATTAAATGATGTGGAAAGAAGGGTTCAAATTAAATGACATGGAAATGTGGAGGTAAGGGTTGCAGAGATACTTTTTGTTGGAGGTTTCATCTCATTAATTGAAAATAAGACTATATCTTAGACTTAGCTTTGTAGAATGCTCAAAAATAGCAGGGCATAGTAAAAAGTGAAAGGTCCTCTACTCACCATAAGACGAGGCCAAAAATGAGATTATTAAAATAATTTTTTTCTTTGAAAGTGGTTCAAAAATTTGGATTAGACATACCTAGTAAATACTAATCCAAAGTAAAATATTTATACGATAAATATAAAAAATTTAAATTATAACCCCTTATTAATAAACATCAAAGTAATTTATGTGGTCAATGGGGAGATGACATAGCATGGCTAAGTGACTTAGTTCTAGTAAGACACACCCTTGAGGTGACACATGGGATTTGTTTACCATCTTCCGGGTGTCAGATTTATGGACATGGCGACAATGTGCTAGAACAAAAATCCTCTAAGGGTCATATATTGCTATTCTATAATCAAAATGGGACAAATTTTACAACGTAGCAAAACTATCAATGAGTAGATGATGATGGAGGCCTTAGAAGTGGAGTATGAAGTGGGTAAAAGAAAGAAAAAATTTATAACCCCCACCTCCTTAAGGTGACTTAGGGAGTTGTGTGCATTAGAATATATGAATAGCCAAAGAGATATATGATCCTAAGATTTTTAGTAAGGCACATGGATATAAATTGTGATTAATGGATATGAATAGCCATGGAATGGCTGATATGTAAATTTATGATTGTCATAAAATACTTAGTGGATTATGATAGAGGCATGAAGCTCTTGATGTGAGAAATTATTAAAATCATAAAGTATATATGCTTGATGCAATGAATGCATGCATTATTGTGTGGGACAAACATTATAATTACTAAGTGTCAAGAAAAACAATGATTACCAATGCTTTTGAGAATCAATGAGTATTGAAGTGAAGGGTGTGAATCCTTTACTCCAAAAATGTATACTAGGGAGATTACTGGCATAATAATTCTATGATAGGTATCATAGTGGAGAGAGTGAATATGTAACTCTAAACATTGATTTATAATTGCAAGCATTGTTGGAATAACTGAAAAGAAAACACATGTTGTAATAATAATGATATGTATTTATATAATGCAATGGTTGTTTCCTTTCAATTGCATGGTATGAAACTGAAATTATTGAATGATTGATAGTGTGAAGGTTTTGAAACCAATTTAGTGCCTATTTTAAATGATATATTGAAAGGAAGTGACACACGAGAAAGTAACAATAATTGACTAAGTGAAAATATAGATTGTAGATAGAATTATTGGGTATGGCATGGAATATAATCTCATGATGAAGCATAGGAATATTATCACGTAAAAGGAGCCAAACATTATGAAAAGAGACTCATGTTTGTGAGAGCTAGAGTTTGTATGAAGAAAGTTAGAAAATAAAATTTCATATTCAAAATTACATAATAAATATCAAGGGAACTATATGCATATGACAAGGTGATATGATGTAGCTACTCATGGACAATAAATGATAAATCTAAATACGAAACCCCAAGAACAATGCAATTGTGGTGACACGAAACCCTATGGTATACCTTAATCACCATGAGTAATGACACATGAATTATGTTCTGACATGAAAAGATAGAGCAATGTATTAGCTATAAGAAGGTATGAGTCTCTTTGGTCTTTCCATGCAAGAAATCCTTATCAAGGTAGATTTCGCAAGGAACTATATAGTAGTGAAGGGGATTTCCTAAGCCTATAAGGGTGGATAACTGAAAGGAAGAAGAGATTTTAATGAATTGTTATTAAAAAAAGAAAAATATATGTCACATGCTCATTGGGGTCATGAGTTCATTTGGGTGTGTCCAAGAAAGTAGTGAGTTTAACTTGTTACTTGTGTGATTCTTGTGATTCAAAGGAAAGCCATATAGATAAGTATTGTATTGAAATTTTGTAAGTATTTTGAAATGAATTCTACCTTGTGGAGTTTAAAGATCATGTGAATAAGTTAATGGCTATATGAAAATGTCTATAATATATTCATATTTAGTGATATTTTGATGTAACCATTTGATAGAATGCCACAATTTTGGATTACAAGACTATGAAAATGAATGCCATGAGTATGGTTTGGGTTACCAAATTGTGAAAATGAATTTCATTGTTTAAGCACTAGAAGTAAAATGACAATGATGTTGATATAGATAAAAAGGAAATATGTGAATTTTTGTAATGAACCAAATATACATGGGATGGTAGGTTTCTACTAAAAATACAAATGGGATGATGAATTTATGTTGAAATGACACTTGGAATGATGTGAAAACCAAGGATGGTGTTCGTTTAAGAGTGAGGGGATTGCAACACTTCTGCTTTGATTCCCCATTGGCATTGTAATTAATTGTAATTACTATTCCTTATGATGGAATGTAAATCTGGAATGGGTTAAACACAAAACAAACTGAAGATGTAATTCATATTTTTATTAAAAAGTTAAAAACTCGATGAAGGATGGAACCTTAACATGATGATGAGCCATTAGAGGAAGATGGTAAAGGTAAATAATGGAAATTATTTTCCTATTGAAATAACCCATGGCAAGAAATATATTTTTTCAACTAAATAATTAAAGGAATAGTAAAAAAACAAAATTGCCTCTTGAAATAATCCATGCAAGAAATATTTTTATTGCTCTGAATAATTAAAAAAATAAAAAATAAAAAAATAAATTAAAGGAATCAATTGGTGAGGCAATTGGAAAGTTAACCACAAGCTCCAAAAAATTACGAAAGTATTTGGGTTTGTACCCAAATTTTTTCCTCCAAGATATGGGAAAAGTACCCATCCAAATTCTTCTAATATCAGCGCATGGATTTGTGGATTTGACCAATGAATTTGAAAAGGAGACACACAAAATATTAGGCGAGAACACAAAGGATCCAGAGTTTTCATGTATAGAGTGTAGATGATGCTCATAAATCAAACTAGGGACTGAATATGGATGAAGCATTGTGCAAAAAATATTGTTGTCTAATGTAAAACCAATGCGGGATTGTCTAATATGTTTTCTAGTTGAGAAAATTGAACAAAAGTGCCCAAAATTTGAATTACAAAGATGAGATGCATTTTGGATGCTTACTTGGTAGAGTATAGAGGCACTAAAAGGGCATGTATCCAAGGGACTACTGGAACAATGAAGCATCTTCCTTGTGCCATATAATCCAACTAAGAAATCTCCCATGGTTTGAGTAAGCTCTTGGATTAAAATGGTTTGATGGGAAACTTGTTGATTTTCTAAGTATGAATGGGAGTGGACTTCATGAACCCACATTTTAATGACTGAGAGAAATTTCCATTTATTTTTCACGGTCTAGATAGGAAGTGGATAGTTGCAAAGGAATATAATAGACATATGAGCCTATGGTTGAGTGGAAAAATGGCTCACTCTCATCAGTTGCAGGTATCCATTTATCTTAATTAGATAAGTACCTTAGTGGTTTGTACTTTTCAATGTAAATTCTGTTAAACAAAATGGAAATGATTTTTTGGTTCTATAGTATCTATGTGTATCATGTTGAGTTTTGATTGTGTTCGCATAATTCATATGTGTGGCTACATAAAAAGATTTAGTATATTTAGTTAGCATAGGACTCATGGTGAATTTCTAACCTTTGGTTATTTCCCATGACATGGCTATAATAGACATCTTAAAAGAAATTTCATGAACGATAGGGGAAGACTACCCCTTAGCATCTTCAACAACCATGATGGATAGCTTAAAATAGAATACTCACAAAGGTTCTTAAATCGATAGAGATATGTTGTAACAACCATGAAAATTGTGTCCTTGATATGTCACTCAAGGATATATAACTTAAATAATTTATAAATTTGAATATAAGAAGAATGGCCCTATTCTATAAGGGAAAACCTAGTAAGAGGAATATCAATAAAATATATAATATAATCTATTAAAAATTATACTAATGAACTTGTGAATTAGTGGGATTTGTTATAGGGATATGATGTTTAATTTTTAGATCACTTCAAATAAATGTTATTGATAATACCCTTATAGGAATAGATGTGTCATTTGAGTAGTTGAAGTCCATCCCTTATTTTGGATAAGAAGACTTGGAACTCTTCTCTGTAATGAATCCTTAAAAGGATATGGTGAATTTACCTAATTGGAATAACTATGGAGTATATCCCATGATAATGAAAGGAATTTTAAATTCATTTGGCTATCATAAAGTTTAAGATACGTTTGGGCTATCATGAATTGGAAATTATCATTATGCGAATTTTTATACCCAAGTTACAAGCCTTGGGAACTTTCCATTTATAAGTGAAGGAATTATTCACACTTACTTAGGATCATACTGAATGTTGTGGTCTAATTTGTATTTATTCTATGGTAACTAGTTATGCTTATTTTCATGTAAGCACAAGCATGTAGTGTGAGGTCTAAATGTATTAGGACATTTTGGATGGTTTATCTAATATCATATTTCACCTAAATAGAATCCTAAATTTTACTATATTGAAATGTCTTAAAGCCTAGCGAGAATATTGGGAGAAGTAACCATTGATTGTACAATATAACTCTAAAAGGATTAATATATCTAATGGTCATATGATTTACTTAGTTTTATATTCCTTTTTGGGTTACATGGTCAAGAATGGAGAAATTAACTCGTATATAGGATTCAAGATGAATATGAAACCTTAATTATTAGTTGTGATAATTATTTATAATTATGTTGTCAATTCTTATGTTAGTTGTTATTAGTTAATATATACTAACTAATTACTAGCATTTAATAAAAAACACGATAAGATCTACAAAAAACCACTAGTCGGAGCTATAAGAACATAACGGGAGATTTAAGTGGAATAAAAAACTGAGATTACTTGAGATTATTCATTTCTATTTTCTTCTTACAACACCTTATCCCTGCCAAAGTTAGCATATATTTATATTCAAATTTATTTGGCATGGACTATTGCATGCAACACTTATTTAATAATATAGTGGACATAGTCCATATTACATTGAATGGCCTCTATTATTATTATTCTTCTATATTCCCCTCGGTACCTATATTATACCTTTTGGTACACTACTCAATGGTTAGTTCAAATAGTTGAACCATCTGCCTAGAGCATATTTCCAAAGTGAATATTATAGGACACAATTATATTTATTTTAATCATTTGAAGTTACCAACTGCTATTATGATTGAGAGTTTAACCACTCTCCATCCAAATATGTTACAAAAGAGAGGGAATAAAAAAAAAATCAATCATATATATATATATATAGATATAGATATATATAAGTTAACCAAGGTAAAATGCATAGTTTAAACACTAATAAATTTACTGGAAATGTTATCCATAAATTTTCCTTATATGATATATAAATTCTAAATTAGTTTAAAAAAATTATATAATCAAACAAACTTGAAGGTTTACTTTTCATTAAAATTATTTTACATATTGATGTATATTAATTTTTATAAAATAGTCTTGTTGTAGCGGCTATAACCACCCTTCAAAATTTTTCCTATGCTTCGATTTTGGAGCCTCACTTCTTATCTACAACAGCTCATCTTGCACTGATCCGTGTATTCATGCTTTGAATGAGATTTTCATTTTTTTCTTGTATTTTCTCAATTAGTTGATTCTTCTAAGTCACAAGCTAATCTCCCAAATCAGTCTCACAACACTTCTAGGCTTGCCTCTAGAAACTACACAATCCTTGAGGTAAAGTAGCCTTGATGATAGGAATTGCACGGTCCTGACTGGAAGTCATCCTTGAACTCAGAAACTACGCAGTCATGGAAGGAAGCTTGACATTGAGCCCATATACTGTGCAACCCTCACTAAGCTTAGAAACTATGCAGTGCACACTTAGCTGAAAAGTTCCGTGTTCCCCATAACTGCGCAGTCTTTCACAAAAGTGTGCATCGAAAGATCCTCCCTGGAAAAGATAGAAAAATAAAGGGAAAACACCATCCCTAGGAATTAGGGATCTAATATTAGTTTCTTGAAGATGCCACATTTTTATTTTTAGAAGTTTCTGCCAAGTGTCGCCTGTGTCCTTGATCTCAAGGATGCGCATCATAAAGCCTCATTTTCTCAAATCTCATTAATCAGCGCCTTTAGAGATAATTTGAGCATTTGATCTTGGAGCTCTAGAATTCTCCAAGAGATCAAGGAACCTTCTATGGGGTCATCATCACTTTTCTTGGTGATTTTTGTGTTTATCACCTTTTCTATTGCTTTTTGTCATTTCTCTTGTGTGAGTGTTGTTTTGTTTGTTTCTCTTCATGGTTATTGGTGTTTCAACCTATTTTATCTTGTAAAAATCTTGTTTCAAGTTATCATTTTCCTTTCACAAGTGTCGCATCGGTTTCTTTGTTTTTGCACCGATGGTCATTGTTGCGGCAACTCTCCTCACTAATTTGATTCTCTTCTCATTCATTCAGCTTTTTCACTTGATCTATCATGATTCATTCACACTTAGTCATATATTCACTCAAGCTTACACCATCACATAGATATGATCATTTCCACACTTCCCTGGGGCATATATGCACTTTCTTCAGTCGGTTTTATCTTTCCCAGTTGGGCACCATGCAATCCTAAGGTTCAAGCCACAAGCTTGACCTCTAGAACTATGTCATGCATAGTACAGGCTAGCTCAAATTGTTCACTGTGTAGTTCCATGGGCCATCATGTCACCTTGACCATTAAGACTATGCAATGTGCATTCTCTCCCAGTCTTTTCCCAAGCTGGGACTATGCATTGCGTAGTCCCAAGCCTCAAGCTTCATCCTTGGCTGTTGGGACTACGCAGTGCGTAATTCCCACATGAAGCCAGTCCCTCCTACCAGTGAGAATTGTGTAATCCTCCCCATCAAATGCTTGGTTTTTTTCTTAATCATGCCTTGAAAGTCGATTTGTTGAAGCTAATGTTTGCTTGCCATGAGTGTCCTTTTCATCCCACAAGTACCACACCTGTGAAGCACTTCTTTCCAGATGTCATTGTTACCTTGGCACCAAAGAGAGATTCTTCAAGGGAGACCACTGAAAGCAATTCTGGGGAAGAAGTTGAAAAATTTCCAGTTAACTTGCTAATATGTAGACCCTCAACTATTTATAGAAAATAAGTCAACACTAACATGGTAGAAAGTCTAGCAGTAGTAAAAAAAGGTAGTAATCCAGTATAAGATCATGGAAGGAGAAAGGGTGGTGATATAATAGAGGGAGAACAAAGCTGCATAGTGAAAGAGTATTCAATCCTTATGCAAGTAACTTTGACAAGAGAAGCAGAGGAGGAAGAGAGCAGAACAAAGGAAGAGAGAAAAGTAGAGCTTGCAAGAAGCAGAATTGAGGGCACATAAAGTAGAAAAAGAACTTAGGGAAGAATAGGAACAAAGGAGGAAAGAATAGGAGGATAAGAAGAAGCAGGAAGAAGAAGAAAGGAAAGGTGAAACATCAGGAGAGAAAATGTCAATTTAAGTTGAAAAGAAAGGACAGAACCAACTAGCAGCAGAGGGTGAGAACAAACAAATACAGGATCAGGAGCTTTCTTAGTAGATTCAGGACTTGATTGAATTTTTGGACATGGAGTTGGAACTAGAACCTTAGGATGAATATGTTGACCTGATGCCTAGTGAACCATAGGTCACCATTCAGTCTCCACCACCTCCAACCATAGAGTTATCCCCGAGCGAGGAAGGGGACTTAGTTCCTCTTGATGATGATCTGGTAATGGATGTGTAAAATCTGTCATACAATGAAATTTAGAAGAGGATTGTACAAGCACAGAGAGAGCATTTTTTGGATGGTCATGTATCACCTACATTCATTAGAGAAAGGCTGATAGTGGCAGACATCGGGAGGAATCCAAATATCATTTTTGAAGCCAACTTGGAATTCATGGGTGTGACAAGATCAAACTCTTAGTATTTGACGATCGAATGTAAGAAATTGGTATAAAATCTATACGCTACCCAGAAAGAGATAGAACAACTTCGTGCAACATCACAAAACACAGTCTCCGCACAAGTCTACTTGGGGTAAATGAGAGAAACAATATTTTGTGAAGTATCAACACTTGGAGAGACCATGTGAGACCTCTATGAGGATCTCATGACCATACATAAGGCAATTGTCCGCCTTCATATATTACAGCAGCAAAGCAAGGAATTTGAAAATACTCTTAGGAATGTGCAAACTTCCATCACTATTGTGAAATAATGGACAATGCCATACAAAGGGGCACCGCTTACTTTGGTAAATAAGATGAAGTTGCAGGCAGAGTTTGAGAAAGCAAGAGTTTGAATGTTCATTTGGAACAACAAGAATCTCCCATCATTCATTGGAAATATTCAAGCCTCATATGTATGATTATACAACAATTTGGACTTCATGGTGAGAACCCACAAATTCCTATCAGTCAGCTCACTCACTGAAGGTGAACATAAACACCAAGTTAGGGAGGAGATTGAAGAATACTTGGAGAAACTGAGACAGGTTTCCACCATGGAGGATTTAGAGCTGAATAGACAAAACATGCAAAACTACATTGGTGGTCCTGTCCAAATCATAAACATGTTGCTCCTACTCAAGAAAGAATTTAAGACTGGTTCAAAATCAATGTACCTAGATGCTATGGAAGCTAGATTCTGCTTCAAGCCTGACACCATCATGCATTTTGGGGATGTCATCACACAATGCCAAGCTTGGCATTGATATATGACCAAGAAGCATGAAGTGGAAGTTGTCGAGCTAGAGTGTTCATAAACTCAAGCATCATAGTGTCTTGTCTTGTTAGGTTGTCAAGTTGTATCTACCCTATTTTGTCCTATATGGCTATGAGTGTAAAATGTAATATTATTTTTAATTATGTTGTAAGTGAAATTCCAAGTGACAATATTGGAATATGAAGAGTCATCATGTAATGTAATGTGTTGGGTCCCTATAATACTAGTGATTACCCCATTACTATTGTAGTTCTACCCCTTATTAATATTTTTGTGCCCCTATTATCCCCATATTGTTATTACTGTGCCCCATAGAATCCCTCTATTGTTATTTTTGTGGCTTTATATTATTATTGTTAGGTCGGTTGGGTTATATTGTGACTCCTTAGACTCCTATATATAGAAAGGAGGTTTTGTCATTTGAATCATCTAAGAATTGTTCATTTATGTAATGTAAAGGAGGTTGCCCCCTTGAAGAGGCTGAATTCTAAGGCGTTGATCTATCTTTTCTATCTTTTTCTTGAGTTGGTTTCATAACATTTGGTATCAGAGGTTTGGATTCTAGGGTTTCGCTGCTCCAAACAGGTCATTGTGGAATTTTCGCCATAAATTTTTTTCTACGATGTTTCAGAAGCTGTAAAAAAAACCCATTTGAGAAGAGATCGAGCTGAACCTCGGGTCTGAATTTCAGAGCTTTTCACACTATGTTTGCGGAGATACAATCTGAGGAAGTTGGTCTTTTTGAAGACTCCTGAATTACATTTCAAATAGGTGACCTAGGGAAAAGCATCATAACTTTCCCTCTGGCGATCGGATTGAAATTTCATAAGAAGGTACAGAAAGAGGACAGATTTTAGTTTCTTGTATGCATTTTTTAGATCCAAAGGTCGAAACAGTGACTCGTGGCAAGTCGTACAAGTTCGCTCTACTGAACTAGTCTATAATCAAGCCATTGTGGGAGATTTCGCATAACTCTTCCTTGGAGAATCCAATTTGGGTCAGACTTGTGGCATTGGAAAGAGGACACAGAGGGCTACTGCAGGTCATAAATTCAGATCTAGATGATTGGAAAGTATAGAGATACATCAGATGTAATATCGAGCTCCTACAAAGTGAAAAAAGGTGTGTAGATTTTCTTAAACTTTTGCTTATGCTTGGTTTGAAAATTTATTTTGAAGGAATTCAAAGGGCGTAGTAGAGCATTATTATCAGTAACTGATGCCCCGAGGAAAGAAAATGAAAACACCTAGTAAGGAACCTGAAAGCTCTAGCATGACTCATGAAGAAGAGGAAGAAATGCAACATGATATATCAAAATTACAAGACCAAGTGCAACAACTATCCCTTGCACAAAAAGGAACAGAATCTAAGATGGATGGTTTAAAGAAAGGCGTAGAAGCTAAGATGGATTGTTTAAAGAAAGGTGTAGAAGCTAAGATGAATGATGTGGAAGCTAAGATGGATGATTTGAACATAGATTTGAAGACAGACATGGAAGAATTGAAGATAAATATGAATAAGTTGCTACACGAAAGGGTCACTAATGGTGAAAGGGTAGTAAAGGAAACTCATGATGAGAACAAAAGAAATGTTAATCATGATTCCATAGACTCTAATGTTGGATCAAAGACCCACCATATTCCAAAAATCGATATGAGGAAGTTTGATGGCAAGGATCCCGCAACATGGATATTACAGATGGAGCAATTTTTCGATCTCAATAATGTGCAAAACACACAAAACGTACGTATTTCAACTTTATATTTGGAACCAAATCAGTTTGTATGGTATCAATGGATTTGCTCTCATAAACAATTTATCACTTGGGCAATTTTTACGAAAGAATTGATAGCACATTATGAGGATACAAAAAGCAACACTTCTTTTAGCCAATTGATAAGTCTCAAACAAAAGGGTTCAATAATGGAGCACATTAAGGAGTTCCAAAAATTGAACATAAGGGTAAAAGATATTCCAGAGGAGCATAAGATTGATGTGTTCATAGGGTCTTTAAAGGATAATATCCAACATGATGTCTGCCTTTGGGAACCTGATTCATGAGAGAAGGCATTCAGGTTGCAAGAAAAATGGAAACCAAAATTATGGCAACCAGGAAGCATACCACTCACAACTATAAAGACGGAAGTGTTGTTGTTGCTAGTCTTCCACAACCTATAAGGTTGACACCACAACAATTGGAAGAAAAAAGAGCAAAAGGGCTTTGTTACAGTTGTGATAGCAAATACACTAAAGGTCATAAGTGTGCTGAGAAGAAATTATTCTACATAGATTGTGAAGAGGAAGAAAAAAAGGAGAAAGAAAGGTCAAAAGAAGAGGATATACTCCAGGAACAGAGCCTAGATAAAGAAGAAATGAATCCGACCATATCTTGTAATGCATTGGTGGGAATTACCACTCCTCAAACCATCAAGATAGAAGGACAAATCAAGAAGAAAAAGGTAATAGTGTTGATTGATTCAGGAAGTACCCACAATTTTATTCATTGTAAGGTAGCAAGAGAATTGAATTGCTTCCTATATCCAGCACCAGAGTGTCAAGCGATGGTTGCAAATGGAGGAAGAATAAATTTCTCAGGAAGGTGCCATAATATCAAGCTATCCATGGGAGAATATGTATTGACTACCCCAATGCTTTCCATTCCAATGGGAGGTGCTGATGTTGTACTAGGAGTCCAATGGCTACAATCCTTGGGTACAATAGCTTCTAATTTTCAAGAACTTTTCATGAAATTTTCTGTGGAAGGAAAGGAAGTTGAATTAAGGGGTATGGCAGGGAAACTGGGAAAGATAATCAGCTCTAGCAGTATGACAAAGTTTCTAAAAAAGGAACAAAGAGGTGTAATTGCACAATTATGTTCGCTAGATGTGTCCACAGTGGAATCATCTATTTCTCCAGAGCTCCAAAAAATCTTGGACAATCATTCCAAGGTATTTGAGACTCCCAAAGGTCTCCCACCTATTCGTGATCATGATCATGCTATTTATCTGATTCCAGGAAGTGTTCCTCCAAACATCAGGCTGTACAGATATCCCTATGCCCAAAAGAGTGAAATTGAACGTATGGTTGCAGAAATGCTAGAGGCTGGTATAATTCAACCAAGTCAAAGTTCTTTCTCTACTCTAGTCGTATTGGTGTACAAGAAGGATGGATCATGGCGCATGTGTCCAGATTATAGGGAGCTCAACAAGCTCACTATTAAAGATAAGTTTCCCATTCCTGTCGTTGACGAATTACTGGATGAATTGCATGGATCAATTTACTTCACCAAGTTGGATCTTTGTTCAGGATATCATCAAATCATAATGAAGATTGAAGACATTCCAAAAACAACATTTAGAACTCATGAGGGTCATTATGAATTTTTGGTCATGCCTTTTGGCCTTACCAATGCACCTTCAACATTTCAAGGTTTGATGAATTCAATTTTCAAACCATTCCTTAGAAAATTTGTGTTAGTATTTTTCGATGATATACTAATCTACAACAAGTCTTGGAAGGATTATGTTGAACATGTTGAAATTCACCTGATGAATCTACTATCTCTTGGAGGAAACCTGGCTATGGGAAAACCTCTAAGGTAACCTTAAACCTCTTTGAGGTTGAAAGTTGGCCCTTCAACCTGGAGAGGGATCTCTCCCTAAAACACAACTACCCTAGGTCACTGTAGTAGTAGGTTTTACACTTTAATCTTTATGGCCATATTTAGTTTGTAGGATGAAATTTGGTTGGGTTGTATATAAAACACAACATTGGGCATGGAGTCCAATTTTATCAAATGATGCTACATATCTAATGAGCAGGACACAAAAAGTAGGGTAGCAATAACTCCTTTGACAATTTGAGAAATTTAGAAGAAGAAAACTGAAAAGAAAACAAAATTATAGTTGATAGAAGAAACAAGTACTAATGACTTAGAAATATGAGAAAGGAACATGAATGAATCCCAAACTCAGATACTAAAGTTTCCAGCCATGAAGAATATTTTTCATAAATAGAGAAATAACAGATAAGGAACTACAACACATAAATTTTCTGTAAATTCTCATCAAAACTATAATATATTTAAGATCTGCTCAAATACACCAGAATGCTAATGTTTTTACAATAAAAACTAACAATTTTCTACTCTTCAGAAATTCTCTTTATAGACATTACATCAACTTATCACAGGATTATAGTTTCAGACTTAATTACAATAATCCAAAAATATCAAAATATTCCAAGTTCATGCATGTGGAAAATATCTTTAATTATATTTAAGTTTTTTCTAAAATAAAATATTTGCTGGAATATATGCTAACATATAGGCAAAGAAACGTATCTTCAGAATATCTTCCTCGAAAATAGAAACATGTCATTGACTGATAGAATTGAATCCTTGCTGGAAAATAGGTCCCTCTGCAAATAGGCTCAATCCTTCACCATAACTACTTTTCTATTATAGTTCTTTTTCCCTCAAACTTCTTGGTGAAATTTGTTGATACTATCACTATCAACTTATTTTGTTTCTTGAGTTGAATATTTTGCTAACAGAATAACTGTCAGCATCTTCTTTTTACCCTTTTTTTAGAATTTGTTGACAATGGGAATGTCAACATTTCTTTTGCCAAAAATCGTTGACAATGGAGATGTCAATTCTCTTCTTCAAAATTGCTGACAACGAAGATGTCAGCATCTATTCTTCAAAATTGTTGACAGTGGGAATGTCAGCTCCTCCCTCCTCTGCTATATAGAAAAACGTTGTTAAGCACACTGTCAACAATAAAGCACAAAACATTGTTTCTTAAGTGCATAACCAAAAATTTCAAAATGACCCCAATTCTCCTAGCCAAGGGTGTTGGCTGCTTTAAGAAGCACACCCACCTTCTCTAACCTCTGTATCTTTCTTTGCCTTGTCTCCATAGGACTTTTTCCTTTATTTTCTTTGTCTCTACTCTTCTTAGGGCTTGCAGTCTTATTTTTGCTGATGATAAGGTCCTTCAAGGGTAGATTATCTACATCAATTACCTCCTTGGCAAAATTTGGGTTGTTTCTCAGTTTAATTTTAAACCTTAATTTTTTTGTTGGCCTTGTATGGGGGGTTTTTCCTGCTTTAAAAGTTTCAAACAATGTTTCCTCAACTTGGGCATCAACTTCAACCTCTTTACCTTTAATAATCTCTGGTATAGTTGTGTATACAGGGGAGGCTTCATCAGGTGAACTCATGACCTGGGGAGAACTGATAGTAGAAGGTAAATTTACAGGGGATATAAGGTCTAGTTTACTAAGTCTGGCACTCTTTCTTTAGTAAAATTTGGGGATTTTAGGGCCAATGGATGTATAAGGAACCTTTGTGTCTTTCTGACTGGTAGTTGGCTCAATAAGGGTTGTTTCCTGAGTCCTTTTCCCTTGTTTAACAATATTTGGCCTTCCTCATCAATTTTTAGGGGGTTGAGATTGAAAACCTGCCCAAAATAGGAAGTGACTCCAGGTTCTCCCTGCCTTGGACAACTGGTTTTCAATCAGCAGTTTAATGAGGGCTTTCTAGTAGAAAAAATGGGGATAAGGGTCAAATCTTGCTCTAAAATGAGCTTCCATATGCTTGAGACTCTCCAATAAATAGAAATAGGAATTCATCCTAACCTAACCAGCTAAATGTGGAAGAAAATGGAAGTGATATAGGTTTACCCAGTTGAATCTTCCTATGCATGTGAAATATTGTTGAGTAATGCAAAGCAGTTCGTTCCATTTGTCTTGTAGCTAGTCACTTTGGACCTCGGTTCTTTAATTACAATTCTTGAGTTCTTCCTTCAGAAAGAAAGAGACATCAACCCCTACCAACACATGGCTTCTAAAAACTTGTTCCCCATCTGCTTGCCAGGTTGTGGCCTCTGAAATTAGCTTCTATGTAAAGAGAAGGATATCCCACCAACTTCCACATGGTTTCCATCAAAATTCTGAGCAAATGAATGATCCACGACATCATGGTAGTTGGTGGAATGGTGGAAGAACTCACTCCAACTGACCTGTTGAAATTGTTGTTGGATATCAGGATAAATCTCCAATAGATCCAATGGTTTGAGCTTAACCCGGTTAGCCTTGCCACCTTTCCCCGTCGCAGTATTTAGATCGAAATTGAAACACCAAGATTTGTTCCTGGATGTTTGTGGGAGAAACCGGATGATATATTTCCATCCATTACCCAATTCATAGCAAAGTAACCAAACTTACAAATGAAAACATCAATTTACAAAATGAAATGAGTTTAACATTGGAGAAGGGAAATCATTACAATTCAGTGTAATAATTATAATATGGGGAAATCATGTTTTAAACCATGATTATTCGATAACAATATACCAATGACGGTGGAAAAATATATATTTTAACATCACAATTACTCATGGCACGCTTGCAGACCTCATCATTAACGCTGATGTGGTTAACATATTTCCAAAATTTTAATTTCAAATTTATTCTGGTGCTAACAATCGGCCTTTCAATTTTATAGGAAATGTTGATAAGCCTATTTTCAGGTAATTTCTTCAAAAAACATTATCGGGTCATTAAAACACTGATAGCCCTGCTATCGATGATTTCCTTGTTTATTACAACTAAAATGTTGAACTAAAATTGTCAACATTTTCTAAAAACTTTTAAAAACAGAGTTAATGTGATAACAAAATCATTGCATCATTTTCACATTCGTTTTATGCATTTATGTTTTGAATATCTAAAAGATTAAGTTATTGGAAGTTCTTGACAGGAAGATTTCAATATCTTGTTGACATTTCTAAAAAACCGCATGAGTTAGAATATTTTGAGCCACTCCCAGCACACCTCAATGTTAGAGCTTATAAATCCGCATCGGACAAGGTTGTTGTTCCAAGTGACCCTCTGTCCTCCTCTCATCAAACAACTCTAGTTTTGCAGGCTAAGGTAGGAGAAGTTGAAAATTCATCTGTTGATCTACCACCATCTTTTCCCACCTCACATACTCATAATTTCAACACAGGTTTGGACTATCAATCTGATGATTGTGATGAAGTGTTATCTCCTCATCCTCCATCCTTTGGTCCTTCTGATCCTCTGGATTGTGATGTGTTGTGTTCACCTATTTCAAATCTCTCTTGTGATTTTCATGAGGATCAAGTGTTGGATGGAGTTGGTGTTGAGTAGCCAACTTGTGATATCATTCACGATGATTATGTGGGGGAGCCCATAGCTAAACAAGAATCTAAGACGAAAGATGATTCTCTTCCTTCCACACCTCTCCTTCATCATTCTGAAATTTCCCATGATTCTATCGTTTTTGTTGAATCTTGTGAAAGTTTGGTTCCTAATGATGTTACTACTTCCGATCATTCATAGGACACATGGGATGTCAGTTTTTCATCCAGAAGTGGGGAGGATGAATATTCTAATCTTGATCTTCCTAATATCTCATCTCATCTTTCTAAAACCTTAGAGGGTGAAATTTATCATCTTTCCTCTTCCCCTATTTGTGATTCATCCAATCATGAGGATGCCTCCGTCTGAGATCCTGAACTTTCTAATCGTTGCCGTCGCAACCTCTTCATTGATTCATTCGGTCATGATTCTGATTTTTTCACTACTAATCTTTCCCAGCAACTGATTTGTAACGATCTACCTTCTGATGAGTTGGAACTTCCCCAAGTTGCCGAGGCACTTCAACTCGAGCCAATGCTTATCAGGTTCTCATAGTCCTTAGGTTAGTTTCACTTCCGATCAAAATAGTGTTGAATATTTTGAGCCTCCTCATCACTCTATTGCACATATTGAAAATCAATTTGTATTATAATCGTTGGACCCTCCATCTGTATTACAAAACCCTATTTCTCAGTCATTGGAAGAGTCGTATGTGGTGAGCACTGTTGCAAAATGAAAATTCTCTTCTTTTTTCATGTTCGTTCACCTTCATAGTTCGAAAGTGTGTGCTTGCTTGTCTTTGGCTCACAATGTGTTTGGACACCATGGTACATCCGTAAAGTGCCTTTCATGCGCATTCCATTTTTACTTTGCTATGGGTGCATTCAAACTTCAAATGTTTTGGTTTGTATTGACTTATCTTTCTTGTTTGTTGGTATGCTTGTATATATTTCTTCGCATGCATTCCCTCACCTACATAGGCTAGCCAACATGTTGGTGGCTTCATTGGAAATATCACTTTATGTAATTTGGCTTATGTTCTTCTTAGGTTATGAGTAAGAGTAGTTATTTTCTTTTCTTGTTTGTTTCCTTGATTTTATTTCATATTCCTTTAACTACTTCTTTCCTTTAGTTTGTTTTCTTTTCAGTTGTAGGTTAGTTTCCACATGAAATTATGTTTGGATTCTAGGCAAGCTAGTTGAAGTCCAAGGGGAAGTTGTGTTTATATCAACACTTTCTTATCTGCCTATTCCCTCTCTTTATGAGAATCTTTCATTTCTTCTAGTTGATGATACTTTGATGGAAAATATGTCGCTTTCAGAGAGAGTCATAGTGAAATCACAATGCTTGCATTTTTAACTAGTACCGCCTGCTCTAATCGGTCTTATATTTTTGGTTAACACTTGTCAACTAAGTCGATTCGAGTAAGGAGAGGTGGAAAACCTTAACAAGTATGTCAAAGGTATATATAAATATCCTTCTCTGAAGGGACAACCTCTTCTACTCTCAATAAGTTGGGATCCCTATTCTGCCCCATGAAATAAATAAGTTCCTATGCATAGTTCCTTGAACAAATAAAGATGAAAAAAAGAAAATGAAAAATGAAATAAAGGGTGAAAGAAGATAAAGGCTTCCTATGTAGAGAGGTGAAGCAAGCAACTATGTCAAGGTATTGTCCAAGCTCACTAGAAGTAGAGGAATGCTTTTGTTCTTGAAGTGAATCTGCCATGGTTTTTACCAGACCTACTAAGATCGAAACGACACCAGAGATGAAACTGAAAACTTTGACAATCTCTTTTACTTGTGCATATATATACTCCTCATCCCCAATCGAAACAACTTAGTTTAACTTGGCTTGGTATGTGTGATGCCGATGAAGAGAATGGTAGGGACTACATCTTTAGCTCAAGTTAAGTGAAGAAGCTATGATAATCAAAGAACTAAACAATACTTTTGGAAGATTTAGATCTATTTTTCATGAGAGAAGGTCCATATAGAGAGCTGGAGTTCTACCAATGTGTCACCAATGTTGTAGAGGCTATAACCACCCTCAAAAAAATTTCTTATGCTTCAATTTTGGAGCCTCCCTTCTTATCTATAGCATCTAATCTCGCACTGATCTAGGTATTCATGCTTCAAATGAGACTTATATTTTCATTTTCTCTTGTTTTTTCTCACTTAGTTGATTCTTCTAAGTCATAAGTTAATCTCCCAACTTGGTCTCACAACAATTTTGGGCTTGCCTCCAGAAACTACGCAATCCTTGAGGGAAAGCACCCTTGATGATAGGAATTGCATAGTCCTGACTAATAGTAAGCCTTCAGTTTAGAAACTACGCAATCATGGAAGGAAGCCCAACATTGAGCCTAGAAACATCGTAACCCTCACTAAGCTCAAAAATTGGACAATGCACACTAAATAGGAAAGTTTCCCAGTTCCCTAGAACTGCGTAGTCTTTCCCAAAAGTGTGCATGGAAAGTTACCCCCCAGAAAAGAAAAAAACTAAAGGGAGAAAAGAATCCCTAGGAAGTAAGTATTTATTATTTGTTTCCTGAAGATGGCACATTTCTATTTCTAGAAGTTTCCGTCAATTGTCGCCTTTGCCCTTCATCTTAGGCATGTGCATCATAAAACCTCATTTGCTCAAATATAGTTAATTGATGCCTCTCGAGATCATTTGAGCATTTGATATTGGAGCTCTAGCATTCCTGAAGAGATCAACGAACCTCTAGTGGGGTCATCGTCGCTTTTCTAGGTGAGTTTTTCATTTGTTTTTTGTCACTTTTTGTCATTTTTCTTGTGTGAGTGTTGTTTTACTTCTTTATCTTCATGTTTATTGGCATTTCAACATATTTTAGCTTGTAAGAGTGTTGTTTCAAGTTATCATTTTCCTTTCACATGTGTCGCATTGGTTTCTTTGTTCTTTCACCAATGGTCATCATTGCGGTGACTCTCCTCACCAATTTAATTATATTCTTGTTCATTCAGATTTTACACTTGATCTATCATGATTCATTCACACTTACTTAGTTATTCACTCAAGCTTACACCATCACTTAGATCTGCTTATTTTTCACACTTCCTTAGGGAAAATTTTCACTTTCCGCGGTTAGTTTTACCTTTCCCATCTGGGTACTATGCAATCCTAAGGTTCGAGCCACAATCTTAGC
Organism: Pinus tabuliformis; assembly: GCA_031772625.1. Classification (NCBI taxonomy): domain Eukaryota; kingdom Viridiplantae; phylum Streptophyta; class Pinopsida; order Pinales; family Pinaceae; genus Pinus; species Pinus tabuliformis. The sequence continues at coordinate 199,553,639 of CM062815.1, read as the reverse complement.
CTCTGGAACTATGTAGTGTGCATTACAGTTTGGATCCATCTGTGCAGTGCGTAGTTCCAGAGGTCAACTTATCACCTTGGCCACTAAGACTGCACAATGTGTAGTCTCTCCCACTCTTTGCCTAGGCTGGGACTACAAAATATGCAATCTCTCCCAGTCTTTGCTCAGGCTAGGACTACACATTGTGTAGTCCCAATCCTCAAGCTTCATCCTTGGATGTTTGGATAGTGTAGTTCCCACAGGCATCCAGTCTCTCCTACCAATAAAAATTATGAAATCCTTCCCATTAGATGCCCAGTTTTATGCTTGATCATGAATTGAAGGTCGATTTTTTGAAGCTAATGTTTGCTTTCCATGAGTATCCTTTCTGTCCCATAGGTACCAAACTTGTGAAGCACTCTCTCCAGTAATCATTGTTACCATGGAACTAACAATATTTTCTTCAAGAGAGACCACTGAAAGTTATATCGGGGAAGAAGTTGAGAAAACTCCAGTTAACTTGCCAATATGCGAACACTCAACTGTTTATAGAAAAGGAGTCAACATTAATATGGAAGAAAGTCGAGTAGCAGTAACAAAAGGAAACATTCCAGTACAAGATCAGGGAAAGAGAAAGGTTGATGACATAATAGTGGGATACCAAAGTTGCATATTGAAAGCGAATTCAATCCTTATGCAAGCATCTTTGGCAGACGAAACATGGGATACATAGAGTAGAGCGGAGAAAGAGAGAAAAGAAAATCTTGCAAGAAGAAGAATTGAGGGCACAAAAAGTAGAAAAGAACTGAGGGATGAATAAGAACAAAGGAGGAAATAACAAGAGGAGAAGTAGAAGCAGGAATAAGGATAAAGGTAAGGCGCAACGTCAAGAGAAACAATGTTGATTCAAGTTGAAGGCAAGGACATAACTAACCAACAACAGAGGGGGAGAGTGAACAGATGTAGGAACGAGATCTTACTCAATAGATTGAAGTTTCCGACATGGAGTTGGAACCAGAATCGCTAGATGAAGATGTTGACAATGCGTCACAGGTCACCGTTCAGTCTCCACCAACTCCAGCCACAGAGTTAGCCCTGAGTGAGGAATGGGAAATAGTTCTCTTAATGATGATTTGGCAATGGATGTGTACAATCTATCATATAATGAACTTTAGAAGAGGATTGTACAAGCGTGGAGAGAGAATTTTCCAGATGACCATGAATCACCTGCATTCACTAGAGAAAGGGTGATAGCGGTAAACACCAGTAGGAATCCAAATTCCATTGTCGAAGCCAACTTTGCCTTCATGGATGTGACAATATCGAACACTTGGTATTTGATGACTAATAGTAAGAAATTGGTACAAAATCTATGGGTTGCTTGACAAGAGATAGAATAGCTCCGCGCAATAGAAAAACATAGTCTGCACACAAGTTTAGTTGGCAGAAATGATAGAAACAATATTTTATGAAGTATCAACACTTGGAGAGACCATGCAATACCTCTATGAGGATCTCATGACCATACATAAGGCAGTTTTATGCTTGCATAGCTTGGAGAAATAGAGCAAGGAATTCTTTAAGACTCATACGAATGGGTAAACTTCCATCGCCACCGTGCAAGAATGGACAATGCGATATAAAGGGGCACCAATTTCTTTGGTAAAGAAGATAAAGCAGCAGGCAGAGTTGGAGAAAGAAAGAGTTTGAATGTTCATTTGGATCAACAAGTAGCTCACCTCATTCATTAGAAACATTCTCATATGTACGATTATACAATAGTTTGGACTTCATGGTGAGAAACCACAAAATACCATCATTCATCTCAGCAATTGAAGCTAAACACAAACACCAAGTTAGGTAGGAGGTTGAAGAGTACTTGGGGAAAATGAGACAGATTTCCACCAAGGTGGATTTAGAGCTGAACAGACAAAACATGCAGAACAATATCGGTGGTCCCATCCATATCAGAACCATGTTTCTCCAGCTCGAGAAAGAAGTTAATATTGGTTCCAAATCATTGTACTCGGACGTTATGGAGGCTAGAGTCTGCTTCCAGCCTTACACCATCATGTAGTTTAGGGATGCCATCACACAGTACCAAGCTTGACATCGATACATGACCGAGAAGCATCAAATGGAAGTTGTTGAGCTAGAGTGTTTCAAAACTCAAGCATCATAGTGTCTTGTCTTCTTAGGTTGTCAAGTTGTCTCTACCTATTTTGTCCTATATGGGTATGAGTGTAAATTGTTATTATTTGTAATTTTTTTGTAAGTGAAATTCCAAGTGCCAATATTTGAATATGAAGAGTCATCATGTGATGTAATGTGTCATTTTGTAAAGAAGTTGAAGAGTCATGAGGGTAGTCCAAAGGTCACAAAGGGGAGTTGAAGAGTCACCCCCTCTTGTTATAAATAGAATGCCATAACTCATGTAAAGGGATTTTGGGAGCCAAGCTTTTGGTTGGGCTTAGGCTTAGAAAGAGCTTGGGAGTTCTCTGAAGAGCTTTGGTTTCTCCGTAGCATAGAGTGAGTATAGAACCTCATAACTCATGTAAAGGGATTTTAGGAGCCAAGATTTTGGCTAGGCTTAGGGTTCAAAGGAGCTTGGAGTATTGTGAAGAGCCTTGGTTTCTCCATAGCATAGAGCGAGTATACTTCTTCGGAGGAGAAGGTGTTCTTGACTATAATGTTCCACTATTAGGGCTAGTGGTCTTCAATGTATGTATGAATGGAATTTTCACTTATAATAATAAAATCAGAGCCAACACACTTCCATGCATATGTTATTAATATAGTGGGACAATTCTTGTTGTATTAGCAATGTATGTTATTTAACTTATGCAAATGCTTATGAACTATTTCATTTACATTTGTACAAATCTTGTTGAATGCATGTTGTTGTATTAATTCATCACTTTAACATGTGGATTATTCCGTATCTTAGCTTGTGATGTCATTATGCTCGTGTTTTTTTCAGACTGCATACTATTACAGGCTTCCAAGGGGCACACTTCCTTTTCCATTCATGTGTTGGAACCTTCATGCATCGCACTTGACTCTCCACAGGGTCACACACTTGCTCTCACCCAAAGTTATCATACTACCCTCTGAGCGTTTCCGTGGTCAAGGCATAACATTACCACCCACTGCAGGGACTCCTACTCCAAACATGAGGTCTAGTTGGGACTTCCTATCGGGGAGATCCCTTGAATGTTGGCGGGTCTAGCACCATCAACATGTCCACAGGGTCTTGGATAGATGGTGATCAGGTGCCTTATCAAGGAACTCCTAGACGTTAAGTCATCAGTTCAATTCCCCACACTATTTGGCTGTTATTCTTGGACATGACCATGATGTAGCCTCACCAATTCCAAACTTAATATACATTATAAAAATATAAATTTTATAAAAAAATTATATATATTATTTGAAAAATTAATAATTATGTCAATAAGCATGTCTATTTTGGAATTGGGCTTCTAAAATTTTAATTTAATTATCAATAATTATTTGGTGGATGCTAGGAATTTAACCTCCATACATGAAATGAGTTATGACTTTTTGGGCATGCGGTGTTCATAAACCATGGTATTAGCCCATGATATTGTAACATGGCCTATTTACATAATCAAGTGGTGTGAATCCATAGTTAAGAATCTTTTTACATGTTTTTTTGAATGTATATATGTTCAACTTTTACATTATTTTTTTTATAATTAATATTAATAATAATAATTTAAAATAAAATTATAATTTAGTTAATTTTTATGATTTTTTTGTTTTAATTCTTGAGATTAATAATGAAATAAGTGTTTTCATATTTATTATAAATTGATGTCTATCAACATTAACTAACCATAATATTTATATCACTGCACTAAAGACATATTATTACTGTTATATTGTACAAATTTTTTTATAAAATAATAGTTACATAATACAACATAGTTTTGTGATAAAAATTGATGTTTTGTAATAAAAATTGATGTCTATTAACATTAATTGACCATAATATTTATATTAGTATACTAAAGACATATATTATTACTATTATATTGTACAAATATTTTTATAAAATAATAGTTACATAATACAACATAATTTTGTTATAAAAATTGTTTTCTATCAGCATTAACTAACCATAGTATTTATATCACTATATTAAAGACATATATTATTACTATTATATTGTACACATGTTTTTATAAAATAATAATTACATAATACAACATAGTTTTAATAGTTTTATGATAAAAGTCATATTATATCATACAAATATTTTTATAAAATAAAAGAGTGAATTCGACAATCCCTCAAGTTATGAGGGTTCAAATACCATACAAAATAACTCTCCATTTAACAGCAAAGCAGATCTCCTAGACCAAACTTCTTCTTCGACTATCTTCAAAAGGACGAACACAATAGATCGCAAAGCTAAGACACCAATGCCCCAAGAATCAGAAGAGATGAAGGAGATGCAAGATAAAGAAAGTTGGAAGACTGTAGACGAAAAAAAGAAAGCTACAGCACCAATCTCGCCAGGAAAGATGAGGAACCAGACAATTAGAAACTAGGAAAGAAAATTATGGGCCCGATAGACCAATTTGGTCTCAGTTAACAGTAACCACCACCATCATCATCATCAATACAACATATAGTTTTATAATAAAAGTGATATATAATATATATATTAAGAAATGAATAAAATTAGAAAGATAAATCATAGATTTTAAGAAACTAATAAAATTTGAACATAAATCATTTTTATATAGTTTCTTCTCGATGGAAATTTTATAGAAGTGTTGGGCAGATTTTAGAGTTCCAAAGTAGAACAACTAATTAATGTGAAACAGCAACACTATTATCTTGTGAAACTTTGCATTTTATATCAATAAAGAAAATATTTCCATATTATCTTTAGACCCTTCAATAATTACAGCTAATGTTCTTGACACTGATCTCGATCTGGTTCATTGAGTGTTATGTTTTTATATTGAGTTCTTGATGCTTGTCTTGATCCCATTGGTCCATTGTTATAATTTTATATAAAGTTTAATAAAATACTCCAGTGAATAATATGTTTTCTTTTATCATTTGTATGATTGATATCGCAATCTATTTTATTTATTATTAAGAAAAATAATTATCTATTAATATAAATTTGCTTAAATTTTCCCTGGATGTGGGTGTATAGACAAGTTTCAATTCTGATGGGATAGGGGTGGCGCGAGGTGGGACGACACCTGCCCACCCAGTACAGAATAGTAACTCGGTTTATGAATGGAGGCTCTCAGAATTTGGAATGTGCAGTGTTCATTTGGTTCATGTTAAGCGGCTCTGGATCTCCCATCCTATCCGATGCTCTGGTTAACGCCTTCGCACACTCCGGCTCGTCTCAGACCTCGGCTCTATTCATTGCTATAGTTATGGCGGATGCTTCTCGAGGCATGAAGGAGGTTGTCACTTTAAGGCTCAACTATGAGCTTGCTGAGGAGCAGCTTCCGTCGATAGAACTATCCCGCTTCTGGTCTTAGCTATGGTTTCTGTTTATATAATTTGGGCTCCTTCATCTCTGATGCCTCTTGTAGCTTGAAAGGGGAGGCTGCTCTGAAGCTGTGCTCTGGTCTTTTGGTGGAGCCGCCTCCGTCATTCCCCTGGTTTTACTCTTGGGCCTCTGGCCTTTGCTTTGTAGTTTTTCTGATTTTCTCTGGCCTTGTCATTGCTGCTACCCCGTCTCACTTTCCTCTCGTTGCTTCTATCTCCCCAATGCCTCGTCATCACCATAGAATGCGGTCTCGCAGAGGCCATCCTCGGCGCATGCCTTCCAACCCTTCCTCCGAGTCGCCTTCCCTTTCAAGCAATTTCTCTGTCGGCCACTACCCTCGCACTCGAAGTGGGAGAGGGCGTCTTCTTGCCGCCAGCCACTATCCAGTGCCTTCTCCCTCGTCTGGCTCTGCGCTCTTCACCTTCAATAGCTCTTTGAACCGCCCAAGAATTACCGCTCACATTTCGGTGGTCTTCCATGAGGAAGCCCAGGAGGGAGAGTCTAGCTCTCATCAGGAGGGCCCGGGCTCTGTCACTGTTCCGTCTTCGAACCTCCAGATGGGAATTGGCAGCGCGTCTTTGCAGGTTCCAGATGCTCAAGCTCGCAGCGCTCAGGCGGTGGTGATGGCGCCGGCTGATCCTGGCCCTTCCAATTCTGAAGCAGCTCTTGTAGGGGATATGCCTGATACAGGTTGGTGCCGGATAATTGAAGAACCTCCAGATGATTAGTTTGCTCACTGTTACCTTGTTATCGTGCCATGCGGCCCATACTATTGGGCAAGTTTTTGTTCAGATTGTTATGTGGAATTTTAGTTCATTTTTGAATTTTTGTAAACACTGTAATATCAAGAAGCTCATAAGTTGTTCCCCTGCGTGGGATCCGATAAATGGTTCAAGACTGAGCTCCCTGACATGGGGCAGTCTCATTCTATGCTTATCTTGACAACTTTGCCTCTCTTCAGGGCAGTGTTTTTGACTTCGGTCATGATTGTAATTTTACTCCCTTTATGTTAATAGATTAATCTTATTTAGAAAAAATAAAAAATCTTAATTTTTTTTATTATATTTACATAAGTCGATGTGATTTTTGCTGAAAACTCTCCTCGATAAACATAATATGGATCACAAAAGCCTAAATTCATTTATATATATATATATATATATATATATATATATATATATATCTATCTTATAAATTAAAAACAAAAAACAACTCTCTTAATCAAAAAATATTATATTTCGAATTTGGATGTAAATTTTTTTTTTTTTTGGAAAACATAGATTTAATAGATTTATTTTTTTGGATGATAAAAAAGAGATAGTAGTAGTTAAAATTTATTATTAGTTAACTTTGTATTGAGTAAATAAGAAAATATATATTTTTTCCTTATATTTTTTAGACCTACGGGAATGGATCACTTCCTAACCTAAATTCAAAAGTTTAGAGAAAATTGAACCTAAACTTTTCATTAATAAATATATTTTAATAACAAAAACTCAATCAATTAAACTAATCCTTGAAACTAAAAAAATTAATCTTTTATATTAAAATATAAAAAATAATATAATTATTAAAATATTTTATTTTTAAAATATTATATATCAGTTTATATAGTATAAATAGCAAAATCATATTTTTTTATATTAATATTTTTGAAAAATAAAACTAAAAAGCTTTTTTGCTGACCAATTCATTAGTCCAACACAGTTAAATTAGTCGTAAATAGATATCTATTGCTCTTTCCATTTATGATAATCAAGAATAATATTTATGATTTGGTATGTTATGATGTAAATAGATATCTATTGCTCTTTCCATTTATGATAATCAAGAATAATATTTATGATTTGGTATGTTATGATGTAAATAGATATCTATTGCTCTTTCCATTTATGATAATCAAGAATAATATTTATGATTTGGTATGTTATGATGTAAATAGATATCTATTGCTCTTTCCATTTATGATAATCAAGAATAATATTTATGATTTGGTATGTTATGATGTGAAAGATAGTTGGTATGTGCAAAATTCACCAATAAAATTAATTTATATCACTTCGGATTCGACGTGGGCCGAATATAATTCTGCCAATTTTCAAATATTAATATCAATTTATACATGCTTAAATCGTCATCATTTCGTTATTTAAAAAAAGAAAATATTACGTACAGTAGAGACTATACGTTTTGTTCGGCCGTCTAATCTCATGGACGTTCTATTAATTCTCTATTAAACAAAAATATAATTTAAATTTATTTTATCAAATTGAAAACGAATTAAACAAAAATATAATTTAAATTTATTTTATCAAATTGAAAACATTTCCTTATAACATTACTAGTAATGTATACGTTTCATAAAATTCTACTATCAACTTAGCAGTTGTCTATAGTTGTCTATAACGCGACTTTTTGAAAGCTTTTCCGGCGGGTTTTTCCGGTCGAAATCCGGCAGGAATTTATTGGAATCACAAGTTTGATACCTAGTTTCTGCACAATGAAAGCGTCCCAGGGTTTTCCAGGGTGCTGAATCCAAATATGCAGTTAAAAAACCATTTTAACTGCAACAAATCAAGATTTAACCTCAATTTCTTCCACCGGATTCCGTCACCAGAATCTCCAAAAAATAGCATTATAGACAACTTCATCAACTTATACGCTTCGAAATTTATAATATTCAGAAATTTATTAAACATTGACTACAGATTTTAAATTCGGGTCTGCAGTCTTCCCGGCGGACGCGCAGTCATCGACCTCCCTCTGCTCATTAAGCTTGCGAACCAAAATACCTGCTGCCGGTACTCTCGAGATTCGATCCTTGGACCTCTTGGGCGCATTTACTGTTAGTTTTTTCAGCATGTTTAATATCTTCGACTGTAACGACAATGTGGCCCCGACTCCATGTGCATCTTCTCCCACAAATTTTATTATGTCATGTCGGTGCTTCATTAGCAGCAACACTGTCATTCATGGAGTCACATTGGTGTAAACAAGGCTACGAACACTGAACGTGCCCTACGGAAATGTGCAAAGTGTGGCTAAATAGTTAACCACACGAAATTGGAGGAAATATAGAGGAATTAAACCTTTTAATTAATGTGTATTAGTTTTTGAAACTATTAATGATGTGGCTCGAATAGAATATTTTAATTAATTTTTTATTTTTATTAATGTTTGGTATCGTTGAGGTTATATTAAAGTTATGTCTAAGAATGACACTAGAATAGGGCAAAGAATTAATTGAACTCGTAATTTAATATCTAATAGTGTTTTTGAAAAAATGATAACTTAATATGTAGAACTGCCTCAACAATACATCTAGTCACAACCTATCCAAAAACCTATCAAATACTTTAATTCTTTAAAAAATAGTTTTTATTTCAATTTTTTTAATTAAAAAAAATATATATGTACCATCAAACTAATTTAAACATATATATAATTTTGTATTACTAAATTTATATTTAAAATTATAAAAATAAATTTAATAATAAAATTATAAATTTTAATATTTAATATTTAATATTAATATTTATAAATTTAATATTTTCTCTAAATTTTTAATTCAATTTTAACTGTTAAAAACAATTACACTACACAATAAAACTTAAAAACATTAATATAATATAAGATTTGATAGATTATCACAATAATAAGCAAACACTATACATCCCTAAATGCCTTTTGTTGATTGGTTTATGCAAATACATCCCTCAATGCCTTTTGTTGATTGGTTTATGCAAATAACTTTTATGGCATGTCTAATAAAATAACATAGGTAAATCCATGTCGATCTAATGGGTTTTTTATGTTTCCAGAAATATCTCTAGACTAAGTTGTTGGTTGCATTTCTTATTACTATGAATGTTTGGAACAAATTTTTAAAGATGTAGCTTAATTTATAGACGAAATAGCTTCTTCTTTGGTAATACAATTCCAAGAAGTTTTGTTATTTAAAATACATTTTTGAATGCATAAATGGATTTAGCACCATGAAAAATTCCTAGAGCACTCGAATTATGCAAATTAAACAATTTAAGATCAAGATTTTAAAAATCTCTATTTAATTTTGATTAAAATTAACGAGAAAAAAATATAATAAAAAAAAGTATTTCATCTATAAATTAAACTATGCCATTTTTAAAAACTATTTTTAATTAAATAAATAAATCAATAAATAATAAATTTTTATAATTTAACCTTTTATTAATTTCATATATAAATTGTTCTTAAATTAATTTAGGTTCCACTTCATCAACATTTAAAAATTATTTTAAATTTACTATTAATTATTTTTATATTGTATTTTTTTAACTAGATATAATAAAAGATTGCTTAATCTAAATACAAACTAAACACCAAAAATATTCGATATTTCTTATTAGTGTGACTATATTTAATTTTCATTTTTAACTTTCATATATATATATATATCAAAATATTTAATTTTCATTTTTAACTTTCATATATATATATATATCAAAATTAAAAAATTTGATATGTAACCTCGCTTATATTATTCTAAATACAAACTCAACACCAAGAATATTTGATATTTCTTATTAGTGTCACTATATTTATTTTTTCTTTTTAACTTTCATATATATAATTTTGAAGAAATTAGAAATTTTGATGTAACTTATTTAGCCTATCTTATATTAATATATATAATTTTTGTGAAAGACTTTCACATTACCAAATTGTAAATTTAAAATATTAATCTAAAATATTTACATATTTTACATTTAAGATTTATTAGTCCAGGGTTTTCCAAACCAATACAAGTTTCAACCCGTGAAATTTTAATATGATGGAAAACAATAATGAAAAAATGTGCATACATTAAAAAGAAGAAAAGCTTAATTATTTTTGGGGAGAGATATATTTAGACATATATAAAAAATCCTCATTTATTTTAGGGAGAGAGATATATTTAGACATATATAAAAGAAGAGGAGAAAAACCTTACACAACTATATAAATTAATAGAGTGGGAATTATAGAAAAAAGAATTCTCTATATATAATGTCATGTGTATTGAAGTATATTTATCACTTTTCTATTTTAATATTTATGTTGTGAAGTCTAGATACTTTTTCAATATTTTATTATTTCTAAATATTGGTTGTTAATTAAAAATTAATATTATTAGTCATGATCATTATTATAATTTTGTTGTCAATTAATAATATTAGTTAATATGTGATGATGATGATGATGGTTAACGTCCGCTGAGACCAAACATTGTTCTATCAGACCTAAAGAAACAAATTATTTATTTTGATTTAAGATTTTATTCCTATGCTCAAAAAGTTTGGAGAGAAGCCTCCCAAGCTCACTATAATTTAATGAATTACATTGAAATGTGAAGAAATACATTAGCTAAAGCTATGTGATTATAAGGGGAGATTAAGAAATTGAGATTACTTAAATTATTTCATATTTTCTTAGTACAACACTTTGTCTTTGTCTTTTTTAAATTGGTAATCTAATTTTGATGAAGCATTTGTTAAAAGTCTCTATCAATGTTATTACACATATTCAAACTTTTTTGGAATGGACTAAGCACAACACTTATTAGTTTTTGTTTGTGTGTGTGTGTTAGTTATCAATATGTGTGTGTTTGTGTGTGAGATAGAGAGAGAGAGAGAGACTAGTATTTAAGCATGAAACATAGGTATATGAAACCTACTTAGAACCAATGTATAGAAATTGTTATTTTATCTTTCACACACACACCATGTAGTGATTATATTACTTCCTCAAATAAAATGCATACTCCATAAGTTATGCTTGGATAACAAAACCAAAGAGAAAAAATCTAAAACAATATAGTAGTTTACCTTTTTTATACCATGGTGAATTGGTAAGTCATTGAAGTAATCCGACAAAATCTAGTAGCTTCCACTATAACACCAAGATCATATCCAATAGTTCACAAGCCAAATATATCTTAGCAAGAGTCGACACGTCCCAAACCCCACTAAGAAGCCTTATCCCAGGGGTGGTCTATTCTTTAAACCTTATCACAATGGACCAAACGTGTACCTTGAAATTGAACCCATGGGGATGGGAGAACAAACCTTGCAACTAAAAACTCAAGCTACTAACCTAGGACATAGTACACCAGTTTAATAACTAAGCTAGACCTCTCAACATATATGGTTGCAGTTAATCCGGATTGGATAATTATATATTTTTTTTATACATATTGATTCTTTCAAAGTGGAAAAAGTGGAGGAATCAAATCACAAGTCCATTTTTACCGTCGGTATCCAATTTGGAAAATTGGGGTCTGAAACCTTCCAAGAGAATTTCGACAAATCAAACGATGTTTTTTGGGGGTAAGACTTTACCACCTTAGTTCCACACCATTTTTCATATTCTACGCATAGAGACCCTTCCAATGGCACAATAATATCCTCAAGTCTATATGCAAAATTTATATTGCTTAGAAGTTGGCCTTCCTATTGTGGGCATCATAATTCAAGAGGATGTCACATAAGCCCCCATTATTCATGGAAAATGGTAATCCATGTAATTATCATAAATAAGAGTGTATATTATAGCTTTGGTTAACAGTTGAGGTAGTCAAACCTAACCGCCAATAGGTTATTGGGTTGTGTTATATTTGGGCCATTAGGAGGAAAAGGCGTTCCATTCCTTTTTAGTGCAGTTGTTCCATAGATGAGAAGAATATGTGAGAGGGATAGGGACAGAGAACACAAACATGATTTTCACATTGTAGTAGCCCACAGGTCACAGGACTTGCGTATTTGTATTTGAAGCCATTTTCTATTTAGAGAAAGAGAGCAAAGTGGCCTCACTTTTTAGCTAGGTTTTCTTCCAAAAGGCTTTCCTAGGTAATATCTTATGTAAATCATGGTTTGTGAGTCTTTCTTTCATTTATTTTCTATTTTCTACATAATTTTAGTTTGCATGCATATGAAATTAGCTATAATATAGAGATCCATAAATCTAAAGAGAAATAAACCATAATAGTGTAGATTTCTGATATTTAAATATAGTTTTATCATATATGTTGTAACAAATTGTCCAGTGTAATATTCACGATAGTCTATAGATCAAAAACCAAGTCTCTACCAACAAATTTATCCAAAATGAAAACAAGAAACATATATTTTAACAAAGAAATAACCTAAACAATGTTAGGTACACCACCCTCCTCGTTAGAGGTGGAGAAATTAAGGAATGTTAGTTTCTTAGAAAGGACCAATACCCTTCCAATTAGATTCTTTGTATGTTGTTGCATTTCATCAATCGAGTAATGAATTTCCACTCAATTCTAACCTCACTCTCTATGTATACAATTTCCCTATAAATATGTGGACGGGTGGACCTCACATTTAATATTGTTGACCTTTCCGTCAAGAATTGGGCCCACAAGTTGGGGGAGTTTGATAACTTATTCTCCCCCTATGACCAATAAAATGATCCAAATAGTCCATTGTTGATTAGGTATTAATCAAGAGAACAAAGAGGGAAAGAGTGAGAAAACTGAGGCAAAATAGGCTATACGAAAGTCACTTAAAGACACCAGGAAAATATTTGAGGAACAAAATGTTGTTATAGGAGGAAGAGAGAAAAATTTCACTTCCTTGAAAACACCAACAAAATGTTCTTGAGAGACCAACAATAGTAGAAGACTAGAAAATTTGATTTAGATTGGGATGCCAATGAAATAAAAAGACAATAGCTAAAAGAAAACTAGAATATCATAGTGGGACTACAAAAGGAGGGTTATTGCCTCAAAAGATCCCAAAAGCTAGAAAACACCTTTTGTGCAACAAAGATATGACAACTAGAGAGAGGAGAAATAACTTAGAGTAACAACCAAATAAATTACTATGGATATAACCCAAATATAAGACCATAACCATAAAGCTCGGACCTAAAATTTGGTGTGTATGTGTTAGATGACCACTGAGTGGATGTCCCCAATGGCCCAGAAAAAGGAACCCATTCTTCTAACTATTTCCCCATTCTAATCATTATTCCAAGAAGAAGAAACCCACCTCAAGGGGTGCTTCTAACCCAATAAATAAAATAATCTATGAAAAATATGAAACTCTAGATGAAAAATAAGACTTCTATCTCAAACTAGCAACTAAAATATATGCAAATAATTCCAATTGACAAGAAGGTAGGACGATTTCTTGTTAAAATTCTCTAGACATTTCTCAGCCTACTTGTTGGAAATCTTGTCATTGCTATAAATTCAGTCTGGACAAGTGCATTAGCTATGAAATAGTGAACCCATAATGAGCTAACTATCACATTCTACCACAAATCCATGAGCTAGATCCAAGGTCAATAATCCTTTATTGCATGGGGAGGAATTGAATTCCCAATACAAGTGTATAAGAGCACCAACCTCCACTTCCCTCGTCCATGACATCCCATTAATATGCCACAATTTTCCATAGGGTGTTATACCTTTAAATATTATGTTTTCCTTAGAGGATTTGACAACCAAGTCAATCTTGTACTTGTGTGACAGAGTGTCAATTCAAACTGACACTACTATAAATTCTAGGTACGTATGTATGCCCCTTTCCCATGCACGGGTTGGTTGGCAGATACGAATATTAAACCTTCTCACAAAAAATACTTCATTTACACAACCATCGTCGGTTGAGATACCCCATAAAAACTATAACTTTAAATATTATTATAATTTAATATTTTTATTTTAAAAATAATAATATTTATATATTAATACAATTAAATATTTAAATATCATTAATAATTTAATGTATTATGTATTAATACATTATTTTCAAATATTAAGCTATAAAAATTATTTTCTAACTTTTAAACTATCATGTGTTTACACTTGTTAAGGTATGAAAATGAGGTTACTATAGAAGCATAAAATTATGAATCTTAAAGTTATAATGTGTACTCACAAATTGATATAAAAGTATAAGTGTAAGGTTTTAATTTTGAATAGTTAAGGTATTTTTACTATATGATTATATTGTTAGCTATTTGGTTGGATATGATAAAAGGATAATGAATAAAAATGTTTATTTTGAGTGTTTTTATATGATGATAAGTAATATTATCAATATGTAGTTGTGTTGTTTAAAATTGGCGCACTATAAATTTTGTGAGATAATTAATCTATAAATTGTTATGAATATTTTATTTGACAATTCATCACAACAAATCTGATCAAAATAGTCTTAAAATTTTGAAATCTATACTATAAGGGTTAATTTTCCATAGATTTTTAGATTTATAACTATAGTTTTTCTGCTTATTCATGCAACAGATAAAATGCTAAAAATAGAGAATATTGAAATGAAAACACACATCAATGACAATGAACACCAAGATATGATATAGGAAACCCTTTTGGGATAAAACCTAGTTGGAAGATGAGGTGGTGTCTTCTCTTTTTTCTGAATGGAAATGATGTAAATACAAAGGAGAACACACTCTCTATGGTGTTACCTAAGCACTGTGGCCCATGGTCTACTACATAATAGAAACCCCCTCTATTCTACTTTCTCTATATCCACTCTCAGCTACTCTGCTCTAGTGGAGAATAAAATGCACTCGAATAGCATGGAACCCCCTTTCCTCCTAATGACCTAGTTATAACACAACCTGATCTCCAAGTAGAAGTTAAATTTGTCCCACTCATTCAAGCCTCAACATGAGTTACAATTAAACCCTTCTAGAATATTCTTTATAATCCTAAGATAGATAGCCCTTTTTCCATAGAGTGATGATAGCTAATATAATATCCTCTCAAATTATAATCGTCAATCATAATAAGTTAACTTCAATAAAACATAACTTTTTCATCTATCTTTAATTGACATATTTCTTAAGCATTAAATTTGTCTACTTATACGGTTCGAAATGTATAATATTCCGAAATTATAGAACATTGACCGGAGATTTTAAATTCGGGTTTACAGTCTTCCTGGCCGCGCAGTCATCGATCTCCCTTTGCTCGTTAAGCTTGCCAACCCAAATACCTGCTACCGATACTCTCGAGGTTCGATCCTTGGACCTGTTGGGCGCATTTACTGTTAGTTTTTTCGGCGTACGTTTAATATCTTCGACTGTAACGACAATGTGGCCCCCGACTCCATGTGCATCTTCTCCCACAAATTTTATTATGTCATGTCGGTGCTTCATTAGCAGCAACACTGTCATTCATGGAGTCACATTGGTGTAAACATGGCTACTGAACGTGCCGTAACGGAAATGTGAAAAGTGTGGCTAAATAGTTACCCACACGAAATTGGAGGAAATATAGAGGAATTAAATTTTTTAAATGTACGTGTATTAGTTTTTGAAAGTATTAATGATTTTGTTGGAATAGAATATTTTAATTTTTTTTTTTTTAAAGTTTGGTATGGGCGAGGTTGCATTATAGTTATGTTTAAAAATGACATTAAAATAAGGTTGAAAATTGTATTGGTGATTTAATGTCTAAGAGTGGTTCAAAACATATTAAATTAATAATTTAATACCAAAAAATATCTCAACAACACACTTAATCATGTTTTATCTAAAACTCATCAAGTATTTTAATTCTTTTAATTTTTATTTCAATTTTTTCCTAATTCAAAAAAAATATGTACCAACCAACTAATCTAAACATAATAATATCTATATATATATATATATATATATATATATATATAATTTTATTACTGAATTTATATTTAAATTTATAAAAATAAATTTAATAATAAAATTATACAATTTTAATATTTATGAATTTAATATTTTCTCTAAATTTTTAATTCAATTTTAACCTTAAAAAAATAAATACATTACATAATAAAACTTAAAAACATTAATATAAAATAAGATTTGATAAATCATCACAACAATAAGCAAACGCTATACATCATTCAATGCTTTTTGTTGATTGGTTTATGCAAATGTTTAATAAAATAATATAGGTAAATCTATTTGGATTTTATTGGTTTTTTTATGTTTTCGAGTATTTCTAGATTAAGTTGTTGGTTGACATTCTTATTATGATGAATGTTTGCAACAAATATTTAAAGCTGTAGCTTAATTTATAGGTGAAATAGTTTTTTTTGGTAATACAATTTCAAGTTTTTTTTTAATTAAAATACATTTTTTAATGCATAAATAGATTTAGCACCATGAAAAATTCCTAAAGCATTAGAATTATGCATATTAAACAATTTAAGCTCAAGATTTTAAACTTATCTGTCCAATTTTAATTAAATTAACCAAAAAAATGTAATCTATTTCATCTATAAATTAAACTACATCATTTTTACAAACTATTTTTTAATAAATATTTTTAATTAAATAAATAAATAATAAAATTTTATAATTTAAAATTTTATTAATTTGATGTATAAATTAATTGATGTTATACTTTATCAACATTTAAAAATTACTTTAAATTTAGTGAATAAATATTTTGTATATTAAAAAAATATAAATTTATAATTTTTATTAAATATATTTTATTTTTATCACACTTTTTATATCTCCCATACTTATAACTATCTCTATATTGTATTTTTTTAACTAAATATAATAAAATATGGTTTATTCTAAACACAAAACAAACAACAATAATATTTGATATTTCACAATAATATTTGATATTTCTTATTAGTGTATGTTAAAGCAAGATTATATTTATTATTTCTTTTTAACTGTTTCATATATATAATTTTGTTGAAGCTTATTTATCCTAGCATATATGGAATGATTTTCATTATTATTCACCCATTACATTTTTGAGAAATATTATCACATTAACCAATTATAAAATTAAAATATTAATATAAATTATTTACATATTTTAATCATAAAATTTATTAGTCCAAGGTTTAATGAAAAAATGTGGATACAATTAAAAAAAAAAAAAAAAAACTCAATTAATTTTGGGGAGAGATATATTTAGACATATATAAAAGAAAAGAAGAAAAACCTTACACAACTATATAAATTAATAGAGTGAGAATTAGAGAAAAAAGAATTCTCGAAATATAATGTGAGAGTATTGAAGCATATTTACCACTTTTTATCTTTTTATTTGGGTTGTCAAGTGTAGATATCTTTTAATATTTTATTATTCTAAAAATTTTGTTATTAATTAATAATTAATATTATTTGTCATGATTATTATTATAATTTTGTTGTCAATTAATATTATTAGTTAATATGTATTAACTCGTTACTATTATTTAATGAATTACATTATTGAAATGTGTAGAAAGACATTAATTAAAACTATGTGATCATAAGGGGATTAAGAAATTGAGATTATTTCAATTATTTTATCCATATTTTCTTAGTAGAACACTTTATTTTTGTCCTTTTTAAATTGGAAATCTAATTTTGATGAAGCATTTGTTATAAGTCTCTATCAATGTTATTACACATTTATATTCAAACTTATTTGGAATGGACTAAGCACAACACTTATTGGTTTGGGTGTGTGTGTGTGTGAGAGAGAGAGAGAGAGAGAGACTAGTATTTAAGCATCAAACATATGTATATGAAACCTACTTAGAATCAATGCATAGAAACTATTATTTTCGTTAACACACGCCACCATGTAGTGGTTATATTACTTCCTCAAGTAAAATGCATACACCATAAGTTATGCTTAGATAACAAAACAAAAGAGAAAAAATCTAAAACAATACAACACTTTACCTTTTTATACCACAATGAATTGGTAATTTATTTAAGTAATCCAATAAAATCTAGTAGCTTCCACTATAACACCAAGAGCATATCCAATAGTTCACAAGCCAAATATACCTTAGCAAGAGTCAACACATCATAAACCCCTCTAAGAAGCCTTATCCCAAGGGTGGTCTATTCTTTAAGCCTTATCATAATGGACCAGATATGTACATTGAAATTGAACCCATGGGGATGGAAGAACAAACCTCACAACTAAAAAATCGAGCTACTAACCTAGTACATAGTACACTAGTTTAATAACTAAGCTAGACCTCTCAACATATATGGTTGCAACGGATTGGATCATTATATTTTTTGCTATACATATTGATTCTTTCAGAGTGGAAAGAGTGGAGGAATCAAATCAAAAGTCCATTTTCACCGTCAATACCGAATTTGGAAAATTGGGGTCTGAAACCTTCCGAGAGCATTTTGAGGTATCAAACAATGCTTTTTGGGTGTAAGACTTTGCCACCTTAGTTCCACACCATTTTTCAAATATGCTACACATAGAGACCCTTCCAATGGCATGAGAATATCCTCAAGTCCTTATGCAAAATTTATGTTTATTATAAGTTGGCCTTCCTATTTTGGGCACCACAATTCAAGAGGATGTCACATAAGCCCCCATTATTCATGGAAAATGGGAATCCATGTAATTACGATAAATAAGAGTCTATATTATAGCTTTGGTTAAGAGTTGACATAGTCAAACCTAACCACCAATAGGTTATTGGGTTGTGTTATATTTGGGACACTAGGAGGAAAACACATTCCATTCCTTTTTAGTGCAGTTGTTCCATAGGTGAGAAGAATATGTGAGAGGCATAGGGACAGAGAACACAGAGAGGATTTTCGCATTGTAGTAGTCCACAGATCACAGAACTTGTGTGTTTGTATTTGAAGCCATTTTCTATTTACAAAAAGAGAGCATAGTGGCCTCACTTTTTAGCTAGGTTTTCTTCCAAAAGGCTTTCCTAGGTAATATCTTGTGTCAAATCATGGTTTGTGATTTTTTATTTCATTTTTTTCTATTTTCTTAATAATTTTAGTTTGCATGCATATGAAATTAACAATAATATAGAGATCCATAAACGTAAAGAGAAATAAAACCCTAACCGTGTAGATTTTTTATATTTAAATATAGTTTTATCATATATGTTTTAACAAATTGTCCAGTGTAATATTCACGATAGTCTACAGATCATTAGTCAAGTTTCTACCAACAAATATATCCAAAATGAAAATAAGAAACATATATTTTAACAGAGAAATAACCTGAACAGTGTTAGGTACACCACCCTCCTCATTAGAGGTGGAGAAATTAAGGAATGTTACTTTCTTAGAAAGGACCAATACCCTTCCAATTAGCTTCTTTGTATGTTGTTTCATTTCATCAATCCACAATAAAATTTCTTGTTGAGTTTCCATGCATTTTACTAATACTTTCCAATGATTTTTTTAGCAACCATTAAATTTACACAATCTACATGTATCTTATTTGTCTAGTCCTAGTATTCCTATAGAATAATACCCATCCATGAATTTATTCTTCCACATTTGCACCAGTAATGAATTGTCACTCAATTCTAACCTCACTCTCTATATGTACAATTTCCCTATGAATATGTGGAGGGGTGGACATCACATTTAATATTATTGACCTTTCCATCAAGAATTGGAATCACAAGTTGGGGGAGTTTGATAACTTATTCTCCCCCTATGACCAACATAATGATGCAAATATACCATTGTTGATAGGCTATTAGTCAACAAAACAAAGAGGGAAAGAGTGGGAAAATTGAGGCAAAATAGGCTATACGAAAGTCACTTAAAGACACTGGGAAAATATTTGAGGAACAAAATGTTGTTATGGGAGGAAGAGAGAAAAATTTCACTTCCTTGAAAACACCAAAAAAATGATCTTGAGAGACCAACAATAGTAGAAGACTAGAAAAACTGATTTAGATCAGGATCCCAATGAAATAAAAAGATAATAGCTAAAACAAAACTAGAATATCATAGTGGGATTACAAAAGGAGGGATATTGCCTAAAAAAATCCCAAAAACTAGCAAACACCTTTTGTGAAACAAAGATATGATAACCAGAGAGGGGAGAAATAACTAAGAGTAACAACCAAATAAATTACTATGGATATAACCCAAATCTAAGACCATAACCATAAAGCTCGAACCTAAAAATTGGTGTGTGTGTGTGTGTGTGTTAGATGACCACTGAATGGATGTCCTCAATGGCCCAAAAGAAGGAACCCCTTCTTCTAACTATTTCCACATTCTAATCATTATTCCAAGAAGAAGAAACCCACCTGAAGGTGTGCTTCTAACCCAATAAATAAAATTATCTATGAAAAATATGAAATTATAGATGAAAAAGAAGACTTTTATGTCAAACTAGCAACCAAAATATTTGCAAATAATCCAAATTAACAAGAAGGTAGGATGATTTCTTGTTAAAGTTCTCTAGACATTTCTCAGCCTACTTGTTGGAAATCTTGTCATTGCTATAAATTCAATCTGGACAAGTGCATTAGCTATGACATAGTGAACCCATGATGAGATAACCATCACATTTGACCACAAATCCATGAGCTAGATCCAAGGTCAATTATCCTTTATTGCATGGGGAGGAATTGAATTCCCAATACAAGTGTATAAGAGCACCAACCTCCACTTCCCTCGTCCATGAAATCCCATTAATGT
This sequence comes from Pinus tabuliformis, assembly GCA_031772625.1. Classification (NCBI taxonomy): domain Eukaryota; kingdom Viridiplantae; phylum Streptophyta; class Pinopsida; order Pinales; family Pinaceae; genus Pinus; species Pinus tabuliformis. Next base: position 199,532,656 of record CM062815.1, on the reverse strand, counting down.
GCCACAACTTTGCATGGGGTGTTATAACTTTAAATATTATTTCTTCCTTAGAGGAATTGACAACCAGGTCAATCTTGTACTCATGTGACACAGTGTTAATTCCAACTAACACTACTATAAACTCTAGGTGTGTATGTATGCCCCTTTCACATGCATGGGTTAGTTGGGGGATATGAACATTAGACCTTCTCGCAAATAATACTTCATTTATACAACCATCATAAGTTGAGATACACCATGAGGGCTATAACTTTAAATATTATTATACTTTAATATTTTTATTTAAAAAACAATAATATTTATATATTAATACAATTAAATATTTAAATATCATTAATAATTTAATGTATTATGAATTTATACATTCATTTCAAATGTTAAGTTATAAAAATTATGTTCTAACTTTCAAACTATCATGTGTTTACACTTTCTTGTTAAGGTATGAAAATAAGGATACACTACACAAGTATATAGATTAAAAATTATAAAAGCATAAAAGTATGAATCTTAAAGTTATAATGTGTACTCTCAAATTGATATAAAAATATAAATGTAATGTTTTAATTTTGAATAGTTAAGGTATTTTCACTATATGATTATTTTGTAAGCTATGTATGAGTATGGTTGGATATGATACAAGGATAATGAATAAAAGAGTTAGTTTTGAGTGTTCTTATATGATTTACAAGTAATATTATTAACATTTAGCATAAGTTGCTCAAAATGGGTGCACCATAAACTTTGTGAGATAATTAATCTATAAATTTTCATGAACATTTTATTGCACAATTCATCACAACAAATCTCATCAAAATAGTCTGAAATTTTTTAAATCTATACTATAAGGGTTAATTTTCCATAGATTTTTAGATTTATTAACTACAATTTTTCTACTTATTCATGCAACAGATAAAATGAAAAAATAGAGAATATTGAAATGAAAACACTTATCAATGACAATGAACACCAAGATATGATATAGGAAACCCTTTTGGGATAAAACCTAGTTGGAAGGTGAGGCTGGTGTCTTCTCTTTTTTCTGAATGGAAATGATGTAAGTACAAAGGAGAACACACTCTCTATGGTGTTACCTATGCATTGTGGCCCATGGTATACTACATAATACAAACCCCCTCTATTATAATCTCTCTATATCCACTCTCAGCTACTCTGATCTATTAGGGAATAAAATGCGCTCGAATAGTGGAACCCCCTTTCCTCCTGGTGGCCTAGTTATAACACAACATGATCTCCAAGTAGGAGTTAAATTTGTCCCACCCATTCAAGCCTCAACACGAGTTACAATTAGACCTTTCTAGAGTATTCTTTATAGTCCCCATATGGATAGCCCCTTTTCCATGAGTGATGGGAGCTAGTGTTGCATCATCTCAAATTATGGTGGTCAATCATGATGAGTTAACTTCAAGGAGGCATAATGTTTTCATCTAATCTTTGATTGAAATATTTCTTAGAATGTTGGAAAAGTATCTACGCATAGAATAATGTGATGGGGTGTTGCAATTAAGCATTAAATTTGTATCTGCCCTCCACCCCCCAACTTCCTCCCCCTCCCAGAATAAAAGAAAAACAGTTATTTAAGTCCGCAAACTAGCCCGAAATGGTTTCAAGCCCCAATTCTTGAATTTAGGTCTTGCCACTAAAAAAACTCTTATAAGATCATTTATTCAATATTTCCTCTATAAATGCATTAGGATGGATGAAAAGCTATATATTAATCCATTCTAGATCATACCTCCCCATTTTGGGAAGTTTTTAATTCCCAAAATATTTTACTGAACAAGGTGAGTAAATGTTTCCTCTACCTTCTTATTAGAGTACCATTTATCCTTTCCTGGAAGGTTTCTTTTCAATTTAATTCTCCAAAGAACACATTTTCACTATCTTGTAGTTCTAGACCTATTCTACAATAGTATATTCTCTATTAAATGTATCTAAGAATATGGAGCTAATTCCTATATGGAAGGTAAGACCTACTCATATTCTTGATCCAACATGGATGCCTCATATATTTTTATGTTTTCCAAATTCCCCATTGAGTAAATTCACATGTATTGGGGGGTATACTGAGTTGGCAGGCACCATATCCCACCTTTTCCAATTTCTCAAAATGACCATAACACAAATCCTTGGTTTTCTTACTACGACCCTATAGCCTTTCCTTATTCAAATATAACCATAACTTCTCTCATAGTATAAATAACTCCTCTATTATTCTTTTTTTATAATGCCTAGCCTTGTATTTCCCCTGTGAATTCTTTAGCATCTCCTATACTAGTAAATGTATCTTCTTGATCTTCTGAATAAATGTTTCTACCCTTAAGGTTTCCCTTATGAGATCTTCCCTCACTCCTTGTTGCTTCCCATATGTAATATCCAAATGTGAATGTGGAAAATATCCAAAACAAGTCTCAAATGGGGACTTACCAATAGAATTATGAATTAATCTATAATAATATTTTTGTATATATACCATATTTTAATCCCAGGTGTTTGGATGCTTCTGATTGTAACCCATCAAAAGTTGCACCAAAGTATTATTAACTAATTCCATTTTCCCATATATCTGTGAATGGAATGTTATAGACCTCTTCAATGTCATGCCTATATTCTGCCACAACGCAGTCCAAAATTCACTGATAAATTATGTCTTTCTCTAAAATTATGCTCCTTATATCCAAAGTTCATTAGGACTTGTCTAAAGGACAACTCTACTACTTCCTTCATAGTTATAGTCTTTTTATAGGGCATGAGAATGCACATCTTAGTGAACCTATCAAATACCATGAACAAGTAGCCGTGTCACATTCTTGGTTATTGGTAAACCTCCCATAAAGTCCATGGAAATTATTTTCCAAGGACAAGTGGGTACATATAAGGGATGGTATAGACCTTGTTTCGTTTTACTAGCCTTTCTGGTACAGCAAAGCATGCATTCTCTTATGAACACAACTACATCTTCTTGCATGATGAACTAGTACACATAGATATGAACATTGGAAATTTCCTTCCTAACACCAAAATTCCCTACAACCTCGGAGGTGTGAGCCTCTCTAATCAGTTGTAGTTACTCATCTTTAGGAACACATAACTTGTATAGCCTATATTATTACATGTTCTGGAGATGATAGTCAATTTTTTTGTCACCACATTTCACATGACTCTAGCCTTGTAGCTACCAATATATCTCCCCAAAGTCCCCATCCCCCATATATGAATCATAGGTGAAATACATCATTCATTAAGCTCATGAACATAGCTAGTGCATTCCATAGAGAAAATTACATGACTAACCACTCATAAAAAGGTTTTTGGTTTTAAAGGAGGTCTTCTAGGTATCTTATTCTTTGACTCAAATGTGTTAATACCCTAATGTGCTTACTACAATTGGTCCAATAGGTCATTAATCCTTGGCAAGGGGTACCTATTCCTGAGAAGAAAAAAAATAATGTCCTATAATCAATGCACATTCACAAATTCCTATCCTTCTTAGGTATAATTACCCACATGGTGAGCTACTTATTCGAATAACACCTTGCACCAACAATTGTTGTAACTTCTTCTTCACTTTACTTCCTTCTAAAATAGACTATCTATACATCCCAATGTTTGGAAATAAGGAGTTTAACAACATTTGGATCTCATGTTCCACTTCCCTCGTGGGTTGTAGCCCTTTAGTCTCTTGGAATACTCCCTTGTATCCCTATAGAAAATCTTCTAGTTTATATCTATATTCCTTAGAGAACACCCTAGGCATTCCTTTTCTCCAATTACTCTTCTATAAATAAAGTTTCTCTTAAAAAAGGTAAAACATACTTCTTGCTATAACTAACAATATGTTTTCACTAGTAAAAATGGGGCCAAAATCCGATGGTGATTAGTCATATATGAAACTTATAGGTGTCGGTTAACTAACATATTGGTGTTTACCAAATTTTCCTTGGAATTCTATCAAATAGTCGATAGTTTAGTTGTCATTGGATATGCGATGGTCTAGATGCCAATTATCCAACACATAAAAAGCCCAAAATGGTCTTTAAAATACCAACGTTTATAAGTCTGTTTTATGATGCTAGAAATCATAGGTTATTCAAAAGATAGAATGTTGAATATCTGGTATGTTAGGCACCAGTCTCCCACCAGATATTTGATAGGTAGGTCATTTTTTCTGATGGAAAAAACTGACATTTAGGGGTCGAGTTATCAATGGAATAAGTAAATATTGTGACAGAAGTGTTGTTGCTCCAACATTTTAAAGATGATGCTAATGTGTTAGATATTCGGCAAATAGGTCATTTTTTCCAATGGAACAAACTGATGTTGAGGCATCAGGTAATCGACGTCATAAGTTTATTGTGCGCTAGAAGAGTTGTCACTATGATGCTTTAAATTCGATGATGAAGCATCAGATATGCGACAGAAAGAAGTTCTGTCTGACAGGAGTGTTAAGATATTGGCACTTACACATGTCATTTTTGTCATCAAATATCCAACAAGTAACCCAATTGGAAGTTGTCGAATAATTGATAGCCTATCTATGTCATCAAATATTCGACAGTCATATGCGTTAAAAAAAACACACATAGAATGTGAGTTTTCTTAGCGGTTCTTCTCCCTTATACATTTGATTCTTGCACATTATAGACTGTGTGTTTTCTTACACATTCGATTCTTGTAATAGACCTAAGGTTTTCTCAGTGGTACTTCCATTAGACACTAGTTTCCTACATATATTTAAAGGCAACAAGGACATTGATACAGTGACATACTCGGTATGTAAGTGTCTTCTAGTATAATAACCAGAATCAAGCATCTCATCTTCATCATAAATGGACTATATAGAGACATACATTACAAATAACCAAGTATTTGTGATAAGCCAACATCCACGAAAAAACATAAGCACAATCTAGGTTGGTTTCATCAAATATGTTGTTCATGTACCAAAAGTGTACTATGAAACATTACAACCATAAATTAAAATCCATAAAATATCATGGTTTTGTTACTATTTGTCCCAACAAAATATTAGTATTCGAGTGGTTTAATCAAATATGTTTTTCATGTACTAAAAGTGTACTATGAAACATTACAACCATTAATTAGAATCCATAAAATATCACAGTTTTGTTACTATTTGTCCCAACAAAGTATTAAGACTCAAGAAATGGTTGGAATTCAAATGAGTAATATCACTTGTGTATACCAGTGTTTTCCAGAGAGACCAGGAATGGGTCAGACTGACCCTATATGGATTCTAGACAAGTGGCTGCTTTGGTGGACAAGTAGTTTTGTCAATATACGATATCCATAAATTAACATTACTCTTTTAACACAATGAAAAAAATTTAACAAGCTTGCAAGCATAGGTAGTGCCTTGGTGAATTTCATGAATGGAGGCACTCATTTATGTACTCTAGCTTTGTTTTGTATCACATATCATGGTTCACAATTCACTTGGCTTCACTGGAAATGTTTTTTTATTCATGCTCAGTATTTTCAGTTTTTTTGAAGATCCCATTCTAGCTAAGTCCTTTATCCTACTATGGTATCAACAAAAAAATGGACTAACACAAATATTATGTCAGGCTAAAGCCTAAAAATAAAATAATTTACGAAAACTAACATAATTTACAAACACAAACATACTGATTCAATGACTAGAAAAGAAAAATGAACATGATCAACTCTCACAATTTAAATTGTGAGACTATAACGTGGAAGATGAACAACCCCCAAGGCATAGGGAGGAAATATAACATCTAAAATATATGCAATAGGAACAAGACTAAAGATGGCCAGCTTGCAATCCTAATTTGTTCTTTCTAGAGCAATGCCTTTTACAATTTCCAAATGCACATCAATAACGATCCAACAACTAATATTACTCAAGTTTGGCTAAAATTGGACCGTTGAACAATATGGATGATGTTAGCCTGGTTAGTCTCAACTTCACTAGAAAATTTAAATTTAGCATAACTAAAACCAACTCATTCAAACCAAATCATGATATTGGAATTTGAACTACCTATAAATCCTAGTGAAGTAATACAATGTGTAGAATGTGCAACAGAAATAAGGCTGAGGGTCGTCAACTTGCAATCCTAATGTACCCTCTCTAAAATGATGCTTGCTACAATTTCCAAATGCACATTAATACCTATACAAGAAATACTATTGAGTAATATTGGACCATATTGACTAAAGTGGATGATGCAATCTTTTCCCTGGATTGTACTTGATGTGAATGTGAGGAGAATATGACTAACAAACCATTAAAAGAAAATACAATACACAAGTTTGTTCACTGACGATGGAGATATGCGTTTAAATATATATATATATATATATATATATATATATATATATATATATATATATATATATATATATATATATATATATATATATATATATATATATATATATATATATATATATATATATATATATATATATTACAAAGTGCTATTTTGAAGACTATAAGAATAGCATCATGCATAACATCCTTCATTGTTGATCACCCAATGTTGAAGCTAAGGATATTGTGGATTATAGATTTATGGTTATCAACAACAATTAGAAGAGAGAGTATTTTGTGATGGAAAGATACTCTAGAATAGGAGAATGTGTAAAACTCTTTTTCCATAAAAACCCATGTATATAAACCTAGTTATGTAAATTATTTATTTGTGAAAATAAATGATGATTGGCCTGCATGGAGGGACATATGAATCCAAATTTATAAGAGGGAAAGCATGTGGTGGGTTGTTGCCTGGACATTAAATTCCTGTTGCATATTGGTTGCTTTCCCTATGGTATGTCATTAGTAGGCCCATACAAACCATCGTTAATTGTCATAACTATTTGCCTAATGAATTATTGGCCTACGCTGACAAGTATTGAAGTTGGAGTGGGCAACCTGAGTGGAGAATGGGATCATACTTCCCCCTCTGCTTATGAAATGTGGATAGAGAGAAAGAAGGAAATCGACAGAAAAGGCCCCGAGTGTGAAGGAAGAAGGATTGAGAAACTTTAGTCTTCTTTCATTGTGTAGAGGAGAATGGTCAAAGTGTGCAAAGAAGGAATAAAGAAATTGGTGCAAAATTTTTATTGTGCATAGAACACTTAGATGAGTTGAGTATGAGCACAACTATTTATAATTATGCCTCAAATCATGAATTAGTCAATGAGTTTGGGTGAGCACCCCATAACATGAATTATCATGTGCGACGAGTGGGTTCAGTTAGTTAAAGGCTCACCTCAACCAACACTTGAGCGAATGATTATGTATATTGCATGAAGGAGATGTGTGTCGGCGAAAGAATTTTGGTGAGTCAACTTGCATGGGTGTCATGTGTCAACCCCATAAGACTTGAAGGGACATGACACTTTTCTCTTCACACACCCCATATTTATAACCAAGCGTGTGGAGAGGAGAAGACATAAGAACTTGGTAGATCACATCAACTTGCACAATTGGTTCATGGTGAAGAAGGATGCAGATTGTCTTGTAACAAATTGAACTTCATAGGGGTTTTTTACTTGTTGTACACTTGCATTGTGTCCTTGTATTTGTGATCTTCATGCTGGCATTTATTTAATGAAAGGAACAATAGAATAATCAACATATAATTTCACAAGTAAATGTCAAGATAAGATAAATCAAATTGAAGAATCTAACTCACATACTGCTCTATATTTCTCAACAAAGTATAGGTATTGGACCTCATTTGAGTCACACAAGTACTTAGGTCTCTTCAAGAAGTCAGAGGAAAATTCAAAGCGAGAAAGAGGTGAAGGATAATGAGGAAAGAAAGAAGGTATATTTGTTTGGCTTGCGTATCACTTCTTTGTTTGGAAAGCTTGCACATATGGGAAGAAGCTATTTTTGTTCAAATTTTAGGCTAGAGAATATATACATACCGAGTTATAGAGAGGAGCATTTTTGTCTAGCTAGCAGGCCTATCATTTTGTGAGTTGTCTTGATCAAAGGTCTTGGTAGTATTCCTTGAATTTTTATAATAAGAGAATTTTTTAGGTTTCTCCCCTATGGAGGGGTTTTGTGGAGGGGTTTTTCCCTAGTTTGGAACCTATTTCTAGTGTTCTTATTTTCATTTTGATGTTATTTACTGCCATTTTCTTGATGATGAACACAAAATAATAATGATGATGGTGAGCTAACATTATATCACAATAATTATCAATATAATAAGAGAAAACAATATAAAAGAAACCCTAATTATGGTTTCCCTCCTTTCTCAACATTTATGGTCTTGAAATATTTGCAATGTAGAAATAAAAAATTTCTTGAAATCAAATGCAATGCATAACTAAATCATGCACCTGGTAGCCAAGGGATTGGTGAGCTAAAGTTGAGCAGTACTTCAATGAGGTTTTTTTGCATATATGAATCCAACTGTAAGTAATCTTTCAAATCCAAATATGTGAATGAAAGTACCTAGAAAACAAAGGAGGAGAAGTTAGATGCAATAAAAGATTAATAAAATAGAAGAAAAATCATACCAGTGCCTTGTGCTCAATTAGTAGTGTAAGAGTTTCTCCTACTGCCTTGCATAAAAAATGAGGGTTTATAATCTTTCACTCAAATAAAAACACAATTGTTAAAGAAATACAAATACTACATGAATTTTTTTCATGGAAAAGCTTTTTTATTTCTCATAAAACTTTATTTAACTCCCACTCATCCAAGACATACAAGAAAAATATCAAACAAATTTTGTTGTCTCACCTAAACGCTTACCATTTCGAGCTCTTTGCTTCAAATAGTTATTACACTTCAACATATGAATTGAAACTAGTTTTCCTAAATATATTCATGAGACTAATGAGGAAAACATAGATTAAATTTTACCAAATATTAAAATTAAATGCTTGAATAAATAATAATTAAAAATACTTGTGTGAATGAATACCTGATAGTTCTCCTCTTGGTTTCGAGAATAAATTGTTGGAGTAGTTTAATCTTGGAGAAAACCTCCCTCCACCCAATGAAGAAGAAATGAGGTCAACGATGACTTTGTTGTTGCTCTGTTGGATTGACAGTGTTTTTCTCCAATATTATCCAAATCCTAATTTACTCTCTATTGAACAGGGCCAATCACATGGAGGTGGAAGATCTCATTCCCCCCTTCATCACTATCAATTCCTAGTACCCAGTATATCCACTATATAGGAAATAGTTGAAAGAAAGACATTAAGATACATAAATAAATAAATAACATACATTCATCCATTCATTCATTTGTAAATCCACGAAATATTTCATCTCAACAAATGTTATCATAAAAAAATATGTTTACATAATATGAAACAATGTCATGTATGTAAAGAGACATATACTAATTACTCATTAACATATAACATTCATTCATTCATTCATTAATCATAGACACAAAATACTTCATCTCAAAAAAATTTATTATCAAAAATATGTTTTCACAATATGGTACATGATGTTTCTAATGATATAACTATTACAATCATTTCTTTTTCTTTTTCTTTAATTTTTATGGCATGGTCGTGTACTCATGACGTTGTCAAGGCTATCACAAGAGGGGTGTGCCTTTAGCTATAACAAAAAATAAATGTTTAATTTATATTTTTTGTTATTATTCATTAATAAGAATAGCATTAGATTTTTATTTACCTCGTGCACTAGTCAACACTGCAATTTAAAAAAGGAAAAATTACCACAAAATCAAAACATGAAAGTGTAATTTTGTAGATACTTCTCATACAAAGTATTGATACTGGTCAAGTCAATTACTATTTCCTCCCATCTTCACCAGTAGCGTGTATGGAATCTATGCAGGAGTATGTTTGGAATTCATAGATGCCTCAAATTATACTAGTGAAGACGGGAGGAAATATTAGCTCTCTTGATCAATATTGATGCTTTGTTTGAGAAGTATCTATAGAATTGTACTTTTCCATTTTGATATTGTGGTAACTGTTTGCTGTTTTAAAGTTTTGAAGATCAATTCGAGGTTTTTTTAACGTTTTTCATTTTTCTTTTAAACATGAATCACTAATGGATATTCAAGATGCTACAATGGCTAAACGTTGTATTTTCCAAGAAGAGGAAAACAAAGGAGATATGGATGGAGAATATGAAAGAAAATCGTGCTAATATGGAGATTCTAATATAGACTATATGAATACTCAAATGAGCTCCCCTTGGTTTCAAGAATAAATTGTTGGGGTAGTTTAACCTTGCTCGAGCAAACCTCCCTCCACTTAACGAAGCAGCGGCGAAGTCAACATTAAGTTTGTTGTTGCTCTGTTGGATTGAGGATGTTTTGCTCCAATATTATCAAAATCCTAATTTATTCTTTATTGAACAATACAAACCACGTGAAGGTGGAAGCTCTCATGTCCCCCACCCCCCCTCACATCACTCTCAATTCCTAAGTACCCAATCTATCTACTCTATAGGACATACTTGAAAGAAGTACATTAATATACATAAAAAACAAATAGAAAACATTCATTCATTCATTCGTAAATCCATAAAATATTTCATATCAATAAATTTTATCATAAAAAATATGTTTACATAATATGAAACAACGGCATGTACATAGAGAGGCATATAGTAATTATTCATTAACATATAACTTTCAATAATTCATTTCATTCATTCATAAATCCACAAAATATTTCATCTCAATAAATTTTATCATAAAAATAATGTTTACATAACATGGAACAATGTCATGTACATAAAGAGACATATAAAAATTATTCATTAATATATGACTTTCATTAATTCATTCATTCATACATAAATCCACAAAATATTTCATCTCAATAAACTTTGTCATAAAAAATATGTTTAAATAATATGAAACAATGTCATGTACATAAAGACACATATAGCAATTATTCATTAACATATAACATTCATTCATTCATCCATTAATCATAGACACAAAATACTTGGGGGAATAGATGAGAGGGGTTTATATATAATATTTAGGGAAGAGTGTAATCGATGATGTTTTTAGATGCTTACAATGAGAAATTTAATAGCATTGGAAAATTAATAATTGCACATTTATCCTTCAATAGATTAGGTCTCATCTAAACAACATGCATGAGCATTGTTTTTTAAACTAGGCATTTGAATTGTTGCACCATTTCAAAAATATAGAAACAAATATTGATCATAATTAAAGATTGAAATTCACTTTCTAAACAAAGTATCCAATTAAGTTTGAAAAAACATTGCTAAAAGATCAAACCTAGTTCGAAAACTACAGTCATTGTACTTGAATAGGACAAAGTGGTCTTTCAGATACATATATAAGATCCAAAGTCTAAATGGGACTATATAAGTCGAGCCTTATTTTCGATGCATAGATATTAATGATTAATATTGGATAAATATTGGAATGTGTGTATGTATGTGTGTTATGAGCATGAGACTTCTAATATCAATCAACCTAGGAAATTAGAGAATATTAATAACCTACAGGAGCCCATACCTATGACGAAATGTTTACAAGATCTTCTGAATATGGATTAAGGACAATAAACTAACTTCATTAAACATATCCTAATTAACTTAGACTTAGTGTACCACTTGAAGCTAGAGATTCATGCAAATAGTCGAAGGATACAAGTCTTATAAATTGCCAAAATTTGAATAGAACATCATAGCAATATTATGGCATTCAATGATTAATGGGATAAAGCATGAGACAAGTTGATACACCATCTCATGAAGCATCAATATTAGTCTCAATATAGACTAGTCGACACTATTGGAATGGATGCTATATTAATTTCTACTATATTTATTGTAACTAATCTATATATTGGTTGCATTTTATAATCTATATTATTGTAACAAAATTATATCATATATTAGTGGTCAATTCACAACAGTTTGTGATTATGATGACAATTTAAGTACACATGAGTGTGATGTCTAGGATAGGATGTATGAATTGTCCTCTGCACATTTCCCATTAGTGATTATAACCTTGAATGGGCTAGCATTGCTTTGTCATCACCATCTCAAATGACCCAGTGGATGAAAATTTACTATATTTTTCATCATCACTTCACATTGTCTCATAGTTGACCCCTTCTACAGATTATATGCATGAATTTTTGGCAAACCATCCCCTCTACCTAGTCTGTGATTGATTCTAAGAACAAGTGAACAAAGTACAATTTATAAGTAGGGGATATTGACAACAAAGATCTGCCAAATGTCCTTTATTCACTTGTTGTCACAATCAATCATAGGATAAGTATAAAGCATGACCTTCCATAAATTCATGCATATAATATGTAGAAAGGGTCATCCATGAGATAATGTGAAGTGATTATGAAAAACCAGTGCTAGCCTATTCAGGGTTATTATAATCATTGACAGACAATTTGGGGATGAAAATTCATATGTACCACCATGAACATTACCCACATATGTACTTAAATTTTCATCATACTCACAAATTGTTGTGATTACGCATTGAAGGAGGAGTAGCTAGCACCTAAATTAGGAGTGTGGTAGTGTATGATGGAGTGGGATAGGTATACAAATTAGTAGATGGTTGACTTATCATGGGCACGGATTGTGTAAAATCTTAGTTTAACATGAGAATTTGATTATAGGATGTTGGCATTTGTAACATAGTTAATTGACTTATACCATGAATTTATCAAATATATGGTATTCTACACCCTCCTTGTATCACAAAAAATATGTTTACACACTATCAAACAAAATCGTTCTAATTTTTGCAATGGAAAAATCATAACCCTTTATTAAGATGGTCTAAAGTTACATGTGCACATGACATTAGGCATTCAACCTCTCAGTTAAAAATGCGGTACTCAAAAAAAATAGGCTCTAAAAAAACAAGTTCAGTCAATTTTTAGCATCTTTCCTTCTCTTTTTTAACATGTAATTAGCCAGGATGTCTTGGTCTTGGCCCCCTCTAGTTTTTATGGTCTCTAGTGTAATATGTCATGTTGTTGACCTAGTCATACGACTATGTTGTTGGAAGTGGGGTTCATCATCAACTGCAATAAGAAAGAAAACCTAAATTCATATTCTTAGTTATTATTATTACAATTTTTTATTAATAAAAAGAGTAATATAGTGTTCTTTACCTGCTTCGGTAGTGGAGGGAAGCATAATACTTTTGGATGTGACCATATGTTCCTCCTCTTCTTTGGCCACATCTTGTACATGATCTGGTGTAGAAACAAGAAAAGTTATAATTAATACACCATTTGCATTTAAATCTTTTTAATTGTATTCCATACTACAATTTTTTTTATAACACATGAAATACCTGTAGTGTCGAGTTAAACATCAGTCTCAAGATTAGACACTCCACTATCAATATGCTCATGTGTTTTATATACATTGGTTTCCTGCATTTTACAATCCATCACATTACTTTAGGGACAAAAATAATAACCAATAGATTGTACAAGTAATGATTTATAAATGATATTCGTTGCTTTTATTTCCCTAAGTGTTATATTGGGTGGTGGAAGACTATGAAGACACCAAGTCGGTCCTTCATTTAACCACGGCTTGATAGTTATACTCGAAAGAAAGCTTTAGGTCTTCCTCCGTGGGAGCCTCTTTGAATTGTGTCCCCTGTAATTTTGCATTAGAACATGAATTTTTCTTCTTCTGTGATATTAAATTAAAATTGTTAACAATTTATAATTTGGATGAAAATTATTTTTTATATACTTACAATTTTTGTGGCCAGTTTTGAGTAACCACTCAGGCCAAGATGATGTTGCCCATGTTTGGATATTCTATCCTTTGTGGCTTTGGAAGTATCTAGGAGCCTATATTTAAAACATTGAAAAATTTAATTAGATGTTGCAATGATGATAAAGCATCATAATTACATTATTCAACGTGATGCATACCTTCCTGGGCCAAGTGGATTCTTCCCTTATTTTTGAAGTGCCTTCTCGTTTGCATCTTCCATGAGTGCTCTCCACTCCATCTCTGGAATCGATGGAGGGCGCTCATGCGACTTGGCCCTTTCCAATTGAGACCTATACTGGTCCCACAAATATTTTAAATGTAGGTCTGCCTTTGAGGTAACTCTAGTTTTGTTGAAGGTACTGTCACCAAACAGGTGAACCATCTTGTTAATAAGTTCCTCTTTTAACTTGGAACTTTGGGATTTCTAGTTTGTGTGAATGGTTGGCCCAAATATTTCCAAGTTTATGTCATACAAACACCTATAAAATACATCATTTCCTACAAAACGATATTATAATTAGTTTAAAATAATCGCATACTATACATTAATTTCATTTTGGTTGTACTTAACATTTAAAGCACTTCTTAAATACCTAGAAGTTTCTCTATTTTCATAAGGACATTGTCTTAATCTACCAAAAATGTGATCGTTAGTGATCTCGTGCTAGTAATACGGGAAGATCCAGGAAATATCATTTCAAATTGTGCAATTATCTCATGCACTGCATCCACAATATCATTTGTACACCTTGATGTACGTTGTTCAGGGGGTGCAGATCCTATTGTGGGTGGTTGAGCGGTTGCACTTGTCTCAATTACTAGTGACTCACTCACAGGTGGAGCATCAATGTTTCTACCAATGCTATCCTAACCCATAGTTGTAGCATGAGGATCGAACTCCACCAAAAATTGTTGTAAAATAAAGATATTTTTATAAAGGATGAGATAACTAAATCATAAACAAATAATTGGGATAATTAAATGAGTTGCTCACCCAATATTGACGAACTCATTGCAGAAAGGTTCTAATTTCATCTTTTATCTCATCTATCTGAGGCTCAATTAGAACTAAACAATTAATTTTCTTATTTGTTTTAAATTTAAGCTTCCTTATTGCTTGCATTGGATCAGCAAACATAAAAATTGCATTGTTAGTAACCTCTTCGTCACAAGAATTTGTGGACTACTCTAATACTAGTGCCTTCCCCTTATCACCATGTTTATCAAATAAGTGTAATTTTCAATTCATCAACAATTAGTCATCATTATATTAATAAGAAATCCACTATTGACATATGTCTAAATTTATATATAAACTTCACGTAGTAAATAAAAATCATAACATACAATAGGCATTGCTTACAATTTGGGTAAAATTGAATACATACTACCCCCATAATAGAAATATTTGTATTTATTCTATTAAAATTATAATCAATGATAAACTCTTCCTCTGCAACTATTGATTTAGTGGCACATATGAATACAAGGTTTCCTTCACGTCACTTGAATATGCAATTGGGTTGATTATTTGTGGTGACAGGTCATGTATTATTTATAAACCAATCAATATTCCCTATTTCTTTTGGCCTTCCATCAATATACATAGTTTCACCTTGTTTTTCATCATTGTCTTTTAGTTGTACATAATTTGCGACCACTCCATATCATCGCATACTTTTGGTATATTAGACTAGTCGTACCCAATCATTGTAGTTATAATAGGGTCTAACATACTCCATCAATTCAGTTAATCCTCTATAACATACCTTTATGCCATCCATAGAAAATAGCCCCAAACCATGTAATGATGATGTGGCAATGTGACATATCCTTCATTGACAGAAAAATCAGTCTTTATTTTAGGAAGATCCTTGGGTGCTCATTATTTCACTATATTTTTGTACCTCAAGGGCCCCTTGATGTCATCTATGCTCTCATTATCATAAGAACATGATCCCCCTTTAGCAAGAAAAAATTCCATGCATCTATGGAATTTTCTTCTAATCTTTTTACCTCTAGTTGGTATTCACCCGTTAGATGACATAGCAGATGTTTGTTCAATTTCTTCTATCCTACCTGAACTTTCATCACTCGATGAAGATAGAATTGAAAAACACATATTTTGTTGAACATGCTATAACACTCCATCAAATGAGAGAAATTGTTAGTGAGTGTCATAAGGGATGTTGAGAAACATCTTGATGAAACCACAAGAACATTATAATAGTACAAGTGAGTTAGAAGAAAGTTATCTATGTTTAACCATATGGAACTTTTCCCTTTGGCTACATCACAAGAAAAATTTCATAGGTTGAGTCACAGGAGCCATACCCTTAACTAGATCAATAACAAGATGTCCACTATCCACAACTAGAAATACTTTGGTTGAATTGTCCTCATTCATGTCCTTGGGATGAACTTCTCCATTACACATACCCACCACATAATGTCAAGTAATGGAAAATAAAGAAAAATCCATCATTAAATGGACCACTACATGGCATCTAGAACAACAAATGACACATCCATATAGTTAAGAATATGAGTATAGGAAATATCACCACTAACATTTTGAATTGATTCATATAAACCCTACCTAACATTGATATCAACTATAATCTGGGCCATTAACCACAAGTTATTCTCTACATACCCATCATCACTTATCATTGTAATAAAAGCGCAATCCTATTCAAGACCTTATCATTGTAATAAAAGTGTAGTCCTATTCAAAAGTAAGCAAAGGTGTTTTAAGCCTATTTTCAAGAGACTAGGTAGTCAAGAAATCCATCCACTAAAGATAGAACTCATTTCTAATTGGATCATAGTTCTGGGAGCTATACGTAGCCCTATTCTCAAGTCCAAAACCGTAGAATTGCATTCAAAATCATTAAACTTTAGAAGAGAACAATATCATTGTTTGCAAGGGTCCAAATAGCCATGGTCTCCACAAAGTTAAGTTGTTGGTTGAGCTTGAACACTGAAGACGTGACAAAGAAAAGAAAAAAAACCAAACCACTTAGAATTATAGTCCAAAGTAGCTCGAGGTGGGATAGAACACTAGTATATTAACTCTTTACCCTAACATGCATTATGAATTCTTCTGGATACCACATATCATCTTCTGGGTACCAAATATCAACTTATTGGTCTCATGTTACCACTGAAGGGTTGCTCGGTTCACCACCTATGGCCTTCCATGACTAAATAAGATATTCAGAGATAGATGAATAAGTTGTAGCCCATGAAGAAAGAAATGATGCAAGAAGGAATGAACAGATTAATTAACTGATAACCTTGTTACTACTCTCTTATTAATGCATACATTGAAAAAATATTTTTTTGTTTTGTTTTAGGGCATAAATGGTCTCAATTGTGCCTATTGTGACAACTTTTTGAAAACCCTAGAATTGCACGTGGTCAAGAAGGAATGTGGACTTATCATTTCTTAACCCTGATGCCTAAATCCACCAGCTACTATGGATTCTTGAAGGAGTCTGCACAAGGAAGGGAATGTCGAATCAAATGTAGGGAGGAGCCACTAAGAATCACCCAGGCTAGTTTGCAAGAATTGAATGTATGGAGGAGCCATCGAGAGATACTCAAGCAAACATTCAATGGAATGTAGGGAAGAGAAACGAAGAAACTCTCAGGTCCACAAGAATCAAATGTAGGGAGGATCCACTGAGAAACACTCAAGGGAATGTTGAATGGAATGTAGGAAGAGGAGCCTCCAAGAAACCCTTATATTTTTTGCAAGAACCAAATGTAGGGAGTGGAGCCATCGAGAAACATTGAGGTCTACTGTAAGAATCAAATGTGAGGAGCGGAGCCACTAAGAAACCGTGAGGTCTGTTGCAAGGATCAAATGTGGGGAGCGGATTCACCAAGAAACCATTGGTTCGGCTGCAAGAATCGAATCTAGGGAGCAGAGCCACCAAGAAACCCTGAGGTATGTTGCAAGAATCAAATGTGGGGAGTGGATCCACCAAGAAACCTAAGGTTTGCTGTAATAATCAAATGTGGGGAATGGAGCCACAGAGAAACCCTTAGGTCTGGTACAAGAATTGAATGTGGGGAGCAGAGCCACTGAGAAACCCTAAGGTATACTACAAGAATCAAATTTGGGGAGAGGATCCACTAAGAAACCCTAACATTTAATGCAAGAATTAAATGTGGGGAGCGGAGCCATCGAGAAACCCTCGGGTATCCTGCAAGAATTGAATGTATAAAGGAGCGGATCCGCCAAGAAAACTCATAGTCTATAATCTGCAAAAATCGAATGTATTGAATGTATAAGGGAGAGGAGCCACTGAGAAAAATCACAGTCTATGCAAAAACCATATGCAATGGCATGCCAAAAACGTATAAGGGAGTGTAGCCACTGAGAAAACTCACATTCTATGTGAAAACCATATGCAATAAATGCCAAAAACATATACAAGAGCTAGAATTAATAATAATAATTTAATAATATAATAATTAGTATAATATGGTTTTGATTTAATAATATAATAATTAATATAATATGTTTTTGATTTAATCTTAAAATTTACAATGTAATTGTTAATTTTAAAAAAATAAATAAACAACTATGTGATAGAAAATACTGATTAATTTTATTGATTAATAATCAATTAATTAAGTGTTGAACAACAACAAAAATCTAGCCTGAACTCAAGAAGAGGATTAGTCTATCACCTTGAGTAGAGCTTCTTGACTTAGCACCTTGGAAGCTTCTACTGTAGACAGTATTATAGGAAGTATCAAGCTTGTGAAATAAGATATCATTATCATTAGAAGGGAAATATCAGTCCACTATAAAGCATGTTTTAAAGGCATCGTATGCATATATTAAAGGGACAAATGCATAGATATAGTTCTATGTTTCAGTTAGAAGAAGACGCCTAGGAGAGGCTCTAGGTTGACTTCAACAAAAGGCCTTATAGTCTCGTTCTATAATGATATATTCACCCCAAGCTAGTGGGTTTGGCTTGAGGAGCCTTGCTACCGAATATTTTGATTAGACTTGAGGAGATTGACAAAGCTCGTAGGTCATAGATCGAAGCCTTACCTTAGAGCTTTTCCTATCAAACCAAGACTACCAATATCAGATGAGGACTAACTAGCCTCATGGGGATTCATGGGCCGAGATTAATTCTTTTGTGCAGGTTCCCCATGCCAAGTTAGGTTGACCCTCCAAATCATCGCATGGGTGCTCAGGTGCCCTACCTTCATGCGGGCGTATGAGTTTTCCCTACTGTGAAAATTAATGAACACAAATCATTAGCTCATCAATGAAAACAAAAGGTTAACATTTTTATTTCCATGTTACATGATCAATATTCAATTATAAACTGACTTTTAACACCTAAACATTAATTTACTTAATTTTCTAAAAATCATTACGAGATCCCCTTGTGGGAACTTTGTTAATGGGCAGTCATGGGTTGATATTAGTTCTTTTGTGTAGGCACCCCTTACCAAGTTGGGCTAACCCACCAACTCGTTGCATGGGCACCCTTGCCAAGAAAGCATCGTGGCATGCCCACCATGCAACACCTCCCATGGGTGCCTCGCATTTGTTCTCTCATCAATGAAAACAAAATATTATAATTTGTTACTACCATTTTGCATAATCAATCAATTATAAACCAACTTTTAATACCCAAACATTATTTTAGTGAATTTTCTGAAAATCATTATGATACCCCTTGGTCGGAACTTTGGTCATGGATAGTTATGGGCCAACCTTACTTCTCTTATGTGGGTGCCCCTTGCCAAGTTAGGTCGATCCACCAACTTGTCGTATGGACACCCTGGCGTGTCCAACACGGGATGCCCTGCCTTCATGTAGGCACGCCTACAGAGTGGGTGTTTGCCCTATTGTGCAAATCAGTGAACATAAATCATTAAGTCATCAGTGAAAACAAATATTATCATTTATTATCTCCATTCTACATGATTAGTAATCAATTATAAATTGAATTTTAACAACCAAACATTAATTTACTTAATTTTCAAAAAATAATTATGAGACACCCTTATGGCAACTTTGTTCATGGGATGTCATGGCCTGGCATTACTTCTTTTTTGCAAGCACCCCTTTCCAAGTGAGGGAAACCCACGAGCTTGTCACACGGGCGTCCATTTTGGGCAGGTGCCTAGCACACGATGCCCTCATGGGCATTGGGCTAATGAAAGCCTAATATTACGAGGTTCTCTTTTAAACTATGGTAACTTTTCCTCTATATTCCTAAATGCAGAGCAATCTGTAGGAATTCAAAGAACACCATCTTCACTTATATTAATTTCATGGTAATCCATAAGTTTTTCTATGCTTTTGCACCTAAACAATTTTCGCAGACTTGGAATTATGGGAATATAACAAAGAACCTTGTCAGGCACCCCTTTTGTTACTTTATCGGTTTGATATCTAACCTCACCACAATTTGTGCATTTTTATTCCAATGCATGTTCTTTATAATAAAGAATATCATCATTAGGGCATGCATGAATATCTTTATACTACATTCCAATATCTTTCATAATAACATGTAAATATCGGTACATACGAGGTAAAAAATTTGACGGTGGTAACATAAATTCACCTAATAATCTACAACATAAAAAAAAAAAAAAAAATGGTATTGGTTAATGTATTAAACAATATTAATTGTACATATTGCATCAAAATGTTACAAATTAATTAAATGATATAGATCAGTGTACTGCCATTAAAAACAACGGAAAAAATAATTTATTTATAATGTATATAGTACTAAATGTCAAAAAATATATTACATACCTTAGGAGTTACACCACACATGTGTTTGACAAATCATTCACCACCTTTAAGTTGACCAGCAACAATACAACATAGAGAAGAGATATTTTTGAGCCTTCATAAAGAGGTTCAGTTGCCCTCTCAAGTATAGGTAAATAAAAAGCACGGTCATCATATTGGTTTTCATCATCATCCATTCCAACATTATTATATGTCTCTTGGATCAATCTATTCATCCCATCTTCTTCAAATATGCTATCAACATCATTATCTTCTTCAATAGGATCATTAGATTGATCCTCAATATTAATATCTCCATGTTCTTGAATAGGTGCTTATACTACAACCACCTCTTCCTCATCGAGCAATGCCCTAGGTTGGTCATACTGTACAATTACAATCAATTAAGTAATATTAGTATATATAGAAAATATTGAAATGTCGATATAACAACAGTTTACAAATATAATATATAAGGAAAACAAAGATAACAAAGATTAAGAGAAAGACAACTTAGGTGATACCAAGAAACAAAGACAAAAAAAAATTATGATGCTTGTGCAATTTATCAAGGTATTTAAGAATATGTTGAAAAAATCTAAGAAAGATATTACTTTTCTTGACATGTAGGAAGTGAGACACTTTCTAAGATATATAGTCATGACCATAAAATAAATAAATAAATAAATAAATAA
Organism: Pinus tabuliformis; assembly: GCA_031772625.1. Classification (NCBI taxonomy): domain Eukaryota; kingdom Viridiplantae; phylum Streptophyta; class Pinopsida; order Pinales; family Pinaceae; genus Pinus; species Pinus tabuliformis. Next base: position 199,511,379 of record CM062815.1, on the reverse strand, counting down.
ATAACATATTGTTCTTATTTTTTATTCATCATTTTAATGACATATTCTTTCTTAATGCCCCATTTTGCATAATATACTTTAAAAACTTATTAATAATGCTCCATAAAACCCATGATTAACCTCTCAATCCTCTAGGTCCAAATTAACCCCCTAAACATACATTAATCCCATAACACCTTAACCCCATTCCCCTAATTCCTTAATCCCCTAACCCCTAAGCCCTTAACCCCTAAACCCAAAAACCTTAAAAAATAACCCCTTATCCCTAATCCCATAAAGTAATTAACCCTTGACTTGACCTAACCCCTTAAACAACCGTAACGAAAATAATCAAATAATATTTCTAGTACACATCAAAATGACAACTTAATTTAAACACCTCCCAAAATAATATTATAAAATACATTTACAATAAAAAGATAATACAATTTACAATACAAAGACATACAATATAAAATACAATATACATGTAAACATTTACAAAAACAATCTACAATACAAAGACATATAATAAATAACTTACAAATGGATGATATTCATGTCCGCCTTCAACATGTCCATAGTTTCTACAATCAATTTAGTTGATTTTATTAGAATTCTCATTGGCCTCAAGACCCTTCAATTTCTACAAGGGAAATAACATTTTCCATCCTCATAAGCCCTCGATGTTGATCCCACATATCCTTAGCCTCCTTGAGGAATGTTATGTTGTTAGGTCCCTATACTACTAGTGTAACTCCTTATTATTAGTACAACCCCCTTATTATATTGTTGTGCCCATGTAGTCCCCATATTGTTATTATTGTGCCCCATAGAAGCCCACTATTGTTATTATTGTGCCCTTACATTATTATTGTTATGTCGGCTCTGATTGTATTATGACACCTTAGACTCCTATATATAGAAAGGAGGTATTGTCATTTGTATCATCTAAGAATTGTTCATTGTGTAATGTAAAGGAGGTTTCCCCCACAAAGAGGCTTATATCTAAGGTGTTCATCTATCTTTTCTATATTTTTGTGAGCTCGTTTCATAACATTTGGTATCAGAGCTTTGGATTCTAGGGTTTCGCTACTCCAAATAGGTCATCATGGTATTTTTGCTATAACTTCTTTTCTGTGACGTTTCAGAAGCTAAAAAAAAAACCATTTGAGAAGAAATCTTTCTAAACTACGCCTCCTAATTTAAGATCTTCTCTCACTATAATTGTGGAGATATGATATGAGGAAGTTAGGGTTTTTGTAAGCTCTAGAATTTCATCTAAAACAGGCCATCGTGGTATTTTCGCTATAACATTTTCACTACGAATTTTCAGAAGCTAAAGAGAAAAACCCATTTGAGAAGAAATCGTTTTGAATCTTAGGTCCAAATTTCAAATCTTGTCTCGCTATATTTTCAGATATATGATATGAGGAAGTTAGGTTTTTGCAGACTCCTGAATTACATCCTAAACAGGTGACCTTGGGAAAATTTTCATAGCTTTCTCTCTGAGCAACAAATTGAAATTTCATATGAAGTTGCAGAATGAGGATGGACTGTATTTTTCTATCCATAGTTTTTAGATCCGAAGGTAGAAACAGTGACATGTGGCATGTCATACAAGTTCGCTATTCTCAAAAGGTATATAATCAGGTCATCTTGGGAGATTTGCATAACCCTTTCTTGGAGAATCCAATTTTGATCAAACTGGTGGCATTGGAAAGAGTACGATGATGACTACTGCAAGTTATGATTTTAGAACTGGAAGATCTGAAATTACAGAGTTATGGTCGTTTCAAGATCGAGCCCCTAAAATCAAGAAAAAGCGAGATGAGGAACTTTGATGGCAATGATCTGGTAAATTGGATACTACATATGGAGAAATATTTTGATCTACATGGTGTACCACTGTTACAAAAGGTATGTATTGCATCTAATATAGAGAACCGAATCAACTTTTATGGTATAAAGGGCTTTGTTCTCATAAACCACTTGTCAAGTGGTCAATTTTCATGGAGGAAATGATAGAACATTATGAGGATACAAAAGAGAAACACCTTCTTTAGCCAATTGATAAATCTCAAACAAAAAGGTTCAATGGTATAGCACATTGAGGATTTCAAAAAATTGAATATACAGGTAAATGAAATTCCAGAGAAGCAAAGGATTGATGTTTTCATATGTACTTTAAAGGATAACATTCAACATGAGGTTCATCTTTGGGAACCTGATTCATTGGAGAAGGCATTCAGGTGGGCAAGAAAAATTGAAAGCGAAATTATGGAAAGAAGGAATCCCACCACTCATGACTATAATTATGGAAGTGTTTTTTCTCCTAGCCTTCCACAACCTACAAGGTTTACACCACAACAATTGGAAGAAAAAAGAGAAAAAGGGCTTTGTTAAAATTGTGGTAACAAACGCACTAAAGGTCATAAGTGTGCTGAGAAGAAATTATTTTACATAGATTATGAAGAGGAGGAAGAAAAGATCAAGAAACATCAAGAGAAGAGGATATACACCAAGAACCAACCTGAGAGAAAGAAGAAATGAATCTGACCATATCTTGTAAAGAATTGAAAAGAATTACCACTCCTCAAACTCTCAAGATAGAAGGACATATCAAGAAGAAAAAGGTTTAGGAAGTGAAAGATCACATTGAGAAAGAAGAAATGAATCCAGCCATATCTTGTAATGCATTAGCCAAAAATACCACTCCTCAAACTATCAAGATAGAAGGACATATCAAGAAGAAAAATGTTCAAGAAGTGAAAGATCACATCGAGCATCAAGAAATGAATCTGACCATATCTTGTAAAGCATTGGAAGAAATTACCACTCTTCTAACTCTCAAGGTAGAAGGACATATCAAGAAGAAAAAGGTTCAAGTACTGAAAGATCACATCAAGCATCAACAACAAGTTCCCCAACTTTTAAAGGATAATGCCACTTTGGTGCAGAATCGAATGAAACAATAGGTAGATCAACATCGCAGTGAAAAAAGTTTTGATGTCGGTGATTGGGTATTTTTACAGCTACATCTCAAGCAAGTTATTTATAACAAGGAAATGTTCACAATACTACATTCACTTAAGAAATGGAGACCTTACCCAATGGGAAGACACTTCAAGGTAAAAATGGATCATGATAGTCTTAAATACTTTTTAGAACAAATATTATCTTTAGAAGAACATAAAAAATGGGTCACAAATATGTTGGGTTATGACTTTGACATCATCTATAGAAAAGGGAAGCAAAATTTTGTTGCAGATGCACTCTCAAGAAAGGATGAGGATGTGGAAGAATTGTTTTGTGCTATTTCTATTATCCAACCAGATTGGATAAACGGAGCAAGGGATGAATGGAATAAGGATGAAGAAGTGTGGCCACTCATTCAAAAGTTGTAGAAGATCCTAGTTCAAACAATATTTCCAAAACTTGACGAGGAAGAAAAAATCATATTGGAGCCTGGAGCAGTCATAGAAACAAGAACTCGACAGCTACGAAATCGATCAATTTCAAAGTATCTCATCAAGTGGAAGAACTTACCCACTAAATACTCCACATGGGAGGACAAGAATTTTATACATAAGCATCAAGAACTACTCAAGTGTTGAGGACAACACTTTTTGAAGGAGAGGGGCATGTTAGGTCCCTATACTACTAGTGTAACTCCTTATTGTTATTAGTACGACCCCTTATTATATTGTTGTGCCCATGTAGTCCCCGTATTTTTATTATTGTGCCCCATAGAAGCCCACTATTGTTATTATTGTGCCCTTACATTATTATTGTTGTGTCAGCTCTGATTGTATTATGACCCCTTAGACTCCTATATATAGAAAGCAGGTCTTGTCATTTGTATCATCCAAGATTTGTTCATTTGTGTAATGTAAAGGACGTTGCCCCCTTGAAGAGACTTATTTCTAAGGCATTCATCTATCTTTTCTATATTTTTGTGAGTTGGTTTCATAACATATGTGACATTTTTTTCACCAAACATTAAGTGGTGATTTTGCTCAAAAATTAAACTTAAATTAAGCCTACAACCTTTCAAAACAATCGCAACTAATATATATAGCAACTATGTCAAAGTTATATGTTGTTAGGGCCCTAACACACATACACACACACATTTATATTTATTATAATTATAAATGTCTTTAATAAATTTATATGTAATTTATATTATAATCATATAATATTATATTAATATTAATATTCATATATTATATATATATATATATATATATATATATATATATATATATATATATATATATATATATATATATATATATACATATACATATACATATACATATACATATACATATACATATACATATACATATACATATACATATATATATATATATATATATATATATATATAATATTATTTTTAATTATAATATTAATGTTATATTTATTTTAATTAGTCAAATTGATCAAAAGTAGTCTCATATCAGATGTTGTCAAAGCAAAAAGCCATTAATGGTGGAATTGAACGTTATGCAATGGTTATTTATCATTTGTAGAATATTGGACAACACATTTTCATATTGGATATAGTGTAAAATAACTGAAGTTAAAATAACTATCGTTGGTTATTCGATGACAAAAGTGGTTATAGGAAAATGTCAGATAATCAATAGGATAGAGCATTACGACAAATATTTGACCAGTAAATAATTTTCGTGGATCTTAGACAGTAGTCAGGATTTTAGAGAAAAATAATAATAATAATTTAACTTCTGACACTTTTTCAAATTTTAACCATTCCATCGGATTTCACCGTCGGAATTTCCGGCCAAATGTAGTAGTGTTGGCTTGGTTGGCACTTGCTAGTGAAATTTTCGACTTTCCCTTGTATGTGTTGATGATGAAGGATTTTTTTTTCTTGATGACATTTCACTGGTTAGATATCTACATGAATATTTCATTTGACATGTACATATAAGGACTTCCAAACATAACTCTACATACATCTAACAGAACTACATCCGAAATATATACTATGAGGGTTAATTTTCCTTAGATTTATGGATTTATTAATTACTATTTTTTTGGTTATGCATGCAATGAATAAAATATATAAAAGAAGAGAATAGCAAAATAAAAACACACATCAATCAAGATATGACATGGAAAACCCTTTTGGGAGAAAACTCAGTTGTGTTCCTACTATGCTCTTTTTTGTCTGAATGTAAATGATGCAAATACAAAGGATAAGTCACTATCTATGGAGTCACCTAAGATGTATTCCCCATGGTATTCTAGAAATCACAAACCCCATATTTTATCTCTCTTGCTCTTCATCCACTCTTAGCTACTCTATTGTACTATGGAACAAAATGCACTCAAATATAATCGAACCCCTTTTTCTTCAATGGCATATTTATAATGAAACTCGATAGCTATGTAGGGGTTAAATTTGACCCATTCAACCTTAAATATGAATTACAATTTGTACCTACTAGATTCTTATTCATAGTCCCCACATGGCTAGCCCTTTTCCATTAGTAACAAGGGTTTTTGTGGAATTATCATGAATTATGGTGGTCAATCATAATACGACAACTTTCGAGAGGCATAAATTTTTCATCTGAATCTCAATTGAAGTATTTATCATACCATTGGAATGCTAAATGTGTGTAAAATATTGTCATGGAGTGGAACTCTTACTTGTCAAATTTTTACCCCCGAAAAGTGTCATTTAAGGCCTTAAACTAGCCCCAAAAGGTTTCATTCCCCTGTTCTCCAGATTGATTATTTGTTAAAACTACTCTTGTAAGTTGATTCCTTCAATTTTTCCATATTAAAAGTATATATATATGACATATTATAGAGTGATACAATTTAGATCAAAGACACTAGTTAAGAACACCAAGAAAATCCTGGAAGAAAACTTGGCAAGGAAATGAAAAGTGGGGATTATTATAGATGACATAATCCAATCCAGAAGTATGATGTATGGTGAATAATAATAATATAGAGAATTTGATTTCCTTTTATAAAATTAGGTGACTTGCATATGTGTGGGCCCAAGGAGTTGCACAATCCACACTTGGGGGAAGTAAAGAATGATAGAGTTGTGTTCGTGCACAAAAATCCATGGAATGCAATAATTAAGGACATTAATTTGGCACACATCAATTGGTCACATGTTCATTAGTAGCACTTGGATTAACTCAGGTACAGTTAGGTGCACTACCAAGAGAACTAGGTGTAATTTGGCATGCTTGTCGGGTGCATGGCACCTTGGGTGCAACACCATTAGATGTCAGAAGGTTATTCTACACATTGTGAAGGGGGAAAGACACCATTGGGCACAATTGAAGATGGCAATGTGGATACTTAGGTTTCCTTAGGATTGGAGGGGCTTACTAGAGCAAGAAAAATATTGCATAAATAGTAGATGGCTCAAACATGCCAAGGATCGATCAATAATTGATCCATTAAAGATTCAAAAAGAGTATAAATTAGTTTTACAATTTCTGCCAAGTTGAAAGTTGGCATATCCAGACCTAATGAGAAGAAGAACAAGATAGGACCTGTAGGATGTAGGATTGTGCTTGTTTTAGAGGTTGGATTGTGCATGCCTATTCGTTAGTAGGAAGAAGGAAATATTATGTTATTTCCATTTTACATCTATAATAAATTTATAGGTAGGAGGCTGCAACTCCCTTCTTGTATATTTATAACATTCTTAATCCAAATAAAGTTAAACATCTCACCTTGGGTATCACTTGTACATGTGTATTGTGGACTCTTTATGTGTTGGATGTCATTATTCCTTACTTCTCTTTATGTTTGTTATGTATTAAAATATTGTCTAAGCACTAAAATACTCCTTTGATGTTTTAAAGGCTACAATTAATCATGTGCCTATTATTAAATGAACTTAGTTGTGTAGGACTCAAATGAATGTAACAAATGTATATTAAAGTGAAGCTATGTGAAAATATTAATTCAATAAATGTGATATGATTTGAATTAGTACAACCAAAAAGGACAGTGTCACATGACCTCACATACCAAAATATACTTTAGAGAAACTCAAGTGTGTAAAAGAAAATATTAAAACAAAAAATAGAAAAGACTACATGCCCATGACAGTAAGCCTCAAAGTTATCATGTGTAACATCAAATTAAATTATATAATATAATGTCATTTCATAATATAAAATTATGAAATAAATTAATATTTTTTATTAAGCTTATCTCTAATTAAATAGATTATTATTTTAATTTTTTTCCACCCTTTTTAATAATAATTATATTGTCTATATTACATTAATTTTATAAATATATTTATGGCTAATAAAATAATAATCATTCTTATATATGTTTAGTATCATAAAGTTTATTCCTGGTATTATGATTTTATAAAATATAATTTCAAATAATACCAAATAAAATTATATCATACAAAAATAGTAGTGCCAAATATAATTATGACATATAAGAATAATAATCACAAATATTACCTCAGCACCTCATATAACTTACATTTACATAATACCCACCCACACACAATATAATATAGGTAATTTTTCCTTTGTAAAAATAAAATAAATTTAAAATAATATGATGATAGTAATTAACAATTAATTTAATAAAGTAAAGAAAAATACATGTGTAAATGATATAAAGGAAATACATATTACAAAAGAAATTAACAAATAGCAATATAATACTTAATACTTAAAATAAAGTAAAGTTTATTGACTTAGGATGAAATTATGAGTTTAATAATTTATATTGTGGAAAATAACTCTCTCCATCTATTTAGATTTTCATATTAATCCCATTAATAATTTCAAATTTCTTTATATTTTGAAATACTTATATGTTAAAACAAAATCATTGTTTAATATTTTATTTTTATTTTTATTAGTTTTCATAATTATTTAAGAATTTTTTATATTCATTAATTTTATGAATTATTTAATGATACATATTTTTCTATAAATATTTAATCATAATTTATGAATTAATTTGATGATTTTTGTTTTGCTGTAAAATGTTTATGATGGAAACTCTAATGTTTTTGGTGGTCATTTTATTCTTGAGAGACTTTTCACTTCAGAACTATGTCATTTTCTAGAACCCTTCATCTTGTTGATTTTGTTGTAGATCTAGTAAATGAGAGAGGATTTTTTTTAAGTGGGGTTATTCATGCATCTAATTCGAAGCTATTACTTCATATGTTTTGAAATTTTCAATCTTGTGAAACCACTTTTAGGGGGAAGCTTTTTTAATTAGGTGAAAGTCGTCAATATTGTCTCTATGCTTGTTGTTAGAATTCAAGGTTGGACATGAATTCCCTATGAATTTATGTGGCTTCTACATGGAGGTAGGTTTCTTTAGGAAAGGATTTCACTCATAGATTACGACATAGCCAAGGATGCTTCAATATTTTTAGTTTCAAGATTAAATGGTGCAGCCAAAGGTTGGGATGTGTCCTCTACCTCTCAATCAAAATCCTTCAAAGATACCCTTAAGCCAAATCTCGCACAGTCGATTCCCAAATAAATCTTAGATTCAACCTTCATTGTGAATTAGACATAAAATATCCTTACTATTAAAGTGGATCATCCTCAATTTGACAATACTTGTATGGATTATTTGGCACATGTCATGATCTGTAGATTTAATGGATTATGTCCTTTGACATATGTGCTTTACGAATGGGTGCATTAGACTTGGTCCCCAAACACAGATTTATTTTTTTTCTCAAAGGGTTTCTTTGTGGTGTATTTTAAAGATCTTCAAGATTATCGAAAGGTTTTAGATGAAGGACCTTGTTTTGGGGTTGTGTTGGGATTTTTTTAGAATGTGGATTTTAGGGTTTAACCCTCTTTCTATGCCAACTATGGTCACTCAGTTTGGGCAAGAACCCCAAATATGCCCTTTAATCTGCTACATCTAATCATCATAGCTGATGTGGGAAATTCAATCGGTCATTTCATTAAGGTAGACACATAAAGGCTTGAGAAAGGTATTGCGGCCTTTACTCAAATATGTGTCGAAATAGATCTTGGAAAAGGGTTTTCTAACAAAACTCTCCTCTATTGGAATGGCTTTATCTTTTCACAGTTACTGGACTATGAAAATATAGCCTTTCACTATAGGATCTATCAACAACCCAGTCACATCCAAAATGTGTGTCCCTCTTCTCAAGGACTCTCTCCTCCTCTAGATACTAGGAATGAGTCACAAGGATGGAAAGATCCAGATGTTCCAAAAGGATCTGAAATCTCTTCAACTCATAAGGCAAATAATATGTAGCAACAAAAAACTTCTACAACTAAAATGAGTCCTCCATCCCTAGCTCAACCACATGCAAGGACATCTCATCATGTAGATGTCAGGATTCATCCCTCAAATGGACACACATGAGATAAAATTATGGTATTGGCTTCGTCAATGAGTAGGGACAAATGCTTCCATGAATCAGATCACTCAGATAGTGATAAGGAAGCAGTAACAAAGAAAACCCTCCAAATTCAAAATTGGATCAAGGAAATGCAGTCAATGTCTCCTCTACATATGTTCCTTGTAACTCCTAAGAATGGATTGATGTACGAAAGAAAAAAGTAGAAAAAGACCCTCCAAAAATCCCATGATCAATCTTGTTTTTTAACCAAGAAAATAGTAAATATATTGGCATTATAAATTGTAAATTGGGTAATTTCATGTAAATTTGTGTTAAATTGTCTCTTGATATTAGATTTAGTTAATTTTCCCTTAAAAATAACCAAGCCAAACTTTTTTTAAAAATATAATTTATTGATAAAAATAATAAATTTTTTAATTAAAAAAACATAAATTAATTTATTTGGTTATTTAATATTTAATAATTTTTATATTAATAGTAAATTCAAATCTCATATATTATATAAATTTATTCCACTTTATCATATTTGAATATCTGTTCCAATTGTATTCACAAATCTAAAATTATATATACATACATACCAACCTCATTCCTATGGGACTAAGTATTCAATCGTATCATATAATAATATGAGAATGTTTAAATATCTTGACCATGTTCAAATTATATTTTCTTTCTTCAGCATATTTCGTTTCAACAACCCTTTCTTATACTAATATGCTTTATTCTTTGTCTTAATCTCATAAGATATTGAAATGATAATCGTTATATCATTTTAAAATATAAAAATATAATTCAAAACATTTTTGGATCATTTATTGTTATACGTTAATCTAATTAAATATCATAAATTTGATGAAATGTCATTTTAAATAAACAAGTTAAACAATGATGGCTTATAAATTAAAATAAATGAATAAAGTGGTGCATGAATTTTTGGATGTGGTTTATTAAATTCAAAATTATATCTGAAACATGCATGCGTATGTATCTGGTATGCGGAAGAGCCATTATTTATATGATAAAATATTGACGGAATAATATTATTTTTATTTATATTGCCATGTGTATTATCATTTTATACCTATTATTTAGAAATATTCATTTTCTAGCCGATATTCCTTTTTAATATATTATTATTAGTTGTAATGAAATATTTATTTTTTCCTCTTTTCATATTTAAAAAAAAAACAAACTCCATTGTAACATCAAAAAGAAGAGGTGAAAGAATTGAATAAGGAAAAGAAGAGGTGAAAGTACAAGTTGAATTTAAGGAAATGAAATTTTTATTTTGTTGAATTTTTTTTGATTTTAAACAATTTCAGTGTAACACGAAAAATAAAAAATAAAGTGTGAAAGTAAAAGTTGAATTTAAATAAAGTTGAGGTTTATTGGTTTTTATGGTTTTCTTTCCAATCACAAACTTTCTCATCATTTGAAATGCCGGTGATATATTAACATAGAAAGGTATCTCCAAAACAATAAATTTATTTATAAATTTTCAAAGTCAAATTTGATGTATATGTTTGAGAAAGAATAATTAAGATAAATTAATTTTAGCAAAAAGTTTTGTCAGGATAGAACATATTACATGTATCAATGTCAATTCAATAAAAGAAATTAAGCTAAGTGATATGCAATATTATGGAATAAATACAATTTATGGGTTGTTAACTATACCAAAGGCTTATCTCATTGGTCCAGTGTGCCCTATGTTGACTTAAGGATACATATTTTTAACGAAAAATCATGTTCATATTTTTGTCTAATAATGCTTTTCTAAAGTTAAAAGTTAGGGTTGATAGAGGAGGATAATCATGTAATTAGAATAGGTTAACCACTCTACACCAACTAGAAGCTAACTTTTTACTAATATAGAATCACTCCATATCTATGAAATTGCTTTATATAATTGTTTTTGTTAAGAGAAGAGTATATCATAATAGTTGAATTAAGAATGAGGGTAATTATCATATATTTGGAAGCTGAAAAATTATATTATAATTTATTTGTTAATGAATAATAAGTGCAATGATTATTGGCTTTTATTTGTGAATATGGTTAATTCATTATTATTATTTCAAAAAAAAAACTACATAAAATGGTTTGTTAGTAATTTATGAAGAGTTATATGTATATACTTATTTTAATTTTCTATCTATTCAATACTAGTTTGAATTTAATTAACAAATAGATTTATTAAGTGCCTAGGGAATCAAATTTCTCAAATTTTTAAAACTTTTAACTTGCCAAACTTTGAGGAAATGTTTGAAAAAATGGTTCTTCTAAGATGGTTATAAATTTGAATAATTTAATAGGGAAACAAGTGTTGTAGGGGCCATCATGAGCCTTAGAGGAACAATTGAAACATCCTTTTCCTGGGGACTTCATATTACAACTAATAACCAAGCAAAAGCTTATGCTTTACCACAAAGACTTGAAATTTTCGTCCTCTTCTATTAAATCATTAATAGTGATGGGAGATTCAAAATCCATCATAAGCCAAATGGACCTAAATGCAACTCAAGATTCAAAGGCCATCTTAAGTTAGATGTTTTTGAATACAACTTTAAAGTGGATAATTTATTATCAATGATGCTAATCCAATCACATCAATGCTATGGGAGAACAATTATTTACCAAAAAGATTCACTAATAAAGAAACAACCCTAAAAGAGTGGACCCTTAATCTTAAAGGTAAACTATACAAACAACCCCTTCCATTAATATTTTAATATGGGTATGGAGGAATATTATAATCATTTAAGGTTTCACAATTCACAAAATTAGGATGCACAATCATAAAACAAGATTCGTAATTAGATGAGACTTGAGATCCCCTTCTCTCTTGGTTTGATATGATTTTCAATTTTTGGGAATAAAAACTCACTCATCAAGGTGGGATTGTGGTACTTAGGTTTCAAGTTTGTGAGACATCTTAGTGATTTTTGTCAATCTTATTAGGATATTACGTGTTTTCTTCATAAACCTTCTCCTTTGTTTTGTTCCAATACAAGGAGGTATACATTTGTTCAAATTATATTTTATTTTTCTCTATCGTTTCATTTTATGTTATAACTATTTATTCAAGGGATGTTTCATACCTTCCATTTGATCCTTCCTAAATTATAACTAACTCTTCAATAATATATTTCAAAATAAATGGTTTATTGTTTGATTTAAACCAACATAATGGTTTCATAGGTTGGATAGTAAAACTATCCAACCTCGGTAACTCAAGGAGGAATGCAAATCTATGGTCTATTTATAGCTCTAGCTATAAATATTTTCTAGGTGCTCTTGGCTTTTGTTGAAGCGGAATCTTGTCTTTCCTTTTCAAAATTCTTTGTTTTTGCATAGTTATATTGGTGGGACTGTGGCATATTTGGTGGTACTATCTGTCACAGATATCAAAAGTGGGATTTCTTTGGCCAAAATATGAATCAAGAAATCCAGGTAAGGTGAGATATAGAGATCATACTTCGAACTAGGATTTTGTACTATAGAAAATTGTGATGTATTATCAAGAATTATAGGAAATAAAACTTCAAAATTTCTAACAACAACAAAAATTCATGAAAACAAGCATCAAGTCATCACCAAGATGGAAATAATTATGGGCACTTTAATTCGAGATAAGAATCAAATGGTTTTACTAAAGGTTGAATGTAGCCTACTCAATAACATGGTAATAAATTAGAGAAAGGGGGATTAATCGAGAGCGTCAAGTAGTCAATCAATTCTAAATATGAGGGAATGATGAAAGGAGACAATGCAACAATAACCAAAGGACGTGGAAATTTCCAAGAAATATTTGGACCTTGTGAATGCAACCATGGAAGAAGTGGTTGGTCATGATTTTTAAAGTGATTAGTATCCCAGATTTATTTTACTAATATGTACAATCAACAAATATTGGGATGTACTACATAAAGATATAGAAGTCTTCGTTATAGGTTGATAGTTAGTAATGCTTTTTGTTCCCATTTTAAAAACTCAAAACCAAAACTTTGATGTGATATTTCTATGAGCTATGTTTCAAACATCTATTAAACCAACATAATGGTTTCATAGGTTGGATAGTAAAACTATTCAACCTCAGTAACTCAAGGAGGAATGCAAATCTATGATCTATTTATAGCTCCAGTTATAAATATTTTCTAGGTGCTCTTGGCTTTTGTTGAAGTGGAATCTTGTCTTTCCTTTTCAAAATTCTTTGTTTTTGCATAGTTATATTGGTGGGACTTTGGTATATTTGGTGGTACTACTTGTCACAGATATCAAAAGTGGGACTTCGTTGGCCAAAATATGAATCAAGAGATCCAAGTAAGGTGAGATATAGAGATCATACTTCGAACTAGGAGTTTGTATTGTAGAAAATTGTGATGTATTATCAAGAATTATAGGAAATAAAACTTCAAAATTTCTAACAACAACAAAAATTCATGAGAAAAAGCATCAAGTCATCACCAAGATGGAGATAATTATGGGCACTTTAATTCAAGATAAGAATCAAATGGTTTTACTAAAGGTTGAATGTAGCCTACTCAAGAACATGGTCATAAATTAGAGAAAGGGTGATTAATCGAGAGCGTGAAGTAGTCAATCAATTCTAAATATGAGGGAATGATGGAAGGAGAAACAATGCAACAATAACCAAAGGACGTGGAAATTTCCAAGAAATATTTGGACCTTGTGAATGCAACCATGGAAGAAGTGGTTGGTCATGATTTTTAAAGTGATTAGTATCCCAGATTTATTTTACTAATATGTACAATCAAAAAATGTTGGGATGTACTACATAAAGACATAGATAGTCTTTGTTATAGGTTGATAGTTAGTAATGCTTTTTGTTCCCATTTTAAAAACTCAAAACCAAAACTTTGATGTGATATTTCTATGATCTATGTTTCAAACATCTATTAATATAAGGGTAGAAGGTGTGGGGGTCATCTCTGATACTAAATGAAATCCTAAATTAGAGTTTTCATGGAGAATAGGAGCAACTACTAACAATGAGTGAGAGGCATTGGTTGTGTTGCAAGGATTGCAATTAGTTCTATTAGATGAGGAAAACAATGCAATAATGGTTGGAGACTCCTAAATTATGATACAATTTCTTATGCAACATCTTATTCCTCAAAATATTGGAATGAAATTTTTGGGTTAGATATATTTAGATCTAGTAAATAGATTTTAATTTATATCCTTATTCTAGGTACTTCAAATAAAGAATGTTGACGGAGGCATCAAATTTGATGTCCCTCCCATGATATTTAAGTTATTAAGAATTGCAATGGCCTTCATGCGCAAGTGTTACCATGTGCAATGCATGGAAAACTTTAGGGGATAATATTCATAGGTGGACTAACTTTTCATGCTTTTTCCAACAACAACAAAAATCACTAATGTCCATTTTTTCAAAAAATGATTCGCCCAAAATTTATAGGCTAAAATTATTTTTCCTTAAAAATGGATAATTTTTATAAAAACTAATATAAAATGATTGTAAATCTAAATAATTTCACAAAAAAAGCTATAAAACATTTAACAATTCGCATATCATGGATTAATAAGATTTGTCAAGGTTTTTAAACTTTAAGATAAAATTTCATCCGTAAAATTTTCCATGGTGCAAGGTTGAAAGGAAACACATTTAAATCCTTCCTTTGCACCTAAATTTGAAGGCTTTTGGGTGGAAACAAATTGATATATTAAACATCCCCAGCCTTTATTTATTGTTGCATCATTAGTTTAATTATGTTACAAGATAGTTGTTGAACTCCATCTAGTATTTGGCTCTAGAATTGCAAGGTTGGAGAATCAAAACTTTGGTAAAGGAAAGAAATATTTGATGGGGTGGAAAGTATGGTGTCTTTGTCTATGCACTCACTTTTCCTTCTTGCTGTAGATATCATGACTCAATGTCAAAACTATTAATGTGCAATGCATGAACTAAATTAAGTCAAGAGGTAGATGCAATGTTCAGAGAAGGGAACATTAGAGGCTTAGAACGAAGTAACTATGTTAACTCTACAATTAAGCTTTTAGCATGAGATGTAGGGGAATATCTTTAGTTAATAGATTGGTTAATTTTTCAAATCTTCCTCTAGAGGAAATTTAGTCACAAATTGAGGCCTCTATTAAAATGGAGGACTCAACCCTGCATGACATCTCTATAACCAAGTAAGAGAGGGAACTATCACCACTTGCAAAAATAACATGCTTAGTGCTTCTCCACTACATGGAAAAGCAAGGGAAACATTCTAATGAAAATATCTAGGTGACAAAGTGAACCCTTCATGGGCCCACAATCTGGTTTTCTCTCATCGTACAATGTGTTATAACTTTATATTAATTTTAGGGCTATTTATTAGGAAACATATTTTATAACAGACAATTTTAATATTTTTAGAATTTGGATAGACAATTATCAATTATTTTGGAACTTGGACCAACTAATTTTGAAGTTATCATATAACCTTCTTTCATAATATTCATATTATAATGTAAAATTAGTCATTATTACTTTAAAAATAAAACTTATTGAACCAATTTTAAAACATTAAAATTTAAGTGATTCAACTATTATTACTAAAATGTGTTAATAAAACTTTCTAATGAATATTTATTGATATGAGCATTTATAACATTAGATAGAGGTGGTGTGGCCTACCCACCCATGTGAGAGCATACAAACTTGTTTCCCATGACATTTGATGAACCACCTTTATCCATCCGCTCATGCTACATATCAGTCAGAATTTAATTGGAATTTATGTTGGATTGGTATCTCCCCCCACTACAGGTGGGAACATTGTCATGGAAATTATTAAGTGGTGGCCTAGTCATTGGAGGCAATTTAGACTTAAAATGGTGTAATCGTCAGCTTTCCTTTATTTGGGGGTCATATGTTTCCAGCTTCGAGTTGGTAGAGTCTTAGGCATTCAAGTATATCAGTCTGACCCTGATGTTTAGGTAGCTTAAAAATGTGAATTCTAAGGCATTTGTTGGGTCTGCATGTAAACCATTCTTCATCATGCGTTAATGTGATGAGTCGATATTGGGTACTCTAAGGATAACATTATCGTTTGATGGTGGCATCTCCTTACATGTTGCATCAATGTCAAAAATGGGCTTGGGATTAGAGTTACAATGGTTTTATGTTCCAATATTTCCTTTCCAGTTATGTTGTTTATTACTTTGGTGTTGAGTTTTATGGGTTTAAGTCTAGAGTATTTTTTGTTTCTAATTCTTGGGGCTCTAGGTTGGGTTCCATGATATCTTTCGGCGGGAGAGGATTATTGCTTGATGGTGTTGTGTAGTTATTTCGCTTCAGGGGACATTTCCTTTTTGTAGAACTATGCCACCTGGTTTCTTCTACCACCCTCGACTTGTCTTTAGCCTTGGGTTAGCTCATTATCTCTCTCTTCAGATAGGGTCACCCTGTGTCTTGTATCATGTCCTATGCCTTTCCTTAAGAGGCATTATGTCTCAGTAATGAATGCACAACTATAGGGGAAGTAAAGTTTGAGGCCATCAGGGCCATCTATGGGCCCAAGCTCAGGCTCAAGATGCTACTAACGTGTTTCACTCAATCACCCCTCTAAATATCCATGAGAAAATTCACCAACTAGAATTTCATGTTGACAATGACCACCAAGGATTTTATGATTTCAAGAATATGGAGGAAGTTTCTAACTAGCTTCGTGACCCTATTCATACCAGGGAGAGAAGGAACCAGTACCTTAACTCTGTAAATTGACATTGGTAGTTGAAGATTCTTTTAGAAAAAGTCTTAAAAGAGAAACACGAGGACTGAAATGACACTATATCTTTCTTGAATGAGGTTCAAAGGTTGTAGCGACATCAAAGCTCATATTTGGCTAGTATGGACACTCATTAATCATGTAGAGAGTCACATCCAATGTGAACTCAAGCTATCTGCTCCAGTTGATTCTCATGCAAACATTATGGCTTTAATGACCTCATCAAATTCTTGAACTCCTACCATGTTATGTTATAGTTTTTTGTTTCTTATGGTTTACTACCGCTATCATATATAGATTTTATTGACCATAAACTTTATATTTTGACTCCTACTAGCACATTATCACTCAACAGATCTCATTTCCCTCATGGCAGATTGAGACTGATATTGGTGTGAATTGTGTTGATCTGAGATGGTTGTAATGGGGTAATTTTCTATTTTGAGGTAATAAAAATTAACTTATAAAAAATTGTGAAAATATAATGAAAAGATATACATGTATAAAATAATAATTTTGATAATAATAAAGAGAAATTAATTTCCAAAGAAATAGGTATAAAAAAATGTTATAAAAGAAAATCAATATTGGCCATAAAAAAATAATTCAATCTTGACCTTAATTTTACATCAAAGTGTATATCGTGAGATAAAGTAATTGAAGGTTATATATATATATATATATATATATATAGAGAGAGAGAGAGAGAGAGAGAGAGAGAGAGAGAGAGAGAGAGAGAGAGATGGCATGCAAAAATAATATTGTTGATACTACATGATAGTTCATTTTATATTCAGTTGACATTTAACATATATATATATATATATATATATATATATATATATATATATATATATATATATATATATATAGATAGATAGATAGATAGATAGATAGATAGATAGATATAACAAAAAAATATTTTACTATTAGTTATAAATACCTGAATTTTATATCAATTTTATAAAGAGTAAAAAAAAAAAATTAAAAATTTCTTATGATTTCACTTTCCATTATCAGAGATGTTTAATTTATTCCATTCTTAATATAAGTTCATATATAATATTTAAAAAATATTAATAGCAAAAAAAAGTTTTATGTAAGTTTTATATATACTCTTTCTATCTAGAGAGAGTGTGTGTTTTCTATATATTGTATAAAATAAGTGAAAATAAAAAAGTTTTTATAATGAGAACATTTTAATAGTGTATTCTTCAAAACAAGCATAGATTCACCCGAATTCCAGATATATCAAGAGCCAAGAGGAATCAAATTTGTTAGGGCGAAAACCTTTGCTTAAGTTTTGCACTCAAAAAGAGATTTGGATCTTGAGAGATATGATCACTCTTGATACTTAGTAGATCTGTAGTTAATACATTTTTTTTATTAAAGGAAATTCAACTTTGAAGTTAACAAATTTTTTCTTCATAATTAAAATAATCTTAATTAGATTAAAAAAAAAATTAAATACAATAAGAAGAAAAGAAAAGTTAACCATAATAATAATAATAAAAGTAAGTAATCATATTAATACTATTTTTTTGTTGACTAGTGGAATCGGCAACGACGGTGGTATCGTACTCGCGTTACACGGGGTCGAATCCCACTGGCTGCCACTATAACATCTAGGAGGAATCGCCCAGCCCTCAAGAACGGCCCTCGGGTAAGACGAGACTCGAACTAGTGACCTACACAGCGGCACGAACGACTTAACAAATCGTCCGCTAGCCATGAGAGCAAACTTCTGCAGGCTAATAATATTAATACTATTAATAATAATATTAAGTGAATTTAATATTTAAATATAAAAATATATATAATAATAAAAAATTTAGCCATTTGGTAGCTCAATTGGCAATGATAGTGAAAATGAAGTATTGTGTTCTAAGTGATTCCAATTTCAAAACCCCTGACTTTACCCTAACATAAAATAATTTAGTATGTATTCATCCTAATTCGAAGTATATCAAACTTTTATAGAATTAGATTTAGAGATATGTAAATATTAAAAATTTTGTATTATTAAAAAATATTATAATTGCAAAAGTAAATATTTTCAAATTAAATCATTTAAAATATATAAATATAATTATACTATTTATAATAACAAATACTATGAATTCTAAAATATTCAAAGGGATTCCATAAATTCAAAGGACAGAGGATGCTCAAATAGGGTGTTTTTGTTGATCTTAGGTGGCAGCTCCAAGATGTCTCCCATATCCTTGGAATTGGTGGCAAGAAAAATTCAAGGGTTTAGTGAATGGTTTTCCATAGTGATGGAAATATAAAGCGAATTCATCCAAGGTTCACCCATTTAGATTACAACTTAAAACATTATGTGGGAAAGTTGATAAGGCCACTTGCTATTATGGAAAATATTTGGGTGCAAAACCTTAAATTCAATTTCATTTCCATAAATGAAAACTTTGTGGTTGAGGAAGGATACTAATCAGGTGCTCAAAATTAGGCTCAAAAATCAACATGTTAGAATCTTGATAAACTTAGCTTTAGATCCAAGAGCTCATCATTCTAATTCCAATAGTGTGAACGACACTCAAATTTGAGCCTGTATGCAGAAGTTATAGCAAGTCAAAGTTCAGGGTTGACTTACTCACATGGAAGGATTGGATGACGTGGTAGGTTCCATCAAAAATTTGGGAGGTGCCAAGTGGTAGGCCTCCATTTGTCCCCACATTTCTCATATCACACATCGCAATAGGGAAGCAGGTCGGTGTTACAAAATCGGCCCCTGACAGGTATCAAGGTCGCAATGCGATCGCACATCGCATATTGCATGACACTATAGAATCAAGGACCTTCAGTGAATGAGGATGCACCAAGTGGCAAGCCTCCATTGGCTGCCACATGTCACAAATCACATATCAGAGGCGGGTTGGCATTACAGAATCGACCCCGGAAGGTACTAGGTTGCGATGCGATCACACATCACAAATCGCAACAAGGTAGAGTCCCGCAGACCTTAAGACCACCAGTACCCCGTCAATTGTGATATTACAATGTGATAAGTTATGGGTTCCAGTTTAATATCCCGTTGGGTCTTCCGATATTGCAATCGTATATCCCCTGCTTTGTTCATAAACTGTAAGCCCGTTGTACTTTGTTGATTGAGAAAAGTCCCCAGA
This sequence comes from Pinus tabuliformis, assembly GCA_031772625.1. Taxonomy (NCBI): domain Eukaryota; kingdom Viridiplantae; phylum Streptophyta; class Pinopsida; order Pinales; family Pinaceae; genus Pinus; species Pinus tabuliformis. The sequence goes on along the minus strand of CM062815.1, from coordinate 199,491,079 downwards.
CGTGATATGTTATACACTAGGTTTAATAATCTCAGCGGGTTCATAGTTGTATGGGTTTTGGTATCTACAGATGGAAAGCGCTGATTGTGATATGCGATTGGGTTCCCGTATGACATAATCTATATGTTATGATTAATACTCCTGGTGGGTCGGCCGTATCGCAATCACATATCGCCCACCTAGTTCAAAGTCCATAAGATCGTGGGACTCCACCAACTGCGATTTGCGATGGACAGTCAGTGTCGACAGATTATGACCTACCGCATGGCAAAATTCTCGCTCGATTAGTAGATTTTTGGAGCGAAATTGTGGGTTCCTGTTCGATTTGGAGCATTTTGTGGAACAAATAGTGGGAAAACAAGGGGAAGTCATAACTTCTGCAATTTTCCACCAAATTGGAAGCAACAAGAAGCTATATAGCCATTTTTGAGTATTCTAAACTGATTGGAGAAGGTTTCAAAAGCATTTGAGCATCATAAGCATAGATTTTTACACTTTTGAGAATAATAGAAAGGCCCAAGCCACTGAAAGTTGGACCAAGGAGACATAGCCTAAGAGGGGTGGACTCCTTTATCATGTGCTTGTTGTAATGTGTTTTTGATGATGTTTTGTACATGTTCATATTATTGTTCAATTTCTGATTTATGTTAAATTGCTCATAAAATTAACATAAAAACTTTTCATTTCACTTGCAAAAATTGATGAATCCTTAAGCACAATGAAAAAATTTTGTTTATAATCTGAGGAAGATCTTAGCAATAAAAATTAATATTCTAAATTAGATCAATTTGGTATTAGAGTACTAGTTTTGCTTTGTGAATGAAGGATTTAATTGTTTGCAAGTTTATGTCATGCTTACAAGGTTAAAACTCAAAAGAAGTGAAGGAAAGATGGTTGGAAGCCCTAAAGTTGGGTCAAGGGGAGAAGAGAAAGGTTGCCACAATATCCAACACCAGTTCAGTCTCAAGTTGTAGTTGAGACTCTAGAGATCATGAAGGAGAACCTACAAACATGACAGAAGATGAGAAAACCTTCATAAAGGATTTCTTTGATATGACAGAGATGGTGAAGTTCCTCTATGAAGAGAGGAATAACAGGTTGTAAGGAGAAAGTTCCAAACCTCCCAAAGGAGAAGGATCTTCAAGAGGAGGTAATGCAAAAGGAGGTAATGGGAATGGAGACAAACCTCCACCCTCTCCACCATATTCTTCATCTTCTTCTTCACAAGCATCTTCACACTCTTCCACTAATGCAACCCTTACCCATACTCATCATCATTCTTCAAAAGGAACAAGTAAATCACCTTTTTTAAAACTTGATGTTAAATTTGAGTTGCCTATGTATAATGGTCAAGTGAATGCAGAGAAGATTGATAATTGGATTCGTTAGTTAGAGGTCTATTGCAGGATTCAAAACCTTCAAGAGGATGACATAAAGATTCAGTTAGCTTCTTTGAGAATGGAGGGTGAAGCACTAGGATGGTGGGAATCAAAGTCCCAAGAGGAGATTAAAAAACACGGTAAGCTCTCAATTCCTTGGAATGATTTCATTGCTACAATTAAAAGAAAATTCTGCCCTCTAGATTATATGCAGGAATCCATCATGAATTGGAAGAACTTTAGACAGCTTAAGGGTCAAAATGTACAAGATTACATCCAAGAATTCATAAAAAGGTCTTTGATGTTAGGTGTAGATTTGCAATCACATGACACTTTTCTGAAATACATAGGGGGTTAACAAAATTACCTTAGGCATACTATATTTATGTTTAATCCCAGTAATCTAGATGATGTGTGTGTGAAAGCCACTCATCTTGAGGCAAGAGGTAGAAACACCCTAGAAGAAGGTAGTAAAAAAGCCATTTGAGGGTAAAGAGAAATGAAAAGGTTTCAATGGAAAGAAAAATGCATCCATTAAAAAAGAAAGCAGAGAAAAAAATATGTAAACATTGTTCCAAAGAGGGTCACATGAAGCTCATTGTTAGAAGCTTCATCCCGAAATGAAACCAAATAAATTCAACAATGAAGGAAAAGAGAAGACAATTGCAATCACCCAAGACGACGATTTGGGATCCGATTTGGGTGATGAAACTAAAATCACGACCATGGGGTTAAAAGGAAAAGAATCCATTTCCAGCACTAGTTCTTTAGACTACATAATGAAACTCCAAATCAAAAGTGTAGAATATAATTGTTTCACATAAGGGTGATATCGAAACATAACAAGATTGATACATTGTTTGATAGCAGCTCTCAAGCCAATATTATCTCAGAAAACATTATCAAGAGTTTAAATCTGGAAACTGTTCCACATCATAAACCGTATCCACTTGGATGGGTATGTGACAATGTGTAATTGCAGGTTATGAGAAAGTGCAAACTGAAATTCGCAATCACTGCAAAATTCATAGATGAAGTGGAGCTTGATGTTGTGTCATTAGATATCTATGGCATGTTTTTGGGCAACCCGTACCTTTATGACAAAAAAATTATTTTCCATCTACATGAAAACAAATATCACATATTAAAAAATGGAGTAGAATATATTGAGAGAGTTCACAACAAGAAAACAAATCTTTCATTTGTTAATGTAGGGCAGATGAAAAGTCTAGTGAATTCGAGGAAGAGTTTTATGCTTCTCATGATCAAACCCAAGAATGATATTGATTATGAAGTGTTTGATGGTTGTTATTCGAATTATAAAAATGATTTGGTTGACATTGTTAACCAATTTGATGAAATGTTTCAGGAATCAAAGGGATTACTTCCCAATAGGGGAATCCAACCTGAGTTACAGTTGCAACAAAAGTGTCTTCTTCCTAACATTGACATGTACAGGATGTCAGTTATGGAAAGCGCAGAAATTAAGATGCAAATCCAGGGATTGTTGAATAAAATGATCATTTGGCCTACTCCTTTACCATGTGGTGCACCTCTTGTTTTGGTGCCCAAGATGAATGGTAAGCATTTCCTTGAATGTGATTCAAGAAGTGGTTTTCATCAAAGTAGAGTTGTTGAAGGAGATATAGGGAAGACGACATTCAAAATAAGTAAGGTTTGTTTGAATGGCTTGTTATGATTTTCGAACTTTGCCATGCTCCTACTACTTTTACACATATGAAGAAAGATGTGTTGAATCCATTTCTAGACATGATAGTCTACTCGGATGGCATTTTCATTTTCAAAAAATTTCATTATGAACATGTCATGTGTGAGAAAAAAATACTTGATTTTTTATGTCAATAACATTTGTTTATGAAGATGTTAAAGTATATGTTGGATAAAACTTCTTTGATGTACTTGAGCCGTGAAATTGATTCTTCCAAGTGTGTTTAGGTTCCCAAAGGCTTTTTGGTAGTTTGCATGGGACATGGACAAGGTGAGTTGAAGTTAGACATCTCCAAGATTGAAGTCATAATAGTCCATGGTGGTATTGACTCCATTCCTGCAGACACAAGTGAAAGAATCATACATCCCCATGAAGTCGCAGATTCCTTTGCTCTGCTCGCAATTTACACAGGCAAACTCAGGATAGTTATTTGGATAAGAGGTTTTTTGGGAGTAGCCCAATGTTGGAGGAGAAATTTTGTTAATTATTATTCTATTGTAGTTCATTTGCATTCGTTGGCAGTTGTGCAAAAGGTCTTACAGTGGGGAGGAAAACAACGAGAGGCATTTGATGCTTTAAAACAAAAGATCAGTACAACTCCGGCACTTTCTTTTCCAGACTTGAGACATTCATTTAAGTTTTAAGTTGATGTATGTGACTATGCCATGGGCACAATCTTCTTGCAATGTGGTAAGCCCATTTATTTTCATTCAGAAAATTTCAATGATAAAGTGTTTAAGTTGCAGCAACAAGGGCACTTCCATTAGATGAGTTTTCTTCTATTCCACTCAGTCAGAGGGTATAAGAAAGGTATAAGTGACAAGTTTTTTTATGTACTTTATACGCCTATAGTTTGTATAACTACTTTCCTCAAGCATAATTTTGTTTTACATGAATGTTAAGTTTAGAAAAATACATACTTTCAAGATGTATATTCAAGCTGGAGTCAAAGGAACCAAGTGGAGGAATTTATTTTCATTTTCATCATAATGTATTGTATCATCTTGGTAAGAAGGATGTTGCTACTGATAGTAACATGGACAAGGCCAAAGAGTTCATTGAACAACTCTAAATGGTACATCAAACAATGAAAGAACAACTTGAAAAGGACAAAGGAAAGTACGCAACAAGGCACGACAAACATCATGTAGATCACAAATTCTGATTTAATTATCAATGGATTGAGATTGGAAAGGTGAGGGAACTGTACCTTCACCTGTTAGTCAATTGAAAGTGATATTTTGGGGTCCAAAAGACTTCCAGTGGAGAGGAGTGATCAGGTGCTCAAAATTAGTCTCAAAAATCAAAGTGTTAGAATATTGATAAACTTAGCTTCATATCTGTGAGCACATAATTTTTATTCCAACGGTGCAAACGTCATTCAAATTCGAGCTCATATGCAGAAGTTATAGCAAGTCAAAGTTCATGTTTGACTTGCTCACATGGCAGGATTGGATGACATGGTAGGTTCCATCAGTGAATCGTGAAGCACCAAGTGGCAGGCCACCGTTGGTCCCCGTATTTCGCATATTGCACATCACAACAAGTGGTCGGCATTACAGAATCGGACCTTGGCAGGTATCAAGGTTGTGATGCGATCACACATCACATATTGCACGGTACTATAGAATCAAGGACCTTCATTGAATGAGGAGGTGCAAAGTGGCAAGCCACCATTGGCCCGCGCATGTCGCAAATCTCATATCCGAGGTGGGTCGGCATTACAGAATCGGCCCCCGACAAGTACTGGGTTGTGATGTGATTGCATATCACAAATCACAACAGGGCAGAGTCTCGCAGACCTTAAGACCACCGGAACTCCACCGATTGCAATATCCCATATGCAATAATCTATATGTTATGATTAATACTCGCGATGGGTCCATCATATCACAATCACATATCACCCTCCTAGTTCACAGTCCATAAGACCATGGGACTCCACCAACTACGATTTGCGATGGACAATCGGTGTCAATGGATTATGGTCTGCCGTGCGGTGCAAATCTCGCTTGGTTAACAGATTTTTGGAGCGAAATTGTGGGTTTCTATCGGATTTGGAGCATTTTGTGGAACAAATAGTGGGAAAACAAGGGGAGGTCATAAATTCTACATTTTTCCACCAAATTGGATGCAAAAGGAGGATAGATAGCCATTTTTTTAGTATTCTGAATTGATTGGAGTAGGTTTCATAAGCATTTGAACATTGTAAACACATATTTTTAAACTTTTGACCATAATAGAGAGGCCCAAACCATTGGAAGTTGGACCAAGAAGACGTAGCCAAAGAGGGGTGACTCCTTTATCATGTGCTTGTTGTAATGTGTTTTTGATGATGTTCTGTATATGTTTATGCTGTTGTTCAGTTTCCGATTTATGTTAAATTACTCATAATATTAACATAAAAACTTTTCATTTCACTTGCAAAAATTGATGAATCCTTAAGCACAATGAAAGCATTTTGTTTATAGTCTGAGCAAGATCTTAGCACTACAAACTAATATTCTAAATTAGATCAGATACCATGAATGAGGAAATGGTGTTAGTTTTGGATTTAGGTACAATAGCCTCTACATGTTTTAAACATGGTTGGTTAGTATTTTGAGCTCTCTTTGGCAATAAGATTTTGGTTTTATTAGAAAATCTTGGTGTTAATGGCATGAGGGAAATTTGACTTTGAATTAAGTTGTAAAATGGATTGGGTGGTGAAAATATCCCATTTTCTATTCAATTCTCCTACATTATCTTTGTCTACCCTTCCCAACTTATCCTCTCGAAAACGGAATTTGGTTACATCAACTCATAGCGCCCCAAGCTCCCTATGATTCTAGTACATCTGTCTCTATCAATGTTAGCCCTAAGAATATAATCTCTTAGAATCTTGGGTGTAGAACCCTTGGCTTACCCTTTTGACCCTAACCTACTTCTAGCTTATGTGCTTCTCCTTGGATTTGGTGGAAATACCCATACCCTATTTGAAGCTCCACATGAGAGCAAAGCCTAGAAATACCCATACCCCAACTTATTCTATATTTGCTAAGCCTAGAACTATGAAACATGAGAGCAAAGGATTTATACATTAATGTAGTAATGAAGGCTTGTTTTAGGCAACACAGTGATTGGTAAACATCCCCTACACTCAAAAAGCTCACCGTGTGATAAGAACCATCCCCTACCCACTCAAATAGCTCACCGTGTGACAAGAACCCAAATAGATGTTCTAAGGGAACCTTTGGACATTCATAGCCATTTCTCAACAAAACCCAAAAAAGAGATGTCAAATATGGAAAGAGTTATTAACATAAAAAGAAACAAATATCTAAAGACTAGTGAAAGTGAAGTTTGATGATTAGATCTCTGATCCACAATACTCTAAATCTCATGTTGCAAAGACATTTTAGTTTACTAAATTATAATAATTAAATAAAGCCTTAGTTCTGGAGAAAGAGAAAAGTAGTCCAATACCAAAATACGTTGTACACAGGAAAAAAATATGATACCTTTTTCAAAAAAAGTTCTAACATTAAAAAATAACATAAAAAATGTAAATGACTAAGAGTTTATTAAAATAACATAAAAATATATATATATAAATGACTAAGCCCTAAACTCTAGAGGTACCCATGAACCTCATTATGTTGAAAAAGAAAATCAAACATAAATAGAAAATATAAGCCATTGATTAAATCTGATAGTTTTTTTCTATGTTTGAAAGAAAAATTGATGTAAGACAATCTTCAACATTATATATGGTATTTTGTTTTGTTATGAGTGAAATGTAATTAAGCTCTTAAACTTTATGATTTATTGTCAAGCATGTAATGAAGCAAAACCAATAATTGTTCACATCCTAGCGTCCAGGGATATCAATGTGGAAAGAGCTAACCAGCCATCCCCAGGGTATTTAATGCCCAGGGATATGCACGCCGGTTAATGCGATAACACGCGAAAGCCAAGTTTCGGCATTAACTAATATTTTGGCTTTCGCGTGTTATCGGGCTAAGCTGCGTGCATATCCCCGGGCATTAAATACCCTGGGGATCGCTGGTTAGCTCTTTCCTATCAATGTGGTCTCTCACCTAGTCACCCAACACACAAGATTAATTGCGGTTTGAATTAACAACATCGTAAAGAGTAACTTAGGAATGCAGCCAATAACTAAGTGATCTACATGAAAGGAGCCCTTTCTATGCAATATTAATACAAATACTTTCTACTTTATTTATTAAAATTTAATATTAATATAAATGTTTTTTACTTTATTTATTTAAATTTAAATACTTAATGTATTAAATAAAGTTTTTTTTTTAATTATATAAGAAAAATTTTTGGCTTACCGGTTTCTAATCAAAAAGTGTGGTTTATTATCAAGACAAGATGAAGGGACAGATCATGGCAAAGGCTTAAATAGAGAGCAATGTAGAGACCAATTTTTTTTCAAGTAACGGCTATATTTGAACAATAATATTTAAATTATGATATTAATTTATTAATGTGTTAAAAACACATATTATTAAGTAACCGCTATATTAAATTACTAGTTTTTTAAAAATAATATTTAAATTATGATATTAGTTTATTAATTTATTAAAAACAAATATTAATAAGTAATAGCTAGTTCTTGAAAAATAATATTTAAATTAATTTATTAAAATCAAATATTAAAAGAAAATATATTTTAATTTCAAATTTATTCATTGAACTAAATTAATAAAAATTAAATACTTTTCAATTTTTTATTTTCAAAAAAAATCTATATTAATTATTATTTATTATTCTTTAATATTAATATAAATATTTTTTACTTTATTTATTTAAATTCAAATAGTTAGTGTATGATTAAGAAAGTATATTTTAATTTCAAACTTATTCATCAAATTAGCTTTTTAAAATTTAAGTATTTTTTCAATTTTTTATTTGTAAAAAAATCTATATTAATTATGATAATAAGTAAAACACACTTTAATTTGTAATGTAAAATTGTGATTTTTTGTTATTTAAAATATATTTTTAAATATATAAATAAATTCATAACATTATTTGGGCCACTTGAATTTTACAACTTAAACAACTTATACAGTTTCTAAAGGAGTCATCTAATGAGGTGGAGGAATTGCCGCAATGGCCAAAAGTGGGCCCAGATGGTCAAAAGTGGCCGAATCCAGGCAAAAATTTTCAAAAAATCTTGTAGATACAGTGTTTGAATCATGTTTTTGACATTGGAAATGGATTCAGCACCATCAAAAACTTCTAGGGCACTTAAATTATAAAGTTTTTCCTTATTTTCTCTGAAGCATTTAGACCTATATATATATATATATATATATATATATATATATATATAGTTAATGTTAGATCAGATACTCCACCTTTGCTTGATAATGAATCACATTAGAGAGTTCGAAATGTGATCTGTCCGAAACAAACAAATCTCTCCTAAACTCTTAATTGAATTTACAAAAATCCTTGCCAATTTTTTTTTAAATATAACCAGAATTTCCTATAACTTTCAAACCAAAAAAACATAATAGTTAGACTACTGCATTTCTAAAAAACTCTTCAAAATTTTCCTTAAAAATTAAGTAAAAAAAATAAATATAAATAAATATATATATGTATATAAGAATATGCCATAGATAATCACACAATATGTGTTGTTTGGACTCGCCTCTGGACACACAGAATTTCCAAGCATTTGGACCTGAGGATTTCCAAGGACACCAAATCCAATATGGGAAGTTATAATTGACAGATAATGGTACACCTAATTTCAATGTGAGAAAAGAAAGAAATAATTTGCAATATCATGATATGGGTAAAAATCAATGGCTTTCATGTGATTGAGAGTAAGTAAGTCGGCTCGGTGATTGAACGTGATGCAGTTTACCTTTGCATCTCCATTCATGGAGAAAGAGGTGGCCGGCACCGATCGCTGACGTCATATTGACGTCAAGCCGGATAAAGAAAGAAGACGTTCCAAATTCCGTCCAGGCTCCTTCGAACTCCAGAGACAGGTGGCCTAACATGAATGCGGTAAAAGTCCAAGGGTGGCAAAGTCTAAAGTGTTACCTAAGCCCTAATATATAATACACAATTTGGGAATGGACTCTTGCGGATCAATCACAGTCATTGCCAAGAACACGGAATGATGCTTCTACAGTAAGTCGACTTTGTTGTTTTAACAAGTTCGATAAAACTATTTATGGAGTGGTGGCATTAATTAATTTTTCTACGCGGCCTGCTAAAACCTGGAAAGTTCTAGTTAAAACGATAGAACTTAAGTGCCCCATCCATGTGGCCTGGCCTCGGTCTGTGTGTGGAAGACAGGAAGAGTTCGTGGTCCAAGAAACAAAAAAAAAAGGGTGATTTGTTTGTTTGTGGGAAGAAAAAATTGTCTGCTCTGGGATTTAACTTGATTTGGGTTTGCTTTGTTTTGGCAGTCTAGTTCAAATTTCTTGTCCTGCTTTCATTTGCAGAAGAAGAAGCTCAAGATTCTAGATCCTATCATAGAGGGTCTCAAAAGCTCTTTGATTTCCAGCAATATATGATGGTAAAACATTGGCAAGAAGCCCTATTGTGTACTCTGTTGTCCTATTTGGATACATGAATTCTTCCCAATCTGGGGACAATGGTTATTTGTAGTCATGTACTATTGGAGGGTTTGGTTATAGTCTACTCTCATCAATTTAAGCGTCTCTGATAGAAAACCAGGAAGGTTATCCAGGTTTGAAGCTTTGAAACATTATGACAGGCATAAGGGATTTGTAAATAGCCCATGGTATTAATCTTTGGCAAAGCATAGAGGCCTGATATAGGCATTGAGCATCACTAACATTGGAAGACATCGAAGGCTTAATATATAAATATATATGGGGTCAAACAAGCCTGAGAAACAAAGATCAATTTTTTTATATAAAATTGTGGATTTGCATAGTGGTTTTGCATACCACCTACTCGGTGGAAGAAGGCCTCATATGAATATGTAATGACCTTGCCTTCTTGATGTATGGATATATATCTCTTGGCCTGTTTTCCATAGCGATGCATAGGGTTTTCAAAATACTGGATGCATAGTTTGGAACAAAAAATACTTTAGGTTTCTATTAATCCAATATAATTTGGATTAATCAACAGATCTTATCCTTCTAGATCTTAGATCATTAGCTTTGTGCTTGTAAAATAGTTTGATTATATGGAAAATTAGACTATGATACAGGTATAGCTGGAATGATGGCAGAAAGCATATGACTAAAAGTTAGGGGAACTGAGGATTACTCTACAAGAATATGGAGGTTCAGGGAGAGCAAAGTAGTAGCAATGATGGGGTTGAATTGAATTCACGCAAACGGTCTGCCTCAAGTGAAGACCTCGAACCTCCTGCTAAAGTTGTTGGAGGTGAAAACACAAACCCAAACACGGCTAAGAGTTCCAGCAACAGTACTGTAGAGGGAAGCGAGGGCAAGAGTGGAGGCACAGCGAGGCAGTATGTTCGTTCTAAAATGCCTCGTCTTCGTTGGACTCCAGATCTCCACCATTGCTTTATGAATGCCGTTGAAAGGCTGGGAGGACAAGATAGTAAGTATTTCAGAATTAAGGCTTCTGCGATGAGAATTGATTTGAATTTCATCTTTCCGATCCATCACATTAAGATTATGTTGGTATGTTTACTAACCTGAGATTATTTTGACAAAAATAATCTCAATGTGATAGATCATATTAACATGAGATCATCATACGGACATCAGATTATTTTGACAAAAATAATTTCAATGTTGAGATTATTTTGACAAAAATAATTTCAATGTGATAGACCTTGGAGATGAATTTCAATTCATAAGTAATTATTATCCTAATCAATCCATGCCTATAAATAGAGTTTTCCCTGCAACAATGATTGTCGATTTGTATTTAATTTTGGTTTTGGAATTGTGGTTCATTATGGGGGTAATCGATGAAAACTAATCAGACAGTGAGAATTCCAAAGTGTGTTATTGTAATTTCATAACTGCAATTTCCATATGAATTGTGCAGGAGCAACCCCAAAATTAGTGCTACAACTCATGGACGTGAAAGGATTGACTATTGCCCACGTCAAAAGCCACCTCCAGGTAGGTAATTTGCAACTCTTGTCAACATTTGAAACTAACCTAAAAAGTACTCTCAGATCAACTGGTGCTGATGTTTATAAGGTGTACGTGCTGTTTGTCTTTTCGTGCAGATGTACAGGAGTATGAAAAATGATGAAAATGGACAAGGTATGTAACGCCCAGAGATAGTCAATTTAAGGATTAATTGCTGTGATATTTATCCAAATCATTACAGCTGAAAGAATCATTCCTCCCGGATTCGCCGAATCTCTAGGCTTTCTGATTTAGTGGGTCATCAGACTACAATAACTTGGACATCTATGTCTATTTTTAGGTCGAAACTAGACAATAACAGTGCTCAATAATAGACCTCTAGTTGCGTTGAGATTAGTTGTTATTCGTTATAGGTTGATAGATATACCTAATCCATGACCTGCAGCTTACACGATGTTAATATTTACCTACCATGTTTCCCACTATTCACGAATTCCCACACTCACCTTCCAACTGAATCCATGGCACTGTAAAATTTCTTCTGATCGTTTGAGAAAATATTGAAAAATATGTGATTGTCTATGAGCTGAATGTAGCTTAGAAATATTTGCTTGTGTTTTGACCTTAAATACAGGAATAGGATCACAGTCCGAGAAGCACATGGAAGGGCGAGATCATCTTCCCGACTGTTACTCACATTCGAGGACGGGCTTACAACAATTCGAAAATAGGAGATTTGTGGTCAATGATGACTATGAATCTGCACAATATTATAATCTTTTCAACCGTCCTGCTATGCAGACTTTTGATCATCGGCTTACAACGAGGTGAGTTGACAGTCTAAAAACCCACACCCCATAAAATCAGCATGATATGCCTAGAATGCAGCTGGATCCTACCGGGGTCTATTGCATTCTTTCAATCTTCTGCATATGTAGAGCTAGGGTTAACTAGAATAATATTTTGTACATTGATTTTCAATTTTTCAGTGATCACGGTGATCTCACATCTAAGAAAACTGAGACCTAGTCATGGAACTAAGCTCACGTGGGGTACGTTATTTTGATGTCATGTGTGCAGATATGATCGAAATCCTTGGGTAGCCCATGAAGAATGGCTTTCCAGATCGTATCAAATTCAATTAACAAATTATGACAGTGCAAGAAGCTTGTATAGCTGGAATAGTGGCAACCATCAGGATTGGAAAAATAAGAGGGAAAAGGCTTTGCCTGTTACTCGGAGGGATTCCAAATTAGAATTGTTGGGTACTACTACTATAGATCCTCATCTTTCAGTCCAATGGGGTAAAAAACAGGAAGAAGTGACAGAGAGAGTATGCAATTTGCCCGAAGAAGATTGCTTCAGGCCTGATTTTAAAGGAGATCTTAACAATATTTCTGATCAGCCAACGAAACATATAAGACAAGTTGAAATTGATTGGAGCAGGTGGAAGCACGGCCGGGAAGCCACTGTGGATTCCACTAATTTAGGCCATGGAAGACTTGGGACATCCTGTATTGGATTAACTGACAGGAACTTACAATCAGCACCTGTTAAGTGTAGTGAACCTATAACAATTGATCTTGAGCAGGAAAACCTGCCATTGCAGTTTCAGGTATTTAGTTGATAACAATAGACTTTTGTGATCCATAATGTTTTGATATATTTTTTTAGGATAAATTAAAATTGACAATATAGAATTTTGTGATCCATAATGTTTTAATATACTTCTTTAGGATAATCACAATGAGCAATTTTGATTCTTGTTTCCATATATGTTAACAGAAAATTGCTCATTGTGATTAATCAGGAAAAACTACATTATTGTTATGTTATTTTATAAATTGCTCATTGTAATTAATCAGGAAGAACTACATTATTGTTATGTTATTTTATTTTGTTGATTGTTTGTAGAATAAGTATACCTTTTTGTTTGGTTTTCCCTCCCTCTTTCTTTGTATTACAAGGTACCATTAAGTACAAGATGTATGTTCTGTCTAAATTTCTCTTATAAGATAACACCTCCTGTCCTCTCGTAATTATGTTACATTAAATGTTCAAAAACAATATATGAATCCACTGTACTATAATCATTATGCCAATAAGAACAACCACAAAAAAATAATGTGGTTGATTGAGGGGTGACTAATATGGTTCCTTGCTAGGTCTTTAGCTCATTAAACCGTACATTTTAAAGTATATATTTTGAAATGGTTCTGATTTCTGACAAGATTGTTGCTTGAATTTCCAGCTACAGAGAGAACAACTGGTGCAGCAAAAACCAGAGCCGAGGACTTTGGAAAGTCCAGAAAAAGATCATAATCGACCCGAGAGAAAGAAGAAACCCAAGGAACCCAACCTGCAATTGATGCTAAAACATGCAGATGATCAGGATCAATCATGGTCCGAGGAAGAAGTTGACAGTAGCTTATCGCTTTCATTGTTCTCTAAGTATCAAGAAAAGGAGACCAAGTCTCTGAAACTGGCCACGTCCAGAGAAGGCAAGCCAGAGCCAAAACCAAAGCCAAGTTTCCTGCAGCAAGCAAATACTGAGACCCATATACCACGTGGAATCAGTACTTTAGACCTTACCATGTCAATCTAGGCACTGGGATGAGCAAATTTTCCTTGGAAACAGAAGGCCGAGTATTATATCTGCAAATACAAAATAAGGTACTCTTTCACCAGCATTTAGTTTATGCTTCTAATTGTAAAATTACTGTCGAACATGGTTGGAACGCGAATATAGCTTGCAAATGATTCACTGTTACGGCCCATGCCAAAATTAATTCACGGTAATGCTTCAATTTGGTGAAGTGCAACAAGCCTTGGAATGGAATTTGTTTTACATATTGTTTCTGGTTTTAATTACATAACTGAATGGTGGTAAATTCAAACTAGTGCCACGCTATAGAAAGCGCATATCTAAAGCTTTTACAATTAATGTAACTCTATTACGGTGAACAAATATAGGACAATTTCGAAGCAAATGGTAGGCATTGTGAGATGCCTGCAGGTAGCAACAAAAAAAAATGGGCGTTGACACGATATTCCAAAATGATGCCTGCCTCCCTCCTGTGGATAAGTCGAAAATTAAGATTCTTCCCCTGCTCATATTTTATATTAAAGAATTTTGCCATTGGAGCTCTGATTCTGAAAATAATCTATGCGCAAATTGCTTTGGGTCCAGTAAATCGATAGTTTAAAGAATTTGCCATTTGTTTTCTTAGGAAAGCCTTCCTAGATAGAAAGAAATTAATTAATTAATTTATATTATATATATATATATATATAACATGGTATTGAATTTAATAATTTATTATTAATAAATTTAACTTCTTTAATTATATAAATTTATTATTTAGATTTTCACAATTATATAAATTTAATTTATTTAGATTCTCAGAATTGTGTTTTTTCTGTGGATACCTGACATATTATCCAATCATACACATTAAAAATAATTGGGATAATGTGGAAGGCTATATCAACTCAAAACTTTTATATTTTTGGATAGTTAGAGTGTCCACTTAAAATTTTGAGCAAACTAAATTCTAAATATAATTCTCTTTCAAAAATTTCTTTTACATAAACAATTTTATTTTAAGAAAAAGAGATCTTTACATAATTTAATCTTAAAAATATTCAAATATTAATATTTTCTTTATACTTTACATTTTAGTAATTCTCAAAATAATTTTATTTAAAGCTCAAGTGGGATAGAGTAGAAGAATATTTTGTTAAAGCATTCCATAATGTAAAGGTTATAGTGTAAAGGTCACATGTTCAAAATTTTGTAGGAAAAATTTCACCTATACTAAGGGCTGATGTGGCCCTAACTAAATGTAATCTATGTGATTTTGATAATTTAAATGCCTTGAGTTACTGCTACTCAAACCACAAATTAATCATGTCACTCATCTCACAACTCGCATAAACTAACAAACAACCAAACAAATTTATTAAAAAATACTCCTATATTAATATTTTTTCTTGATACCTAAGGAGTCAATAATTAAAAATGCTATTCAAATAATTTTAATTAGTAATTCTCATACAATTTTGAGAAAGTACTATTCAAATAATTTTGATTTTAAATTTTCAATTAGAGGCCTTTAATTTTTAACTTTATTAAAATAAAATAAATGTATATTAATATAATTCTAAGGGATAACTCAATTTGTTTGATCCCTTGTTGTTAAATATCTTGCCAATTAAGAAGTTATGAGCTCAAATCTCCTCAATGTCCTTAAAAATATATTAAAAAACCTGCTGTTGATCTAGACTATAGACATAACCTAAAAAAATATATACTAACTATATTTTATTCAAAAATAATATATTTTTATATAATTGATATCCTTGTATAAATATTTTTGCATCTCTTATTTGTTAATAAATTTAGAAACGATGAATAAAGGAAATTTATGAAATGAAAAATAAAGATAAAATAGATATAACGCAATGCCTTCTTCACTTTTTTAATTTCCTCCCAAACATGATAAATTTTCCATTTTAATTTAAATTTCAAATTATATAAAACTTGAAAACATAAACCTAGATTTCAAATTATATAAAAATTGAAAACATAAACCTGCATAAACAATAGAAAAATGTAAAACAGGTAGAAACAGCCAAGAAATAGCCTCCAGATTAGTTCACATTTTCTCAGTGGGTACTGGTGCCCTTTGTAACTCCATATGCAACATCAGCAAACATCTGATACCGGCACAACTCCCTGTATATCTTTCTATTCGTCATTTTAAATATAGAAATATAAATTTGATGAGAATATCTCAGTTTCATATTTGGCTAAATACTGAAAATGTCTCAAACCAACTCGGAGAAAGTATTGAGTTGAATCATGGTAAACCGGCCAGGAGAAAATCTTAGGTTGAATCATGGTAAACCAGGCGAGTTCTCCTGAAGTAAGACGAGGTGTGACTGGCAAATTCCAAACAAAGGCGATTTTAAACGAAGTGACTTTGTTTCAATAAAAATTGAATGCCATCACTTTATTTCTTTGGCTGCAATGGTTTCAAAGATATTTCTTTCCATGTAACAAAACTCAATATATAGATGGAAACGTAAGATAATTTAAATATACAAAGATGGTATTCTGTAACGTTGTCAAAAATCTCTATATTTTATGAAACTAATCGATAATAGATTATTTACCATCTATTTTTTTTTAGGATTCTTTTCGTTGTTTTATATTTGTTTTTGAAAGTACAAATGAATTTAATTCTCAAAAACTTGAAAAAACATTCTACAAAAGTTGGAGAACAAATATGTAATTACAACCCATTTTTATCAAAGAATTATAAATTTTTATTAAATTTAACTGCACAATCTTCCAAAAGAATATGGCTTATATAAATTTCCATGTGCTCATGATTTCTCTTGCAAAGAGACGGTAACTGATTAGCTAAAAGTTGATGCATAGCTAAATTACATTAACATGGAACATAGATGGGACGTTATTAGTAGAACGTGAAGTAGGGCTATGAAGTAGTAGATCGAAATCCATGTAATAATCTCGTTCATATAATCTAGTTTGCCGGGTATGTGCAGAGGAACATCAGATGAGAAAACAGGATATTCTTAAAAGCCAAACTGTGGTTTAAATGAGTTGAGAAGTCACACCTAATGTTTTTATTAGTGAAAATGGGATTTATATCATCAAATAAAGAATGTTGAGAAATTACTTTGCATATATAATTACACTACTTATAGATAATTATACTACTCAAAGAGAAAGGTGTCTCTAATATTATTTGGAAGGTAATGTGAAGAGTAAGAAATAAGAGTGTAACAGTTACATAAATGGTAATAGGAGGATATGTGTATTTCATAATGCAAAAGTGATATTGATAAATGTTATAGGTTAAGTTTTTAAGTGATATTGATAAAAGTTATATGTTATGTTTTCAAAGAAGGTTTATTGTAGTTAATAAAATATGCATAAATTATTATTGTCTATTAGTTAATTAAAGCCACTTCGAAATTATGAATTTCATGAAGAGGATTCTTGATAAGCTAATAATAATAGAGGTCATGGATATGGATAGGTCATAGGTGACAGATTTAGGAGGAAATTTTACAACTCTAAGTTCCTAGAACATGAATACTTTAAAATATTCAAACTATTAAGATAATGAATGGAATCATAGTGATGGCCATGGCAATGGTAGATGTTGTGGTTTCTCTATGCATGATAGAGGTTTTATTGGTGCTGCAAAACAAGATAATGATAACTATAATGACTCTAGACTAAGTGGTTAGAGCCTCACTCCTTAGAGGTGCAGGCCATAGTAGTGGTAGGATTTTTGGAAATGCACAATATGATGGTCGAAATTTGAATGATGACAATGATATTAGTGCTCTTTATTCTCCTTTATGAGGAATAAGCAGTACAGGAAAGTTTGGATATAGTGGAAATAATAGTGACTATGGCTTCCTTAATACAGAAGTAGGTTGTAGAGAGTGTGGAAGAGGTGGAAGTAGTTTTGATAGTCACAAATATTATATATTCTTTCTTCCTATAACATTTTCACATGGTCCCCACTATTCAACTTGTATCATAACAACTATGTTCATGTGATATTATTGAATAAATATAATCCCACTAGATATGGATAAAAATATCCCAAAATTCATTAGTTGGAAACCTCCCCCTCCCGCCCCCGCCCTCCCTCTTCCAATACATCGCTATGATAAAAATAACCCTATTTTTAATAAATATTCCCTTTTTTCCCTCACATATGAAAGAACACGATAAAATATTGGTCAATAAGATGAAGCATTTGTGAGCATTTTAGGTTTTCCCAATAACCAAAATGTGATTCATGTTTCTCCAGAAAGGACAATAGACAATAAGTAAGGAAAAAACATGTAAACAATAAACTTTTCTATAAGAACCAATTGTATAAACAACCAAACATGAAAGAAATGAATAATACCCATCACATGCATTAAAGAAATTTTGAGGTTTAAAATGGGCCTCCTAAGCAATATTATAAAATAATAGTGGAGATAATAAAATGAGCTTACATTACATCATCAAGTTTTGGAGGGAAAAAAGAAAAAGAGTACCTTTTCAACTTGTATTTTCAAATTGTCTCCCTATAATTTCACTCAAATTTCAAGTATGAGCACTCATTGGATTTGGAATTTAATTTTACACCCAAGGAGTACGCATGTTTCATACTTTTGATGGACCCTACTATATGAAAAATGTGAAATACATGGAAAACATGATTGCAATCAAGTTTTTTCATGTATTTCACATTTTTTGTGTAGTAGGGTCCAGCAAAAGTATGCAACATTGGTACTCTTCGGATGCAAAATTAAATTATGCATCCAACGAGTGCTCCTGCTAGAAATTTAAGTAAAATCACAAGGAGATAAGTTGAAAATAAGAGTTGAAAATGTAGTTTTTTTAAATTTTTAAATTTTTTTATCTTTTAACCTTTTTATTTCATAAATGGTGAATCATCCTCTATTGTTGACATAATTATGTTGATTTTTTTTGGTTTTTATAAAGTTGATTTTTGTTGTAATTTTTGTTTTGAAGCCCTTTTTTACCTTAAAATTTCTCTAATTGAATATGTAAGCCACAAAAACCCGAGTGGGTGAAAAATGTGATATATTGGTGAGTGGCTTATGGAAATTTCTATTCAAAATATGAAAACTATAATATTCAATATTGAATATTTATTCCATAAACTTGTAGTAATTCACCCCTAATGTCATAGTTTGTTAAACTCAATATTCCATAGTGTATTGACATTAATTACCAATTGTGCAATTTATTTGCTTAGACCCTTGCCATTTTATAATAGAAAATACTTTGGATGGTGCATTCTTATATAGTTCATACACTCTTTATGTTATAATTAAGAGGTGTCAATTTAGATTATGATATATTTAAATAACATTAAATAAGTAGTGCATTGATTCCATTGATAATATAACAAGGAAAATTGATTTAAATAAGTTAAGTAGTTGCATTGGTTTCAATAATGATATAATACTTATTCATCAAGTAGTGGCATTAATTGTAGAAATGATATAGCAATAGGGTTTATTAATTTCAATAATTATACAATAAAAAATGATTTATAGGAATGAAATAGATACATTAATTTCAATAATATGGAATGAAAAGCAATAAGATGCATTGATTTCAATAATACAGAATGAACAAAAAGAATAAGATGCGTTGATTTCAATAACGTTAGTATGAAAAATGATTTACAACAATAACATAGGTGCATTGATTTCAACAATGATATAATTAAAAAAAATAGAGGTGCATTGATTCAATACTAATGCAATGAAAAATGATATAGTACATTAATTGAAGAGAGGATACCAAAAAACATGATCTAGTGCAAGATAATGCAAATTATCAAGTGGAATGATTTAACAATGACATATTACAAACCAATTTAAAAATACATATTATGATGTTGCAAAATCGATTTCCAACGATTAGCTAAATACCACTCTGCATGATTGGTTGTGTGGGTGTGCTTCCCTAGTTAATATTTTCATGTTAAACTAGATATATAGAATGTATGGATATATACAATGCATTCTAACCAAAAGCATGTAATATAATTTAAATAGAATTACAATGAGTATATGAGGTTGGCAAATGAAACTATTAATATTAGAAAGTAAGAGAGATAAGGTATGAAATTCGCTACAATATCTTAGGTTAAGGATTTGAATCGTCTTTGAAATCAACTTCCTTTCTCATATAATTGATATATAAAACACGAAATCTAGAAAGTATGTAAAAGAAAATTTGAAGAAGTTAAATTAATATTGGTCAATGTAATATATTTATTATTTATTATATATTAATCTTATTAATTTTTTTTCTATTCATCTTTTTCATCATTGAACATTGTTACTTCATTATATTCATATTATCCTCGTGTAATTTTTGAAATTCCCTTGTTGGTAGTACTCTCTATATTATGAATGATAAGAAATTTCAAAGGGTGCAATTCATTTAAAGCATATACATATACACAATGATCATGATCATCTAAATTCTAGATGCAACCACCAAAACTACCCTAGATCCATGTTAAACCAATATCTAAAGCACCAAGAGGGATCAAAACCCTTAAGGCATAGACTTTTCTCATGTTTTACACTCTAAAAATGATTTGCACCTTAATAAATTTGGTTCATCTTGGAAATTAATAGATTTGGAGTTAATATAGATCTAGACCAATTATAGGATAAACTAACTTTTTTTCTTTTTTTATATCCCAAAGGAACCCAACTAGTAAACCTCTCGGAGTATACGGTCTATCCTCCTCTCTATAAATTGGGTCACAAATGGGGGGATCTTAACCTTATCTCATAGTTTTCTCAGGACTCACATTACTTTGATCACCAATTTAGTTGGCCCCCTTGAATGCAGGTTAAACTAACTTTTGAAATAAATATATAATCAGTAAATTTAACAATACATGAATTTCAAAATTATAACAACAAAACTTTATATATAGATAATCATGAACACAACACATCAACACCAAGATTATATTAGAGAAAAATCTCTCATGGAAGAAACTCACTGTCACCAAGATATTGCTTTATTTTGGAACTCGAAATATCTTCAAATACAATACCCAACTCATATAGATATTACATAATGTAAAATCATGAACATTAAACCAGGTAAGTCCTAAATCAAAGGTAGTAAACTATTGATGAAGTTAATGTTAGATATGTAACCCAACATCCCCCTTAAAATTGATTTGGGATACATTAAATGAGAATAATAATGATCATTAAATAAGCATTGAAACATAAGAAAAATATGAATTACAACATATTTCTCTTAATAGTTATTTTATATAAGAGGAGAAATTAATGACTCATACAATATTGAATCATCATTATGTTAAGTTCATCGTTGCATCAATCTTTTCACAATGGTTTACAAAGAAACGAGTGATCCAAAATAGATTCACAATGAAATGAAAGAACACATAATATTGGAAATAGAACACTAGATACAATATTTGGAGAAAAGTATTATAGTAAAAACCAAACTCTACTAATGAATCAAATTATAAAAAAAAATACAATGTGAATAAATACATAATGACTAGAGTGGTAGGTTATTTTTGAGAAGACATGTGATGACTATGCTTATTAGTGAAAATAAATAAATAAATATGAATATGAATATGAATAAAAACCTTAACAAGAGTGAACAAAATACATTTTATTACAATATAGTAAGAAATAATAGAGTGTGAAACCTCTAGAGTAGACACCATAAACCTAGGAGAAGAGGCGGCAAAAGAAAACTTAGCCATGAAAAGTTGTGTTGGAACACCATATTTTGAAGGGCCTAACTTTCACATATACATTAAATTTCCCTCATTTGATACCTTGTTGGAAATATGTTAATGATCCCTACATTTGAAAATGAAGTTGAAGAACTAGTTTATGGTTTTCAACCTTCGAAATGGTGGGAGGAGCTCAAAAAATGCACTAAGAATTCAATATTCATGAACTATCAAAATCAAGACCATTTGATATAGTAGAATACTCTAATAACTAGTTCAATCAGTCATCCCCTCTTAGGAAGAAATGTTCCCCATTGCATCAAGTCCCTACATCATATGGGGAAGTTGTACTAAATTTGGTTCCCATTGATCCATTTAGCTTGGTGATGAAAATTCCTTGGTTTGAAAACCCAATTTTAAGACCCATAACCTACTCCATTGTATCTTTCTCAAATTAGTCAAGGTTGATATGCATAGAGGTGAAGTTCTTTGCAACTTTGGAGGTGTCCAAAATAGGTAAAATAAATGGCCAAACTAGCTCCACACTAAAGACAAGGTATTATATAAGGAAGGATGGGAGATTTAATTCATAGTAATTCTCACTTGTAGCTTTGGTGATGGTGCAAGGATCATATTAAAGTTGTTTGAATATCTTATACGAACATGAATATCCATTATGAAAGTGAAATAATTCCTTGCACCAACTTGAAACTTGTGTGGATCCTCACATTGATCACATCACTACTAGTACTTGGTGTTGGATTTATATATAATATCATGAACTTGCTTTTGGATGTGGTAGATCCATTCAACAAATTTTGTTTCTTTTTTTCCTCATTATCAACATAGGAGTGAGTATGGGACGATTCTTCCTCTATGAATGCAATGAGTGAATCCACATTAATTAGGGCCAATGACTAAAAATATAAGGATACATAAGAAGGAATCCATGGCCAATACAATTGCAAAGTAGTTTGTTATAACTGTATTAAAAATGAGAAAGTATTTCTTATCATGCATGTGGGTGCTTGAAGTTGTACATTCTAAGGATATGTATAATCATGATGTTGACTACCTCTACCTGTCCATTAGTGTAGGTATGGAAGGTAATTAATTTTTCTAGTGGTATCCATCATGGACCAAATTATAAACCAAAATATCATCGGGAAGCTTTTAGTCCCATCATAAGAAATCGTATTTCGAAACATATTGTAGCTAACAACCACATTATTTTTTTGAAGTTTTCTATAAAATAATGGGACCCCTGCTAATATTAACAAGATTTTTCTTATTCTTGGTTTATTTTTCTTTTTCATTTTGTGTAATGTTGACTTGGATTAGTTATAAAATATAATGAATAAATTCATTTTTTCAGTAAGATTTATTATTAAAAAATTAAGTTAAATCATAATCTTGTTATAAAATACTTTTAATGTTCAAATTTTTAGTCAAAAGGGATCAAATCTTAAGAAATTATTGTAAAACCATAAAATTTCTTTTAACATAATATCAATGTCTAGTGTTCTTCAATCATATCCAGTATCCAAAACATCCTTAATACATTCCCTTTTTTATAAGGCTAGATACTAAATGTTTGGATAAATTTTTTAAATTAAAGGGAAAAGTGCTTAATATAAGCTTTTCCAAGTTTTATAACTACTATATCCAAATTTAGAAGTAAGCAATGTTGTTACATATTATTATCTCAGATGACCAAATCCTAGATATTAGTTTCTTTAACTTATACAATAGGTGTTTCTATAATAAAACTTCATATCACGAATATGAAGATACCATATGCATTTTCAATCACTTTTGTTCGATAAAATGCCATGGATATTCCACTCGACAATTTGACACGACAAATCTACTAAAATGTATTTAAAAATCCAAAAATATACACTATGAGGGTTAGTTTATCCTTATATTCCTAAATTCTTTAATTATTGTGTTATGCTTATGCATGAAATAGATAAAATATGGAAAATAGAGAATAATTAAATAAAACTCACAAACCACAATGAACATAAGATATGATCTAGGAAACCATTACGGAAGAAAACCTAATTGGAAGATGAGGTTTCTTTGCTTTCTATTTCTCTAAATGGAAATGGATCCAAGTACAAAGGAGTGACACTTGTAAGATCCCCCAATTGGGGAAGTTCTACCCACTAGCATACTAATATGAGGAACATAATACATATACATAACATGAGAGAACAGTAAAATATTATGCCAAAAAATATATAAAAATGCATAAAATAAGTTTCAATCACTTATCTGTGAAAATTGGTTAACAATAGTTTCACATTTCGAATGTGCCACCCAACTGCAAACCGCACTACTCCAAATCTCTTAGTAGTGATTCGTCCCTGAGCTATGGTTGTGACTTCACTTTAGCATTAGCTTCTCAATTCCCCTATGCTCAAATTCCCTCCATTTGTAACACTACCTTAAAGGTTTCCAACTTAGTTAGCCAAGCATGTGCATAGCATTGTGGATCTAAGAGTTCCTGCTTCCCTTTGAGGTCTCCAGGTACCCTTCAAGCCTTCAAACAAGGAGACATGTCCCTGCTTATCCATCTCCCTCTAAATAGGGGACCACCTTTTTTATAGGCATGGTTCTCCTTTCTTTATATTTCAATAATATATTATTATATTAAATTATATTTTTATATCAAGATACTTTTCTTTTCGTTGATTCCCAAGACCCCCATCCCATGCTCTCTTAATCCCCTGGCATGTAATCATGTTGTTCCTTTTTTCGTTACATGTTAGGTCCCTATAATACTAGTGTATTCCCTTATTATTATTGTGATTGTAGCCCCTTATTGTTATTGTTCTACCCATTTTGTCCCCATATTGTTATTATTGTGCCCCATAGAAGCCCACTATTGTCATTGTAGCCCCTTATTGTTATTGTTGTGTCGATGTTGGTGTCGATGTTGTTCCCATATTATTATTGTACCCCATAGAAGCCCATTATTGTGCTCATGTTATTTATAATCAGGTCATCACGGGAGATTGGGAATAACTCTTTCTTGGAGAATCCAATCCTGATCAGACTTTTGGGGTTGGAAATAGGACTCATAGGGATATCACATGCTGAAATTTTAGAACTTGTAGATATAAACTATAGGGTTAAAGTCCTTTCAATATTGAGATCATACAACAAAACAAAAAAGATCTGTAGTTTTTTTTTAAATTTTCACAAGTTTTGTTTGAGAATGTAGTTTGAAATGATTCAAAGGGAATTGTGAAGGATAATTATCATTCATTGATGACTCAAAGAAAGAAAATGGAAACACCTAGTAAGCAACCCAAAATATCTACTATGACACATGAAGAAGATGAAAAAATGCAACATGATATGCAAACTTACAAGACCAAGTGCAACAAATTTTGCTCCCACAAAAATTAACTGAAGCTAAGTTGGATGGTTTAAAGAATGTAATGGAAGCTAATATGGATGACATAGAAGCTAAGATAGATGGTATAGAAGAAAAATTTAATGGCAACATGGAAGATTTGAAGATAGATTTGGCAAATTTGCTACAAGAAATGCTTACTAATGGTGAAAGGATAGTAAAGGAAACTCATGATGAGAACAATAGAAATGCTAATCATGATTTCATAGACTCTAACATTGGATTGAAAACCCACCATGTTCCAAAGATCGATATGAAGAATTTTTATGGAAAGGATCCCATAACATGGATACTACAAATGGATCAATATTTCGATCTCCATAATGTGCAAAGCACACAAAAGGTATGCATTGCAACTTTATATTTGGAAACAATTCAATTTGTATGGTATCGATGGATTTTCTCTTGTAAACAAATTGTCACTTGGGACTTTTTTATGGAAGAAATGATAACACATTATGAGGATACAAAAACAAACACCTTTTTTAGGCAATTGATAAATCTCAAACAAAAGGGTTCAATGATGGAACACATTGAGGACTTCCAAAAATTGAATATAAGGGTAAAAGATCCTCCAAAGGAGCATATGATTGATGTGTTCATATGGACTTTAAATTTTAACATCCAACATGAGGTTCGACTTTGGGAACCTGATTCATTGGAGAAGGCATTCAGGTTGGCAAAAAAAATTGAAAGAAAAATTATGGCAACAAGTAAGCCTACCACTCACAACTATAAATATGGAAGTGTTGTTTCCCCTAGCCTTCCACAACCTAAAAGGTTGAAACCACAACAATTGGAAGAAAAAAGAGAAAAAGTGCTTTGTTATAGTTGTGATAGAAAATACGCTAAAGGTCATAAGTTTGTTGAGAAGAGATTATTTTACATAGATTGTGAAGAGGAGGAATAAAAGGAACAAGAAACATCAAAAGAAGAGGATATACACTATGAACAAACCCTATAAAAAGAAAAAATGAATCTGACCATATCTTGTAATGCATTGGTTAGAATTACCACTCCTCAAACTCTCAAGATAGAAGGACAAATCAAGAAGAACAAGGTAATAGTGTTGATTGATTATGGAAGTACCCATAATTTTACTCATTGTAAGATAGCCAAGGAATTGAATTTCTTCCTATATCCAGCACTAGAGTGTCAAGTGATGGTTGCAAATGGAGGAACCATAAATTTCTCTGGAAAGTGCCATAATATCAATCTATCCATGGGAGAATATGTATTGAATAGTCCAATGCTTTCCATTCCAATGGATGGTGCTAATGTTGTACTAGGAGTCCAATATATACAATCTTTGGGTACGATAGATTTTAATTTTCAATAATTTTCTTGAATTTTTTTCGGGAGGAAAGGAAGTTGAATTAAGGGGTATCGTAGAGAAACTAGGAAAGATAATCAGCTTTAACGGCATGACAAAACTTCTAAAGAAATAAAAATAAGGTGTAATTGCACAATTATGTTCGCTAGAGGTTCCCACATCGAAATCGTCTATTTCTCCAGATCTCCAAAAAGTCTTTGACAAACATTCCAAGTTATTTGAGACTCCCAAAGGCCTCCCACCTATTGGTGATCATGATCATGCTATTCATTTGATTCCAGGAAGTGATCCTCCAAACATCAAGCCTTACAGATATCCCTATGCCCAAAAAAGTGAAATTGAACGCATGGTTACAAAAATGCTAGAGGATGGTATAATTCAATCTAGTCAAATTTATTTCTTTTCTCCAATAGTATTGGTGCACAAGAAATTTGGATCATGGCACATGTGTCCAGATTATAGGGAATTCAACAAGCTCACTATTAAAGATAAATTTCCCATTATTGCCATTAATGAATTATTGGATGAATTGCATGGATCAATTTACTTCACCAAGTTGGTTCTTCATTCAGGATATCATCAAATCAGAATGAAGACTGAAGACATTCTAAAAACAACATTTAGAACTCATGAGGGTCATTATGAATTTTTGGTCATGCCTTATGGCCTTACCAATGCACCTTCTACATTACAAGGTTGGATGATTTCCATTTTCAAACCCTTCCTTAGAAAATTTGTGTTAGTTTTTTTTGATGATATACTAATCTACAGCAAGTCTTGGAAGGATCATGTTCAACGTGTTGACAGGGTGCTTAAACTATTCAAGGAGAAACAATTATATGAAAAAACCTCCAAATGTTTCTTTGGAGTACAAGAGGTGGAATATCTGAGTCATATTGTATGTCATGAAGGTGTTATAGTAGACCCTAGAAAAATTAAAGCCATTAAGGAATGGAAAATCCCCACATGCATAAAGAACCTGCGAGGATTTCTCATGTTGACAATGTATTATCACAAGTTTGTTAAGTATTAGTGGAGAATAGCAACACATCTAACAACATTACTGAAGAAAGATGCAATTTCGTGGACTCCAGAAGCAATGAAGGCCTTTGAACATATTAAAGAGGCAATTTTCCAAGCACCGGTCTTAGCTACACCAGACTTCACAAAAACCTTTATTATGGAATGTGATGCCTCAAGAAATGGAATTGGTGTCATTTTAATGCAAGAAGAAAGACCCATTGCTTTCGAGAGTCATCCAATCAAAGGAAAGTATTTACACAAAGCTATTTATGAGAAGGAAATGTTGGAAATACTACATGCATTTAAGAAATGGCGACCTTACCTAATGGGAAGACACTTCAAAGTAAAAATAGACCATGATAGTCTTAAATACCTTTTAGAACAAATATTATCTTCACAAGAGTAGCGAAAATGGGTCACAAAGATGTTTGGTTATGAATTTGAAATCATCTACAAAAAAGGGAAGAAAAATGTTGTTGTTGATGCACTCTCAAGAAAGGATAAGGATGTAGAAGCATTTATTTGTGCCATTTCTATTATCCAACAAAATTGGATAAAAAAAGCAAGGGATGAATGGAAGAATGATGAAGAAGTGTGGACACTCATTCAAAAGTTACAGCAATATCCCAATACATCTGATACATTTAGCTGGAAAAATGATCGTTATGGTACAAAGATCATTTATACCTCTATAAGAATTCCCACCTCAAGCAAAATATTCTTATGGAATTGTACACCTCTCCCTTAGGAGGGCACTCAGGATCTTTAAAATTTACCACAGGGTTAAGAAGAATTTCTTTTGGTATGACCTCAAATCTGATATTCAAAAGTTTGTGGCAGAATTTTTGGTTTTCCAACAAAATAAAGTTGAGACAATTAAGATCCCGGGTCTATTACAACCTTTATCCATTCCAAGTCAACCTTTGGAGGAGGTTTCAATGGATTTTATCACAGGTTTACCCAAGTCCAAAGGAAAGAGTGTCATCATGGTGGTAGTTGATAGACTTACCAAGTACACACACTTTTTTCATTATCTCATCCATTTAAAGCTAGTATAGTTGTACTGCATTTATGGAAACAATTCAAAAGCTACATGAAAACCCAAAGATTATTGTAAGCGGCAGAGATCCCATTTTCACTAGAAATTTTTGGACGGAATTATTTTCTTGTCTGGGTACTCAGTTAGCTCATATCTCATCTTATCATCCTCAATCTGATGGGAAAACTGAGATAGTGAACAAATCTTTGGAAGGATATATTCATTGCTTTGTATATGATAAACAGACACAATGGGTCAAATAGTTGCCTTTGGCTGAATGGTGGTATAACACTTCCTTCCATATGATGGGCCTCTAAATTAGACATAAATTAAGGCCCATACCTCTAAATTAAACATTAATTTAAGGCCTATGGCCATCCTTCAGCACATTAAACCTCTCTTTCTGCATAAAATAATTTATTTTTAACTTTAATATATTCATTAGGAATGTTTATGAATAATTAGATATTTGTGCCTAATATTATTTATTTTTGTGGAATATCATGAGAATATTGGGTAGATTATGAAGATTTGGATGGGTAGATAATTTAGTGACTTGTTCCCTACTACAAGAGGATCAATAATAAATAATAAATCAATAATATATTATGGAATTATGTCACAGATTGTGAAACTCCAATGATTGAGAAAATCTAGGAATACGTTCCACTAATCAAGGGACCAAATCCACTAATCAAGGGATTTTGGTGGGGAAAGATTCCTCCATTCATGGTGAAGGAATCCTAATCATTATGTATAGATACCAAGTCAAATTTTCCTCTAGAGATAGATTTTCATGTGGAGAGAACTCGTATTTTTGCAACTCCATTGTATTTTCTTGCAGGGATGTAATTCTATTGATGGAAATAACGAAGATTGGTGTCATGTTCAGCTTCTAAATATTGTTTTGCTCCACAGGTCTCTGATTTTCCTTGGGTTTGGCCATCCCAGGAACCTCAGAGCCCTTTTGTATGATTTTCTTTCCTTCTTGTCACTGCTTATTCACATGCATCTCTAGTTTTTATTTTTTTCTATTTCTACATTTAGTATTCATGATTTCTTGCTGTAGGATTGAGTTAAATGGTTGATGTAAGTTATTTTGTAGGATCACAAGCATTATTTAATCCTTGGAAAATATTTTGAAGTTCATAGTAATCATTAAGCTACTTGTATTAGTCTTCTTATTCCCAAATCTAGATTGTTGGACCTTCGTTTTAGCAAAGAGCAGTAAATTTCTGATATTTTTTAGAGAATGCTAACAAGCTTCAATCAAGTTGGTTCCACTTGCATTAGATCAAAACAACATTCTAGTTCATTAAAAAAAACTACCCCATTTCATTTTCACTTGATTTGGTTAGGCATTTTTTAGATTTACTAGTCACTAGTTCTTGAATTTCTAGATTTTCGACTAGTAATGTTTTTTTTTTTTTTTTGCATGGGTTAACAGAGGTATTTTTGAGTTATTCCACTTAGAATAGGGACCTAAGACATTAT
This sequence comes from Pinus tabuliformis, assembly GCA_031772625.1. Taxonomy (NCBI): domain Eukaryota; kingdom Viridiplantae; phylum Streptophyta; class Pinopsida; order Pinales; family Pinaceae; genus Pinus; species Pinus tabuliformis. The sequence goes on along the minus strand of CM062815.1, from coordinate 199,461,249 downwards.
AGTTAATAAAAAATTTGTCCCATCAATTTGGATTTGATTTTCTTGGTCATTAAACCCTCACCAATTTCATCATTTCACAAAGAAACTTCTCCAAGATTTTTGAGAAAATCCATCCATCTCCCAACTTTGGTTCTAAGTTCTGAAGTGGTCCTAGGCACTCCCTTGCCTCATTCCATCCAAAAAACACCTTCCCTAAGCTTTCCATCACCTTAAACATCCATTCTTTTTCTCTTTACTATATCTTGTAGGTTTTCAGGGGATCCTGTAGGTTTTTAGCACATCCTCTAGGTTTTCCTGTAGTGGCCTGTTTTGAGGCCGAATTGAGGGAAAACCTCCAGGAAGCCACAAAAGGTCACCTAAGGATCTCCAAAGTCTTCCAACCATACACAATCATCTCCAAGCTACCTGCCACATCACCAAAAGAGATTAGATTTCACACTCTCACATGAAAAAAGACAAAAAGAAAAACAAATTTATTTTATTCATTTACATGCACAGCAGTAGAAGATTTGATGGTTTGAATCTTCATGCTTAAGATAGTAGGATTGCATACATGTTAAATTAGCATTCTTTTGAAGAAAAACCTCTTAGCAGTTAGTTATAAAATGGTGTTTTTTAGCATTTTATGTCAGTCTCTTTCCTTTCACTTTCTTTCTTGCAATAGGTTAAGGTTCCATTTCGAACATTTCATTTTCTACAATTAGTTTAGGATTTGACTTTAGTACATACACTCCATTAAATCATGACAACAAAGGAAGGACACATTGTACGCTGCACATATAGTTTTGATACCTCTTAAATTTGTACGAACCCTCGGTTGATAATTAAAGTTGGTAGCCTTAGGAGTTGCAACATTCTTGTTGCAATACTGAGGCTCATCACTTTTTGGCACAGTTTTTGGGGAGGTGTCAAAGCATGCATTGTTTTCTTCCCTAGTTGATTGATTTCTTTTTACTTTGTGCCAAAAAAAATATTTGCATTAGCATATTTAATTTCAAAAGTAGAAAACTACATTGCATCATAGTTTTCATTCAATCGTAAAAAACAAAAATATCTCCAACACCAACCCACCCCCCACAATTTGATCACGTGGTGCAGTAAGAGCCACATCATCATTCGCTTTTGTAGGTAGAACAACAAGATGGCAAATAATGTAGAAGAAATGGATGGAGATGATGAAAATGAGGAAGATCCTCTCGGATTTCCCATTCAAGATACTAATGGTAGTGTGCACATGAAGAACATCCCTCCATATTTTCTTCCAAAATTTCATGTTCTAAGGTCAGAGGATCTGGAAACCTTTCTCTTTAAATTTGAAATCGTTTGTAGATCCTATGGTTACTTATTAAAAACTCAAAAACTAAGATTTTTTCCAACAACATTGAAGGATAGAGCTCTTAAATGGTTCATGAGTTTAGGGACTAATTCAATAAGATCATGGAATGATATGCAAAAGATATTTCTATAAAAATATGAAGATCATGATCTTAAAGAATAAATCTTTAGAACGTATCAAAAAGAAGATGAGAGTCTAGAGGATCTAATAGAGAGGTTCATGTACAATGCTAAGAGGGGAAAACTACATCATTTAGGATCTGACACACTAAAAATCCTCTTACTTAGAACAATTAAGGATGAATGGAATGATCTCCTTAATCTCATGAGTAAAGGTGATGTATACCAATTATCATTTGAGTAAATTTGTGAAACATGCAAACATATATCAAGAGGAAAAGAAAGAGTAGGTAAATCAACATCAAGATTGGTAAGTCAAGCTAAACTTGGAAATTTGTTTGATGACTTTAAAATAAAAATTCTTGGCAATCTAACTCAACAAGTAGAAATTTTAAGAATACAAAATGAGCAAAAATAATTTTTTTGTGTTGTCCATCCAGAATCACATGATGTTAAATGTTTCTCCTCATTACCAAGGTTGAAGGAAGTTCACCAAGAGGACAATGGAGCAAGTCAATTGCCAATGTAGCAATGTTATGTAGCTCCAAGAGGACCATGGAAGCCTATTCAACTTGATATGATGCAAGAGCCTAATTCACAATTTCAAGGTTATGCATATCCACCTCAAAGTAATTGGAACACACATTTTCCTTGGCAACATTGGCCATCTCAACTCCAAAACCAATATTGGCAACAAGGTTGTCAAGGAACTTATAGGAGCCATCCACAATATCCTTAGTATCTTCCTCAATATCCTCCATACCAAACTCCATGTTATCCTTACTATTCACCTCCACCACAACCACAACCCCATCCACATCCATTTCAAATTTACACTCCCACTCAACTACCTGTACCACCATTTCCAAACCCACACATTGAAGTAGCTCAACCTGCTTACAATGCTAAGGTACAACACTTCCAAACATCTCCTCTTGAGCTCAATGGTATTCACCATAGCTCAGGAAGAGTATTGCAAAAAAAAGGTTCTCTTGATATAATTGAAGGACTGCATCCAAAAGAAGAATATTTGAAAGAGAAGATCAAAGAATCATGGGTTGCATTTGATGACGAGCAGACATAAAAACTAGAGATTGAGAAATCTCCCTCATGGTTATCATCAAGTCCTCCATGTGTTTAGGAGAACAACCATCAAAAAGAGGAAGATTTGAAGGTCATGGAAGAAGAAGACATCCAAGATGATCCAAATCAACAAGTGGACCAGGGGCATCACAACTATATTGAAATATGGTTCCAGACAATCATTAAGTTGTAGCAATACCCTCTTCTTCAAATGTGCTTAATATCACCAAAGTCAAATCATTTGATCTTTCAAATCCAGGTACATGTCAAAGCATACATTTCAAGCCTCCACATCATTTTATCTGTCATCTTGATGTGCACATGAATCCATTGGAAGTATTCTTATACTTGATAGTGATTTTTTTTTCAAGTAGAGTAGGGTAAAAAAAAAGAGAAAACAAAAAAAAATATCAGGTGAAAACCTGCTTTGAGATGCCTCAGATTGGCTCATTGATTGAAAACCTCCATGAGGTGGTCAATGGGTTGGAAAAAAGAAAAATTAGGAACAAAGAAAAGATCCTAGGTGAAAACCTTCTTTGAGGCGACTAGGCAGACCTACTAGTTGAAAATATCCTTGAGGTGGCTAGTAGGCCTAGAAAAAAAGGAGAAAAAAATAAAAGAAATCCTTACTCCATGCATCTCTTTGATGAATGCATGTACTCTCCAACATCTTCAAGCAATAAGAACAAGTTGGTACCAAAGGGAAATTGGTCAATCCTAGTCAAAAGAAGTCAAATTTTGACTTTCTCCTCCTTTTCTAAAATGCTCCAACAAGTCCAAGGCCATGCCAATACATCACCCTCATCTATTTCCACCATTCACCCATCATTCTCAAGCTTCTACCATTCAGATTGTTGGTTGTCCTAAAAAACTACACGATACTCTGTTTTACTACTAGATACAAAAATACATAGAGCAGAAATTTGATTTTGCCATAACTTGAAAAACATGCATCCATTTGCCAATCTGTTTGAAGGGGAGATGAATATGGATGATGGTGACATGCTCAAGCAATTTCAGCAAATTCCAGTGCACAAATTTTGAGAAATTAGCCTCAATCACCTACAACCATTTTTGCATTTTCTCGATATCCATCCATCCATTTAAAAATCTATTTCATGGGGAGATGCATACGTATGATGGTAACATGCCCAAGTAATTTCAAAAAATTCCAGTGTCTGGTTTCCAAGAAATCAACCTCTATCACCTTCAACCATTTTTAGTTTTTCTTGAGATCCATGCATCCATTGACCAAAATTTATTTATGGGGAGATGCATAATGATGATGGAAACATGCTTAGAAAGTTCTATGTCAATCCATTCTACCATTTGGGAGATATGGACAAAACAAGTCGATGTCCTGAAAACCTACAAGATTCCCTAAGATCCTATAGGATACAGATCAACACCTATAGGATTGGCAGTGGGTAGTTTTTAAAGGGAAAATTAGAGTTTGGCCTCATCAAGCAGTGTCAAGGAGGTAGGCTCTACATTTCCCCACATTTTTCCAAGTGAAAGAAACATAAAAGCCCTTCTAGTTTGTTGAAAGTGATTGCAGCATAAGGGAATTGTATACACAAAATTTTTAAATTTGGTATCAGACATATACAAACCTCCATCCATCAAAGAAAAATGATAGGGAGGACCCATCAACATAGTGAGGACTCATCAGCACTCTCTTTTACTAGAGATATTCACAAGGAACAATTGGATCTGTTTCTTTGAAAAATTGAGGGGATATGATGATGAAGTAGCCAAAGATTTGCAGTCAACTTCAGCATGGAGATCCAGAGGTCAAACAAGCTCCTCTAGAGCTCAGCAGCAACATGTAGGTCTCTCCAACAACCATCAGGTAGGTACAGGTATGCAATATTCTTGACCTCTTCTCTTGAGAATATTATAGTTAGAAATTTGTTGTCAATGCATGAGAGATCAGGTTTTATAAGCTAAGGATTGGTCAGCAGTCTCAACCGCCTTCAACTAGTTAATTTCAACTCACTCCTTCACTCATGCAATGTTGAAAAGTCAAATTATGAAGGGTAATGATTTCAAGGAATGAGGACGACAATTAAAAGAAGAAATTTTTGCAAAGGCCAAGTCACCACAACACTCCAAGCCCTCCATCCATCATCCAATCCCTCTTCATCATTTCTCATCACTCCCATACAGTTAGAAGACCATGAAAGAGGAAGTATGACTACTACAGGAAGGAAGAATTTTGATACAATAAGGAATAAATGAACAAATTATGATAAACCCCAAGATGGCAGAGATTTTTACAAAAATCAAAGGCCATTAGGTAGTCATCTAGGCCAAAAGGGAGAATAAGAAGGCAACAAAAGGAAATGAGGCATTCCCCATCCAAACAAAACTCAAACTGCAGTGATGCAAATATGTTTTTCAAGAGGACTCCAATCTCTTTTTAGCTTCTGTCCAAGGGCTAAAAATGGGAAAAAGGCATGGGAGTCAAGTTGAGGGCATGCCCTAACCTCATACTGTCATTTATGCTCAACACTGGTATCTTGTAGTTTTAACAGGGTTTCCTGTAGTTTTGACAAGAATTACTACAGGATGTCCTAGTTCTCATCTAAAGGCAGTTTGAAGCTTTTAGAGGTGTCCAAAATGGTGGAACAAGGTAGCAGAAGCTTGATAAGGGTGTGGAACACATTGCCAAACTGAAAAATATTCAAGAACCCATCTTGAATAAGGGGAATAAGACAAGATAATGGTCTCAAGAAATAGTGATTTTTCTTTGCACAAATATGCTTTTGGGCTTGTCCTTGTAGAACTTGTAGCCAAGATTTTTAATGCACAAGAGAGAGGCCGCCAGGACAATGAATGAGGCACAATGAGCTCACTAAGTTGCTCAGAGGATGAGCAACACTTTCAGCAGGGGGGTATGTTGGGCGTCTAAATTAGACATAAATTAAGGCCTATACCTCTAAATTAAACATTAATTTAAGGCCTATGACCATCCTTTAGCACATTAAAACTCTCTTTTTCGTTAGATAATTTATTTTTAACTTTAATATATTCATTAGGAACGTTTATGAATAATCGGATATTTGTGCCTAATATTATTTATTTTTGTGGAATATTATGAGAATATTGGGCAAATTATGAAGATTTGGAGGGGTAGATAATTTAGGGACTTGTTCTCCACTATACGAGGATCAATAATAAATAATAAAATAATAAGATATTATGGAATTATGGCACAGATTATGGAACTCCAATGATTGAGAAAATCTAAGAATGTGTTCCACTAATCAAGGAACCAGATCCACTAATCAAGTGATTTTGGTGGGGAAAGATTCCTCCATTCATCGGAAATGATTCCTAATCATTTTTTATAAGTACCAATTTCAATTTTCCTCTAGAGATAGATTTTCATTAGCATTCTTGTGGAGAGAACTCATATTTTTGCAGCTCCATTGTATTTTCTTGCAAGGATGTAATTCTATTGATGAAAATAATGAAGATTGGTGTCATGTTTGTTGGGTCGTTAATATGCCATTATTATTGTCACTTGTGAACGTTTATTCCACCTATTTCTACCATTCTTCATCATGTCATTTATTATAATTTATTATATAAATCCATTTTATGATGATTTATGCTCTTATATTATTTATTCTCCTTTATTTCTAATAAATTGATGATTATGCATTATTTTACCAATGATAGTTCTAATAAGTTGGTTATAACATTATTCACCATTTTTAGCCTCCAAGGTAACTTCCAGATTGAAGATTTGATTTTTAAATCTGCCAACTCAGAAAATCGTTGGTTTAAGGAGTGATAGTTTTGCGGTTGATATTCTGAGCATATGAAGACGAATTTGAGAAATCCGGAACATGGGTTTTGTCCAGAACGGGCCCAATTAACTTTAACAAAGAACGGTTTGCCCAAATTCGGCTTGTACAGAGAGAAACGTAGGATTCTTTGAGCACGATTTTCTCAGATTTGCAGTTGCGGCCGTCCTCCAAACTTTAGCTGCAAACCCAAATTCGTCTTGCTTTTGTTGAGAGATGAAAGGAAATATATTTTCTTGTTGATCATCTGGTTAGAATCAACCCAATTCTGTAAAAGAAATCATGTTGTACTTATCTATGTTGTAACTGCTCTCTGATCTTTCTCTATTTAAATAAAAACAAAGATCAGAGAGGGGATGGCTTCAGGATGACTTCAGAAGGACTTTTGGGATTCGAATGATGGAATTGAGGATGTAGAATTAGAGATTCAAGAGTGATAGGATAGGGGGAGAGATGGAACGAGTATTATGTTGAACTGTAATTTTATTTGCAGACTCTCACTGCTGAGAAGGCACCACTCAATATAATGTTGTTCAATTTGATGATCAATATATAAGCAGATTTATTATTCCTTCACATCTTCTGAATCACTACCGGCAGTGATCGCTGGTGGTTACGGGCCCAACCCCAGTGGATTCACTTGCCGTTCTTGTACCATTATTTCATGATCTTTATTGTGTGATGGTTTGATTTTATTCCTACTTATCGTAATCATGTAATTTTACTGATTGGTATTTCCAGACTGAATGAACTGATATGTTTTATATACTGTACCTAAATTGTGTTGCTGTTCATTTCCTTCTAACAGAGCTCACTGCTTTTTGTCAGCATGTTGTTGCGCTGTTCATTTCATCTTCAAAGTTGCGCTGATCACTCCAGTAATTTAACAATTTTCTGTTCATTACAGTTATATAAGTTTGGCTATTCAGTTCTAATACTTAGCGTTGTTACTTATTTACTTTTTGCAATTATTTAAGCTTACCTTTCAGCATTCTTTTAATTAGCACAATTGTTTCATTTTCATCGAGTTGTAGTAATACGATTGATTTAATTCTTTGCACTTTCCAATTGGTTATTTAATGTTGTGTGTTTGATTTCAATTGCATCAATATCCAGAGGAATGAGTTATTGCTACTGTATCCTCAATTGATGGTTGTTTGAATGAATGATTTAGTTTATTGGATTGTTGTTCCATTTACTTTCTGCTGTTCCATTTACTTGCATTTGCTGCTTTGGTGTGAGAGAAGGTCTAAGGCTGTAGTGAGCCTCAGCAAGTCGTTGCTTAGCTCCTAAACCTATGGTCCATGCTCTAATTTCCTTTCCATCAGTTTCTAGAGGGATGGGTTATCACTTCCGCACCCTTGACTGATAAGCTATCTTGTGTGATTTTATCCTTTTGAAGTAATTTAGTCATAGTTTAGCATCCGTCTACTCTTGTGTTCTCTGAATGCTATACTACTAAACATTACTCTTAAGTAAATAGCCGCCTCAGACAGAGTACACTCTTGAAATAAAAAGTCGTCCCTGGGTTGAAAATTAATGTGAAGGTAATTAGGAGTTCGAAAGACACCTTTTTATCGCTCCACATTTTGGCGCCGTTGCCGGGGAGAGTGTAGCCATTTCTAAAGAGTAGTGTGAATCTGATGAGTGCCTGCTAGGGAAGAGTTGGATCTTAAAAACGAAAGGTAAGAACCTGCGTACGGAGCATGTAAAAGCCCTGCTCCCCCGTCCGCTTTCCAGCAGGACTATTAAAGAACCTAGGGTAGAAATAGATGTTTGAATTTTTGTGTGAATGATTAGGAAAAAGATAGAAATTTTTTAAAAAATGAATCACATGATCTCACGCAAGTGGTGATGTAAGCACCACCTATTTCACTAACCGATTGACAGGAATATTTGAAGAAGGAGCCTCGAAGAAACACATGAAGAACATCTTAAACTTTGGTAAGAAATGGCTCACGTTTCTACTTTTGAATTTCCTATCAAAGATCTAGGAGGAGTGACACAAATGCACATAATTCCCCCATCTTTACCAAATTTTCATGGTTTAGCAAATGAAGATCCAGATACATTTTTATTTGAGTTCGAAATACTTTGTAGAGGATATGATTATTGTACTAATGATCAAAGATTGAAAGTGTTTCCTCTTACTCTAAAAGGAGCAGCTCTCTGATGGTTCATGAGCCTAGGTGGGAATTGCATCCAATCATGGGAGGACATGAAGAACATATTCTTGAAGAAGTACCAAGACTATTGCAAAGCCAATGAAGATATTTTCGATATGATACAAGGGGAAGATGAAAGTTTGGAGGACTATGTAGATCGATTTCATTACAACCTTCAAAAATCAAAATATAAGCATTTGGAGAAAGAGATCTTAAAAACACTCCTTCTTAAAGGAATCAAAGATAAATGTTTAGAAATCTTAAATCTGATAGGAAAAGGTGATGTTTTTCAGTTATCATATGACGATGTTTGTGAGTTGTGCATAAGGTATTCAAGAGGAATCTCCAAGGCTGGTAAGAATTCTAGAGATGTTTGTTCTTTCTTTTCCAAATCTGCTACAAGAATAGGAGACATAAGAGCTGAAATCAATGTGTTATTTGAAAATTTTAAAGTTGATTTTATTAGCTCTCTAAATGAAAAATTGGATGTTTTGCAGGTTCATAAAAATCAAGAATTGGATGAAGTGTTTTACCCTCAAGACCGAAAGGAGCATCTCATAGATACTCACTCTTCCTTATCTAGGATGGAAGTGGCATATCAAAGAGATGGGAAAGCTACAACAAGGCCTATAGGTATGGTTCAAAACATTTTTTCTCCATTGTCATACTTGCATAATCTATTATGGAATGCTAATGTGTTAGGGCAGCCATGTCAATTTCAATATAACCACCAATCTTGTTTACAAGTTGGGCATGGTTCATCTTATGATGGCATGACTACTCTCCCTCATCTTGTAGCACAAGCACATTCTCCATATTCTCCACCAGCTCTTCCACAATATCTTGCTTGCCCATCAAAACCATTCACACAACCCAATCAACCATATCATCAAAATGCTCCATTCCATATACATTTTCCTGCTCAACTAATTCCACACCCTCACCATAATAAACCAGTACAACATGCTTACAATGTTGAACTGCCAAATTTACCCACCCTTCCCACCCATTCTATCTCACATGTGTTATTAGAGAAAACCTACAATGAGATTCAGAATGTTTCAAATGCAAAAATTGTAGAAGCTATGGAAGAAAATGAGGTTTCTTTTACTATGCATCAACAAACCATTTTAAAAGCTCAAGAACTTCATGATCTGATGCATATGAGAAATCAAGAAAGTAACACATACATTGAAGATTGGTTTCACTCCATCATTTGTTTGCAACATCACTCTATGCTTCAACAATTTTTGATATCATTTTTTCAAGGGAAGTTGGCTTCTCATACCCTAATTTTCATTAATATGCATTTTTCAAATTTGGGTATGTGTATACATGAAGCCGTATTTCGAAAATGGCTCCGCTGGAAGTACTCATATACGTAGTCATATTCATCCTTCAATCAAAGTAGGTTAGTGAAAATAAAATAAAATAAAATAAAATAAGGACATAAATAAGTGCATTTTGTTCTTTTGTAAAACTAGTTGTTTTGTTGCAACATGCTATCGAAATCAACATCGGTGATAATTTTTTTTTTAATAATTTATGTATGTAGATGAATCATAATGGAAATAATAAGTTCTACAAACACTCATTTTCATTTTTATCACCAATTTGAAAAAATTCTTGAATTTCATTTTTTTTGGCTTGCGGGCTTGATGAACTTTCTGGAAAAACAGTCGGGACAGTCATGTTTTGAGGGACCAAAAGTGAATATTTTTAAAACCTGTTTCTACCCTAGGTAGCCCTTGATGTCTAATTTCTAACCCAATTTGAACCACTCAATTTGGATTTGAAACGAAAAAGTTAGAACCAAAACATTGACCGGATATCTAGCGGACAGCTCAGGAATAGAGTTGGGACAGTCAATTTTTGGAGGCCTAAATGACCATATTTTTAAAACCTGTTTCTATGGTAGATTCCCCTATGAATCTAGTTTACAATGCAATTTGAATCACTCATTTTAGATTTCGTATGGGGAAGTTATGATCAAAATACTGACTGCCTATCGTAAATCAGCACTCTTAAAACTCTGTCTTTCCGGCTGTTCCTTACAATATTTGACCTATCAATTCTTCTTGTCTTCAAAACCTGTTTCTATTGGAGATAAATAAATAAATCTATTTTCATTTCCAATTTGAATCATTCGAATCCGACATAAAACGAAAAAGTTACGCTTGAAATATCAACTGTTGGTCTAAGCCGGGTAATTGACAATGACTCTATTATGCAGGTTGTTCTAACTAAAATTGACATATCATATCATTGAATCTTTAAAACCTGTTTCTAATGGAGATAAACCTTTGAATTAGCTCTCATTTGGCATTGGAATTACTCAATTTCAACGAAAAACAAAGAAGTTGTGATTAAAACACTGCAGGTTAGTATGATTGGCCACTGCTCTCCCGCAGGTAACAAATAAATTTTACTTTGTTATTTTCTCTGTGGATTTGTTCTACAGAGTAACTACTTGTTAGTTTTTTACATAATTCTTGGATTAAGGGAGCCCGTACACCTCTCTTTCTTCATGATTTAATGTTTTATTGCAGGTAGATACTCGTTTTTTGCAGGTCCTGGGAAAATAAAGAAGGTCAATTTATGGACGAGTGATTTTTCAAAGAAATTTTTATAAAACAAATGAATTTTATCCAAATCATTACCCAACGGATTCATAATAGAACAAATGAAGAATTGATTTCCATTTGAAAATTCATGTCATGCCTTTGCTGCCAAAACATTTTTCGAATAGATCATTTTTTTGACATAACATCATAGCTGTTGCAACTCAATTTATTTATTTACATACTGCTTTTTGTTGTTTCTTTTCTAATTTCTCTTATATTTTGTGTTTCAGGTGTTGCTTCATTCAAAGTGCAACTCATCCTCAGCATCAATGCAGTGAACAGCTAATTCATTCTTTGCGTGTTTGCATTTTATGGTTGTGTATTTTGCTGTTCCTTTTAAGAAGGGACAGCATTTGTGTGCATTTTTGTCGTTCCTGCTGTTCCTTTTTCAAAGGGACATCATTTTCGTTTTGCTATCTATTTTCGAAAGGAATAGCACTGTTTGGTTCAGCCATGCATTTTGTTGTTCCTTTTTTACAGTTCATTTTGTTGTTCCTTTTCGAAATGGAACAACACTTCTGCACTTTTACGTTGGGTGTGTTTTTGCTGTTCCTTTTTCAAAAGGAACAACATTTGGTGTGTTTTTGTTGTTCCTTTTTCAAAAGGAACAGCAGTTCGTGTTTTTTTTGTTCCTTTTTCAAAAGGAACAGCAGTTTGAGTTTTTGCTGTTCCTTTTTCAAAAGGAACAACAGTGTGTGTTTTTGCTGTTCTTTTTTCAAAAGGAACAACAGTTTGAGTTTTTGTTGTTCTTTTTCAAAAGGAACAGCAGTTTGAGTTTTTGCTGTTCCTTTTTCAAAAGGAACAGCAGTGCGTGTTTTTGCTGTTCCTTTTTCAAAAGGAACAGCAGTTTGAGTTTTTGCTGTTCCTTTTTCAAAAGGAACAACAATGCGTGTTTTTGCTGTTCCTTTTTCAAAAGGAACAGCAGTTTGAGTTTTTGCTGTTCCTTTTTCAAAAGGAACAGCAGTGCGTGTTTTTGCTGTTCCTTTTTCAAAAGGAACAGCAGTTTGAGTTTTTGCTGTTCCTTTTTCAAAAGGAACAGCAGTGCGTGTTTTTGTTGTTCCTTTTGAAAAAGGAACAGCAGTTTGAGTTTTTGTTGTTCCTTTTTCAAAAGGAACAGCAGTGCGTGTTTTTGCTGTTCCTTTTTCAAAAGGAACAGCAGTGCGTGTTTTTGCTGTTCCTTTTTCAAAAGGAACAACAGTGCGTGTTTTTGCTGTTCCTTTTTCAAAAGGAACAACAGTTCGAGTTTTTGCTGTTCCTTTTTCAAAAGGAACAGCACTTGGTGTTTTTGTTGTTCCTTTTTCAAAAAGAACAACAGTTTGGCCATTTTTTTTTACAAGCACTCATGATCTTAGGAAAACGGCATCCCAACTATTTGCTTGCATGGATTCTTCTCTTTCAAAAGGAACGACATTTGCATTTTCGCGTTTTTTGTGTGTATTTTTTGCTTTTTTTGGTATGCATTTTCTTTGTTGTTCCCTACACAGAACACCACTTTCTTTTTGAGTGTTTTTGCTGTTCCTTCAAAAAAGCAACACTTTGAGAGTATTTTTGAGGGCAACCCTTTCCTTTCTCTTGTGGGATTATTCATAGTTCAGCTCAACCACATTCTCCCGATTCTCTTTCATGGCATGAAGTACACTATTTTTATGAGGACAAGGATTATGGATTCTTTTGAAGCAAAGTTAATATCATTCACGTTATGATCTTTAACAGGACAGCTCCTTGATGATAGATTCTTTTCAAAAGGCACACAATTATTTATATATCACTTTACTGCATTGTTTTTTGTTGAACATGATATTGATTGATCATCTTAATATCATGCTGGTTCCATCATCCCTGGTTATAATCTTCTCTGTCTGTAATAAATGAGATTATGGGTATATTTTTTCTATTGACATCTTCAACTTCTTCCGTCATCCCTGCTCTTAAGGAGTACTGAGCCTCCCTTTTTTTATCATAAAAATGTGTAAATATAACAAAATTTTGTTCCCAGATGGAGGATAGGGGGTCTCATTACGAGCTAGCCTACCATGTTCATAAGGCTATAACAAAGTGACATTCCCATTATGGCCACCACACCAAGGTTATGATCCATTGGATAGCCAAATTATCCTTGGAACAGGAGGTCTCATCACGAGCCGGCCTGATCACTTTTTCTACCTCCTAGTGAATGGCAGTGTGGTTATCTGGTTACCACGCCAGCACACTGATCTTTTCTGTAGAACAGCACTAAAACTCTCCATTTATAAATTGAGGATCCTGGCTCATATGGGTTAAAAAGCAACCCTGCCGAGGCTATGGACGTCTGCTGGCAGCAACGGTTCTGCTTATGGTATTGAAGTTATATCTTTTCGTCAATTATTATTATAACACCCTTTTCTTATTTTCTTTTTATCAGAGAAGTTATTTCCTTAACTTTTTCCTTGTTTGAACCTTTATGCATGAGAAATTGTTTTATGATCAATCACATCATTTTCAGCTAGAATACTGTCAGCAAAGCATCTTTTTAGCACATTGTTGTCCTTTTTCGTTTTTCATAAACTATCATCAATCCAAAGCATCCTATCTCTTATTCATAACTATCTTTATACACTTTGCTCTCAATATAACCATAACTTTCACCGTCCTATCATTGATATGTGTACTCTGCTTCATTTACTATTGTATTGTTCACTCCCTTGCCTTGTCATCAACACCACCCCTTTCATATGCTTTATGGTTATGGAACCCATTTTCCAATTGGAGGGGGGAATGTATGCATTATGGGGTTGCATGCGATATGATTACTACACTTTGCCATACCTTGTTGATTTGACAACATATTAGTATTGCATGTATACATAAGTTTTTCTAATTGAAATTTTGCATGCATTTTATCTGTTGCTATTCAAAGCTAACACTATGGATTCAAGAACATTGTATGCAAAATAGTGCTTTGTTTACAGGAGAACAACAAGTATGGGCAGAATTCTATTCGTAGCATGACCACACTATTGCACTTCACAGTAGAGGCTCGTGAACGTGAACAATTCTTCAAACATGATGTGCTTTCCTGGATTCCACCTTTTGCATCACTTTCAGCACCAACTCTGCCTACATCAGCTTCAACAACTGCCAGTCCATATATGTCATTCCACATTTTTGGAGGTAAAACTTGAGGTAAAATTGCATAGTTTTCTAATTTATTATAAATTTAGGAGAATCTAATGAAAATCCATTTTGAGCATTATTTGTCATCCTTCATTCCACATCTTTACCACTTCCCCTTTTTCAGCAGCATGTCATTTTCGAGTGTGGGGGAGTGTTCCTTTCATTCATTTCTTTCTTATGACCATGTCATTCATATTCTTTATCATCCATATTCATTCTCAACACCTCCCTTATTTCATGTTGTTTTACACCAAGCATAGAATTCAACAGCTGGTAGCAACCACCTCTATTTGTTCTCTAGCATCGCATGAGGACATGCTAATTTTTCAGAGAGGGGGAGGAATTGCTATGCATGATGGATGTTTTCTACTTTCTTCCTTATTTAAGGCATACAATTTCATTTTTACACAGTGCAGAAATTGATTTCCACATATTTTTAAAAACTATGAACTCAATTCTTGTGATCTCTAGGAAACACAAACATACTATTAAAATACACATACCTAGATAATTTCAAGATAAATTGGTTCATAAAAATTTTGGAAATCATGCACTCTCACCTACAGCCATTTTGTTTATATCTCATGATCCGTGCATCAAAACAGTCCGATTTTTGGATCATAAAGGCATTTATATATTATAAATTACTTGCCAAATTTCGACAAAAGCTGGTTTGTAGTTTTTGAGAAAATGGTTAATGAAGTTTGTTGTTACTTATATCATATTTTGTTGCAACTTCATATATACATATAATTGAATGTCAATGTAAAAATTGTTATGCCTTCATCAAGATTACTAAAAGTGAATATTCATTAATTAAGGAAGAATTCATTTGTTCTATCCATTTCATGAGCTGAGATGAACATATTTTTTATCGCTTGGTTAATACATGGGTTTTTGTCTTTGGGTTGCATGAGGACATGCAATATATTCAGTTTTCGTTGCATGAGGACATGCAACATATTGAGTGTGGGGGTATGTTGGGTCGTTAATATGCCATTATTATTGTCACTTGTGAACGTTTATTCCACCCATTTCTACCATTCTTCATCATGTCATTTATTATAATTTATTATATAAATCCATTTTATGATGATTTATGCTCTTATATTATTTATTCTCCTTTATTTCTAATAAATTGATGATTATGCATTATTTTACCAATGATAGTTCTAATAAGTTGGTTATAACATTATTCACCATTTTTAGCCTCCAAGGTAACTTCCAGATTGAAGATTTGATTTTTAAATCTGCCAACTCAGAAATTCGCTGGTTTAAGGAGTGACAGTTTTGCGGTTGAGATTCTGAGCAAATGAAGATGAATTTGAGAAATCTGGAACATGGGTTTTGTCCAGAACGGGCCCAATTAACTTTAACAAAGAACGGTTTGCCCAAATTCGGCTTGTACAGAGAGAAACGTAGGATTCTTTGAGCACGATTTTCTCAGATTTGCAGTTGCGGCCGTCCTCCAAACTTTAGCTGCAAACCCAAATTCGTCTTGCTTTTGTTGAGAGATGAAAGGAAATATATTTTCTTGTTGATCATCTGGTTAGAATCAACCCAATTTTGTAAAAGAAATCATGTTGTACTTATCTATGTTGTAACTGCTCTCTGATCTTTCTCTATTTAAATAAAAACAAAGATCAGAGAGGGTATGGCTTCAGGATGACTTCAGAAGGACTTTTGGGATTCGAATGATGGAATTGAGGATGTAGAATTAGAGATTCAAGAGTGATAGGATAGGGGGAGAGATGGAACGAGTATTATGTTGAACTGTAATTTTATTTGCAGACTCTCACTGCTGAGAAGGCACCACTCAATATAATGTTATTCAATTTGATGATCAATATATAAGCAGAGTTATTATTCCTTCGCATCTTCTGAAGCACTACCGGCAGTGATCGCTGGTGGTTACGGGCCCAACCCCAGTGGATTCACTTGCCGTTCTTGTACCATTATTTCATGATCTTTATTGTGTGATGGTTTGATTTTATTTCTACTTATGGTAATCATGTAATTTTACTGATTGGTATTTCCAGACTGAATGAACTGATATGTTTTATATACCGTACCTAAATTGCATTGCTGTTCATTTCCTTCTAACAGAGCTCACTGCTTTTTGTCAGCATGTTGTTGCGCTGTTCATTTCATATTCAAAGCTGCGCTGATCACTCCAGTAATTTAACAATTTTCTGTTCATTACAGTTATATAAGTTTGGCTATTCAGTTCTAATACTTAGCGTTGTTACTTATTTACTTTTTGCAATTATTTAAGCTTACCTTTCAGCATTCTTTTAATTAGCACAATTGTTTCATTTTCATCGAGTTGTAGTAATACGATTGATTTAATTCTTTGCACTTTCCAATTGGTTATTTAATGTTGTGTGTTTGATTTCAATTGCATCAATATCCAGAGGAATGAGTTATTGCTACTGTATCCTCAATTGATGGTTGTTTGAATGAATGATTTAGTTTATTGGATTGTTGTTCCATTTACTTTCTGTTGTTCCATTTACTTGCATTTGCTGCTTTAGTGTGAGAGAAGGTCTAAGGCTGTAGTGAGCCTCAGCAAGTCGTTGCTTAGCTCTCAGACCTATGGTCCATGCTCTAATTTCCTTTCCATCAGTTTCTAGAGGGATGGGTTATCACTTCCGCACCCTTGATTGATAAGCTGTCTTGTGTGATTTTATCCTTTTGAAGTAATTTAGTCATAGTTTAGCATCCGTCTACTCTTGTGTTCTCTGAACGCTATACTACTAAACATTACTCTTAAGTAAATAGCCGCCTCAAACAGAGTACACTCTTGAAATAAAAAGTCGTCCCTGGGTTGACAATTAATGTGAAGGTAATTAGGAGTTCGAAAGACACCTTTTTATCGCTCCACAATGTTCAGCTTCTAAATCTTTTTCTTCTACATAGGTCTCTAATTTTTCTTAGTCTTGGCCATTCCAGGAATCTCAGAGCCCTTTTGTATCATTTTATTTCCTTCTTTTCACTACTTATTCACATGCATCTCTAGGTTTTATTTCTTTCTATTTTTTCATTTAGTAATAATGATTTCTTGTTCTAGGATTGAGTTAAATGGTTGATGTAATTCCTTTTGCAGGATTATAAACATTATTTCATCTTTGTAAAATCTTCGTAAGTTCATATTAATCATTGATCTGCTTGGGTTGGTCTTCTTATTCCCAAATCTAGATTGTTGGACCTCATTTTTAGCAAAGAACAATAAATTTATGATATTTTTTAGAGAATTCTAACAAGATTAAATTGAGTTGGTTCCACTTTCATTAGATCACAAAAAAATTCTATTTCATAACAAAAATCACCCCATTGCATTTTCACTTGATTTGGTTAGGCATTTTTTAGATTTACTAGCTCACTAATTTTCGAATTTCTAGATTTTCGACTAGTAATATTTTTTATTTTCTTCTCATGGGTTAACATAGGTATTTTTGAGTGATTCCACTTGGAATATGGATCTAAGACATTCTATTTAATAACAAAATTTGTCCCATCCAATTTCGATTTGATTTTCTTGGTCATTAAACCCTCACCAATTTCATCATTTCACAAGAAAACTTCTCCAAGCTTTTTGAGCAAATCCATCCATCTCCCAACTTTGGTTTTGAGTTCTGAAGTGGTCCTAGGAACTCCCTTGCCTCATTCCATCCACCAAACAGCTTCCCTAAGATTTCCATCACCTTCAACCTCCATCCTTTTTCTCTCGGTTATATCCTGTAGGATTTCAGGGATCCTGTAGGTTTTTAGTAATCCTGTAGTGGCCCGTTTTGAGGCTGAATTGAGGGAAAACCTCCAGGAAACCAAAAAAGGTCACCTAAGGGTATCCCAAGGCTTCCAACCATCCACCACCAACTCCAAGTGACCTACCACATCACCGAAAGATATTAGCTTTCACAATCTCACATGAAAAAAGACAAAAAGAAAAACAAATTTATTTTATTCATTTACATGCATAGGAGTAGAAGGTTTGATGGTATGAATCTACATGCTTAGGACAGTAGGATTTCATACATGTTAACTTAGAATTATTTTGAAGCAAAGCCTCTTAGAAGTTAGTTAGAAAATGGTGTGTTTTAGCATTTGATTTTAGTCTCTTTCCTTGTACTTTCTTTCTTGCAACAGGTTAAGGTTCCATTTCAAACATTTCATTTTCTGCATTTAGTTTAGGATTTGACTTCAATACATGAACTCCATTACATCATGACAGAAAATGAAGGACACATTGTATGCTACACATATAGTGCATATACCTCTTAAGTTTGTACGAACCCCGGGTTGATAATTAAAGTCGATAGCTTTGGGAGTTGCAACATTCTTGTTGCAATACCAAGGCTCATCACCATACTGCAGAAAAAGTGACCCCATTTATGATAGTTTATGGATATCATTCACCGTCCATCACATCATATTTAAGAGAAAATTTTAAGGTCAAGAAATGGAAGATCACATCGAACATCAACAACTAGTTCTCCAACTCTTAAAGGATAGCCTCACTATGGCGTAGAATACATTGAAACAATAGGTAGATCAACATCCCAAAGAAAGAATTTTTTATGTAGTTGATTGTGTGTTTCTATGGCTACAACCATACAAACAAATGCCCCTCAAGCAAGCTAATAAGGATAATAAATTATCACCAAAGTATTATGTTCCATACAAGGTGTTGCAAAATATTGGTACTATGGCATACAAATTGGAGCTTCATGCATCTTCCCAAATGCACCTAGTTTTCAACGTTTCATGCTTAAACAAGGTTATAGGTGACAAGCTCCTAGTTTAAACAATATTTCCAGAACTTGACGAGGAAGGAAAATTCATATTTGAACCTGAAGAAGTCATAGAAACAAGAACTCAATAGATAGAAATCGATCAATTCCAGAGTATATCATCAAGTGGAAGAACTTATCCATTGAAGATTCCACATGGGAGGATGACAATTTTATACAGAAGCATCCAGAAATACTCAACCGTTTAGGACAACACTTTTTTGAAGGAGAGGGGCATGTTAGGTCCCTATAATACTAGTGTATTCCCTTATTATTATTGTCATTGTAGCCCCTTATTATCTTTTTATGCCCATGTTGTCCGCATATTGTTATTATTGTGCCCCATAGAATCCCACCATTGCTATTGTTGTGCCCTTACATTATTATTGTTATGTTGTCTCTAATCATATTGTGACCCCTTAGACTCCTATTATAGAACGGAGGTCTTATCATTTGTATCATCCAAGAATTGTTTATTTATGTAATGTAAAGGAGGTTGCCCCCTGAAAGAGGCTCCTTTTGAAGTTGTTGATCTATCTCTTTCTTCTATTTTGTGAGATGGATGCATAACATTACATGTGCACTTTTTCATGATACATGCACTCTAAATTTTTAATACTTAGGATCTTTGGCCCAACCACACAAAAACCTTGGTCTTAAAGCATATCAGTACATTGTTCCACTAGTCTCACATATTTATACATAAAAATAAATACATGCCGCAATAGAGTCTAACTCACCAACCTAATCAACATATCATGACTCACCAAACTAAGTATCATGTGTGCATTTACAAGACCATTCAAGCGAAGGTCAAGCTAGGGTATTACATTCCCATCCCCCTTATATATGCATTTTTCTCAATGCATCTATATGATTTCTCTGTTCTGGAGCACCTTGAGTTTCCTATCCATGATGTGCACTAGTGAGACTTGGAAGTCTTTATCATGCTTCACTGTTATTAACAATCTATACTGAAGATCTTCTAGTACAATCATTATCATACTTTATAATAATGAAATGAAAATATTAGTACATGTAGGCAACAACTCCTATAAAATCTTAGGAATATTCAAAATTAATATAAAAAATTATAAATATTTGAATCCCATGAAGCCAAGCTATTAAAGAATTTCTTAGCCACCCTTTCATTTCCATTGCCAACAATCAAAAAGAGGTACTTGAAGAAAAATGGCCTTTAGATTCTTCTTTTTCCAATAACATCTGAGCTTCTTCAACTTTTCCTCCTTTACAAAGACAATCTATTAGTAGCCTATAGCTAAAGGCCTTAGAAACACAACCCTCGTCTATAGAAATATGAGAAAACAACTAGCCATGTTATTATTTTATATCCACATTTGGGTCATGATCTACTTATTTTTCTCCATTGTCTAAAGTTTTCTTCATTGAAATAGATAGACTTATACCATCTTTGAAATAAGACCATCCATCGATTGATTCTCTTGATTTTTCCATTGATAATTCAATATTTAATTTCACCAGTTAAATTTGACTCTAGAAATACCACCATTAGTAATTATATTACTAATTTCAAACCAAAAGTGAGTTGCATCATATGACATATAAGTAAATAATCAAAACCAAGCTATAATATGTCCAGCATAGGCCACACCATAGTTAGTTACCATATATGGACACTAATATGGACATGATCCAACTAGAATATGTCTATGCAAAAATCTAGTACAACCAATAAAAAAAAAAAAACATCTCACAAATACAAAATGCATGAAGATCTTACAAATTTTTTGTATATATATATATATATATATATATAGAGAGAGAGAGAGAGAGAGAGAGAGAGAGAGAGAGGAGAATTAATATTATATATTTTTTGGATTTATATGATGATCTTTGGGTTTTATGGAAATTTTATTAATGGCAATCATACTGCAATATATTTATAGCCATATTATACCATACAAATATAGATATGATACAATCAACAATATGTTGACCATACAATATTTGTATGGTAAAAAATTAGGAAATATCCATGTAATATATAAATTTCTATATTCCAACCCATAATGCCACCATATATTGTAACCAATAGCCACTTTGCTAAGAAATTCCAAAATATCAAATCCAATCAAAAACTTGAAGTATTAGAACATTCTAAACCTTGTACAATTCCTAATGTTAGCCACTCAAAAGTGATATCAATAAAAACAAACAACAAAGAACAATTTTGGCTAATATGTATCCCATATTTCAAATAAACCTACCTTTATCAAAATATTTCCCTTGGTGATGAAACTTTCAATGGAATCTCATAGCTTCCAAAATTCCTTTATTAGGGAGCATTAATGTAAGAAAAGCATAATTCATAAAATTTACCCATTATTAAATATTTTGACAATTACTCTTAGATATGAAATCAATGATTGCAGTTAAGTTTAAGATCTTGATGCATTGGAAATAAAGTTTTTCAAGCGTAATATTTTAAAGAGGAATTAAATCATGGCACTACAATCATGAAATAGGTACTTTATGAAAATGAGTACTTGTTTTTCCTTACCCATAGATTGTCTAGTCCGTATGAATTGCATGGTAAAATATACCTTTACTATTAGAAAAAAAAAATATCACCTCTATATAAATAGGAATATACCCTAAGTAAAAAAGGGGAATAACAAATAACATGCAAAGAAGTAACTAGTTTAGTAAATAAAATCC
Organism: Pinus tabuliformis; assembly: GCA_031772625.1. Classification (NCBI taxonomy): domain Eukaryota; kingdom Viridiplantae; phylum Streptophyta; class Pinopsida; order Pinales; family Pinaceae; genus Pinus; species Pinus tabuliformis. The sequence continues at coordinate 199,439,464 of CM062815.1, read as the reverse complement.
CATGGAGTTACTTTAGTTTCACACACAACACAGACCCTGACCCCAAGAGGAAAACTAGCTATCATGATTCATAGTATAAATATTTTATGCATTACCTAGCCCACCATTGTTTCCACTTTTAGCATTAGTTTAAATTTGTTGAATATACTATTTACCAGATAAGGTTGGGATGGCCTAAAATTACCCTTCTTATAAAGACAAGTGCTACTGCCTTGTCCAAATGTTTGCTAATGAGTGCTTCGTGGTAACATGGCTCTACAAAAACGAAAATGGAAATTAATATACACAATTCACAATTAAAATGAATCGTTCATCGAATCTTGGCTTAACTCAATCAATAATCAAAACTCAATCGGCTTAGTTAGGCTTCATCCAAACTCAACAAACTCTATCATAATTTGTCAAACTCCATTGTACTTAATCGAAAGTTAGTTACATGCTATCAAAAATAAAAAAACAAAATGAAACTCAATAAATTATTATTAAAATTATTCATACAATAAGTTATGCCAAGTAGTGTGGAACCTTGAATCTTACTCTTTGGATTCACATGTCTTTTCCAATTCTAAGTGATGTGATCAGAATATTGAATTAAATAATTACCCCTTTTGTGTAATAGGAGGTGCCTCCCCTTTATATATGGAAATATATATCCATCTTCTCAAAGAATCAATGATCCTATCAATATTTACACATTAGGATGTATTTTTCCTTCAATGTAGGGAAGGATATGTATTTCTCATAGTGGAAAATAAAAGGGAAGGATAATCTTATAAGGTTTTATGTTTTTTTCCCAAGAGAAAGAGCTATTACAGGGTCTGGATTTTTTAGTAGCATAATAATTTCTCCATTTCCTAGCAATGTCCCATGGGTTTGAAATGTAGGAAAGCATTAAAATTTGTCCACACCACAATCTAAATAGCTAACATAACAATGGATTTTTTAGATGTTGGCCTTTTCTCTCCAATGACCCTAAAAACATGTGATCAAATTATTACATCTAAATATTATGAAAAGATAAGGAGTTATTGATCCATGGATCTTTCCCTTATATCCATGAGAATGTGTGTGGAAAAGTGTAAATATTATGAAAAGATAAGAGTTATTGATCCATGGATCTTTCCCTTATATCCATGAGAATGTGTGTGGAAAAGTGTAAATGAATTCCCATGGATTAAAGAAAATATATATTATTCACCTTATCAAGTAAGATAAGATATGTGTACCTAAAACCCTCACATATTGGTGAAGTTAGTAGGCCCTATGGGCAATTTCAAAGACTTTGTTTTAGCTCAAATATCCCCTATGCACACAGCCAAACAAGATGATGTTTTCTCTCCACAAAAGGCAAGTCAGCGTGTACTAGCAATAATCAAAAACACATACATATAAAAAAAACATGAAATATGCAAGAGAGAACTCACAAATGCTTTCATTAATCAAAAAAGAAAAAAAAAAAAAAATACATTATACGTTTGCATATATATGAACACCTCCTCAATCCTTGGCATGAACCTTCCCTTGAATTACTATAATATTGGGCTCACCTCACATAGAAAGGAAGTTTAGGTAGAAATCCACCAACATATCTGAGCTATACTATTTACTGGTCCCTTTCCTCTTGACAGGTTCTCTATATATAGGAATTTTTTGAACTCGAGAGGATGTATCTAGTCACCTAGGGCTATGAGAAGTTAGGAAACTTCCACAATAACTGACTCTTAGCCAAATCATGAACAAGTGGGTCAAACTAATCTCCTTGGTATTAACCTATTCTAGAAAATTCACCTCCATCTCATGCCAAAGGCATGTAAGTTACCCAAGTGTCAATTTGTCCTGCTACAAAGGAGTGATGGGTGTCATGATTATAAGCCTATGGGAGTGATGGGCTGCTAAAAGTGCACAACCAATAAGGGATAAGGGTGCATTCAAGCGAGTTAGTTAAAAGGTGGAACTAAGTTTTTTCTACTTTACATAAAGTGGGAAAAGTGGGCTATAATAGATTACGGGGGCTTCACTCAATGAATCTATGGAATATCACGTCCGTTCGTGGCATACTAAGCAATACCTTAATTTGACTACATATTGGAAAATACCTCTAAAAATCACATTATTTAACCCCCTACCAATATTAACTTAATACACTTTCCCAATTAAAAAAACTCCTACTTTCACTAGATATTGTAGGTATCCATTTTTTCATTAACATTTCTTATACCCCTTTATATTTTTTCATTAAATTTGAGCTCAATTTTTTATACCTGTCAATATAAAAACCCTTTACCACCTATATATCCCCCAATATATTATGTATTTTGTTTCTCAATGTGTATCCCGAATATGAATTCATGTGGTATGGTGTTACTCCCCTAATGAAGCCCTCATGTAATAGATGCCCCCTAATTCATAAGTCCATAAGAGAAATTGAAGGTCAAAATGCATTACAAAAACATGTGTCAAAACATGAGGAAGGAGTCAATACCAAATACTAAATCGAAGTCACACTAATACTGATGTATAAATAATAATATGATCATCCTCAAAGTGGTCATACCCATGCTCAACATAAAGAGAAATTGAACATGGCCACCAATCATCCACTGCAGATCCATGACATGAAATGCTAGTACATGGCCACACTACATGTATAATGGATCCATGCAACAAACTAAAATATCATAGCCAACAACAAAGAAAATGTGTATCTATGTCATAGTATACATCAACAGGATTAGGGGAACGTTTGTGTTAAAAACACCACCCCCCTCCCGCCCACACAAACCCAACACCCCCCCCCACCATTATTCACTTAATTCTCATTATGGGGACCCTTTGATTGAATGGTTAGTCATATTACTATATGATTTTGAGTATTTGGATGGCTTCAATGAGTTCAATATTTTCCTATATTCCTATCATAACTTTTTTATCTCATTTAGTTGTTTGGTTTGTAAATAGCACCTAATTGAAGATTGGTTATTTTTCATTGCTTTGGCCTTATATAATGTATTTTAACTTTTATTTTATAAATTTATTTCTTTGTAAATAAGTAATTTTCAATTGTAAATATTTTGTTATTTTTTTTATACATAGCCCCTGATACCAAGAATCATTCATCGGCTTTAAGTGGTGCACATATTAATATATCAGAGGAATTCATTTGAAATCCCCGATATTCAATGTCCAATCCATAAAGAAGTTGTCAGAGTATCCACCTACCACATCAGTACTCCCGCTCCCATCCGAGTCAACACTTACCGGATATTTTCAACTAAGAAAGATTTTAAAAACACCAATACAACACTCCCTATGATCTCTGATATGTTGATACAACACTCCCTATGATCTCTGATATGTCGATACATCACTCCCTCCGATCGTCGATATCCCAATGTGCCTCCCACTCTGACTTCTGATATCTGCTAGGCTCTGATATTTCGAACCCAATATATGTAATAATGATGATCTAATCAGAACATCACATCTTCCCCTTACATCGTAACTTTTTATATGGTAACAGTCATAAAACCTCTGACATGCATTGTTTTTCGATATGAATTTTTCTGATGCCTGTCAATGCTTACCATTTTTAACCTCCAGGAGGGCACGGTATTATTAATAGAAAAGTCATGATATATATTTGTTTCAAGTTTAATGAGAGTTTGTTCAAAGTCTGATTTACTCTATTTTTAATATATAATGGCTAATTTTTCTTTATGTTTTGAATGAGAGCTTTCGGTATATGGCTGAAAAATAAAATGATCCAATGAAATTCCTCCAGGCCACAAATGAATCCTTTATTAGCAGAAAGTTGCTGAAAACCACTGGGTTAATTTTAGCACTGTACAGACTAAACTGGGGAATTTGTTCTTAACTGTCCCATCGACATTTTTCCATATCCCAATCAAAGCAATCCTTCTGTTTCACTGTATTTTTAATAACTATTTTGTTGAGAGATTCGGGGAAATGACTATTATTTCTAAATCATACATAAAAACCCATCGTTGGGCTGAGTTTGGGGGATTCAATTACTGGAGAAAAAGAAGAATAATTTAGGAGCTTTCTGTCTATTTGTAGAGGGATTTCAGTGCTCATTTGCACTATTGTAGTGAGATTTAAGTCTTCTTTATAGACATAGATCGAGTTACTGGCAGTGAGATATTTGCACTATTGTAATATGTTGAGGTTCTGTAACTTGATTCATATTCATAATAAAGTTTGTTTTTGTAATTGTTGTATTCCACTATTTTTTTCATCAATTATTGAAATAAATGTTTTCAATTTTCATTTACATTTCTATTGTATGTGTTATTGGTTTGCTTTACCACTATTGTCAAATGTTAATTGTTAGCCCACTTAAATTGGATCAATCTACCTTGGAAAATTAATCAGAAATGCATCTTGAAAACTTGAAATTGTATATGAACAAATATTTACTTCTTTAGGTTGGCTACCTATCTAACAATTTAGAGTTATAGATGTTTTTCTTTTCTACTTGGCATTTCATTTGAACTACATCAATACTATGACATGAATTTCTCATTCTTATGCATATTTTTATTAGGAGTTGGAGCTATTTACAGTTAAGTGTCTAGTAAATATTTATTAGGAATTTATCTGTTTTTATTTGTTTTAATAAGGATTATATCTCGTGAACTATTTTCTTGGTCTATTTCCTTCATTCCAATTCCAATTCCAATTCCAATTCCAATTCCTACATGCTTCTTTTCTCGTCCTTTTAGCTTGCTCTTGATTGAGAGAAATACAATTCTTTCCTTCAATCAAGATAGGTCTATGATAAGTGCATCATAGGTTAAGTTTTGCATTTTAATTCTTGTTTCTACATCTTAGAATTCATCTTCCCAAAGAGGCAAATTTTAGAGTGGTTTGGTTGAGCCGCAAAGTTAGTTAAGGATCATTCTCTTGGCTGGTCATCAAGGAGAAGTGATCTGATGTCTCTCCCCTATTGGTAATTAAAAGACATACCTTAAGCCAATAGAAATAGAGAAAAGATAGTTAGACCTAGTCTAACTAGTCGAAACCACCATTTCAATGGAAAAGGAATTGTTTTAAGTTCCTAACCAGGTGTTATCCTTTAGAAAGTTGAAAGGGTCATTTTTCCCGATCAACATATTTGGTGCTAGAAGAAGGGCCTTGAGCTAGTTGTTCTGTTTGAATGTTTTTATTTTTATTTTTAACTAATCATGGATCCTATATGCATTCCTACATTGGATCATGCTTTCAGCTCATCTAAACCTACCAGGGGCATGGCCAAGAAGTAGATTGAGTCATTGCTTAATTTGAAGTTAGATAGTGCGAATAATTTTTTATCCTTAGATCACCTTTGTGATTTTGTAGACAAATGTGAATCTTTTAATATTATTGCTAACAATGAAATCTGCAAAATTTTTACTCTGACATTTCGAGGATGAACCCGCAAATGGTATAAAGTACTTCTAGCGAAGTCAATTCACTCATGGAACCATTTTATGTGGCCATTTCTTAAAGCGCATCAAAATTATAATTATGGTAATTTGTGTTTAGAATTAGATAATAATTTCATGTACGAAAATGAATATTTAGAATACATTTCTAATAGATTTTGGTCACTTTGTTATAGAATTCATTTATGTGATCTACCTTTGACTGAAGATTTGATTGAACATTTATCTTCTCTTGTTTCTTCAGATTTTGAAGATATAGAATTAAATAATGAAGAACAAGACACATATAATTCATTTATTAGTCTTGAATAATCAAATGATTTTATTGATCATAAGCCTAAGATTGAAATCAGATCAAAACCTTCATCTTTAGAAAGTTTCAATTCACATTTTCTGTTTTCTGAAATGAATATTTCAAATATAAATACAGAATCTAAAAATGTAATTGAAGCAATTTCTAATGATTCTTATGATCAACAAGTAAGACCAATAGAATATAATCAACATCAATATTTAAATAATGAATATATTAATCTCTCTTCTCTTAATGTGAATACTAAAAATTCAAAACACATTTCTACAACTGAAAGAATTTCATTAAACTAGAATTATGATAATACAGTGAATTATCAAGATGACTCCTTTCAGCCAACATTATATTCTGGTAGTCATTATTTTCTTTTTTGTGATATCTTTTCAAATTATATTTCATTAAATAATGATCATTTTAATCTGTCAGTTGAAAACAAGTTTCTCACTAGTTCTCAAAATTCTAAAATTATTGCTCATTCAGATGATAATTCTTCAGTCATCAACGATGTTTCAAAATCTTCTCCTCTCATATTTTTTGATTAAGTTAGTATAGATCAGTGATTTGATTTCCAAAAGAAGGAGGTAATTTATGATGAATATAGTGATGATGATGACAAATATTTTCATCATATACAAAGTTCATTAATTTTAAAAAACTAATTTCTCTCATGGAGATTCACGTGATATGATTTTGTCTCCTATTGTTGAACACAGATTTTATCCTGAACATTTTGATGAGTTAGTTTTGAAAGTTTCTAACACTTTTCGTTCTGATTTTATTTTGGAAACTTGCATCTATATCATTTTGTTGGAATTCCCTTTCAATGGCAATTCTATCACTGAATTTAATGATAGGTTCTAGAGTTTCCTTGTAACATTATGTTGTAGTTTTAATGTCCATAGCGATTTGGTTATGTATGATTTCTTTCAATTCTTTCATTATGTTTTCTTTTCTAATTTTTTATGCATGCATGTTCAACATCTCATTATTGAACACCCTCGAGATGCATTAACTGAAGACAATGAATATGTTATTCAAATTTTTAATCCTGAATATCAAGAATTTTTTCTTTTCCAAATTCACTTGTTATTCATTTCATTTCAATTATCTCATTGTCCTTCAAATCTAACTCTTGAGTGTGTTCCTTCACAATCTTCCTCGTTTCCTTCTCCTTTGGTTAGTTTCAAATCTCCAACAAATATACATTCATACTTTATGATTAGATAGATATTTTCTTGGGGAAAACTTTCCAGGAGAGATGGTCTTCTAATAGATTATGTGTAAATAACTTCATGTTTGTACATACTTTAGCTTTAGATGTATATAATTGATTCTAATTTATTTTTGTTGTTTCATTTGTGATTTTATTACTGATTTATTACTTTTGTGTACATGCAGTAAATAAAGCACTTTAATAGTTACACTTGAAGTTTGATTTTTCTTAGTCTTAGTATTCTTTTTAGATTAGGATTAGGAATAGATTAGATTTTTTTTTAATGTTTTATAGATTGAATAAAAAGATGATTTTAAACATTTAAAAAAAATACATGGAGGAAGATGAAGACCCATGAGGTAAACTTATTATCAATTTCTTCCAGGTATGCATTTGTATGTTCATTATCATCTGTTTGTATGACTTTATTTCAATTTGTTATTTTATGCTTCAGATTTTCTTTCTTATATTTTGTTGTCTTTTTGTTGATTTTGTTTTTATTAAGATTTTGTGAATAAATCAATTGTGATAAACATAAATTCTAAATGGAATATTTTTCCAGCCTTACTCAGAGAGATTTCCTTAACTTAAAATTTTCCTTATTATTTTTTTGATATGTTTTAAAGAAATATTTGAGTATGGAGATAAATCCCTTTTAAGCTCTCAAATGCAATTTTTAATCAAAACTCTTCATTAGTTAGTTTTTAATAAACTCATAGAAGAGAAACTCATTAAGCAAGACAACACTTCTTCTTGACAGATTCATAACAAGATATTAATTCATTATGTCAAGATATTACTTTTATCTTCTTTTTGTTTCTATTTCATGATTTTGCTTGCAATGGTTTTTTTTTTTTTTTTTTTAAATTTGGTTTTCATTTATCTTTTATCTTGCTTTCGATTCTAATTTCACAACATTTAATTTTGTTTCCCTTTGAAAATCCCCTTGGTAATATTACCAACCTTTTAGTTGGAGGGTTTTTTCACACCCATCTTTGGTTTCATATATGGGAAATTTTTACTCTTTTTCAATGAAATTCATTGGTGAAAGGAAAAATATCAAAATAATTATCAAATTTCTATTTTTCAGATTTAGATTTGAAACTCTTATTGTTTTTATCTTATCATTTTTATAATCGCAATTTATAATACATGAGATAACTCTATTTTGCAACAACTTATCTTATAAACAACTATTACAAAAACAACACAAAGCAAAAAAAAAAAAAATTGTATTCTATAACTCTGCCATGTCATCCCAATCTCTTAAGGAGAAGATTTATCTCCCCATTTATTAATTAAAAGTTGTGTAAAATGCCTGAAAAATAGGGGGTATCAATAATGAGCCTCCCTACCATGATCATGGGTCTTGATGGTTATGACATTATCATATATAGTCAACAAGCTAGGATAATGGCTTATAGCAATTCGTCGTAAGGAAAGAGGTCTCATCATAAGCCAGCTTGTTCATGACTATCAACGCTTGTGAATGGAAATGTCGTTATATGGTCCCCAAGCCAAGACAATGGTTTTCAGAGTTTTAATAAAAAGGGTTTCCTCTGAAATATTTAAACATAAATGGGATACTGACATTTCCTTTGGGTTAAGAGGTAACCCTGTCAAGGCTGTGGATGCCTGCTGGTAGTAGTGGCCCTACCTATGACAACGAGATTTCATCTTTCTTACTAAACATAATTATACACTTTTATTCTTTATTTTAAGTTGTCATCAATTAAATAGTTGTTGTAACATGACTCTTATAATCAATATTAGAGATACACAAAATGATAACATTTTCATATCCATTATAAGAGATTTCAATGAAATTCTGAATCATAGCACTTTGATTGGTTTGACTTTATTCCTTTTTCATTAGAATTTCATCATTTTTCTAGAGATAACTATTTTTTCCCAGTGTGTCACCATTGTTGTGGTAAAAACACAACCCCCCATTATTCACTTAATTTTCATTATGTGTTGTAGGGAAAAGTATCCGACTCGGATGACCCCATCCCACTCTAAGGGTGACAGTTCCTTAGCAACAACTGTAAAACAAACTACTTAAGGTTTACTTCTTTATGAAAGCAAAAGAGAATGGAGAAAGCACTAACCGTTGCCTTGCGCTTAATGTCGAATCCAAACTCTTCTCTTTGACCGCTTGCTCCTAGCTCTTTGTCCTTCTGCTCGCCCAGCTACGATGAGATCCTGCAAAATAACAAAGAAGGAAACTACAAGAGGCATGCAATCATAACTGGTTCATGGATTAGTGTAAACCAAACATGCAAGCATCACAATATATAATTGAAACAAGAGCACATAGAAGAACCTCAATAGCTTTTATTAATGAAGAAATAAAGGTTCTGAGAGTATTACAACCATTGAAGGCTCCAACCCAGCAACACCTCCCAGCAGAAAGAATTGCTCTTCTTCACCTCTCTCAAACAATCACCCAATAACTCAATAGTGAAACCAACAGCATATCATTACTTTGCACAAAATTCCAGCCCCCCGAGCTCATAGGAGAGAGCTCAATATATAGATGAATTGAGAAAGGATGAGTCAGCTTGCAACTGATGTGTAGCTGCCTTGTGTCCTCTCTCTCTTCAGTTAATCTTTAGTTGATCTTCAGTTCTTGAGTCCACTTGGAGAACTTTGCTTCCACTTGGAGAAACAGAGCCTCTGACTCATCACAAGGCGAAATACCTGACCCAAGTGTCATTTTTGGAAGATTCCAAAGAAATGACTCACTGTGCCACTTGTCCCTTCTCACTCAGCGCAGGTGGCCTTTGTCCCACTTGCTTTGCAACGCAGGTACACCATGGAGCAACTGAGTTTCAGCACAGAAACCTAGTGGAGCACCTGCTTTGATTTCAGGATTGCTTGTTTTTTAGTGTTTTCAGGTGGAGAACTGATCTGAGAGCTGTTGGTTTGCTGACCTTGTTCCTCTAGGGGTAGGAACATCATGTTTAGGGAACTTTGGATCCCTTGGATTATTGACAATTCATGCTTGTTGCTGTAAGGCACAAAATTGTCTATAACAGATGCCCCCTAAAGTATGAGGTCGTTTATCGGGTGAAATGCTTTATTGAGAGGATCCGAAGTTCATTCAATCTGCTGAGAAGTGTCCTGTAATAAGATACAATACAATACATTATTTTTCATACATTTTTCATGATCTAGCTGAGGCAGGCATTCCCATGCTCAGCTTTATAAATACATTTTGGTACATAGAACAGACGATCGTCTGATTGTAGACTGATAATTCTCTGCTGAAATTATCATCCTTTGAGAAGGATGATCATCTGCCATAATGATGTACATATCAAATGTCTTTATGTCCTGAATATATATCACAGCCCGGATGGATGAAACTAGATCCGGGGTCTTCAATCTCTTCCGATCTTCACTCGATGTACAAGTCGATCCATGTGAGAATTTCTTGAAGTCGAACATGGAAAGACATCGCTTGATTACCGGTCAATGATGTAAACCGTTAACAAGCGCGAGAGGAGTCACCGATAAGGATGATGACCCTCAAGGTACAGCAGTACAATCCACATGGTGGGAATAAAGGACTTGGCGTCGACCACCATGCAAAATCTTTTGGTCGAAGGTCATTGATGTATACCTATCGCCGGAAGTGAGAAACTTGCCATTGAGCATGCAAGCTTCAAAGTACTGAGGGGGGTGTTCCTAGATCAACTCCTTGGATAATGAGCTGATGTCGACAAGGAGCGATCCGTCAAAGGAGGGCCTTAATGAATCCCACATCAATGACACGGAACGGAGCTAGTGATTGTGATGAGGTGAAAACAAACTGTGATGTATGATTCAGGGTGGCGGTCATGAAGTGGATGAAGGATAACGTATGGTAGTGGGTGGAACACGGTTGACTCTTTCCAGAACCACATCTCTTGAACATATAACGACACTGATGTGATGGATTGGTAGCATTACCCCAATTGTGGATGGTGTGGCGAGGACCATGGTTATGAGACCGGTGAATGAAACAACCCAACCCGATGTGATACGGAGGACAAAGTGTCATGTTCAAGAGCGACTTGCTACCATTAATGCTGTGAGGTTCTCCCAATTTTTCCCCAGTCATTGCTGACCAGTACCTCTTTATTTTTGTCAAGCTTGAGGAGGATAACATATGCTTGTTCTATAACCTGCCCTTCGGGCAAGCCCATCGCTATGTTTTAACGAGCCTAGCGATAGGGAAACTCGTTCTCGTCTAAAGACAAGTTTGTCGCTATTTAATGAATTTAACGAGTCTAACGACAAGGATAACTCGGTCCTTTTCATTTTTAGAGAGTCTGAAAAGGTACATAAAGTCAACTCCAGAATTCCTTTTTCGTCATCTAATCCCTTAAGTCTGAAAAAGTATAAAACAATACAGAAGGGATGAATTTTCGATTGCTTTAACGAGCCGAACAAAAACAAGCGCTCGATCTTTTTGTGCAATAATCCCTCAGGTCCAAAAAGATTAAAATCTAGAGGAGGGATAGCTCTTCTTGTCCTTTAACGAGCTGGAAGGCCAAAACTCGGCAAACTTTTCATATTTTACGAGTCAGTGAAAAGAGCTCAAAGAAGACTCGTCTTTTGAGGAACGAGTGATGAACAGGGATAGCAGCAGATTCCAGGTACAGGTTGGAATTCTCCAATCACGACAGTGTCACAAGGATGGCTAAGTGAAATCACTCTTCGCAGTTGTTCCTCAAAACGGGTAAACAAACATATGGAGGTGAACGATTGGCCAAATGAACGGATGGAGGTGATGGCATATAAACACGACCAAGGGCTTTTAATATGGCTTTCAAAGGTTACATTTCTCGAGGTTGTTTACCGGTTCATTTTTTCTGGATGAGCTTGAACTGTAGGGAAAGATTGCTCACAACTTGTGTTTATTTTTTAACGAGCATGAACTCTGTACAAAACTGCTCGATTCTTGCGTTTATTTTTTAACGAGCATGAACATTGCTAAAACTGCTTGATTATACCAGTCTTAATACAAGGAATGCTTTAGGTGAGGTAATCTTATTTAAGGAGCGATACCTCACTAATTACTCCAATTTGGCAGGTTTTAACTTTTGCCTTTCAACCTTTCTTTATGCAAGCTAGAAACGGCTAATCCTACGAGTTTAACGGGTTAGACCTACAGGTTTAAAGGGAGGACCTAAAAATTTACAAAAAATAAATAGTCGTCCCGTGCTTGCACCCCAAAAGGTTTGCATGCCCCCAGGTATAAAGTATAATTTCAAGGCTCTTCTTCTCCTCTGTCCCACCTTTGTTTTTCTACTTGTCGTCTTGCTATATTTTTAACGATACTTGTCTTCTCATTATTTTTCGGTGCCGATGGTACTTGTCTTCCCATCAGTTCACTTTTTGATTTTTGCAAGATCGCAACAGATAAAACATTGGTGTTACGGGGGAGAGGTCCTCTTACTTATTATCCGAAAAATGGTTTTGTTTGCTGCCGCAAACTAAACTCTCTTTTCGGCGATGTCTATCATTAGGTTGCTAAGGATGGTGACTACTTGTTGCAGAAATTTCCTCTCTTTCTTTGAAGACTGCCTCTACTTCTCTTTTAAAACATATTGTTTTAATGGGTGAGGCTTGACATTCAAAGATGGTGCCTTCTTGCTGCCACAAATAGATCCCCTCCTTAGGAGAGCCCACTTCTTTAGACAAAGGGACCGATTCTTCCGCTTCAACATAACTTTGACAAAAGAATTTTATCCTAGAACAACCCTCTCTTCCTTTTTTGGACGGGGTACGGACTAGTCCATTCTTCTGCGGAAATTAACTTTATACCTAAGGTTTTCTCTGCCCGAGGCAGGCCAGGGTGCATGCCCCCTGGGTCCCCATTCTTTTCTTCTCGAATTACTCGCATTCATCAGGAAGTAGAACCGGAGGCGGTGGCATTCCTTGAGTGAATAAACCGTTAAGGGATGGTATTTGACTATTTGCAATGCGTGATCCTGGAAATGAAAGTTGGTCTACGAGCTTGACCATTCTTCCTTCGTGCGGAAAACACATGACTCTAAAGAGCGAGGACACTATTGCCTCCATGCAATATATATAGTCTCGTCCAAGGAGTAAGTTATATGCCAAGGGTCCCTGGACGACCATGATGTTCATATGAACTGTCTTCCCTTTCAATGTAACTGGAACATTGGGGAGAATCCCTAACGGGTGACTGGTTCCTTTATCAAAACCTGATAGATTTCTCATCTCAGGTAAAAGCGCCGAGCAACCCAGTGCTTTCCAAGTAACAGAGGAAAGGATACTCACAGATGCCCCTTCATCAATGATAGTTCCAGCCATCACCATTCTGTAGATTTGGACTATGATTCTGAATGGGATACTGGCTGGTAACTGGGGTCTGCCTAGTTGATTCCAATCAAAGGATACAACTAGGTTGCTTGGTGGTGGGACCGAATATACGGCCGGATACGACCCTGACGATGTTCCTTCCTGCGATAAAGGAATGGGCGCATTGCCCTGATGCTCATCAGGGTCTATGTTGATGAAAAGAATATGGACGGTGTCATCCTTATCCTCTTCAGTGAGGGTGTCATTTGAAGATGGGTCTTCAATGACGGGGTCATTGGAGAATGAAACCTCCGAAGGAAGAACGGGATCGACTGCCGTTTCGACTTTTAGACTTTCGTCTGTTCTGGATTCAGTAGGTTCATTTTCGATGACCGACACTTCAGCTGACCACTTGAGCGGGTCAGCTGGATTTTCAACTACCGAGGGATTAGGCGCGAGTTTTTGGTATCCAGGAGGAAGTCGTAACGGTGAAACCAGACGATCTTCCAAAACTCTCTTTGCCTCATCTAAGAATGGACATTTGTGGATGGCGTGATCGCCTTCACACAATATACAGGGTGATCTTGGTCTCCCTCTTCGTCCTTCACCCTCGCTAGTTGACGGACTGCAATCAACATGACTACCAGAGGTTGATGCTACCGGATTGTGCAACCTTGGGGACCAGTCCCTTAGTATCCGGGGAATACAGGGACAATCACGATGGAAGTGGGCCCCTTTGCAAATGACACATGGCGATTTAGGCCCGATTGGTGCAGTGTGTGGGTTTTTGTCAGCTGTCTTTTGCTTGCCCCCAGTCGCCTTCGCCATAGGCCCCTTCTGCTTCTTTTCTCTCTTCTTCTTTTCCTTCTTCTCCATGGGAGGCTGACTTTTGCCGGCTCTTCCTTGTGAAGATGAAGGATCAGAGGAAGAATTGTAAGAAGTGGAAGGCTGGTGGGTAGCTCTAGACTGTTCTGACTGTTGATTCGACTACTCAGGATTAGTGGCGATCTGGACTACATTAGTTGAAAAGAGCCATACAGGTAGGCCAATTGTCAATCCTGGAAGTGACAATGTCGCCATATGAGGCGCACCAACATCTCCCCAAGAGGAGAAGGGATTTGGACTTCCACCAAGGTTGTTTCCTTGGTTGGTTGGCTCCATACTTTTCAACTGAAAGATCAACGTGGGAATAACAGGTGATTATGTTCCACTTAAAATAAATTTTATTAACGACGCTTTTAGACACAAACTTGCTTTTTCATGTTTTAAGAGTCGAGAAAAAGCTAAAGATGACTCTAGTCGCCTTCGATGTTTTAACGAGCCCGAAGTGACAAATGCTCGGATGGACTTTTTCAGTTATAGAGTTTGAAAAAAGCCAAAAGAAACTTCTCTGGAGATCTAGGCAGAGGGTGTGCCAAACTTTTCGCGAAACCACAGAATACGTTTTACGGTACGGGTGGTCGATCTTCGTGAATGCTGTGTTCACTGCATCGCGATCAGTAGGGCGGTCGACACGGCTTCCTATGGATAAAGGATAATTGCCTATAGGGGTCTCCCAATATATACGCGACGGTACGTGGGAGCACAAGTCCGTATTAGTGCCACCGACTCTCAGGAGGAATCACCCACCTTCGTAGAGATCGACAGTCACTATGTTTAACGACGTCGGAACACGTCTCTACCTAGACCTCTATGTGTTTGCGTTATGTTACAAAGCGTTGTTATGTAAATTGGATTTATTTTAATGTTGATCTTGCTTATCAGTTTGCCTTTAAGGATCACCACGAGATGTATATAACAAATTCCTGAATGCAGTCTAAGATGAGAAGCAAACTTTTCAATCTTTCAACTTTGAAAACCTTAACTACTGAGGGAAAAGAAAGGCAAATCTTTTCACACAGATCATAGAGCACACACTAAGATGCAAATCTTTCCTAAATCGTCAAGCACACAGTCAAATGCAAAATGCACAATGCATGTATTTTCTTTTCCCTTTCTTAATGTGGATGGATTACAAAAAGAAAGTGGTTATATAACTTTGATTTCGATTTAAAGCGAAAGTAAACAAGTTTGTCCAAAATCAAAAGACACCTTAAGATTCACTTGCTTAATCACTGGAAATACATGAAATCAAACCATACTAACGAAAGTAAAATGACTAATCAGCTATGGACAGCAAACAAGCTAACTCTTTAGACCAGCAAAATGCCTAACACAGGTTCAGATCTAAGAGGCCAAAAGCATGACTAGTTTACTTTTCGTTATGGGAAATTGTAAATGAGTAAGAAATACAAAGAACAAGTACAATTTCGTTATATAACAGAGGCAGAATGATGGCAAGTAATATTGGTTTCAGAGCAGGTACAAGACTGACACTTAGCAGCAAAACTAAGTGAAAACAGGCAAGAGAAAGGAAGAAACCCCAAATGCACTAGGCAAATTTGGGCCAACGTAGGCTCTGCACAGCCAATCTGGCTCTCAGTGCAGGTAGCCCCTTCGGGACCTGCGTTGCAAAGCAGGTAGCCTGTGTACTACCTGCTTTGGAAAACGAGAATTGCGTTTTCACAGTTTCCGGGTCATAATTTTCTCAAAAATGCACGGTTTTTGCTCAAATCAGAAGCAATCAGTCAAGCACACTCAAAGGGATGATTAGGAAGGTGCAAAGCTATCACTAAGAGCTTACAAGGATCCTTGTAGATCAGCTCTTCAAATCATGAATTTGCTCAGACAATGAGCAAGAGTAGCTGCCCTCTACTTCGCTTTTGATATAGTCAAAAGCTTTTCGATTTGGTACTCTTTTGTTCAGGAAATGAATAGCAAAATAATACAAACACAATCAAACGGATACGATCCCCAGTGGAGTTGCCAGTTTGTTGTAGGGAAAAGTATCCGACTCGGATGACCCTATCCCACTCTAAGGGTGACAGTTCCTTAGCAACAACTGTAAAACAAACTACTTAAGGTTTACTTCTTTATGAAAGCAAAAGAGAATGGAGAAAGCACTAACCATTGCCTTGCGCTTAATGTCGAATCCAAACTCTTCTCTTTGACCGCTTGCTCCTAGCTCTTTGTCCTTCTGCTCGCCCAGCTACGATGAGATCCTGCAAAATAACAAAGAAGGAAACTACAAGAGGCATGCAATCATAACTGGTTCATGGATTAGTGTAAACCAAACATGCAATCATCACAATATATAATTGAAACAAGAGCACATAGAAGAACCTCAATAGCTTTTATTAATGAAGAAATAAAGGTTCTGAGAGTATTACAACCATTGAAGGCTCCAACCCAGCAACACCTCCCAGCAGAAAGAATTGCTCTTCTTCACCTCTCTCAAACAATCACCCAATAACTCAATAGTGAAACCAACAACATATCATTACTTTGCACAAAATTCCAGCCCCCTGAGCTCATAGGAGAGAGCTCAATATATAGATGAATTGAGAAAGGATGAGTCAGCTTGCAACTGATGTGTAGCTGCCTTGTGTCCTCTCTCTCTTTAGTTAATCTTTAGTTGATCTTCAGTTCTTGAGTCCACTTGGAGAACTTTGCTTCCACTTGGAGAAACAGAGCCTCTGACTCATCACAAGGCGAAATACCTGACCTAAGTGTCATTTTTGGAAGATTCCAAAGCAATGACTCACTGTGCCACTTGTCCCTTCTCGCTCAGCGCAGGTGGCCTTTGTCCCACTTGCTTTGCAACGCAGGTACACCATGGAGCAACTGAGTTTCAGCGCAGAAACCTAGTGGAGCACCTGCTTTGATTTCAGGATTGCTTGTTTTTTAGTGTTTTCAGGTGGAGAACTGATCTGAGAGCTGTTGGTTTGCTGACCTTGTTCCTCTAGGGGTAGGAACATCATGTTTAGGGAACTTTGGATCCCTTGGATTATTGACAATTCATGCTTGTTGCTGTAAGGCACAAAATTGTTTATAACATTATGGGAACCCTTTTATTGAATGGTCAACCATATTACTATTTGATTTTGAGTATTTGGATGGCTTCAATGAGTTCAATATTTTACTATCTTCCTATCATAACTTTTTTATCTCATTTGGTTATTTGATTTGTAAATAACGCCTAATTGAAGATTGGATATTATTCACTTATTTTGCCTTATATAATGTATTTTACCTTTTATTTTATAAACTTGTTTCTTTGTAAATAATTAATTTTCAATTGTAAATATTTTATTTTTATTTTATACATAGCCCCGAGACCAACAATCATTCATAGGCATTAAGTGGTGCACATATTAATATATTATAGCTTTGATATTGAGGGAATTCATTTGAAATCCATGATATTCAAAGTCTAATCCATAAATAGGTTGTTAGAGGACCCACCTGCCACATCATTACTCTCGCTCCCATCGGGGTCAACACTTGTCGGAGATTTTCAACTGAGCAATATTTTAAAAACTCAGATACAACACTCCCTCTAATCTATGATATGTTGATACAACACTCCCTCTGATCACCAATATCCCAATGTGCCTCCCCCTCTAGCTTCCATTATCTTTCAAGCTTTGATATGTCGGACCCAATATACGTATTAATGATGATTTAATCAGAACATCGCATCTACTCGTTACATCGTAACTTTTTATATGGTAATAGTCATAAAACCTCTGATATGCATTTTTTTCCGATATGCATTTCTTCGAAGTCTGTAAATGCTTACCATTTGTCACCTCCAGGGGGTCATTGTCTTATTAATAGAAAAGTCGTGATATATATTGGTTTTGAGTTTAATGAGAGTTTGTTCAAAGTTTGTTTTACTCTATTTTTAATATATAATGGCTAATTTTTATTTAAGTTTTGGCAGAGAGCTTCCGATATATGGTTGAAAACAAAAATGATTCAATGAAATTCCTCCAAGCTGGAAATGAATCATTTATTAGCAGAAAGTTGTTGAAAACCATTGGGTTAATTTTAGCATTGCGCAGACTAAATTGGGGAATTAGTTCTTAATTGTCCCATCGACATTTTACCAGATCCCAATCAAAGCAATCCTTTTGTTTCATTGTATTTTTAATAAATCTATTGTTGAGAGATCTGAGGAAATGGTTATTATTTCTAAATCGTGTATAAAAACCCATCTTTAGGCTGAGTTTGGGGGGTTCAAATCCAAGAGAAGAGGTAGAATAATTTAGGAGCTTTCACTCTATTTGTAGAGGAGTTTCAGCACTCATTTACATTATTGTAGTCAGATTGAAGCCTTCTTTGCAAATGAAGATCGAGTTGCTAGTAGTGAGAGATTTTCACTACTGTAATCTTTTGATGTTTTGTAACTTGATTCATATTCATAATAAAGTTTATTTTTGTAATTGTTGTATGCGACTATTGTTTGAATCAATTATTGAAATAAATTTTTTCAGTTTTCAATTACATTTCTGCTGTATAAATTATTTGTTAGCTTTAGCACTATTGTTAACTGTTAATTGTTAGCCCATATAAAATTTTGTTTAAGCTAACTTATAGAATTAATCAGAAATTCAACTTGAAAACTAGAAATTATATAAGAACAAATATTTATTTCTTTAGGCCCGTTAGCTATCTAACAGTTTAAAGTTATAGATTTTTTCCTTTTCTACATGGAATTTTGTTTGAACTACTTCATTAATATGATATGAATTTCTCGTTCTTATACATATTTTTATTAGGAGTTGGAGCTATTTACAGTTAAGTATGTGGTAACTATTTATTAAGCATTTAGTTGTTGGTATTTATTTTAATAAGGATTAGATCTCATGAACTATTTCCTTGGTCTATTTCCTTCATTCCAATTTTGATTCCTAAATTCTTCTTTTCCCGTCCTTTTAGCTTGTTCTTGATTGAGAGAAAGACTATTCTTTCCTTCAATCGAGATAGGTCTAGGATAACTAAATCATAGGTTTTTGCATTTTAATTCTTGTTTCTGCATCTTAGAAGTCCTCTTCCCAAAGAGGAAAATTTTAGAGTGGTTTGGTTGAGCCACAAAGTCATCTTAAGGATCATTGTCTTGCTTTATCAACAAGGAGAACTGATCTGATGTCTCTCCCCTATTGGTAATTAAAATACATACCTTAAGCCAATAAAAATAGAGAAAAGGGACCTAGTCTAACTAGTTGGAATCACCATTTCAACAGAAATGGAATTGTTTTAAGTTCCTGACCCGGTGGTCTCCCTTAGAATGTTGAAAGAGTCATTTTTCCCAACCAACAAATGTGTAGAAGAGTTTCCCTAGAGTAGGCCCTAAAAGTACATAAAGTGATACATAACTCCAATGCAACTCAATAAAGGTGTCATCTAAGAGTGAGATGTCCCTACCCAGAGGTATTCTACTCAACCTTTATGGTACGAATCTACAGAATGTGAATGAATGAGCTAATTTAGATCATGGTAGAAAATATTTGATTATCGATCATTGAGTTATACCATTAATAGACATGAGCGGACCCACCAATAATGAAAATGGACCCAAACGTACCTAAGCCAACCCATAGAGTGTGAATACATGTGCTAATGTTGAACTACATGTGCTAATGTTGAACACCCATGGATTCAACTAATTAAGAGCCATTAAGGTAAAATCATTGTCGATTGTGAGGAAGTTGAGCACTAAGGTCTAAAACCTCCAAGGTACTACTAGTTCCTAGATCAAACTCGTGGATAATTAGTTGAAGCTGAGAGGAGAAGATCCATTGAAGGAGGGTCATAATGTATGCCTAATAAATCAACACGGAATAGACCAAGAGATGATTTGAATGGATGAAGTCATAAGGTGCAGATAACATAGGGATGTTCAACATGAAAGGTCAACAAGGACTGCAGATGGTCGACTAAGGTTTAGACTTCCCTTAAACATGTAACATCATGACAGAAAAGTGACTTGGAAACATTGGCTAATAAGCACCATGTGATATCATACAACAATGCAAGAGGCATTAAATCATGATCCATAATGACTAGAAGAGTAACTAGTTGAAGGATTATAACAACTCATATGTATGGTACAGCTTCTAAGCAAGCTAAAATCCAACTGGAAGGTAATGACACAAATAGGTGCCATGGTTAGGGGCCACATGACTGACGATGTCATTTTTACTAATAGAATAAGAAAAGTGATTTCCCCAACCTTTTATCTTTTTATTTGTTGGGATACCCTTCATGGTTTAATGAGCTTAAAAAAGAGGTGAAAAGATGCTCAATACCATTCAATGATTAACAAGCATGAGAAGAATACTAAGGAAGCTCATCCTAGAGAAACAAGTGGTATAAGGGGTAGAAACTTGTTCCAAGATGATGGAAACACCCTAAGAAGAAATGAGGAAAGAGGATGGAAGGGAGAAATACTCATTGCAAAGGCCCTCCAAGAAGGATGAACACACCAAGTGAAGGATAACAAGAAGGGTAAGTGGAAATATGATTGCAGTGATAAATGAGACCAGAGAAATTCAACATGCATAAGTGTCATCACAAGGTAAAAAGGTAGTGATAGAATTCTCTTGGGGTATAGTTATAATATGAAAAAGAAGAGGATATGAGGCTTAGATTCAAAGTCAAGGTGGATCAAAAGGATGGAGTTCAAAGCGATAAAAATATGTAGTATGGACACCAACATGACAAATAGGTCATCTATGAGAAGGAAGGTTCTACCCCATACTTTACGATGTGCAAATATAGAGTGGCTAATTACACAACCTGGAAAGATTAAACCTAAGGAACGATGAATATGGTGGTGATGGTCATTGATGTAACAAAAATGGTAGGGAAATACCTGAATCTATATGACAAGTTTAAGGAAAACACACCTATGGATCATTGTAGTAGCATAACCTCAAAAATCCCTTATTATGATGATCAATATGCTCATTAAGGTTGCAGGAAAATAGTAATTAGTGAAAAATATGATGACAAAATGGATAATGATCATGAATAAACAAATTTGGAGAAGGCAAATGGCTAATATATGGAGGAAATGTCCACATGTGTGAACTCCTAATATATAAATATAGAGAACATAGGATAATTTGGAGCTCATTTCTACATTTAGAGGTTGAGAGTTAAACTAGTGGAGAAAATATCCATTTCCCCCCAAACATCATACCATGATTCCAACATCAACAAGTGATCATTTTTTTTATGCTTCCACCAAGTAAGTCTACATACCCTCCTCTCCATTTTAATTATTTTTTTATGTATTTTTATGTATTTTTCACCCTAGGGAAACCCTACTTAAGAGGTTGGTGTGTTTTCACTATCAGGCGAGGTCTTGGGGAGAAACCATGGTAAATATAGTCACTCAAAGGGATTCTCCCTAGAAGCGACCACCACCTATGTTGGGAAATGTGGGAGTGACCACCCAACTTAACCTCAGATCTACTCAAGATATATAGAAATAAATTTCTCATGTGTATTTTACAGCAAGGTGAAATTAATGTTTAGCTCATGTTTTTTTGTAGGTTTCAAGGAAATATGATTGAATATAGGGAGAGAGAACACCATGAAAATGATATGTTGGCCCTATCTTAAGCCCCTACTTTACGTGCTCTTAGGGATTATGGATTATGTTAGGATGGGGTCCCCTGGGTCAGTTTTGGGGTTAAGATAACCCAAGTTTGGATGTATTTTTTGTAAGTAATGTAAAATCTCCACGATTTTTGGATGTGGAGTGTGTAGATGGTTAGGAGTCAAAGGGGTTTTGGCCCCTTGTTTATGTAAAGTTTGAGTCAGCTTTTAGACCCACCCATGGTCTGCGAATCATGGGATTGTATGTAAAAGGTTATAAATAGGTGTTAGAGAGTCTAAGGAAGATAAGAGATAATCATGGAAGTAATGGGTCAATAGAAGAGAAGTCTTAGTGTGGAGAAGTGGGTCAGATAGGAGAGAAAGGCTCTGCAGCTGAGGGTACAAAGGCCTAGGCAGAGTCCGCAGTTGAGTGCGTGGACCCTTGCAGCTAAGTGCGCAGGGTGGTTTTGAGTCTGTAAAGTTGAATTGAAGATAAACAAAGAAATTTACTAAAGAAATACTATGTATATCTATTTATCTCTGTTTACTTCTGTTCACAATTTATGTTGTGGATGCATAATGTGTTTATGAAATATTGATCTAATGATGCGTGATTCTAGTGAATAATTGTTAGTTGATGTACGCAAGCATGTTTATGTAACTTTGTGAAGACTCTGTTGAATTATCTTATGTTTATTAATAATGTAATCTTATCTACTTAAACACTAATTTAGGACTTCTCTCTAATGCGTGTAAGTGGATAAATTGACTGGTAAGGGTCCACAAAAACAGGTCATAGACCTTCGCGAAGATCTGAAGACTATTTGAATAGAGTTGCAGTACCAAGACTTAAGGGGTTATCGATCTACATGAAGGCAGATCTAAGGCGTTAAAATACATCACACTAGTCTCTAGATACAAAAACTTGGTTCTTGCATCCCCCCATACTACTTCGGGTGAGAATGCAGCCTACGTTCGCGGGTTATTTTCGAAAGGGCCAGTAGTGTAGGGATTTTTTGGTTGGCGCAACTAACTCTGAACTTGGGTTAGGACCCCCTATGCCAACAAATAGTTTTGTTGGCAGGACCGGGATCTGCTTGAAAGAGATGTGTGATGTTGCATCACTGGAACCCGATGAAGAAAGAAATTGAGAAGTGGTTGGATATAAAAAATCACGAATACGCGGCACAGGAAAATAGGAATATGTGCCTATCAAAGGAGCAGTGGTTGGATAGGTATTTTGTATACAAAGATACATGAAATTTTCTTCTACACTTTCCCAATCAAATTATACGAGTAGTTATCTAAGTTGGTAGATGGTCAAGGGAGGTGGAATCTTTACGGTCCTATAGTGTGGACTCTAAATTAGTATGATGATTAGAAGCCTCTCAAGAAAAGATTGCATAGGATGTCGATCACTGGCTCGATCGAATTATAGGAGGATTTGTTATAGAATTCACAGTTGATACCTCAGTGAGCTACAATGAAGCGGAGTGGTGATTCTTCAAAGTACGTTGCGGTAAGTATTTAATATCTTTAAATACTTGGATTAAAATGTTGTTATGTGAAAAACAGGTTATACCATTGCCTTGATATTCAGAGCTACATGATGTGGATAATTCTTTAGAGACGAGAGAGATCAGATCTTGAATATAGTCCATTTATTGGACCGCCTGTAAGTGATGACGAAGGGGTGGAAAGAACCCCACCATGAAGCGTTGTTTTGTTAATCACTCAAGGGTTTCCTTGAATAAATCATCCATCCAGTCTACCTCCACCTCCACCACATACACTTTCACCCACACCTCCACCTCCATTCAGCATGGTGAACACAATGAAGCTGCTAATTTTCAAGGGCATCGGGAGTAAGGATACAGAGCGGTTTTGGTTTGTTGTGGATGTTTTGTGGATAGCGCAAAAGATTACTGGTGAGAATATAAAGAATCCCTAGTTTTTTACGCTCTGCAGGATCGTGCACTGACTTAGTGTTGGGTCATATAAGGTGACTTATAAAACTCCTAATTATCCCACATTAATCATCAACCCAGGAAGGTCCTCTTATTTCAAGAGTGTACACAGTATGTGGTTTCTTTTAATTTAGAGAGTAATGTTTCCTAAATTGTAGTATAGATCTTTTAATACAAGAGTAAATGGATGCATCTAATAAACTCCAATTGTAATTATTAAAGGAAATATCAAAACTCAATCCTCTACTGAAATCAAATCTTACAGCAATTCAAGTAACATCATCATCAGTTGAGAGTACAGTAGCAATAACCCATCTCTTCTTAACTTATTTAATCTAAATCAAACTCAATCTCGAGTGAACAATCCAAATAACAATGATATCAATCTGAGAGTCCAATAGTGATAATTAAACTTTTTACAGTTGTTTAAATCAATCCGAATACTTATCTAAGTAACTTATTTTGTAATGAAGGTAAACTGAATCAAATGATGGTGTTGTAAATCATATAAAGCAGAGATATTTCGTCAATACAGGAAAATAATAAATAGAAAAGGAGATAAAATCATAGAAAGTAGGAAAACTATCAAGCCAATCACACTTACGAGAATCAGAAATGTATGGCACAAAGAAAGCAGTTAAATCCACTAGAGGTCGGGCCCTTAGCCACCAGCGAACACTGTTGAGCTACTTCAGATAATGTGAAGGAAAAGCAACTTCAATTATATATTAAGCATCAAACCTAAGGATCAATACAATATAATCGTGTTCTCTCAACATCGAGTTTCTGTAATTAAAATTACAATTCGAAAAATAATAGAGATTCCTCCCTTTCTTCTTAGAATCGTTGACTTTTATAATAAGAAAGGGTAAAAGATAAATGTGGGAGATCCTGAGGGATTTGCAACTGATTGCTAAATTCAGACATCTTTCCTATTCCATGTTGATCCCTCTGATTCGCTCTCAGCCTTGTCCGCAACCAACTCGTTCCTTCCTTTGCTTATCAGAATGTTCCAACATCAAGGAACAACAATCGTTCCTTTTGTTGCTTTCCTGCATAAGAAGGGTAAAATTTAGCAAAATCATAACTGCAAATAATTCCTACATTTCTTACCATAATTCCTCAATATATTAGCGCATTAAGCTATGGAAAAGATAAGAATCAAGGAAAAAGATGATGAGATTAATAGTAAATACATACCCATTTTGTAACTTAACATACTCCCCTGCTTACCCTATTTCATGGCCTCATGAAAAGCAAGTAATTTGTATGCAGAGTAGTTAAAGAGTAGGCTAGAGAAGGAATGTCGAAAAGTGGTCTATAACCATGATTCTGGGCCAAGAGCTCAAAGGCGGGCCCTTCCTTCCCTTCAGGCAATTCGTATATAGCCCGATAACCTTCAGGAGGATACCAAATGATGGGGCTACGAAACCGACATCCTAACCAATAAGGTCCTTCTCTCAAAATGAGATTGCTATAAGTGACAAAACGGTCTGCAGCTGTTTTAAAATTTTTGTAATTAAATGGCTCTCTATCCTGTACACTACTAGTGGAGACTACCCACCTGAGCTTGGATGCAGCCAAAGAACTTTCTTGAATGGAGAGGAAGTATGCTACTCCATTCTGTACAATGTCCTTCTAAATAGGCCCTAAAATTTTCATCATCCCTTCCTTTGTCATCAGACTCTTATGGTTGGCAAGCATTTGTAAAGGGTGCTTAGGTTCACTTCTTACCCAAAGATCCAATCTATGCTCTTGTCTTTGGAATGCGTTATGAGCTTTGAACCATTTAAGTTGATTGACTACAAATGAGATAAAGGCTTGGAATTGAGCATCTCCCACAAAAGGGTTAGGGTTTTTTTCCACCTCATCCTCTAATACAAAATTGTGTAGATAAAATTCACAAAGAAGCCTTTAAACTTTTACCCCATGCTGTTTGCAACAATTTATAAAATCTTCAATTGTTTTTAATTCGATTGGTTTTTGAGCTCTCATGGATTTAATTTTCAACAGCAAGTATTGTTCTAACAAAAACAAGGCATAATTAGTGGCGGGAGCCCTGCATGCCAAGACATCTGTATATAACGAGCAGATGGTGTCTGTCCAAGCTATGACCCTATCTAATCTGAGCTTGATTCTCTCAATTTTTTCTTCTGCTTTTCTATATTTATCGAAGGTCTCACTCTCTATTTCATTCATTTCTCGAAGCTACCTGTGCAACTCTTGGTACTTTTGCTGGGAAACATTTTCTTGTTCAAGTCATTCTAATGTGAGCCAAGCCTGTGCTAATTCTTCCTGAAGATTCAATATAATGGGGTCATTGTGTGTCATGACATATTTGGCTTAAATTCTTGTCTAAGTACTTCTACTATGAGAAGGGATGCCTTCAGTTTGTATTTATTTATTATGGGAGGTCCAAACCTCCATCTAAGTAGCCATGATGTAGGAGGGTACATCCTCCATCTAGGTAGTTATGTTGTAATAGGATACATCCTCTGTCTCGGTAGCCACTTCTACTAGAATTGCATGCTGTTCCTTTTGAGTGATAACAGGTTGAGTGGGTATGGGCTCAATTTGAGTCCCTGTAGCCCTCCCTTCATATGATTCTGTTTGTACAGACATGTTTGCTATCTCTCAGGTTTTGTCCGAGACCTTTCCCGCTGTGATTTCCTTTATTTTTCTTCTGAGCCTTTTTACTGTTTTGCGAAGCTTCTGCTGTTCTTTCCTAAGCTTTTTCAATTTATCTCTATACTTTTTCGGAGGAGCGACTGTTCTGCTAACAGTCTCGTTAATAGCTTCTTCTTCTAAAGAGCCTGGTTGCTCATCATGGCTCTGATTTAAAAGGACTGTGTCTCCAGATTGGTTATCAGTTTCCTGAATTATTTTGGCTTCTTCTTCTTGGCCTATGTTTTCAGTGCTTAGGCCTACCTAGCTGGTTTCTACTGGAGGCGTGTCACCAAATAGGTTCCCTTCTTCTTGAATGGCCTCTGCATCAGTTTCTGATTCATGGCTTGCATCTTTTAAGGGAGATAGAATTATGGTGTCACCATCATTCTTAAGAGATTGGGTTACTCCAAAATTAAGATTGAGTGGGCTTTCAGGCTGCATGTAATCATTCATGTTGGCCAGGACCTGGGCCAATTCAAAATCATGCAACAAGTCACCTTGGGGACTCGTGCTTGGTGTGGAGGGAAGTCCCAATTCATTTGTTTGTTCATCTCCAGAACGTCATGTTTCTTCCTCATGGTCTGATTCAAGTTATCCTGTCCTTCTAGCTGCAAGTATTGTTCACTTGCTGGGCTGGATAATTCTATGGGTTGAATGCGACTGCCTTGAGGATTTTCGGGCGCTCCTAATTTTGACCTCAGCCTTGTGGATCGTCTACGCTTTTGAGGTATGTCCCTTGCAAGGGTAGTCCTCTTCCTTTTTGGAACAAGGTTAGGTGCAGGCAAGGCTAAACCTCCTTTGAGAGCTAATATTAGTTCATCCCAACTTGATTGTTGTTGGGTGAGGTTATAGCTACCTATTAGCCCAATCAAACAGTGGTGGCTTACTATGGTTTCTATGTGTTGGGACTGTCTTAGCCTCTCAGCGGTGTCATGCAGTAAAGAATTCAATAATGTAGGTAAATTTACAGAGCACTTTCATTTCAGAACTGCTAAGAGTTTGAGTTGACGGGGCCTTACCACGTCTTTGCACCCGTTGCATGTAATGTAGTTCTAGACGATCCTTGCTAGTTCTCCCTGTGGTTCTCCAAGTGAATATGGCCGAACACCTTTTCCCTTTTTGATCAGCTCCTATCCTTCATCCCTGAAAGCCTCAATAATGTCGTGCATCTTCAACCGCTTACTAGCCCACACTAGTCCTTCTACCAGTAACTCAGATACTTCTACTATCACAGCGTCTGATATTGTGATTTACCTACCCCTTACCATGGATTGTCCATTCTATAGATTTCGTAAGAATTTGATGGCAATTTCCTCATTGGGTGGTTGAAATCTCATAAAGTATGTCATCCGCCCAGCTCAAGCTAAAATTTCCCTGGATTCATCAAAAACAGCCAATATTAGAGGTTCTCTATGCAATTTTCTTCCTCCCATGATGCTTGAATTTTGCAAACAATTAGTGTAGCAAAGATAGCATAGAAACGAATAGAGCTGAGTGATGGAACAAGAAATGGTTGTAATGGTTCTATCAAGTGATATTTTATAAATATAAATACCATTATTGAGGACTGTTATCATACCACATGCTCTGTGATCATGGAATGTCATATCATTCTGTAAAATCCAATGAAAAAATGACAATGCATTCATACGTACAATGGAGGTCCCCGCCCCCCTTCGAAATAATAGGTCGCCTATGACCGAATGATTGAAAGGGTAAAGCACTGGAAAAGAAGTACAGGGGTGATGGATTGGCAAGGTACGCTTATACATGAAAGGATCATAAAGGATATTGGAGTGGTGAAATCAAGGCTTGTACAGAGAATTATCAGTAAGTGATAGGCTATCGTGATGTGATATAATAAAGAAAAAGGGATAGCTTGCGTAATAAATAGTACTTTACTACAATTATTCCACTTGAAACTGTTGTGATTGATTTAAAAATTACTCATGCATAAAGTTTCAAGGTAAGTTAGGGACATAATCTCTCCGTAAAAACATAAGAAGAGGGTATTATAATAGTTATTGATGTAAAATAAAGCTTCAATACCATCATCAGAGCTTCTGTTGCCTACAAGCACCCATAGCCTCAACAGAGTTGCTTTCTAACCCTTGGGAACCATGTTCCTCTATGTATAATTGAGGAAGTGTCTTATGATGTCCATAGTAGAGACCAATGTGCTGGTTTGGTAACGAAGTGAACACATTTCCATTCACTATGAAGTAGCGAAAGTGGTTAGGCTGACTCATGATGAGACCTCCTATTTCCAAGGAATTTTTTTGTTTATGCATCCATTGGATCATATCCCTTGTGTGGTGGCCATAGTGGGAATGCCACTTCACTCCTTCCTTATGATCATGGTAGGCTAGCTCGTGCTGAGACCCCCTATCCTCCATCTGTGGAAAAGAATAATAAAATTGTTAATGAATATATATTGTTATTATTATTATTTATTTATTTTCATTTTTTTTAAATAGTCCCTATTTTATACATAGAGGGTGGCTCATCACTCCTTAAGAGTAGGGATGGTGGAAGAAGTTTGACATACCAATATAAAAAATATACCCATAATCTTATTGATAATACAGAGAGAGAGTTATACAGGAAAAGGGGGAACCAACATGGTAAAGATAATCAATCAGTTTGGTTTATAGTGGAAATGAGGACAGTGAAGTGATATAGATAACTATTTCCTTTCCTTTTTTGATCATCACAAAGAAATCTTGTTAAAGATGATAGTATTCAAGGTATTTTCCTGTTCCACTAGACTCTATATTTGTTATCCTTAAATATGTATTGTACCTTTCATGCCAGTAAGAGGATCATAAAGAGTGAAACTGGGATGGTCTAGGGATGATTATGCAAGGAAAAGAAAGAGGATGTTCTCAAAAGTATTCACAAAGTAATGTTCCTTGAAGGGAATGGCGAAAGAAAAACCCACACAAAATGTGTTGTTCCTTATAAGGGACAACAGTTGTTCCCTGCAAGGAACAACAAAGAAAAAATCACAAAAAATGTGTTGTTCCTTATAGGGAACACCAGTTGTTCCTTGTAGAGAACAGCAAAGAAAATAGTCACAAAACGATGATGTTCCCTGTAGGGAATACATACTAAAATTGTTGTTCCATACAAGGAACAACAGTTGTACCCTGTAGGGAACAACAAGGCAAAACATGCTAAAAAAAATTTTCCCTATAAGGAATAGCAGTTGTTCCCTATAGAGAACAGCAAATAAAATTGCACGCAAAAATTTTGATATTCGTTAGAGGGAATAGCAGCTATTCCCTATAGGGAACAGCAGTTGTTCCCTATAGGGAACAGTAGTTGTTCCCTGTAGGGAACAGAAAAGTAAAATACACACAAAAAATGTTGTTCCATGTAGGGAATAGCAAAAGAAATGCATGCCAGAATTGTTGTTCCTTAGAGGGAATAGCAGTTTTTCCCTCTAGGGAACAGTAGTTGTTCTCTATAGTGAACAACAAAGCAAAATTCACATGAAAATACTTGTTCCCTGTACGGAACAGCAAAGCGAAATACACATAAAAATTGTTGTTCCTTGTAGGGAACAACAGTTATTCCCTGTAGGGAACAGCAAAGCAAAATGCACGCAGAAATCATTGTTCCCTATAGGGAATAGAATTTGTTCCCTGTAGGGAATAGCAAGGGAAAATACACATGAAATTTTTTGTTCCCTGGAGGGAGCAAAAGTTGTTCCCTATAAGGAACAATAAAAGAAAAATAGAGAAAAGATTGATATACAATCTATTATTCAAGCAAATCCAATCAAATAAAAAGGAAAATTTATGTACAGGTTTCAAAAAAAGTAAATTCTTCACTGGATTGGTGTTGTGGAAGGGTTTTCCTCCTCATCAAGAATTTGTATTGTGGAATCTTCCCATAACTGCTGGCAAAAGGATTCACTTGTAAGCGGTTTGTGATAGAGGCATACTCGATGTCCATTCTCTTTAAAAGAGTAGCTTGACCCATCAATGGTGGCTAATGTAAGCGTGCCATTATCATGCCCCTGTTGTATCTCATAGGGGCCTAACCATCTAGTTTGGAGTTTGCCCAAGAAATCCTAGAACCTAGAATCATACAGAAGTGCCCAATCACCTTCATGGAAGATCTTCTTCTTGATGAGGACATCATGCCATTTCGCTCATTGTTGTTGGATCAGTGCAATATGTTGAAGAGCTAATAGCCGGATTTCATCCAATTCATTGATTTGATGTAGTCTATTAATCTATGCTTCATTAATATCCAAGCCTACTTCTTGAGCTATCCTCAATGTCTGAATTTCAAATTCTATTGGGAAGATAGGTTCTTTTCCAAACACTAGCTAATATGGGGAGTATCCTGTGGTATTTATCCATGTTGTGAGATATGCCCACAAGGCTTCTAGCAATTGGGTAGCCCAATCACATCTATGTGATGCGACTGTCTTTGTTAGTATAGCCTCGATTACTTTATTGGTACTTTCTACCTGGCCGTTTGCCTGTGGGTGGTATGGAGATGTGATTTTGTGCATGATATGATGATTTTTAATGTATCAGCAATCTTATGGCCTAAAAATTATGGCACTCCATCCATGATTATTTCTCTAGGCAAGCCATACCGCACGAAAATTTGGAAAAGAAAGTGGATTACTGAGTCCTCTATTGCCTTGGCAATGCTTCTGCCTCCACCCATTTAGTCACATATTTTGTTTCAACTAGTGTATATGTCATTTGATTAGATGATGGGTTTATTGGGCTAATAAAATCTAACGCCCAGCGTTTAAAAGGTTCAATGACTAACTGTGGATGCAGGGGCATCTCGTTAGACTATCCAGGGCAGCCCATTCTTTGGTAGCTATCGCATGCCGGAACAAACTTCTTGGCATCCTTAAAAATGGTAGGCTAATAATATCCCATCTGTAAGACTTTGTGACCAGTCTTGCGGTCTAAAAAATGTCCACTGAAAGGTCTATCGTTGCAAGCTTTTAGGATGTCAAATATTTCATCTTCCTTGACACCTTCAGATATGCATATCGACTCCTGTGTGAAAGAGGTATCCTCCGATCCAGGAAAACCAAGTGTTGCATTGTATTATCAGTTTTATTTCACTGGGCATCAGGTGCTTGGGTAATTTTCCCACTGCTAGGTAGTTTGCAACATCTACATTCCACAGTGTTTTCATGGTTACAGCAAATAAGTGCTCATCAGGGAACTGGTCTTCTACTGTTGCTGAGTCATCTGTCTTTGGCACAGTGAGAGGAAGTCTGCCACCGAATTTTCCTTTCCTGGTCGATCCTTGAT
The DNA here is from genome assembly GCA_031772625.1 of Pinus tabuliformis. Lineage (NCBI taxonomy): Eukaryota > Viridiplantae > Streptophyta > Pinopsida > Pinales > Pinaceae > Pinus > Pinus tabuliformis. The sequence continues at coordinate 199,407,755 of CM062815.1, read as the reverse complement.
TGTTATGTTGAATTCTTGCAAAAGGATCAACCATCGTGTCGCTCTTCCACTCGTAATAGAATTACTAGCTAAATATTTAATAGCAGAGTGGTCAATATACAAAACCCCAGTGTATCCTGTTATATAGTGTCTGAATTTGTTAATAGCATAGATTACAGCCAGAAATTCTTTCTCGGTCACAGTGTAATTCAACTCAACAAGAGTTAAATTTTTGCTGATGTAGTATATTGCGTAAGGTTTCTTATCTTCCTCTTGGCTGAGAACTACTCCAATGGTTGTATCTGATCCACTGAATGAAATCTGAAATGGAAAATCCCAGTTCGGGCCCCATAATACTGGGGTTGTTGATACTAGCCATTTTAAATCTTCAAAAGCAATGTCACATTTGTCAATCCATATGAAATCAATATTTCCTATTAATGCATATAATGGTGCAGCAATTTGGGAGAAATTCTTTATAAATCTTCTATAATATCCAGAAAATCCCAAAAAACTACGTACCTCAGTTTGTGTGCAGGGGGTAGGTATTAAGAGGATTATCTGAATTTTTGTTGGATCTACCTAAATTCTAGCTGCTGAGATGTAGTGACCCAGGATGAGGCCCTTGGTCATGATCATGTGGAATTTCTCATGGCTTAAGCAGAGCCTAGTAGCAATCCATCTTTGCAGAACTTTCTCTAGCGTCTTTAATGCCGGCTCAAAGTCATCTCCATAGAGTGTAAATTCATCCATGTACACCTCGAGTCCCTCGTTTATCAAGTTTGAAAAAATGCTAAGTATGACTCTCTGGAATGTGATAGGTGTGTTGCACAGTCCAAAAGGTAAGAACCTGTAAGCAAATGTCCCCCAGGGGCAGGTGAAGCTAGTCTTATCCTGGTCTTCAGGGGCAATTTGGATTTGATTGTAGCTATTCAAGTCGTCTAGGAAAGAGAAGAATTTTTTCCTGCGAATGTGTCCAAATGATCTTTTTGGGTTTCTTTATTAAGCTCTCTATAATTGACATATATATGCCACTTTCCATTATTTTTAAGCACCACACCTAATGGAGAAACCCATCTGCTATCAGATATAGGATAGATGAAATTTACATCTAACAGTTTTTGTAATTCATCTTTAACAACATCTTTAAGGTGAGGGTTTAACCTCCATTGAGGTTGACGAATGGGCCTCGCATCTTTCTCTGTATAGATGTGGTGCATGCATAATTGGGTATCAATGCCTTTCATATCTGGGTAAACCCAAGCGAAAGCCTCTTTATATTTTCTAAGGAGTTGAACAAACCTCTACTCTTGGTCATCAGTCAGGTTTTTATTAATGTTTAGGACTTTCCCTAACTCAATTTCAATGGGTTTACTGTTATAAACAGTGGTTGTTGGTATTGTCTAGTCATTAATATCTTTTAAGGGATCTTCTTCAATTTCGTTATCCAGTGCTACCTCGATCATGTGACATTTTAGATTGGATATGGAACCTAATTGGTTAATGTAAGTGCTAATGATGTCATCTTCTATTCGATTCTTAAATTTGAGAGCCACTTCTACGGTTAGCAGTGATCGAATGTTTTTAGTTAAATATGATACAGGTTGTTTTCTAGGTTTTATTATTGTTAGGCTTGCCTGAGTGGGAGGATATAAAATTACATTCTTCACATTACTCCCTCTTGCTATAGTCATACTGCCTGTTCGACGACTTATGTAAGCATCTTTGATTGCTATCCAAGGTCTTCGTAGAATTAGGGGATGTCCATCTAGCTGGTTTCTAGGATTAATAATTAAGAAATATGTTGGGTATTCCCAGGAATCTACAGACACCATTACATCCTGTAATGTTCCTTCTGGTTTGACAACTGATCGACAGGAAGTTCCAACAAGGTCGTAGTTGGATCCAAGGCTGTAATGCCAAGTTTTTGACAGGTTGTTGTTGTGACAATATTAATGGCTGCTCCTAGATAAACTAGTGCATTGGGGAAGGAACATCCATTTATTTGTACTATGACCATAGGGTTTCCTAGGTCCTCATATTTCACCGGTGTTTCTCTGCCTGACAATAAATCGAACAAATTTTTGACTACGTGGATAGTTGGGGTTGTTTTTATTTTCCTCTTAGGATTTTTAGTACACAATTCCTTAATAGATTTTATTTAAATTGGAATGTCCTGAATAGCTTGGAGGAGAGGTATTTTTACACCAAGATTTCTTAATTCTCCTAGAAGATTAAAATTAGGATATTCTATTGGGCAGGGTATAATCAATCTCTCTGGGAATGGTGGAGAAGAGGTAATAGTTTGATCGTGGCTTTTCTATTTAGTTGTATTCTCCATTTGAGGTGTTTGTTCTATAGGTAATGGATATTCTATTTGTATGTTTTTATCCCCCTCTAACTCAATTATCCGTCTAGACCTTAATTTGAGTTCATTACACTCCCTCAACTCAATTTCTAGCTTTGGTCCTTCAATAATTTGTACAGATTAGATGGGTCTATTGTTGGGATTTGGGTTGGGCTGGGCTGGGAGCTGTGGATGTAGATTGGGTTGAGGGTTCTGTTGCAATGTGTAAGGTGTTGGTAGTGTAGGTTGAGGCAAGGGGATTGTTTCTGTGGGCTGTTTTGTAGGTCTTTGCCAGCTTGACTGCCAGTTCTGGTTCTGTGAAGTGGAGGGTGGCTATTGGGATCAATATGTATTATTCTACCAGAATGGTGGGAAGTAAGAGGAATTTGGCCAACTATTGTTTTGATTTGATTGATTGGACCAAGGTGGCATAGAGAATGGTTTCTGTGACCAATTAGGGAAAGGTGGCTAGTTTTACCATGTAGCTCCTATGTATTGTTAAGAATTATATTGCTAGGGCTGAAAGAAAGAAGATGGGTTAGTAGGCGTACTTATTTGCCGTGCTTGCCATTGGCGACGCTAATTAGTAGGTAGACTGGTTCTATTTCTTCCTCTGCCTCCTTAAAGACTGCTTTTAACCCAAGTGATGGGAAGTTTTCTATGGCATGATCTTTAGTGCATATGGCACAAGTCTGTAACATATCCAGCGAGCATTCTTTATGACTATGCTTCTTCCTGCATCGAGGGCAAAATATCACCAAGTTCTATTTTGCTTCAGCCTACTTCTACTTGGCTTGCATGTTGTCTAATTGTGTCATCAAAGTTCCCAAGATATCTGTTTTGAAATCCTCCAGTAGGTTGCCAATTTCTACACGAGTAATGCTTCCGCTAGAGATTTTGTTGTCCCTAGTGGTCATATCGCGTTCTACTGGTTTCAATCTCGTACTGACTCTTGAGCACCTGATACACAAATTAATAATGTTAGCATAGTCTTCTTGATATATATCACCTTTACTAATATTTAATGTCTTTGTCCATTGGTCTCTCATCCCTTTAATTAGTGTATATTTTAGCACATTATCAGGCAAAGGAAGATTTGCATAGGGAGACCTTTGGAGGTTATATTGAAAACGCTCCACATACTCCTCTAACGTTTCACTAGGTCTTGCTACCATTTGGAATATTTCATCTTTTAGTTCCCTAGATCTACAATAGTCCTGATATTTTTTAAGGAAAGCAGTGTTCATTCGATGCCAGTCATTTATGGTGCCCCACCTAGTCCCATAAACCAACACAAGGCTGCTCCTTTTAACATAGAGGGAAACAGCTTTAGTTTCTAGGGGTCGGTGGTGTAATCATAACCCCGACATAATACATCAAATTCAAACAAAAATGCATCTGGATCCTCTGATGTGAGTCCATGAAAGGTGGGAATATTTTGCAGAGGGATAGCTTTCATGGGTGCGTTGACAGCTGTGTCAACAATGGGATACTATAATGTAGAGGTCTGGGGTGCTTGTGGATTATTGGCCATTTGATCAAATACATGCTAGTACCCTTTTGGGATCTTTGGAGCTAGAGAGTTATTCCTAGGATGTCTAGAAGGGGTGGAAATGATCTTAACAGCACTCCCTTGGTCTGGGATACTGGGTGTCCTTTCCTCAATTACTACGTGAGGGGATCTTGGTTCCTCTGTTTCCCTTGTTTCTCCTCCTCCTTCATGAATATTATAAGAATTCCCTTCTTATGAGGAAATTGGGTGCGAATTTTCAATTTCTTGAAAACTCTGCTTAGTTCCTTCTATTTTACTGTGGACCTCATTGTAGGCTACAGATGGTGAGCCTATGGCCCAAAGGGAGACAGTAGGTTGTCTAGAAGAAATGGTTCGGGAACTTACTGATGGATGAGATTCAACTTTCTTTAAGATGTCGTCGATGAATGTTGATCTTCCAAGGGACACCGATCCCTTAGATTTTTCAGGTTTGGGATGTGGAATTTGATTTTTTCAGGTCTTTTCTTCTTAGTCATTCATGTAAACAATTCAAATGTTTATCTCTACCCTAAGTTCCTAACAACTCTGTTGGAAAGTGGGTGGGGGAGCAGGCATTTTACTTGCTTTGTACGCAGGTTCTCACCTTCCGTTTTTAATACCTAGTTCTCTCTCAAAATACAAGCATCAAACACCTACTTCACTTTTCTGTAATTGTGCTAAAAAGCGGGTGGAGGAGCAAGCACTTTACTTACTCGTTATGTAGGTTCTTGCCTTCTATTTTCAACACCCAATTCTTCCTCAACAAAAATTATCGAATATACATCACTCTTTGTAAATGGCTACACTCTCCTTGGCAATGGCACCATAATGTTGGGTGATATAAGGTGCCTTTTAAAACTACTAATTATCCCACATTAATCATCAACTCAGGAAAGTCCTCTTATTTCAAGAGTGTACACAGTATGTGGCTGCAATTAATTCAAAGAGTAATGTTTCGTAAATTGTAATATAGATATTTTAATACAAGAGTAAGCAGATGCATCTAATAAACTCTAATTGCAATTATTAAAGGAAATATCAAAACTCAATCCTCTACTGAAATCAAATCTTACAGCAATTCAAGTAACAACATCATTAGCTGAGAGTACAGTAGCAGTAACTCATCTCTTCTTAACTGATTTAATCTAAATCAAACTCAATCTCCATTGAACAATCCAAATAGAAATGATATCAATCCAAGAGTCCAATAGAGATAATTAAACTCTTTACAGTTGATTAAATCAATCTGAATACTTATCTAAGTAACTTAATCTACAACGAAGGTAAATTGAATCAAACAATGGTGCTGTAAATCATATAAAGCAAAGATATTCCTTCAATACAGGAAAACAATAAATAGCGAAGGAGATAAAATCACAGAAAGCAGGAAAACTATCAAACCAATCACACTTGCGAGAATTGGAAATATATGGCACAAAGAAAGTAGTTAAATCCACCAGAGGTCGGGCCCTTAGCCGCTAGTGAACACTGCTGAGCTACTTCAGATAATGCGAAGGAACAAAAACTTCAATTATATATTAATGATCGAACTTAAGGAGCATTACAATATAGTCATGTTCTCTCAACAGCAAGAGTCTGTAATTAAAATTACAATTCGAAAAATAACAAAGATTCCCCCCTTTCTTCTTACAATCGTCATGTTTTATAATCAAAAAGGGTAAAAGATAAATGCCATCCCTTAGGATCTCCCGATATTGAGGGATTCACAACTGATTTCTAACTTTAGACATCTTTCCTATTCCACGTTGATCCCTCTGATTCGCTCTCAGCCTTGTCTGCAACCGACTCATTCCTTCCTTTGCTTGTCAGATTTTGTTGTTCAAACGTCAAGGAACAACAATCATTCCTTTTGTCACTTTCCTGCATAAGAAGGGTAAAAGTTAGATAAATCGTAACTACAAATAATTCCTTCATTTCTTACCATAATTCCTCAATCTATTAGCGCATTAAGCTATGGAAAAGATAAGAATCAAGGAAAAAGATGATGATATTAATAGTAAATACATACCCATTTTGTAACTCAACACTTGGTATATTAATTTTTATTCTGATCAACCTCTTGCATCACTAGCAGATACTAAGATGGCTTTGAACAAGGAGTTTAGCAAGCCTAAGTCTGACTACGGTCTGTAGTTAGATTTCAGGAAATCACTATGAGGGTTGATGAGATGCCTTGGGATTTAGATCAAAGGTTGAAATGTGTGATTTGAGAAGCTAACATGCAGCTCACAGATGATTAGCATCATGAATGGTTTATATCTTTGCTTCTGCCCCACCTGAGGATTGCTTTGTCACAACAAAAGATACGAACTCAGGTAGAAGCCCTAGAAATCGCGATGAGGTTGTATGCAACACCCATTCAGGATGAGACCTTGGGGGTACAGTATATTCACTACCAGTTACAGAACCTGTGCCTGGAATTGTAGAGCTTGAAGAAGGACAAGGAAACTAAACCAGAGGTGCACACAGAAGTCTAGTGTCTGAAGTGTAAGATCTAGGGGCATGATAAAGACCACTATCCCGTATTCACGAATTATATTACAGGAGGGGGGCCAATTTCCCTGAGGCCAGAAGCTCCAACAAGGCCGATTGTGGGGGTTGTGCTATGGTGTGCTATTTGTCAAGTTGCTAGACAACATGCGACAGATAACTATCATTTGCTTCAAAAGTTCATCTAGACACCTCAGCACTTGTTTTATAACTTCTACAAATCTGTGGGCCATGATGAGCGCCACTGCTGCAGCTACGATTTGATGATGGAAAGAAGACCTACATACCGGACGCAAGAAGAAACTTGGCCTCCAGATCAGGGCATCAGAGGAACGTGTGGAGGATATCAAGGACAAGGATGAGGCCGAGGAGGAGTAGGGCCTGGTAGAGGGCGAGGACATGTTATTTGTTACAACTATAGAACACTAGGGCACTACACGCAGGAGTGTTATAATGAGACACGCCCATCATGTCAATACTCCAGCCAGTTTGACCACAATATAGAAGAATGCACGGTGCTGATAGCAAATATGTAGGGGAAGAAGGTGCAGCCTCAACAACCTATGCAGAGCTTGAAAATGATGATATATGAGCCCCGCGAGTAGGATCAGAGCATGAATATAGTGCTAAGAAGTGGAACAACAATTGGAGATGATAAAGGAAAACAACCTGAAGAGGACAGATGAGTATGTAAGGCCCTAGAAAAGGAAGTTGGTTTTGATCTAGAGCATGCAAAGGAAACATTTATGGAAGCCAAGAAGAGCTTCGCTAAGGCCTCCACTTTCAGAAGCCAGAAAAAGGTACAAGAAACTAGCATGACTACAGAGGTTGATCCCTCTATCCTTACCACGTTCTTGGAGACCTGCATGAAACTACTACGTGGTAGCAAAGTTGTGAAAGGCCTGCAAGAGTTAATAAAAAAATGCACTGGAAAAGAGAATGCCCCTATGGACACTACGTAGTTAGAAAACTTAGCAAACATAAGGCAAGAACAGGGCGTGAGATGAGGCTTACCGTGAAGATAGGAGATTATGAGATGGATTAGGTCATCTTGGATCTGGGGTCCGATGCTAACATTTTTCCAAAACAAACATGGGAAAGAATGGGAAGACTTGTGCTACAGTGGTGTCTGATTCAGCTCAGAATGGTGAACTAGTAGAAGATCATACCTATGTGATGATTATATGGAATAAAAGTTGATATAAAAGGTGTGAGCGTGATGGTTGACTTTGAGGTGATAAAGATCATTGATGATAGTAATCCATACCCTGTGCTCCTAGGAATTGACTAGGCCATTGACATGAATGGGGTCATTAACTTGAAGAAGAGGAAAATGTCATTTGAAAGGAAATCGCTTCGGGTTGTAGTGCCGTTGGACTTTGCATAAGGGGAGCACTACACTGAACTAGTCCACGACTATGAAGAAAGTGATGATGAACTGCATCAGATCTACAAAATAATAGTGCGAGACTAGGACTGGATCAATCTGACTGCACATGGATAGATTGCATGGGACCATAGTGTTCCTACACCTCTGATTTAGATAAAGAGTTGGAGCATTGGAAGAATTGGTTGCATGAAGTATCTACACTACACAGCAACATGATGACTAAATCGTTGCATTGTGTCTCGTCAAAGGTAAGAAACTTACCCTATTATGATGGTTTGATAGATGTGGATAAGTTTTTGGATGCATTTGAGCGTGAAGTCTGTAAGCATCACCGCTTCCAAGCATTAGATTTGGCACTGCGCGTTACACCCGCACAATGGTTGGGTACGCACAAGGATAGCGTTGATGGATGACAGGATTACAAAATAATTATGAGGCTATGGTTTAGGTGTCCTAACACTAGATTGATGGAGAAATATAGTGGGAAGGATGATCCCCATGATCACCTAGAGAAATGGACTAAAGCTTATGGAACAGAGCCGCAACTATAGTGAGTACACTTATTTTTCCATACGTTGGACACAATTCCCGTGAACTAGTATTTGGAAACAGAGTTCTGCCACGGCACTATGGAGTGGGCTATGTTGAGGGAAGGGCTCCTATTGACCTTCATTTTTGAAGACGACTTCATGAGCATCGATGAAGCTCTACAGGAGATTACGGTAGTTATCTTCATAACACCGCAAGAACCTTTAGAATGGGTCGAGCTAGATTGGAGCACCCAGCTGCACCATGCACTAGAATGTTATAACGTGGCCACTAAAGAGGAGGACAAAGATCCAAGAAATATTAACATTCCAGAAGTTGAAGGACATCACAAATGTGAGGGCTCACAAATAGACAAATTGGACATCACCATACCATTGAAGACAAAGCAGGTAGACATTGGGACTGAACCAAAACCGAAGTTTGCAAAGATTGGAGATTATTGGGATGATGCTACTATGGATAAGGTTGTTGAGTCACTCCATGAATATCAGGGTCTATTCCCTACCAACTTTTTAGATTTCAAGGGCATAGTAGGAGACTTGGGTGTTTTGAAAATCACTCTGAATCTGGACGTGAAGCCTGTTAAACAAATGTCGTATCACCTTAATCCTAAATACAAGGAAAAGGTTCACTTAGAGTTGGATAAGATGTTGGAAGCAGACATCATAGAACTAGTTGAAGAATCTGATTGGGTGAGGCCAATGGTGGTTCAGGAGAAGAAGAAGAAGAAGGGAGAGATAAGGATTTGCATAGATCTACAGAAGCTTAATGATGCCTGTGTCCATGATCCATACCCGACGTCTTTCAACGATGAAGTATTAGACAATGAGGCTGGTCATAGAAGGCCCAACTACAGAGAAGTTAGTAGAAGAGGTCAAGCAGGCAAGCACGTAGAGCATTATCAAGGTTACAGTAGTTTAGGTGGAGCTAGGAGATCTTCGCATCAAGATCGCAACACCAATTGAGCGACTTGAGGGCGAGTCATGATCTTTGTGTTGGGGGCCTGTTGAGATGGGGTCCCCTGGGTCAATTTTGGGATTAAGATAACCCAAGTTTTGATGTATTTTTTGTAAGTAATGTAAAGTCTCCGCGATTTGTGGATGTGGAGTGCGTAGATGGTTAGGATTCAAAGGGGTTTTAGCCCCTTGTTTACGTAAAGTTTGAGTTGGCTTTGAGACCCACCTATGGTCCGGGGACCATGGGATTGTATGTAAAAGGCTATAAGTAGGTGTGTCTTAGAGATTATAAGGTAGATAAGTAAGAGATAATCATGGAAGTAATGGGTCAATAGAAGAGAATTCTTAGCATGGAGAAGTGGGTCAAATAGGAGAGAAAGGCTCTACAGCTGGGTGTGCAGGGGCCTAGGTAGAGTCCATAGCTGAGTGTGCAGACCCATGCAACTGAGTTCACAGGGTAGTTTTGAGTCTGTAAAGTTGAATTGAATATAAATAAAGAAAGTTATTGAAAATATACTATGTATATCTATTTATCTTTGTTTACTTCTTTTCATGATATATGCTGTGGATGAATAATGTGTTTATGAAATATTGATCTAATGATGCACGATTATAGTGAATAACTATTAGCTGATGTATGCAAGCATGATTATATAACTTCGTGAAGACTAATTTAGGGCTGCTCTCTAATGCACGTAAGTAGATAAATTAACTGTTAAGGGTTCGTCAAGACGGGTCGTAGACCTTCGTGGAGGTCTAAAGACTATTTGAATAGAGTTGCAGTATGAAGCGCTAAGATCTTATCAAACTATGCAAAGGTAGATCTGAGGTGCTAAAAGACATCACACTCGTTTCTGGATGCCGAAACTTGGTTCTTGCATGGCCCCATACTACTTCGGTGAGACTATAGCCTGCGCTATGCGAGTTGTTGCCGAAAGGGCCAGTAGTGGGATTCGTTGGTTGGCGCAACTAACTCTGAACCTCGGTCAGGACCCCTTAAGCGAATAGATTATTTGAATTGTTTAAGACTCACATCTTTAAAGGTTAAGTAGATCTTATTTAGTGTCTTATGAATATGTGGAGTCCTCAAGATCAACACTTATTGTTTAAGGGAGAAATTTCACAGTTAGAGGTTGAGGATATATAATTTCTTAGTAGATTTTCAAGGCAAGGTACCTTGAAAATAATGGTCGATGGGAAGAGTATGGTAGAGGAGAGCATAGATAAATATGGGGTGTGATATTGTGGGCCACGTGCATGCAAGGGTGGTAGAAAAATACCCATTAGAGAAGTGCCTAACCTCACCATTCACACTATCCTCTTTACCATTACCTAGGTAGTAGGCTCCATAGGGCCTCATTTAGACTTTCAGGCATATATGGATATAGCTATATGGTGTTTACAACCTACAATATTCAACTAGTGTGAGAGTGTGTTGGCCAATATGAAGGATCGAAGCACCTGTTGCAGAATAGGAAAGCAAAAGCAATTTGGCTTTGGAAGCAATATGGTGTCATTATTTATATAGTGGATTCCTATGTTAAGACTAAGTGTATCATACGCTTATCCATTCCTAGTGGATCCATGCATCATGTGATGGAATAAGCTCATGAGTAGGATAGGGGGTGGACATGTTCAATAATGGTTTAACCATGGGTTTTTCAGATGGTACAATGATCATATTATTGTCATCAATGAGTATGATTATGAAATTACTATCTCTATTAATGAACAAGATCTATTCCTACCTCCCAGCATGCACTGGGGTGCACTTGGTAAGTAGTTTTGGATTTCTTTTAATAATTAACTATTTTTGGTTTTTTCAAATTTGTAATTTTTTGGTTTTTTTATACATATCCATTAATACTTAATTTGTTTGATATTCATATGTGGGACAATATTGACCCTAGGTCAATCACCGTTACACTATCAAGGAATAGCTACAACACAAATTAGGTGAAAATAATCCAACGAGGAGGAATGCAAGGAGCACGATGACCTATGTGAGTTCATGAAAAACATGGAGGGATTGATACTAGCGATACATCCTTTGTAAATCGATGAGATCCCCCCAAACCTATATAGGAACACTGCTAAGGTCCAATCATCTTATCATTGAGGGCCCCTTTATCTTATAGTTGTGCCATGTTGTGCTACTGACAACATGGCGAGGATTAACTTCTTAGTGTATTGTTACTGGGATGAAATTTTTCGGCATATGTAGTGACTTACGAGCCTCGGCCTCAGATGCTACATTTTGATGGATGTGTAAATAATTGTATTCAGTTGCACAAGAAAGAAATGAATCTCATCCATTCTCAAGCACTCATGTGTTTATCCCCTTGACATATCTTGCATTGGAATTTGACCTTTTGGTGACACTCATTTGTGCCTCCACCATGCTTGGATTGAGATTATTTAGTCTCTTAAGTAGGTTTAGAAGTTTTTTTTCTTGTCTTTCTTATTATTCTTGCTAGGTTGTTGAGAATTCTTGGTTTCCTAGTTTCTATAGAGATGTGGCCTGTTGAGAGCTAGTGTTGTAGGGAAAAGTATCCGACTCGGATGACCCTATCCCACTCTAAGGGTGATAGTACCTTAGCAACAACTGTAAAACAAACTACTTAAGGTTTACTTCTTTATGAAAGCAAAAGAGAATGGAGAAATGCACTAACCGTTGCCTTGCGCTTAATGTCGAATCCAAACTCTTCTCTTTGGCTGCTTGCTCCCATCTCCTTGCTCTTTTGCTGGCCCAGCTACAATGAGATCCTGCAAAATAACAAAGAAGGAAACTACAAGAAGCATGCAATCATAACTGGTTCAAGGATTAGTGTAAACCAAACATGCAATTATCACAATATATTATTGAAACAAGAGCACATAGAAGAACCTCAATAGCTTTTATTAATGAAGAAGTAAAGGTTCTGAGAGTATTACAACCATTGAAGGCTCCAATCCAGCAACACCTCCCAGCAGAAAGAATTTCTCCTCTTCACCTCTCTCAAACAATCACCCAATAGCTATATAGTGAAACCAACAGCATATCATTACTTTGCACCAAATTCCCTCCTCTTGAGCTCATAGGAGAGAGCTCAATATATAGATGAATTGAGAAAGGATGAGTCAGCTTGCAACTGATGTGTAGCTGCCTTGTGTCCTCTCTCTCTTCAGTTAATCTTTAGTTGATCTTCAGTTCTTGAGTCCACTTGGAGAACCTTGCTTCCACTTGGAGAAACAGAGCCTCTGACTCATCACAAGGCGAAATACCTGATCCAAGTGTCATTTTTGGAAGATTCCAGAGCAATGACTCAGTGTGCCACTTGTCCCATCCCGCTCAGCGCAGGTGGCCTTTGTCCCACTTGCTTTGCAACGCAGGTACACCATGGAGCAACTGAGTTTCAGCGCAGAAACCTAGTGGAGCACCTGCTTTGATTTCAGGATTGCTTGTTTTTGAGTGTTTTCAGGTGGAGAACTGATCTGAGAGCTGTTGGTTTGCTGACCTTGTTCCTCTAGGGGTAGGAACATCATGTTTAGGGAACTTTGGATCCCTTGGATTATTGACAATTCATGCTTGTTGCTGTAAGGCACAAAATTGTCTATAACAGATGCCCCCTAAAGTATGAGGTCGTTTATCGGGTGAAATGCTTTATTAAGAGGATCCGAAGTTCATTCAATCTGCTGAGAAGTGTCCTGTAATAAGATACAATACAATACATTATTTTTCATACATTTTCATGATCTAGCTGAGGCGGACATTCCCATGCTCAGCTTTATAAATACATTTTGGTACATAGAACAGACGATCGTCTGATTGTAGACTGATAATCCTCTGCTGAAATTATCATCCTTTGAGAAGGATGATCATCTGCTGTAATGATGTACATATCAAATGTCTTTATGTCCTGAATATATATCGCAGCCCGGATGGATGAAACTAGATCCGGGGTCTTCAATCTCTTCCGATCTTCACTCGATGTACAAGTCGATCCATGTGAGAATTTTTTGAAGTCGAACATGGAAAGACATCGCTTGATTACCGGTCAATGATGTAAACCGTTAACAAGCGCGAGAGGAATCACCGATAAGGATGATGACCCTCAAGGTACGGCAGTACAATTCACATGGTGGGAATAAAGGATTTGGCATCGACCACCATGCAAAATCTTCTGGTCGAAGGTCATTGATGTATACCTGTCGCCGGAAGTGAGAAACTTGCCATTGAGGCATGCAAGCTTCAAAGTACTGAAGGGGTTGTTCCTAGATCAACTCCTTGGATAATGAGCTGATGTCGACAAGGAACGATCCGTCAAAGGAGGGCCTTAATGAATCCCACATCAGTGACACGGAACGAAGCTAGTGATTGTGATGAGATGAAAACAAACTGTGATGTATGATTCAGGGTGGCGGTCATGAAATGGATGAAGGACAATGTATGGCAGTGGATGGGACACGGTTGACTCTTTGCAGAACCACATCTCTTGAACATATAACGACACTGATGTGATGGATTGGTAGCATTACCCCAATTGAGGATGGTGTGGCGAGGACCATGGTTATGAGACCGGTGAATGAAACAACCCAACCCGATGTGATACGGAGGACAAAGTGTCATGTTCAAGAGCGACTTGCTACCATTAATGCTGTGAGGTTCTCCCAATTTTTCCCCAGTCATTGCTGACCAGTACCTCTTTATTTTTGTCAAGCTTGAGGAGGATAACATATGCTTGTTCTATAACCTGCCCTTCGGGCAAGCCCATCGCTATGTTTTAACGAGCCTAGCGATAGGGAAACTCGTTCTCGTCTAAAGACAAGTTTGTCGCTATTTAATCATTTTAACGAGTCTAACGACAAGGAAAACTCGGTCCTTTTCATTTTTAGAGAGTCTGAAAAGGTACGAAAAGTTAACTCCAAAATTCCTTTTTCGTCTTCTAATCCCTTAAGTCCGAAAAAGTATAAAACCATACAGAAGGGATGAATTTTCGATTTCTTTAACGAGCCGAACAAAACAAGCGCTCGATCTTTTTGTGCAATAATCCCTCAGGTCCAAAAAGATTAAAATCTAGAGGAGGGATAGCTCTTCCGGTCCTTTTAACGAGCTGGAAGGCCAAAACTCGGCAATCTTTTCATATTTTACGAGTCAGTGAAAAGAGCTCAAAGAAGACTCGTCTTTTGAGGAACGAGTGATAAACAGGGATAGCAGCAGATTCCAGGTACAGGTTGGAATTTTCCAATCACGGCAGTGTCACAAGGATGGCTAAGTGAAATCACTCTTCGCAGCTATTCCTCAAAATGGGTAAACACACATATGGAGATGAACGATTGGCCAAAATGAACGGATGGAGGTGATGGCATATAAACACGACCAAGGGCTTTTAATATGGCTTTCAAAGGTTACTTTTCTCAATGGTTATTTACCGGTTCATTTTTTCTGAGTGAGCTTGAACTGCTAGGGAAAGATTGCTCACAATTTATGTTTATTTTTTAACGAGCATGAACTCTTCTAAAACTGCTCAATTCTTGCGTTTATTTTTTAACGAGCATGAACATTGCTAAAACTGCTCAATTCTTGCGTTTATTTTTTAACGAGCATGAACATTGCTAAAACTGCTCAAATTACCAGTCTTAATACAAGGGATGCCTTAGGTGAGGTAATCTTATTTAAGGAGCGATACCTCACTAATTACTCCAATTTGGCAGGTTTTAACTTTTGCCTTTCATCCTTTCTTTATGCAAGCTGGAAACGGCTAATCCTACGAGTTTAACGGGTTAGACCTACAGGTTTAAAGGGAGGACCTAAAAATTTAAAAAAATAAATAGTCGTCCCGTGCTTGCACTCCAAAAGGTTCGCATGCCCCCAAGTATAAAGTATAATTTCAAGGCTCTTCTTCTCCTCTGTCCCACCTTTGTTTTTCTACTTGTCGTCTTGCTATATTTTTAACGATACTTGTCTTCTCGTTATTTTTCGGTGCCGACGGTACTTGTCTTCCCATCAGTTCACTTTTTAATTTTTGCAAGATCGCAACAGATAAAACATTGATGTTACGGAGGAGAGGTCCTCTTACTTATTATCCGAAAAATGGTTTTTTTTGCTTCCGCAAACTAAACTCTCTTTTCGGCGATGTCTATCATTAGGTTGCTAAGGATGGTGACTACTTGTTTCAGCAATTTCATCTCTTTCTTTGGAGACTGCCCCTACTTATCCTTCAAAACATATTGTTTTAATGGGTGAGGCTTGACATTCAAAGATGGTGGCTACTTGCTGCCACAAGTGGATCTCCTCCTTAGGAGAGCCTACTTTTTTAGACAAAGGGAGCGATTCTTCCGCTTCACATAACTTTGACAAAAGAATTTTATCCTAGAACAACCCTCTCTTCCTTTTTCGGACGGGGTACGGACTAGTCCATTCTTCTGCGGAAATTAACTTTATACCCAAGGTTTTCTCTGCCCAAGGCAGGCCAGGGTGCATGCCCCCTGGGTCCCAGTTCTTTCTTTCCGAATTACTCGCATTCATCGGGAAGTAGAACCGGGGGTGGTGGCATTCCTTGAGTGAATAAACCGTTAAGGGATGGTATTTGACTATTTGCGATGCGTGATCCTGGAAATGAAAGTTGGTCTACGAGCTTGACCATTCTTCCTTCGTGCGGAAAACACATGACTCTGAAGAGGGAGGACACTATCGCCTCCATGCAATATATATAGTCTCGTCCAAGGAGTAAGTTATAAACCAAGGGTCCCTGGACGACCATGATGTTCATATGAACTGTCTTCCCTTTCAATGTAACTGGAACATTGGGGAGAATCCCTAACGGGTGACTGGTTCCTTTATCAAAACCTGATAGATTTCTCATCTCAGGTAAAAGCGCTGGGCAACCCAGTGCTTTCCAAGCAATAGAGGAAAGGATACTCACAGATGCCCCTTCATCAATGATAGTTCCAGCCATCACCATTCTGTAGATTTGGACTATGATTCTGAATGGGATACTGGCTGGTAACCGGGGTCTGCCTAGTTGATTCCAATCAAAGGATACGACTAGGTTGCTTGGTGGTGGGACCGAATATACGGCCGGATACGACCCTGACGATGTTCCTTCCTACGATAAAGGAATGGCCGCATTGCCCTGATGCTCATCAGAGTCTGTGTTGATGAAAAGAATATGGACGGTGTCATCCTTATCCTCTTCAGTGAGGGTGTCATTTGAAGATGGATCTTCAATGACGGAGTCATTGGAGGATGAAACCTCTGAAGGAAGAACCGGATCAACTGTTGTTTCGACCTTTAGACTTTCGTCTGGTCTGGATTCAGTAGGTTCATTCTCAATGACCGACACTTCAGCCGACCACTTGAGCGGGTCAGCTGGATTTTCAACTATCGAGGGATTAGGCGCGAGTTTTTGGTATCCAGGAGGAAGTCGTAACGGTGAAACCGGACGATCTTCCAAAACTCTCTTTGCCTCATCTAAGAATGGACATCGGTGGATGGCATGATCGCCTTCACACAACATACAGGGTGATCTTGGTTTCCCTCTTTGTCCTTCACTCTCGCTAGTTGACGGACTGCAATCAACATGACTACCAGAGGTTGATGCTACCGGATTGTGCAACCTTGGGGACCAGTCCCGTAGTATCCGGGGAATACAAGGACAATCACGATGGAAGTGGGTCCCTTTGCAAATGACACATGGCGATTTAGGCCCGGTCGGTGCAGTGTGTGGGTTTTTGTCAGCTGTCTTTTGCTTGCCCCCAGTCGCCTTCGCCATAGGCCCCTTCTGCTTCTTTTCTCTTTTCTTCTTTTCCTTCTTCTCCATGGGAGGCTGACTTTTGCCGGCTCTACCTTGTGAAGATGAAGGATCAGAGGAAGAATTGTAAGAAGTGGAAGGCTGGTGGGTAGTTTTAGACTGGTCTGACTGTTGATTCGACTGCTCAGGATTAGTGGCGATCTGAACTACATTAGTTGAAAAGAGCCATACAGGTAGGCCGATTGTCAATCCTGGAAGTGACAGTGTGGCCATATGAGGCGCACCAACATCTCCCCAAGAGGAGAAGGGATTTGGACTTCCGCCAAGGTTACCTCCTTGGTTGGTGGGCTCCATACTTTTCAATTGAAAGATCAACGTGGGAATAACAGGTGATTATGTTCCGTTTAAAATAAATTTTATTAACGACGCTTTTAGACACAAACTTGCTTTTTCATGTTTTAAGAGTCGAGAAAAAGCTAAAGATGACTCTAGTCGCCTTCGATGTTTTAACGAGCCCGAAGTGACAAATGCTCGGATGGACTTTTTCAGTTATAGAGTTTGAAAAAGGCCAAAAGAAACTTCTCTGGAGTTCTAGGCAGAGGGTGTGCCAAACTTTTCGCGAAACCACAGAATACGTTTTACGGTACGGGTGGTCGATCTTCGTGAATGCTGTGTTCACTGCATCGCGATCAGTAGGGCGGCCGACACGGCTTCCTATGGATAAAGGATAATTGCCTATAGGGGTCTCCCAATATATACTCGACGGTACGTGGGAGCACAAGTCCGTATTAGTGCCACCGACTCTCAGGAGGAATCACCCACCTTCGTAGAGATCGACAGTCACTATGCTTAACGACGCCGGAACACGTCTCTACCTAGACCTCTATGTGTTTGCGTTATGTTACAAAACGTTGTTATGTAAATTGGATTTATTTTAATGTTGATCTTGCTTAGTAGTTTGCCTTTAAGGATCACCACGAGATGTATATAACAAATTCCTGAATGCAGTCTAAGATGAGAAGCAAACTTTTCAATCTTTCAACTTTGAAAACCTTAACTACTGAGGGAAGAGAAAGGCAAATCTTTTCTCACAGATCATAGAGCACACACTAAATGCAAATTTTTTCTAAATCGTCAAGCAAACAGTCAAATGCAAAATGCACAATGCATGTATTTTCTTTTCCCTTTCTTAATGTGGATGGGTTACAAAAAGAAAGTCGTTATATAACTTTGATTTCGATTTAAAGCGAAAGTAAACAAGCTTGTCCAAAATCAAAAGACACCTTAAGATTTACTTGCTTAATCACTGGAAATGCATGAAATCAAACCATAATGACGAAAGTAAAATGACTAATCAGCTATGGACAGCAAACAAGCTAACTCTTTAGACCAGCAAAATGCCTAACACAGGTTCAGATCTAAGAGGCCAAAAGCAAGACTAGTTTACTCTTCGTTATGGGAAAATGTAAATGAGTAAGAAATACAAAGAACAAGTACAATTTCGTTATATAACAGAGGCAGAATGATGGCAAGTAATATTGGTTTCAGAACAGGTACAAGACTGACACCTAGCAGCAAAATCTAAGTGAAAACAGGCAAGAGAAAGTGAGGAAACCCCAAATGCACCCTTCGGGACCTGCGTTGCAAAGCAGGTAGCCTGTGTACTACCTGCTTTGGAAAACGAAACTTGCGTTTTCACAGTTTCCGGGTCATAATTTTCTCAAAAATGCACAGTTTTTGCTCAAATCAGAGACAATCAGTCAAGCACACTCAAAGGGATGATTAGGAAGGTGAAAAGCTATCACTAAGAGCTTACAAGGATCCTTGTAGATCAGCTCTTCAAATCATGAACTTGCTCAGAAATGAGCTAGAGTAGTTGCCCTCTACTTCGCTTTTGATATAGTCAAAAGCTTTTCGATTTGGTACTCTTTTGTTCAGGAAATGAATAGCAAAATACTACAAACACAATCAAACGGATACGATCCCCAGTGGAGTCGCCAGTTTGTTGTAGGGAAAAGTATCCGACTCGGATGACCCTATCCCACTCTAAGGGTGACAGTACCTTAGCAACAACTGTAAAACAAACTACTTAAGGTTTACTTCTTTATGAAAGCAAAAGAGAATGGAGAAATGCACTAACCGTTGCCTTGCGCTTAATGTCGAATCCAAACTCTTCTCTTTGGCTGCTTGCTCCCAGCTCCTTGCCCTTTTGCTGGCCCAGCTACAATGAGATCCTGCAAAATAACAAAGAAGGAAACTACAAGAAGCATGCAATCATAACTGGTTCAAGGATTAGTGTAAACCAAACATGCAATTATCACAATATATTATTGAAACAAGAGCACATAGAAGAACCTCAATAGCTTTTATTAATGAAGAAGTAAAGGTTCTGAGAGTATTACAACCATTGAAGGCTCCAATCCAGCAACACCTCCCAGCAGAAAGAATTTCTCCTCTTCACCTCTCTCAAACAATCACCCAATAGCTATATAGTGAAACCAACAACATATCATTACTTTGCACCAAATTCCCTCCTCTTGAGCTCATAGGAGAGAGCTCAATATATAGATGAATTGAGAAAGGATGAGTCAGCTTGCAACTGATGTGTAGCTGCCTTGTGTCCTCTCTCTCTTCAGTTAATCTTTAGTTGATCTTCAGTTCTTGAGTCCACTTGGAGAACCTTGCTTCCACTTGGAGAAACAGAGCCTCTGACTCATCACAAGGCGAAATACCTGATCCAAGTGTCATTTTTGGAAGATTCCAGAGCAATGACTCAGTGTGCCACTTGTCCCATCCCGCTCAGTGCAGGTGGCCTTTGTCCCACTTGCTTTGCAACGCAGGTACACCATGGAGCAACTGAGTTTCAGCGCAGAAACCTAGTGGAGCACCTGCTTTGATTTCAGGATTGCTTGTTTTTGAGTGTTTTCAGGTGGAGAACTGATCTGAGAGCTGTTGGTTTGCTGACCTTGTTCCTCTAGGGGTAGGAACATCATGTTTAGGGAACTTTGGATCCCTTGGATTATTGACAATTCATGCTTGTTGCTGTAAGGCACAAAATTGTCTATAACAGCTAGGCATAGTTGTTGGGGCTTGTGAAGTACTGATCAAGTTCACAAATTGAGAAGTTAATTAGCTCATAACATCAAAAGAGATAGAACCAAGTACACCATCAAAATGCATTATTATTTATGTATTTGTAGATCAATCAAAGCCCAAGCAGGGTTAGGTATGATTTCATATAAATTTCCCAACTAAGAGTAAATCAATTCAAGGTTTTGGGCACATGAAATGACATGCTCCTCAGTAGTCAGCGTAGAAAAAATAACATCCTGAGCTATAGGTGGTAGCAAATATCACATAAAAATATCTTTAAGAAACTACCTAGGAATCATGGTCCTATTAACTGCTTACTACACTGCTACTTGTGGATGTGATAAGAGATATGTGTATAGATGTATTTCTTCAAAGCATATAGGATATTGGTGTCAACCTCTTACCATGAAGGTAAATGAAATTGATTCAATATTGTTTATTCCAATGAAGTGTAGTCACTATAGGATGACTTATCTAATATGGTACACAATTTTGTGCCATCTCCAATCAAGGTTCTTTACAAGAGATGCAAACTCATAGAATGAGCCATCAGGGAATTAAAATAACATCATCTATGAAAGGTGGTGATATGAATGGTTTATTTCTCTCCTTGATTTCCTTCAAACTTGGGAATTTCATAAGGTAATTTGGAAAGCATTGGAGGCCACCTAGGATCATCGCATATGGGATAATTATTTAACTTGTCCAAATTTGGAAAATCAAAAGATGTTAGAAATGGAAACTAGTTTTGGTTGAAAGGGTAGAAAGGTAGAGAAGGACCCCTTGATGGGCCATGTGCTCCCCCCAAATAAAAGTTTCTAGAAGATAAATTTCTACCAAAGGGTTGACCAAAACTAGAGTATTGAGTCCATAAACTAGCCATCATAGTGAAAGGATGAATTTCCCCAGGAAGATTGCCTCTAGAGACAAAGGAATTCCCTAACGTGTGACTACCAATGGTATTATACCTAGCATCGAAAGGAATACCTCTTGATGCAAAATCACTATTGCAAGTTGGAAAAATAGTGAGCATAGTGGTGGTAGTATGGAAATTTCCCCTAGGTAAATTAGCTCCTTCGAAGGGTTAAAAACTGTAGAAATTCCTTGTAGATTCAAACTGCAGATGTAATAAGCTAAAACAATTGACTTGAATCTACTCTACCCATCATTGGAAACAACAAATGATCAATGAAAACATGAATCATATAAGAGAAATAATTTAATTGCACATAACACAATAATTTTCTGGGGAAAGCCACAACTAAAAACCTCTGCTATTTGTATATTGCATTAATAAAAAAATATGAGAATATTACAATGCTTTTCTCAAGCTAGAGAAACCTCTACATTATCTCTATCTATGTCACTACTTCATAGAAAATCCCAAGCCAATACTTAGCCAAATTCTTTCTTTCCCAAGTCCCTATTTCATTGTGTTGTTCCCTTGGGAATTATCCCCTATTTAATTGGGAAATTCCACAACTGTGAATTTTGCAATCCTCATAGGCCTTCCTCTAACTGCATGCACCATTGGTTTAATTTAGATAATTTTACAACTAATAGTACATTGTCCTTGAACTTCAATCTCAACGGGGTCTTTCTCTGATCTGACATGCATGAGTTAGTTATGAGTGAATCTTCATTTTACTTGTTGATCACTGCATGCAGCACCCCAATACTGCTAGTTGCACCCCACTACTACAGGTTACACCCCACTACTACAGGTTACACCCCATTGTTCAATAGGTAGCACCACATTGTACATCAAGCAACACCACACTCGACTACAAGTTACACCCCACTACTGGACCTCCCACTAATCCCTCCATCAGTTGGAACTAGTTTAACTGACTTTAACTCAGTTGGACTAAATTAAATAATTACAACTCAAAATAAACTCAACTAGTTCTCCTAATTGTAGGAGAGACTCTGCATGACTCTAGTTAGACCCTTAAATCAAATTAACTAGGCTAACTAACTCAAATTAACTTATTTAACTATTACAAGTTGTTATGAGATATGGATTTACAATTTAATTCAAGGTCAAAATTAAATTATGATTTTCTTGTTGCATTTTCAACACTCCATCTCAACAAGAAATGGATTAGCTGCTACCCCAATCCTACATTTGTGAAACTTGAATTTTCATCTTGACAATGCCTTTGTCAAAATATATGCATCCTACTCCTCTGTAGGAATTTACTCCAACAACATAATTCTTCTTTGCACAGAATCTCGCAGATGGTGATACTAGATGTCGATATGCTTGGACTGAAATTGAGAAACTGGATTCTTAGATAGTTTGATACAACTATGATTGTCACAGTAAATCACTATAGGATCCATATGTTGACCAAATAACCCAACAAGAATGTTCCTCATCTAGACAGCCTTACAAGTTGCTTGACTAGCAGCCATGTGCTCTACTTATATTGAATTGAGTGCAACTGATCTCTGCTTCCTGTTGTACCAAGAAATTGTTGTTGATCCAATACTGAAGATTCCCCCTAATGTTCTCTTCCTGTCAGATGGAATCCTTGCCCAATATTCATTTGTGAAGCCTTGAAGCATCACTCCCTCTGTTTATCTAAACAAAATACCAAACTGAGTGGTGCCTGTGAGGTATATCAACACACGTTTGGCTACCTTCCAAAATATTTTGGTTGACTTAACCATGGCTTGACTAAGTTGGTTAACTTCAAAACACCTGCCCAGTTGCATTTCACCAAATACATAAGTGAACCCACATGCTATTTATAAATAGTAACCTCCACTACTTCACCTGAAGTAGCATCTTCCTTCCTCCAATCACATGTTAAAGGAGTCTCCATGGGTTTATTTCTCTCCATGTGTAAATTCTTTAGTATCTTGTTGGCATACTTTCCCTAAGAGACAAATAGTTCCCCGTCTCCTTGCCATAATTCCATACCAAGAAAGTAATTCATGATCCCTAGGTCCTTCATCTCGAATTCTCTTGCAAGGTCCTATTTGCAAATCATCGACATATAATACTATAATCAACAATTTACCTTCAACCACAATATGGTAAAGGTTCACATCTACTTCACTTTTGGTGAATCCCAACCCGGTGAAATAGTTGTCAAACCTAGTGTACCAAGCATGGGGTGCTTGTTTTAGCCCATACAACACTCACTTTATTCTACACACATGCGACTCTCTGTTGAAGGTCTCGTATCCTTCCGGTTGCTCAATATACACCTCTTACTCAATCATACCATTGAAGAATTTTGTATTCACATCCATTTGTAGATTTTTACTTGTACATTCAACAACTTATGTGATATGCTAAAACATAAGACAAGAATCTACTCTACTCATCAACAGAAACAAAAATTGATTGATGAAAATAATAAGAAGAAAAGGAATAATATCAATCACAAATAAAACAATATCTCTCAGGGTAAAGCAACTGCTAAAAACCCCAACTATCTATGTTGCATTAACCAGTAGATCTGAGAAGAAATTAAAATTATTGTTCAACCCAAACAATTCTTGCACAAGTAAAATCTCTCTATGTGCCTCACCAGCCATCTCAAGCCAACACTTAATTTTTTTGCCTGTCATTCCCCTACTTCCTTGCGCAATTACTGGGAGAATTAGCCCATATTTAATTGGGAAATTGTCCACCTATGACTGCGCAATCCATCCATAGGCCCTCAACTGATTGCATGCACCATCTGTACAACTCGAAAAATTATACAACTGATAGTACAGTGTCCCTGAACTCTAATCTCAACTGTCTTCCTATGAACTGACATGCATGAGTTATTTATGAGTGAATATTCAGTTAACTGGTGTGGTACTAATGATGCACTTGTGCTTGTCTGCACTACTAGACCTCCTACTAGTTTCTCCAATAGTTAGAACTAGTTTAACTGGCTATAACTCAATTAGACTGAGTTAATTAATTACAACTCAAAAGAACTTAACATGGGCCCCTAAAATTTAAGGATCACTCTACATGACTCTAGATAGACTTCCAACTCGAATTTCCTAAGCCAAATAAGTCCATTTAACTTATTTAATTATTACAGGTTACTATGAGAATAGAATTTCGATTTAATTCACAATATAATTCAAGGAAAAATTAAATTGGAATTTCTTGTTGCTATTTTTAACACTCCCTCTCAACATGAGAGGGATTATCTGCTACCCCGATCCTACCATGGTGAAACTCAAATTTTCATCTTGACAAGGGCTTTGTCAAAATATTTGCATCTTGCTCCTCTATGGGAATGTACTCCAATAACATAATTCTCCTCTGCACACAATCTCGAAGATGATGATACTGGATATCAATATGCTTTCACTGATCATGAAAAATTGCATGCTTAGAGAGTTTGATACAACTTTGACTGTCACAGTAAATCATAGTTGGATCCATCAGTTGACCAAACAAACCAACCAAAATCTTCCTCATCCAGATAGCCTTATAAGTTGTTTGACTAGCAATCATGTACTATGCTTCTGCTAAATTGAGTGCAATTGATCTATGTTTCTTGTTGTACCAAGGAATAGTTGTTGACCCAATATTGAAGATTTGGCCTAATGTGCTCTTCCTGTCGGATGGATTCCCTACCCAATCTGCATCGGTGAATCCTTGAAGCTTCACTCCCTCTTTCTGTTTGTACCAAAGACAATATTGAGTAGTGCCTCTAAAGTATCTCAACACATGTTTGGTTTCCTTCCAATACAACTTGGTTAGCTTAAACATCGCTTGACTAAGTTGGTTCACTGCATAACACATGTTTGGTCATGTGTTCACCAAATACATGAGTGAATCCACAAGCTGCCTATAAATAGTAGCCTCCACTACTTCATGAGAAGTAGCATCCTCCTTCCTCTAGATACCTACTAGAGGAGTCTCCATGGGTTTACTACTCTCCATCTAGAACCTTTTGAGTATCTCATTGGCATACTTTCCCTAAGAGACAAAAATTTCCTCATGACCTTGCCATACTTGCATACTGAGAAAGTAGTGCATGAGCCCCATGTCCTTCATTTCAAACTCTCTTGCAAGATCCTCTTTGCAAGACTTGATCAGCTTATCATCACTTGTCAGAATCAAGTCATCGAAATATAAAACAATAATAAATAATTTACCTTCAACCACAATATGGTAAAGGTTCACATATGCTTCACTTTTGGTGAATCCTAACCCGGTGGAATAGTTAACTATCTTAGTGTACCAAGCATGGCGTGCTTGTTATAGTCCACACAGTGCTTGCTTGAGATGACACACATGCGACTCTTGGTTGAATATCTCAAATCCTTTAGGATACTCAATATGCACTTCTTCCTCAATCATTTCATTGAGGAAAGTTGTCTTTACATCCATCTAATGTATCTTCAATCCCATCTGCACCGACAGTGCTAGAACGGATTTGATTGATGAGTACCTTGCAACATGAGAAAAATTATCATCATAATCAATCCCCTCTACCTGATAAAAACCTCTAGCCACAAATCTGGCCTTGTATTTCTCCACACTACCATCCACTTCTTTCTTTACCTTGTAAAGCCATTTGGAACTCGCCATTGAGTTGTATGTCGATCTTGGGACCACCTCCCAAACATTGTTCCTGATAATGGGTTCATACTCCTCAACCATGGGATCAACCAAACTGGTTGTTGCACTTCTTCCTCAAAAGAGGATGCCTCAATCTCTACACATCCACTCATTAGAACCATGTAGCTAGTGTACCTCTAAAGTCACCTGCAAACCACTTTCATCTCTGCAAGCCGATTTCATCTTATTGGTTGGTAGGTACACTCGATAGTTGTGAGGTGTATCAATGTACCCCAAAAATATCCCCAACTCAGCTGTTGGCTCAAGATTTTTTCCATGCATCTTTGGTTACATGGTAGTAAACTGATGAACCAAAAATCCTGAAGTGTCCTTCATCTAGTTTCTTCCCTCAAAAAGTCTCTTTCGGTGTACTCATCCCAAGAATTTGATGAGGGCTTATGTTCTGCAAATAAACAGTTGTGTTGCATGTTTCAGCCCACAAGTGTAATGGTAAGCCCTGATCATGCAACATTGCCCATTCCACTCCCATAATACTCATGTTCTTC
Source organism: Pinus tabuliformis (assembly GCA_031772625.1). Lineage (NCBI taxonomy): Eukaryota > Viridiplantae > Streptophyta > Pinopsida > Pinales > Pinaceae > Pinus > Pinus tabuliformis. The sequence goes on along the minus strand of CM062815.1, from coordinate 199,381,570 downwards.
CTTTCAGCCACCCCATTCTGTTGTAGGTTATGAGGTGATATCAACTCTTGTCGAATGCCTTCTAATGCACATAATATTTTGAATTCATTCCAAACATGCTCTCCACTGTTATCACTCTTGAGATATTTAACTTTCCTGCCAGTATATTTCTGGACCATTTCTATAAATTCAAAAAACTTTGCAGAATTTTGATCTCTCTTTTATATGAAGAAGATTCAACACTTACACGAATCATCATCAACAAATATAACATAATACATGTGCTTGTCCATGGATGTTGTTGAGAACAATCCACACAAATCTTAGTGAACTCAATTGAGGATTGCATGTGCTTGACTGTATTTGTCATGAAAGGAATATTTGGTGTATTTTCCCATTGTACACCCTTTGCAAGTGTCTACCTACTCTAGTGTACCCTTGGGAATATCGATAGAAATTTTCTGCGTGATCTTCAAAGTGCCATGGTGCAAGTGACCCAAACTCCTGTACCACAACTCATCGATATCTCAACTTGGCACCTTCTCTGCTTTCCTGCTCAAGGTAGCAGAATCTTCTACCTCCAAAGTTTATAGATTCTTCACTTGAACCCCTATCCTCTTCACCTATCCTGTGGCCATGTGATGAAGGAACATCTTTCCTTACTAAATATCACATCATAGCCTATATCCTCCAACATGGAAACAAATACCAAGTTCCTCTTCAAACTAGGAACATACATAACATCTTGCAAAGTGAGGGGAGAACCCCACTCCTCTAAAAGGTAACTATACCAATCTTGGTAGCGATATACCTCCCATCATCACCCATCTTGATATGCATCTGGAGATCCTTCTCCTCCAAGTTACTAAATATTTCTTTGTTACCAATCATGTGGAAATAATTTCCACTATCTAGGTACCAAACACTACCCATCACTGATGATACCATACAAGCGATGAGGGTAAATTCTAGTTCAAATTGTGAAGTAAGAGCCTCACCTGTTGCTCCTCCTAAGGGATTCTTATCAACCTTCTTGAGCGGACACTTTGTGGCAAAATTTCCCAACTCGTGACAGTGAAAGCACTTAAATTTTGACATGTCTTTCTTCTTTCCTCTCTGACAAGAATTTGATTTGGAATGGGATGGCTTCCCCTTCCCTTCCTTTGCCTTACCCACTAAGACACAATTCTCCACATCATCATGCTTTGATGAGGATTCGTCTCTGGTGTTTCGCCGAATCTCTTCATGTACCAAGTCGGACCACAACCGCTCCCACTCTGGTAGCTTCTCCCTCCCATTAACAAAGTCTTTTTAAATGTGAAAGCTCTTGGGAAGTCCTAGAAGTGATAGGCTCACAAGATCATCTTTGGCAACAACAATCCTGACACTTCCAAGTTCATCTTGACATTGAGTGAACTTCGTCAAGTACTTTGGAATTGAGTCGCCCTTCTCCATCTTGATCTTTGTGAGTTTTTCCTTCAGTTCCAACTTCCTATGGTCACTATTAATTTGAAATGAGTCTATCAATGTCTTCCACATTGAAATTGGAGTGTCCTTACCATGGAAATTTGAGACAATGTGATCTCGAACTCCTTCTAGGATAATCCTTCTCACTTTTTCCAAAAAATTTCTCCATTCATCCACATCTTTAGCATCAGATGTTGGAGGCTTCAGAATACCATGATATATGAATTTCTTGAGGCCATTATCTTCCAACACTACCTCTATCTTGTCCTTCCAAGCTATGTAATTTGAGTTTCCCTCTAGGGCATACTCAAGTCTCAAACCATAGAATGACATATTGCTAACTCTGAAGTATGAACTTGCAAATTGGATTTCACCTACACAACAAAATAGAATTCTCCTCTTCTATATTGTTATCAACTCTGATACCATGTAGATTATTACTTTTAGATTCAACAACTGATGTGATATGCTAAAACATAAGCCAAGAATCTACTCTATTGATCAGCAAAAACAAAAATTAATCGTTGAAAATAATAAGAATAAAAGGAAGAATATCAATCACACATAACACAATATTTCTCTGGGGAAAGCAACTATAAAAAACCATGACTATCTATATTGCATTAACCAGAAGATTTGAGAAGAAAATACAATTCTTCTTCAACCCAAACAATTCTTGCAAAAGTAAAATCTATCTCTCTACCTCACAAGCTAGCTCAAGCCAACACTTAGCCAATTTTGTTGCCTGTCAAGCCCCTTCTTCCTTGCACAATTCCTGGGAGAATTAGCCCATATTTAATTGGGAAATTCTCCACCCATGACTATGCAATCCATCCATAGGCCCTCAACTGATTGCATGCACCATCTATACAACTCAGTTAATTATACGATTGACATTGTCCTTAAACTATAATCTCAACTGGGTCTTCATCTAAAATGACATGCATGAGTTATCTATGAGTGAATCTTCAGTTAACTGGTGTGGCACTGAGGATGTATTGGTTCCTATCCCCACTAGTAGACCTCCTACTACTTCCTCCAATGGTTAGAACTAGTTTAACTAACTATAACTCAGTTAGATGGAGTAAATTAATTACAAATAAAAATAACTCAACCTGGTCCCCTCAAATTTACGGATCACTCTACATGACTCTAGATAGACTTCCAACTCAAATTTTCTAAGCCAAATAAGTCAATTTAACTTAGTTAAATATTACAAGTTTCTATGAGAATAGAATCTCGATTTAATTCACAATTTAATTCAAGGAAAAATTAAATTGGAATTTCTTGTTACTATTTTTAAGACCATTTGATGTATCTTCTATCCCATCTGTGCTGACAGTGATAGAATAGATTTGACTAAAGAGTACCTTGCTACTAGAGCAAATGTCTCATCGTAATCAATTCCATTCAACTGAGAGAACCCTCTAGCCAAAAATTTGGCCTTATGTTTCTCCACACTCCCATCTGTTGGTTGCTTTACCTTGTAAAGCCATATGGAACTCACCACTGACATGTCTTCTGGTCTTGGGACCACTGACTTGTCTGCTAGTATTGGGACCACTTCCCAAAAATGATTTCTAATAATGGAGTCATATTCATCAACCATTGAATCAAACCATATTTTTTGTTACATTGCTTCCTAGAATGAGGATGGCTCAACCTCTACACCCACGCTCATCAGAGCCATGTAGCTAGTGTACCTACCTGGTGACCTCCTCTGCCTGCATTGTGATGTGGGTGCTCCCACATTATCTCTAGCATCATAAATCAATCTTTCAGCCTCTATGGTGTGCTTCATTCCATCTTTAGAAGTCTCTTCATGAGTGGGTTCTTCCACTCTCTGATCCTCTACATGTGGTTTCTCCACATCATCCTAAGGTTCCTCCTATGGAGCTAAAAGCTCCTCATCTACATGTAACTGAAGCTCTGTCTCAAGGGAACATTTCATGTTGTTCTCTTCATCAAACTTCAAATCTCTATGAACCATTGTCATCCCATTGGATGGAAGGTACATCCAATAGTTATGAGTTGCATTAGTGTCCCTCATAGATATCCCCAACTCAATTGTTGGCTCTAGCTTTTTTCATGTATCCTTGGTAACATGATAGTAGATTGATGAACCAATGATCCTGAAGTGTGACACATTTTGTTTCTTACCTGAAAAATATTTTTATGGTATACTCATCCCAAGAATTAGATGAGGGATTATGTTGTACAAATAAACAGTTGTGTTGCATGCTTCAACCCATAAAAGCAACTGTAGGCCATGATCATGGTAGGCCCGTGCAACTCCCATAATATTTTTTTTCTTCCTTTCAACCACCCCATTTTTCAGTGAGTTATGAGATGTTATTAACTCTCGTCAAATGCCTTATGATGCACATAAGTTATTGAATTCATTCGACACATATTCTCCACCATTATCTCTTCTCAGAGCTTTAATTTTCCTACTAGTATCTTTCTCGACAAGTGATTTAAATTCAAAAATTTTAACTAATGTTTGATCTTTCTTCGACATGAATAAAATCCATCACTTATGAGAAAAATGATCAACAAATATTACATAATACATGTGATTGGCGATGGATTCTTTCGAGAATGGTCCACACACATCTGAGTGAAATCTATCAAGGATCGCTTGCACTCGACTATCTTTATCATGAAAGAAAGCTTTGGTGTACTTCCCCAATGTACACCCTTTTCATGTGTCTTTATGCTTTAGTGTACCCTTGGGAAGTCTTGTAGAAATTTGATGCATGATCTTCAAAGCTCTGTGGTGCAAGTGACCCAATCTTTTATGCCACAAGTCACTGTTGTCTTGACTCTGCACCTTCTCTACTTTTGTGCTCAAAGAAGTGTAGTCTTCTACATCCAATTTTTAGAGGTTCTTCACCTAAAACCTAATCCACTTCACCTATCCTAAGGTTATGTGATGAAGGAAAGCCTTTCCCTTTCTAAATATCACATTGCATCCATGGTCCTCCAACATTGAAACTAAAACCAAATTCTTCTTCAAACCTGGAATTTACATGACATCTTTTAATGTGAGAGGAGAACCAGACTACCTCTGAAAGGTAATAGTATTGATGTCGGTCACACTATACCTCCCATAATCTCCCATCTCGATGTGCATCTGGAGGTTGTTCTCCTCCAAGTTATTGAAGAACTCTTTGTTGTCAGTCATATGGAATGAGGCTCCACTGTCCAAGGTACCACACACTACCCATCACCGATGTCACCATGCAAGTGATGAGGGTGAAATCCGACTCAAGTCATGAAGAAAGAGCTTCACCTATCACTCCTCTTGAGGTATTCTTACCGGCATTCTTGTGCGGAAACTTTGCGACATAGTGCCCCAGCTCGTGATAGTGAAAATATTTAATCTTTGATAATTCCTTCTTGTTGCCTCCCTTACTAGAATCTGATTTGGAAATTTCGTCGCCTTTCCATCTAATGCATATTTCTCCTCATCATCATGCTTAGATGAGGATCCATCTCTGGTGTTCCATCAAATCTCTTCTTGTACCAATTCGGACCACAACTGCTCCCACTCTAGTAGCATTTCCCTCCCATTAATTGAGTTATGGTAGTTTTGCCATCTCTTGGGAAGGCCTAGAAGTGCTAGGCCCACCATACCATCTTCAGCAATTGTAACACTGACACTTCCAAGCTCGTCCCAACATTAGGTGAACTTGGTCAATGTATTTTGTTGCCCTTCTCCATCTTGATCTTTTTGAGCTTGTCCTTTAGTGCCAGCTTCCTGTGGTCTTTTTTGTTTTGAAACAGGTATTTCAAGGCCTTCCACATTGCAAATGGATTTTCATTACCATGGAGGTTTGAGACAATATGATATTGATCTCCTCCTAGGATAATCATTCTCACCTTTTCCAAACACTTTCTCCACTCGACCAGATCCCGAGCATCAGTTGTCTTAGGAATATATTTGTCTATGAATTCCTTAAGCCCGTTGTCTTCCAACACTACCTCCATTTTGTCCTTCCAAGCAATATAGTTCAAACTACCCTCAAGGGAATATTTGAGTCTCAATTCATAGAAAGACATCTTGCTGACTCTGAATTATGATACTATTTGATTTCTCCTACAAAAGACAAACTCGTATTCTCCTCTTCTATAGTGATTTCAGCTTTGATACCATGTAGAAATTCCTTGTATATTCAAACTGTAGATTGTAATATTTTAAAACAATTGACTTTAATCTACTCTACTCATCAACAAAAACAATAAAAGATCCATGGAATCAAGAAGCATATAAGAGAAAGAATTCAATCACACATAACAAAATAATTTTCTGGGGAAAGACAACTAAAAACCCTTATTATAGGTATATTGCATTAATTAGAAATATGATAAGATTACAATGCTTTTCTCAAGCCTGATAAACCTCTCCACTATCACTATCTATCTCACTGCTTCCCAAAAAATCTCAAGGCAATACTTAGCCAAATTATTGCTTGCCAAAGTCCCTATTTCCTTGCATTGTTCCCTTGGGAATCAACCCCTATTTAATTCAGAAGTTCCACAATTATGAATTGAACAATCCTCATAGGCCTTCCTCTAATTGCATACACCATCGGTTTAATTTAGATGATTTTACAGCTGATAGTACATTGTCCCTGAACTCCAATCTCAACTAGGTCTTTCTCTAATGTAACATGCATGAGTTAATTATGAGTGAATCTGAAGTTTACTAGTTGATCACTGCAGGAATCACCCCACTACTACAGGTTACACCCCACTGTTTGATAGACAACACCACACTCGATTGTAGGTTACACCGCACTACTAGACCTCCCACTAATTCCTCCATAAGTTGGAACCAGTTTAACTGAATATAACTTAGTTGGACTGAATTAAATAATTACAACTAAAAATAAACTCAAGTAGTGCTCCTAATTGTAGGAGACACTCTACATGAATCTAGTTAGATCTTCAACTCCATTTAATTGAGCTAACTAAGTCAAATTAAGTTAGTTAACTATTACAAGTTGTCATGGGATGTGGAATTATAATTGTATTCCCAATTTAATTCAAGGAAAAAATTAAATTATGATTTTCTTGTTGCATTTTCCAAAAAAAACTCCAAATAATGGTGTTCCTACAAACACAAAAGTACCATAAGGATTATAATTTTCTCTAAAAATAGTATTCTTGCCAAAAAAACCAAGGTCAAACAAGGATCCCCACAGCAAGTTTATTGAAGATGACTGACCCGTATTAGAGATTGAGATCATAGGGATATATGAACTAAGTGGGAACCACCTAGCTCCCTTGGGTTGACTCATTTTTTCCCTAGTTCCAAACATAAAGTTGGACAAAGGGAGGGACACAAAAAAACTCAAAAAACTTGTCAAGGTTGTAATAGCAACTAGTGGGATGCCCCATTGAAAGGATAGAGGTGTAGTCAAAATTAAGGTAGTGGGCTTTATCACATTGATCATAGGTAAAATATACATGAAACATTATATTCCCAACATGGATGGAAATGAGGGAGCCATTTCACCAATGGAAGAAGAACCACTCCTAATAGAAATCGAATTATACAAGAAGGAAAAATATTTTGAGAAAAAAGCACTCAACTATATAAGTACATGATCTATAGGGTTAGTTAAAGGTGAGTTGCATGTGGCGATGGACTTCCATTTACAAATTCAACAGTGACCAATTCTTCTCCCCCTAGAACCAAATTTATTCCCCCCAATTTGGGTTTGATCTAAGTCCTTTGATATTGGATCTATCCTACACCTTTAAGGTGGTGGAACCTCCTATTTATGAGAAAGGTTTAGTAGTCTTCAAGAATGACAAATAGTTTGGTCACCCATGGTCACTAGAAATGTTATCACTCTGATAATTCCTTTGAAGTAATCAGAAGGAAAAACCAAAGGTAACCACAATCTACTTTTGGAAATCAGGACCTAGCCTTCCTGATGCTCAAAGAGGGCTCTCTCTTTAAAATTTAACATTGTTTTAGTTAATATGTTTTAGGCTAGCTATGTTTGTTCAAGGGGTTTTGATTTGTATTTGAGATTTTTTGGTGGGATCTACTTAGACATATGTATAAATTGATGTCTTTTAAACCATTGGGCTATGGAGTCAACTAATAAGGAAGAAAAACTGGATTAACTCACTAAAGGGGATGTTCCAAGGGCAAGATAGCAGAGTATATTTCAAATGTTTGAGACAGAGGGGTGAAAGGGTTTCACTCGGGGTGAGAGAGCAGTTAAGGGTTCTCAGACCCAGATAATGAATGAGGAAGGAAAGGGTAATCGAGATCAAATGGCAGTTAAGAATCTTTTAACTTGGATTATTCATGAAATCAATCTAAACCAAAGAGAAATTAAGAATTCTTTAATTTAAATATCAGAAGAAAACATTCAAATGCTTAACTGTTAAAACAAAGTGTGATTTAAACACATATAAGATTATGAATAACTTTGAGAAAAATGACAATAACACATGAAAATACTTGTCTGAAATTCGCTCAACGCATGAATCCTTGGAAAATTTTGATCTTTATTAATCAATCCAGCTTGCTGGCTCATCAACTGATACAATAACCTTCTGGGTCTTCTTGATAAAAAAGTCTATAGAAATGTCTAATAGAATCCACCCTACATACTTTGAATTGTGAAGTATTTATACAAAAGTTTATTACAAAATATCTCAAACTGATTTGAGATTTAATCTAGGAAAGAAAAATATCTTCTTGCAAGAAGATAGAGACAGCTATTGAACTACTTCATGCTATCCCTTTTATTTTGGTATTGTTGGCTTTTATGGTTTGATTTTTAGCCCTTTATGCTGCTTTGTTGTTTGATCTTTCACACTGGAAGCTTTATTTACTTTAACCTTTCATCTAATACACTTTGACCTTGAAACACTTTAACTTTATTGATCTCGCTTCATCCTTTTACCATGTTGTTTTACTTTTACTATACATTAACCTTTTTACTATATATTTCTATAGTAAATTAATTAATTTCTTCCATGTTTCAGCACTAGGTAATTGGATTTTTTGCATCCTCCTATATACTTCATCTACCTCGATGTATTTGGCAAAGGTAGGCTTATTGATAAACAAGTGTTTTACCTCATGCTGTAGGTAAAACAAGTTTTCAAATGTCTGGTAGAGTACTTTTCCTATTGGCAATGCCTTCACTAATGATGTATTCACCTGATCCTTTGCTACCTCTCTGATTTTCTTGTTGTAATCCTCTTGTGTCAAGAGCTTTTCATTTATCACTAAGGGATTGGGTAATCCCCTTTCTCTCAAAATTTGGAACTTAGCCATAAATCTTTCGATGCCTATCTGCATATTCTGACACTTGTCCTCCAAGTTTTGCATTAAGTTTCTCTTGGAGAGGACCTCTTTGACCTCCAAAATTGTCTCTATTTTGTCTTCTATTTCCAAATCTTAAAGCTCATACTTATTCTTGCTGTTAAGGAATTGGATAATTCTGGTAGCCTCTTCTGGCATTTATCTTAATTCTTCCTTTACTTTTTGGATGGCCTCTATAGCCAGCTTTATCAACTCTACTTTCTCAAAAATCACCTAAATAGATGGCCAAATATCATTGAGAGAGTCAATGATATTGGCCCATAGTTGTTCCTTCACCTTCCCAAGGGGTTCTTTAAGTGTTAAGTCATTTTCTAAGGCTTTCAATCTTTCACTCATCTTGGCAGCTTTTTGCACTTCTTCTTTGTGCATGATTTTGGCAAGCTTGTAGTTTCCAAGCTTGTCACCTTTTCTTTTAGCTTATTCATCCATGTTGTCTGTATTGACATTTCGTCCATAGCTTTAACCAAATTTGCTGCTTCATCACCTCATGTACCTGTTGCTGATGGAGATTATGTAGAAACTAGTTGTGTTGTGGCCATCAGAGCTATGGGAGCCAATGAGGCTGCCAATGTGGAAGGAACAACCGTGCTACCTGCTGGGATGACATTCACTGAGCTAGTGCCAATATCAGTTTGCTTTAATTGGATTAAGCTATCCAATTCCTTCTCTATCTCCCTCAACCGATCATTAGTTTAAGGACTAAGTCCATCAACTCTTCATGTCTTGTTTGGCTTTCCAATACTTCTTTTGTCTGGGGATGCTGCAGTTGAGGTATCTTCAACTGCTTTTTGAGTGCTGCAATGTGATGAGCCCCAATTTTTGGTACAATTTGGGCTCATTTGGCCTACTTGCTCTGCTCAAACCATTCGTTTTTTATTGCTTATGCATTCATTTCTTGGTTTATTCGTGTTGTTTGTAGGAAGAAGGGTAGGCATTCTATCTACGTGACTAATGCATGATAATTTCAGGTTTTTGGCATTAAAAGGGAGCAAAGATCACGAAAAAGGAGACAAGGAGACAATGAGGTGGAACTGCTGGTTTTTAGGAGAGGATGTCCACGGTCTTGGGACCTTCCTCGTGATTCCCACCATAGCTCCAAGCTCTAATCCATCTCCCCACTGAGCTTAGAAGCAGCCAACTGTTCTACAGGAACAGCAGTTATAACTGTTCTACAGGAACAGCAGTTATGACTGTCCTACAGGATCAGCAGTTTAAACTTCAGTTGGACAGCCGAGCTCCTAAAATCAAGGACACCTGTTGGATGATCATTTGGCATAAATACTGAGGCCGTAGCATTGGATAGAAGCTTTTTGAACTTTTGTATTGCTCTTGTAATTTGGAAGTATGAGCTACAGCTCGGTTTTGTAAGCCAATTTTGGCATGTCATCAGACTTTCGTTTATGAATAAAGGCAGGCAGATTTTGATCTCATCCTGAGTTTCTAAGGGAGCTATAGCTCTCAGGTTAGGGCCCAACCTGAGAGCAATAGATCTCCTCGGTGTTGTAATGTGTTTGCATTTCGTTCCAACACTTTGAGTTTTTACTTTCACATGCAATTCGAATTTACAGTTTGTTAATTTAGTCTTTTTCATGAGCTTAGATAGGATTAGTTTATGGTGAATTTGTTTCAGTTTCTTAGATTCGATAGGAGGATAGTTATAAATTATTGGAGCTCCAGCAAAAGGTTGTTAAGGCTCACTGCCATCTCTCTTAGGGATTGGGGTGCAGCCCATAACCAACCACCAAAAAGAAACGCAGTTCTTCTCACTTCCATGCAAGCTGCAACATAGACATTTTCGTTGAAGATCCATCCATGCACTTTTGACATTGAACCATACTTCTACATTTCACTTCCATGCACAAGTTTCATTTCTTGGTTTTCCATTGTTGTTCATAGGTTTCATAGCACAGTTATCATAGGTTAATGAATTTCTCGTTTTTGGGTGCATAAGTCATTTGTTTCATTTACGCTGCTCCTCATCATTCCACTTTCTTCTTCTTCTTCTTGATCTCTCCTCAATCCACCTACTCAACCTCTGTCCAACTCATTTACCCTCCAACTCATCCATTATTCACTTAGCTCCATTCACTTCAACTTTCGTTGATCACCATCCTTCCAACCATCAAACCACTGCATACACTCTTCCTCCATCTGATTTCTTTGCTCCTGAGCCATCACCAGCTCCATCTCCATCTCACCTATCCTTCCACACCACTCCAACACTCCTCCATCTCCAAAAACCTCCACGGCCAAACATCCTGTAGAATTGCACAGACTTCCTGTAGAAACCCCTGAGTTTCCTGTAGGATCCCCTGCAGACTTCCTGTAGAAACCTGCAAACTCGGTTGCTGAGCATCCGAACGTGGTAGGCTTCTGTGGACTGATGCTAGAGACCCTCTGGGACCTCCCTTAGCCATCTTGACCTTGCCCATGCTTTCCTTCCATTCCAACCGCTCCTGCACAACCAAACCCTAATCAAAAGCATCATCGCAATAGATCCAACCACTTAATGAAAAAATACAAAAACATGATTTTTCAGATGCAAGTAGCTTAGATGCATGTATTTAAGTTCACTGCAAGTAATGGCATTAGTGTTAGTAGTTTCATTCACAGTTTTGCATTGTAAGGGTCTAGCTAGTCAAATTAGGGTTTACTAGGGTTTTCATGCTTTATTAGCTTTCAGCTTCTTTCTGCAACTAGATTAGTCTTCTTTCAGTTAGCTTTCATCCATCATTCATAAAGCTTCTTCTGTGAGCCTATAGATGTTGGCTTGAGCCCTAGCGGACTTGTGCCAGCTGACCAAGTGACAGCTGCGACAAGAGCTAGTACTTGTGCATACAGCACCGTCGCTTCCAAGTTTGTACGAACTACCGGGTTGATAAAATTAGAGATAGGAAGCTCCAGGAGTTGTAGCATTATTGCTAAAATACTGGAGCCCACCATCTTTTTGGCGTCGTTGCTGGGGAAGCGTCAGAGTATTAGTAATTGTTGCTTTTCTTCTACTTCCTTACTCTTGCCTTATGCTAAGTAGTTTACTTCATTTCCATTCTGCAAAAGTAGCATAGCATTTCCTGCTTTCATAGATTAGCATTTCCTGCTTTCATATATTAGCATTTCCTGCTTTCATAGATTAGCATTTCCTGCTTTCCTAGAATAGCATTTCCTTTCTGCAAGCGTAGACTAGCATTTCCATTCTTGCAATTTCCTTTGAGCAAAGTAGATTAGTTCTTTCCTGCTTTCAGTTTAATTTCGCATCTTTCATAGTTAGTTGTAGATCAATCTGTCTCAGTTTTGCAGGTACCAAAAGAAAAGCAAAGCAAAAGCAATCAAAAAGAAAAAGAAAGTCTTCTCCATTTCATGCCTCATAGGAACCAAGATAGATCAGGCAAATTCCTACCAAACACCCCCACCACATCACTGAGTCACCCTTCTCTCTTCTTTGGTGACAGTGACCCAGAGGAACCTATAGGTGAACATCCTGAGATATCCAAAGACCCTATAGTCGAAGAAGAGTTAGAGACCACTCCATCTGAAGCTATGGCTGACAATAGAAGAGAAGATGAGAGAATAGAAGGTGCCTTCCCCATCCGAGAGACCAATGGAGAGATGAAAATGAAAAACATTAGCCCCTCCGCCTTACCTCACTTCCATGGGCTGACCACTGAAGATCCAAATACCTTCCTGTTTGAGTTTGCTGTCCTTTGTAGAACCTATGACTATACTGAAGATGAGCAAAAGTTGAAACTTTTCCCTTCCACTCTTAAGGATGCAGCACTACGCTGGTTCATGGGCTTACCTGGGAATAGTATCACCACTTGGGCTCAGATGCAGCAAGCTTTCAACACCAAGTACCGGGATTACTGTAGGTCCAAGGAAACAAAGGGGGAAATCTTTCGGATGTCCATGGGAAATGATGAGTCCTTAGAGGATTATGAGGAGAGGTTCCAACTAAGCTATAAGCGGGCCAGGTGCACACTTGACCCTGAATCCCTCAAGTTGGTCCTGCTCCGAGGAGTCCCTGAAGACCTCTTAGATACCCTTCACATGCTAGCTGGGGGGGACATTTACCAACTGCCTTATGAGGACATCAAGACTGTGTTTAGAAACCACTCCAGGGCAGCTCGGAAACGAGGTAGAGGAAACCACCTCTCAACTAGTGTCCCTATCTCTAAACATGAGCTTGCAAATCAATTAGAAGATCTTAAGAGTGAGGTGAGACAAACCATTGCCATGCAGCTTGACACATTCAGGATTCAGCAAAAGAAAGAAGAGGCTGAGAGAGCCTTGGCTGTCTTCTGCCCTAGGTGCACAAGGAGGCACCCTAAGAACGAATGTCCATTGCATTCGGTTGAAGTGTGTTTCGTTTGTGAGGAGGACCATCCCACAAATCAGTGTCCAACCTTACCTGGGTTTAAAGCCATGTACCAAGGGACAGAAGCTCCCACAGAGCCTCTCTATTACCTCAACCAAAGGAGGCCATAGGGATCTAGACCTTATCAGCAGGGGATGCAAGGGGCATCTCAAGCATATTACAGCCCCAACCAATCGACTCCTATGCCTTCCTGGGGTCCCCCTGCTCATCCTTCATGGTCCATGCCTCCTCCATGGTCTTATCCACCTCAGTACCCCACTCAACCTACTTCTCATTCATATCACTCACATGCCCAGCCACAGCCTCAATGGAATGCACCTCAGTCGGGGTGGAGGCCCCAATACAACACTCCTCCTGCCATCTTGCCTCCACCACCAGTTCAACCTCAGCCATTACCTCCTGCTCCTCCAAGGCAGCCTCAAATGCCTGCTCAACCGAACTCGAACCCCAACAATAGACAGGCCCAGTAGGTATACACTGGGGAAACCTCATGCCCTACCTATGCGGTGGAGATCCAGGAGATCAATCTTCGATCTGGAAAGACTCTACCAGATCGCCAACCTCCTCCCCCAGAGGATGAGGAAGATAAACAGGAAAGTGAACCAAAGGCTATTCCACCCTTTCCTGAGAGACTAACAGCCACCACACAACCCAACCCAGAGGATGAAGAGCTTCTGGGTGAGCTCAAGCAGTTGTGTGTAAAAATACCACTTCTCCAAGCCATCAAGGATGTGCCAATATACAACAAGCTGGTTAAGGAGAAGTGTTTCAAACACCCAAGCAGACGGAAGAAAGATGCCTCAACTATCAATGTCATAGGACAACTGTCTGACCTTATGTTAAGACAAGTCATCTGCCCAAAGTACCTAGATCCTGGAAGTCCTGTAGTAGATGTTCACATCAATGGCACCATCATACCTCACACCTTGATTGATCTGGGGGCTGCCATTAATGTGATGACCAGGGATACCATGCTTAAGCTTAATCTTTAGGGTTCCTTGAGGAAGACCTCGACAGTGCTGCAATTAGCAGATCGCTCCACTGTGACTCCCGAAGGGATTGTGGAGGATGTCTTGGTCTCTATTGACTCTTGGGAATACCCTGCAGACTTCCTGGTTCTGCAACCAAAGGCCAAGCTTACTGGATATCCTCTCATTTTGGGAAGGCCTTGGTTAGCTACTGCAGATGCTTACATAAGTTGTCGTGCAGGGAACATGACCATCAAAAATGGTCCCATGTCCAAGCAGCTAGTCCTATACCCTCCTACCCAACCCTCCTTAGAGCATGACTTACCACTCTGGTTGGAAGAAGGAGAGGAAGACGAGGTATACTCAGCACCTCTGTGCACCTTAGATACCACTAGAAGAGACCCCCCAACCGAGGATGACTTGATCGAGACCTTGATCCAGAATCCACCTTCCAGTGCACTACCCTTAGAGAAATTGGAGGAGGATGCCCAAGCTAGCACCCTAGTGGATCTTTGTACAACCAACCCTGTTACTCCCAGAGTCAAGAATGTGGAGTTCGGCCCTGAGAAAGCATTGAAGATCAGCTCCTCCCTATCTCCTTCCCAGGAAAAGGAGCTGTGTAGTCTGTTGGCCAACCACCTTGATGCTTTTGCTTGGAGCTATAAGGAAATGAAAGGAGTCCATCCTTCGGTCTGTACCCATCATATATACATCAAAGAGGACTGTAAACCGGTTAGGCAACCTCAGAGGAGAATGAATCCAGCCCTTAAGGACATTGTCAAGGAAGAATTTCAAAAACTGTTGGATGCCGGATTCATCTACCCCATCTCAGATAGTGAATGGGTGTCCCCTCTAGTGTTGGTTCCCAAGAAAAATGGGAAATGGAGAATCTGTGTGGACTACCGAGAACTGAACAAAGCTACCAAGAAGGACCATTTCCCTCTACCTTTCATAGATCAAGTGTTGGATGGACTGGCAGGAAAGAAGTTCTTCTCTTTCCTGGATGGGTTTAGCGGGTACAACCAAATCCAAATCAGCCCGGAAGACCAAGATAAGACCACCTTCACTTGTCCTTGGGGTACCTTTGCCTATCGAGTCCTTCCCTTTGGGCTATGCAATGCTCCTGCTACCTTTCAGAGAGCTGTTTTGAGCATCTTCTCGGAGCTGGTCCATGATGCAGTAGAAATCTATATGGATGACTTTACTCCTTATGGGGCCAACTTCCAGGAAGCATTATCCAATCTGGGAAAAGTCCTAACCAAATGCACCGAGATGAACTTGTCCCTTGGTCCTGAAAAATGTGAATTCCTAATGACTGAAGGGACCATGCTAGGCCATACCATTTCTTGCCAAGGATTGCAGGTGGATCCTAACAAAATTGCTCTCATCAAGAGGGTTCCACCTCCTCAAAAGGTCAGGGATGTCCAGAGTTTCTTGGGATTAGCAGGATACTACCGGAGGTTCATTAAAGATTTCAGCAAGCTAGCCTCGCCATTGTTTGGCCTGTTGGCAAAAGATGTGGAGTTTAATTGGACTGACGATTGTCAGAGGGCTTTAAATGAATTAAAGGACAAGTTGGTGTCAGCCCCAATCCTGAGAGGTCCAAATTGGGCCCTACCTTTCCACATCCACACTGATGCCTCGAACAAAGCCATAGGTGCAGCTTTAGGACAAGTTGAGCAGAAACTTCCATATGCCATTTACTTTGTTAGCAAAAACTTGTCCAAAGCTGAGCTGGATTACACTGTAACCGAGAAAGAATTCTTGGCTGTGGTCCATGCATTGAACAAGTTCCGACATTATATTACTGGTTACCAGACCTTTGTGCATACTGACCATGCTGCTATTAGATATTTAATGAATAAGCCAGATGTGAATGCTCGTATTATTAGATGGTTACTTTTATTGCAGCAGTTTGATTTGACCATTGTTGACAAACCAGGTAGAGAAAATGTTGTTGCTGACTTTTTATCTAGATTGGATTTGTCTGCAGATAAGGATGGAACAGTGGACGACCAGATGCCTGATGAACATCTGTTTGCTATTTCAGTACTCTCTCCATGGTTTGCTGATATAGCAAACTATCTTGTTTCAGCACAGTTCCCTCCACACCTATCTTCCAGAGAGAAGAGCAGAATCATCAGAAAAAGTGCCTCATTCACTTGGATAGGGGGCAATCTGTTCAAGCTTGGCCCCGATCAGATCTTAAGGCGTTGTGTAAGGGAGGAGGAAGTCTTTGATATCCTCCTCACTTGTCATGATGGGCCTTGTGGAGGACATTTTGCAGCAAAGAGAACTGCCTTCAAGATCCTGCAGGCAGGCTACTATTGGCCCACACTTCATCAAGATGTCAGAAGATATGTCAGTCAGTGTGACCAATGCCAAAGAATGGGGAAACCGACCCAAAGGGATGAGATGCCTCTCCAACCTCAAGTGACTCTTGGGCCATTTGAGAAGTGGGGCATGGACTTTGTGGGCCCAATCAACCCCTCTTCGAGGCAAAGGACTTACATCATTGTGTGTACTGACTATTTGACAAAGTGGGCAGAGACCAAAGCAATCAAAGCAGCAACAGAAGAAAAGGTGGCCGAGTTCCTAAGAGAAAACATCTTCTACAAGTTTGGCTATCCAAGAGATCTGGTCACCGATCAAGGGAGCCAGTTCACCTCCAACCTGGTTGAAGATCTCTTGGCTCATCACAAGATCAAGCATAGGACTTCCACCCCTTATCACCCTCAAGCAAATGGGCAGGTGGAAGTCACCAATAGAGCATTAGAAGGGATCTTGACTAAAGTGGTGAGCAGCAGCAGAAAGGACTGGGCAGATCGCCTGGTTGAAGCCACATGGGCTTACAACACCACTTGGAAGACCACCACCGGCTTCACACCGTATGAGCTGGTCTATGGGAAGAGAGCTTTGCTGTCCATTGAGTTTGAATACAACACTTTGAGGATGGCAGCTCAGCTGGACCTAGATCTCAGCCATGCACAACAAGAAAGGCTACTGCAGCTGAATGGCCTGGATGAGCACCGAATGCAGGCCCTCCTTCACTCAGAAGTGGTTCAACTTCAGAGAAAGGTGTGGCATGACCAACATCTCCACGACAAGCAATTTCAGCCGGGAGATTGGGCTTTGTTGTATGACTCAAGATACAAAGATTTCAAAGGGAAGCTGAGAACCAGATGGCTGGGACCATATGCAGTGGAGAAATGCCATGACAATGGATCTGTCCTCATTCGAACCATTGATGAGGAAGCCATTCCCATGCTTGTCAATGGGCATCGTTTGAAGATCTACAGGAGACCTCTCTCAAGACAAGAGTTCATCAAAACTATGGAGAAATCTGTATTGGTCATAGAGAAGGGTTCTGCCTCTGCCTCTGGCATACCCTGAAGAAAAAATGAAAAAAGAAAAATAAAGAAAAAAAAAAAGAAAAATAAAGAAAAATAAATAAAGATCCTTGGGTGAAAACCTCTCTGAGGCGCCCAAGGCAGGTAGTAGGGGTGAAAACCTCATTGAGGCGCCCCTATTGTCTTTCAAAAAAAAAGGAGAAAAGGTGAAAAAAGATCCTTGAGTGAAAACCTCTCTGAGGCGCTCAGGGCAGATGGCAAGGGTGAAAACCTCTCTGAGGCGCCCCTGTTATCTTTCAAAAAAAAAGAGAAAAAAAAGAAAAAAGAAAAAAACAATAAGCAAAATATGGTAAAATTGCATGCAGGTTGCAGATGTTTATGGAGGAGAGGAAGCCTTCAACTCAAAGCCAAGGGTCCTTACCATGCTGTCAAGGAACCTCATCAGCACCTCCTCCAAGAGTACCCATGTTTTTTCAAGGTATGTGCAATTTTATCATGGTTTGAATCTTCTACAGGAAGATGTTGTCTTTCTACAGGAAGATGCAGTCTTTCTACAGGAAGGCGCGGATTTTCTACAGGAAAGTACAGACTTTCTACAGGAAGGCCGAACTTTCTACAGGAAGCTCTGTGTTCTACAGGAAACTTCCTGTAGGAGTTTTGGACGGCCAGAATTCATCTTAAAAGAAGATTTAGCGACTATGGATTGGTATGGATGCATGCAAGCCTCTGTTGGCACCCTTGCACATTGCTGTCACCTTGCTCCACCATCCTTGTCGACATGCGACCAAGTCCCTGCACAAACAGAGAAGATCGATGAGTTCTCGCGGGAAAGCCATTTTCAAAGTTAAACAAATGCTGGATCTCATACCGCAGGCATCAAGAGCTCCGGGAACGTGATTGAAAGGCCAGAACCTCCATCGTGCAGCATGCACCCAAGGAGAAAGGACTGTTACGAGACACCTCACGGGAATCCTGTAACAATTCAACCTGCTCGAGTGGATACCATTCACAGCACCGCCATCTGAAATAAAATGCGGGCGCATGCAAGCAAAACATCCACTCCATCGTTGGCAGCCTGTAACCACGAGCCTCCGGGTCTGTGTAAGTCGCATGTAGCAAGTAGATCCACTCACCATCGTCCAAGAACTGAAAAAATCGTGTGCAGCCACGTAGGTAAGTGTCTCAACCCTTCCTTCCATCAAATCGCATGAATTTTACTTTGAAATCATTTGCAAAGCGTAAAATTGAATGGTTGAGCGGCCGTATGGCCAGTCGACTGGCCACGTCGGCTAGTTAAAGTGTAATTGGATGTTTGGGTGGTGGCCACGACAAAGAGAATGAATGGCACGCACGTGAGAACACTCTTGTCAGAGCATGAGTTTAACAGGAAAAGGCGGCGGTAAATCTGTGGGAACGGATGCGGCAGCAAGTGAATACGCAGGCGGATGATGGATGACGTCGCCCAACGGTCCGGCGGGGACAGCTCATCCCCCGCGCCACGGATTGCGCCAATTCAAAATCTAATCGGCTAGATCATGCGCATGCATTTATCATCCAACACTTCAAACTCGGGTGGCTATTCTGATCTCCTCTGCACTTTGATACGCCGAGCTGTTGGCTACCAAAACGCCGGTAAAGCACACCTCGAGCGCGGGCCAACTACAGTCCTCCCCGAGAATTGCACACTGCTTCTACAGGAACGCAGTTCTACAGGAACGCAGTTCTACAGGAACGCAGTCTACAGGAACGCAGTCTACAGGAACGCAGTCTTCTACAGGGAAGCGGGTGCCTCACGAAAAAGGTGGCCAATTAAAGAGGTAACCCTGAACTCTCATGCAACTGGTTAGTAGAAGTGGCAAGACCATCGTCCACAGTCGGGTCATAAAGATATTGGTGGAATTGTTGTTTGTTGTGCCTATGTTGTCGTTCTACAGGATGTTGGTATAAGTAGACTGTGTTGAATTTTGTGGATTATGTGCATGCTCTGTCTTAATAGACCAAATCTCTTTTGCATTTGCCACCTTTAATTAAAACGACCGTGTTCATCATGCCGGGTGGGTTTATAAGACGGGAACCCACTGATTCAACTAAACTAAGGAGAAACCCGGCAGTGGTAGAGCTCTTCACCAGAGCACAATGGATGCCTTTTTGTGATAAGCTGCAGGGTTACGATGATGAAGTAGCCGAAGAATTCTTGCAGGCTCTGAAGCCTAAATCTCAGACACTGGCCACAGTGAACTTCAGAGGTCTAAGCCTCAAGCTCACCCCAGAACATATCAGTCGGATCACAGAACTTCCTATGGGTCTGTCGTGGGATAAAGAGGAGAGAAAGCTGAGTCAGCAGGCAAAGAAAGAATTCTTTCCACCTGAGGAAGAATTCTCGGAGGACAAAAATGGGGTGCGAAGAACGAGCCTGTTGCCACCTTGGAATGAAGTCAGTTTGCAAATCATTTAATATATTACTTGTGAAGGCCGTTTCAGCATCGTGTATGCATATCACTTTCGGCTGCTCACTGAGTTGAGGCACCGAATTGACCTTCCTGTAGAACAAAAACTGAGCATCCCTTATTACCTCCTGCAGTCTCTAATGGAGTGTGCTACAAAGCTGAAAGAGGGAATACCAGATCAGATAGCCCACCATGGGTTGATCAAGCTTCTTGTGGAGGATGCATTGCATTCATATAAGGTCCCCCTCTCATGGGAATCCTTCCGGAATTTAACAAAAGATGGGGACATTAAAATGTTGATCGAGGAAACGGGTTCCTCCAGCAGTGAGGAACAAGAAGCAGTGGCCGAGGAACAGGAAGAAGAAGGCCAAGAGACCCCGACAACAGTACAGAAGAAGGAACAAAGGAAGAAGCATGAGGAAAAGGAGGACAAAGAAAAAGGTGGCACACCTATCCTGTCAGCAAGGGAAAAGAGGATGAAGAGCAGAATGGACAAAGCTGAGGTGGTCCACGTCAGCCCAAGTACCTCAACAGCACCTGCAACCAAAGTAAAAAGTAAAACTCAGGCAGGCAAGCAAGCAGAGGTGGAGACACCTGTGTCTACAGGAAAGCAAAAACAGGCTTCTACAGGAAGCCCGAAAACACAAACAAAGGCTTCTACAGGAAGCCCGAAAACCATTGAGAAAAAGGCTTCTACAGGAAGCCCAAAAACAAAAACAAAGGCTTCTACAGGAAGCCCGAAGATCATTGAGAAGCAGGCTTCCACAGGAAGCCCAAAAGCAAAGACCAAGGCTTCTACAGGAAGCCCGAAAATCGTTGGAGAACAGGCTTCTACAGGAAGCCCAAAAACGGAGACAAAGGCTTCTACAGGAAGCCCGAAATTGCAAAAACAGGCTTCTACAGGAAGCCCGAGGACAGAGACAAGGGCTTCTACAGGAAGCCCGAAATTGGAAAAAGGGGCTTCTACAAGAAGCCCGAAAGTCATTGAGAAACAGTCTTCTACAAGAAGCCCAAAACCGGGAAAGAAAGAATCTTCTACAGGAGGCCCGGAAGTGGGCAAAGCAGGGTCTTCTACAGGAAGCCCGAAATCTGAAAAGGAGGGGCCCTCTACAAGGAGCTCTGAGAGAGCGAAACGCAAGAAAGAGAAGGCTGGCATTCTCGAAAAGGAGGCAGCAGCGGCGCTGGCCGCCCTCAGTACACCTCCAAAACCGAAGGAGAAAAGGGAGAGGGAGACCCCTCTACCATCTGAAGCCAGGAGAAGCAAGAGGATGACCACGGGCAAGCCACAGCCTCCACCCAGCAGCCAAACCATTTCAGGGGATGTCCCTACTTCACCCAGTGCAAGAACCCCCTCTAAAACATCAGCCACCCCCGAAAAGGAGAGCCCAAAAATAACTTCCTGGACACGAAAAATAGGCCAGTCGCCTTCCGAAGCCCGGCTCAAGGAAATAGGAAAGGGGGAAGAAGCATCACCTTCGTCACCACCAGAGGCAGCAAAGGCAGGGCCGCCGAAAACGGGAAAGGAAGAAGCGCCACCCTCGGTAGAAAAGGCAAGGCCACCAAAAACAGGGAAGGAAAAGCATGCTCCGGGATCTAGTTCTTGGCCAAAGACGAGGAGCCAGGCAAAGTTGCTCAAGGATGAGCAAATAGTTTAGCTGGGGGCTGATGATGAGCCCCAATTTTTAGTACAATTTGGGCTCATTTGGCCTACTTGCTCTGCTCAAACCATTCATTTTTTATTGCTTATGCATTCATTTCTTGGTTTATTCGTGTTGTTTGTAGGAAGAAGGGTAGGCATTCTATCTATGTGACTAATGCATGATAATTTTAGGTTTTTGGCATTAAAAGGGAGTAAAGATCACGAAAAAGGAGACAAGGAGACAATGAGGTGGCACTGCTGGTTTTTAGGAGAGGATGTCCACGGTCTTAGGACCTTCCTCGTGATTCCCACCATAGCTCCAAGCTCCAATCCATCTCCCCACCGAGCTTAGAAGCAGCCAACTGTTCTACAGGAACAGCAGTTATAACTGTTCTACAGGAACAGCAGTTATGACTGTCCTACAGGATCAGCAGTTTAAACTTCAGTTGGACAGCCGAGCTCCTAAAATCAAGGACACCTATTGGATGATCATTTGGCATAAATACTAAGGTCGTAGCATTGGATAGAAGCTTTTTGAACTTTTGTATTGCTCTTGTAATTTGGAAGTACGAGCTACAGCTCGGTTTTGTAAGCCAATTTTGGCATGTCATCAGACTTTCGTTTATGAATAAAGGCAGGCAGATTTTGATCTCATCCTGAGTTTCTAAGGGAGCTATAGCTCTCAGGTTAGGGCCCAACCTGAGAGCAATAGATCTCCTCGGTGTTGTAATGTGTTTGCATTTCGTTCCAGCACTTTGAGTTTTTACTTTCACATGCAATTCGAATTTACAGTTTGTTAATTTAGTCTTTTTCATGAGCTTAGATAGGATTAGTTTATGGTGAATTTGTTTCAGTTGCTTAGATTCGATAGGAGGATAGTTATAAATTATTGGAGCTCCAGCAAAAGGTTGTTAAGGCTCACTGCCATCTCTCTTAGGGATTGGGGTGCAGCCCATAACCAACCACCAAAAAGAAACACAGTTCTTCTCACTTCCATGCAAGCTGCAACATAGACATTTTCGTTGAAGATCCATCCATGCACTTTTGACATTGAACCATACTTCTACATTTCACTTCCATGCACAAGTTTCATTTCTTGGTTTTCCATTGCTGTTCATAGGTTTCATAGCACAGTTATCATAGGTTAATGAATTTCTCGTTTTTGGGTGCATAAGTCATTTGTTTCATTTACGCTGCTCCTCATCATTCCACTTTCTTCTTCTTCTTCTTGATCTCTCCTCAGTCCACCTACTCAGCCTCTGTCCAACTCATTTACCCTCCAACTCATCCATTATTCACTTAGCTCCATTCACTTCAACTTTCGTTGATCACCATCCTTCCAACCATCAAACCACTGCATACACTCTTCCTCCATCTGATTTCTCTACTCCTGAGCCATCACCAGCTCCATCTCCATCTCACCTATCCTTCCACACCACTCCAACACTCCTCCATCTCCAAAAACCTCCACGGCCAAACATCCTGTAGAATTGCACAGACTTCCTGTAGAAACCCCTGAGTTTCCTGTAGGATCCCCTGCAGACTTCCTGTAGAAACCTGCAAACTCGGTTGCTGAGCATGAGAACGTGGTAGGATTATGTGGACTGATGCTGGAGACCCTCTGGGACCTCCCTTAGCCATCCTGACCTTGCCCATGCTTTCCTTCCATTCCAACCTCTCTTGCACAACCAAACCCTAATCAAAAGCATCATCGCAATAGATCCAACCACTTAATGAAAAAATACAAAAACATGATTTTTCAGATGCAAGTAGCTTAGATGCATGTATTTAAGTTCACTGCAAGTAATGGCATTAGTGTTAGTAGTTTCACTCACAGTTTTGCATTGTAAGGGTCTAGCTAGTCAAATTAGGGTTTACTAGGGTTTTCATGCTTTATTGGCTTTTAGCTTCTTTCTGCAACTAGATTAGTCTTCTTTCAGTTAGCTTTCGTCCATCATTCATAAAGCTTCTTCTGTGAGCCTATAGAAGTTGGCTTGAGCCCTAGCGGACTTGTGCCAGCTGACCAAGTGACAGCTGCGACAAGAGCTAGTACTTGTGCATACAACACCGTCGCTTCCAAGTTTGTACGAACTACCGGGTTGATAAAATTAGAGATAGGAAGCTCCAGGAGTTGTAGCATTATTGCTACAATACTGGAGCCCACCACAATGTCATCATTCTTTTTCTTGATTATTTTTTCAGTAGCCTTGATATCCTTGGGGTCATGTCCAAAATCAATCACTAAGTCTTCCAAAGACTTGATTATCGTGTATTTGATTTGAAAATCCCTGTCCGCCAGGGGAAGGTGGTCAAGGTCCAAATGGGGGGTCATGATAGGTCTGACATCCATGGTCACGGGCGCAACCATAATTCTGTTCTTGTGGATTTGAATTTGACAATACAGGTTTATTAAGAGGTCTTGAAGGAAACTTGGAAGCTTTCAGAAGGTTTTGGGTATTCTAATCAGGAAAACACTTTAATTCTTAAGTAATTTCAATTAATTTTACTTAATTAAAACACTTTAAAGACTGAACTTTTTCAAATTGAAAGGGTTGTCTAGTAATTTGTCTTCAAATACCTCGAATTTGGGTGAATTAACTTCAAATTTGGTGTTCTCGGAAACTGCAGAAGTTTGAATGGTTTTGGTATGGAATGAGAGGTTGATTGGGGTCTCTGCAACTTCTTCAGGAGTGAAATTTGAGGTCAATTGGTGATTTCAGGGTTTGCAGGTGTCGCAATGGTTTGTAGAGGTTCATAAAGAAAAAGAGTAAAAAAGCCAAAATAGGGCTTCTCGTCATTTTCTATTGAAAAACGGTCACTTTTTAGCAGGAAAATTACAAATGAACAGTGAATGGTTTTTCAGGTTGGGCAGGGAGGTGGTTTCCCAAGCCATTGCAATGCTTTCATGGAGGAGGCAATATTTTGGAGGGGTCACCTGATCTATGTTAGCGCTTGACACATAGCAGATGGGGGACCAGCCAAAACCACTTTATTGGGCGAGTAAAGGTCATACATCGGGTGAACCCAATATGGTTGTGGACCATTGGATTTGGGTGCTGACGATCTAATGACAATCAGGTGACAGATGTGCACGAATGTAATGGACAAAGGTTTTAGGGGGGACGGGGTTTAATCCTTGATGGTTTGGGATTATTTAGGAGTTAATGATGGGATTAAATGATTGGGCGGGGCTTAATGACAGGATTATTGGTTTTTTCAGGGATATGGGATAAAAGTATAGTTGATAACTAAAATAAGGGCTGGGGTATTACATAAGGGATTTATTTATATATGGGAAAAGGTATATAGGGAGCTATTTTATTATGTTAAAAAATTAATATGAAATGAAATGAGCAGAGTGAACATACCACTAAGCATAATGTAATATTTGTGCATTTTATTGACATACACTTTATACTTATGATAAAATATTTTTGTGGGTTTTTTGAATGAAATGGAATTTTAACTTGGGGTTGTTTATTTTTCATAGGAAAATGGAGTTTAACCTTAGGAAAAGGGGTTCTATTAGGGTAATGAAGGAAATGACTTTTATGAAGGGAATTCTGACACTTGATATCCATAAGTCATTAAGCCGAGGGTCTAGTCCCACCAAAAGTCAGAGAAATGCTCTGAGCCTTTATGACTTGAAGGATTTTTAGTACTAGAACATACTTGTAGATGGGGAAATTAGTAAGTATAGGGATGAAATGAATGAGGAGGAGTTAATTAAATCAACTTGTAAACCATTGTTTGTTATTTCTTAACTGCTTATGCACATTTGAAAAATATGACTAAGCATGATAAATGTGATTTTATCTAATAAACTTTATACTTTAGAAACCTTTCTTCTACTTACCCATTACTTACCCTAACATTTTTTCTTCATTTATTTGGGTGCATTTAGGCTAGTAGCCCCTTATCATTCATTTTTATTTTGAAAGGTAAACTATCTAATTCTAACCTTATATCATCCAAGGGCTCCAATTAAACTGATGAGCTCCTTTTATTTTCTCTACCTATCTATTGATCTCCCAAGATTAAGCTATTTGGTCAAATTTTATTCGCTAATTATAAGCATAAAATTCAAAGCATGAAATAGTCAAGATTAAGTCGTTTGACTACCATGGGTTGTGGCATGTATGACAAGCCGCACACAATCATTATTTAAGACAGTAAAGCATTAAAATAGTAGTGGATTTAGACTTGCACACTTTCATGATTTGTTTTTGTTTTTGGGGTTCATATATTTTCATTTTTTTTTATCTTTTCTTATTCTTTTTGCCCTTTGATATTTCTTTTAGGACATACCCTCTTTACATTTTTTTATTTTTTAATATGGAAAACATTTTCAAAAAGAAAAGGTATGTACAATATTACAATGCTTAACCTTAGCCAATTCAAAATTATGAATCCTATCACTATAGGACTCTAACATATGCTACTGAGAGATGCTTATGGTGTAGATCATATACGGTGTATGATAGTTGTTGATAACTATCATGTTCTTGTCTTTGGTCTTTGTTATAAATATCATGTATATCATTTGATGTAAAGGTAATGTAAAGACCTATGGTGTAGTAATTTTCATATTCAGTCATGTATGGACTTTTGAGATCATGTCAAAAATGTAATCCCACTTGGTTGGGTGGTTGAGTCAAATATGTATCCCCACATGGTTGGGTTATTGATGTAAGTATGTGTCCTTGGTGATAGGAAGGTCATACTCAGTTGAGTAATAGAGTCATGTACTTCATTTTACATCCATCATAGGTTTTGACATGTGCTCAGGGGAGCGTGATCAGATAATTTAGCATGTGCTCAGGGGGAGCATGGTCAGTATTCATATTCAACATTTCAATCAAAGTCTTCATTTAACATTGGTCATCCATTTTCCCTTGATGTCAAAGGGGGAGAGTAGATTGGTGTTTGGAGAATAGCTTGATGTTTTGATGTTATTTATAGGTTGTGGTGACCAAACACCAAAGTGGTTTCCATCAATTCCAAAGGGGGAGATTGTTGGAATTATGATGCATGTGTTGTCCTTGATGGAAACTCACTTGTAACAGAACAATTATATGGTAACTAGATGAATCCACAAGTTAGTTCAGAGGTGACAGAATGAGGGAATATAATACCGCAATGATGGGTCAAAGGTTTACATATCAGAATTAGAAGTTTGATACGGGGAGATTGTTGGCATTATGATTTAGGTGTTATCCTTGATGGAAATCTACCTAATGAGTTGTCCTTGATGGAAATCTGCCTGATGATTTGTCCTTGATGACAACCTATTTGATGAATGGAAACTTACTTGATCAATTGTCTCTTGATGAAAATCTACTTGTTAAAGGTATAAACAGGATGTGTTTATAGATGTGATAGAGTGATTTGAAAAATGCATGGCAATTCAGAGACAAAGGAATGATAAATTTGGAAGTTCAAGAAGTATATGCAGGTTTTGTTGAGCCAAGTCGCGTATACACATGATTTTGGTAAAGAAAAGTAGCATATGGTTTTTGCACCATTGTATTATAAATACAAAGGGTCCTTACCATGGTATTGGCCGATAGTAATGGGCATGACAACAGATATTGATCTCGTCAAAGATTACCACCGTACTAATGTAGTTTTGACCCGTTGTATTGGATAAGGGCTAAACTATATAAAGAGGTGAAGATCAAAGTGCTAATTGTGCAAGTGATGGAAATCTTATGAAGATTTAGATCAAAAGAAAATATGCATGTTATGGGTTTTTTATTCTTTGCTTGATCTAAACTAAGTATGCACCTGAGATTTTGATGTTGGATGAGATCCAATAGATTTGAAATAATTATGCGCTAATGAATACAATGATGGATCATGATCATTTGCCCTAAAATGACTTTTCATTGTATGATCTACTCATGGATTGACTAGATCTAAGTACTTAAGCATGTTTTTATCTGTAAATATTATGATCTAGGTCTTTCTGAAGCTCTAAAGAGCTGCACAATTTTAGGTCAAAATTTGTAGATTTATATGTTGTTTGGTCTCGTGAAAAGCATGTATACATGTGGGTTAGCTTCTTCAAAGTCACGTATATAAAGTAAGGGGTTTTTGTTCATAAATGAATGATCGATCTCATTAGTGTTGTTGTTTCTTTGTTGTTTGTTAATTATGTCCTCATGTTGATCTCGGTTGAGTGAGAATGTCTGAAGTAGAACTAATGGAATGATGAAGTTGAATTTGGTTATGGATTGATTGAAGAATGTTAAGATTACTTGTTGATTGTGATTGAAGATCAAAGATAGTTTTTTGATTGGTTCAGAGTGTTGCAGTAGATCTCAGTGTTATTTAGTGTTATTTCCAGAAATTGCAGTGGTCAAGTTTTCAGTTTTCAATATATTAATATTTGTACGTGGGTTTCTCTACAAAAAAGCGTGTATGCACGTGGGTTGCATTAAGTTTAGTGTATACATTTTGGAATTTGAATTATCAGGACTACAGTTGATTATGTGTGTTGATGCAGTATTCTAGGTTCAGTTCTGTGTACTAGTTACAGTGATCTGATTGTTCTAGTTTATTGGTTGCATTTTGATTAAACATCAGATGATTAGGTGAGGTTTCCCCCTCAAAGAGGCTGATTTTGAAGTCGTTGATCTATCTTTTCTATCTTTTTGTGAGCTAGTTTCATAAAATTTGGTATCAGAGCTTTGGATTCTAGGGTTTCGCTGCTCCAAATAGGTCATTGTGGAGTTTTCACTATAACTTTTTCTCTACGAAGTTTTAGAAGATAAAAAAAAAACTCATTTGAGTGGAAATCATTCTGAACCTCAGATACAAATTTCAGATTATGTCTCAGTATATTTTTGGAGATATGATATGAGGAAGTTAGGGTTTTTGTAAGCTCCAAAATTCCATCTCAAACAGGTCATCGTGGAATTTTCGCCATAATTTGTTTTCTATGAAGTTTAAGACTTTGAAATTAAAACCCATTTGATTTGAAATCTTGATGAAGCTCAAGCCTGAATTTCAGACCTTTTTTCACTATACTTTCGGATATATGCTCCAAGACATTTAGGGTTTTTGTAGGCTCCTGAATTACATCCCAAACAAGTGATCTTGGGAAAAACGTTATAACTTTCTCTCTAAGCATCGAATTGAAATTTCGTCAGAATTTACAGAAACAGGAAGGACTGTGATTTTCTTTTTATCGTTTTTAGGTCCAAAGGTCGAAACTATGACACGTGGAACTTCATATAAGTTCACTCTACTAAAAAAGTATATAATTAGGTCATCTTGGGAGATTGGGCATAACTCTTTCTTGGAGAATCCAATTTTGATCAAACTAGTGGCATTGGAAAGAGGACGCAAAGGGCTACCATAGATCGCAATATTAGGCCTTGGAGATCTAAAATTTTAGATATACAACAAATTCAAGATTGAGCTCTTAAAAGCATGGAGAAGAATGACTCGAATCAAGAAAATAGAAACACCTAAGCAAAATTGGAGGGATGATTTGAAGAATGTGATCGAAGATATGATCAATAAGAAAAATGGTATAGAAGAAGAATTGAATGGCAACATGGAAGATTTGAAGAAATACATGGAAGGTTTGAAGGAAGGTGGGACAAAGCCACTATAAGAAAGGCTTCCTAATGCCAAAAAGGTAGTAGAGGAAACTCATGATGAGAACAAAAGAAATGTTAATCATGATTTCATAGACTCTAATGTTGGATTGAAGACCCACCATATTCCAAATATAGATATGAGGAAATTTGATGGCAAGGATTCGGTAACTTGGATACTTCAGATGGAGAAATATTATCTACATGATGTCCAACTGCCACAAAAGGTACGTATTGCATCTTTATATTTAGAACTGAATCAATTTGTATGGTATAAAGGGATTTGTTCTCGTAAAAAAATTGTCACCTAGTCAATTTTCATGGAGAAAATGATATCACATTATGAGGATACAAAAAGAAACACCTTCTTTAGCCAATTGATAAATCTCAAACAAAAGGCTTCAATGGTAGAGCGCATTGAGGACTTCCAAAAATTAAATATAAGGGTAAATGATATTCCAGAGAAGCATAGGATTGAAGTATTCATAGGGAATTTAAATGATAACATCTAACATGAGGTTCACCTTTGGAAACCTAATTCATTGGAGAAGGCATACAGGTTGGAAATAAAAATTGAAAGCAAAATTATGGCAACAAGGAAACCTACCACTCATAACTATAAAGATGGAAGTGTTGTTGCTCCTAGCCTTTCACCACCCACAAGGTTGACACCAAAAAATTTGGAAGAAAAAAGAGCAAAAGGGCTTTGTTACAATTGTGATAGAAAATACATTAAAGGTCATAAGTGTGCTGAGAAGAAATTAATTTACATAGATGGGGAAGATGAGCAAGAAAAGGAACAAGAAACTTCAAAAGAAGAGGATATACACCAGGAACCAATCCCAGACAAAGAAGAAATGAATTTGACAATATCTTGTAATGCATTGGTAGGAATTACCACTCCTCAAACTCTCAAGATAGAAGGGCATATCAAGAAGAAAAAGGTAAATAGTTTTGATTGATTCGGGTAGTACCCATAATTTTATTCATTGTAAGATAGCCAAGGAATTGAATTGTTTCCTATATCCAGCACCAGAGTGTCAAGTAATGGTTACAAATGGAGGAACCATAAATTTCTTCAGAAACTTCCATAATATGAAGCTATCCATGGGATAATATGTCTTGAATATTCCAATTCTTTCCATTCCAATGGGTGGTGCAGATGTTGTACTAGGATTCCAATGGCTACAATGCTTGGGTATTGGAAGAGAGTTTCTTGAATTATTTTGGGAAGGAAAGGAATTTGAATTAAGGGGTATTGCAAGGAAATCAGGGAAGATAATTAGCTCTAACATCATGACAAAGCTTCTAAAGAAAGAACAATGGGGCGTAATTGCACAATAAAGTTCACTAGAGGTTCCCACATCAAAATCATCTATTTCTCCATATCTCCAAAACGTTTTGGACAATCATTCCAAGGTATTTGAGACCCAAAAGGCCTCCCACCTATTAGTGATCATGATCATGCTATTCATTTGATTCTAGGAAGTGTTCCCCCAAACATCAGGCCTTACAGATATCCATATGCCAAAAAGAGTGAAATTGAACGTATGGTTGTAGAAATTCTAGAGGTTGGTATAATTCAACCTAGTCAAAGTTCTTTCTCTGCTCCAGTGGTATTGGTACACAAGAAGGATGGATCATGGCGCATGTGTTTGGATTATAAGGAGCTCAACAAGCTTACTATTAAAGATAAATTTCCCATTCCTGTCAGTGATGAATTATTGGATGAATTACATGGAGCAATTTACTTTACCAAGTTGGATCTTCATTCAAGATATCATCAAATCAGAATGAAGACTGAAGACATTCCAAAAACAACATTTATAACTCATGAAAGGTCATTATGAATTTTTGGTCATGCCTTTTAGCCTTACCAATGCACCTTCTACATTTCAAGGTTTGATGAATTCCATTTTCAAACCCTTCCTTAGAAAATTTGTGTTAGTATTTTTTGATGATATTCTAATCTACAACAAGTCTTGGAAGGATCATGTTCAACATGCTGACAGGGTGCTCAAACTATTGGAGGAGAAACAAATATATGCAAGAACCTCCAAATGTTTCTTCGGAGTACAAGAGGTGGAATATTTGGGTACTCAGTTAGCTCATAGCTCATCTTATCATCCTCAATGTGATGGGAAAACTAAGATAGTGAACAAATGTTTGGAAGGATATCTTTGTTGCTTTGTATCTGATAAGCAGACACAATGGGTCAAGTGTTTTCCTCTGGCTGAATAGTGGTATAACACTTCCTTCCATACTTCATCAAAAATGACCCCATTTATGGCACTTTATGGATATCATCCATCGTCCATCACATCATATTTAAAATAAAATTCGAAGGTTCAAGCAGTGGAAGATCACATCGAGCATCAATAACAATTTCTCAAACTCTTAAAGGATAACCTCACTTTGGCACAAAATAGAATGAAACAACAGGCATATCAACATCACAGTAAAAGAAGTTTTGACGTAGGTGACTGGATATTTCTACAACTACAACCATACAAACAAATGTCCCTCAAGAAACTAAGAAGTATAATAAATTAAAACCAAAGTATTATGGTTCGTACAAGGTGTTACAAAAGATTGGTACTATGGAAGACAAACTGAAGCTTCCTGCATCTTCGCGAGTGCACCCAGTTTTCCATGTTTCATGCTTAAAGAAGGTTATAGGTGAGAAGATCCTAGTTCAAACAATATTGCTAGAAATCGATAGCTACGAAAGCGATCAATTTTAGAGTATCTCATTAAGTGGAAGAACTTACTCGCTAAAGATTCCATATGGGAGGATGAGAATTTTATACAGAATCATCCAAAACTACTCAAGCATTGAGGACAACACTTTTTGAAGGAGAGGGGCATGTTAGGACCCTATACTACTAGTGTAACCCCTTATTATTTGCACAACCCCCTTATTGTATTATTGTACCATATAATACCCATGTTGTTATTATTATGCCCTATAGAAGCCCACTATTATTATTGTTGTGCCCCTACAATATTATTATTATGTAGGCTCTGATTGTATTTGGACCCCTTAGACTCCTATATATAGAAAGGAGGTCTTGTCATTTGTATCATCCAAGAATTGTTCATTTGTGTAATGTAAAGTAGGTTTCCCCCTCGAAGAGGCTGATTTTGAAGTCGCTGATCGATCTTTTCTATGTTTTTGTGAGCTAGTTTCACAACAAAGATAGAGTGCTCCAAGAAAATTCTAAGTGTCGAGGTGTGAGAGAGATAGAGAATAATGAGAGAGCTCCAAAACTAAACTGACAAAAGTTACCAACTAATCCTCAGAAGCCTTTTTATTAATGAGGCCTCTATTTTCTTCATTTTCCTCCTCACATGCAACCTGTGACCTTTCACCTTACTTTTCTCCTAATTTCCTTTATTTTTATAAACAAATGTTTTAAAAATGACTTTTTTCCTTTTTATGCCTTTGCATTTGCCAATTTCCTTTAGCCATAAACACATACAGTGATGCCCACTAGGATATATTTGCCCAGCATTCAACTTGGAATATGTGTCCCTTGCCCGAGGTCTTATTTTTTCCTTTATTAACTTTTATTACATGGAATTTTCACCATGGATGTTACAGTAGTGAGTAATGAAATAAGACTAATGATAGCAGTACTAATAATGCACTCATCATAGACAACATTATGCAATAAGGAGTGCTCAAAAAATCATAATTCCAACAATGAGCTATTGGATGCATAGGATATGCTCCCTCTAAACATGTTCCAACTCTTCATCATTAATCCTTCTCACCAATAGCAAAGAAACAAATAAACAACAATAATAAGACTTTGCAACAACTCTTCACTCATTATGAACCAATACCCTTTCATACATTCCTAAGTATCATATGAACATTCTCAATAGTCTATAGCAAACCAATGTTTGAACCAAACTTCCAATAATGAACTAATGGAAGCATGTGAGAATCTCCACATGAGTTTCTGCCACTTCTTTATCACCACAAAAACAAGCATGACTATCTACGTGAAAAAACGCATGTATATGCAACTAGAAGTCATAAGAAATGTGTATATAATATAAAATGTTGATTTTTCCTAGCCACAACTCCCCTTGAAATCATACGCAATTGATCATATGGACTTGATAGTCATCATCTATTTTCCATGAGGCTATATACCTCATATTTACTTTTGCAACCCTTGTTAGAAGTATGCAATAAGTATAAAGACTGTAGTAGGGAAAATATTCCCTATCTTTGACTGTTGCTCCTTCCTCCTCCAAATTTATTTCCAATTTCTGATCATGTGTTCAAAATTGTGATGTTTAAACCATCTCATGTGGTCAAAAGCTTATGTGATTCCATTCCATTCGCTTAACTGGAAATTAGTGATATTATGCCCAAATGAGTTATAAGTGAAACAATATCCATAAAACCATGTGTTATACCAAGGGACTTGATACGAACTTAAATAGGAACACAACAAATTACATATATAACCATAAATACAAAGATGCAGTTGAAATAAAACTTCATTTCATTAATATAAAAACATTGAAATATGCTTACAAACATAATGGAAATAAACTAGCTCGAGCAATGGTAGATTATCTCTGAGAAGAGATGTGTTGGCTACATGCCTCTAAACTATGTTAAAATGAGGCTCAAGGGCATATTTATTATTGAACAACAAGGGATAACCCTAAACAACCAAAACCCTAACCCCAAGAGATGAAACACCAAGAGTTTGTGGGCCCCTTTGGGGTTAGTTGGGCAGCCAACTTCTCGGGGTCGCAACTTGCTCATATTATCTATGTTTGGCACATATGGTACCTTGTTGGAAAGGTCTCTCCAAGTACAATAGGATTTGAAATAGGCCCATGCCTATGGCTATGGGCTTATTGCGAACCCAAAAAAAACATTTTTTAGTGGGTCAAAACTGCTCCGGAAGTTCACGACCTGAAGAAACTACTAAAAATAGTAAATCTTGCAATAAAAAAGGAAATGGATGAAACCTAATGGAGGTCTAGGTGGAATAGGTGGGTGACCACCAATATCCACCTAGATTTTTCCTTCCTGCTTAGGAAGCAATGGTCCCCATTGTGCACAGAGCCTCAATCAAGTGAGGGAATTTCGATTGAACCTGGTCCTTGGTGAACCACTTTCCCTAGTGAAGAAGTTAGCATGCTTTGACAACTTGATATAGTTGGATCATCTATTGGTGAGTTTTCTTTATCTGTGTGTCCATGGTATGATCAGTTGTGTCATGGTCCATGCATTCTGGGTTTAGCTCTGTTGGTGTGAGTTGTTGAGCAATGTCGAATGTCTCTAGCAATGGTGAAAAATATGGTCGAAGGCGGTCTACATTGAACACTGGGTGCAGCTCAAGGAATGGTGGAATGTGGAGCTCGAAGGCATTGTATCCTATAGCCTTGGTGATGGTTTATGGCCCATATCGGAGTGGGCAAATATTACGGCGAGGTCCAACGAGGCACTCCTTCTACAAATGTAGTCAAACTTTGTTTCCCACCTAGAACTTGTGCAGCACTCTATTTTGATCATGGCACTACTTGTACTTAGCATTGGCTCTGTCCAATATATCATGGACCTGCTGGCGGATGTGTTGAATGCGCTCAATGAAGTTGTTAGCCCTGTCATCTTCGGACTGGTCATCAACCAAATTTGCCTCAATAATTGCAAATGGTATGGCCACATCAATGGGACATAATGGTTAAAATCCAAACCCTACCTGAAAGGGGTTGTGGCTCATTGAGATATGGAGAGCTCTATTGTAGTTTTGTTCGACATAGGGGAGGCTTTCATCCCATGTGCGTGGATGCTTTTAGTTGTACATGTGCAAAATGTGTACGATAATCTTATTGATGACCTATGTTCGGCCATTAGTTTGGGGGTGGAAAGTCATGGACTTAGTAAGTTTGGTATCTACCATTGACTAGAAAATTGACCAAAATTCACTTAGGAATCTGTTGTCCCAATCTGAGATAATGGACTGTGGGACCCCAAAGTGTACCCACACTCTTCTTGCAAACTGTCATGATGGCCATCTTAGAGAATTTGTCGACGACCATGAAAACGTAGTCGTTTTCGTTCTTAGTAGAAGGAAGGCTCAACATGTAATCCATGGAAATGGATTCCCAAGGTCAACTAGGATTAGCGAGTATATAGGCCTTGCTTCTAGATGGTTGGTTTGTCAATTGTGCAAGCGGTGCAGGATCTAATGTACTTCCAAACATCTTAAAGAAGGTTCAACCAATAAAAATACTTCTGCAGTACTGCCACTATTTTATCTACTCTGAAATGTCCACTGACCCGGCTATAATGTGCCTCCCAAATCATCTTGGTACACTCGCTTGAAGGAACACATATGTGTCCTAGGTGGAAAAACAATGCATTCTGGAGGTGAAATTTTGGAACTTTCTTAACTTCTAGGAGTGTCTGGTATGTTCTTCCAAATTCTGTATCATTCTTATGAAGATGCAGCCACCCCAAAGTCTTGTTCCCATAGGAGTTGAGCACAGTGATCAACACCATGAAGGGTGGTCAGCTAAGTCAGTTTGCAACATTATTGGTGTTGCCCTTCTTGTACTTAATGTTCAAATGGAATTTTTGCAAGTATGTGGACCATTTCTAATGGCGTCGTTTTGCAACTTCCCTTGTGTCTGTATGAACTACAGGGGTCGGTGGTCTATGTGGATGAATGTTTCCTTCCCCAAAATGTAATGCTTTCATTGATGTCAATGTTGAGAATTGGCAACAAGAAATTTTAGTTTAATTTGCCCTTAAATTAAACTGTGAATTAAAATCAAATTCTACTCTCATAGCAACTTGTAAATAGTTAATTAAGTTTAATTAACTTAATTAGCTTAGGAATTTCGAGTTGGTAGTCTTTCTGTAGTCATGTATATGTTCTCCCTAGATTTTAGGGATTAGGATGAGTTTATTTGAGTTGTAATTAGATAACTCAATTTGGCTTAGTTATAGATAATTAAACTAGTTCTAACTGTCTGTGGAACTAGTAGAGGTTTAATAATGAGTTGGTGCACTGGTTCAACCTCAGTGCTACTCCAGGTAACTGAAGATTCCCTCATGGGAAACTCATGCATGTAAGTTCATAGAAAGACCCAGTTGATACTAGAGTGTAGGGATAGTGTACTGTCATTTGTAGAATGATATAAGCTGTACAGGTCATGCATGCAATCAGAAAAGGACCTAAGTTTGGATTGTGTAGTTATGGAGGAAGGATTTCCCAATTAAATATGGGTTGATCTTCACTGGACTTGTGCAAGGAAATAGGGGCTCAACAGGAAGTAGAAATTGGCTAAGTGTTGGTCAATGGGGGCTTGTGAGGCAGAGAGTTTATCATACTTGTGTAGGAATTGTTCTAGTGAGAACAACATTTTATTATCACTCAGATTTTTGGTTAATGCAATAGATAGTCGGGGTTTTGAGTAGTGAATTTCCCTAGGGAAAACATTGTGTTATGTGTCTTTGATTACCTTCCTCTTTTCGATTATTGTTTTCATCGATCTATTGGTTTTTGTTGTTTAAAGAGTAGAGTAGATTCTTGTCTTTTGTTTTATTAAATTACATGAGTTGTGAATCTATAGGAAAATCTACATGGTATTGGAGCTAAAGATAATATACTAGAGGAAATTTTGAATTTTTGAGTTTTGGGTTACAGGTGAAATTCGAATTTGCAATACATACTTTAGGATCGGAAAATGGCTTTCTACGATTTGAGGCTCGAGTATGCCTTGATGGCAGCTTGAATTATATAGCCTGGAAGGATAGGATGGAGATTTTTCTGGAGGATAATGGCCTCAAGGAATTCATTGAGCAAGACATTCCTAAGCAAGAAGCATCGAATGCACATAATCTAGCCAAATGGAAGAAGTGTGTGGCGAAGGTGAGGCAAATAATACTTGAGGGAGTTCGAGACCACATTGTCTCAAGTCTCCATGGGAAGGAAGCTCTGTATGCTATGTGGCAAGCATTGATGGACCTATTCCAGAACAATATTGACCATAGGAAGTTGGCACTGAAAAATGAACTTCGAAAAATCAAGATGGAGAAAGGTGAGACCATTCCAAAATACTTAACCAAGTTCGCTCATTGTTGGGATGAGCTTGGAAGTGCTGGAATAACTGTTGTCAAGGATGATATGGTGAGCCTAGCTTTCCTAAGCCTTCCCAAGAGTTGGAATAGCTATCAGGACTATGTCAATGGGAGGGAGAAGCTTCCATATTAGGAATGACTATGGTCGGATTTGATGCAGGAGGACATCAGAAGGAACACGAGAGATGGTTCCTCATCAAATATTGATGATAAGAAAATATATGCCTTAGTGGGTAAGGAAAAGAAGGGGAAAGGAAAGGTGTCCCATTCCAAATTGGATTCTTGCCATGGAGGTAAGAAGAAATACATGTATAAAGTTAAGTGCTTTCATTGTCATGAGCTGGGACATTTTGCTACAAACTTTCCACTCAAGAAGTCCAAGAAGAAGTCCTCAGGAGGAGCAGCGGGTGAGGCTTTGGCCTCTCAATTCGAATTGGAATTTACTCTCATTGCATGCATGGTGTCATCAATGATGGGTAGTGTATGGTATCTTGACAATGGATCTTCATTCCACATGACTAGTGACAAGGAGTTGTTCAGTGACCTGGAGGAGAAGGATCTCCAAATGCATATTGAGATGGGTGACGATGGGAGGTATAGCGCTACTGGATTGGGCACGATTAATTTTTAGAGGGAGAACGACACTCCTCTCACCTTGAGAGATGTTATGTATGTGCCTTGGTTGAAGAAGAAATTAATATGAGTCGCCATGCTTGAGGATAGAGGCTATGATGTGATTTTCTTAAAAGGAAAGGTTTTCCTTTGACACATAGACACAGGTCAAGTAAAGAAGATAGGGACTCGAGTTAAGAATCTCTATAAGTTGGAGGTAGATGATATTGATACCTTGAGCATGAAAGAAGAGAAGGTGCAAAGACGAGACATTTACGAGTTGTGGCACAGCTGATTGGGTCACTTGCATCATGGGGCTTTTAAAATCATGCAGCAAATCTCTACTAGTCTTCCCAAAGGTACACTAGAGAAAGTTGATACATGCAAAGGGTGTACTTTGGCAAAATACACCAAGGCTTCCTTTCATGATAGAGATAGTTGATCAGAGGTAATTCTAGAGTGAGTCCATTCAGATGTGTGTGCACCATTCTCAACAACATCCACAGCCAAACACAGGTATTATGTTATATTTGTTGATGGCCTTTCTCATAAATGCTAGATATTTTTCATGCAAAAGAAGGATCAAACTTTCACAAAGTTTTGTGAATTTAAAGCATTGTTCAAGAAAGAGTCTGGAAATAAGGTTAAATCTCTAAGGAGTGATAATGGTGGTGAATATGTCTCAAATGTGTTTAAGAAATTCTGTGTGGCAGAAGGGATTAAACGGGAGTTGACGGCACCCCATAACCCACAGTAGAATGGGGTGGCTGAAAGGAATAAAAGAAGCATTGTAGGGAAAACATGGGTGATTTTGCATGATCAGGTCCTACCACTACATTTGTGGGTTGAGTCACGCAACACAGTTGTTTATTTGCATAATAGAAGCCCGCATTGGATACTTGGGATGAAGACACCTGAGGAGGCTTTCTCCGGTAAGAGGCCAGATGTTAGTCACTTCAATATTTTTGTGTCATTAGTATATTTCCATGTGACCAAATATGCACAGAAAAAGATTGAGCTGACAACAAAATTTGGGAAATTTGTGGGGTACACTAATATACCTCACAACTATCGGATGTACTTGTTGACCAGGAGGATGAAAGTGGTTCACAGGGATATCAGATTCAATGAGGAGAAGGCCATGCAAGTTTCCCTTGAGAGGGAGATTCAGATACATGTGGTTGAGGATATTTTAGCTCCTAAGGTTGAGGAGCCTCATATTGATGCGGAGTAGCCAAATGTAGAGGATCTGAGAGTGGAGACATCCACTTAGGCAGAGTCTTTTAGAGATGGGAGAAACCAAAGAGGCTGATAGGTTATTGCATGATGCACGAGATAATGTGGAAGCACCCACATCTCAGCACAAGCAGAGGAGGTCACCTGAGAGGTACACTAGATACATGGATCTTATGAGTGGATGTGTTGAGATAGAGCCATCTTCCTTTGAGGAGACAGTGTAGCAATCATTTTGGGTTGATGCCATGGTGGAGTAGTATGACTCCATAGTTTGTAACAGTGTTTGGGATGTGGTCCCGAGAGCGAAGAACAAGTCAATGGTGAGCTCCTGATGGCTTTGCAAGTTAAAGCAAGCTACATATGGTAGTGTGGAGAAGCATAAGGTCATATTTGTGGCCCATGGCTTTTCACAGGTAGAGGGGATTGACTGTGATGAGACCTTTTCTCTTGTTGCAAGGTACTCATTGATCAGATCTATATTGGCACTAACAGTGCAGATGGGTTGGAAGATACATCAGATGGATGTAAAGAAAACATTACTTAATGGCATGATTGAGGAAGAGGTGCACATAGAGTAGCCTAAAGGTTTTGAGACCTTCAACCGTGAGTCACATGGGTGCTGACTCAAGAGATC
The DNA here is from genome assembly GCA_031772625.1 of Pinus tabuliformis. Taxonomy (NCBI): domain Eukaryota; kingdom Viridiplantae; phylum Streptophyta; class Pinopsida; order Pinales; family Pinaceae; genus Pinus; species Pinus tabuliformis. The sequence goes on along the minus strand of CM062815.1, from coordinate 199,341,777 downwards.
GTTGTATGGGTTGAAGCAAGCACCCCATGCTTAGTACACCAAGATCAATAGCTACTTCACCAAGTTGGGCTTCACCAAGATTGAAGCAGATGCTAACATGTAACACATAGTAGTGGAAGGCCAATTGTTATCATTATGTTATATGTCAATGATTTGATTTTGATCAAGTCTTGCAAGGAGGATCTTGCAAGAGAGCTTGAGATGAAGGATATGAGGCTCATGCATTAATTTATGGGCATGGAAGTATGGTAGCGTGATGAGGAATTGCTTACATCTCAGGGAAATTATGTCAATGAGATATTCAGGAGGTTCCACATGGAGAGCAGCGAACCCATGGAGACTCCTCTAATAGGTAACTGGAGGAAGGAGGACGCTACTTCAGGGGAAGTAGTGGAAGCTACTATTTACAGGAAGCTTGTGGGTTCACTCATATATTTGGTGAACACATGACCGGATATGTGCTATGCAGTTAACCAGCTTAGTCAAGTGATCGAAGACTAGTTGGATAGGAAGATCCAAGAATTCGCGGCACGAGAGAATAAAAGTCCATAGTTGACAAAGGAACATTGGATGGACAGGTACTTGTATACAGAAATCCATGAGATATTTTTATGTTCCTTTCCAGTTGAGTTATACGAGTCAATCGCGAAGCTAGCGGATACTTGACGGTCCTATTTTCTAGACCCTGGAGTTAGTACAGAGACTGAAGCCTCTAAGGATAAGATTGCTCCTGTTGTCGATCATTGGCTTGATCACATCATAGGAGGATTTGTGACTGAATTCACGGTCGATACCTCAGTTATTTATAGTGATGTGGAGCGGTGCTTTTTCAAAGGTCCTCGAGGTAAGTACTTGAAGTCTTTAAATACTTGGATTAAGATATTATTGTGCGATCTACAATCTATAGGTTCAGCTCCAGCTGAACCCTGGCCAACTCTGTGTGAGCATCGTGCACCCTTGTAGCAAGCTTGTGAATGTGCACCTTGACAAGTTCTTCCTCAGGAATGGCCAACTCCGAGACCATTCGAATGCCTCCTCCACGACCTGAACTATATGCTTGTTTAGATCAGTTACCTCAGTCACGGCGGCAATGGCAGAGTCTCGTCATAGGGCCAGTTGTTCATTATTAATCTATTTCTCACCGATCACCTGCAAAGTGTGGTGTTCATAGGCCCTTAACTCTGTGATCACTCCATCCTAAAGTAGGTGGAGCATCTCGCCAAGGACTGCTACCAAGTTCAACCCCACTCCCTTGAGGATGCTGATAGTGGGCCTGTCGGCTTCATTCTCTATGGTCAGTGCTCCATCCAACAACACGGTCACCTAGGAGACCTTCGCACTTAGCATCTCGATAGCTTCTGAAGTACCGATAGTGAGGCTGGTGGACAAAGTGCCAGCTTGTGATGCACGGGTCTGCAGCTCCTGCAGTCCTGTCTAGATAGCCCCCAATAGTATTTGTTGTTGCTGCTCGAACTTTTGTAGTGCCTCCGCAGTGACATCCTGCACTGTGTCTCAAATGTCATGCAAATATCCCTCTGTGAGGGTGATGGGGTCCAGCGACACCTTACTGGCCTTATATTTCTTCCTTGACCCTACTTTTTCTTGTTCCCTTGGGCACTTGATACAGTTTGACATCATATGTGGGTCCGTGTCATGCTGCTATGTTTGTTCATCTGTTTCTTCCTCTGTTTCAGGCAAAGGTGACCTCGCACCTTTATCAAAGCCATGCTCTATTTCGCATGTCTACTTTTTTGTCTGCTGGGTGGCATCGTGCTCCACCTGGGCCTTGTCAGCGGCCTCCTTCTTCCTTTTCTTGACCATCTGCGCCATCTTGAGCTTGGCCTCCTCCTTTTTGCACTACGTGGCAGGCTTGCTTGACCCCATCGCCAAATTTGAGGTAGTTTGCCACTCACCAACCAACGAACAAGTACTGCATCAATTGCGTCATCCATTGCCAAGTAAGGCAAGTCATACCATGTCTGCTCAAGGTCCTTTCATGCCTTGATTGACACACAGTGAAAGTCTGCCTTGAACTCCACATACCCCTGTAGGTTGGAAAACACATTAGGCGACAAATGTGGTTTTCAATTGATAGCCATGCAGATGTTCATTTCCATCAAGATCTAGAAGATCTTACTATCCTTGATGCACTGAGCATGCTTGGTCACCCACAGCGAAGCGTACTTTACTACTTCTAGCAGGTTTGGCACAACCAAGGGGAATTGACTGTCTTCCGGTAGCTCCCAAGCTACCAATGCAATAGATACCAGGAGCCATGCATAGTGGAGGGTCTTGCTAAGCTCCTTTGCCTCGCGACAGCTCGCAAGGAACTCACCACAGAGATAGCACGCCCAATTAAACTGGAATCCTTCGATGCATTGGGATACAAGAGCAACGATTGGTGCCAACACTTCATCTGCGCGACACTTCCTCATAACCTTTCCTGCCAAAATCTGTGTGGCCACCTTGACCGCAGGGTCACAAATACTCGAGATGGCATAGCCTCATGGCTTCTTCATGAGATTGAATTTCTCCTTCATGGCCTCCGCGACGGCCTATTGGCCACCTTTTCTACCAAACATTATGGCTAGATTTTCCCCTATGTAGGGAAGTCGCGTGATCCTATGGATTAATCTGTTGGTGATGGGTATCGACTCCTCTAGCCACAAACATACATTTTGCACCAAGTATAGCAGCTGCTTGATGACCAATACTATAATGGGAGTGCGATTATAGTGTGGCACCCATAGTAGGTTGAGCAAACCTGCCTTGTCTACTCCCCTGAGCCACTTCCACGGTTCCAATGCAGTCAACCTGGTGGTTGTGTCAATAACGCGGCACATTAGCTACTATGTCACCAAGTGCAGGAACTTATCATGGTCAGCTAAGTCCCAATCTTCCAGTTTTAATAGAGGAACCCACCCCAAGCGTGGTCCTTCAAAGACAATCTCGTCTGATAGCAAAGGGGTGTGCAAGGTGACCTTGCTCTTGTCAATGTCCTTTGGCACCTTTGTCTTTCCCTTGAGTGGAGGGACGTACCCAGGCAACTTAGTGATAGGGTCAGAACCCTGGACTTCAACTTCCTCCACTTCTACCCCCAAATCCTCATCGTCCATCGGGATGTCCTCAATTTCTTCCTCCTTCGGCTCCAGGTTAATATTTTTTCCCTTTTCCTATGCGGTGGGCTTATCTTTCTATGGGTTTCTTTTAGGCAACAAGCGCATCGGTATCACAACCTACTTGCCCTTCTTATCCTTCACACTCTCCTTAGTTGGGGTTGGCTTTGGTCTGGGTTTCCATGGTGATTTTGGAACTTCATCTAATACCTCTGCATCCTCTGGAGCATCTCCCTCTACCTCCCTAAAAACCTCCGGCATAGGCCCCTCGGTTGTCACTGCTTCAGCGCTCATAGCTTCTATGTCTCCTTTCACAATGTCTCAAATACTGATCTTGCTAGCAAAGCTTCAAAGTTTTCGCAGTTCGTGTGTGCCTAAGAGCTCAACAACTCAATTCTCAAATTGCCAAGTGTTTTTCATTGGGCCTCCACCTATAATTTATAAGGCATTTTGAATTCGAATTTGGCCATTCCCCCCACATTCAGTTCATTAATTCCAGATTGGCGACAAATTTCCAAGGATATTACCCATAAAGTTTGTCTTAAATGTCGGCCAATCGCTCCATTCCACATTCCTACCATCAAATCATGAATAGTGACTTTAACAGTCACTTTCCGGCTGACCTGTGCGATTTCTCCCTAGGTAGCACAACTCTCTTCGCACTGTCATGAACCCTGTGACATTTCCTTGTCCCGCACAATCCTCCAATCGTGAAGTTCCCCAACTCGGGCAGTGTAGTTTATAGTCTCACGCCTCCTTTCAACTGCCTTGAGCGCTAAGACTATGCTACCCTCATTTAGTCACCTAGCGGGATCACCGGTGTATGGCTTCAATCGGATTCCATTCACCTTTCCTGGGAAGGGATCTCCATTCAATTTAACCAACTGACTGCTCCATCATCGGTAATCTCCTTAATGACATAGATCCCTAACCAGTGAATTCTAAATTTCCCTAGAAATTTATCAAACTTGTTGTCATATAACAAAACCAGATCATTTACCTTAAAGGTGTGCAGATTAATGTGGTGATCATGACATGCTTTTTAGCACTACTTTTGGACCTATTGGTGAAATCCAGCTAGAAATCTCTCTTCCTCAAGCTCAACAAGTTGCATGAGCCTCTCTTCCAGGGCTCCATGATCCATCATACCCATGAGTGCCACTATGCATAAACTAGGCACAATGTATTCCATGGGCATCATGGCTTCAACACCATATACAAGCTTAAAGGGTGTCTATCTAGTCAACTTTTTGCATGTCGTTTGATAGGCCCATAGTACTACGAGTATACGAAGGTCCCAATCACTTTGTTGAGCATTGCAAACCTTGATCAGTGCGTTCTCTAGCACCTTATTGAATGCTTCCACTATTCTATTAGCCTGTCGGTGATAAGGCATGCATTTCTGGTGATACTCTCATTCAGAAAGTGCGTACCATGATCACTCATCGAAATCTTTCGACACACAAATCACATCAGTACATACTCAAAGAGGAACTTCGCAGTGGTCGTGGTTGTGCAGTCCTTCATAGTTTATGCCTCCTCCAATCAAGTCAAATACTCAGTCACAGTGATAATGTATTGTGCTCCCGTCTTCTTCCCTTGGGGCTAAATGGGTCCCGCAAAATCTATTGCCCATTTCTTGAAAGGTTGCAATGTCATCTATGGGTTCAGAGGTAGCTCATCTCTCTGCAATGGCGTGTCAATCCTTTGACACACATCACACACATTACAGTAAGCTTTTGAATCTTGATGGAGGGTTGGCCACCACAACCCTACACGTAGAATCTTCTGCGCGGTCACTTTTCATACATAATGGCCTCTCACGGCACCCCCATGAGCATCCACGAGGATACTGCTCCTCTCAAACTCAGGTACATATCGTCGTAATACTTCATCGGATCCCATTTTGTACAGATGTATGGCAATGAAAGAAAAGTCTGCTGCACATACCACTAACTCCTTCTTCTGTTGGATGGTGTAGCCTTCCAGGGCGATTCTATTGCTAGGAAGTGTATGATGTCTTCAAAGTGACCATCCGTGACGCGCACTACAGATAGTTGCACATCAATCAATCCTTCCTCCAAATTAGTGGGCTCTTCCCCCATTTCGATGCATGATAGATGGTTTGGTCCTATGTTCATTTGTCCAAGATTCACAATAACCTCAAAATCATACTCTTAGAACAATAACAAACACCTACAGATTCTCCCCCCCAACACAGGCTTATTGACTAGGTATTTCAACGTGAAATGATCCGTATACATCTTAAAATGTCCACCCAACAAATAGTGTCTAGACTTCTAGAGTGCGTATACCATGGCTAACCCTTCGCACTTGGTGGTGGAATAGTTCTTCTCAGCCTTGGATAACCTCCTTCTTGTGAATGCTATAGGATGGTCCAATTCTCCTCCGCCAGCCTGTGTTAGTACTGCTCCCAGTGCTATACATGACGCATCTACATGTACGTGAAACTCCTTCCAATCCAGCAAGACTAAAATTGGCACGGTGACCATTTTTCCTTTCAATACATCCAAGCTTTTCTAACAGTCCTCGTTCCAACATAACGTGACATCCTTTTTCAACAACTTCTCCATAGGCGCGGTGATCTGAGCATAGCCCTTGATAAACTTCTGGTAATACCCAGTATGTCCTAGGGTTATGCATAGCTGTTTCACACTCCTCGGTGCCTCCAAGTTAAGTATCTCTGTGATCTTCACAGGATCTACCATCATTCCCTGTCTACAAACCACATGACCCAGCAGAGTCCTAAAAGGAACGAAAATAGGCATTTCTTCAGATTGAGCGCAATCTGGTACCTTCAACAAGTATTTAGCATCAAGCACAAACTTTCCACATGGCGTTTTACCAACCCAAACATAGTCCAGTCATCAAAGTACACCTCCAGAAACTTATGAATGAATTCTTTGAATGCAGCAATGACTACACACGAAAAAATCGCAGGTGCATTCCTCAATTCAAAAGGCATTACAGTGTACTGTAAACATCCCCACTCAGTCGCGAAGGTCATCTTGCTTCTATCCTTAGGCGCAATTTTAATCTGATGGTACCCAGAGAACCCGTCATTGAAGGAGTACGCTTCCTGGCCACCTACATTATCCAATACCTCATTAGTGAATGGAGTCGAGAAAGGAACATGTACGCAAGTGTCATTCAACTTCCTAAGATCTACGCATATCCTTATTTCATCCTTCTTCTTCTTTTCCTGTACCACCATTGGGCTCACCCAATTAGATTCTTCTATGGACTAAATGATGCCTGCCATGAGCATCTTGTCTAGCTCTAAGTGGGCCTTATCCTTATACTTCAAATTGAGATGGTAAGGTCTTTGCTTCACCGGCTTCGCGTGGGGTTTTAACATGATCTTCATAAGACCCAAGTCTCCTATTATCCCCTTTAGCTCTGTAAACTTGGTAGGGAACAAATATATTCATGGAGCAATTCGATGACCTTATCTACCATCGCGTCATCCTAGTAATGTCCAATCTTCGCGAATTTGGGCTCCGCCTCCATACCAATATTTACCTATTTCGTTTTCAGTGGCACAGTTATATTAGGATTCTCAATTTGCGGTCCCTTGACCTCGAGGTGACCCTCAGTTTCAGGGATATTAATCTTTTGTGGATCCTTGTCTTCTTCTTTAACATTCACATTATAGCATTGTTGGGTAGCAGAGGTCCCGCGTAATAGTTTTGGGTCTGATAGCCTAGAAGTTAGGATAAAAATATTGTAAGCCTCTGAAATATGCGGAGCGCAAAATGTAAAGAGTCAAGTCAAAGGGTTGTCTACCCAAGAAATAATATAGAATAATAGGAAGCAAGTTGGTCCGCAGACCATAGGAAGGTATAAATAGAGCGTGGCTCTATGGGAGAAGGCAGTTCTTTTTGGGTATGATCTTGGACCTGAATTGTAATGGGCTTTTGACGAGAAAAGTATGAAAGTGTCTGTAAGTCTGAGTCGAAGGTAGTAGGGAAGGGATAGAGGCTCTGCAGCTGTGTACGCAGAGGCTTGGAAGAGTCCATAGCTATGTGTGCGGACCCCTACAACTGAGTGCACAGGGCGGATCTGGATGTATTGGTGATAAAGTGGAAATAAAGATAAGTTGCTTCTGTAATTTTGTGTTGAAGCTGAATTATCGCGGATCTAGATTTTGTATGGTTAAATTAATTTTTTAATCTATGCGCATGTGTTTATGTTACGATTATATGTGAATCTGAGTCCATTCTAAGTACATGAACTGGTTAAATCTAATAAATGTTTGCTTAAAGACCACCATAATTAGATTGAATATGTAAAAAGCGCAATAATAAGTAAAAGGGATTATTCTGAGGCGGATCTATGTGAAACAAAGCATCGCGAAGCTGTAGGATGGTGCACAAACCCTCCAAACCACATCTAAACATCCCAAGGGTGCGGAAATCTAGTTCCAACACCCTCCCCTGCTACCTTAGGTGAGACTTCAATCCACGCTCCGCGGGCTATTATCGAAAGGGCCGGTAGCTGTGGGATTTGTTTGGCTAAATAATTTTTCTGAACCTAGGTCAGGCCCATATAAGCCAACAATTGGTTCCATTGCTGGGACCGGGATCTGCCTAAGAGGTGTCTGATGTGGAATGCGGGGACTCTATAGAAAAAGAAGTGAAGGATCAAAGGGACCAGGAGCAATAGTAGTTCAAAGTATGGTGGCAAAATTGGCAATGACGAGCGTGATCCAACTACCAATATTCAAAGGAGTAGGAAGCGAAGACCCAAAACAATTTTGGTTCGTGCTGACCTCAGTATGGAATGCACATAGGATTGCAAATGATAATATTAGAAAGGCTACCTTGGTTAGCGCGCTGCAGGACCGGGCGCTAACATGGTACATAAATTACTCTAGCAATCACCCAACTGTGGGGACAACAGAAATCCAGACTGAACTAAAGAAAGATTTTAGCTGGCCAAAATCAGAAACACAGTTGATCATAGGGTTCAAAGAGATTGTGATGATGCCTGGTGAAACCCCGTGGGATTTGGACCAAAGACTGAAGAGTACTATTCGCGAGGCTAACATTACATTGACAGATGCACAACATTGTGCTTGGTTTATGGCATCCTTAACACCGCATCTGAGGACGGCTTTGTCACAACAGAAGATCTCAACCTAGGCTGAAGCATTAGAAACAGCAATGAGGTTGCACGAAACTCCGTTACAAGACCCGAGGTTGGGAGTTCAGCAAATCCAAGCGCAGATCCAAAATTTGTGTTTAGAAATGAAGAAGTTAAAATAAGAAAAGGCGCCATGACCAGAAGTCTGGGAGGAAGTATGGTGTATAAAGTGCAGGAGCCAAGGGCACGATAAAGATCACTGCCTGGTCTCAGTGAATTATGTGGAAATGTGGGGACCAATACCATTGCGACCAGAGGCACAAGCAGGGCCAAGCACAACGACCCTGCTTTGGTGCGCAATCTGTCAAGTAGGAGGAAAACACAACACTAATAACTATCATCTACTACCAAAATACAACCAGACCCCCCAGCAGTGATTCTGCAACTTTTGCAGATCGGTGGGCCATGAGGAAAGAGATTGTCATAGCTAATAATTATTAATGGACCAGTCACCTGCTTACAGAATGCAGACTGAGGCACAAGGTCAGGATCCAGCCACGGCAATCATGCGCGGTGGGTTCTAGGGCCATGGACGGGGATGGGGCGGAATGGGGCCAGGAAGGGGTCACGAGCAGCTAATATGTTACAACTGTGATGGTCCAGGACATTAGGCATGGGAGTGTACCAACCCAACTAGAATTTCATGCAGTTATTGTGAGCAATTCAATCATGAGCTGATAGATTACCCTAAGCTAATAGCACAGATTCGTGAAAAAATGGCAGCGCAACCAACCGTGACCCAGAACGTGTAGATGAGGAGGTCTAAACCCCGCAAGGAAGATACAAAGGTAAACATGGTACTGAGAAGTGGCACGGCCACAGGAGCAGATAAAAAGAACTTAAGTGAGGAAGACATAGGGGTTGGTAAGGAGACATATCTGGAAGCTAAGGAGAGATTCGCAGAGGTCTCTACCCCAGGTAGCATGGATCAGCATGAGCCAGACAGGGATCCCTCGATGATAACTACCTTTTTAGAGACATGTATAAAATTGCTTCATGACAACAGGGCAGTTAAAGACTTACAGGAATTGATCAATAGATCCGCAGGATGGACTGAACCTCACATAGTTCGAAATTTGGGGAGACATGCATCGCAGAATAGGAGGGAAATGCGACTAACAGCGCAGATCGACGATTATGAGATGGATCAGGTCATTCTAGATCTGGGCTCATATGCCAACGTACTACCTAAATAGACTTGGGAGTGCATGGGTAAGCCTACACTACAATGGTCACCTATCCAATTATGGATGGAAAACCAGCAGAAGGTCCTGCCCATGGGAAGGATGCAAGGAATTATGGTAGATATTAACGGTGCAAGTACTCGGACGGACTTTGAAGTGATTGAAATTATGGATGAAACTACACCTTATCCTGCATTGTTAGGAAGAGACTGGGCCACTAACATGAATGGGGTTATTAATTTAAAGAAGTGGACAATGATATTTGAAACAAAGTCGCTCTGCGTAGTCATTCCGCTAGATCCGGCTGAAGGATTGCGCTATATGGAACCTGTGCGCAACAACGAATTAGACGGTATCTACAGAATGGCTGCACAATGGCAAGAATGGGTCAAGAAAACAGAAGATAGAAGAATATCATGGGGCTATGTAGAGTCCTGCACCACTGACTTAGATGAAGAAGACGAGCGGTGGCATAACAGGTTGAACGAAGTGACCACGCTACACTGCAATATGGTGACTAAATCTCTATACTGTGTCAGGGCCCAGGATCGCGAATTACCGATATATGACGGGCTGACAATAATAGAATAATTCCTGACCAAATTTGAAATCGTAGTACTAAAGCACCAACGGTTTGATGCTTTAAGGTGGACGTTGCGCGCGATGCCTACGCGATGGTGGGGCACACATGAAGGGACTTTTGAAGATTGGCACGGCTGCAAGCGTATGATGAAGATTAGATTTTGAAAGCCAAAACTATGCATAATGGAGAAATATGATGGATGTGATGACCCGCGCATGCACCTTACCAAATGGATCAAAGCCTACAGAGAGGAACCTCAACCAGGAGCGGAGGGAATTGACCATCTGATTGCATTCGCAAGCCGCCGGTTGTCAAAGGCTGAGAATAATTACTCCACTACCAAGCGAGAGGGATTAGCGATGGTATACGCACTTCAAAAATTCCGCCACTATCTACTCAGAGGCCACTTTAAGATGTATACTGACCACTCTACATTAAAATACTTAGTGAATAAGTCTGTGTTGGGGGGGTGCATTTGTAGATGGTTGTTGTTATTCCAAGAATATGACTTTGAGGTTGTGGTAAAGCCGAGATGCCTAAACGCAGGCCCAGATCACGTGTCCCAAATTGAGACTGATGAAGAGCCCACAAATTTAGAAGACAGACTCCCAGATGCACAGTTATATGCGATGCGCGTAGTAGATGGCCATTTTGAGGATATAATCCATTTTTTAACTAGAAGAAACATGTTGTAGGGATATCCTATTTAGTAGAAGAAGGAATTGGTGATCTGTGCAGTAGACTTCACCATGATTACAAGACACCTCTACAAAATGGGCAACGATGAAATACTACGTCGGTATGTCCTGGAGTTAGAGCGAGGACAGATCCTGGCCGAAGCACATGGGGGGGTTACTGGCGAACATTATGCGGGTTGCACCACAGCCTAGAATATTCTTCGCGCAGGATTATGGTGGCCCACCCTGTATCAAGATTCAAAATCATACTATTGTGCCTGCAATGTATGTCAACAGATGGGAAAACCATCGCAAAGAAATGAAATTCCATTCCAGCCATAGATGACGCTCCAGCCCTTCGAGAAATGGGCAATCGACTTCGTAGGACCTATCTAGCTGCAAGGGAAGATGGGTGCACACTACATCATCACCGCAACAGAATATTTGAACCGATAGGCAGAGGCACAGTCAGTTAAGGACTGCATGGCTACGTCCACTATGAAGTTTTTGTGTGAGAACGTACTGACAAGGTTTGGACGTCCCAAAATTCTCATGAGCGAGCGGGGAATGCATTTTCTGAATGAAACAATTAGTGAACTCACTGAGGAATTCCAAATATATCACCAACAAAGTACACCATACCACCTGCAAGTGAATGGGACCATCGAGGCATTCAACAAAATCTTGGAGACCACGTTGGCCAAGGTCTGTAATGCATAGCGAAATGACTAGGACTTGCACATCCCTACTATGCTATGGGCATACTGAACCACGCTCAAGAAGCTGACGGGCCAGACACCTTTTCGGTTAGTCTATGGCAAGGAGGTTGTTATGCCTGTGGAATATATTGTGCCTAGCCTGCGAATCGCGGCAATAATAGGAATGGCTGATCGCGGGGCTTTGGAGGAATGGCTCATGCAACTAGAAGAACTGGAGGAGGAATGGTTTTTGGCTGGATTCCATCAGCAAGTACAAAAACGGTGCGAGAAAGCGTGGCATGATCACCATATCAAGGTGCACACCTTCAAGGAGAATGATCTAGTATTGCTATACGATAGTAAGTTTGAGAAATTCCCAGGCAAACTCCGAATGCATTGGTTGGGACCCTATGTCTTCAAAGAAGTTACCGATGGAGGCGTGGTTCAGCTTTCCAAACTCAATGGAGACCTCTTCCCAGGCTGAGTGAATGGAAGTCACCTGAAGCTCTACAAGGGCGAGCGACCCGCCTGACTAACTGTTCGAGGGACAATCTCACTGCTCCAACTAGTTGAAAGAGAGCGCAGGATGATAAAGAAATCCGGGGAAAAGAAGTGTGATTTCTAGGATATGCATAGATTTGGCCAAACACAAAGGCAGTGGTCACGTGGCAAGGAGTTCGCTAATGTGTTGCTAAGAGGAGAGGTGACCGTTCTTGTCACTATTCATGGAAAGATGTCTGCATTATGGAACAAGGGAGCGAGCAGCAAGAAATTAAGAGAAGGATTACAAGCCAACTATGGAACGAGCTGCCACAGATTTTACATGAGGACGTCAGACCAGGTGGGAACTAGGGAATTTGAAATTCGAATCGCTTATAAATCACCGAGGGGAATCCACCAGGTGATCTACACTTCTGGAAAGCACATGTTGGGGATCAATATGGAACTTTTCATTATCTATTCACAAGGAGTAAGCCTGAGGGTGGTGATATGGCCAATGGGTAGGCATGGCTCTCTAAGGGCCATGGTGTTGACAGCTGAGGGTGTTCCGCATCGTGCAACATCAACAGTAGGGGATGTACCAGAAAAGGGGAGACACGAAGCAGAATTGGTCTGGATGTCGTCACCCTGCTCGGGGGCAAGCCAGAAAGCTAAAACAAAATAGAGAAAGGATGGAACGTCAGAGATCATTGGCAGCAATGGAGTTCATATGTCATCTCTGAGGTACCTTGAGGATTGGGATTTTGTGGACAACAACAAAGGTCTTGCAAAATTGCAACACAAACTGCAGCAGACAGTGTGAAGAACAAATACAAAGGTTGGAACTGGCTGCGGTGGTACAAGGAGGTCCCATATGCGGCTCCCCTTCTCGAGCTAAAATCCTATGAGGGGGTGTTCTGTGTTAACCGAGTAGAGAAAAATGAGCATTATCGATCACTAGACTTGGAAGAAACAATGAAGCAAGAGTTGGATGAAGCGTTGTAGGAGACAACGAAGAAGGAGTTGGACGATGAGCGTCACTCAAAGGGAGGTGAATCATGAAGCCAAGGCAGCATGTAGCACCACACCGATGAGTGACTCGGGACAAGTCACGATGATTGTGTTGGGGGACTATTAGGTAGCGGAGGTCCCGCCTAATAGTTTTGTGTCTGATAGCCTAGAATTTAGCATAAAAATATTGTAAACCTCTGAAATATGTGGAGCCCGAAATGTAAAGAGTCGAGTCAAATGGTTGTCTGCCCAAGAAATAATATAGAATAATAGGAAGTAAGTCAGTCTGCGGACCATAGGAAGGTATAAATAGAGCGTGGCTCTATGGGAGAAGGCAGTTCTTTTTGGGTATGATTTTGGACCTGAATTGTAATGGGTTTTTCAGGAGAAAAGTCTGAAAGCATCTATAAGTCTGAGTCAAGGGTAGTAAGGAAGGGATAGAGGCTCTGCAGCTGTGTGCATAGAGGCCTAGAAGAATCTACAACTGTGTACATGGACCCCTACAACTAAGTGCACAGGGTGGATCTGGATGTATTGGTGATAAAGTGGAAATAAAGATAAGTTGCTTCTGTAATATTGTGTTGAATCTGAATTATCGTGGATCTAGCTTTTTGTATGGTTAAATTAACTATTTAATCTATGTGCATGTGCTTATGTTATGAATATATGTGAATCTGATTCCATCCTAATTACGCGAACTGGTTAAATCTGATAAATGTTTGCTTAAAGACCACCATAATTAGATTGAATACATAAGCAACGCAATAATAAGTAAAAGGGATTATTCCGAGGTGGATCTGTGTGAAACAAAGCATTGCGAAGCTACAGGATGGCACGCAAACCCTCCAGACCACATCTAGACATCTCAAGGGTGTGGAAACCTAGTTCCAACACCCTCCCCTGCTACCTCGGGTGAGACTTCAATCCACACTCCGTGGGTTGTTGCTGAAAGGGTTGGTAGCTGCGGGATTTGTTTGGCTAAATAATTTTTCCGAACCTGGGTGAGGCCCATATAAGCCAACAAGCATTCCAACATGTGGCTTAGCTGAGTATTCCAATCAGATTGAATTAGATCCAAAGGATCCTGCAATATTCTAAAGATTTATGCTTTAACTTCTTTTAGCGTTTCGTCAATACAGTCAAACCTATCTTCGAAGTTGAACGTTATTATGAATCCTTCACGTAGAATATCCCATTCACCTGTACCATGGTGGAGCTCTGTTTCCAAGTACTATTTCATCGGGATGACATCCAAGGTGTGACAAAACAAGTGCACCCATTCAAGTTGAGGCTTCACTCCATAAGCCTTAGCACATTTGGCCAAGTGTGCACGCGGATCATCCTTCCCATCATATTTGTTTTCCCTTCATACCTTTGGCTTCCCAAATCATGTTCTCATCATCCTTCTACACTCGTGCCAATCATCAAAATTACCCTTGTGCATACCCCACCATCTCGTAGGTGTAGCGCGCAGTGCCCAGTCCAAAGCCTGGAAGTGCTGCGTCTCTAGTAATTCACTCTCAAATGCATCCAAAAATACATCTGCATCATTCAAGCCATCGTAAGTGGGTAGATTTCTTACCTCTGATGATACACAGTGCAGTGACCGGGTCATCATGTTACAACTCAATGTGGTTACTTCATGTAGCCGATTCTGCCAGCGCTTTAATTCTTCATCAGAGTCTGAGGTGTAGGAACTCTCGCAATCCCATGCAATTCATCCATCCACTGTCAGATTCACCCAATCTTGGTCTCGCACTATTATTTTATATATGCAGTCCAAATCGTCATCGCTTTCGTAATCATGTACTTGGTTCAGTATAGCGATATCCTTCAGAAGGATCTAGGGGTACTATTACATCAAGTGATTTCTTTTCAAATATCATCTTTCACTTCTTTAGGTTGATTACCCTGTTCATGTTAGTAGCCCAATCAATGCCAAGGAGTGCAGGGTAGGGGTTGCTGTCATCCATAATTTCTATCTCTTCGAAGTCAGTCAACGCACTTGCGCCTTCAATGTCTACAGCTACTCCTTGCAGTCATCCCATGGGGATGATCTTCTGTTGCTTTTCCATCCTTAACTGAATCGGAGACCACTGCAGCGTAGGTCTTCCCATCCACTCCCAAGTCTAACCCCAAATCTAGAATAACCTGATCCATTTAATATTATCCTATCTGTGTGGTGTGCGGTCAGTCTCATCTCATGCCCTATCCTTTCTTTATGCTTACCAATCTTCCATACCACGCGCAGTTCACCCAAAGTGTTTCTAGCACATCTATTTATAAGTTCCTGTAACCCCTTTATAGCCTTGTTATAGCCTTGTTATAAGTTCACAAAGACTAGGCAGTGGTCTTTATCATGACCCTGACCTTTACATTTCAGGCACCATATCTCTTCACGCACCTCCAGTCGAACTATTATGTCCTTCTTCAAACTTTCTATTTCAAGGAAAATATTTTGCAACAACTGTTATAGACATTTTTGGGCACTACAAACCCAAGCATGAAATGTCCATAAACCAAGGGCTCCTAAGTCCCTAAAAGTGTTTTTCTAACCCCTAAAAGAACAAGTTCAACTGATTACAGCTTCTCCCAGAAGTTCTCCATGAAAAACTGCTCAGAACTGGTCAAAACAGGATCATTTCAGCTGCTCCATAGGCAAAGTGCGTTGCATCTCACCTAAATACACTGTGTGGGTGCGTTTCATTTCAAAAATCCCTTCTATGGGGTGCGATGGGCGAGAAGTGACAAATGGTAGTGTCATTCCGCGAGGTGGAGAGGCATGGAAACTTCCAGAAACTTCTCTTGTGACACTTGCCTCTCTGAATTCGACCAAGGATGAGTAAGAGATCATCAATCTCCAAGTGGAAGCAAGAACTATCAAAGGGAAGACACTAATCAAATCACAAGCTGACTCATCTCCCTTACAGATATCTATATATGGATCCCTCATCCCAGAGATCCAGAGGCTGGAATTTTCCATATTGTAAGGAATTGTTGTTGGTTTCTTGAGACAACATCGGATTGTTGGGTGATCTAAGCTTTGTATGAGGTGAAGAGGGGCTTCCTTGCTGAGAGGATGATGCTGGGTCAGAACAACTGGTTGTAACTCCCTTGGCTCTTTCTTATTTATCAATAAAAGCTATTCAAGTTTTCCTCCATACTCCTGTGTCATTTATGTTTTATGCATTTGTATGGTCAATTTACATCTGATCCTAGATTGTTTATGATTATAGATCCATGTTCTTGTATAGTGCTATGCTACTGTGATCTTACAGGTACTCTGTGAAGCCGGGCGTGCAAGGGAACAAGTAGCGAAAGACTATCAAGAGAGGGAGGAATCAAATTAGGAGATTAGCGCAAGACAAAGGTTGGTCTTCTTTGTTCTTATCTCATCTATATTTCATAAAGGAAAAACAAAAGTAGCTTTACTTTGTTTGTTTCTAAGGCAGCTATCACACCTTAGTGGGATAAGCAGTTCTGTGTAGACACTTTTCCTTGTAAAAAAATGGCGACTCCACTGGGGATGAATTAGTTTGTTTGTTTATCTTCCTTGTTGTCTATTTTATAAACTTATAGACGGAGCCTGAAGTCGAGCCAGTTAGCTTTCGAACTGCATTTGCTATGAAAATGCAAAGTAGATAAATGCCACTTCAGTCAATCCAGGATTTGTTTATAACTTAAACGACTGATTCACAAACTCTCTGATTTCCCCTTGTGGTAGCTCTTAGAACCTCCTTAGATCTACCCCTGATTGTTGCATTACTGATTACCATTTTCTCACCAAAACCCATGAACTGAACTGCAAACTGTGACTCGGAACCCAAGAAAAGTCTCGTCTCTGGTCCAGCACAGGTATTGTTCTATGAATCTGAAATTCAGCGCACTTCCTGAGTGTAGTAGGTGCACTGCATTTCAAATTCCCTGTGTTACAGGTGCGCTAATCAGACTAGGCATTGTTCAGTTTTGGTTTCTGCAATTCATTCTTTCCAGTTCTATTCATGAATTTTGCTGCCTGTAATCAGTATATCTCTGTTTGAAACCCCTTTTCCTTGCTGTTATTCCACCTCCATTGTACAAAAGAACTGTAAATGTTTTTGTGTATTTGTTGAGTCATTTTCAGTTCTCCTTTGCAAAAGGTAACGTAATCGTACTGTCGTCCTTTGATTTGAAAGTGTCGCAAGTGTCATTTTCAGTCATAGGAAAGAGTTTGGTTGCTGTAGATAGTCGATTATCCTGTTACTATTGTATTTGGTCTGAATTTGTAATTTTTCTAGTGTCGAAAGCAAGTATTCATTTCCAAATCATAAAGTGTTGTGATTATCTCCATTTTTTATTTTGAAAAGAAACTTGTTAATAATTGTCACTTGAAAAGTAATTCAGATTTGTGCATTAGCTTTCTTTTTACCATTCACATACTAAGAAAGCTGAAAACAAATACATGCATGTGCATTTTCATTTAGACTGTTTGATTGGTTTGATTTAGGACTGTGCATTTTGTGTGTGCTCTTTGCTCTTTGTGAAAGAATATTGTCTCTCTTTCCTTAGTAGCTAGGATTTTCATTGCACAAAGAAGATAAAAGACTGTTTATCATCTTAGATTGCATTTTAGGAATTATACATCTACATCTCGCGGCGAACCTGAAAGGCAAATTTCATAAACAAGATCAACTAAAAAATAAATTCATTGAATCCAACAACGCTTTGGAACCTAACGCACAACATCTAGAAGTCTAGGCTAGAGACGTATTCCGGCGTCGTAAAGCCTGGTAACTGTTGTTCTCACTGATGGTTGGGTGATTCCTCCACTTTGAGATGATAAGTGCCAGTATAGACTTGTGCTCCCATGTACCATCGAGTATATTTTGGGAGACCACAATAGGCTTAATCCTTTATCCATAGGAAGCCATGTCTGTTGCCCTATCGATCACAATGCACTGAACACAGCATTCGGGAAGATTGACTGTCGTACCGTAAAAAGTATTCTGCAGTTTTGCGATTGGTTTGGTAATCCCTCTACCTAGATTTCCAGAGCAGTCCCTTTCGTTCCTTTTCAAACTCCTTAACAGAAAAGGTCCATCTGAGCACTTGTCACTTCAGGCTCATTAAAAATCGAAGGCGACTAGAGTCATCTTTTGTTTTTTCTCGACTCTTAAAAATTGAAAAAACAAGTTGTGTCAAAGCGTCTAAAATTCATCTAATTCGGAAATATACTTCCCCTTTATTTTGAGTTGATCGAGTAATACGCAATCGTGGAAGAAAGTCAATCGAAATCGTTAGAAAATATTTTGGATAGACTAGATATGTCTGAACAATCGTCGACATCCAGGACTGTGTCATCCGACGCAGTAGCAGCAGAGCCTCCTGTTGCTACTCCAACGATGTTCTCCGGTATACCATCTGTCCCGGCAAGTTATCAACAACAAGTCGAAGTCCAATCAGGGATTGTTTCGACGACATGGTCAGTTCCTATTTCTTCATCCGGATTATCGTCCGGTATTTCTTATGTTGAAACTCAACAAATTGATCCAATGTGTCTTCAAAGGCCAATCTACCCTTTAAGTACTGGATTGCCACCATATGGAAAGCAGTATGCCTTTTCATTGTTCCCTCCCAGAGAACAACCATATGAGATTTTACAACAAAGTTCAGGTCAAACTGGAATTACATCGAGTGGTTGGGTGCCAATACTGCCTCAGCAACCAAGGGTTGTATATTCAATGCAACCAGTCCATCCTGTGTTGAATATTCCCACTATACCTGCTATGGTGACTGCGTCGCAAGTACAAGCGCTACCTGTTGTATGTCAACCCCAAGTTTCTTAGGTTGCAATACAATAGCCTCTTGTCTCAATGACTCAATCACAACCTCAGGTTAGTGCCTCCTTATCTGGAGCGACTCAGGATCAAACAAGTACTATGACTCCTCATCTTGGTCAATCATCCAGTATTGGGCAACAGCAAATGGTCCAACAACCATGGCTGATTCAATCTCAACAACCACCATTCTAGCAATCATATCAAGGACCTGAGCAACAAGTCTTTGTAAGTAATGGGCAATTGCATTTCCAAAGCTGTTATCAACAACCATATTATAATGGTTATGCCCATCAACTTTGTCAAAGTTGCCAGCATCAAATACATTATGCTGGTATGCAAAGACCCACTGCTCAGGTGATTCCATCTTATCCTGGGTATGCTTCGCCTAACCTGAATCAACAGTTGCCCTTTGTAGCAACTCTAGAATTACCAGATGTAAACCGGCTGACGAATGATCCAATTGTTTATGCCCCTTGGTGGTCAGCGATTCAGAATAAACTTCCATCAGATATTCCTAAATTTAATGGAAATCCGGGTGAAGACCCGTCGAATCATGTGATGACATTTCATCTGTGGTTTTCATCAAACACCCTAAACGATGATTCTATTAGGCTTCACCTTTTCCAGAGGACGTTAACTGGCCGGCAGCAAAATGGTATACCGAATTGCCCAGAGCTTCGTTTGACAACTTCAGTACCCTAGCCACAACCTTTTTAACCCATTTTCAGTTACCAATAAGGTAAGAAACAGGGACAGAGCTTCTTGCCAATTTCAAACAGACAACGGCCACTCACATATCTGATCATATTCATGAGTGGCGACATCGTCGTAGAATGGTAAAAACGTATGTTCCTGATCAGCTTTTAGCTGAATGGTTTATTAAGTTATTATTACCTTCCATTATAGAAGATGTGGCAAAGGGAGGAGTCGTCACTGAAGAGCAAGTTATTGCTCGTGCGCAATATTTAGACTTGATTTATACTCAGTCTGGCATGCTCTACGATAAAATCCCTGATGCTCCCAGACCAGAATTTTCCATTCCTCCTCCTCCTAAATCAAACAATGACTCTCATGCCGGCGATGGCGTGATTGGCACGACAGACATGAAATCGACAAAGGCTACATCTAAAAAGGCCCGTAAGATTTCTGGTCAAAATGAAAATGAAGAACTTCTTGCCTCAAAAGTAAATGTCGTGTCGACCGACAAAGGCAAACAACTGAAGCAATCAGGGGGCAAGAAGAAAAAGAAAGGGAGAAAAAAGAAGCAGGATGAGTCATCTCCAGAAAAACCTTCTGCAAACCCTTCTGGGCAAAGGAAACCCCCTGCGGGGTGTCATATATGCGATGAGGATCATCAGACGAGAGATTGTCCACATAAAGCTGAAGTTAAGAATCTCTTTAAGAGTTCAAAAACCTCAGCAGTATTGATTGATCCGTTTCCAAACCCGGGAACCAAACTGGTTGCTAATCAAAATGCTTCCCGATCCCAAGTGCTTATGTTCTCTATCTCAAAGCAGCAAAATGATGCTTTGACAAGGAATAAAGATTATGGGAATCCACAGCTGTCAAATAACAAGGCTAATGAACAACCTAGTAGTTCAACAACAAATTTGACCGAAGTTGTGCCACCCATCATTCCTGAACCAATGATAAAGTTGCCAAAGGGAGTAGTACACAAATCGACATTTAATCCTCGTGCAAAAGTAGCATAGAATTATAATATAGTAGAGGACCCAGCCCAATCGCCGTCCGCTATGTCGAAACTTGAGGTACCGCAAAATTGCCTCTCCAAAAAGTAGGCTCTATTATCAGTAAAAGGTGGGATTGAGCCAACAGATTCCAATCTTGTATCCTTTAATCACAAAGGATATGACCCTCAGTTACCAGCTCAACTAGATTTCCTTATTCAAGTGAAAGCCCTCAACAAAACTGTTCATCGAACAATTATTGATGAGGGGGCATCTACATGTATTATGTCGATGAGTTGCTGGAAAAATTTAGGCTCACCACCCTTGTCGCGATCATCAACAATTTTAAAAGCATTTGATGGACGATCACACACTCCATACGGGATTTAAGTAACTTGCAAGTTGAACTAGGGGGAAAAACAGTAGAAATTGATGTTGAAGTAATCGACGGAAACCTCAATTACAACATCCTACTGGGAAGGCCCTGGATATATGCCATGGCCGCAGTTGTGTCCACCTACTTCAAGAAGATTGCATTTCCCTTCCAAGGAGGAATTACAATCGTCAACCAACAAACATTTATCCCCAACAGTTCACAAGTTACGGGAAGCATTCCAATGATCCATGGAAGCAATCATTCGCTTCAAAATATTGGAGTAGGCCTCCTAAAATACCCTGCCTTAATGGGTACTTTTTCCCTACCGCCTCCGAGTAATTTGGCGGAAGTGGCCACAGTGGAAACCTGCAATATGAAATCTTCTATATCTAATGGATTCAGAAGATTCCTAAACATTTTGTCAGCATGGATCATCGCCATTTTAGAAATATTGTAGCAATCAATTTTCTTGGCTTGGCGGGCAAACCCAAATCAATGCTCATCGAGTGTTTGGATAGATAGGTCTAAGGAATATGGTACCTCTTCAGATCCTTGGTCGCATGTACATTCTACGGATGAAGGAATCATTCAATCAATGATGATAGGAGAGGCACCATGGGAATATTACCACCATCGCTCCCATCTTCCGGATTACCACGAAGATCATTCCAGCACCCTTAATCATCCTTCAGTTTTTGATTTTCTATCAAATACTGTAAATACGGTGGATTTTGAGGATAGTTCTTATCTCATGTCAACCTCGTTAAAAAATGAAATAAGGAGTCATGAGGATAGTTATTTTACTATGTCAACCTCATTAAAAAATGAAACAAATCCACGTTCCAAATCTCAAAGGTAAACCTTCATTCCAACCACCGAGTTGAATGCAATGAAGCTTGGGGGGCATGCACCTCGATTTGCGTTATTATGATGGGGGCATGCAAACTTATCACAAGCAGTGTTACTGCAGGGTTCAAGCTCGTTAAAAAATAAACCCGCCACGAGCAGTGTTACTGCAGGGTTCAAGATCGTTAAAAAATAAACCCGCCACGAGCAGTGTTACTATAGGGTTCAAGCTCGTTAAAAAATAAACCCGCCACGAGCAGTGTTACTGCAGGGTTCAAGCTCGTTAAAAAATAAACCCACATTGAGCAGTTTTAGCACATAGTTCAAGCTCGTGAAAAAATAAACATAAGTCATGAGCAAATGTTTCTCCCCACGTTTAAGCTCATTAAAAAATGAACTATTTCCTGGTAAATAACCATCGTGAATGTATTACTTCAGCCTTTAAAGCCTTGGTCGTGTTCTCATCATCACCTCCACTCTGTATTGGCCGATCATTCACCTCCATTTGATTGTTTACCCCTTTTTGAGGAACAGCTGCGAAGAGTGATCCCACTAGCCATCCTTGTAACACTACCATGATTGGAAAATTCCAAACCTTACCTGGAATCAGCTGCTACCCAAGTTTATCACTCGTTCCTTAAAATACGAGTCTCCTTTAAGCTCTTTTCAACTGACTCGTAAAATATGAAAAGATTGCCGAGCCATTGGCCTCTCTAGCTCGTTAAAGGGACTAGAAGTGCTATCCCTCCTTTAGATTTTAATCTTTTTGGACCTGAGGGATTATTACACAAAAAGATCGAGCGCTTGTTTTGTTCGGCTCGTTAAAAGTATCAAAAATTCATCCCTTCTGTATTGTTTTATACTTTTTCGGACTTAAGGGATTAGATGATGTAAAACGAATTTTGGAGTTTCCTTTACGTCCCTTTTTAGACTCTCTAAAATTGAAAAGGACCGAGTTATCTTTGTCGTTAAACTCGTTAAAACTTAATAGCAACAAACTTGTCCGTTAAAACATAGCAATGGGTTTGCCCGAAGGGCAAATTATAGAACAAGCATATGTTATCCTTCTCAAGCTTGACAAAAATAAAGAGGTACTGGTCAGCATTGACTGGGGAAAATTGGGAAGAAAACTTGAAGAAACTTTGTTGGTAGCAAGTCGCTCTTGAACATGACACTTTCACTCCGTATCCAAGTCGGGTTGGGTTGTTTCATTTACCGGTCACATCACCATGGTCCCATCACACCATCCACATTTGGGGTAATGCTACCAATCCATCATGTCAGTGTTGTCGATATGTTCAAGAGAAGTCATTCAGAGAATTCACCTGTGTCTCACCCGCTACAATACATTTACACTCCATTCTTTCATGACCGCCACCCTGAACCGTATGTCATTAGATCGTTTTCACCTCCATTAAAATCATTTGCTCCATTCCGTGTCATTGATGTGGGATTCATTAAGGCCCTCCTGTGACGGATCGCTTCTTGTTGACATCAACTCATTATCCAAGAAGACGATCTAGGAACACCGCGTTCAGTACTTTGAAGCTTGCATGCCTCAATGGCAAGTTTCTCACTTCCGGCGACAGGTTGACATCAATGACCTTTGACCAAAAGATTTTGTGTGGTGTTCGACGCCAAGTCCTTTATTCACACCACGTGAATTGTACTACAGTACCTTGAGGGTCATTATCATTATCGGTGATTCGCTCGTTCCTGTTAACAGCTTACATCATTGGCTGGTAATCAGGCGATGTATTTCCATGTTCGACTCTAGAACATCTCTCACATGGATAGACTTGTACTTCAAGTGAAGATCGAACGAGATTGAATACCCTGGATCTAGTTTCATCCATCCGGGCTGCGATATATATTCAGGGAAATAAAGACATCAAATGTACATCATTGCTGCACAGATAATCATCCAATCAAAGGGGTGATGACTCTACCAGAATCATCAGTCTACACTCAGACGATTGTCTGTCCTATGTACATGAAAATGAATTTATAAAGCTGAGCATGGGAATGCCCGCCTCAGCTAGATCATGAAAATATTATGAAGATAATGTATTGTATTGTATCTTATTACAGGTCTCCTCCTAGCTTGAAAGAACTTCGGATCCTCATAATAAAGCATTTCACCCAACATCAAAAGATTAATGACCTCATGCTTTAGGGGGCAACTGTTATAGACATTTTTGGGCACTACAACTTCAAGCATGAAATGTCCATAAACAAAGGGCTCCTAAGTCCCTAAAAGTGTTGTTCTAACCCCTAAAGGAACAAGGTCAACTGATTACAGCTTCACCCAGAAGTTCTCCATGAAAAATGGCTCAGAACTGGTCAAAAAAGGATCATTTTAGTTGCTCCATAGGCAAAGTGTGTTGCATCTCACCTAAATACACTGTGTGGGTGCGTTTCATTTCAAAAATCCCTTCTATGGGATGCGATGGGAGAGAAGTGACAAATGGCAATGTCATTCCGCGAGGTGGAGAGGCATGGAAACTTCCAGAAACTTCTCCTGTGACACTTGCCTCTCTGAATTCGACCAAGGATGAGTAAGAGATCATCAATCTCCAAGTGGAAGCAAGAACTATCAAAGGGAAGACACTAATCAAATCACAAGCTGACTCATCTCCCTTACATATATCTATATATGGATCCCTCATCCCAGAGATCCAGAGGCTGGAATTTTGCATATTGTAAGGAATTACTGTTGGTTTCTTGAGACAACATCAGATTGTTGGGTGATCAAAGCTTTGTATGAGGTGAAGAGGGGCTTCCTTGCTGAGAGGATGATGCTGGGTCAGAACAACTGGTTGTAACTCCCTTGGCTCTTTCTTGTTTATCAATAAAATCTATTCAAGTTTTCCTCCATACTCTTGTGTCATTTATGTTTTATGCATTTGTATGGTCAATTTACATCTGATCCTAGATTGTTTATGATTATAGATCCATTTTCTTGTATAGTGCTATGCTACTGTGATCTTACAGGTACTCTGTGAAGTCGGGCGTGCAAGGGAACAAGTAGCGAAAGACTATCAAGAGAGATAGGAATCAAATTAGGAGATTAGCGCAAGACAGAGGTTGGTCTTCTTTGTTCTTCTCTCATCTATATTTCATAAAGGAAAAACGAAAGTAGCTTTACTTTGTTTGTTTCTAAGGCAGCTATGACACCTTAGTGGGATAAGCAGTTCTATGTAGACACTTTTCCCTGTAACAACTGCGCATGGATTTCCTGAACCCCTAGATTCTGATCTTGCATCAGCATTTCATGCAGTCTTATGGAAATATCCAAGGCCTCTGCCTAAGTCGTAATCTTTTGTTGTGACAGTGCAACCCTTAGGCGAGGTAGGAGTTAGGCCATGAACCATTCGCGGTGTTGTCCATCTGTTAAGTTCATATTAGCTTCACTGATTTTACACTTCAATCTCTAATCCAACTCCCAAGGCGTCTCACTTGGTTTCATCACAATTTCCTTGAACCCCACAATCGACTATGCCTCGGATTTTTAGGCCTACTGAACTCTTTATTCAGCGTGGTCTAGATCTCTACCAACCTAGCATTTGGGTTATCATTAGAGTACTTGATGTAACAAGTTAGCGTGCAATCCTGCAAAGCACTAACCAATGTTTCCTTCTTCATGTTATCATCTATGATGCACAGATCTTCCCATACATCTTTCATGATGAACCAAAATTGGTTCGGGTCCTCATTTCCCAAGCCCTTAAACAAAGGCAGCTTTACTGAATTCACCATGTTGAACTGTGGTGGAGGTGGTGGTGGTATGGGCGCAGTTGCAGGTGATGGTGGTGAAGTTGGAAGTGGTGTGGGTGTGGGTGGAAATCGCGGGAATCCCTGTTTTATGAGCTAAACTGCACCTTGTGGAGAAGCCTGTGCTACTCCCTCTTCATCACCTAATGGTGGTGAAATCAGTGGGCTATATTCAGAACCCTTTCTTCCTTTGTTTCTGTAAGTATTTCCACTTCGTGTAGCTCTGAACATCAAGGTAGCTTCATAACCCATTTTTCAAACATAACATCTTTATCCAGGTATTTAAAGACTTCAAGTACTTACCTTGTAGACCTTTGAAAAAGCATCACTTCGCCTCGTTGTAACTAACTTAGGTATTGACTTCGAATTCAATCGAAAATCCTCCTATGATGCGATTGAGCTAATGATCGATAGCATGAGCAATCTTATCCTCAGAGGCTTCTAGTCTTTGTACTAACTCCGAGGTTCAGACAATAGGACCATCAAGTCTCCACCTTCCTTGGCTATTCGCTAGCTTCGTGATCCACTCGTATAACTCAACTGGAAAGGAATAGAAAAAGATCTTGTGGATTTTTGTATACAGGTACTTGTCTAGCTATTGTTCCTTTGTGAGTTGTGGATTTCTGTTCTTCTACGCCGCAAATTCGTGGATCTTCCTATCCAACCAGTTTTTGACCTCTTTCTTAGTTGGATTCCAATGATACGACATCACACATCTCTCATGCAGATTCTAGTCCCAGCAACGGAACCATTTGTTGGCTTTGTGGGGCCTGACCCAAGTTTAGCATTAGTTAGCCAAACAAATCCCTACACTACTGGCCCTTTCAGCATCAACCTGCGAAGCGTAGTTTGAAGTCTCACCCGAAGCAGTATGGGGTGGTGCTAAAACCAAGTTTCTGCACCCTGAGATGGTCGTGATGTTGGTTTATACCCTTTTTCCTACTTTCGTGTAGGTCACTAAGCTTTAGGGTTCTGTCAGTCTACCCTTTATTCCACCCTTCAGTATCTCCGCGAAGGTGTACGATTGACCTTCACGCAGCCTTAACCTGCGATCCAGGTACTTTCGCATTGCTATGACAATGTATTATATAGGTTCCCAAGTTATCCTAAGTGTTTTACTTATCTTACTAATCAACCATAGTTAGCGGCACGTAAACTGATATCCTTACTTGTGTTTAATTAACCAATACATTCACATACATTCGCACATCACATGAGCATTTTAAATTAAACCCAAAACGCAATATAACTAGATGCATTAACAAGAAATAAATACACAAAATTTGCAGAATAATTCTCTTTATTAATATCTTTGGATTAATACAGACTCTATGCGCCCTACACACATAGCTGCAGGGGTCCACGCACTCAGTTGCAAACTTCCACCCTAGGCCCCTACACACTCAGCTGCAGAGTCTCTACCTATGCTAAAACCCAAGAACATTTAGACTCTAATGCTCAACTCCTCACTTCATTCTTCACTATCTACTCAAAACTACTTAGAGCTTACTTTACAATCCCATGGTCCGTGGACCATGGGTGGATCTTTACAGCTGACTTTACACTTCACGAAATAAGGGCGGAAAACCCTTTATGACTCATGACACCTTTGCGCTCCGCGACCACAAAATGCATAGCCTTTACAACTTTATTACAAAATTGTCCCAAAATATGGGATTTTAGCCCCAAAACTATCCTTGGGGGAACTTGTTCCCAACAATGAGATACTTAGGACGTTCCACATGGAGAGCAGTAAACCCATGGAGACTCCTATAATAGGTAACTGAGGAAGGAGGATGCTACTTCAGGGGAAGTAGTGGAATCTACTATTTGCAGGAAGCTTGTGCCTTCACTCATGTATTTGGTGAACACACGACCGGATATGTGCTATGCAGTTAACCATCTTAGTCAAGCAATGGTTAGGCCTACCAAGCTATATTGAAAGGCGGAAAAGAATATGTTGAGATACATCAAGGGCACTACTCAGTATGTATTGTGGTACAAATGGACAAAGGTAGTGAAGTTTCAAGGCTTCACTGATGCAAATTGGGCAGGGAGTCCATTCGATAGGAAGAGCACACAAGGAGGAATCTTCAGTATCGATTCAAAAATAGTTTCTTGGTACAGAAAGAAACATAGATTGATTGTACTCAGTTTGGCATAGGAAGAGTACATGGTTGCAAGTGAGGAAGCATGTGAGGCTATCTAGATGAGAAAGATTTTGGTTGGTTTGTTTGGTTAGCAGATGGGTCCAACTGTGATTTACTGCAATTATCAGAGTTGTATCAAAATATTTGGAAATACAGTTTTTCATGATCGGTCCAAGCATATTGATATCTGATATCATCATCTTTGATATTGTGTATTGAGTTGAATTATGTTGTTGGAGTACATTCCCACGAAGGAGCAAGATGCTGACATTTTGACAGAGGCATTGTCAAGATGTAAATTTAAGTTTCACAGAGACAGGATCAGAGTAGCTGATAATCCCTTTCTTGTTGAGAGGGAGTGTTGAGAAATGGCAATAAGAAATTCCAGTTTAATTTTTCCTTGAATTAAACTGTGAATTAAAATCAAAATATATCCTCATATCTACTTGTAAATAGTTAATTAAGTTTAATTAACTTCATTAGAATAGGAATTTTGAGTTGGAAGTATTTCTATAGTATATATGTTATCCCTAAATTTTAGGGGTCCAGGATGAGTTTATTTGAGTTGTAATTAGATAACTTAGTTTGACTGAGTTATAGATAGTTAAACTAGTTCTAATTGTTTGTGGAACTAGTAGAGGTCTAGTAATGAGTTGGTGCATTGGTGCATTCTCAGTGCTTGTTAGCTTTGCTACATATCCGTGATTTCTGAAGGTCAGAAATGAGCCTGGTCTGCTTGGTGATGCTTAAAAGGAGGCTCGTCATGGTCATTCTCCCTTCTTTCCCTCACTCTGCTTATCCTCCATTTCCTCTGTTTTTCTTCTAAAAAACCAACAAAACCCCTTTGGTTGCCAGCTCCAAGTGCAAAAGCCAAAACCCCATAAAACCTCGCCCATATGACTTTGCACCATTACAAAATCATCACCTTTAATCACAACCGTTTATTTCCGCCCATTGATCCAACGGCTCCTGTCGTGCTCGATAAAGCGACTTTCCCGATCATTTCTCCACCATCCAATCATCTCTGCCAAGATCAGACGGTCGTCGCACATTTCGCGCCCACAAATCGATGGGACATTAGCTGCGCGATGGAGAGCGGTTTTTCTCTCTCCTCTGCCGCTACATGTCATGCGCTGAATGGAATCGCACGCCCTCACCCTTTTACCACCTAACGCCCAAAGGGGGTGTGATCGATACTGCTTACTGCTTAATCCTCTATCCCTGCCCGACAACCGTCACGTGCCTTCTCTGCCTGATCACCGTTGGATCTATCCACCTGAGATCCAATAGCCCATGTTCATCTCACTCCTGCTTCTTCCGATATCCCTGCCTACTCACCTCCGCCGTCTATTCTCCCAATCCGACGGCTGATCCTTCTCCTTCATCCAACCTGTCCACTCACCATGCAGTCCACGTCCCTTGACTGCTCCATGTGCCCGAAGGACAAAGGTGACCGGCCTACCAATACCAGTCGCAGTTGCTCCTCAAAAACCACATTTAACAGACAATATGGCCGAAGAGAAAAAGGACAGAGCATGAGCATGTAACCGCATTCAACAGTTATCAAGCTTCACCAACACGAACACTCCACCTACTCGAGAGGACAGCAGAGTACCTGAAAAGGTCAGATTCAGCCACTGAAACAAGCAAACGCACTCAGAGACTCCATCAGGCAGTTAAATGCAGTTGGTGGTCAATTATGACCCCTCCATACCTAAAATGGACAAGTGCCTTTGTAATGAAACTCTATATATACCCAAAAACAAGATGTAATCGGGGTTGATGGTTGATGTTTTGATGTAAGGTTCAACTTCTGGAGACTGCAGCTATTTTGACACTTGCAGCGTCTCGTCTTCATTTTTAGCTAATACAAGCTTCTTTTGTTGTTAATTTCTCACTTTCCATTTATTTTCTCTTCATCTAGTTCCAGAGAGCTGTCATCCTGTCTGTGCATTAGTAGATTAGATTTGCAAACTTCTTTACTAGTTGCAGCCAGCCATCACATGATCTTGTGCATCTGCTGGTGTGGTCAGTATTCTCCATATTCACCCAATCTTAAAATGTGAGTAGTTGGTGGTCTAAAGCCTTGTAGTCTAAGGGTGTTCACGCATGTCTAGAGTGAAACAAAGTAGAAGTGGTTATCTGGCTTAAACAAGCATTATTCCTTCCATTCATCCATTTGCAACAATAAGTTGAATTTATATGTTACCAGGAATCTTTGAACTACAACCTAGGAGAGTTTCTTGGAATCCTAACATAATTGGCGCCATTGCTGGGGAGAGGAGATTGAAGCTTAGCTTCCCTGGGAGAATGACACAATTCCAGCTTTGATGATAAACAAATTCTGGACACATTTCTAGTTGTAATCATCTATCTGGCGACTCTACTGGATGACCAACCTAGTGGCGACTCCACATTACAGTTCTAGCTCATTTTGTGAGGCATACTCAAAGAAATCCTCAGAAATCACCAGTTGAACCAGTGCCTAACCCTGAGAAGATTGTTAAGCAAAGAAAAACATCACAGAAAGGAGCATCAGGATCAGGTAAGCCTAAACAATCTTATGCATCTCTATAAGAGAAGATTATAGCTAAGAATGTACAATTTGAAGATATAGAGCCTAGCATTGTTAGTGAAGAAATACCCTTAGAGATTCATAAAGCTCCTTGTTGATTAAGTTCCCCTTTGGATATCAGTCCAAAGAAAACCTCCCCTATAGTCCATAAGTTTCCTTCTGTCCAGTCATTTATTTCTCAACCTGCTATCATCCAAATGATCAGTACTCCTCCATCTACCCTAGTCATGGTAGGCCAACCAGCACCCAAAAAGATGGAAAGAATCATAGCCGCTAGGTATGGACCCCTGATCTTGCCTGTTTCTTTGAATGCCATGCCTACAAGGGAGTATCAGACATACATGCCTAAGTTCACTGGTACAGAGGGAGTAACAGCTGATGAACACCTTGAGTCTTTTTATAGTTATGCTGATAACCTAGATATCAGTGAGGATGATGTGTGGATGAGAGTATTTTTCCAAAGCCTTGATGGAGAGGCTAGAAAATGGTTTAGAGAATTGGCCCCTAGGTCCATAGCAGACATTGAAGCATTAGATGATGTATTTTTGAAGCATTGGGGAGACAAAAAAGACCTGCTATACTACCATACTGAGTTTGGAAAGCTCAAGAGGGAAAATGGGGAATAATTGCCTGATTTTAATAAAATATTCAATCGTATGGATAGTAAGATACCAGTTGAAGTAAAGCCTCCCCCCACCTTTGCGAAACTCACCTATGCCAATGCTTTTGACTCTGATTTTTTCCTACTGTTGAGAGAAAGAAGATGTGCCACTCTGCTCAAAATGTAGGATGCAGCCCTAGAGGTAGAATCTAATATCATGGCTGACGAAAAGCTCAAAGGTCATGCTAATAAAAGGAGATAGAGAGGTGAGGCTCCTTCTTCCTCTATTTCATCTTCGGAACCTAAGTTAGAAAAATGACTAAAATGATAGAGTCATTGGCTGCTGAAAAATCCAAGTTGAAGGTTGAGCAGAGCTCTGGAAAGGCAAGGCTTCATAACACAATTGCTCCAAGAAATCCAAATCCATTCAAAAGAGCAAATGAACAATTGCAGATCATTCAGAAGGGTAAAGAAGCTGGTGAAGAGCAAAGGGTTAAGGCTCCTTTCCAAAACATAGTCATGGAGGAGGAGCAGTTTGAAGAAGAGGATGAAATTCATTGCATGGAAGATAAGGGTAGTGCTGCCTTCTTGACATTGGCTGCCTATGAAGAATCATTACTCCAGGACCAAACCAGTTAAGAGTGGGACAGAGAGGCTATTCTGCAGATTGACGAACAACAAAGATATAATCTGAGGTCAAGAACAAGCAATATCAAGGAGAATCCTATCCAAAGAGCTGCTGTCCCCACAAAGCATCAGACCATCAAACAGAAAAGACCAGTGGCTGACCCAGTCATCCTCAAAGCACCAGCTCAAGAAGTAAGAGGTCCTGACAAATCCCCTTCCCCTTTTAGTTTTGAATTAGAGGTCTAGAAGTTAAAAATATTTATACCTCTGATAGAACTTGTAAAGAGTGAAGCCTTTAGAAAGCCTATCCTTGATGCTTTTGAGCTGAAAGCCACACAAACCTCCACTGATTATGTCAATTTGCAAGATGACAAACCTATAGTTGTGCTTAGCCCAGTGACTGAACCTGCTGATGATAATTCTCCATCATTTTATGTCTCCTTGACCATTCATGATAAAATCCTTCACAACTTCCTACTGGACACAGGGGTCGGCCACAATCTGATGCCCAAAGCTGTCATGGAAGAGTTAGGCCTTGATATTACTAGACCTTATCATGATCTATTCTCCTTTGATTCAAGAAAGGTGAAATGTCTAGGATTGATCAAAGATTTAGCTATTACCCTAACTCAGCTGCCCATGAAGAGCATGATGATGGACATTGTGGTAGCAGATGTCCCTCCTAAGTTCGGCATGCTGCTGTCCACAGGGTGGATTAAGAGACTAGGTGGGATGTTACAGAATGATCTATCTTATGCCACTGTCCCAGTTTTTGGAGGGGAAAGCAGGAGATTGTACAGAGAAGCACAACTGGCCTACATCATCAGTGATGAGAAGAATCCTTCTAATCATCCCATCTATGCTATGGATACTGATTTTGGAGCATGTATTCTCCAAATTGAAGAATCCCAGAAGGCCTCGTTGCAACTCAAGAAACCAATAGTCCAGGTCATGGGAGAGCAAGGAAGTCAGGTTTGGGAGATTTTCTTTGATGGAGCATGTTCAAGGGAAACTGCAGGAGCAGGGGTGGTGCTGATATCTCCAAAACAAGAAAGCACGCATCTGTCTTTTAAGATGATTTTCCAAGTTGGCAACAATATAGTAGAGTATGAGGCTCTGATATTGGACCTTAACGTAGCTAAAGACAGAGGAATCAGAAACATAAAGGTGTTTGGAGATGCTAATCTCATCATTCAGCAAGTGAAAAAAATGTTTCAAGCAAAGCACCCGAGGCTAAAGGCATATAGAGATGAGCTATGGAGACTCAAAGACTCTTTTGATAATTTTTGTATGTCATATATCCCTAGAGTCAAAAATCATCTTGTTGATTCCCTTGTTGTGTCTGCTAGCATGTTTATCCCTCCCATGCCTCCCAGGCTAGTTTATGAAGTTCAGATGAAATATAGACCATCCTTGCCTGATAATGTCCATCATTGGAAATTTTTTGAGGATGACGATGAAATAAATAGGTTTCTACAAGTCATCGATGAATTATCCAAAATGCAAATTGACCAAAAGAATGAAGACTTGGAGGAATGCCCCCAATCCCAGCTAAAGAACAAAATTGGCAAAGATAGCATTGTCCAGCTGCCCAGCAATTATATACCTAAAGGCCTAGTTCCCTTAGAAAGGCTATTTGACCAGGATGATGTGCCTTTTAAGGCTGCCTAAAAGGAAGATCAAACTGTAGTCCATAAGCATAACATAGGGAGTCCAGATCATCCAAATTATATAAATATGTCCACCCATCTGTCTGCCACCCAAAGTGCTGAATACTGCACCTTGATGAAGCAATTTGCTGATGTCTTTGCTTGGGAATACAGTGACCTTAACATGTATAATAAAAAGATCATCCAACATAAGATCCCCTTGGAGAAAGACACCATCCCTTTCAAGCAGAAGCTGAGACCCATAAATCCTTTGCTCCTTCCTCTAATTGAAAAGGAGATCAAGAAGTTGTTGGCCGCCAAAATGATAGTCCCTCTCAGATATTCAAAATGGGTAGCCAACTTAGTAGTGGTGAGGAAGAAAAGTGGAGAAATCAAGCTCTGTGTTGATTTCAGAAACCTGAACAAGTTTTCTAAAAAGGATAATTATCCTTTGCCTAAGATGGAGCATTTGCTACAGAAGGTCTTAAGAGCCAAAGTGATGCCTTTCCTGGATGGGTTTTCAGGGTATAACTAGGTCACTGTACATCCAGATGACCAAGAAAAGACTACATTCACCACTCCTTGGGGCACTTTTATGTATTCCAAGATGCTTTTTGGGCTGATGAATGCTGAAGCAACCTTTCAAAGAGCTATGGATATAGCATTTGTAGGAGAGAAGGATAAGTTTGTTCTTATCTACCTAGATGATATAACAATATACTCTAGCAGCCATCAGGACCATTTGCAGCATTTGAAGAAAGTGTTTCTAAAGTGCAGAAGGTTTGGAATTTCAGTCAATCCTAAAAAGTCACAGTTTGCTTTAGAAGAAGGCAAGTTGTTGGGACACATTGTCTCTACTACAGGTGTCAAAATTGATCTAGAAAGAGTGGGAGCAATACAAACCTTGTCTGTCCCCAAATCAAAGAAGGATATCCAGTCCTTTCTGGGCAAGATAAACTTTGTAAGGAGGTTTATTCCAAATTTTTCAAAACTTGTAAAACACATCACCTCCATGTTGAAAAAAGGGTCAGAAATCAAATGGACTGATGCAGCAAGAAGATCTTTCGAATCCATCAAGAGAGTTATTATGGAAGCTCCTACTTTGATCAGCCTAGATTATAGCAAGGAGTTCCATATATTTTCATTTGCTTCGAGTGACACCCTTGCAGTAGTTTTATTGCAACCGGATGATGAAGGTTCAGAGCATCCAGTGGAATTCTTCAGCAAAACCTTAAGGGATGCTGAACTGAGGTATGATATCATTGGAAAACAGGCATATGCTCTTATAAGATCTTTGAAATCTTTCAGAATATACATTCTGCATTCCAAGGTACTTGCATATGTGCCCTATGCTTCAGTAAAAGATGTCCTAATGTAGCCAGATGCTCATGGAAGAAGGGCTAAATGGATTGCAAAGCTTATTGAATTCAACATAGAATTGAAGCCTACCAAACTTGTCAGAGGTCAGGGCCTTGCCAGATTAATGGCTGAAGAAAATTGCAGGATGTTGGACATGAACTGTATAAGCACAATTCCAGAAGAAATAGTTGGACCAGGGAAAAACCAGTCATTGACAGAAAATACACCTTCTTGTGAATGGTACTCTACAATAACCCAATTCTTGTTGAAGCTAGAAGTTCCTCCAGGCCTTAGTTCAAGCCAAGCTAGGACTGTCAAGCTTAGGGCAGCCAAATATTGCATTCATGAAAACCCGCTCTACTGGAAGGTCCCCTCTGGAATTCTTTTGAGGTTCTTGGATAGAGAATAGTCCATGGAGGTCATGCATCAGTTTCATTTTGGCATATGTGGAGGACATCACTATTGGAAAAATATAGCCCACAAGGTCCTTGGAGTTGGGTACTATTGGCCCATCCTATTTTCTGATGTCTCTTCATTTGTTAAATCTTGTGACAGGTGCCAAATATTTGAAGGAAAACAACAATTGAAGTCCCTGCCCTTAAAGCCAATACATGCCAGTGGCCCTTTTCAACAGTGGGGTTTGGATTTCATAGGAGAAATTAACCCACATTCCAGTGGCCAACACAGATGGATTTTGGTAGCCACTAACTACTTCACTAAGTGGATTGAAGCCATTCCTACTAGGAACGCTGATGACCATGTGGTCATGAAGTTTTTGACTGAAAATATTTTCACCAGGTTTGGCTGTCCACACAAACTAGTTACAGATAACGCAGCAGCCTTCAGGGAAAAAGAGTTGGTGGACATGTGTGACTCAATGGGAATTAGACTGGTGCATTCCACCTCATATTACCCTCAAGGCAATGGTCTAGCAGAATCTTCCAACAAGAGCCTGATAAGGATAATCAAGAAGTTGTTGGAAGACAACAAGAAGAATTGGGATTCCAAACTGAGGTATGCATTGTGGGCTAACAGAGTGACCACCAAGAAATCCACAGGGAATTCTCCATTCAAGCTGGTATATGGCACTGAAGTTGTATTCCCAATCCAATTAACCCTCCCCGTGGCAAATTTCTTGCAAGAAGAGCTAAATGAGGAAGAGGACATGGAAAAAAGGATTTGTGATTTGGCAGAAGTACATCAGATCCGTGAATAGCTGGTTGAGAAGTCTACAACAAATAAAAAGAGGATCAAGGAAGCCTTTGACAGGAAGAGAAAAGCAAATAGTTTTCAGGCTGGAGACTTGGTTCTTAAGTGGGATGCACTGAAAGAGAAAAAAGGAAATCATGGGAAGTTTGACGCTCTGTGGATTGCACCTTTTATCATTTCTCAGATCCAGGGGAGCAACACTTTCATGCTAAAAAGTATGGGAGGAGAGACAGTTTTTGATGGCCTAATTAATGGGAAATTTCTGAAAGTTTATGTTATCTAAGGTCTTCTGGTCTTAATGTTGTAAATATGTTTTTTATCAGTTGTAGTGTAGGGTCAATTAAGACTCCATGCCCAATGGAATACTAGGAAATTTTGCTAATTTGGTTTTCACAAGAAAGGCTATGGTCTGCGGTTCTTGAGACCTCACAAGGAGGATCTCATCCCGAGAAGGAGCCAATGTTAGCTCTGCTACATATCCGTGATTTCTGAAGGTCAAAAATGAGCCTGGTCCGCTTGGTGATGCTTAAAGGAGGCTCGTCGTGGTCATTCTCCCTTCTTTCCCTCACTTCGCTTATCCTCCATTACCTCCATTTCCTTTGTTTTTCTTCTAAAAAACCAACAAAACCCCTTTGGTTGCCAGCCCCAAGCACAAAAGCCAAAACCCCATAAAACCTTGCCCATATGACTTCGTGCCTTTACGAAATTGTCACCTTTAATCACAGCCATTGATTTCCGCCCGCCAATCCAATGGCTCCCGTCACACCCAATAAAGCGACTTCCCCGATTGTTTCTCCACCGTCTGATCAGTTCTGCCAAGATCGGACGGCTGTCGCACATTTCGTGCCCACAAATCGATGGGACGTTAACGTGCGATGGAGAGCGGTTTTTCTCTCTCCTCTGCCACTACATGTCATGCGCTGAATAGAATCACACGCCCTCACCCTTTTACTGCCTAACGCCCAAAGGGGGTGCAATCGATACCACTTACCGCTTAATCCTTCGTCCCCACCCAACAACCACCGCGCACCTTCTCCGCCCGATCACTGTTGGATCTATCCACCTGAGATCCAACAGCCCACATTCATCCCACTCCTGCTTCTTCCGATATCCCCACCAGCTCACCTTCGCCATCTATTCTCCCGATCTGACGGCTGATCTTTCTCCTTCATCCAACCCATCCACTCACCATGCAGTCCATGTCCCTTGACCGCTCCATGTGCCCAAAGGACGAAGGTGACCGGCCTACCAGTACCAGTCGCATTTGCTCCTCAACAACCACATTTAATAGAATGTATGGCCAAAGAGAAAAAGGACAAAGCATGAGCATGTAACCGCATTCATCAGTTATGAAGCTTCACCAACACGAACACTCCACCAGCTCAAGAGGACAACAGAGCACCTAAAAAGGTCAGATTCATCCACTGAAATAAGCAAACACACTCAGAGACTCCACCAGGCATTTAAATGCAGTTGGTGGTCAATTATGACCCCTCCATACCTAAAATGGCCAAGTTCCTTTGTAATGAAACTTTATATATAACCAAAAACAAGATTTAATCAGGGTTGATGGTTGATGTTTTGATTTAAGGTTCAACTTCTGGAGACTGCAACTATTTTGACACTTGCAGTGTCTTGTCTTCATTTTCAACTAATACAAGCTTCTTTTGCTATTAATTGCTCACTTTCCATTTATTTTCTCTTCATCTGGTGCCAGAGAGTTGTCATCCTGTCTGTGCATTAGTAGATTATATTTACAAACTTCTTTACTGGTTGAAGCCGGCCATCACATGATCTAGTGCATCTGCTGGTGTGGTCAGTATTCTCCATATTCACCCAATCTTAAACTGCGAGTAGTTGGTGGTCTAAAGCCTTGTAGTCTGAGGGTGTTCACGCATGTCTGGAGTGAAACAAAGTAGAAGTGGTTATCTAGCTTGGATAAGCATTATTCCTGCCATTCATCCATTTGCAACAATAAGTTGAATTTGTATGTTACCAGGCATCTCCGAGCTACAACCTAGGGAGTTTCTTGGAATCCTAACAGTGCTACTCTAGCTAACTAAATATTCTCTCAAGTGAAACTCATGCATGTTAGTTCAAAGAAAGACTCATTTGATACTAGAGTGCAAGGATAGTATACTATCAGTCGTAGAATGATTTGAGTTGTACAAGTCATGCATGCAATTAGAAAAGGTCTTAAGTTTGGATTGTGTAGTTATGGAGGAAGGCTTTCCCAATTAAATATGGGCTGATCCTCACAGGAATTGCGCAAGGAAATAGGGGCTTAATAGGCAGCATAAATTGGCTAAGTGTTGGTCAGTGCAGGCTTGTGAGGCAGAGAGTTGATCATACTTGTGCAGGAATTGTTCTAGTGAGAACAAGCTTTGTATTATCACTCATATTTATGATTAATGCAATAGATAGTTGGGGTTTTGATCAGTGGCTTTCCCCAAAGAAACAATTGTGTTATGTGTCTTTGATTATCTTCCTCTTGTCGATTATTGTTTTCATCGATCTATTGGTTTCTGTTGTTTAAAGAGTAGAGTAGATTATTGTCTTTTTTTTTAGTACATTACATGAGTTGTGTGTCAGTGCAGGCTTGTGAGGTAGAGATTTGATCATACTTGTGCATGAATTGTTCTAGTGAGAACAAGCTTTGTATTATCACTCATATTTATGATTAATGAAATAGATAGTCGGGGTTTTGAGCAGTGGCTTTCCCCATAGAAACAATTGTGTTATGTGTCTTTGATTATCTTCCTCTTGTCAATTATTGTTTTCATCGATCTATTGGTTTCTGTTGTTTAAAGAGTAGAGTAAATTATTGTCTTGTGTTTTAGTACATTACATGAGTTGTGTATCTACAGGAAAATCTACAAGCTTTCCTGTGCAATGGAATACATTTATTTGTCATGAGTGGGATATTTTTGGACTGTGCCTGAAAGTGTCTCACTATGGTAAGCCATTGGATGCCCCTGTTGAGTAAGAACTGCACTAATGGCATAGTCGAAGGCATCTGTCTCAGTCTCAAATGGTTGTTTGTAGGTCTAGTAATGTGAGCATTGGTGCAGAGAAAAGGCAATGCTTCAACTCAGCGAATGCCTTTTGTTGGGTTTTGAACCAAAAAAAAAATTATTTCACTCTTCTCTTGGTGACTTGACTTAAATTCCAAGTGATATGAGAGAACTCCAACACGAACCTATAGTAGAAATTGGTAAGACCCAGAAAGTTGCAAAGATCTATTAGAGTGGTTGGGGCTAGCCAATCCCGAATGACTTTCATTTTGGGTGGGTCCACATGCACACCCTTCTCATCAATGATGTACCTCGGATATTGAACCTAGGTCATGCCAAAAGTGAATTTCTCCAAATTACCACACAGCTTGTGTTGTCATAGGGTTTGAAGGACATGTCCAATATGGTGGAGGTTCTCTTCCCAACTTTGGCTGAAGATCAAGATGTCATCTATATACATCACCATGAATGCATTTGTGAAGGGTCGCAAGATGTCATCCATCAATCTCGTGAAGGTTACAGTGACATTCGTCAACCTGAAAGGCATGACCAACCATTCGAAAAGGTCCTCCTTGGATTTAAAGGCAATGTTCCACACCTCATATGGTTCGATAGGCACCTGGTGCTAACCGAACTTCAAGTAAATCTTATTGAAATATTTTGCCCCCTTGAGATAGTCTAGAAGGTCATCAATCTATGAGATTGGGTACCTATTATGGACTGTGATATTCTTTAGCACCCGATAGTGAATACAGAGTCTCCAGGTCCAATCCTTCTTCTGTACCAATACAATCGGGCTCCCACATGGTGATGAGCTTGGCCTGATGTTCCCTTTTTGCAATAGCTCCTGAATCTAACTCTTGATCTCATCGTTCTCTAGAATGGAGCATCGATAGATCGGTCCATTGGGTAGCAGCAAACCTAGGGTCAGATCAATGGAGTGCTTGACCTGACAGTACAGAGGTACCCCTGTAGGTGAGGTGAAAATGTCCCTATACTCCTCCACAACTTTGTCCATCTATTGTTGCTATGCAGAGGAGCCCTACTTGGAAGCTATGGCCACAACATTCTTCTTTCTCAGAGGGAGAATCATAAGGAAAAAAAAGTTCCTAGTATGGGAAATGATCTTACTGCAATTATTTGTAGTGATAAAAAAGATAGCAGTAAGAAAGGCTACCTCCGGTATCCTGTACAACTTATTTCCCAAAGTAATAATCACAGAGGGAGGTCTAGACTCATATATAGCCTGTGGCTTTGACAAGTATGGTTGTCCTAATAATACATCACAAACTTCATGAGGAGAAACATCACATGGTACCTCATTCATGAAGGTCTTGATGTTGTAGGGAAGGCGAAACCGTTGGCTGATGCAAAGGTATTGTCCTTGGTGAAGCCACCTAATGGTGTATGACTGAAGATGTGATCTACTCAATAGGTCCAGCCACTTCACAAAATCTACTGAAATAAGGTTCTTTTGGCTCTCATTATTGACAATGAACTACAATGGAGAACCCTTCACCCACATCTGTGAGTGGAAGAGGAATTCCCCCTCCTCTGGATATTTAGCCTCATTCTTCTAGATCTTGGTGGTGGCCATGGTGGCACTAGGCTCTGTGTCAATGGTTTGCTTCCCTTTGTCATTCCCCTTGTCAGGTTCTGACTCAAAGTCAGAACATGCATCTAATTCGGAAGCCTTCCACTCAACCACTAGTGATTTCTTGGCCCAACACTCACTTGTGTTATGAGTGGATCTCTTATGGAACTCACACCATTTTCCCGTGTCCTTCTTTGTCATCATGGTGTTGTTCTTTTCTTACGTCTTTGGCAAGTTGTCCTGGGTCACCCTGCCTTGCCTTTGTCCTTTTCTCTATGGTTTGGCGACACCTTTTCCTTGCTTTGGATGTGTAGATCCAAAGTCTCGCTTCTTCTTTTTAAAAATCTGATCAATATTGGCAGTGTATCGGTACATTGTACCAAGCGAGGAGATGTCCAAGAACCCTTTCTTATCCTGGATGTACTTGTGTAAATAGTAGCGGTACTTGAGTACCAAATTATGCTCATAATCCTATATACCCATGTTCATGCAAAGGGTATGGAAAACATTTGTGAAATTCGACACATCTTGGTCCCTTCCCTTCTGTAGTGCGATCCACTTTATGTATTTATCTTCTGTTAACGGTGCTGGATCTGCCAACATGTCAAGGGGATCTTCACGGTAAGAAGTCTTAATTAGACCTTAGACCATTTGGTGTAGGAGTCCTAGCAGTGGGTCGTAAGGTAATGCCTTGACTGCAGCGTCACACAGAGGCATGTAGAATAACTCTATCAGCAACAAGGGTGTGACTGATGTAGTGAGTCAAGGAAGGTGTATGATAGGTTCCAACACTTTGAAAGGGGAAGGAGGTGAAGGTGAGTTCCAGGTTGAAAGGGATCAATCCCAACTCGGCTAAGAACACACAACACAAAGTACATGCACAGCTTCCAGTGGAGCAGTCTACTCACATGCGACAGTCACATCATACAAGGTAAGATAACATGTACAACACTCATGGATCAGTCCGAGATGAGTGTGACAGTTGATATAACAAGGTTCAAGTGAAAGGTATGTTTGATGTCCAGTAGAGCAGTCGACACAAACAGTGACAACATTTACAACATATGCAACGCATTAACAACAAGATTCATATAATTGCATGTGAATCAGTTCATACACAAGTATGTAAGTTAAACAACACATATCATTAAAGCGACTAGAGCAGTCCAACTACAATAATAACATATGCATGAAAATTTGTTGGCTCTTATTATATAAAGAAGTGTAAATCACAATCATATAATACATCCATGTAAACCTGCTAGCCCCAACAGTGGAACATTACAGCCACATCCGCCTGCTCCTCCAAAGATATGTACTAGCTCCATGCAGTGGAGAGGCCAAGGCGCGTTAAAATATTGTCAAAGCTTTCTTCAAAATAGTCTTAGTAGAAGCTTGGCTGACCAAAAGCCCTTACAATGAGTTATGAGGAACTATTTATAGCAAAGGGTGGGGTGACCCTTGACATTCCCCTTTGTGACAGTTCAACTACCCTCATGAATCTTCACCTACTCTATGACTATTACACCCAACTGTTGATACTTGACTTACACTTGACATGACTCAACATTACAATGCACATGTACTCATGTGAGACAACATGGTTTGAGTAAGCCTTGCAAGACATCACTGAAACTCAATCCATTGTGGTAAGACCAATTCTTTGACATGCTTGTGATGGTGAAGCTGGTGATTTGATGCCAAGCTTGGTCAACCGTGATGGTGTGCATGCACCTCACGGTGACATCTTACTGAAGCGAACTCTACCTCCGTTGCAACCGGTGCATTGGTTTGGCCCCTTCATTCAACTCGTTTGCTAACATGCACATGGTCTTCTTGGGTATGGTTGAACGAGCAACACACTAATGCATAGTGTCTGTGTTGATCTTCAAGTGTGTGTTGATGATCATGCGCATCAACTTGATGAAGTACATGTTCAGCCCTAGTTGGACTTGCTTCTTGTCTTTGCCTTGGTGAGTGTGTTGAATGGGGTGGATTGCATGTGTGTGCTCAACAACATGCATGATGTTGAATCCCTTGCATCTGATCAACAACACTGCTCACCATGTCTACTCTATGTCAGTTGTTGGGGTGGATTTGTAGCTTGTACAGGTGCAGTTTCATCTGTGAGTGCATGTTACGCCCACTGTTGTTCATGTTCTTGTTGTAACTCATTAGTCTATCTGTGTAGCCTCATGTTCTTCCTAAGTTTTTGTTTCAGCACATGCAACTCCTTCTTTGTTCCATCTTCTACCTTTGCGTGATCTTCATGTCGCGTTGTCACTGCATAGTTGGAGTCTTCAAAGTTTCTTTCATCATTAATGGACCTGCTTGAGCTTGCAACCTTGTTCCGCCTTTGTGTTGTCAACAACCTTCCTCTTGCATTTGTTGCATTTGGTATGTTTCCTTTAGTTGTTGTTCATGATGTTTCTCGCTATGATGCTACTA
Organism: Pinus tabuliformis; assembly: GCA_031772625.1. NCBI lineage: Eukaryota > Viridiplantae > Streptophyta > Pinopsida > Pinales > Pinaceae > Pinus > Pinus tabuliformis. The sequence continues at coordinate 199,299,133 of CM062815.1, read as the reverse complement.
CTTAATGTCCTTTTCTACAAACAACTTGATGTCTTCGTGGTTAGGCAAGTCCATGGACACTTGATCGATTGCATCCCTAAGTGTGCTCTGAACAATGTCTTCATCCTTGCTCTCCTAGATACCATTATACCTATACCGTTGAGAGGCAAATGAACACCTGGGATACCTAAAGACATGGCAACACTCATGGCAAGCAATCTATCAGTCAAAAACCAAAATGAACAAGAGAAATGACTTGAAACATACCTAGGTGCATGATCATGAAGGTTGCACAATGTCAGCCAGGAGGTTGGGAGATTGACTACCAAGACTACACAAGGCACAGTCTAGGCTGTTGGAAAACTAGCTGACTACTAGAACTATGCAATGCATAGTCTAGTCTGGCTGTTGCCTGCTGGATTTGCGCAATGCGCAATTCCAACTCAGAAGGGTTGCTATCCTACGGACAGATTTGTGCAATTTCTTGGGCAAAGCAGCCATTGTTATCTAGAAATTTGCAAAACGGTCCTGGAGGGTAGTGCTGGGTAGGAATGCACAAATCTGGAGAGGAAGGTGAGCCTTCCTTTCCTAGATTATGCAATGCAGCCTTGGTGAAGGTAGAGCCCCGGCCAAGGTTGGCCCGACTCGCCAATGAGTAGCTGAAAGCAAGTAAGTCAATGAATGCTTGACGACACTAAGTGATAGTAGAAGTGATTAACAGTGCATGCAAAACATGAATGGAATATTCATCAAACAGATCAACATGCATGTGGATGAGGCAGTTCGCCAGTTGGGCGGACGTCCATGCAAAATAGTTTCATCCATGTGATAGCAATGAGATAGCAACGAAAACAGAAACAGAGCTAGGACAAGCTAGAATACATGTAAACGATAGCAGGCATTCAAAGAAATCAAGCAAACAATACTCAGAAATGAAGCACAAGGCATGGGAAGCAGGCTTACCCCAAAACAGCTGAGTTGAATGTGCCGAATTCTCCTAGATGTGATGACAGATGTCAAAGCTGCAAGAATGATGTGAGGAATGAGCTCTAGAGCATCCGATTGGTTACTTTTGATAAAATTGATGTTGTGATGTGCATGCCACAAATCTAAGGGAAGTGACCCTTGGTGGGAGGTTTCGAAATTTCTACCTTCATGTAACCTACAACTATTAAATATAGATCCCCAAAACAAGGGATGCCTTTACATTCTGCCTTGGGAGAAGCAGCCCATGCATGAAAGTCTGTTTTGCTCAGTCCCAAAGGGAATCGATCAACTCAACTGTATGCATAAGAGACTGCTTGACTGCTAGAGAAAAATGTGCATTTCTGGCTGGGAGCTGGGCTGGTTGCCTAGGAGATTTGTGCAATTTCTGGGAAGAGCAACTAACTGTTGCTGAGATTTGTGCAAATCCTGGGTTGAACAACCTGCTGTTGGGAAAATTTACACAAATCCTGCTGGGAGGGTTGGCTGGCAGGATTGCACAATCCTGGAGCCTAGTAGGCTCTCGGAGAGGATTGCACAATTCCTAGAGGGAAGACTAGTTTTCCTCCAGAAATGCGCAATTTTCAAGGGGAAGTTGCCCAGCCTACAACTAGACCAAGTTCGGGTGAGTAGCCTATGAGGGGAATGGATCAACTGTGATTAATAGGCTTCCTTTGTGCAAGGAAAACACTTGAAGCTTGCGTACTTGATGGAGCAAGACAAAATGTTGTGTAAGGTTGGTAGGGAGGCTCCAAAACAGGATAAGGAAAAATTTTGGAGGGTGGTTGTAGCTAGTATAACACTTGGCAACACACTGGTAGAACTCCAGCTTTCTGAATGGACCTTGTTCATTAAAAGAAATTCTAACACCTTCGGAAGTATTGTTCAGCTCTCAGCTCATCTTGGCTTCACATTATTTTGATTGTAAGATGTAGCATCTTCTAGACTCTTGGTCGATTGACACACATTCCAAGCCAAGTCAACACAGTTGTTTTCAATTGGGGTTGAGGGGTATATAGGTGCACAAGTAGTATAGTCGTCAGAGTCTTAGTTTCATCTCTGGTGTTGCTCAACTGCCAGCAGGCTAAGACAGTACCCCGGTGGAGTCACATAGGAACACAAGCATTTCTACACTTCCATAGAGCCTTGTCAGTACCCCAACGGAGTTACTTGCATCACCTTCCTGCACAGGAAGCCTTTCTCTTCTTTCACATTATTCATTTTGAATTTTGAATTTTTTTACTTTTCATTTTTTTCATTTTCACTGTGCATATCACTTATTCATTTCAGAGGTGAAAGATGGATCCCGACTTATTGAGAGAAGAAGAGGTTGTTCCTACAAAGAAGTATTTTATTATATCTCTAACGTGCCTTTTATGGATTTCCCCCTCACCTTACTCTACTTGACTGAGCTGAGAAGGGTTAACCCAAAAACAATTGACTAGATAAGGTGACACTAGTTAGTGCGCAAGTGTTGTGTTTACACCAAGGTTCACTTCGAACAATACGTATTTTCCTTCGATGTATGATGGACTAAAAGTAACAAGCTCATCATACAGAGGCAAGATGACAGATAACCAAGTAGTGATAGTTGTACACGCCCTCTTGTACTTTTACCCAGCTTGCTTCAAGAGTCATACATGGTTTCATGCAAAACTAACCTATGAACAAGACAAGCGAATGAAATAACAATCAACAAAACAAAGCTAGAGGAGAAGCAAAAATGAAAGTGAAGCAAGTAAACAAACAAGCAAGCAAACAAAGCATGTAAGCAAACAAGCATGTAAGAAAACAACTAAAAGAAAACACTACTACTCCTACACTAACGGTGCATGGGCCTGATCACGTTAAGTGATACTTCCAATCTAGACAACAGCGCATTGGTAGACCCATGTTGGTGAAGGCTTGGTCTGTGAGCATCCTAGTTGTGCGAACCAGAAAGAAAGAACGATATAACAATGAAGACAACCACACTTCATGATTCAAAGTGCCCACAAGACATTAGTGAGTGCATGTGCATGACGGGCAGCCCGTGGACTTATCATGGTGCTTTGTGACACTACGTGCAACTTTGAAGCATAATCAGACTCTAGAATGTGACATGCAAGAAAATGAAAGAAACAAAGACAAATTGTGTTGTGAACGAGTACTTGCAATGTAAGATTCCACTAGTGCATGAGCAATGGGATCATGCAGTTCGAGTGGAGGAAGTGTGATCTATGTGTGAGAGGGATCTTCAATGCATATAGATGAGTGATGAGGAGCCTTGGGTGAATGAATAATTTCTTGATCAGAAGTGAAACCAACCTCAAGACAGCAAGGGTCTAACATAACCATCAACTTAGATTAAAGTGCCTCGACAATCTATGGGGTTTCGACTTCGTTGACATATGGATCTTCGTAGACCAATGTCTTAGACGGATTAACAATGAGTGAATCAACATCGTGATCGAATGATGAGGTGAAGAGATCATGACAACCAAGCTCAAAAAATTTAGGATGTTGGTCGACATCCTCGTGGTTTGATGAATCAAACAGAGGGGTAGATGAGGAGGAAGGATGTTCACCCTCTGCATTTCCGGAAAAAAAAAAAAAAAAAAAAAAAGATGGAAGATAAAGCGGATTTTCAATGAATGATTGGCCCTCTCCATTGTTGGATGATGGGCTAACATATGGTGTTTCCTACGAAAGATAAATAATGGGTGCATCAGTGGATGAAGACACAAATGTGAAATCACGGGTGACAGGTTCACCAACGATGTTAGGAAAGAACGAAGGGGGCTCAGACGGAAGGGAGTCATCCTTCGCCGAGTGTTGATGCTCAAGCTCCCACTCATACTCTTCATCAATGACATCACATGTTGGTTGTGCAATACTAACTCCTTTCAGTGAGTTGTTCCTCATTCACAACAAATGAAGAGTCCGGAATGGACAAACACAAGACAACATCATCCGTAGGAACACCCAGATGTGAAGATGGAGGTCGTAGAAAAGAATTCATATGAGGACTTGAAGGACTCACAACCAAATTTGCATGAAAATTGAGTGGAGTGATGTTGGGAGAGTGTGAAGGATGAATAGGTGTGTGAGAATGATCCTCTCAACATCACTAGGCAGTGGTGGAGTTTCTAAATGAGAGGGAGGTGGACAATGAGTTGAGATAGTGCCCACTCCCACATGAGATTGCGCAGTTCCATCAATGAATAATGTTGAGTGAGGCTTCATATCAAGCTTCCTCTTAGGATGGGTATATTTTTTGTGGCAATACTCGAACTAGTCCCAAATATAAGCAAATTTCATCTAGATCTTCGGACCTTGAAACTGCAAGTCACGGAAGTGCTGCCAAAAATCAATAACGGATTCATGCATAGCCTTCTATTGTCATAACAGTTTCCAGTCAAGATAGTCTAGATCAAAACGATAAAATGTTTCTTCAATGATATCACAGAAGTGCTCAAATGAGTGCATGGTGCCAATCAGTAGGATGAGCACCCAACGAAATGGAGATTCGTGAAGTGTGTATGCAAGTAGCAAACCAGCCTGTTCGTCAGAAAACTCATCTTCCTCATAAATCATGAAAATAAAGTTATATAAGTGATCAGGCCAGGCCACTTCACCTTCACCATCATACATGTGAGTGGACAAGAGATCGAAAACCTTCCCCAAGATGGAGACATCTTCACAATTCAAAAAACACCTCGGGGGAAGAAGAGTCCAAGACTCCATGAAAGATATGCAAAGGTACAAAACTAGATGAGAGGACACAGCTTGTCATCAGGCCCTCCTTCTAGTGCGAGAAATGTTGATGGCGCTGGACCCGCCAACATGTCAAGGGGATCTCCCTGATAAGAAGTCCCAGTTAGACCTTAGATCGTTTGGTGTAGGATTCCCAGTAGTGGGTCTTAAGGTAATTCCTTGACCGCGGTGTTGCATAGAGGCAAGTAGAATAACTCTATCAGCAGCAAGGGTGTGACTGATGCAGTGAGTCAAGGAAGGTGTATGAGAGGTTCCAACACTTCGAAAGGGGAAGGAGGTGAAGGTGAGTTCCACGTTGAAATGGATCAATCCCAACTCGTCTAGGAACACACAACACAAATGACATGCATAGCTTCAAGCGGAGTAGTCCACTCGGATGCAACAGTCACGTCATACAAGGTAAGATAACACGTACAACACTCATGGATCAGTTTGAGACAAGTGTGATGGTTGATATAGCAAGGTTCAAGTGAAAGGTTTATCTGATGTCTGGCAGAGCAGTCGACACAGACGGTGACAACATTAACAACATATGCAACACATTAACAAAAAGATTCATATAATTGCATGTGAATCAGTTCATACACAAGTACATAAGTTAAACAACACATATCATTAAAGCAACTGGAGCAGTCCAACTACAATAACAACATATGCATGAAAATGTGTTGGCTCTTATTATATAAAGAAGTGTAAGTCACAATCATACAATACATCCATGTAAACCTACTAGCCCCAACAGTGGAACATTACAGCCACATCCACCTGTTCCTCCAAAGAGATGTACTAGCTCTATGCAGTGGAGAAGTTAAGGCACGTTACAATACTGTCCAAACCTTCTTCAAAATAGTCTTAGTAGAAGCTTGGCTAACCAAAAGCCCTTACAATGAGTTATGAGGGCCTATTTATAGCAAAGGGTGGGGTGACCCTTAACATTCCCCTTTGTGATAGTTCAACTACCCTCATGACTCTTCACCTACTCTATGACTATTACACCCAATTGTTGATACTTGACCTACACTTGACATGACTCAACATTACAATGCACATGTACTCCTATGAGACAACATGGCTTGAGTAAGCCTTGCAAGACATCACTGGCACTCAGTGTATTGTGGTGAGACCAATTCTTTGACATGCTTGTGATGGTGAAGCTGGTGATTTGATGCCAAGCTTGGTCAACCGTGATGGTGTGCATGCAACTCAAGGTGACATTTTGCTGAAGCAAACTCTGCCTCCATTGCAACCAGTGCATTAATTTTGCCCCTTCATTCAACTCGTTTGCTAACATGCACATGGTCTTCTTGGGTATGGTTGAACGAGCAACACACTAATGCATAGTGTCTGTGCTGATCTTCAAGTGTGTGTTGATGATCATCTGCATCAACTTGATGAAGTACATGTTCAGCCCCAGTTAGACTTGCTTCTTGTCTTCGCCTTGGTGAGTGTGTTGAATGGGTTGGATTGCATGTGTGCACTCAATGACATGCATGTTGTTGAATCCCTTGCATGCGATCAACAACGCTACTCACCATGTCTGCTCTATGTTAGTTACTGGGGTGGATCTTTAGCTTGTACGGGCATAGTTTCATCTGTGAGTGCATGTTGCACCCACTGTTGTTCATGTTCCTGTCGTAACTCATTCATTTGTCTGTGCAGCTTCATGTTCTTCCTGAGTTGCTGCTTCAACACATGCAACTGCTTCTTTGTTCCATCTTCTGCCTTCGCGCGATCTTCATGTCACACCGTCACTTCATAGTTGGAGTCTCCAAAGTTGCTTTCATCATCAATGGACCTACTTTTTATTGCAACCTAGTTCTGCCTCTGTTTTGTCAACAACCTTCCTCTTGTATTCGCTACATTCACTACATTCAGTATGCTACCTTCAGCTGTTGTTCATGATGTTGCTCGTTATGATGCTGGTTCTCGATTTCCTTGTCTACGAACAACTTGATGTCTTCGTGGGTAGGCAAGTCCATGGACACTTGATCGACTGCATCCCTAAGTGTGCTATAAATGGTGTCTTCAACTCTGCTCTCCTGGAGACCATTGTACTTGTACTGCTGAGAGGCAGATGAACACCTGGGATACATGAAGACATGGCAACATTCACAGGAAGAAATCTGTCAATCGAAAACCAAAATGTGCATGAGAACTGACTTGCAACATACATGGGTGCATGAACATGAAGGTTGCGCAATTTCGGCCACGAGGTCGAGAGACTGACTGCCAAGACTGAAAAAGGCATAGTATGGGTTGTTGGGAGACTAACTAGCTACTGGAACTTGACAATGTACAGTCCAGTATGATTGCTTACTGTTGGGTTTGCACAATGCATAATTCCAGCTCGGAAGGGTTGCTGGCCCAGGGACAAATTTGCACAATTTCTTGGGCCAAGAAGCCACTGTCCTCTAGAAATGAGCAAAACAGTCCTGGAGGGGTAGTGCTGGGTAGGAATTTGAAAATATGGAGAGGAAGGTGAGCCTTCCTTTCCTAGATTGTGCAATGTAGCCTTGGTGAAGGCAGAGCCCGAGCCAAGGTTGGCCCAACTTGCCAACAGGCAACTGAAAGAAAGTCAGTGAATGCTTGATGACACTAAGTGATAGCAGAAGTGATTAATAGTGCATGCAAAACATGAATGAAAGATTCAGAAAACAGATCAACATGCATGTGGGTGAGGCAATTCGCCGGTTGGGCAGACGTCCGTGAAAAAGAGTTTCATGCATGCAACAACAATGAGATAGCAATGAAAACTGAAATAGCGCTAGGAAAAGCTAGAATACATGTAAATTACAGCAGGTGTTCAAAGAATTCAAGCAAACAATACTCAGAAATGTAGCACAAGGCATGGGAAGTGGGCTTACCCCAAAACGATTGAGCTAAATGTGCCGACTGCTCCTAGATGTGATGTGGGATGTCAGAGTTGCAAGGTTGATGTGAGGAATGAACTTTGCAGCGTCCGGTTGATGAGTTTGATAACATCGAGGTTGTGATGCGCATGCCATGAATCTAGGGGAAGCAACACTTGGTGGGAGGTTTCAGAATTGCTCCTTGCATGTAACCTCCAACTGCTAAACATAGATCCCCAAAACAAGGGATGCCTTTGCATGCTGCCTTGGGAGAAGCAGTCCATGCATGCAAGTCTGTTTTGCTCAGTCCCTGAGGGAACCGATCAACTCAACTACACATGCAAGAGACTGCTCGACTGTTGGAGGAAAATGTGCATTTCTGGCTAGGAGTTGGGCTAGTTGCCCAAGAGATTTGCACAATTTCTGGGTAGAGCAGTTGACTGCTACCTAGATTTGTGTAAATCATGGGCTGAACAGCCTACTACTGGGAAAATTTTCACAAATATTGTTGGGAGGGTTGGCTGGTAGGATTGCGCAATCCTGGAGCCCAGCAGGCTGTCAGAGAGGATTGTGAAATTCCTAGACGGAAGGTTGGTTGCCCCCCAGAAATGCGTAATTTTCAAGGGGAAGCTGCTCAGCTTGTATCTAGACCAAGTTTGGGTGAGCAGCCTATGAGGGGAATGGATCAACTATGATGGATAGGCTGCCTTTGTGTGAGGAAAACACTTGAAGCTTGACTACTTGACAAAGCAAGACAAAGCGTTGTGTAAGACTGGTAGGGAGGCTCCAAAATAGGCTAAGGAAAAATTTTGGAGGGTGGTTGTAGCTGCTACAACACTTCATGACACACTGGTACAACTCCAGCTCTCTGAATAGACCTTTTTCGTGAAAAGCAAGTCTAACACCTTTCAAAGTCTTGTTCAACTCTCAGCTCATCTTGGCTTCACACTAGTTTGATTGTAAGATGTAGAATCTTCCAGACTCTTGGTCGATTGACACACATTCCAAACCAAGGAAACACAGTTGTTTTCGATTTGGGTTGAGGGGTATATAGGTGCACAAGCAGTATAGTCTTCAAAGTCTTAGTTTCATCTCTAGTGTTGCTCCACTGCCAGTAAGCCTAGACAGTACCCCAGTGGAGTCACATAGGAACACAAGCATGGCTCCGCTTCCAGCGAGCCTGGTTAGTACCTCAGCGGAGTTACTTGCATCACCTCCCTACACAGGAATCCTTTCTCTTCTTTCGTCTTATTCATTTTGATTTTTGATTTTATTTTTTTTACTTTTCATTTTTTTTCATTTTCACTATGCATAACACTTATTCATTTCAGAGGCAGAAGAGGGATCCCAACTTATTGAGAGCAGAAGAGGTTGTTCCAGCAGAGAAGTAGTTTATTATATCTTTGACGTGTCTATTAAGGTTTTCTCCCTCACCTTTCATCTACTTGACTGAGCTAACAAGGGTTTACCCAAAAACAATCAATTAGAGAAGGTGACACTAGTTAGCATGCAAGCGTTGTGTTTACACCAAGGTTCACTTCGAACAGTACGTATTTTCCTTCGACGTATCATGGACTAAAAGTAACAATCTCATCATACAGAGGAAAGATGAAAAATAACCAAGTAGTGATAGATGTACAAGCCCTCTTGTACTTTTACCTAGCTTGCTTCAAGAGTCATACATGGTTTCATGCAAAACTAACCTATGAATGAAACAAGCGAACGAACTAACAATCAATAAAGCAAAGCAAGAGCAGAAGAAAAAATGAAAGTGAAGCAAGTAAACAAACAAGCAAACAAAGCACGTAAGCAAAAAAGCATGCAAGCAAACAACTGAAAGAAAACACTACTCCTACTCCTACACTAATGGTGCATGGGCCTCATCACATGAAGTGATACTTCCAATGTAGCCAACAGCACATTGGTAAACCCATGTTGGTGAAGGCTTGGTCCGTGAGCAACCCATTTGTGCGAACCAGCAAGCAAGAAAGATATAACAATGAAGGCAACCACACTTTGTGATTCAAAGTGCCCGTGGGACATAAGTGAGTGCATGTGCATGACGGGAAGTCTGTGAACTTATCATGGTGTTGTATGACACTATGTGCAATTTTGAAGCATAATCAGACTCTTGACTGTGGCATGCAAGCAAACAGAAGAATCAAAGACAACTTGCGTCGTGAACGAGTGCTTGCAATGTAAGATTCCTCTAGTGCATGAGCAATGGGATCATGCAGTTCGAGTGGAGGAAGTGTGATTTGTGTGTGAGATGGATCTTCAATGCATACAGATGAGTGATGAGGAGCCTTGGGTGATTGAATAATTTCCTAATCGAAAGAAAAACCAGCCTTAGGACAGTGAGGGCTTGATGTAACCATCAGCTCGGGTTGAAGTGTCTCAATGGTCTGTGGGGTTTCGACTTCATTGACAGATGGATCTTCGTAGACTAGTGGCTTAAACGAATTAACAACAAGTGAATCAACATCATGATTGGATGATGAGGTGAAGATATCACGACAACCAAGATCATAAAATTCAGGATGTCGGTCGGCATCTTCATGGTTTGATGAATCACATAGAGGGGTGGATGAGGAGGAAGGATGTTCACCCTCTACATTTTTGGAAAAAGCAGATGAAAGATCAAGCGGATTTCCAATTAATGTTTGTTCCTCTCCGTTGTTGGATGATGGGCTAACATATGGTGCTTCCTACAAAATATCAACAATGGGTGCATTCGTGGATGAAGACACACATGTGAAATTATGGGTGGTAGGTTCACCAATGATGTTAGGAAAGAATGGAGGGGGCTTGGATGAAAGGGAGTCATCCTTCGCTGAGTGTTGATGCTCAAGATCCCACTCATACTCTTCATGAATGACAGCACATGTTGGTTGTGCAACACCAACTCCTTCAGTGGGTTGTTCCTCATTCACAACAAGTCAAGAGTCTAGAATGGACAAACACAAGACAACATCATCCAGAGGAACACCTAGGGGTGAAGACAGAGATCGTAGAAAATAATGCATATGAGGACTCGAAGTACTGACAACAAAATCTGCATGAAAATCGAGTGGAGTGATGTTGGGAGAGTGTGAAGGATGAACAAGTGTGTGAGCATGATCCTCAACATCACTGGGTAGTGGTGGAGCTGCTGAATGAGAGGGAGGTGGACAGTCAGTTGAGACAATGCCTACTCCCACATGAGATTGCACAGTTCCATCAATGAATAATGTTGAGTGAGGCTTGATATCAAGCTTCCTCTTGGGACGGGCATATTTCTTGAGGAAATACTCAACCCGGTCCCAAATATAAGCAAATTTCATATGGCTCTTCAGAGCTTGAAACTGCAAGTCATGGAAGCGTTGCCAAAAATCAATAATGGATTCATGCAGATCCCTCCTTTGCTATAACAGTTTCCGGTTAGGATAGTCTGGACCAACATGATAGAACGTGTCTTCAATGAGATCACAGAAGTGCTCAAATGAGTGCATGGTGTCAGCTGGTAGGATGAGCACCCAAGGAAATGGAGATTCGTGAAGTGTGTATGCAAGCAGCAAACTAACCTGTTTGTCAAAAAACTCATCTTCCTCATAAATCACGAAAAGAAAGTTATATAAGTGCTCAAGCCAGGCCACGTTTCCTTCGCCATAATACGTGTGAGTGGACAAGAGATCGAAAAGCTTCCCCGAGATGGAGACATCTTCACGATTCAAAAAACATCTCGAGGGAAGAAGAGTGTAAGACTCCATGAAAGATATGCAAATGGTTCAAAACTAGATGAGAGGACACAGCTTTTCATTAGGCCCTCCTTCTAGTGCTAGAAATGTTGACGGCGCTGGACCTGCCAACATGTTAAGGGGATCTCCCCGGTAAGAAGTCCCAATTAGACCTCAGACCGTTCGGTGTAGGAGTTCCAACAGTGGGTTGTAAGGTAATGCCTTGACCATGGTGTCACACAGAGGCAAGTAGAATAACTCTGTCAGCAACAAGGGTGTGACTAATGTAGTGAGTCAAGGAAGGTGTATGAGAGGTTCCAACTCTTTGAAAGGGGAAGGAGGTCAAGGTGTTGGCATTATGATGCATGTGTTGTACTTGATGGCAACCCACTCGTAGAACCATATATACGCATCTGCCGGTATAATTATATACACATATAAATGGCTAGCCATAGGCAGCAAAGAAGCTTGCAAATCTAATATATCAAAGCAGAGATAAGATGACAGTTATCTGGCCTCGAACACATAGAAAACCTGAACAAACTATTCAGGTGAAAGCATAGAACAGAAGAGAAATGGACATTAAACATGTAGCAGCAAAAGAGGCTTGTATTACTAAAGACTACAGATGAGAAGCTTGAGAAAACAGGGGAGGAATAATCTCCAAAAGTTGAACCCTTGTTACATCTTGTTTTCAGCTATTTATAGCTTGTTTACAATGGTCCTCAGCCTTTTGAGGCTTCAGTTGTCTTAATCTATCCTTCTGTCTTGTTTAACTGATTTATTCCCTCAATAGGTAGGCATGGCTCGGCGGTTTTCCTCTTCTGACAGAGAAATAACCATACTCAGATATTTTGGGTGGCCTGCTGTGATGCATAGGAGCTCCCTCGTGCCAAAGATGCCCCATTAAGTTCATTAGGATGACTACTGCACTGGCAAGGCCGTTAATGCTCCATGATTTTATTTGATTTGGGTTGAGGCGTGTAGTGGCCCTTCCCCTTCCCTTTCTGGGTTCTGTTTGCCGGCCGTTGTCCCTGCGCCGAATCCTTCTTCTGGTATATAACATAACTGTACGGTTCCTTCAAGGATGGCTTGCCGCTTGAACCTGCAATGGAGTGGCTGCCGTTCTTATGAAATCCCTGCACCGGTCCCTTTCAGGCAATAGTTGTGAATGTTTCTTTTCTGTTATTGTGTCTGTTTGGGTCATAAACAGCAAAAACGTTGCGACACTGCTAAATCCCGTCCATTTCTGTTTCACTTGGACTTCAAACATCCTCAAACATGGCATAACTTTCTATCGGGTCCGCCTTTCGGGTCACAGTCGCATATCGCAGCTGGCCGATCCCTTGTTTTTTTAATATTTGAACAATATACATAAAACAACTGCAAAATCATGAAAAATCGCTCTGGCAGATTTGAATAATATATATATTTTACTTTCGAATCCCATCGGATCCAAAACCCATCATAATCGGCATCTGCCCAGGGCTTCCCTTTATATTTTCTTTATACAAAGAAAATACACCAAATACATTGAAAACGATATGGGCGCGGACTTTAAAAAATATGAAATGGAGTGTTGTGCATATATCGGGTCTGGCCCATCGGCCTGCACCATCATTTGTGTTAAAGCCCCACCCCTTTGAAAGTGCCGATGCGATATCGGCGATCACCACAGACCCGATATTTTATAAAATGGAGTGTTGAAGGGTCATCGGGTCCGGCCCATCGCATCGGTGCATAACATATGTGAAGGCCCTGTACTCTTTGGCAGCCCCGATAGCGAAATGCCGATGTGATGCGAGCCGTTGATCTGTGCATGCGATTAACGGCCCTGATCAAATCGCTAGACCGCAATCGCAATGCCACTGCCGATACCGCCGATCGCCGATATTGCCGCGGACCTGATATTTTATAAAATGAAGTGTTGAAGGGCCATCGGGTCCGACCCATCGCATCGGCGCATAACTTATGTTAAAGCCTGCCCCTCGTAATTGCCGATAGCGAAATGCCGACGCGATCTGGACCGTTGACTGGCCAGGTCCAACGGCTGATATGATTTCGAACCCTTAAGCCTTCAACTTTGGTTTTTATGTGATTTTTTGGGTATTTTCACCTTCTGATAGCGTAATTCTGCCCTCCAAAGGGCTTCCCTCTTGCAACCTCTTTGATCAGTGGGTAGCTTTTGTCATGTCTTGATGATTTGAACAGCCAACATTGATTTTGGGTATGACTATAAGCATATTTGCAGCCTTTGAGAGATTTTTGAATATATTTTTAATCCATTTGCATAGCAAAGCTAACACTGGCTCCTTCTGGGGATGAGATCCTCCCTGTGAGGTCTCAAGAACTGCAGATCAATGCCTTTCCTGTAGAAAACAAATTAGCCAAAATTTCCTAGTGTTCCATTGGGCATGGAGTCTACTTTGCTTATACTAAAACTAAAAAAATAAAATATTTACAGTTTTAAGGCCTAAAGACCTTAAATCACATAGCTTTTCAAAAACCGCCCATTAATTGGGCCATCAAAAACTGGTTCTCCCTCCATACTTTTCAGTATGAAGGTATTGTTCCCTTGAATCTGTGAAATGATGAAAGGGCCCGTCCAGAGAGCATCAAATTTCCCATGATTGCCTTTCTTTTCTTTAAATGCATCCCATTTCATAACCAAATCCCCAACCTGCAAGTTGTCTCTCTTTGACTTCTTGTCAAAGACTTCCTTGATCCTCTGCTGATGTGTTGTAGCTTTTTCAATCAGCTGCTCTCTGATCTGATATAATTCTGTTAAATCAGTGATTCTATTGGCCACAACATCTTCTTCATTTTGCGCTGTTTGGAGCAAATTTGCCACAGGAAGAGTAAGCTAAATTGGAAAAATAGCATTAGTACCATATACCAGCTTGAAAGGAGAGCAGCCTGTAGATCTTTTGATGGTCACTCTGTCTTCCCATAGTGCATATTTGAGCTTTGCATCCCAATTCTTCTTATTATCTTCTAATAGCTTCTTAATAATCCTGATCAGACTTTTGTTAGAGGATTCTGCTAGACCATTCCCTTGGGGGTAATAGGAGGTGGAATGAACAAGCTTAATGCCCATTGAATCACACATTTCCACCAACTCTTTTGCCTTGAAGGCTGCTGCATTATCTGTTATAAGCTTATGTCGGCAACCAAATCTGCTGAAAATGCTTTCAGATAGAAATTTCATTACCACATTATGATCAGCGTTCCTTGTTGGGATTGCTTCAATCCATTTTGTAAAATAATCAGTGGCAACTAATATACACCTGTGCAGGCCACTGGAGTGCGGGTTGATTTCACCAATGAAATACAAGCCCCACTACTGAAAAGGTCATTTTGCAATTATTGGCTTTAGGGGCAGGGATTTTAACTACTGCTTTCCTTCAAATATTTGGCACCTGTCACAAGATTTAACAAAAGCAAATGCATCAGAAAATAAAGATGGCCAATAGTACCCAGCTCTGAGAATCTTTTGGGCTGTAGTTCTCCAATAATGATGTCCTCCACACATGTTGTTAGGAACTGCTGCATAACTTCTATTGACTGTTCTTTGTCCAGACATCTTAAAAGCACTCCAAATGGATCCTTCCAATAAAGCGAGCTATCATTGATGCAATATTTCATTGCCTTGAGCTTTAACGTTCTTGCTTGACTTTGAGAAAATTCTGAAGGAACTTCTAACTCTAAAAGGAATTTAATTATTGCAGCATACCAATTACATGAAGCTAGGTTCTCGGCCACCGACTGCCCTCTCTACGATTCAGCTGTTTCATGCTTTTTCATTAGACCATTTCCTTCTACATTGAACAAGAAATCGACGTCCAAAGATTTGCAATTTTATTTAGCCAACAGTTTGGCAAGCCCCTAACCTCTTACCAGCTTGGTAGGATTCAGCTCTATGTTGAATTCTATCATTTTTGCAATCCATTTCGCTCTTTTTCCATCAGCATCAGGTTGCGTTAATACATCCTTTATTGTAGCAGAAGGCACATATGCAACTATTTTGGAATGCAAGATGTATACTCTGAAAGCTTTCAAAGATTTGATAAGAGCGTATGCTTGTTTCTCAATAATATCATACCTCAGCTCAGCATCCCTTAAGGTTTTACTGAAAAATTCCACCGGATTCTCTGAGCCTTCTTCATCTGCTTGCAATAAGACTGCTGCAAGGGTGTCGTCAGAGGCAAAAGAAAATATGCGGAACTCCTTGCTATAATCTGGACTGATTAAAGTGGGGGCCTCCATAATTTCCCTTTTAATGGACTCAAATGACTTTCTCGCTGCACCATTCCACTTGATCTCTGACCCCTTCTTCAACATAGAGGTAATATGCTTCACAAGTTCTGCAAAATTTGGGATAAATCTCCTTACAAAATTAATCTTTCCTAGAAAAGATTGGATGTCCTTCTTCGATCTCGGGACAGACAAGGTCTGTATCGCTTTTACTCTTTCTGGGTCAATTCAGACACCTGCAGCAGAAACAATATGTCCCAACAACTTGCCTTCTTCTAACGCAAACTGTGACTTCTTAGGATTTACTGAAATCCCAAACCTTCTGCACTTCAAAAACACTTTCTTCAAATGTTGCACATGGTCTTGATGGCTACTGGAGTATACTGTTATATCATCCAGGTAGATAAGGACAAATTTATCCCTTTCTCCCACAAATGCTATATCCATAGCTCTCTGAAAGGTGGATCCAGCATTCATCAACCCAAAAGGCATCTTGGAATACATAAAGGTACCCCAAGGAGTGGTGAATGCAGTCTTCTCCTGATCATCTGGATGCACAATAACTTGATTATAACCTGAAAAACCATCTATAAAAGACATTACTTTGGCACCTGAGACTTTGTTGGGTCCTTATAATACTAGTGATTACCCCATTACTATTGTAGTTATACCCCTTATTTATATTGTTGTGGCCCTATTACCCCCATATTGTTATTTCTGTGCCCCATAGAATCCCTCTATTGTTATTTTTGTGGCTTTATATTATTATTGTTAGGTCGGCTGGATTATATTGCGACTCCTTAGACTCCTATATATAGAAAGGAGGTTTTGTCATTTGTATCATCCAAGAATTGTTCATTTATGTAATGTAAAGGAGGTTGCCCCCTCGAAGAGGCTGAATTCTAAGGTGTGGATCTCTCTTTTCTATCTTTTTGTGAGCTGATTTCATAACATTTGGTATCAGAGCTTTGGATTCTAGGGTTTCGCTGCTCCAAACAGGTCATCGTGGCATTTTCGCTATAACTTTTTTTCTGTGACGTTTCAGAAGTCACAAAAAAAAACCCATTTGTGAAAAAATCGCGCTGAACCTTGGGTACGAATTTCAGATCTTTTCGCGCTATATTTGCGGAGATATGATCTGAGGACGTTGGTCTTTTTGCAGACTCCTGAATTACATTCAAAACAGGTGACCTGGGGAAAATCGTCATAACTTTCTATCTGGGGATCGGATTGAAATTTCGTAAGAAGTTAAAGAAAGAGGAAAGATTGTAGTTTCTTGTATGCATGTTTCAGATCCAAAAGTAGAAACAGTGACTCATGGAACGTCATACAAGTTTTCTCTACTGAACTAGTCTATAAGCAAGTCACTGTAGGAGATTTCACATAACTCTTCCTTGGAGAATCCAATTTGGGTCAGACTTGTGGCATTGGAAAGAGGACACAGAGGGCTACTACAACTCATAAATTCAGAAGTAGATGATTTGAAAGTACAGGGATACATCAGAGGCAATATCGAGCTCCTACAAAGTGAAAAAAGGTGTGTAGATTTTCTTAAATTTTTGCTTAAGCTTGGTTTGAAAATTTATTTTGAAGGAATTCAAAAGGAATAGTAGAGCATTATTATCGGTAACTGATGCCCCGAGGAAAGAAAAAGCAAACACCTAGTAAGGAACCTGAAAGCTCTAGCATGACTCATGAAGAAGAGGAAGAAATGCAACATGATATATCAAAATTACAAGACCAAGTGCAACAACTGTCCCTTGCACAAAAAGGAACAGAATCTAAGATGGATGGTTTAAAGAAAGGTGTAGAAGCTAAGATGGACTGTTTAAATAAAGGCGTAGAAGCTAAGATGATTGACGTGGAAGCTAAGATGGATGATTTGAAGATAGATTTGAAGACAGACATGGACGAATTGAAGATAAATATGAATAAGTTGCTACAAGAAATGGTCCCTAAGGGTGAAAGGGTACTAAAGGAAACTCATGATGAGAACAAAAGAAATGTTAATCATGATTCCATAGATGCTAATGTTGGATTGAAGACTCACCATATTCCAAAAATCGATATGAGGAAGTTTGATGGCAAGGATCCCGCCACATGGATATTACAGATGGAGCAGTTCTTCGATCTCAATAATGTGCAAAACACACAAAAGGTACGTATGGCAACTGTATATTTGGAACCAAATCAGTTTGTATGGTATCAATGGCTTTTCTCTCGTAAACAATTTATCACTTGGCAATTTTTACGGAAGAATTGATAGCACATTATGAAGATACAAAAAGCAACACTTTTTTTAGCCAATTGATAAGTCTCAAACAAAAGGGTTCAGTAATGGAGCACATTGAGGAGTTCCAAAAATTGAACATAAGGGTAAAAGATATTCCAGAGGAGCATAGGATTGATGTGTTCATAGGGTCTTTAAAGGATAATATCCAACATGATGTTCACCTTTGGGAACCTGATTCATTAGAGAAGGCATTCAGGTTAGCAAGAAAAATGGAAAGCAAAATTATGGCAACTAGGAAGCATACCATTCACAACTATAAAGACGGAAGTGTTGTTGCCCCTAGTCTTCCACAACCTACAAGGTTGACACCACAACAATTGGAAGAAAAAAGAGCAAAAGGGCTTTGTTACAATTGTGATAGCAAATACACAAAAGGTCATAAGTGTGCTGAGAAGAAATTATTCTACATAGATTGTGAAGAGGAAGAAGAAAAGGAGCAAGAAAGGTCAAAAGAAGAGGATATACTCCAGGAACAAAGCCTAGATGAAGAACAAATAAATCCGACCATATCTTGTAATGCATTGGCGGGAATTACCACTCCTCAAACCATCAAGATAGAAGGACAAATCAAGAAGAAAAAGGTAATAGTGTTGATTGATTCAGGAAGCACCCACAATTTTATTCATTGTAGGGTAGCAAAAGAATTGAATTGCTTCCTATATCCAGCACCAGAGTGTCAAGTGATGATTGCAAATGGAGGAACAATAAATTGCTCTGGAAAGTGCCATAATATCAAGCTATCCATGGGAGAATATGTATTGACTAGCCCAATGCTTTCCATTCCAATGGGAGGTGCTGATGTTGTACTAGGAGTCCAATGGCTACAATCCTTGGGTACAATAGCTTTTAATTTTCAAGAACTTTTCATGAAATTTTCTGCGGAAGGAAAGGAAGTTGAATTAAGGGGTATTGCAGGGAAACCAGGAAAGATAATCAGCTCTAATGGCATGACAAAGCTTCTAAAAAAGGAGCAAAGAGGTGTAATTGCACAATTATGTTCGCTAGATGTTTCCACATTGGAATCATCTATTTCTCCAGATCTCCAAAAAGTCCTGGACAATCATTCCAAGGTATTTGAGACTCCCAAAGGTCTCCCACCTATGCGTGATCATGATCATGCTATTCATCTGATTCCAGGAAGTGTTCCTCCAAACATCAGGCCGTACAGATATCCCTATGTCCAAAAAAGTGAAATTGAACGTATGGTTGCAGAAATGCTAGAGGCTGGTATAATTCAACCGAGTCAAAGTTCTTTCTCAGCTCCAGTAGTATTGGTGCACAAGAAGGATGGATCATGGCGCATGTGTCCAGATTATAGGGAGCTCAACAAGCTCACTATTAAAGATAAGTTCCCCATTCCTATCATTGATGAATTACTGGATGAATTGCATGGATCAATTTACTTCACCAAGTTGGATCTTCGTTCGGGATATCATCAAATCAGAATGAAGATTGAAGACATTCCGAAAACGGCATTTAGAACTCATGAGGGTCATTATGAATTTTTGGTCATGCCTTTTGGCCTTACCAATGCACCTTCAACATTTCAAGGTTTGATGAATTCAATTTTCAAACCATTCCTTAGAAAATTTGTGTTAGTATTTTTTGATGATATACTAATCTACAGCAAGTCTTGGAAGGATCATGTTGAACATGTTGACAGGGTGCTACAACTATTGGAGGAGAAACAATTATATGCAAAAAGATCCAAATGTTTCTTTGGAGTCCAGGAGGTGGAATATTTGGGTCATATTGTATCTCATGAAGGAGTTAAGGTAGACCCTAGCAAAATTAAAGCCATTAAGGAATGGAAAATCCCCACATCCATAAAGCATCTGCGAGGATTTCTTGGGTTGACAGGGTATTATCGCAAGTTTGTTAAGAATTATGGGAGAATAGCAGCACCTCTAACAACATTATTGAAGAAAGATTCATTTTCATGGACTTCGGAAGCAACAAAGGCCTTTGAACATCTTAAAGAGGCAATGTGCCAAGCACCAGTCTTAGCTACACCGGACTTCACAAAAACCTTTATTGTGGAATGTGATGCTTCAGGAAATGGAATTGGTGCTGTTCTAATGCAAGATGAAAGACCCATTGCTTTTGAAAGTCGTCCAATCAAGGGAAAGTTTTTAAGCAAAGCTATTTATGAGAAGGAAATGTTGGCAATACTCCATGCACTTAAGAAATGGCGACCCTACCTAATGGGAAGACACTTCAAGGTAAAAACGATCATGATAGCCTTAAATACTTTTTAGAACAAAGATTATCCTCTGAAGAGCAACAAAAGTGGGTCACAAAGATGTTGGGTTATGACTTTGAAATCATCTACAAAAAAGGGAAGCAAAATGTGGTGGCAGATGCACTCTCAAGAAAGGATGAGGATGTGGAAGCATTGTTGTGTGCCATTTCTATTATCCAACCAGATTGGATAAACGAAGCAAGGGAGGAATGGAAGAATGACGAAGAAGTGTGGGCACTTATTCGAAAGCTACAACAAGATTCCAGTACTTCTGATACATTTAGCTGGCAAAATGATTCGTTATGGTACAAAGATCGCTTATACCTCTGTAAGAATTCCCAGCTAAAACAAAAGATTCTTATGGAATTGCACACTTCTCCCTTAGGAGGGCACTCAGGATTTTTAAAAACTTACCACAGGGTTAAGAAGGAATTTTTTTGGGATGGCCTTAAATCAGATATTCAAAAGTTTGTGGCGGAATGTTTGGTTTGCCAACAAAATAAAGTTGAAACAATTAAGACACCGGGTCTATTACAACCTTTATCCATTCCAAGCCAACGTTGGGAGGAGGTTTCAATGGATTTTATCACAGGTTTACCCAAGTCTGAGGGAAAGAGTGTCATCATGGTGGTAGTTGACAGACTTACCAAGTATGCACACTTTTGTGCATTATCACATCCATTTAAAGCCAGTACAGTTTCTACTGCATTTATGGAAACAGTTCAAAAGCTACATGGAAACCCAAAGATTATTGTAAGTGACAGAGATCCCATTTTCACTGGAAATTTTTGGACAGAATTATTTTCTTGTCTTGGTACTCAGTTAGCTCATAGCTCATCTTATCATCCTCAATCTGATGGGCAAACTGAGATAGTAAACAAATGTTTTGAAGGATATCTTCGTTGCTTTGTATCTGATAAACAGACACAATGGGTCAAATGGTTGCCTCTGGCTGAATGGTGGTATAACACTTCCTTCCATACAGCAACAAAAATGACCCCATTTATGGCACTTTATGGGTATCAACCACCATCCATCACATCATATTTAAGAGAAAATTCTAAGGTTCAGGCAGTGGAACATCACATCGAACATCAACAACAAGTCCTCCAACTCTTAAAGGATAACCTCGTGTTGGCACAAAATAGAATGAAACAACAGGCAGATCAACATCGCAGTGAAAGAAGTTTTGATGTAGGTGATTGGGTATTCCTACGGCTACAACCATATAAGAAAATGTCCCTAAAGCAAGCTAAGAAGGATAATAAATTATCACCAAAGTATTATGGTCCGTACAAGGTGTTGCAAAAGATTGGTACTATGGCATACAAATTGGAGCTTCCTGCAGCTTCTCGATTGCACCCAGTTTTCCATGTTTCATGTTTAAAGAAGGTTATAGGCGACAAGCTCCCAATTCAAACAATATTGCCAGAACTTGACGAGGAAGGAAAAATTATATTGGAACCGGAAGCAGTCACAGAAACAAGAACTCGACAGCTACGAAATCGATCAATTTCAGAGTATCTTATCAAGTGGAAGAACTTATCCGCTGAAGATTCCACATGGGAGGATGAGAATTTTATGCAGAAGTATCCAGAACTACTCAAGCGTTGAGGACAACACTTTTTTGAAGGAGAGGGGCATGTTGGGTCCCTATAATACTAGTGATTACCCCATTACTATTGTAGTTATACCCCTTATTTATATTGTTGTGCCCCTATTACCCCCATATTGTTATTTATGTGCCCCATAGAATCCCTCTATTGTTATTTTTGTGGCTTTATATTATTATTGTTAGGTCGGCTGGATTATATTGTGACTCCTTAGATTCCTATATATAGAAAGGAGGTTTTGTCATTTGTATCATCCAAGAATTGTTCATTTATGTAATGTAAAGGAGGTTGCCCCCTCGAAGAGGCTGAATTCTAAGGCGTGGATCTCTCTTTTCTATCTTTTTGTGAGCTGGTTTCATAACAAACTTGCTGCAACAACTGCTCCATTTTTGGTAGAGGATAATTATCCTTTTTGGAACATTTATTTAGATTCCTGAAATCAACACATAGTCTGATTTCTCCACTCTTCTTCCTCACAACAACTAGATTGGCCACCATTTAGAATATCTGAGAGGCACTATGATCTTAGCAGCCAGCAACTTTTTAATTTCTTTCTCAACCAGAGGAAGGAGCATAGGATTCATTGGTCTCAGCTTCTGTTTGAAAGGAATAGTGTCTTTCTCAAGCGGAATTTTATGTTGAATTATATTTTCATCATATGTCTTCAGATCGCTATACTCCCAAGCGAACACATCAGCAAATTGCCTCATTAATTTGTAGTATTCAGCACTCTGGTCAGCAGATAGATTGGTGGACAGATTTATGAATTTGGGGTGGACTGGACCTCCTATATCATGTTTGCAAACTACAGTTTGATCTTCTTTTTGGGCAGCTTTGTATGGCACATCATTGTGATCAAACAATCTCTCAAGAGGAATTAGACCCTTAGGAATATGGTTGCTAGGGAGTTGGACTATGTTATTCTTGCCAATCTTATTTCTAAGCTTGGACTTGGGATCTTCTAACAAAGCATCATTATTTTGGTCAATTTGCATTTCAGAAAACTCATCAATGGCTTGAAGAAACCTATTTAGCTCATCATCATCATCAAAAACCCTCCAATGGTGGACATTATCAGGCACAGAGGGTCTATACTTCATTTGTACCTCATAAACTAGTTTGGGAGGCGATGGAGGTATAAACAAACTAGCTGAGACAGTAAGGGAGTCGACAAGCTGATTTTGGGCTCTAGGAATATATGAAATGCAGAAAAATTCAAAGAACTCTTTGGTTCTCCATACCTCATCTCTGTATGCTTTTAGCCTTGGGTGCTTTGCTTGGAATGTTTTGTTCACTTGCTGAATTATCAGATCAGCATCTCCGAATACCTTCAGCTTCTTTATTCCTCTGTCTTTGGCGGCATGAAGGCCCAACAGCAGTGCTTCATATTCTGCTATGTTGTTTGTCACCTGAAAAACCAGCTTTAGAGACAATTGAATTGTTTCTTGTTGTGGAGACACTAGCACCACCCCTGCTCCTGCAGTCTCCTTGGTACATGCTCCATCAAAGAACACAAGGATAATTTTAGGGGCGAATGTTCGCCCTTTGGTGAAATTAAGGGGTTTTAAATTTTTAGTGGGCGAATATTTTGTATCATAGTACATTTTTACAAATCACCTCAAATAGCCCACCTTATTTTAAGGGAGAGGGTAAAAAAGGTAAATTTAGCCCTTGAAATTAGGACTTACAACCTTCCATTCGCCCATTTTCAAGAATAGGTTTTATTTAAGTGAATCCATTCGCCCATTTTCAAGAATAGGTTTTATTTAAGTGAATCCTATGGGCCAAATACCATATTTATAAAAGAGGTATGGTAAATTAATAAAAATATAAATAAATGAGAGGTATGGTAAATAAATAAAACATTTTTTATATTTACTCCATAAGTCACCTTATATACATGTAATGGTGTAAACAAATAAAAATATAAGTAAAGTGGAGGTATGGTAAATAAATAAAACGTCTTTTTATACTTACTCAAACGGTATGGTAAATAAATAAAAATATAAATAAACTAGACGTATCGTAAATAAATAAAACCTATTTTTATATTTAGTCCATAACCCTCGTTCTATTTATGAAGGCTCAAGAAAGAGGTTTTATTTAAGTGAATCCTATGGGCCAAATACCATATTTGTAAAAGAGGTATGGTAAATTAATAAAAATATAAATAAACGAGAGGTATGGTAAACAAATAAAACATTTTTTTATATTTACTCCATAAGTCACCTTATATTTACGAACACTCAAAAAATGGGTTATATTTAGGTGAAACCTATGGCCAAAATACTATGGGACAAATACCATGGACTAGATTGTTATTAATACCATGCAAAAAACCATTATTAACCCTAATATTAGAATTAATAAAAATAAAAATGGCACATGGTATTGACCCATGGTATTCATCAAAATGGCACATGGTATTGACCCATGGTATTCACCAAAATGGCACATGGTATTGACCCATGGTATTCACCTGGAATGTAGCCTATTTAAATGGGGGAATTAAACCAGCATGTAGCCTATGCTAAGATTCACTAGGACTTTAAAAAGTTTTATTATTTAGTGAGAGACTCGCCAAGATCTTACAAGATTTTATAATTGAGTAAAATATTCGCCATGCCTGGTGAGAGATTCGCCAAAAAATTATATATACATATTATATTATTGATAAAATCGCCTTCCATTTTTCCTATATACCATGGAGATTCGCCCATTTATTATATTTATAAATTTAGGGGGGGTTCTTAAAATTTTCCCTGAAAGAACATCTCCCAAATCTGACCTCCTGTATTATGCTCAGCCTGAGCTGTTGGTTTCCTGATCTGCAATGCAGCCTTCTGAGATTCTTCTATTTGGAGAATGCAAGCTCCAAAATCGGTGTCCATTGCATATATGGGATAGTTTGTAGGATTCTTCTCATCGCTAATGATATATGCCAGCTGTGATTCTCTATATAACCTCCTGCTCTCTCCTCCGAACACTGGGACAGTTGCATAAGATAAATCGTTCTGCAATGTTCCACCTAGTCTCTTAATCCACCCTCTGGACAACAGCATGCCAAACTTAGGAGGGACATCTGCCACCACAATATCCATTATCATGCTCTTCATGGGCAGCTGGGTTAGGGAAATGGCTAAATATTTAATCAATCCCAGACATTTCACCTTCCTTGAATCAAACGAGAATAGGTCATGATATGGTCTGGTGATGTCAAGGCCTAACTCTTCCATGACGATTTTAGGCATCAGATTGTGACTGGCACCTGTATCTAGGAGGCAGTTGTGGAGAATTTTGTCATGAATGGTCAAGGAGAAATAAAAAGATGGGGAATTATCCTTGGCAGGTTCAGTCATTAGGCTTAGCATAACTGCAGGCCTATCGTCTTGCAAATTGACAAAGTCAGTGGAGGTTCGTGTGATCTTCAGCTCGAGAGCCTCAAGGATAGGCTTTCTAAACATCTCACTCTTTACCAGTTCTGTCAGAGGCACGGTTATTTTTAACTTCTGAACTTCTGATTCGAAGCTAAAAGAGAGAGGTAGCTTGTCAGGACTTTTTACCTCTTGAACTGGTGCTTTGAGGGTGACTGGATCAGCTGCTGGTCTTCTTTGTATGCTATTCTGGGTCTCTGTTTGGACGGCAGCTTTTTGGGCAGGATTCTCCTTGATATTATTTGCATTTGACCTTAGATTATATCTTTTCTGCTCCCCAGTTTGCAGAACAGCCCCTCTGTCCCACCTTTGACTGTCTTGCTCCTGCAGCAAAGACTCTTCGTATGCAGCCAATGTCAAAAAGGCATCACTGCCTTTATCTTCCATACAGAGAATTTCATCCTCATCTTCAATCTGTTCCTCCTCCATGACCACATTCTGGAAAGGAGCCTTAACCTTTTGATCTTCGTTAGTTTCTTTACCCCTCTGAATGGTTTGTGATTGTTCGTTGGCTCTTCTGAATGGATTCGGATTTCTTGGTGCAAATGTGCCTGGGAGCCTTGTCTTCCCAGGGTTCTGCTCAATCTCCAGCTTAGAAATTTTAGCAGACAGTGACTCGATCATTCTAGTCATTTTATCAAGTTTGGTATCTGAGGATGAAGTAGAAGAAGCCTTGCCTCTCGGCCTCCTTCTATCAGCGTGACTTTTGAGATTTTCTGCAGCCATAATGTTAGATTCGACTTCTAGTGCCGCATCCTGCATTTCAGCTAGGGTGGCACATCTTCTTTCTCTCAACAGCAAACAGAAATCAGAGTCAAAGGCACTGGTGTAGGAAAGTTTGGAAGAGGTGGGGGTAGGCTTTACCTCAGCTGGTATCTTATTATACATAGGTTGAATCTTTTATTAAAATCAGACAAGGATTCCCCATTTTCCCTCTTCAGGTTTCCAAACTCCGTATGATAGTATAGCAAGTCCTTTTTATCTCCCCAGTGTTTTAGGAACGTATCATCTAAAGCTTCGATATCTGCTATAGATCTTGGGGCTTGTTCTCTAAACCATTTCCTAGCCTCCCCATCTAGACTTTGGACAAAGACTCTCATCCACACATTATCTTCACTAATATCCAGATTATCAGCATAGCTATAAAATGACTCAAGGTGTTCTTCAGCAGTGACACCTTCAGTCCCAGTGAACTTGGGCATATACTTTTGATATTCTCCAGTGGGCATAGCATTCAAGGGAGTGGGTAGTATTAAAGGTCCATACCTGGCGGCTATGATTCTTTCCATTTTGGTGGGTGCTTGTGGTCTTGCCATGTTTGGAATTTGTGGAAGGACACTAGCAAATGGGGCAGTAGGAAATAATGTAATGGATGGCAGAGATATTGGGATGTTTTGGACAGTATGGGAAGCTTTCTTTGGACTGAGATTCAAAGGGGAACTAAATGGACAAGGAGCTTTATGAATCTCTGCAGGTACTTCTTCATTAGCGATACTAGGCTTTAAATCTTCAAACTGCGTATCCTCAACTAAGAACTTCTCATGCAGATACAAATAAGATTTCTGGGGCTTACTTGATTTTGATGCTCCCTTCTGTGATGTTTTCTTCGGGTTAACAATCTTCTCATGGTCAGGCACTGGGACAGCTGGAGACTTCTGCGGATTTCTTCTAGTATGCCTCGCAAACTGAGCCAGAACTTCAAAGTGGAGTCGCCAAAGGATGGCCTTCCTCCAGTGGAATCGCCAGACAGATGATTACAACCAACGTCTATGTTCAAACCTTGTCTGTCATCAAAGCTTGAAGCTTTGTCATCTCCCAGGGAAGCTGAGCTTCGATTCTCTTCTCCCCGGCAACGGCGCCAATTTATGTTATCACTCCAGGGAACTCTCTGAGGTTGTAAATCAAAGATGCCTGGTAACATATAAATTTTAATATTGTTCTCTGAAATATTGGAATGAAAGATGGTTTGGATCAAGTCGGATAACCATTTCAGCTCTATTCACACTCAAGGCATGCATGAACACCCCCAATAACACAAGGCTTTAGACTGCTAATGCTCAATAGTTTGTAGATTTAATGGATAGATGGAGAACACTGACTATGCCAGCAGGTTGCATACATGGACCTATACGAATGGCTAGCTACATGCAGCAAATGAACTTACTGACTATACCGGCAGATGCGTATATAATTACACATATAAATGGCTAGCCATAGGCAGCAAAGAAGCTTGCAAATCTAATATATCAAAGCAGAGATAAGATGACAGTTATCTGGCCTCGAACACATAGAAAACCTAAACAAACTATTCAGGTGCAAGCATAGAACAGAAGAGAAATGGACATTAAACATGTAGCAGCAAAAGAGGCTTGTATTACTAAAGACTACAGATGAGAAGCTTGAGAAAACAGGGGAGGAATAATCTCCAAAAGTTGAACCCTTGTTACATCTTGTTTTCGGCTATTTATAGCTTGTTTACAATGGTCCTCAGCCTTTTGAGGCTTCAGGTGTCTTAATCTATCCTTCTGTCTTTTTTAACTGATTGATTCCCTCAATAGGTAGGGATGGCTCGGCGGTTTTCCTCTTCTGACAGAGAAATAACCATACTCAGATATTTTGGGTGGCCTGTTGTGATGCATAGGAGCTCCCTCGTGCCAAAGATGCCCCATTAAGTTCATTAGGATGACTGCTGCACTGGCAGGGCCGTTAATGCTCCATGATTTTATTTGATTTGGGTTGAGGCGTGTAGTGGCCCTTCCCCTTCCCTTTCTGGGTTATGTTTGCCAGCCGTTGTCCCTCCGCCGAATCCTTCTTCTGGTATATAACATAACTATACGGTTCCTTCAAGGATGGCTTGCCGCTTGAACCTGCAATGGAGTGGCTGCCGTTCTTATGAAATCCCTGCACCGGTCCCTTTCAGGCAATAGTTGTGAATGTTTCTTTTCTGTTATTGTGTCTGTTTGGGTCATAAACAGCAAAAGCGTTGCGACACTGCTAAATCCCACCCATTTCTGTTTCACTTGGACTTCAAACATCCTCAAACATGGCATAACTTTCTATCAGGTCCGCCTTTCGGGTCACAGTCGCATATCGCAACTGGCCGATCCCTTGTTTTTTTAATATTTGAACAATATACATAAAACAGCTGCAAAATCATGAAAAATGGCTCTGGCGGATTTGAAGAATATATATATTTTACTTTCGAATCCCATCGGATCCAAAACCCATCATAATCGGCATCTGCCCAGGGCTTCCCTTTATATTTTCTTTATACAAAGAAAATACACCAAATACATTGAAAACGATATGGGCGCGGACTTTAAAAAATATGAAATGGAGTGTTGTGCATATATCGGGTCCGGCCCATCGGCCTGCACCATCATTTGTGTTAAAGCCCTGCCCCTTTGAAAGTGCCGATGCGATATAGGCGATCACCGCAGACCCGATATTTTATAAAATGGAGTGTTGAAGGGTCATCGGGTCCGGCCCATCGCATCGGTGCATAACATATGTGAAGGCCCTGTACTCTTTGGCAGCCCCGATAGCGAAATTCCGACGTGATGCGAGCCGTTGATCTGTGCATGCGATTAATGGCCCTGATCAAATCGCTAGACCGCAATTGCAATGCCACTGCCGATACCGCCGATCGTCGATATTGCCGCGGACCCGATATTTTATAAAATGAAGTGTTGAAGGGCCATCGGGTCCGGCCCATCGCATCGGCGCATAACTTATGTTAAAGCCTGCCCCTCGTAATCGCTGATAGCGAAATGCCGACACGATCTGGACCGTTGACCGGCCAGGTCCAACAGCTGATATGATTTCGAACCCTTAAGCCTTCAACTTTGGTTTTTATGTGATTTTTTGGGTATTTTCACCTTCCGATAGCGTAATTCTGCCCTCCAAAGGGCTTCCCTCTTGCAACCTCTTTGATCAGTGGTTAGCTTTTGTCATGTCTTGATGATTTGAACAGCCAACATGGATTTTGGGTATGACTATAAGCATATTTGCAGCCTTTGAGAGATTTTTGAATCTATTTTTAGTCCATTTGCATAGCAAAGCTAACAAGGCCTAAGACTATAAAAGGAGAAGAGGATCATTAGGCAAAGGTATTGAGAAAGTATTGAATATCTGATGAAGTATGAGATCCAGTATGCAGGTTATGGGTTCATGATGCATTGCTTGATCTAATCTAAGGAGGAATCTCAACGGTTGATGGAGAACAAGATCTAAGGATAGATCGGGATCTAATGGCTTGGAATGAATCATCTCTATACGGTTTGATCTTGTTTAGTCTAGATATGTATACTGACGCATGTAATGTTCTGTAAATGTTATGATCTGAGTATAACTCAAGTTTGGAATAGTTGCAAATCATGAATGAATATTTACAGATGTATACGCTGGTTGACTATGATAAAAGAGCGTACATACGCAAGTTAGATACATCTAAGTAGCATATACCATATGAGCTATGATGTTTGAAGTTATAGGTGTTTCTGGTTGTTGATGAGTTTTGATGATTATTTACTGGTGTCAGTATTTCATATATTCAGATTGGTTGATTATGTTTAGCTTCAGTATTGATGGATGAGATCTATAATGGATCAGGATCAGAATGACTTATCTTTATGTGATCTGATGAACTAGATCTGGTTGCTAGCATACATATTATATTTATATATGTAATGATCTAGGTATGTCTGAAGTCAGGAAGTGGAGCGAATTTATAAGTAAGTAATTAATGACATATACGTTGGTTCGCCTTGGTGACGTTGCGTATACACACTGGTTCGGCACTACCAATTAGCGTATGCACTCTGATGCATGATTTTTGATGATACAGTTGGTTCTGAATATTGTTGAAGAGTTCAGTGTTCTGCTCTACGTTCTGGTGACTGCATTTTGTTGACAAGGTTTTAGTGATGCAGTATTGGGTGATCCAGAGATTGATGATGCTAGTGTTGATTGATTGTGTGCTTTAATGATATTGATGGGTCCAGTATGAAAATTAGATGAAACGTGGCCTTCAAATTATGGTGTTATGCTTCAGGAGTATCCAGTCTGAAAATTTATGAAACGTGGTACCTGGAGAAAGAAAGAGAAGGTTGTATCCTTCTGTAGGTCGGCACCTATGTACTAGTACATCAACTAGTACAAGAGCTA
Source organism: Pinus tabuliformis (assembly GCA_031772625.1). Classification (NCBI taxonomy): domain Eukaryota; kingdom Viridiplantae; phylum Streptophyta; class Pinopsida; order Pinales; family Pinaceae; genus Pinus; species Pinus tabuliformis. The sequence continues at coordinate 199,268,847 of CM062815.1, read as the reverse complement.
AGGGGGTGGTAGCTCCCTTCCAGTAGCAACTGGAAAATGAGTGAAGGTTGGAGCATTTAGTAGGTCGGCACCTACGCACTAGTAAAAGGATTCAAGATCAAAGGGAGTTGCAGCTCCCTTCCAGGAGAAGCTAGAGAATGAGAGAAGGTTGTAGCCTTCTACAGGTAGAAGCCTGTGTACTGGTATAAGACTGCACCAGTACAGAAATATTGTAAAAAGAAGTTTCTTATTAAAAGAAGATAGAGACGACTTGCAGTAGGTGGTTTTCACCCACATTGGGTTTCCACCTTATATCATGGTGTTCATGTGTGCTTCTTGTGTGTGATGATCTATTCTGTTTTACTGCTCTTGTTTACTGTTCATATGGTTAATAATGTTCTGATGCACTCATTAAGGATCAACTAACTGAATCATAAGTTTACTGGATATATGCTTATTTCCTTAAACACGGTTGCGTATACATGTGGTTTGTCTTAATTGAAGTAGCATATATGAATCTGAATATGGAGATGAAAAAGTTATATTGATTTGATAATACTGATTCACCCCCCCCCCAAGTATTATTTCCAACAATTGGTATCAGAGCAGGTCCTTTGGTAGAAGCTTGATCGCTTGAAGGAGATCTGTAGATCAATGGGAAAGAAGCTTAAGAAGAAAGCGCCTAAGAATAAGAAGACATCTCAGAAGAGCTATGACAGCGGGAGAATCGATTGGGGAATATGTGGAAGAAGCACCTCAAATTCAGAATCACTTCAGAATGAAGATGAATAAGCAAAAGAACTAGCAAGTATGAATTTGTTATACTCTGGTGATACATTTATCCATCCATTTGAAGATGATGAAAGTGATAGTGAAACAACTGAATTTGCTCTTATGGGTGAGCAAGAAAGATATCAAATAGAGGCAGAATTTAAAAGGCTTAAAGACAAAATTAGAGATCAACAAGATCTATTGAACAAAAGGGAATGTGCCTTCAAAGAAGAAGCTACCAAACTAAAATATCAACTAGAGGAAGGAAACATGGTAAGGAAGTTATTCAAGGACAAGGAAGATCAATGTCAAAAGTTGCAGGATGAAGTAACATCATTAAGAAATGAAGTCAATGAAAGGAGCACAACAATTAAGAAACTCAAAGATAGATACAGTCACTATGAAAGTCTTGAAGCTATGATCCTCTCGCCAAAAGAAGATATTGAAGAATCAAATAAGCAGAATAAAGAACTACTCCAAGCTCTTGAAAAACAAGAAGAAAAAGTTCTTGAACTAAGACATTAGTTGGAATAAGGAAGAAACGCTGAAGAAAACCTGAAGTAGTATCATGAAAAGGAGGAGCAACATTAGGTTGAGGTAAATATTCTTAAAGATAACTTAGAAGAAAAGGATAAGCTCTTATGATTTCAAGATAGTACTAAGATCTTGGATGATATTCTTAGTAGTCAAAGGTCTCCTACTATCAAAACTGGCCTTGGTTTTTATGAATCTGTTGAAGATGAATCTAGCTTACAAGGAGAGGCAAGGAACTCTAATGTAAAATCTAAAATAATCAACAAGGAGATGAGAGGACAACCCCATCAATAGCCAAGGAAAGAAATTCTTCAAAGAAAACCTTTTACTCCTCCGATGAATAATGTTGAATGTTATGTATGTCATAATTTTGGACATGTTGCAGCCAGATGCAGAAGAAGAATGGTTCAAGACCATCACACAGAAAGATCATCATGTTCCATGTACTTTAAGGGATATTGTTTTTCTTGCAATATGTTTGGTCACAGAGCTGTTGATTTCTACAGAAGGAATATGAAATATATGAGATGTTATGCATGTAACAAGCTTGGACATATATCTAAGGAATGCAGGAACAAAGTACGGGCACCATACCGAAAGGAGAAAACATCATCACACTTGAAGATATGGAAGAAGAAGGAAGTATAGTCAGGAAAATGTGGCACAGCACAATGTACAGACATAACAGACTCAGAGGGAGCTGAAAGTGTAAAACTTCAGTATCCTAAATCTCATACGCAAGTTTCATAAAGGGAAGTCGCGTATATATGCGAGTTAGACACTGCACAGTTGCGTATATGTTAGTTTGAGGAAAAGCAGTGGGACAGACTCAGGAAAAAGGGTCTAATATGATTCAGTCCATTATTTGCTCTGTTTGATAATGGTTACAATCTGCTGATGATGTGCAAGATTTTTTAAACGTGTTTTGATCCTAAGTTAATGATGATGATGCCTTGATACTTCTTGCTGATATATGCATGATCAGATCTGTCAGTAAGAAAGATGGCACAGGTTCAGGGGGAGCATATGCTTTTAATAATGCATTGTTGGCATTATGGTTAGTAGTCCTTGGTGATGATGCTTATATGGCTAAATGATATATCTTGCTATGATATGAGTGTCCATGACAAAATCTCATATGATTCTTGGGGTTACATAGTTGATGTTCAGATCAGATTTGTGATTGATTCTCTGATGATGCATATATGGTGCTTACGTGGTGATCTTCATAAGGATAAGGAGAAGTACAAAGCTTGAATACACAATTTCATTACTTGATGTTGAGTCACTCATATGTTGCTATCGACATATAATACAGTTATGGTGCAAAATTCCTATAGTTCTTAGCGTTCACATGGATGAGGATTTTTACTGTTGATGATATCAAGAAGTCTTGACAAAAGATCTTGAGCTCAAGATATATAGTGCTATATACAATATGCTGGATAATGGATGATTACTCAAAGTTGCTTCATTGGAGACATGATGATGATGAGTTCTTACCTATATGATGATAGGTTGATACTTACATATGTTGATTGGTGCAGATGTTCCCAATTGATGATACATGGATGATATACAAGATCATCTTGTTGATGAGATGTCTATGGTGTTTTTCACATATGATATAATGTGAATGATGTTGTATGTCATATGCAGAATTCATTCATGGAAGGCAATGATAATGTTCAAAAGCATGAATTGATATCTATATGCATACATACCTGGTTACAGGTTGATGACTTATGCACTAATGGACATATACAGGTTGTTGGTCTAGATGTTGTTGACAGATGCTTATGGAGCAGATCATACATTGTGTATGATAGTTGTTGATGACTATCATGGTCTTATTTAGATGTTTGGTCTCTATTATAAATGTCATGTAAAGGTCATATCAAGACTCATGATGTAATAGTTTGTATCTATCTATTGTAGTCATTTGATGAATCCCTTTTGGTCATATGATGTAATTTGTACCCCCACTATGCATGGGAAGGATGATGTAATATTTCAGTCATGTACAAACATTTGGTATCTGGTGTATCCCCACTTGGTTGGGTGGATGAGTCAATATTGGTATATCCCCACTGGGTTGGGAGATGGATGTATGTATGAGTCCTTGGTGATAGGAAGGTCATTTATGATAGAGTCATGCTCTTCTTGTAGAACATCTTTTTGCAGACCTTGTTTACAGTCAGGGGGAGCATGAACAGTGCACTTCAGCAGAGCAGAGATTTCAGCATGTACTCAGAGGGAGCATGGACAGATTGGTACACCTTGGCATATACAAAGGGGCAGCTCATTCAGAGATTTCAGCAGGTACTCATGGGGAGTATGGACAGCGAAATGTTTATCAAGGAAAGAGAATATCTTGGTCCACCCTTTGCCCTTGATGTCAAAGTGGGAGAGTGATTTGGTGTTGTTGCCATCAAGTCCAAAGGGGGAGATTGTTGGCATTATGATGCATGTGTTGTACTTGATGGCAACCCACTCGTAGAATAACAACTCACTTATATATAACTAGATGAATCTATAGAAGAGATATCAGATGTGACATCATACATGGGATGCGGGAGAGCTCAAAGGAATCAGATGACAGTTCTCCATATGACAAGTTAGCTTTAGGGGGAGATTGATGGCATTATGATACAAGTGTTTTCCTTGAAGGCAACTCACACAGATGACAGATCATAGTGCAGCAGGTCAATAGCAAAGAGTTGATGATCAGACTACAAAGAATGAAGAAAGAAGAGTATATACGCAGGCTCACTATATACCAAGTCGCGTACATGCAGGTTATATGCAGGTTCACTATGTACCAAGTCGCATATATACGCAGGTTCACTATATACCAAGTAGGGTATACATGCAGGTTCACTATATACAAAGGTGCGTATACACGTGGGATTGCTGATCAAAAGTCGCGTATGCGTATGCACGCACTTTCATGCATGAAAAAGCGTGTACATGTGGGAAATCTTATTTTGGGTCCATGGTATTTAGACCTATGGTTTTGGTCCTTGGTATTGCATCCGAAGTGTTGAACCCAGGTATTGGGTCCCTAGTATTGGTTCTCAATGGTTTTGGACCATGGTATTGAGTAAGGCCTAAGACTATAAAAGGAGAAGAAGATCATTAGGCAAAGGTATTGAGAAAGTCTTGAATATCTGATGAAGTATGAGATCCAGTATGCAGGTTATGGGTTCATGATTTATTGCTTGATCTAAGCTAAGGAGGAATATCAACAGTTGATGGAGAACAAGATCTAAGGATAGATCGGGATCTAATGGCTTGGAATGAATCATCTCTATATGGTTTGATCTTGTTTAGTCTAGATCTATATACTGACGCATGTAATGTTCTATAAATGTTATGATCTGAGTATAACTCAAGTTTGGAATAGCTGCAAATCATGAATGAATATTTACAGATGTATACGCTGGTTGACTATGATAAAAGAGCGTACATACATAGGTTAGATACATCTAAGTAGCGTATACCATATGAACTATGATGTTTGAAGTTACAGGTGTTTCTGGTTGTTGATGAGTTCTGATGAATTTTTACTGGTGTCAGTATTCTGCATATTCAGATTGGTTGATTATGTTTAGCTTCAGTATTGATGGATGAGATCTATAATGGATCAGGATTAGAATGACTTATCTTTATGTGATCTGATGAACTAGATCTGGTTGCTAACATACATATTATATTTATATATGTAATGATCTAGGTATGTTTGAATTCAGGAAGTGGAGCGAAGTTATAAGTAAGTAATTAATGACATATACGCTGGTTCGCCTTGGTGAAGTTGCGTATACACACTGGTTTGGCACTACCAAGTAGCGTATGCACTCTGATGCATGATTTTTGATGATACAGTTGGTTCTGAATATTGTTGCAAAGTTCAGTGTTCTGCTCTATGTTCTGGGGACTGCATTTTGTTGACAAGGTTTTAGTGATTCAGTATTGGGTGATTCACAGATTGATGATGCTAGTGTTGATTGATTGTGTGCTTCAATGATATTGATGGGTCCATTATGAAAATTAGATGAAACGTGGCCTTCAGATTATGGTGTTGTGCTTCAGGAGTATCCGGTCTGAAAATTTATGAAACGTGGTACCTGGAGAAAGAAAGAGAAGATTGTAGCCTTCTGTAGGTCGGCACCTATGTACTAGTACATCAGCTAGTACAAGAGCTAAGGGAGTGGTCTCTCCCTTCCAGTAGCAGCTGGAAAATGAGTGAAGGTTGGAGCATTCAATAGGCCGGCACCTACGTACTAGTAAAAGGATCGGCTAGTACAAGAGCAAAGGGGGTTGCAGCTTCCTTCCAGGAGAAGCTGGAGAATGAGATAAGGTTGTAGCCTTCTACAGGTAGAAGCCTGTGTACTGGTATAAGACTACACTAGTACAGAAATATTGTAAAAAGAAGTTTCTTATTAAAAGAAGATAGAGACGACTTGCAGCAGGTGGTTTTCACCCACATTGGGTTTCCACCTTATATCATGGTGTTCATGTGTGCTTCTTGTGTGTGATGATCTGTTCTGTTTTACTGCTCTTGTTTACTGTTCATACGGTTAATAATGTTCTAATGCACTCATTAAGGATCAACTAACTGAATCATAAGTTTACTGGATATACGCTTGTTTCCTTAAACACAGTTGCCTATACACGTGGTTTGCCTTAATTGAAGTAGCATATATGAATCTGAATATGGAGATGAAAAATTTATATTGATTTGATAATACTGATTCACCCCCCCCCCCTCTTAGTATTATTTCCAACAGAAGGTGATTTCTAGGTTGAAAGGGATCAGTCCCAACTCGGTTAGGAACACACAACACAAAGGACATGCACAACTACTAGTGGAGCAATCCACTCGGATGCAATAGTCACATCATACAATGTAATATAACACATACAACACTCACGGATCAGTCTCAGACGAGTGTTCCTCTATCGCTCAAGTTCTTCCTCAAGCAATATTTTGAAAGAATCTCATGCCTCCTCATATTTGTTTTTCTTCCATCATGGGAGGTCGTCGTGGTTTGTGAGGCTGGTCTTGCAAGGGTTCAACCAGTTTGAGCCCTAACTCCTTATACCCTGACCTCGTTGGGGACATGCAAAGAAAAAAAAAGAAGGGAATATTTCTCTAATACCACCGACCCGAACTTAAACAAGAATGAAACAAATTACAAATATAACCATAAATAAATAGGTGCAGCAGAAATAACACTTCATTTCATTAATATCAAAATACTAAAATATGCTTACAAACATAATGGAAATAAACTAGCTCGGGCAATGGTAGCTTATCTCTGAGAATAGATGTGGCAACTACATGCCTCTGAATTGTGTTACAATGAGGCTCAAGGGCCTATTTATTATTGAACAACAAGGGAAAACCCTAAACAACCAAAACCCTAACCCCAGGAGATGGAACGCCAAGAGTTTGTGGGCCCTGTTGGGGTTAGTTGGGTAGCCAACTTCTCGGGGTCATAACTTGGTCATATTATCTCCATTTGGCATGTACAATACCTTTTTGGAAATTTCTCTTAGAGTACTACAGGATTTGCGACAGGCAGCTATGGGCCTGTTGTGGACCTCAAAAAAATGTTGTTTAGGGGGTCAAAACTGCCTGGAAGTTTGGGACCTGAAAAACTGCTAAAAATAGTAAATGCTGCAATAAACAAGGAAATGGATGAAACCAACTAGAGTTCTAGGTGGAATATGCAGGTGGCCACCAATATCCACTTGGATTGCGACTGATCTTGACAAACTTGATTTAGTTTTCTTTTGAGAATCCTTGTGCTAGTCTTTGTCATTCCCTTGTGGATATGAAAACTTGTGATTATATCCAATACTTCTCTTAATTATAGGATAACGTTGTTCATTAATAATGTTCAAAAGTGATTCATATGCCTTTACTCATTTTTTATTTCAATATGATTGTGATTTTGATTTCTCATGATTTTCCCTTAGTTTTGTTATTTCTGACTTTATCTTTCCACAATGTCTTTCCTTTTCTTGAAGAAGTTTCATTAAGAATTCCTCTATTCTATTGGTTTCTTCTAAATTAGTCTTAACATGTTATTTTCCTTGGAAACATGTCTTTCTTTAGCTTCCAATTCTTTGTTTGCATTCCTAAGTTTACCAATTTCTCCTAATGCTTTCATTAAATCATCTATTTCACAATTTTCTAATTTGCTAGCCAATTGATCTTCAAGATCCATAAGTACATTGTAACTAGTGTTAGAATATGAATATGAATCTACCTAATCATCAGATGAATCTCCATTGTCTTTAGAATAGATACTTTTCTTTACAAAGTATTTATTTTTGACATATTTCTTCCTCATCTAAAATGTAGCTTTTATATTTAGACTCTCCTTTTTCTTTTCCTTTGTATGTGGATTTAAAGGTAGCTTCTATAATTTCTAATTTATTCTCTTTTCTCATCTCGTAAGTTGTCAAGATCTTGTGAAGTATTTCTAGAGTAATACGTTTTAAATCTTGCATTTATTCAATGGCAAATACCTTGGCATCGAACTTTGGGGCTAGTGATCTCAAAATATTTTCAACAGCCGCAGCATCTTCAATCTTATCATCGAGACCTCTCATTGTGTTAACAATCTCATATACTCTAAGGAAAAAAGTTTGAAATTATCTCATCAACATACATTCTAAGAAATTCATATTGAATTCTATATGATTGACGTTTAGCATTTTTTACCTTAATGTCACCTTCATAAATTTGGAAAATCTTATCCCATATTCCTTTTTCCATGTTTAGTTGCATGACTTTCATAAATTTGGGTTTTGCTAGTAGATAGAATTTACTGCCTTTGTATTTTTTTCATACAACTTATTTCCTACATTATCTGTGGGAATGGAACCTAGATATTGATATCCACCTTCAACAGTTGCCCGTACATTAGCTCCTAGTGATTGCAAATACGATCTCATTTTGATTTTCAAAAACATGAAGTTAGTACCATTAAATAAAGGTGGCTTGGTAGAAAATACTCCATCATGAATGCTCATCTTGATATATCTCCATTTAAGTGATCAATATTCTTCTGAGGGACCTACTCTGATACCAATTGTTAGGAAAATATTGAAGGGGGGGGTGTGAATAAGTATTTTTATTTCATTGTCTTCAAATTTCAAATTCACAAAGGCATATGCTACTGTTATTCAGACAACTTCTGTGTGTACGCGCCTTAAGTGAATTAAAACTGTGTATGTACGGATTACTAATTCTTCATAAATTCCATCAATGATTTAACTTAACCATTGCATCATTATTTATTTAGTCATTCATTATGTAGTAACCATGAGTAGTAAAAATCAAGTAAATCATAACACATAAGAAACACATCAACACATATGGAGACCGGGATTTTAGGTGGAAACCCAAGGTGGGAGAAAACCGTCAATACTTCCATCTCTATCTTCTTATTTTATTATAAAGAAAAATCTTCATACAATTTTGTGTTGGCACAGAATCTTACCAACACACGGGCTCCTACCTATAGGAGGCTACAACATCCAATCATTCTCTAGCACCCACTGGAAGGGAGCTACAACCCCTTAATCAAGTTTATTAGCTCCTCCCAGAAAGAAGGTCAGACTCCCTTAATGAAGACTCCAGCCCTTAGAAACTTAGTGGACCATGTTTCATAATATTTCATACTAGATCCACCTATCTCAAATACACATTAAAACATGTAGGCCTCCTTTCATAAAATTTTCAAACTAGACCCACACCCAACATTATGCTCAAAACTAATATACCAAGTGAATGCCAAATTGAATCACTGGAGACTAATATTGAATACCAATATCAATACCAATGTGCCAATCACTAAAAAATCAATCAATCTAATGAAATTGCCAATAACAAGCCAATCAATTACTAATTAACCAAACTAATAACCACTCCGTCAAATACCAAACATCCTTAACAAACAACAACAAATAATATAAAATTGATCAACTATCATCACCAAGCAGCATTACAAACCCTGATCAAATTCAACTCAGAATATATAATATTATTTAATTAAGTAAACCCATGTATATACGTGTTTCTCATGTATAGGAACTGTGTGAAAATTTCAAATCACCAAAACTTCTAAACCGATCCATTTTGTTCAAAGTCGATCACATATATAATCATCATATTCATCAGTCAGCACCAAAACAACTATCTACAACCCAAATCAAGCAGCAATATTATAACTTCTTAATTCATTATGCATACGTGACTATTATGAGGCATATTCGTGTATGTATGTGGTATTCAAGAATACAACACACGTACAAATTTCAAATTACTGAATCAAATCATCTCTACAAACACAACACACGTTACGCATATTTCACTATCAAAATCATAGATCTTTGCAAACACATTCATATCATAGCCCCACTATAACCACATATCTTGCATTTTTAGATACTTAAATATAAGCGAATAATTCAAGCATATCCATTAGTTATTAATATACTTTTGGATCTATCAGATCTGAGCCTTCTCCTTGCTCCCTGGTGCACACCTATTTCAAATCATATCACACATTAATATTGTATTTCATTGTACACTTAAACTCCTTGATCTCCTTCTCCTTATATAGCCTTTTGTCTTTCCAATACCACAATAAAATACTTTTTAATTTTGTTAGTAATTAATTGCTAGCAGGATCAAATAGATGTTTTCATCACAATAGTGTGGGCGATTATGATGGGAACAACTCCCGATTTTTTATTTTCAATGGTTAGGATTATTTACACAAATTCTATTCACATAACCTATGTATGTATGCGACTATTCTTCACAGGGGTCGCATATACTTTTCAAACTTCATATTTTTAGCATTTCTCAAGTTAAACCTATAACAAGTCTTCCAATACACTTCCTCATTCCTGCACTACATGTACCAATATTAAACATGTAACAAGGCTACCAATACACTTCCTCATTCTTGCAATACATGTACGAATATTCCTGTCATCTAAATTAGTTCCATAATCATCATATTATAACCAGGTTGACAGCAAGGACATATTTGACATGTATGTTGCCATCAAGGACAACACATTAGCCATAATGCCAACAATCCCCCCTTTGGACTTGATGGAAACCTCCTCCAAACACCAAGTCTTTTCTCCCCCTTTAACATCAAGGGAAAAGGGTGGAACCATGCTGATAGAAGTACTCCCCTTATAGATCTCACATTATAAGTCTGATATGCTGATATGAACCATGAAATCTTCATACTGACCATGCTCCCCCTGAGCATATGTTGGACCTTATAGACATATGCAATATAAGTAAAAGGATTTACGACTCAAATACATGGATATCCATAAACAAATATGACCTCTCCTATAACTAGTGACTCTATGGACTCAATTTTTACATCAACACCCAAAATAATGGGGTTACATATATGATATGACTTGATCCCAATAGCCCATACATGACTGAATTTTACAATTATTACAACATGGCTATTTTCATGACTAATACATCAGCAAAATAGAATAATAATGATGCATGAATTTACAAGTGCACACAAGGTGTTCTCCTTAATTCAATCCCTATATGATGATATGTCATCCATGATAAAAAAATAAAAAATAAAAAAAATAAAAAATAAATAAAAATAAAAATAAAAAAAAAAATAAAAAATTCTCTATGCAAAATCACATCCATAAACAAGGATATCATCAATGAAGTCTTTGTAGCAAAACCATGATAATCATTAGCAACCACCATGCTCCACATATTCATCTACAACCTAATCATCTGAAAATGGCAACATAAATGATAAAATGACATAAGCATGAGCATCCTCATCATCAAGAAGCAGTATGTCATCAGGAAAATAAGACAATATAACATCAGTCTCTATCATCAATATGAAATGTATCCAAGAAGCACTAAGCATCACCAATAGTAACATAAGTTTTTGCAATAAACCTTTGTCAGAAACTCATCCCCTTGACCTCATTCCATTAAGGTCATTACATTCTCTCCACACATAGAAAGGGCTGCAATCAGAAAAGTTTATCAATTTCTTGTACCAAAACACCATAGGAAACATATACAACAATATACTCTCTTCATGCATCAACTACATATGTGAAATCAAAGAGGGCCTCCAGCATCACAAGCCATTAAGTAGAATATCAACCATCATACATATCTATTACACAAAAATATCGTCACCGTGATTATTTGCAGTCAATATGGGTCTATCATCACTTGTACTGTCCTCCTAAGCAAGTCTCAGACCTCAGCTCTTCAAGTCAAGCTTTGAAAATGGGAGAAAGACATTGAAAATCAATGAAACTCTGGTTCCGCACTTTCTCTCACTGTCACCTGCGGTCCCGCACCTTCTATTTACAAAAACTGCGGACCTGCCCGCTCTGTCCCTAAAGGTGTGGGTGTGGACCCCTGTGAAAGTCAAAAGGCACAAGTTTTATCTTAAAAAACTCACTTTGGGTTAATTCTAGAGGATTCTAGAAGGAATTTTGACGTGGATTTTTCACTCTGAGGTGGTTCATGCATCCCAAAAGATAAGGAGCTAATCCCTTGATGAGAGGAGCTATCCCTTTGAAGGAGGGCTTTATCCCTTTGAAGGAGGACCTAGTAACCTCCCTCCATTGCACTATAAATTTAGGCATTGGGCTGGTTGCTGAGGAGGTTAGAAGCTGAACAATTTTAAGGGTAAATGCTGGTGAAATTAATACTTCCTAGTTGAGCTTAATAAGAGAGATCACATACCTTTTTGGCTTCATTGGGAAGAGAGTGAAACTTGTCAAAGTAGAGGAGACTTCTTGCTGGACCCTGGGAGGAGCTTGTACAGCGTCAAGGCACAGGTTGTAAATTTCTTCTTCTTTTGAATTAATACAATCAAACTCATTTTTCTCAATAAGTATCTCATGTTATTTGTTTCATGAACTCCTTGACTTTCATGTTAAATATGTTTTATGATATTGGCTTTTCAGGTGCTATTTAATTTGTTTGCTTTGTTTGTGTTTGCAGATTCGCGACAAAGGAGCTCATTTGGATTGAAGGAGTGAGGGAATCCACAAACTTGCGTTGGACCTAAGGTAGGCCCTAAAAACACTTGTTTGCCTTTGTTTATTAAAGCATATTTAGAGAGGGATAGTGTTTGGTTGGTTTGCTTGTCATTAGGTATTCTTTAGATTCTAGGAAGGTCTATCTTGTCCGCAAGATCGACTTATTCCGTGTGACAATATCATCTTCATCAAGTGCATAAAGATTTATACAAGAATAGAAATAATAAGGTACCATCTATAACTTCACCACATGCAACCCAAGCATCATTGATAACCCATGTCATAGTGACAAAAGCATATATATTTTCTAGTAGTGAGCAATGAAATAAGACTAATGACATAAGTACTAATCATGAACTCATCATAGACAACATCATGAAATAAGGAGTGCTCTATAAACCATAATGCCAACAATGAGCTATTGGATGCATAGGAAATTCTCCCCCTAAACCTATTTCAACTCTTCATCATCAATCCTTCTAACCAATAGAAAAGAAACATATCAACAGTAGTCATAAGACTTTGCAACAATTTATCGCTCATTATGAACCAATACCCTTTTATACATTCTTAAGTAGCATATGAACAACATCAATAGTCTACAACAAAAAAATGTCAGAATCAAAATGCCAATAATTAACTAATGGAAGCATATGAGAAGCTCTCCCTCAATTTGTGCCACTTCTTTATCACCACGGAAAAACATGTGTGACTGTCTAAGTCAAAAATCATGTGCATATGTGAATGTCATTCATAATAAATGTGTACAGAATATAAAATGTTGATTTTGCATGGCCATAGATCCCCCTGAAATCATACACCATTGATCCTATGGACCTTACAGTGATCATCTATTTTCCATGAGGCTATGTACCTCACATTTACTTTTGCAGTCCCTATTAGAAGTATGCATTAAGTAAAATAGATTGCAATGGGGACAATCTTCCCTATGTCTTTGACCGGTGCTCCTTCTTCCTCCAAATTTCTTCGCAATTTATGATCATGTGTTCAAAATTGTGATATTTAAACCATCTCAGGTAGCTAGAATCTTTTGTTCTTCAATTCCATCCGCTTGACCTACAATTAGTTGCCTTATTCCCAAATGAGTTACAAGTGAAACAATATCCATAAAGCCATCATTTATACTTGGGGGTTGATCTTGATGGAATTGATTTAGTTTTATTTTGAGGATCCTTGTATTGGTCTTTGTCATTCCCTTGTGGATCTGAAACATTGTGATTGTATCCAATACTTGTCTTAATTAGATAAGAAAGGTGTTCATTAATAATGTTCTCTAGTGATTCAGATGCCTTTAACCATTTTTTATTCCAATCTGATTGTGATTTTGATTTCTCATCATTTTCCCTTAATGTTACTATTTCTGATTCTATCTTTTCACAATGTCTTTCATTTTCTTAAAGATGTTTCCTTAAGACTTCCTCTCTTCTATTAGTTGCTTCTAAATGAGTCTTTAACATGTTTTTCTCCTTCACCATACTTCTTTCTTTAGCTTCCAATTATTTGTTTGCATTCCTAAGTTTATCAATTTCTCTTAGTGCTTTCATTATATCATCTATTTCACATTTCCCATTTCATTAGTTAATTGATCTTGAAGAGCCATAAGTACTTTGTAACTAATGTTTGAATATGAATCTGAATCTACCTGATCATCAAATGAATCTTCACTATCTTTAGAATAGAGACTTTTCTTTACATAGAATTTATTTTTGACATATTTCTTAGATACTGTTAGCGCTTGAGATTTCACCCTAGGTTGAGGAAGGTAAACCTTCAAGGCAACATCAAACCATTTCACCTCATAGCTAGCCCTACGAGGTATGAGAAGGCTCTCTCCGGTCAATCTCAGTAAAATATTCAATGGACAGAGATGACCAATACAGTGACACTGATATTAGGCTAGTAAACTGATTAAAAGGTTGATTTGGGGGTTTTTGGGGTTTTTTGGTGGCAAATTGAGGATCTGCAATTTTAGGGTGCGGGGATTTGACATAGTTTCTGCAGGTGGGTCTTTGGGGCAAGGTAGGAGTTTGTGCTGATGCCTTTAACTGAGATGGATGATCAAGGAAGAAAAAAGAGAAGCTAAAGAGGGCAAACAATGACTTTGAATCCTCTCTAGACAGTGGAAAACATAAACATTAAACAAATTTGAAAGCTGAGCATGGCAAGCATGAATTCAAACTTTATCACTTCATTTGTTTAATAAGCTGCAGTAAAGAAAGAGATGGAACACATAAACACACTTACAATTACAATAAGAGAACACACCATCAACACAAGAGTCCACAAGAATCCCAATGATGTCTGCAAAACCCTGGTCTTCCTTTTCCTCAAATTGCAGAGATACAAGTAAAATATACAATAGGAGCTTCTCCCTCAAGAGTCCAACCATGAAAATGAGCAAGAGAAGGCATAATATAGATGATCTAAGTCCTTTCCCCACCTCTAGGGGTCGAGCTCAGCTTCCTAGGAGTTGTTTCAACTAATTCTAAACTGAGCACTAGATAATAGGTAGTCAAAACAACTTGCCTCTAAAACTTAGGAAACCTATCCATGCATTAAATATTTACCATTTACATCAAAGAATCTTCTAGAAGTGATGAAGGAGAGTAAAAGCATATAAGTGCCATGAAAATTACACAAAAATCCATCATTTACATGCCTCAAAAGTCAACCAAGATGAAAACAGTGTTTTGCTGGCCGAACTGGTCAAAACAGGCCAATTTCCCTGACTGGTCGCGCACATCACTCTGACTGGTCGTGCACATTCACAGCTCTGTTTGAGGGCCTTCCCGGTGTCCAAATCAGGTGCAAGATAGCTCGTTGGAAAGGACTGCGAGTCTACTTTCCAACCCCACTAGAATTTTTGAATTTAGAGTTGATTTGACCCCTAAAAAGTCATTTCTCCCAAGACAGCTTTCTGCAACTCAAAATAGGGGCAGAAAGTCAAAAATTGCATGTATTTTGAGCTTTTGGAAGCCCAAATCTCCATAAAATCTGAAACCCATCCATAGGAAAGTGTATTTTTGCATGAAAATTCCAAAAATGCAAAGTTTTCCCCGTTCTGAGTTGCCCCCATGTATGGTCGCGCGTGGGGTGAGACCAGTCAAATGGCCAAAACCTGTAAAATTCCCAAAAATGCCAAAAATGCTTCAAAACTCTCAAAATTTCTTGGGCTCCTCTCTTTTATGATGACCACCTTTGCCTCCCCTACGAGGCCTCTGCTGTACCTCAACCTCTGTGGAAGAAGACCGATCATCACCTTGCTCATAGGTTTCAGTGTTTGACATGGTGCTTTTGAGCAAAGTGGAGAAAATAGATAAAGTAAACTGTTGCCCTTGCCTGCAAAAATACTGAGTTGTATTCTGTTTTCAAGGGGAACAAAATCATGAAGAAAATGTTAGGGGAGGGGATTTTTCATAAGGAAAGGGAAACATATAAAAATAGGGAATTTCTAAGGGACAATTCACAAACTGTCAAACATACAATCTCATCTTAATCACCGGGAAATCATTTGCAAAGAAATGTTTTTATTAGGGAAACATGGATGATAATAACCAAGGGAAAGGGTATACATGCTCAACAGGGGGTAAGGGACAGCATGTATAATAGGGGTATGGGACAGCATTGTTCATTTGATTTTTTGTCTTCTAATGTACATCATAGGGCAAACTCTGTTTTTTCAAAGGGATTCATGTACATTTGATGCTAAGGGAAACAAGGGATTCTTTTACATTTGTCATAGGGGAAAAGGGATTTCATTGACAACTTCAACAGGAAAAAAAAGTTGTATTGAAACAAGGATATTAGGGGATAGAAGGGAAAAGGAAAAACAGGGTTTGGTTTTGGGAGACACAGCAACATGATTTTGTAATGAATACTCAAAGCAATATGTCTTTTTGATAAATATACACAGCTGCATTGTCTTTGTTTTTGCTTTGAATATACACAGCAAATATGTTCTCTATTTTGTAATGACTATGCATAGTCATATTGCCTTTCTTTTAGTTTTTGTCATTTTGCCATCATATTGCCTTTTTCTTTTTGCACATCATTTTATTCTTGCTGTGTTTATTTGTTATCCTTGCTGTGTGAAGGACGTTAGGGTTTTGGGTAGATTAGATGGAGGGCATTAGGGTTTAGGGAATGTATTTGAGAGGGGGATAGGGTTAGAAATTGGGAGATAGGAAATTTAATACTCTTTGCAAATGAGATAAGATAGAGACATATCATAACAATTGTGAATTTAATGGGAAACAATGGAGGGAATAAATGGGAGTTTAAAACCTTGAAAAAGAACACCAACCCTAGCATAATGCCTACATGAACAAGCAATAACTAAAATCCATTCCTCTTTACATTCTTGGTAGCAAATATATATAAGCACAAGCCCAACATCCTTGATTTCAAACATCCAGCATGTTAGAAGACCCTACCTCGATCAATTTAGCAAGCAAGAGGGCGATTGAGCAAATTTGAAGTGGTTTTGTGGAAGACAGTTTGACTAGTCGCGCACGGGCTTTGACTGGTCGCGCACAGCCTGACTGGTCGCGCCCGTTAGGAATTAACACTGCGGAGGAGCTGCTGACTGGTCGCGCACTGCCCAACTGGTCGCGCACCTGAAAATGACCCAAATTCTCTGCAATTCGCCTCCTTTCGCCTTCTTCGCCCTCTCACTCTTCTTTGCAAACTCTTAGATGCACAATGAGGGTGTTTTAGAGGGAATTTGACTCTTTATAAGCCCAATTTGAAAAAATTTACTTACCAAACCCACTTTCTAATGTTTTGTTTTGACATTCTCTTTAACACTGTTTTGAGTTTGCTTTGTCCTGAATTTGACCTTTTGGGTGCTTTAACTCCGTTCTTTTTGCAGGTTGACCATCTGATGGACTCTGGCGAGGAGACCAGGGTTATTGCCGGCATTGTGAAGAATTTTTGAAATTTCCTTATTTTTTACAAAATTGACATGACCTTGGCTTTAAAAACATGGTTTTTAAATCCAAGGTATAAATGAGCTGTACCTGATGAAAATATCCATGAAACATATTTACATACCTCCTTCCGGCTTGCTGGGGACCCATGGACCTCTGACTCATGATCTTGCAATGACATTTGACTGAAACCCTAGACCTAAGACTTTGGACTTCAAGACAAAACAAAACAAGCGTGACACAAGTTCATTAGCTGATATGACCTGATCCAGCAAAGCCAAGAAGGGAACAAGGACCAGCTCCTCCATCAGTTTTATGGCATGCCTAATGGAATGCAAAACTGACATCGATGAGACACCTACTTATGCATATGCAAAGAGTTTTTTGATCACTGATGGAGGGCATCATGACCGACACTAACAGATACTTCCTTTCATTTCTCTTTCTTTCCATGATTTTCTTTATATGGACATTTTGATGCATAGTGTCCTACTCTTTCATAAGCAAAACATTTAAAAGGAAGTTTACCTTTGAATTTACCAGTTCCAACTTGCAACTTCTTCACAAAATTTGCTTCTTCCTTATTTTAAATGTAGCTTGTATCTTTAGGCTCTTTCTTTCCTTTTCCTTTGTATTTGGATTTAAAGGAAGCTTCTCTAATTTTTTATTTATTCCCTTTTCTCATCTCCTACGCTGTCAATATCCGATGAAGGTGTTCTGGAGTAAGACCTTTTAAATCATGCATTTCTTTAATGGAAAATAACTTAGCATCGGACTTTGGGGTTAGTGATATCAAAATATTTCCAACCATATCATATTTAATCTTATCACCAAGACCTCTCATTGTGTTAACAATCTCATATACTCTAAGGAAAAAAATTTCAATGCTCTCATCATCATGCATTCTGAGATATTCATATTGAATTCTGTATGATTGAAGTTTAGCATTTTTTACCTTAGTTTCACGTTCATAACTTTGGAAAATCTTATCCCATATTTCTTTTGTCGTGTTTAGTTGCATGACTTTCACGAAGTCAGATTCTGTTATTCCTCCCAAGATAGCATTTATTGCCTTTGCATTGTTTTCATACAGCTTCTTTCCTGCGGTATCTGTGGGAATGGAACCTGGATATTTATATCCAACTTCAATAATTACCTATACATTAGCTCCTAGTGACTAAAAATATGATATCATTCTAATTTTCCAAAACATTAAGTTAGTACCATTAAATAAAGGTGGCTTGGTAGAAAATACTCCATCTTGATGCTCATCTTGATAGATCTCCCTTTAAGTGATCAAGTTTTCTCTAAGGGACCTACTCTTATACCAATTGTTAGGAAAAATATTGAGAGGGGGGACAGGGTTGGGTGTGAATGAGTATTTTTATTTCACTATATTCAAATTTCAAATTCATAAAGGTGTATGTTATTGTTATTCAAACAACTCGTGTGTGTACACGCCTTCAATGAATTAAAATAACGTATGTGCAGATTACTAATTTTTCACAAATTCCATCAGTGATTTAACTCAACCATTGCATCATTATTTCATTATTAATTTATTATTCAATAACCATGAGTAGTAAAAAGAAGATAAATCATGACACATATGGACACTACGATTTTAGGTGGAAATTCAATGTGGAGAAAACCATTGTTGTTGTCTTTATCTTCTTCTTTAATCATAAAAATAATATATATCTATATATATATATATATATATATATATATATATATATATATATATATATATATATATATATATATATATATATATTTAAAATTAAAAAAAAAAAAAAATCTTCTTACAATTTTGTATTGGCACAGACTCTTACCAGCATGCAGGCTCTTACCTGCAGGATGTTACAATCTCCACTTATTCTCCAGCACCCATTAGGAGGGATCTACAACCCCTTGATCAAGTTTATTGGCTCCTACCGGAACGAAGCTCTGACTCCCTTAATGAAGGTTCCAATCCTCAGCACCTCAATGGACCATGTTTCATAATATTTAATATTGGATCCACCTATTTCAAATACACTTCAAAACATGCAAACCACCTGTTATCACCCCAAGAAACTATCCTAGGTTGTATATCAGAGATGCTCGGGAACATTACAAACTGAACAAAAATGTTGGAAAATGGTGGATGAATGGAAGGAATGGTGCATATTCAAACCAGATAACCACTTCTACTATGCTTAACCCCAGACATGGGTGAACACCCCCAGACTACAAGGCTTTATACCACCAATTACTCACAGTTTAAGGAAGAGGTGAACATGGAGAATACTGACCACACTAGCAGATGCACAGGACCCTGTGTTGGCTGGCTACAACCAGTTCAAAGGTCTGTAAATCTATTTCCTAATGCACAGATAGGATGACAGCTCTCTGGCATTAAAATAACATAAACCTACATACAAATTCAATGATACATACTAAA
Source organism: Pinus tabuliformis (assembly GCA_031772625.1). Lineage (NCBI taxonomy): Eukaryota > Viridiplantae > Streptophyta > Pinopsida > Pinales > Pinaceae > Pinus > Pinus tabuliformis. The sequence continues at coordinate 199,249,071 of CM062815.1, read as the reverse complement.
TTCTAACACAGAGGTAGGATGACAGCCCCTCTAATGCTAAACATCAAGAGCACATGAAAAATGCACAACAGGAATAGCCTGGAACAAAGAAGAAGTGGAAAGTGAGCAATTAACAGCAAAAGAAGCTTGCATTAGCTGAAAATGAAGACCAAACACTGCAGGAATCACAGTAGTTACAGTCTCCAGAAGTTGAATTTTTACATCAAAACAATATCCATCAACCCTCATTACATCTTGTTTCTGGGTATATATGGAGGTTGATTACAAAAATATCTGCTATCCTATGCGTGGAGGGGTCATAATGGACCACCAACCACATTAACTATCTGATATGGGTCTTTGCTGCAATCTGTTGCTTTCATGAACAAAATTTGACATTCTATGGTACTTAGGTGTACTCCTCGAGTAGGTTGAGTGTCGTATGGAAAAATTCCATAACTGATAAATGTGTTTATCTTCTCAAGGTTTTCCTTCTCGTCCTTCGAGTGTACAATGAGTTGAATGCAGTAGTTGAGGCTTAACTGTGCAGAGAGCTGGTAGATTATCACCTTCATCCTTTGGCAGCGCAGAGCATTCAAGGGTGGCATGGGCAGTATGGTGAAGGCACTACTATAACGGGGACAAAACTCAGCCGTTGGATTGCATGGATCGATGGCGGGGAATGGTTCACAGACGCTATTGGGAAATAACGGAAGCGGATAAATGAGATCTGTCAGATCAGGGCGCAGCGGATCCAACGGTCATCGCATGAGAAAGGTGTGTAGACGTTAACGAGCGGGGAACAGTACAATGGGCGGAAAGTAGTTTCCCCGCACCACTTACGGGGAATGGCGGAATTGATACAAGGGGCATGATGCAATAGAACTGCAACTTGCGGCAGAGGAAAATCGATTTTCCTACGGGTTAACGTGCGGGCATATTTCAGCGGCGGGAGGTTCGACTGCCGTCCGATTACGGTGGGGATGATCGGACGATGGAGATTAATCGCACATGCTTTTTTAACTGATGTGATGGATGTGACAGGGACAGCAGTAGTAAAGGTGCATGGTCATAAGAGTATGGTCATATGGGTTTTAACTTCACGCTTATGGGGTTGGCCGAAAAGGGGTTTACAAGGTTTTGGAGGCAAAACAGAGAAAAACAGGGGTAGCGGGAGTTAGAAGGGTATAAAACAAATGAAGGGGGAAAGGTAAAATGAACTGTTGCAAGCTCCCTTTTTACAAAAAACGCACGGCCACAGTGTCTTTGACCTAGCAAATACCGAATTATGTAGCAGAGCTAACACTGGCTCCTTCTGGGGATGAGATCCTCCCTGTGAGGTCTCAAGAACTTGTAGATCAATGCCTTCCTGATGAAAAACAAACTAACAAAATTCCTAGTGTTCCATTGGGCATGGAGTCTGACTAAAACTGATAAAACCAAATATTTACAACCTTTAAGGCCAAAAGACCTTAAATCACACAAATTTTCAAAAAACACCCATTAACAGGGCCATCAAACACTGCTTCTCCTCCCATACTTTTCAGTATGAAGGTGTTGTTCCCTTGAATCTGAGAAATTATGAAAGGCCCTGCCCAGAAAGCATCAAATTTTCCATGATTGCCTTTCTTTTCCTTCAATGCATCCCACTTCAAATCCAAGTCACCAACCTGAAAATTATCTATTTTTGCCTTCTTGTGAAAGGCATCCTTGATCTTTTTCTGATATGTTGCAGCCTTTTCAACCAACTGTTCTCTAATCTAATGTACTTCTGCTAAATTAGTGATCCTCTTTGCCATTTCTTCTTCCTCATTCTGCTCTTCTTGAAGGAATTTTTCCACAAGGAGAGTTAACTGAATTGGGAATACAGCTTCAATGCCATATACCAGCTTGAAAGGAGAATTCCCTATGGATTTCTTAATGGTCACCCTGTCATCCCATAGTGCATACTTGAGCTTTGAATCCCAATTCTTCTTGTTTTCCTCTAATAATTTCTTAATTATCCTTATCAGGATTTTATTAGAAGATTCTGCTAGACCATTTCCTTGAGGATAATATGAGGTGGAATGAACCAGTTTAATACACATTGAATCACACAAATCCACCAATTCTTTTGCTCTGAAGGCTGCTGCATTGTCTGTGACTAATTTATGTGGACAACAAAATCTGGTAAAGATATTCTCTATTAAAAACTTCATGACCACATTATGATCAGTCTTTTTGGTAGGAATTGCTTCAATCCACTTGGTAAAATAATCAGTGGCTACTAATATCCATCTATGCTGGCCACTGGAATGTGGATTGATTTCTCCAATAAATCCAAGCCCCACTGCTGAAAAGGTCCTTTTTCCTATATTGGTTTTAGGGGTAGGGACTTCAATTGCTGCTTTCCTTCAAATCTTTGGCACCTGTCACAAGATTTAACAAATGAAAATACATCAGAAAATAAAGTGGGCCACTAATATCCAGCTCTGATAATATTATGGGTAGTGGTTTTCCAATAATGGTGCCCTCCAAACATACTGGAATGAAACTGTTGCATAACTTCTATTGACTATTCTTTGTCCAGACACCTCAAAAGCACTCCAAATGGATCCCTCCAGTAGAGCAGATTTTCACTAATGCAATATTTAGTTGCCCTAAGCTTTATAGTTCTGGCTTGACTTTGAGTAAGGTCTGAAGGAATTTCTAGCTTCAGCAAAAAATTAATTATTGCAGAATACCAATCACAAGAAGCTAGATTTTCTGCTACTGACTTCTTTCTGTCTGGTTCAGCTACTTCCTCTTCTTCATCTGTCTGACCACTTTCTGCAATTGTGCACAGGAAATCAATATCTAATGATCTGCAATTTTCTTCAGCCAATAACTTGGCAAGACCCTAACCTCTAACCAGCTTGGTGGGCTTTAATTCTATATTACATTCAATCAAATTTGCGATCCATTTAGCCCTTCTTCCATCAACAACAGGTTGCGTTAAGACATCTTTTATTGCAGCAGAGGGTACAGATGCAATTATCTTGGAATGTAGAATTTAAAGTCTGAAGGCTTTCAAAGATTTAATAAGATCATATGCTTGTTTTTCAATAATGTCATACCTCAGTTCAACATCCCTTAAGTTTTTGCTGAAAAATGCCACTGGATGCTCTGAACCTTCTTCATCTACTTGCAATAAAACTGCTGCAATAGTGTCTTTAGAGGAAAAAGAAAATATATGGAACTCCTTACTATAATCTGGACTTATTAAAGTAGGAGCCTCCATAATAGCCTTCTTAATAGACTCAAAATATCTTCTTGTTATATCAATGCATTTGATTTCTGCCTCCTTCTTCAACATGGAGGTAATATTCTTCACATATTCAACAAAATTTGGGATAAGCCTCCTTACAAAGTTAATCTTGCCCAGAAAGGACTGAATGTCCTTCTTTGATCTCGGGACAAACAAAGTCTATATTTCTTTTACTCTTTCTGGGTCAATTCGGACACCTACAGCAGAAACAACATGTCCTAATAGCTTGCCTTCTTCTAAAGCAAATTGTGACTTTTAGGATTGACTGAAATCCCAAACCTTCTGCACTTTAGAAACACTTTTCTCAAATGTTACAAATGATTTTGATGACTGCTGGAGTATACTATTATGTCATCAAGGTAGATAAGGACAAATTTATCCTTCTCTCCTACAAATGCTATATCCATAGCTCTCTGAAAGGTTGCTCCAACATTCATCAATCCAAAAGGCATCTTGGCATACATAAAAGTGCCCCATGGAGTGGTGAATACAATCTTTTCTTGATCATCTGGGTGCACAACAATCTGATTAAAACCTGAAATTCCGTCCAGGAAAGACATCACTTTGGCTCCTGAGACCTTCTGCAGTAGATGCTCCATCTTGGGTAAAGGATAGTTATCTTTCTTGGAGCATTTGTTCAAGTTTCTGAAATCAACACACAGTCTGATTTCTCCACTTTTCTTCCTCACCACAACTAGGTTGGCTACCCATTCGGAATATCTAAGAGGAACTATGATTTTGGCAACCAACAACTTTTTAATTTCCTTTTCAATCAAAGGAAGAAGCATAGGATTTTTTGGTCTCAGCTTCTTCTTAAAAGGTATGGTATCTTTCTCCAGAGGGATTTAATGCTAAATAATCCTTTTATCATAGGTTTTCAAGTCACTATACTCCCAGGCAAACACATCAGCAAATTTCTTCATTAAATTGCAATATTCAGAACTTTGGTCAGCAAACAGATGAGTGGACAAATTTATATATCTAGGCTGACCTGGAGTCCCTATATCATGCTTACATATTGTATATTGATCTTCCTTTTGGGAAGCCTTGTAAGGCACATCATTCTGGTCGAACAGTCCTTCAAGAGGAATTAGACCATTTGGAATATGATTACTAGGAAGCTAGACAATGCTATTTTTTCCAATTTTACTTCTAAGCTAGGGCTGGGGGCTTTCTTGTAAGGCTTCATTTTCTTGGTCAATTTGCATTTCAGAAAACTCATCAATGACTTGTAGAAACCTATTTATCTCATCATCATCATCAAATACTTTCCAATGATGGACATTATTAGGCAAGGATGGTCTATATTTCATTTGGACTTCATACACCAGTCTGGGAGGCATTGGAGGGATAAATAAACTAGCAGAAACAGCAAGGGAATCAGCAAGCTGATTTTGGGATCTAGGAATATATGAAATACAGAGATAATCAAAAGAATCTTTGATTCTCCATACCTCATCTTTGTAAGCTTTTAGCCTTGGGTGCTTTGCTTGAAATGTAAATTTACTTGCTGAATGATCAGATCAGCATCCCCAAACACCTTTATGTTCCTGATTCCTCTGTCTTTTGCTGCTTTAAGGCCCAATAGCAGAGCCTCATACTCTGCTATATTGTTTGTGACTTGGAAAGCCAGCTTAAAAGACAGATGCATGCTTTTTGGTTCTAGAGATATCAGCACCACCCATGCTCCTGTAGTCTCCCTGGAACATGATCCATCAAAGAACATCTCCCAAACCTGACCTCCTTGCTCTTTCTCGGTCTGAACAATTGGTTTCTTGAGCTGTAATGAGGCCTTCTGAGATTCTTCTATTTGGAGGATACATGCTCCAAAATCAGTGTCCACAACATATATGGGATGATTAGTAGGATTCTTCTCATCACTGATAATGTATGCCAACTATGCTTCTATGTACAATCTCCTGCTTTCTCCTCCAAAAACTGGGACAATAGCATAAGATAGATCATTCTGTAAAGTCCCACCTAGTCTCTTAATCCATCCTCTGGACAGTAGCATACCAAACTTGGGAGGGACATCTGCTACCACAATATCCATCATCATACTTTTCATGGGTAGCTAAGTTAAGGTAATGGCCAGGTCTTTGATTAATCATAGGCATTTCACTTTCCTTGAATCAAAAGAGAATAAATCATGATAGGGTCTGGTGATATCAAGGCCTAACTCCCCCATGACAGCTTTAGGCATTAGATTATGGCTAGCCCTTGTGTCTAGCAGGCAATTGTGGAGGATTTTGTCATGAATGGTCAAGGAGACATAAAAATATGGAGAATTATTATTAGCAGGTTCAATCATGGGGCTAAGCACAACAGCAGGCTTATCATCTTGCAAATTGACAAAGTCAGTGGAGGTTTGTGTGATTTCCAGCTCAAGGGCCTCAAAGATAGGCTTTCTAAATACTTCACTCTTTACCAACTCTACCAGAGGCACAGATATTTTTAATTTCTAGAATTCTGACTCAAAGTTGAAAGAAGAATATAACTTATCAGAACCTTTTACCTCTTGAACTGGAGCTTTGAGGATGACTGGGTCAGCTGCTGGCCTTCTCTGACTGATATTCTGTGACCCTATTTGGATAGAAGCTCTTTGGGCAGGATTCTCCTTCACATTTTTGCATTTGACCTCATATTGTATCTTTTTTGTTCACCAGTTTGTAGAACAACCTCTCTGTCCCACTCCTGATTGTCTTGTTCCTGCAGCAAAGATTCTTCATAAGCAGCCAATGTCAAAAAAGCAACACTGCCTTTATCTTCCATGCAGTGAATTTCATCCTCATCTTCAAATTGTTCCTCCTCCATGACTACATTCTGAAAAGGAGCTTTAACCTTTTGATCTTCATTTGGTTCTTTTCTCCTCTGAATAATTTGAAACTGTTCATTTGCTCTTCTGAAAGGATTTGGATTTCTTGGAGCAAATGTGTTCTGCTGCCTTGTTTATCCTGAATTCTACTCAACCTTCAACTTAGAAATTTCAGCAAAAAATGACTCTATCATCTTAGTGATTTTGTCTAATTTAGGCTCTGAAGATGATGCAGAGGAAGTAGAAGCCTGACCTCTCTACCTCCCTCTGTCAGTTTAACTTTTGAGCTTTTCTGCAGCCATAATATTAGACTCTACTTCTAGGGCCGCATCTTGCATGTCTGCTAGAGTAGCACATCTCCTTTCTCTCAATAACAGGCAGAAATCAAAGTCAAAAGTGTTGGCATAAGTGAGTTTGGCAGAGGTGGGGGTAGGCTTTACCTTAGCTGGTATCTTACTATACATACGATTGAATCTTTTATTAAAATCAGGCAATGATTCCCCATTTTCCCTCTTCAGGTTACCAAACTCAGTATGGTAATACAACAAGTCCTTTTTATCTCCCCGGTGCTTCAAAAATGCATCGTCTAAGGCTTCAATATCAACAATAGATCTAGGAGCTAGTTCTCTAAACCACTTTCTAGCCTCTCCATCAAGTCTCTAGACAAAAACTCTCATCCACACAACATTTTCACTTATATCTAAATTATCAGCATAACTATAAAAAGCTTCAAGGTGTTCTTCTGCTGTCACTCCTTCTGTGCCAGTGAAATTAGGCATATATTTTTGATATTCTCCTGCAGACATAGGATTCAAAGGAACAAGCAAGACCAAAGGTCCATATCTAGCAGCAACAATTCTTTCTATCTTCATGGTTGCTTGCTGGCCTGCCATGACTGGGATATGTGGAAGAATGCTCACAGATTGAGTAGTATGAAACAATGAAATGGATTACATAGACAAGGGGATGTTCTGGACTATATGGGAAACTTTCTTTGGACTGAGATTCAAAGGGGGACTAGATTGATAAGGAGCTCTATTAATCTCTGCAGGAATTTCCTTATTAATAGTGTTGGGCTCTAAATCTTCAAATTGTATATCTTCAGCTATAACTTTATCTTTCAGAGATGCAAGAGATTTCTTAGGCTTACCTGATCCTGATGCCTGTTTCTATGATGATTTCTTCGATTTGATAGTCCTCTCAGGTTTAGACACTGGTTTAGCTGGTGATTTCTAACGATTTCTTCGAGTATGTCTCACAAACTAAGCTAGAACTTCAATGTGGAGTCGCCAAAGGTTGGTCTTCCTCCAATGGAGTCACCAGATAGATGATTACAACCAGAAATGTGCCCAAACCTTGTCTATCATCAAAATCTGGAACTGTGTCGTTCTCCCAGGGAAGTTGAGCTTCAATCTCCTCTCCCTAGCAACGGCGCCAATTAATGTTATCACCCCAAGAAACTCTCTTAGGTTGTATATCAGAGATGCTCGGGAACATTACAAACTCAACAAAAATGTTGGAAAATGGTGGATGAATGGAAGGAATGATGCATATTCAAGCCAGATAACCACTTATACTATGCTTAACCCTAGACATGGGTGAACACCCCCAGACTACAAGGCTTTATACCACCAATTACTCACAGTTTAAGGAATAGGTGAAAATGGATAATACTGACCACACCAGTAGATGCACAGGACTCTTTGATGGCCGGCTACAACCAGTTTAAAGGTCTATAAATCTATTTCCTAATGCACAGACAGGATGACATCTCTCTGGCATTAAAATAACATAAACCTGCATACAAATTCAATGATACATAGTAGATTCTAAAATAGAGGTGGAATGATAGCCCCTCTAATGCTAAACATCAAGAGCACATGAAAAATGCATAACAGGAACAGCCTGGAACAAAGAAGAAGTGGAAAGTGAGCAATTAATAGCAAAAGAAGCTTTCATTATCTGAAAATGAATACCAGACGCTGCAGGAATCACAGTAGTTATAGTCTCCAGAAGTTGAATTTTTACATCAAAAAAATATCCATCAACCCTCATTAAATCTTGTTTATGGGTATATATGGAGGTTGATTACAAAAATATCCGCTATCCTATGCGTGGAGGGGTCATAATGGACCACCAACCACATTAACTATCTGATATGGGTCTCTGCTGCAATCTGATGCTTTCATGAACAAAACTTGACATTCTCTGGTACTTAGGTGTACTCCTCGAGCAGGTGGAGTGCCGTATGGAAAAAGTTCCATAACTAATAAATGTGTTTATCTGCTCAAGGCTGTCCTTCTCGTCCTTCGGGTGTACAATGTGTTGAATGCAGTAGTTGAGGCTTAACTGTGCAGAGAGCTGGTAGATTATCGCCTTCATCCTTCGGCAGCGCAGAGAATTCAAGGGTGGCATGAGCAGTATGGCGGAGGCACTACTATAACGGGGAAAAAACTCAACCGTTGGATTGCATAGATCAATGGCGGGGAATGGTTCGCAGACGCTATTAGGAAAGAACGGAATCGGATAAACGAGAGCCTTCAGATCAGGGTGCAGCGGATCCAACTATCATCGCACGAGAAAGGTGTGTAGACGTTAACAGGCAGGGAATAGTACAATGGGTTGTAAGTGGTTTCCCCGCACCACTTACGGGGAATGGTGGAATTCGTACAAAGGGGTGCGATGCAATAGAACTGTGACATGCGGCGAAGGAAAACCGCCTTTCCCGTGGGTTAACATGCGGGCATATTTCAGCGGCGAGAGGTGTGATTTCCATCCGATCGCAGCGAGGATGATCAGACAGCGGAGATTAATCGCACATGCTTTTTTAACTAATGTGACCGATGTGACAGGGACAGTAGTGGTAAAGGCGCACGGTCATAAGAGTATGGTCGTATGGGTTTTAACTTCGCGCTTATGGGCTTGGCCAAAAAGGGGTTTACAAGGTTTTGGAGGAAAAATGGAGAAAAACAGGGGTAGAGGGAGTTATAAGGGTATAAAGCAAATGAATGGGGAAGGGTAAAATGAATTGCTGTGAGCTCCCTTTTTACAAAAAACACACGGCCATAGTGTCTTTGACCCAGCAAATACCAAATTATGTAACAGAGCTAACACCACCTTTCATCAAATTTTCAAACTAGACCTACATCTAACATTATGCTCAATACTAATATACCAATTGAATGCCAAATTGAATCATTGAAGACCAATATTAATACCAGTGTGCCAATCATTGAAAAACCAATCAATTTTATCAAACTTCTAATACCAATCTAATCAATTACTGATTAAGAAAACTAATAACCACATTATCATATACCAGACATCCTTGATGAAACAATAGCAAATAATATAGAATTGATCAACTGTCATCACCAAGAAGCATTACAAACCTTGATCAAATTCAACTCAAAGTATATACGTGACTATCATTAAGTAAACCCGCATATATATGTGTTTCTCATGTATAAGAACTACATACATATTTAAAATCACCAAAAATTCGAAACTAATCCATTTTGTTCAAATTCCATAACATCTATAATCATCATATTCATCAGTCAACACCAAAACAACTATGGACAACCCAAATAAAGAAGCAACATTAAAACTTATTAACTCAGTATGCATACATGATTGTGATGAGGCATATCTGCATATGTGCACAATATTCAAGAATACAACACGTGTACATATCTCAAATTATTGAATCAAATCATGTCTGCAAACACAACATGCATTCCACATACTTCACTGTCAAAATCATAGATCTTTGCAAACACATTTAGATCATAGCCCCATTATAACCATAGATATTGCATTGTTAGCTACTTAAATATAACCAAATCAATCAAGCATATCCATTAGTTCTCAATACACTTTTATATCTATCATATCTAAGCCTTCTCCTTGCTTCTGGTTGCACACCTGATTAAGATCAGATCACACATGAATACTCTATTTCATTGCACACTTCAACTCCTTGATCTCCTTATCCTTATATATCTTTTTTTCTTTCCAATACCACAGGAAAATCCTTTGGTAATGTTGTTACTAATTGTTGATGTGATCAAATAGATGTTTTCATCACAATACTGTGGGCGATTACCATGGGAGAGTATGTGATCATATACTGTGGGCGATTACCATGAGTATGTTACTAATTGTTACTAATTTTTGATGAGATCATATGTTGCTTTTGTTCACCTAACCTGCATATGTATGTGACTATTCTTCATAGGGGTCACATATACTTTTCAAACTTCATATTTTCATCATTTCTCTAGAAAAAACTGTAGCAAGGATGCCAATACACTTCCTCATTCCTGCAATACCTATACCAATATTAAACCTATAACAAGGCTGCCAATACACATCCTCATTCTTGCAATACTTGTACCAATATTCCTATCATTTGAATTAGTTACATAATCATCATATTATAACTAGGCTGACATCAAGGACATATTTGACATGTAGGTTTCCATCAAGAACAACACATTAGCCATAATTTCAACATTTGTTTCCTGGTTCACTGGCAGTTTTCTATCACACTACATAGTACAACACCCTATTCTAAATGCTCGTTACTAGCCCAGATCTCAAACTTCTCTTCTTCACACACTCTGTTTACGTGTTTTTTTAGATCTACCAATGCACTAGTCTCTATGCTTTATGTTATGTCTCTTACTAGACCATATCATTGTAGTTATCCTCTACTCTCGCATAGTTTACACATCCACTGCACACATATGCTCTTCACATTCTTATGCTTTCCTTGCGCATGTGCTCGCCTCACTCATGCTCTCTGATGGTTCACTGGTAGTTTTGTATCACAGTACAACACCCTATTCTAAATGCTCCTTACTAGCCCAGATCTCAAACTTCTCTTCTTCACACACTCTATTTACGTGTCTTTTAGATCTACCAATGCACTCTCTATGCTTTATGTTACGTCTCTTACTAGACCATATCATTGTAGTTATCCTCTGCTCTCGCATAGTTTACACATCCACTGCACACATATTCTCTTCACATTATTATACTTTCCTTGTGCATGTACTCGCCTCACTCACGCTCTCTGATGGTGTATATGCTCTGTCATTTTCTCTAATCACCACCATACATTTTATCCCCTTTTCTTAGAACATGTCCTCTCCCACATGGCTTATTTGTTGCCATCTCCCTTTCTACACAACCATATGCTAGGACCATCAACTTAAGTGTTAACTCTAATAGATCTAACGTCCAATTCATTTTTTAAGAGAATTCTTTTTACACAAGTGAATCATTGGATGTTTGTATTTCATTGTATTTTCCCTTTCAGCTCCAAGTGCTAAATGTCAATCTCTTATGGCTTATATTTGCGATCATAATCTTATGTTAGTCCAATGAATCTAAAGTCTGGGTATTTGTTAATTGAACATACTAAGTACACCAGTGGATCATCAAATGTGTAGATTTCCCTTTTATAGCCTTTGGATCTAAGTTCTGAGTACTTAGCACCTCATGACCTAGGGATAAGGCCTTGGTCTTAACTCAACTATCTAATGTATCTAGAATATGGGATATTTTCTAATCAACACACTTGGTTCACATATGAATTATCAGATTCTCAAATGACCTTTTCTTTCCTCTACATAGGACCTCAACCATTGGAACCTTGACCATCTCCTTTCCTTCACTTAAATCTAGAATCTGAGTTATTTTCTAACAACCACACTTGGTTCACACCTAGATTACCATATGCTCAAATGAATTTTCATCTACCTTCCAGTGCAGAACCTTGAACCAAAGGGAATATTTCTGTAACTACCTCCACTAAATTTGGAATATGAGTTGAATAGTCAAACTATTTACCTCAATGCACTCCTAGATGGTTGAATAAGTAAATTACTTTAAAACCTTACAGCTCTAAAATGGAACCCACAATTTACCATGTCACTTTCCATATCACCTGCCACTTCACTTCCCAATTCAGCTTCTACAACTAACCCTTTCCAACCATGTGTTTTCATGTTAACCTGTACCCTCCACATCTTACCTTCCAATCGTCTAATTGTATAACCAAAAATTTTATTTTTTCCTACCACATGCCATACTCTATTGCTGCCACATCACTGCCACCTATCATATTACCACTTGTCCACTACCTAGGGTCCATTCATTGGACAAGAAAAAATCAAAAATCAGGTTACTTTGTTAGGATGTTACTATGGTGTGCCATCGGATGGATTGGTGCTTGAATGAGAAAAAATGAACTAGATTGAATAAGATATCTGCTTCACTTGACGAAGCATTAAATTTGTGCATACCTAGATGCCTGGATTCCCAAATAAACACAAAATCTAAATTTCAGCTAAGTACACAACTCCCTAAATAGGTCCACTAATCACAGTTTGATTAATGTTAATTATTATTTAGCAACCTAGATTAAGAAAGGTCGAGATACTAGAACAATGCCAATTTTTTTTCAAGAGAGAACACAAAATTTCATTCATGGCCTCTATTGAGAACCTCCCCTTACTTTGACATTCATGTTTTCACTAGGAACTCCCCCTTTGACATGAATGACAACACATTCAATAATCCGCCCTTTGTCATTGATGAGAACCCCTAGCATTGGAGCACTACTAATTCCTAGTCATCCTATGCACTTCGATCATGGCCTACCAACCTACTAGTGTTTCACAAACCAAGTGCTAATATCTCTACATAAATTGCACTTATGGATTTAAGTTCTGAACCAAGTAAGCTCTGTGCTAATTTATTATAAGATAATTTCCAAGCTCTACACCAATGGTTGAATACCGCACCAATGGCCAATATCTCCTACTGCTATGAGACAATTATTTTATCCTCCTGCTCTAAACCAAGCTCCAATTTATTGGCTAAACTATGCATCATTGCTCTAAACCAAGCTCCAAATTATTGGCTAAACTATGCATCATTGCTCTAAACCAAGCTCCAAATTATTGGCTAAACTATGCATCACTGCTCTGAACCAACTAATAAGTTCTAAACTAAGTACTCTACACCAATTTCACAATCAATGTTGCACCAATGATTCCAAGCTATGAACCAAATACTCTGCACCACGTTTAGATTTGTGTCAGTGTCTAAACTCTAATCCAATTGTCAATCTCTCCCATGTACCTCATTTGTAGCTCCAATTGCCAAGCAAATTAACTCTCCCCTTCAACATACATGGAAAAGGGAAACTTCTAATAGCAATTAGTCACTTATACCAATTCCACATCTCAGAATACCAACTATACATATTTGATACCTATTGATCTTGCATGGTTGTTCATCTAAACTCCCCTTGAACTGATGTTTCTCCTTATTGTCAAACCTCCCCCTGATCATGAGAACAAATCAACTACTGCACATAATTTTTTAACACCAATGAATGGTATGATAACAATTTTTCAAGCCTTGATACCAATTGTGTGTGTGCTGAGTGGACCAATTCTAGTTATATGAATTATGAGAATTCTAGAAACTTTCCATTTCCTTATTCTTCTCTGACGACTCATTTTCTAAAATCTTGACATGTGTTGAAGAGCTTCCATGCCCCATACTTACAATACTAATGAGATGAGAGAGATATCACTCCCAAAATTTGTCTTTGATACTCAAATGGCTCTATGGGAATAGGTTTGTTGAATATATCTACAATTTGTTGTTTAGAAGCAATATATAACAGCCTAACAATTTTATCCACTACCTAGTCTCTCAATAAATTTTTGGCATTATGATACAGGTATTGTCATTGATGGAAACTCACTCAGATGAAAGTTCATAGTAAAGTAGGACAACAGCAAAGGATTACAGATCAGACTCCAGAGAATGAAGAAAGAGAGCTATACGCTGGTTCACTTTGTCCAAGGTGTGTATACATGTGGTTTAACAGAACAAAAGTAGTGTATAACGTATACATGCACTTTCACGAGAGGAAAAGCGCGTACATGTTCGAAAACCAAGTTTTTGGTCCAAGGTATTTGATCCAAGGTATTTTGGTCCAAGGTAATTGGTTTGAGGCATTTGGTCCAAGGTATTGACCCTAGGTATTGGGTCCAAGGTATTGTTCCTAAGTGGTTTTGGTCCAAGGTATTGAGAAAGGCCTAAGAGTATATAAGGAGGAGAAGATCATTAGGCAAAAGGGTGTGCAAGCAATGAGATTCTAAGGAATATTTCTATCTGAAATATACATTATGTTGCATGGTTATGTTTGGGACTGGATCTGAAATATTCATGTGCACCTTGAGTTCAACATTGGATCAGGAATCATGAGACTTGAATGACTTACTCTTGAATGATCTAATATTGGTTGTGACTAGATCTGATGTTTTGCACCTGTTCTATTTGTTATCTATCATGATTTGGGTTTATCTAAAGTCTGGAATTACAGAAAATTTCTGAGTCAAAATTTGCAGTTTTGTACACAAGTTCGTCTTGGCCAAAGCACATGTACATGCAAGTTCGACTCTTCCAAGTAGTGTATACAAAAAGAAAATCTTTTGTTCAGATCTGACTGATCTATCTGATCAAATTCTATTGTTTTCTTGATGTCTGTCAATGAAGTCCTCTTAGATATGAATGTAGAACTGTTGTATAAGGAAATTGAGTCTGATTGATTAATTGATTGAGAAGGAAGGGTGATCCTTGCTGCTATCTGTTTTGAACTCTGTAATATGACAATAGATCTTCAGAATGTCATTGATTGGTATAGTTTGTGGTTCAGAAGTGCATGATTCAGTATCTTTAGAGATATACAGAGGTTTGGTTAAAGGAAGTAGCATATAAACGCAGGTTGGGTTCAACCAAGTAGCGTATACACTCTAATGCACGATTTTTAAAGTTACAACTGGTTCTGGATGATGATGCAAGGTTCTAGGTTCAGCACAGTGTTCTAGCGTCAATGATCTGATTGTTCATATTGACTAAATATTGGTTGATGTTGTTTAAGTTTAAAAGGCTTTGATGGGTCTAGTGTGAAAATTTGATGAAATGTGACCTTCAACTTGTGGTGTTGTGATCCAGGAGTATCCAGTCTGAAAATTCATGAAACGTGGTCCCTGGTGGAAGAGTGGAGTTTTCTGTAGGCTGGCACCTACGTACTAGTAAACATATTGGCTAGTACAAGAGCTAGGGGGTTGTAGCTCCCTTCCAGTAGAAGCTGGAAAATGAGAGAAGGTTGTAACCTTCTGCAGGTAGAAGCCTGCGTACTGGTATGAGTCTGCACCAATACAAGATTGTAAACAGATTTTCTTATTATTAAAAGAAGACAAAGACGTTAGCAGCAGGTGGTTTTTACCCACTTTGGGTTTCCATCTTAAATCTTGGTGTTCATGTGTGTTTCTTATGTGTGATGTTTTATTCTACTTTTAGTACAGTGTCTAATAAATCTCTGATATACTAATTTAAGCTCAACACATGATAAATTGTCTAAATCACAAGTTCTTTGCATATGCGTTGGTTTCTTTAAACACGGTCGCGTGTACACGCTATTTCACTTCACTGAAGTAGTGTATACAAATCTATTTGGGAAATAAAATTTTTGATCTGATAATACTGATTCACCCCCCTATCAGTATTATTTCCAACAACTGGTATCAGAGCAGGTCCTTCAGAAGAAGCTTGATTGCTTGAAGGGAGATCCATCAACATGAATAATCAAGAAAGCATGGGATCCATCAGACCGCCAATCTTCGTTGGAAGCAACTTTGTTTATTGGAAAATAAGAACCACAACTTATCTACAATCGCTTGGAATGGATATCCGGGAAATTGTAGAAGGAGGATATATATTTTCAACAGCAATTCCTACATATGCGACAGGTAAAAAGAAATATGAAACCAATGCCAAAGTTGTCAATGCTTTATTAGGAAGACTGTCACAATCAGAGTTTGTCAAAGTCATGCAGCTCAAATCAAACAAAGAAATATGGGTCAAAATCATTCTGAGCTACGAAGGAGACTCTCAGGTAAAACCTGATAAGCTTCAAACTCTCAGAATTCAGTATGAAACTCTTAAGATGCATAGTGATGAAAGCATAGCTAGTTACTTCCTACGTATAGATGAGGTTGTCAATTGTATGAAGACTCTGGGTGAAGAAATTAAGTTACCTTAGTTGAGAAAGTTTTGTGATCCTTGTCTGCTAAATTTGAATCCAAAGTATCTGCCATAGAAGAAAAACAGGATCTGCAGAATATCACTATGACGCAGCTTCACAAAAATGAGTAGCATCAGATATGAGAGAAGTTGCATTCAAAGCTTTAGCAAAAGGAAAGGAAGAACACAATGAATCGGGACATATTTGAGAAGAAGAAGATGAGGTAAACTTTGTCAAAAAGCTTCAACGGGGTTCTGTAAGGTTTAGAGGTAAGTTACCCTTCAAATGATTTTCTTGTGGCAAAGTCGGTCATTATGCTGCCAAATGTCCTCATAAAGATAAATTTGAAAAAGGAAAGGAATATGCAAAAGGGAATAGAAAACAAGTTATGAATAAAAGGAGTTACTATACTCATGAAGATAGCAATGGTTTATCTAATAGTGATGAAGATGAAACTAGACAAGATTACAGACTTCTCATGGCTTATGACGATGATAATTTTTGCGATGCTTTAGAAGAGGAAGACATTCAAGAAGAAATATCTAAACTCAAAATCTGTTTAGAAGAAAAGAATATGATTATAGATACCTTGACATATGAACTTGCTAAAAAAGAAAAACACAATGAAAAACTTGAATGTGAAATTGTGGGTCTAAGAAAGGATCTTAAGAAAATGAAATCTCTCAATCTTAGATTTGCTAAAGGATCAGAAACTTTAAATGAAATTATCAAAGTTCAGCATCCTCCTCTGATAAATACAGGTCTTAGATATACTAAAGAAGCATCTCAATCACAGAAGTCGTCAACCTCCACCAAAAGCTATCTTGATGCAGCAAAGACTAGTGAACAGTATGACAATCATCAACAAAGGCATAAAGCAGATCACTAGGTAAACCAAACTCAATTTACTCCAAGGATGAATAAAAGCCACAACCAACCTCAGGTAAATCACACTCAATTTGCTCCAAAGATGAATATCAATAGAGACTGCAATCACCAAGTCAATAGATTCAATAGTCACAAGAACTTCTTTAAGTGGCAATGTTTTTCATGTCATAATTTGGTCACAAAGCTGCTCAATGTGTTGCTTACAAAACCATCATGACTAGAGAAGCACGAAATCAAAGGAATGTAACAGGGATCAAGAAAAGTTCCTATAATAACTTTTCTCTTCTTGAAAATGAAATAGAATGCTCAATCTATAACAACTTTGGTCATGAAGAATCTGAATGTAGGAGAAAATATCGGCAAACATCTCAAGAGGATAAAACTCCATTAAATCCCAAGATATGGAGAAGGAAAGAATCTCAAATAGAAAGATGTGGTATAGCCTTGTATGCGGAAGGACAAGAAAATCAATGGTACATCGATAGTGGATGCTTAAAACACATGACAAGTGACAAAGAAAAACTTCACCCATATAATGCCTGTAACAGCCCAAATAAACATGTAATTAATCAACTAATTAACATCAAGTTCAAACTATGAGTAGCACTTACCTGTGGTTGAAGTCTGTTTACTGCAACAAGGTTTTGTGGATGACTCTCCACCCAACCGAAGGCTCAATTGTGCAAGGACTTGCAACAACTAGCCACCCCCGAGCCCTCAATCAACGTACTACTGCCAGTGACTCCTCTGTCTTAGAACACTATTCTCCCAAGAGAATGAATGATAGAATCTTGGAATGATGGAATGCCTCCCATCCTCCTCACCATCTAATAAATAGAGCAAACATTGGAAGGGGAACCACATGCACACACTCCATGTGTCTACATGCAACTTTATTGCTTTCTTGTTTTATTTCTTTTTGATAGCTTTACTGATTTTTTTACTATTTTCTTGTTTTATTTCTATTTATTTTTATTTAGCACTTTAGTATGGTTACTTATTATTTATTACTATTTTTATTTTTTTATTATTATTATTTTGTTTTATTCATTGTTTATTTTCTTGTATTTTTTTAATATTATTTATTATTTATTATCATTATTATTATGATTATTATTATTATTAAGGGATTTATTATTTATTATTTATTATTAAGGTAGGGACATTACATACTCTCTCACTTTAAGGAACTTCGTCCCAAAGTTAAGTTGAATTATTTTTATTTTTATTATTATCATTTATTATTTATTATTTATTATTTATTATTTTTATTATTTATTATTTATTATTTATTATTTATTTATTATTTTTTCTATTTATTACTTCATGTTTCCGACACCCTTTGCTGAACTAGTATAACTAGCAGGCATCGAAAGTTTCACAACACCCAGGAAATCCCAAGGAATCTCTGTCCTTTTTCCCACTTTCGGCACCAAGCATAACCCTGACCCGGTCTGTATCCTAGTCCAAGGCTGGCCCCAAGGCTCGTGCCTGACTGAGACCTCATCTGCCCCAAGGTAGGCATTCGGTACGGTACTCAATGACTCCGGGCATCTCGCAAGGCTGGCCCACTCCCTCCACAACTACTATGGCGAATAGCCCCACGCATTGAAGTCCTTACACCCCCACCAGACTTCAACATCCCAATCCAATAATAGGCACCTAGCCTAGAACATCAGGCACTTGACCTCCTCAAGATGGTCCCATAGCCCTTCAAGATCTATTTGTCAAGAGCTACACAAGACAAAGGAACCACTGGCATATGTAGTGTTGATTGAGTTTGTCCCCAGCCCATATGGTGTTACTTATTCTCCCTCATGCGTATGGGCTCGCACGAGATCATCAAATAAACCAGCCCTCATGGCCCATTGTGGAGTCTTGCCAATCATCACACCTCAACATGCAACCATCCATTAGCTATACCATCATAGTATCATAGAAAATAATCCACATGCCAAGTCTTGCATGCCATTATGAGAACACATATCATTGTGAACGCGTGCTCATGCATGTCATAAATTTGTATGCAACTATTACATGCTTCACCTCATGAAATACCATCATAGGTTATAACATGAACATATTGCATCAAAGATATATCATGACTTCACATAATAAATGAACCACATGTAAAAAACCTCATATTATAACATCATAATTCCTATGCCACGTTATGCATATCATATCCATCAAATACCTATCATCACGTAGTAAATGAATATGTTAATATACCCTGACATAACATCATAATACATATGCATATCACTATCATCATAAGGATACATCATCACTATAAGAACCACATGTACATCATTATCTTCCTACCATCATATCATGAAACATCGTCAATATGAGAGACATCTCAATACTTATCAAATATAGAATAATACTCTATAAGAATTCTTATCATGATTCATCAGAAAAATCAATTTCATTTACTTGTACAAACATTGAATACCAACTATGAAATAAGATTATTCAATGTATCCCTAGGATCTAGGTTATCTTACCTATCTTAGTAGTGTCATGTTTTCATCAAGTTGTCAATTACTTTTCAATAAAACAAAAAAAATAATAAAAAAATAAAAATAGTAATAAATAATAAATAACCATACCAAAGCTCTAAATAAAAATAAATAGAAATAAAACAAGAAAACAGTAAAAAAAATCAGTAAAGCTATCAAAAAGAAATAAAACAAGAAAGTAATAAAGTTGCATGTAGACACATGGAGTGTGTGCATGTGGTTCCCCTTCCAATGTATGCTCTATTTATTAGATGGTGAGGAGGATGGGAGGCATTCCATCATTCCAAGATTCTATCATTCATTCTCTTGGGAGAATAGTGTTCTAAGACAGAGGAGTCACTGGAAGTAGTACGTTGATTGAGGGCTCGGGGGTGGCTAGTTGTAGCAAGTCCTTACACAATTGAGCCTTCAGTTGGGTGGAGAGTTGTCCCCAAAACCTTGTTGCAGTAAGCAGATTTCAACCACAAGTAAGTGCTACTCATAGTTTGAACTTGATGTTAATTAGTTGGTTAATTACATGTTTATTTGGGCTGTTACAATGCCTTAGAGAAGGAAAAGAATGTCTCATTTGGAAATGACACTCCTGCTATCACAAAAGGTAAAGGCTCTATTTTATTGAAAGAAAAGGTTAAAGTTGGAAATGTTATGTATGTAGACGGTTTAAAGCATAACCTGTTGAGTGTCAATCAAATGTGTGATCAAGGAAATGACGTGGTATTTCAATCAAACGGATGTGTTGTTCATGAGCTTGATACAAGAGAGAACGTGATCAAAGGTACAAGAACTCCAAACAACTTATACATACTCAAGAGAGGACAACAACAGTGCTATCTAAGTAAAAATGATGAAAATTGGCTGTGGCATAGAAGATTGGGACATCTAAGCTTTTCTCAAATAAGAAAAGCATGCAAATTCAAGGTTGTTTGTGATCTTTGCGATATCAACACCCCAGACATTACAATATGCAAACCATCTCAAATCGGCAAGCAAACCAGAGTTCACTTCATGGAAAAATAAGGGTCAGCTAGTAAGCCTACTGAACTTGTCCATACTGATTTATGTGGACCATCAAGGAAAAAGTCACCTCGTGGAGAAGAATACTTTATTTTTTTCATTGATGACTTTTCCAGAATGTGTTGGATAAGTCTTCTAAAGCACAAAGATGAAGCTTTTGAAAAGTTCCAAGCCTTCAAAGCTTTGGTTGAAAATGAATCAGATCGAAAAATCATATGCCTTAGATCTGATTGAGGAGGGGAATTTACCTCAGATGAATTCTTTGACTCTTGTGAACAACATGGAATAAAAAGGCAATTCTCCACCGCAAGGAATCCTCAGCAAAATGGTGTGGTAGAAAGAATGAACAGAACAGTTCAACAAATGGCTTGAGCTATGCTAGATGAATCTGGAACTCTTGCAACCTTTTGGGGTGAAGCTGCATTCGCAGTTGTAACTATTCTCAACCAAGCAAATTTTTGGGTAAATAGCACTCAAACTCCACATGAACTTTGGTATGGTAAGACTCCTACTGTAAAATACTTTAAATTTTTGGGAAGCAAATGTTATATCAAAAGGACTGATGAAAAACTTGGTAGGTTTGAACCCAGAGGAGATGAAGGTATTCTTCTTGGTTATTCTTCCAGAAGTAAAGGATATGAATGTTATAATAAAATACTTGGAAAAATTGTTGAAAGCATTGATGTTGTAGTTGATGAAGCATGTGAAAATCCATAACAGATAAAATCAACAAAAGATTATGACAATGAAGAAGATGGGGATTATTTTCCCACATCAAATCAAAATCATATTGAAGAAGAAACCAATGAAGCACTAGAAGAAGAGATAATGGTAGAAGAAAAGACTCCGTCCAGGTATGTTCAGAAAAATCATCCAGATACTCAAATTTTAGGGGAAAAAGAGGCAGGTGTACAGACAAGAAGAGCTATTACAGGGACCTCAAGCTATCTATCATTACTATCCTCCACAGAACCTCAAAATGTAAAAGAAGCATGCAAATAGGAATGTTGGGTCAAGGGCATGGATGAAGAACTTGAAAAATTGAAAAAAATGATACTTGGGAATTAGTTCCTAGACCTCACGACAAAAATATCATAGGAACTAAATGGATATTCAAAAACAAGCTAAATGAAAATGGAGAAGTCATTAGAAACAAGGCCAGACTTGTTTGTAAAGGGTATTCTCAACAAGAAGGTATAGATTTTGAAGAAACTTTTGGACATGTTGCCAGACTTGAAGCCATAAGGATGTTTCTTGCTCTTTATAGCTTTCAGAAATTCAAAGTATACCAAATGGATGTAAAATTAGTGTTCCTAAATGGAGATTTAGAAGAATTTTATATTGAACAACCAAAAGGATTGATTCTTGGAAATGATGCAAAACTTGCATGCAGATTCAAAAAGGCCCTCTATGGTCTGAAATAGGCTCCAAGGGCCTAGTATTACCGCCTTGACAAATATCTACACCAACAAGGTTTTACAGAGGGTTCAGCAGATAGCAATCTATATACAAAGATTGAAACAGATAAATTGCTAATTATTATTGTTTATGTTGATGATATCATTATTGGTAGTAATGAAGAATCCATGAGTCAAAATTTTGCTTCAGTAGTGCAGCAAGAATTTGAAATGTCCTTGCTTGGTGAACTTACCTATTTTCTAGGTCTACAAGTTCAACAAAATAAAAATGGTATTTTTCTTTCACAAACCAAATATCTCAAACAGATCTTGAAAAGGCATGGAATGGAAGATTCTAAACTTGTATGTAACCCAATGGTAACAGGATGCAATCTCAGCTCAAATGATGAATTAGCAGGAGTACATCAACCAACTTACAGATCCATGATTGGTAGTCTTCTTTATCTAACATGTACCCGACATGGCGTCATGCTTGCAATAGGAATAGTTGGAAGATTCCAAGCAAATCCAAAGAAATCACACCTTCAGGAAATCAAAATAATTTTCAAATATCTTCAAGGAACTTAGGACTTTGGTTTATGGTATCCTAGAGATGCAGATTGGGCAGGAAGTGTTGATGACAGAAAAAGCACTAGTGGTGGTGCATTCTATATGGGTTCCAGGTTAGTGTCTTGGTTTAGCAAGAAACAAAGTTCAGTTGCTTTATCCACAGCTGAAGCAGAATATGTGGTTGTTGCATCTTGCTGCACACAACTACTTTGGATGATGCAAACCTTGCAAGACATTCAGATCACATATACTCCACCCATATCCATTCTATGTGATAATACAAGTGCCATCAGTATTTCAAAGAATCTAGTCATGCACTCCAAGATGAAGCACATACCCATCAAATACCATTTTCTACATGAACAAGTGCTTGAACAAAAGGTCAAATTGGACTATGTTCCCTCCAAAGAACAGGTTGTTGATATATTCACTAAACCACTACCCAAGAAACATTTGAATATCTCAGAAAAAAGCTGGGAGTAGTTATGGCATCATCCTACTGTTAAATCTAATTTTTCAGAGAAAGGTTATTATACGCATGTTTCATGAAGTATAATTGTGTACACACGCGGGTTTCTGTGGGTCAAGGAGCGTATATAATTTTGAGACAAGAAAAACAGTGGGGCAGGCTCTGATATGGGTTCTCTATTTGATGTTGATGATTACAGTCTATTGTTATGCTTTATTCATTAATTTTTACCTAACTGACAAATATGCCTTGATCATTGACTTGTTAAACAATGCACAGGTAGCACAGGTTCACAGGGAGCATTAGCCTTCACTCGTATTCTGCATTTTTGGCATTATGGTCGTTGAGTCCAGTTATGGATTCAGATATGTATACCTTTTGTTGCTTAATTCATGTAAAAGTCTAGGGTGTGATATGTCTTCTCATACATTTGAATGAGTCTTATTGGAAAAATGAAGTAATTTGTATCCCCACTTTTCATGGGATGGATGATGTAATTATATTTCTATCATGTATAAACAAATGGTATACCCCCACTTGGTTGGGTGGATGAGTCAAATTTGGTATATCCCCACTTGGTTGGGAGATGGATGTATGTATGCGTCATTGGTGATAGGAAGGTCATACTCACATAGTTGAGTTATAGAGTCATGTTATTCTTTTGGAGAATATTTTTGCAGACTTTGCTTGTGCTCAGGGGGAGCATGGATGGTTTCAGTGCATCTCAGCATGTAACAAGGGGAGCTCAATTAGAGAATTCCACATGTACTCAGGGGGAGCATGAACAGCATCGGAGCGAGAATATCTTGGTCTACCCTTTGCCCTTGATGTCAAAGAAGGAGAGTGTCTTGGTGTTGTTGTTGCCATCAAGTCCAAAGGGGGACATTGTTGGCATTATGATACATGTATTGTCTTTGATGGAAACTCACTTAGATGAAAGTTCACAATGCAATAGGACAACAGCAAAGGATTACAGATCAGACTCCAAAGAATGAAGAAAGAGAGGTATACGCTGGTTCACTTTGTCCAAGGCGCGTATACACGTGGTTTAACAGAACAAAAGTAGTGTATAATGTATACATGCACTTTCACAGGAGGAAAATCAAGTACATGTTGGAAAACCAAGTTTTTGGTCCAAGGTATTTGATCCAAGGTATTTTGGTCCAAGGTAATTGGTTTGAGGCATTTGGTCCAAGGTATTGACCCTAGGTATTGGGTCCAAGGTATTGTTCCTAAGTGGTTTTGGTCCAAGGTATTGAGAAAGGTCTAAGAGTATATAAGGAGGAGAAGATCATTAGGCAAAAGGGTGTGAAAGCAATGAGATTCTAAGGAATACTTCTATATGAAGTATATATTATGTTGCATGGTTATGTTTGGGACTGGATCTGAAATATTCATGTGCACCTTGAGTTCAACATTGGATCAAGAATCATGAGACTTGAATGACTTACTCTTGAATGATCTAATATTGGTTGTGACTAGATCTAATGTTTTGCACCTGTTCTATTTGTTATCTATCATGATCTGGGTTTATCTAAAGTCTGGAATTACAGAAAAGTTCTGAGTCAAAATTTGCATTTTTGTACGCAAGTTCGTCTCGGACAAAGCACATGTACATGCAAGTTCGACTCTTCCAAGTAGTGTATACAAAAAGAAAATGTTTTGTTCAGATCTAACTGATCTATCTGATCAAATTTTGTTGTTTTCTTGTTGTCTGTCAATGAAGTCCTCTTAGATCTGAATGTAGAACTGTTGTATAAGGAAATTGAGTCTGATTGATTAATTGATTGAGAAGGAAGGGTGATCCTTGCTACTATCTATTTTGAACTCTGTAATATGACAATAGATCTTTAGAATGTCATTGATTGGTACAGTTTGTGGTTCAAAAGTGTATGATTTAGTGTCTTTAGAGATATACGCAGGTTGGGTTAAAGGAAGTAGCGTATACACGCAGGTTGGGTTCAACGAAGTAGTGTATACACTCTAATGCATGATTTTTGAGGTTACAGCTGGTTCTGGATGATGATGCAGGGTTCTGGGTTTAGCATAGTGTTCTGGTGTTAGTGATCTGATTGTTCAGATTAATTTAATATCGGTTGATGTAGTTTAAGTTTAAAAGGCTTTGATGAGTCCAGTGTGAAAATTTGATGAAACATGGCTTTCAGCTTGTGGTTTTGTGATCCAGGAGTATCCAGTCTGAAAATTCATGAAATGTGGTCCCTGGTGGAAGAGTGGAGTTTTCTGTAGGTTGGCACCTACGTATTAGTAAACATATTGGCTAGTACAAGAGCTAGGGGGTTGCAGTGCCCTTCAGTAGAAGCTGGAAAATGAGAGAAGGTTGTAACCTTCTGTAGGTAGAAGCCTACATACTAGTATGAGTCTGCACCAGTACAAGATTTTAAATAGATTTTCTTATTATTAAAAGAAGATGGAGACGATAGCAGCTGGTGGTTTTTACCCACTTTGGGTTTCCACCTTAAATCTTGGTGTTCATGTGTGTTTCTTATGTGTGATGTTTTATTTTGCTTTTACTACACTGTCTAATAAATCTCTGATACACTAATTTAAGCTCAACACACGATAAACTGTCTAAATCACAAGTTATCTGCATATATGTTGGTTTCTTTAAGCACAGTCACATGTACACGCTAGTTCACTTCACTGAAGTAGCATATACAAATCCATTTGGGAAATAAAATTTTGATCTGATAATACTGATTCACCCCCCTCTCAGTATTATTTCCAACATAAATGATACTTAATAGGAATATGATTTGTCTTTTAATGCATTATAGGATTCATGTAAATTTTAATGGAACTAGTATTATCACACATATTTGAAATGGGGTGAGCATATTCTACCTTGATATCATTCATAGTTTTTTTCATCCACAGGAACTGAGTGCAACCTACATTTGCTACTATGTAGTCGGCTTCAGTTCTGGACAATGAGATAAAGATTTGCTTCTTACCCAACCATGACACTAAGTAGTTACCCAAAAAGAATGTTGCACCACCTATGCTCTTCTTTTTATCAACACTACCAACCCAATTTTCATCTTTGTATGTTATGAGATTGAAGAGTTTGCTACTTGAATACCACAGGCCATAATCAATAGTTCCCTCCATATATATAAAGATATTTTTTAGTGCTCTCACATGGATCTCCTTAGGAGTAAACTAAAATTTCGTAGAAAATCCTATATCTTGCATTATATTAGGTCTTGAGGTTGTTAGATATAGGAGGCTTCCAATCATTGACCTATACATAGTCTAGTTTGCATCAGGCGATTTTTCATCCTTTCTCAACTTGCACCTTTTGACCACCAATGTGCTAACATGTGCACAAGCTTCCATGCCTAAACTATTCAATATTGCATTCAAGTACTTGGTTTTAGTGATAAAAATGCCTTTATTTGATTGAGAAACTTGTAATCGAAGGAAAAATGAAAATTCTCCCAGCAGGGACATCTCAAACTCCTTCTACATGTTTTCTACAAATTTTTTACCCATTTGATACACATCACTTCCAAATATGACATCATCTACATGCACAACAATGATAAGTAAATTCTCATTATCAGTATTAATATAAATATGATTGTCTCATATGCCACTTTTGAATCCTCTCAATTGTAGATATCTATAAATCCTTTAATACCAAGCTCTTTGAGCTTGCTTTAATACATAGATTGATTTCTTTAGTCTGCATACCTTATATGCATCTTCAAATAGCAGAAATCCCTATGGTTTTTCAATGTACACTTCCTCTTCTAGGATATCATTGAAAATGTGGCCTTGACATCCATTTGATATACTTTCAAATTTCATAAACATTCAAATGCTACGAACATTCTTATTGATTCCAATATAGCTACGGGAGAAAACATTTCGTTGAAATCAATGCCTTCTACCTAAGCATACTCTTTGCAAACTAGTTTAGCTTTATTCCTTACTACTTTTTTGTCTCCATTTAGTTTGTTTCTAAAAATCACTTGGTGCCAATTACATTTTTGTCTTTTGGTCTAGGCACAGTGTCCTATGTGTCATTTTTCTCTATCTAATATAGTTCTTCATTCATGGCCTTGACCTAATGCCTATCTTCACTAACTTAATCAAAAAATTGGGTTCTATTTTGGATAAGAGTGTCATATTTTCATGTATGGGAGTGTTGATTAGTTTCCTTCAAGTCTGAGCTCTTGATTCTTTATTTCCATGTATTTTATTTTCACAATGAAATTTTTTCACATACCTAGATGGAGATTTTTGTTGTTGAGATGCCATCTCTTCTTTTTCTTTGTCTTGTTCTTCTTACTGTTCCTTTTCTATATCTATGCTTGTTGTCTCGTTGGATTCTTCATTAATTTGAGGTTTTTTTGTTTGTGGCAATGCTTCATCTACCCTTACATCAATACATTCCACTATATTTCTTAGTCTTTTATTCTAGCACTTTTAGCCTTTATTTTTAGATGAATAACCAAGAAATATTCCTTCATTGGTCCTAGAGTCAAACTTTCCCAACTTATCTTCATTCCTCTTTATATAACACTTTCTTCCTAAGACTCTTAGATTCTTTACTAAATCTAGTTTGCCTCTCCATAGCTCATATGGGGTCTAATCACTATTTACTCTAATTTGAACTCTATTTAATATGTTGACGGTTTTTTTAGTTGCTTCTCCCCAAAATGTGCTTGGGACCTTTGCTTCATCCAACACAGTTATTTCCATCTATTGCATTGAGTTACTCTTCCTTTCCACTACTCCATTTTGCTGATGAGTTTAGCTATTTAATATTGTCTTCTAATTCAATGCTTTTCATGAAGCTCATCAATTTTTTTGAGGTAAACTCTCCTCCTCTATCAGGTATCAAGCATTTGATCTTCAGGTCCATTTCATTTTCAACTTGAGCTTCGAATATCTTGAACTTACTGAGGGCTTATGAATTTTCTTTAAGCAACATGATCCATGTTTCCATTGTATAATCATAAATGAAGAGTATAAAGTATCTTTCTCCTCTCAAGATTTGGGTTCCTGTAGAGTTGCATACATTTGTATGAACTAGATCCAGTGATCTAGATGATGAATATTCTTTTGTATTGAAGTGGACACTTGTTTTCTTCCCAAACTGACATGGTTTCCTTATGGAACCATTTGGATTTGATATCTTTGGCATGCCCCTCACTGCTTTTGTCTTGTTGATTTTTACCAAGTTGTAAAAAATGATATGTCCCATTTTTCTATGCCATAACTTGCTTTCATCCACTTATCTCATGCAACAAATTTTTTTGGCCCCATCAAAAATGTATACATTGCTAGGGGTTTTGATTGCTTTTGCTATCACTTTCCTTAATTCTACTTTCCTTATTTCACATTCCTTAGAGTGAAATGAGACTTCATATCCTTGGTCATACATTTGACTTACATTCAACAAATTTTGCTTTGGACCATCAACATATAAAACATTTTGAGCCCTTTTCTTTTCATTAAGGTCGAAAATATGTTTACCTTTTATCTTAGCTAGTGCATCATTGCCAGAAATGACACTTCCTCATTTGTCTTCTTTTAATGAAAGTAATTTACTCTTATCCCCTATCATGTTCTTTGAGAACCCACAATATATATATACCATTTTCCTTCTTTATTGTGATCACACTTTGAAAATCCACCTTCTTTGGATTTTTCCAACCTCTTTTTCCACCTCTTAGTGCTTTCTTGTTGTTGAGACTGCTTGGCAAACTATTTCTTGGGGGGGTTTATGAATTCACTTTCCTTTTGCCCAAAATTATTACAATTATAACATTTAATTTCATCCAAGAGAGGACAAAATGTATTGCTCTCTCTAGTATAGGAATTCATATATATGGGAATTAATAATTAACTAGATCTAACATTTTCATTTCTAATGTATCTATGGGATCTATAATTTATAGTCTTATGACCAAAGTTATGACATGATAAATAATAGCCATAAAATATATTTAGATACCTAAAAGTGTATGGCCTTCATGGAGGAGCGATTATGTTGAACCCTTTCTAGCTTTCTTGTTGATTCTTCAATTTACTTTTAGTATCATTTGTGGATTTGATGGGTTCATTTCTTTGTTGGTTCTTCTTTATGAAAATGCCTATTTTTAATTCATTGGATATTCCTTTGAGTGAATTTTCATAGTTTATAGGCTCTCATTTTTCTAGGGACTTTGTGCTTGACTCTCCTTTCAATATCCCATGGTGCTCTTTGTAACCTAGAATTGTCTTGGTTGTGAGTGATTTCTGATTACTTAGGATAATTTTTGAGGGTTTCAAAGTCCTTTAAAAATGTTTATTTGGAATCCACTTGAGCTTTAGATTTCTCTAGAACTTTTCTTAGAGAAACTACCTTTACTTCAAGCCTCTTATCATTTCTCTCCCATTTTGTCAATTGATTTGAAATGATTTCTTCTCTCTTCTTTACCCCTTCAAGTTGGGTCTTCAGAAATATGATTTATTCCTCATTTTTGTTTGAGTATCTCTTATCATTTTTCTTGGATAGGTCCTTAAATATATTTTCTCATCCTCTATCCTTTCACACTCTTTTTCTTGTCTTTTAGTTTATTTATTAGGATTTCTTTGGTTCTTATTTCTTATTCTAATTGAACTGCTTGAAGATTAATTGATTCTTCATTGAAACAATGAGTTTCTTTCTCTACATTCAATAATTTTTCCTTCAACCTTTTATTCTTTCTTCTAACCTTCCTATTGATGGTGTTGGACCCGCCAACATGTCAAGGGATCTCCTTGATAATAATTCCCAACTAGACCTCAAACTGTTTGGAGTAGGAGTCCCGGCAGTGGGTAGTACAGTATCACCTTGACCTCGGTTGCGTGGAGAGGTAAGTAAGATTTCCTTGTTGGTAGCAAGGGTGTGACCTTGAATCAAATCAAGGAAGGTGCATGAATGGCTCTAACACACAGAATGGGAAGTGAGCGCACCCCTTAGAAGCTTGTGATAGCACGTAGCTTGAAAGGGAACACACGAGAAGAAAGCCATCAAATGATGGAAAGCAGGATAGTTGATGATCCAAAGTGATGGGTTATATCAGCAACAGGATTTGACAAGATTCATACAAACACATACGGAATAGTCCATACATACATGCATAAATAATAGATACATATATCATTAAAGTAACCAGGATAGCTGAACTACAATAACAACGTCATATGCATGAAATGTGTTGGCTATGTTATATTAAAAGAGTGAAAGATCCAATCATATATACAACTAAGACTTCCACTATCTCCGATAGCAGAACATTACAGTCACTACTTCCTACTCCTCTAAAGAGATGTACTAGCTCTGCATTGTGGAGAAGCCAAGGCACGTTACAATACACTCCAATCTTTCTCTAAGTTACACCTATAGGAAGCTTATCTCCCAAAATCCTATATAATGAGTTATGAGGTCCTATAAATAGAAAAGGGTGGGGTGACCCTTGATATTCCCCTTTGTGACTCTTCACCTACCCTCATGACTCTTCAACTACTACATGATTGTTACATTCTACAATCAACACTTGGTTTTTCACTTTTAAAACTTGTTTACATTACAATTTGCACATGTACCCATGTGAGACAAAAATAGGCTTGAGTAAGCCATGCAACACATCACTAAGACTCAAAGAGTTGTGGGAAGACTAACTCTTCGACATCCTCGCAATGATCGATATTGGCGAACTGATGCTAAGCTTGGTAGTCTGTTATGGTGCCCACATGCTCTACAATGACATCCTTCTGAAAGCGAACTCTTGCCTCCGTTGCATCTGGATACACTAATTTGGAACCTCTGTCCAACTCATCTGATAATATGTGCATCATAGTCTTGAGTGCAACTGGACTAGCAACATACTGATGCATAGTGTCTACATTGATCTCCAAGTCTGCAATGGTGGCTATGCACATCAACTAATCAAAGTACATGTCTAGCTCCAATAGGAATTGGTTCTTTGACTTCACCTCGGTGAGTGTGCCAATGGATGGGATCGCATGCGTGTGCATAATGACATACATGCTCCTGAACACCCATACATGTGAAGCCTGCAAACTGGTGATGAACTATGGGAGTTCCTCATAGTTCTAGATCAGACTCTGGATGCGTACCCTCAACTCTACCGCCTTTGGCTTCATCATATTTGGAAAGTGAAATGGGGCTCCTTTGTACCTCATCCATATTTTCGTGTGATAGATAGTAGTGTGTAGGCCTGACAAGATGTGTGCTCTCTTAGCACAACATTGTTGCCAACCATTGAGATGTACAATTGACTTATGTGTGGTGACGAATATGGAGTACAACTTCTGCATGAATATCTCAGGAGACGATACTTCATCTAGTATCACTCTCCTCAACTCTGCTCTGGCAGATGTTGTAACCTCTTCTCCTCCTTGCTTGTCTGCTTGTAACTCCTTAGAAATGTGTCCGTTCTTAGTTATCAAGAATCTAACACTTGAGCTGGTGGCTTTCGCTTACTCTTTGGTAGCATCGACCAATGCAGCTAGATGTCTACGTACATCGGACATGATCACTTGCTCTTCAAACTACGTAGGAGATAAATGGACATTTGGAGTAGGAAATCTATGCGACAACACAACTCTGTGTTGTGACTCGTCGAAAGATATGTTGTGCATCTCTGCCTCTGGAAATTCTTCAAGGATCTCAGTGTCTCCTTGATTGCTTATGACTTTCTCTGCTTCCGGATCTAGTGAAGCTGGTGGGGTGACCTCTTGGTTCTGAGGCATGAGGTCAATATCCTGATCCGACTCTAGCTTAACCATATCCATGTCCATCTGTTCTGGCATATGTTCAATCTCTTGATCTAAGTTCTGTTCCTGTGACTGCTCACCCTGTCTTCTTTGTGCCAGCTGCTCGGATGAGTCTATAACATGTATGGGTGCAGTTTCATCAATCTGTGCATGTTATGCTTCCTATTGTTCCTATTCTTGTTGCGCTTCCTTTTCTCTTATGTGCAGCTCTTGTTCTTCCCTGAGTTTCTGCTTCAACTCCTACAAATCCTTTTCTGTTTCCTCCATATTATGTTTATCTTAGCATTTATGTGATCCTTATGTCATGTTGTCACCTCTTAGCATCAATCTCTAAAGTTTCTTTCAACACAAGTGGATCTAATTTGAACTTATAGCGTTGCTTTACCTCTGCACTGTCAACAACCTTCCTCTCGGCTTTGTCATGCGTAGGTCTGCTACCCTCTATTGCTTATGATGTTGCTCTCTAAGATGTTGCTTCCTTCTACTTTGCTAACCACTCTACAGCTATGCCGACCAGTTCATCGAGCCTTGAGAAGTGATAGCAGTATCTCCATGGGTCTTCCTCGGGCCAATGACACACCCCGTGGATCCAAGGATGTTGCATTCTTGCATAATGGTCCTTCACTAAGAAATTTGGGTCATAAAGATTGAAACTTCGTGTGCCGAAAGTGAATCTCTTGAATTCCTCCATCCCTGCCTTAGCATGCTTGAGATTTTGGATCTCATACAACCTAATCCGCAAAGGAAGAGTGGGCCAAGGTGCCTTCTTCTTCATATGTAGTCTCACTAACAACCCTATCGAGATGTGATATGACACTTCTTGCATGACGAGCTTGTCCATGGAGAACTTCGGTAAAATATGCAAAGCCTTCTCCACGTTGTACATCTGTATGAAGGTGCCAAGGGGTGAGGCATACCAATTTTCTATGTTGATTAATGCCTCCATCATTGTCTGTGAAATACAAGGTGGATCGTGCTCAAATATCATCCTTTACATTGGGGTGACGAAGTGGTCTGATAATTGTATGATAACCCCATGGAAGCTGCATTCTAAGAACAACCTGCAATAAGTGTGCACAGAGGTTTCCAAAGGTGTCCATGCCCAACCCAAGCCTGGGAACTGCTGACGAGCACAAATTGAATCTAGTATGTAAGCAGACATGTATATCTTCACTTGTTGACCCTTGGGTGGATGTCAGGCTTCTATTACCTATTCCTTCAACCTGAGAGCCAACATGTTGGACCAGTTGCAAGGTCTTCTTTCGCTCGAGAGTTGATCCAACATAATCACCCAACTCTGCAAGAAGGTCTATGTTCTCTCTTGGCCATATAAGCAACATTCAAAGATGACCAAGCGCTGATATGCCTTCCACAATATCTTTGTCTTGTAAACCTAGTTTGGTGTTGTCCTAAACTTGGATGGCTCTTTCACCCAGCTCTTCAAGATGTCCCTTGAGTTTGCACTACTGATGGGTTTGGTGAAGGGTCTATCCATGGTGATCAGTGGTTGTGGTAAGTGATACACCTCCTGAAAGTTCTTCAACCCGAAGGCAGAAATTTGTGTTCCACAAACACTTCTCAACACCATTGTCTATGGATCAGTGTGCAAGATAATCCAATGGATCATGTCCACACACAGAAACGCAGGATACCTGCATGCAATCCGGTACAAGCCAAACTTGTGAATGTTGACATAGACCATATGGTCTTCCAAATTTTTCTCAAATGTGTCTGAAAATTTGTCATTGATGTCTTTCCATTTCATCTTGATATCCTTGTCTATGAACATCTTAATGTCTTCATAGATAGGCAAGCTCATAGACACTTTCTCATCTGCATCTCCAGTTGCACTCTCAATGGTATCCTTTGACCTTGCTCTCTTGGAGGCCATTGTACATGTATTGTTGAGAGATGGATGAACACCTATGATACCTGGAGACATAGCAACACTCAAGGCAAAAAAATTGTCAGTTGAAAACCAAAAGCAACTTGAGGACTGACATGCAACACACTTGGGTGACTAACTGGGAAGAATGCGCAATTTTCAATAGGAGGCTGGGAGACACACTTCCAAAACTGTGCAAAGAACAATCCATACTGTCAGTGGGGTAACTGACTACTGAAACTGTGCAATGCACAATCTAGTTTGGCCTACTGAGGATTGAAATTGTGCAGTGCGTAGTTTCAGTCAACAATGACTGCAACCAGCAAATTGCATTTACGCAATTTCTAGGGCCAACAAGGCACTGGCTCTCATAATTGCGCAGAGAAAACCTAGAGGCTAGTGCTGGGCCAACTTTTCACAATTTCTGGGAGGAAGGCAGAGCCTTCACTCTCAGAAATGCACATTGCAAGTCGGGCAAGGCAAGGTCCGGGCCAAGGCAGCCTAGACCTGCCGACAGGCGACTGAAAACATGAAAAGTATGAATGCATGGTGAAGATGAGTGCAAACAAGAGTGAATGATCATGCATGCAAACAATGAGTGCAAGATTCAGAAAATGGGAAGACAAGCGAGTGTGTGAAGCATGTCGCCGCAATAGTGACCATTAGTGCAGAAACAATGTCATGCATGCGACAGTAGTGAGATGCAATGAAAAACTTGAAATAGTGCTTCTACAAGCTAACATGCATGAAAACGACAACAATCATTCAACAAAACCAAGCAAACAGAACTCACACAAATTGAAATATAAAAAGAAACTGAAAAGTAGCAAAAGATATGAAAAGAAGACTTACCCAGAAAAAGTTGAGTTGAATGCGTCGAATGATCCTAGATGCAATGTGGGATGTCAGAGCTCCAAGATTGATGTGAAGAATGAGCTCTGAAGCATCGAATAAATAATTTTGATAAGATCGAGGCTTATGATGCGCATGCCACAAATCTAGGAAAAGCAACACTTGGTGGGAGGTTTCTAAAACAGCTTTTGCATGTAAGCTCCAGCTGCTAAAAATGGATCCCTAAAATATATGGATGATTTTTGCCTTTTTACTTTTTTGGGAAAAGTAGCTCATGCATGCAAATCAAGATTGCTCAGTCCTGGAGGGGACTAGTCAACTTGAGAGAGCATGTAACAGTCTGCAAGCCTAGGAATTACTTTTGCATAGTTTCTGGGCTGAGTAAGTCTGGATGTCCCTCAGGCATTGTGTAATTTCTGAACTGAAGCCCTGGCTGTCAGTTAGAATTATGCAATTTTTTAGAGGATGCCCAGTGTTGGGTTGCATTGCAGATTTTCCAAAGGGAAGGTTGCATTTGTTGTTCTGTGCATTTATGGAGAGAAGCAGGCAGCCCAAATGGGTTGCGCAATTTCCATAGGGAAGGCTGGTTCCCCTCTAGAATTGTGTAATTTTCCAAGTGATCATAACAACCAAACACTGACCAAGTTTCAGAATGTCGGCCTGCGGGTGGGAGGCAAACAAGATAGAAAGCATAGGTTAGTAAGCCATTGAAACTCATCTGAATCATATGTACTTGGATAGTGTAATACATGCTGCTAAGGATGGTTGGTAGGGAGGCTCCAAAACGAAGCTAAGGAAAAATTTTGGAGGGTGGTTGTAGCTGCTACAACACTTGTTGACACACTGGTAGAAATCTAGCTCTTTGAATGGACCTTATTCCATGAAAAACAAGTCTAACTCCTCCGGAAGTATTGTTCAACTCTTAGATCATCTTGGTTTCCACACCAACTTGATTGAAAGATATAGCACTTGCCATGCTCTTGGTCAGTCAGCACACATTCCAAGACAAGTCAACACAGTTGTTTCGATTGGGGATGAGGGGTATATTGGTACACAAGTAATATGATTGTCAGAGTTTAAGTTTCATATCTGGTGTTGCTCCACTACCAGCAGGCCTAGATAGTACCCCGGCAGAGTCACACAGGAACACAAGCATCACTTTGCTACCAGCGAGCCTCGTCAGTACCCTGGTGAAGTTACTTGCATCACCTCTCTGCACAGGAAGCCTTTCTCTTCTTTCACCTTATTCATTTTTCAAAATATTTCACATTTTTTTCGTTTAATTTTCATTTTTTCAAGAACTGTGCATACCACTTATTTATTTCAGAGACAGAAGAGGGATGCTGACTTATTGAGAGAAGAAGAGGTTGTTCCTTTAGAGAAGAATTCTGTATATACCTCTGACATGATTTTTAAGGTTTTCCCCCTCCCCTTACTCTACTTGACTGAGCTGACAAGGGTTAACCCAAAAACAACCGACTAGAGTAGGTGGTAATAGTTAGCACGCAAGCGTTGTGTTTTCAGCAAGGTTCACTTCGAACAGAACGTATTTTCCATTGGTGTATCATTGACTGAAGTCAACAAATTTGACATGAAGAGAGAAGACAACATATAACTAAGTATTGATAGTTGTGCAAGTCCTCTTGTACCATACCCTACTTGTTTCAAGAGTCGCGCATGCTTTCATGTGAAACTAACCTACGGACGTAAACAGGCAAAGAAAACAAAAAAAGAAAAGGGTAGAAGAAAATGTGAAAGCAAAGCAAGTAGACAAGCAAACCACAAATAAAGTAATAAAGCAAACATGCATGCAAGAAAACCAAACATAAAGAAAACACTACTCCTACTCCTACGCTAACAGTGCATGGTTATACTCACGTGAAGTGATATTTCCAATGTAGCCACCGGCGCAATGGTTGAACCATGTTGGTGAAGGTATGGTTAGCGAACAATAAAGTTAAGTGAACTAGCAAACATGAAAGATATAACAATGAAGACAAACACACTTCGAGTTTAAATGCATCCACAGAAAAGAAAAAATTGAAAGCGCATGACATGCACTATGTGGACTTACTATGGTGTTGTGCTACACTACATGTAGATGTTAAGAATATCCACTCTCTTGACTGTGACATGCAAGAAAACATGAGAAACATAGAAAAATTACGTCATGCAAGTGTTCTTGCTGTGTAAGATTCCTCCAATGCATGAGCGATGGGATCACGTGGTTCGAGTGGAGGAAGCACAATCTGTGTGTTGGATTGATCTTCAATGCATATAGATCAGTGATGAGGAGACTTGGGTATTTTAACAATTTCATGATTGAAAGTGAAACCAACCTTAGGACAATGAGGGCTTGACATAACCATCAGCGCAGGCTAAAGTGCCTCAACAGCCTGTGAGATTTTGACTTCATTGATAGATATATCATCGTAAACAGGTGGCTTTAAAAGATCAACAACAATAGAATCAACATCGTGATCAAATATGGGAGTAAAGAGAACACGATAGCTACAATCAGAAAATCAAGGAGTTTATCAACATCCTCATGATCTGATAAATCAAACAAAGGGGTAGATGAGAAGTATGAATGCTCACCCTTTGCGTTTTCAAAAAAGGTAGATGAAAAATCAAGTGGATTTTCAATAAATAATTTGTCCTCTCCACTGTCGAATGATGAACTAACATCGGATGTGTTCTTTGAATGATTGGAAGTAGATGCACCTATGAATGGATTTACACAAGGAAAACCAGAGATAGTAGAATCACCAAATATGTCAGGAAAAAGTGGAGGAGGCACAGACAAAAGGAGGTCATCCTTCACCGTGGTTTGATGTTCAAGTTCCTAGTCATACTCATCATAAATAACAACGCAGGTTGGTTGTACAACGCCAACTCCATCGATGGCTTTATCCTTGTTCACAATAGGTGTAGAGTCCAAAATGGAAGAACACAAGACAGTGCAATCCAGAGGATCAGTAGAATGCAAAGACGGAGGTTGAGGTAACAAATGCGTGTGACAACCCATGGGCTTCCCAACCAAATTTGCGCAGAAATTGAGAGTAGTGATGATGGGAGGATGTGACAGTTGGACAGACATGTGTGCATGTTCTCCCACATAACTCTATGGTGGTGGAGCTATTTGATGAGGGGAAGGTAGATAGTCACTTGTGACAATAATTATTTCTGCTTGCGATTGCACAGCTCCATCACAAAAGTATGTTGACCGGGGTTTAAACTTCAACTTCATTTTGGGATAGAATGATTTGTGAAGGAAATATTCAAATTTGTCCCAAAGATATTGTAATTTCATATAGTTTTTCAGAGCTTCAAACTGGAGTACTTGAAAGCACTTCCAAAAATCCATAGGTGATTCATGCGGAGTCTTCCATTGTTTTAGCAATTTTTTTGTCAAGAGGATCAGGATAAAAATGATGGAAAGTTGATTCAATTAGATCATAAAGCTTCTTAAATGAGTGTACAAAATTGTGAGGCAAGTTGTGGCACCATCATTGTGGGGATTCACGAAGTTTGGTTGAAAGCATCATGTTGGCCTCAACTTCATCAAACTCATCTGCATCCTCCAAGAATGTAAGGAGGTCATGTAAGTGCTCAAGCCAGGCCACTTTTCCTTCACCATCGTACGTGAATTTTGACAAGAGATCATAAAACTCCTTCGTGATGTTAAAGGGTTGTGTGTTAGATAAACATCGTAGAGGGTGGACTCTAACAATATCCATGACAGATGTGTGAAGATTCAAAATAGGATGTGAGGACTCATCTTGTCATATCACCCTCCTTCTAGTACTAGAAATGTTGACGGTGTTGGACCCACCAACATGTATGGGGATCTCCCCGGTAAGAATTCCCAACTAGACCTCAGACCATTTGGAGTAGTAGTCCCAGCAGTGGGTAGTGTAGTATCGCCTTGACCGTAGTTCCGCGCAGAGGTAAGTATCATTTCCTTGTTGGTAGCAAGGGTATGACCTCGCAGCAAGTCAAGGAAGGTGCATGAATGCCTCTAACACACGAAAGGGGAAGTGAGTGTGCCCCTTAGAAACCTATGATAGCACACATCTTGAAAGGGAACACACGAGAAGAAAGACATCACAAGATGGAAAGTAGGATAGCCGACGATCCAAAGTGATGGGTTATATCAGCAACACGCTTTGACAAGATTCATACAAACACATACGGAACAGTCCATACATACATGCGTAAATAACAGCTACATATATCATTAAAGTAACCAGGATAGTTAAACTACAATAAAAACATCATATGCATGAAACATGTTAGATTCGTTATATTAAAAGAGTGAAAGATACAATCATACATACAACTGAGACTTCCACTAGCCCCGATAGAAGAAAATTACAGTCACTACCACCTGCTCCTCCAAAGAGATGTACTAGCTCTGCACTGCGGAGAAGCCAAGGCTCGTTCAAGTACACTCCAATCTTTCTCTAAGTTACACCTATAGGAAGCTTGTCTCCCAAAAGCCTCTACAATGAGTTATGAGGTTATATAAATAGAAAATGGTGGGGTGACCCTTGACATTCCCCTTTATGACTCTTCACCTACCCTCATGACCCTTCAACTACTACATGACTGTTACATTCTACTATCGACACTTGGTATTTCACTTTTACAACATGTTTACATTAGAATTTGCACATGTACCCATGTGAGAAAAAAATAGGCTTGAGTAAGCCATGCAAGACATCACTAAGACTTAGACAGTTGTGGGAAGACTAACTCTTTGACATCCTCACAATGGTCGATGGTGGAGAACTGATGCCAAGCTTGGTAGTTTGTTATGGTGTTCGTGTGCTCTATGGTGACATCCTTTTGAAATCAAAATCTTGCCTCTATTACATCTGGGTACACCAATTTGGCACCTCTATCCAACTCATCTGATAACATACGCATCATAGTCTTGAGTGTAGTCATACCAGCAACATTTTGATGCATAGTGTCTACGCTAATCTCCAAGTCTTCACTGGTGGCTACGCGCATCAACTAATCAAAGTACATGTCCAGCTCCAGTCGGACTTGGTTCTTTGACTTCGCCTTGGTGAGCGTGCCAATGGATGGGATCACATGCATGCGCACAATGACATCCATTCTCCTGAACACTCGTGCATGTGAAGCCTACAAACTGGTGATGAACTGTGAGAGTTCCTCATAGTTTCATATCTGACTC
Organism: Pinus tabuliformis; assembly: GCA_031772625.1. Taxonomy (NCBI): domain Eukaryota; kingdom Viridiplantae; phylum Streptophyta; class Pinopsida; order Pinales; family Pinaceae; genus Pinus; species Pinus tabuliformis. The sequence goes on along the minus strand of CM062815.1, from coordinate 199,209,272 downwards.
TGGATGTGTGCCTTCAATTCTACAGCCTTTGGCTTCATAATATTTTGCAAGTGTAATGGGGCTGCTTTGTACCTCATTTTCCATATTTGCATGTGATCGACAGTAGTGTGTAGGTCTGACAAGGTGTGTGCTCTCCTATCACAACATTGTTGCCAACCGTTGAGATGGACAACTAACTTATGCATGGTGATGAATCTGGAGTACAACTTTCGAATGACTGTCTCGAGAGACGATACTTCATCTAGTATCTCTCTCCTTAACTCTTCTCTAATAGATGTTGTAACCTGTTCTCCTCCCTGCTTGGATACTTGTAACTCCTTAGCCATGTGCTCGTTCTTAGCTATTAAGAATCTAACACTCGAGTTGGCGGCTTCAACATATGCTTTGGTAGCATCGTCCAATGCAGTTGGATGTCTATGCATATCAGACATGATCACTCTCTCTTTAAACTACGCAGGAGATACATGGACATCTGAAGTAGGCACTCTGTGTGATTACACAACTCTATGTTGTGACTCGTCGAAATATATGTTGTGCATCTCTGCCTCTTGATTATCTTCAATGATCTTAGTGTCTCCTTGATCACTTGGGACTTTCTCTACTTTCAGATCTGGTGAAGCCGGTGGGGTGATCTCTTGGTTCTAAGGCATTAGGTCAATATCTTGATCTGACTATGGCTGAACCATATCCGTTTCCATATGTTCTAGCATAAGTTCAATCTCTTGATCCAAGTCCTGCTCCTGCGACTTCTCACCCTGTCTGCTTTCTGTCAGCCACTCGAATGAGTCTATAACCTGTATGGGTGCAGTTTCATCAATCTATGCATGTTGTGCCTCCTGTTGTTCTTTTTCCTGTTGTGCTTCCTTCTCTCTTCTGCGCAGCTCTTTTTCTTCCATGAGTTGTCACTTCAACTCTTGCAACTCCTTTTCTATTTCCTCCATCTTCTGTTTCTCTCTTTGCCTTTATGTGATCCTTATGTCGCATTATTGCCTCTTAGCCTCAATCTCCAAAGATATTTTCAACACAAGTGGATTTGCTTTGACCTTGCATCTTTGCTCTACCTCTGCATTGTCAACAACCTTCCTCTTTCCTTTGTCACGTGTAGGTCTATTACCCTCTGTTGTTCATGATGATGTTGCTCTTTGAGATGCTCCTTCCTTCTGCTTTGCTAACGACTCTACAACTATGCTGACCAGTTCATTGAGCCTTGACAAGTGATAGCAGTATCTCCATGGGTCTTCCTCAGGCCAATGACATTCCCCCATGGATCCAAGGATGTTACACTCTCGCATAGTGGTCTTTCACTAAGCAATGTGGGTCATATGGATTGAAACTTCTGGTGATGAAGGTGAATCTCTCGAATTCCTCCATCTCAGCCTTAGCATGCTTGAGATTTCGGATCTCATACAACCCGATCCGCAAAGGAAGAGCAGGCCAAGGTGCCTTCTTCTTCCTTTGCAGTCTCGCTGATAAACCTGTCGAGATGTGATATGAAACTTCTTACATGATGAGATTGTCCATGGTGAACTTTGGTAAAGCATGCGGAGCCTTCTCTGTGTTGTAAATCTGTATGAAGGTGTCAAGGGGTGTGGCATGGCAATCTGCTATGTCAATCAATGCCTCCATCGCTCCCTATGACATGCAAGGTGGATCCTGCTCAAAAATCATCTTGTACATTGGGGTGACGAAGTGGTCTCGTAATTTTATGATAACTCCATGAAAGTTGCATTTGGAGAACAACCTGCAATAAGTGTGCACAGAGGTTTTCGAAGGTGTCCATGCCCAACCCAAGCCTGGGAACTGCTGACGGGCATAGACTGCATCCAGTATGTAAGCAGACATGTATATCTTTGCTTGCTGACCCTTGGGCAGATGTCGGGCTTCTATTACCTGTTCCTTCAACCTAAGAGCCAACATGTCGGACCAGTTGCAAGGTCTTCCTTCGCTCGCTAGTTGATCCAACACAATCACCCAACTCTGCAGGAAGGTCTATGTGCTCTCTTGGTCATATAAGTGGTATGCAAAGATGACCAAGAGATGATATTCCTTTCATAGTATCTTTGTCCTGTACACCTGGTTGGGTGTTGTCTTGAACTTCGATGGCTCTTTCATTTAGCTCTTCAAGGTGTCCCTTGAGTTTGCACTGCTGCTGGTGATGAGCCCCAAAAATGCACAATTATTTGGGCTCATTCAACCTCCTCATTTGGCTTAGTCCACCATTCTCATTTGTTTATTGCATGCTTTTGATTATTTTTATGTTAATAGAGTGAATTTGGTTAGTCATTATGCCAACAAGTCTAATGGGTGCTTTGTGTAGCCTTGTTGGTCAACTTGGAGACAAAATGGAAGGTCTTAATGTGCACTTGGCAGCCAAATTCGTGGGAGAACAAGCTAGAGGATTTGTAGGAAGGTGTCCCCCTCATTCATGGGCCCTTACCTCGAATTCTCCACCATCAGCTCGGACTTCAAGGGCCACCGAATCAATCAGCTCAAGGGCAGCCAAGCAAGTCAAGTTGGGCTGCTGTTAACTCCAAGTCTTGGGCAACCAAGTCCCTAACTTTTAGGAGGACTGTTGGGTCCTCAAATTGTATAAATAAGAAGGCTTGGGGCCTCATTTTGGGTTAGCTAGTTGGTAGTCATTTTTGTAGCTAGTTAGTCATTTTGTTTTAGCCATTAGTTAGCTAGCTTGTAGTTCGATTTTTAGGCCATGGATTAGCTTTGCTTTCAGCTCATGTTCAAGTTCTCCTTGTGGATAGTTTTGATGTACTTTTCATTTCTTGATTAATAAAGATGGATCCAGCTTTGCACCAGCTCTAAATCTTTCTTGGGAGGCTGTAGTTCTTGGGGTTGGGCCCATCTCAAGCGCCCAGTACCTCCCTTGTTTATATTTATGTGTTTTGCTACGTTCTTGAAATAAAATCTGCTATCTAGATTTAGATCTTTCTTTGTTATTTAGATTTCTTTTGATGGTTCAAGTAGCTTTTCATGTTTATAATAGATTGGTAGGAGTTTGTTATGCATTTAGATCTGTTGGCATGTTCTTGCTCACGTGATGTATATGGTTCTCTTTCCAAACAAAGCTGTTGTTTATTCATTTCATTGATAGTTGGCTTGAGTTAGCTAGGACTTGGTTTGTTTGCAAGAATTCCTTGATTTGTTTGAATGAGCATTTTGCAGGGCATCTCTATCATCTTCTTCACCTCCTCGTTCATTTGAGCCTCGTTCAGATCAGCTCCTCCATCACCAAGTCTGTTCCCTCATCTCCCATCTTCTCTTTTGCCAAGTAACCTTACCTTCTTCCCCATTGTTGTCTCAACTACATTAAAGCCAAATCAGCCTTCCACATATCATCTCATCACTCCATCCATCAGTTCCTAGGTCACTTCAGACCCCCATCCTACCTCCATAACCTTCCATGCATATTCCATCAACCATCCATCCTCAAAAATCCAATTCGTAAACATCCTGTAGAATAATTACAGAACATCCTGTAGAAGACCTACAGGACTTTCCTGTAGAAACCCCTGCAGACTTCCTGTAGAAGTTCATAAACACGGTTGCATGTCATCCAAACTTTGTGAAACTCTCAGAGAGAATGTCAGGTATCCCTTAGACCCTCTCTGTACCATCCCAGCCTTTCCCAAAGCATTTCATCCCTTGATCCATCCCTGCACAGTGGAAAACTAGTTAGAAGCACATGCATGACAATTCTTATAACTTAAAGAGAAAATAGAAAAACATGTTTTTTAATATGCAAGTAGATTAGATTCATGCATTTTCACTTATTAGAAGTAATGGCATCATTGGTAGAAGTTTCCTTCACAGTCTTTGCATCATAGAGGTTAGACTAGTTGAATTAGGGTTTCCTAGGGTTTCCATGTTTCGATTTGCTTTCAGTTCATTTTTGCCAAGTAGATTAGTCTTCTTTGAGCTAGCTTTCGTCCATCATTGATAAAGCTTCTTCTGTGAGCCTATAGAAGTTGGCTTGAGCCCTAGCGGACTTGTGCCAGCTGACCAAGTGACAGCTGCGACAAGAGCTAGTACTTGTGCATACAGCACCGTCGCTTCCAAGTTTGTACGAACTACCGGGTTGATAAAATTAAGAGACAGAAAGCCCCAGGAGTTGTAGCATTATTGCTACAATACTGGGGCTCACCATCTTTTTGGCGCCGTTGCCGAGGAAGCGTCAGAGTATTGGTGATTGTTGCTATTCTTCTATTTTCTACTACAACCTTCTTCTAAGTAGTTTCTTTCATTTCCATTATGCAATTTCATTTATGCAAAAGTAGATTAGCCTTTCTTGCTTTCCTAGATTAGTATTTCCCACTTTCATAGATTAGCATTTCTTGCTTTCCTAGAATAGCCTTTCAATTCCGCATTTCAATTCTGCAAGCGTAGATTAGTGTTTCAATTTCGCAAGCGTAGCCTAGCATTTCATTCTTGCAATTTCATTTGAGCAAAATAGATTAGTCCTTTCCTGCTTTCATTTCAATTTTGCAAGATAGTTAGTTGCAGTTCAATCTATTTCATGCCTTGTAGGAGTAGAGATAAGTTAGAAAAATGATTGCACAACACCCCCACTGCTTCACACAGCCAACGTTCTTCTTCGATCGTTGTGATGAAAGAACGCCTGGGTGGACATCAAGACATATCTGAAGAACCTCTAGGGGAGAAGAAGAAGAAAACATTCCTCTGGAGCAAATGGCTACAAGTAGAAATGTTGGGAGCAACATCTTGTCCAAAGATGAATTTGAAAATTAGCTGGAAGATTTCAAGAGTGATATGAGGCAGTTTCTTGCCATGCAACTGGATACCTTGCGGATCCAGAAGAAGCAAGAGGAAGCCAAGAGGGCTTTGGTCATTTTTTGTCCTAGGTGCCTTAAAAAGCATCCTAGGAACGAATGTCCAATGCACTCCCTAGAAGTGTGTTTCATCTGTGAGGAATACCATCCTACAGATCAGTGCCCTTCCTTGCCCAGAATCAAAGCTACATATCAAAGAGCCAAGAGAGCCACTGAATCACTCTGTTATATGAACCAAAGGAGGCCACATGGACCCATACCCTACCAGCAGGAACTACAAGGGACACCCGAGACCTATTATGGCCCTTACCAAGCCACCTTCATGCCTTCTTGGGGTCCCCCTGCTCATCCTTCCTGGTGTACACCTCCTCCTTGGTCATATCCTCCTTGTTCCTTCACAGATCCATATTATGCCCAACCAGTTGCTCATTCGTTTCACTCTTATGCTCAGCCACAACCTCAGTGGAATGCACCTTATCAGGAGTGGAGGCCCCAGTACAACTCTCATCCCGCTCATTTTCCTCCACCACCTACTCATCCACAACCATCGCCTCCTCCTCCACCAAGGCAACCCCAAATGCCTACCCAACCACAATGCCATCCATCTCCATCTCAAACTCACACCTCCACTCATCTACCCGTACCTCCATTTCCAAAACCATGCAATGGAGCAGCTCAACCCAATTGCAAATCTGAGGCACAACATGTGCAAATGATTCCTCATGAGCTCAATGATGTTCACCAAAGCTCAGGAAAAGTAATGCAAAAAAGAGATCATCTTGAAAGCATTGAAGGATCACATCCAGCAAAAGAAGATTCAAAAAAAGAAATCAAAGAACCATGGGCTGCACTTGATGAAGGGAAGAGATCAGAATCAGAGATTGAGAGAGTTCCCTCATGGTTATCATCAAATCGTCCATGTACTCAAGAGAAAGATCAACAAAAAGAGGAAGATCAGAAGGTCATGATAGAAGGTGACATGAAGAATGATCCAAATCAGCAAAAGGACCAAGGATATCAAAGCTATATTGAGACATGGTTCCAAACAGTCACTAAGTTGCAGCAGTACTCTCTTCCTCATCTATGTTTGATCCATTCAAAGTCAGATCATCCTGTCTCCGAAATCTGGATCGTTGTCAAAGCATGCATTTCGAGCCTTCACATCGTTTTTTCTCTAATCTCAATGTGCACATGGCTCCATTGGAAGTATTCTTATACTTGAGAATGATTTTGTTTTTCAAGTAGGGTAGGGTAGAAAAAAGAAAAAAGAAAAAAAAAAGAAAAAAGAAAAAGAAAAAGGGAAAAAAGGAAAATAGAAATCTAAGGTGAAAACCTCCTCGGAGGCGCCTTAGGTTGGCTCATTGATTGAAAACCTCCATGAGGCGGTCAATGGGTTGAAAAAAAAGAGAAAAGAGAAAAAGATCTTTGGGTGAAAACCTCCTTTGGAGGCGCCCAAGGCAGGCAATTAGGGTGAAAACCTCCATGAGGTGCCCTAGTTGTTTTTCAAAAAAAAGAGAAAAAAGAAAAAGAAAAATAAAGCTAATCTCCATTTCATGTTGCAGCAGTGACATTGCAGGTTGCAAGAGGGACGTTTCATGACAGGAGGAGCACTCAAATCAAAGACAAAGGAGTTTTTGTGCCTTCTACAGGAAGTTTCGTATCTTCTACAGGAAGCTTACAAAAAAGCCGAATTGATCTCCGAGGAGGACTTGAAGGCTTGGAAAATGTCCATGAGGCATACCCACATCCATGTTTCCATTCCTCACCCCTTTTCCATCATTTTTTCATATCATTAAGCTTCTTTCCTCAAAACTGTGTCTTCTACAGGAAAGCTCTGAATTTCTACAGGAAACATCCTGTAGAACCTTTGGACGAGCCAAATCCAATTTCAAAAGTGAATCTGATGGTGGGAGTCTATTGGTTAGGCCTGCAAGCACTTGTGTGTCCATCCCTTGCCTTCATCCATCATTTTTTCACCACCTTGTGCTTCTCATTGTGCTTCTACAGGATCTTCCTGTAGAAATTGTGGGAAACTAGGCATGCATTTCAAAAAGTGGTTTGGCGAGCATGGTAGCTTCCTCAAGTGTTCAGAAGCCTTCATGCCATCTTCCAACTCCTCCTCCATCATCTCCATACCTGCATCACAAACAAAATTCATTTTGTCATCCCATGCAAACACATGCAAAATGCCTTGAAGCCAAAAACACATAGAGCAGAATTTGTTTTTGCAATAACTTGAGAACCATGCATCCATTTGACAAACCGTTTTATGGGGGATTGTACAAGGTCGATGAAAACATGCCTGAGCAGTTTCATGCAATTCCGGTGCACGGTTTCCAAGAAATCAGCCTCCATCACCATCAGCCATTTTTGCATTTTCTCCATAACCGTGCATCCGTTTCAAAACTTGTTTCATGGGGAGATGCACGTGGGTGATAGTAGCCTACCCAAGTAGTTTCAACCAATTCTGATGCACGGTTTCTGAGAAATCGAGCTCTGAAATCTTCAGCCATTTTCCAATTTTCTCGAAATTCGTGCATCCATTGATCACGAATTTGCTATGGGAGATGAATCAGGATGGTAGGAACATGCCCACCAAGTTTCAGCTCAATCCGGTTTGCCGTTTGGGAGAAATGGAAAAAAGAAGTTCTGGTCCTGTGAAAATTCAATGGCAACAGGTTCAGGATGCAGATCTGAACGTGGAAATGAATTCTTGTTGCATGCATCTGGCCAGAGGACACCTGCACAAGAAAACCAGCCATGGATTAGCAGCCCAGCCATCATGCAACCATAAAATCAAATGCATGCAGCAATGACAGCCCACAGCAGCTCACGGCAGCCATTCAACTTCGAGGTATGTGACAAACCCATTCTTCTATTGCATAAAATTAATTTGGAAACTGCATGAATGAATGAAATGGTGAGATTAAGCCACGGATTGGCAAGGCTCAACTGATTGTTTGCTTCAGAACTCCGCCGGCAGCCACGCAGTGCACGTGGACAATGGACTCACGTAAAAAATTAAAAATTGTAAAAGAAAAAAACAGTGATCAGAAGTTTAACTCTAGTGCAGTTGATTAACAAATAGAAGACATGCAGTTCATCACTTCAGTTCGAAGAAGCCAGCGTGCATGTGTTTTGCCACATCACCACAAATCATGCAGTCAATAAAGGAACGCTCGGCTGAAGACTCACGTTAATTGTGGGTCAGGAACACTTGCTAACTGTTGTGCATTTACACTTGCAAAGGTTAAACTCACGTCCTTCATCAAGTTTTTGGGCTTGTTAACAATTCTCCCGCATGCAAAGATCATTCGAAGGCCGAATCACGCTCTACAGGCGTTTCTACAGGATGTCGTCTACAGGAAAGGCAGAAAACAGTCCTGCAGAAAGAAAACATGAGGAGCTTCTGTGGGTTGATGCTTCCGTTGGCTGACCACGGGATTTCTAGAAAAGTTCAAGCTCAAAACGAAGAGAAAGGAGGAAGATGTTGAAGGCCACATTCTCGTTTCCATGCATTTCCTTTTGCATTTTCTTTTGCACTGCTATGAAAAAATCAGTTGGTATAGTTCCTTTCGAGACTATGTTTGCCTCAGTCCTTTTATGGTTTGGAATTGTATCCATTGGATTGTTCTTCAGATTAACTTCAATATGGCTGCATCAGTCCTACTGTATATTTGGGTTCCTGTTCATTATCTTTGTGATCCTCATGGTTACATGTGCAGAAATCACTGTTATCTTGTGCTACGTTGAAATGTGCAGTGAAGATTACAACCGGTGGTGGAGATCTTATTTGGCTGCAGGCTCCTCCGCATTCTACTTGTTTCTCTATGCCACATTCTATTTATTCACCAAGCTGGAGATGACAAAACTTGTTTCTAGAATTTCATATTTTGGCTACATGCCCATCATGTCATACTCACTTGTTGTTCTGACCGGTACAATAGATTCCTATGCATGCCTTTGGTTTGTGCGGACAATGTACTTATCAGTGAAGATTGACTGAGGCTCTGCATGCAGCTACCATTTTTCAGAGGGGCCGTTTAAATTTCAAGATTTGGACATAATCTGATCATGGTTCAGCCTTCTACAAGAATATACTTGCACACTCATACCAAGGCTGAGGGCACTAAGAAAAGCAGCAGAAATGGAGGGTGTCTTGGCAAATGATTCTGCATATCTAAAGGAGACTGAAAATTTTGAAGCTTCCGAGACAAAGGATGTATTAACAAACAGCATTGCAGAGCAAGTAGATTTTCAGAGAAGAGGAAAAAGCAGTTTCAAATTTGAATGATGTAGTGTCCGAGTCCAATCCATCTGGTGAAACTATCAGTGTACATGTGAATGTAAGCCTTCAACAAGCCACCAAAACAGGACAAGTTGAGACAATACCGCAGGCAAAATCAGTGAAATTGGGTCTACAGGAAGCTAGCAGACTGTTTCTACAGGAAGACAGAGTCTGTTTCTACAGGAAGACAGAACAGTTTCTACAGGAAAGTTTGAAAAGAGGGAAGCCAAAGGAGAAATCGGCCGAGATGCTAGCCAAGGACGTCACCAGGGCCATCAAAGACAAGGGGAGAGATTTGGTTGCTCAGAGGATGAGCAACACTTTCAGTAGGGGGGTGATGATGAGCCCCAAAAATGCACAATTATTTGGGCTCATTCAACCTCCTCATTTGGCTTAGTCCACCATTCTCATTTGTTTATTGCATGTTTTTGATTATTTTTATGTTAATAGAGTGAATTTGGTTAGTCATTATGCCAACAAGTCTAATGGGTGCTTTGTGTAGCCTTGTTGGTCAACTTGGAGACAAAATGGAAGGTCTTAATGTGCACTTGGCAGCCAAATTCGTGGGAGAACAAGCTAGAGGATTTGTAGGAAGGTGTCCCCCTCATTCATGGGCCCTTACCTCGAATTCTCCACCATCAGCTCGGACTTCAAGGGCCACCGAATCAATCAGCTCAAGGGCAGCCAAGCAAGTCAAGTTGGACTGTTGTTAACTCCAAGTCTTGGGCAGCCAAGTCCCTAACTTTTAGGAGGACTGTTGGGTCCTCAAATTGTATAAATAAGAAGGCTTGGGGCCTCATTTTGGGTTAGCTAGTTGGTAGTCATTTTTGTAGCTAGTTAGTCATTTTGTTTTAGCCATTAGTTAGCTAGCTTGTAGTTCGATTTTTAGGCCATGGATTAGCTTTGCTTTCAGCTCATGTTCAAGTTCTCCTTGTGGATAGTTTTGATGTACTTTTCATTTCTTGATTAATAAAGATGGATCCAGCTTTGCACCAGCTCTAAATCGTTCTTGGGAGGCTGTAGTTCTTGGGGTTGGGCCCATCTCAAGCGCCCAGTACCTCCCTTGTTTATATTTATGTGTTTTGCTGCGTTCTTGAAATAAAATCTGCTATCTAGATTTAGATCTTTCTTTGTTATTTAGATTTCTTTTGATGGTTCAAGTAGCTTTTCATGTTTATAATAGATTGGTAGGAGTTTGTTATGCATTTAGATCTGTTGGCATGTTCTTGCTCACGTGATGTATATGGTTCTCTTTCCAAACAAAGCTGTTGTTTATTCATTTCATTGATAGTTGGCTTGAGTTAGCTAGGACTTGGTTGTTTGCAAGAATTCCTTGATTTGTTTGAATGAGCATTTTGCAGGGCATCTCTATCATCTTCTTCACCTCCTCGTTCATTTGAGCCTCGTTCAGATCAGCTCCTCCATCACCAAGTCTGTTCCCTCATCTCCCATCTTCTCTTTTGCCAAGTAACCTTACCTTCTTCCCCATTGTTGTCTCGACTACCTCAAAGCCAAATCAGCCTTCCACATATCATCTCATCACTCCATCCATCAGTTCCTAGGTCACTTCAGACCCCCATCCTACCTCCATAACCATCCATGCATCTTCCATCAACCATCCATCCTCAAAAATCCAATTCGTAAACATCCTGTAGAAGAATTACAGAACATCCTGTAGAAGACCTACAGGACTTTCCTGTAGAAACCCCTGCAGACTTCCTGTAGAAGTTCATAAACACGGTTGCATGTCATCCAAACTTTGTGAAACTCTCAGAGAGAATGTCAGGTATCCCTTAGACCCTCTCTGTACCATCCCAGCCTTTCCCAAAGCATTTCATCCCTTGATCCATCCCTGCACAGTGGAAAACTAGTTAGAAGCACATGCATGACAATTCTTATAACTTAAAGAGAAAATAGAAAAACATGTTTTTTAAGATGCAAGTAGATTAGATTCATGCATTTTCACTTATTAGAAGTAATGGAATCATTGGTAGAAGTTTCCTTCACAGTCTTTGCATCATAGAGGTTAGACTAGTTGAATTAGGGTTTCCTAGGGTTTCCATGTTTCGATTTGCTTTCAGTTCATTTTTGCCAAGTAGATTAGTCTTCTTTGAGCTAGCTTTCGTCCATCATTGATAAAGCTTCTTCTGTGAGCCTATAGAAGTTGGCTTGAGCCCTAGCGGACTTGTGCCAGCTGACCAAGTGACAGCTGCGACAAGAGCTAGTACTTGTGCATACAGCACCGTCGCTTCCAAGTTTGTACGAACTACCGGGTTGATAAAATTAAGAGACAGGAAGCCCCAGGAGTTGTAGCATTATTGCTACAATACTGGGGCTCACCAGCTGGGTCTGGTGAAGGGTGTATCCATTGCGATCATCAGTTGTGGAAAGTGATAAATCTCCTGAAATTCCTTCGCCCTGAAGGTAGCAAGTTGTGTTCCACTGACACTACTCAACACCATTGTCTTTGGATCAGTATACGAGAAAATCCAATGGATCATGTCCACGCACGAAAACACGAGATGCGTGCATGCAATCCAGTACAAGCTAGACTTGTGAATATTGACATAGACCCTACGATCTTCCATATTTTCCTCAAATGTGCCTGAAAATGTGTCATTGATGTCCTACCATTTCATTTTGATATTCTTGTCTATGAACAACTTAGTGTCTTCATAGATAGGCAAGCTCATAGACACTTGCTCAAATGCATCTCCAGTTGCACTCTCAACGGTATCCTTTGACCCTGATCTCTTAGAGGCCATTGTACCTATACTATTGAGAGATGGATGAACACTTGCGATACCTGTAGACATAGCAACACTCATGGCAAGCAATCTATCAGTTGAAAATTAAAAGCAACTTGAGGACTGACATGCAACACACCTAGGTGACTGACTGGGAAGATTGCGAAATTTCACCGAGAGGTCGGGAGACTGAATGTCAAAACTATGCAAAGCATAGTTTAGACTGTCAGCAGGTTGAATGACTATTGAAACTGTGTAATGCACAGTCCAACCTAGCTTGTTGAGGACTGAAACTGCACAATGCACAGTTTCAGTCAGCTATGACTGCAACCAGCAAATTGCATTTGTGCAATTTCTGGGGCCAACAATGCACCACCTCTCAGAATTGCATATATCAAGTCTAAAGGCCAATGTTGGGCTAGTTTTGCACAATTTATAGCAGGAAGGCAAAGCCTTTACTCCCAAAAATGTGCATTGCAAGTCGAGCAAGGCAAGGTCCGGGCCAAGGCAGCCCAAACCTGTCGATGGGCGATTGAAAACATGAAAAGTTTGAATGCATGGCAAAGCTGATTGAAAACATGAGTGAATGATCATGCATGCAAATAGTGAGTGCGTGATTCAGAAAATAGGTAAACAATCGAGTGTGTGAAGCGAGTCACCACAACGGCAACCATCAGTGCAGAAACAGTGCCATGCATGCGACAGCAATGAGATGCAATGAAAAACTTGAAATGGTGCTTCTACAAGCTAACATGTATTAAAACAACAGAAAGCATTCAACAAAACCAAGAAAACAACACTCACACAAACTGAAATATAAAAACGACCGAGAAGAAGCAAAAGACATGAAAAGCAGACTTATCGAGAAAAAGATGAGTTGAATATGCCGAATTCTCCTAGATGCGATGGTGAGATGTCAGAGCTCCAAGATCGATGTGAAGAATGAGCTCTAAAGTGTCAAATAAATAAGTTTGATAAGATCAAGGCTTATGACGCGCATGTTACAAATCTAGGAAAAAATGACACTTAGTTGGAGGTTTCTAAAATGGCTTTTGCATGTAACCTCCAGCTGCTAAAAATGGATCCCTAAAATCTAGGGATGTTTTTTTTCTTTTTTGATTTTTTTCTTTTTTCGGGAAAAGCAACTCATGCATGCAAATCAAGATTTCTCAGTCGTAGAGGGGACCGTCAACTTGGGAGAGCATGCAACAGTCTACAAGCCTGGGAATGAATTTTGTGCAGTTTCTGGGTTGAGCAAGTCTAGATGTCCCTCAAGCATTGTGCAATTTTTAGACTGAAGCCCTGGTTGTCAGTCAGAATTGTGAAATTTTTGAGAGGATGCCCAGTGTTGGGCTGCATTGCGTAGTTTCCAGAGGGAAGGCTACCTAGTTTTTTTGCGCATTTCTGGAAAGTAGCAAGTATCTCAAATGGACTGCGCAATTTCCAAAGGGAAGGATAGTTCCTATCCAGAATTGTGCAATTTTCCAAGTGACCATAACAACTAGAAATTGACAAAGTTCTAAAATTTCAACTTTGGCAAACAAGTTAGAAAACACAGGCTAGTAAGCCATTGAAACTCAATTGAAGCATATGTACTTAGATAGTGCAAGACATGTTGCTAAGGATGGTTGGTAGGGGGCTCCAAAACGAAGCTAAGGCAAAATTTTGGAGGGTGGTTGTAGCCGCTGCAACACTTCATTAATTCATCTAGAGCACTAATTATCTCTCCTTCAAGGTCAACTTCCCCTTCAACATATTCCTCGAGATCTGAATTATCTTTGTAGTTATATCCAGTTTCTATTTCTATGAGAAAGCATTTATGTATCTCTTCATCGAATGTTTTTTCATTGGTTTCTTCTCATGAGAAGTTGTCTTCTTTGGAATAGAAGTTTTTCTTCTTCTAAGACTTTCTTTTCTTGTATTTATGAGATCTAATTCTATTCTTATATTGTCTTTCCTTTTCATGATATTCTACATTAGGATAGGGACATTGAGAAGCACAATAGCCAATTATACCACAAACAAAACATTTAAGAGGTAACTTACCTTTATACTTTCCAAATCCCCTTTCCACCTTCCTCATGAATTCAATGACCTCTATATATGACTCATGGCTATAGCAATCTTGATGTTGTTTTGTTTACTTTGTGACTTTGAAGGCAGTGTCCTTTGGTCCTAACCTCTCTTTTCCAATTCTCATTTCATATTCTATGAGAATCTCATTTCATATTCTATGAGAATTCCATGTATTTCTTCCATATTTAAGATGTCTAGCTCCTTCATTGCCTCAGTGGTTAAAATATTAGCATTGAATCTCATGGGAAGAAATTTCAATACTTTATGATCAACAATTTCTTCATCAACCCTTTCATCAAGAGCTTTAATGGTGTTTACAACTTCATCAACTCTAAGAAAGAATCTTGTAAACATTGCATCTTCATTCATCTTTAGACTTTCAAAACTCATTCTATGTGTTTTAATTCTAGCTTTATTGGGCCTTAACGACTCCTTCGTAGCTACTTGGAGATTATCCTAGATCTCTTTAGTAGATTTACAATGCATTACCTTAACAAATTCAAATTCAACAAGACCACACAAAATTGCATTCTTTTCCTTTGCATTGTTTGTAAAGGCCCTTCTTCCATGTGGATTTGTTGGAGTCTTGGAGTTATGTGTACATTTTTAAAAAACATCCAAATGTCAACATCAAGAGAAAATAAATAAGAACTCACTCTTACCTTCAAGAAAATATAATTGGTCCCATCAAATACATGATATTTTTTTGCAAGGGATCCATCTTGACTGGATTTTTATTCCCTTTAGATCTACCCTCCAACCGCGTTAGATTGTTCCTAAAGGAACTTTCTCTAATACCAATTGTTAGATTAACAATTATACTGAGAGCGAGGGTGAATCAATATAATACAATTTTACACTATTTAAAACAAATAATACACTAGTCATATGAGAGGATTGAACATAGGATATAGGTGGAAACCCATTTGGGAGAAAACCACAAAACCTCTTTTAATTATTTGATTGAAGCAAGAACTAACCTACAAGAGACACCAATCCTCTCATATTTGCAAGCCACAACTTGTAAGCGACACCAATCCTCTCATATTTACAAGCACCAACTTGAAGGAGACATTAATCCCCTTTGGATCTACTCATCCTATTTATTTTACCTTCTTGACCTTTGTTTCATCACATTTTCATACTGGATACAAAAGAACTCTTCTAAAAATTCTTATTCTTCAACAATCTTTAATCCAGATCTCCTTTCTTCTTTTCTTTCTCTACAGAAGCCTTGTCTTTTTGGTTCACTAGTAGTCTTATATGATCCTACATAGCACAACACTTTATTCTACACTCTCTTTATTGGCTCAAATATGCAGCTTCTCTTTTGGACACACTCTATTTATGTGTGGTTTCTCAAATATACCAACACACTCTCTATGTGCTTTCTATTTTATCTCTTACTAGAATACATCTTTATAGGTCTCCTCTGTTCTCACATAGTTTACACATTAACTTCACACCTCTCCACGCAGTTATGCTCTTTGTACACATGTCCTCACCTCACTCATACTCTCTAATGGCATATATGATTTATCATCTTCTTTGATCACCATTGCACTTCTCTTACCAATTATTCATGTGTGTGTGTGACTTGAGAACATTTTAGCCAATTTTCTTAGCATATTTCTTTACCCATGTGTCTTATTTTCTTTCAGCTCCATTTGTACATGACCATGTGTTATCACCATCATCTTAAGTGTTAAATTTAATAGATTTGGAGTTCAGGTCATTTGTTATGAGAATACTTTGTACACGATCTGATCATTGAATGCCCAAATTTCCTTTTATTTTGAATTTGAGCTATGAGCGCTAAATTTCATCCTCTTGTGACTCAGAGTTGGGACCACAGTCTTAAATTATTCCAATGAATCCAGATTCCAAGTATTTGTTAATCAAACACACTACATACAAAAGAAAATCACTAGATGCCCGAATTCCCTTTTATATCATTTGGCAACAAGTGTTAAGCACTTATCCCCTCATGACCTGAGGTTGGGACCTTGGTCTTAACTCACCTCTCTAATGTATCCAAAGCCTGGGCTATTTTATAATTAACACATTTGATTCATATCCTGATTACTAGATGCTTGAATGACCTTTTATTTCCTCTATGGAGAAACTCGACCACCAAAATATTGACCATATCCTTTGCTTCACTTGAATCCGAAGTCTGGGATATTTTCTAATGACCACACTTGGTTCACACATTGATTACTATATTCCCATATGAATTTTCATCTACATTTTAATGTGGAACCTTGAACCAAATGGAACTTTGCTTTAATTGTTTCCACTGAATCCAAAATCTAGGTCGAACAACTAAACACTTTACCTCAGTACACTCCCAAATGGATGGATAGTCAAATTAATTAAAAACCTTTTAGCTTTGAAACAGGACCCATAATTTTCCATGTCATTTTCCATATCACCTGCCACTTCACTTGACAAGTTACCTTTTGCATCTAACCCAAGTCTGCCATGTGTCTTCATGTTGACCAATACCTGCCATGTGTCACTTATGAATCGTCTAGTTGGTTAGCCAAAATGCCATTTCTACCTACCACGTGCCATAATTTATTGTTATCACATCATCACCTCTTTTTCCTATTTTCTATATCACTAAGAATTTTCATAATGCTACATGTCTGCTACCTGAGGTCCATTCACTAGCTAGGAAAAAAATTCAAATTTGGGTATTTTGTTAAGATGTTACTTTGGTGAACCATTGGATTCCTGAATGAGAAAAAATGAATCTAATTGAATCTAATATCCATTTCACTAGATGAAGTGTTAACTTTGTGGACCCCCAAATGGTTATATGCTTGGATACACATGAAATCCTAATTTTAGCTAAGTGCACAAATCGCTAAAAATATCCAGTAATCATGGTTTGATTAGTGTTAATGATGGTTTAGCAACCTATATTAAGAAAGGACAAGTTTGTAGAAAAAAACCAAATTTCATCTAGTTGGCTAGCCAAAAAAGTCATTTTTGCATGCCACATGTCATACTTTGTTGTTGTCCCATTATCACCTCTATCACATATCTTCCATGTCACTACCAACTATCATAATGCACCCTATCCATTACTTGGGGTCTATCCACTGGCCAGGAGAAAAATTTAGAATATGGGTACTTTGTTAAGATGTTACTTTGATGCACCATTGGATGGTCAGATGCCCAAATGAGAAAAAATGAACTAGATTGAATTCAGTATCCACTTAACCTGACGAAAATAAAACTTTGTGCACACTTGGATGGTCGAACGCTTAGATTCCTAGATACACATAAAATTTGAATTTTAGCAAAGTGCACAACTTTTTAAATAGGTCCACTAATCATAGTTTGATTAGTGTTAATATTGGTTTAGCTGTCTATATTAATAAAGGCCAAGCTCATGGGAAAATTGCAAATTTCGTGCATCTACAATTAGACAACAATAATACTAAACACAGAAATCTTCAAATAGATTTCATTCATGACCTTTGTTGAGAACTCCCCCTAACTTTGGCAGTCATGAGTCCATTGGGAACTCCCCCTAAACTTGACATCAATGAAAACACATTCAACATAACCCCCATCCCAAGTAATTGTTGGCAAAAAAATCTGCAGTGATAGTGACCCAGGTTTGGCCTGAGTTTCCAACATAAGAGGTTGTCGTAGTCTACATTTTTTTCAGCATTTTCACTCCCTTTTTACAAAGGAGTGTCTCACCTTAGGCAAGCCAGAACCATTAAAATGATTAAGGGATCTAGATTAGTATCAAAACAATGTTTGCGCCATTAACATTTTATAATCCACGCAATTATGCTATCACTGAGACATGAATCATCGCAAACTAACCAGATACATCATTCATATAAAAGAAACATAAAATTTTAAAAAGCGGCTATGCATTCATTAGATCAACAACACAAGAATTCCCAAAACTTACTTTGCATTAAGATCACTATCCATTACATCATAAATCAACTAGATTTGCAGAACTTTATCAAAGCAAGCGTTACATCAAATTTTACAACACATAGATTAGAACTTTTGCATAGATACAGAGTTCTGTGGCAGCTACTAACAAGAAAAACATAAAATAGAGGCCCGGTATATGGAAAAATCTCCTCGATTCATCCCTCTATAATTTCCTTTATAGGCTTGCTCACTTGATCTGGTCCTCGCGGAGGTTTCTTGATCCCACCTTTGATTTGGTCTTCTTTGACAAAATCCTAGAGTTGTTTCCATTTCTCTTGTTGATCCTTTCAAAATTAACTCCACTATCATTTTTTCAGGGGTACGCTTCCATGCTTTCCAGCTATGCAGGTCCCAATGTTTCAGTTCTCTATCGCGTTTAAACTTCCAGTAACCTGCTTTCGATATATTTATCCCTTTATCTTCTGCAATTGTTGTTCATCATATTTTTTCCAAAAACAAAGGACCCAACAAACCCTAACCACAATCTATTGACTCACCCTCGAGTCAATGTACCATTGGTGCATGTGGCTCTTGATCTGATCGTATTTCTTTATTTGTATTTTTTCTCCTCTAAACGAGAAACCCAATTCTGGAATGGTCTTTGCGACATTATCTTTGAAACTAGTGTAATCGGACATAGCAACATTCCATGTATATAATATTGTTGAAACTTGTCCCACAAATTGTGTAGCTACCTCAGCAATAAACTTAGTGGTTCGGGACTGAATGAGCTTCTGAAATTGTTCGTCAACACTGGTAGTGAGAGCTCTCAAAGTGATGAAGTGGTGTTGCACTTCTAGATGAAGGTCATGGAGCATTCGTTTGGTGGCCTGCAAGGCATCCTCTATTTAATTAACCTTAGCATAAAGAATATATGCATGGGCCAAGAGTTTTTTCTTCTGCTTTAAGTCTTAAGTGCTCATAGCCTGTGCGAATAGTTGTTTGGCATTCTCCCAGAGTGGATAGACAAGCTGATTTTTTTTGGCAAGAACGTCGCTTCAATCAAAGACCTGACTAAAAATATCTTGAGAGTCATGCATAAGTTGGGTAAGAGTCCCTTTGACTACCAATGCAGCAGTGATTTGCTAAGAAACCTACTTGCGCTACTGGGAAGATGGATTTGGGACTAATTGTGAAATTCTACTCCCCGTAGCCTACAATTCTTGATTTTGCACAACTAATTTTAAACAAGTCACTTCAAAAAACTCACAACATTTGGCAAGGGAATAGATGGCAAGGGAATAGATGGCAAGGTCATTAGGTTATTTATCAACAAAGGGAGCAACAGTCATCCACATAGACTGAAATTTGGCACTTAAGTCTGATAATTGTTGCTCTAGTTGGGCTTTATCCATGCGGAGTTGATCACGCTTTCTTATAACCAAGGAAAGTTGTTGTTGATGTTGATCACATGTCGTGGAAAGATATGTACATTGAGATTCGATATGGACTAGGTGATCTTCAATTTGTGTGGCAGAGGCATGAATAAACTGAAATAGTTGTTGGCTAGGCCATGCACTAAGCGCATTTGCCAATAGTGTATATGATAATGGAAATATAGCTTGCAGTGGTTGGTTGTTGGCAACTGACTTCTTGAATTGGCCCTAGGGAGAATATTCTCACTCCTAGTCATGCTCCTTGGAGATGTCCTGATGAAGATTTAATAAAACTGGGGATGGAAGAAAAGGTATGATATCATGTTGTTGTGCAGGGAGAGAAAAGACTCATCGACAATGATCGGGATCAATGATAAAAGTAGAAATTTATTCTGCAGAGAGAGATGAACTAGGTGGGGTAGAAGGGGCAGTCTAAATAGGAACAGTCCTCTCAAATACTAGTGGAAATGGAGACAAAGGAGCGATAGTGGATGGAAGCAAAATGGTAAACATGATAACGACATGATCAGTATCCATGCCAGTAGGTTCATCAAACCCTGCAACAGAATCGGGTCGGCCAGAGATGATTTCCTCATAATTCCTTGATGAAGAATTAGAGGTGGAGTGTGGAGAAGGGGGATGCTCTTCAGAGATAGGCACAACAGGCACGGCAGTGGCAGCACGTTCATCGGTAAGATCAATGATGTTAGATGAAGTCGACGTAGGATTGTGATAGATCTAGCGAGGGAAAAATGACGTGGTGGTGGTGGTAGTTGGCAGGAGAGTGGAAGCAATAGTTGGATGTGAAACAGACATAGGTGGAATAGAGTGAAAAATTGTAGCTTGATGGACAAAAGAACCTACCTCTTGTTGAAAAATGTAGCAAGAAAATTTCAATTTGATTTTGCCTTGATTAAATTCAGAAAATTCGAATTTCCACATCAGGAGACAACTTGGATGATGTTAAATTGTGTGACATGGCTTGTGTCACCCAGTTTATCATCAAATTTGAGTTGGAGGAGTTAGAGTTCAGTTCTGCATGTGTGATTACTAATTTGTAGAAATCAAGATCAGTTATCTTAATTTGTTTTCAGTTAAACTAGTTCCAACTTTTGAAGGAAATAGTGGAAGGTAAGTTAAGCAGTGGGACTTCAGCCAAACTTAGTGATCATCCAGTTAACTGATCAATCTGCCCAAAATATCTAGTGCATGCATAGAATTCGATTTACCCAGTTGAGGTGGAGATTCCATGGCAATGTAACATCAATTGTAGATTATTCTTGAGTGTATAGGTGTTGCATGCAGTCACATGATTAGCCTAAATAATTGTGCAATTCAATTAGAGGAATTTCCTAAATAATAGGGGCTAATTCCTAAAGAAACAATGCAAGGAAATAGGAGCTCAAGCCAACGTAAAATTTGACTAAGTCTCGGTCATATGCCTTTAGTGAGCAGAGAGATAGGTTGTGCACTTGCAGGGTGAGATCAGTTGATCAAAGCAATTGTAATACATCTCTATTTATTTGATTAATGCAAGCAAGCATTAGGATTTTTAGTAGATTTATTTCCCCAAATAAAAATACTTGTTGCATGTGTGTTATTTCTTCTTGCATGTCTGATATTTTTGTTCTAAATTGTGAATTAATGTCCACGGAGCAGTAGAGTAGGTTCGTGTCTTGTGATTTTGATTAAAACTTCATGAGAAATCGCAAATCTACAACCTAATTTCTACATGGTATCAGAGTTGGATTTACATTAGAGCAAGAAATTCGAAGTTGTTTTTAAAATGTTTGAATTTGAAAATCAGTGTAGCATGATTTCTTTAGAGCTAAGAATATGGCCTTCAATCGACCAAGGCTAGAGTATGCCTTGAAAGGCACCTCTAATTTTGTTGCATGGAAGGATCACATGGAGGCGATATTGGATGACAATGGATTGCTAGAATACATCAAGTTAGATGTTGCAAAACCACAAGCATATGGTGCAAAAAACCTTTCTCAGTGGAAGAAAGTTGTAGCCAAGGCGAGGAGAATAATCTTGGAGGGAGTACGAGATCATATTGTCTTGAATCTCCATGGAAAATAAACTTCCTTCGTGATGTGGAAAGAACTAACTGAATTGTTCAAGAATAGTAGTGACCATAGGAAGCTAGCACTCAAGGATTAACTTTGAAGTATCAAGATGCAAAAGAATGACACAATTCCACAGTATATGTGCAAGTTTACACAGTGTCGTGATGAACTTCACGGGATCGGTTTTAATGTCCCTGAAGAAGACTTGGTAAGCCTAAACCTTCTGGACCTTCCCAAGAGTTGGCATAACTATCAAGATTCAGTGAACAAGAGGGAGAAACTATCAAATTGGGAGTGATTATGGTTTGATTTGGTAAATAATGAAATAAGGTGGAATACTAGAGGCAAAACTTTATCCAAGGGCAAGGATGAAGAAAAAATTGCATTGGTTGGAAAGGCAAAAAAGGGAAAAGGGAAGAAATCCCAATTCAAACCAAAGTCCAGTGAAGAGGGAAAGAAGAAAGACTTGTAAAAAATTAAATGCTTCCATTGTCATGAATTCAAGCATTATGCCATGAAGTGTCCACACAAGAAGGTAAGCTAGAAGACCTTAGGAGGAGGAGTAGGTGAAGCTTTGGCTTAACAGTTTGAGCTTGACTTTATCCTCATTACATGCATGTCCAGCATAGTGATGGGGAGTGTGTGGTACTTGGACTGGGGTTCATCATTACACATGATGGAGAATAAAGACTTTTTTCAGTGACTTGGAAGAAAAATATTTATAGATGCACATTAATATGGGAGACGATGGAAGGTATAGTGTGACCAGGATTGGTACAGCCACATTTCAGAGGGAGTCAAGCTCCCCCCTCATTCTCAATGATGTCATGTTTGTTCCAGGCCTAAAGAAAAATATCGTCTTTGTTGCAGTTTTGGAAGACCGTCGTTATGATGTGATCTTTAGAAAAGGAAAGGAATTCCTAAGACATGTAGCCATGGGATAGATGAAGTAGATCGAGGTTTGTGTGGAGAACATATACAAGTTATATGTGGAGGATTGTGTTGCATTGAGCACAAATGTGGAGAAGGTGCAAAGTCACGATGACGGTGACCTTTGGCATAGAATACTTGGCCATTTGCATTATGGTCCTTTGAAGATCATGCAGCAAATGACCATAGGCCTCCCCAAAGGAGCACTTGAGAAGTAGGATGTATGCAAAGGATGTACTTTAGGGAAGTGAACAAAATCCACATTTTGTGATCCAGACAACAGAGAACATGCAGTCTTGGAAAGGATCCACTCTAATGTCTTTAGACCTTTCTCGACAACCTCCACTACCATGCACAAATATTTTGTCATTTTTATTGATGACTTCTCACGGAAGTGCGTTCTCTTCTTCATGAGGAATAAATATGAGACATTCTCCAACTTTGTAGGCACTATTTGAGAAAGAAACAAACAAGAAGGTGAAGGCTCTCAGGAGAAATAGTGGAGGTGAGTACATGTCGAATGAATTTAAAAAAAATTGTGCAAAAGAAGGCATTCAACGAGAGTTGATAGCACCCCACAACCCACAACAGAATGGGGTGGTTGAAAAGAAGAATTGTAGCATTGTGGGAACAACGAGGGCGATGGTGTGTGATCAAGGCCTACCTCTACATTTATGGATCGAGGCATGCAACACAGCAGTCTATTTGAAAACTAGACTCCTCATCGGATTCTGGGAATGTTTACAATGGAGGAGGTTTTCTCAAGGAGAAAGCTAGATGTGTCGCACTTCAGGATTTTTGGAGCCTTTGTTTACTACCATGTCTCTAAAGAATTAAGGAAGAAGCTAGATTTGATAGCATAATTGGGGGCATTTGTGGGTTACACATAAAATCCCCACAACTACCTTATGTATTTTCCATCCCTCAGAATGACATTTGTGTGAAGGGGTGTAAAATTTTATGAAGATAAAGCAATGTAGTGCTCTCTTGAGAGGGATCTTCAAATCCCACCAGAAGAAGAGCTTTTTGCTCCAAAGAAGGAGCCTCTAGAAGTTTTGGAGCAGCCACAAATTGAGGAGTAGAGAGTGGAGACAGCCACTCAAGAAGAACCATCTAGGGAAGGCAGGAAAAGGACCAAGGAAGCTAAGAAGCTTGTGCATGATGCAAGGGAGAATGTGGGTGCTCCCTCAAATCAGTGCAAGCAGAGAAGGTCACCAGATTGGTACACTGGCTACATGGCTCTAATGACTGAGCTTGTAGAGACTAAGCCATCCTAAGCAGTAGAGAAACGTGTATGGGTTGATGCACTGGTGGAGGAATATGAATCCATTGTAAATAATAGTGTTTGGGAAGTGGTCCCAAGACCAACAGACAAATCAGTTGTGGGTTCGAGATGGATCTTTGAGGTAAAGCATGCAACAGACAGAATCATAAAAAGTATAATGCCAGATTTGTGGCTAAAGGGTACTCTCAAGTTGAGGGGATGGACTATGAGGATACCTTTGCTCCTATAGCAAGGTACTCATCCATTAGATCAATTCTTTATTGGTTTCATTGATGGGGTGGAAGATCCAATAGATGGATGTAAAAACAGCATTCCTCAATGGATTTATTGAGGAGGAGGTGTATATCGAGCAACTAGAAGGCTTCGAGACTTTTGATCAAGAGTCTCATGTGTTCCAACTCAAGCGATTATTGTACAGTCGCAATCAAGCACCCCATGCTTGGTACACTAGGATCGATAAGTATCTCACCAGTTTGGGCTTCACCAAAAGTGAAGCAGATGCAAACCTCTATCATATCTTGGTAGAAGGTAAATTTTTTATTATTATCTTATATGTTGATGACTTGATTTTAACTAGTGATGAGCAGTTGATAAGATCTTGTAAGGAGGACCTTACAAGAGAGTTTGGAATGAAGGACATGGGTTTCATGCACTACTGTCTCGGATTAGAAGTATGGAAAGGTGATGGGCCCTCAACTCGAGCTCTGTAATTTTAAGGCTCAGTTCAAACTAAACCTTAGCCAGCTCTGTTCTCGCTTCGCGCACTCCAGCAGCGAGCTTCCAAAATCTCACATCCACTGGTGCATCTTCAGGAATATCCAGTTCTAGAACAATCTTGCATGCCTCAACCACCACCTTGGTCGTGTTCTCATTCTTTTCCGTGATGGCCTTAAGAAGATCAATGGTAGAATTCTTATGTACGGCTGTTTGTGCATTGTTCACCTTCTGCTCACTAATAACGTTTAAGGCGCGTTGTTCTCGAGCCCAAAGTTCCACGATCACACCATCTTGCAAGGTGTGAAGGGCTTCACTTGGAAGCACGGCCAAATTTAGCCCAACCCTCTTGAGGGTGCTGATAGTGGCCCTGTCAACTTCTGCTTCTATAGTCAGCGCTGCATCCAACAACACTATGGCCTTGGGATCCAGTGTACGCACCATTTCTATTGCCTCTAAGGTTCCAGGCACCAAACTAGTTGATGTCGCACTGCTTCACCCCACATTGGTCTGTACCTATGACGCCTAGATCTCCAACTCGCACAGACCCATTTGATTGGCACCCAAGGCATGTTTTTGTGTTGCTCGAACTGTTACAGCAGTTTCACAGTCGCATCCCTCACCATATCGCCAATGTCATTCAAATCACCTTCTGTCAAGGTGATTTGGTCAAGGGACGTTTTGTTGGCCTTAGACTTCTTTTGCGGCCTTACTTTATCCTGCTCCCTGTTTCGCTTAATCTGGAATGGAGTAGTCTCCAGGTCTGCTCCTCCCTGTTTGGATCGCTTCTCTTCCTCTTCTGTCTCCAGGGAAGGAGATTTTTGACTCCTGTCAGAGTCATGGTCTTCCTCTTCTTCCTGCCCTTCTGTCTGCTTTTTGAAAGCACGCTCCGATTTGGCTTTTTCCTCAACCTCTTTCTTCCTCTTTTCGGGCAACTGTTCCATTTTTAGTCTAGCCTCTTCCTTCTTACACTTCGTTGTAGACTTGCTAGACCCAGCTGTCAAGTCTAAGGCCATGCGCCACTCTACTGGCCAGCGGTCGAGGACCATCGTGATTGCATCGTCTATGGCCAGGTATGGAAGGTCATACCACTTTTGATCAGGGTCCTTCCACGCTCACATGGAGACACAGTGGAAGTTTGCCTTGAACTCCACATACCTTGCCAACTGTTCAAAGACAGTCGGTGATAACCGCAGTTTGCGGTTGATGGCCATGTTGATACTCATCTCCATCATGATCCAAAATATCTTGTTATCCTTGACCCTTTGGAGGTCCTTGGTGACCTAGAGCAAAAAAAACTTTGTTACTTCCAATAAATCCTACACGACTGAAGGAAACTGACTATCCTCTAGTAACTCCCATGTGACCAGTACTATGGATAGTTGCAGCCATGCATAGTGAAAAGTTTTTCTCTAATACTATGCCTATCTACAGTTTGCAAGGAACTCGTTGTAGATGTAGCATGCCCAGTTGAATTGTACGCCCTCCGCATGTTAGGCCTCTAATGATATGAATGGTGTCAGCACTTCATCTACGCGACACTTCCTCATAATTTTCCCAGCCAAGATTTGGGTGCCTACTTTGACCGCAACGTCAGTTATACTAGAAATGGAATAGCCACACGGCTTTTTGGAAAAATTAAATTTGTCCTTCATTCGCTCAGCGAGGTCCTGTTCACCTGTCTTTCCACCAAATGCCATGGCCAAATTTAATCCTAAATGTGGCAGCCGAGTGATCCTATGGATCAGTATGTCAGTGATCAGTATTGGTTCTTCTAACCACAGGCACCCATCGTGCACCAAGCATAGCAGTTGTTTGATCACTATCATGGTTATGGGCACGTGGTTGTAATGCGGCACCCATAGCATGTTTAACAGTCCTACCTTGTCCACCCCTTTTATCCACTTCCTTGGCTCCAACGCGGTCACACCAAAGTCCTTATAGAAGACACAGTGCCTGAATTGATTGGTTGCTAAGTGGGGAAAGTGATCAGTATTGGCCAAAATCCAATCCTCCAGGTTTAAATGGGGGACACATGCTAGGTGCAGTCCTTCAAATGTGATCTTGTCCAATAGCAATGGTGTATGCAATGTGACTTTTCTCTCATAAATTTCCTTTGGGACCTTTGCCTTGCCTCGGCGCGGAGGAATGTATTCGGGTAGTTTAGAGATAGGGTCGGACCCTTCAACGTCAACATCCTCTACCCCCATGTCAATGTATTCCCCACCCATATTGATATCTTCAATGTCTTCTTCAGGTTCCAGGTCAACTACCTTGCCCTTCTCCTACGCGGTGGGCTTTTCCTTCTGCGGGTGTTTTCTGGGTGACACGCACACTGACGGTGTCACTTTCTACTTATCTTCCTTCATTTTCGAACCCTCTTTGGTCAGTGTAGGCCTCAGCCTAGGTGACCTCGGCGATATGGGTACCTCTACAGGTAATTCGACGCTTGTTATCTCTGGGGCAACTTCCTCAGCTACCATTGCTACCTCCGGGGCAACACCCTCAGCTGCCATTACTTCTCCAACACTCATGGTTTCTATGGGCGTCGACATGATGCTAGTCAAAAACTCATGTGTTTCCTTCAGTAACCTCTCAAACACTGAACTCACTATCAAAGCTTCAAAATTGTCATGGTTCATACGTGCCTGAGAGCTCAACACCTCAATTCTCAAAATGCCAAGTGTTTTTTGCTAAGCATCCATCTGTAATTTATAGGCATTTTCGAATTCAAATCCGACCGTTCCCCCCAAAATTCATTCATAAATACTAGATTGGCGACAGATTTTCAAAGATCTTGCCCTTAAATTTTGACTTAAATTCCACCCTCCCCCCCGCTCCATTTAGTCGTTTTTCCACTGTCAAATCATGAATAGTAGTCACTTTCTAGCTACCCTACATGATCTCTCCTTTAATAGAGCAGCTCCCCACGCATTTCTGCTGACACTGTGACATTCCTTCATTCCGCGCAGTTGCCCAATCGCGTAGCTCCACAACCTGAGCAGTGTAGTTTATAGTCCCACACCTCCTTTCAGTTGCCTAGAGCACTAAGATTGTGCGTCCATCATGTATTCATCTAGCTTGATTGCCAGTGTATGGTTTCAATCGGCTACCATTCACCTTTCCTAGGAAGGCTTTTCCATTTAATTTTACCAATTGAACTACTCCACCGTCAGTAATCTCCTTGATCACATATGGCCCCAAACAATGCATCCTAAATTTTCCTGGAAAATTTATCAAAATTGTTGTCATATACCTTGAAGGTGCGCAGTTTGATGTGTTGATCGTGCCATGCCTTTTTGCACTTCTTTTGAACTTGTTGATGGAATCCAGCTAGAAATCTATCATCTTCAAGCTCTGTTAGCTACACGAGCCTCTCCTCCAGGGCTCCACGATCTGCCATTCCTATGAATTTCACTATGCACAGACTAGGTACAATGTACTCCATCGGCATCAGAACTTCTACGCCATAAACCAGCCTGAATGAAGTTTGTCCAGTCAGCTTCTTGCAATTCATTCTATAAGCCCATAGCACCGTAGGTACGCACACATCCCTATCATTTATTTGAGCATTGCAAACCTTTTTTAGCACTCTCCCCAATATTTTATTAAATGCTTCCACCGTCCCATTAGCCTGTGGATGATAAGGCATACTTTTCTGATGGTAAACCTAAAATTCTTTCATCAACGTGTTGATCATTTCTTTAATAAAATGTGTGCCAGGATCACTCATCAAAATCTTCGGACACCCAAACCTTGTTAGTACATACTCAAAGATGAACTTTGTTGTTGTTGCGTCTATACAATCCTTCACACGTTGTGCCTCTACCCATCTGGTTAAATACTCAATTGTAGTGATGATGTACCATGCACCCGTCTTCTTTCCTGGAGGCTGAATTGGTCCCACAAAGTCAATCACCCACTTTTCGAATGGTTGTAACATCACCTACAGATTCAGAGGCAGCTCATCCCTTCGTGATTTCCTGCCACTCCTTTGACACGCATCACATGCACTAAAATATGCTTTTGAATCCTTATGCAGTGTTGGTCACCACAACCCAGTGCATAGAATCTTCTGCGTTGTTGTTTTGCCCACATAATGTCCTCACACGGCTCCGCCATGAGCCTAAGCGAGGATGTTTTTTCATTCAAACTCTGGCACATAACATCACAATATTTCATTTGATCCCATTTTGTACAAGTGCCCTGCAATGATAGAAAAGTCTGCCGCACACACCACCAGTTCCTTCTTATGTTGAATTGTATATCCTTTCGAAGCCGTACCTATCATCAAGAAGTGTATAATATCTTCAAAGTGACTATCTGCAATGCACACTGTAAAAATCTGCACATCAAGTAGTCCTTCCTCCAAATTAGTAGGCTCCTCTCCTGTTTCAATGCATGATAGATGATCCGGTCCAACATTCAAGAATCTTGGTTTCACAGTAACTTCAAAATAGTATTCTTGAAACAACAACAGCCACCTGCATATCCCTCCCCCCTCAACACAGGCTTGTTCACCAAGTATTTCAATGCAGAATGGTATGTATACATCTTAAAGTGTCCACCTAGAAAGTAGTGCCTAAACTTCTCGAGCACGTATACCATAGCCAGACCTTCGTGCTCTATCGTTGAATAATTCTTCTTAGCTTTAGAGAGCTTCCTACTTGCAAATGTTATGGGGTGATCCAATTCTCCCTCACCAGCCTGTGTCATTACTGCTCCCAATGCAATACATGACGCATCCACATGAACATGAAATTCGTTCTTCCAATCTAGGAAGACTAGG
Organism: Pinus tabuliformis; assembly: GCA_031772625.1. NCBI lineage: Eukaryota > Viridiplantae > Streptophyta > Pinopsida > Pinales > Pinaceae > Pinus > Pinus tabuliformis. Next base: position 199,180,221 of record CM062815.1, on the reverse strand, counting down.
ATCTATGCGGTGGCCATCTTCTCTTTGAGCACATCCAAGATCTTCTAACATTCCTCATTCCAGCAGAATGTAGCATCCTTTTTTAACAGTTTCTCCATCGGCACAATGATCTGGGCATAGCTTTTGATAAAATTTCTATAGTACCTGGTATGCCCCAACATTGTGCACAGTTGTTTCACACTTCTTGGTGCCTCCAAATTGATTATAACCATGATCTTTGCGGGGTCTACCATCAAGCCTTGTCTGCATACCATGTGACCCAGCAAGATCCCAAAGGTAAGTAGAACAAACATTTCTTCAGATTGAGTGTGATCTGGTACCTCTGGCATGTATCTAGTATCAAGTGCAGACTTGCTACGTGGCGCTTTACCAGTCCAAACATTATCCAATCATCAAAGTATACCTCCAGAAATTTGTGAATGAAATCCTTGAACGTTGCAATGACTACGCACGAGAAGATCGTCGACGTGTTCTTCAACCCAAAAGGCATCACCGTGTATTGGAAGCATCCCCATTCAATCGCAAAGGTCATATTACTCATATCCTCTGGCGCGATCTTGATCTGATGGTACTCTGAGAACCCTTCAGTAAATGAATATGCTTCTTGGCCGCTAACATTATCCAGAACCTCAACAGTGAGCAGAGTTGGGAAGGGATCATGCACACAAGCATCATTCAACTTCCTAAGATCTACGCATATCTGTATCTCATCCTTATGTTTCTTGTCTTGAACTACCATTGGGCTTACCCAATAAAACTCCTCGATTGGTTCAATGATACCTGCTGCAAGCATTTTATCCAACTCTAAATGGACCTGTTAGAACTCCAGGAAACTCTCCGAGGTTGTAAATCGGAGATACCTAGTAACATATGATCTTTAATATTGTTCTCTGAACTATTGGAATGAATGATGGTTTGGATCAAGCCAGATAACCATTTCAACTATGTTTTTACTCAAGGCATGCATGAACACCCCCAATAACACAAGGCTTTAGACTGCTAATGCTCAATAGTTTGTAGATTTAATGAATAGATGGAGAACACTGACTAAGCCAACATATTGCATACATGAACCTATATGAATGGCTAGCTACAGGCAGTAAACGAACTTACTGACTATACTGGAAAATGCATATATAATCACACATATAAATGGCTAGCCATAGGCAACAGAGAAGCTTGCAAATCTAATGTATCAAAGCAGAGATAAGATGACAGTTATCTAGCCTTAAACACACAGAAAACCTGAACAAATTGTTTAAGTGCAAGCATAGAACAGGAGAGAAGTGGACATTAAACATGTAATAGCAAAAGAAGCTTGCATTACTAAAAATGAAGATGAGAAGCTTGAGTAGCAAAGTCTCATGAGTCTCCAGAACTTGAACCCTTGTTACATGTATTTTTCTACCTTTTATAGGCCCTTTACAATGCTCCTGAGCTTTCTAGAAGGCTCAGAGTCTTAGACTTGTCTGATCTGTCCTTAACCATTTTATTCCCTCAATAGGCAGGCATGGCTTGGAGGTTTTCCTCTTCTAACAGAGGAATGATCATATTCAGATATTTTGGGCAGCCTACTGTGATGCCTAGGAGCTCTCTCGTGCCAAAGATGCCCCATTATGTTTGTTAGGACGACTGCTACACTGGCAAGGCTGTTAATGTTCCATGATTTTGTTTGATTTGGGTTGAGGTGTGCAGTGGCCCTTCTCCTTCCCTTTTCGGGCTCTGTTTGCCAGCCGCCATCTTTCTACCAAATCCTTCTTCTGGTATGTAACATGACTGCAATACTCCTCTAAGGATGGCTTGCCGCCTGAACTAGCAATGGAGTGGCTATCGTGCCTATGAAATCCCTGTACCGGTCCCTTTCAGATGATAGCCGTGAATGTTTTTCTGTTGTTGTGGTTGTTCGGGTCATAAACAGCGAAAACGCTACAATACTGTTGACTCCTGCCCATCGTTGTCCTTTTCAGACTTCAAAGGTCCATAAACATGACCAATTCCTTTATCGAGTCTGCCCTTCATGTCGCTATCGCATGTCACACTGCCCCAAGGTTCCTTCGTATTTTGTTTATACAATGAAAATGCACCGAAAACCATTGAAAATGGCTTTAGCACGGACTTGAAATAACATGCAATAGAGTGTTATATAACTGTCAAGTCCGACTATCACGTCGCAAATATGTATGTGCCCTCTAGCCCTTGGTGAGGCACCACATGCGATCCACCGATTTGCGATCCTGCGATGCGAAGTGGGCGCTCCGATAGCAATCCTTCATCACTGATCGCAAATCACAATTGCGCTTGATCCATGTTTACCCTGTCAGCTTACCTCCGCCGATGCGATATTGTGATGCAATCTGATTGCAATCGCATATCGCTTATTGTAAAGGCCCTGCCCCTTGGCCTTCCCGATCTACGATCCATCGATTAGATCTGGGCCATTGATCGACGAGATCGAATGGCTGTCGTGCTTCCATTGTTTAAGCCAGCGCCTATGGGTTTTTTATGGTTTTGGAGTGTTTTAGGCCTCCCAATAGTGTATTTCTACCCTTACAAGGGCTCTCCTCTTGCGATGGTTTTGACTTTGAATGATCCTCAAGAGGATTTTGAAGACTTTTGGGGCATACTTGGATCCTTTTTGATCCCTTTGTCAGCGGAGCTAACACTGGCTCCTTCTGGGGATGAAAGCCTCCCTGTGAGGTTTCAAGAATCACAGATCAATGCCTTTCCTATGAAAACAAAATTAAATCTTCGCCCTAGTGTTCCATTGGGCATGGAGTCTATTTTGCAAAAGAAAGAGAAAAAATAAAAACTGGAAAAACATATTTACAATGACAAGGCTTTAAAGCCTTAAACGAAAAAAGGTTTTAAGAACCGCCCATTTACTGGGCCATCAAAAACTGCTTCTCCTCCCATGCTCTTCAGCATGAAGGTATTGTTCCCTTGGGTTTGAGAAATGATAAAAGGCCCTGTCCAGAAAGCGTCAAACTTCCCATGATTGCCTTTCTTTTCTTTTAGTGCATCCCACTTCAGAACCAAGTCTCCAGCCTGAAAATTATCTATTTTTGTCCTATTGTCAAAAGCTTCTTTGATCTTTTTCTGATGTACTGTAGCCTTTTTGTTGTAGCTCTGATACCACTTGTTATAGATCTAACCCGGAAATATAGATCTGATCTAAAAATATATGATAATGGAAATAAACCCAGAAACAATAAGAGAGAAATAGATAGAAATGATTCCTTATTGATCAAACCCTTAAGGTAGGGAAAAACCATACATTCACTCCTTAACGAAGGAGAGCACTCCACAAGCCATATGCATGTTCATACAATAATCCTTCACTATCTTTGACATGAAGTCTCTAGCCTCTATATAGGCCTCATACATACAATACCATGGGTCATTACCATGGTTCCCTCATACCATCAACTAATACCATGGGCCCATTACATTATTATTAACTACTTGTGGTCCCTTACATGACATGGGTTAACCACCTTATTTATTACTATGGCCCATCTCATTATTACATTATTACCTTGGGTACCTCCCTTGGTACCCCATATTATCCCCCCTAGGTATATAACATTCCACCCCCCTAAGCATGTTTCGTCCCTGAAACATGGGAAGAACATAAATAATAAGATCTACTCAAAAGAGTAGTCCACTGGTACCATGCACGTGCATCTAGCCATCCAAGAGAAAGGTGAACCCTCGATCTCGCTGGTGCCTCGCTCGCTTGAGATGGAAGTTGATCATGGCAGCTCTTCTGTGTTGATGTGTAGTGGGTGGATCTTCTCTCCTCGCTATCCGTCATGTGACTACTTGGTTTCCATATTGATGGTTGTCTTGCGGGGTGATGTGGGTGATGATATGTTGAAGTTTTAACCCACGATGTCTTTTTCTTTAATTCACCCTGCTGTGGTGCCTGTTGTGGTGTCTTCTTTTCCAATATGACTTCAACCACTGAACCCTCATCAGATGTGTCAGCACCTGTTACCTTTTTGGCTTCAGCCTCTGTTTGTGTTTGATTGTCGACCATCAACTGCTCATCATCTGATATGTCAGTCCCTGTAACATCTTCTTCTTCAACCTCCTTGGACTCTACCTGCTTATTAATGGAAATATCCTGTAATGTAATTTTCTTCTTTTTATACCAGAGCTTCAGGAATTTCTTCTGCACATTAATATTTATAGTACCCACTAATTCCATCAAAGGGTATCCCAAAGCAACATCCATGTTATCCATATCTGAAACATAAAAATTACCATGAAACACATACTTATCCATAGAAAGTTTCGAATCCTTATAAATTTGAACATCCTTATCATCAACCTGTGTATTTTCAATATGTTTTGCTGGGACTTGCAATTTTTTTGCCAAATTAACATTGATAAAATTATGTTTACCACTAGGATTGATAGAAACAATGATCTTCTCTTTCTGAATCAATCCATGAACCTACATTTAAGGATATACTAGTAGGAAATAGCCCCACATGTTTCTCTTTATCTTGTTTTCTGGCATGAGACCATCTGTCTAAAAGTAATTTTTCAAATTCTTCATCGGGCAGGTCGGAACACTTCTTTTGGTTAAGTAATCCCCACCATGTGGCTGCCTCATCTTCAAAATTAAACACTACAAAAGTTCTCCAATGCTATGTCCATAATAACTTGTGTGTTTTTATGCATTCTTCAATAGTAGGACCATTTTCTTTTCTTGTAAAACATAGAGCCTTGCTAGAAGCCATGAAGAGAGTTTTGAAAAAAAACTTACTTGGCGAAAATTTGAAATTGTCACAGTTTCGTCAATATTTCTCAGAATCCCTATTATGACCTGTTTTCAGAAATGGAACAATCATTCTGCATCTACCCATGTGATATAAATCTTGATCCCGGCACTTAAAATTTCAGATCTGCGCTGCAACTCTCCCGTTGTCACCAAAATTTCTGCAAAAAAGAGCTGATTTTAAATCAGCGATATCTCCCTCATCCGGACTCCGATTCGACTGATTATTTTTTTGAAATTAGGTATTTTTTCATAAAGATTCTAGATCTACAAGTATATTTTGCAGATCATGCACCAAGATGTCCAGATCTGCGCCGCAAACTCGCTGCCCTGAAAAATTGTCTGCAACCCCACTGATTTTTAGATCAGCGATATCTCCTTCACCCGGACTCCGATTCAACCGATTTTTTTTTCAAAATCGGCTATTTTTTCACAAAGATACAGATCTACAATTAGATTTTGCAGATCTTTCACCAGGACATCCAGATCTGAGCCGCAAACTCGCTGCCCCGAAAAATTGTCTACAACACCACTGATTTTTGGATCAGTGATATCTCCTTCATTCGGACTCCAATTCAACCGATTTTTTTTTTGAAATCGGCTATTTTTCCACAAAGAATACAGATCTACAATTATATTTTTTAGATCTTTCACCAAAACGTACAGATCTGATCTGAAAACTCGCCACCCAAAAATCCCTGCAAAAAATTAAAAAAAAATCCACTTTTGTGCCCAAAAAAGTGCTCTGATACCACTTGTTGTAGCTCTGATACCACTTGTTATATATCTAACCTGGAAATATATATCTGATTCAAAAATATATGATAATGAAAATAAACCCAGAAACAATAAGAGATAAATAGATAGAAATGATTCCTTATTGATCAAACCCTTAAGGTAGGGCAACACCATACATTCACTCCTTAAGGAAGGAGAGCACTCCACAAGCCATATGCCTGTTCATACAATAATCCTTCACTATCTTTGACATGGAGTCTCTAGCCTCTATATAGGCCTCATACATACAATACCATGGGTCATTACCATGGTTCCCTCATACCATCATCTAATACCATGGGCCCATTACATTATTATTAACTACTTGTGGTCCCTTACATGACATGGGTTAACCACCTTATTTATTACTATGGCCCATCCCATTATTACATTATTACCTTGGGTACCTCCCTTGGTACCCCATATTATCCCCCCTAGGTATATAACACTTTTCAACCAGTTGTTCTCTGATTTGATGTACCTCTACGAAATTAGTGATCCTTTTTGCCATGTCTTCTTCCTCATCCTGTTCTTGTTACAAGAACTTTGCCACAAGGAGAGTCAACTTAATCTGGAACACGGCCTCAGTGCCATATACCAGCTTGAATGGAGAATTTCCTGTGGATCTTTTAATGGTCAATTTATCAGCCCAAAGTGCATATTTGAGCTTAGAATCCCAAATCTTTTTTTTGTCCTCCAACAGCTTCTTAATTATCCTTATCAGACTTTTGTTGGAAGATTCTGCTAGACCATTGCCTTGAGGGTAGTATGGGGTGGAATGAACCAATTTAATTCCCATTGAGTTACACATTTCCACCAATTCTTTTTCTCTGAAGGCTATTGCATTATCTGTGACTAATTTATGTGGACAACCAAATCTGGTGAAGATATGCTCAATCAAAAACTTCATGACCACATTATGATTAGCCTTTCTAGTAGGGATTGCTTCAATCCACTTAGTAAAATAATCAATGGCTACTAATATCCATATGTTCTGGCTACTAGAATGTGGATTTATTTCTCCAATGAAATCCATGCCCCACTGTTGAAAAGGTCCTTTTGCATGTACTGGTTTTAAGGGTAGGGACTTCAATTGTTGTTTCCCTTCGAATCTTTGGCACCTGTCACAATATTTAACAAATGAAAAGACATTAGAAAATAAGGCGGGCCAATAGTACCCAGCTCTAAGGATCTTATGGGCTGTAGCTTTCCAATAATGATGTCCTCCACACATGCTGGAATGAAACTGTTGCATAACTTCCATTAACTGTTCTTTGTCTAGACGCCTCAAAAGCATTCCAGATGGGTCCCTCCAATAGAGTAGATTTTCATGGATGCAATATTTTGCTGCCCTGAGTTTAACAGTTCTGGCCTGACTTTCAGTAAGGCCTGGAGGGATTTCTAGCTTCAGTAAGAAATTAGCTATTGCAGAATACCAATCACAAGAAGCTAGATTCTCTGTCAATGACTGCTTTTCTCCTAGTTCAGCTGCTTCCTCTTCTTCTGTTTGACCATTCTCTGAATTCGAACACATGAGGTTCATGTCTAATGTTCTGCAATTTTCTTCAACTAATAGTCTGGCAAGACCGTGACCTCTGACAAGCTTAGTGGGCTTCAGTTCTATATTAAATTCGATTAACTTCGTGATCCATTTAGCCCTTCTTCCATCAGCATTAGGTTGTTCTAAGACATCTTTTATTGCAACAGAGGGTACATATGCAACTATTTTGGAATGCAGAATATAAACTCGAAAGCTTTCAAATACTTGATAAGAGTGTATGCTTGTTTCTCAATAATATCATACCTCAGTGCAGCATCCCTTAAGGTTTTACTGAAAAATGCCACTGGATGCTCTGAGCCTTCTTCATCTGCTTGCAATAAGACTGCTGCAAGGGTGTCGTCAGAGGCAAAAGAAAATATGTGGAACTCCTTGCTGTAATCTGGACTGATTAAAGTGGGAGCCTCCATAATTTCCTTTTTAATGGACTCAAATTATTTTCTTGCTACACCATTCCATTTGATCTCTAACCCCTTCTTCAACATAGAGGTAATATGCTTCACAAGTTCTGCAAAATTTGTAATAAACCTCCTTACAAAATTAATCTTGCCCAGAAAGGACTGGATGTCCTTCTTCGATCTTGGGATAGACAAGGTCTGTATCGATTTTACTCTTTATGGGTGAATTCGGACACCTACAGCAGAAACAATATGTCCCAACAACTTGCCTTCTTCTAAAGCAAACTGTGACTTCTTAGGATTTACTGAAATCCCAAACCTTCTGCACTTCAAAAACACTTTCTTCAAATGTTGCACATGGTCTTGATGGCTGCTGGAGTATAATGTTATATCATCAAGGTAGATAAGGACAAATTTATCCTTCTGTCCCACAAATGCTATATCCATAGCTCTTTGAAAGGTGGCTCCAGCATTCATCAACCCAAAAGGCATCTTGGAATACATAAAGGTGCCCCAAGGAGTGGTAAATGCAGTCTTCTCCTGATCATCTGGATGCCCAGCAACCTGATTATACCTTGAAATCCATCCAGGAAAGACATCACTTTGGCTCCTAAGACCTTCTGCGGCAAGTGCTCCATATTGGGTAGAGGATAATTGCCTTTCTTGGAGCATTTATTTAAGTTTCTGAAATCAACACAAAGTCTAATTTCTCCACTTTTCTTCCTCACCACTACTAGGTTGGCTACCCACTTGGAATATCTAAGAGGGACTATGATTTTGGCAGCCAGCAACTTTTTTATTTCTTTTTCAATCAGAGGAAAGAGCATAGGATTTATTGGTCTCAACTTCTATTTGAAAGGTATGTTGTCTTTCACTAGATGGATTTTATGCTGGATGATCTTCTTGTCATATGTTTTTAGGTCACCATATTCCTAGGCAAAGACATCAGCAAATTGCTTCATTAAATTGCAATACTCAGCACTTTGGTCAGCAGACAGATGGGTGGACAAATTTATGTATCTTGGCTGACCTGGACTCCCTACATCATGCTTACAGACTACAGACTGATCTTCATTTTGGGCAGCCTTATAAGGTACATCGTTTTGGTCAAATAGTCTTTCTAGAGGAATTAGATCCTCAGGAATATGATTGCTGGGAAGCTGGACAATGTTATCTTTGCCAATTTTGTTTCTAAGCTGGGATTGGGGGGTCTCTTGCAAGGCTTCATTTTCTTGGTCAATTTGCATTTTGGAAAATTCATCAATGACTTGCAGAAACCTATTTATCTCATCATCATCAAAAACTTTCCAATGCTGGATATTATCAGGCAAGGATGGTCTATATTTCATTTGGACTTCATAAACTATGGGAGGCATGGGAAGGATAAAGATACTAGCAGACATAGCAAGGGAATCAGCAAGCTGATTTTTGGCTCTAGGAATATATGAAATAAAAAAATAATCAAAAGAATCTTTGATCCTCCACACCTCATCTCGGTATGCTTTCAGCCTTGGGTGCTTTGCTTGAAATGTTTTATTTACTTACTGAATGATTAAATCAACATCTCCAAATACCTTCAGATTCTGGATTCCTCTATCTTTTGCGGCATTAAGGCCCAGTATCAAAGCTTCATACTCTGCTATATTATTGGTGACTTGGAAGGCTAGCTTAAAATACAGTTGTGTGCTTTCTTGTTTTGGAGATATCAGCACCACCCCTGCTCCTGCAGTCTCCCTGGAACATGCTCCATCAAAGAACATCTCCCAAACCTAATTTTCTTACTCCCCCTCAGCTTGAACAATTGGTTTCTTGAGCTACAATGAGGCCTTCTGAGATTCTTCAATTTGGAGGATACATGCTCCAAAATCAGTGTCCACCACGTAAATGGGATTATTAGAAGGATTCTTTTCATCACTGATGATATATGCCAGCTATGCTTCTCTATACAATCTCCTGCTTTCCCCTTCGAAAACTGGGACAGTGGCATAAGATAGGTCATTCTGCAATGTCCCACCTAGTCTCTTAATCCACCCTCTAGACAACAGCATGCCAAACTTAGGAGGGACATCTGCCACCACAATGTCCATCATTATGCTCTTCATGGGCAGCTGGGTTAGGGTAATGGATAAATCTTTAATCAATCCCAGACATTTCACCTTTCTTGAATCAAATGAGAATAGGTCATGATATGGTCTGGTGATATCAAGGCCTAACTCTTCCATGACAGTTTTAGGCATCAGATTGTGACTGGCACATGTATCTAGCAGGCAATTGTGGAGAATTTTGTCATGAATGGTCAAGGAGACATAAAAAGATGGATAATTATCATTGGCAGGTTCAGTCATTGGGCTTAGCACAACTACAGGCCTATCATCTTGCAAATTGACAAAGTTAGTGGAGGTTTGTGTGGCTTTCAGCTGAAGAGCTTTAGGGATAGGCTTTCTAAACACTTCACTCTTCACCAGTTCTATCAGAGGCACAGATATTTTTAACTTCTAAACTTCTGATTCAAAGCTGAAAGAGAGAGGTAACTTGTAAGAACCTCTTACCTCTTGAACTGGTGCTTTGAGGATGACTGGATCAGCTGCTGGTCTTCTCTGTCTGCTATTCTGGGTCTCTATTTGGATGGCAGCTTTTTGGGAAGGATTCTCCTTGAAATTATTTGCATTTGACCTCAGATTATATCTTTGTTGCTCCTCAGTTTGTAGAACAGCCTCTCTGTCCCACTTTTGACTGTCTTGCTCCTGCATCAAAAACTCTTCGTATGCAGCCAATGTCAAAAAGGCATCACTACCTTTATCTTCCATACAGTGAATTTCATCCTCATCTTCAATCTGTTCCTCCTCCATGACTACATTTTGGAAAAGAGCTTTAACTATTTGATCCTCATTAGTTTCTTTACCCCTCTGAATGATCTGCATTTTCTCATTTGTTCTTCTGAATGGATTTTAATTTCTTAGAGCAAACGTATTTGAGAGCCTCACAAACGTATTTGGGAGCCTCACCTTCCCAGAGTTCTGCTCAACCTCCAGCTTAGATATTTTAGCAACCAATGACTTGATAATTCTAGTCATTTTATCAATTTTGGTACCTGAAGATGAAGCAGAGGAAGAAGAAGCCTCACCTCTCTGCCTCCTTCTATTAGTGTGACTTTTGAGCTTTTCTGCAGCCATAATGTTAGATTCTACCTCTAGTGCCACATCCTGCATTTCAACTAGGGTAGCGCATCTTCTTTCTCTTAGCAAAAAATAGAAATCAGAGTCAAAGGAACTGGCATAGGCAATTTTGGCAGAGGTAGGGGTAGGATTTACCTCGGTTGGTATCTTACTATACATACAATTGAATCTTTTATTAAAATCGGGTAAGGATTCCCCATTTTCCCTCTTCAGGTTCCCAAACTCCGTATGATAGTATAGCAGGTCCTTTTTATCTCCCCAATGTTTTAGGAATGTATCATCTAAAGCTTTGATATCTGCTATAGATCTTGGGGCTTGTTCTCTGAACCATTTCCTAGCCTCCCCATCTAGGCTTTGGACAAAGACTCTCATCCACACATCATCTTCACTAATATCTAGATTATTAGCATAGCTATAAAATGATTCAAGGTGTTCTTCAGTAGTGACACCTTCAGTCCCAGTGAACTTAGGCATATACTTCTGATATTCTCCAGTGGGCATAGCATTCAAAGGAGTGGGAAGTATTAGAGGTCCATACCTAGCAGCTATGATTCTTTCCATTTTGGTGGGTGCTTGCGGACCTGCCATAACTGCGGTGACTAAAAGAGTACTAGAAGTCTAAATGACAGAAGGCATAGGAGTGACTGATGAGACCAAAGGAGTATGGTGAATAGGAGGCGAGGTTCCCTTTGGGCTAATAATGAAAGGAGAAACTAAAGAATAAGGAGCTTTATGAATTTCTGAGGGCTTTTCTTCACTGCTAGTATTAGAATTTGTACTCTCAACATGTATTTGTTCTATTGAAGGATCTTCTTGAAGAGATATAGAATATTGTTTAGGTTTACCTGAACCCGATGCTCCTTTCTGCGATACCTTCTTCTCCTTGATGGTCTTTTCCGGGTCAGGTACTGGGTCAGCTTGTGATTTCTGAGGATTTCTCTGAGTATGCCTCACAAACTAAGCTAGAATTATTAAGTGGAGTCACCAAGAGGTTCGGCCTCTAGTAGAGTCACCAGATAGATGATTACAACAAAAAATGTGCCCAGACTTTGTCTATCATCAAAGTTGGGTCTATGTCGTTTCCCAGGGAAGCTAAGCTTCAGTTTCCAGTCCCCGGCAACGGCGCAAATTATGTTAGCACTCCAGGAAACTCTCCGAGGTTGTAAATCAGAGATGCCTGGTAACATATGATCTTTAATATTGTTCTCTAAACTATTGGAATAAATGATGGTTTGGATCAAGCCAGATAACCATTTCAACTATGTTTTTACCTAAGACATGCATGAACACCCCCAATAACACAAGGCTTTAGACTGCTAATGCTCAATAGTTTGTAGATTTAATGAATAGATGGAGAACACTAACTAAGCCAGCAGATTGCATACATGAACCTATATGAATGGCTAGCTATAGGCAGCAAATGAACTTACTGACTATACTGGCAGATGCATATATAATCACACATATAAATGGCTAGCCATAGGCAGCAGAGAAGCTTGCAAATCTAATGTATCAAAGCAGAGATAAGATGACAGTTATATGGCCTTAAACACACAGAAAACCTGAACAAATTGTTCAAGTGTAAGCATAGAACAGGAGAGAAATGGACATTAAACATGTAACAACAAAAGAATATTGTATTACTAAAAATGAAGATGAGAAGCTTGAGTAGCAAAGCCTCATGAGTCTCTAGAAGTTGAACCCTTGTTACATGTAGTTTTCTACCTTTTATAGGCCCTTTAAAATGCTCCTGAGCTTTCTAGAAGGCTCGGAGTCTTAGACTTGTCTGATCTGTCCCTTAACCATTTGATTCCCTCAATAGGCAGGCATGGCTCGGAGGTTTTCCTCTTCTGACAGAGGAATGACCATATTCAGATATTTTGGGCAGCCTGCTGTGATGCCTGGGAGCTCTCTCATGCCAAAGATGCCCCATTATGTTTGTTAGGACGACTGCTGCACTGGCAGGACTGTTAATGTTCCATGATTTCGTTTGATTTGGGTTGAGGCGTGCAGTGGCCCTTCTCCTTCCCTTTCCAGGCTCTGTTTGCCGGCCGCCATCTTTCTGCCGAATCCTTCTTCTGGTATGTAACATGACTGCAATACTCCTCTAAGGATGGCTTGCCGCCTGAACCAGCAATGGAGTGGCTATCGTGCTTATGAAATCCCTGTACCGGTCCCTTTCAGATGATAGCCGTGAATGTTTTTCTATTGTTGTGGCTGTTCAGGTCATAAACAGCGAAAACACTGCAGTACTGTTGAATCCCACCCATCGCTATCCTTTTCAGACTTCAAAGGTCCATAAACATGACCAATTCCTTTATCGGGTCCGCCCTTCACGTCGTTGTCGCATGTCGCACTACCCCAAGGTTCCTTCGTATTTTGTTTATACAACGAAAATGCACTGAAAACCATTGAAAATGGCTTTAGCGCTGACCTGAAATAACATGCAATAGAGTGTTATATAACCCTCGGGTCCGGCTATCGCATCGCAAATACGTATGTGCCCTCTAGCCCTTGGCGCCGCATGTAATCCGCCGATTTGTGATCCTGCGATGCGAATTGGGCGCTCTATAGTGATCCTTCATCGCTAATCGCAAATCATAGACGTGCTTGATCCATGTTTACCCTGTCGGCTTACCTCCGTCGATGCGATATTACGATGCGATCTGATCACAATCGCATATCGCTATATGTAAAGGCCGTGCCCCCTGGCCTTCCCGATCTGCGATCCGTCGATTATATTTGGGCCATTGATCGGCGAGATCGAACGGCTGTCGTGCTTCCATTGTTTAAGCCTATGCCTGTGGGTTTTTTGTGGTTTTAGAGTGTTTTAGGCCTCCCGATAGTGTATTTATGCCCTTACAAGGGCTCTCCTCTTGTGATGGTTTTGACTTTGAATGATCCTTAAGAGGATTTTGAAGACTTTTGGGGCATACTTGGATCTTTTTTTATCCCTTTTTCAGCGGAGCTAACAGGACCCTTTCTTTATACTTCAGATTGAGGTGGTAAGGTCTTTGCTTAACTGGATTCACGTCCACTTTTAGAGTGATCTTCATGACACCCAATTCCCCTATTATCCCTTTCAGATCTAAAAACTTCGTGGGGAACAGATCCTGATATTTGCATAGTAGTTCAGTGACCTTATCTATTATCGCGTCATCCCAGTAGTCCCAAATATTTGTAAACTTCGGCTCTGCCTCCATGACAATATTCACCTGTCTAATTTTGAGTGGCTCGGTTATGTCTGGGTTCTCTAGTTGTGGTCCTTCAACTTTGCGGTGACCTTCAATCTTTGGGATATTAATCTTCCTCGAGTCTTCATCTTCTTCTTTCATTTTTATATTGTAGCACTCCAGCGTGTGCCTTAGCTGGGTAGTCCAATCAGGTTGAATCAAATCTAGAGGATCCTGCAGTATCCTGAAGATTGTTGCCTTAACATCCTATAACGCTTCATCGATACATTCAAACCCATCCTCAAAGTTGAACGTCATCAAAAATCCTTGGCACAAAACATCCCATTCTTCAGTGCCATGGTAGAGTTCTGTCTCCAAGTACCAATTCATTAGTATAACATCCAAGGTATGACAAAATAGATGGACCCACTCTGGCTGAGGCTTCGCTCCATACACTTTAGTCCATTTGGAAAAATGGTCACGCGGATCATATCTCCCATCATACTTTTCAGTTAGCCGCACTTGTGGGTGACCAAACCTCACTCTCATCATTTTTTTGTATACACGCCAATCATCAAAACTGTCCTTATGTGTGCCCCACCATCTCACAAGGTGTAGTGTGCAGCACCTATTCCAGGGCTTGGAAGCGATGTTTCTCTGGCACTTATCTCTCAAATGAATCCAAAAAGTGATCATCATCAGTTAAACCATCATAGTAAGGTGGATTTCTTACCTCTGATGATACACAACACGACGACTTGGTCATCATATTACAGCACATCGTATATACTTCATGCAATCGATTCTACCAGTGCTACGGTTCTTCGTCTGAATATGATGTGCAGGAACTTTTGCAATCCCATATAATATGTCCAACTACTGTTGAATTCACCCAATCCTGATCTCATATCGTTATCTTGTAAATCTGGTCCAAATCATCATCACTTTCATAATCACGGACTGGTTCAGTATAGCGCGATCCTTCTGCAGGATCTAGTGGCACCACTATGTGGAGTGATTTCTTCTCAAATATCATCTTCCCCTTATTCAGATTGATTACCTCATTCATGTCAGTGGCCCAATCAATCCCAAGGAGCATAGGGTAGGGATTGTTGTCATCCATAATCTCTATCACATCAAAATCATCTAGTGCACTCGCGCCTTCAATATCAACTATTACCCCCTGCAACCTCCCCACTAGGATGATTTTATGTTGATTCGTCATCCTTAACTGAATTGGAGACCACTATAGCACAAGTCTCCCCATTCTCTCCCATGTTTGTTTCGGCAAAATGTTCATGTCCGACCCCAAATCTAAAATAACTTGATCCATCTCATATTCACCTATCTACGCAGTAAGCCTCATCTCATGCCTCGTTCTTGTCTTATGCCTGCCAATATTTCTGACTACACGTGGTCTATCAGTAGCATTTTCCTTCCCAGTGCACCTATTGATCAACTCCTGCAGTCCCTTCACAACCTTCCTATCGCATAGCAGTTTCATGAAGGTCGCCAAGAACATGGTAATCATGGATGGGTCCATTTCTTCAGCCAACTTCTCCTGACTCCTTGAGGTAGAGGCCTCAGCGAAACTTTTCTTTACTTCCATAAATATTTCTTTTGCACATTCTAGATCAAACCCGGTCTCCATTTCTGATGCTTTGTGGACGCACTCACCTTCTTCAGGCTACTTCCCCTTATCTTCACCAGTCATTGCCCCAGGATTTTTAACTTTAGGCACCCAACTTCCTCGTGCACCTCAGGCTGAGTTGTTCTATCTTTCTTCAGACTATGCATTTCGAGACAAAGGTTCTGAAACTATGCATGAATCTACTGAACCCCCAGATTAGCATCTTGCATTGGTGTCTCATGCAATCTCATCGTGATTTCCAGAGATTTCGCCTGGGTCCCAATCTTCTATTGTGATAGCGTAACCCTTAGATGAGGCAAGAGTAAGGCCACAAACCATTCGTGGTGTTGCCCGTCAGTCAGATTCATGTTAGCCTCGCAGATCATACTCTTCAATCTCTAATCCAAATCCCAAGGTGTCTCACCAGGCTTCATCATGATATCTTTGAATCCCACAATTGATTGTGCCTCAAACTTAGGTCTACTGAATTCCTTATTTAGCACAGTCTAGATATCTGCCAACACGGACATCAGATTATCAGTGCAGTACTTAATGTACCATGTTAATGCGTAGTCCTGCATAGCACTAACCAACGTTGCTTTATTCATTTGATCATCCATGATACCCTGAGTTTCCCATACAGCCTTTGCGACGAACCAAAACTGGTCTGAATCTTAATTTCCCACGCCCTTGAAAACAAGTAGCTTTACAAAGTTCGCCATATTGAACAGTGGCGGAGGTGGCGGTGGTGTAGGTGAAGGCATATACGGCAGAGGTGAAGATGGAGGGAGTGTGGATGGGTGAATACCTCACGGGAACCCTTGCTTTATCAACTAAATAGTGCTCTATGGATATGCTTGTGCTGCTTCCTCATCATCATTCAGAGGGGGTTCAATTAGTGGGCTATATTCAGGGCCTGTCTTCCTTTGTTCCTAAAATTTTTTCCACTTCACGTAGCCCCAAACATCAAGGTAGCTGCATAACCCACTTTTCACACAAGATCATCTTAATCCAAGTATTTAACAATTTTAAATACTTACCTCGCGGCCCCTTAAAGAAGGGATGCTCTGCTTTGCTGTAACTAATCGAGGTATCAACCATGAACTCTGTTACAAACCCTCCTATGATACGATCGATCCAATGATCGACATCACACGTGATCTTATCTTCAGAGGCTTCTAATCTCTGCACTAACTCCGGGGTCTAGATTATTGGATCCTCAAGCCTCCACCTTCCTTGGTCATCCACCGATTTCGTGATCCACTCGTAAAACTCAATTGGGAAGGAACAGAAGAAGATCTCATGTATTTCTGTGTACATGTATCTGTCCAACCACTATTCTTTCTTCAATCGCAAGTTCCTATTTTCTTGTGCCACGAATTCATGGATCTTTCTATCCAACTAGTCTTTGATATCTTTCTTAGTTGGATTCCTATGATGCGATATCACATATCTCATTATGCAGATCCCGGTCCTGACAACGGAACCATTTGTTGGCTTGATGGGCCCTAGCCCAGGTTCAACGTTAAGTAGCCAAGCAAATCCCTACACTACTGGCCCTTTCGGCATCAATCCGCAGAGCGCGAACTGAAGTCTCTCCCACAGCAGTATGGGGGGATGCAGGAACCAAGTTTTTGCACCCTGAGATGGTTGTGATGTCATTTTTATGCCCTAACCCTTCCTTCGCACAAACCTATAAGCCCTTTAGGGCCTATCAATGTACTTCTCTTATTCGTCCTTGAAGCCTCCACAAAAGTCTCTGATCGTCCTTCACAGACCCTAAATAGCCAATTCAGACACTTACGTGCCTTTGTAATTATCCTTACCTCTGTGTCTACCTCAATTAGCCTAAGTATTGGTTAACTTCAACATGCATTATGATTATCTTCATGTAAACAGATATTCTTACTTGCATTCATATGACAAAGTAAAATACATAGATTTGCACATCAACATAGCATTAAATCATAAACCCAGTATTCAACATAGCATAATCACAACAGTCATAACAAAAATAAAATAGCTCATACACAAATATCTCCAGAGTAATTTTCTTTATTGATGGTTCAGATCTCCAATACAGGCTCTAACTTCCCTGCGGACACATCTACAGGGGTCCGCGCACTCATCTGCGGACTTCTACCCTAGGCCTCTGCACACTCAGCTGCAAAGCCTCTTCCTATGCTAAGACTCTTTGCTCTTAACTCTCACAAACCCAAAAACTTACTTAGAACTCCAAAACTTGGGCTTTTAACCCCAAAATTGAACCCAGGGGACCCGTTACCAACAAAACGGATAGAGGGAGTGAATGTATGTGGCTTCATAGATGCAGAATCCATCAGACCAAAAGAGTACATGCTGTGGAATTTTCAGTGTTAGGTCTATAGTGGTTTCTTGGTACAGCAAGAAGCAAAGATTTATGGGACTCAGCTAAGTAGAAGCAGAATACATGGTTGCCAGTCAAGAAGCATGTGAGGCAATCTAGATGAGAAAGATACTTGTTGGATTGTTTGGTCAAATGATGGATCCAAATGTGATCTACTTTGATAATCATAATTGCATCAAGCTATCTGAAAAATCCTATTTTTCACAATCGATCCAAGCATATAGATATCTGGTATCACCATTTACAAGACTATGTGCAGAGGCAGATAATGTTGTTGCAGTACATTCTGACATAGGAACAAGATGTTGATATTTTGACAAAGGCCTTGTCAAGAGGGAAGTTCAAGTTCCACAAGTGAAATATAGGGGTAGTTGATAATCCATTTCTTATTGAGAGGGAGTGTTGAAAAATGCAGCAAGAAATTCTCAATTTGATTTTGCCTTGATTAAATTGAGAAAAATTGCATTTCCACATCAGCAGACAACTTGGATGATGTTAACTTGTGTCACATGGCTTGCGTCACCTAGTTTACTCAATAAATTCGAGTTGGAGGAGTTAGAGTTCAATTCTACATGTGTGATTGCTAATTTGTAGCAATCAAGGTCATTTATCTCAGGTTGTTTTCAGTTAAACTAGTTCCAACTTTTGGAGCAACTAGTGGAAGGTCATTTAAGTAGTGGGACTTCATTCAAACTCAGTCAGCATTCATATAACTGATCAATCAACCAAAAATAGATAATTCATGCAAAGAATTCTAGTTACCCTATTGAGGTGGAGATTCCAAGTTAGTGTAACATCAGTTGTACACTATTCTTGAGTGTACAGGTGTTGCATGCAGTTAGACTATCAGCCTAAGGAATTGCATAATTCAATTAGAGGAATTTTATAAATAATGGGGGCTAATTCCTCAAGAAACAATGCAAGGAAATAGGAGCTCAAGTCGAGGAAAATTTTGACTAAGTTTGGGTCAGAGGCCTTTAGTGAGCAGAGAGACAGGTTGTGTACTTATAGGGCGAGCTCAGTTTAACAAAGAAAATGTAATACATCTCTATTCATTTGATTAATGAAAGTAGGCATTGGGGTTTTTAGAAAATTTATTTCCCCATATAAAAATACTTGTTGCATGTGTTTTCTTTCTTCTTGCATGCCTAAGATTTTTTTCTAAATTGTGAATTAATGTCTGGAAAGCAGTAGAGTAGATTTTTTTCTTATGATTTTGATTAAAACTTCATGAGAGATTGCACATCTACCACCTAATTTCTACACCTTTTTCCAAGTCGTATATGCCGAAGAAATTCGTTCCTACGCTTTCTTCAATATTGGCTAAAGGCCTTCATCGGTATCAGTTAGATACTTGTGAGAGGAAGATGGGGCATCTGTAGTGGAGTCCTTGGGGAAAACAACATCAAAACAATAAATGTCTTGACCATCTTGCTTCATAGCGATTATCCTAGGCCATGAAATAACATCACTATAGAATACATTCTCATTAAGGTAGAATGGCAGCTTGTGCATAGAAAATGTTTCTCAGTTAACATTAAAAGGCTAATAAATAATAGGGGATAATTCCTTAAGGAACAATGCAAGGAAATAGGAGCTCAAGCAGAGGAAAAATTTGACTAAGTCTGGATAAGAGGCCTTCAATGAGCAGAGAGATAGGTTATGCACTTGTAGGGTGAGCTCGGTTCAGCAAATAAATTGTAATACATATCTATTCATTTGATTAATGAAAGTAGGCATTGGGGCATTTAGCAAATTTCTTTCCCCATATAAAAATACTTGTTGCATGTGTGTTATTTCTTCTTACATGCCTAAGATTTTTGTTCTAAATTTTGAATTAATGTCTGTAGAGTAGTAGAGTAGGTTTTTTTCTTACGATTTTTATTAAACCTTCATGAGTAGTTGCACATCTACAACGTAAGTTCTACGCCTTTTTCCAAGTCATATATGCCAAAGAAATTCGTTCCTACACTTTCTTCAATAGTGGCTAGAGGCCATCATCTATATCGGTTATACACTTGCGATAGGAAGATGGAGCACCTACAGCGGAGTCCTTGGGGCGGATAGCATCAAAACAATAAAGGTCTTAACCATATTATGTCATAGCGATTATCCTAGGCCATGAAAGAACCTCACTGTAGAATGCATTCTCATTGCGCATAGAAAAGGTTTCCTGGTTAACATTAAAAGGCCAAATATAAGTATTGTTATGAATAATCATGAACCAAATTTAGTGAGCATAGTGGTCCAGTAGTGGAAGAGGTACCTGCGATATATTGCAGGTAACATCAACCATCTTGTTATACCAATGTCCAAAAGCGAGATCATTAGAGTCACGATTCGTTGTATCCTAAGTGTTGCGCCATGGGTCGTATGCATGAGCAAGCATCTCATTCTCAAATACAGGGGCTAGGTCTCTTCCTTCAGGAGGGAACCATTTTTACATGGTGATAGGAATAAGTAAATACACAAAAATGAAATATGTGGCCTTGGCATTGACATCTTCAGCAACTTCGAATAACTCATTAAGCAGGTAGTTGGACCAATTAAGTTGTTCCCCTCGAACACATGCCTCTACAACATAATGTTTTTGGAGAGACCATTCCCCTCTGGTGAAATGTTGCATGAGCTTGCTGGAAATAATGGTACATGCGACCTTGATAGGTTGATTATTGATCAAATCAATTATTACACCTCGACCCTTTCTTTCAGTGCCATACTTTTTATAAAGTTTATTCGCATCATTTTTCTTACCCCGCAGTGCAACCTTTTGAAATAGTGTAGAAACATTGGAGCCATAGGCAGAGAGTCCTGTGAGCATGTGAATTTCTTAGATGTGGATTGGATATTCTTGATCTAGCCACAATGAACCACCATGTAGTCAGCTAATTAAAAACTTGGTACACCTCATGACCACCCTCGTGGTACCAAAGATTTGTAATTCTCGTAGAGTATGCTCCCTAGACATCGTAATTGGCTACATAAGTGGCTCATGCATCTAAAATCCTTCTAACTTTAAGTGGGGCCTACCATTCCAGACTAAATTCCCATAAACCTTCCACCGACATCTCCTACTCCACTAGACGAAGGTCCCTCATACTCTCCACTTCTCCGCAACTTGGGAATATCCATGTTATACTTCCGCGACGCTGAGCCTATCATCGCTTCTCCTATATTTTAAAACTCTCTCCTTATACACATAATCTCTCGTAAATTATTTTCTCTCCACTTTTTAGATATGTTCGCCCTTTACCATGCTTTAAAATATCATGCCTTATGAAACTCTTCTAAATCCATTGCAATGGCCTCTCATTTTCCTTAAATAGACAACATTCCTCCCCCTAGGTCTGAGCCCCAACACTTAGGGTTTTAAGTGGCCATTCGATCTTCTTGGAATGGTAGCATAATTTATTCAACTATCAATACCTTGATCCATAGGTGAATTTATTTCAACAATATTCCCCGCAACCCAAACTTGAAAACCACTTCCACCCTCGAAAAGGACCAATGATCTTTGGCTGCAAATTTAATAATATAACCTTTTATAGTTGCATTCACCCAAAAATCAACAACCCTTGTTACATTTGTATCCAATCGGTGGAGTTCATCCAGATCATTTTCCGACCAATCTATATGAATCCCAAGTTTACTTCCAACCCTTGCCTTGACTCAATCATTTTAACCAATCTTGTAGCTTCTCAGGAAAATCACACCAAAAGATTTTGTATTGGTCACAAGCAAGTTCAGGATATAGAAGTTCTTATTTAACCTAGTCCAGGTTCTTCTACCTTAGCTGAGCTTGTTGCAAAATAAAATGATTAAATTTATCATGCCACCAATTCTGAATACCTTTTCCAAAAAAATTAGATATCGTGATCTAGGTCCCTTTTAAAGCTTAGGGTCCTAGCAACAGAACAATTTGTTGGTGGAAAATTTTGTAGTGATAGTGACCCTGGTTCGGCCTGAGTTTCCAACAAAAGAGGTCGTCGGTCTAGCTTTTCGCCAGCGTTTTCACTCCCTTTTTACAAAGGAGCATCTCACCTTAGGTGAGCCAGAACCATTAAAATTATTAAGGGATATAGATTAGTATCATAACATTATTTGCACCATTAACCTTTTATAATCCACGCAACTATGTTATGACTAAGACATGCATTCATCGTAAACTAACCAGATACATCATTCATATAAAAGAAACAAGAAATTTTAAAATGGGGCTACGCATTCATCAAATCAACAACACAAGAATTCCCAAAACTTCCTTTGCATTAAGATCACCAGCCATTACATCATACATCAAATAGATATGCAAAAATTTCTCAAAGAAAATATTACATCATATTTTATAACACATAGATCAGAACTTTTGCACAAATACAAAGTTCTGTGACAGCTACTAATAAGAAACACATAAAACAAAGACTCAGTATATGGAAACATCTCCTCAATTCATCCCTCTATTCTTTCCTTTATAGGCTCACTTACTGTATCTAGTCTTCATGGAGGTTGCTTGATCCCACCTTTGATTTGGTCTTCTTTGACAAAATCCTGGAGTCGTTTCCATTTTTCCTGTTGATCCTTTCAAAATTGAATCCACTATAATGTTTCTGCAAGCGCGCTTCCCTATTTTTCAGTTGCACAGGTCCCAATGTTTTAGTTCTCTATTGCGTTTAAACTTTCGGTGACCTGCTTCCAATAGGTTTATCCATTTATCTTCTGCAATTGTTGTTCATCATATTTTTCCAAAAATGAAGGACCGAATAGTAAACAAAGAACATCTATACCAATAAGCCTTGTGTTAGACTATGAGTCTCTAGACAATCAAAAAGTCCAAGACGATACTGTCATGAGTTGTAATTCTTATCTTAATGATGTGTTTCCATGATCCACTAATATGTTTTCAGTGAGATCTAGATCTAATTCTAGAATATATATAAGGCCAATTGATGTTTTATAAATTCATATCATAGGATCAATATAATGCAATAAAATGAATGAAACCTTTCCCCCTGCTTTGCTTGTCTTTTCTCACACATGTTAATTCTTAACATGGCATCATATCCATGGCTAATGAAGTTATGAGAGTTTCATTTTGAGTATTTTTTCTTTTATTGTAAATTCATGGGAGTGTTTGATGGGAGGCTATTGAAATGTTTGTGATAACAAAAGATGGATATGTTATGAAATTATTCCATGGTAGTGACCTATGAAAGAAGTTGTAATTGTTATGCCAAGAGAATGAAAACCTACATGTGTTTTAAAAAGTAATGGCAAAGACAATATCTATTTTTATAGATAAGTGAAAAATATTTAATATTGAATCATTGTGAATCTCCATGGAGTAAGTTTAGTGGTGCTAAAGCATCCTTGTGAAGATAAGAGGTTGTCTGACCTCCCAAATACGTTGAAGAAGATACCCATATTCCATTAAGATCTATTATCATTTTCATCAATGTTAGAATAAAGCAACCTGATCTACTTCTTGGGCTTGATGACTATAGTGATCCACGAAAGGTGTAGCAAATGGTGCTAAAATAAGCATTCAACAAAATAGGAGCAGCCACACAAGCTACATCAATTAATCTTCATTGAAGAAAGGAATTTCAAGGAGATTTAGTTGCATGTCTCTATGAATATCGTCGGGAGGTGGAGGATAAGACATAAATTGACATTACAAGTGGATTTGTGATTTCGAGATATGTGAGATGTTATCCCTGTGAAGTCAATCCACTGCAACATTAAAGAAAGAGAGTAGTCTCAGTTGTGAGTCAGAGTTACCCATATGGTACGTATAAATTTGATGATTTGTAAGTGTGAATCACTTCCCATATAGATTAAGTAGGTCATATTTCTATTGCATGATCTTCGAACCAAGACGTGACTAGAAAGGACAAGCAAGGTTATCAATAGATCTAGTAGATAATAAGACCCAAATACTCAACCATCTTCATGGAGGATGAGGACATTTTTATCTTGTAGGCTATTGATATTTGTAGATAGATCCATGAAAACACTATTTAAAGAAGATGGCAAATATGCCCAACAGTCATCATGGTTTGAAAAGGACATATTTCTAAAGGACATCTTTCTAACACAGAAATCTCTTATTTATGTTCCCAATATAAATCAATCTTTAGATGTGGATTTGTGTAACCACCTCCTCCCACATTTACCCAAATTAATCAATCCATTAGGGTAAACATGTGACGAGAGGATACTATGATCTAATTCAACTCCCCATGTACAGTTAAGGAAGTGGAATCGACAAGACACAACCGATCTGACCTTCTACACATGTTACAGAACCTTCGAGAGACAACCAACCCTTCCAGGTGACCATCCCCTGAGGTAAATTGACATTTTACTAACCTAGATCCTTAGTCTCTCCGATGGCATGGGCATGGATGCAACTGGGACCCTCTAATCAATCCCACAACAAGGGCATGCAAGTGACTGGGGACTTTTTCAACTAGTCCTGACCCTGCAACCCCAGATTTTGTGCCACTTTTTCAAGGCCAAGACTCAGGACATTTTCCAAAACTCCATGGAACCTTCAAGAATGATAAATAACACAGAAACAAAGGTAATAATACAAACATCTGATCAAATATTTAATCTGACCCCTACTAGCCATGACAAGCATTTCATCAAACATGTCACAAATATGCATTCTATAGGTCATAACAACATATCTAAGCATAAGGGTCTCATACTTATCTGAGAATTGCTAAGAAGCATTGATGCCATATCGCATTAGCTGAATTATTATCTATTAGGTCATATATTCACATTCATTTACAAATCAAAACATGATGAGAGTCATACATCATCACTATCATAAAACATGCTCATAACCAACATATAATTAATAGAAATAACAAGGATATAACAGCCATAAATACCACATATAACAAGTATGTTTACCCATTAAATACAAGAGGAAATAATCTCTTATTAACATATGCAAAATGCAACCAGGTCTGGGACTTCCATGAACCACCCGACCATAGACTAGGCTGAACCAAATCTCTCTTTCATCCAGTCACCCTTGTGCCATATTCCAAGCATGAATGTGGGATCTCATGGAACAAATCCAACAAAACCAAACCAGGTCTTCTAGATGCCAAACCACCTCAACCCTCAACTAGTGATTCCACCTCACGGTGAGACATCAATAACCATCACCATATTTGTCTCTACCCAAGTTGTCTAGGGCTCCAGAGCGTTTGTTCCAACCAGGGCTTCTAGGACTAGTAACTCAACCCATAGTTGTTGTCAAGATTCCAAAGCATTTGTTCAACCAGGGCTTCCAGGACTAGTAACTCATCCCACCAAGGGCTTCCAAAGCATTTTTCCAGCCAATTTGTTACTCAAACCAAGTTGTTACGAGGCTTCAAGAGAATTTTTCCAACCAAGGCTTCTAGGAACTGGTAACTCAACCCACATCCAAAGGAACATGAGAACCAACCAGAAAACAAAAGGAAAGACACCCACAACACCATGGCTATCTAGGAAATGGAAAGTTTATGAAAATCCACCATCAATCCAAGAAATCCTCCATGTCAATGACAAATCATAACCAAGAAATCACATGTATGTACCTTGCATGCCAAAACTAGCAAGGAAATCATACATGAAACTGAGTACCTGTAAGAAAAATCTTTTGTAGATGTTGATCCCAATGTCCTCTTACACTTTCCTTCTTTTCCTTTTCCTTCTTGCTCCAAAACTCCAAGTATGTGACACTCCTCCAAGAGTACTCCAAGAAACTCTAGGTGTCCAAGAGTATGAGAGAGAGAGAGAGTAAAATAGAGAGCTCCAAGCTAAAACTGACAAAACTTTGTCAGCTAATCTTCATAAGCCTTTTTATTAATGAGGCCTCTATCTTCTTCAATTTTCCATTATTTTCCTTCATTTTCCTCCTCACATGAAACTTGTGACCTTTCACCTTCCTTTTCTCCTAATTTCCATTATTTTCAAAAATAAAATGCCAATTAATGCCACTTTGCCTTTTCAAAGCCTTAGCCATTTCCTTTACCAATTTCCATAGCCATTAATTAATCACAAGTGATCCCATCACTATGTCTTTGCCCAACATTCAGCTTGGAATATGTGTCCCATGACCATGGCTATTATTTTTCCTTTATTAACTTTATTACATGGATTTTTGACCAAGGTTATTACAATTTATATTTAAACATAGTTCAATATCCATTTCCCATTAATGTTATATTAAAGGTGTAGAAACCACAATCAATCAATCTCAAATCTTAATAAGAGTCCCACCAGGCCAAGATCGAGGTCATTTTGGGCATCATTATTATGATTTCTTAATTAATTTTGTAAGCCTGCAATATAATTAACTAATAAATTATTTTCAACTGCAACTCCCTTCAGCACTATTTTCAATTTCAAAGCCATCACCAAGCACAAAATCAAATCGGAGAACAGTGTTGAACACTGGTTGTGAAGGATTAGTTTAACCAATTATGTCCCAGAATATGGTACTAGAGTGATTGTGTTGTATATTGCACGTCAAACATTCAATATATCCACTGCAAATAAGTTGACATTGCATGTTGTTGGGTGGAAGAAGCATTCATAGAGGAGGATAGAGATTCACATGAAAAGGCATCGTTCCCCAACTAGGCCTAACAACACTTGGATTATCAAGATAATTCTTGGGGAAGAACTTCCTATTCATCCATTACCATATTCGTTGTTGTAGTAGTGTTAGATCTAGTTGAGTAGCCTCCTAAGAGAATTTTCAGGCTAAGGTAGAATCAATTTCCATGTATGTAATGAAGCCCTTCTTCCTCTTCCTCTTTGCCTTCTTTTCCCTTAATGCATCCACAAGGAATAGAAGTGTACGATATTGCACCAAGAATACCTTGTATATGAGATGGGTTGAGTTGATTGCATGCCATGGAGGCAATCATCAATCCTCATTTTTTGTCACGTTCTTCAAATGGTTGTGGAGACAACTAATCATGATCAAGGATTATCCATTTGTAGGCATGGAGTTCCGAGGAGATCCACATTTATCTCTTCCCAAGTCAGATAAATCTGAGGGCCATATCTACCACATCACCATCATTAATGACTTCTCAAGAAAGACATGGATATATTATATGAAGAACAAGGATGAAGCCTTTGAAATGATCAAGGAGTTCAAAGCTTTGGTTGAAAATCAAACTAGGATGGAAAATTAAGATCTAATGGTGGAGAGTACATTTAGAATGAGTTCATCAATTTTTGCAAGAAGGAAGGTATAAAGAAAGAGTTGATTGTGCCCTATAATCTCGAACAAAATGGAGTAGTTGAAAGAAAGAACAGGTCTATTGTAGAATTCTCTTGCACGATGCTCCATGATCAAAGTTGTCAAAGGTTTTTTGGGGAGAAGCAACAAATGTTGTCATATATGTTCAAAATAGGGTGCCTCATAGGGAATTGGACAACAAGACCCCCGAAGAAGTGTTCGCAGGTATCAAGACCGATGTTAGTCATATCTATATTTTTGGTTTCGAAATATATTTCCATGTGCCAAAGGACAAAACAAACAAGTTGGAAGCCATGGAAGAAAAGGTACGTTTGTGAAAATTGCATTTAGAATATATATATATGTGGTCAAAGGAAGGTTGAAATTAATAGGGATGTAATTTTTGATGAAGGTGTCTCCATTGGGAAATCAAGGGATCTTCCTCCACCTCCTCCTCTTGAGAAGAAAAATGATGATATGGATATTTTAGATGGTTCTTCTATGCCTGAATCTGAGACGGACATAGTTGATGATCCCATGGACCCCCTAGATCCTCCTCCATGTGATCCTCCTACCAAGAAGAGACCACTTTGGCTTTGTGACACATTATAGGATGACGAGAGATACACTCATGTTTGAAGATCATTTAGAGAAAGCAAAAATCCATGTAGGTACCAAGGATATGTTGCAACTATGAGCACTATGACTCAAGTTGAACCTCCCACTTTTGAAGAAGTTGTGAAAAAACAAGTTGGAAGGATGTTATGGCCGAAGAATATGTATCAAGTATGAAGAATGGTGTTGTTATAAAGTGTAGCAATAAAGGCTCAATTTGAATTTAACCTTATTCAAATTGAGTAAATCGAATTTCCACATCATTGGGAGAACTTGGAGGCAATAACTAGCATGACATGGTTGTTGTCAGTCAGTTAGATAAACAAATTCGTGTAAGTGGGCTTGGAGTTTAGTAATTCATGTGCTGATTGCTAAGTTTTAGCAATCTAGTTTAATTAACTAACCTCTAACTATTGATAGATTCATTTGAAGGTAAGTTTTGTAGTGAGACAGCAATCCAACTCAAAGATTTGTCAATTAACTAATCAATCAACCCAAAATAGCATAGACATGCATGGAATTTGAATTACTCAACTGGATTGGAGGATACAAAGGTTAGTGTAACATTAAGTGTATATTATTAGAGTGTGCAGTTATTTCATACAGTCAGGAGATCAATTCCTTGGGAATTGTGCAAGGAAATAGGGACTTCCCTATTGTTTAGGAGCTCAAATTTGCTCATTTTTGCACAAGGAAATAGGAGGCTAGAGTAGGAAAAATTGGTTAAGTGTTGGCTAGAAGTTCTCATTTAGTGGAGAGAAGAATTTTGCTTTTTCAAGTTATGCTGAAAGTTGGAGCAAGCAACTATAATAGTTTCTCTATTCAATTGATTAATGCAAAGAGGCTTGAGGGGTTTTTCCCTTTTGGGTTCCCCTAGAAATCATAGTAGAGTAGAAATTGTGTGTCCTGATTTTAGTTCGAATTCTTGAGCAGTTGTAATTTATATCAAATTTCTACATGGTATTAGAGCCCTGAAATCACATTAGAACCAAGATTTTGAATTTTTCCCTCAGGGATTTCGAATTTTCTGCTTCAGTGTAGCAGTTTTCTTTAGATTCAAGAGAATGTCTTTCAATAGTCTAAGATTGGAGTATTCCCTGGAGGGTTGCTCAAATTCCATATCCCGGAAGGACCCAATAGAAGCAATGCTTGATGATGATGGTGAGTTAGAATATGTTAAAACTGACATTATGAAACCCTAGCAGTTTGATGCACTACAATTAGCCCAATGGAAGAAGGATGTTGCAAAGGCCAAGAGAATTCTTCTAGAAGGTGTGAGAGACCATGTGGTCTCAAATATCCATGGAAAAGAGGCACCATATTTTATGTGGATGACACTGGCTGAGCTATTCGAAAATAATAGTGACCATAGAAAATTGGCCCTAAAAGATAAGGCTTTGAAACATTAGGATGTAGAAAAATGATACCATTCCACAATATCTCTCCAAATTCACTCAATTTAAAGATGAGCTTGGAGGGGTTGGGGTGAATGTTGCAGAAGACGATCTAGTGAGCCTAGCTCTCCTAGGCCTTCCAAAATCCTCACACAACTACTAGGACCCTGTGAATGGAAAGGAAAAATTACCAAATTAGGAAAGGTTATTGTCTGATTTGGTTCAAGAAGAGATCAAGCGAAATACTAGAGGTGGAGTATCATTCAGAGCAGAGGATGAAGAGAATTTTTCCTTGGTTGGGAAGGGGAAGAAAGGTAAAGGAAAGAAGACCCAAAGAAAACCTGAATCCAACCAAAATAATAGCAAGAAGAAATACTTGAGCAAGATAAAATGTTTCCACTCCCACGAATACGGGAATTATGCAACAAAATGTCCACACAATAAGTCTAGCAAGAAGCCTTCAGGAGGTGAAGCACTAGCTTCACAATTCAAATTATACTTTACCCTAATATCATGCATGGCCAACATTGTTATGGGGAGTGTGTGGTACCTTGATTCTAGTGCCTCATTCCATATGACGGGGAACAAGGAATTTTTTAGTAGCCTAGAGGAGAAGAATCTCTAGATGCATATTGAATTGGGGGATGACGGGAGGTACAGTGCTATAGGAATTGGTATTGTCACCTTTGAGAGGGAGAAAGCCTCCCCTTTATGTTTGTACTTGGGCTAAAGAAGAACCTAATATTTGTAGAAGTATTGGAGGATAGAGGCTATGATTTTATTTTCAGAAAAGGGAAAGTCTTTCTAAGACACATAGCTACCGGGAAAGTGAAGCAGATTGGAGTTCGAGTGAATAACCTACACAGAATTGAGTTGGGAGATTGTGTTGCATTGTGAACCAAGGTAGAAAAAGTGCAAAGTCAATAATTTGGAGAATTCTAGAACATGAGATTGGGTCATCTACAGAATGGTGCCTTAAAAATCATGCAACAAATTACCCCTGATTTCCCTAAAGGCTTTGTTGACCATTAGGATGTCTATGAGGGTTTCACATTAGGGAAATATGTCAAATCCACCTTCCATGGATGAGATAGTAGAGAAGATGCAATATTGGAGTGAGGACCATTCTCTATAGCCTCCATAACAAAACATAAGTACTATGTAAATTTTTTTGATGATTCTCTATAAAATGCTAGATTTTCTTCATGAGGAAAAAGGATGAAGTGTTTTCCAAATTTGTATAATTTAAGGCATTAGTTGAGAAGGAGACTGGGAATAAGGTGAAGGATATCAGGAGTGACAATGGAGGTGAATTTGTTTGAATTCCTTCAAGGAGTTTTGTGCCAAAGAAGGTGTTCGAAGAGAACTGATAGCACACCATAACCCATAGCAGAATGGGGTAGATGAGAGGAAGAACATGAGCATAGTTGGAGCTGCAAGATTTATGCTACATGATCAGGGGCTTCCAATGTATCTTTGGGTAGAAGCATGTAACACAACAGTTTACTTGCAGAATTGGGGTCCTCATAGAATACTTGCCATGATCACATTAAAGGAAGCTTTCTCTGGGAGAAGCCTGATGTGTCTCATTTCATAATTTTTGGAGCTTCATTTTATTGTCATGTATCCAAGGATTTGAGGAGGAAACCCTAGCTTACATTAGAGTTAGGAGATTTGGTAGGATACACTGAAACTCCACACGATTAGCAAGTGTATTTACCTTCACTGAGGATGACAGTTTTTAGGAGATATGTAAAGTTTTATGAGGAGAAGGCTATGAGATGCTCTTTCGAAAGAGAGTTGAGTATCCCATCAAAGAAGGAGCTTCATGATGAGCTTCAAGAAGTTGTGGAGTAGTCACAAATGGAAGAGCAGAGAGGAGGCCAAGTGGAGACACCCACTCAACCATAAACATCCAAAGAAGGGAGGAATAGAACCAGAGAAGTTGATAGATTGATACAGGATGCACAGGAGCATGTGGGAGCTCCTACATCATAGTGCGAGCAAAGGAGGTCACTTGATAAGTACATTGGTTACATGGCTCTCATGACATAGCTCATTGAGCCATAGCGTTCTTCATTTGAGGAAGAAATTTCTCAACCGGTTTGGGTTGATGCCATGGTGGAATAATATGAATCCATCATGAAGAACAGTGTATGGGAAGTGTTTTTGAGACCAGAAAGGAAATCAGTGGTTGGATCTAGATGGATCTACAAAGTGAACCATGAAGCTGATGCGAGCATTGAGAAGTACAAGGCCAGATTTGTGGCCAAAGGATTTTATTAGGTAGAAGGAGTTGACTATGAGGAAACATTTGCCCTTGTGGCAAGGTATTCCTGCATCAGATCAATTCTTGCATTAGCTACGCAAATGGGGTGGAAGATCCACTGGATGGATTTGAAGATCGCCTTTATCAATGGTGTTGTTGAGGAGTAAATTTATATAGAGTAGCCCAAGGATTTGAGACATATGGTCAAGAGTCACATGTATGCAGACTCAAGAGAGCATCATATGGTCTCAAACAGGCACCCCAAGCATGTTACGCTCGGATTGACAGTTATCTCAGTGGATTGGGATTCATCAAAATTGAAGTAGATGTGAACCTCTATCACATTGTGGTACATGGTAAGTTTCTTATTCTTTTTTTGTATGTTGACGATTTAATATTGATAGGTGATGAGAATTTGATCTACTCTTGCAAATAGGATCTGTTTTGGGTGAAAGCACCCTAGGGCTTTGGGTTAGAACCCCAACAGAGCAGAAGCAAACTACAACAAGAAATACTCAAACATCTCAGGTAAGATTCTTATATTATCAAACTACGTAAAAGTGACTGTACCCGGATTTCCTTCATTCGAGTAGGTCCTACAGGGTTCAGACCCTCTGCAACTCCCGATGTTCTTCAAACCTGAAAATCATTCAATTCGAACATACATAGTAGTATAGAAGTAAAGCATATTCACAAAAATGAATTTATATCATATAAACAAATGATTGATCATACATCAAAATTACATTCATATATGAATTAAAACATAATTTGATGCATAAACATAGTTAATTTCGGAAACAAAATAACATTTCTTTTATAGCAGTAAGCTATAAATAACATGGAGACAATTCACCTAAGTCTTTCTCTGGCTCCAAGCGAAACCGTCCTCCGAATTCATCCTATCCCAGCCTTCAACAATCTTCTACCATCACCAAAACCATGATATCTCAAGCAAAAGGAAGGATATCTATAATCAAGGAAACAAGGGTTTCCTAAAGCTTGGGGAAGTGCATGAGGCACAGGGATTCATCAGACTCAGTCAGAGATAATCTTAGTATAATAACTATATCTCTTCTCCTCCTTAAGGCCTTCCCATAGAGGTCTATTTATACCTCTCCCAATTAGTTTTTTAGTTAGGAAACAATTAGGAAATAGTTGGGCCATGGGCAATAGGAGGTAATCAATAGGTAAAACCCATGAAATCCACCCAAAATTAAGGAAATTTAATTTTTTAAGTGTTTTAATACATATACGCAGGTTGGGTATTGACTGACCCACATGTACATGCTTTTAGCTCAGCGAAAAGTAGCGTACAGGGAATAAAAAATTGTTTTTATATATTTGGACCAAGCCTAGAAGGAGGGGTTTCCCTAGGCTGTAAACAAAGCAGCATATATACCAAGAGTGGTAAATGGTGCTATAATAGATTCCCCCTAATATATGAGGTTAGAAGGGGTACATGATGGCTAAAATGTATTAAGTGTATGGAAAGAATCATGTCGAGACTGAGAAGGACTTCACTAGAATTTAGCCTGCCAAGCCATCAAAAAAGATCAGAAAGAAACTGTTGTTTGAGGTGGGCATACCCATGCTTAGAGAAAGTAAAGCATGTCCGTATATCAAGTAAAAATAGATCCAATATGTATACTAGTATAAAGGAACTGAAAGCACATAATGGATCATCTGATCGTGATCGAAAAAGTACATGTCTGAATATCACATATAAGCAGACGATCAATGATGTTGAAGGATGAAATTGATCACTGATGTCAAAAATTGATCCCAATAGTACCAAATGAACATGATGGAATACAATGATACTACATCGCAACTCAGATGCCAGCATATAAGATGTCGCTGTGAAGAACTGCAACATATAAGGTGGATGGTGTCAACTAGGAGCAACAGGAGCAACTAACAAGTGAACCAAAAAATGTTGATGTAACCCGAGGTCTTCACCGACTGTCGTGGTACATTTATAGACAATGGGAATGAATTATCTGAGGTCGACCATGTGAGAAATCGTTTGATTACCGGTCATTAATGAATACCATTAACAAATGTGATACTACTCACCAATAATGATAATGAGAGTCAAGGTACCCAGTACAATCTCACAAGTGTGTGTGAATGAGTTGTAGTCGAACACTTGAAAGAATCTATCAATCAGGAGAAAATGATGGTTTCCCACTGTCGATAGCGAAGGAATCTGCCAGTGATGACTGCAAACCCCAAGGTACTTCCAAATGGACTCTAGATCTTTTTCCTAGAGCAAATGAGTTTTAGTCGATAGGAAAAGATCCGCTATAAGGAAGACATTAAGGCATCCTTCATCAATCTAGCACAAGTGTAACCCGTAGGCCAATAATGTGGAAGGAATCAGATCAAAAAGATGTAGTAACCCAACCAAAGCACATTTCTGTTGTACATAAGATGTAGCTAGTGCACGATACAAACTCTCTGAACCAACCAATAATGAAAGCTGACACAGAGGTGAGGAATCCACCAATAGGGTCAAATGGAAACCAGGGCAATGCACAAATCCCAATGTGTGATAATGAAAGCTGATGTCAAACACAAGTGAAACCACTCAGTCAAAGACCCATGATACTGATCAATGTTGAGCACAAGGTGACCTATCAATAATGAAAATAGGGCTAGGGTGTGGCTCGACACCTGCCCTCAGAGCAATTTGATGTAGTCGATAAGGACAAGACCCGCACGAGCAAAGGACCAATATAATTGTTGTGATGACAAACATGACACTGACAACCAGGGATGGTCGACTGAAAAATAGGTCAAGAGACACCGCAGAGAGGTTGACTGAGGTTCACTTCCCTTGAACAAAAGCATGACTCAATGATGACTATATGGCAGCATATGATAACTCTGTATAAGTTTGTCATGCAAGAGGCATAAGCAAACTCTCCATATGATTGGAAGAGGTAACCAATCGGAGGAGTACTGACTCAATAACAAGGTTAAGGTGCTCCTAAGTCAAACTAAATCCCAACTTAATGGAGGAGAGATTGTCTTTTGAGTGCTTTGTTCAAGGGCGACACGACTGACTCTAGCTACCAACAAAATATGGAAATGTTGTCCCATTCTTGATCTTTTTGGAATATATGAATTTTTTTTTTTGTCCTTTTCTTTAAGCTAGAAAAATTATAAAAGAATGCTATAGTATAGTGGAAAGAATGAGTGTCAGAGAAATATATGATCTAGTTCTTGGGAGGGGAACATTCCTATGCTCAATGCAAGGAGGCAAAACTGGTCAAGGACACTCAAAGGGATGCTCTTTCCATGGGTAAAAGGATGCATCAAGTTGCAGAAGCTAAGTGATTGCATGGTTGACTTTGTAGAAGACATGGTCAAATAAGTGGCTTAAACACAAGTCCAAGTGAAACCAGCTCAAGGCCAAAAGGTGAAAATAGTCAAAATGCAATGCAACAGTACAACTCAACACAAAGGATCCTCTAGGGTATAAGGCCAGAAATTAGCGCAGAAGAAAGGAGAATGTGTCTTCAGTGCATCAAACATGGCGGGACTAAAGAGGACTCCCGAGCCTACTCAGTATAGCAGCATGGGAAACTGATGTCAGCGAGGTTCTAACTAAGATGCCCATGTAAAGGATGGCTCTACCATCTCATCATGATTTAAAAATCGATGAGTGAAAATGGTTTGCTGACCAAGATACGATGGGGTTGACCCTACGGCTAATGTATCGTTGAATGGACGCTAGTATGCAAGATGTGGCGGAAAATGGTTTTCCCTAACCTAAATGCCAATTATAGAATGATACCTGCCATGACAGGTCAACAATGATGGGACGGAAACAACATCTTGAAGAAGTCTCCAAAATTTCCTGTAAAAACAACCCACTCTCGACAATCCAAGCCCATAGGTCAAAAAATCCATGAGACAAAAGTTAATTTTTGAAAAAATATTTTGCAATTTCAAAGTCATATAATGACTTTTGGACTCACAATTTTTTCATTTCTGTTTGGAGCAAAGAGTTGTGGAGCAAAACTAAGCAAGCTTTCTACTGAACAATTGGACCATTCGAATCACCCCAAAGTCTCCAGGTAATCCTCAAATCCTACTTGTAATGCTTTATGATAGTTTTTAAAAGTTTTTTCAAAGTTTTGACTGTGGGAAACTATGCCCAAAAATTCAACTCTGCGTACACGCGGGTTGGATGTGAGTAACCCACGTATACGACAACCCTACATGCGACTGTGTGTAAAGGGAACCTGCGTGTACGCGAGTTAAAGTTTTAACATATAAATTAATAATTGAAACTTCAATTTTTTGCAGGATGACTATCACTTGGAGGGAAAGAGAGCATACCACCATAGATAATGAGGTAATGAATGATCAAAATGAATTGGATGCTCTAAGAGGCTGTGGATTACTCAAATTCTTCAAAATGCCAAATATGAAAGCCAATACACACTTGCTAGAACTTTTGATCCACTATTGGAGCGCAGAGGACGGCGCTTTCATGATCGACCAGATGCCTCTATGGATTGAGGTCGAAGATATATATTTCATTACCGGTCTCTCTCGAAGAGGGGAGGTCGTGCACTCGACAAGAAGGATGAGAGGTAGTCTTTCGATGGAAGACTATGTCCATATATACCATCCTGGACATCCAGAGAAGATTTGGAGTCAAATTCCAATCAAACATGTGGAAAGTCTATCCTTGAGGATTTTTCTATTTACCATTGCACGGGTAAATGGGTTAGCTTCCCTGCATTAGGCATCATGAGTATCTATGAGCCTGGCAGTGGAATGTCTTACCACAGTATTTGACTAGTGCACGCCTCTTCTGACTAACATGAAGAGTCAATTGACCTCTATACAGAAGGGTCAAACGAAGAATTTTGGATATGGAACCATCTTGTGTTCATTCTTCTTCGAGAAGGTACCTAGGCTACGTCCCAAAGTATCAGTGTCCATCAACAGCCCTAGAGATCTACGAATGGGTAGATGGATGGACCTGATGAAGCGCCTTGGGGGCGGGGACATGCCCAGAATGACCTTTGATGATAAGTTGTTCATCTGGTGGGATCAACAGATCATCAAGAGCGATGACTTCCCATATGTCGACATGGATTTCCGAGGAGATCCAGACTTAGTGTTACCACCAAATGCGGCATGGGGAGACATAGGTAACAATTTTTAAGTTTTGTGAGTTTAAAAAAAAAATGGATTTTTTAATATGAAATGAACTTAAAAATATTTTTGATGAGACAAAATACTGACAAAATATAATGACCATGTTCTAGATGTGGGTCCAGTGAGACCTGATGGATTTCTGAGGCACAGGCATCACGGAAGAGGGGCCGAAGAGGTGGCAGCTAAGACAGAGAGAGTCCTTTATGCTGTTTAGAGAAACTTGGTGAGACTAACTCACCAGGTACCTATGATAGTTGTAGAGGATCTGCCTGAGGAGATGTAGTGTCGTGTGGTAAGGGTACCACGGGACTGGGTCCGGATACTTCGACGTGTAGCCAACACTGTGGTTAACTTTTTAAACGCTCATCTGAAGCTAGCTCGATAGATAGATCTATGTATGACTGGACATGATTATGGGCATAAGCCCAAATTTTGAGGGCATCCTATCCCAATTTTGAATATTATTTTTAAACACTCCATCTATATATAGGAAATTTATGATATAGATATACAGATTCGATTTTTTTTATTTTTTATTTTTAATGTTATTTAATTTGATGAATGATTAATGTGCCAATCTAATGCTTGATTAGCAAAAGAGTCTGCTAATGAATTCTCAGACTGTGGAATGTGAATATATGTGATATAAATAAATCATCATTGCAACACTCTCACTCTTAAAAATTGGCGATATAAATAAGGATCGTGAGCCCTATAAGTGTTACTTAACTGCGACACCACCATTTGTGAGTCTAGATAAACTACCAATGAATCAATCCTAGAAGATATTGCTTCGGATAGTAAATTAAGAACGACAGTATATTCGGCAATGTTGTTCAAAGCAAGGCCAATACATACTCCCCTCAACACCATCAACTGGCCATATGGATAATAAATCACCCAAGTTGCGGAAGCAAGATTCTGAGTGTGCCTACTTGCACCATCAGCGAATCCGAAATATATTGAATTGTCCATCAATACCTGCCAAAGCAGATAAAAAAATATTGATATCACAAAAAGGCCAAAAAGATATGTATAAAGATACAATATATACAAATAAGCAATTTCTCAGCCGAAGCCTAAGAAAAATACTTCTTAAGGTAGAGCTCATTCATGGGCTATGCCAGCTTGTTCCCTTCAAAATAAATCAATTCATAAGCCCATTTTTTCAAAACACGCTTGACTATAAAGCGACCATACCACATAGATTTGAACTTTCCTACCCCCATGGTGTCTTTTTCTTACTCATAGACTAAGACAAGATCACCTTTAGAAAAAACCCGAGGACGGACAACTTTATCATATTGAGTTTTAGTCCTCTTCTTATGGGCTTCATTTATTATGGATGCATCTCGACGCTGCTCATCAAGATGTTCCAAATGAACGAGGCGTTCTTCGAGACTAGATGTCTCCAGAAGAAGTTCTAAGACTAGCTTAAGGGATGGAATTTCACATTCGATAGGGAAGATAGATTCCAACCCATAAACTAGTTGAAAAGGAGTAAAACTCGTGGTAATATCTACTGAGGTTTGGTATGCCAAAAGTGCGAGCTACAACATGATGTGACAATTGGATCACGTTTTATCAATTGTCCTTTGTAGGATGGTCTTAAGGGACTTATTCATGGCTTCAACCTACCCATTGGCCTGAGGATAATATGGAGATGAATTCTCCTACCGAAAGCCCAACTTGAGAGCCAATTCGTTCATCAATTAATTTTGGAAGTGATTGTCATGGTCAGTGACAATCACTCTTGGGATACCAAATCGTGAAATAACCTGATTGAAGAGAAACAAGGTTGTTGTCTTACTATCATTTTTGAAAGTAGGCATGGCCTCGGCCCACTTCGTAAAGTAGTCTACGGCCACAATGATGTACTTGTGATTTCCTGCCGAAGGTGGATTACAAGTAGTAAAATCAATGCCCCGCTTCATAGATAGACCGACAGTGATAACAGGAAAGAGTGGAGATGGATGTGCATGCATTTCTGAGTATAAACTTGACAAGGATGGCAACGTTTGACCACTTCAATACAT
Source organism: Pinus tabuliformis (assembly GCA_031772625.1). NCBI lineage: Eukaryota > Viridiplantae > Streptophyta > Pinopsida > Pinales > Pinaceae > Pinus > Pinus tabuliformis. The sequence goes on along the minus strand of CM062815.1, from coordinate 199,141,580 downwards.
TCTTTGAAAATTGAAGGCCAAAAGTAGCCTGCTCGCAAAATTTTATGGGTTGTTGCAAGCCCTGATAGATGACTGCCACAAGCTCCACTGTGGCAATCATTAAGTACTGACTCGGCTTCTTCCAAAGTTAAGCAACGCCTAAGGATTGAATCAACCTCTCTGCGATATAATGTATTACCAATAATAACATAGTTTTTAGCAAGGTGACGTAACTTTTGACGCTCATCTTTGGAGAAAGTAGGTGGAAACTTCGAAGTCTGGAGATATATAATGATATCTCCGTACCAGGGATCTTGTGAAGAAATGAGGAATAAATGTTCATTGGGAAAATTTTCCTCATAAACAATAGCTTCCTCACAAGGCAACTCCAAAATTAATTGCACAAAAACTAATGACTTCTTAGATTTAGCTGACAAGAATTCGAGATCGAACTCTTGCAAAATAAAAATCCATCAATTATACTTGCCCCCAATCACTCGCCTACTGAGGACAAACTAAAAAGGATTGACAGCCGCTAAGATGAACGTTTTGCGAAGCAGAATGTAATGACGAAGCCGCTAGATAGCATGGATAGTCGCCAAGGCTAATTTCTTGATGGGATAATAGCATAGCTCAGGTCCTACTAAGCCTCGACTCAAGTAGTAGATTACATGCTCATTGAGAGCATCATCCTCTTGAACCAGAACCATACTGATGGTTGATTCTGCCGCAACGAGATACAAAAGGAAATCTCTGCCATAATCTAATGGACTCAATAATGAAGCAGAGGTTAATGCTTTTTTCAAAGCATCAAAATATCATTGTGTGAAATCATCTCATAAAAATGGAACTCCTTTCTTAAGCAAACGCATAAATCCTTTGGTAATCTCGACGTAACTTGTTATAAATCTCCTCAAGAAATTTTCCTTTCCTTAGAGACTTTGAAGTTGACGAATGGAAGATGGGGGAGGCAACTGAATTATTGCCTCAACCTTGAAAGGATCAACTTGAATCCCTTCAATTGATACAATGAATCCTAACAGTTGACCAGATGTGACCACAAAAACACACTTATTTGGATTCAACCGGGTTGTATAAAAATGACATCTCTCAAAGACTAACCGAAGGTGCCTGGGATGATCAATTCTCTTGTGAGAATGAGCAGCTTAAGTCATCAAAGTATGCTTTGATAACATGTTTGATATCATGGAAAGCATAAGACACGGCCCGCTGAAAAGTAGCTCCAACATTTTTAAGGCCAAAAGGAATCTTCTTGTATGCAAACGTGCCCAAGGACAAATAAATCTTGTCTTGTGCTGATCCTCTGGATGGATAGTAATTTGATTGTAACCAAAGAATCAATCCATGAATGAAAAAATTTCATTACCCACACATTCATCAACAATTTGATCAATAAAAGGCGTGGGGTAATTGTCTTTTGGAAAAGCTTTATTTAAATCCCTAAAGTAGATACATACTCGAATCGTTCCTTACTTCTTATCGACCGGGACTGGGTTGGAAACCCACTTAGTTAGAGGAACAGGGTATATGAAACCTACCTTAAGCAGCTTTTCAACTTCAGCTTTAATAGCTGCCACTTTCCAAGGATTAAACGGTCGAATTTTTTGACGAATAGGTTTGGCATTTTCGTATGTCTTGATCTCATGCTAGACTGTAGATGGATCAATTCCAAGCATTTCCTCATAAGACCAAGCGAACACATCTCGAAATTCTTTGAAGAGATCGGTGTAGATTTGAATTTCTTTAGGGGAACAGTCAGCTCTGATGAAGACATTTTCGATTACGTTAGGATTCCTAGAGATGTTTACAATTACAATTTGTGAGATAACCGACATGTTACCTTTAGTTAAAAATTGTGTTGGAGCCAAAGGGTTTGAAACTGTATAAACATCACTAGTAGACAGATTGGACAAACTAGATTCAACTTCATGCAATGGAGGGAGAAAATATGAATGATGATGTAAATCATCCCATGGTTGATCCACACCCATCATTGCTTCCAAAACTGCTTCTTTAGATGGTAAGACTGTATCCAAGTAATCCAGAGCTGAAGTAGAATCAAGGGTCCAAGCTGGAGCCACATCGCCATCTAACTCCTCTAGTGAAAAAGGAGTGGGATGGTTGTCTACAGAGTTAACGATAGATTGATAAAAGAGTTCCACTACAAACATGGGAAATTCTATTCCACCTACCTGCCCTCCATCTAATGTGCTGGTAGATGAAGGTAAGGGCCAAGGGTCTGAAAAACAATGAGTTCAAAATAACTCTTTCTGAGAAGGTCCCCTAGAGGATGAAATCACATTAATTCTAGATGTAGGAGCAGGGAGGTTGAATATACCCATTAACAAATAGTACATCCCAGCTCCTAAATTCTCAATAAGTTGACGGGGATTGTCCACCAATGGAACGGTAGAATCTGAAGTTGCGTGAGAGTCACCTGGAGAATAATCTAACTGATCAAATCTAACAATCCTCCCCTCATGAGGAAAATAGAGGATACGGAATAATGATGAAACTATGGCATCCATCTCGTAAATCCAATTCCTGCCTAAGAGGAGGTTATAATCCAAGTTCTCATCAACGATTTCTACCTCAATATTCACTACCTTTCCCCCAACACAGATAGGAAAGGTCTAGATAATCCCATGTGGCCTATGAGAATGTCCATCAAATGTCATCAAAAGATTTGGTGAAGGAATAGCTGAAGTTGATCCAATGGCCTTCCAACATGACATAGACATCATGCATGTGGAAGCTCCCTCATCTATAACAGTCTGAAAAATATTGGTTTTTCAGTATGTGGACTTTATCTGGAAAGCCATATGGTGAGGAAGTCTATTTTTGACATTGAACATATCAAAAGTGAGCACTAAAGAAATCTTTGGGTCTACTGCGTCGGTTTCCGAAAACAAAGCACTTCTCTAAGTAAGGCACGACTGGAGTACCTCCAATGCTGACATAGCATAAGGACTTTGAGCCAGATCTTCTACAATCGAGTAGTTTTGGGCTATCCTAGCATTAGGGTTAATAGTTGAGCACTTTGTGGAGCCTTTCGGTATCCAAGGTATAAACTCAACAGAGGTCCTCTCAAAATGAAGTTGTTATGTGGCTTCGGGAATAGATTTAGGCTTAGATGTTTCCAATTCACCATAATCGCGTGCTCGCATAGCGACGTCAATATGAGAGCTCATCTTTAACCATTTGATGGATTTTCCCCTTCCTGGTTTCCCCCAGCAGAGGTGCCAGCATTAGAATTTGTGCCAGCAAGTAATTGCTGCCCTTGGGGAAAGGGTTAGTCAAAATAGCTTGGGAGCTAGAGGACCCTTGATGTACTAATAAGCGCTGAGCATCTTGCATCTTAGGGTAGAGGTGAGTTAAATGATCTCCATTGCATAACTTGCATGGAAATTTTACCTTTATCTTGGACTCTTTCCTACCCTCTCTGACATCATTGATGGGTTTGTTTGCATTGCCTTTTCCTTCCTGGTTCTTCTTCTTACCTTGTCCCTTCCTCTTCCCATCAGATTGTTGATTTCCTTTGGGGTTAGTGCTCTAGACGGCGTTTATAGAGGTAGGTTGGGAAGGTGTAGGTATAGATAGTGTTGCTTGGGTAGAAGAAGCAGTTTGTAGAGACAACTGCTGTAATTGATTCAATAGGCTCACCACGTTAACATCAATCGATCTGACTATACCATCAACATGGGGACTTGGTTTAGGTTTGGCTAAATCGACCTTAGATCTAGGAGCATCAGGTAGAATTTTCTAAAGAACCCCATACTGAGAATATATCAGTTCCAATTGCTGGGCTCTAAAAATGGCCTGCTCTTCTGTATAAACACCGGAGAGAGACACATCCTTTGAGATCTCAAGGTGTAATGATTTGAGAAACCATTCGAGAAGGAACTCTAGCGGGATTTTAGTTTGATAAGCCTTTCCTCCTCCTCCATTTCTGGATGTGATCCGAAATGTGAGTTGTGGTGTCTTTTTTAAAGTTAGCCAGAAGTTCAATTCCAACTTCATATCAGACAGGTAACTAAAAATGGTTCAAAAAGACATTAGCCAAATCACAAAAAGAAGTATAGGTGCCCCTTAGAAACTCTATATACCATTTGGCCGCATTTCTAGTTAGGGTGCACTGAAATAACCTCAACCTAATCGAATCATCTATCAGGGAGTTGGATGAGCACCATAAGTGAAATGTGGTTACGTGGTCTCCCGGATCTTCACCACTCTTCCCTTCAAATTTTGGGATATCCGAGGGAAGTTTAGTTGGGACCGAAGGCCAAGCTGGGTTGTACTAAATCGGATCATTTGTCAATTTAGTTAAGTTTGGAAAGTTCAGTGTGGCCAGAAAAGGGAGTCGTGGTAGACCTTGGGAATTCCATCCAGTGCAGGTGGGGTTCCCAAAGGTCTGAAAAGAATGACCTGAATTTTGAAAAACACCAAGTTTCCCGAAGTAACTCATAGAGCCTACAGAACCAAAAGGTGCTCCTTGTGGTCCAGCAAAATGCAAAGTTTGACCAACTCCTATCGAAAATCCTCCGTAACCAGTGAATTTACCCCCTAATGAAGTGTTAAAAGGAGCTGATAGCCCTTGATAAGGATTCCTTGCATTAGCAAAGGGTGGAAAATTCTGAAATGAATTAGCTGAAGAATACAGCACATTCCCTTTTTGGCTGGAATAAAATTGATTCCCAGATCCTATCCCACTAACCGCAGGGTTTGTCCAACTCTGGAATGGGTTATTACCTTGACCTATAAAGGGAAAATGCATTGACCCTATCATTGTATTGGAGTGTGGTATATGACCACTTCAAAATTAGAAACCCTGAAAAGAAGTTGATCCATTCATCATGGATGTGGAGGTGGTTGATGGTATTTTCAAAGGAACTGAAGGAATCCCGTGAGATGGCATTCCATAAGGGATAAATCCAAAACTGGATGTAGCAACCTAAGAACTTCCACTCATTGACGGAATGGAAGTAGACCCAAATGTAGCCGTGTTGGGAGTAATAGAAGGGATGGAAATAGTTCCTCCTCCTTGTACAGATATGGGAGTCTGCATAATCTCAACACTCGTCGTAGATGCCATGCTTCCAGCAGTGGTCATCGAAGGAATAGATGGATGTAAACCTAGGCTCGAAGGCCTATGAGTTAGGGTTTCAATGTACAATAGAATGTTTGGATGATTAGGAGGAAGAGGAGAATTCAGAGGCAAAACCGACTCTGGAATATCTTCAACTTCGATATTATCTTCCGACTGAAAAATTACTCGAGAAAGAACAGGTATGTTCCTCTCTAACTCTCTACTGGTGCTAGGTCTATCTTGTGAACTAATGACCCTAAGTGGAGGATCAATCTCCGATGCGCCTGCTGCCACTGGTTGAAAACCACTGGCAGAATCGCTCCTATGCCTAGGGGAAGGCTCAGGACTCATAGTTGATAGCCCACAAAGTCTCCTAGACCGTCGAGATGGTCGATCAGCCACTTTGAATTATTTAAAAGATCTATTTAAGGACTCAAAAAATTATAAAGCTAGGCTGACTAGGAGCAAAGAACACTCACTAAAAAGTCCCTAAAGATATCAACAATCAAACAACTCTCAAGTATTTCTACTCATGGCGATTAGGAATAGACACCAAAATACAAGAAAGTTAATAACAAGGATCTTCCGAAAATATACTGGGGTAATTATGCCCCAGGTATACTAGCAAAGGTATCAGAGGTAGTTACGCTGACCTCCAGACAACATCCTTTATCGATGAAAGAACCCAAGCTTCACAAGGGTACCCTCCAGAAGTACTGTTGAACATGATACAACGTCAGCCTCAGGTGCCATGGGATTCCCTCCGTAGCCACCTGTGTGATCCCTAGGATAGGCAACTATGGTCACCAACATGTATCAGAATTTGGGTGGAACAATCGTGAGGTGGGTGTTAGAGCCTAGATTTGCCTCAGGCTGAAAAGGCAAGATTCTAGGTCCACATCAAACCACGCTTAGCCTCATAGCTAGCCCTATGAGGACAGGAGAGGGCTCTCTCTGAGTCAATCTCAGCAAAAGATAATCAATGGGGCTGGAGATGACTGATTTAACACTAATTTTAGGCTAGGTATTAAGTGCAAGGATTTAGTTTGAGTTTTTGGGGGTTTTTGTTGGAAAAAGGAATAGGCAAATTTTGGGTCCGGGGATGAAGGCCAGCTCTTGCAGAGTTCAAGTTGGGGCAAGGAAAGCAATGGTTAGGATGCCTTAAATTGAATGAATGGATAGAAAGAATTGCTGAGAAGCTAAAGAGGGCAAGATTATATCAAGGATCCTCTACAAATTGAAGAAAACATATAAAACTAAAAAAAAGTCAAAGGCAGAGCATAGCAGTTTATGAATTCCACCTTAAGTACTCATTTGTTTAATTTCTGAAGCAAAGAGAAGGGAAATGGAATACATAAACGTTAATGAACTTACAAATACATGGAGAAAAACACCATACAAACACAAAGCCACAAGGATCCCAACAAGTGCTGCAAAACCCTGGTCTTTCCTTTGCCAAAATTGCAAAAATGAAATGTACAATAGGGTGCCAAGCAATCCCAAGTATCCAACCCTAAAAATGACTGAGAAATTACATAATATAGACAAGCCTAACTCCTTCCCATGCCTCTAGGGTTCGAGCTCATCATTCTAGGAGCTGTTTGAACTAATTCTAAACAAGGAACTGAAATCTAGGTAGTCAAACAACTTGCCCCTATATGAAAGGAAACTGATTCATTTAGTTGTTTTTCACTTTTTAGTGAATGAATCTACCAAAAAAAGTAAAAATGTGCCAATATTACATCATGGTTATCAAATTACATCATGCAAGGTCAAGAGTAACATCAAAAAGCAAAACTGGGCGAATTTCTGAGCTGAACAGTGAAAAATAGGCAAAAATCCTCTATGTGTCGCGCCCAATTCTCTATGCATCGTGCCAATTTGGAGCTGATTTTGAGGCACTTCCCAAAGTTCAAATTGATCCCAAGTGTACTTGTTGGAAAGCCCTACCTGTCTACTTTCCAACCCAAGTGGAATTTCTGAATTTGGATGTCATTTGCCCCTCCAAAACTTCAATCTCCCAAGACTGCTTCCTGTGTGTCAAAATAGGGGTAGTGAGGTCATTTTTTGAGTGTTTTTGGCCTCTTGAAGACTCAAAACCTGCCCAAATTTCTTGTCCATGCACCAGCAACCATAATTTATCATGAAAAATCGAGAAATGCAATTTTTTTTGTATTTGGAGCCCTCTAGAAAAAGCGAACGCCACGTGGCGTAGTGCATAGGGAGGAAAACCCTATTTTTTAGTGCAAAAAGTTTTCAAAATGCAAAAATTGCTCCAAATTTCTTGAAATTTGGGCTGTAGGTCCCCAATCAAGTACCATGCTCAGCCAAAGAGGCTTCGGCCAAGATTTGGAGCCGATCATGCGTTTTGCGCCTCCTCAGTACCCTCCTGGTGTATGCAGTTCAGTGGTGCAATTACTATCTTGTTCATATGATGAATCTGTGTCTGTCATGGTGTTGCAATGTGTATGACAAGTGTATGTTTGATTGGTTGAAAATGAGAAATGAAAACTTGATGTCTTTGTCTCCAAGTGCCAAATATGCCAAAGGGAAATGAGGGACTGTGAGAAATATGGAATAGTAGGTATAATGGAGTGAGGGAAAGGATATGGTTCAATCAAGTGAAGTCTGCAATGTGAGGACAATCACTTGATTGTGTTTTAGGAGTGTGAGGTTTGGGGATTTAGGAATTTTGAAAATGGTATGGGAAAGAGAGAGTAATAGGGTATGGTAGGGTTTAGGGATAGGAAAATAGGACTTTAGAAATAAGTGATTTGGGATGTAGAGGAACAGGGGATTTAATAGGGATGATGGGTTTAAGGTGAGGGAAAGATAGTGGAGAATTAAGGGACTGTTTGGGATAGATTTTAGTTTAGGGAAATGTGGGATGTTTTGGGATTTTTGTATAAGATTAGGGTTTGGGAATTTTTATTTTAGGAATTGGGAAATGGGAATTGGGATAGGGATAGATGATTTTTAGGAATATGAGAGTTTAGGGAATAGGGGAATAAGGTGAGAAAAGGAGTGAAGGAGTGAAAAGGTGAAGGAATGGGAAAATGTACCTGGAAGCCACAACAACCAATGCAAACCATAGGCTAGCCCTACTAGGTAGCAGTTTCTTGGGAAATGTCAAGAATGTAGGGTTTGATTTTTCCTTTAGACAATCACCATAAACTTTATGAAAAACTCCTTTACTAGCAATGGAGAGATCGTAGCTTACATGCACAATAGGAGTCACAGACAATTTTGGCAATTGGAGAGAGTTTTGGAGTGAAACAGGCTTGGTATCTCTATGCGCCATGCCACAAGCCCAACACGTTGTGCCTTCCCTATGCGTCACGCCAGTGCATTTTTACACTGGAAATTTGAGCCTAATGCGTCGCACCAGTTATGTGCGCCGCGCCACCTGCCCTATGCGTAACTATTTTTGCAGGAGACTTTTGGAGGCCTTCCCGGTGTCCAAATTGGGCGCAGGATAGCTCGTTGGAAAGTTATTTGAGTCTAATTTCCAACCCAACTATAATTTGTCAATTTGGAGTTCATTTTCCTTGTCAAAAATCAAATATCCCAAGACTGGTCAAAATGTGCCAAATGAGGTTGCCTAAAGGCAGAGTGTTGTTGCAGTCAACTTTTGAAGGTGTTTCTCAACTCCAAATTGAGCTCTTGATAGCTCATTGGAAATATATTTGTGTCTAGTTATCATTTGAAGCATCAAACAAGTCATTTGGCCAACCAAGCTAGGAGAAAACTTGATTTTCCAAAGGTCACTTCAGAGGTGCATCAAGTCTCCCGAGGCAACTGTATTTTTGACATTTCTCTAAAACCATGACACCTGTGTAAAACTTGAAGAAGGTTTCTCTTAATTGGCCTATTTTGGACAAAAACCTCTCTGATAATTCACAAATTCATCTTTTATTGCTCAGAAACATCATTGGAGTAAAACCTATCCCGATGTGTGGAACAGGGGATTTGTCGAAATGAAGCGAAATGAAGGGGATAAGGGGCTTCTAAATTCTTGAGAAAAATTTTGGAAGTAGGGAGAGACGTTAGAAAGTATGGGAAAGTGTAATATCAAAAATTGAGTGAGGGGAAGGGGTCCAAAAGGGCAAAACATAGGCCTAGCCCAGAAAATTGCCAAGTTGTAGCAAGAAACTAGGGTTCCTCGAAAAATGAGGAATTTGGGGGATCTCAGTGATGAGAAGTGTTCAATAAGGTACATTAAGGATAGGGGAAGGTGTATGAACATCAGGATACAAGTTTTGTTGATGATTTGACCATCCAAGAGAAATTGCCTTCAAAACCCTAGGAAAGGGAAATGAACCTTACCTAGGCACGACTGAAGCATGAACAAGGTGTAAAATGACTCATTGGAACCTAACATGATGATGACAACCCTCTGAATGATGGTGCACTCATCTAAATGGTGACATGCACCGACAGTTGGACAACTTTGCAAAGAGTAAAAGCAAACCCTAGACCTAATACCTAGTGACCAAATTTTTACTTGAAGACTCACTGAAATGACAAAATTTGACCTTGACACCTTAAAATCACTTTGTAAGAGCATATTTGATCACTGGAGGAAGGCTGCAAAGGCTAACACTAACAGTGGGATTCGACAAGTAAGAGAGGGGGTATCTCTCATCCTTATCTTCACTCTCCCTCATGCTTTTACTCCCAGTTACGGAGCTTTCTCAGTCTCCCTAACGCTATTGGATTTCATTCATTAGTCAAACTTCTATGTTTGTGATTTTGAGCGGCCTTGGAGAGTTAACTCTCCTCTCGCCTAATCCAAGGCCCTAATAAACCTAAACTTGTTGTTGTATTCTGATGACAACATAAAAGTTCTAGTTTATTTTAATTAATCTCTTGATTTTAATGGTTGTTCTTTAAGTCAAGGGTAAATATGGGAGTGAAACCAATAATGTTTGTATGACACAACAGAAATCAATGAAAACCTAACTACATGAATGAAATCATTTTTTCTTCGATGAAAAGAGTTCTCTATACAGGTTCTACGAAACTTCTACAAAGCAAAGTACTTTTTCTCTTCTTTTCTTGAAACACACTTCACACACCCAAAAACTAAAAGACTATGAATGCTTTAACAATGCAAACTACCCTAATGCAAGATATAATGGAGATGCAAGATCCTAAATAACACTCAAAAAGCAAAAGAAATTGTTTATAACTAACAATGAGCCAACTTAAGTACTGAAGAGGATACAAATTTTGAACAAAAAATTATCTCCAAACAAGAAGGACAAATTGTAAAAGATCACAATTCACTTTCAACAACAAAAAGAAACCATAAACCAAACTTGGCAAAAGAAAAACAAAAACAAAGTTTTTTGAGATCTTTTCTCTTTAAAGAAGCAACCAAAACAACTTTTTGAAATCACCAAAATGATACTAAAACTCAAAAGATCGAAAAAAGATCACGAGTCTTTGCAAGTTACAAACTCGAAAATGAACGAAAACTTGAGCAAAAAAGCACTTCAACTTGTACAAATCGACCCAAATAGCAGCAAATAGTTCGACAAACTAACCAAGAAGTCAAGAAAGAAATACTTCCAAATTCGTCAAAAAGACTTTCAAAAAGCAAGAAAAGCTATGAGGCCACAAAACAAAGGAGAGAAAAGCAAGTGGATTTGAAATTCGGCCTTGACACTAAAGCTGAAAAAAATCTCCTATTATGGAGGACCAGAACAATAAAGAACTTCGGGATGAAGTCTTGTGTGCCAAAACACAAATTACAAACTCGCTAAAGAAGCAAACCTAGGCCAAATCTTTTCAATTAGGAAGAGATTTCGAAACAGTAAGCTTGCAGAATAATTAAATTCTTTAGATAGCAATTGACCACACAGAGACTGAAAAGACCAGGCAACAAATCTATTTAGGCTGAAATATTTGAAAAAACAATGCAAAAAAATTGCATACGCGACTGTGTTCAAACACAGAGGCGTGCACACGCACTCTTGAAACGGGAAACTCGTGTATACGTGAGTTCAATTTACAGAAACAAGCATGTATACACGACTGTAAACAAAGTAAAGAGCATATACAAAGCTTTGCAAGAAAAAATAAAAACAAAGTCTAATCCAAAAGATCAGACTTGAGGCCTGGGAGTCTAGTAGACCACATAAGACTGTAACCACAAGCAAACCAAAGACTAAGCCCTGACCGAGAATGAACAACCCAAACCAGGAATAACAAGATTGTTATCCCCAGTGGAGTCACCAATTCTGTTTCAGGTGAAAGCACCCTAGGGCTTTGGGTTAGAACCCCAACAGAGTAGAAGAAAACTACAACAAGAAATACTCAAACAGCTCAAGCAAGATGCTTATATTATCAAACTACGTAAGAGTGACTGTACCCAGATTTCCTTCGTTCGAGTAGGTCCCGCAGGGTTCAGACCCTTTACAACTTCCGATGTTCTTCAAACCTGAAAATCATTCAATTCGAACATACATAGTAGTATAGAAGTAAAGCATATTCACGAAATTGACTTTATATCATATAAACAAATGAATGATCATACATCAAAACAACATTCATATATGAATTAAAACATAATTTGATGCATAAACATAGTTAATTTACGAAACAAGATAGCATTTCTTTTATTGCAGTAAGCTATAAATAACATGGAGAGAATTCACCTGATTCTTTCTTTGGCTCCAAGCGGAACCATCCTCCGGATTTGTCCTATCCCAACCTTCAACAATCTTCTTCCATCACCAACATGATGATATCTCAAGCAAAAGGAAGGATATCTATAATCAAGGAAAAAAGGGTTTCCTAAAGCTTGGGGAAGTGCATGAGGCATAGGGATTCATCAGACTCAGTCAGGGATAATCTCAATATAATAACTCTATATCTTCTCCTCCTTAAGGCCTTCCCATATAGGTCTATTTATACCTCTCCCAATTAGTTTTTTAGTTGGGAAATAGTTGGGCCACGGGCAATAGGAGGTAATCAATAGGTAAAACCCATGAACTCCACCCAAAATTAAGGAAATTTAATTTTTTAAGTGTTTTAATACATATACGTGGGTTGGGTATTGACTGACCCACGTGTACATGCTTTTAGCTCAGGGCAAAGTAGCGTACAGGGAATAAAACATTGTTTTTTAGATATTTGGACCAAGTCTGGAAGGAGGGGTTGCCCTAGGCCGTAAAAAAAGCAGCATATATACCAAGAGTGGTAAATGGTGCTATAACAGGATCTTGCAAGGGAATTTGAGATGAAATACATGGGCATAATGCATTACTTCCTCGAGATGGAAGTATGGCAAGGTGATGGTGAATTATTTGTGTCTTAGTGAAAGTATGCCTATGAAATGCTTCAGAGATTCCACATGGAGAATTGTAAGCCCATGGACACACCTCTAGCTACAAACTGGAGGAATGAGAATGCCATTTCAGGTGAATATATTGATGTTACCATTTATAGGCAACTTGTCGGGTCTTTGATGTATCTTGTGAACACAAGAACCGACATGTGCTATGCAATAAACCAACTTAGTCAAGCTATGGTGAGGCCTACCAAGTTGTATTGTAAGGCATCAAAGCATGTGTTACAGTACCTCAGAGGCACTACCGAGTATGGATTATGGCATAGGAGGACAGATGGAGTGAAGATCCTAGGCTTCACCAATGCATATTGGGTAGGGAGTCCATCAGACAAGAAAAAGTATTTACATACTATCTGCAATGTTGGGTCCGCAGCTATTTCCAAGTACAACAGGAAGCAGAGGTTTGTGGCTCTCAACTCAGCAGAGGCTAAATACATGGTTGCAAGTCAAGTAGCATGTGAGGCCATATGGATGAGGAAAATGCTTGTGGGTATTTTCAGTCACGAGATGGATCCGACTAGGGAAAATTTTAAGAACCCCCCCTAAATTTACATATATAATAAATGGGCGAACTCCATGGTATATAGGAAAAATGGAAGGCGATTTTATCAATAATATGATATGTATATATAATTTTTTGGCGAATCTCTCACCAGGCATGGTGAATATTTTACTCAATTATAAAATCTTGTGTTTATTGAATACACAAATGAAATCATTGCATTTCTTTAAAATATCTTTTGAAATCAAAATTACCGAAATTACATATCGATAACCTAGTGGGTGTAGGATAAAATTCACCCGTGTCATTCAACATGAGAAAAAACTTAATACTATATATAAAACCAAGAAAAATTCAAATTCATCACTTCTAGGGACCTCGTAACCACCTTGCCAATACACAAGTATGTTCTTGCTTGTAATTAGAAAAATTACCCAAATTACAATCTATTTACTCCAGCATATGTTGGAAAGTTATAGAAGGATGACTAGTGCAATCAATCCATTCCTTTTAGCCCTGGATTTGTTTCAGTTTAAAAAAGAAGTATACAAATATACTTGTCCAATGTCTATGCTTTAACCATTCACCTTAAGATGTTTTTACAATATAATTTCCTAAGTCTATTTAATATCTTCATTATCATAAAAACCAACCTATATCCATCTTAACTCCACATCTACCACTCTTAGGGGAATGAAATCTATTTATCCCTCTGAGCACTTGGTAGACCCAGAAATTAAGATGGATATAAGATGATAGAATTTCCCCTTTAAATAGTCTATGCTCACATGAATACCATGGTATTACCATGGGTCAATACCATGGGTTATCATAAACCTGGAGCTTAAAAATTACTATTAGTAATTTATAAAAATTAATAAAATTAATAGTTGATTTTTATTTTATTTTTTATGTTAACAAAGCTAAAATGTTTAACATACATTAAATTACAACATCCATTTTTACTCTTGATCGGATCAAATATTTTTTCACTCTATGCTATTTTTCATATCACGATATTTGATACCTCTCGGGGGTTAGTAGATCCAGAGTAAATATGGATCTATGCTGGTTTAATTCCCCCATTTAAATAGGCTACATTCCAGGTGAATACCATGGGTCAATACCATGTGCCATTTTTATTTTTATTAATACTAATACTAGGGTTAATAATGTTTTTTTGCATGGTATTAATAACAATCTAGTCCATGGTATTTGTCCCATAGTATTTTGCCCATAGGTTTCACCTAAATATAACACATTTTTTGAATGTTCGTAAATATAAGGTGACTTATGGAGTAAATATAAAAAAATGTTTTATTTGTTTACCATACCTCTCGTTTATTTATAATTTTATTAATTTACCATACCTCTTTTACAAATATGGTATTTGGCCCATAGGATTCACTTAAATAAAACCTCTTTCTTGAGCCTTCATAAATAGAACGAGGGTTATGGACTAAATATAAAAAGAGGTTTTATTTATTTACCATGCGTCTAGTTTATTTATATTTTTATTTATTTACCATACCTTTTGAGTAAGTATAAAAAGACGTTTTATATATTTACCATACCTCCACTTTACTTATATTTTTATTTGTTTACACCCTTGCATGTATATAAGGTGACTTATGGAGTAAATATAAAAAATGTTTTATTTATTTACCATACCTCTCATTTATTTATATTTTTATTAATTTACCATACCTCTTTTATAAATATGGTATTTGGGCATTTGGCCCATAGGATTCACTTAAATAAAACCTATTCTTGAAAATGGGCGAATGGATTCTCTTAAATAAAACCTATTCTTGAAAATGGGCGAATGGAAGGTTGTAACTCCTAATTTCAAGGGCTAAATTTACCTTTTTTACCCTCTCCCTTAAAATAAGGTGGGATATTTGAGGTGATTTGTAAAAATGTACTATGATACAAAATATTCGCCCACTAAAAATTTAAAATCCCTTAATTTCGCCAAAGGGCGAACATTCACCCCTAAAATTTTCTATGGATACAACGGTGATATATTATGATAATTAGAGTTGCATTAAGCTCTCTAAGGATTTGGTATTTCATGACAAGTCCAAGCAAATTGATATTTGGTATCATCATTTGTGGGACTGTGTGTAGAGAAGAATTATGTTTCTACAGTATATTCCAACTAAGGAGCAAGATGTTGACATCTTGACAAAGGAATTGTCAAGAGTGTTGAAAATAGCAGCAAGAAATGATAAAAATAGAATCCAGAATATTCCAATTTTAATTTGTCCTTGAATTAAAATTGTGAATTAAATTCGAATTTAGTCTCACCAGCTGCTTGGAATTAATTAATTAATTCATTATGGATTAATTAGTTGGAGAGATTCAAGTTAGAAGTATTTCTAAAGTCATGCAACAGTTATCCCTTGAATTAAGGAGATTATCCCTTAATTAAGGAGATAAGATTGAGTTATATTTGAGTTGTAATTAGTTAGCTCAATTTACTAAGTTAAGTCCAGTTAAATTAGTTCCAAACTATTTGAGGAACTAATTGTGAGTTATCAGTCAGTTGATGCATGAATGCACTCAACTAGTGTACTCCAGATAACTGAAGATTCCCTCATCAGGAACTCATGCATGTCTATTCAGAGAAAGACCCAGTTGAGCTAAATATCAAGGATATGTTACTTTCAGTTGCATGTGTTTTCCTATAAAGGAAACTCATCCATGTAGTCAGGAAAAAGTTCCCTAAGGATTGCGCAATTTTGACAGTGTGTTAGAGCAGTGTGTGAGAGCAGTGTTACACTGGGTGAAGGAGATCATCCCAGAGGTAATTGCGCAAGGAAATAGGAGCTTGGAGGGTAGAGGAGAAGGCTTGTGAGAAGCTTTGTTTTCCTGTGAGCATCTAGGAGGATTGTACTGAGAGCTAGCTAGCTGCGAGAGCTAACGCTTTGTATAATTCTGATGTATTTCCACCTTGTATGATAATACAGATAGTGGGGTTTTTAGTTGAGGCTTTCCCATGAGTATTTTCTATGTTTCATGTGCATTGATTCTTCGTCTTATGGTTATATGTGTTCAACTCTGATTCAGCTCAATCTTTAAGCTTCTGCAAGTTTGATAGTAGAAGTAGATTATAGTATTTTGCTTTGGTATATTGCATTATCGAGTTAATCTACAGTCAAATTTTTTACATAGATCTCAGAGGTAGATTTGTAGAGAATTTACAAGAAATTCTACATGGTATCAGAGTTGAGTTTATCGGAACTGTGAACAGTATACGGAGAAAAGAATTCAAAGTTTGAAGTTCGGGGTTGTAGGTGAAAATCGAATTCATATCATACTTTAAAAAAAATTGAGATGGGACATTATGCGACTAATTTCCCAACGAAGAAGTCCAATAAGGGATCCTCGGAAGGATCGGAAGGTGAGGCATTGGTCTCTCAGTTCGAAATGGACTTTACTGTCATCAAATGCATGGTGTCATTGATGATGGGTTGTGTTTGGTATCTTGACAGTGGAGCCTCATTCCACATGACCGGCGATAAAATTTTATTCAATACCTTGGAGGAGAAAGACCTCAAGATGTGCATAGATATGGGTGACGACGAAAGGTTTATTGTTTCAGGAGTGGGAACGGTTGCTTTTCAGAGGGAGCATGGAGCTCCTATCACCCTAACCGGTGTGAAGTATGTGCTTGCACTGAAGAAGAACTTGGTATCTGTCGTGATGTTGGAGGACAAAGCCTATGATGTTGTCTTTAGTAAGGAAAAGGTTTTCCTTAGACACATCACCATGATACAGGTGAAACAGATCAGTTCACGAGTCAAGAACCTATATGCTCTTGAGGTTCAAGATGCATGCAAAGCCTTGAGGAGCAAGGCAAATGTTAGAGACTTGGTGGTTGAGAGGGAGAGTAAATTACCTCCCAACATGCATCCCCGGAAAAATTCTCAGACAATTGTGGAGGAGCCACAATTGGAGGAATGGGCAGAGGGATCACATGCAGCATATCTCCAGGTGTGAGGTGGGGCGATGTGAAGTGATAGTCCCAAGAAGGCTGAAATTGGGCAGGGTCCATTGAGAGGTTTTATCTCATGGATCGCACCTTTCTACGGAAGCCCAAAATACAGAGTAGCGGGATGAATCAGTGGGATTGATGCAGTCAAAGATCAAAGTGACATAGGCTAGAGAAGTCAGATACTGAAGAGCACAGAGAAGGATTGACAACAGTGCAGAAAGGTTTAGTTAGCATAACTGCAAAGTTTTTAGTTGACAGAGGCAATAGCAGTCAGAGACTTTGATGACAGATGCATCATACTGATTCAGGTTGGATGTTTTTTTTTTGTTTCTAGAGTTGTTGGAGCAACAACACTTGAGAGAAGTGTTGCATGCAGAACATTCCAAAGGTTCAAGATCGGGATCAAGTTGAATTCCTTTCTTTTTGAGATTGAGTGTTGAAAATAGCAACAAGAAATGATAAAAATAGAATCCAGAATATTTCAATTTTAATTTGTCTTGAATTAAAATTGTGAATTAAATTCAAATTTAGTCTCACCAGTTATTTGGAATTAATTAATTCATTCATTATGGATTAATTAGTTGGAGAAATTCAAGTTAGAAGTCTTTCTGAAGTCATGTAACAATTATCCCTTAAATTAAGGAGATTATCCCTTAATTAAGGAGATAAAGTTGAGTTATATTTGAGTTGTAATTAGTTAGCTCAGTTTACTGAGTTAAGTCCAGTTATATTAGTTCCAAACTGTTTGAGGAACTAATTGTGAGTTATCAATCAGTTGATGCATGCATGCACTCAACCAGTGTACTCCAGATAACTGAAGATTCCGTCATCAGGAACTCATGCATGTCTATTCAGAGAAAGACCCAGTTGAGCTAAATGTCAAGGACAGGTTACTATTAGTTGCACATGTTTTCCTATAAAGGAAACGCATCCATGCAGTCAAGAAAAGGTTCCTTGAGGATTATGCAGTTCTGACAGTGTGTTAGAGCAATGTGTGATAGCAGTGTTACATTGGGTGAAGGAGATCACCCCAGAGGTAACTGTGCAAGGAAATAGGAGCTTGGATGGTAGAGGAGAAGGCTTGTGAGAAGCTTTTTTTTCCTATGAGCATCCAGGAGGATTGTACTGAGAGCTGGCTAACTGTGAGAGCTAAGGCTTTGTATAATTTTTATGTATTTCCACCTTGTATGATAATAAAGATAGTGGGGTTTTTCGCTGAGGCTTTCCCCTGAGTATTTTCTGTGTTTCATGTGCATTGATTCTTCTTCTTATGGTTATATGTGTTTAGCTCTGATTCGGCTCGATCTTTAAGCTTCCGCAAGTTTGATTGTAGAAGTAGATTATAGTATTTTGCTTTGGTATATTGCATTATCAAGTTAATCTATAGTCAGATTTTCTACATAGATCTCAGAGGTAGATTTGTAGAGAATTTTCAGGAAATTCTATAAAGAGGTGAATTTGAATTCCACGGGAGCAGGATAAGGGTGGTGAAAAGTATGTTTCTTGCTAAGAGGGAGTGTTAGAAAGTGTAGCAAGAAAGGCTCAATTTGACTCTAGCCTTAGTCAAATTGAGTAAATTGAATTTCCACATTAGCAGGACAACGTGGAAGTAGTTAACTAGTGTGACATGGCTCTTGTCACTGAGTTATATCAGAAAATTTGATTTAGTGGTCTTGGAGTTCAGTCATGCATGTATTTATTGCTAGATTTTAGTTATTTAGTTCAGTTATTTTCAGTTGTACTTAGTTAACTGACCTCTAACTATTGATAGAGTCAGTTGAAGGTCAGTTGCACAGTAACCAGTAGTCTAACTCAGAGATTTTTCAGTTAACTGATCAATCTGCCCAAAATAGCCCAGGCATGCATGGAATTCGAATTGCTAAGCTGGAGTGGAGGAGACAAAAGCTAATGTAACATTAAGTATATACTAGTTGAGTGTACAGTTGTTACACGTAGTCACGAGATCAATTCCTTGGGACTTACACAAGGAAATGGTGACTTCTCTATTGTTTAGGAGCTCAAATTTTCTCATATTTTTGCAAGGAAATAGGAGGCTGAAGGAGGCAGAAATTGGCTAAGTGTCGGCTAGAATTTCTCATTCAGTAGAGAGAACAGTTTTTCTTTTGCAGGTTGTGCTAAGAGTTGGAGCATGCAATTATAATAGTTTATATATTCAATTGATTATGTATAGAGGCTTGAGGGGTTTTTTGCAATATGGTTCCCCTAGAAATCATTGTATAATTGTGCTTTCTCTTTTTGCATGTCTATGCATGTTGTTATAAATTGTGATTTTCATTCCACAAAATAGTAGAGTAGAATTTGTGTCTCCTAATTTCAGTTTGAATTCTTGAGCAGTTGAATTTATATCAAATTTCTATAGACATATGGGATGTTATGTTGAGACCGAAGGGGAAATTTGTAGTGACTACACAATTTATATTCAATACCAAACATGGATTCGATGGAATCATTGAGAAATATAAGGCAAGGTTCATGGCCCGAGGATTCTCCCAGAAAGAGGGAGAATATTATGACAATATATTTACACCTGTGGCTGGATATACAACCATTTGTTCGATGGTTTCTCTTGTCACATGTCAAGGATGGACCCTTCATCATATGAACGTGATGAAAACTAAAAACATTCCCTCATGGTATGTTACAGGAAGAAGTGTATGTTGAGCAGCCACAGGGATTTCATGTTGAAGAAGGCATTGTATGGTTTGAAGCAAGCCCCCTGAGCATGGTACACCCACATAGACAGTTATCTTGTGAAGCTGGGATTTACAAGAAGCAATGTTAACCTATACTTCAAGGTAGTCTAAGGTATGTCATTGATTTTGGTTTTATATGTTGACGATATATTTTTGATAGGTAGTGATACCCTAATGATCAAGTGTAAAAGGGAGTTAGCCTCTAAATTCTAGATGAAGGACCTTGGACTCATGCCTTGAGGTGTGGCAAAGGCCCAGTGAGATTTTCCTTTCACAAGGAAAATATGTCGTGAATTTATTGGAGAGATTTGGAATGACAAAATGCAAGTCCCTTCCCACACCAATGGAAATGAATTTCAAGAAGTTATGTGGAGAAGTTGCAGGACCCAATTTGGTGAATCCATCTGAGTATAGACAATTAATTGGGGCTTTTATGTTCTTAGGGAACATTCGTTGAGACATATGCTATGCAGTGAACACGTTTAGTCAGTTCATGATCGAAACTCTCCATGCTCATTGGATTGTTGTCAAACACATTTTGAGATATTTGCATGGGATGATCACCCTTGGTCTGAGATATTATGTCGAAGATGTTCGACTTCATGGATATATGAATGTTGATTAGGTAGGAAATGATGTTGACACGAAGAGTATGTATGGATGTTGTTTTAACCTTGGATCTACCATGATATGCTAGATGAGTAGGAAGCAAAGATATGTACCACTAAGTACCACTGAGGCAGAGTACATTGTCACTAGCATGACTAGATGCAAAGCAGTTTGGTTGAGGAAGCTCTTTGGAGAGATATTTGAGCAGTTCCTGGACACTGCAGTGATATATTGCGACAACAAGAGTGGGATCCATCTGGCAGAGAATATTTTATTTCTTGACAAGTCCAAGCACATAGAGATTCGATATCATTTCATTCAAGACATGGTGCAAAGAGGAGTTGTTAGACTCCATCACATATCAACAAATGAGAAGATTGTAGATATTCTCTCCAAGGCTTTGCCAAAATGGAAGCTCTTGGTCTTCAGAGAATAGCTTGGACTAACGGATTTTACCCCTTATGATAAGGGACATCACTATTTGAAAATATTGAGTTAGTTCTTCCCCTCTCTCTAAGCTCCCAGGGTGAGGAATTGAGATGGAAGGCTCCTAGGGTTGAGGGATCTATAGAAAATAAGGTATCACCCCTATATTCTACCCATAGGGTTGAAGGTGTTGCTCCCTTATCTTCGTATATGTAGAGTATACCAAAGTTGGCATCATACCCACAAGCTAGGCTTATTGGGATTCCCACTCCCTGTCTAGCCAATGGGTTGATAGAGTGATTGGGGTGTGTGATCCTTACCTTTGGTAAGTCGGGTGAGGGTATCTCACCCAAGTTGATTATGATGCAGGTTTTCTACTACATGACTCTTGAGGGTCATTGATGAGAAGATCAACATGCAATAAGATGGATGTGATCCTTACCTTTTATATAGCAATTAGTATCCCATCCATTGATTACATCGTGGGGTGGTTTTGATCCTTCCTTGGTAATTTGTATCTTTCCTATTGCTCAATGAGATGACTTGGGGTGAGAGTTTCCAATAGGACCTTCCCCATGGTCATTGACATGGGGTGATAATTTCTAATAG
The DNA here is from genome assembly GCA_031772625.1 of Pinus tabuliformis. Lineage (NCBI taxonomy): Eukaryota > Viridiplantae > Streptophyta > Pinopsida > Pinales > Pinaceae > Pinus > Pinus tabuliformis. The sequence goes on along the minus strand of CM062815.1, from coordinate 199,120,277 downwards.
GACCTTCCCCATGGTCATGGACATGGGGTGAGAATTTCTAATAGGACCTTCCCCACTATCATAGACATGAGGTGAGAGTATCCAATAGGACCTTCCTCATTGTTTGAGATGGTGGTAGGTTTGGTTCCCTGATGATTCTTCTTCTTTAGATTCGAGAACGTTTCAGTAGATATATTTGAGCAGAGATGGGACATGATATGATGACCAGATTATTACATGATGTAGTTGGCATTTCTCCCTAGCTAAGAGGGAGTGTTAATTTGGCATCTCAATGACAAATTCCAACCATGGGAATAGATTCCTCTTTTTGAGAGGACCAATTATGACTATTGAATCACTCAATTTGGACAAGGGAATGTGTATTTTTGAATTAAAGCCCACAACGTCACATTTGATTAGGTCGGACCTAACAAGAAATTGGACACGTTTGGAAGCCTATAAATATAAGCAAACTCAAGTTAATTTGGACATCACTAAACATCTTCTTCTTCTATTCTTCATTTATTGGTTCACACAGGTTTGAGGATGGGTCGAGGAAATTCATTTGTATAGGTCCAAGATTGCAGAGTCCAAAGCTCACATGTGTTTTAGGGTTTTGGTTTCTGACCGTAGGCTTGACATAAGCAATTTTTGGCTATAACCACAGGCTCGTCCATGCAGTTGGAAGCTCTCAATCATACACATACCTCTTCCTCTGTGTGGTTGGGATCTAGGGTCGCATTTTTACATTTGACCACAGTTGACAATAGACAAGAAAAGTTATCTCTGATATGGATTCATGATGGGAAAATATTTTTGAATGTTGTTAGGTTAGTTTTGTTGGATGATTTTGTATTGGATCATTATACTCTATGTTGAAAATTTTATGACAATCTAATAAAAGAATAATTACAAAGGGTTTTCCCCATAGTGGGTTTTTCCTTGGTCATTGACCAAAAATATGGTGTCTTTTGTTGATGTCTTGATTGCCTCCTTTTTCATTGCATTTATTGTTCTATCTTCAATTATTGTTGATGATTAGAAATATTAATTATTAATGAAATATTGTTAATTGAAGAATTGAATTGGGCTAAAGTAATTGAAACAACATAGAGTAGTCTGAAATTTAACATATACCACCATGTAAACCTCCTATATTTAACCAACTTTACAAGCTCTTTAGGGTAAACATGAGTTGAGTGTCACTATGATATGACCCGACCTCCAAATTCCAGTGATTGAAGTGGGTCCTACAACCCAGAAACTTACTGGAATCCCTCAAGAACTACAAATCACTTAGGAGCCTAACAACCACACTAAGCGATCAATCCCTAAGTTGGAAATCTTTTTTCACTCACTTAACACCTTGACCACACCCTTGACACATTGTGCATGCGGTTATGAGGCCCCAACCGCATGCACAATCTTGCCTACAAGCGGCTATGACTAAAAATCTCATGTTTTGTGCATGTGGTCGTGAGATCTATGCCCCTTTTTTAGGCTAGCCTCCATACCACTGCCCAAAATTTATTGTAACTTTCCAAAGCCACGACAATGATGATAACAATTCTAGCGATTCAAAACTTGAGAAATATTTGAACCACTACATGACTACTACATGATAGAAATTTCGTCAAACATATGGTAAACATAGAAGTTATAGGGCATGAATGCATATTTAATCATAAACTTCTGAACTTCATTTGTGAATTCCCAAGAAGGTCTAATTCCCGCTCAAGTAGTTTCAACAACACTTATTATCCCATGCATTCATCAACCATTCCAATACTTATCAAATCATGAACAATAGCCATAGCTAGAGCACATCATAGAACCATGTGTTATAGGCTAATTTGTCACATCCGATGAATGAGACTCCTAATGGGATCAATCAACATCATGTTCCCCCTTGTCACCATCTTGCACAAATCCCTAAGAACGTACCTTTCATTTCCCAAAGTTTGAGCCCTAAACTACTTCATCTGAGCCAGTTTGAGGACCAACACTCCCTGTAATCCTACTTGGGTGCGTTCACTAGCAAGTTGCTCCACTATGTCCTTTGTTGGTCACTAGCAAGTTGTTCCCCTTTTCACCTATGTTGGTTCTAGAAATCTGGGAGATTGATCTGGATTTCGGAAGATTCACCTTCTAGGAGTTTCTAGAACTTGTTACAACTACTTACCTTGGATAAAACATTCGAATCCTATCCATCCCTACAATGGAGCTTTCACCACTTATCCTTTGGTCCTATCCCTCCACCAAAGGTGGAAATATTACCCTAGATTGTTAATTGGATAAGAACTCCTAACTTGCCATACTTCTTTATATATTCCCAACCTTCTATGTGGTTGGGGGTTGCCTTTTGGAGAGTGATTCTGCCCTTATGCTTTTGTAGTGAGTAGTCATCATTCCATGCATTTCGGGTGATTGAAGGTGCATATTGTGACAAGGAAAGGACAAGTCAACAACTTGGAGAAGCTCATCTACAAGATCACATGCTACTTATGGTTGTCATCTCCTTCCATTTATAGTAATGCAATGAATTCATTGTTTTCCTATATGTGATGTTGTTTCACTTGCTTTGATACCATGTTGATCTATTGAATGAAGTAATTATATGATATTACATAGATCTCGTAGTTTCTTGGCTTGTGTTATCTGACTGTGCAGGTTCTAATTTTGGCAATCAAAGCTGGAATTGGAGCTTCCAAGCTGAAGAAGGAGTGAAGTGTGCGAAGGATTCTAGGTAGGCCTCACTCCATCATCTATTTACTTCAAAGAAAAACATTATTTTCCTTGTCTCTCTATTGTTCTAGGTTAGCCACCAACTTAGGGAACATACTTTTGTTTGTAATCATAAATCTCGTATAACAAATTGGCAACTCCACTAGGGAATGGAGCATTCCATTGATGGTATCCTTGTCCATTGTGTTTTTTTACCTTCTTGACAGGCCTTTGTTGTATCATCCAACTGAGGACAAACCTAGGAAGTGACTTCATTTAACCATTTTTTCAATTTTTGTGCCAGAAACCTCTTTCCCAAGCCCAGTTCACCCCCTATGCCTTTGACAGAGTGTTGCACCTAATTAGCACCAGTATTGCAGCAAGAATGTTGCAACTCTTAGGGCTACCAACTTTACTTTATCAACCCGAGGTTCATACAAACTTGGAGGTGCGAGTGTTGTATACACAAGTAGATGCAATGGGTCCACTCTTTGTCACTACTGAGATGGCGATAGACCACTATGGTTTCTCAAACCAGCCTTCTATTTATTTAGAAAAAGTTTGATTACCAATGAAGAAAATGGAATTTTACCCTAATTGAGAGAATTGAAATATTACCTACTGCAGTAATGAAAGACTGAAATAAATGCTTTAAACACACCACTCATCTAACTATTTATTAAGAGATCTTGCTTTAGAAGAATTATAAGCTAACATGTGTGTAATCCTAACTATCCTAGGCATGCAATCTGAGATAATCAAACACTTTACTTCTGTGCATATGAATGAACACAACAACTCTTTTTTCCTTTTTGTCCTTTTTTTGTGAAAATGTGAATGCTAAATCTTCCTAGTTGTATGGCAAGTGGGTTAGAGATGGTTGTGAAGGGTCAGATGGCTTAGGAGGCAAACAAGGGTCTTCTCCTGACTTTCCAGATGCATTTTCCTCAAATCAGCCTCAAAACATGCCATTCAAAGTTATCCTACAGGATGTCCTAATGCTCCTACAAGATCCCCTGTATTCCTACAGGTTCCAACCGAAAGCATAAGGAGGGGTTTGGAAATGGTGTAAGGCAAGGGAGTGGCTAGGACTTCCTCAGAGCTCAAACCAAAGTTTGTGAGATGGTTGGATTTGCTCAACAAACCTAAAAAGTTGTTCTTATGGAATGATGAATTGGTTGATGGACTTAATGGTTGTTGGCGATCATGGATGAATGAGGTTAGGTTGGGGCTTCTAACATGAGATATTTGTGCACTATTGAAACTCCTGCAATACATAAATCATTGGAATTTACTCATGGATCATTACAAACAAGAAAGATTTCAAATCAACATAAGAAAATAGAATTCCATTATTTAGTTGCCTAGTTCATGCATGGAAATACTTGCAGAATATTGTGAAGCACCATGAGATCTAATACAAAGATGGAGGTATCAAAAATAATAATTGAAACCTATTCGTGAAAACTGAAAAGATGTTGGTCTAATTAGCAGAAAACCCTAAATTCCATAAGAAATCATAATTATGTCTTTTTGGGGCTAAATAGGAGTTTTTCATTAAACCATGGTCCTTGAAGGGAGGAGTGGGGCCAAATCCACCTGCTATCAGGCTTTTTGGTATTCCTTTACCTCTCTAAAGCTACTACTAAAGTTATGCACAAACGGAAGCAAATTAATCAAATTCACCACTACTTGCAATGAAATAATGCCAAAATAGATTCAACAATTAATCTATGAAATAACCTAAGCATACAAGTACAATAAGAGGAACCTCCACTACTAGGGTTGGGCCCTAACCTAAGAGCTTCAACCCTCTGAGTCAACTCAGTGTTGGATCAAGGAAATGCTAATTCTCATTATCATATCAAAAATTACATAACAATGTTTTTCCATAATCCTTTAACTTGAAAATGCTTAGTACTCTTACATAAAAAAATATGAATCCTAATGAGGCTCTAGGCCTCCTTATTTATAAAACTAAAGTCTCCAACAACTTCCTTAAATCTAGGGAGGATTGGCTTCCAAACTCAAGATGAACTGGTTCTTAACTGTCACTAGCTCGGTTGCCCATGATCTCCATGACTCGGCTGGTTGCAACTCCAAGCTAGTGTCATTTGATTGAGGGATGTTCGAATGAGTGAGGATTTAATGAGGAAGATCCATCTCCTATAATCTCACCTTCTTGTCTCATTCGAGTTCCTACACCTTAATTAGCCAAAATTGCCATGATTTGCTCCCAAAAACCTGTAATCAATGCACATTAGACCACTAGACGTAGCATCTTACTTTTACTCATCTCATTAATCAAAATATAATTAAAACATGTAACAAATTATGAGAAGAGTTGATTTTAGTAAGCTTGGAGGTATATTAAGGTCCATATAGTTACCCAATGATGAGGCTCATCATCACCCCCTATTGAAAGTGTTGCTCATCCTCTGAGCAACTTAATCTATGTCCATGTCCTTCAATGCTCTGGTGGCCTCCCTAACATCCCATGCTTCTGTTGTAGTTTCTTCTTCCTGTGAATAAAATATTCCCTTCCTCTCTATCTCTTCCAATTGCTTTCTTTCTTCTTCTTCGCTCCTCCCATCCAACATTCCTAAAAGCAGTGGTGGACTGAGTCTCATGCCAATCCAATTGACTTTGAGTCTTTGTAGAGCCTGCTTATACATGGGTGTTCTTTTTAGTGCCTCTCTCATTCTCTGAGGAGAATGGTATTATCTATTTTTTAGGTTGTAAGGAAAGGTGTTCCACCTCCTTTAGCAAGCTTGCATGTTGTCATCTCCTAGCAATCTGAACATGTCTTCAAAGTGTGTGACTACTTGTTCTTGTGCAGCAAGGTACCTAGGTGCAAGCTTAGGATCTATTGTCCTTTGAGATAACCTAAGGTCAGTTGGTTATGCCAAAGAATCTATAATGTTTTGTTGATTTTGATTTAGTTAGAGGACCAATGTATGAAACAAATTATAACAATAATGCTCAACCTTTTGAATAATACTAGCAAGTAAACAAAGGGTTGCTATTTAATTCCCACAGTGATTTAAGTTTTGTTGATGTTAAGTAGAAGATGTAAGAAAATATGATTACTTTAGATTCAGACAGAAGATTAAATAATCATAAGTTGGAAAACCCTCAACCAATGTTTGAATATTAAACAAAATATACTTAAGATTATAAAGATACTGACAATTTGATGATCTAGAGGGAGATACTTAAACAAATAGTTCAGTAACCCATTCCCTTTTAATGATTATAACTTCATAAAGGAATTAACAATAATTGAAACACAGTTACACTTACCAAATTACCTTTATAAAACTTAAACATATGCAGAATACATAATGAAACATGCACTGGATAAAGTTTGAAGAGAAACAAAACTGTGTGGAACAAAATTCAAAATCCTATGCTTTATCATTAATGATCCAGAAAAGTTGTGTACATGGAATGCTTACAAAATGCTTATGCAAGGGTGCAACCCTTAATAACTCGTAGAAGAGAGTTATTTATACTAGTTTAGATAGTGAACAAAATATCCCAAACTAATTACAAAAATAGCTTGAAAGAAAATAGAAAAATAAAATTGTTGAATGATGTGTGCCTATTAGGGAGGGAGTTGTTGATGATTTTTCCTTCAAAAATTGTTGTGTTGTCTTCCTGTCGGGATGAAAAGTTAATCAATTATTTCACATAATTGATCCCACCTCTCTTCACTTGGTATCTCTAGATTTACCATTCTTCTAAATATCTCATCAACTTCGATATACCTTTCAAAATTGGGTTTAGTGAGGAAAATATGTCCAACTTCATATTTGATTGTGAGGTCAGGGCTCAAAGCTTCCAGAAACTCTTTGCCAGTAATCTGTCTTTTTATCCCTGCAAATTGACTGCTATCTACTGCAATAGTATATAACTTTTCACAGTAATCCTCCAATTTGACTAACTAATCATTTGATGACATTAACCCTGGTAAACCTTTCTTATTCAACATACTAAATTTAGAATGAAACCTTCGAACTACAATGTTCAAAGCTTCACATTTTGTTTTCAACTGAGTTAGAAGATTCTTTTTCATAAGGACTTTCTTAATTTCCCAAATAGTAGATGTCTTATCTGGAATATTTATTTCTTGTAACTATTGCTTAGTCTTAGATTTTAATACTTTGATCATTCCTGTTGCTTCTTTGGTTTTGTCTTCAATACTGCCCTCTGATTATCCATCTTTGTCCTACATCTAGAAATCAACTCTTGCTACTCAAAAATGATTTGTATGGATGGCCATAGTTCTGTTATGGAGTGTTTGATATCTAACTAGATGTCCTCTTTGGCTTGGGCCAGAGTGTCTTCCATTAGAGTCTTACTCTCTAATTGTTTAACCTTGAGTTCTAACCTATGTGATTTTTGCATTTCTTCTCCATTAAAGGTGTCATTTTTTACCTTATGTGACTCGAGGGTTTGGAACTTTTGGAGTAACTTTTCATTCTATTGTTTTTGTGCCTATAACTCCCGTGATAACCTTGTTGTTTCAATTGTTGCTGGTGATGAAGCAATGTCAGTGGAAGATGAGCTTGGATTTGTACTTGCTATGGGAATTGTTGTTACTGGGGTCACAACAAGCTCTGCTGACTATTTTTCCTTGAGCAATTTTTCTATTTACTCTTCCATATTCTTGATCTATATGTTTTGCTCAATAATGAGCTTCAACCACTCCTCTGTGTGTTGTTCATTTTCTGCCATCTCTTTGGTTTGTGGATCCTCAGTTGAAGGTAGTTTCAACTATTTCTTCAAGGCTTCTATCTTTATATTCATTTTCATGAGTATTTTTTCAATTGCTTTACAACCTTGGGGATCATATCCAATCTTAACAAGAATATCTTATAAATATTTTATTTTGTTATCTTTAGCTAAAGATGATAGTTTTTCAATCTTAAGTTGTGATTTCACATTTGACAAGGCAGTTCCGAGCTTAGAAAGAGTCATGGAAGTTGTAGTCATGGTTGAAAATAACATTTCACTTGATTTCTTGTGGATATCCATTTGATCAATATGATGTATCTGGTTTACATCAAATGAAAATATGGTCTTCTTATAATCTAATGTGGATTTAGGAAATGGAATCTAAGCCTGCAAAAATGCCATTTGCATCCTTCCCCTTTCACTGTCAAAGGTAGAGATAAGTCTGTGTTGAGAGGTTGATGTTGTTTCCAAAACTGACTGTACACTTGTGACTTGATATTTTCATTCTTTTGTTTAATTTCCAGAAATCTTGAGAAGATATTAGTATCTTCTGTTGAGCTGATCTCAGTTTATTGAATAATCTCCATCGGTTCAATTGAAGGAGAAGGAGGTTTGGGATCAGTGGTCCCTGCTGATGAAATATCTTCTAAATCTCCAAGATCGACTATTTATGGTGGCTTGCTCCTTGATGACATTGACAATCCGATGTTCAATTTCTTCTGTAGTATAAAATACTCTTTAACTATTTATGTAGCTGACTGAGTTTCCTCTCTGGCTCTTTTGTGTTAAGTACTCTGAGTGACTGGAGTATTTACCTGTGGAGTGGTTATAACCTATTCATTTGCTTCTAAGAGATTTCCTTCAGACCATTACACCTAGTTCATAAACTTCTCCAATTTTGGCCTGGGAGTATGATTGTAAGGTGTTGCCTTCAATTGAACTCTTAGGTTTGAAATGATCCCAAAAGGATCATAGACCAAGTGAAGCTTGGCTGGAGGTTCATATTCTTCAATGATTTGTCTGCCTCTGTGCCTCCAGACCTAGTATTATAGATGAATGTCCCTACCTTGGCTTTGAGTTTGAACTGTGACTTTTTCTTACCTGAGACAAAATGGAGTTCATCCATATTTATCATCTGCCTGATGTATTCCAGTGAGAATATCCTCATTGTCACATACTTAAGCAGTTTTTATGGAGCTAACTCACTACCATATATCCTGATTTTCATGTAGTTCTAGTACAGATACCAGTCACTAGTCTTGGTCTTTTCATATAGGTGAAATTTTTTCTTAATTTCTTCTCCAATTCTGGGCTCTACCTGGCTATTAAGTAATTGAAGAACTGGATTTACAAAAGAATCTATAAACTAAGAGAATGTAAACTTTGATGAAGCTGCTCTGATTAACTATATCCAGTGAATCACTAATTGATTCACTCCTTGCTCATCTTGCCTATTAAGTTGAATGTGCAATGAATCTTCGTGTTGAAATGAAATCAAATGAATTATGACTAAGCTATATCTGAACACTCCTTGTGTGGTAAAATTCGTAAATTGTTCATGTATATTATCAGCCAAGAATTGGCTATAATTATACATGAAGGCAAGTTGATATTCCTTACTAAAAATGGAAAAGAATCCAAGGATGGATTCATCAACAAGTTGATCATTTTCATAGCCTAAGAGGTATGACAGCAGGGAGATGATATATCTATTGGCTTCATGATCCAAGATGTTTTCGCTTATAGATGTATAGAAAATAATTGCATATAAAATTTCAGCTTAACACATAAATGCACATATGAAAAGAAGAAGAAAACACATAAAAGGCACAAAGGAGAACACCAAGGCTTGATAACGGAGTTCATCCAATTTGGACTACGTCTCCGGGCCTAGCTCAACAATGGGGAGGCCTTTCTTAAATGGCATGAATAAACAGAGTTACAATTATCAATCTATCCATAAAGAGGCTTATACCTCCAATCTGCCTGATGGCTATGAAATGAATGGCTGAGTTGGAGTGGTGTGCAGCACCAAAGCTTCCCGCAGCAATAGAAGAGGGTTGGAGTCTTGTAACTATTCAAAACAACTCAATAAATGCTCTCAGCCTCTTTGAAATAGCGTCCTGCAACCATAAAAAAAAAAATGCCTCTCCCCATACTCTTCCCTTGTCCCTTTTATAATGGATTTTTGGACAAGATCCCCTTTAAATCGAGGCTTGCCTGGTTAATAAGAGAGGTTGGTAGAGTCGAAGTATCGGCAAGTGCAACCATTCCTTGGAAATGGCCTCTTATCGTTTAAAATGATGACACTTCAAAAATCCCGAATACACTAAGAAATCCACCAAAACCGTTCACCCAGATTTCAAATATTATTAAATCGGGCATATAACCTGTATCGGGTCCGTGCTGAAGTCGCAATTCGTGTTTCACTGGTATATAGGTCCTTTTCACAGGGAAGGGCCAACCGCCGATCGCCGATATCGACATCGGCCGATCACGTCGGTCCCGCTCATATATCGCCCCAATAATGGTTCCGTCGATCGGTGTATCATCGATCCGATTGCCCGATCGCCTATATATATATATATATATATATATATATATATATATATATATATATATATATATATATATATATATATATATATATATATGACCGCTGATTGCAATTGCCTCTGATCCACCGATCCGACCTGATCGGAGATCGGCGATCAGGGGTTCCATGGTCCAATGCTTAAGTCCATCCTCATGCGACCTCCAATTGCAATTTTCTTTTAAGGCTTTAAGACCCATTTCTAAAGGAAATTCCTCTTTTTTCTTAAGGGTTGAAGAACCCTTCTTTTTGCAATAACTTCATCATCCAGACTCGGATTGGAGTACCATTTGCACCATTGGAATCAGAACAACAAGATCTCTGATCTGGTCCTAGGTTGACAACATTCTGATCACTTTGATCTCTGAGTTTTTCCATGCCATTGTATCTAAAGATCCACCTGGATCAATCCTCCCCATTGTGGATCTTTTGGAATGCCAAAAGCTTTTCATTAGTCAATTGGAAATTGAGGGTACTGTGCCCTCACTTCCTCTTTCTCCAGCCATCTAGCCTTGCTGGGATGCATTCCCTTGAATCCAACTTGAAGGTACTCTACATCTCCTCGTCATGAAGTCATGGTTCTTCTGTCGAGGATGGTGTCTTTGGGAAACTCATCGAGATATTCAGGTGAAAAATCGTTGATGGTAGGAACTGTACCCACCTCATCAGTGTCCATGATCAAAGGAGGTTCATACAGCTTCAGGTTCTCCACATTCACTACTGAGTATATCTACATATATACTGGTAAGTCAAGATGAAAGGCATTATTCCTAATCTTCTTCAATATGGTGAATGGTCCATACCGGATTGGCCACAAGTTATTTCCTTCTCCCTTCATCCTGTCTTTGCTGATGTGGAACCACACCTTGTTGCCCACTTGGAATTAATGGTTAACTCAATGTTTATCATGTTGAGCCTTGTAACAGGCTTGACTCCTTTCCAACTATTCTTGCACTGCTTGGTGAATCATTTGGATTCGTTAATGAACTGTTGAGCTTTGTCTTTATCATTACGTACACTGGAGCCATCCTCCCTTCCAAAGACCATGTCTAAAGGGTCCTTTGCCAGGTAACCAAATCATGTCTCGAATGGTGAATGATGTGTTGATGAATGCACTACTCGGTTATAGGAATGTTGTATATAGGGGAGATGTTCATCCCACAACTTGGGATGCTTCCCACAATAGCCTCGTAATAGATGTACCACGGTACGATCAATAACCTCTGTCTTCCCATCGGTTTGCGAGTGAAATGCAGTGCTCCTTTTCAATTGGTGTCCATCATCCTCCACAAGCTAGTCCAGAACTCTCCAAGGAAGCAAGAGTCTTGATCCAACACAATTGATGTGGGTAATCCAAAGTGGACCCAAACATACTGAAAGAAAAGAGAAGCAGTCTGCTCTGCAGTAATCTGCTTTTTACAAGGCATAAGAATACACATTTTGCTAAACCATTCAACGACGACATACAAATAGTCGTGACCCTTCCTAGACAAAGGTAGACCTCCTACAAAGTCCATTGACACACTTTCCCATGGACGACTCGAAATAGGGAGTGGTGTGTAGAGCCCAAGTTTTCTATTAGAGGGCTTTGAAACAGAACACATCACACAACCCTTTACATAGCGAGTCACAATGTTTTTCATATGAGGCCAAAAGCAAAATCTTTGTACATGACTTAAATTTTTCTCGACACCAAAGTGTCCAGACACAAGAGAGGTGTGGGCCTCTCGAATTACATGCACTCTTTCTCCTGTGGGAATACACAATTTACCATGTTGATACAACAATTTCCCCTGCAAGTGATAGTTGTCCACCTATGAACCATGGGTTAGTTTTGCTTAAACCTCCTTAAAGTCATCATCGTTAGCATATTGTTCAGCATAACTTTCAAAAGACAACAAAGCATTATGAAAAATAACATAAGCAGAAATAGGAGGGCGAGATAGCATATCAGCCACTTTATTGCTAGTGCCCTTCTTATACTTTATTACCAGATGAAATTGTTGAAGAAAGCCCATCCACTTGAAATGAAAAGTTTGTTGCAACTTGGTTTGTGACTGAAGGTACTGCAAGGGCTGATGATCTGTATGGATGATGGTCTCCTTGCCGATCAGGTAGTGTTTCCACTTTTTCACACTCTGCACCAAGGCATAAAGCTCCTTGTCATAGGTGGGATAGTTTATCATAGCTTGAGAAAACTTCTCAGAATGGTAACAAATTGGCTTCTTTTGTTGCATCAATATAGCTCCCATGGCATAACCATTGGCATCGGTTTCGATCTCAAATGGTTGTTGGAGATCAGGTAAGGCTAAGACTGGCACGGTGCTAATTTTCTCCTTCAATGTTTCGAAGGACTTCTTCTGTCTTCCTCCCCATTGGAAGACATGTTTCACACTTGTCAATGTGTGCAAAGGTGCTGCAATAATAGAGAAATTAGCAATAAATCTCCTCCAATACTGGACTGCACCTAGAAAGCTACAAACCTAAGTTACACTAGTAGGCTTAGGCCAATTTACAATTGCTTCAACTTTATCAGGATCAATTTTTAACTAACCATGACCAACAATATGACCTAGGTAATCCAAAGAGGTTTTCCCGAACTCACACTTTGACAATTTTACAAAGAGTTTTTCTTTCTTCAGCACATCAAGAGCTTTCTTTACATGACTCATATGTTCAAACCAACTCTTGTTGAAAACTAGTATATCATCTAAATATACAAGAACAAACTCATCAATGAAAGGCTAAAATATATTATTCATAACCCGCATAAAGATGGCTGGAGCGTTGCAAAGCCTGAAGGGAATTACCATCCATTCAAACAGCCCCTGCTTGGTTTTGAAAGTAGTTTTCCACACATCCTCCTCTGCAATTCAGACCTGGTGATAGCCACTGCGCAGATCCAATTTTGTGAAATATAGAACATTTTTTAATTGATCCAATAAATCATCTATGCCTGGGAGGGGATAGCGAACTGATATTTTGTTGATCGCGCAGTAGTCCACGCACATCTTCCAGCTACCATCCTTCTTTGGAACTAGAACAATCGGAGACTTGCCTGGAGAGGAGCTCGACCTGATCATGCCTTGGTCCAGCAATTCCTGTACTTGACGCTTGATCTCCTCCATTTCGAGTGCTGACATTCTTTACATGCCGATATTCGGCAAAGGGGCGTCATGCAATAGGTGGATCTTGTGTTGGATCTCCCTCTATGGAGGTAGTCCCCATAGCTCCTGAAATAATACATTATAATCAGTAATTAAATCCATCAACTCCTATTTATGCTTACCATTGTAGCCTTGGAACGCGTTTGTGAATTCAGCCTCCTTTTCCCTAATGACCATAAGCATGCATGCCTTACTGGAGTTCACCATCCATTTCATCTGCCCAGTGCTTACAAGGCTGGCGTTAATTTTGTTTTGATGAGCCCGCACTATGTACTCTATCCCATCCTTAGTGATGTGGTATTTATTTTCATGGAAGAAAAAGACAGCTTTTCTGTCATACAGGTAGGGGCTCCCCAATACCATGCCACAAATGTCCAGCGGTATAACATCCATCTCTACTTCATCTACCAGCTTAGAAGCAATCACAAATTTTACCTTGCACTGCTGGGTTACATTCAATTTAGCTTTATCATGTATCCATCCCAGCGGGTAAGGCTTTGGGTGCGGTTTTGTTTCTAAGCCTAGCTTCTTTACCAGAGATTCTGCAATTAAATTTGCTTGAGACCCCATGTCAAACAGAGTTTCTACTTTGGTATGGTTTACTACTACTCTGATATGAAATAATTCAATCCTTTTTCTATCATTTGAAATGGACTCATCTACAAAACTGGTGCTTCCCTGTGATTTAGAATCAACAGGAGGTGTAAAGGTACCTTTTGTTCCCGCTACTGTGACCAGCGCTTCATCTCCTGAATCTGATCCAAGGTCTTGCTGTGTTGCTGCCATTATTTTCTACTTCCATTTTCCTCCATACTTCTTTGGGTGTTTCTCTGGATGTTGCTTCCAACAGTGATCATCATCGTTGCCTTCTTTTTTGAAATGGTTGCAATAAGGCCGCTCTCCTTCTTTGGTTGTTGCTATTTTCTTCTCCTTCCCTTTCCATTTCACTTTGGATTTTCCATTGGGAGGTTTAAACGGTGGCTTTTGGGATTGGTCCTCTCTTTCATTCTTGCCCCTGTTCTCAATATGAATTGCTTTCACACTAGCTACATCAATAGTGGTTGGTTCAAACAACAATAATGAATGTCGAATATAATTATGCAGTGAGCCAATATACTTAGTTACAACTTCAGGTGTATCTAGTGCAATACCCAAATTCAGTGCTTGCTTCCTAAATTCTTCTGTAAAACTCTGAACACCTTGCCCTTTGCCTTGCCTTAAATATTTCCAATTCATCAAAGATTTATGTTTGTATCCTAAGGGATAAAACTACTCCTTTAACGCAGAAGTAAAAGCAAACCATGAGGAAAAGATCTTACCCACATTTTTACTGCTCTGCAATTTACTCTCTCACTAAACGAGAGCTGTGCTACCCCGCTGCAGAGAGGCCAGTTGGATTTTTGCCTCATCCTCTATGATTTGCTAAATCCTACAATAAACCTCAATCTGCATGATCCAATTGTTAAGCTTTTTTGCATTACTTTCACCATAAAACACAAGAAGATCAAATTTAAAATCTAAGTTAAAAAAAGGTTTCTTTGATGAATCCTTTGGATTTCTCTTATTATGCTGGTGTGGGGAAGAATAACCTTCACCACCAAAAGGACAAGGAGGGGGTTCTTCTCCATCATTCCCAAGTGCTAAACCTTGTCCTTCTGAATTCCTCTCTTCAGCTTTTTCCAGTTTTATAACTAGCTGACTGATATTCTCTGTCATTGAGTAGAAAGTCTTTCTGAAATTGTGCTCCTCTTCAATATGAGCTTCCTCTTTAGTCGTGTTTCTTCTTCAAGGTGCATGCCCTACCTCTGGATCGAAAGGTTCTAGATTCCCTTCGCCTCTTTGAAGCCTACCTCTTGTTAGCATACAAACATGCAATTCACATCTAAAAATCCCTGCTCTGATACCACTTGATCCAGGATGTTTTTTTCTTATAAATGTATAGAAAAGAATTGCATATAAAATTTCAGCTTAACACATAAATGTGCACATATGAAAAGAAGAAGAAAACACATAAAAGGCACAAAGGAGAACACCAAGGCTTGATAACGGAGTTCGTCCAATTTGGACTATGTCTCCGGGCCCAGCTCAACAATGGGGAGTCATTTCTTAAATGGAATGAATAAACAAAGTTACAATTATCAATCTGTCCATAAAGAGGCTTATACCTCCAAACTGCCTGATGGCTATGAAATGAATGCCTGATATGGAGTGGTGTGCAGCACCAAAGCTTCCCGCAACAATAGAAGAGGGTTGGAGTCATGTAACTATTCAAAACAGCTCAATAAATGCTCTCAACCTCTTTGAAATAGCATGCTGCAATCATAAAAAAAAATGCCTCTCCCCATGCTCTTCCCTTGATCCCTTTTATAATTGATTTTCGGACAAGATCCCCTTTAAATCGAGGCTTCCTTGGTTAATAAGAGAGGTTGGTAAAGTGGAAGTATCGGCGGGCGCAATCATTCCCTGGAAATGGCCTCTTATTGTTTAAAACGATAACACTTCAAAAATCCAAAATGTTATGCTCCTATACCAATAGGTGTCATATTTCATGATTGACTGGTTAAAAATCCCTAATATGTTCATCCTTTCCTTGCTGCAAAGGTTTTCCATATTTTGAAGAGATCAAAAAATTAAAAGATGAAAAGAGGGTGTACCCTAAAAGAAAGATCAAAGGGTAAAAAGAATGAAATTATCAAAAGAAAAAAATGAAAGAAATGAACCCCAAAGGAAAAAGGACCAAGAAAGTGTGCAAGTCCAAATGCCACTACTATTTCATGTTCTATAAATAAAAGTTTCATGTGTAGTTTGTTGAACTTTATGCTGCAATTCATGAATAGCTAAACACCTTAATATTGGCTAGTTCATGTTTTAATTTCTTGCTTTAGTGATAGAGAATAAAATTTGTCCAAACTGTTCAATCTTGGCAGATAAGTAGTTAGGTAAAGAAGCAAAAGAGCTCAATTGTTAAACCTGAGCCCTTGGATGTGATAAGGGTAGATCTAGATAGAATTGCTGCAAAAAGAAAAGAAGAGAATGAGGGTTTGCCAGTTCAAGTGCACCCAATGGAAAAAGAAGAAAAAATGATAGGTATTGCAGGCTGGGTAGGTAGTTTTGATGTTGCGGAAAGAAACTTGTGATATGTTTTGTCTCTCGGAATGATTAAACCTTACCTCTATCACAAGTACTATAGCAGAGAAATGACTAACTCCCCCCCATCCTTTCTTCAAATCATTTGCTAATTCTCCCCAAGGATATTAAGATCTGATTAATATCACTAAATCACTCCATCTCATTTCATGAAAAAGGCCTAAGTAAAACCACATTCTTACTTTAGGCAAAGAAGCCACATTTCTTGTGTAAACCCTTTTCATTCCCTTAAGCCTAAGTTTTTAAAATTCTATAACTTAGTGCTCTTTTTTCAACACATTTCTCATATTAACTCTAACCCTATTTTCTATAAATCCCGTGCAAATTATTTCCATCCCCGTACTATATATATAGATAAAAACCCCGAATTTTAATATTCCCCACCCCGGTTTAAATATAAACCATATCACTGTTTAAAATTGGGAGTTTATAAGTTCACCTGGAACTTATTAAACAACCCTCCCCACGTGCACAATTTTAGCAGTTAATTAACATCTGGTTAATTAAATAACCTAGCTAAACCGACCCCGACACCATTAAAACGTTTGATTTTATACATGGGGCCCGCGCATTAAACCTCCTCCATCTCTGAAGAGCGCCAACCGTCCGATCGGTGCCCTCCCATCAGACGGCTACAATGCATGTTGCTATGCCTCCGTCCACTGTAGTTTACCGCCTGGGGAACCGTGGTATTTCCACCCGTACCTTGGACGTGTGGCGCATCCCCGCGCTGCTCGCTGCCCTCCCCACCAAAACCGCTTGAGTCGGTAAGCAGTGCGGGCCCAAACCACTTACCGCCTCCCGCTGACGTGATCACCACGTCACCTCCACATTAGCATCCCGTACCCCCGTGTCACGACAAAACGTCACATCTCGATGATGTCATCTGACTAAAAAGTGCCAAAAAGCCCCGCGAAAGCCAATTTTTGTTAAAAAGTCGTGAAAATGTCATTTTCGCCCATTTTCATTCATTTTTCTCCGGAAAACGGTTTCATGCAAACTACGTCCAAACAATTGCTCGAGCATACAGTCTGCCACCCGGCCAAACAAAGTCCAGCATCCTACTCTACAGCTCTTCGCAGCTCTTCGGTCAACCTGCAATTGCACTATTCGCCTCTAAAAATAGGTATTTAGCCCAATTTGCTTCCTGAACCTGTAATTTCGTTTTTCGTCAGTAAATTTTACCCAAAAAGGCCAAATTCAAGTAAATTCAGTCCATAACTCTCATAAAAAGACAACTAGAACTGCTCTTTTGCCCATTTTTTCCACAGAAACTTGACCTCCAGTTTGAGAACACAAAAAACAAACATGGAAGCCCCTATGGCCCTCAATGTCGCACCCCTCAATGCACCTCATAAAGACCAGGATTGGTTACCCTTGGCTGACAGAGATTTTCAAATTAAAGAGTTATCTGGTGATATGAACCATCTCCAGGCATTTTGCCGAATTAGGAATAGTCATCTGAGTAACTCTGATATCCTTGGAATATGGGAATCTAATCTCCCCAGGTATTACCTTCCCTCAGTCAATGTGTTCCTAGATATTATCCACCATTGTTGTGCAAACTATGACCTTGTCAGTAAAGCAGTTATGACTCCATCACAAACTGTTATCTTCTACATAACTACTGAATCTATCAATGAGATGTTACACTTCCATCCAGCTCAGCCCCTTGCTCCTCTTTCCAACGGATTTTTGCTTGACAAGGCTCTCAATTGCCCAATTCAGAAATAACCAAGATTGCTAAATTATTTATGAAGCCAGATTGCCAGCCTCAAGGCCCACCTCCCTATGTACATGTTTGGTTCACTGAAACTGGGAAGCTTATTCTTGACATGATATCCTTTATATTGGGATTCAAAACCAATGAATTTGTTGATGAGACCATCTTTGTTATGTTGTCAATGTTTACTCTAGGACAGCCCCATGCTGTCAAATATGATTATGCCTCTTTCATTTCCAATAAAATCAATGAGAAATTCATAAATCTGGAAAGAGAAGGAGTATTCAAGTACACCTCTTTCATATATCACCTTCTGCTATATTATCAGACAGACAGCTTTTTATTTCCCATCAGGAAATTGGATTCCAAAGGAGAGAGGAGGTATGTGATCTTTTGGACCTCAGTCTTTCACAATGTTTGTGAATCCCCTTATACCTACTGTGAATTCATTGACTGGTTTATACATCCAGCCTCCACTTTATTGATAGGAGCTCCTCCTCCTAGGCTCTCTGGTGATATAAAGAAGATTTTACAGCTCTCCAAAAACTACAGAATAGGTGACTGGTACATCTACCAGAATCATACTAAAATCAGAATATATGGCTGTGAGTTGTGCCCTTATAAGTTGCCCAAATATGTGCCCATGAGACTATTTGCACTGGAGTATTTTAGGCAACTTATCAATGCAAATTTAACTCACTTTTGCAATGTAAAGAAGAAGGCTTAGCTGAGAATAAGAAACCAATTATGCCCTTTTATCATTAACAACAGGTAGGCATGGGAAAATGCTGATAAAATATTGGGGGAAGACCTTAAATTGAAGAAAAAATTTAGTGGGTGCCATATGACCCAAATAGCTTTATAAGTGACAGAAAAGTAAGAAACACGTTGTCAGCTAAGAAACAGGTTATCAGCTTACAAACATTATAGGATCCCTGAAATTGAACAATTTGCTAATCAGGATGAGTGGGTAGAGGGTACATTAATAGAAGAACTTACTCAGTAAGAAATGATGGAACAAGCTATGAAAGATCTTGAAAAGACCCTTGACCTGGACTCTTTTGGACATGTATCTTTCAAGTTGCCTCATCAGACCAGAGTGGGTACATCCTCTGCTGGAACTTCACAGCAACCTGTACAAGAAACCAGTGCACCAAGTACAGGGTTTGCTAAGGGCAAGGAAGTGGTAGGCACGGAGCAGCAAGGAATGACTAATCAGCAAGGGAAAATTCCTCCAGTCCAGACCAAAGCATCTGAGATTCCTACATTACAGACTCCTCTAAATGAGGAAAAAGGCAAGAAAAGAGACAAAGAAGAGGCCACGCCCATCAGTGGACCTGCAGAACAGCCGGGTGCAAAAAGGCAAAGACTGAATCCTCTATCTGAAGAGGAAATCATTGAAGAAACAATAGAAAGTCTAAGAGGGGAGAGGGTAACCAACCAACAGACCTCCCCAGTGATAGAGACATCAACTAGCTCACATAGGCAGGAGCTAGAAAGGCAGCATAGTGTGGAAGTTTTATCCACTAGGCCACCAAGTAAGCAAACCTCTGACATCAAAAGAACATTCATAGAGATAAAGGCTAGAAATGATCCACTAAGACTGCAGATTTACAATCAATATCTTAATATGGCCCCCACAAAACAGCAAAGATTGATGTCTGCCTATGACATTAAGGAAGGCAAAATGATCATGAGTTAATTCAAGCCCAAGGTGCAGCAATCACAATCAATAGCTAACTACATCAGGACAAATCTGGAGACCTTGGCCAAAGACATTCATCCAATAGACCAGATTGAGCTACACAAATAGACTGGAGAGATGGTATATTCCACGCTTTCTGATAAAGCTATTGTTATGAAACCAGCTCAAGAAAAGATAGAAAAGATAGATCAACACCTTAGAATTCAGCCTCTTCGAGGGGGCAACCTCCTTTACATTACATAAATGAACAATTATTCGATGATACAAATGACAAAACCTCCTTTCTATATATAGGAGTTTAAGGAGTCACAATATAATCCATCTGACCTAACAATAATAATATAAAGCCACAAAAATAACAATAGAGGGATTTTATGGGGCACAGAAATAACAATATGGGGGTAATAGGGGCACAACAATATAAATAAGGGGTATAACTACAATAGTAATGGGGTAATCACTAGTATTATAGGGACCCAACATGCCCCTCTCCTTCAAAAAAGTGTTGTCCTCAATGCTTGAGTAGTTCTGGATACTTCTGCATAAAATTCTCATCCTCCCATGTGGAATCTTCAGTGGATAAGTTCTTCCACTTGATAAGATACTCTGAAATTGATCGATTTCGTAGCTGTCGAGTTCTTGTTTCTGTGACTGCTTCCGGTTCCAATATAATTTTTCCTTCCTCGTCAAGTTCTGGAAATATTTTTTGAATTGGGAGCTTGTCGCCTATAACCTTCTTTAAACATGAAACATGGAAAACTGGGTGCAATCGAGAAGCTGCAGGAAGCTCCAATTTGTATGCCATAGTACCAATCTTTTGCAACACCTTATAGGGACCATAATACTTTGGTGATAATTTATTATCCTTCTTAGCTTGCTTTAGGGACATTTGCTTATATGGTTGTAGCCGTAGGAATACCCAATCACCTACATCAAAACTTCTTTCACTGCGATGTTGATCTGCTTGTTGTTTCATTCTATTTTGTGCCAACACAAGGTTATCCTTTAAGAGTTGGAGGACTTGTTGTTGATGTTCGATGTGATGTTCCACTGCCTGAACCTTAGAATTTTCTCTTAAATATGATGTGATGGATGGTGGTTGATACCCATAAAGTGCCATAAATGGGGTCATTTTTGTTGCTGTATGGAAGGAAGTGTTATACCACCATTCAGCCAGAGGCAACCATTTGACCCATTGTGTCTGTTTATCAGATACAAAGCAACGAAGATATCCTTCCAAACATTTGTTTACTATCTCAGTTTGCCCATCAGATTGAGGATGATAAGATGAGCTATGAGCTAACTGAGTACCAAGACAAGAAAATAATTCTGTCCAAAAATTTCCAGTGAAAATGGGATCTCTGTCACTTACAATAATCTTTGGGTTTCCATGTAGCTTTTGAACTGTTTCCATAAATGCAGTAGAAATTGTACTGGCTTTAAATGGATGTGATAATGCACAAAAGTGTGCATACTTGGTAAGTCTGTCAACTACCACCATGATGACACTCTTTCCCTCAGACTTGGGTAAACCTGTGATAAAATCCATTGAAACCTCCTCCCAACGTTGGCTTGGAATGGATAAAGGTTGTAATAGACCCAGTGTCTTAATTGTTTCAACTTTATTTTGTTGGCAAACCAAACATTCCGCCACAAACTTTTGAATATCTGATTTAAGGCCATCCCAAAAAAATTCCTTCTTAACCCTGTGGTAAGTTTTTAAAAATCCTGAGTGCCCTCCTAAGGGAGAAGTGTGCAATTCCATAAGAATCTTTTGTTTTAGCTGGGAATTCTTACAGAGGTATAAGCGATCTTTGTACCATAACGAATCATTTTGCCAGCTAAATGTATCAGAAGTACTGGAATCTTGTTGTAGCTTTCGAATAAGTGCCCACACTTCTTCATCATTCTTCCATTCCTCCCTTGCTTCATTTATCCAATCTGGTTGGATAATAGAAATGGCACACAAAATGCTTCCACATCCTCATCCTTTCTTGAGAGTGCATCTGCCACCACATTTTGCTTCCCTTTTTTGTAGATGATTTCAAAGTCATAACCCAACATCTTTGTGACCCACTTTTGTTGCTCTTCAGAGGATAATCTTTGTTCTAAAAAGTATAAGGCTATCATGATCCGTTTTTACCTTGAAGTGTCTTCCCATTAGGTAGGGTCGCCATTTCTTAAGTGCATGGAGTATTGCCAACATTTCTTTCTCATAAATAGCTTTGCTTAAAAACTTTCCCTTGATTGGACGACTTTCAAAAGCAATGGGTCTTTCATCTTGCATTAGAACAGCACCAATTCCATTTCCTGAAGCATCACATTCCACAATAAAGGTTTTTGTGAAGTTTGGTGTAGCTAAGACCGGTGCTTGGCACATTGCCTCTTTAAGATGTTCAAAGGCCTTTGTTGCTTCCGAAGTCCATGAAAATGAATCTTTCTTCAATAATGTTGTTAGAGGTGCTGCTATTCTCCCATAATTCTTAACAAACTTGCGATAATACCCTGTCAACCCAAGAAATCCTCGCAGATGCTTTATGGATGTGGGGATTTTCCATTCCTTAATGGCTTTAATTTTGCTAGGGTCTACCTTAACTCCTTCATGAGATACAATATGACCCAAATATTCCACCTCCTGGACTCCAAAGAAACATTTGCATATAATTGTTTCTCCTCTAATAGTTGTAGCACCCTGTCAACATGTTCAACATGATCCTTCCAAGACTTGCTGTAGATTAGTATATCATCAAAAAATACTAACACAAATTTTCTAAGGAATGGTTTGAAAATTGAATTCATCAAACCTTGAAATGTTGAAGGTGCATTGGTAAGGCCAAAAGGCATGACCAAAAATTCATAATGACCCTCATGAGTTCTAAATGCCATTTTCGGAATGTCTTCAATCTTCATTCTGATTTGATGATATCCCGAACGAAGATCCAACTTGGTGAAGTAAATTGATCCATGCAATTCATCCAGTAATTCATCAATGACAGGAATGGGGAACTTATCTTTAATAGTGAGCTTGTTGAGCTCCCTATAATCCGGACACATGCGCCATGATCCATCCTTCTTGTGCACCAATACTACTGGAGCTGAGAAAGAACTTTGACTCGGTTGAATTATACCAGCCTCTAGCATTTCTGCAACCATACGTTCAATTTCACTTTTTTGGACATAGGGATATCTGTACGGCCTGATGTTTGGAGGAACACTTCCTGGAATCAGATGAATAGCATGATCATGATCACGCATAGGTGGGAGACCTTTGGGAGTCTCAAATACCTTGGAATGATTGTCCATGACTTTTTGGAGATCTGGAGAAATAGATGATTCCAATGTGGAAACATCTAGCGAACATAATTGTGCAATTACACCTCTTTGCTCCTTTTTTAGAAGCTTTGTCATGCCATTAGAGTTGATTATCTTTCCTGGTTTCCCTGCAATACCCCTTAATTCAACTTCCTTTCCTTCCGTAGAAAATTTGATGAAAAGTTCTTGAAAATTAAAAGCTATTGTACCCAAGGATTGTAGCCATTGGACTCCTAGTACAACATCAGCACCTCCCATTGGAATGGAAAGCATTGGGCTAGTCAATACATATTCTCCCATGGATAGCTTGATATTATGGCACTTTCCAGAGCAATTTATTGTTCCTCCATTTGCAATCATCACTTGACACTCTGGTGCTGGATATAGGAAGCAATTCAATTCTTTTGCTACCCTACAATGAATAAAATTGTGGGTGCTTCCTGAATCAATCAACACTATTACCTTTTTCTTCTTGATTTGTCCTTCTATCTTGATGGTTTGAGGAGTGGTAATTCCTGCCAATGCATTACAAGATATGGTCGGATTTATTTGTTCTTCATCTAGGCTTTGTTCCTGGAGTATATCCTCTTCTTTTGACCTTTCTTGCTCCTTTTCTTCTTCCTCTTCACAATCTATGTAGAATAATTTCTTCTCAGCACACTTATGACCTTTTGTGTATTTGCTATCACAATTGTAACAAAGCCCTTTTGCTCTTTTTTCTTCCAATTGTTGTGGTGTCAACCTTGTAGGTTGTGGAAGACTAGGGGCAACAACACTTCCATCTTTATAGTTGTGAATGGTATGCTTCCTAGTTGCCATAATTTTGCTTTCCATTTTTCTTGCTAACCTGAATGCCTTCTCTAATGAATCAGGTTCCCAAAGGCGAACATCATGTTGGATATTATCCTTTAAAGACCCTATGAACACATCAATCCTATGCTCCTCTGGAATATATTTTACCCTTATGTTCAATTTTTGGAACTCCTCAATGTGCTCCATTATTGAACCCTTTTGTTTGAGACTTATCAATTGGCTAAAAAAAGTGTTGCTTTTTGTATCCTCATAATGTGCTATCAATTCTTCCGTAAAAATTGCCCAAGTGATAAATTGTTTACGAGAACAAAGCCATTGATACCATACAAACTGATTTGGTTCCAAATATACAGTTGCCATACGTACCTTTTGTGCATTTTGCACATTATTGAGATCGAAGAATTGCTCCATCTGTAATATCCATGTGGTGGGATCCTTGCCATCAAACTTCCTCATATCGATTTTTGGAATATGGTGATTCTTCGATCCACCATTAGCGTCTACGGATTCATGATTAACATTTCTTTTGTTCTCATCATGAGTTTCCTTTACTACCTTTTCACCATTAGTAAGTATTTCTTGTAGAAAATTGTCAAATCTGTCTTCAAATCTACCATGTCTGTCTTCAAATTTGTGTTCAAATCTATCTTCAAATTATCCATCTTAACTTCCATGCCATTCATCTTAGCTTCCACGCCATTTATCTTAGCTTCTGTTAACTTTTGTGAGTGTGACATTTGTTGCACTTGTTCTTGTAATTTTGATATATCATGTAGCATTTCTTCCTCTTCTTCATGAGTCATGCTAGAGCTTTCAGGTTCCTTACTAGGTGTTTTCATTTTCTTTCCTCGGGGCATCAATTACCGATAATAATTCTCTACTATGCCCTTTGAATTCCTTCAAAATAAATTTTCAAACCAAGCTTAAGCAAAAATTTAAAAAAATCTACACACCTTTTTTCACTTTGTAGGAGCTTGATATTGACTCTGATGTATCTCTGTACTTTCCAATCATCTAGTTCTGACTTTGTGATTTGTAGTAGCTCTCTGTTTCCTCTTTCCAATTCCACCAGTCTAATCCAAATTGGATTCTCCAAGAAAGAGTTATGCACAATCTCCCAAGATGACCTGATTATAGACCTTTCCAGAAGAGCGAACTTGTATGAAGTGCCACGTGTATAATTTTCGATCTTTGGTTCTGAAAAAGATATACAAGAAACTAAAGTCCATCCTCTTTCTGTACCTTCTTACAAAATTTTAATGTGATTCCCAGAGAGAAAGTAATGATGATTTTCCCCAGGTCACCTGTTTTGAATGTAATTCAGGAGTCTGCAAAAATACCAACTTCCTCAGATCATATCTCCGCAAATATCACACGAAAACCTCTGAAATTCGGACCCAAGGTTCAACAAGATTTGTTCTCAAATGGGTTTTTTTTGCGACTTTTGAAACATCACAAAAAAAAAAGTTATAGCAAAAATTCCACGATGACCTGTTTGGAGCAGCGAAACCCTAGAATCCAAAGCTCTGATACCAAATGTTATGAAACCAGCTCAAGAAAAGATAGAAAAGATAGATCAACGCCTTAGAATTCAGCCTCTTCGAGGGAGAAACCTCCTTTACATTACATAAATGAACAATTATTCGATGATACAAATTACAAAACCTCCTTTCTATATATAGGAGTCTAAGGAGTCACAATATAATCGAGCCGACCTAACAATAATAATATAAAGCCACAAAAATAACAATAGAGGGATTTTATGGGGCACAGAAATAACAATATGGGGGTAATAGGGGCACAACAATATAAATAAATGGTATAACTACAATAGTAATGGGGTAATCACTAGTATTATAGGGACCCAACAGCTATGCTAGCTCATAAATTACAAAACTCCTTGAATAATACCTCAGCTCAGTTGGATTTAGAGAAAGTTTCTCTCTAGAAAAGGACAACAGGATAAAATCCTTGGAGGACATTATCATTGAACTAGGACATGATCCCAAAGATTCCAAAGGCATAAAGGCACTAATGAAGAAGAAAGAAGAGGACATTGTTGCCCTCAGAAAACAGCTCAAAATTCCTCCTTCTATGCATCCACAGGCAGCAGATGTTGTACAGCAAAAATCATAAGAGGACATGATGAACCTGCTCATGAGACTGAATGAAAGATTGAGTGAGACAGAGCAGGCATTGGAGAAAGCTCTACAAGAAAAGCAGGGAGATTCGACCTCCCAACCACCTAAAGTAGTCCCAACAGTCACTACTTCCCCCTCCACACTTATAACAGCAGTGCCTCCCACTGTCTCAGCATCAATAGCAGAAATCACCACAATTACCTCAGCAACAGAAACAACACCGGGCAATAGTATAGCTATGACTACAGAGCAATTAATAAAATCCATGGAGGAATTGAAACTCCAAGTGTCTGAGCTGAAGCAGGTAAGAGAAAAATTGGCAAAAGTTGAACAGAGTTATGATAAATCCAAGATGAATGTGGCAGAGAAAACAAGGGAGATCAAAACATTGGAGAATAAGGTGAGAACATTAGAAAAGAACCTTTCTCTGCATAAACCTCTAGCAGAAATCAGGGGAATTTTGTGGACCAACATCACTCAATCCCTTAGAGATGTGTGGAGGTCTATTCAAACCATTTATAAACATATTGATTTGATAAGAGTGGCCCAAGTGGATATTCAAAAAACAAGAGCCTTATTGGGACAAATGCATGAGCAAGCTAACAGGCTAATACATTTTTTGAATACCAAGACCAGTGAAGAACTGGAAGCACTGGAAATTAGGAACAGAACAAGCACCATTCTAGACATCAAGAGAGTTCTAACCATGAGAAATTTAATGCAAAATTTGGACAGAAGATGCCAAGACATGCAGGTAGAGATTGATTCTTTCACAGAAAAATTTACAGTCCTGCATCAAAAAGGTTTGCCAAGTCCTTTGGGAAATAATGATCGTCTGATGAAGCACAAGGACTATGTATATAAATTGAATACATATGTTTTTGACCAAACTAATGCATCTTCAAGTACTTCAGGAGAGAAGGCACTTCCATCTGGCCAAGCCCTTTATGACAGCCTGGAAAATTTGTTCTACATAGAGCATGAGGTGAAGCATCTGTTCACCATCCCCCCTAATTTCTTCAGGTACACAGAGACTGACGAAACTCTAAGGAATTTGTAGAGACATAAATTACCAGGACCAGAGTGGTGGCAAAGTATGTTAGAGATCCTATGAACTTATCTTTGGTCAACTAAAAATTTTGGACCATCTACTATAATGTGGAAAACTGAAATAAATCACGGTCATGCGGGTCAAAGCGCTTCACATCAGAGTTAAAGAAAGTCCAGCCAAGTCAGAATAACTAGCATAGAGTATCAGCAGAAAACAGCTGGAAACCGACTTGCAGCACCTACCTCCTATACATCTCATAAAGACGGAACAGCCAGCACAGCATCAATTTATTACATCAATTTATTGTTCCCTTGTTTTCGAGACTACCTGTCTCTATCTTTGTAAAACGCATTAATGATCAACAGATATTATGTAAGATATTTTGATGTTTTTTGTATAAAGAGCCCCCCCAGACGAAGTATTAGGGGTTGGTTGGTTGATTGGGAGGCATTCTCAGACTTTGTTGTAATTCTGAAGTTTTTTTTTGGAATAAAAGGTTGTTGGAACCATTTTTGTCTGGCTTACTGAATGAGGAATTGTTGCTAAGGACCATGGTACAGAATTCTTGAATCATCTTATGGATCAATAAGTCCCTTCTAACTTGTGTTTTACAGTTTCTATGTTTTATCATCTATGTTTCATGATCTGAATAATAGAGAGAAAGAATAACTCAGAATTTGCTTGATTGCACTCTGTGTTCAGTCTTTGTTATTATCAATGTTTTCTTCAGAATTAGCATAAACAGTGAATTCTTGTTTGCTCCTGTTTCCCCTGATTCTTTCATCTTGAATATTTGTTAAGGAATTCTTAACTGCTCCTTAACAGTAGTCAGCCATTTTCCCTCTATCAACATGATGAAGTATTCTTAATTGCCCTTAACCCATTGACTCCATTCCATCTAATTCCAGCCTGTGAATTGTTACATGTTTGAGTACCTTGCTCTATGATACCTCCTCAGTTAAGAAACCTAATCCAAGAAGCTATCCTCCTTTGACTCCATCATGCCCAATGGACTGAAACTCTTCATTTTTACCTCACTATTCTATTGAAACTCCATTCCTCCAACCAAACACAAAACAAAACCCTTATACTTCATAACTAGCCTAACACATATCAAAATAAAGCTAAATCATAAAGAGAGAGCCCTCTCTGGATGCAGATTGGCTAGAATCTGTATCTAAAATATTGGTCTGTGGTTACCTCAGTCGTATTCCCTTTCTTACAACTTTAGGGAACAACCTGAGTGATAACACAAAATACACTAAGAAATCCGCCAAAACCATTCACCCAGATTTCAAATATTATTAAATCAGGCATATAACCTATATCGGGTCTGTGCTGAAGTCGCAATTGGCATTTCTCTGGTCCATAAGTCCTATTCACAGGGAAGGGCTGACCGCCGATTGCTAATCGTCGATATCGACGTCGGCCGATCGCGTTGGTCCCGCTCATATATCGCCCTGATAATGGTTCCGTCGATCGATGTATCGCCAATCCACCTGCCCGATCGCCGATATATATATATATATATATATATATATATATATATATATATATACATATATATGTCTACCGATTGTGATTGCCTTTGATCCGCTGATCCGATTTGATCAGAGATCGGCGATCAGGGGTTCCATGGTCCAATGCTTAAGTCCGCCCTTATGTGACCTCCGATTGTGATTTGCCTTTAAGGCTTTAAGACCCATTTCTAAAGGAAATTCCTCTTTTTTCTTAAGGATTGAAGAACCCTCCTTTTTGCAATAAATTCATCATCCGGACTCGGATTGGAGTACCGTTTGCGTCTATATCTATATATATATATATATATATATATATATATATATATATATATATATATATATATATATATATATATATATACATATACATATATATGTCTACCGATTGTGATTGCCTCTGATCCGCTGATCCGATTTGATCAGAGATCGGCGATCAGGGGTTCCATGGTCCAATGCTTAAGTCCGCCCTTATGTGACCTCCGATTGTGATTTGCCTTTAAGGCTTTAAGACCCATTTCTAAAGGAAATTCCTCTTTTTTCTTAAGGATTGAAGAACCCTCCTTTTTGCAATAA
Source organism: Pinus tabuliformis (assembly GCA_031772625.1). Taxonomy (NCBI): domain Eukaryota; kingdom Viridiplantae; phylum Streptophyta; class Pinopsida; order Pinales; family Pinaceae; genus Pinus; species Pinus tabuliformis. The sequence goes on along the minus strand of CM062815.1, from coordinate 199,091,089 downwards.
ATTCATCATCCGGACTCGGATTGGAGTACCGTTTGCGTCGTTGGAATTAGAAAGACGAGATCTCTGATCTGGTCCTAGGTTGACTACATTTTGATCACTTTGATCTCTGATTTTTTCCATGCCATTGTATCTGAAGATCCACCTGGATCACTTCAGGGAACATAGAAGATGAATAAAGTGGGTTTCTCTTGGGTAATTCAGCATCTTCTGGCAGAAAGAGCTCAAAAATAAGGGCTCTCTATGGGAAGGTGAGTTTATTATAAAGGTCCATGAGAGCTGCTGGTGAGAAATAGATGAGGGAGTCATACGAAGGTATCATCATCATTTGGTTTGTACTCTGAGCAGTAATGGTGATCAAGATGTTTCCATCTTGAGTCATCATTGTTCTTTGCAGAGGATCATACCTGGCTTGACACCAAGTGATAAAATTAGGGAAATGATGAGTTTTGGGAAAGGAGAATAGGGGAAAAAGTGTCTCCCAGAAATGAATGGGATCTTCCTTATCTGTGTATTTCTTCTTTAGCCACAGATTAATTCGTGGAAATCGAATTCACATTCATAGTCTGTGACTTTGAATAGGGAGTCTATAAGGGGAAGATGATCCAAGTCAATCAAGGTTGTATATGGATTCTCTTCTTCAACAGTTTTATGTGTTTTAGTTTTCGGGGCCATCTTGCTACACGAGAGGAAATAGAAAAATTGATTCAAATGAAGGATGAATGACGGGGAAAATATAAACATCGCGATTAGAGCTCTTGGCGAAATGGATCGAAGAAGAAAAGTAGTAAATAGTAGAGCCATGGGCTATTTATAAGTAGAATCTAGCTTAATTTACCATTTAAAACTTGACCGTATGCAATTTATTACAGAGAAGCAGGTTTAATTTTCCAACAGGAAGGTAAAATGGTTAAATGAGGCTGGCAACGGGATGGGAGCATATTGTGCAATGGCTTTATGATGTGGTAGCTTGTGAGTGGATGAAGGATAACGGATAGGTAACAGATTTATGACATGGTGGCTTCTGCATGGAGAAGGGGGTGATGAGTGGATGATATGGCGCGAGGGCACGGTCAACCGTTGGAAAGTTGGAAACCATCAGCGGGATTTCAGGGGGGGTGAGGCGGTTTATGGTTTTAGGCTCTGGAGGTCCAAAATGCTATGTGAGTGACATGTAGCAAAAATAGGCAGCCATTGAAACATCTTTTTAGACCCCCCCCCCCCCCCTCGCGTTAATAGGAAATGGCTAAAGGGGGGCTAAAATTCTACCTCCACCGTTGATCTGGGCGATGTTGATCGTGTCTGTTGAAAAGTGTCGGGCGCTTATTTGGCACCGATTTAACGTTTTGTCGTTTTGCGACTTTAGAAAATTAAACACCTTTTCCCTTTATGAACCTTATGATAAAAGGAAATTAAACTTCAAAATGAAATCTTAACTTTTGTAATCAAGCTAAACAAACTTTTAATGGCGCATTTAAACTAGCTACTTGAAATTTATTTGATTTTCAACTAAAGAAATATTTTTATTCTTTTGTTTGCTTGCCTAACATTTTATTTGGTTTTTCCTTCCTTTTTTAGGGCAATCTAAGCTATCATTTTTTCTGATATGGACATGATATAAAATATTCCTAACATTTTGTTTTGTATTTTTCTTGTTGTCCATTTCCTAACTTAACATTTTAACATACAATATTTGTTTTTTCTAATATGCTAACTTATCAAAACCAATATTGTTACAACATCAGCTCCAGCTAGGGACTGCTTCCCCCTGTGGGATACAGAGAACAAGCAAATCCAAGTGCCTTCTCCTTGAGCTATGGAGTCTTTGCTAAAACAAAGACTCACTTGAAATTTTCAAAAATAAATAACTCTCTGAGTATTTAGAGTTGATGCATGACCAAATGAAGAACTAGTACTGAATGTAATGTTTCAGGTATTTCCCATTGATTGGCAATGAGGAATACTCTCCTTCCAAGTTCTGTAGAATGAATGTATTGTTCCCTTTGACTTCTGCAATGCTGAATGGACCAAACCAGAGGTTGTCAAATTTTGCATGCTTGCCTTTATCTTCTCTCCTAGTATCCCATCTAAGCACTAGGTCACCTTTCTTGAAATTTCTTTCTCTAGCCTTTCTATCAAACAGTTCCTTCATTTTATTCTGATATTTCTTCAACTTATACTAAATTTCATCTCTGTCTTCATTTAATTCAATAATTTGATTAATCCTTCTTGAGAAATCATCCTTTTCTTCACAGGATTCTTGGAGGAATTTCATAACTGGAAAGCTAAATGAGTAGGAAAAACTACTTCCTTACCATAAACAAATTAGAAAGGAGACTTGCCTGTTGAACGCTTAGGAGAAACTCTGTTTGCCCAAATGGCATGAATAAGATAGTGTCCCAACTCTTTATATGGTCCTCAAGAGACTTCTTAATGACCTTAACTAAGCTCATGTTGGAGGACTCTGCTAGCCCATTACCCTGTGGATAGTATGGTGTAGAATGGTGTAAAAGGATTGAATATTTTTGGCAGAAATCAATCATTTTAAGACTGTTGAAAGCTACTGCATTATCTGTAACGATCTGTTGAGGACATCCAAATCTTGATACGATGTTTTCTTCAAGAAACTTAATGACAATAGTGTCAATTGCATTTTTCACAAGTATGGCTTCTACCCATTTAGTAAAGTAGTCTATACTATTTAAATCCATCTGTGTTGATTCCTTGATTATGGATGAATTTCCCCTATAAAGTCTAACCCCCATTGTAGAAAAGGAGCATTAACTGATACTGGGACCAATGGAAGTGTTGATAGCTTCTGTTTTCTTGCAAATAGTTGGCATGGTTTGTAACTTCTTACTCTTGCTCCAACCTCTTTGAAAAGTGTGGGCCAATAGAAACCTTCTTTTAAAATTTTGTAGGTTGTTGCTCTCCAGGCATAATGTCCACCACAAAACCCTACATGAAACTGATCTATAATACCTTCTGTTTCATTCTTAGTTAAACACAGAAGAAGGATATTAAGAGGGTCCTTCCAATACAAATTAGCATTGATAATGCAGTATTTTATGGATTTAAGCTTCAAAGCTTTGCACCGCTTCAAATCAAGATCAGGTGGACATTGAAAATCCCTGAGAAACTACACAATATCAGAATACCAATCAGAGAGTAGATATTTTTGATCTATATGAACAAGAATGTCTTGGTGTGGAGGAGGAGGTTCTTGTGGATTCTCCCCTTCTCTAAGAGGAGGAGGTTCTTGTGGATTCTCCCCTGATATTGAGGAAACCAAATTTATCCCCAATATTTTACAGTTGGATTCAGCTAACAATTTGGCCAAGCCTTGGCCTTTTACTAGATTTTTTGTTTTAATTTCAATGTCAAATTCAAGAATCTTTGCAAACCATCTCCCTCTTCTCCCATCCTTGTCAGGCTGGGTCAAAACAGTTTTAACAGCATGGTTTGGAACATAGGTTGTAATGTGGGAATGTAAGACATAAGTTCTAAAGGATTTAAGAGCTTGGATCAAGGCATAAGCTTGATTTTCAATAATATCATACCTAAGTTCAGCATATCTCATGGCTTTGGAAAAGAAAGCTATAGGTTGGTCATCAGAGTCTTCATTCTTTTGTAATAGGACAGTAGCAAGAGTGGTTTATGAGGTAAAAGAGAAAATTCTGAAAGGTTTAGCATAATCAAGGCTAGCAAGAGTTGGGGATTTTGAAATGGCTTTCTTAATTTGATCAAATGCAAATCTAGAAGGGACAATCCATTTAACTTCATGATCCTTTTTAAGAATATCAGTTATATCTTTGACAATCTCAGCATAGTTTGGGATAAATATTCTAAGAAAATTGATTTTTCCTAGAAGCACTTGGATTTCCTTTTTGTTCCTGGGTAATGTCAAATTTTGAATTGTAGATACTCACTTGGGATCAATCACTACCCCTTGCCCTGAGATGATATGGCCCAATAATTTTCCCTCTTTGATAGAAAAGAGTGACTTCTTAGGGTTCAGGGATATTCCAAATTTCTTGCACCTGTCAAAAACCTTCATCAAGTGCTTTAGATGTTTCTGATCAGAATTAGAAAAAATTGTAAGATCATCAAGATAAATAACAACAAATTTATTTACCTACCCAACAAAATCTATATCCATAGCCCTTTGGAATGTTTCTCCTACATTTGATAAGCCAAAAGGCATCCTAGCATACATGAATGTACCCCAGGGTGTAGTAAAGGTTGTCTTTTCTCTATCTGCTTGATCTACCATAATTTGATTATAACCAGAAAAGCCATCAAGCATGGAAAGTCTGTTTTCTCCTGAAACCTTTTGAAGTAGTTGGTCCATCTTTGGTAATGGATAGTTGTCCTTTAATGATGCTTTGTTTAAGTTTCTGAAGTCTACACAAAGTCTAATCTCTCCATTCTTTTTTCTAACAGGAACTAAATTGGCAATCCAACTGGAATATCTTAAAGGAAGAATTATCTGAGCATCTAACATTTTCTTAAGCTCTTTTTCTATAGTAGGTAGAAGAACTGGGTTAATCCTCCTAAGTTTCTGTTGATGGGGCTTTGCTTCATATTTTAATGGGATTTTATGTTCAATGAGAGTAGTATCATAAGTTTTCAAATCTGCATAGGACCAAGAAAAAACATCTTTATATTTTATGAGCAGCTTAAGATATTCAATTTTAACTTCAGGGGTTAAAGAGGCACATATTTTTATATTCTTAACTTCTTCATTGGTTCCAATATTAGCTTCCTCAATGTCATCTTGTGGAGAAATAGATTGTGGATTTCTGGGGACATCATTATGATCAAATAATTTCTCCAAAGGGATAAGACCTTTGGGAATAAAGTTGTTAGACAATTGTATGATGTCATGATCAGCTATTTTGGGATTTAGGTCTGAATTATCATTTTCCTTGGAGGTTTCATTTGCATCCATCTTATCCTCATCAATTTGCAGAATAGAAAATTGATCTACAAGTTGGAGAAAAGATTTTATCTGTTCATCATCTTCAAATATTTTCCAATGCTTGAGATTGTCTAGAATGGATGGCCTATATTTGACTTGGATTTGGTACTACAAATGTGTTTGATCCGAGATCTTAAATGAGCTTGCAGAAACAGCTAAGGAGTCTACATGAATATTCTCGTTTCTAGGAACATAAGTTATGTTAAAAGCATTAAATAAATTTTCAATTGAATCCCAAACTTCATTTCTGTAAGACCTAAGCCTGGGATGCTTTGTCTAGCAAAGATTCCTAACCTATCTCACAATGAGTTCAGAATCAGTGAAAACACTTAAATTATGTACCTTTAAGCTTCTAGCTAACTCTAATCCTAGAAGGAAAGCTTCATATTCTGCTACATTGTTGGTAACTTCAAAATCAAGCTTACATGATTGGGTGATATTTTCCTTTTCTGGTGAAATTAAAACTACCCTAGCTCTAGCTCCATCTTTTGTGCAGGAACCATCAAAGAAAAGTTTCCATACATCATCTTGAACATGCTTAGGGTTTTCGATTATATCTTCAATTTTAACTTGAGAATATTGTGTTGTATTTGAGGATAACTGAAAACAACCAAAGTCTTGATCAATTGCATAAATGGGATGGTTTCTTGGTTTTTCTATTTTACACACAGTATGTACAAAACTGACTTCTCTATACAATATAAGTTGTTCTCCTCCATAAACAGGAATAGTAGCATAAGACATATCCATTTGAAGGGTCTGTCCTAACTTGGCACAACAGGATCTAGAAAGGAGCATCCCAAATTTTGGAGGAATATCAGTCACAACAATGTCTAACACTATGCTTTTTACTGGTATCTGGGCAAGGGTAACAACTAAGTCTTTTATCAGTCCAAGGTAGGGCACCCTTTTAGAATCGAAAGTGTAAAGGTCATGATACGATCTGGTGATATCAAGATTTAGATGTTCCATGATAATTTTGGGCATTAGGTTATGTGATGCTCCAAAGTCAAGCATACAATTGTACAACATGGAATCATGGGCTTTCAAGGTTTCATAGAAAGGAGGGGCAATCTCATCGATCATATCTACATTGGGACCAAAGACTATTGATGGTTTCTCATCCTAAATGCTAATTACATCTCCTTCGGCATCTACACTTGTGTTTTGAATCCATTTTGTGACTTGATTCTTGTATCCAGGGTTCTTGGAAAGTTCAGAAAGTGGAATAGGGATTTTTACTCTCTCAAGCTCCCTTTCAACATTGAAGGTGGTCAAAAGTGTTTTATCCATGAGAGGAGTTTCAGTTGACTGATCCAAGTTTTGAATTGGAATAGTTTGGGTTTTAACAGATTTTACTTGAGGTTCAATGGTAACAGGATCTTTTGGAGGTCTTCCAGGCCCTACCCTAGGCCTTAAATCATATCTCCTATTTAGCTCAGCAATTAGAAATTCTGAGAAGGCTTGATATTTGGAGATTTGTGAATTTTCAGCATCTTCTTGAGATATTGAAGATTGTGTAAGGGGGACAATGGAATTCTGTACAAAAGAGTGATCTAAGTTATTAATATCTTCAGTTATGGTCATGGTATTGTTATCAGACTATTGATCATCAATTAATAAAGGTGTAGGAACCTGTTGATCATTACTAGGTCTTTGAAGAATTTGCAATTGAGGGGTTCTTTTTTATTGACCTTGGTTTTGAGCTGGGGGTCTAGCAATAGTTTGCTGGACTGTTCTAGGTTGTTTTTCAATTTTTGAAATCCTGTTAGAAAGGTTCCTAAGATCAATTTTTTGATCTTCAAGTTTAGATTTAGAGGAGGATGAATCATCTATCTTAGCTTTCAGTTTTCTTTCTTCCTTTTTGGCCTTAGCCTTAAGTTTACCAGAAGCTAACCTGTTGGCTTCTACCTCTATAGCATTTGCCTGCATGTCTTCTAAGATATTAAAAACTCTTTCCCTTAGCATGTTGGCAAATTCATCATCAATTTTTTTGAAAATCTAACCTTGGTAGCTACTACTGGTGGTTTGCAATTAGCGGGAAGTTTATGATAGAGTTTGTTAAACCTTTTAATGAATTCAACTACTAGTTCACCAGGGTTTCGTTTTAGTTCCTCAAATTTAGTGAGAAAGTAAACAAGGTCTTTTCTTACCCCCCATTGGTTTTTGAAAATAGTTATAAGCTCATTCCAAGTTCTAATAGAGTCAGCTCTGAGCTGCCTAAACCAGATCCTAACATTCCCTTCCAGAGATTGGACAAATAATATCATATAAACATTTTCCTCTTCAATGTTCATATTGTCAGCAAAATCTAAGAAGGTTGATACATGATCTTCTACTGAGGGACCTATTTCTCCATTAAATCTTGGCAAGTGTTTTAGGTATCCATCAGGAAAATTTCCCAAATTTGCAGGAAGGACTAGAGCAACATACCTTGCTTGCACAATGGGTCGAAAAGCCATTACAGCTGGAGGAGTTTGAGGTGACTGAGTGGATGTTGATGAGGAAGAGGAAGATGATGAGGGTGAAGGTGAATCGATAGGAGTATTAGAATGTGGAGGAGAGAAAGAGGGAGGAGACCTTTTTAAGGATCTGAAAGGGGTCTTAATAACCAACTTATGAACTCCTAGTGGTAACTCTCCTTTACTATCAAACAAAGGATTTGAATAGATAGAAAATGTCTCTTCAAGATTAGTTGAGGTTGATGGAATTGAATAAGGAGTTGGAGTGATGAAGTCTTGAGGTTTGAATTCAGGTAAATGAAAACCTAATTCTTCCTCAGATGAAGGTGATTTGGAAGGGATGGAGGGGACTTGATATGATTCAAGTGACTGTATTAAAAAGGTTGTCTGAAGATCTACCCCTTTAGAATGAAGTTCATAAACCCTAGTAGGTAGTTCAGTCCAATTAGGATGGGCTAGTATTTATGAGAAAGGATCTACAAATGAGGGGTCTTCAGGGCTTAAAGCTGAATATGAAGAAGAGATTCTATGTCTTCTCCTAGAAGTAGCTCCCCTAATGAGTCTTTCTGGGTCTGGTAAGGTGTTAACAATCTCAGGATCATAATGTGATCTAGTGTGCTTAAATGGAGCCAGATTTGACCAGTGGAATCGCCAGGTGAAATATTTTGACCTATAACTTATCCTTTATTCACCTTAAAAGAAACGGAAAATCATTGCACCAAGGAAAATCTGGCTTTCAATCCTTCTTTCGCTGGCAACTGCGCCAATCTGATGTTGTCTTTTGAGATAACATAAGTTCAATTGGTTATGCCAAAGCATCTATAATGTTTTGTTTATTTTGATTTAGTTGGAGGACCAATGTATGAAACAAATTATAAAAATAACGCTCAAATTTTTTAATAATACTAGCAAGTAAACAAAGGGCTACTATTTAATTCCCATACTGATTTAAGTTTTGTTGATGTTAAGTAGAAGATGTAAGAAAATATGATTACTTTAGTTTCAGACAGAAGATTAAATAATCATAAGCTAGAAAACCCTCAATCAATGTTTGAAGATTAAACAAAATATACTTAAGATTATAAAGACACTAACAATTTGATGATTTAGAGGGAGATACTTAAACAAATAGTTCAGTAACCCATTCTCTTTTAATGATTATAACTTCAGAAAGGAATTAACAATAACTGAAACACAGTTACACTTACCAAATTACCTTTATAAAACTTAAACATATGCAGAATACATAATGAAAGATTCACCAGAAAAACTTACAAGAGAAACAAAATTGTGTGGAACAAAATTAACAATCCTCTGCTTTATCATTAATGATCCAGAAAATTTATGTACATGGAATGCTTATGCAAGGGTGAAACCCTTAATAACTTGTAGAAGAGAGTTATTTATACTAGTTTAGATAGTGAACAAAATATTCCAAACTGAATACAAAAATAGCCTAAAAGAAAATAGAAAAAGAAAATTGTTGAATGATGTGTCCCTATTAGGGAGGGAGTTGTTGATGATTGTTCCTTAAAAATCTATTGGGATGTCTTCTTGCTGGGATGAAAAGTTAATCAATTGTTTCACATAATTGATCCCACCTCTTTTCACTTGGTATCTCCATATTTACCATTCTTATAAATATCTCATCAACTTCGGTATACCTTTCAAAATTGGGTTTATTGAGGAAAAGATGTCCAACTTCATATTTGATTGTGAGGTCAGGGCTCAAATCTTCCAGAAACTCTTTGCCAGTAATCTGTCTTTTTATCCCTGCAAATTGACTGTTATCTGCTACAATACTATATAACTTTTCACAGTAATCCTCCACTTTGATTAACTGATCATTTGATGACATTAACCCTGGTAAACCTTTCTTATTCAACATACTGAATTTAGAATGAAACCTTCAAACTGCAATGTTCAAAGCTTCACATTTTGTTTTCAACTGAGTTAGTAGATTCTTTTTCATAAGGACTTTCTTAATTTCCAAAATAGTAGTTGTCCTATCTGGAATATTTATTTCTTGTAATTGTTGCTTAGTATTAGAGTTTAATACTTTGATCATTCCTATTGCTTCTTTGGGTATTGTCTTCAATACTTCCCTCTAATTATCCATCTTTGTCCTGCATCTGGCAATCAACTTTTTTTGCTCAAAAATGATTTATATCGATGGCCATACTTCTGTTATGAAGTGGTTGATATCTAACCAGATGTCCTCTTTGGATTGGGCCAAATTGTCTACCATTAGAGTCTTAATCTCTAATTGTTTAACCTTGAGTTCTAACTTGTGTGATGTTTTCATTTCTTCTACATACAAGGTGTCATTTTTTACCTTCTATGACTCCAAGGTTTGGAACTTCTGGAGTAACTTTTCATTATGTTTTTTTTGTGCCTGTAACTCCTGTGGTAACCTTATTGTTTCAACTGTTGTTGATGATGAAGCAATGTCAGTGGAAGATGAGCTTGGCTCTGTACTTGCTATGGGAACTATTGTTACTGGGGTCATAGTAAGTTGTGCTGACTCTTTTTCCTTGAGTAGTTGTTCTATTTTCTCTTCCATATTCTTGATCTGTATGTTTTTCTCAATAATGAGCTTCAACAGCTCCTCCCTGTGTTGTTAATTTTCTTCCATCTCTCTGTTTTTTGGATCCTCAGTTGAAGGCAGTTTCAACTGTTTCTTCAAGGCTGCTATCTATGTATTCTTTTTCATGAGTATTTCTTCAATTGCTTTACAGTCTTGGGGATCATATCCAATTTTAACAATAATATATTCTAAATATTTTATTTTTTTATATTTAGCTAAAGATGACAATTTTTCAATCTTAAGTTGTGACTACACATTTGATAAGGCAATTATGAGCTTAGAAAGAGTCATGGCAGTTGTAGTCATGGTTGAAAATAACATTTCACTTGATTTCCAATGTGTAGTGTTCTAGCTAGGGTACTAGACTAGACTATATTTATTATCGACCAGGATGCGTAAGCTTAGAGGCATGCGTCTAAAGTATATAGACATAAAGGATTGTTGGCTAAGTGGTTATGATGTAGGTCACAGGACTTCTTTACGGAAGATTGGGGTATGTTACCTATCATCCAAACACTCAGGTCACTCTGCTAATATACCTGATTACAATACTATCATTAAATGCATTTACCAAATTAAACACTAAACCTAAACACTGTGTATCACTGCAAACCAAGATTTCGATCTCCTTACAGAGACATCACACATAAAACCCTTGTTCAGCAAACACCCAGCATTCACTAATATTTATACAAGATAAAAATATACAGAGATCATAAATGGATTTTGAAATGAAAACAAGGTTCGTGACATTGCTTTTCAAAGACAACACAGGGATCGAATCCCTTACAGGACATGATTCACGATCTCAGCGATGGGCTATTCAAGCATTATCAGAAACACAACCATATGTATTCGATGAAAGTCAATAACCAATCCTAACTATTGAAATCGGAAACCAATCTTAACTACTGTGCAAACCATGTAATACCCTAAGTGCGAATAAAACGAAAAGGACAGTATACCAGTTTAACGCAGGGCCCGTCCGCGTTCCAGAGGTATACTGGACTGTATTCAACCAGCTATCAAATCAACGCACAAGACAAGGGTCGTGACTGTAACTGGATTCTTAGTATTAAGTTCAAAAACTCTGTTTCAGAATGATACAACGATTAACCATCGTTCATTACCCGAATTGTATTTACATATGTCTTTTTACAACACATTTCAAAAACACGAACGTACATACATGATATGGCTGTTGCCGCTTTTACTACATCAAGATTTTTAAAATGTTTCCATCCTAAACTGATTTCAAAAAGAACAAAAACTAAATCAAATTAGAATGCTCTGTTGTTGCTGCCTTTGTCGCCAGTGTGCCATGCTTTGACCTGTGTTGACCGCGCATGTAGGAGGGTCGATTCTGCTGTGGGATAGGTATTCGTCCATGCTTGGACATTCTACTTTTCATCCATGCCTTTCGCTCTAGCCCAGCTGTTGTGCCACATGTCAAACAATGAGCTAATTACAGGATGTTGGAACTTCCTGTAACCATTTTACCAAAAACTTCTAATTCTTTAACATGAAACTCCTAAATCAATTTCAATGCATTTTAATAACTATAGAACTATTAACTAATCAATTTTCAAGGATTCTAAGAGATATATGATGAAAAGGAATAGGCAAATGATATGTTTTAGGAGGAAAAAGGAGGTCATGGGATGGTACCAACATCTCTCCCCGACTTAAGGACTTAGCATGTCCTCATGCTAACCCTGAAGTACTTCCCTTGAACCCTGTCCCTGCCTGGATCTCTACTGCCTTTAGCAATGTGTCCACATTCTTTTTCACCTGGTTATCTTTCTGACCCTTGAGCTCCTGCTTTAATCTTTTGTATTTTTCTTTGAGGGTCTTCTTCTGATTGTACCACTTAGTGGCCCAGTTAGAAATCTCTGTTTGCTCAGCCTCCAGTTCACTGATTCTCTCCCTTAACTTTTCATTCTTCTTTTGAGTTTCTTTACTCTGCGCTCGGAGCATTTCATTTTCTCTCTTGATAACTTTTTCTAGCATATTAGCCTCCATGAGCTCTTCCTTTAGTTCTTCAATTTGTTTTTCTAATTTCTTATGTCTCTTAATGGGAGGTGGTGAACATTTTTCCTGCCTGTTATTGCTTTCTACCTCTATATCAACTCCTAGCCCTGGTGGTGAGTGGTCACCACTCTCAACATCCATTTGTGCAGGTGCATTGGATTCAAGTTGGTCTTCTTGTAACTGGGCTTTTGGTGTCCTCCTTGTTCTTCGTGAGTAAGTGGTGAAAATTTTATCTTGTTCTGCCCTCTTAGCATCTTCCTTTCTCATGTTCCTAGTCCTTATGCTGCCCACAGGTAGAGGTGTCTTGCTGGCTTTGGATACTGGGATTTCTTCATCAATATCCTTCATGAACCCTGAGTCCTCCTGCACTTCTTCTTTGTCTTCCTCATCTCTAATTTGATTAGCAGCTAGGAATTCTTTCCACGGTTTCCCTCTTCTCTGCAATTCATGCTCAATAAGAATTTTAATTAAGCCAAAGTGATATAGGCTCTTGTCTTCATTCCCCTTCTGCTTCTGGATGGTCTTGGACATCTTGGTTAAGCTTTGTAATAGAAAATATGGTAGACTGATAACACATTGTTTCTTCAAGTGGAGTAGTAGTTTAATATGGTATAGATAGACAATACTGTAACGGCCTTCACAGGTTATGAATTTTTGAAGGATATAGACCATCTCATCCCAGGGATGCATCAACAAACTTCTTGGAACACCTTTCTTCCAGTTGACTGATGAGACTCTGGATCTAGACATAAACGGCGTCCACGATTTCTCTTTAAATTGCTTTGTTTTAAAGTACTTCTCCCCTTCTGGGCTAATCCCTATTGACTGGGCTATAGTATCCTCTGAAACCCTGAATGAGAAGTTACCTATCAGGGCTTTCTCTCCATTGAATGTGAAAGCAAATTGCTTGGTAACCTCTTCATTACTTCCATGAAATTTCTCTAAGAATGGTAACCACTGTATCTCTCTGAGAATTTCAATGCAATCTTCATGATATTGTGAACTGTCGAACACACTCGGCTCGACCCTATTAGTCATAGTGGCAGAGGGTCGTGCTCTAACCCTTCTCTGTTTATGTTTCTACAATTTCAACAAAGAAATTTCAAATTTGTTACCTGGTGTATCGCTTCCCTTAATCTTCAATATGATGCTCGGTCGGTCGATTGCCTCATGACTGTGGTGGGAGTCGAAACAGAGTGGTTATATTTTCCTCTTTCGGTGCTCACTGCTTCCAATCCTCACTGTGTAAGTCGAACCCAAATGGTAATACTTCTTCGGCACTCACTGCTTCCGGTTCTTGTCAAAACCATATGATAATATTTCCTTCGGCGCTCACTGCTTCTGATTCTTACTGTGGAAGTCACGGGAAATCAAATGCCAGCGTAAGATAACCGAAAATGATGGTGGGATACCCAGCTGTACTTACTTCATAGCGTATTCATTTTTAGAATAGAGGAGTGTTGTACGCTTGTATAGATGTCACCATAAGAACGCTGAAGGCGTATATGCAATGCTGGGTATGATTTCGGGGAGTCCCTTGAATCATTTGGCTACGTCGGGTGGTGGAGTCATGATTTGGCCGTGTGGAATACAATGAATAGGCCGCTTTACATTTGTTTCTTTCCCCTTTTATTTAAAAACACAATCCACCACGTGTCCTGTTTCGGTTGGCATTCAGTCAAATGGAGGATGTTGGTATGGTTGTAGGATGCATTTAGCATGACAAGGTTGATGTGTTGGTAATGGGTTCAGAGGTATGAATAGGTTGAAGTATGAAAAAAAAATGATAAGAATCGGTGGAATAAGGGATGATGGAAAATGTAGGTGTCCTTGAAATCGATCATAACAGTCACAGTCATCAAATTTACATTAAAAATCAATCTAAGAAATTAAATGTTAAGAATAAGAAACATATTACTCTTTTGTTGGTTGTTGTTGTATTGACATGCTGAATAGGACTAGTCCCTTTTTTACTATTCTTTTGCTTGTTGTAACAAGTCCCCTAAGAAAGATTGAATGCACAGGTCCCTTTAGAAAGATTTGAAGATGCAACAGGTCCCTTGAGAAAGATTGAATGCAACAGGTCCCTTGAGAAAGATTTGAAGATGTTCATGCAGCTCCTTATATGTATACAGGTTCATTGAACTTGGGCATTTGATGGAGTCTTGGTGCCCAAATCCTTGTAGAAACTTGATGAAACTCTTGTAAAAACTTGATAAAACTTTGTTGAAGTAGCCCCAGGTGTCAATCTCTTTAACAGGTCCCTTCTAGGTGTCTTAAACAGGTCCCATTACTGCTGATGTTGGTAGCATAGTCGTCTGGACAGAACAGGTCCCCCTGCATAATGTTTATAACCAGGTCCCTCTGAGATAAAACAATGACAAAACAGCTTATTTATTGAAGTATGGAATGCTGGAACAAGCTGCTTTGGAAATTTACAGTGAAGAGATAGGATAAGAAATCTTTAAGAATTTACAATGGAGAGATAAAAGAACAAAATGCTAATGCCTCTCTCCCCGACTAAAATTTTGACTTGTCCTCAAGTCATGATTCAGCTGATAAATCAAACAGTGAACAAAAGAAAGAGAATTCTTACCCGCCAACAAATTGGTTTTCAAGTAGGAATTCGGGGTTAGAGTGTGCCAGAGGCTGGTTTTCACATCTAACCCATTATTTTTTATATATATTTTTTTTAATTTTTTTCTGTTTATATATATATTTTTTTTAGTTTTTGTTTTATATTATTTTTTTTTTTTAATTTCTTTTTGACTCTGAAATTGAAAGGAAAATGAACTAAGGCAGTGATACTGCAGCTGAGGGCTGCAATACCTCAACCTCTCTTTGTTGAGATAGTGTATGGAGAAAATCTTGCTTGCTGATGGGCTTGGTGTATAGTTTCAGGTGATGACCATTGACAGTAAAGGAGTGACCTTCCCCATCAATAGTTTTGAGCTTGACTGAACCATTGTCGTAAGCCTGAATAATTTCATATGGGCCCATCCAATGGGTGGTGAACTTGGCTTTATGATCTCGGAATTTTGAGTCAAAAAGTAAAGCCCAGTCACCTTCCTTGAATTGCTTCTTCTTAATATGTGCATCATGCCACTGCTTCCTTTGTTTTTGCATGAGGATTGTGGTCTCCTCTGCTTGTTGCCTCATTTCATCCAGCTGGTTCAACTGCTGAATTCTTTCATTTTGTGCTTGGTCCAAGTCAATTTGCAAATCTGCAGCCAGTTTAAAAGTATGTATTTGAAACTCAATAGGAAGCATTACCTCTTTGCCGTACACCAATTGATATGGTGTAAATCCGGTAGTATCTTTCCACGTAATTCTGTAAGCCCAGAGTGCATCTTTGAGCTTCTCTTCCCAATTTTTCCTGTTCATTGCAACAGTTTTTGTAATGATGCCTTCCAAGGTTTTGTTTGTTGATTCCACCTGCCCATTGGCCTGTGGATGGTAAGGGGTACTTTTCCTATGCTTGATTTGGTATTTGTCTGTGATGTCCTTCACTAGCTTTGAGGTGAATTGAGTACCTTGATCAGTCACAATTTCCCTTGGTACTCCATACCTCACAAAAATCTCTTCAAAAAGGAAATTTACTACTGTGTGTTCGTTGGCTCTAACCAGTGCTTTTGCTTCAGCCCACTTTGTGACGTAATCAGTACATACTAAGATGTACTTTTTACCATTGGAGGTTAGGTTAATGGGTCCTATAAAGTCTAGAGCCCATTTGTCAAATGGCTCTAAGTGAACTTGGGGCTGAAGGGGCATCTCATCGGTAGCTGTGGGCCTGCCCATTCTTTGGCAGCTGTCACAACTCTTTACATACTTCTTGGCATCCTTGAAAATGGATGGCCAGTAGTATCCAAGAGTAAGAACTTTGAATGTTGTCCACTTAGCTGCAAAATGCCCACCACACGGTTCATCATGGCAAGATTTTAAAATATCAATTACCTCATCATTTCTTACACATCTTCTAATAATCATATCATAACCAGTGTAAAATAAATCGCCATTAAGCCATGAATATCTAGCACTTTGTTTGACTAGTCTCTTCCTTTCCTTTGCAGTAAAGTGTGGAGGTGTCCTTCCTGTAGACAAATAATTGGCCAAATCAGCATACCAAGGAGTTACTATGGAAATTGCAAATAAGTTTTCATCTGGAAAAGAATCTTCAACTGGAACAACCTCACCTGGATTTTGTAGTCTAGAAAGAAAATCTGCCACCTAGTTCTCTTTGCCTGGTCTATCTAACACTGTGATGTTAAATTCCTGTAACAATAATAACCATCTGGTGACTCTGCCACTAGTTATTGGTTTATCATTAAATGTCTAATGGCTGAATGATCAGTATGTACAAAGACCTCATAACCAGTTATGTAATGTCGGAATTTATTCACAGCATAAATGATGGCAAGTGTTTCCTTTTCTGTAACTGTGTAGTTTAACTCTGCAGGTGTTAGATTTTTGCTAATGAAATAAATGGCATAAGTACAAGATTCCTCTTTTTGGCGTAATGATGCACCTACTGTAGTGTCGGATGCATCTGTAAAGATATGAAACGGTAGGCTCCAATTAGGCCCTCTCAAGACTGGTGCGGTTGATAACTTCTTTTTGAGTTGTTCGAATGCTTGTTGGCAGTTCTCATTCCAGTTGAAAAGTACATATTTGGTTAGAAGTTTAAACAAAGGTAAAGCTATCTTACTAAAATTTTCAATAAATCTTCGGTAATAGCTTGCATACCCAAGGAAACTTCTTACCTCTCTTTGATTTTGTGGAATTGGCAAATCAGCAATGATCTGGATCTTTGCTGGGTCAACCTGGATGCCTTGAAAAGAAATATAGTGGCCTAACACTATCCCTTCGTTTAACATCATAAAGCACTTTTCATTGCTGAGGGACAGGTTAGCTTCAATACATCTTTTCAAAACTCTCTCAAGGTTGTCTAATGCATGTTCAAATGAATTGCCATATACTGAAAAATCATCCATGTAAACTTCAACACAATCATGAATTAAATCAGCGAAAATAGCTAGCACAGCTCTCTGAAATGTAGCTGGAGTGTTGCAAAGTCCAAATGGCAAAAAATTGTAAGCATAAGTGCCCCAAGGACAGGTGAATGTGGTTTTTTCCTGGTCTTCTGAGGCGATCCTGATCTGGTTGTAGCCACTGAAACCATCAAGAAAAGAAAATGATGATTTTCCAGCTAGGGTGTCTAACACTTGGTCAATAAATGGCAGTGGGAAATAATCTTTGAGTGTTGCTTTATTCAGCTGTCTGTAATCAACACAAATGTGCCACTTACCATTTTTCTTGGGCACTATAACCAATGGGGATACCCACTGACTGTCAGAAATAGGATATATAAAATTAACTCTCAAAAGTTTTTGCAATTCCTCTCTGACAATATCTTGGAGCATGGGGTCCATTCTTCTCTTTGGTTGCCTCACTGGTTTAATGGTGCTATCTGTATAGATATGGTGAGTGCATGTGTCGGGGTGAATCCCATGCATATCGGTGTAGTCCCAAGCAAAGGCTTTTTGGTATTTTCTCAAGAGTCGAATCAATTTCTCTTGCTGAGATGAGTCTAGGTGATTGCCTATGTTCAGAGTTTTCCCTGGACTAATCTCTATGATATGACTCTGTGTATTGGTGATGGATTGAAGTGGAAAAATTTCGTGAAATGTAGTTTGCAAAGATTGAATGGTGCATGTTTCCTGAAAGCTTTGGGCCAGAAGCACATCTGCAGCATGATATTGTTCATTTCTCAAATTTTCAGACATATCAGGTTGAGAAAGGAATAATTCTACCAAATCATTATTGTCTTGTTCCTGGAAATCATAGATTTGGTCAATGCTAAAAACAGATTGTACTCCTTCTTTATCATTAAATTTATCATCAAGCCACAAATTGTGTGTTACTGCTAGTGATTGTGCCGATGGATAAAGGGTGAGTTGTTTTCTTTCGGTCCCTCGTGAAATGATCATGTTGCCCGATCGACATCCTATGAATGCATCAGCAGTCGCTAACCATGGTCTACCAAGGATGATAGGGTGTCCTCCTAAATTGGATTTGGGTTGAAGGACTAAGAAATCCACTGGATACTCCCAAGAGTCCAGTGAGACAATGATGTCTTCCAAAATCCCTTCAGGAATGACTTTGGACCTATCAGCTAGTTCTAAAACAATCGTTGTATGTTGTAAATTTATGAGCTGGAGTGTTCTCATGGTTTCAAGAGTCATGACATTGATTACGGCTCCAAGATCTATCAAAGTGTTTGGAATTTTTATGTTGTTAATGATGGTGGTCACTTTGGGGATGCCAGGATCAACATACTTCTCCATGGAGATGGTATTGGTCATAAGGCCTGCTAAATTTCCTAAAACATGAACGGTTTGAGGATCAATCCTTTTTCTAGCAGGCTTCTTGAGGCATATGTCTTTGATGGCCTTAGTATAGATGGGAATGTCTTTTATAGCTTGCAGCACTGGAATTTTTATGTAGACATTCTTAAGTTCATCTAAGACATCAAACTGTGGTATAGACAGTGGTGGTTTTATTTGGACCAATCGGTCTGGAAAAGGTGGATGTAGTGGTTGCATCTGTTTATCTTTGGTATCATTGTTTGGTTTTGTTTGATTTGTCATTTCATTTTCATTCTCTGAGTTTTCTTCTTGCTTATCTGTTATTAGAGAATCTTTGTGGAGTACCCTACCAGACCTCAAATTAATATTTTGCAAAGGCAGTGTGGAATAAGAGGTTCCCTCTTCTACATTGTAGGCTGGCCTCTCTGCTCTATTATTCGGATTTGGGACAGTTTGAGTAGGAATTTGAGTGGGTCTGGGAGGTTGTGAGTTAGCTGGAAATTGCAGTTGTGGTGCATTTATTGGTAGAGGAGAAGGCAGTGCTTGTTGAGGAGGTTGGGGCTGATAGACAACTTGTTGAGGATACTGCTGATATGGTTGAGAATGTGATGGATACGGCTGTTGGTATTGTTGATATGGTTGTGAGTAAGGTGGGTATGGTTGAGGATATGTATGATAAGATTGGGAGTATTTTTGAGACGGTCTCCATTGGTGTTTTGGTTGGTTTTGGTGCTGCCATGGCATGGGTACATTCCATGAGTTTTGTGCATACATTTGATCATTCATAGGAAATTGCAGATTTTGATTTGGAAACATACCTTGAGGTGTTGGCCTTGGCTGCCATGGTCGCTTTGTGCCCATGTAATACACGTTTTCCATCTCTGTATTGGCTGCCATATTACAGTTCTGCAAAACTTTAACTTTATGACAGTTAAACATATCATGATGTTCAGTACAGAAAGCACAAACTTGGATGTTCTCTAGAGGGCAATCTTTTAATGCATGTTTCTTCCGGCATTTTGGGCAGAAGATAGCCATGACATGATCTTCATCTTCTTGTTTCTTCTTGGCTTTTAAAGTGTCAATTTGGTTCCCTAGAGTGCTTAACAGATCTGTTTTAAACTCTTCTAAAAGATTCCCTATTTCAGCCCTTGTGACACTCGCAGAGGCAGATTTTGTGACCCTTGATGACAGGCTTCTCTTTCCCATTTTAGCTTTACTCCTTGAATACTTTTCGAACAACTCAGCGATTTCTTCAAAGGGTAAGGCAGAAATGTCACCTTTTCCCATCAAGTTGAGGTCATCCATGTATTCCTCTCGGATACCTTTCAAGAATATTGTGTGGATCAGATCAAGAGGCATAGTTCGGTGTTTAGATTTTTGTAAGTTATAGACAAACCGTTCTAAATATTCCTCTAAGGTTTCATCCTCTTGCTGGCTCATTCTAAAGATATCATCTTTAGAATCTTTGGATCGGCAATAAGGCTGATATTTCCTAAGAAATATTCTCCTCATGCCATCCCAATCAACTATAGCATGCTCACCAAGCCTCATGAACCATCTTAAGGCTGATGCCTTTAATGTCGCTGGGAATAATATAAGCCTATGAGCATCATCTGTATAGCCATATGTTCGACATACAATGTCAAACTCAAACAAGAATGAGTCTGGATCCTCCGAAGCCATACCATAGAAGTTTGGTAGCACGGATGGGGGTATGTTTTTCATTTTGATCTCATCATCTTCCTGTGGTTCATGTATAGGAAACTTAAAAGTTGACTCCTCTTCATCTCCTTGGTGTGGTACTGATCCAGATCCTTCCTCAACCATTCTAATAGGTCTCTCTGTGTCAGTGTCACTTGTTTGAAAAAGGAGATTAAAGAAAGATTGTTCGGTCACTGTGCTACTTTCTCCTTGTGTGGAAGGTCTAGGAAAGTGCTTCTTCTGAGATTTATGTGTAAATAAAGTTTGCCTTTCAATAAGAGTAAGTTTCTGTCCTGAATAAAAATTTTCTTCCAATGTTTGGATAACTTCCTCAGCTGGTGTTGTATTCCCTAGAGAGTCTGCTCCTGATGATGATGGGTTAGTTTTTAGATGGTGGGGGGTTTTTACAAATCTACCGTGACTGTCTCTAAATCTAGGCATAAATGAACATGATTTCTAACTGTGTTTTTGTTTATTTTTGTGTATTGAAATTTTTTCTTTTTTGTTTGAATCCTTTAAGTACGCCTCCCCAGCAACGGCGCCAAAATGTAGTGTTCTAGCTAGGGTACTAGACTAGACTATATTTATTATCGACCAGGATGCGAAAGCTTAGAGGCATGCATCTAAAGTATATAGACATAAAGGATTGTTGGCTAAGTGGTTATGATGTAGGTCACAGGACTTCTTTACGGAAGATTGGGGTATGTTACCTATCATCCAAACACTCAGGTCACTCTGCTAATATACCTGATTACAATACTATCATTAAATGCATTTACCAAATTAAACACTGAACCTAAACATTGTGTATCACTGCAAACCAAGATTTCGATCTCCTTACAGAGACATCACACATAAAACCCTTGTTCAGCAAACACCCAGCATTCACTAATATTTATACAAGATAAAAATATACAGAGATCATAAATGGATTTTGAAATGAAAACAAGGTTCATGACATTGCTTTTAAAAGACAACACAGGGATCGAATCCCTTACAGGACATGATTCACGATCTCAGCGATGGGCTATTCAAGCATTATCACAAACACAACCATATGTATTCGATGAAAGTCAATAACCAATCCTAACTATTGAAATCGGAAACCAATCTTAACTACTATGCAAACCATGTAATACCCTAAGTGCGAATAAAACGAAAAGGACAGTATACCAGTTTAATGCAGGGCCCGCCCGCGTTCCAGAGGTATACTGGACTATATTCAACCGGCTATCAAATCAACGCACAAGACAAGGGTCGTGACTGTAACTGGATTCTTAGTATTAAGTTCAAAAACTCTGTTTTAGAATGATACAACGATTAACCATCGTTCATTACCCGAATTGTATTTACATATGTCTTTTTACAACACATTTCAAAAACACGAATGTACATACATGATATGGCTGTTGCCGCTTTTACTACATCGAGATTTTTAAAATGTTTCCATCCTAAACTGATTTCAAAAAGAACAAAAACTAAATCAAATTAGAATGCTCTGCTGTTGCTGCCTTTGTCGCCAGTGTGCCATGCTTTGACCTGTGTTGACCGCGCATGTAGGAGGGTCGATTCTACTGTGGGATAGGTATTTGTCCATGCTTGGACATTCTACTTTTCATCCATGCCTTTCGCTCTAGCCCAGATGTTGTGCCACATGTCAAACAATGAGCTAATTACAGGATGTTGGAACTTCCTGTAACCATTTTACCAAAAACTTCTAATTCTTTAACATGAAACTCCTAAATCAATTTCAATGCATTTTAATAACTATAGAACTATTAACTAATCAATTTTCAAGGATTCTAAGAGATATATGATGAAAAGGAATAGGCAAATGATATGTTTTAGGAGGAAAAAGGAGGTCATGGGATGGTACCAACACAATGCAAATCCATTTGATCAATAGGATGTATCTAGTTTACATCAAATGAAAATATGGTCTTCTTATAATCTGTTGTGGATTTGGGAAATGGAATATGATCCTACAAAAACGCCATTTGCATCCTTCCCCTTTCACTGTTAAAGGCAGAGAGAAGTCTGTGCTGAGAGGTTGATGTTTGTTTCCAAAACTGACTATACACTTGTGACTTAAGATTTTCAATATCTTGTTTAATTTCCAGAAATCTTGAGAAAATATTAATATCTTTTGTTGAGATGATCTCAGTTGACTGAATAATCTCCATCGGTTCAGTTGAAGAAGGATTTGAAGAAGTAGAAGGGGTTTTGGGATCAGTGGTCCCTTCTTATGAAATATGTTCTAAATCTCCAAGATTAACTATTTTTGGTGGCTTGCTCCTTGATGACATTGACAATCTGGTGTTCAATTTCTTCAGTAGTATGGAATACTCTTTAACTGTTTCTGTAGCTGACTAAGTTTCCTCTCTAGCTCTTTTGTGTTGAGTACTCTGAGTGACTGGAGTATTTACCTGTGGAGTGGTTATAACCTGTTCATCTGCTTCTAAGAGAGTTCCTTCAGACCATTGCTCCTGGTTCATAAACTTCTCCAATTCTGGCCTGGGAGTATGATTGTAAGGTGTTTCCTTCAATTGAACTCTTAGGGCTGAAATGATCCCAAAAGGATCATAAGACTAGGTGAAGCTTGGCTAGAGGTTCATATTCTTCAACAATTTTTCTGCCTTTGTGCCTACAGACCTAGTATTATAGATGAATGTCCCTACCTTGGCTTTGAATTTGAACTATGACTTTTTCTTACTTGAGACAAAATCGAGTTCATCCATATTTATCATCTACCTGATGTATTCCAGTGATAATATCCTCATTGGCACATACTTGGCAATTTGTATGGAGTTAACTCACTACTATATATCCTGATTTCGGTGTAGTTCTAGTACAGATGCCAGTCACCAGTCTTGGTCTATTGAAATAGGTGCAATGTTTTCTTAATTTCTTCTCCAATTATGGGCTCTACCTGGCTATTAAGTATTTTAAGAACTAGATGTACAAAAGAATCTGTAAACTGAGAGAATGTAAACTTTGATGAAGCTGCTCTGACTAACTCTGTCCAGTGAATCACTAATTGATTCACTCCTTGCTCATCTTGCATGTTAAGTTGAATGTGCAATGAATCTCCCTGCTGAAACAAAATCAAATGAACTATGACTGAGCTATATCTGAACACTCCTTGTGTGGTAAAATTCATAAATTGTTCATGTATATTATCAACCAAGAATTGTCTATAATTATACATGAAGGAATGTTGATATTCCTTAGTGAAAATGGAAAAGAATCCAAGGATGGATTCATCAACAAGTTGATCATTTTCATAACCTAAGAGGTATGACAGCAAGGAGATGATATGTCTAGTGGCTTCAGGGAACATAGATGATGAATAAGGTGGGTTTCTCTTGGGTAATTTAGGATCTTCTGGTAGAAAGAGTTCAAAAATAAGGGCTCTCTGTGGGAAGGTGAGTTTATTATAAAGGTCCATGAGAGCTGCAGGTAAGAAATAGCTGAGGGAGTCAAATGAAGGTATCGTTAGCATTTGTTTTATACTCTGGTCAGTAATGGTGATCAAGATGTTTCCATCCTGAGTCATCACTATTCTCTGCACAAGATCATACCTGGCTTGACACCAAGTGATCAAATTAGGGAAATGATGAGTTTTGGGAAAGGAGAGCAAGGGCAAAAGTGTCTCCCAGAGATGAATGAGATCTTCCTTATTTGTGTATGTCTTCTTTAGCCATAGATGCAATTTGTGGAAATCTAATTTGCATTCACAGTTTGTGACTTTGAATAGGGAGTCTGTAAGGGGAAGATGATCCAAGTTGATCAAGGCTGTAGATGGATTCTCTTCTTCAACAATTTTCTGTGTTTTAGTTTTCGGGGCCATCTTGTTGTAGGAAAGGAAATAGAAAAACTACTTCAACTGAAGCATGAATGACAAGAAAAATATAAGCAGCGTGATTAGAGATCTTGGTGAAATGGATCGAAGCAGAAAAGTAGTAAACGATAGAGCCATGGGCTATTTATAAGTAGAATTTAGCTTAATTTACCGTTTAAAACTTGACCGTAGGCAATTTATTACAGAGGAGCAGGTTTAATTTTCCAACAGGAGGGTAAAACGATTAAATGAGGCTGGCAACAAGATGGGAGCATATGGCGCAATGGCTTTATGACGTGGTGGCTTGTGAGTGGATGAGGGATAATGGATGGGTAACGGATTTATGACGTGGCAACTTTCGTATGGAGAAGGGGGTAATGGGTGGATGATATGGCGTGGGGGCGTGGCCAATTGTTAGAAGGATATAAACCTTTAGCAGGAATTCGGGGGGGTGCAAGGTGGTTTATGGTTTTAGGATTTGGGGGTCCGAAATGATATGGGAGTGACACGTAGCAAAAATAGGTGGCCATTGAAATAGCTTTTCGGACGCCCCCCCCCCCCCCGCGTTAAAGGGAAATGGCTAAAGGGGGGCCAAAATGCTACCTCCATCATTGATCTAGGTGGCATTGATCATGTCCGTTGAAAAGTGTCGTCCGCTTATTTGGCGTCAAGTTAACGTTTTGTCGTTTTGAGACTTTAGACAATTAATTGCATTTTCCCTTTATGAAACTTATGATAAAAGGAAATTAAACTTCAAAATGAAAGCTTAATTTTTGTAATCAAGCTAAACATACTTTTAATGGTGCATTTAAACTAGCTACTTGAAATTTATTTGATTTTCAACTAAAGCAATATTTTTGTTCTTTTGTTTGCTTGCCTAACATTTTTTTTGGTTTTGCCTTCCTTTTTTAGGGCAATCTAAGCTATCATTTTTCCTGATATGGACATGATATAAAATATTCCTAACATTTTGTTTTTTATTTTTCTTTTTGTCCATATCCTTCTTTTTATAATATGCTAACTTATCAAAACCAATATTGTTACAACATGATCATTTGAAATGAGGTTGTGGGTGTTGATGACAGCCATTGGATTAGATTGTTTAGCTCTAATCATGAGGGGTTTTATCTCTTCTCTTGCCATTACCTTTTTCATTTTTGTAGCTCTTGCCTCCTTGTGATTCATCCAAGATGCTAAGGTCATCAATTGCAAGTCTCCTAGTTTTGAATTTGGGTCCCACACATTCAAATATGTCAAGGGCAATTTGTGTAGGTAAAACTCATACATTTTTGCTCTATCTTCCAAGGTTCTTTGATCACAGAGATCAATGAATTGTCTATAGTCCTGGAAGGGCATAGTTCCTCTCTGTGCTAAAGTCTTGATTTGGAATTATAGCCATTGTTCCTTGAGATACAAGGCATAAGACTTTGCTGGCATCCTGCACTGTATTTCCTCCAAGGATAAACTTGCCATAGTTTCCAACTGGCTTTCCCTTTCTTGTAGTTGTCCTCTTAGCCATGTATTCTCTGCTTCTAACTGAGATTTCATCATTGCCTCTTTGTCCCTTATGCTGCTCAACTCTCTGCCCATCTCTTTCAATTTTTTATCCATGTGGCCTACATCCGCCACTCCTTTTGATTTGGGAATTTACATCCACCTGTGTGTCATTGCCTTCTCTTTTTCAAGCTCAGAGAATAAGGGAATGGAAAAATTTTGTGGGATTACCCTACCTCCTTCAATGAATTTGTAGTAGGAGTTGAGGTTCGGTTATGGACTAGGTTCCCTCAGTTCTTGGTCTTCTTCCTTTGTTTCTTGTGGAGTGATACCTTCTTGGTCCCTTTTCTGTACATCCTGTAGGTTTGACATGGTTTCTTGTAGGATGGCCTCTACTTCCTGTAGGTCTACCTGTGTCTCTTGTAGGAGACCTTTTCCCTTTGATGAGGCTGACCTTGTGATAGGCCTCCTAACATAAATGATGGGAGATTTGGGAGAGGCTTGTCCTGATGATCCTTCTCCTTGACTTTTCTCTAGAGGAGTTGCCTTTTCTTACTGCTTTGGTGAGTCTTCAATGACAATAAGATTTTTGGTGGGGGTTTGAGGTCTTCCCAGCCTAATCCTTGTGCTCTTTCTTGTTCTGAAGTACAGTGGGGTTTGCCTTTGCCTCTTCCCTTTTGACTTGATAGGTGTACTTAGGTCAGTAAGAGCAGTTGCTGCCTCTTTCTCAGTGGGTTCTGGAGATACCCTTGGTGATTCTTCCCCTTCTTTGCCTTTAACTTTAGGCATTTTTTCTTCCTTTTGATTTGTTTCCTCTTTTCCATTCTCCTTCTCATTATTATTTTTCTCCTTCTCTTCTTCCTCTAGTTCCTCACTCTGCTCATATGTCTCTTCTTTTGTTTCTTCTTCTGTCTCTTCTTCATTCTCCTCCTCCTTTTCTTCCTCTTTTTCCTCTTCTATTTCCTCTTCATTTTCTTCTTCTATTTCTTCTTCATTTTCTTCTTCCGTTTGTTCTTCCCTCTCACTAGCAGTGGGGATTTTTTCATATTCAAGAGCTTGAATTTCCCCTCCTGCCTGCATGTCTCTGAAGGTTGTCCATGTAATAGGGAGTCTTAGGTTTTGTAGAGCATCTTCTAGGATGAGTTTGATCAACCCATGATGGGCTAGTTGTTGATGTTTTCCCTCCTGCACTTTGATGCTCATGTCTATCATTGGTTGAAGAAGAAAGTAGGGTATAATTAATCTGTTTTGAGGAGGTGTGTCTGCTCCAAATCTCAGTTCTTGGAGGAGTCTGAAGTGGTATCCATACACCACACTGTATCTCCCTTCACATGATATGTATTTACCGAGGTGGTAACTAACTTCATTCCAAGGTAATCGAACTCTTCCTCTTTTGGCCCCATTTTTGTCTTCCATTGGCTCCTCCCCTTCCAAAAAGAATTTCTTCTTTGCAAGGGTGTTGTTACCCTTATCTTCTTTTCTCCAAGGTAACCCTAAAGGGAGTGTAGTGATCCTGCTTATAACTTTAGGGGTGATTTATACTTATAGGCCTTTCACCACAGTAGTGGCATGGGTACTAGTGAGGGGTATGAGTGAGAGAGTAAAGTCTATGGGCACCTCATCATCGTATCATCTCATCCTCTCAAAGAACCCCATCCATTGGTGCCTTGTGAAAATTTTTACTACAGGAGGATGTTGGTGGATCCTTACTGAGTTTGTGGGTTCTCTCTTGATAAAATGTGTTATCATCTTTCCCTGGTAATTATGGAGGCTTGGATGGATATAATTCAATAATTATGGTGGGTGAGAGAGGTTGGAGGGTTAACTTTGCAATACAATTCTCCTAGGCTGCAATTTCCTTAATCAAATGAGGATTTTTCTTCTTTTTAACTAGAAAACATGGAAGGTATAGCTCCTACCTTACTTGTTATGTTTTGTTGAGGAAAACCATTGATTTCTCCTCCCTTTAGTGCCCACTGATAATCCTGTAGATTGACTTCTCTGTATCCTGTAGGTTTTCCTGTAGGATCCTGTAGGTTTTTCTGTAGGATCGTGTAAGTCTCCTGTGCTGCAAAATGTTAACTATCTCCTGTAGGTGTTACTTCAAGAAGGCCGAGAGAAACCTCTATTTGATGAATTCTCAAGATTGCTAATCCTCTCTTTGCATGGGAATCAGTGTTTTATGTCCTTATATGGATGATCGTGTGGGATGGTGTGCTAGCTGTCTAAGTACGAGCACCTCCTTTTGGACTGTTGGTCCCACTATCAGTCCATCTTTCCACCTTACCTCATAATCATCTCCCACTTCATTCCTCTGTAACTTAACCATTTTTTGCCTTATCTCCTTTTTCTTCTGATTTGATTGCTGCCATGTGTGGAGTGGTCTAACTATTTTCTCCTTGTTGATTGGCCAAACCTTTGCTTATAAAACCAACTCTTACATAATCCTACAGTTTTGATCATATCGTACTAACGAGAGAGCATGAGTAAGATGACATACCTGTGGGTAAGATGCTTTGATGATGATGCATGTTGGAGAATGATGTCTCTGTGTTGTGTATTTGTTGCATATCCTTCTTTGTATTGGCCTCTTTTGATGCTTGTTTCTTTTGATGTGCAGGTGCTGGAGAGTGATGTTGGTGATCTTGTTGTTGCTGCTGAGCTCTGGAGGAGCTTCCTCAACCTTGGAATCTTTGTGCTGAAGATGGATGCAAACCTGGGAAGTTTCCTTTGTGGGATAGGCTGCTACAGGATTTCCTACAGGAAACCTACAAGATGTCCTGTAGCTACCTCTCCCCTAAACTTTCATACTTTTTCTCACTTCTAGAGCATGAGGGTTGTTGACATGAGTAGAGAAGGGTTGTAGTGAATGGTAGGTGAGATTTTTGGTCTTTAGGTATTGTCCCTCTATCATCCTTCTCTCCCTCATCTATATTTTTTTGTTGAATTGACTTATTGGATGGATGCAAAGGTAACATGGTTATAGAAGGCCTAGCGATGATGTGGTCAAGTGAATGCCTTTTTTTTTAAACACAGGCATGTCATCACCTTGCTCTAATATCACTTTTCTTGGGATTTCAAGGCCACTGTAATTCCTACAAGAAACTCTTGTAGGTTTACAGAGAATCTTGTAGGATTACAGATAATCCTGTAGAAAATACAGAGCCTGTGTAAACTAAGCTGGAGGAGTTCATAAATGAAGAATGGATGAAATAATGAAGAATATGAGATGGAGGGATTGAAATATGGATTTTTTAGGTCCTTCAGTTCCTCTCAAGCTGAGCTTATTCTCCTTTTTCTGACCTGCAAACAACATTTCCCAAAAAAAATACCTTTTCTCTCTTTTTTCATTTTTTTTCTCTTTTCTCTTTTTAGAAAACAACTAGTCTGCCTCCAAGGAGGCTTTCATCCTAGTTTCCTGCCCTGGGTTCCTCAAAAGAGGTTTTCACCCAGATATCTTTATATTTTTTCTTTTTTCAACACCATTAGGCCTCAAGAGGTTTTCAACCCAACAATGGGACTTAGGTGCCTCATGGAGGTTTTCACCTGAGTCTCCTTATTTTTTATTCTTTTTTTTCTTCTTCTTTTTTCTCTCTTTTTTTCTCTTTTTTTTTGTCAAGGACTTGATGGGGTGGAAGTTGAGACTTGCTCCACCACCATCACTATCTCGATATGGCTCAAAAGTCACTTGAGGTTGCAGAGGCATTTCATCCATTTGGGTAGGTTTCCCCGTCCTTTGGCACCAATCACACTGACTAATATACCTCCTCACATCTTGGTGAAGAGTGGGTCAATAATAACCAGCTTGTAGTACCTTGAATGTTATTATTTTGACTGCAAAGTGGCCTCCACAAGGCCCATCATGACAGGTCAGAAGGATGTCAAAGACTTCCTCCTCCCTGACACATCTTCTCAGAATTTGATATAAGCCTAGTTTGAAGTGTTTGCCCCCAATCCAAGTGAACAAGGCACTCTTCCTTACAATCTTGCTCTTTTCCTTGGAGGACAAATTTGGTGGAAACTGTGCAGAAACCAAGCAATTTTCTATGTCACCAAACCATGGAGAGAGAACTGAAATGGCGAATAAGTGTTCATATGGTAACTGATCATCAACCATTCCTTCCTCCCCTACAAGCAAAGTAAATCTGGGTAAAAAATCTGCAACAACATTCTCCTTACCAGGCTTATCAATAATAGTTAAATCAAATTATTACAATAAAAGTAACCATCTAATAATCTGGGCATTTACATCAAGTTTATTCATCAAGTATTTAACTGTAGCATGGTCAGTATGTAAAAATGTCTGGTAACTAGTAATGTAATGTCTAAATTTATTCAATGAGTGCACGACAGCTAGGAGCTCTTTTTCAGTCACTGTGTAGTTCAGCTCGGCTTTTTGCTAGAAAATTATATATTACAGAGAAATGGAACACATAAAATATTGCAGAAATATAAACACAGAAAACGCACAAAACAAGAGAGACACAGATATACGTGGTTCACCCAGTTTGGGCTACATCCACGGAGGAACAACCAGTCCTTCCTTTTATATTATCTAGCAAACTGAAGAGATACAACCTACAGCAGATGCGCTGTAACACCCTCTTCACTCTCAATCTCCTCTCTCTTCCTCACTCAGAATACAGAGATACATAGACGCAATAAAATTCCCTCATATATAGTGAGGGGTTACCTTCTAGGGTAGGAAACCCTAAATTAAACATAAC
This sequence comes from Pinus tabuliformis, assembly GCA_031772625.1. Classification (NCBI taxonomy): domain Eukaryota; kingdom Viridiplantae; phylum Streptophyta; class Pinopsida; order Pinales; family Pinaceae; genus Pinus; species Pinus tabuliformis. The sequence continues at coordinate 199,060,900 of CM062815.1, read as the reverse complement.
TTCTACCGTCAGATCATCCGATTAATGAACGACCCAGATTGACTAGAAATTACTAGACTTTTACAAGGCAATTTTACATCTATTTTTAGCTTCGGGGGCGCTGCCCCCAGACCCCCTAGCCAGGGGGTATCGCCCCCCCCCCAAACCCCCACGTGGAGGGGTGTACAATCTTCCTAGGGTATACATCTGGCTGAAACCTTTGAATACAGAAGATAATCAGGCTCCACACCCAACAATCTCCCACTTCGAGACTGGTAATAGCAACTCCACTGCTGCTTCATTTTATAGACAATGACTCCACTTTGGACCTGGCTGTTTCTAATCTTCTTCATCATACTTGAAGACCAATTGAAACTGAGCAAATTCTTAGTTTCTCCCTGGTTACAACTTTTGTTAACATATCTGCAGGATTCTGGCTAGTGTGTATCTTTTCCAACTTCAATTGTCCATCTTCCAATGCTAACCGTATGAAATGGTACTTGAGCCGTATATGTTTAGTCTTGGAATAAAATGCAGAGTTATTTGTAAGATGTATGGCACTTTGGTTGTCACTGTATAACCTGCCCAACTCCTGCTTCTTACCCAATTCATCCAGAAACCTTTGTAACCAAATCATTTCTTTACTAGCCTCTGTAGCAGCAACATACTCCACTTCTATTGTTGAGAATGCAACAACACTTTGCAGTTTTGAGACCCAACTGACAGCTATTCCACCTATAGTAAACACATACCCTGTTGTGCAACTCCTGTTATCTCTATCACCCACCATATCCACATCAACATATCCCTGTAGAGCAATGTTTGAACCACCAAATCATAATTCCTGATTTGTGGTACCTCTCAAATACCTGAGAATCCACTTCACCACCATCCAATGTTCTTTTCCTGGATTGTTCATGTACCTTCTTACAACTCCCACTGCATGTGCAATATCAGGCCTTGTGCAGACCATTGCATACATTAAGCTTCCAACTGCTGATGCATATGGAACTTTAGACATATGAGCCATTTCTTCCTGAGTCTTGGGACACTCCTCCTTACTTAATTTGAAATGGCTATCCAAAGGTATACTAACTGGTTTTTAATTCTGCATATTAAACCTTTTCAACACCTTTTCTATGTACTCACTTTGAGACAATGTTAATTTGTGATTCTTCCTGTCTCTAGTTATTCTCATACAAAGGATTTTTTTTGCAGCACCCAAATCCTTCATTGAAATGAGTTTGCCAATTTCCTTTTGAGCATATTTATTTCCTGCATGTTAGAACCTGCAATAATCATGTCATATACATACAATAACAATATAATATCGCTGCCATCATTTTTCCTTTTGAGATAAACACAATGATCAGACTGACATCTAGTATAACCTTGTTTAGACATAAACTTGTCAAATTTTAGATACCACTGCCTTGGAGCCTGTTTTAAGCCATACAAGCTCTTCTTCAACCTGAACACTAGTTTCTCCTTCCCTTTTACCTCATATCCTTGTGGCTGCTGCATATATATCTCTTCCTCCAAATCCCCATGGAGAAAGGTTGTCTTTACATCTAACTACTCGAGATGCAAATCTTCAACTGCTACTAGACTTAAAATAGTTCTGATTGAAGTCATTTTAACAACAGGAGAAAATATTTCATCAAAATCAATACCTTTCTTCTGTGCAAACCCCTTCACCACAAGTCTAGCTTTGTACCTCTGTTTTCCTCCATCTTCTTCCTTCAACTTGTAAACCCATTTATTCTGCAATGTTGTTTTACCTGCAGGAAACCTAACTAAGTCCCAAGTCTGGTTATGTGCTAAGGAGTCCATCTCTTCTTTCATGCCTTGCTCCCACTTCTTCCTGGTTTCTACCTGCACTGCTTCTTCATAACATTCTGGTTCACCAGAATCAGTCAACAATACATAATATAATGAAGGAGAATATCGTTCAGGTGGTCTACTCATCCTAGTAGATCTTCTAACACCACTTTCAGGTGTTTGAAGTGCTTGTTGTTGTTGTGGTTGTTGTTCTGGCTGTTGATCATTATGACTTTCAAGCATCATCACTTTTTCTGTAATCTCATCAAGCACTGTGTATTCTTTGTTTTCCTTTTCCTATTTCTTTTCCTGCAGCTGATCCTTATACAAAACTTTTTCATTAAATATGACATCTCTGCTCCTAATGATTTTATGTTTTTCATAATCATAAAAGTTATAACCAAAATCATTAACACCATATCCAATAAAGGTACATTTCTTTGATTTTGCCTCAAGCATTGTTCTATTTTCTTTGTTAATGTGGACAAAGGCTTCACAACCAAAAGTCTTTAAAAAGGAGTAGTTTACCTTTTTACCTATCCATTCCTCCTCTGGAATACCACCATCCAAGGAACTTGAAGGCCCTTTGTTTATTACATAAACAACAGTATCTACAGCATCTGCCCAAAATTGTAAAGGAAATCCTGCATGCAATCCCATGCACCTTGCACGCTCCATGATTGTCCTGTTCATCCTTTCTGACACGCCATTTTCTTGTGGTGTTCCTGGAACTGTCTTCTCTCTATGAATTCCATTCTCTGAATAGTACCTATCAAACTATTTGCTGCAATATTCACCTCCATTATCTGATCTGAGACACGTCAACCTTTTTCCTGTCTCATTTTCAACCAAAGCTTTCCATTTCTTGAAAGTATCACATACATCATATTTATTTTGAATACAATAAATCCAAGTTTTTCTGGTTACATCATCAATAAAAGTAACATAATAACGAGAGCCACCAAGAGATGATACCTGAGCAGGTCCCCATACATCTGTATGCACAAGCTCTAATTTTTTTCTCTTCTTTTTCTTTCCCAACTCTAAGGAATCTGACTCTCTTCTGTTTTCCATAAACACAATTCTCACAGAATTTTAAATCAACATGCTTCAAACCTGGCAACAAATTTCTTGAGTGAAGAATCTACATCCCCTTCTCACTCATGTGCCCAAGCCTATGATGCCACAATGCCATATCTTCTCTTGTAGAGGTTAAATCATTAGCAGAATTGGAAATACCATTGCATAAATACAATGTACCAACCTTTCCTCCTTTCTCTATTACCAGGGATCCTTTAGTGACCTTCCAGGTTTTGTCGGTGAAAGTAGTTACACAACCTTCACCTCCCAACTGCCTTATTGAAATTAGATTTTTCTTCAGATCTGGAACATGCCTTACCTCCTTCAATAGCCATTGATTTCCATTTTGTTGTTTTATGAAAATTGTACCCATTCCAATGATTTTACAACATTTATCATCACCCAATTGAACCTGTCCAAAATCTCCTTGAACATAATCATGAAAAATTTTCTTATCAGGTGTGGCATGGAATGAGGCCCCTGAATATACCACCCAGGCATCAATAATATTTTCTAATGAAAGAATTAAAACATCTTGCAACACATCACCTGTTACATTTGCTTCATGATTAGTTTCTTATTGCGTGTCTCCTTCTTTTCCCTTCTGAGACTTACAGTCTTTCTTCAGGTGTCCTTTCTTCCCGCATTTCCAGCACACTATCCCTAATCTGGACTTGGATTTGCCTTTTCTTGGCTTACTTCGATATCCTGGGCTCTTTCCTCTTTCCATTTTTCTTCCCCTAGTCTCTGCAGTCAAAGCATTAGCTGATGTCTCACAAGATCTTTTCCGTCGCATTTCCTCGCTAAGGATTGCATCGACAACATCATCAAACTTTAAAGTACTAGATCCAGAGATAGAGTTACTAATGGCCATAACTAAACCATTCCAACTTTTTGTCAATGAGCATAGAAATAAAAGAGCCCTAACTTCATCATCAAAAGTTACCCCTACAGAACTTAACTGACTTGTAACTGTATTAAAATCATTTAAATGATCTGCAATAAATACACCTTCTGAAATATTCATATTAAATAAACGCTTCATAAGAAATACCTTATTTGAGGCCGAGGATTTTTCATATAGTTTGGCCAATGTCGACATTAAACCCTTTGTTGGTGTTCCCTTTAAAATATTAAATGCTACCGACGCCACTAGGCACAACCGTATTGCTCCAAGTACCTTTCTGTCGAGAATATTCCATTTTGTGTCTGTCATACTTATTGGCTTCTTTGTCTTTCTGCTCAATGGTAGGTACAGATCTCTCTAATAAAGATAATCTTCCATTTGCATCTTCCATAGCTGGTAGTTTTGGCCATTGAATTTTTTGACCCTAAACCTACCATCTTTCACCATTGCTCCCACTTGAACCAGGAACCCTTCTCTCCTACGAGTTTATCAGCCAAATAGACCTTTGGCTCTGATACTAGTTGTTAGAAAATTATATATTACAAAGCAATGGAACACATAAAATATTGCAGAAATATAAACACAGAAAACACACAAAACAAGAGAGACACAGATATATGTGGTTCACCTAGTTTGGGCTACGTCCACGGAGAAACAACCAGTCCTTCCTTTTATATTATCCAACAAACTGAAGAGATACAACCTACAGTAGATCCGCTGTAACACCCTCTTCGCTCTCAATCTCCTCTCTCTTCCTCACTCAGAATACAGAGATACATAGACGCAATACAATTCCCTCATATATAGTGAGGGGTTGCCTTCTAGGGAAAAAAAACCCTAAATTAAACATGACTTCTAACGTCAGATCATCCGCCTAATGAATGACCCAGATTGACTAGAAATTACTAGACTTTTATAAGGCAATGTTACATCTGTTTTTAGCTTCGGGGGCGCTGCCCCAGAACCCCCATGGGGGGGACAAGTTCCCCCCCCACGTGGAGGGGTGTACAATCTTCCTGGGGTATACATCCGGTTGAAACCTTTGAATACAGAAGATAATCAGGCTCCACACCCAACACTTTTGACAAATTCTTACTGATGAAGTAAATGGCATAAGGTAGCTTGTCATCTAACTAGCCTAGAGCTGCTCCTATGGCTTTTTGAGAGGCATCAACATGTATATGGAAAGGAAGAGCCCAATTCGGGCCTCAGAGAATAGGTGTAGTATTCAACTTGTCCTTTAGGGTGTCCAAGGCTTCTTGATAGCTTTCTGACCATACAAATTCGGATTCCTTGGCCAATAACCCAAATAAAGAAGAAGTTAACTTGTTGAAGTCTTTTATAAATCTCCTATTGTATCCTGCTAAACCTAGAAAACTTCTTACATCTCTTTGTTTTTTCAAAGTTGGGACCTTTTGGATGATGGATATCTTACTTAGGTCTACCTGCAATCCTTTCTGGGATATTGAGTGACCTAGAACAGTCCCTGTAGTCATCAAGAACTCACATTTTTTGGGACAAAGGGATAGGTTCATTTCAATGCATTTGTTCAACACCTTACCCAAGTTGGAGAGATCCTCCTGGAAATCACACCCATAGGGTGTAAATTCATCCGTATAAATTTCCACTGCATCGTGGACTAGCTCGGCAAAGATACTCAGGACCGCCCTCTAGAAAGTGGCAGGGGCACTGCATAGGCCAAAAGGAAGGACCCTATAAGAAAAAGTACCCCAAGGACAAGTGAAGGTGGTTTTATCCTTGTCCTCTAGGCTAATCTGGATTTGATTGTATCTGTTGAACCCATTTAAGAAAGAGAAGAACTTTTTCCTTGCCAAGCCATCTAACACTTGGTCATTGAAAGGTAGAGGCAAATGGTCCTTCTTTGTTGCTTTATTTAATTCTTTGTAATCGACACAAATCCTCCACTTGTGATTTTTATTTGGAACCAACACCAAAGGAGAAACCCACTCACTGTCCGAGATAGGTTAAATGAATCCTGCATCTAGCAACTTTTGCAGATCTTCTTTCACTATATCCTTGAGAGTTAGATTCATTCTCCTTTGGGATTGGCATATTGGTTTGCAACCTTCTTTGATATAAATGTGGTGAGTATACACCGAGTGGTTCACTCCCTTCATTTCTTTGTAACTCCAAGCAAAATCATCCAAATGTTCCCTTAGCATGTTGCACAACTCTTCTTGGTGTACAAAAAGAGAGGGGTTGATTTTCAAAGTTCTTTGAGGGCCGAATTATATTGTCTTGACACAAGTAGTGTTTGAATTAGCTAAGCATAGATCAATCTAATGGTTTCTCTTCGTTTCCTTTACAACTTTCTCTAAGGACAAGGTGTTGGGAGTTGGATTTTGGAGGATGTGTTCAATCAAATCATCTTCATCAGGTTGTCCTCCTCCCATGGAAGTTTCTAGGGTATAGAGTTGGGCTGAGTAAACTTCATATTCTTCCTCCTCTTCCAGCCATAAAGGTAAATAATGTTCTAAAGATGGTTGTGCAGGAGGGTACAAGATCAACTACTTGGATATATGCCCATTTTTTATAGTCATGTTTCCAACCCTATAGTTGATGTAGGCATCAGCAATGGCTAACCAAGGCCTCCCAAGTATGAGAGGATAACCATTAATCTTGGCCTTAGGCTAAAGAACAAGGAAGTTAGTAGGGTACTCCCAAGAGTCAATGGAGACCATCACATCCTCAACAATCCCCTCAGGGGCCAGTGTGGAATGGTCTACAAGCTGAAACACTATTGTGGTCTTTCATAATGAACTCTGGAGATTTAGCTTGAGCACGGTGTCCTTAGTCATTACATTAATGGTAGCCCCAAGGTCAATAAATGTGTGTGGGACAATGGTGCCATTGATGTGCACATCTACTACAGGGCTTCCAGGGTCCAAATACTTTGGGAAAATTACCTACCCCAGCATTAAGTTAGACAGTTGTCCAATGACATTAATGGTAGGGTTGTCTTTTTTTCACCTCCCTGGATGTTTGAAACATTTATCTTTAATCAGTTTGTTGTAAATAGGTACATCCTTAATGGCTTAGAGAGTGGAATTTTGACACATCGATTTTTCAGTTCACCCAAAAGTTCATTCTCTTCTGGGCTAGGCTGGACTAGATGAGTTAATATTTCAGGAAAGGGTGGTGGATTCACTCTAGTTATACTTTCCTCTCTTTCCTACTCACTCTGCCTTTGTGGATATGGAGGTTGGATGTCTGAGAGTACTCTCCTAGACCTCAGGTTGATTTCCTGAATTTCCATAGCATAAGCAGGGTAGGATGTCTCTACATTATATACTTGTTGTGCTTGCCTGTTGTTCGGGTTTAGATTTGGTTGGGCATATGAGGTTGTTTAGGTGGATTAGGGTGTAAAATTTGTGGTTGAGTAGGAGGTGAAGGCAATAAAGCTGGAGCATTGTTGTATGGGGGCATCCACCCCTGGGGTGGTGCATTCCACTGAGGTTGTGGAGGAGTATATGGCTGAAATGGCGGGTTGGTCGGCTGGGAATGGTATTGAGGTGTAAAAGACCAAGGAGAAGATGTAGACTAGGAGGGATGATCAGGGGGGCCCAAGAGGGGATGGATGTGTTTTGGTTAGGGTTGTAATATGTATAGGATAACCATTGCATGCCCTTTTGGTATGGTCAAGGCCCATGAGGCCTCCTTTGGTTTATGTAGCAAAGTTGTTCAGTCACCCCTTCAGTTTCCTGATACATAGATTTTAGTCCAAGTAGAGAAGGGCACTTGTCTATGGAGTGGTTTTCTTCATAGATCGAGCAGATTTCTATAAGGTTTAATGGACATTCATTCCTAGGGTTCCTCCTTGTGCATCTGGGGTAGAAGATGGCTAATGCTCTCTCTACTTCTCCTACTTTCTCTTGATGTGTATAGTGTCCATCTGTAGGGAAATGGTTTGCAGCATTTCACTCTTGAAATCTTCCAACAGGTTTCCCATTTCACCTTTTATGGATGTGTTGGAAGAGGACGAGCTGGCCATTGGTTGACTACCCCTACCCTTTTTCCTAGCTGCCCTAGAATGGTTCTTAAAGATAGTCTTGATATCTTCATAGGGTAGCTGGTAGATGTCCCCTCCTGCTAGTAGGTTTAGGGTATCCAGAAGATCTTCCCTAACCCCCCTGAGTAGGACTAGCTTCAGTGACTCAGGATCAAGTGTGCACCTGGCCCTTTTGTAGCTAAGCTGGAATATTTCCTCATAATATTCTAAGGACTCATCATGCCCTAAGGTCATTCTAAATTTTTTTTGTTTAGTGTCTTTGGACCTACAGTAGTCCCAATACTTGTTGTTGAAGGCTTGCTGCATCTGAGCCCAGGTGGTGATGTTATCCCAGGTAAACCCATGAACTAGCGCAGAGCTACATCCTTGATAGTGGATGGGAATAATTTCAACTTCTAATCATCAGCAGTGTAATCATAAGTTTTGAATATGACAGTGAACTCAAACAAGAAAGTATCTGGATCTTCTGAGGTTAGGCCATGGAAGTGAGGAAGATCAGAGGAGCTTATGTTTTTCATCTTGGCATCCCCATTGGTTTCTCTGATGGTAAAAGCACCCTCAATTCTTTCTCTATCTCCTCTGTCATTTCTATTTTCAGCCATTAGGTCAGTTGGAATGGGTTCTCCTTCTTCTTCTCCCCATTTAGGCTCTTCAAAAATCTCTGGTTGTTCACATAAGGGGTATTTGGCAGAAATTTTCCTAATTTATCCCTATTCCTACGAGGCATGAAAGAAGTGTTTTTGTTTTGTTTTGTTTTTTTAAGATTTAATACTAATTGCAGAATTGAAATAACAAACTGAATGGAACTAACTGCTAAATGAAATCTTACTTGCAGAATCGAAAGGAAATGAAACCAACTTACAATTACTTTTGAAAAAAAAAAAAAATGAAGCTAATAGCATAAAAAAAGAGATAAGATATGGAAGAAAGAAAGCAGAAATCACATCTACTCAGACACCTCCCCATCAATGGCGCCAAAAAGCGATTAGCACCAGTATTGCAGCAAGAATGCTGCAACTCCTAGTGCTACCAACTTTACTTTATCAACCTGGGGTTTGTACAAACTTGGAGGTGCCATTTTTGTATACACAGGCAGATGCAATGGGTCCACTCTTTGTCACTACTGAGCTGGCGATAGACCACTATGGTTTCTCAAACCAACCTTCTATTGATTTAGAAGAAGTTTGATTACCAATGAAGAAAGGGGAATTTTACCCTAATTGAGAGAATTGAAATATTATCTACTATAGTAATGAAAAACTGAAATAAATGCTTTAAACCCACCACTAATCTAACTATTTGTTAAGAGATCTTGCTTCAGAAGAATTCTAAGATAATATGTGTGTAATCCTAACTATCCTAGGCATGCAATCTAAGTTAATCAAACACTTTACTGTTGTGCATATGAATGAACACAATAACTCTTTTTTCCTTTTTGTCCTTTTTTTGTGAAAACGTGAATGCCAAATCTTCTTGGTGGTATGGTAGGTGGGTTAGAGATGGTTGTGAAGGGTCATATGGCTTAGGAGTCAAACAGGTGTCTTCTCCTAACTTTCTAGATGCATTTTCCTCAAATCGGTCTCAAAACAGGCCACTATAGGTCGTCCTACACGATGTCCTAATGCTCCTACAAGATTCCATGTATTCCTACAGGATCTGGCCGAAAGCATAAAGAGGGGTCTAGAAGGTGGTATAAGGCTTAGGGAAGGTGAATGATGGAAGAAATAAGGAAATGGAGTGTTTAGGACTTCCTCAGAGCTCAAACCAAAGTTTGTGAGATGGTTGGATTTGCTCAACAAACCTGGAAAGTTGTTCTTATGGAATGATGAATTGGTTGATGGACTTAGTGGCTGTTGGTGATCATGGATGAATGAGGTTAGGCTGGGACTACTGACATGAGATCTTCATGCACTATTGAAACTCCTACAATACATACATTAATGGAATTTACCCATGGATCATGTCAAACAAGAAATATTTCCAATCAACATAAGAAATAGAATTCCATTATTTAGTTGCCTCGTTCATGCATGGAAATACTTGTAGAATATTTTGAAACACCATGATATATAATAAAAAGCTAGAGATATCAGAAATAAAAACTGAAACCTATTCTTGAAAACTGAAAAGATGCTGGTCTAATTAGCAGAAAACCCTAAATTCCATAAGAAAACATAATTCTACATTTTGGGGGTTGAATAGTAGTTTTTCCTCAAACCATGATCCCTGAAGGGAGGAGTGAGGCCAAATCCACCTACTATCAGCCTTTTTGGCATTCCTTTACCTCTCTAAATATATTGCTAAAGCTATGCACAAATGGAAGCAAACTAATCAAATTCACCACTACTTGCATTGAAACAATGCCAAAATCAATTCAACAATTAATCTATGAAATAACCTAAGCATACAAGTACAATAAGAGGAACCTCTACTGCTAGGGTTGGGCCCTAACCCAAGAGCTTCATCCCTCTCAGTCAACTCAGTGATGGATCAAGGAACTACTCATTCTCATTATCATATCAAAAATTACATAGCAGTATTTTGCCACAATCCTTTAACTCAAAAATGCTTAGTGCTCTTACATAAAAAAATATGAATCCTAATGAGGCTCTAGGCCTCCTTATTTATACAACTAAAGTATCCAATAACTTCCTTAAATCTAGGGAGGCTTGGCTCCCAAACTCAAGGTAAACTAGTTCTTAACTATCACTAGCTCGGCTGCCCATGATCTCCATGACTCGGCGACTTGCAACTCTGAGCTAGTGTGATATCATTGAGGGATATTTGAATGAGTGAGGATTTAATGAGGAAGATCCATCTCCTATAATCTCTCCTTATTGTCTCATTCAAGTTCCTGCACCTTAATTAGCCAAAATTTCCATGATTTGCTCCCAAAAACCTGTAATCAATGCACATTAGACCACTAGACATAACATCTTACTTTTACTTATCTCATTAAGAAAAATATAATTAAAACATGTAAGGAATTATGAGAAGAGTTTATTTTATTAAGCTTCGAGGTGTATTAAGGTCCATATAGTTACCCAATGATGAGGCTCATCAGCACCTCACCCTGGCCCACTCTGTACCAGCATTGCAATGCACGGGTGCCTCTTCTGTGCCAGTGTTGCAACACACTGGTGTCCCTTCTACACTAGCGTTGGTCCCTATTTTTGCATGAATTTTGCCTTGGTTCTTGAGCCTATATTTGGTCAGCATACTTCTAGTTGAACTTCCTTGAGTCTTCAGTGCCTTATGGTCTCTCTAAAGCCTCCATTTGTTTTGCATTTGTGTTTTCTTCCTTTGGTAAGAATTGTTTTTATTTTTATTTTCTCTTATCATTTGGTCACTTGAAAACTGATTTAGTTTGATTGTTGATCGCTTAGATGAATGGTTGTTTTAGTCCTCATTTTGAAAAGTGTAATTGAATCAGTAATTGAACATTTTCATCTTATTTTTCTCCATTTTTAAAATTAAGTGTGGTGAAAAGAAAAAAGAAAAAACTGCATCGACATTTAGGGTTTTGCATGTGCATTAGTATAGGAACAGTTGCATCGGAAAGGAAATTTCATTTTGCATCTTGTTTGTTGCATATTGTGTGTTGCATTTTGATTGTTTCTTCCCTTCCTTAGCTAAATTTTCATTGAAAGACAAATAATTTCTATTTTCTCATGCTAGATTTTCATCATAGGATATTTAGGTGATATTCGTGGTGAGCCCTAAAACTGAAACATAATCAAAGATAAACAGTAAAATTTATTGAATCAACCTAAGGATCATTTGTAACATTAATGAAAACATTTAGAGGTCTAAGCTAGAGACATGTTTTGGTGTCATTAAACGTGGGAGTTTTCATTGTTTGCCAACGTTGCATCCCGGGGGTGAAATCTCTTTCCACGTATGTGAGTGTATAGGACCGTACACCACATACCTTAGGGTATATTGGTGGCACTCCACACATGTAAAGTATATGGGAATTCTCTCATCAAACTATTACGCATTAGATAGCACTACTATGGACTGCACTCCCATGTACCGTTGTGTATATTTTGGGAGTCCCCAATAAGTTTCTATCCATCCATAGGTAATAGAGTTTGTCGCCTTGTATACAGTGATACACTGAACACAACATTCGGGGAGATTGGCTACTGTATGTTAAGTCCTTGGTTCGCCAAGGTGTATATTGTAGTTCACGTTTGCTTGGTAATCCTTTATGCCTAGATTACCCTCTTTTTTATTTATTTATTTTTGTGTTAATAAAATTTATTGCCCAATGTGGAAGAACAAAATCCCCCCTCCCCGTCGTTTGCATATAATGAAAAATAAGCCTCCACTTCCTCTAGAGGCTACTCCTAACCATCGTCCTAGACATAGGCAAACACAAACTACTGAATTAGGAACATCAAGAACTACTTATGGACCCCATACAAAATTGATCAGCCAGAATCATTTGTCTCTTTGAGTTCTGAACCCGAGATTACATTTATTCATGTTGGTGACACTGACACAATTGAAACAGAAGTCCCCAAAACTTTGTTACCTGAGGTCATCGAATCTAATCTCCCTGTGTCAGAAAATTTGTTTTCTGAGGTTGTTGAACCTAAGGATCCCCAACCATCTTTACCTAAATCTTTGGGACCTTCCTCCTCTCTTCCTTTGTCTCAGAAAAAACCAATATATCTTGGTTCTGATAGTGAACCTCTTCCATACAGACTTCTAAGTATTGAAGAGATCCCTCAAGAAGAGCCTTGTCCTTCTACTCGTGTTCATTGGGAAGGACTTCATTTTAATCAAACCAAGCCTCTTATGCCTCCTCAACCTCAGACACAATCTCCTTTACCTGATTCTTTGTGCTTACCCGTGAATTTCTCGCAACAATCTTCATTGGATTTTTAACCATGACTGGAACTTATTTAAGCTCCCAGCCTGTGTCCACCACTATGGTTGAGACATCAAGCATTGCATCCTCATCCATGTTTGTAACAACACCAGAAGGTCATTTATATAGTGGCTCGTCTGTCGCACCTGGCTATCAGTCATTATCTAGTACCTATTCTAGGGTGGCTTCCAGTCCGTAGACCTCTCCCATGACATCCAATTCAGGAATAATGTCTAGTACCTCTCTTATTAATGCCACACATTCTACTCCTCTTCCTCCATCTACACCTACAATAGAGCAATAGGTTGGCCCTTATGTTAGTGGGAAAATCTACCCTCAACATCCCAACCCTCTTTGTGTTGGGTACCCTCCATCTGGATCATAGTTGCCTCCATCATCCCTCCTCCCATGGCAGGGGGGCAACCTGTTGTTAGTATACCTCAATATGGTAATATGCCTAGTTACAATCCTCCTCATCCTGGAATGGCTTCCAGTTTTTGGCAACCTACTTTACCCATACAACCTAGTTCATATTGGGATTAACTGTTGAATTCTCAAACTGTACCATCTTCATTGCAAATTCCTACCTATCTATTACCACCTCAACATGCTCAAATATATGTGAGCCAACCTTTACAGCTCATTCCAATGGTATCTGGTTCTCCCCATATCTCGATTCCTCAACATGTACAAGGTCCCTCACCTTCTCAATCACTCACACAAGGTACTCCTCAAGTTTCGGTAGGCAAAATTATTCATAATTTGGTGCAATCCCAATCAAACCCATACCGGGGGGCAATGCAAACCCCGATCGGGAAATAGTATGGATCACATCAAGTTCCTTTTCAAGGCCATCAAATCCAAACCCAACCATTCCAACAGCTTTATCGCCATCCTGGGACTGGACAACAGACTCACTTGTATGCTGGTTATCGAACCCCTCCATGTTCTGGTAACCAGGTTCCTTATTATAAGAACCCTCCTTATCCAAGAATGCAAGTGCATATTTCCTAGGTTATCCCTTCATATCTAGGTCATATGAATCTGTACTTTAACATGAATTTTTATTTTGTTGCTACTCTTGAATTATTGGATTTAACTCAGCTTACTAATGACCCCATTGCTCATTCTCCATGGTGGCAGGTTATCCCCACTAAATTGCCTTCTGATATCCCAAAGTTCAATGGGAATCCTGGAGAAGACCCATCGACACATGTCATGATGTATCATCTATGTTGCTCATCCAATTCAATTAATGATGATTCCATACAACTTTTTCTTTTCCAATGAACACTTATGGGTACCGCAACTAAATGGTATATTGAATTATCTAGAGCATCATTTCACGAATTCAGCACTTTAGCCACTACCTTCATAATACATTTCTAGTTTCCCATCAGATACGAAACTAGAACGAAATTATTAAATAATTTTAAACAACCAGAATCTACTCACATTTTGTATCACATTCATGAGTGGAGACATTGCCACTGGTTGGTCAAGACTTACGTTCTTGATCAGTTGTTAGTGGAATGGTTTGTCAAGTCTTTGTTAGCTCCCATAACAGAAGATATGGCCAAAGGTGGAGTCATGACTGAAGAGAAAGTTATTTAACGTGCTCAGTACTTAGATCTGGTATATTCCTAATTGGGCATGCTCTATGAAAAGATACCAAATGCTCTGAGACCCTCCAATATTGTTCCTCCTCCACCTGGTAAAGAATCTCATGTTGCCTATGGAATTATAGGTTCTTCCAGTTCGTAGTCGATGAGTAAACCATATGGTATTTCTCTTGCCACTCCTGCAAAAAACCCTCCAACTCATCCTCCTATGGTTTCTACTTCTGAGATAAATTTCATCTCATCTGATAAAGGCAAGTCTCAACGGCAACATCGAAGCAAGAAGAAAAGTAAAGGTAAGAAAAATAAAGATTCCTCACCATAGGATAAACAAACAAATTCGTCTTTTAATGAGAAATGAAAACCTAGATAGCCATTTTTTATTTGTAATGAGGATCACTTTACACGTGATTATTCGCACTGTGTTGAAGTGAATTGGTTCCTTAAATCACCCACTTCTCTTGTTGTGTTGACCAACCCGTTTCCTAATTAGGAGACCCATATGTTTGCTCAATATGCCTCTTCCTCTAACACAATTTTGATGTTTTCCTCCTCAAAGATGAAGTCTGATGTCATGGTGGCCACTCGGAATATGGACTACAATAATGTTAATCCACCTAATGGTAAGGCTACTGATCAACCTACCAATCTTACACCACCTTCATCTGATCTTGTTCCACCTTCGGTTCCTACGAAATTTACTATCAAGCCTCCGGAGGGTGTTATCCATAAGTCTGTTTTCAACCCTTATTCAAGAGCCACTCAAAATTATAACGTAGTTGAATACTTGGCTCGGTCTCCTTTGGCTTTGTTGACTCTTGAGGTGTTGCAAAATTTCCCCACCCAAAAGAAGTCCTTATTTTCATCTATCGGATTAGTGGATCCATTGGATTCCAACCTAGTGGTTTTCTCTCATGAAAACTATACCCCTCGACTTCGGACTTAGTTAGCTTTTATGATTTAGGTCATTGTCCATGGCAAGAACAGTCATTGTTCTATTGTGGATGAGGGAGCGTCGACCTGCATCATGTCCTTGCCTTACTGGAAGGTGATTGGTTCACCCTAACTGAGTCAATCAACCACCACATTAAAAGCTTTTGATGGAAGGACATACAAACCTTGTGGGATTTTGAACTCCCTCCAAGTGGAATTAGGAGGAAAAGTCATCTCCATTGAAGTAGAAGTTATCGACAGACCTTTGGATTATAATATTCTACTGGGATGTACATGGGTTTATGTTATGGTTTCCGTCGTTTCAACTTACTTCCGAATGATCACCTTTCCTCATAAAGGCAGGATCATGGCCATAGATCAACTCACCTTTTTCGCCTCTGATTCCAATGTTACTGGAAGTGTCCCTCTTGTAGGGGAAGCCCTACATTCCTATCAACATGTTGGAGTTGGTTTACTTAAGGATTCATCGCTTATGGGAAATTTTTGCTCCCTCCCCCTCCCCTTCCCAGCTCCTCCACTTCGGTTCTTACATCAACATGATATCATCATCTACTATCTTGGTCAATCCATGTATTTTCCCCAATGAAACTAACATCAAAAATTTTGGTGACCGAATGCTGCTTAGCCCCAATGAGAAAGATTACGAAGCCATCTTCTCGGCTTCTATGGTCTATACTTTTTCTTCAATCAATTGGGTAGATCGATCATTGGATTACGGTTCGCCCTTTGATCCTTTCTCGCATACATTCTCTGCCGATAGAAGCATCATGGAGATCATGATGTCAAATTATGCGCAATGGGATGAACATCATCACCATTCCTCTTTCCAAGATATCATTGAAGATAACCTCAGTTGTGTGCACCTACCTAATTTTGTCGAAACCTTTCTGAATTATGTTTCCATTTATGAGATCGACTCTGAAAATAACCTTTCGAATATCAAAGAAACCATTCCTCTTGATATTTCAATTAAACCAGGAATTCATATTGATCTTTTAAAAGTTCAGGCAATCATTGACTTGCATGTGCCTTCCACTCTTGTTCAATTACAAAGACTCCAAGGGAAAGCCAGCTTCCTGAGGAGGTTCGTCTCTAACTACGCTGAATTGACCAAAGGATTTACTAACTTACTGGAAAAATGGATTCCCTTCCATTGGGGTGATGTTGTGAAAAAAGCGTTTAATGACTTGAAAGATGTTCTGGTTCGGGCATCTCTTTTATATCCTCTCGACTATCAACGTGATTATTTCATGTACCTTGTTGTTTCCATCTCTACTATAGCTATGGTGTTGGTTCAAGAAGGTGATATGGGGCTTGAACATCCCATTTATTATCCAAGTTAGAACCTCAACGATACTAAGATCCAGTGTATTCATGTAAAAAAGTTAGCTTTGGTGACTATTCAAGTCGTCAAGATATTTTTCCAATACATATTTCTTCTCAAAACTACAGCCATTTCAGATTGCGACCCTATGACATACATATTGTCACGTCAACTGTTGGGGGGGAATACTCTAAGTGGATCATTATTCTCCAAGATTTTTACCTAAAATTCATCAATTCTAAGTCGAATAAATCCTTGGTTTTTGTCAAGATTATCTGTGATCTCCCTTCCCTTGATGCTGAGTCCACATCTGAAGATTCCATCCCAAATGAGTCATTTTTCCCGATCTTGTCATCTGACCCATGGTATGGATATTTTCTCATTTATCTCCAAACCCATCCTTTCCATCCTAATACCTCTTTCTCAGAGAAGCGACATATCCAGTACCAATCTTGAAACTATGTGATTATCAGCAACACCCTTTACCACCGTGGTATTGATATGATCTTATGAAGGTGCCTCACTCTTGGGTAGGTCGAAAAAGTCTTGAATGAATGCCACTCGAGGGCATGCGGTGGACATTTATCTACTTACGTTACCCTGCAAAAAATATTACGCATCGGTTACTTTTGGCCCACCATTTACCATGACTGTATTCTCCCACTCCATAAATGTCATGCATACCAGATCTATGATAAAAATTTGTGTGCTCTGCCTGCTCCTTTGCATCCCATTGTTGTTGTTGGTCACTTTGGGAAATGGGGCATCAATTTTATGACATGTAACCCTCACTCAGTCGAGGGCCATGGCTACATTATTTTCATTGTTGACTACTTTACTAAGTGGTCCGAAGTGATTCCTACATTCAATAATACCGGTGAAACGACTACGTATTTTTTTTCAACCATGTGATTGCTATGTTCAATGTTCCGCAAGCAATAGTAATGGATCACGGGAAGCACTTTTGAAATCATATGATTACTGAATTAGCTTCCAAATTTGGGCTTTCACATGAAAATTCCACTCCCTATTATCCTCAGGCTAACAGAAAAGTTGAGGTGATTAACAAAGTTCTTAAGGCTATGCTTCAACGTATGATAGGGGTCCAAAAATTGAACTGGAACTTGCTTCTTTTTGTATCCTTGTGGGCATATCGAACCTCAGTTAGGACTACTACTGGATTCACACCCTTCTTGTTGGTGTATGGTCTACAAGCGATATTCCCCATCGAATGTGAAATTCCATTGTTGAAACTAGCTATTGAACTTCTTCCTGCTACTTCCACAGAGGAGGAGCGTCTTTTGCATCTGACTCATTTAGATGAAACCCGAGGCTATGTCGTGTTAGCCAATGAAGCCCATAAAAGATGCATCAAAGCGCAATATGACAAAAGTGTCAATCCTATAATCTTCTTGGAAGGAGATTTGGTTCTCTTATATGACCAGGAGGTTGACAAGTTAGGTCGAGCAAAGTTTCAGACTATGTGGTTGGGCCCATATGTTGTCAAGCGAGTCCTTGAAAAAGGGGCTTATGAGTTAGTAGATCTTGATGGAGTTCCATTGGTGTAGCCTAGAAATGGGTTGTACCTCAAAAAATACTATGCTTGATCGCATGCATGGTACACCGTGTACATACTATCTATAGGTGTGTTGAGTGTGTTTGTAGTGTGTTTTTCAAAATTGCCCATGATTTCTGTTGATTCTGTTTATTTTTGGATTGCAGATGTCAACCTCTCTCGAACTGTATATTGGTTATGCTGATTGTTCTAGTCGTAGGACTCAAAACCTATCCTCCACACCGTGGGCTATCTTTTCTCCAAATGGCAAGTGATGAGCACCATATTACAACAGGAATGTTGCAACTCCTGGGGCTACCAACTTTACTTCATCAACCCAGGGTTCCTACAAACCTGGAGGTGACAGTGTTGTATACACAGTAGATGCAATAGTCTTCTCTTATCACTTTTCAACTGGGCGATGGACCACTAGGGTTTTTCAAACCAATATTCTATTGGCTAGAAGGAGTCTGACTACAAAATGGAAAAGGCAAAATTATCCTTAATGAAAAAAGAGAATGTTGCCTACTCTAGGAAATGAAAGTGTTGAATTGGAAGGTGCTACAAAGTGACATGAGATCATTTAGCTAACATCTACACATTTTTATTGCAAAAGAAACCTAACTTAACCTTGTTTGTAACATTTAGTGACCTAGACTAACTGAGCATGGAATTTAATCTAAGAATTATTATGATTGTTGCATTCATGTGCTAAAAAAAAAAAAACGTGTTCTTTGGCAGGGGAGACAGGTATGGAGGAAAACATCTGGACTAGTTTCAAGCGTATGTAAGCCAAGTGGAGGCCCAACCTAAGATCATATGACTATTTCTGCTCAATTCAGGCTTAAAACGGACTGCTAAAGGTTCCCTGTAGTACTACAAGATGTCCTAGTTCTACTATAGGATGCCCTATTTTACTACAAGAAATAGGCCGAAAGATTATGAGGAGGTAGGAAAGGTGGAATGGAGTGTGAAAAAGGTGCCTGATGGGGAAATAAGGCATAGAGGAGGTGCACACTTCCCAAGGTTCATTTAAATGCTTCAAGATGGTTGGATTTTCTCAAGGAAATTACCACTTTGATTACAAAAGAAGAATTTGAATTAGGGTTTGGTGGACCTTGGCAGCATAGGGGGAGAATACTTGGATGAAGCGAATGAGATGAGGTCTCCCTACATATTAGAAGCTCTTTCAATCACATACACTCTTTTCTTCATTTATGCACAAATTCATTTATACATGGAAAAGATGAGTTGAATGGGGGAAAACAGAGTTATTAATAGCTAATGGCTAAGTTTATGAATGGAAGTGCTTCTAGACCATAGAAAAGTCAAGAGATAAAAATGAAAATTTCAAATACTTCTAATAAATTTAGAGACAGTGATCTATTCAACAAGAAACCCTAGATGATACAGTAATCAAACAAGAAATCTGTTTTTTGGGTTGTGTGAATTGAACCCTCAAATCATGATCCCATAAGGGAGATGAGGTGAAAGACACTATCATAAGCTTTTCTGAAGTGTTTACTGTCATTATGATACCACTGATCCAAGTACTTGCATATTAACAAAACCAAAATTACTTCAGTAGCTAACTATGAATGTAATCTAAGAATACATGTACAGAAAGAGGAACCTCTGTTTCTAGGGTTGGGCGCTAACCCAAGAGCTTCAACCCTCTGATTCAACTCAATGATGGATCAATGGAATGCTTCTGATTTTCATTAAAATATCAAAAATACATAAGAGTTATCATTCACAATGTCTTAGCTCGAAAATGCCACTTGGATACAGCAAAAAAAGTTGAATCCTAATGAGCCTCTAGGCCTTCTTATTTATACAACTGAAGATACCAACAGATTCCTTAAATTTAGGGAAGCTTGGCTCCCAACTCGAGATCAATGGGTCTTCAACTATCACTGGCATGGCTTCCAATGACCTCAATAGCTTGGCTGCTTGTAACTCCGAGCTGATGAGATCTGGTGGAGGAATCTTTGAGTGAGTGAGGAATTAAGGAGGGAGATCCAATCTCCTAAAATCCCTCTTGATTTTCCACTTCGATTTCTTGCACTTTAATTAGCAAAAATTGCTCTGGATCCTGCAATTAATGCTCATTAGGCCACAAGACATAACATCTCATCTTTACCCTTCTCACTAAGAAAAATATAACAAAACATGTAAAGAATTATGAGAAAAGTTGATTTTAATAGGCTAGAGAGTGGCATTAAGGTCCATATAATTTACCCATTAATGAACCTCGTGATCACCCCCTAGTGAAAGTGTTTCTCATCCTCTAAGCAACTCAATCTATGTTCATGTCTTTCATTGCTCAGGTGGCCTCTCTGACATTCTAGACTTCTATTGTTGTATCCTCCTCTTGTGGATAAAATCATGCATACTTCTCTATTTCCTCCCACTTCTTTCTTTCTTCTTCTTCCTTTCTTCCTTCTAACATACCCAAGAGCAATGGTGGACTGAGTTTCAAGCCAATCCAATTGATTTTGAGTCTCTGCAGTGCCTTCTTATACAATGGGGTCCTCTCTAGTGCATCCCTCATTCTTTCAGGGGAATGATACTCCCTGATCTTTAGGCTATATGGTAAGGTGCCCCATCTCCTTTGGCATTCTTGTTGGCTTTCATCCCCTAGAAATCTCAAAGTGTCCTCAAAATGAGTGACTGCTTTCTCTTGTGTAGCTAGGTATCTTGGTGCAAGTTGGGGATCATTGGTGATGAGGTTGTGGGTGCTAATGATAGCCATGGAATTGATTTGTTCTGCTCTAATGTAAAGGGGCTTTGTTTCTTCTCTTTCCAACACTCTTTTTACTTCCTTAGCCCTGGCCTCCTCATGACTCATCCATGATGCCAAGGCCATCAGTTGTAAGTCCCCCAACTTTGGATTAGGGTCCCACACATTCAAGTCTATTAAGGCCAAGTTATGTAAGTAGAATTCAGATATCTTGGCCATGTCCTCCAAGGTGCTTTGGTCACAGAGCTTAATGAAAAGACTATAGTCTTGGAAAGGCATAATCCCTTGTTGTGCTAGGTTCTTTATCTGAAACTACAACCACTGTTATTTTAGGTACAAGGCATATGATTTTGCTGGCATCTTGCACTGGAGTGCCTCCATAGAGAGACTTTCCATAGTGGCCAATTGGCTCTCTTTTTCTTGTACCTTCCTCCTCAGCTATGTGTTCTTAGCCTCTAGTTGAGATTTCATCACTCTTTCCCTGTCTCTTATCTCACTCAACTCTATGCCCATCTCTAGTAGCTTCTCTTCCATATGGCCCACATCCTATACACTCTTTGATTTAGCAATTTTCATCCAGCAATGTGTCCTTGCTCTCTCCTTTTCAAGTTCAAAGAATAGAGGGATGGAAAATTTTTGTGGTATTACTCTGCCTCCCTCAATGAATCTATAATAGGAGCTGAGATTGGGTTGTGGGCTAGGTTCCTGCAGCTCTTGGGATTCTCCCTTTACTGTTTTTAAAGTATCTGTCTCCCACTGTACTTGTGTTGTTGCTTCCTTTCCTTTGCTTTGTCGTTGATGTCCTTCCTGCTCCTTTTTCTATGTTTCCTATAGTGTTGACATAGTTTCCTGTAGGATTGTATGTGTTTCCTGTAGGAGGATTTTCCCTTTTGAAAGGGAGTCAAAGGTTCTTTAATTTTCTTTGCTAAGGTTGACCTCATGACAAGCCTCCTAACATAGGTGATTGGTGACCTTGTAGAAGCCTATTTTGATGTGCCCTCTTCACCTTTGGTTCATGGGGAGACTAGATTTTCTTGTCCTCTTAGTGAGTCCTCAATGATTATAGGAGTCTTGGTAGGTGTTTTTGGTCTCCCTTTTTTTATCCTAGTGCTCCTCCTCGTTTTGAATTTGTTGTCACTTTTTCTAGCACCCGTATCACAAGTGCTTTGGGAGACATAGAAAGCTTCCTAGAGGTAGCGTCTGGGTTGATTGTAGACCAGTGCCTATGACATCTTAAAGAGAGGAGTGCATGGAAGATTATCTATTATAGGGTTTCTACAGCACTCCAGTTGTCACGTAATTAAAAGAGAATAAAGGGGGCTTGGTTCAATAGTTTGTCATCCATGTAAACTCAAATCGATACATGGATCCAAATGCTTAGGGGGTAAATCGGTCCAACCTCAAAGAGAAATGTTTGGTTCTTGTGGCTGACACACAACAACAGGCAGCCTTATATTGAAGTTGTAGTAAAGTGAAGAGGAAGAAAGGAAGGAGGCAATTCAATGCATAAGGTTGTACACAAGACAGAATCCTAAGCAGCAATGTTCCAGCAAAAGGATGGAATTTGATGCATAGGGCTATAAACAACATAGAATCCTAAGCGACATTTTGCCGATAGAAATATGGAAGAGGGAGGAGATGAAAGAGTGGAAATAGTGGAACGCAAATTAAGGTTTCATACATATACATCATGGGTACCTCTATCACCAAATAGTGTGAGTAAATCTGTGCTCATACAAGTACTGCAGGTTAATCTAATAACGCAAGTAAATCTATAATTACTATAGGTATTGTAGGCTATTGAATAACACAAGTAAACCGGTAATATACACAGGTATTATTCTCTATTTAGCAGCAAAATATATGACCATGAAAGCATGAGACTGGAAGCTTCATTACACGATTTTAGTAGGAAGAAAAACATATATGAAATGAGATTTACAAAGGGGAAACATACTACACATTACTCTGATTGGAATCACCAAAGAGTTTCATTAATCTGACATAAGTCCAACACACCAATCCATTCTATTCAGCCATATATCACTCAAGTCCCCCATGAACAGGAAAATAGAACCAAAAATGGAAACTCTATTAAGTGTTTCTCCCCCTTATTTATATAGATAGGGGGGGGGGGGGGCTTTGAATCAACAGTATACAAAAAATATCTTCACCTGAGCTCTAGCTGTCTCACAGACTAGTTGTCTCGGCGTGCAAGGCTCTACTGCCCAAAATGATTACAATTGAGATTTGATCCCTTCTTGGAAATAAATAGAAATTATAGAATAATTGGAAATAAAGAAAACTAAAAGATGATGGGAGGAAGTATCCCTCTATTGTTTCTGTGAAAACCCCTTATCAGGCTACGTCTCTGTCATCGTGCGTCCCTCTAGTTGCTCAACTGGTAACTGTTTCTTTCGCCTTAACTTCCTGAATAGCTCGTTCTTTGGACTTGGTAGTGGGTCGACTGTGAGTGCTTGTCGCGGAGTAGAAATGGAGCATTGCCTGGTAGTCCTTCATCGTGTATCGGGGTGGAGCCCCATGCCTCCATTTATTGTCTAAAGTCGAGCGGTGAAGCAGTCAATGATATAGATTTGAGAGATTATGTGGCTCGTGAGATGGCTTCAAACTTCTCTGCTCTCTTTGGCAATTTGGACAACTGAAAATTCATAATGTAGTGAGTGACAACATTGGCTCCAATTGGGGACAGTGCCTTGCTGGCAAGGTGCTGAGAACCTACAGACCAGAATCCTTCATCATTAGGCATGGAGTCAGAAATATAATTAATCTATACAACCAGAAAATCTCCATGCGACTTCATTTGCTCGAAGTACTTTCCTCATCAAACTAGAATGCAGAAATAAAAACTCTAACAAGTGCAAAGTAAATGCTCAGCTAGTGAGCTTATTTATATACATGCCTACTTATATACAAGGCTCGATTCACCTAAGTGAGTTCAACCCTCCAATGGGCCAAGGCTAGCATTTGGGTGTTGGACCTAAAGCCTTCATGCTGCTGAAATTTAAAAATTAAAATAATTACGCACCATAAAAAAATCTTCAGACAAAGAACTTGATGCATACTCTAGGAATAACCTTTGTTGTTGACCTAAGAATGTGGTCATGTAATCAGCTAAAGGGTCATGTAACTGGCAAGAAACATTTGTAGCTGCCTCTTTTTCATAGACAGTATGCTGACCAATATCTTCTTGGTTAGGACAGCTACAAATATTATTCAGCTCCTTAGCCTTAGATTTTTTAAGAAAAACTTGTTGCTGGAAGCTTTCTCCCCACTTGCTGGTAAACAGATCCATTTTACAATCCTCGAACATCTCATCCTCTGGAGAATCATACACATCACAAATCGGAGGAGTTTCTTGATCCTGTCCTCCAGTTATAGGATGTGCATTGTAACCTGGAGCCTCTTCGTTGGCCTCTTAATGGGCCTCCTCTTCTTGTGCAGCTTCCCATAACTGGGATTATTGTGGCTCTACATCACTTGACTCTCCATCAGAGTCATATACATCATAGGAAGGAGAAACATTAAATTTCGTTGAATAATACCTCTGAGAGTTTATTTGCAGCTCGATGATGTTTCCTTCATCCCTTTTATTAGGTGATGCTTCTTGATGTGAATAGATGTTTTCTTGGAGTGGAGCTCCACAAACACCTTTAGCCAGGTCATCGACCTCGGGAATGTCTTCATCATTAAAATGTGCGCAACAATCTTCAAATAGAGCATTCGGTGGATATAGTCTTTTGCAATAGTGATTGAATGCTATATGAAAACGTTTTAAGGAAGATATGTTGCCACGAGGTATTGTTTTGTACCAAACTCTAGCATCCTCGTCTAAAGAATCCATGAAAAATTTCATTTGTACACCATCAAGAAAAATATCATGTTGTTCCATGAATTCATGAAATTATTTGAGGTGTTGGTTAGGCCTTCTATATGTGCTTCCACTGAATCTAGGCAAATAGGGATACCATTCATGAAACAAAGGGACATGATTGGGATAACCAACGATAAAAGAAAAATCCAGTTATGCAAATTTGTTGGCCAGGAATTTAGGAATGGCCATTTTGAAAACCTCCCTAGATAAGTGATTTCAGGTTCAAGGCAGGGAAATTTTTCGGTTGCTCTAACATCAGAGTGAGTATGAGAATGATTGAAAACCAGAGCAATCAAATATGGAAATGAACAGTGGAGTCTCCAGGATGTTTACCATAGAATGAAACAGTGGAGTTGTCAAGGTGAGAGATCTTCAACCCACACTTCCCTAGCTCACCTAATAGAGGGAATGTAAAAAAAATCATACCCAGGGAAAAATATTCTAATCCGTTCCCCGGCAACGGCGCCAGAAAGATGTTGTCGCTTTTTCAAGTACAAGTGCTTTGGGAGACATAGAAAGATTCCTAGAGACAAGCCTTTGGGTTGATTGTAGACTAGTGTCTAGGACATATTAAAGAGAGGAGTGCATGGAAGATTATCTATGAGTGGGTTTCTGCAACACTCCAATTGTCACGTAATTAAAAGAGAATAAAGGGGGCTTGGTTCAATAGTCTGTCATCCGGGTAAACTTAAGCCATTACATGGATCCAAATGCTCCGGGGGTAAATTGGGCCAACCACAAAGAGAAATTTCTGGTGCTGGTGGTCGACACACAACAACATGCAGCTTTATATTGAAGTTGTAGTAAAGTGAAGAGGAGGAAAGGAAGGAGGGAATTCGATGCATAGGGTTGTAAACATGACAGAGTCCTAAGCAGTAATGTTCTAGTAGAAGGATGTAATTCAATGCCTAGGGATGTAAACAACACAAAATCCTAAGCGACGATTTTCTGATAGAAATATGGAAGAGGGAGGAGATGAAAGAGCGAAAATAGTGGAGCACAAATTAAGGTTTCATGCATATACATCATGGGTACCTCTATCACCAAACAATGTGAGTAAATCTGTGCTCATACAGGTACTGCAGGTTAATCTAATAATGCAATTAAATCTATAATTACTACAAGTATTGTAGGCTATTGAATAACACATGTAAATCGGTAGTATACACAAGTACTTTTCTCTATTTAGCTACAAAATATACGACTATGAAAGCATGAGACCAACATCT
Organism: Pinus tabuliformis; assembly: GCA_031772625.1. Taxonomy (NCBI): domain Eukaryota; kingdom Viridiplantae; phylum Streptophyta; class Pinopsida; order Pinales; family Pinaceae; genus Pinus; species Pinus tabuliformis. The sequence goes on along the minus strand of CM062815.1, from coordinate 199,034,888 downwards.
TCATTACATGATTTCAATAAGAAGAAAAGCATATATGAAATGAGATTTACAAAGGGGAAAACATACTACACATTGCTCTGATCGGAATCACCAAAGAGTTTCATTACTCCGATATGATTCCAACATACCAGTCCATTACATTCAGCCAGATATCACTCAAGTCACCCATGAATAAGCAAATAGAACCAAAAATGGAATCACAGAATTCAGACCTTGCAGGTGAAAAAATATAGAACCTCTATTAATTGTTTCGCCCCCTTATTTATACAGAGAAGGGGGGGGCTTTGAATCAATAGTTTACAAAAAATATCTTCACCTGATCTCCAGCTGTCTCACTGACTAGTTGTCTTGGCGTGCAAGGCTCTGTTGCCAAAAATTATTACAATTGGGATTTGATCCCTTCTTGGAAATAAATAGAAATTACAAAATAATAGGAAATAAAGAAAACTGAAAGATGATGGGAGGAAGTATGCCTATGTTGTTTCTTTGAAAACACCCGGTCAGGCTACCTCTCTGTCATCGTGCATCCCTCTATTTTCTCAACTGGTCCTTGTTGCTTTCACCTTAACTGCCTAAATAGCTTATTCTCCAAAGTTGGGAGTGGGCCAACTGTGAGTGCCTGTCATGGAGTAGAAATGGAGAATGTCCCGTCAATCCTTCGTTGTGTATCGGAGTGGAGCCCCATGCCTCAGTTTACTATCTGAAGTCGTGTGGCGGAGCAGTCGAATTCATTTCACCGGCCTGTGTATTCCTTGGTTTCTTGTTGCAGGGGCTTCTACAGGATTAGCCCATATTGTACTGCTGATATGGTTTCTAGTTCGATTGTTAGTGCAACTACTTTACTCAAGCATTATTATGTTTTACATGAAAATTATGTTGAGAAATATGCATTAGATAATGAATTTCAAGATGTTTATGCAAGCTTGAGTCAAGGTAACCAAGTAAAGGGATTGGATTATCATTTGCATGTTAACTTGTTGTACCATCTTGACAAGCTTTGTATTCCGCAGGGAGAAAGAGTTAGCATCATAAGGGAGGCACATACTTCTCTTATTGTTGGTCATTTCGGCGTAAGTAAGACGGTGGCACATCTACAGAGGTATTGTTATTAGCCTCGTATGCTTGAAAGTGTGTCTCGGTTTCTTAAAGGATTTTCATTATGTGTAATCAGTCAGCCTAGCAATAGAAAGTTAGGATTGTACACACCACTTTCGTTTCCTTCACGACTATGGGAGAGTGTTTCTATGGATTTTGTAGGAGGTCTTCCATTCTCGAAAATAGGTCATGATTATTTGTATGTAGTTGTGGATAGGTTGAATAAGCAAAATGTGTATTTTGATGCCATGTACAAAGAAAGTTACAGCTGAACAAACTGCTCAGTTATTCTTTTATAATGTTTGGGTGCATTTTGGATTTCCCACATCCATTGTTAGTGATCGAGATTCTTGCTTTGTGGGGAATTTTTGGTCAAACTTATGGGGATTCATGGACACCAAATTGAAAAAGAGTACAACTTTTCATCCTAAAACCGATGGTCAAACAGAAGTGGTGAACAGAACAGTGATACATCTTGTTCAGGGATATTGCAGCAATCATCCTCAGTTGTAGGATGAATAGTTGCATTATATTCAACGTTCTTACAACTGAGCCAAGCACTCTTACACTCAAACTTCGCCATTTGAGGCATGCATGGGATACTTTCCTAAATCTCCTTTGGATTTTATTTTTGGAAAATATGTTTCTATTGAAGCTCATAGCAACATAGACAAAGCAAGAAAGTTCATTGAACAAATACAATTAGTACACTAAAAGGTTCAAGAACAACTTGAGAAAAGCCGAGGCAAGTACAAAGCAAGGCATGACAAGCATCGTCAAGATCACAAGTTCCAAGTTGGTGATGAAGTTTTGCTTCACATTAACAAAGAGAGGCTCCAAGGAGAAGGTAAAAATATCAAACCAATTAGATATGGTCCATTTAGAATTTTGGAAAAGATTAGTAACAATGCCTTCAGGTTGGATTTGCCTTCATATATGAAAATTTATGTTGTTGTTAATGTTGAGAATTTAAGTTTGTATGAGCTTCCTTTCATGGAAGAGAAAGGAGAAAATATTCAAATTGCATCTATTGAAGATTTTTCTCTATAATTCCTTGATGTGCTTCAACAAGACACTATACAAGGACAACAAAAATGGGAAGTATTGATTATCTTTGAGTGGGGCTCAAGGGTACAATTCCTTCAAAAGCCAAATGGATAGAGGTTGGAAAGGTGAGGGAACTGTACCCTCACCTGCTGAACAATTGAAAGTGATCCTTTTGGGGTCCAAAAGGCTTCTAGTGGGGAGGAGTGATCAGGTGCTCAAAATTAGGCTCAAAAATCAAAGTGTCAGAATCTTGATAAACTTAGCTTCAGATAAAATAGCTCATTATTCTGATTCCAATGGTGCAAATGGCACTCAAATCTAAGCTCGTATGCAGAAGTTAGAGTAAGTCAAAGTTCCAGTTTGGCTTGCTCACATGTCAAGATTGGATGATGTGGCAAGGTCCTTCAACGAATGAGGAGGCCCTAAGTGGCAAGCTTCCATTGGCCCCAGCATGTCACAAATCACAATCGCATGTAGATCGGTGTTAGAAATCGGCCCCCGAACAGAGAAGGGTGTGATGTTATAAGGCAGATAAGAAGGTTTTCATGAAACGGCTGGAGGCGCAATGCAATTGATCGCAATAGCAAATCGACGAAGGATCAGTGTTACAGAATCGACCCTCGGCAAGTACTGGGTTACGATGCAATATCCCAATCGCAAATTGCAACGATGAAAATTTCTGCATATACAAAACCCCAGTATTCACCAAATTGTGAAATACGATAAGTCCCCAGATAGAGATGCTTATCGATTCCAGTTAATACTCCCGTCAGGTTCGCCACATCATAATCACACATCGCCCGTCATGTTCACAAGAACATAAAAGTGTGATTTGTGATAAGACAATCGGTGCCGACGGATTATGGTCTGCCGTGTGGCAAAATTCTTGTCGGTTAGTGGACTTTTGGAGCGAAATTGTGGGTTCCTCTCGAATGTGGAGAAATTTGTGGAATGAATAGTGGGAGAACTAGGGAAATCATAACTTCATTTTTCCACCAAATTGTATGCAAAAAGAGGTTAGATAGCCATTTTTTAGTATTCTAAACTGATTGGAGCAGGTTTCAAAAGCATTTGAGCACTGTAAACACATATTTTTACACTTTTGAGCATAATAGAGAGGCCCAAGCCATTGGAAGCTAGACCAAGAAGACGTAGCCCAGGAGGGGTGAACTCTTTAATCATGTGCTTGTTGTAATGTGTTTTTGATGATGTTCTCTACATGTTTATGTTGTTGTTTAGTTTCTAATTTATGTTAAATTTCTCATAAAATTAACATAAACTCTTCATTTCACTTGCAAAAAAAATGATGAATCCTTAAGCACAATGAAAGCATTTTGTTTATAATATGAGGAATATCTTAGCACTACAAACTAATATTCTAAATCAGATCACCCATACTTCTATTCAAAGTCTCATTTGTCGACCCATCCACCTTTAAATCTATGTACCACGTTATCAGGGAATCGTTGCATCGAGACCTTTACGCTAATCACAGAATAGTGAGTCTCAATCTCCTTTGGCCCCCCTTAGTTTATCCCCTTTATACCTTTCTTCTCATCTGATCGGGGGCTATGACCAAGTGCTTAATCCTCGAGTGCTAGGGCCTTTGGACTCCCCTCCGGGGGTCTTTTCCTTTGTTGCATAGAATCCTGCATATCGGTGGTTTCTAGCAGTCGCATTTGGTATCTCCCCTTGACATCTGTGATCGCCAATCTACAAGAATGGACCCACCCAGGATATTGCAATCACAATATAGGAGAGGACCTTCCTACCATACTTCGTAGAGATTTCTGATTGTCCAGACGTGAAACTTCCATAAGGCATATCACATAAAATATCGCATCCGGGAGAGTTCCCGCATATCGCAATTGCAAGTCAAAAGGGACTTTGGTGGAGGAGGAACTTTGATATGTGCGATCGCCAATGTGTGGGGATTAGCCCCTTTTGTGCTTAGCCCTTGGTCCTTTGGCCCTCCATGTGATCGTGGTCTAGCCCCCTTTATTGGAGCCCCCTTTACTGCAAATCGCAATCAAATACTTTTAATTGGATTTGTGACCTTTTACCTTCGTTGATCGTCCATCTATGGGATTGATGACATCATTAGTGCTACATGGCAGTTCCTGAGTGGTGACACATTTCACTTGGATATGCCTCCATAGGACCCCTGAAAATGCCAAATCTTCTTGCCACGTCTCCTCCATACTGCCACGTCAGCTTCCCTGTGTATTCATTTGGATAATGGTATTCTGCCACGTGGCCCCCCTAGGGGAGAGAGAAAAGGCTTTCCTACCTCTAGTTTTGCACTTGATTTCCTTTGTAAATCAGCATCGGCCCTCCCCTACTACTTTAACACTATCAGTGTATTCCTCCGCAATTCCTTAAGAATGGTCCGTTGGACCCGTCGGTCATCAATTTTTTGATATCGGAGCTCTGCTACATGAAGCATTGAATACCATGTCGTTACTAAGTGCGATCGTCGATCGCTGATATGCTTGACTATCAGGACCTCTGATCTGCAATACACTATAGGCTAAGGACCTCTGTCATTTGTGATCATTGATATTGGTGATCGTTGATCACAAGTTGCTCTGTCCTTTCCCCCGTCGCTGCTCTTAGGAAACTGCGATTAGCCTCCCCTTGGTCTTTTCCTCTTTTTTTCTAGCTATCAAAGGGTATCTTCAATTTTCTCTAACTTCTAATACAGAGATCCATTTTTGGATTTCCACTTGCCGTTGGAAAGCTTATACTGAGCACTATCCAATGGAGAGGGTCTTATTTAGCTTTAAGAGCTTTTGTGGCTCATGAGATGGCTTCAAACTTCTCTGCTCTCTTTGGCACTTTGGACAACTGAAAACTCATAATGTAGTGAGTGACAACATTGCTCCAATTGGGGACAATGCCTTGCTAGAAAGGTGCTGAGAACTTGTAGACCAGTATCCTTCACCATTGGGCATGGATTTAGAAATATAATGAATCTATACAACTAGAAAATCTCCATGCAACTTCATTTGTTGGGAGTACTTTCCTCATCAAGCTAAAATGCAGAAATAAAAATTCTAACTACAAAGTAAATTCTCAGCTAGTGAACTTATTTATATACACTCCTACTTATATACAGGGCTCAATTCACCTAAGTGAGTTCAACCCTCCAGTGGACCCAGGACAGCATTTGGGTGTTAGACCTAATGTCTTCATGCTGCTGAAATTTAAAAATTAAAATAAGCATGCACCATAAAAAATCTTCAAACAAATAACTTGATGCATACTCTAGGAATAACCTCTGTTGCTGGCCTAAGAATGTGGTCATGTAATCAGCTACAGGGTCATATAAATGACAAGAAACATTTGCAGCTGCATCTTTTTCATTGACAGCCCGCTGACCAATATCTTCTTGGTCAAGGAAATTACAGATATTGTTCAACTCCTCAACCTTAGATTTTTTAAGCAAAACATGTTGATGGGAATTTTCTCCCCACTTGCTGGTAAATGGATCCATTTGGAAATACTCGACCATCTCATCCTCCTGAGAACCATACGCATCATAAATTGGAGGAGGTTCTTGATCCTGATCTCCAAGTGAAGGATGTGCATTGTAACCTAGAGCCTCTTCGCTGACCTCTTGATGGACCTCCTATTCTTGTGCAGCTTACCATGACTGGGATTGTTGTGGCTCTGCATCACTTGACTCTCCATCAGAGTCATATACATCATAGGAAGGAGAAACATCAAATTTCACTGAATAAGACCTCTGCGGGTTTATTTGCAGCTCAATGATGTTCCCTTCATCTCTTTCTTGCGCATTGGGTGATGCTTCTTGATGCGAGTAGATGTTTTCTTGGAGCGGAGCTCCACAAACACCTTCAGTAGGGTCATTGACCTCAGGAATGTCTTCATCATTAAAATGTGCGCAACAATATTCAAATAGAGCATTAGATTGATATAGTCTTTAGCAATAGTGATTGAATGCTATATGAAAACATTTTAAGGAAGATATGCTGCAACGAGGTATTGTTTTGTACCAAACTCTAGCATCCTCATCTAAAGAATACATGAATAATTCCATTTGTACACCTTCAAGAAAAAAATCTTGTTGTTCCATGCATTCGTGAAATTCTTTGGGGTGTTGGTCAGGCCTTCTATTTGTGCTTCCACTGAATCTAGGAAAATAAGTATACCATTCATGAAGCGAAGGGACCTTATTGGGATAACCAGCAATAGAATAAAAATCCAATGGGGCAAATTTGTTGGCCATGAATTCAGGAATGGACATTTTGAAGACCTCCCTAAATAAGTGATTTTGGGTTCAAGGCAGGGAAATTTTTCAGTTTCTCTAGCATCAGAGCAAGTATGAGACTACTTGAAAGCCAGAGCGATCAAATGGGGAATGAACAGTGGAGTTGCTAGGATGTTTACCATAGAACAAAACAGTGGATCGCCAAGGTGAGAGATCTTAAACCCACACTTCCTAGCTCACCTAATAGAGGGAATGTAAAAATTTGTCGTACCCAGGGAAAAATATTCTAATTCGTTCCCTGGCAGCGGTGCCAGAAAGATGTTGTCGCTTTAAATGGCACCTGCAACACGAGTGCTACAGGAGACATAAAAAGCTTCCTACAGAGAGCCTCTGGGTTGATTGTATACCAGTGCCTGCAACATCTTAGATAGAGGAGTGCATGGAAGATTATCTGTAAGGGGGTTTCTACAACACTCCAATTGTCACGTAATTAAAAGAGAATAAAGGGGGCTTGGTTCAATAGTCTGTCATCTAGGTAAACTCAAGCCAATACATGGATCCAAATGCTTAGGGGGTAAATCGGGCCAACCTCAAAGAGAAATGTCTAGTTCTAGTGGCCGACACACAACAATAGGCAGCTTTATATCGAAGTTGTAGTAAAGTGAAGATGAGGAAAGGAAGGAGGGAATTCGATGCATAGGGTTGTAAATAGGACAGAATCCTAAGAAGCAATGTTCTGATAGAAGGATGGAATTCGATGTATAGGGTTGTAAACAACACAAAATCCTAAGTGATGATTTTCTGATAGAAATATGGAAGAGAGAGGTGATGAAAGAGCAGAAATAGTGGAGCACAAATTAAGGTTCCATGCATATACATCATGGGTACCTCTATCACCAAACAGTGTGAGTAAATATTTTCTCATATAGGTACTGCAGATTAATCTAATAACATAAGTAAATCTATAATTACTATAGTTACTATAGGTTATTGAATAACACAAGTAAATCGATAATATACATGGGTATTGTTCTCTATTTAGTAGCAAAATATACGACCATGAAAGCATGAGACCGACAGCTTCATTACATGATTTCAGTAGGAAGAAAAACATATATGAAATGAGATTTACAAAGGGGAAAACATATTGCACATTTCTTTGATTGGAATCACCAAAGAGTTTCATTAATTTGATATGATTCCAACATACCAGTCCATTACATTTAGCCAGATATCACTCAAGTCTTCCATGAACAGGAAAATAGAACCAAAAATGGAATCACAGAATTTAGACCCGGCGGGTGCAAAATTATGGAACCTGTGTTAAATGTTTCTCCCCCTTATTTATAGAGAGAAGGGGGGGCTTTGAATCAATAGTTTACAAAAATATCATCGCTTGAGCTCCAGCTGTCTCACAGACTAGCTATCTTGGCATGCAAGGCACTACTTCCCAAAATGATTACAATCGGGATTTGATCCCTTCTTGGAAATAAACAGATATTACATAATAATCAAAAATAAAGAAAACTAAAATATGATGGGAGGAAGTATCCCTCTGTTTTCCCTGTGAAATCCCTTGATCAGGCCATGTCTGGTCCATGATGCGCTTCTCTGACTGCTCGGTCGGTTCCTGTCACTTTCACCTTAACTACCTGAATCGTTCGTTCTTCAAAACTAGGAGTGGTCAGCTTATCAGTTTAATACCACAGTACAGACACAGAGGATGCCTGGGTAGTACTTCGCCTTCCCTTTGTATGGATCGCCATGTTGGATCATCAAGTCCCCGTGATCTTCCATGTCTTCATTTACTCTATATTCGTTGACCCTCGTTTTGTGTCGCAATGGGCCTTTCTGGGTCAACCCATGCTGATTTTGAATGTTGCACCTCCTTTCTTAAATGCCTCAACTGCTAACCACCATGCCTTTAAAGCTTTGCGTTACTACATCGTCGAGCTATCGCATCGAGGTTTTACATAAAGGTCCTTACGGGACTGGAGTGCCTCCCCTTGATAATTGTGATCGTCGATCCGCAGGATTGGGCCCACCCATGATATTGCAATCGGAGTATAGGAGAGGGCCTTCCTACCATATTTCATAAAGCTTGTCGATTGTCCAGACACGAAACTTTCATAATTCATATCACATAAAATATCGCATCTGGGAGATTTCATGCATATCACAATCGCAAGTTGGAAGGGACTTCATCAGAGGAGGAACTTTGACCTGTGTGATCACCGATGTGTGGTATTAGCCCCTTTTGTGCTTAGCCCTTGGTCCTTCGGCTCTCCATGTGATTGTGGGCTAGTCCCCTTATCGAAGCCTCTTTACTGAAAATCATAATCGAAGACTTTTAATTATAGTTGCGACCTTTTACCTTCACCGATTGCCGATCTGCGGGATTAATGACGTCATTAATGCCACATGGCACTTCCTGAGTGTTGACACATGTCACTTGGATATGCCCCCATAGGACCCCTGAAAATGCTAAATCTGCGTGCCATGCCATGCTAACGTCAGTCGCCCTGTGTATTCTTAGGGACCAATGGTATTCTGCCACGTGGCCCCCTAGAGGAGAGAGAAAAGGGTCCGCCTGCCCTTAGTTTTTCACTACAATCCTTTGTTAAATGGTTTTTTGGCCCCTCCCAACGAATTTACACTATATCGAGACTTTTTCACTTCGCAATCCTTCTAACCGAGTCCCGTCCAGAATCTTCGATATTGTGGGACCTCCAATATTGAGGGATGTTCGACATGCGGAACCTCCAACCGCCGATAAGCTGATATATCATACCTTGGATCCACCGATAGCTGATTTGCGATAACAACAATCGGCTGATTGTATACTTCACTGTCTTCCCCTGCTGCTACTTCAGAAAAGCCCCGATTGCAATTTGAGATGAGCATGGCCCTTAGTAATTTTCTCTTTGTTTTCTAGTTTTCAAAGGGTCTCTTCAATCTCCTCTAACTTCTGTCCATTTTTGGACTTCCATATACCGTTAGAAAGCTTGTTTAGAGAACTATGCAATGGAGAGGGTTCGATTAAGCTTAGAGAGCTTATGTGGCTTGGAAGGTGGCTTCAAACTTCACTACTCTCCTTGTTACTTTGGATGACTGAAAACTCATAATGCAGTGAGTGACAACATTGGCTCCAACTGGGTGATGCAAGAGTTAGTTCTCAAGGATAGGATTTAATTATTTATTGTATTTTTTTAATAGTTTTAAGAGAGAATGATGATTATTGTAAATAGGAGAATATTCGAGAGTATTGTGGAAGGTATGAGAATATTATGGATTAGTTAGCTCTCATCTAGGGATAAGGGATTAGATGAGATATGTTAGGGATTATGAGAGATATTTTGGGGGTTTTTTGAGACTCTAGAACCTATTTTCATTCAAATCCATTTGTATAAATTGAGGTGAGCCTATGAGGCATAAAATCATGTATTGTGTGAGTGAGTGTGAAGTATGAGAAGTTCTCCTGTAATTATTTTGTTTATTAATTAATCATTTTCTGAGTTTTTATGTGCATATACTTAGTGTGAGTTTCAATTCAGTTTTTTTATGTGTGTTTGTAATGACCTTATAGTTAGTGTTTATTTGTGCCTGTGTCACTAGGGACAATGCCTTGCTGGGAAGGTGTTGAGAACCTGCAGACTAGTAGCCATCACCATTGGGCATGGAGTAAAAAATATAATGAATCTTCCTTTCCTCATCAAACTAAAATGTAGAAATAAAAATTCTAACAACTGGAAAGTAAATGATCAGCTAGTGAGCTTATTTATAGACACTCCTACTTATATACAGGGCTTGATTCACCTAAGTGAGCTCAACCCTCCAATGGAGCTAGGCTAGCATTTGGGTGCTAGACCTAATGCCTCCCTGTTGCTGAAATTCAAAAACTAAAATAAGCATGCACCATGAAAAATCTTCAAACAAAGGACTTTATGCATACTCCAGAAATAACCTTTGTTTCCAACCTAATAATGTCATCATGTAGTCAGCTACAGGGTCATAGAACTGACAAGGAAAGTTTGCAGCTGCCTCTTTTTCATAAATAGTCTGCTGACCAATGTCTTCTTGGTTAGGGCAACCACAAACACTATTTAGCTCGTTCACCTTATATTTTTCAATAAAAACTTGTCGCTGATCTTTTGCTACCCATTTTTCAATGGTCCAACCCTCTTGGGAATCTGCAATGGAATATTCAGTTTCTGAACTGTAAGATTCATAGACTGGAGGGCCTACTGATAATTCCCGCTAGGAACCTTTCTGCAATATGTAATCATAGACACTGCTTGGTCGTTCAACTTCGGGCTCTTCTTGAAAAATTTGCTGCTAGAAGCCTGCTCCCCACTTGCTGGTAAACAACTCCCTTTGAACCTCTGTGGTCGTCTCATCCTCCTCCGAATAATATGAATCATAAATTGGAGGAGGTTCTTAATCATGTTCTCTAGGTGAATGATGTGCATTGTGGACTGGAGCCTCTTTGTTGAACTCCGGGTGGGCCTCCTTTTCTTGTGCAGCTTCCCATGACTGGGATTGTTGTGGCTCTGCATCACTTTCGGTCGAATAAGACCTCTTAGGGTTTATTTGTAGCTCAATGATGTTTCCTTCTTCGCTTTCTTGGTCATTGGGTGATGTTTCTAGATGCGAGTTGATGTTTTGTTGGAGCGAAGATCCAAAAACATATTTAGTGGGATTATTAACTTTAGGAATATTTTCAACATTAAAATGTGCGCAACAATCTTCAAACAAAGAATTTGGTGGATATAATCTTTTGCAATAGTGATTGAATGCTATATGAAAAAGTCTTAGGGAAGATATGCTGCCATGAGGTATTGTTTTGTACCAAACTCTAGCATCCTTGTCTAAAAAATACATGAACAATTTAATTTGTACATCTTCAAGAAAAATACCATGTTGTTCTGTGCATTTGTGAAATTATTTGAGGTGTTGGCCAAGGCTTCTATCTATGCTTCCACTGAATCTAGGCAAATAGGGATACTATTCATGAAACAAAGGGACATGATTGGGATAACCAACAATAGAAGAAAATTCCAGTGGGGTAATTTTGTTGGCTAGGAATTCAGGAATGACCATTTTGAAAACCTCCCTAGATAAGTGATTTAGGGTTCAAGGAAGGGAAAGTTTTCGACAACTCTAGCATCAGAGCGAGTATGACACTGCTTGAAAGTCGGAGCAATCAAATAGGGAAATGAACAGTGGAGTCGCCAGGACGTTTACCGTAGAATGAAACAGTGGATTCGCCAAGGTGAGAGATCTTCAACCCACACTTCCTTTACTCACCTAATAGAGGGAATGTAAAAATTTGTCGTACCCAGGGAAAAATATTCTAATCCGTTCCCCTGCAACGGCGCCAGAAAGATGTTGTGGATTTTTCTAGCACAAGTTCTTCGAGAGACATAGAAAGCTTCCTAGAGACAACCTTTGGGTTGATTGTAGACCAGTGCCTAGGACATATTAAAGAGAGGAGTGCATGGAAGATTATCTATGAGGGAGTTTCTGCAGCACTCCAATTGTCACGTAATTAAAATAGAATAAAGGGGTCTTGATTCAATAGTTTGTCATCCAGGTAAACTCAAGCCGATACATGGATCCAATTGCTCAGGGGTTAAATCGGGCCAACTTCAAAGAGAAATGTTTGGTTCTAGTGGCTAACACAAAACAACAAGTAGCTTTATATTGAAGTTGTAGTAAAGTGAAGAGGAGGAAAGGAAGGAGGGAATTCGATGCATAGGGTTGTAAATAGGACATAATCCTAAGCAGCAATGTTTCGACAGAAGGATGGATCGATGCATAGGGCTGTAAATAACATAGAATCCTAAGCGACGATTTTCCGATAGAAATGTGGAAGAGGGAGGAGATGAAAGAGCGCAAATAGTGGAGCGTAAATTAAGGTTTCATACATATACATCATGGGTACCTCTATCACCAAACGTTGTGAGTAAATTTGTGCTCATACAGGTATTGCAGGTTAATCTAATAACGCAAGTAAATCTGTAATTACTACAGGTATTGTAGGCTATTGAATAACACAAGTAAATCAGTAATATACACAGATATTGTTCTCTATTTAGCAGCAAAATATAGGACCATGAAAGCATGAGATCGGCAGCTTCACTACAATATTTCAGTAGGAAGAAAAACATATATGAAATGAGATTTACAAAGGGGAAAACATATTGCATATTACACTGATGGGAATCATCAAAGAGTTTCATTAATCTAATATGATTCCAACATACCAGTCCATTACATTTAGTGAGATATCACTCAAGTCCCCCATGAACAAGAAAATAGAACCAAAAATGGAATCACAGAATTCAGACCTTGCGGGTGCAAAATTCGGGAACCTCTATTAATTGTTTCTCCCCCTTATTTATACAGAGAAGTGGGGCCCTGTGAATCAACATTTTACAAAAAATAACTTTTCCTGAACTGCAGCTCTCTCACAGGCTAGATGTCTCGGCGTGCAAGGCTCTGCTGCCCAAAATTATTACAATCGAGATTTGATCCCTTCTTGGAAATAAACAGAAATTACGGAATAATCAGAAATAAAGAAAACTAAAATATGATGGGAGGAAGTATCCCTATGTTGTTTATGTGAAAACCCCCAGTCAGGCTACGTCTCTGTCATCGTGCGTCCCTCTAGCTGCTTAGCTGGTCCCTTTCGCTTTCACCATAACTTCCTGAATAGCTCATTCTTTAGAGTTGGGAGTGGGTCGACTGTGAGTGCCTGTCGCGGAGTAGAAATAAAGCATGTCCCGATAGTCCTTCACCACGTATCAGGGTGGAGCCCCATGCCTCCATTTACTATCTGAAGTCGTGCGGCAAAGTAATCGAATTCATTTTAGCAACATGTTTAGTCCTTGGTTTCTTGTTGTAGGGGCTTCTACAAGATTATCCCATATCATTGTGCCACTACCCCGTACTTCTATTCAAAGTCTTAGTTTCCGACCCATCTGCCTTTAAATATTTGTACCATGCTATTGGGGCATCACTCCATTGGGACCTTTACGCTAAGAGGCATCATAAAACAGTGAGTCCCAATCTCTTTGGCCCCCCTTGTTTTAGCCCCTTTATGCCTTTCTTCTCATCTTACCGAGGGCTATGACCAGGTGCTTAGTCCTCGGGTGCTAGGGCCTTTAGACTCCCCTCTAGGGGTCTTTTTCCTTTGTTGCATAGGATCGTGCATATCAGTGGTTTCTAGCGATCGCCTTTAGTATCTCCCCTTGACACCTACGATCGTCTATCTGTGGGAATGGGCCCACCTGGGATATCGCAATTGCAATATAGGAGAGGGCCTTCCTACCATACTTCGTAGAGCTTGTTAATTTTCTGAATGCGAAACTTACATAAGGCATATCACATAAAATATCACATCTGGGAGAGTTCCCTCATATCATAATCACAAGTCGGAAGGGACTTCGACAAAGGAGGAACTTTGACCTACGATCGTCGATGTGTGGGATTGGCCCCTTTTGTGCTTATCCCTTGGTCCTTTGGCCCTCCATGTGATCGTGGGCTAGCCCCCTTATTGGAGCCCCCTTTGTCGCAAATTGCAATCAGAGACTTTTAACTGGAGTTGCGACCTCTTACCTTCGCCGATCACCGGTCTGCGGGATCAATGATGTCATCATGCCACATGGCACTTCCTAAATGGTGACAAGTGTTACCCAAATATGCCCACATAGGACCCCTGAAAATGCCAAATTTGCATGCCACATGTCCTACGTACTGCCACGTCAGTTTCCCTACGTATTCATTGGGACCAATGGTATTCTGCCACTTGGCCCCCCTAGGGGAGAGAGAAAAGGCTCGACTGCCTCTAGTTTTTCACTTGATTTCCTTTGTAAATCTGCATCGGCCCTCCTTTGTTGCCGATATTTGTGATCATTGATCGCAAGTTGCTTTGTTGTTTCCCCCGCCGCTGCTCTTAGGAAACTGTGATTGTTATTAGCCTCCCCATGGTCTTTTCCTCTTTGTTTTCTGCCTATCAAAGGGTATCTTCAATCTACACTAACTTCTGATCTAGAGAACCATTTTTGGATTTCCACCTATAGTTGGAAAGCATATTTTGAGCTCTATCCAATGTAGAGGGTCATATTTAACTTTGAGAGTTATTGTGGCTTGGGAGATGGCTTCAAACTTCTATACTCTATTTGGCACTTTGGACAACTGAAAACTCATAATGCAATGAGTGACACTCCTTCTCTGTGGGTTCGAGAGACACTCTTGGGGATTCCTCCCAGGCTTCCTTGTTATGTATTTCAGGGATTGACTCACCCTTTTATGCTTCTTCCCTACTGTCCTTCTCTGCCTCTGTTTCATTTACCTTTGCCTCCTCTTCTTCCTCTAGTCCTTCTTCTTCTTCTCTATGTTCCTCTTCTCCTTCTTCCTCTTCTTCAAGTTCCTCTTCTTCGGTTTCTTCTTCTTCTTCTTCTTTTGGTTCTTCTTCTTCTTCTTCTGGTTCTTCTTCCTCTTCCTCACCACTAGAGGTTGGGTCTCTTTCATACTCAATTGCTTGAATTACATCTTCTCTGTCCATGTCTGCAAATGTGGACCACATAATAGGGATTCTTAATTGGCTTAGGGAATCTTCTAGTATGAGCTTGATTAGTCCATGATGTGCCAGCTGCTAATGCTTTCCTTCTTGTACCTTGATGCTCATGTCTATTATTGATTGCAACAAAAAGTAGGGCACACTAAGTCTTCTATTAGGAGGTAACTCTTCTCCAAATCTTAGCTCATGGAGGAGTCTAAACTGGTAACCATAGACTATACTAAGCCTTCCCTCACAATAAATATACTTGAGAATGTGATAGCTTACTTCATCCCAAGGATATGGAATTCTTTCCCTTCTAATCCCATTTTTGTCCTCAATTGGTTCCTCATCTTCCAAGAAAAAGTTCTTCTTGGCATAAGTGTTGCTAGCTTTATCCTCTTTTCTCCATTGTAAACCTAGAGGAAGTGTAGCGCTTCTGCTAATAATTTCAAGGGTAATTGTTACTGACAATCCTCTCACTACAACAGTGGAACTAACTCTAGCTTGAAACGTGTGTGACATTGAAAATTCCTGAGCTACATCATCATCATATCCTCTAAGTAGCTCGAAGAACCCCAACCATTGATGCCTTCTAAATATCTCTACCACAGGAGGATGGAGATGTATTCTAGTTGTTCTTGTGGGCTCCCTTCTATTGAAACCTCTTGTCATCTTCTCTCTCTGTCAATCTGATTGTATGAAGTTTGGTGGATTTAGCTTAAGAGTTTTCCCAGGTGACTGAGGGTTTAGATTTAGGAGGGAAATGACTACAATTCTCCCTTTATCTCCACACAGTTCTATCTATCTCTATGCACACTACAATTTCTAGAAAGAAATGACAATTTCTTTTCCTTTCCTATTTAAAATGAAAACACAGAGGATATGAGCCACCTACCCTTCACTGTAATTCCTTGGTTGATGAGAATTCTTGAATAGCTAGGCCCTAGGCACCCCCTCGTAGAATTTATGACAATTCTCACTATTTCCTGTAATTTTCCTGTGTTTCCTATAGGTTCTCATTGTAGGATGGTCGAGATTAGATTTCTCCTTCGATGGCTCCTCTAGGTTGTCCTATCTCTCAAAATCTCGAAATGAACGATGTATTGCATGAAACTTAGGGAATATTTCTATTTATGGTCAATTCCTTTGAGCGATGTGTTGGTTGGCTCAGTACGTAATTTCTCTTTTGGACTATGTTAGAGCCTAGATTTGCCTCAGGCTGAAAAGACAAGGTTCTAGCTCCACATCAAACCACGCTCAACCTCGTAGCTAGCCCTACGAGGATAGGAGAGGGCTCTCTCCGGGTCAGTCTCGGCAAAAGGTAATCGATGAGGCTCGATATGACTAAATTTGCAACCAATCTTAGGCTAGGTATTAAGTGCAAGGATTTGATTTGGTTTTTGGTGATTTTTGTTGAAAAAATGGGAAAGGCAAATTGGGCTCGGGGATGAGGCAAAGTTTCTGCAGAGTTCTGATTGGGGCAAGGAAGGCAATCACTTTGATGCTTTAAAGTGAGTGAATGGATAGATTAGACCTGTGAGGAGCTAAGGAGAGCAAGAGAGTCTCAAGAATTCTCCTTAAACAGATGAAAACATGAAAATTTAAACAAATTCAAAGGCAGAGCATAGCAATTATGGATTCTACCTTAATCACTCATTTGTTCAAATTCAGAAGAAGAAGCAGGAAAATGATACACATAACACTAATTAACTTAAAATTACTCAGAGAAGCACACCATCAAAACATAAAGCCACATGGATCCCAAACAGTGCTGCAAAACCCTGGTCTTTCCTTTGCCAAAAATGCAGAAATGAATGTACAATAGAGTGCCAAACTTTTCCCAAGAGTCCAACCCTGAAAATGACTTAGGAATTACATGATATAGACTAGCCCAACCCATTCCCTTGCCTCTAGGGGTCGAGCTCATCATTCTAGGAGCTGTTTCAACCAATTCTAAACAAAGCACTAAAATCTAGGCAATCAAAACAACTTGCCTCTATAAGGTAGGAAACTGATTCATTCATTAAATTTTCACTTTTTAGTGAATGAATCCTCTAGAAAAAGTAAATAAGTGCCCAAATTACATCATGTTTATCTAATTACATCAATTTAGACCAAAAATTAGATCACAAAGCAAAACTAGTCAAACTGGCCGAATTTCTGAGCTGGAAGGTGAAAAATTGGGCAAAAAACCTCTGTGCGTCACGCCACTTTGAGACTGAGTTTGAGGCACTTCCTTAAGTTCAAATTTGTCCCAAGTGTGCTTGTTGGAAAGCCCGGCCTGTCTACTATCCAACCCAAGTGGAATTTCTGAATTTGGCACCCATTTTCCCCTCCAAAACCTCAATCTCCCAAGACTGCTTCTTGTGTGTGAAATTAGGGGCAGAGAGGTCATTTTTAGGGTGTTTTTGACCTCCTGAGGACTCAAAACTTGCCCAAACTTCTTGGCCATGCACCAGTAGTCATGATTTTTCATGAAAAATCCAAAAATATATTAAAATATATATATATATATATATATCATTTGGAACCTCCTATCATAAGCGCACGCCACGTGGCGCGGCGCACAGGGAGAAAAACCCTGTTTTTGTACAAAAATTTGCAAAAATACCAAAAATGCCCCAAATTTCTTGAAATTTGGGCTGGAGCTTCTTAATTAAGTGTTATGTTGGGCTAAAGAGGCTTCAGCCAATATCTAAAGACGATCGAGCTCCCTTTGCCTCTTTTGCTTCCTTATTGCCCTCCTCAATTTTGCCTTCAAATTCTTGATTCGGGCCTTGCAGACCTTGTTTCGTGCCATGTAGTGGAAAGCCATGTGTCTTAGCAATGCATGGTCTTTTTCGGCCTTGTCCAACAGCCTCTCTAAGTGCATGTTAACTCTCTCAAGATTGGCCTCCCGATCCTCATTAATCTCTTGCTCCAATGACATGAGCTCAATTCTTCTCCTTTGTGCAACCTGGCGATTCTCGCGAATGTTTTGTAGCTCCATGATTTCTTGTTGATCCTCAAGTTGTTTGTTCCTCTGTTCCAAGTACTTCATGGTCCACTTAGCTCTCTCCAATTCAAGGGATAATTCTTGGATCTCTATTTGCTGCTCTTGGATGATCTCCCTAAGCTTGGCACTTTGTGGGCCCGTATCTGTATCATCATCATGAATGAGAATGAATTCAATCTCTCTTTCACCTGAAGGCCCCTCATCCTGCATTAGGCTCTTGCCTTTGTCCTGTACCTGTGATGCTGATGGAGGAAGCGAGGCCCCTTCCACCCCGGGTGGAGATAACACTCACTTTGCCGCTGCAAACAAATGTCTGGTGCCTCTCTCATATGTGATGAATATCGGCACACTAGCGGTCTCATGGTGCTCATACTGATGAGAAGGTCCACCTTCATGCTTAACCTCTGATAATCCCCATGAAGCTCTGAAGAAGTCACAAGATATGAAATCATCCCAAGTGATGCCGTATACTCCAAGCTGATGAACCACCAAAATCTTAATAAGAGCAAAATGATAGACATTGTTAAGTTGCTGCTAAGGGGTTTTGTGTTGCATAAAGGTGGTCATCATCTCTATGTTCCGGCAAATGAAATACGGAATGTTCATCATCCGTACCCTGGTGAAATGCATGAGCAACCTGATGTGATAAGCATAGAGACGAGAGAACCATCCCTCACCGTTGAAATATTTCATGATCAACTTCCTTAGTGGAGCATATTCATCTTTCAGATATCGGAATGGGAACACTCTCTTGAGCTGCCTCAAGAAACTGGTTTTAATGTATGGCTCATAATGCTGCCAGTCAATCTTCTATTTCTTGTGCCATGGTTCACCAATGTTCAGTATACCGGTTGCTAATGAGACAGATTTTGGTGTAAGTGTGAAGGGGACACCGGCTAAGGTAGCTTGATCTCCATGTAAGTGTAGCACGAACCGACGAGCTAGCTCATGATGAAATTGAACACTAGCCACCTTTTGACAAAACTCATAGCATGACTGATGCTGAAAACAAAACATGGCAAGAGGGCCGGCCTGCAATTCTGTAAGGGTGGTTGGTTCTTCTCTAACATGTCTGCCACCTTTATGAGGCCTCCGAGGTGCCTGTTCTTCCAAGGGTGAGTCACTTTGGGTTTCCACTTCATAGTCTGATGAACGTTCAGATGCCATGACTGTTGTACAAAATACCTTGAAGAAAAGATGCTACTGTATATGAACTGTGCTTGAACTTCTCTTTAATGATGTATGAAACTGCTGTGTTGTAATGCAATATAGTTGGATTCTGGAAAATCCACGCAAGGAATGAGCAACTTGGAGAAATTTCAAGCAAATTCGGGCTATGTACTGTATGCGCCGCGCCAAGAACCCAGTGTGCTGCGTGCTCCCAGTGCGTCGTGCCCATTCAGAATAACACTGGACAATTTCTCCCAGTGCGCCACATGCTTCCAGTGTGCCGCGCCACCTGTTTTGTGCGCCGCGCCAGCTAGTTGCAAGCAATTTCACCCCAAAACACGCACTTGCTCACCCAATTCACTTTGAAATGCTTCTCTTTGACCTTGGCATGCAGAATGACATTGATCTTCATGGCAAAACCTTTATAAAGACATTGATTTGATTTTTGGTTCTTCAAAACCCATTTTTGTAATGTTTTGAAATTGGCACTTTTTCACAATTAATACAACTCTGTATTTTTGTTTCCCCCTTGTTTTTGGTTTCAATGATGAATTTCTTGGTAATTTTTTGCAGGGATAGTTGTCATGGAATTTGGAAAAGGAGACCAGGGCTGCGCCTGAAGAAATCAATAACTGAAAATTTTGGAAAATTATTACAAAAAACGAAATGTCGACTTGTCTTCAAAACAGAGTTTTGAAGAAAAGTCATAATCCATCCATATGACGATGAAAATCTTTAAATGACAACTTTGAAAGAACCTCCCTCTGGCCTGCTAACTTTATTGGACATTATGAAGACACATTTTGTGAAACCCTAGACCTAGTGACTGAAAATAACTCTTGCTGGTCAAAAGACATCAAAACTAGATTTTGATGAACAGACCTGAGCTAGCAGTGCAAAGCATGAGGGGGATGAATGACAAAAGCCCTTTCGAAAGAGTTTATGGCATGCCCCTAGCAGAATGCAACTAAATGAAATGAGCGATACCCCTAAAAATGAAATGCAAAAAGAGTTTTGATCTATGACGAAGGGATGACCAGACCGACTCTAACATTGGCTCCAATGGGGATGGTAGCTCCTTGAAGGTGCCAAGAACAGCAGATCTCTAGAAGAGCTAGACAGTGCCTTCGTCCATTGGGCTATGGATTCATTATTTCGACAAACAACACAAGACTCTGACTCAATTTATTTGACTGAAACTTGACTCAAAACGACTCGATGAGGAAATTGTAATGACTGAAAAACTGACTCGACAAACTGAACTCAAAACTGAAATATTTCTTCAGAATTATAGCCTTCACTTCGGGCCCCAGACTGAAGAAAATGTCCACCAAACACTTGCAATGAAACTGAAATAAAATGGTATTTACAATGACAATATAAACAGCAGAAATAACTCAGAAAAGGTACCGCTTGAGCAGTCGACCATTGACCGGCCCTCCTTGACAATCTTCCCCGTTCATCTCCTTCAAAGGAAAGGAATTCTGACCCCGATATGCTGCAATCTTAAAAGGACCTTTCCAGAGATTTTCAAACTTACCATGCTTGCCCTTTTCCTCATTCCTTGCATCCCACTTTAACACCACATCATCCAACTGAAATGTGTCCACCTTTGCTTTTCTGTCATAAATCTTTTTAATTCTCTTCTGCAACTTGAATGTGTTTTGAAAGACATCCTCCTGTGTCTGCTACAAATGGATCATTTGATTTTGCCTTCTCTGCATTGGATCCTATTCACTACCAGCCTCTCGAAAAAGTTTGACTACTGGAGCTGCAAGAGAGGTAGGGAACATTGTATCAACTCCATAAACTAACTCAAAGGGGGACATACCAATGGATTTCTTTTGACTCACTCGATCTGCCCAAAGTGCATGGACCAGCTTCTTATGCCAACTTTTCTTGTTTATTTCCAGCATCTTCTTAATGATATTAACCAAAGATTTGTTGGAAGACTCCGCCAATCCATTGCCTTGTGGATGATAGGCGGTTGAGTGCCCCAAAGTAATGTGATATTTACTGCAAAACTCAACCATCCTTTTTGACTTGAAAGATGTTGCGTTATCAATGATTAACTTATTCAGGCAACCAAAACAAGACAAAATATTATTTTCAAGGAATGAAATTATTACTGCATCCGTAGCTTTCCTAGTGGGAATTGCTTCGATCCACTTCGTGAAATAATCTGTCGCCGTGAGGATCCATCTATGTTAACCTGAAGAAGTGGGATGAATTTCACCAATGAAATCCAACCCCCACTGCTAAAAAGGGGCACTCACCTCAATGGGCTTAAGCGGAAAAGGCTGTAATTTTTGCTTTCCTTCAAAAATCTGACAGTTATGACAGCGCTTGACGGTCTTGAACACATCAGCAAACAATGTCGGCCAATAGTATCCAGCCCTCAGAATTTTATTTGCCGTTGTTTTCCAAAAAAGGTGACCACCACAATCTCCTTTATGGACGTCCTCCATGATCTGCTTCGCTTCTTCTTCCACCAAACAATTTAACAAAACGCCACCAGATCTTTCCAATAAAGTGCAGAATTCAAAATACAAAACTTAGCAGCCTTTAACTTAAGAGTTCTAGCTTTTTTTCTAGCCATACCAGGCGGCGCAGACAAATTCTGAAGGACATATATGATATCTGAATACCATGGAGAAAGAACAAACATTTCTGATACCTGAAGTGACGAACTTTCCTCATTTTCATCGGACATAGCAGCGATCAGATTTATGTCTAAGATGTGCAGATTTGATTCAGCCATCAACTTCGCCAATCCCTGTCCTTTAACAAGCTTTGTGGGCCTTATCTCCACATCATACTCTAGCAAAGCTGCTATCCACTTGCCACGTCTTCCTTTAGGATCTGTCTGGACCAAAACATCTTTGACAGCAGCGTTAGGAACATAAGCTAAAATATGGGAATGAAGAATGTACACACGGAAATCTTTCAGTGCTTTTACAAGTGCAAGAGCTTGCTTCTCAATAATGTTGTATTTCAAAGCAGCATCTCTTATAGTCCGGCTGAAGAAAGCAATGGGTCTTTCATGCTCATCTTTTTTCTGCATTAATATAGCTGCCATAGTATGTTCTGAAGCAAATGAAAACAAAATAAAATCCTGAGTATAATCCGGGCTGATTAGAACCGGAGCTGAAGAAAGAGCCAATTTCACTAAATTGAACGATTTTACAGCCTCTTTCGTCCACGACACTTGGCTGTCCTTCTTAAGCATGTTTGTAATCTCCCTTAGATGTTCAGCAAGATTAGGAACAAAGCGGCGCAGAAAATTCATTTTACCATTAAACAATTGAATCTCCTTCTTATTCTGAGGCAGATCAATTTGCTGAATTTCTTCCACATTTGCTGGATCAATATGGATGCCATCCTTTGAGATAATGTGCCCAAGTAGTTTGCCTTCATCCATGGCAAACAAGCTCTTCTTAGGATTCAGCGACACACCATATTTTCTGCACTTTTCAAAGACAATTTTCAAATGATACAAGTGTTCTTCATCTGATTTGGAAAACACATTCAAATCATCAAGGTACACAACCAAGAAGACATCCTTCTCATTTGCGAAATCCAAGTCCGTTGCCCGCTGAAAAGTGGCACTCGCGTTCTTCAAACCGAAAGGAATTTTTGCGTAATGAAATGTCCCCCACGGAGTGGTGAATGTTGTTTTGTCTCGGTCATCTTCATGGACTAAAATTTGGCTATATCCAGAATAACCATCGAGTAGTGACATGCGAGATGCTCCAACTACTCGCTGAAGTATGTGATCCATTTTTGGCAGCAGATAATTATCCTTCAATGAAACTTTGTTGAGATTCCAAAATCAATGCACAAACGAATCTCACCTGTCTTATTTAGTACGGGCACCAAATTAGAGATCCAATCAGAAAATCTAATGGGAACAATGATTCCTGATTTGTACAACCTGTTTACTTCCTTCTCAATTGATGGCAGTAATTTTTTATTAAGCCTTCTCAACTTCTGTCTGAAAGGTTTTTGATTAGGCTTAATAGGAATAGTGTGTTGAATTACATTGGTATCATATGTCTTCAAATCAGAATAGTCCCAAGCAAACACATCGGCAAAGGATAACAACAAACTGATATATTTGGCCTTTACCTTTGGTGGCAATGCTTTGGACAGCTTTACCATCTTTGGATTTTCAGCAGTTCCAATATTCACGTCTTCAACTCCCTTCTCTGTTGGCTGCAGTGTTGGTTTGCAGGCTACATCATCATGATCAAAGAGTCCTTCTAAAGGTATCAAGCCTTTAGGAATCACATTATCCTTGAGCTGCAACGCTTCCATTTGATTGATATGCACATCATCTTTATCATCATCATGTTCTACATCAATTGCAGTATCTTTGAATTTACCTTTGTTTTGCAGAAAATCATTAATCTCCTCATCATCTTGGAAAACTTGCCAATATCTCTGATTGTCCGAGACAGTTGGACGATGCTTCACATGGATTTCAAATTTATTGCTTGAGTTCATAGGAATCTTCAAATTACTTGCTTCCTTAGCAAGTGCATCAGCAATACTATTTTGAATACGAGGCACACACGTCAAAGTGTAATCTGAAAACAGCTTCAAAATGTCTAGAACAGCATTCCGGTATGCCCGCATCCAAGGATGTTTTGCTTGATATTCACCTTTAACTTGCTTAATCACCAATTCGGAGTCGCCATATACAGCAATCCTCTTAGCATTCAGCTTTCTTAGGATCTTTAGGCCAGCAATCAAAGCCTCATACTCAGCTTCATTATTTGAGCAATCAAAAGCAAGTTTGTAAGAACATACCCGCACATTACTCGGCACTTTGTTTGGAGCAGAAAAAGGACTGCGTACCCAAATTCCAATTCCAGCACCATCATTTCCCACTGCGCCATCGAAATCCATGGTCCATAGGCCATCTTCCTCTTCTTCTAAGTGCTGAAACTCTTTTTCCTCTGTTTTTTCTACTTGTTGTCCGTCATCTTTTTCTGATTGTTGAACGGTATTTCCATTTTCTTGTCCTTCTCTCTTCAAAACTTCTCTGAAATTTTCTGCTATTTATGGAATATTATCTGCTGCAACTAACTGACTATCAATATCATTGAAACTATCTGAATACAAAACAAAAGACTCTAGATCTGTATGTACATAATTAATCGGATGATTAATTGGTTTCTCCTTACTTGTAATCATGTATTTCATTTTCTGTTCACGATATAATTTTCTCATTTGGCCAAACACTAGAATCGTTGCATAGGAGAAATTAAGCTGCATAGTTCCTTTGATCTTTTCTCCCCAAGACCTTGAAAGAAGCATACCGAATCGGGGAGGAATGTCTGCCACAACAACATCCATCAAAATATTCTTAGCCGGAATCTGATCCAATCTGACCACCAAATCTTTAATAAACCCAATACATCTCACCCTGTTGGAATCAAATGAATATAGATCATGATATTTCCTTGTGATGTCCAAACCCAACTTCTCCATGATAGCTTTTGGCATAAGATTGTGGGAAGCGCCGGAATCAAACATAACATTATGCAACACAAACTCATGCACTCTCAAACTGATATAAAAAGGAGGCACATCACTGTCTGGAGACTCACCATTCAATGTTGGTCCAAAAATCAGTTCAGGTTTATCATCTTCCACACTCACCATATCAGACATTGGATCAAAATTCAAAATTTTTGAAACCCGGCCTCTATAACTGTTGTTCCTCATCAGTTCAGTCAAGGGAATAGATACCTTCAATTTAGAAATTTCATTTTCTAAACTAAAAGTAGAAGTCTTCTCTACCTCTTTGGCTGGAACCTCTTTCTTCTCGGCTTTATCTTTTGATGTAATTGGCTGATTGACTCTTTCATTTGATGGTGGAGATCTGTTAGGCATAGGATCAGCAACTTCTTTTCCTTTATTTGGTGCAACAGGTGGCTCATTCTTATATGCTGGACCTTCATTTCTATTTTGGATTGGATTGATGGGGACATTTTTGTTTCTTAATGAATATTGACGCTGTTGGGCGGACAAGGCATGCATATAACCTCTTTGATACTCATCTGACTCCTCTTCAAGAGCTGTGTCATTCGCCAAGATAAAATCTGCATCCTGATGTACAGCTGAACTTTCTGCATACTCATCATCTTCAGTGATAAATGTGGGCATATCATCAGGAGTAAAGAAGTGATTTTGTTCTCCTATTACATGGTCTTCATCATCAGATTCGGGACCAACAAAATTCTGCTGAAGAGGTGTCTTTACTGCCTGCTGTTGTGATGTCGTTTCTTGTGCTCGCTGCTCACGCTGTTTGATCCTGAATTGTGGCTACTACTAGCCACAGAAATTGGGATTCTGAATTTGTGGTTCAGGCTTATCAAGTGTCAACCTTTCAATCATCTTTTCTACCTTGTGGAGCACTTGACCTGAGGTAGAGGCTTCTTCTTTTATTGAGACTTTCTTCTCTGCTTTCAATCTAGCTCTCTTGTCATTCAAATTTGCCTCAACACTAACAGCAATTTTCTGCATTTCTTCTAAGGTAGTTGGATCTCTCTCCCTTAACTGATAAGCCATGTCTGGATCAAAACCATCCGGGAACTTAAGCAAAGCTGATCTTCTAGTTGGCTTTAAATCATCATGAATTTCATTATAAACCGCATTGATTCTAATACAATAGTCTTGAACGGACTCACCAGCATTTTGCTTGATCTTGGTATATTCAGAAGTGATTTTCAGAGGATCTTTCTTTACTTCCTAGCATTCCAAAAATTGTCTTTTAAGCTCTTCTAATGTAGGAATACTTCTGGCCGACAAAGCTCTGAACCATTTCCTTACCTCGCCACCGAAAGTCTGCACGAATAACCTCATGGTCACATTTTCTGCATCGATCTCATGGAGATCGAAGAAAACCGTCATTTTTTCCACATGTTACTGAGCAGTGATACCCTGAGGCGTGCCATCAAACAAAGGAATTTTGCTCTGATAATCTGTGGGCATGTCATTCAAAACTTGAGGCAGCGCAAGAGGTGCAAACCGAGTAGCCATTGCTCTTGGTGGATTTTGTCTGGGAGATGTTGGAGGAGTGGGAGCAGCTAATGTGTGAGGTGTATGCTGAGGTGTATGCAGAGGTGAAGCAATTTTGGATGTAGAAGGAGTAGATGGAGGTGAATTTACAGCAGACTTTTGATCAGCAATATTAGGCTGCGGGGGAAGGGTGGGAATGAAGGGAGGTTTGGTAGGGATTTTCGAAGCGGATGCCGTTACGGAAGATCCGAGGGATGCAGATGTGGCTTCTAGGAAATCAGCGATATTTGAAGCGTGAATTTCACTTTGAAGGTGCTTCAAGATAAAATTCTCAATTGATTTATTATTTCTTTCAACTTCAAGAGCTGCAGCAAAGTCAGGATTTGGAACTATAGAACCAAGAGAACTTTCGGATTTGGTTTCAAATAATGACAATTCAAACTTTTCATCAAAATCAAGCTCTTCAAGATACTTAAAAATTGCAGGACATGAACGAGATTTAAACACGGGAGTTACAGAGCTCTCTTGATGAACAATTCTTGAAATCAAATTGGAATTTTCATAAAACGAGGGAGGATTTGGATCTGGATTAGCTCTGGTATATCTCTTTGAAGCCAGCGTGTTAGTTTCAAGAAATCAAAGGGACATAGACAACTTATTCAGCCTGTCAAATCCTAAACTTATCATCCAAAAGATTAGAATTCTCAAATGTACTGGGGCGATTTACAGGTCAAGTGTCACGATTACAAGCTAGATAGGAGATTGACTAAAGCAGCATTTATCTACTTGCGCTAATGCAAAGCAAAAGCGTTTCAAAGGCTACCTGGCATAACTTCAGGCTCCGTATGTAGCTTAGAAAACTAATGACATCAACAAGAAAACCATTTTCTTCCCCAGTATGGTCGCCACTATGTTAGAGCCTAGATTTGCCTCAAGCTGAAAAGACAAGGTTCTAGGTCCACATCAAACCACGCTCAGCCTCATAGCTAGCCCTACGAGGACAGGAGAGGGCTCTCTCCAGGTCAGTCTCGGAAAAAGGTAATCGATGAGGCTCGATATCACTAAATTTGCAAATGATCTTAGGCTAGGTATTAAGTGCAAGGATTTGATTTGGGTTTTGGTAATTTTTGTTGAAAAAATGGGAAAGGAAAATTGGGTCGGGGATGAGGCACAGTTTCTGCAGAGTTCCGATTGGGGCAAGGAAGGAAATCACTTTGATGCTTTAAAGTGAGTGAATGGATAGATCATACCGGTGAGGAGCTAAGGAGAGCAAGAGAGTCTCAATAATTCTCCTTAAATAGATGAAAACATGAAAATTTAAACAAATTCAAAGGCAGAGCATAGCAGTTATGGATTCTACCTTAATCACTCATTTGTTCAAATTCAGAAGAAGAAGCAGGAAAATGATACACATAACACTAATGAACTTACAATTACTCAGAGAAGAACACCATCAAAACACAAAGCCACATGGATCCCAAACAGTGTTGCAAAACCCTGGTCTTTCCTTTGCCAAAAATGCAGAAATGAATGTACAATAGAGTGCCAAACTTTTCCCAAGAGTCCAACCCTAAAAATGACCTAGGAATTACATGATATAGACTAGCCCAACCCATTCCCTTGCCTCTAGGGGTCGATCTCATCATTCTAGGAGTTGTTTCAACCAATTCTCAACAAAGCACTAAAATCTAGGCAATCAAAACAACTTGCCTCGATAAGGTAGGAAACTGATTCATTCATTAAATTTTCACTTTTTAGTGAATGAATCCTCTAGAACAAGTAAATAAGTGCCCAAATTACATCATGTTTATCCAATTACATCAATTTAGACCAAAAATTACATCACAAAGCAAAACTAGTCAAACTGGCCAAATTTCTGAGCTGGAAGGTGAAAAATTGGGCAAAAAACCTCTGCGCGTCGCGCCAATTTCTCTGTGCATCGCGCCACTTTGAGACTGAGTTTGAGGCACTTCCTGAAGTCCAAATTGAGCCCAAGTGTGCTTGTTGGAAAGCCCTTCCTGTCTAATTTCCAACCCAAATGGAATTTCTGAATTTGGCACCCATTTTCCCCTCCAAAACCTCAATCTCCCAAGACTGCTTCCTGTGTGTGAAATTAGGGGCAGAAAGGTCATTTTTAGGGTGTTTTTTACCTCCTGAGGACTCAAAACTTGCCCAAACTTCTTGGCAATGCATCAGAAGTCATGATTTTTCATTAAAAATCCAAAAATATAAAAAAAATTGCATTTGGAGCCTCCTATCATAAGCGCGGGAGAAAAACCCTGTTTTTTGCACAAAAATTTGCAAAAATACAAAAAATGCCCCAACTTTCTTGAAATTTTGGCTGGAGCTTCTTCATTAAGTGTTATGCTGGGCTAAAGAGGCTTTGGCCAATATCTGAAGACGATCGAGCTCCCTTTGCCTCTTTTGCTTCTTTATTTCCTTCCTCAATTTTGCCTTCAAATTCCTGATTCGGGCCTTGCAGACCTTGTTTCGTGCCATGTAGTGGAAAGCCATGTGTCTCAGCAATGCATGGTCTTTGTTAGCCTTGTCCAATAGCCTCTCTAAGTGTATGTTAACTCTCTTGAGATTGGCCTCCTGATCCTCATTAATCTCTTGCTCCAATGACGTGAGCTCAATTCTTCTCCTTTGTGCAGCCTAGCGATTCTCGCGAATGTTTTGTAGCTCCATGATTGCTTGTTGATCCTCAAGCTGTTTGTTCCTCTGTTCCAAGTACTTCATGGTCCACTTATCTCTCTCCAAGTCAAGGGATAAGGCTTGGATCTCTGTTTGCTACTCCTGGATGATCTCCCTAAGCTTGGCACTTTGTGGGCCCGTATCTGTATCATCATCATGAATGAGAATGAAGTCAGTCTCTCTTTCACCTGAAGGCCCCTAATCCTGCATTGGGCTCTTGCCTTTGTCCTGTACCTATGATGCTGATGGAGGAAGCGAGGCCCCTTCCACCCCGATTGGAGATAACACTCACTTTGCCGCTGCAAACAAATGTCTGGTGCCTCTCTCATATGTGATGAATATCGGCACACTAGCGGTCTCATGGCGCTCATACTGATGAGAAGGTCCACCTTCATGCTTAACCTCTGATAATCCCCATGAAGCTCTGAAGAAGTCACGAGAGATGAAATCATCCCAAGTGATGCCCTATACTCCAAGCTGATGAACCACCAAAATCTTAATAAGAGCAAAATGACAGACAGGTTAAGTTGCTACTGATGGGTTTTGTGCAGCATAAAGGTGGTCATCCTCTCTATGTTCCGGCAAATGAAATACAGAATTTTCATCATCCGTACCCTAGTGAAATGCATGAGCAACCTGATGTGATAAGCATAGAGACGAGAGAACTATCCCTCACAGCTAAAATATTTCATGATCAACTTCATTAGTGGAGAATATTCATCTTTCAGATATCGGAATGGGAACACTCTCTTGAGCTACCTCAAGAAACTGGTTTTAATGTATGGTTCATAATGCTACCAGTCAATCTTCTGTTTCTTGTGCCATGGTTCACCAATGTTCGGTATACCGGTTGCTAATGAGACAGATTCTGGTGTAAGTGTGAAGGGGACACCAGCTAAGGTAGATTGATCTCCATGTAAGTGTAGCACGAATCGACGAGCTAGCTCATGATGAAATTGAACACTAGACACCTTTTGAAAAAACTCATAGCATGACTGATGCTGAAAACAAAACATGGCAAGAGGGCAGGCCTGCAATTCTATAAGGGTGGTTGGTTCTTCTCTAACATGTCTGCCACCTTTATGAGGCCTCCGAGGTGCCTGTTCTTCCAAGGGTGAGCCACTTTGGGTTTCCACTTCATAGTCCGATGAATGCTTAGATGCCATGACTGTTGTACAAAATACCTTGAAGAAAAGATGTTGTTGTATATGAACTGTGCTTGGACTTCTCTTTAATGATGTATGAAATTGTTGTGTTGTAATGCAATATAGTTGGATTCTGGCAAATCCACGCAAGGAATGAGCAACTTGGAGAAGTTTCAAGCAAATTTGGGTTGTGGACTGTATGCGCCGCGCCAAGAACCCAGTGTTCCGCGTGCTCCCAGTGTGCCGCGCCCGTTCAGAATAACACTGGACAATTTCGCCCAGTGCGCCACGCCACCTGTTATGTGCGTCGCGCCAGCTAGTTGCAAGCAATTTCACCCCAAAACACGCACTTGCTCACCCAATTCACTTTGAAATGCTTCTCTTTGATCTTGGCATGCAGAATGACATTGATCTTCATGGAAAAACCTTTGTAAAGACATTGATTTGATTTTTGGTTCTTCAAAACCCATTTTTGTAATGTTTTGAAATTGGCACTTTTTCACAATTAATACAACTCTGTCTTTTTGTTTCCCCCTTGTTTTTGGTTTCAATGATGAATTTCTTGGTAATTTTTTGCAGGGATAGTTGTCATGGGATTTGGCAAAGGAGACCAGGGCTGCGCCTGAAGAAATCAATAACTGAAAATTTTGGAAAATTATTACAAAAAATGAAATGTCAACTTGTCTTCAAAACAGAGTTTTGAAGAAAAGTCATAATCCATCCATATGACGATGAAAATATTTAAATGACAACTTTGAAAGAACCTCCCTCTAGCCTACTAACTTTATTGGACATTATGAAGACACATTTTGTGAAACCCCAGACCTAGTGACTGAAAATAACTCTTGCTGGTCAAAAGACATGAAAACTAGATTTTGATTAACAGACCTGAGCCAGCAGTGCAAAGCATGAGGGGGATGAATGAAAAAATCCCTTCCAACAGAGTTTATGGCATGCCCCTAGCAGAATGCAACTGAATGAAACGAGTGAGACACCTAAAAATGAAATGCAAAAAGAGTTTTGATCTCTGACGGAGGGATGACCAGACCGACTCTAACAGACTGTTTGCCCACTATTAGTTATCATGCAGCCCTTTCTCATAATCATCACCACACCTATACAACATAACTCAACCACCTTTCCGATTTATTTCCCTTGATGTGTCCTTGCCACGTGTTCAACTACTAGAACTTAACTTTTTGTTTTCCGACTGAGGGTGGCCAAGTTAACTAGCCACCATTAGCTTATAAAACCAAATTTTTTCATATTCCTACAATTTTTATCATATTCGTACTTAGGAGAGAGTGTGGATGAGGTATCATACCTGTGGATTCCTTTGCTTGGTTGATGCATTTTGGAGGGTGGATTTGCTGTGTTGTTTCTGGTTTGGGTACATCTTCTCTTTTACTCTTGTTTTGTTGGTTTTATTCTGCTGATAGTTTGTCTTCTTGTTGTGATGTGCAGGTGTTAGCCTCTTATATTGTTGTTGAGATTTGGATAGGTACCATAGTGCCTGCAGGTTTTTTGCTACTCTTCCTCTGTATGGGTGCTAAAAGAGGAGCCTAGAGACTGTTGTTATTATAATATAGGCTGCTATAGGGTTTCCTGTAGTACTACAGGAAATCCTGTAGTTGCCTCATTCTAAGTTTTTTTTGTTTTTCTTTTGCTTAGAGGAGGAATAGGTGTTGAATTAGGAGTTTAAGGGGTGGAAATGGGGTGATGGAGTGGTAGGTGAGGTAGGCTACTGATGGTATGGCCCTTTGAATTTTCTTTGTTTCCTCTTTTTTCTTTTCCTTTTATATATTTTTTATTTTCTAAGTGGATTTCTTAATGGACATAGAAGCTGACATGGTCATGAAATGGATTTGGTTGAGATGTGGTGAGGTCTATTGTTCCTTAATAAACCAATTTCCTAGTTGTAGGGAAATTGTGCTTAAGACATTAATAAACATTATTTACTGTCACTTATTGTTTATTATATTCCCAAATGAAGGACTTGGAAAACTTGGCCTTAGACTCTTAATAAATGTATGACCAAAACATCTCATAATTCCATTTGTTTCTAAATATAAATGATGAATGAGGAAAGTTCAAAAGGGAAGTCAAAGACAATATGCTGATCTTTCACAGGAACTATTATCTGTAACTTAGAGGAATTATGATCATGAGAAATAAATCATAGACAATATGTTGGTCTTTCACAGAAACTATTATCTATAACTTAGAAAGGAAGTGAGGACTTTAAGTATAGGAGCACTCTTTAAGGGATTTTACCCTGCAGCTTAATTACTACACTTAAAAGGAAGAAAACATTGCATGACACATGATAGTGAAACTTACAAATTATATGTAACAACTCCTAGAAACTTTTGGTTGTTTCATTAATCAATGATGTTATCAAAAATACAGTGGCCTGGTTCTCCAAAATTCCAACCCCTACTTAGTAAAAATTTTCCCCCTTTATACATTTCTGGAACAGTTATTGATTTCTAAAACTTATCTAACTATTTTCTAACTATATGAAGTAAACTACTACAAAATTTACAGAGGGTAAAACACCTCAAAGAACATGAAATAGCAAGAAGAAAACTGAATTTAGAAGAAGATGGTAAATGTTGGCTTGCTCTATTGATTTGCTTTCAATTTCCTCTGTAAACACTCTAATGATGCTTAACTCTTCTTAGTCGTAATGCAATGTGTTTAGTTTGTATAATATTGGGCTTACATGGCATTTTGATTGGCCAAAATGCCAAGAAACATATCAAATTGTCTTCTTCTTCAGCTTTGACTCTAATCCCTAATTTTCAACATTACATAGAAAAATTAACGTGACTTCTCATTAATTTGGAACTTAAAAAGAATAAATCCTGCTTCATAACCTGTCAAATCCGCCCATACAGCGTTATGTTAACTTTCATCGCAAATCGCAATCAACCATGATAATCCCTGTTATAATGAAAATATATGATAAAACAATACTTTCCGATTCTAATACAGGGTTTGCACAGTCCGGCTAGCGTTCGGCATGTCAAATATATATATAAAGTACTATGTGATAATCTCGGACCCGTCGGGCTTTAAAATTATAATAAACATTTGCTTCAGGTCCACCCTTCCTTATATAGTCCTTTATATAATATAACCTTATATAAAACAAAATATATTTAAATATCCAATAAAGTCTTCATAACCACGATATGATGGACGTGAGGGATTATAAAATATAACATACGAAATATCGGGTCCAGCCATATAAATCGCAATCGGCACTTATCCATGTACATGCATAAAGGTCGACCCGGCGGACTTTAAAATATGATATATATATATATATATATATATATATATATATATATATATATATATATATATATATATATATATATATATATATGTTCGGGTCCAGCTCTAATCGCATATCGCGATCGGCGGGGTCATATGCATATAATATAAATGTTTTATATTATTTCGGACCCGCCGATGTTATAAAATATGCCATATAAATTTTTGGGTTCGGAACCTAATCGCTAATCGCAATCGGCGCTTATCTGCAAAGCCAACCATCCATATTGCGGACTTGCCGAACTTTTAAACGCAGGATATAATATTTTGGGTCCAGCGTTAATGTTTTAAAACTTGTTTTCTTTTGTAAATCCGATCTTTTCCTTCATTTCCTTTGTATTTTGATTTCCGATATACTTGTATTATCTCTTTCCTTTTGCTTTTTTTTCCTTTTTTAAAAGTATTTTCAAAAAATGAAATTTATACACAATAAAAAATGCATGTTACAACATCTGGCTCCACCTGGGGATAGTTCTTTTGCCACAAAAGCACTAAGAACCGCAGATTAGTGCCTTCACCTCAGGCATGGAGTCATATATTACTTTGCATAAACTGAAATACTATGGCATTTTTACAATGACTTCACTCCGATATTCACAATGAAAGGATGCTTGTTCTTTAGAATTGGAAGTAGTGTTTTAAATATTTCCCATTAACAGGCAGCTGTAGAATCTCACCATCAAGATTTTCAAGGATGAAGGTATTATTGGATCTCACTTCAGAATTTCTAAAAGGACCATACCAGAGAGGATCAAATTTCCCATGTTAACCTTATCTTCTCTTCTGGTATCCCATCTCAATACTAAGTCTACAACTTTAAAATCGATTTCCTTGGCTTTCCTATCAAAAATATTTCTCATCTTGGATTGATACAAAATCAAGTTATCTCTTACCTTGTCTCTATTCTCGCTAAGCTCTACCGCTTTGTTCATTCTTCTTACCAAAGCATTTGGCTCTTCCTTCGCCTCCTGAATCATCGCAATCACTGGTTTCACAAGTTGGCTTGGAAACAGAGCCTGAGTTCCATATACTAATTCAAAAGGTGATTTCCTTGTAGATCTTCTTGTAGTTACTCTTGTAGCCCACAAGGCAAAGTTTAACTTAGAGTCCCAATCTCTTTGATTTTCTGCAATGGTTTTCTTAAGGATATTCATCAAAGTTTTGTTAGTAGACTCAGCTAATCCATTTCCCTGAGGATGGTAAGCTGTTGAATGAGACAAAATAACATTATACTTTTGACAAAAAGCGATGAACTTACTTGAGTTGAAGACTTGAGCGTTGTCTGTTATAATTTTAATGGGACATCCAAATCTGCTGAAAATATTTTCTTCCAGGAATTTCATCACTATCTGATCATTTGCTCTTTTAGTAGGAATTGCCTCTACCCATTTGGTGAAGTAATATGTTGCTATGAGAACCCACCTATGTTGTCTGCCTAAGGGTGGATTGATTTCTCCAACAAAGTCCAATCCCCATTGTCTAAATGGCTCCTCTATGAAGACTGGAATTAAAGGTAAAGGAGCTAATCTCTTCTTCCCAACAAAAAGCTGACACTTTTGACAACTTCTAACAAACTTATAGGTATCACCAAATAAGGTAGGCCAATAAAATCCAGCCTGAAGGATCTTATGTGCAGTTACTTTCCAACTGTAATGTCCCCCACAAAACCCCTCATGATAATCTTTAATTGTTTCAGTAAATTCATCTTCTGTTAAACATAGTAATAGAATTCCAACAGGATCCTTCCAGTACAATCTGCCTTCCACAATCACATATGGTTGTGCCTTAATCTTTAGTGCCCTATACTTTGTTCTGTCTAAGGATTGAGGACAACAATGAAAGCACAAATAATGAATTATATGTTTGTACCATTCTAAACATAAGAATTTATACATGATCTTCATTCTTGGATCTTGCTCCCTTTCATTTTCTTCAGCTGCTTTTTCATCTACAGGTGCCAATAAGTTAATTCCCAACACCTAAAAGTTTGATTCTATTAACATTTTTCCAGTCCTTGTCCTTTTAGCAACTTTGTGGGTTTTATGTCCAGATCATATTCTTGGATTTTGGCAATCCACTTTCCTCTCCTGCCTTCTACATCTCCCTGTAATAATACGTCTTTCACTGCAGCATTTGGCACATAAGCAATGATTTGGGACTGCAACACATAAGTTCTAAAATCTTTCAGCGCTTTTACCAAGGCATACACCTACTTCTCAAAAATATTATATTTCAGCTCAGAATCTCTAAGAATCTTACTGAAGAATGCAACTAGTTGCTCTCTCCATTCATCATTCTTCTGCAGTAAGACAACAATTATCGAACTTGATGAGGCAAATGAAAAAACTTGGAAAGGCTTCTGTTAATCAGGGCTGATTAAGACTGGAGTTGCATGTAATGCCTCTTTAATTCTGGAAAATTATTCTTTAGCTTCCTTGGTCCATCGCACTTCATTCTCCTTCTTCAGCATATTAGTGATTTCTTTCAGGATTTCTACATAATTGGATACAAATCTTCTCAGGAAATTTATCTTTCACAAAAAAAAATTGAATATCCTTTTTTACTCTTGGCAATGTTATTTTCTGCACAGCCTGTACTCTAGCTGGATCTATCTTCACTTCTTCTCTGGAAACAATGTGACCCAATAGTTTTCCTTCTTCTATAGCAAAAATGGATTTCTTGGGATTTAAAGAAAGTCCAAATCTTCTACATTTATCAAAAGTTCTTTTCAAATGATCTAAATGTTCTTCATCAGACTTAGAAAAAACAATAATTTCTTCCAAATATGTTACTACAAACTTATCTCCAACAAAAGCGATGTCCATAGCCCTTTGAAATGTAGCTCCTGCATTCATCAATCCAAAAGGCATTCTGGCATACATAAATGTTCCCCAGGGAGTTGTGAACATTGTTTTCTTCTGATCCTCCTTGTCCACAGCCACCTGGTTATAACCAGAAAATCCATCTAGCATTGACATTCTAAAAGATCATGTTACCTTTTGCAGCACATGATCCATTTTAGGCAAAGGATAATTATCTTTCAAAGAAGCTCTATTTAGATTTCTGAAGTCAACACACAACCTTATTTCTCCATTTTTCTTTCTCACAGGTACCAGATTAGCCACCCAATCAGAATATCTGAGTGGGACTATGATTTTAGCATCAAGCAACTTCTTGACCTCCTTTTCAATTGATGGTAGAAGCAAAGGATTTATCTGCCTAAGCTTCTATTTGTAGGGTTTAACCCCCTCCTTCAAAGGAATTTTATGATGAATAATATTTGCATCATAAGTTTTAAGATCTTCATAGGACCATGCAAAGACATCAACATTATTCTTGAAAATTTTAATATATCTTTCTTGAAAATTAGGTGGAACTCCAGCATATAATTTGACTAACCTAGGATTCTCCTAAGTTCCAATGTTGTGATCCTGAATATCTTCATCCTGTGAGATTTTCCCTAAGTCCATAGCCACATCATTGGAATTAAAAAACCTTTCAAGAGGAACAAGCCCCTTTGGTAGAAAATTGTCTTTTAATTGAAAATTCTTTTGATTTGTTATTGAATCTCTAAAACCACTAGCCCTGCAATTTCTGTTGTCTCTTCTTCATCCTGATCAATTTATGTACCCTGGAACTCTTCAACCATAGTTAAAAACTCCTTAATCTGCTGGTCATCTTCAAAAACTTGCCATTTCTTAACATTATCAGGAACAAAAGGTCTGTATCTCATTTCTACCTCATATCTTAATCTTGGATTAATAGGAGGCTTGAAAGTGCCAGCAGCCACAAACAATGAATCTGCCAATCTATTTTCATCCCTTGGAATGAATTGAATTTTAAAAGCTTCAAATAAATTTTCAATCAAATCCCGTACCTCATTTTCGTATGCCTGGAGTCTAGGATGCCTTGTTTGGCAGTGATCCTTTATCTACTTCATAATTAGCTCTGAATCTCCAAAAGCAGAAATTGACTTGACTCCCATCTGTTTGGTTGTTTTTAGTGCAATAATCAAGGACTCGTATTCAGCCAAGTTGTTAGTTGCCTCGAACTCTAATTTGAAATAAAAAGGAAACAAATTACCTCCACGTGCAATTAGAAAAAAACCAGCACATGTTCCTTCCTTGGAGTAAGCTTTGCCAAAGAAACATTTCCACACTTATTTCATTTGCAGCTTTGTAATTACATTTGCTGAAGCAAGCTGCTTCTTATTATCTTCAACCAGCTCTGCATTATCATGCAGTGTGAAACAAGCAAAATCATCCTTCTCCTGACTATACACAGGTGAGTTGCTTGCTCCATTTTTTGTAATTGTTTTTACAAACCTAGTTTCTTTGTACAATCTCCTCTCCTCCCCACCAAAAACTGGTATAACAGCATATGTAAAATCTAACTTCAAAACACCTCCCAATTTAGCCCCCCAAGACCTAGATAGAAGCATTCCAAATCTAGCAGGAATATCTGCTACTACAACATCCATGACCAAGCTTCTAGCTGGTACTTGGGCTAATGACACTGCCAGATCCTTAATAACCCCCAGACACTTGACCTTGTTTGAGTCAAAAGAATACAAATTTTTGTAAGGTTTGGTCACTTGTAAATTTAGTTGCTTCATCACAGATAAAGGCATAAGATTATGTGAAGCCCCCGAATCAAACATGCAATTATGTAAAAGGAAATCATGAACCAGTAGGGAAATATAAAAAGGAGGTATTGAAGAATCTACTTCCTCTACATGCGGGCCAAAAACCACTACTGGTTTATCTTCCTGCAGATTTACAGTATCACTCTCACTTTCTTTTAAATTAACAAACTCAGCAATCTCCTTTTGATAAGTAGGTGTTTTTGCCAATTCTATAAGGGGAACTTGTATTCTTACCTTTTCCAACTCCTTGGTAAGACTAAACAAGTGACTCTATTTAGCAGTCTTTTCATTCTCATCTTCACCTTTCTTTATGACTAGAATTATTTGAGGAATTGAAACAAGCTTCTCCAAATGAATTTTTCCAGTTTGATCCTGAGAAGACTCACCTCGAAGTATCTGTGTCTTGCTATTCATATTTTGCTGTTGTTTTCCTTTATCTACTTGTTTTGCAGACTGAGATTCTTGTGGAGTCACCTTTGATGAGGAAGTTGAAACTTGCTACTCACTTTTATTTTCCTGATTTCTGGATCTTTTCCTAGATCTCAGGTCATATTTCTTATGTAGTTCAGCCTGCATAAAATCAGAGAATTGTTTCCAATATTCATAAATTTCATTTCCATTATGAATAGCATCTGCTTCATCATACACGTACTCTTCTCCTTCAATGTCATCTTCATAAACTGCATATAATGTAGAAATTTGATCTTCAGATTGTTCTTCACCAAGATCTGCTTCTATGTATAATTGTTCTTGAATTTGATTTTGATCTTTTCTTTCCTTTTGCAAGATTTGCAAAGGTTGTCTTCTGAATTGGGGATTAAAGTTCTTATTAAACTGTGTTTGTCTCTGAGAATTCTTATTTTCTAACTCTAACCTATTTAATTTATCTGACATGGTCTTAATTATATTACACATATCCTCCAACAATTGACTTTGAGAGGACTCTATCTCTGCCTTTCCCTTGTCTTGGGAAAGCTATGTCTCTGGTGCTTTTTCTGCAGCCACCAAATTCACTTCTATCTCTAAAGCATATGTTTGGATTTGATCAAGGGTTGTAGCTCTCCTTTCCCTTGATGTAAATCTAAAATTTGATTCAAAAGCCCCTACAAAAGTTATTTTCGCACTAGCATGAGGAGGCTTAATCTCTACTGGGAGACTATTGTACAATTTGTTAAATCTTCTGACAAATTCAGCCATAGTTTCATCAGACTTCTTCTTTATGGCATTAAATTATGTTAATGAATATCTGTGGTCTCTTTTTTCTCCCCATCTTAGAATAAACACATGTTCCATCTCTTCCCAAGAAAGAATAGTATTATTGGGAAGTCCTTTGAACCATTTCCTTGCTTCTCCATCTAGAGACTGAACAAAAAGTCTTAAAACAACATCTAAATGTTCAAAATTTAGGCTTTCTGCAAAATTACAAAATACTACTACATGATTATCTGTTTTCTGTTCATCTTCTCCTGAAAAACGTGGAAAAGTTTTAAGGTAATCCTATGGCATTTGATTGTAGGGTTGTGGTAATTGAAGAGGTGCATACCTATTCACTAAGAATGCAGGTGCTCCCATGTTTACTGAACTTTGATTACCAATAGATGTGGAACTTGATTGAGAGGTAAATGGACTGTGCAAAGGAGGCAATGTGGTTATTGGTTGAGGTTGAATAATTACAGTGGGTAAATGAAAAGTAACATATTCAAAAGATTGTTCTTGACAGCTAGGTTCCAAAAATGAAGATGATGAAAAAGATGATTCTTTACCAAATGAATGTTCAAATGAATTGCTGCCTGATGCAGACAATGTAGGAATTAGTGTAATTGGAATCTTAGACATTTCAACCCTCTTAGAAAATAGTCGTTCAGGATCTGAAAGAGCTTGAACCTTCTTTTGTGAAGTGTCTGATCTTGTATGGGGCCTTCCTGAAGCCAAAATTATTGCTTTGATTCAAAACAGTCAAATATTTCCTCCTCATTGAACAACCAGAGGAAAATATTGAAACCCGGGGAAAAATATTCCTATCTTCTCTCCCCAGCAGCGGTGCCAATTAATGTTGTTCCTTAAGAAACCAATTTCCTGGCTGTAGGGAAATTGTGCTTAAGACATTAATAAAGATTATTTACTGTCACTTATTGTTTAATATATTCCCAAATGAAGGACTTGGAAAACTTCGCCTTAGACTCTTAATGCATGTATGACCAGAACATCTCATAATGCCATTTGTTGCTAAATATAAATGATGAATAAGGTAAGTTTGAAAGGGAAGATAAAGACAATATGTTGATCTTTCACAGGAACTATTATCTGTAAGTTAGAGGAATTATGATCATGAGAAATAAATCATAGACAATATGTTGGTCTTTCACAGAAACTACTACCTATAACTTAGAAAGGAAGTGAGGACTTTAAGTATAGGAGCACTCTTTAAGGGATTTTACCCTACAGCTTCATTACTACACTTAAAAAGAAGAAAACATTGCATGACACATGATAGTGAAACTTACAAATTATATATAACAACTCCTAGAAACTTCTAGTTGTTTCATTAATCAATGATGTTATTAGAAATACAGTGGCCTGGTTCTCCAAAATTCCAACCCCTACTTAGTAAAAAATTTCCCCCTTTATACATTTCTGTAACAGTTATTGATTTATAAAACTTATCTAACTGTTTTATAACTATATGAAGTAAACTACTACAGAATTTACAGAGGGTAAAACACCTCAAAGAACATGAAATAGCAAGAACAAAACTGAATTTAGAAGAAGATGGTAATTGTTGGCTTGCTTTGTTGATTTGCTGCCTAATTCCTCTGTAAACGCTCTAATGATGCTTAACTCTTCTTAGCCATAATGCAATGTGTTTAGTTTGTATAATCTTGGGCTTACATGGCATTCTGATTGGCCAAAATGCCAAGAAACATATCAGATTGTCTTCTTCTTCAGCTTCGGCTCTAATCCCTGATTTTCAACATTACATAGTGAAATTAACGTGACTTCTCATTAATCTGGAACTTAAAAAGAATAAATCCTGCTTCGTAACCTGTCAAATCTGCCCATACAGCATTATGTTAACTTTCATTGCAAATCGCAATCGCCATGATAATCCCTGTTATAATGAAAATGTATGATAAAACAATACTTTTCCACTTCCAATACAGGCTTTTCATAGTCCGGCCCGCGATCGGCATGTCAAATATATATATAAAGTATTATTTGATGATCTTGGACCCATCAGGCTTTAAAAATATAATAAGCATATGCTTCGGGTCCGCCCTTCCTTATATAATCCTTTATATAATAGAACCTTATATAAAACGAAATATATTTAAATATCCAATAAAATCTTCATAACCACGATATGACGGACGTGAGGGATTATAAAATATAACACATAAAATATCGGGTCCGACCATATAAGTCGCAATCGGCGCTTGTCCATATACATGCATAAAGGCAGACTCGACGAACTTTAAAATATGATATATATATCTATATATATATATGTTCAGGTCCGGCTCTAATCGCATATCGCAATTAGCGGGGTCATATGCATATAATATAAACGTTTAATATTATTTCAGACTCGCCGATGTTATAAAATATGCCATATAAACTTTTGGGTCCGGAACCCAATCGCTAATCGCAATCGGCGCTTATCTGCGGAGCCAACCATCCATATTGCGGACCTGCCGAACTTTTAAACGCAACATATAATATTTCGGGTCCAGTGTTAATGTTTTAACACTTGTTTTCTTTTGTAAATCTGATCTTTTCCTTCATTTCCTTTGTATTTTGATTTCCAATATACTTGTATTATCTCTTTCCTTTTGCTTTTTTTCCTTTTTTAAAAGTATTTTCAAAAAATGAAAGTTATACACAATAAAAAATGCATGTTACAACAAGGTCAATGGCCTCCTCCTTCAACCCAAAATAGGAATGCATTATGATTTCTCAATCGGGATTTCATTCCTGTAGATTTTCAAGACTTCCTATAGTACTACAGAAACTCCTCTAGAAGTCACATAATTGCCTAAAAATTGGATTTTTGATAGTTGGAGAAGAGTATGGATGAACGAGATATGGTGGTAATGGAAGATATGAAATGAATGAAGGAATAATGGGGTTTTGCATGGCTTGCTACCCTCTAAACTTGTTGTCCATTATTTTCTTGAAAACTGGCAAAACCCAAGAACTGTTATGAGTGGGCAGGTTTAAG
Source organism: Pinus tabuliformis (assembly GCA_031772625.1). Lineage (NCBI taxonomy): Eukaryota > Viridiplantae > Streptophyta > Pinopsida > Pinales > Pinaceae > Pinus > Pinus tabuliformis. The sequence continues at coordinate 198,992,707 of CM062815.1, read as the reverse complement.
GTCCCTGCCATTACATCTTTGTGTTTTTTTTCTCCTTTTTTTTTTTTGAAAGACAACTAGGTCGCCTTAAAGGACGTTTTCAACCTGGTTGCCTGGCCTAGGTGCCTCATGGGAGGTTTTCAGCCATGGGTCTTTTATTTTTTCTTTGACTCTTGGGCTACCTCAAGGAGGTTTTCAACCCAAAAGTGTTGCCTTAGGTGCCTCATGGAGGTTTTCACCTAGGTCTATTATGGTTTTTTTCTTTTTTCATTTTTTTCAAAAATTCAACAATCTTCAAGAATTTGGTGAGGTGGAAGTCGAGACTCCTTCAATCACCATTATTTCCTTACTGATACTATTGACGAAATCTTCCTTTGATAGAGGATTTTGTAGGCTTTCAATCTATACCCATTAACAAGCAAAGGGATACCTTCTTCATTAATAGTTCTTATCTGAATAGCCACATTGTCATGGCACTTTTGTATCACATTTGGGCCCAGCTATTTGGTCATCAACTTTCCTTAGAAATCCTTGAACATGGAGTCGTACAGTAGAGCCTAATCACCTTCTTGAAACAATTTGTCTTTGATACTTTTTTCATGCTAGAGCTTGTAGTATCTTGAAGGTTGTCCTTTTAGCTGCAAAGTAACCTCCACAAGGCCCATCATGATAGGCCATAAGGATGTCAAAAACTTCCTCCTCCCTGACACATCTTCTTAGAATTTAATATGGGCCTCCCCAATCAAAGTGAATGAGTCGATTTTCCTTATAATTCTTCTCTTTTCCTTAGAGGACGGATTTGGAGGGAACTGTGCAGCTACTAAGTAGTTCGCTATGTCAGCAAACCATGATGAGAGAACTAAAATAGTGCATAAATGCTCATCTGGAAACTGGTCATCAACCATTCCTTCCTCACCTATAGGCAAAGACAATCTAGACAAAAAATTTGCAACTACATTTTCTCTAATAGGCTTATTAATGATAGTTAGATCAAACTGTTGTAACAAAAGAAACCATCTAATAATTCAAGCATTCACATTAGGTTTTTTCATCAAATATTTAATAGCAACATGGTCAATATGTACAAAGGTATGGTAACCAGTGATGTAATGTCTAAATTTCTCAAGGAATGGACAACAGCTCGGAGCTCTTTTTCAGTCACGGTGTAGTTCAATTCAACCTTCGAAAGATTTTTGTTGATGAAGTAAATGGCATAAGGTAGCTTGTCATCTATCTAGCCCAGAGCTGCTCCTATAGCTTTGTCAGAGGCATCAACATGGATGTGGAAAGACAGAGCCAATTTGGGCCTTGGAGTATAGGTGCAGTAGTCAACTTATCCTTTAGGGTTACTAGGGCCTCTTGGCAGCTTTCTGACCATAAAAAATCGAAATCCTTGGCCAATAGTCCAAACAAAGGTGAGGCAACCTTGTTGAAGTCTTTTATGAGTCTCCTATAGTATCCAGTGAAACCTAAGAAGCTTCTGACATCCCTCTGCTTCTAAGGAGTAGGGACCCTCTTTATGATAGCTATCTTATTTGGGTCCACTTGCAGTCCTTCCTGGGATATTGAGTGACCTAGAACAGTCCCTACAGTCATCAAGAACTCACACTTCTCAAGACTAAGGGATAAGTTCATTTCAATGCATTTGTTTAATATTTTTCCCAAGTGATAGAGAGCTTCCAGGAAATCACACCCATAGGGGGTGAAATCGTCCATATAAATTTCCACAAAGTCATGGACTAGCTCTGCAAAGATGCTCAAGACTGCCCTCTGAAAAGTGGCAGGGGCATTGCATAACCCAAAAGGAAGGATCCTATAAGCACAGGTACCCCAAGGACAGGTGAAGGTAGTTTTATCTTGGTCCTCTGGGCTAATCTGGGTCTGATTGTAACCACTGAATCCATCCAGGAAAGAGAAGAACTTCTTTCCTGCCAGACCATCCAATACTTGGTCAATGAAAGGTAGAGGGAAATGGCCTTTTTGTGGCTTTTTTTAGCTCTTTGTAGTCCACATAGATCCTCCACTTCCCATGTTTCTTTGGAACCGGAACGAGAGGAGATATCCACTCATTATCTGATATGGGGTAAATGAACCCTGCATCCAAAGACTTTTCCAGTTCTTCTTTGACTATATCCTTGAGGGCTAGGTTCATTCTTCTCTAGGGTTGGTTCACTAACTTGCAGCCCTCCTTGATGTAAATGCAATGAGTACACACCAAAGGGTGCACTCCATTCATTTCCTTGTAACTCCAGGCAAAGGCATCCAAATGCTTACTTAGCATGTCACATAACTCCTCTTTCTGATGTGCAGAGAGAGAGGGGTTGATTTTCAATGTTCTTTCTAGACCAAATTCTATCATCTTGACATGAGTATGACTTAAGTCAACTAGGCACAAATGATTCCAAGGGTTATCTTCAGTTTTCTTCACTAACTCCTCAAGGGACATGGTGTTGGGGGGTTGATTCTGGAGGATTTTCTCAATCAGGTTGTCTTCATCAGGTTGCCCCTCTCCTATAATAAAATTTAGGGTACATATTAGGGAAGAGTAGACTTCATCTTCCTCCTCCTCTTCTAACCATAAAGGTAATTCATGCTCCAGAGATGGTTGGGCAGGAGGGTACAAGACCAATTGTTTGGATAAATGCCCATTTTTAATGGTCATATTCCCAGCCCTATAGCTTATGTAAGCATCAACAGTGGCTAACCATGGCCTTCTAAGGATGAGAGGATAAACATTGAACTTGTTCTTATGTTGGAGAACTAAGAAGTCATCAGAGTATTCCCAAGAATCAATGGAGACCATCACATCCTCAACAACTCCCTCAAGAGCTACTGTGGACCTGTCTGCAAGTTGCAAGATTGTTGTGGTATTTCTTAATGATCCTTGGAGATTCGGTTTAAGAATAGTCTCCTTAGTCATCACATTGATGGAAAATCCAAGATCGATCAAGGTATGGGGGGACAATGATGCCATCGATGTGCACATCTACCACAGGACTTCCAAGATCTAGATACTTTGGGAAAATCACCCGCCCCAACATTAAGTCGAACAGTTGTCTAATGACATTAATGGTAGGGTTGTCTTCCTTTCACCTCCCAGGATGTTTGAAACATTTCTCCTTGCTTAACTTGTTGTATATGGGGACATCCTTGATATCTTGGAGGAGCGGGATTTTAACACAGGTTTTTCAATTCACCCAAAAGTTCAGTCTCTTCAATAGACATGTTGTGCCTGTCTATTTTTCAGGTTCGGATTTGGTTGAGTAGGCATCTAAGGTTGCTTAGGTGGAGAAGGGTGCAAGAGTTGTGGTTGAGATGTAGGTGGAGGTATTAAGACTGGAGATTAGTTGTATTAGGGCCTCCACCCCCGGGATGGAGCATTCCACTAAGGTTATGGAGGAGCATATGGATGAAATGTGGTGTTGGCAGGTTGGGAAAGGTATTGAGGTGCAAAACACCAAGGATAAGGTATAGATCATGAATGATGAGTAGGAGGTCACCAAGGGGGAATGGTTTCATTCTGGTTAGGGTTGTAATATGAATAGGATGCCCCTTGCATGCCTTGCTGGTATGGTCGAGGTCCTTGAGGCCTCCTTTGGTTGATATAGTAGAGTTGTTTAGTCACCCCTTCAGTTCCTTGATACACAGCTTTTAATCCAGGCAGAGAAGAGCATTGTCTATGGAGTGGTTCTCGTCACAGACCGAGCATATTTCTAAAATATTCAATGGACATTCATTCCTAGGGTGCCTTCTAGTGCATCTAGGGTAGAAGACAGCTAAGGCTCTGTATGCTTCCTCCTATTTCCTCTTGATCTACATGGTGTCCATTTGTAGAGCAAAGGTATGCAGCATTTCACTCTTGAAGTCTTCCAACATGTTCTCGATTTCACTTTTTATTGATGTGTTGGAGGAGGATGAACTATCCAAAGCTTGACTAGCCATACCCTTCTTTCTAGTTTCCCTAGAATGATTTTTGAAAATTTTCTTGACATCCTCATAGGGTAACTGATAGATGTCCCCTCCTGACAACAGGTTTAGGGTTTCTAGGAGATCTTCCCTGATCCCTCTAAGAAGGACTAGCTTAAGTGATTCAGGATCAAGGGTGCACCTGGCCCTTTTGTAGCTGAGTTGGAACCTTTCCTCATAATCTTCCAAAGATTCATCATGTCCCAAGGTCATTCTAAAAATTTCCTCTTTGGTATCTTTGGACCTGCAATAGTCCCTATACTTATTGTTGAAGGCTTGTTGCATCTGAGCCCAGGTGGTGATGTTGTCCCCAGGTAAACCCATGAACCAGCGCAAGGCTGCATCTTTGAGGGTGGATGGGAACAATTTCAACTTCTGGTCATCAGAGGTGTAATCATAAGTTCTGCATATGACAACAAATTCGAACAAAAAGTTATCTGATTCCTCTGAGGTTAGGCCAGAAGTGAGGAAGGGCAGAGGGGCTTATGTTTTTCATCCTAGAATCTCCATTAGTTTCTCTGATGGGAAAAGCACCCTCAACTCTATTCTCAGCTCCTTCTCTGTCTCCAATCCCATTTCTATTTTCAGCCATGGTGTAGGTTGGTGGAATGGTCTCTTCTTCTTCCCCAATAGGCTCTTCAAAGATCTTTGGTTGTTCACCTAATGGGTCCTCTAGCTCACAGCCACTAAAGAAGAGGGAAGGTTGGTTGTTTGATGCAGTGGGGATATTTGGCAAAAATTTCCCTAAGTTGTCTCTACTCCTACGAGGCATGAAAGGAGTTTGTTTTTTTCAAGTTTTTTTTAGAATTACTTGCAGAATGGAAAGAAAGAAAAGATTGCAACTATTTGCTGAATGGAACTATTTTCAGAATTAGAAAGAAATAAAAGATTACATATATTTGTTAAAGGGAACAATTTGTAGAATTAGAAAGAAAGAAAATATTGCATCTATTTGCGAAATGGAACTATTTGCAAAATTAGAAAGAAAGAAAGAAAGTAGAAATCACATCTACTTAGACACCTCCCTTGCAACGGCGCCAAAAGGTGATGAGCACCAGTATTGCAACAAGAATGTTCCAACTCCTGGGGTTTACCAAATTTACTTCATCAACCTGGGGTTCATACAAACTTGGAGGTGACAATGTTGTATACACAGTAGACGCAATGGCTACTCATGTCACTTTTCAACTAGGCAATGAACCACTAGGGTTTTTCAAACTAGTATTCTATTGACTATCAAGAGTCTGACTACCAAATGGAAAAGGGAAACTATCCTTAATTCAAAAATATAATGTTGCCTACTCTAGGAAATGAAAGTGTTGAATTGGAAGGTGCTATAAAGTGACATGAAATCATCTAGCTAACATCTACACATTTTGATTGGAAAAGAAACCTAACTTGACCTTGTTTGTAACATTTAGTGACTTGGACAAACTGAGCATGGAATTTGATCTAAGAATTATTATGATTGCTACATGCATGTGCTAACTTAGAAAAAACAAAACAAAACAAAAAAAAAAAAAAAAAAAAACTTTTTTGATGTTTAGGTTTATGAATGCAAATGTTAATTTCCAACTTGTCCTTTGGCAGGGGAGACGGGTATGGAGCAAAAGTTCTGGACTATTTCAAGGGTATGGAAGCTAAGTAGAGGCCTAACCTAAGCTCAGATGACCATTTCTTCTCAATTCGGCTTAAAACATGCTGCTATAGGGTTTCTTGTAGTATTATGGGATGTCCTAGTTCTACTACAGGATGCCCTGTTTTACCACAGGAAACAGGCCGAAAGCTTATAAGGAGGTAGGAAAGGTGGAATGGAGTGTGGAAAAGGTGGTTGATGGGGAAATAAGTCATAGAGGAGGTGCACACTTCCCGAGGCTCATTCAAATGCTTCAAGATGGTTGGCTTTTCTCAAGGAAATGACCACTTTTCTTACAAAACAAGAATTCGGACTAGGGTTGGGTGGACCTTGGAAGCATAGATGGAGAAGACTTGGATGAAGTAAATGAGATGAGGTCTCCCGACAGATTAGAAGCTCCTGCAACCACATACACTCTTTTCTTCATTTATGCACAAATTCATTTATACATAGAAAATATGAGTTGAATGGGGGAAAACATAGTTATTAATAGTTAATGGCTAATTTTATGAATGGAAATGCTTCTAAACCATAGAAAACTCAAGATATCAAAATAAAAATTGCAAATACTTCTAAGAAAATTAGAGACATTGATCTATTCAACAAGAAACCCTAGATGATGTAGTAATCAAACAAGAAATCTGTTTTTTGGGCTGTGTGGATGGAACCCTCAAATCATGATCCCATAAAGGAGATGAAGTGAAAGCCACTATCACAGGCTTTTCTAAATTGTTTACTTTTACTATGATACCATTGATCTATCTATCCACAAATGGAAGCAAACCAATTAGTCATCCAAATACTTGTAGATAACAAAACCAAAATTACTTCAACAACTAACTATGAATGTAATCTAAGCATACATATATAGAAAGAGGAACCTTTGCTGCTAGGGTTGGGCCCTAACCCAAGAGCTTCAACCCTCTAAATCAACTCAATGTTGGATGAAGGGAATACTTCTCATTTTCATTAAAATATCAAAAATACCTACGAGTTATCAGTCACAATGTCTTAGCTCGAAAATGCCTCTTGGCTACAACAAAAAAGGTCAAATCCTAATCAGGATCTAGGCCTTCTTATTTATACAACTAAAGCTACCAACAACTTCCTTAAATTTAGGGAGGCTTGGCTCCCAACTCGAGATCAACTGATCTTCAACTATCACTGGTTTGGCTGCCAATGACCTCAGTGGCTTGGCTGCTTGTAACTCCGAGCTGATGATATATGGTGGAGGAATATTCGAGTGAGTGAGGAGTTAATGAGGGAGATCCAATCTCCTGAATTCCCTCTTGCTTGTCTACTTCGAGTTCCTACACTTTAATTAGCCTAAATTGCTCCAAATCCTACAATTAATGCACATTAGGCCACAAGACATAACATCCCATATTTACCCTTCTCACTAAGAAAAATATAACAAAGCATGTAAAGAAATGCAAGAAAAATTTATTTTAATAAGCTGGAGAGTGGCATTAAGGTCCATATATTTTACCCATTGATGACCCTCATCAGGGAGCTAGTGAGTATGCAAGGGATTTGCATTGGTCGCTTGACTAACAACATCACTGAGTATAGTGCAGTGGTTGAGATACTTTTTGATGCTATTTCACATGGCATCTGATGTATAGTCATTAGGCTTGACTCATAGCTCATAGTACTACAACTCACAAACACATATTCAATGAGAAATCCCACCATCCTTTTCATGGTTTTGAGAGTGCATCTTCTGGAAAGAAATTTTGATTTCATACATATTTCTAGAAATATGAACACATTAGTAGATGCCCTAGCTAATTTTTTTTTAGATCTACATTTCCAAAGAATGTATATAACTTTCAATTCACATCACATAATATTGAAAGCAGAATAGGAACTAGGAAACATTGAATATATTAAGTCTGGTTTTACAAAATGTGTGCCCTGAGACACATATGACTACATCATCCATATAAAATCTACATGCAAAACATCTATGTAGACAAATCAGTGGTGCTCATGATAAAACAACACTACACGAGCTATCTTGCGCAGTATTCGACCAATAAAACTAGGCACTTTGATTGTGTGTCGCTAAAGTCACAATGGAAGGTGATCGACCATAGTCTCATCAATCCCATGTGTCAGTCCTTCCATGTGGTGCTCCACCTCTAATATGATCTCTTCTACATCTGGATCTTGTAGCGCATCTCGTCCTACCGTAGTGACCTGCACCCACTAGTCAAACAGGTCCAACGTCTGCATGAAAATATCAAACAGTTTAATCTCGGGAACATCATAAAAAAAAACATAAAAGTTTCAAAAACTTAATGGTCGATGTATCTTACCTAAATCATCACATTGCTCACACTCATGCAACTCAAGCTTGGGATCATCAAATTTGTCCCAAAGAAGGTTGGTGAAAAGTTGATCGTTGATGGACCTACATGTCGACTCAAATGGTATATCCACCTCCTCATCCATGGGGTCCTCAAGTCGATGGGCTCAATTATAATCTGCTGAGGTTGCAATAGTGGAACCCACTCTAGAGCAAAAGAGACTAAGATCGCTGCATAGTCAAAGTTCTTCAACTTCCCCTCCTTTGATTTAGTAAGGTGTTCCTTCAAATTTACCAAGACACCCTCACTCCAGTTGAATATTTTTGGCTCTATACATTCTATCCCATACTTCATGTAATATTTTTTTGCTACATGTAGTGTCTAGTTGCCTTCTAATCTTGCAATAATGAATAAGATCATTCTCAAAGGTAATTAGGCTACATCTTTTATGTTGATCTTCCCATCTCTAGTGGGAAGATCTCGAGGTCTGCAACAGGTAGTGATATAGTCTTTCACCGTCTCGCCGCCACTTCTTCCACCTAGAAGACAGACGAGGGCAACTCGCTTTGACAATCCTATCAGAAAGTAAATATCCTCTACCTGTATCTCAAGAAGGTTCTCCCCAAACTTGAATGCTTGTGCCTGAATGTCCCATGAACGGACAAGGTATTTTAACAACTCCATTTGTTGCCTCATACTAGGAAGCCAAAATAATTTCAATAACCCACAATTTTTGAGTGCCTGGATGGTAGCAGGGTCGTTTTTCACATTCAAATATTGTTCCTCATGTTCTCTTTCTCACCATATGAATGCCATTTTGTGTTAATGGGTACCTGAAACATCAACAAGGGATCCATTAGGCTCTTTCCCATGCAAAAAACTTGACAAAATTTGAGGCAAAACTAAGAAAAAACTTAGGAAAATGCACCCAACGCACCCCAGCAGTGTCTACCAAAGTGTTGCACCTCTACCTGTAGTGTTTCCCTACCTAGGTGCAACACATTTTTCGACATTGGGGGGGGTGTTGGTCCTATGGCATTTTTTTATGAACCCCATGGGCCTCAAAACCTTAAAAATATTGTATGAAATCACAAAAATGGACCACGAAAAGATAGAGAAAGGTCTCAGTTCCTACCTAGAAGCGACAACACTTGAAATGGTTCCCTAGATTGGTCGCAATCAACTATAAAAGATCGAGGGAAAAAGGCTCCAAATACTCACTGTTGAAGGTAAAATGTGAAATGGTAAAAATTACAAGTCATTTTGAATATTTATGGTCATTTCTCATTATTTTATTCATTTTTAGTGTTTTTACCTAAATATTCTTCGTTTTTAGTATGAAATGGGTATGTTTAATCCTTCTTGTGGTGTTTTGAGCAGGTTGATAGTTGTTAGCAGGTTTTCATTATATTTTGAACAGGTTATTTTGACCACAAAGTATAATTTAGCCTTCTGAGTAGCCAGCATTCTGATCGTTTTCGTTCTTTATGTCAAAGGTACACTTTCAAGTCCCTTTAATTAATCTTAAATGAGTTCCTAGCAATAACTCCCGCTTCATGAAGTTCGTGGTATAGGGAAACCAGGCAGGTATAGTGAAGTGATTCAGGTGGGTAACTTGTTTGGAAAGCAAGGGGCGGGGGGTTCTTCATAGTGGCCTCCCTCAAAGGGTCTTCCTGACTGAATGGGTTCTAAGTAAGGTTGGGTAAGTTCTATCTCTAGTTGAGTAAGGTGGGAGGAACGACCAAAGAATAGATAAGCCAGAGATTCAAACTTTGAAATTGACCAAAGGCACGGAGTGCTTTTGAACCAACCTTATTCTCCTGACTAGACCGTGCCTTCTGAAACCGGAATCATTTTATGGAGTCACTTTTCATTACGTACCTCACCTTTTGATGGGTTTATTCATCAAAATATTGCTAAATGATTCGTTCGTAACCCTACCTGCATCAAAATATTGCTAAATGTATGGTGTGATTGTATACGTAATATAAGGTAAGTTCGAGGGGGGGACTGCTGACCAATATGAACAATTCTGTGGGTCTGACCGATGTGCTTAGTTGCCCTAGGTATTTCGGCATTCCATGGAACCTGCCCTAAACTTTTGACAAACTAAAAAGCTTGAGTGCTCACTCGATACAACTGTGTAACTAAAGAGGAGAGATAGAGAAACTCCTGGCTCTTACCCCTTCTAATGAGCACTAGTCTAACTCGTTCGAAATCGGTAACTCGAGCAAGCAAGCAACACTCTCTTTTTCGAGCTCTTTAAACCTATGAAAAAGGAACCTCCCTAGATTTCTCTTTCAACTCTTTTCAAACTCCCAAAATATGAAAAGATTATCGAGCACTTGTCTTTTCGAACTCGTAAAAGTAAATGAAAAGATGTCTACTCAGTATAAGTTTAACCCTTTTCTGAACTGAGATAGACTGGCTACGAAAAAGGAATATCTTAGTCGAACATGGCTAAGAGGTTCTCTTGGGTATTGTTTTCTACCTTTTCAGACCTAGGGGACTACCTACGAAAAGGGACATCTGGAGCTTTCTTTTTCGCCCCTTTTTCAAACTCTCTAAACATGAAAAAGATGTCGAGCTTTACCTTCATTACATCAAATGGTGATGGACTTGTCGAACATGATGAGGATGAACCACTCCTTCTCAAGGTTCATTAAATATACTCGTAGGGATTCATCTGAAGGATGAAATTACAAATCAAGCATATGTTATCCTCCTCAAGATTGTTAAAAAATAAAGAGATACTAACCAGTATGGTTGGGGAAATTGGGAAAACAAGGGATTCCATTTCGCTAATGGTAGCGAGTCACTCTTGAACACGACACTCTTCCACTTCATCTTCGTGGCTATTGGGTTGGGTAATCTACTTGCCTTATCATACCGTTTTTAGAGCCTCCATCTCGATTTTGGGTCAATGCTGCCAACTCCATTCAGTGTCTTCGGTGCGTTCAAGAGAAGTCATTCAATTTATCTCCACTACAATACTCTTATGCCTTCATTTCATGTTTGCCTTTCCTGGTCCAGCTCCATATTAGCATCGTTCTGATCGTTATGTCTCAATCATGATACATTTTTCGTGTCATTATGGGGGATACATCAAGGCCCTCCTGTGACGGGTTGCTTCCTGTCGACATCAATACATCATCCAAGAAGTTGACTTAGAAACACCCCTTGGTACCTTGGTGCTTGCATACATTAATGGAAAGTTTCCTCACTCTTGGCGACAAGTTTACATCAAATGCCTTTGACCAAAATATTATGTGTGGTGTTCAACTCAACTCATTTATTTACACCATACGGATTGTACTATAGTACCTTAAGAGCCCTTAACATCATCAGTGGTTTCTCTCACATTTGTTAAAGGCTCACATCATTGGAAAGTAATCAGGTGGTGTCTACCATGTTCGACTCCAACTCATTGGTTCACATGGTTAGACCCGTACATTGTTAGGTTATGTGAAAAATATAGAAGACTCTGGATCTAGTTTCATCCATACGGACTGCGATTTCAGGATTATACAATTCTCACAATGTACGATGGTTGTGATCATATTGACAGTCATCCAGTCATGGGTCAACCAATTGCATCTATGGAAGCGTATTTTGATCATTATACATGTTATGTTAGCTTATGAGTTAAGTATGGGTATGCCTCCCTCAGGAAAAAAAAATATTTCATGTTGTAAATGTATTGTAACTGGGGAAGCTCACTGATTGTCCTTGATCCCTACTTGTCACATGATAAAGCACTTCAGTCATTAGTCATCATCTCTCACTTTGTGCTTTAGGAAGCATTCTATTATAGGCCATTTTGTCACATCTGATCAGTGAGCCTCCTAATGGGATCAATCAACATCATATCCCCCTTGTCACCATCTTGCACAAAGCCCTAAGCATGTACCTTTCATTTCCCATAGTTTGAGACCTAAAATGCTTCATCTGAGCAAATTTGAGGACCAACGTTCCTTGTAAGCCTACTGGGGTGCGTTCACTAGCAGGTTGCTCCATTATGGCCTGCATTGGCCACCAGTAGGTTGCTCCCCTTTGCACTTGTGTTGGTTCTAGAAATATGGGAGAATGATGAGGATTCTGAAAGCTTCACCTTCTAGGAGTTTCTAGAACTTGTTACAACTACTTACCTTGGATAAAACATTTGAATCCCATCCATCCCTACATTGGAGTTTTCACCACTTATCCTTTGGTCCTATCGCTCCCTCAAAGGTTGATCTCTTACCCTAGATTGGTAATTGGATAAGAACTCCCAACTTACCATTCTTCTTTATATATCCCCAGCTTTCTATGTGGTTGGGGGTTGGCTTTTGGAGAGTGATTATGCCCTTATGTTGTTGTAGTGAGTGGTCATCATTCCATGCATTTAGGGTGATTGGAGGTGCATATTGTGACAAGGAAAGAACAAGTCAACAACTTGGAGGAGCTCTTCTACAAGATCAACTACTACTTATGGTTGTAATCTCCTTCCATTTATAGTAATGCAAAGAATTCATTGTTTTCATATATGTGATGTTGTGTCACTTATTTCGATACTATGTTGATCTATTGAATGAAGTACTTAGATGATATTACATAGATCTCATATTTTCTTGGCTTGTGTTATCTGACTACGCAAGTTCTAATTTTGGCAATCAGAGTTGGAATTGCAGCTTCCAAGCTGAAGAAGGAGCACAGCATACAAAGGATTCTAGTTAAGCCTCACTCCATTGTCTATTTGCTTTAAGGAAAAACATTATGTTCCTTATCTCTATGTTGTTCTAGGTTAGCTACCAACCTAGGGGAGATACTTTTTTCCGCAATCGTAAATCTTGTATAAAACCATGCATTTAACCAACACATAACCAAAATAGAAACCATGAAAAATCAGCCATATGATCACTTAATAACTGGTACATGTGCTCATAAATCGTAATGAGTAAAATAGTTGTATTAACATATGTAAAATCCAACCAAGTCAGGGAATTCCATGTACCACCCGACCATAGATTGGGTTGAAACAAATCTTTCTTTCAGCCAATCACCCTTGTGCCTTATTACAAGCATGATTGTGGGATCTCATGGGATAAACCAAGACATAACCAAACAGGGAATCTAGAGGTTAAACCACCTCTACGCTCAAGCTATCATGATGTCACTTAAATCGGTCTCGAGATCACAAAACCAAAACTCGTTTGGATGCCTCATAATTCCTTCACCATACCCAAAGGAATTTTCCTGTGTCCACCCACCTATTGAGGGATTCTCGGTGAAAACCCATCTCCACCCCCAACCCTTGGGATTTTTCTAAGACCACCTCACCCAATCCAAAATCTTTCAGCAAACCAAGGCTGAACTAAGAATGAATCCCATCACGCCATGGCTATCTAGGAAATGGCAAGGGAATGTTGAAACCACTGTCAAACCAGGAAAAACCCATGCTAATGATAAAAAATGAACCAAATAACCAAATTCATGTACCATGCATTCACAGTGCAACAAGGAAATCACAAAATCTTCCTACTGAAGTGTTTGATCCAACCTTCTCCTTGCTTTCCTTTGTTTTCCTTTGCTTGTCCTTTTCCTTCCCTTCCTTGATTGCTTGTCTTTCTCCAATTCCAAGTGAATGATAAAGTGATCCAAGAAAGCTCTAAGTGTGCTAGAGTGTATAAGAGTGTAAGGAGAGAACCAAGACTAAACATACAAAAGTTGTGAATTGTTTCTTTTATGCCTTTAATATCCTTTATTACATGAAACTTTAACCCCAAGTTGTTACAGAGTGGGGAGTGAAATAGTATATTACAATTTTACACTATTTAATACATTCAATCATAGAAAAATGCATTCATCATTGGACACAAGATATAAATGGAAACCCATCTGGGAGAAAAAAACAAAACTTCTTTTAATTATTTGATTAAAGGAGGCACCAACCTACATGATACACCAATCCCTTCAAATTTGTAAGCGCCAACTTGCAGGAGACACTAATCCCCTCATATTTGCAAGCACCAACTTGCAGGAGACACCTATCCTCTTATATTTACAAGCACCAACATGCAGGAGAAGCCAATACCCTTAGATTTCCAAGCACCAACTTGCAGGAGACACTAATACCATTAAATTTCCAAGCACCAACTTGCAAGAGACACCAATACCCTCAAATTTGCAAGCAACAACTTGCAAGAGACACCAATCCCCTCAAATTTGCAAGCAACAACTTGCAAGAGACACCAATCCCCTCATATTTGCAAGCACCAACTTGAGAGAGACACCAATCCCTTCATATTTGCAAGCACCAATTTGTAGGAGACATTAAATCACCTTTGAATCTTATAATATAATATATTTTACCTCCTTGATCCCTATTTCATCACATTTTCAAACCAAATCTAGTGGCACTTTTTTCTTGCACAAACAACAATTTCTAATTCAAATTTGCTTCATTGTTTTTCTCCTCAACAGAAATCACTCTCCCTAGTTCACCTACAGTCATTTAATATACTACACATCGTTCTAGTATTCTTGGCACCCTCTTCACTATCTCAAATCTCAAATAGTTATCTTTTTCTTACACTATGTTCATGTATGTGCTTTCTCAAATCTACTAATACACTATATTTATGCTCTATGTCCCTTCTCTTACTGGATCGAATCTCCAACAATTCTCCTCTACTCTTACACAGTTTTCACACACACTTCACATATGTGATCTCCACATGCTCAAGATATCCTTATGCATGTGCTCACATCACTCACGCTCTCTGATGGTGTATGTGCTTTCTCTAATTCTCTAATCACCTCACTATCCTTTAAATATTTATTTATTTGTATTTTGGTGCATGCTCTTGATTCTCCATTTGTATCTTTCTCTATGTCTTTTCCTACTTGGGCACTTTATCCCTTAATACTACGAGATCATTCCTTGTGACCGAGTCCTTGCCATAACCTTAATTGTTGGAACTGTGACCTTTCTTACACCAAATTTCTTTACTTGTCTCTCATCTCGATACCTTGGTACTTGTCAATTAAGGGGCTCTTCACATTACCCATGCTAGATCTCTTTTGGATGACAACTTCCCCATCACACTCGGACCACTCACATCATATAGCTCTTATTACATGTATATTTCAACATCCTAATACTTTAATAGCCCAATAAGAGCCCCATTAGGGGTGGTTCTTAAGAGTGACTATTTTTGGTGCAGGGCCTTGTTCATCAGTTATCTTGGCCAAACCAAAATACATAAGAAACCTTCACCAAAACACTACCCTAGCCCAAATCTTAAGACCTCATATACTACCATGCCAATACATTGTGGAAAAATCAATATTTGTCACGTTGTCCTGTTGCTAAGTCGTTTATGCCCTGTTATACCTTCCACATCACACCAAATACCAACCTTGACTTTCATACATAAAACTACACTCTAGTGCTTGTAAACAAAACTTCAACTAATAATGATCCTAGCCATCTGCAACTGATGGTTAATTTCCATTAATTTAGGTCTTCGCACCTTGAATCGATCTCCTACCATTCCACTTAACCACTACAGTGTGTCGATAGCTCGCAGCATAATATGGGACCCAGAGTGTGCACATCATTTTCCATGTCATTTGTCATATTATCTATTGGAGCCAATTTGAGAATGCCACGTGTCTAGGTGTTGACTTACACTCACCACATATCACTTGTCAGAGGTCTAGTTGACTAGCCAAAAATCCAATTTCTTCCTACCATGTGTCACACGCTAATGTTTCCATGTTAGTGGTTCCAACATCTGGTACTCCATGTCATCACCACCACCTATACTGCTACATCACCTTGGGATATTGGATATCATGATGTTTCGGTGAAAATGTTTATTCTCTATGGTTTGATAGGCTCTTAGCCCTTCAGAGCTATTTTTTGGCTCTCTATTACTAGGATTAATGTCCAGATATTGGCCTTCTCAGCCTTCTTGGTCTTTTCAGCCTTCTTGGCTTTCTTAACCTTCTCGTCCTTCTTAAATTAATCTACATGTGATTCCTCTGATTTTTCCCTCAGCTTCCTTTGACATCAATAACAACACACACTCAAAAATCTCCCCCCCTAACATTGATGGAAATCTATGGCATTGAATCACTAGTAACTGTGGGCATCCCTATGCACTTGAAGCATCGCCTACCAATTTTTCACAAATAATTGCCAATCTTTCTACACCAATTGCACTTGTTGATTTAATTTTTGAACCAAGTAAGCTCTACACCAACTTCTTTCACAACCAACCTCTAGGATATACATTAATAGTTGAATATCACACCAATATTTGATCTCTCCTACAGCTCTAAACTGATTATTTTCTTCCCGTAAACTGAACCAAACTCCATCTAAGAGGCTAAATATTGCATGTTGCATTGATCCAATTTCAAAACTAATGTCTAAATGCTTTTCACCGATTTTGGATCCATACCAGTGTCTAAACTTTGCTCCAATGTTTGGTCTTTCCCTCTATACCTCACTCACATCTCCAATAGCCAAGCAAGTTAACTATCCCCTTTTGACATTAATGAAAAATGGTTGTGTCGACAACTTCTAATATCAACTAATCATTGATGCCAATTTCACATCTCATAATACCAACTATGCATGTCTGATACTAATTGATCATGCATGATTTTTCATCTGAACTGATCCAAAATGGATCTTGTAGTTTAAGTCGAAAGTTTTCTTAACGACCAAGATGGTCCCATGTAGCAATTTGTTATCGACTTGTGCAGAAAATGGGCAGCCCCAGATCATCTTGAAAACAACATCAAATTTAAGTGACTGTCATTCTGAATTTGGTGCTTCTTATGGTTTCTCATTTGGACTTCGTATGATGGAAAAATCATCCGTCAAAGTTTATGAAGCACAGGCGGAAAAGAGGCCTAGATGGTCATATGGAGTTTCCATCACTCGACATGGTATTTTCATCAGTTGACACGTGGCATCAAGTCGATGATGGAGAAATTATTCATCAAATTTTATGAAGCATAGGCGCAAAAGAGGCATGGCTGGTCATATGGAGTTTCCATCGCTTGACACGTGGCATCAATTCGAATCCTATCTCCAGAATCCTGCAAAAGAATGATGGTAAGAAACAACTGTCGATTAATGGTTTTGGCACATTTATATTTGGTGCAAGTTAGAAGGGTCAATTATGTTAATGATGTCAAAACATTAAGTTAAGTTTCATTTATCCTAATGCTATGATGGCCATTGTATTATGTTTTAAAATAATGGGGCATTAGTAAAAGGCCAAACCATATGGAGCTAAGGCAAGGTGAGTGCAAACCATCATACAAAGTTTGAAGTGAGAAATATTAGTATCCAATCTAAGTGCAATGGTGAGAATGTTTTAAATGTTTATGAGTGCATATGTAAAAACCTTAGTGGCATAATGTTGTATTACCTTTTTAACATAGTGCATTGTTAAAAGAATTACAAACTATATGTTATAGTTTACAAACCATATGCAAAACACAAATGTCGTATTGGATTGTAAAATTATGTCATTTAAAAGGCATAT
This sequence comes from Pinus tabuliformis, assembly GCA_031772625.1. Lineage (NCBI taxonomy): Eukaryota > Viridiplantae > Streptophyta > Pinopsida > Pinales > Pinaceae > Pinus > Pinus tabuliformis. The sequence goes on along the minus strand of CM062815.1, from coordinate 198,975,266 downwards.
TAAAAATACATATGACGGAATATATGGTTATGTCAAAAGCCACGGCAGAGGCCATTGTATAAAAAGTGAATTTGAATATCGTTACACCGGGCCAACAAAGTGGAGGTCAACTACAGGTCAGCAAATAGTTAAGTTGTTCGAAACTGCCAGAAGGTGGATATGTTCCAAGAACCAAATCATCAAAAATCACAGTGGCATCGCCAGCAAGATTGCATGGACAGGGATCTAGTCGGTTTGGAAGCACCATAACTTGTGTAACTGCTCCAGAGATAATGCAATGAAGGATGCACCAAGTCAGCTATGCCAACAAAGCATCGAAGATCTAGTCAGTCACCAACGCGGATTTGTCAACCATGCAAATGGAATGGATAATGGAGTTATGGCATTCCGATGCAAATGTGTTGGCAAGAGTTCAACAAGTCATTGGATGAGGTTCTGTCATGACCCGATACACGCCATCATCGATGGGAAATCCAGTACCGTGTCAGCAACGAAGGTCCATTAATATGGTTGATGAGCAGGTCTATTAATATGGTTGTTATACTATAAATATCATGCCATTTATGTTAACAAATGTTGAAGATTGGTTCACAGACTAGCACCGTCAGAGGATCGTAGTTGAGGCATGTCGTGGGGGTTGTATGCCACCATGCCATGAAGGAATACCAAACCGTGGAGCAGGTCGAGACTGCCACGAAGGCAGCACGTCAGAGCACTGCTCGGGCCTGCAACAAACTCACAACACCGGCGCTAATGCTTGTGTCAACGCCATCAGGTTTCGGTCCAATGGGACTCACCGCAACACGGAATGGAGGTTACAACTAATGCCATGAGGAGTGACATAACCTATCGGGCCATGGGAAATGCACCACGATATATGGCAGATTGAAACTTTGGTTAAGTTTGTTTTTGCTATGCGCCAAAGTTAGAACAACAATTAAAGTTCTATGGTTTTGCTACAGCACGGTCCAATAATCAAATGACATTAAACTCCAAATGCGTTATGCATTAAACAGAACTTAGGATAAGGGTTTTGTTTAATATGCATTAATGCACCATTGTAATCAGAACTTAGGATAAGTTTAGAATGGTGGTCCAATGTTTTATCATCATATGGTTTGTCATAAAGGGCCGAGCCATTTAATTGGTCAACAAAAGTTTGTTAAAACAAACTATGCTAAAAATAGCATTTCCCATTCTATAAATGCTTCGAATGTTTAAAGCATAAAACACACTTATGGAGAACACATATTCAGCGTGAGAGCCTTAAGAGCATTCAGAGCTCTACTTGGCGTAGATTGGTCATCTTGAAGCCAAATTGGGCACAAAGACAGGCGACGGAAAGACAATTTAAAGAGCCATCTTAACACAACATCTAATGGTGTCTGTGTGCATTAGTTGGGTCAATTTGTGTGTAAAGAAATCAGCCATAGTTTTTCCAATTCAGCACTTGTTGTGGTAAGCTTGTTGATGTAAGCTTGTTGTTGTAAGTTGGTCATCGAAAAGTCGAGTCAGAGAATTTTCATTAGACAGAGCCAACCGTGTCAAAGGGAACGATTTAGTTGGATTCTCTGTAGGAATTTACAGGGTAAGTTCCTCAGAAAGAATACCAAGAGGACACCGCTCACAACCAGATCTCAAATCAATACACCAGTATTTTTGACGTGGTTAAAACCCTCAGAGTGCAAGGAGGGAAACAGTCCACGGCCTGTCCCAACGTGGGTACAGACAATTTATTAATCAAAGAATGAAAATTTACATAAGCTTCTCTCATGCACGGATTACCCGAACAATGACCCTCCATGCGCTTTAAATAGAACTCATGGACCAATCGGGTGTCAAGCCACGGATCAAGTGTCGGTAATACCGAGGTGAGAGTGAACCGTCGGATCACTACATATCGTGACCGTCGGATTGTAAGTTACAAAATGTACAACGGTAAAGAAACACACTTTACCTAACTCTAACCTAACTCTATACTAGACCAAGTTGAACTTAACTATATCCTATGTGTCGGAATATCCTAACATCCCCCCTTAAGAACAACTTGGGATAGGATTGAAGGATTTACAAATATGACACAATAGGAGAAGGAAGGAGGCACTAGAGCCTATCCCCCCTTAGTGACAACTTCCTGAACTCCAAGCATATATCGAAGTTTAGTGAACTTCGCCTCTGTGAGAGCCTTTGTGAAGATGTCTGCAACCTGATCATCTGTTGGACAATATTGCACTTCAAGAACATGGTCATGAATGAGCTTTCTGATGAAGTGCATGTGTAGTTCAATGTGTTTGCTGCGCTGATGCTGGACTGGATCTTTGCATAGCTGAATGGCACTTTGATTATCACACCAAAGTGTGGTTGGATGCTGCTGCTCAAAGCCAAACTCTGATAGGATCTGACGAAGCCACAAGGCTTCCTTACTAGCTTCCACGGCACCACGATACTCTGCTTCTGCTGATGAAAGAGAAATGGCAGCCTGTTTCTTACAAGCCCATGTAATAGGTCCTGAACCAAGAGTGAAGACATAACCGGCAGTAGACTTCCGATCATCAAGGTCACCAGCCCAATCAGAATCAGTGAAACCAACTAACAGAGGAGCTGCTTTGGCACTGTAATGAATCCCAAACTGTACTGTACCTCGAACATAACGAAGTATTCTTTTAGCTGCTTTCCAATGACTTTCACGGGGGTTTTGCATAAAACGAGCAACAAGGCCAACAGCAAAGGAAAGATCAGGACGAGTATGGGTTAAATACAAGAGTTTTCCGACAAGTTGACGGTATAAGGTAGCATCAACTTCAGGAGAAGTACAAGAGACTGAAAGTTTGACTCCAGACTGAAAGGGAGAAGTGGCTGGCTTACAGTCTTCCATGTGAAAATGACGAAGAATATCACAAGCATACTTGGACTGGGAAAGGAAAATACCCTCTTGGGATTGCAAGACTTGAAGACCGAGAAAATAGTGTAAGTGTCCTAAGTCTGTCATTTCAAATTTCTTTTTAAGGCTGGACTTCACATGGTTTATAAGGTTGGGATCACTACCAGTAAGAATAAGATCATCAACATAAAGAACAAGGATGATGAGAGAGTTGCCCACTTTCTTGGTGTAGACAGTATTGTCAGAATGACACCTAGAAAAGCCAGATTCTAAAAGAAAGCTATCCATTTTGGCATACCAAGCTCGAGGAGCTTGCTTGAGGCCATAAAGGGATTTCTTAAGTCGACAAACGAGGCTGGAGTCTGTTTGTATGAAGCCAATGGGTTGTTCCATATAGATTTCTTCCTGCAAGTCACCATGCAAGAAGGCAGATTTAACATCCATTTGATGGACTTCCCATTTTAAAGAGGCAGCAAGGGAAAGAACAAGGCGGATAGGGTTCATTTTGGCAACTGGAGAGAAGGTTTCAGTGTAGTCAATGCCTTCAACCTGTGAAAAGCCCTTAGCAACTAGACGAGCTTTATGTTTATCAACTTTCCCATCTGGTCCATACTTGGTTCTGTAAACCCATTTGCATCTAACAAGTTTGCGTCCCTTTGGTAGAGGAACAAGATCCCATGTATCATTTGTCATCAATGAATGATATTCTTCATTCATAGCTGTTTCCCAATGTGGATGGCCTGAAGCTTCTGCAAAAGTGTCAGGATCATGATTTACTGGAGCTTGAGCCAGTAAAGAAGAGGCTCTTTCAAACTGAGAACGTGTACGTCGCTGATCTGTAGGATCACCGGCAAGATCACCTGCTGCATCCCGAGTAGCACGGACCCATCTTGGAAGTTGAGGATCCTGAGAAGGTGGGGAAGGATTATCATCCTCGCTTTCATCATCAGAAGAAGAAATGTTTTCAAAGATAGAAGAGATAGGAAGAGGTGGCACATCCGCCGGACTAGGCTCGCAGGCCGATTTATTTTCATCAAATTTTACATCTCTTCTAATGATAACATTTTTGGACTTAAATGGAATAAGTCTATAGCCTTTTACATCTTCAGAATATCCAACAAAAGTACATTTCTCACTCTTAGGTTCTAAGGCTTTATGCTTTTCATCTGGAATATGGGCCCATGCTTCACTTCCAAACACACGAAAGTGACTTACATCTGGTTTAATGGAACTCCAGGCTTCTTCTGGAGTGATATTCTCTAGAACCTTAGTAGGAGTGCGATTGATTATATAATTTGCACAATTAATTGCTTCGGCCCAAAAACTAAGACTGAGTCCTTTAGATTGCAGCATACAATTAGCCATTTCCTTTAAGGTGCGATTTTTCCTTTCAGCTACACCATTTTGTTGTGGAGTGTATGGAACAGTATGTTGCATTTGAATTCCATTTTCGGTGCAAAAGTTGATGAATGCATTTTTAACATATTCTCCACCATTATCAGTTCTTAGCTTAAGAATTTGATGTCCAGATTGTTTTTCAACGAATGCTTTGAAGGCCAAAAAGGTGGTAAATACTTCGCTCTTGAGTTTTAAGAAGTATACCCAAGTGCGTCTGGAGAAATCATCAATGAAAGTTAAGAAGTACTTGCAGCCAGAGAATGAAGCAACAGGAAGAGGACCACATAAATCACTGTGCACAAGCTGTAAAGGGGCTGAGGCGTGCCAAGAGGCACGTTTGTCAAAACTGTCCCGATGATGTTTTCCGAGTACACATCCGGAACAAACACCATCTTTGCAAGATACCATAGGAAGACCTGTCACCATGTTTTCTTTACATAGATGCTGAAGGGAGCGATAGTTTAAGTGACCATACCGCTCATGCCAAAGTTTGCTCACTTCATCATTATGAGCAACAAATACTGAGGGAAGATGGGATGACCCAAAGTTGTGAAACTTATACAACCTTTTGGAATCATCAGCAAGACCAGTAGCTAGAATCTGTTTAGGATCTTTTAGATCCTTGATTACAACATCATGAGGTGAAAATTCAACAATTTTACCTTCACCTGAATGAGTTATCTGATAGACAGATAGAAGGTTGCAGGATAAGTTTGGAACACATAATACATCATTGAACTGACCATTGTCTAGATGAACAGTTCCAGTCCCTACAACATTAAGAGATCTATCATCACCAACATATATATTTTTGGTGTTACAATCATTTAAAGAAGAAAACATGGCTTGGTTTTTGGCCATGTGACAAGAGGCTCCAGAATCAATGAGCCACTCATGAGAATGAGAAGAAGAAGAAGATACATTTAATGCATAACCAGACTGAGATGATTGACGATGACATGCAGAAAATGCCGTTCCGGAAGTTGAAGTTGAAGTAGGCTCCAGATGGATGTTATGTTTCTTCATTGCGGCTTCCAAGGCTTCCATCTTCTTAAAGCATTTAGATTCTAAGTGGCCATCTCGATTACAAAAGTTACAATGTCTGTCAGTCTTCTTCCATTTGTTTTTATTGGTCTTGTCATATTGCTGAAATGATCTTTCATCTTGAGGCTGAGTTGGTTTAGGACCATTCCTTTGAGGATAAGACTTCTTAGGATTCTTTGAATTTGGTTGCTGCTGGGCGGCTAACGCTTTCGAGGAAGAGTTTCCAAGATTAAGAAGACCAAGGTGTAAGAGTTTTTCTTGTTCTCTTATTAAGGAATCACAAAAGGAGTCAAAGGAAGGGGGCTTGTAGTCTTTGCCTTGACAAATGAAAGCTTCCCTGGTAGAATGGAAAGTGGAAACAAATACAGAGTAGGCTGGTCCCAACTTAGTAAGGATGGAATAAATAAGGTTACCATCTTCTTTCTTAACTTTAACACCTTCCAAGAGATATCTAAGGGTCTTGAATTTGGACAAGAAATCTTCAATGCAAGAAAAATTATTAGGATCCAAAGTAAGCAACTCATTCTCAAGTTGATGGGCTCTAATTTCATTTTTAATCCCAAAAACTTTAGCAAGTTTTTCTAATGCTTCATGAGGAGTTTCAATTTCTGCAATGTGGAATCTAAGATCAGGAGAAACAGACATTCCTATCAAACCACGTGCTTGATCTTGTCGATTTTCCCATTTTTCGGCCTTGTCTTCATCTTTGGGTTTCTTCTCTTGGTCTATGGCTATTCTGAAGAGACCTTTACTTCTAAGTAAATCTCCCATGTAGGCTACCCATTGGAAGTAGTTAGTGCTGTCAAGAATGACTTGGCATGGACTTTCCATTTTTTGAAAAACAACTGAAGCTGAAGATGCTGAAAGTAAGTGGTCCAATGGATAGATCTCGAAAAAATAGGCGGTTTTAAAAAAAACGGCTCTGAAAAAGGCTTCCGGATGAAGAAGTTATGGCTTTTTGAAAAAAAATGTTGACGTTGCCGGCAAAGTGCGCGAATGTGCGGGAATGAAAAAATCCGCCCCCACAAAATGGAGACTTGAACCCAAGACCTCTACTCTCTTAAAAGGTCTTTGAACCAATTGATCTATACAAAATATTTGAGAGAGAGAGAGAGAGAGAGAGAGAGAGAGAGGGGGGGGGGGGGCCTCGATTTGCGTGCTTGCCTTGGGAAGACTCTTTTCCCCTACAAAACACAAAACACAAAACCCAACACGAATATCCAAAGAAAAACGAACCTTACGGCTCGAAGTTAGCTTTAGCCAAAAAACTAGAAATTTAAAAAAAAAATCTCAAAGTTAGCTTTTAGCCGAAAAACTAAATATTTTTCTCAATGTTTCTGATTTTCCGAGATCACACTAAGGTGCAGGGAAAAGAGCATACGCATGAGAAAAATCCTTTCTTTCTGTTTCTGATTTGCCCAGATCGCACAGAGTCGCAGGGCAAAGAGCATACGCAGAAATGAAAGGTATAGATCCGGAAAAAAAAAGGCTAAATAAACCGAAACCGAAATAAGCAGAGAGAAAATGACAGTAAACTGCAAAAAAAACACTGTATACCTCCCGATCTGAAAAATGATGCAGCTAGGGCTACCGGAAACCTTTTCGCGTGAAACGAAAGGGGTTCCTCACTGAAACAGATGCTCTGAACGCAACAGAGCAGTCCTCTCGGCCCGAAAGCAGTCAGAAACAGCAGATCTAGGAAACGACAGCCGCATGCAGTTCTACCGGCTTCAGATTTGGATCACCAACGGACGCGGCCCTCAAATAGCTCTGATACCATGTAGGAATTTACAGGGTAAGTTCCTCAGAAAGAATACCAAGAGGACACTGCTCACAACCAGATCTCAAATCAATACACCAGTATTTTTGACGTGGTTAAAACCCTCAGAGTGCAAGGAGGGAAACAGTCCACGGCCTGTCCCAACGTGGGTACAGACAATTTATTAATCAAAGAATGAAAATTTACATAAGCTTCTCTCATGCACGGATTACCCGAACAATGACCCTCCATGCGCTTTAAATAGAACTCATGGACCAATCGGGTGTCAAGCCACGGATCAAGTGTCGGTAATACCGAGGTGAGAGTGAACCGTCGGATCACTACATATCGTGACCGTCGGATTGTAAGTTACAAAATGTACAACGGTAAAGAAACACACTTTACCTAACTCTAACCTAACTCTATACTAGACCAAGTTGAACTTAACTATATCCTATGTGTCGGAATATCCTAACATTCTCTTTGTAAGAAAATTTTTCAGTGCCTTCATAATACAGTGGACGCTCAATTAAAAGCGGACTCAGAGACGTATTCCAAGAGGGATGAACTCCATCAACAAACTAAGTTGCATCTTTTTAACTGTTGCTTATGCGTCTTGTACTTTAATGGTTTAAAGTATAATGTATGTTTAAGTTTTCTCATGCATTTTTAATGAGCAATTGTCTACCAGTTCCATTTTTTTAGTTAGCCTCGCACACATTGAGAGAACGATCTAAATTTTCCGCATTTCAGATCATATTTTGTTATCATAGCAAGTTATCATCCAGTGCAAGAATGGAAAAGAATTCAAAGAAGCCCAAGCAGGAGAATGATTCTTTGTGACGAATGGTAGAATCTCTGGAGAAAGACAAACAAAAACTCCAGACAAAGATTGAGGCTTTGAAAAACAATGCTTTGCGGCGAATGGTGAAATCTCTAGAGGAGGACAAGCAGAAACTTCAGACAGAGATTGAAGCGTTGCAAAAGAGTTGAAGGATAAACAATCCATCAACTCACAGTGCATCCACTGAAAGGAAGAAATAGGTCTCCCCTCTTTATCTGGATGATGGAGACAGTTCATCTTTATCCGCGACTCCAAAAATTCAGTCGGCAGAAGAAGCTATTGGAAGTTTTTCCTCACCTTCCAAGGAAACTTCTTATGCACCAGCCTCACCAAGAAAAGACTTGGAGAAGAATGAGTCTTCCAGTGAGCAGGAAATTGGGGCATTTGAAAGGCATACCAAAGGAATGGGTAAGAATCTCATGGAGAAGATGGGTTACCAGGAAGGACAAGGTCTTGGCAAGCAAGGCCAGGGCAGACTTCAGCTGATTTTAGTATAGGAGAGGTCGAAGTATGAAGGCTTAGGCTTCGACCAATTGATATGTGACTACTGCAGGAAGAGCGGTCACATTGTAGATCGATGTTGGTCTCTACATCCTGAACTATTGCCGAAAAAGCTGCAGGACCAAAAAGGTAAGCAGTTGAATCAATCAAGTAGTGATTCAGAAGGTGAGTCCTCTAGTCAAAACTTTATGGCAAAAGTTATAAAGAGGATTTACCCATGTACATTTTGTGGTAGTCATTCACATTGTGTAGAAGAATGATGGAAGCAGAAGGCATTCAGCAAAAAGGTCAGTGTAGTAACGACAAAACCACATACAGATGATCCAGTGATGTTAGAGCCTAGATTGACCCCAGGCTGAAGGGAGGCAATCTTAGGATAACCACAAACCAAGCTTAACCTGGTAGCTAGCCCTACCAGGTCAGGAGAGGGCTCTCTCCTTGTGAATCTTAGTCAAGATGACTAGATCAAATATGGATTTTAGGCTAGGTATAGTAGCTCTAGTGTTTTTGATTGATTTTTGTTGGTTTTTTTGCTAGATCAAATGGAGTAGGCAGCTTTGGGTCCGAGAAATCAAGTTAGGATGCAGGGTGTTCTACGGGGCGAGGTAGGTAGGTGTTTTTGCACTTGGCATTGAGTGAGATGAGAAATCTAAGACTGGTGAGGAGCTGAGGAGGGCATGCAAAGATCATGTATCCTTCTCAAATAGTAGAAAACATCCAAAACTGAATGTGTTCCTAAGGCAGAGCACTGTAAACAATGTATTCTACCTATCTATCTTGATATCATTCAGCTAGAAGAAATGAATTAGATTGTGGCACACATAACACATGAGAAAAAACTAATAAAAGAAGGAGAAACTATGCAAAAAGACTTTACCACAAGTATCCCATAAAAATAGCTGCAAATCCTGGTTTATTTCCAGGCCAAATTGCTGATAAAGATGTACAATATAACTCAGAGCATCCAAGAGAGTCCAACCTTTGCTAATGACAGAAAAAATACATAATATAGACATCAAACCACCTATGTGTTAGAATATTATATATTACATAGCAATGGAACACATAATATATTGCAGAAATATAAACACAGAAAACGCATAAAACAAGAGAGACACAGATATATGTGGTTCACCCAGTTTGGGCTACGTCCACGGAGAAATAGCCAATCCTTCTTTTATTGTATTATCCAGCAAACTGAAGAGATACAACCTATAGCAGATCCACTGTAACTCCCTCTTCGCTCTCAATCTCCTCTCTCTTCCTCACTCAGAATACAGATATACATAGATGCAATACAATTCCCTCATATATAGCGAGGGGTTGCCTTCTAGGGCAAAAAACCCTAAATTAAACATAACTTCTATTGTCAGATCTCTGCCTAATGAATGGCCTAGATTGACTACGAAAATACAACATTTTACAAGTCAATTTTACATCTATTCTTAGATTCGGGGGCACTGCCCCCGATCTCCCCACTAAGGGGGCTCTGTTTCTGGGAAAACTAGTATTCCTAAAGAATGATAGCCCTCTAGGTTTGGCAACTACCCTAGAAACAACAGTTTAAAGCAATTCAATGATTTCTTCTATGTGTAATAGATAAGAGAAAGATAATGGGACCAACTTGGAACTTCCGCTTAATCCCTTGCTTGATCTCTCTCCCCTTTGACAGAGCATGCCACTCCTCCCTGTACTTAACACACTTGGAGAGTACCTGCACAAGTACAACAACAAATAACCATCAAAGCATCGTGGTCTATTACAACATAAACATTACATAATCAGATATATAATGAACAAATGATAGCATTCATAAATGATAACATTCACAATTGCACAATCATATGGAAGAAAACTTGAAGAACTTTATTAATATAAGGGAGAATTACAACCCAGTTGTCTGATCCAGCATCATCCTCCTAGCTTCAATCCTTCTTCACCTCATGAAATAACAAGATCACTCCAACAATTACAATCTATCTGCACTTCCTTACGATTCACAATATTCCCGCTTCTAGATCTCTGGGATGAGGGATCCATTTATAGATGTTTGCAAGGGTGTGAGTCATCCATGGGGTTTGATTAGTGTCATTCCACTTGTTACAATGGGTTCCACAAGAGAAGGGATTGGAGATTTCTTAGATCCCTTATTCATCCTTGGGTGAATTCAGAGAGGCAAGTGGCATAGGAGAAAGTTCTGGAAGATTTCATGAACAATCAACTGACAAATGTCCCGAACATTTGTCCATCCTCACCCATCACACCCTATAGAAGGCCTAAACAATATGCATCATACTTTGCCAGTGGAGTAGTCAGTATGGTTCAATTTAGGCAGTTTTTGGATGGTTTCTCAGATGGAACTTTTGGGGAATGATGTATTTAGATGACTATGTTCCTTTAGGGTATGAAACAACTCTTTTAGGGGTTGATGAGCCCTAATACATCGACATATAAATTTGGGGATGATGTGCCCAAATATGTCTATAACAGTTGCCCCCTAAAGCATGAGGTCGTAAATATTCATATCGGGTGAAATGCTTCATCGTGAGGATCCGAAGTTTCGAACTGGAAGGTGACCTGCATAATTTACAATACAATACATTATCATAATATGATTTTCATGAACCAATTGAGGGAGGCATTCCCATGCTCAGCTTTATAAATTTCATTTCATGTACATAGATCAGATAGTTGTCTGCAGATACAGACTAGTGATTCTTGAGATATAGAGTCATCATCCATGGTTAGGATGACCATCTGTGTAGAGCCTTCGTACATTTGATGTTTTTATATTCCTGAATATATCGCAGCCTGGATGGATGAAACTTGATCTGGGGTCTTCAAACTCGTCCAATCTTCTCTCGATGTACAAGTCAATCCATGTGAAGAGATGTTCTGAAGTCGAACATGGAAAGACATCTCCTTATTACCAGCCAATGGTGTGAGTTGTTCATAGACGCGAGAGGAATCACTGATAATGATAATGACCCTCAAGGTACTACATTACAATTCACGTGGTGTGAATACATGATTCGATCTCAAACACCATGCAAAATCTTTCGGTCAAAGGCCATTGATGTCAACCTGTTGCCGGAAGTGAGAAACTTGCCATTGATGTATGCAAGCTCCAAAGCATTGAAAGGGTTGTTTCTAAGTCAACTTCTTGGATAATGAGCTGATGTCGACAAGAAGCGACTCATCATAGGAGGGCCTTGATGTATCCCACATCTACGACATGAAACGAAGCAAATAATTTTCTGGAGGTGAAAAATGAACTGACGACACAAGGTTCAGGAATGGCGGTCATGAAAAAAATGAAGGTTGGAGGTATTGTAGTGGATGAGACATTAACTGGATGGTGGTTTCTCAACTGAATGACTTCTCTTGAACATGTCAGCGACACTAAGATGAATTGGTAGCATTAACCCCAAAAGATGGATGGTATGAAAGACCAATGGTGAGATGACCAGTGAACGGAATAACCCAACCCAACTCAATAATGGTGATGAAGTGAAAGTGTCATGTTCAAGAGCGACTTGCTACCATAAATTCTTCAAGTTTCTTCCCCTTTTTCCCCAGTCATTGTTGACCAGTACCTCTTTATTTTTGTCAAGCTTGAGGAGGATAACATATGCTTGTTCTATAATTCTCCCTTCGGGCAAACATGTCGCTATATAATGTTTTAACAAGTCTAGCGACAGTGAAACTCGGTCTCGTCTAGATGGACAAGTTTGTCTCTATTGTTTTAATGAGTTTAACGACAAGGATAACTCGGTCCTTTTCATTTTTAGAGAGTTTGAAAAGGGACTAAAAGAAAACTCCATAAGTTCTTTTTCGTAAAATAATCCCTCAGGTCCGAAAAAGGATAAAATAATACAGGAGGGATGGCATTTCCAATACTTTAACTAGCTGGAAAAGACAAGCGCTTGACAATCTTTTCATATTTAATGAGTCTGAAAAGGGTTTAAAGAGGACTCTATTTTGAGGAACAAGTGGTGTCTAAGGTAGCAACTAGTTTCGGTGATTTTGGAACTTCTCAAAACATGTTGATTTATGTTAAGAGACTGGCTAATAAAACCACTCATTGCAACTATCCCTCAAAAAGGGTAAAACAATTAAGTGAAAGCATATGATCAGCCAAAGGGATGGTGGCGATGGGATGTACACAACCAAGGCTCAAAAGGCTGATAGAATGGCAATCAAAAGAGTTAAAAATTAAAAATGGGTTCATTTTTAGACAAGCTTGAACCATGGGGAACTATGCTTGGATTCAGTTTCATGTTTACACAAGCTTGAAATGAAAAACTATGTTTGGATTCAGTTTCATTTTTACACAAGCTCGAAATGAAAAAATATGCTTGAAAAAAGGTTTGCATGCCCCCAGCATGATGAAAGGGAGAGTCTCTTGTAACCAGATGGAAGTCACTGCGATGAGGCAGGACGGTTATCCAACACCTCTTTGGTTTCGTCCAGATAGACAAAGGTGAATGGTGTGATAGACCAATCACATAACCTACAAGGAAACTTATCTTTACCATTAGGTGCATGCCCCCCAAGCTTCATTACATTCACTAGACTACTCATGGCTATCAGGTGGATGGAATGAAGGTTCAAGTGAAAGACTTGACTTGGAACTTGGGAGCGAGGATGATACCATTGATGTAGATGGACCATTTAGGGACAATGATTGACTTGGAGCTATGTTTGGATCGGGAAATGAAAGCTGGTCAATGGTGACAATCTTGCCTTCATGCAGGAAACACATCACTCGGAAGAGTGTTGAAACAATAGCTTCCATGTTATAAACATAGTCATGCCCAAGAAGTAAATTGTAGTCTAAAGGTCCAAGGACTACCATGATGTTCAGATAAACGGTCTTTCCTCCCATCGTGATAGGTAACTTAGGAAGGATCCCTAACGATTGATTGGTTCCTTTGTTAAAGCCTAACAGATTATGTGTAATAGACATAAGCGGTGGTGAACCAAGCACTTTCCAAGCAGTTTAGGAAAGGATACTCACTGATGCACCTTCATCTATAATAGTGCCAGACACAGTTATTTTACAAACTTGTACTATGATCTGGAAAGGCACATAAGAAGGAAGGCGAGATCTTGCCAATCGATTCCAGTCAAAGGAAGTGACTAGACTATTTGGAGGGGGTACCGTGGAAACGGGAGGGTTAACCCCTTGTGTTACAAGAACTGGAGGATTTTTCTCTTGTCTTCATGGAATAGGTAGATTGCCCCCAAGTTCGTTAGAATACGAAGTAACAAAAAGAACTTGAACGGTGTTATTTTCACTCTCTTCGGGAAAGGTACGATTAGCTGAAGGTGAAATCGAGTCAACTTTTGTTTCGACCTGTTGATTTGGGTCGGGTATAGACCCATTGGATTCACTTTCAGAGAGAGTGGTTTCGATCGACGGTTGATTTAAGTCAGTCGGTTCTTCAACTAGTGAAGGACTTAGGGAGAGTTTCCTGTAACCAGATGGAAGTCGTTGCGGTGAAGTAGGACGGTTATCCAACACTCTTTTGGCTTCATCCAAAAAGGGACAAAGGTGAAGGGAATGATTACCTTCACATAACCTACATGGAATCCTGACCTTTCCCTTCTGTCCATGAACTTTACTATCACTAGTTGATGGCATGTTACCAACATGATCTCCAGAGGTTGATGACACAGGATGGTGTGAATGAGAAGACCATTGTTTCAAGATCCGAGGAAAGTAAGGACAATTTCGATGAAAATAGTCTCCCGCACAAATTATGCATGGATATTTGGGTTTGGGAGCAATGGTTGCTTGGTTGCCCCCTTGCTGAATTGGCTTCTTCTTCTTCTCCTGCCCTTTCTTCTTCTTCTTAGCCACGTGATTACCAATATCAATACTTTCACCAAGCGAAGAGGAAGAAGGGGAGGTAGAAATAAATGAGGAAGAAGTTAAAGGGTCAACTTCAGGATCAACTGGAGGTTGATTTTGTCCAGTTAAAGGTGTACTCGATTGTGGAGAAATCATGATATTTTGAACCAAAGAGGTTGAAAACGGCCATACTGGCAGGCCAATGGTAAGTCCCGGAAGGGATAATGTAGCCATATAAGGAGCACCAACATTTCCGGAAGAAGGAAAAGGACTAGGATTCCCATCAAAAGGGATTCCTTGATTAGTGGACTCTGTATTTGTCGCCATATGTCTCAACCTAAGATCAACTAAGGAATAGGGATGTTATTCACAGTCAATTAATTTTAACGACACTTGGACACAACTTTGCTTTTTCAGTTTTTAAGAGTCGAGAAAAAGCTAAAGATGACTCTAGTATCCTTTAATTTTTAATGAGCCTGAAAGGACAAGTGCTCAGATGGACCTTTTCTTTTAAAGAGTCGAAAAGGAACGAAAGTGACTACTCTGGAAAATCTAGACAAAGGGATTACCAAACCAATCACAAAACTGCAATATACACCTTGGTGATAAATTAAAAAGAAATTACCAAGGACTTATGTACAGCAGTCAATCTTCCCGAATGTTGTGTTCAGTGCATTGCAATCAATAAGGCGGCAGACTCAGTTTCCTATGGATAAAGGATATAAGCCTATTGTGGTCTCCCAATATATACGCGATGGTACAGGGAGCACAAGTCTGTGCTAGCACTTGTCGTATCAAGGAGGAGGAATCACCCAACCTTCAATGAAAATGATAGCCACTAGTTTTAACGACGCCAGAACACGTCTCTAGCCTAGACCTCTAGATATGTTGTGTTAAGTTCCAAAGTATTGTTAGGTTCATTGAAATTTATTTTAAAGTTGATCTTGTTTAGAGTTTTCCTTTTAATGGTTCACCACGTGATGATGATCTGAAATTCCTAAGATGCAATCTACAATGATAAACAATCTTTGTTTATTTGAGCAATGAAAATCCTAGCTACTAGGGAGATAAGATAATAGTTCTTTTAAACAAAGAGAAAAGAGCACACACTAGTGCATTTCCCTAAATCATCTTTTCACACACAAATAAAAAAATGCTAAATGCAAATGCATGTATTTGTTTTCGTTCTCCTTAATGTGAAAAATGCTAAAAAGGAAAACTAAATGCAACAAAGATCTGAAATATTTCACTCAAAATGACATTTTCAACAATTTCTTCTTTAAAAAAGAAAGGAAGACTCAAAATGACACTTTTCAATTTTGAATAAAAATGCTTTCGAAACTTCGAATATAAACAAATCAAACCAAATACATGAATAAAATTTGAATCGATTATCAAGGGAAGGGAGAATTCACGACACTTCTCTTTTCGACACAAAACGACAATTATGACACTTTTTGTACCAAAGCGACAAATCGATTTAAACAACTTTTCGACAAAGGATTGTTAATGGTGAACAAATACACAAAAACATTCACTAATCCTAATGTAATTGAGGCTGATCTAAGTGATGCAAGTAAGCTTTAGTAAAGAGGCACTATTCATTTGCAGCAAAACAACCAATCAAAACTAAAAACAAGGTCAAAAACCCTCAATTTCTAGAATGGAAAAAGAGTTCAGTCAATCATCGCACCTGGGCTTCAAAAAAGCTAAGATGTATCAAACTTACTACACTCAGGAGGTGCGATGCATAGTGATTCATAGTGGAAAACAGTGCGATGGTCCGGGGAGCGCAACTGAAACGGGTTTTGGCTCAAAGGTGGAGTTGTTTTCAATGAGTTAAGGTGGGTTTTGATGAACAATAAAGAGCAAAGTATGATGGAATGCCTTGAGAGGTTACTGAGCTACCAAAAGGGCATCTAGATGTGCTTGTAAGTCAAACATTTAATTCATAAACTAAACCAGATATTGACTGAAGCAACATTCATCTACCATGCAATTGCAGAGCAAGAGCAGTTTTAAGGCTACCTGGCTGACTTTAGACTCTGTCTATAGTTTATAAAACAAACAATAACAACAAACAAACATCTGTTCACTCCCCAGTGGAGTCACCAATTTGTTTCTGCAAAAACTAGTATTCCTAAAGAATGCAAGCCCTCTAGGTTTGGCAGCTACCCTAGAAACAACAGTTTAAAGCAATTCAATGATTTCTTCTGTGTAACAGATAAGAGAAAGATAATGGGACCAACCTGGAACTTCTATTTAATCCCTTGCTTGATATCTCTCCCCTTTGACAAAGCATGCAACTCCTCCCCGTACTTAACACGCTTGGAGAGTACCTGCACAAGTACAGCAACAAAGAACCGTCAAAGCATCATGATCTATTACAACATAAACATTACAGAATTAGATATATAATGAACAAATGATAGCATTCACAAATGATAACATTCACAATTGCACAATCATATGGAAGAAAACTTGAATAACTTTATTAATAGAAGGGAGAATTACAACCCAGTTGTCTAATCCAGCATCATCCTCCCAGCTTCAATCCTTCTTCACCTCATGAAATAGCAAGATCACTCCAACAATACAATGCTCTTTCCTCAATTACAAACTATCAGCACTTCCTTGCAATTTACAATATTCCTGCCTCTAGATCTCTGGGATGAGGGATCCATTTATAGATTTTTGCAAGGGTGTGATTCATCCTTGGGGTTTGATTAGTGTCATTCCACTTGTTACAATGGGTTCCACAAGAGAAGGGGTTGGAGATTTCTTAGATCCCTTATTCATGCTTGGGAGAATTCAGAGAGGCAAGTGGCATCGGAGAAAGTTCTGGAAGATTTCATGAACAATCAACTGATAAATGTCCCAGACATTTGTCCCATCGCACCCTATAGAAGGCCTAAATAGTATGCATCGCACCCTGGCTGTGTACCACTCAGTATGCATCTCACTTTGCTAGTGGAGCAATCAGTATGGTTTAATTTAGGCAGTTTTTGGATGGTTTCTCAGATGGATCTTTTGGGGAATGATGTATTTAGATGCCTATGTTCCTTTAGGGTATGAAACAACTCTTTTAGGGGTTGATGAGCCCTAATACATTGACATATAAGTTTGGGGCTGATGTGCCCAAATATGTCTATAACAGGCTCCCAAAAGGTCGCAGCTGCCCCCCCCCCCCCCCCCCGGGACCCCCCCCTATAGCGAATATTTTACAAGCGGCATTGCCGCCCCATTTCGAATTGGGGTCTAATGTGGCGATACCTTTGAATACAGAAGATAATCAGGCTCCACACCCAACAATATCCCACTTGGAGACTGATTATAGCAACTCCACAACTGCTTCATTTTCTAGACAATGACTCCACTTTGGCCCTGGCTATTTCTCATCTTCTTCATCATACTTGAAGACCAATTGAAACTGAGCAGATTCTCAGTTTCTCCCTGGTTACAACTTTTGTTAACATATTTGCAGGATTCTGGCTAGTGTGTATCTTTTCCAGCTTCAACTGGAAAATGGTACTTGAGCTGTATATGCTTAGTCTTGGAATGAAATGCAGAGTTCTTTGCAAGATGTATGGCACTCTGGCTGTCACTATATAACCTACCCAACTCCCGCTTCTTACACAATTCATCCAAAAACCTTTGTAACCAAATCATTTCTTTACTAGCCTCTGTAGCAACAACATACTCTGCTTCTATTGTTGAGATTGCAACAACACTTTCTAGTTTTGAGACCCAACTGACAGTTGTTCCACCTACAATAAACACATACCTTGTTGTGCTCCTCCTATTATCTCTATCACCTGCCATATCTGCAACAACATATCCCTGTAGAGTAATGTTTGAACCACCAAAGCATAATGCTTGATTTGTGGTACCTCTCAAATACCTAAGAATCCACTTCACCGCCATCCAATGTTCTTTTCCTGGATTGTTCATGTACCTGCTTACAACTCCCACTGCATGTGCAATATCAGGCCTTGTGTAGACCATTGCATACATTGAGCTTCCAACTACTGATGCATATGGAACTTTAAACATATGAGCCATTTCTTCCTGAGTCTTGGGACACGGCTCCTTACTTAATTTGAAATGACTAGCCAAAGGTATACTAACTGGTTTTGCATTCTGCATATTAAACCTTTTCAACACCTTTTCTATGTACTCACTTTGAGACAATGTTAATTTGTGATTCTTCCTGTCTCTAGTTATTCTCATACCAAGGATTTGTTTTGCAGCAACCAAATCCTTCATTTTAAATGAGTTTGCCAATTTCCTTTTGAGCACATTTATTTCCTGCATGTTAGAACCTACAACAAGCAGGTCATCTACATACAATAACAATATAATATAGCTACCATCATTTTTCCTTTTGAGATAAACACAATGATCAGAGTGACACCTAGTATAACCTTGTTCAGACATAAACTTGTCAAATTTTAGATACCACTGCGTTGGAGCCTGTTTTAAGCCATACAAGGTCTTCTTCAACCTGCACACTAGTTTCTCCTTCCCTTTTACCTCATATCCTTGTGGCTGCTGCATATATATCTCTTCCTCCAAATCCCCATGGAGAAAGGTTTTATTTACATCTAACTGCTCAAGATGCAAATATTCAACTGGTACTAGACTTAAAATAGTTCTAGTTAAGTCATTTTAACAACAGGAGAAAATATATCATCAAAGTCTATACCCTTTTTCTGTGCAAACCCTTTCACCACAAGTCTAGCTTTATACCTTTTTCTACCTCCATATTCTTCCTTCAATTTGTAAACCCATTTATTCTACAATGATGTTTTACCTACAGGAAACCTAAGTATGTCCCAAGTTTGGTTATGTGCTAAGGATTCCATCTCTTCTTTCATGGCTTGCTCCCGCTTCTTCCTGGTTTCTACCTGCACTGCTTCTTCATAACATTCTGGTTCACCATAATCAGTCAACAATACATAATATAATGAAGGAGAGTATTGTTCATGGGGTCTACTCATCCTGGTAGATCTTCTAACACCACTTTCAAGTGTTTGAAGTGCTTGTTGCTGTTGTGGTTGTTGTTTCGGCTGTTGATCATTATGATTTTTAGGCACCAAAACTTTTTATGTGATCTCGTCAAGCACTGTGTATTCTCTGTTTTCTTTTTCTTGTTTCTTTTCCTGCAGCTGATCCTTATACAAAACCTTTTCATTGAATATGACATCTCTGTTCCTAATGATTTTATGGTTTTCATAATCATAAAAGCGATAACCAAAATCATTAACACCATATCCAATAAAGGTACATTTCTTTGATTTTGCCTCAAGCTTTGTTTTATTTTCTTTGTTAATGTGGACAAAGGCTTCACAACCAAAAGTCTTTAAAAAAGAGTAGTTTACCTTTTTACCTGTCCATGCCTCCTCTGGAATACCACCATCTAAGGAACTTGAAGGCCCTTTGTTTATTAGATAAACAGCAGTATCTACAGCATCTGCCCAAAATTGTAAAGGAAATCCTACATGCATTCTCATGCACCTTGCACACTCCATGATTGTCCTGTTCATCCTTTCTAACACACCATTTTCTTGTGGTGTTCCTGGAACTATCTTCTCTCTACGAATTCCATTCTCTGAACAGTACCTATCAAACTCTTTACTACAATATTCACCTCCATTATCTGATCTGAGACACTTCAACCTTTTTCCTGTCTCATTTTCAACCAAAGCTTTCCATTTCTTGAAAGTATCAAATACATTAGATTTATTTCGAATACAATAAATCCAGGTTTTTCTGGTTGCATCATCAATAAAAGTAACATAATAACGAGAGCCACTAAGAGATGATACCTGAGCAGGTCTCCGTACATATATATGCACAAGCTCTAATTTTTCGCTCTTCTTTTCTTTCCCAACTCTCAGGGATCTAACTCTTTTCTATTTTCCATAAACACAATTCTCACGGAATTTTAAATCAACATGCTTCAAACCTGGCAACAAATTTCTTGAGTGAAGAATCTACATCCCCTTCTCACTCATGTGCCCGAGCCTATGATGCCACAATGTCGTATCTTCTCCTGTAGAGGTTAAAGCATTAACAGAATTAGAAATAACATTGCATAAATACAATGTACCAACCTTTCCTCCTTTCGATATTACCAGGGATCCTTTAGTGACCTTCTAGGTTTTATCTGTGAAAGTAGTTACGCAACCTTCACCTCCCAACTACCCTGTTGAAATCAGATTTTTCTTCAGATCTGGAACATGCCTTACCTCCTTCAATAGCCATTGATTTCCATTCTGTTGTTTTATGAAAACTGCACCCATTCCAACAATTTTACAAGGTTTATCATCACCCAATCGAACCTGTCCAAAATCTCCTTGAACATAATCATGAAAATGTTTCTTATCAGGTGTGGCATGGAATGAGGCCCCTGAATCTACCACCCAAGAATCAATAATATTTTCTAATGAAAGAATCAAAGCTTCTTGCAACACATCACTTGTTACATTCGCTTCATGATTAGTTTCTTTCTGCGCGTCTCCTTCTTTTCCCTTCCAAGACTTGCAGTCTTTCTTCAGGTGTCTTTTCTACCCGCATTTCTAGCACAGTATCCCCGATATGAACTTGGATCTGCCTTTTCTTGACTTACTATAATATCTAGGGCTCTTTCCTCTTTCCTTTTTCCTTCCCCTAGTCTCTACAGTCAAAGCATTACCTGATGTCTCATCAGAGCTTTTCCATCGCATTTCCTCGCTAAGGATTGCACCGACAACATCATCAAACTTTAAAGTACTACATCCAGAGACAGAGTTACTAATGGCCATAACTAAACCATTCCAACTTTCTGGCAGTGAGCATAGAAATAATAGAGCCCTAACTTCATCATCAAAAGTTACCCCTACAGAACTTAACTGACTCGTAACTGTATTAAAATCATTCAAATGGTTTGCAACAGATCCACCTTCTGACATCTTCATATTAAATAAACGCTTCATAAGAAATACCTTATTTGAGGCCGAGGGTTTTTCATATAGTTTGGCCAATTTCAACATTAAACCCTTTATTTTCATTTCCTTTGAAATATTAAATGCTACCGACGCCGCTAGGCATAGCCGTATTGTTCTTAGTGCCTTTCTGTCGAGAATATTCCATTCTGTCTCTGTCATACTCGTCAGCTTCTTTGTCTTTCTGCTCAATGGTAGGTACAGATCTCTCTGATACAGATAATCTTCCATCTGCATCTTCCACATCTAGCAGTTTTGGCCGTTGAATTTTTCGACCCTAAACCTACCATCTTCTGCCATTTCTCCCACTGGAACTAGGAACCCTTCTCTCCTACGAGTTTATCAACCAAATAGACCTTCAGCTATGATACCAGTTGTTAGAATATTATATATTACGGAGCAATGGAACACATAATATATTGCAGAAATATAAACACAGAAAACACATAAAACAAGAGAGACACAGATATACATGGTTCACCCAGTTTGGGCTATGTCCACGGAGAAACAGCTAGTCCCTCTTTTATTATATTATCCAGCAAACTGAAGAGATACAACCTATAGCAGATCCGTTGTAACTCCCTCTTCTCTCTCAATCTCCTCTCTCTTCCTCACTTAGAATACAGACATACATAGACGCAATACAATTCCCTCATAAATAGCGAGGGGTTGCCTTCTAGGGAAAAAAACCCTAAATTAAACATAACTTCTACCGTCAGATCTCTGCCTAATGAACGACCCAGATTGACTACGAAATTACAACATTTTACAAGGCAATTTTACATCTATTCTTAGCTTCTAGGGTGCTGCCCCCGATCCCCCGGCCATGGGGAGACTCCCAAAAGGTCACAGCCGCCCCCCCTGGACCCGCCCTGCAGCAAATATTTTACGGGCGACGTTGCCGCCCCAATTCGAACTGGGGACCAATGTGGCGATACCTTTGAATACATAAGATAATCAGGCTCCACACCCAACACTATGCTAGCCATTAGGGGTCAAAACCAAGAGATAAGAAACTGTTACAACCATTTCCAAACAAGGAACAGGAATATAGGCAGTGGAACAGCTTGCCTCTATAAGCATGGAAACTGATTTATTGACCCCCAAACCACCTCAAACTGATGAATCTACCCTCTAAGATCATTTCACAATTACATTTGCATACCAAGGCATTAATTACAATCATAAATTCATCCATGAAGAGTGAAAAAGTCAAATTGCAGCGAAAGTAGGCGAAAACTGGATTTTTTAGCAAACTGGATCTATGCGCAGCGCCACTAGCCAGGTGCGTAGCGCTGCTTCAGACGCAATTTTGGAGGCCTTTCCCTTGGCCAAATTGAGCCCACAATAGCTCATTTGAAAGGTCTTCCTGTCTAGTTTCTGGAACATCTTGAATTTTTACATTTGGATGTCATTTCCCCCTAAAAAGTGAAATCTTCCAAGAATACTTCTGTGTGTCCAAAAAGAGGCAGAGAGGTCATTTTTTGGTAGTTTTTTGCCCTTTTGGTGACTTAGTTTTGCTCCAAAATTGTTGAGATTTTCTGGGTTTGATGCTCTCATCATGCTGAATCCAAATATATTAGCCTTTCCTCCAAAAAATGCTCCAGGGAAAAGCGCAGCGCCGGTGGCGCTGTGCATCTAGGGCAATTTCCTGTTTTCAAAATTCCAAAATTTGAAAAAGACAAAAATTTATCTAAACTTGCCCAGATTTGGCACAAGGCACCGATGGGACAGTGAGGCTTCAGCCAATATTTTCAACTTATCTTGCTCCTTTTTGCTTCTTAAGGCCTTCCTTTGTTGTATGTTTCTCTCCCTGTAACTCTCATTAAGGGTGTCTTCTTCAAGCTCATATTCACTGTCTCTTTCCATCATTTTTATAGTTGTGAACACTTGTGGTGAATGATGAGATAGGGTGGATGGATGAAAGATGAGTATAAAGAGATTTTATGGATGAGTAGGTGAGATTGAATGGGAGTGTGAATGGGATTTAGGGAGTGAGAGGGCTTTTGGGGATAGTGTATAGGATTTAGGGAGTGAGTAGGATAAAGTGTGTAGGGTTTGGGAAATTTGTATGTGGGAATGGGATTTAGGGAAAATATATGAGGGAATGGGGTTTAGGGAACAATAGAAAATGAATAATATAGGAAAGCAATAAGAGAGTGAGCTTGTCAATTTTATGAGATAGTTTGTGTAAAAACTAGGGTTTTGACTTTATGAGTGAAAGAATCACCAAACTTTGATGTAAAAACCCTTTTCAACGAGAAAAATTGATGTACTTACTTGCAAAGAGGTAAACTTGGATGATTTGCGACAAATTGGGCGATTTAGAGCGATTTGGAGCTTGGCTTCCAAGTGCGCAGCACCTCACCCAGGTGCGCAGCGCCCGTGGATTTTTACACTGAGAATGACTGCCAGGTGCGCAGCACCGGCCTCTGATGCGTAGCACCAGTCAGAATTCCTTCAAAACGCAGCACTTGCACTCCTTTACTCAATGAATCTCAAAAATTGCTTTCTTGGCTCTCCTTTAGCACTTAAACTTCAACATTAGCATAATGAAAAGATCAAAAGAGATATGGCTTTATATGACTTTCAATTTTTTATTTTTTATGGTGAAAACCCACTTTTGTAATGTCTATGTGCTTTTTCAAATACTCTGTTTTTTATGCTTGACCTTTTTGCTTTGATAGGTACTGATGCTCAATTTCTTTGACTTTTGCAATGGCAAGTACTTGGCATTATCACCAGGGGACCAGGAGCAGCATGGAACCATTTATTACATATGAGAATCAATGAAATTACATAAAATTTAAAAAATAAAATATAAATGCTCTATTTTCACCTCAAAACTAGTTTTGAGGTGAGAACTTTATTAAGCTTACAAATTAACAAATCGGGACTTTTCTGATGATTATTATCATCCTCATGTGTCTGTTGACCATTATCAACAATAGTCACTGAAATTTAACCATGGTAAACCCTAAGACCTAATGAGACTGAAACCCTAAGTAATTGATGAAATGAACTGAAAATAAACATGAATCATTGACTGAAAAGTATGAAAGGAAGTCAGCAGATATATATCATGAGGGAAAAAAATTGAAATGAACCCTACCATCAGTAAATACATGACCTAATGGAATGAAACTCATCAGAATGGGACTTCTAGTATGAAATGCAAAAGAGTAAATTTTGATCACTGATGGCGGTGTAAAGACACTGACACTAACATTGGCTCCAATGGGGATGGTAGCTCCTTGGAGGTGCCAAGAACCATAGATCTTTGGGAACATGTAGGCTAGTGCCTCATCCATTTGGTAATGGAGTCACGACACTTAAAAAACTAAAACTAACACTATGAAAACTGACTCAAGACTCAAAGACACCAACTGACTTGAAACTGACTCAATACTAAAACACAACTAACAAACTGAAAATATGCTCAAAATGGAGCTTCTTCAAGAAAACTTACTCTAACTGTTCCATTCATCACCTGATCAGGTGAAATGAAACAACAAATGCAACCAAGTAAGCATTCTGGATGTTTTTTGAATTCTCCTCAAGGGCTTGTTTACGAGCAAGAAGAGAGAACTACTGAAATGCAACTCCCATGAAAACTTGTAAACAAATCCATTAAATAATATGGATTCTCTATCCGACTCCAAAAATACTGCATAAGTATCTTGAAATTCATGTGCACTGGGACTTAGCTCATCCAATGGATTACTTTTCTTCTCCTCATACCATGAATGCAAACTTTCATCTGGGCTTTGTGACGAGACTCTTGCTGAAAATGATAAAGAAACTGGCTGCCGGATCAAATTTGTATCAATACTTATTTCAAGCTCACATGTAGCTAATGAAGAAGGACTGTGACTGCAAACATCATCAAACACATCAGCTATTGGATCATGAAAAACTTGAAAAGGCTATTGCAACCCATTTTCTATTGGTTCTAATGAGATTGCATGATTTTCGACACGCTGCTCATTTGAAGATATACTATGCAAATTTCCCTTCAAAAAATGAAATGATTCAAAACATAATGGTACGAAATCATCTTGCATCATTTGATCATATGTTCTAGCTTCCAAGTATTCATCTGCAACCTGACATTCAATGGCATTCGGGGGCTACAAATCTAGATATGAGAAGTCTTGAACAAGGATTTCATTGCCCTCAAGATGGTCCAGATCAAAACTTGTCGACAGTTGATTTTTGATTGCACGAAAGTTGTCTCTAACGATCTGAAATGAAGTAAAACAAAAAGGCAAAGATCCTTCTGTTGGATACCTATACCAATAGGTTTCATATTTCATGATTGGCAAGAGAAAGTCCAAATATGCTCTGCTTTGAGTTCACAAAGATCCCATATTTCCTAAGAGCAAGAAGGTGTGCAAAGTGTTTCAAATGTTGATGACCTTATTTCAAATTTTGATGGATGATCCAACAGTCTAATCTGGATCATGCCACGTGTTCAATTTTGTGTTGTAGACTAGAGAAAGAAGTCTGTCCAAACTGTTTAATCTTGGCAGACAACTAGTTTAGGTAGAGAAGAAAAGGATTCCAACAGCTTAATCTGGGACCTTGGAAGAGATAAGGGTAGAAGTAGAGAGAAAAGGCAAAAGAAAAAGCCAAAGAAAAGAAAAGGCAAGTAAGGGTTTGCAAGTCCAAATGCACCCTCCAAGAAGAAATAAAATGCTAGGCAAGTAGCTGGGTAGGTAGCTGGGGTTGCAGAAAGGTTATCCCTATCATTGCAAGATTGGGGATGGTGGGCAGCAAGGCAAAAGATTACAGCTGGAAGCATGACTAATTTCCCTCACTCCCCTCCAATTTCATTTCTAACATTCCCTCACTAGCCTGAGATTCATGGAAAAAACTAAGTTTTCATGGTGGTTCGTGATCTTTAAAAGCCACATTTCTTGTCTAAAAATCTTTTCATTTTGATCTACTCTTGAAACCAAGCTTGTTTCACATAAACTCAATGGTTTCCACATCCACTTACCCCCTCCTCCATAACTAACACTTACCCTACTATATAAATCCCTTATATCACCTTTTTCCCTAATATTACTAACACCAAGGTGTATAAATCCCAGCATTATCTACATATTCTCCTTTTGGCATTATAGCCAAGTAAATGGTCTAAGGGGACTTCAGTCCACCTGGGACTGTGGTTAACCTTGTCTTGGATGTGCTCTGACCCCTGGTTATGAGCAGAAATCCTCTCCCTCAACCCTCACCGTCTCTCTGCTGAAAACGCACAAAAAACCCCGTTTTCCCATATAAACCCTTGAAAAAGCTCAAAAAACCCAAAAACTGCGAAAAACCCACTTTTCTATAGTCCTCCGCCCAATCATTAAATTGAATATTTTATTGCGCTGGCGGGACCCCTCCCCAACATGCTCGACCAGTCGGAAGGCCCGCCAGTCGTCAGATCTCCGTCGCCCAGATCTAAAGGTGGGCGGTCATTTTCACTCCCCGACCTGCCGACCTTTAGCATCCGGGGAAAGTGGTTTCGCCCATCCCGTACAGGGGACGCGTGGCAGGCGGCGAGGTTGTTCGGAGCCCCCCTCCCCATTACCGCCTTTGCCCAAAGGTGGTGCGGGGAACCCGCTTACCGCCACCCCTATTACCACTCTCCTCCCACGTCATTCGCACGTCACCCTGACGTCACCTTGCCGGTACCCGCCCAGCGTCCCGTGGCCCTCCACGCGGACCCGCCACTGTGCCCGCCCGCCACCGTGTCCTGTCACCCTGGCGAACACCTCAGCCGCCACGTCGCCTCCGTACCTGGGCCCCGCCATGACGTCATGCTGACGTCATCGGCGGAAAAGCGCCAAATGCACACTTTTGCCAAATTTAACGATTTAAACGACTAAATGAGTCGTTTTCGCTCATTTTCATGCGAAAGAGAAACTAGCCGTTGTCAACAGCTGCTGCGAAACCTCTCACTCAGCCATCAAATTCGACAATCCGACCATTCAAAGTTCAGAATTCAACGGCACCAAGTCGCCACAACCCGGCCCGCGAGCTTCCAAGTCGATTTTCCAGGTATTTTGCCATTTCCTTCCACTTTGCCCATGAATTCCAATTCTCTGTAGAATTCACCATTAAAGACTGGTAAATTCACTTAATTCAGCTCCACCTGAGCACCTAAACCAAACCCAAGCAACTTGCCCCATCCCTAAGCCACAATTTGACATTGGTGAAATCAGTTCGCGGGTTAAAACTGCAAAATTCGCCCCCGAGGTACTTGGCATTGTTCCCTTTTGCCAAGTACAGGCCACCTGCACCCTTCCTACAGAATTATCACTGTCTCTGCAACGTCCCCTTAGGCAATCCACATCCCCGAGAAATTTGCAGCAATTTACCAGCTTGCTTACAGTTTTACACTAGAAGAGGATATTACACTGTGCACAGTTTACCTGCTGCTTAAATCTTTAAAGACTTATCAAACTATCACCTCTCCCTGCACACATACAGATTAAATCATGGCTGCCTCTGCATCCTCTTCCCTCAGTGTTACTCCACTAAATCAAACCAATAAGGAACTGGAGGCCCTGCCATTTATTGACAAGGATTGTCTCATCAATGACTTTGAGGGAAACAGGGACTTTTTGAAAACCTTCACTACACTGAGGGAAGACCATAAGGAAGGACTTGGTACAGATGGGATGTGGGAGTCAAACCTGCCCTATTACTGTCTCCCAGCTGTGAATGTTTTCCCTGAAATCATTCACTTATGTGCTCAAAACTATGATTTGGAGCACAGAGCTGTCAATACTCCATCAGGGAGGATCCTTTTTTACATAAATGCTGAGTCCATCAACAAGATGTTACAGTTTGATCAAACGGAGTTGCTAGTCCCATTCTCCATGAGGTATTTGCTGGAAGCTGGTGACAAGATGACCAGTGAGGAGCTGCAAAAGGTCACCAGGAACTACATGAGAGCTGAGTGCCAGCCTACAGGGCCACCCCCTTATCTGCATGAACATTTCAATGACTCAGGCAGGCTGCTACTGGACATGATAGCCTATGTGCTAGGTTACCAAAACAGTAAGCATGTGGATCAAGCCATGCTCGTATTGCTGTCTGCTTACAGCCCACGTCAACCCCCTGCCCGAAAGTATAACTTTGCTAAGTTTATAGCCAATAGGATTCATGATCAATTGAGCAAACTGGACAGACAGGGGGTCTTCAGATACTCAGCTTACATCTACCACCTGTTCATGTTTTATCATTCTGAAGCTTTCCCATGTTACATCAGAAGGCTGGATAACAAAGGAGAGAGGAGATCTGTCATTTTCTGGACCTCAGTCTACCATGAAATCACAAATTCACCCTATACCTACTGTGAATTTGTTGACCAGTTTGTGTACCCAGTCTCCTGCATGCTTGTGAAGTCCCCTCCACCCAGAGTATCTAATGAGATCAAGAAAGCTTTGCAGCTGTCTAAGAAGTACAAAATAGGTGATTGGTACCTATATGAACACCATACTGTGTTCAGAGTATATGGTTGTGAGCTCTGTCCATACAGGCTACCCAAGTATGTTCCTATGAGATTATTTGCCTTGGAGTATTACAGGCAATTGATTCAGTCAGACCTTACCCATTTCCACAGCTCCAAGAAAAAGGCACACCTTAACTACAAAAATGAGTTGGGCCCTTTCATCATGAACAAGAAGGAAGGATGGGAATCTGCAGACCTGATCCTCAAGGACAAATATAAATTGTCATACAGTTTTCGATGGGTCCCTTATGACCCTCAAGGTTTCATCACTGCTAGGAGAACTAAGTACAGACTCCTAGGGATTAAACACTGCCACTACCCACACATAGAAAAGTATGCCAACTTACAAGAATGGCAGCTGGACACTCTAGTTGAGAGCTTAACTGAAGAAGAAAGAATGCTTAAAAATATGAAAGAACTTGAGAAGACTATTGACCTGGACTATGTGATCCAGGTACCTTTCAGACTACCTCAATCAGTGGGACAAGGGACCTCAGTTACCAGGACAGCGCCGCAGACACTCTCTACAGCAGCACCAGGCTTGGATAAAGGAAAAGGAAAAATGGATGCAGAGGATGAAGCAAAAAAGGAACAGTCAGAGCAACAGTCACAGCAAAAAGATCAGCAAACAGAACAACAAACAGAGCAGCAACAAGGACAAACCATTCTGCCACAAACTGGGATGCCAGAAACCCCCCTAATACAAACACCGCCACCTCAAATTGAGCCATTAACTACCTCAGTTTTGCAGACCCCAGCACATGAAGAGAGGGGTACTAAAAGGCAAAGAGAAGAGTCCACTCCCCTCAGTGGATCCTCCCACCAGCCAGAGGCCAAAAGGCAAAGGGCAGATTCCCCAGAGGTGGAAGACATCTAAAGATGTCTTAAACGATACAGCAAAGGACAGGGAAGGCAGCCAACATACTGGGACAAGCTCCTTTCAGCAGGAGCAGAATTTACAGCTTGGTTTGGAGGTGTCATCCTCTTCTCAGCAAAGCCAGAAGCTTAAAAGTGCTAAGGCTACCTTCAAAGAAATCAAGGCAGCAAATGAGTTATTGAGGGCTGAGGTTTACAAACAGTTTATAGATGCCACCCCAGCCCAGCAGGAAAGGTTGATGTCAGTCTACGACTTCAAAGAGGAAAAAATGATATTCAGCCATTTCAAACCCAAGGGGCCGCACCCAATGACAACTGCAGATTTCATCAAAACAAGGGTGGAGGTCCTGGCCAAAGACATACATCCTATGGACCAAATTGAGCTCCACAAGCAGACCGGGGAGATGGTCTATGCCACCTTGGTAGAGAAGGCCACATTAGCTCATGAGCTGAAAGAATCTTTGAAGAACACAAACACTCAACTAGACTTTGAGAGGTTGTCCTCTAAGGCCAAGGACAATAGGATAAAATCTCTTGAGGAGATTATTGTTGATCTAGGACATGACCCTAGTGATCCAACCGGGGTAAAAGCCCTCATAAAGAAAAAGGATGATGATCTAAATGCCATGAAGAAGAGGTTGAAGCTGTTACCTACAGAACACCCTCAGACAGCTGAAATGCAAAAGGAAAAGCAAGTTAATGAACAACTTGACCTCTTATTACAGCAAGATCAAAGAATCCAAGAACTAGAGAAAGAGCTGGAAGGAGCATTGCAAGACAAACAGGGAGGATCTACACTCCAAGTTCCTCCAACAGATTCCACAACAGCAACAACTTCTGGGGCAGCAGTAGCCCCCACAACAGAAGCAGCAGGTACAACAGCAGCTACAGATGCCCACCCCAGTATAGAAGAATTAACCAAAGCTGTCAAGGCAATGGATCTACAGGCGGATGAAATAAGGAAAGCAAAAGAAAAACTGGCAGAGATAGATGCCAAATATGACCAATCAAAGATAACGGTAGCAGAACAGGGCAGACAGATTAAGGCTCAAAAAGATAAAATAAAGGCCCTGGAGAAGGAGCTCAATCTGGAAAATACTATGGCAGAAATCAAAAGAATCCTGTGGAATAAAATTACCCAAGCTATTATCAAACAGTGGAAATCCATTAAAACAATGCATGAGCATATGGATTTAATTGTACAAGCCCAGACAGATGTCCAGAGAGCCAAGACAGTGTTAGGAAACAGACCTGAGCAAGCTAGCCAATTAATAGAATTTTTGAACAGGCAAGACAAAGAGGAGCTGGCAGCCGTTGGAATCACCAACAGAACAGAGGCCATCCTCATGGCTAAAAAGGTGCTAACTCTCAGAGGTTATGTACAGACGGCAGAAAGAAAAAGTTATGAGATACAGACTGAAGTTGAAGATTATAAACTCAGAATGGGAATGCTACAAGCAAGAGGACTGCCTAGCCTGTTGAGCAGCACAGGAAAATTGATCAGCAGAGATCAATTTACAAACAGGGTGGCCGCTTACATTGAAAATCAAATCACTGCATCCAGCAGTACTTCTGAGGAAACAGTTCCTCCAACAGGACAGAGCTTGTACACTAAGCTTGAAGGCTCATTTTTTGTTGAAAATGAGGTAAATCATTTATTTGAAACTCCTCCTAGTTTTTTCAGATATACAGAGCTTGACGAGACTCTAATTAAAATTCGGAGGCACCAAATGCCTAAGGAGGACTGGTGGCAGGCCATGCTCCAAATTTTGCCACGGTAGTTTCAAGACATTCGGCCACTGCCAGCTCAGCTCACCAGAAGACAAGTGTAAAAGGATCAATGTTTGAAAAGCATCCAAAAAGTGATTCATCACTAATGATGACAGCTCGCTACATTTTGAACAGCACGTCCCCAACCGACTCAGCAGCTCCCAAAGGCCAAAAGTATCTTCTGACAGAACATCAAGACGCCTTTATTTTGTATTCAATGCTGTAATAAATTTCTGATAAAAATATCTCAAAGTTGGTGAGGGTATTAAGTCTGAGATAACTTAGAACTCAGATATTTTTGTAAAAATCAAAGTATATATTCACCCCGCACATAAGCTTAAGGGGTTGTTGTTATTTTCATTTTGGAGATCTCACTTGCTGTAAAAATTCTCAGAGAAATAATACAAAGGGTGAATGGAATTTCCGAAGCTTGGCGTACCTTGATGCATTGTGATGAATGGTGAATGTTGCAGGATTCCAGAGTGTTTCATAAAACAATAAGTCTTTCTTAAATCTCTGTTTTACATGTTTTCGAGTCTTTTGTTCTCTTTTATCGTTTAAATGTTTTACACTTAATAGCAAAGTAGAAGAATAGTTCTAGGATTTAATCACTGATTACCCTGAACTCAATCTGAGCTATTATCCATGTTTTCTTCAGATACAGTGAATGAAGTGTAATTCTTAATTGCTGCACTTTAAAACTATATCTTTTACAGTGATAGACATTCCCAGGGATTCAAGTTTGCTCCTGAGACATCTATCCGTTTCTCATACCTAGTTTGGTGGAAATACTTAAATACTCTAGTGAAAATTCTTAAATGCTTTCACTGTTTGTTTCACCTGTTCATGTTATAAATCAAAAATTTTGTTGTATGAAGTATCCAAATGGCCCTGTAAGTTTCACCAGTTCACCTCAAGGTTTCTAGACACCTATACAGCCATAGACTCCATTGCCCAATGGTATTTGACTCTTTGAACATTATATCACAAGACCTGAAAGAAAATCTTCAACCAAAACATAAACAAAACCTGTGCATAATACCTAGCCTAAAACACTATCATAACAGATACAAATCATAAAGAGAGAGCCCTCTCTGATCACAGTTTGGCTAGAAACAGTGATTAAAAGATTGGTTAGTGGTTACCCCGGCCGTATTCCCTTGGGAGTCATAGGGAACAACCTGGGTGTTAACATAATTGGCGACTCCACTGGGGACTTCTTAAGATTTTTCAATTACTATCTATCTTCCAAAGCTACCATCAAGCCTGAAACTAGCCAAGAGGCCTTAGAACTGTTTCTGTAATACAGGGACAGCTTTAGGGAAGAGCTAATTAGGGAATCTTCATCCTAGCTTTGGAACATATATAGCCATTCCAAAATTTTCATCCAGTCCTTGCATATATAAACTTCTTGTACAAATTCAAAAGAAATTAGAAGCTGGCTCCCAAAAGAAACCCAAGGCACACTAGGGCAAACCCTGACCCTAATCAACCTATCATTGTTGACAATCCAAATATCATTCCAAAGAACATTAGGAGACAGCAAAAGCAGGAGAAGCCTGCTGAGTCAGATATAATTTCAGATCAGCCTATCTGCATTCCCACACCCTGCAAAGTTCTTTTCCGGTCCACTCCTAGTCCCCCTAGTTCATCATCAACACCTCAAAGTCCTCCTCTTACATCTTCACCCACTTCACATACTCTTTCAACCAGTTCCCCATTTGTTACCCATCCCATTAACCCTGCTACACCAGTAATCCCTGCTGTCCCATTTATTCCTGTCAACCCTGTAAATCCTATAAACATGGCCAACAGGTATGCACCTCTGCAGATACCAGCTAATCCTCCAGCTCTACCCCAAGACTACCAAACCAAAATCTCATTTTTTGACTCCCATGGCCCTTTGACAGCTGTCCAGCATGCTAAGAAGATGCAAGACCACTTTGAGACCTATGAAATAGATGATAACAGTGTCAGGATGAGAATTTTTGTTCAAAGCTTAACTGGGGATGTTAGAACTTGGTTCAGATCCCTCAATGCAAACTCCTTTGCAACACCTGATCAGCTTTACGAAGCTTTTACTGAGAGATGGGAGAAGAAGAAAGATCCTCTACACATACTTGGTGAATATAACACTATTAAAAGAGGTCCCCAAGAAACAGTTTTGGAATATTGTGCCAGGTTTAACAATGTATATAATGCTATCCCACAGAACTTAAGGCCCCCTCCTGATTTGGCCCTGTATAACTTCCCTGACGGTTTTGATTCTGATATGGCCTATCAGTTGAAAGAAAGAGATCCTCCAACCCTTGAAGAAGCTCAAAGGGTTGCAGTCACTGTAGAAGCTAACCTAATTGCCAAAAGAAACAGGGCAAAGTTGGAAAAGAAGACTGGCTTCAGAGAAGAGCCCTCGGGTTTTGATCAAAAGTTGGATGCAATACTAAACAGCATGAAGAGATTGGGTGAAAGAGTGGAATCAGTTGAAAGAAAATCATCATGGGAAGCATCACAAAGCAACCCTCCTAGAAATCCGAATTTTAGGAGAACTCAGAACCCAAACATAGGAAAGACAAGTGCTGACCAAGACATTAGACCCCCTTTCCAAGAAAACTATGCAGAAACTTCCACAGCCAATCAGCTCAATGAAGATCCTGAAATTAACTTAATGGGTCTGGATGGTAAAAGCCATGTTTTCTTAACACAAGAGGACCACGAGGAGGATGAAATCAAAACATTCCAAACAAAATCAGGAGAATCCTTTGATTTTAAACAAGGATATGATACTGCTGTCTATGAAGTCCATAAACAGTATAAACTGAGGAGTAGGACTGTGAATGTAAACCAGCCCGACAAGATAAAGGACAAACAGAGGTCTAAAGAAACCATGGTCACAGAACCTAATGACAAAATAAACTTTCCTGCAGAAGAAATTGTAGTTGAGGAGGTTACTGAACTGCTGTCCCCACTACAACAGCCCATGGCAACTTCGTCCTCTCACCCTGATCCAAATTTTACCCCTCAAGACATGAGTACAAGGGGCAGGTTTCAAAGTCAAGATGAAATCCCACAAGAAGATTTAATGAACAAAGAAAAGACTGCTATCCGTGACTCTAAAACCCAAGTTGACAAAGCTTTTGACCTAGGCACAGAGATTGGCAAGCTAAAGATAGCAATTCCCCTCTCAGAGCTAGCCAAGCATGACATATACAAACAACAGATCAAGAAATCCCTTCAACTCACTAATAGCAAAGATGACGTAAATGTGCTAGATGACACTCCAGAATTACTGTTTGGCCCAGAGGTAGATGGAAAAACAATAGTCACAGGGGTCTTACCTTTTTATGTCAGCCTGCATGTTCATGATAAAATACTACATAATGCAATGTTCGACTCAGGTGCATCTCACAACCTTATGCCAAAAGCAGTCATGGAAAGATTGAACTTGGATATAACAAGACCATACAAAGACCTGTTTTCTTTTGATTCTAGCCAAGTCAAATGTTTAGGCCTAATAAAAGATTTATGCGTGTCTCTGGTTCAATATCCCAACAAGACCATTCTAATGGATGTTGTAGTTGCTGATATCCCACCCAAATATGGGATGCTGTTATCAAGATCATGGGGAGCCAAGCTCCAAGGTTCCCTGTAATTAGACATGTCATATGCCACTATCTCTGTCTTTGGGCAACCAAAAAGACTGTACAGGGAAACACTCATGAAGTATATGGTCAGCAGTGAAGAAAAGCCTCAAAATTTTCCAATATATGCTGTCCATTCGGACATAGACTCCTTCATCCTCTTCAATGACAGCACAAGCCTCTCAAACAATGACATTAGGACCGAAACACTCATACAAGAACAAAACATTGATCAAACAAGCAGTACTTGCCAAACATCAATCAGCCCAACAATACACAGTATCCCTCCTCTAGTTGTCAAAGACTGCCAAACAAGTGATCAAACTGTCCCAGAAAACAAAATGGAAAAGAAACCCCAACTCCTGCTTACATTGCCATCCCATGAACACATTGCTAAACCTCCTTTTCAGCAAGACATCCTGTGGGTCCTAGAATTTGATGGCTCAGTTAACAAGCTAGGGGCAGGAGCTGGAGTGTGGATACATAACAAAGAGAAAGACTATGCAGAAGGCAGGGCTTATAGATTGAATTTTAGATGCACTAACAACATGGCAGAATATGAAGCTCTGTTGCTGGGCCTAAAGCTAGCGAAATCACTACAAGCTCCTAAACTCTCCATCATGGGAGACTCTGATCTAGTAATTCAACAAGTGAAAGGAAACTTTGTCACCAATGACAAAAGAATGAGGTCCTACAGATCTGCTGTAAGTGAAATTTTAGAGACTTTCTCTGAGTTTGTTATCACAAAAATTTCAAGGGGCCACAATCTCCATGCACACAGCTTGGCAACGTTTGCCAGCACCTTCAAATTCCCATTAGAACCCAATAACTGTTTCACAGCCGAGGTCAAATACAGACCCTCTATTCCAAACAATGTCAAAGAATGGCAAGTGTTTGAGGACGACATGCAAATAAACAACTTTTTAACCTTGCAACAAGAATTCACAGGATTAAATATTGATATTGATGGAGCAAGTCAATCACAAATACTTGAATCAGCATGTCAATCACAAATACTTGATGGAGCAAGTCCATCACAAATACAGTTTCAACAGTCTGCTCACCCAATGTCACCTAGAACCGCAAAACAATTACTGAGTCCAACCATCTTCAGCAACGAAAACATTCAGCAAATTCACCAGATTGACTGTGAAGAGGTGACCAGCGCAGAAGCTGAAATCATACAACTCAAAGACAACTTCCTTCCAATAGGCCTTACCCCGCTAGAGGACATTTTTGATTCAAATGATGTCCCCAGGAAACCAAAGATGCAGCCATTAGATGCAGCAATTGAAGAATGCAACATTGGTACTACTGACAAGCCTAAAATAATCAAGCTATCTGCTTCTTTGCCCCCTGATCAAAAGCCCAAATACATTGATCTCTTTAAAGAATTTCAAGATGTTTTTGCTTGGGGTTATGAGGATCTAAAGTCCTATGATACTTCTGTCATCCAGCACACCATTCCCCTCAAGCCTAATCAAAAACCATTCAAACAGAAATTGAGAAGGATCAATCCTGTGCTCCTTCCTTCCATTGAAAAAGAATTACATAAAATGTTCAAAGCTGGTATCATAGCACCAATCAGGTTCTCTGAGTGGATTTCAAATTTGGTCCCTACAAGAAAGAAAACTGGTGAGATTAGACTTTGTGTAGATTTAAGGAATTTGAATCAAGTATCACTCAAAGATAACTACCCTTTACCCAAAATGGATCACATTCTTCAAAGAGTAGTAGGGGCTTCAAGGATATCATTGCTTGATGGATTCTCAGGCTTTAATCAAATCCTAGTACACCCTGATGATCAAGACAAAACTGCATTTACAACCCCATGGGGAACTTTCAAGTATGTGAAAATGCCCTTTGGATTGAAAAACGCAGGGGCAACGTTTCAAAGAGCAATGGACATTGCTTTTGCAAAAGAGATTCATGACTTCTTGGTCATTTACTTAGATGATCTTACACCCTTTTCAAAATCTGACCAAGAACACTTGAAACATTTGAGACAGATTTTCATAACATGTAGGAAATATGGCATTTCCCTAAACCCCAAGAAGTCATTATTTGGCTTGGAAGAAGGGAAACTCTTAGGACACATTATTTCAAAAGATGGCATAAGAATTGATCCAGATAGGATACAAGCTATCCTACAAATGCCTCACCCTAGGAATGTCAAGGAGTTGCAAGGATTCTTAGGGAAAATCAACTTTTTAAGAAGGTTTATTCCTAATTTAGCAGAATTAATCAGATTACTAAACAATATGCTAAAGAAAGATTCAAAGGTCAAATGGACTGTTGAAGCAAAACAAGCCTTTGAAAGTATAAAATTGGCATTGACTCAAACCCCAGTGCTAACCAATCCCCAGTTTGACAGAGACTTTATTATTTTCTCCTTTGCCTCCCAACATACTATTGCTGCTGTTTTATTACAGAAAGATGACCAAGGGAATGAGAAGCCTATTGCCTTCTTCAGCAGAGCTCTTAGAGATGCTCCTCTAAAGTACCAAATTATGGAGAAACAAGCCTATGCTTTGATCAAAGCTATTAAAGACTTTAGGATTTACATCCTTTACTCCCATGTTGTGGCTTACGTACCAAGTCCTATTGTCAAAGACATTCTCACCCAAGAAAACTTAGAGGGCAGGAGAGGAAAATGGATTGCAAACATACTAGAATTTGACATTGAAATAAAACCTACAAAGCTAATAAAAGGGCAAGGTTTGGCCAAATTAATGACAGAAGCAAATTTCCAAGCCTTAGATATCAATCAGCTGGACAGTGAAACAGAGCTGGCGACTCCAAAGATCAATGTAGCCTTTGAACAATCTCCCTAGTACTCTGATATCTGTTATGTGTTACAAAACCTGTGTGCTCCCCCAGGACTGTCCAGAACTAAGTGTAGGTTCCTAAAAATGAAAACATCTAGATTTTGTGTGATGGATGGAAATTTACTTTGGAAAAACCATGAAGGTATATTGCTGCACTGTCTAATGGAGAATGAAACTAACAATATCATGCAAGATTTCCATGCTGGAGACTGTGGTGGACATTTGTACTGGAAGTCCACTGTGGACAAGATATTGAGGGCTGGTTATTACTGGCCCACTATGTTCTCTGATGTTAAGAAATTTACAGCCTCATGCCACAAATGCCAACTGTTTGAAGGCAAAAGACAGTTGCTGCCACTACCTTTGAAGCCCATTGCAACAGAGAGACCTTTCCAACAATGGGGCTTGGATTTCATTGGGGAAATTCATCCCTCATCTTCAGGCCAACACAGATGGATTTTAACAGCAACAGACTACTTCACCAAGTGGATTGAAGCTGCCCCATGCAGACAAGCAAATGATTCAGTAATCATTCAGTTTTTGGAAAACAATATACTAGCTAGATTTGGCTGTCCGGACAAGATAATAACAGACAATGCTGTTGCCTTCAGATCCAAGAAAATGGTGAACTTCTGCCATAAATTTCACATTACTTTGGGCCATTCTACTGCTTACTATCCTCAAGGAAATGGCCTTGCTGAATCATCAAACAAAAGTTTAATAAATATCATAAAGAAAGTGTTGGAAGATAACAAAAAGAACTGGCATAAGAAACTAGTAAATGCCTTATGGGCAGATAGACTAACAACAAAAAGATCTATTGGGACCAGCCCATATGAGTTGGTCTATGGACTAGAGGCCAAGTTTCCATCATCACTAGGAGTGCCTGTTATGAAGCTTCTGCAAGAAAGTCAAGCAGAGCCAAATGATATGCAAAGAAGGATCAATCAGATAATCTGTTTACAGCAAACCAGAGAACAAGTTTTCAGCAGAGTGCAGATATTGCAAGAAAAATTAAAAAAAGCCTTTGATAGAAGAACCAAAGCAGAAGACTTCAATGTGGGAGACAAAGTCTTGAAGTGGGATGCAAGAAGAGAAGAGAAAGGAAAACATGGAAAGTTTGACTCTTTATGGAAAGGACCATTTGTTGTCCAAGCAGTACAAGGTAACAACACCTACTTCCTTAAAGGTCTGACTGAAACTGACTTAGATGAAGGGCCTGTCAATGGCAGGATGTTGAAGCATTATTTTGACTATTTCCCATGATTGCAACATCAAGTTCCCTTGTATATATATGCAGATGTACATATTATTTCTATTTTAGATTGTAAAAATGCAGTTTCCTAAGTGATTCACCAAACAGCAAGAGGCAAATAGAATCAGAGGTCTTCCAAGAAAGAAGCACACAATTTTGACACATTAATGCAGTAAAGTTCAAAGATTGGTATGGGCAGCTAAGGAACAAGGCAATCTGACCTGCTGTTCTTGGTCTTTCAAAAGAAAAACCATCCCCATGTGGAGCCACTGTTGGATACCTATACCAATAGGTTTCATATTTCATGATTGGCAAGAGAAAGTCCAAATATGCTCTGCTTTGAGTTCACAAAGATCCCATATTTCCTAAAGAGCAAGAAGGTGTGCAAAGTGTTTCAAATGTTGATGACCTTATTTCAAATTTTGATGGATGATCCAACAGTCTAATCTGGATCATGCCACGTGTTCAATTTTGTGTTGTAGACTAGAGAAAGAAGTCTGTCCAAACTGTTTAATCTTGGCAGACAACTAGTTTAGGTAGAGAAGAAAAGGATTCCAACAGCTTAATCTGGGACCTTGGAAGAGATAAGGGTAGAAGTAGAGAGAAAAGGCAAAAGAAAAAGCCAAAGAAAAGAAAAGGCAAGTAAGGGTTTGCAAGTCCAAATGCACCCTCCAAGAAGAAATAAAATGCTAGGCAAGTAGCTGGGTAGGTAGCTGGGGTTGCAGAAAGGTTATCCCTATCATTGCAAGATTGGGGATGGTGGGCAGCAAGGCAAAAGATTACAGCTGGAAGCATGACTAATTTCCCTCACTCCCCTCCAATTTCATTTCTAACATTCCCTCACTAGCCTGAGATTCATGGAAAAAACTAAGTTTTCATGGTGGTTCGTGATCTTTAAAAGCCACATTTCTTGTCTAAAAATCTTTTCATTTTGATCTACTCTTGAAACCAAGCTTGTTTCACATAAACTCAATGGTTTCCACATCCACTTACCCCCTCCTCCATAACTAACACTTACCCTACTATATAAATCCCTTATATCACCTTTTTCCCTAATATTACTAACACCAAGGTGTATAAATCCCAGCATTATCTACATATTCTCCTTTTGGCATTATAGCCAAGTAAATGGTCTAAGGGGACTTCAGTCCACCTGGGACTGTGGTTAACCTTGTCTTGGATGTGCTCTGACCCCTGGTTATGAGCAGAAATCCTCTCCCTCAACCCTCACCGTCTCTCTGCTGAAAACGCACAAAAAACCCCGTTTTCCCATATAAACCCTTGAAAAAGCTCAAAAAACCCAAAAACTGCGAAAAACCCACTTTTCTATAGTCCTCCGCCCAATCATTAAATTGAATATTTTATTGCGCTGGCGGGACCCCTCCCCAACATGCTCGACCAGTCGGAAGGCCCGCCAGTCGTCAGATCTCCGTCGCCCAGATCTAAAGGTGGGCGGTCATTTTCACTCCCCGACCTGCCGACCTTTAGCGTCCGGGGAAAGTGGTTTCGCCCATCCCGTACAGGGGACGCGTGGCAGGCGGCGGGGTTGTTCGGAGCCCCCCTCCCCATTACCGCCTTTGCCCAAAGGTGGTGCGGGGAACCCGCTTACCGCCACCCCTATTACCACTCTCCTCCCACGTCATTCGCACGTCACCCTGACGTCACCTTGCCGGTACCCGCCCAGCGTCCCGTGGCCCTCCACGCGGACCCGCCACTGTGCCCGCCCGCCACCGTGTCCTGTCACCCTGGCGAACACCTCAGCCGCCACGTCGCCTCCGTACCTGGGCCCCGCCATGACGTCATGCTGACGTCATCGGCGGAAAAGCGCCAAATGCACACTTTTGCCAAATTTAACGATTTAAACGACTAAATGAGTCGTTTTCGCTCATTTTCATGCGAAAGAGAAACTAGCCGTTGTCAACAGCTGCTGCGAAACCTCTCACTCAGCCATCAAATTCGACAATCCGACCATTCAAAGTTCAGAATTCAACGGCACCAAGTCGCCACAACCCGGCCCGCGAGCTTCCAAGTCGATTTTCCAGGTATTTTGCCATTTCCTTCCACTTTGCCCATGAATTCCAATTCTCTGTAGAATTCACCATTAAAGACTGGTAAATTCACTTAATTCAGCTCCACCTGAGCACCTAAACCAAACCCAAGCAACTTGCCCCATCCCTAAGCCACAATTTGACATTGGTGAAATCAGTTCGCGGGTTAAAACTGCAAAATTCGCCCCCGAGGTACTTGGCATTGTTCCCTTTTGCCAAGTACAGGCCACCTGCACCCTTCCTACAGAATTATCACTGTCTCTGCAACGTCCCCTTAGGCAATCCACATCCCTGAGAAATTACAGCATTTTACCAACCTGCTTACAATTTTACACTTGAAGAGGATATTACACTGTGCACAGTTTACCTGCTGCTTAAGTCTTTAAAGACTTATCAAACTATTACCTCTCCCTGCACACATACAGATTAAATCATGGCTGCCTCTGCATCCTCTTCCCTCAGTGTTACTCCACTAAATCAAACCAATAAGGAACTGGAGGCCTTGCCATTTATTGACAAGGATTGTCTCATCAATGACTTTGAGGGAAACAGGGACTTTTTGAAAACCTTCACTACACTGAGGGAAGACCATAAGGAAGGACTTGGTACAGATGGGATGTGGGAGTCAAACCTGCCCTATTACTGTCTCCCAGCTGTGAATGTTTTCCCTGAAATCATTCACTTATGTGCTCAAAACTATGATTTGGAGCACAGAGCTGTCAATACTCCATCAGGGAGGATCCTTTTTTATATAAATGCTGAGTCCATCAACAAGATGTTACAGTTTGATCAAACGGAGTTGCTAGTCCCATTCTCCATGAGGTATTTGCTGGAAGCTGGTGACAAGATGACCAGTGAGGAGCTGCAAAAGGTCACCAGGAACTACATGAGAGCTGAGTGCCAGCCTACAGGGCCACCCCCTTATCTGCATGAACATTTCAATGACTCAGGCAGGCTGCTACTGGACATGATAGCCTATGTGCTAGGTTACCAAAACAGTAAGCATGTGGATCAAGCCATGCTCGTATTGCTGTCTGCTTACAGCCCACGTCAACCCCCTGCCCGAAAGTATAACTTTGCTAAGTTTATAGCCAATAGGATTCATGATCAATTGAGCAAACTGGACAGACAGGGGGTCTTCAGATACTCAGCTTACATCTACCACCTGTTCATGTTTTATCATTCTGAAGCTTTCCCATGCTACATCAGAAGGCTGGATAACAAAGGAGAGAGGAGATCTGTCATTTTCTGGACCTCAGTCTATCATGAAATCACAAATTCACCCTATACCTACTGTGAATTTGTTGACCAGTTTGTGTACCCAGTCTCCTGCATGCTTATGAAGTCCCCTCCACCCAGAGTATCTAATGAGATCAAGAAAGCTTTGCAGCTGTCTAAGAAGTACAAAATAGGTGATTGGTACCTATATGAACACCATACTGTGTTCAGAGTATATGGCTGTGAGCTCTGTCCATACAGGCTACCCAAGTATGTTCCTATGAGATTATTTGCCTTGGAGTATTACAGGCAATTGATTCAGTCAGACCTTACCCATTTCCACAGCTCCAAGAAAAAGGCACACCTTAACTACAAAAATGAGTTGGGCCCTTTCATCATGAACAAGAAGGAAGGATGGGAATCTGCAGACCTGATCCTCAAGGACAAATATAAATTGTCATACAGTTTTCGATGGGTCCCTTATGACCCTCAAGGTTTCATCACTGCTAGGAGAACTAAGTACAGACTCCTAGGGATTAAACACTGCCACTACCCACACATAGAAAAGTATGCCAACTTACAAGAATGGCAGCTGGACACTCTAGTTGAGAGCTTAACTGAAGAAGAAAGAATGCTTAAAAATATGAAAGAACTTGAGAAGACTATTGACCTGGACTATGTGATCCAGGTACCTTTCAGACTACCTCAATCAGTGGGACAAGGGACCTCAGTTACCAGGACAGCGCCGCAGACACTCTCTACAGCAGCACCAGGCTTAGATAAAGGAAAAGGAAAAATGGATGCAGAGGATGAAGCAAAAAAGGAACAGTCAGAGCAACAGTCACAGCAAAAAGATCAGCAAACAGAACAACAAACAGAGCAGCAACAAGGACAAACCATTCTGCCACAAACTGGGCTGCCAGAAACCCCCCTAATGCAAACACCGCCACCTCAAATTGAGCCATTAACTACCTCAGTTTTGCAGACCCCAGCACATGAAGAGAGGGGTACTAAAAGGCAAAGAGAAGAGTCCACTCCCCTCAGTGGATCCTCCCACCAGCCAGAGGCCAAAAGGCAAAGGGCAGATTCCCCAGAGGTGGAAGACATCTGAAGATGTCTTGAACGATACAGCAAAGGACAGGGAAGGCAGCCAACATACAGGGACAAGCTCCTTTCAGCAGGAGCAGAATTTACAGCTTGGTTTGGAGGTGTCATCCTCTTCTCAGCAAAGCCAGAAGCTTAAAAGTGCTAAGGCTACCTTCAAAGAAATCAAGGCAGCAAATGAGTTATTGAGGGCTGAGGTTTACAAACAGTTTATAGATGCCACTCCAGCCCAGCAGGAAAGGTTGATGTCAGTCTACGACTTCAAAGAGGAAAAAATGATATTCAGCCATTTCAAACCCAAGGGGCCGCACCCAATGACAACTGCAGATTTCATCAAAACAAGGGTGGAGGTCCTGGCCAAAGACATACATCCTATGGACCAAATTGAGCTCCACAAGCAGACCGGGGAGATGGTCTATGCCACCTTGGTAGAGAAGGCCACATTAGCTCATGAGCTGAAAGAATCTTTGAAGAACACA
Organism: Pinus tabuliformis; assembly: GCA_031772625.1. Taxonomy (NCBI): domain Eukaryota; kingdom Viridiplantae; phylum Streptophyta; class Pinopsida; order Pinales; family Pinaceae; genus Pinus; species Pinus tabuliformis. The sequence continues at coordinate 198,931,270 of CM062815.1, read as the reverse complement.
AACACTCAACTAGACTTTGAGAGGTTGTCCTCTAAGGCCAAGGACAATAGGATAAAATCTCTTGAGGAGATTATTGTTGATCTAGGACATGACCCTAGTGATCCAACCGGGGTAAAAGCCCTCATAAAGAAAAAGGATGATGATCTAAATGCCATGAAGAAGAGGTTGAAGCTGTTACCTACAGAACACCCTCAGACAGCTGAATTGCAAAAGGAAAAGCAAGTTAATGAACAACTTGACCTCTTATTACAGCAAGATCAAAGAATCCAAGAACTAGAGAAAGAGCTGGAAGGAGCATTGCAAGACAAACAGGGAGGATCTACACTCCAAGTTCCTCCAACAGATTCCACAACAGCAACAACTTCTGGGGCAGCAGTGGCCCCCACAACAGAAGCAGCAGGTACAACAGCAGCTACAGATGCCCACCCCAGTATAGAAGAATTAACCAAAGCTGTCAAGGCAATGGAGCTACAGGCGGATGAAATAAGGAAAGCAAAAGAAAAACTGGCAGAGATAGATGCCAAATATGACCAATCAAAGATAACGGTAGCAGAACAGGGCAGACAGATTAAGGCTCAAAAAGATAAAATAAAGGCCCTGGAGAAGGAGCTCAATCTGGAAAATACTATGGCAGAAATCAAAAGAATCCTGTGGAATAAAATTACCCAAGCTATTATCAAACAGTGGAAATCCATTAAAACAATGCATGAGCATATGGATTTAATTGTACAAGCCCAGACAGATGTCCAGAGAGCCAAGACAGTGTTAGGAAACAGACCTGAGCAAGCTAGCCAATTGATAGAATTTTTGAACAGGCAAGACAAAGAGGAGCTGGCAGCCGTTGGAATCACCAACAGAACAGAGGCCATCCTCATGGCTAAAAAGGTGCTAACTCTCAGAGGTTATGTACAGACGGCAGAAAGAAAAAGTTATGAGATACAGACTGAAGTTGAAGATTATAAACTCAGAATGGGAATGCTACAAGCAAGAGGACTGCCTAGCCTGTTGAGCAGCACAGGAAAATTGATCAGCAGAGATCAATTTACAAACAGGGTGGCCGCTTACATTGAAAATCAAATCACTGCATCCAGCAGTACTTCTGAGGAAACAGTTCCTCCAACAGGACAGAGCTTGTACACTAAGCTTGAAGGCTCATTTTTTGTTGAAAATGAGGTAAATCATTTATTTGAAACTCCTCCTAGTTTTTTCAGATATACAGAGCTTGACGAGACTCTAATTAAAATTCGGAGGCACCAAATGCCTAAGGAGGACTGGTGGCAGGCCATGCTCCAAATTTTGCCACGGTAGTTTCAAGACATTCGTCCACTGCCAGCTCAGCTCACCAGAAGACAAGTGTAAAAGGATTAATGTTTGAAAAGCATCCAAAAAGTGATTCATCACTAATGATGACAGCTCGCCACATTTTGAACAGCACGTCCCCAACCGACTCAGCAGCTCCCAAAGGCCAAAAGTATCTTCTGACAGAACATCAAGACGCCTTTATTTTGTATTCAATGCTGTAATAAATTTCTGATAAAAATATCTCAAAGTTGGTGAGGGTATTAAGTCTGAGATAACTTAGAACTCAGATATTTTTGTAAAAATCAAAGTATATATTCACCCCGCACATAAGCTTAAGGGGTTGTTGTTATTTTCATTTTGGAGATCTCACTTGCTGTAAAATTCTCAGAGAAATAATACAAAGGGTGAATGGAATTTCCGAAGCTTGGCGTACCTTGATGCATTGTGATGAATGGTGAATGTTGCAGGATTCCAGAGTGTTTCATAAAACAATAAGTCTTTCTTAAATCTCTGTTTTACATGTTTTCGAGTCTTTTGTTCTCTTTTATTGTTTAAATGTTTTACACTTAATAGCAAAGTAGAAGAATAGTTCCAGGATTTAATCACTGATTACCCTGAACTCAATCTGAGCTATTATCCATGTTTTCTTCAGATACAGTGAATGAAGTGTAATTCTTAATTGCTGCACTTTAAAACTATATCTTTTACAGTGATAGACATTCCCAGGGATTCAAGTTTGCTCCTGAGACATCTATCCGTTTCTCATACCTAGTTTGGTGGAAATACTTAAATACTTTAGTGAAAATTCTTAAATGCTTTCACTGTTTGTTTCACCTGTTCATGTTATAAATCAAAAATTTTGTTGTATGAAGTATCCAAATGGCCCTGTAAGTTTCACCAGTTCACCTCAAGGTTTCTAGACACCTATACAGCCATAGACTCCATTGCCCAATGATATTTGACTCTTTGAACATTATATCACAAGACCTGAAAGAAAATCTTCAACCAAAACATAAACAAAACCTGTGCATAATACCTAGCCTAAAACACTATCATAACAGATACAAATCATAAAGAGAGAGCCCTCTCTGATCACAGTTTGGCTAGAAACAGTGATTAAAAGATTGGTTAGTGGTTACCCCGGCCGTATTCCCTTGGGAGTCATAGGGAACAACCTGGGTGTTAACATAATTGGCGACTCCACTGGGGACTTCTTAAGATTTTTCAATTACTATCTATCTTCCAAAGCTACCATCAAGCCTGAAACTAGCCAAGAGGCCTTAGAACTGTTTCTGTAATACAGGGACAGCTTTAGGGAAGAGCTAATTAGGGAATCTTCATCCTAGCTTTGGAACATATATAGCCATTCCAAAATTTTCATCCAGTCCTTGCATATATAAACTTCTTGTACAAATTCAAAAGAAATTAGAAGCTGGCTCCCAAAAGAAACCCAAGGCACACTAGGGCAAACCCTGACCCTAATCAACCTATCATTGTTGATAATCCAAATATCATTCCAAAGAACATTAGGAGACAGCAAAAGCAGGAGAAGCCTGCTGAGTCAGATATAATTTCAGATCAGCCTATCTGCATTCCCACACCCTGCAAAGTTCTTTTCCGGTCCACTCCTAGTCCCCTAGTTCATCATCAACACCTCAAAGTCCTCCTCTTACATCTTCACCCACTTCACATACTCTTTCAACCAGTTCCCCATTTGTTACCCATCCCATTAACCCTGCTACACCAGTAATCCCTGCTGTCCCATTTATTCCTGTCAACCCTGTAAATCCTATAAACATGGCCAACAGGTATGCACCTCTGCAGATACCAGCTAATGCTCCAGCTCTACCCCAAGACTACCAAACCAAAATCTCATTTTTTGACTCCCATGGCCCTTTGACAGCTGTCCAGCATGCTAAGAAGATGCAAGACCACTTTGAGACCTATGAAATAGATGATAACAGTGTCAGGATGAGAATTTTTGTTCAAAGCTTAACTGGGGATGTTAGAACTTGGTTCAGATCCCTCAATGCAAACTCCATTGCAACACCTGATCAGCTTTACGAAGCTTTTACTGAGAGATGGGAGAAGAAGAAAGATCCTCTCCACATACTTGGTGAATATAACACTATTAAAAGAGGTCCCCAAGAAACAGTTTTGGAATATTGTGCTAAGTTTAACAATGTATATAATGCTATCCCACAGAACTTAAGGCCCCCTCCTGATTTGGCCCTGTATAACTTCCCTGACGGTTTTGATTCTGATATGGCCTATCAGTTGAAAGAAAGAGATCCTCCAACCCTTGAAGAAGCTCAAAGGGTTGCAGTCACTGTAGAAGCTAACCTAATTGCCAAAAGAAACAGGGCAAAGTTGGAAAAGAAGACTGGCTTCAGAGAAGAGCCCTCGGGTTTTGATCAAAAGCTGGATGCAATACTAAACAGCATGAAGAGATTGGGTGAAAGAGTGGAATCAGTTGAAAGAAAATCATCATGGGAAGCATCACAAAGCAACCCTCCTAGAAATCCGAATTTTAGGAGAACTCAGAACCCAAACATAGGAAAGACAAGTGCTGACCAAGACATTAGACCCCCTTTCCAAGAAAACTATGCAGAAACTTCCACAGCCAATCAGCTCAATGAAGATCCTGAAATTAACTTAATGGGTCTGGATGGTAAAAGCCATGTTTTCTTAACACAAGAGGACCATGAGGAGGATGAAATCAAAACATTCCAAACAAAATCAGGAGAATCCTTTGACTTTAAACAAGGATATGATACTGCTGTCTATGAAGTCCATAAACAGTATAAACTGAGGAGTAGGACTGTGAATGTAAACCAGCCCGACAAGATAAAGGATAAACAGAGGTCTAAAGAAACCATGGTCACAGAACCTAATGACAAAATAAACTTTCCTGCAGAAGAAATTGTAGTTGAGGAGGTTACTGAACTGCTGTCCCCACTACAACAGCCCATGGCAACTTCGTCCTCTCACCCTGATCCAAATTTTACCCCTCAAGACATGAGTACAAGGGGCAGGTTTCAAAGTCAAGATGAAATCCAACAAGAAGATTTAATGAACAAAGAAAAGACTGCTATCCGTGACTCTAAAACCCAAGTTGACAAACCTTTTGACCTAGGCACAGAGATTGGCAAGCTAAAGATAGCAATTCCCCTCTCAGAGCTAGCCAAGCATGACATATACAAACAACAGATCAAGAAATCCCTTCAACTCACTAATAGCAAAGATGATGTAAATGTGCTAGATGACACTCCAGAATTACTGTTTGGCCCAGAGGTAGATGGAAAAACAATAGTCACAGGGGTCTTACCTTTTTATGTCAGCCTGCATGTTCATGATAAAATACTACATAATGCAATGTTCGACTCAGGTGCCTCTCACAACCTTATGCCAAAAGCAGTCATGGAAAGATTGAACTTGGATATAACAAGACCATACAAAGACCTGTTTTCTTTTGATTCTAGCCAAGTCAAATGTTTAGGCCTAATAAAAGATTTATGTGTGTCTCTGGTTCAATATCCCAACAAGACCATTCTAATGGATGTTGTAGTTGCTGATATCCCACCCAAATATGGGATGCTGTTATCAAGATCATGGGGAGCCAAGCTCCAAGGTTCCCTGCAATTAGACATGTCATATGCCACTATCTCTGTCTTTGGGCAACCAAAAAGACTGTACAGGGAAACACTCATGAAGTATATGGTCAGCAGTGAAGAAAAGCCTCAAAATTTTCCAATATATGCTGTCCATTCGGACATAGACTCCTTCATCCTCTTCAATGACAGCACAAGCCTCTCAAACAATGACATTAGGACCGAAACACTCATACAAGAACAAAACATTGATCAAACAAGTAGTACCTGCCAAACATCAATCAGCCCAACAATACACAGTATCCCTCCTCTAGTTGTCAAAGACTGCCAAACAAGTGATCAAACTGTCCCAGAAAACAAAATGGAAAAGAAACCCCAACTCCTGCTTACATTGCCATCCCATGAACACATTGCTAAACCTCCTTTTCAGCAAGACATCCTGTGGGTCCTAGAATTTGATGGCTCAGTTAACAAGCTAGGGGCAGGAGCTGGAGTGTGGATACATAACAAAGAGAAAGACTATGCAGAAGGCAGGGCTTATAGATTGAATTTTAGATGCACTAACAACATGGCAGAATATGAAGCTCTGTTGCTGGGCCTAAAGCTAGCGAAATCACTACAAGCTCCTAAACTCTCCATCATGGGAGACTCTGATCTAGTAATTCAACAAGTGAAAGGAAACTTTGTCACCAATGACAAAAGATTGAGGTCCTACAGATCTGCTGTAAGTGAAATTTTAGAGACTTTCTCTGAGTTTGTTATCACAAAAATTTCAAGGGGCCACAATCTCCATGCACACAGCTTGGCAACGTTTGCCAGCACCTTCAAATTCCCATTAGAACCCAATAACTGTTTCACAGCCGAGGTCAAATACAGACCCTCTATTCCAAACAATGTCAAAGAATGGCAAGTATTTGAGGATGACATGCAAATAAACAATTTTTTAACCTTGCAACAAGAATTCACAGGATTAAATATTGATATTGATGGAGCAAGTCAATCACAAATACTTGAATCAGCATGTCAATCACAAATACTTGATGGAGCAAGTCCATCACAAATACAGTTTCAACAGTCTGCTCACCCAATGTCACCTAGAACAGCAAAACAATTACTGAGTCCAACCATTTTCAGCAATGAAAACATTCAGCAAATTCACCAGATTGACTGTGAAGAGGTGAGCAGCGCTGAAGCTGAAATCATACAACTCAAAGACAACTTCCTTCCAGTAGGCCTTACCCCGCTAGAGGACATTTTTGATTCAAATGATGTCCCAGGAAACCAAAGATGCAGCCATTAGATGCAGCAATTGAAGAATGCAACATTGGTACTACTGACAAGCCTAAAATAATAAAGCTATCTGCTTCTTTGCCCCCTGATCAAAAGCCCAAATACATTGATCTCTTTAAAGAATTTCAAGATGTTTTTGCTTGGGGTTATGAGGATCTAAAGTCCTATGATACTTCTGTCATCCAGCACACCATTCCCCTCAAGCCTAATCAAAAACCATTCAAACAGAAATTGAGAAGGATCAATCCTGTGCTCCTTCCTTCCATTGAAAAAGAATTACATAAAATGTTCAAAGCTGGTATCATAGCACCAATCAGGTTCTCTGAGTGGATTTCAAATTTGGTCCCTACAAGAAAGAAAACTGGTGAGATTAGACTTTGTGTAGACTTAAGGAATTTGAATCAAGTATCACTCAAAGATAACTACCCTTTACCCAAAATGGATCACATTCTTCAAAGAGTAGTAGGGGCTTCAAGGATATCATTGCTTGATGGATTCTCAGGCTTTAATCAAATCCTAGTACACCCTGATGATCAAGACAAAACTGCATTTACAACCCCATGGGGAACTTTCAAGTATGTGAAAATGCCCTTTGGATTGAAAAACGCAGGGGCAACGTTTCAAAGAGCAATGGACATTGCTTTTGCAAAAGAGATTCATGACTTCTTGGTCATTTACTTAGATGATCTTACACCCTTTTCAAAATCTGACCAAGAACACTTGAAACATTTGAGACAGATTTTCATAACATGTAGGAAATATGGCATTTCCCTAAACCCCAAGAAGTCATTATTTGGCTTGGAAGAAGGGAAACTCTTAGGACACATTATTTCAAAAGATGGCATAAGAATTGATCCAGATAGGATACAAGCTATCCTACAAATGCCTCACCCAAGGAATGTCAAGGAGTTGCAAGGATTCTTAGGGAAAATCAACTTTTTAAGAAGGTTTATCCTAATTTAGCAGAATTAATCAGATTACTAAACAATATGCTAAAGAAAGATTCAAAGGTCAAATGGACTGTTGAAGCAAAACAAGCCTTTGAAAGTATAAAATTGGCATTGACTCAAACCCCAGTGCTAACCAATCCCAGTTTGACAGAGACTTTATTATTTTCTCCTTTGCCTCCCAACATACTATTGCTGCTGTTTTATTACAGAAAGATGACCAAGGGAATGAGAAGCCTATTGCCTTCTTCAGCAGAGCTCTTAGAGATGCTCCTCTAAAGTACCAAATTATGGAGAAACAAGCCTATGCTTTGATCAAAGCTATTAAAGACTTTAGGATTTACATCCTTTACTCCCATGTTGTGGCTTACGTACCAAGTCCTATTGTCAAAGACATTCTCACCCAAGAAAACTTAGAGGGCAGGAGAGGAAAATGGATTGCAAACATACTAGAATTTGACATTGAAATAAAACCTACAAAGCTAATAAAAGGGCAAGGTTTGGCCAAATTAATGACAGAAGCAAATTTCCAAGCCTTAGATATCAATCAGCTGGACAGTGAAACAGAGCTGGCGACTCCAAAGATCAATGTAGCCTTTGAACAATCTCCCTGGTACTCTGATATCTGTTATGTGTTACAAAACCTGTGTGCTCCCCCAGGACTGTCCAGAACTAAGTGTAGGTTCCTAAAAATGAAAACATCTAGATTTTGTGTGATGGATGGAAATTTACTTTGGAAAAACCATGAAGGTATATTGCTGCACTGTCTAATGGAGAATGAAACTAACAATATCATGCAAGATTTCCATGCTGGAGACTGTGGTGGACATTTGTACTGGAAGTCCACTGTGGACAAGATATTGAGGGCTGGTTATTACTGGCCCACTATGTTCTCTGATGTTAAGAAATTTACAGCCTCATGCCACAAATGCCAACTGTTTGAAGGCAAAAGACAGTTGCTGCCACTACCTTTGAAGCCCATTGCAACAGAGAGACCTTTCCAACAATGGGGCTTGGATTTCATTGGGGAAATTCATCCCTCATCTTCAGGCCAACACAGATGGATTTTAACAGCAACAGACTACTTCACCAAGTGGATTGAAGCTGCCCCATGCAGACAAGCAAATGATTCAGTAATCATTCAGTTTTTGGAAAACAATATACTAGCTAGATTTGGCTGTCCGGACAAGATAATAACAGACAATGCTGCTGCCTTCAGATCCAAGAAAATGGTGAACTTCTGCCATAAATTTCACATTACTTTGGGCCATTCTACTGCTTACTATCCTCAAGGAAATGGCCTTGCTGAATCATCAAACAAAAGTTTAATAAATATCATAAAGAAAGTGCTGGAAGATAACAAAAAGAACTGGCATAAGAAACTAGTAAATGCCTTATGGGCAGATAGACTAACAACAAAAAGATCTATTGGGACCAGCCCATATGAGTTGGTCTATGGACTAGAGGCCAAGTTTCCATCATCACTAGGAGTGCCTGTTATGAAGCTTCTGCAAGAAAGTCAAGCAGAGCCAAACGATATGCAAAGAAGGATCAATCAGATAATCTGTTTACAGCAAACCAGAGAACAAGTTTTCAGCAGAGTGCAGATATTGCAAGAAAAATTAAAAAAAGCCTTTGATAGAAGAACCAAAGCAGAAGACTTCAATGTGGGAGACAAAGTCTTGAAGTGGGATGCAAGAAGAGAAGAGAAAGGAAAACATGGAAAGTTTGACTCTTTATGGAAAGGACCATTTGCTGTCCAAGCAGTACAAGGTAACAACACCTACTTCCTTAAAGGTCTGACTGAAACTGACTTAGATGAAGGGCCTGTCAATGGCAGGATGTTGAAGCATTATTTTGACTATTTCCCATGATTGCAACATCAGGTTCCCTTGTATATATATGCAGATGTACATATTATTTCTATTTTAGATTGTAAAAATGCAGTTTCCTAAGTGATTCACCAAACAGCAAGAGGCAAATAGAATCAGAGGTCTTCCAAGAAAGAAGCACACAATTTTGACACATTAATGCAGTAAAGTTCAAAGATTGGTATGGGCAGCTAAGGAACAAGGCAATCTGACCTGCTGTTCTTGGTCTTTCAAAAGAAAAACCATCCCCATGTGGAGCCACTGTTGGATACCTATACCAATAGGTTTCATATTTCATGATTGGCAAGAGAAAGTCCAAATATGCTCTGCTTTGAGTTCACAAAGATCCCATATTTCCTAAAGAGCAAGAAGGTGTGCAAAGTGTTTCAAATGTTGATGACCTTATTTCAAATTTTGATGGATGATCCAACAGTCTAATCTGGATCATGCCACGTGTTCAATTTTGTGTTGTAGACTAGAGAAAGAAGTCTGTCCAAACTGTTTAATCTTGGCAGACAACTAGTTTAGGTAGAGAAGAAAAGGATTCCAACAGCTTAATCTGGGACCTTGGAAGAGATAAGGGTAGAAGTAGAGAGAAAAGGCAAAAGAAAAAGCCAAAGAAAAGAAAAGGCAAGTAAGGGTTTGCAAGTCCAAATGCACCCTCCAAGAAGAAATAAAATGCTAGGCAAGTAGCTGGGTAGGTAGCTGGGGTTGCAGAAAGGTTATCCCTATCATTGCAAGATTGGGGATGGTGGGCAGCAAGGCAAAAGATTACAGCTGGAAGCATGACTAATTTCCCTCACTCCCCTCCAATTTCATTTCTAACATTCCCTCACTAGCCTGAGATTCATGGAAAAAACTAAGTTTTCATGGTGGTTCGTGATCTTTAAAAGCCACATTTCTTGTCTAAAAATCTTTTCATTTTGATCTACTCTTGAAACCAAGCTTGTTTCACATAAACTCAATGGTTTCCACATCCACTTACCCCCTCCTCCATAACTAACACTTACCCTACTATATAAATCCCTTATATCACCTTTTTCCCTAATATTACTAACACCAAGGTGTATAAATCCCAGCATTATCTACATATTCTCCTTTTGGCATTATAGCCAAGTAAATGGTCTAAGGGGACTTCAGTCCACCTGGGACTGTGGTTAACCTTGTCTTGGATGTGCTCTGACCCCTGGTTATGAGCAGAAATCCTCTCCCTCAACCCTCACCGTCTCTCTGCTGAAAACGCACAAAAAACCTCGTTTTCCCATATAAACCCTTGAAAAAGCTCAAAAAACCCAAAAACTGCGAAAAACCCACTTTTCTATAGTCCTCCGCCCAATCATTAAATTGAATATTTTATTGCGCTGGCGGGACCCCTCCCCAACATGCTCGACCAGTCGGAAGGCCCGCCAGTCGTCAGATCTCCGTCGCCCAGATCTAAAGGTGGGCGGTCATTTTCACTCCCCGACCTGCCGACCTTTAGCGTCCAGGGAAAGTGGTTTCGCCCATCCCATACAGGGGACGCGTGGCAGGCGGCGGGGTTGTTTGGAGCCCCCCTCCCCATTACCGCCTTTGCCCAAAGGTGGTGCGGGGAACCCGCTTACCGCCACCCCTATTACCACTCTCCTCCCACGTCATTCGCACGTCACCCTGACGTCACCTTGCCGGTACCCGCCCAGCGTCCCGTGGCCCTCCACGCGGACCCGCCACTGTGCCCGCCCGCCACCGTGTCCTGTCACCCTGGCGAACACCTCAGCCGCCACGTCGCCTCCGTACCTGGGCCCCGCCATGACGTCATGCTGACGTCATCGGCGGAAAAGCGCCAAATGCACACTTTTGCCAAATTTAACGATTTAAACGACTAAATGAGTCGTTTTCGCTCATTTTCATGCGAAAGAGAAACTAGCCGTTGTCAACAGCTGCTGCGAAACCTCTCACTCAGCCATCAAATTCGACAATCCGACCATTCAAAGTTCAGAATTCAACGGCACCAAGTCGCCACAACCCGGCCCGCGAGCTTCCAAGTCGATTTTCCAGGTATTTTGCCATTTCCTTCCACTTTGCCCATGAATTCCAATTCTCTGTAGAATTCACCATTAAAGACTGGTAAATTCACTTAATTCAGCTCCACCTGAGCACCTAAACCAAACCCAAGCAACTTACCCCATCCCTAAGCCACAATTTGACATTGGTGAAATCAGTTCGCGGGTTAAAACTGCAAAATTCGCCCCCGAGGTACTTGGCATTGTTCCCTTTTGCCAAGTACAGGCCACCTGCACCCTTCCTACAGAATTATCACTGTCTCTGCAACGTCCCCTTAGGCAATCCACATCCCCGAGAAATTTGCAGCAATTTACCAGCTTGCTTACAGTTTTACACTAGAAGAGGATATTACACTGTGCACAGTTTACCTGCTGCTTAAATCTTTAAAGACTTATCAAACTATCACCTCTCCCTGCACACATACAGATTAAATCATGGCTGCCTCTGCATCCTCTTCCCTCAGTGTTACTCCACTAAATCAAACCAATAAGGAACTGGAGGCCCTGCCATTTATTGACAAGGATTGTCTCATCAATGACTTTGAGGGAAACAGGGACTTTTTGAAAACCTTCACTACACTGAGGGAAGACCATAAGGAAGGACTTGGTACAGATGGGATGTGGGAGTCAAACCTGCCCTATTACTGTCTCCCAGCTGTGAATGTTTTCCCTGAAATCATTCACTTATGTGCTCAAAACTATGATTTGGAGCACAGAGCTGTCAATACTCCATCAGGGAGGATCCTTTTTTACATAAATGCTGAGTCCATCAACAAGATGTTACAGTTTGATCAAACGGAGTTGCTAGTCCCATTCTCCATGAGGTATTTGCTGGAAGCTGGTGACAAGATGACCAGTGAGGAGCTGCAAAAGGTCACCAGGAACTACATGAGAGCTGAGTGCCAGCCTACAGGGCCACCCCCTTATCTGCATGAACATTTCAATGACTCAGGCAGGCTGCTACTGGACATGATAGCCTATGTGCTAGGTTACCAAAACAGTAAGCATGTGGATCAAGCCATGCTCGTATTGCTGTCTGCTTACAGCCCACGTCAACCCCCTGCCCGAAAGTATAACTTTGCTAAGTTTATAGCCAATAGGATTCATGATCAATTGAGCAAACTGGACAGACAGGGGGTCTTCAGATACTCAGCTTACATCTACCACCTGTTCATGTTTTATCATTCTGAAGCTTTCCCATGTTACATCAGAAGGCTGGATAACAAAGGAGAGAGGAGATCTGTCATTTTCTGGACCTCAGTCTACCATGAAATCACAAATTCACCCTATACCTACTGTGAATTTGTTGACCAGTTTGTGTACCCAGTCTCCTGCATGCTTGTGAAGTCCCCTCCACCCAGAGTATCTAATGAGATCAAGAAAGCTTTGCAGCTGTCTAAGAAGTACAAAATAGGTGATTGGTACCTATATGAACACCATACTGTGTTCAGAGTATATGGTTGTGAGCTCTGTCCATACAGGCTACCCAAGTATGTTCCTATGAGATTATTTGCCTTGGAGTATTACAGGCAATTGATTCAGTCAGACCTTACCCATTTCCACAGCTCCAAGAAAAAGGCACACCTTAACTACAAAAATGAGTTGGGCCCTTTCATCATGAACAAGAAGGAAGGATGGGAATCTGCAGACCTGATCCTCAAGGACAAATATAAATTGTCATACAGTTTTCGATGGGTCCCTTATGACCCTCAAGGTTTCATCACTGCTAGGAGAACTAAGTACAGATTCCTAGGGATTAAACACTGCCACTACCCACACATAGAAAAGTATGCCAACTTACAAGAATGGCAGCTGGACACTCTAGTTGAGAGCTTAACTGAAGAAGAAAGAATGCTTAAAAATATGAAAGAACTTGAGAAGACTATTGACCTGGACTATGTGATCCAGGTACCTTTCAGACTACCTCAATCAGTGGGACAAGGGACCTCAGTTACCAGGACAGCGCCGCAAACACTCTCTACAGCAGCACCAGGCTTGGATAAAGGAAAAGGAAAAATGGATGCAGAGGATGAAGCAAAAAAGGAACAGTCAGAGCAACAGTCACCGCAAAAAGATCAGCAAACAGAACAACAAACAGAGCAGCAACAAGGACAAACCATTCTGCCACAAACTGGGATGCCAGAAACCCCCCTAATACAAACACCGCCACCTCAAATTGAGCCATTAACTACCTCAGTTTTGCAGACCCCAGCACATGAAGAGAGGGGTACTAAAAGGCAAAGAGAAGAGTCCACTCCCCTCAGTGGATCCTCCCACCAGCCAGAGGCCAAAAGGCAAAGGGCAGATTCCCCAGAGGTGGAAGACATCACTAAAGATGTCTTAAACGATACAGCAAAGGACAGGGAAGGCAGCCAACATACTGGGACAAGCTCCTTTCAGCAGGAGCAGAATTTACAGCTTGGTTTGGAGGTGTCATCCTCTTCTCAGCAAAGCCAGAAGCTTAAAAGTGCTAAGGCTACCTTCAAAGAAATCAAGGCAGCAAATGAGTTATTGAGGGCTGAGGTTTACAAACAGTTTATAGATGCCACCCCAGCCCAGCAGGAAAGGTTGATGTCAGTCTACGACTTCAAAGAGGAAAAAATGATATTCAGCCATTTCAAACCCAAGGGGCCGCACCCAATGACAACTGCAGATTTCATCAAAACAAGGGTGGAGGTCCTGGCCAAAGACATACATCCTATGGACCAAATTGAGCTCCACAAGCAGACCGGGGAGATGGTCTATGCCACCTTGGTAGAGAAGGCCACATTAGCTCATGAGCTGAAAGAATCTTTGAAGAACACAAACACTCAACTAGACTTTGAGAGGTTGTCCTCTAAGGCCAAGGACAATAGGATAAAATCTCTTGAGGAGATTATTGTTGATCTAGGACATGACCCTAGTGATCCAACCGGGGTAAAAGCCCTCATAAAGAAAAAGGATGATGATCTAAATGCCATGAAGAAGAGGTTGAAGCTGTTACCTACAGAACACCCTCAGACAGCTGAAATGCAAAACGAAAAGCAAGTTAATGAACAACTTGACCTCTTATTACAGCAAGATCAAAGAATCCAAGAACTAGAGAAAGAGCTGGAAGGAGCATTGCAAGACAAACAGGGAGGATCTACACTCCAAGTTCCTCCAACAGATTCCACAACAGCAACAACTTCTGGGGCAGCAGTAGCCCCCACAACAGAAGCAGCAGGTACAACAGCAGCTACAGATGCCCACCCCAGTATAGAAGAATTAACCAAAGCTGTCAAGGCAATGGAGCTACAGGCGGATGAAATAAGGAAAGCAAAAGAAAAAATGGCAGAGATAGATGCCAAATATGACCAATCAAAGATAACGGTAGCAGAACAGGGCAGACAGATTAAGGCTCAAAAAGATAAAATAAAGGCCCTGGAGAAGGAGCTCAATCTGGAAAATACTATGGCAGAAATCAAAAGAATCCTGTGGAATAAAATTACCCAAGCTATTATCAAACAGTGGAAATCCATTAAAACAATGCATGAGCATATGGATTTAATTGTACAAGCCCAGACAGATGTCCAGAGAGACAAGACAGTGTTAGGAAACAGACCTGAGCAAGCTAGCCAATTAATAGAATTTTTGAACAGGCAAGACAAAGAGGAGCTGGCAGCCGTTGGAATCACCAACAGAACAGAGGCCATCCTCATGGCTAAAAAGGTGCTAACTCTCAGAGGTTATGTACAGACGGCAGAAAGAAAAAGTTATGAGATACAGACTGAAGTTGAAGATTATAAACTCAGAATGGGAATGCTACAAGCAAGAGGACTGCCTAGCCTGTTGAGCAGCACAGGAAAATTGATCAGCAGAGATCAATTTACAAACAGGGTGGCCGCTTACATTGAAAATCAAATCACTGCATCCAGCAGTACTTCTGAGGAAACAGTTCCTCCAACAGGACAGAGCTTGTACACTAAGCTTGAAGGCTCATTTTTTGTTGAAAATGAGGTAAATCATTTATTTGAAACTCCTCCTAGTTTTTTCAGATATACAGAGCTTGACGAGACTCTAATTAAAATTCGGAGGCACCAAATGCCTAAGGAGGACTGGTGGCAGACCATGCTCCAAATTTTGCCACGGTAGTTTCAAGACATTCGGCCACTGCCAGCTCAGCTCACCAGAAGACAAGTGTAAAAGGATCAATGTTTGAAAAGCATCCAAAAAGTGATTCATCACTAATGATGACAGCTCGCTACATTTTGAACAGCACGTCCCCAACCGACTCAGCAGCTCCCAAAGGCCAAAAGTATCTTCTGACAGAACATCAAGACGCCTTTATTTTGTATTCAATGCTGTAATAAATTTCTGATAAAAATATCTCAAAGTTGGTGAGGGTATTAAGTCTGAGATAACTTAGAACTCAGATATTTTTGTAAAAATCAAAGTATATATTCACCCCGCACATAAGCTTAAGGGGTTGTTGTTATTTTCATTTTGGAGATCTCACTTGCTGTAAAAATTCTCAGAGAAATAATACAAAGGGTGAATGGAATTTCCGAAGCTTGGCGTACCTTGATGCATTGTGATGAATGGTGAATGTTGCAGGATTCCAGAGTGTTTCATAAAACAATAAGTCTTTCTTAAATCTCTGTTTTACATGTTTTCGAGTCTTTTGTTCTCTTTTATCGTTTAAATGTTTTACACTTAATAGCAAAGTAGAAGAATAGTTCTAGGATTTAATCACTGATTACCCTGAACTCAATCTGAGCTATTATCCATGTTTTCTTCAGATACAGTGAATGAAGTGTAATTCTTAATTGCTGCACTTTAAAACTATATCTTTTACAGTGATAGACATTCCCAGGGATTCAAGTTTTCTCCTGAGACATCTATCCGTTTCTCATACCTAGTTTGGTGGAAATACTTAAATACTCTAGTGAAAATTCTTAAGTGCTTTCACTGTTTGTTTCACCTGTTCATGTTATAAATCAAAAATTTTGTTGTATGAAGTATCCAAATGGCCCTGTAAGTTTCACCAGTTCACCTCAAGGTTTCTAGACACCTATACAGCCATAGACTCCATTGCCCAATGGTATTTGACTCTTTGAACATTATATCACAAGACCTGAAAGAAAATCTTCAACCAAAACATAAACAAAACCTGTGCATAATACCTAGCCTAAAACACTATCATAACAGATACAAATCATAAAGAGAGAGCCCTCTCTGATCACAGTTTGGCTAGAAACAGTGATTAAAAGATTGGTTAGTGGTTACCCCGGCCGTATTCCCTTGGGAGTCATAGGGAACAACCTGGGTGTTAACACCTTCACTTCAAAATTTGCTGCACTTTCCTCCTCACTTCCATAGCTGATATGCATCAGCTGATCACTGTATTCGAGCTGCGGAAAGTGAACTTCCTCCTTCTACAAACCAGTTGTTGATTTGTCTGCAAGACTAGCTTCTGTTTGCAGAACATAATCATCATCATACTGATCAAACTGAGGAAAATCATCAGTATAAAACACATCATCAAGCATACATGTCATATCAAAAGGTCTCTCTTCTCCAAGATGATCTATAAAATAATCATTATCAGATCTATGACAACTGGGATAAGAAAGGAAATGTTTTGGATCAGCCACTTGTTCTTCTTCAATCAATGAGCTATGGTCTTGAACATTATACTCATTCCTTGTGGTGATCCTTTGCATCATCTCTTCCACTGCACTTACCAAAATGTCGAGCGTTACCTCTAAAGATGTTGATTCCTCTAGATCTATGTTCTTCCTCTCTTCTTCCTTCAACTTTGCCCTTCTGATTATCAAATTAGCCTCTACATCTACTGCACTGTTCTACATCTCTTCAAGTGTTGAAAGGTTCCTTTCCCTCAGCTGAAACTCCATTTCCGGATCAAAGGCCTCCGGATAATGCAAGAGAGCGGATCTAGGAGGAGGTCTTATATTAACCGGCATCGAAAAATAGACTTGGTTAAATCTGGCAGAAAATCGTTGCACTGTCTCCCCTGGTTGTATTTTCAGTTGGTTATACTCTTATAGAATCAAGAAAGGGTTTTGTCTGACCACCCACTTGTCGAGGAAAACTTTGACGAACTACTGGAAATCTGAGATACTTGCATCAGGCAGGGTTTTGAACCAACTCGTGACTTTGCCTTGCAAAGAAAGAGCAAAAAGCCTAATACTGACATATTCTTCATCAACTTCATAAAGGTCAAGAAAAGACTCAAAATTCAATACATGTCTCTCAGCAGTGATGTTGTCACATTCACCATCAAATCTTGGTAGATATAGGTAATGATTTTTAGGGAAAGCATGGGATATAGGAGGTAAAATCAGAGGCTTGTATCTATCTGGAATTTTGCAAGGTATAGGAATATGTACAGAAGGTGTAAAATCAGTCTTGGTCTCTTTAGGCTCATCAGTTTGAAGACATTCATTATAAGATTCAGAAGACAGGTCTTGAACGAGATCAAAGGCATGTGAATATTTCGCAATCTTCAAAGGGTAAGAATCAAATGCAGGTCTAGGATCTTGTCTCAAATATAATATACTTTGTAAAGCCTTCTTGACATTCTCGGGAAAAGCGAAGAAATAATTTATAACAAAGAACATAATGTCTTGGATGAAATTCCAACTTGAATACCTAATATTTCCATATTGTCCTTTCATGTTTCTACTGGTCAGGTTCATCCTCTGGTGGAGTCCTTGGATCTGATCTCGAAACTAATTTAGAGTCACCAGGTGAATGATTTCAGCCTTCTAGTGTCTGATCGTTATCCACCGTCAACAATCAGATCTAAACTTGATACATTTTGGTGAGGAACATAAAACTACGTTCCCCAGTATGGTCGCCACTATGTTAGAGCCTAGATTGACCCCATGTTGAAGGGAGGCAATCCTAGGATAACCACAAACCAAGCTTAACCTGGTAGCTAGCCCTACTAGGTCGGGAGAGGGATCTCTCCTTGTGAATCTTAGTCAAGATGACTGGATCAAATATGGATTTTAGGCTAGGTATAGTAGCTCTAGGGATTTTGATTGATTTTTGTTGGTTTTTGTGTTGGATCAAATGGAGCAGGCGGCTTTGGGTCCGGGAAATCAAGTCAAGATGCAGGTTGTTCTATGGGGCGAGGTAGGTAGGTGTTTTGGCACTTGGAATTGAGTGAGATGAGAGATCTAAGACAAGTGAGGAGTTGAGGAGGGCATACAAAGATCATGTATCCTTCTTAAACAGTAGAAAACATCAAAAACTGAATGTGTTCCTAAGGCAGAGCATTGTAAACAATGTATTCTACCTATCTATCTTGATATCAATCAGCTAGAAGAAATGAATTAGATTGTGGCACACATAACACATGAGAAAAAACTAATAACAGAAGGATAAACTATGCAAAAACACTTTACCACAAGTATCCCATAAAAATAGCTGCAAATCCTGGTTTATTTCCTTGCCAAACTACTGATAAATGTGTACAATATAGCTCAGAGCATCCAAGAGAGTCCAACCTTTGCTAATGATAGAAAAAATACATAATATAGACATCAAACCACCTATTCTAGCCATCAAGGGTCGAAACCAAGAGATAAGGAACTGTTACAGCCATTTCCAAACAAGGAACGGGAATATAGGCAGTGGAACAACTTGCCTCTATAAGCATGGAAACTGATTCATTAACCCCCAAACCAACTCAAACTGATGAATCTACCCTCTAAGATCATTTCACAATTACATTTACATACCAAGACATTAATTACAATCATAATTCATCCATGAAGAGATAAAAAGTCAACTTGCAGTGAAAGTAGGCGAAAACTGGATTTTTTAGCAAACTGGCTCTATGCGCAGTGCCACTGTCCAGGAGTGTATCACCGCTTCAGACCCAATTTTGGAGGCCTTCCCCTTGGCCAAATTGAGCCCACGATAGCTCATTTGAAAGGTATTCCTGTCTAGTTTTTGTAACATCTTGAATTTTTACATTTGTATGTCATTTTCCCCCTAAAAGTGAAATCTCCTAAGACTGCTTCTGTGTGTCCAAAAAGAGGCAGAGAGGTCATTTTTTGGTAGTTTTTTTCCCTTTTGGTGACTTAGTTTTGCTCCAAAATTGTTGATATTTTCTAGGTTTTATGCTCTCATCATGTTGAATCCAAATATATAAGCCTTTCCTCCAAAAATTTCTCCAGGGAAAAGCATAGCGCCAGTGGCGCTGCGCATCTAGGGCAATTTCCTGTTTTCAAAATTCCAAAATTTGAAAAAGACAAAAATTTATCAAAACTTGACCAGATTTGGCACAAGGCACCGATGGGCTAGTGAGGCTTCAGCCAATATTTTCAACTTATCTTGCTCCTTTTTGCTCCTTAAGACCTTCCTTTGTTGTATGTTTCTCTCCCTGGAACTGTCACTAAGGGTGTCTTCTTCAAGCTCATATTCACTGTCTCTTTCCATTGTTTTTATAGTTGTGAACACTTGTGGTGAATGATGAGATAGGGTGGATGGATGAAAGATGAGTATGAAGAGATTTTATGGATGAGTAGGTGAGAGTGAATGGGAGTGTGAATGGGATTTAGGGAGTGAGTAGGGTTTTGGGGATAGTGTATAGGGTTTAGGGAGTGAGTAGGATAAAGTGTGTAGGGTTTGGGAAATTTGTATGTGGGAATGGGATTTAGGGAAAATATATGAGGGAATGGGGTTTAGGGAACAATAGAAAATGGATAAGATAGGAAAACAATAAGAGAGTGAGCTTGTCAATTTTATGAGACAGTTTGTGTAAAAACTAGGGTTTTGACTTTATGAGTGAAAGAATCACCAAACCTTGATGTAAAAACCCTTTTCCACAAGAAAAATTGATGTACTTACTTGAAAAGAGGCAAACTTGGATGATTTGCGGCAAATTGGGCGATTTGGAGCGATTTGGGGCTTGGCTACCAGGTGTGCAGCGCCTCACTCAGGTGCGCAGTGCCTCCCAGGTACACAGCACCCGTGGATTTTTACACTGAGAATGACTGCCAGGTGCACAGTGCCTCCCAGGTGCACAGTGCCGGTCAGAATTCCTTCAAAACGCAGCACTTGCACTCCTTTACTCAATGACTCTCAAAGATCGCTTTCTTGGCTCTCCTTTAGCACTTGAACTCCAACATTAGCATAATGAACAGATCAAAAGAGATATGGCATTATATGACTTTCAATTTTTTATTTTTGATGGTGAAAACCCACTTTTGTAATGTCTATGTGATTTTTCAAATACTCTGTTTTTTATGCTTGACCTTTTTGCTTTGATAGGTGGACTGATGCTCAATTTCTTTGACTTTTGCAATGGCAAGTACTTGGCAATATCACCAAGGGACTAGGAGTAGCATGGAACCATTTATTACATATGAGAATCAATGAAATTACATGAAATTTAAAAAATAAAATACAAATGCTCTATTTTCACCTCAAAACTAGTTTTGAGGTGAGAAATTTATTAAGCTTACATATTAACAAATCAGGACTTTTCTGATCATTATTATCATCCTCATGTGTCTGCTAACCATTATCAATAATAGTCACTGAAATTTAACCATGGTAAACCCTAAGACCTAATGAGACTGAAACAGTAAGTAATTGATGAAATGAACTGAAAATAAGCATGAATCATTCACTGAAAAGTATGAAAGGAAGTCAGCAGATATATATCATGAGGGAAAAAACTGAAATGAACCCTACCATCAATAAATCCATGACCTAATGGAATGAAGCTCATCAGAATAGGACATCTAGTATGAAATGAAAAAGAGTAAATTTTGATCACTAATGGCAGTGTGAAGACATTGACACTAACAAGCACTGCAAGTAAAGAAGAACCCAAGGAAGATTTGACTGTAGTCAGACAAGGACTCCACAACCTCCAGACAAATTGTGGGAAAGTCCAATAAAAAGATAGCTAGCACAAACTCCGGAGAACAAGTTTGTCGACATTGCAAGTTGCGAGGGCATTCGAAGAGAAAATGTTTGATGCTACCTCGGGAGACAACATCAACATACACGGAGTAAAAGCACCTGGAGCCAAGGAAGGCAAGTCGCCATATTTGAATTGGACAAATTTCATGCTTTATGTAAAAAAGTGTCCATAAATTTTTCAGTAGACCTATCCGAGTCTGTAACGAGGATCTAGATGCTTTTTGTAAACTAATGAATTTTTACTCATGTTTGTAACAAAAACTTTTGGAGGACCAAAAGTTATTTCTGTTGGGAGGTGTGATCCAAAATGGATCTTGTAGTTTAAGTCAAAAGTTTGCTTAACGACCAAGATGGTCCCATGTAGCAATTTGTTATTGACTTTTGTAGAAAATGGGTAGTCCCATATCATCCTGAAAACAACATCAAGTTGAAGTGACCATCGTTCTGAATCCAGTGCTTCTTACGGTTTCTCATTTGGACTTCGGATGATGGAGAAATCATCCATCAAATTTTATGAAGCACAGGCACAAAAGAGGCCTGGCTGGTCATATGGAGTTTCCATCGCTTGACACGTGGCATCAAGTCGAATCCTATCTCCAGAATCCTGCAAAAGAATGATGGTAAGAAACAACTGTTGATTAATGGTTTTGGCACATTTATATTTGGCGCAAGTTAGAAGGGTCAATTATGTTAATGATGTCAAAACATTAAGTTAAGTTTCATTTACCCTAATGCTATGATGGCCATTGTATTATGTTTTAAAATAATGGGGCATTAGTAAAAGGCCAAAACATATGGAGCTAAGGCAAGGTGAGCGCAAACCATCCTACAAAGTTTGAAGTGGGAAATATTATTATCCAACCTAAGTGCAATGGTGAGAATGGTTTAAATGTTTATGAGCGCATATGTAAAAACCTTAGTGGAATAACGTTGTATTACCTTTTTAACATAGTGCGTATTACAAACTATATGTTATAGTTTACAAGCCATATGCAAAACACAAATTTCGTATTGGATTGTAAAATTATGTCATTTGCAAGGCATATTAAAAATACATATGACCGAATATATGGTTATGTCAAAAGCCACGACAGAGGCCATTATATAAAAAGAAAATTTGAATATCGTTACACCGGGCCAACAAAGCAGAGGTCAGCTACAGGTTAGCACACAATTAAGTTGTTCGAGACCGTCGGAAGGTGGATATGTTCCAAGCACCAAATCATCAACGATCACACCGGCATCGTTAGTAAGATTGCATGGACAGGGATCTAGCCAGATTGGAAGCACCAGAACTTGTGTGACTGCGTCGAAGATAACGCAATGAAGGATGCACCAAGTCAACTATGCCAACAAAGCATCAGAGATCCGGTCAATCACCAATGTGGATTTGTCAGCCATGCAAACGGAATGGATAGCAGAGTTATGGCATTCCGATGCAGATGTGTTGGCAAGAGTTCAGCAAGTCGTTGGATGAGGTTCTATCACGACCCGATACACACCATCATTGATGGAAAATCTAGTACCGTGTCAACAACGAAGGTCCATTAATATGGTTGATGAGCACATCTATTAATATGGTTGTTACACTATAAATATCAGGCCATTTATGTTAAAAAGCATTGAAGATTGGTTCACAGGTTAGCACCATCGGAGGATTACAGTTGAGGCATGTCGCAGGGGTCGTATGCCACCATGCCACAAAGGAATGCTAGACCGTGGAGCAAGTAGAGACTGCCACGAAGGAAGCACGTCATAGCACTACTCGGGCCTGCAACAAACTCACAACACCGGAGCCAATGCTTGTGTCAATGCCATCAGGTTTCGGTCCAATGGGACTCACCGCAACATGGAATGGAGGTCACACCTAATGTAACGAGGAGTGACATAGCTTATCGGGCCATGGGAAATGCGCCACGATATATGGCAGATTGAAACTTTGATTAAGTTTGTTTTTCTTATGCGTCAAAGTTAGAACAAAAATTAAAGTTCTATGGTTTTGCTACAGCACGGTCCAATAATAAAATGACAGTAAAATCCAAATACGCTATGCATTAAACAGAACTTGGGATAAGGGTTTTATTTAATATGCATTAATGCGCCATTGTAATCAGAACTTAGGATAAATTTAGAATGGTGGTCCAATGTTTTATCATCATATGGTTTGTCATAAAGAGTTGAGCCATTTCATTGGTCAACACAAAGTTTGTTAAAACAAACTATGCTAAAAATAGCATTCCCCATTCTATAAATGCTTCGAATGTTTAAAGCATAAAACACACTTGTGGAGAACACATATTCAGTGTGAGAGCCCTTAAGAGCGTTCAGAGCTCTACTTGGCATAGATTGGTCATCTTGAAGCCAAATTGGGCGCAGAGACAGGCGACGGAAAGACAATTCAGAGAGCCATCTTAACACAGCATCCAATGGTGACTGTGTGCATTAGTTGGGTCAATTTTTTTGTAAATAAATCAGCCATAGTTTTTCCAATTCAACGCTTGTTGTTGTAAGTTGGTCGTCAGAAAGTCGAGTCAAATAATTTTCATTAGATAGAGCCAACCATGTCAAAAGGCATGATTCAGTTGGATTCTCTTTGTAAGAAAATTTGTTAGTGCCTTCCTAATACAACGGACACTCACTTAAAAGTGGACCCAGAGACGTAGTCCAGGAGGGACGAACTCTGTCAACAAACTGAGTTGCATCTTTTTAACTTTTTCTTATGCGTCTTTTACTTTAATGGTTTAAAGTATAATGTCTATTAAGTTTTCTCGTGCATTTTTATTGAGAAATTGTCTACCAGTTCCATTTTTTTAGTTAGCCTCACACACATTGAGAGAACGATCTAAATTTTCTGCATTTCAGATCATGAACCCCCCCGAACTAATGTTTATCCTTATTGTCAACTATATCCATGATCATGAGCACAAAAAAACTACTACTCTGAAGTGTCTAACACCAATGAATGGTTTGATACCAATTATCGTGTACTTACATCAAGTATTGATAGCAATTATGCTTTCCAAGTGGATGTATTCTAATTATATCAATTATGGAAATTCTAAAAACTTTCCATTTCATCATTCTCTCTTGCAACTCACTTTCTAAACTATTGACATGTGTTGAAGAACTACCATACCCCATACTTACAAGACTAATGAGATGAGAGATATTACTCCTAGCCTTTATCTTAGACACTCTTCATTCAACTTGTTTCTAAAAACACACTTGGTGAATATATCTGCAATATGTTCTTTAGAAGCAATATATTCAATCCTAACAACTTGATCAGCTACCTGGTCTCTCAAGAAATGATATTTAATAGGAATATTATTTGTTTTTTATTATATTATAGGATTCTTGGAAATGCTAATGGCACTAGTATTATCACACATAATTGGAATGGGTGAGCATAATCTACCTTGATATCTTTCAGAGTTTGTTTCATCCATAGGACATGACTGCAACATACAACTATTATTATGTACTTTACATCAGATGTAGACAATGAGATAGAGGTATGCTTCTTACTTCGCCATGACACTAAGTAGTTACCCAAAAAGAAGGTTGCCCCACTTGTGCTCTTCTTGTCATCAACATTGTCTACGCAATTTGCATTTGTGTATGTCATTAGAGTGAATTATTTTCTTCTTGAATACCATAGTCCATAATCAGTAGTTCCCTTCAGTTGTATAAATATTATTTTCACTGCATTCACATGCCTATCCTTGGGGTCAGACTGAAATCTAGCAGCCAATCCTATATTTGCATTATATTATGTCTTAAGGCCATTAGGTATAGGAGGCTTCCAACCTTTGACCTATACATAGTTTGATTTTCATCAGAGGATTCACCATCCTTGCTCAACTTGCACCGTGTGACCATTGGTGTGCTAATAGGTGCACAATATTCCATGCCAAATTTCTTGAATATTTCCTTTTGGTATTTGACTTGAGATATAAAAATACCTTTATCTGATTGAGAAATGTGTAATCCAAGGAAGAATGACAATTCTCCCAACATGGACATTTCAAACTCCTTATTAATGTCTAATAACAATTGTTGGCCCATTTGATCCACATCACTTCCAAAGATGATATCATCCACATACACGACAATTATCAATAAATTCTCATTATCAATTTTAATATAAATATTATTGCCTGTTGTGCCCCTTTCGAATCTTTATTAATCTAAATATATATCAAGCCTTGAATATCAAGCTCTTAGATATTTTTTTAATCCATATAATTCTTTTTTTAGTTTACATACCTTATTTGCATCTTTAGATAGCTAAAATCCCTCTAGTTTTCATTATACAGCTCCTATTCTAGATCACCATTCAAAAATGCAGACTTGAAATCCATTAAATATACTTTGAATTTTATGAAACATTCAAATGCTAAGAACGTTCTTATTGCTTCTAATCTAGCTACATGAGGAATTTTTTCTTCAAAATCAATGCCATGTACCTGTGCATACCCTTTGTAGTCTAGTTTGGCTTTATTCATCATTACTTGTCCATCTTCATTCAACTTGTTTCTAAAAACACACTTGGTCTAATTACATTTTTTCCTTTTGGTTGAGGCACAAGTTCCCATGTGTCATTTTTCTCTATCTGATATAATTCTTGATTCATAGCCTTGGCCCAATATTATCTTAACTAGTTTGATCAAAACATTTAGGTTTTATTTTGGACAATAGTGCCAAATTTGCATGTCAGGGGATGCTAATTAATTTCCTAATAATTTGAACTCCTAATTTTCTATTTCCAAGTATTTTATTTTTAGGATGAATTTTTTGCACATACCTGGATGGAGTTTTGTGTTGTTGAGGTGCCATCTCTCCATCTTCTTCATCTTGTTCTTCTTGTTCTTCCTTTTCTAGATTTGCGCTTGTTGTCTTGTATAATTCTACATTGCTTTGTGGCTTTTCTATTTGGGGCAATGATTCATCTACCCTTACATCAATACATTCCACTATATTTCTTAGTCTTTTGTTGTAGCACTTGTAACCTTTTCTTCTTGATGACTAACCAAGAAAGATTCCTTCATCAATTCTAAAGTTATAATTTTCCAGATTATCTTCATTCCTCTTGATATAGCACTTTCTTCCAAATACTCTTCGATGCTCAACTGAAGCTGGTATGCCACTCCATAACTGATAGGGAGTATTATCACTATTTACTCTAAGTTGAGCTCTATTTAATATGTAAATAGTTGTTTGAGTTGGTCCTCCCCAAAAGGTGATTGGTACCTTCGCTTCATCCAACATAGCTCATGTTATCTCTTATAGTGATCTATTTTTTCTTTCAACCACTCCATTATGTTGAGGGGTTATGGCTATTGAATATTGTCTTCTAATCCCATTCCCTTCTAAAAATTTATCAAAATCATCTAAGGTAAACTCTCCTCCTCTACCAGATCTCAAGCACTTGATCTTTAGATCCATTTCATTTTCAACTTAAGCTTTGAATATCTTGAAGTTTCTCAAGGTTTCTAACTTTTCTTTAAGCAACATGATCCATGTTTCCCTAGCATAATCATCAGTGAATAGTATAAAGTATATTTCTCCTCTTAAGGTTTGGGTTCTTGTAGGGTTGCATACATTAGTATGAACCAGCTCTAATGGTCTAGATGATGAATATTATTTTGTCTTGAAGTGGACCCTTGTCTACTTCCCAAACTGACATGGGTTTCATATGGAATCATTTGACTTTGGTATATTTTGCATGCCCCTCACTGCTTCTATCTTGTTGATTTTACCAGGTTGTCAAAACGGATATGTTTATGTCCTCTATTATGACTTAATTTTTCTATGGTTTATCACTCCATTTGGCCTTAGGGAATCCATTTCAAGTTCCTTTTGATATCATTTAGTCATATTTTGCCCTAATAAATGCATTCCCTAAGGTATTTATTTGGTATTTTTATTTTTTATAAAATTATGAAATAATTACATTGTAAAATGTTGTTACAGCAACAGCAACTCTTGTAATTAGTCATTCGTTCTCATACATGTAGGTCTCCTTCACGAAATCCAAGACATGGATTTTTTTGCCCAGTGTCACAAGATGGACAAACACCTACCCACTTGACCATAATTGACCCCGATATGCCCGACAAATGCACAATCAACACGCACAGTCTAATAGCAAAAATGTAAAGCGGTTTTCATGTTTATTTTCTTAGATTTGATTTATTTATTTTTATTCTCTCCACAATATGAGCCTTGAACAAGATCAATTTGATATATCTACAATAGTAGCATAATCCACAATAATTAGAAAGGATGATTTTTTGAGTTTTTAGTTTTATTTTTTCTTATAAAAGCAAGTAGATAGTGCATGCTAAGTTTGTATTTTGAAGACATTGAAGAAATAGTTTGTTAGCTCGGACTTCATTGTTGAAGTTTGCTTCAAGTTTATTTTATTTATTTTGATTTTTAACCATTGGTAGTCACTTGGTGTGTTTGCTAAGGCATGTAGGGCCCCCACAACTGAAGCTTGTACACTCTATTTTATTTGTTGTTTGACTTGTACATGATGATATATCTTGTACATAAGTGTTTGTTTTATGTCCATACCTTTTAAATTTTTATTATTTTCAATTATCTTGTGCATACTGGTCATTTTATGCTAATTTGTTTGTACTTTACATGTCAACTTACTACTGTATTTAACTACGTATTGTTGTCCATATTTTATCATACATTTTTGCTCATATTTCAGTGTTTAAAGTATTATTCATGAGCTATAATTATCATATGGTAGTCATTGCCTACTAGGACAAACAAGTTGACAAGTTGAGTAAAGAACGAGGAGTGCCATCCACTGCCTTTCTTAGTGGAGAAGGCCCTAACTCTTTTACAAATTTTCACTTAGTATTAAATCAATAACCACCATAGTTCCTTTCTTTCCTAGATTCATTATTCATTTATTGCTTTCTTAGACTAAATCAGTGACTTAGGCATACACCAACTAAAACATTGAGTAATGACTACTTGAGTATCCATCCACTTTCTCTCTCATACCTGGAGAAGGCCATGGTGCATTCTTTCCTTTTTAAGTGGTGTTAGGTTAAATTTTCCTAGATTGGATAAATATTGTCGAGGTGTCCAACTATTCTCCTCAATAGGAAAGACCCTAGTGCATTACCATTCCATTAAACCAAACTTCTTAAAAATTATTTCCAATTATTTTATTTTATTTTCATTTACAAGCATTTGAGTGTGAGAACTTGAAAATTATTGAACATGATTGTGTAGAAGACTATAACTTGTGTGAGGTTCATTAGTGCTTTCCCAATCCTAAGTGCTCATATTTCAAGTGTGTGTGCTTTATTTTCCAAGAAAAGTGTTTAGTTTAATGTTTTGTTTCATGCTTTCTTAGCTTAGCTTTAACTTTTGTTGAAATCCTAGATTTTGACTTTTAGCTAACTTTAGTACGTAATCTTAGAATGTGACAACCAATCTAGCCTAGCTCTTTAAATATTCTATTGTGCTTCTAAGGTTACGAACACCTGGATTGATACAAAAATTATGTCCTAGATTATGTACTTAAAATAGCCTCACATTTTTTGCGTTGTTTCTGAGGAAGTGCATTTTGACTTAACAATGACTTAGAGTTTTCTTAAATATTTTCATTTTATTTTTCATAATATAAACATTTAAGATTTGGAGGAGTGGAGGTAGTAAGATGAGAGGTAAGAACCTTCTAGTGAAGTTCCTGCAAGACCAAGTCACGTTTATATTTGTCTACTTAAATTAGATTTAGTTTTAATAATGTTTATTTATGCATTCTCATATTAGATATAGAGATTAAAAAGGTATATTTGTAAAGAAACCTCTCATTACAAATAAACCCTTAGTGATATCAAGAACATCCAACAACAACAACAAAAATAGAAGAGAAAATCACACCAACTGTTGGAAGAATAATCATTGAGCAAATTGGAAAAAAAAAAAAAAATGAAAGAAAAAGGTTGACACTTCTGGAAAGACAAGTAGTATTGGCGCAACAAATTAACCCAAAAACAAGTACAACAATGAACCCCTCTAGTAGAAAAAACAACAAAAGTAATCCCTCAACCAGTACTTGAATAAGAAAAATTTAGAGAACTAATCTCTCAACTAGTCTTTGAGGAACCATAACCATCAACAGAAAAACAACCTGAATTGACTAGTGAACTAATAGAAGGTAATCTTGGTTAGAATAAGAGTTGTCAAAAAAAATTGAACAAAAAATGGCAGATGCAAATAGAGATTGAGAACATGGGAAAAGAGAAGAACAATAAAGACATGAACATGAATGGGAAGTACTTGAAGCAGAAAGCAGAAGAGAAGAATGGGAAAGAATTGAAGTATAAAGGGAAAGAAAAGCTAAGGCAGACAATGAAGATAGGAAATAAAATATAGGAGGAAGAAGAGATAGAGTTGAAGAAGGAGAATACCAAGAGGATGAAACTACTTTTTGTCTTCCTATTTTACATGCACTTATAGTCTTGGGAACTAAGGTAAGAATTAAAAACATTCCTCCTTCTCTTCTTCCAATCTTCTATTGCATACTTACCAAAGACCCTGATGCTTTCTTGTTTGAATTTGATATTTTATGTCGTATCTATGGATAGGCAAATAATTCTCAATAACTTTGTTTATTCCCATGACTACTTTAAAAAGATCTGCATTAAAATGGTTTATGGGATTAGGAGAATCAACCATATAATATTGAGATGATATGAGAAAAACATTCTTGAAAGTATCAACATTGTTGTCGATCCAGGAACTCCAAAGAAGATATTTTTAGGATGAGTCAACAAAAAGATGGAAGTCTGGAATATTACGTAGAGATATTTACATATAATTTACAAAAATCAAAACAAACTGATATAAGTCTTGAATTTACCTGAGTAATCTTCTTAAAAGGAATACAAGACAAATATGCATATGTCTTCAATCTTATGGGGGAAAGGGATATTTCTCGATTACCTTATGATCAAATTACTTAATTATGTAGGAAATATTCCAGAGGAAGAGCTAAATTAGGTAATTGAAAAAACATGCACTCTCAAAGGTGACCAAGTTAGCTTCAGGGAGAGTCACCATAGAAAAACTTAGAAAAATATTAGAAAAATTTAAAACAAACCTTCTATATATTTGTGGCTCTCAAATAAATACATTGAGAACTAAAAAGAGGCAAAAGGAACAAAATGAAGTATTATCAATATTTTGCCCTAAATGTGGAAACAAACATCCTTTACGTGAATGTCCTTTGGATAATATTGAAGTTTGTAGAATTTTTACAAAAAAACATTCAACGAAGAATTGCCCAACAATAGCATAATTGAAGGCAACCCATAGAAGATAAGGTGAAGCAACAAAGTCACTTCACTACGTTGAACCTCCAATAAAACCTTGGCATCCTTGACCCAGGGGTATGTCTCCATATCCAAGCTCACAATTTCCTTATTATCAAAATCATATACATAATACATATACTTTGCCTATGCCATGGCAAGCTTAGCCTCCTATGCAACCTCCAAACCAGCCTTATCAACAAGGTTGGCAAGGACAATCTTATAGAAACCAACTTCCATATAATCCCAAACATATTTATCAATAACCTGACCAACAACATTATCAACCATATTTCCAACAACCATTCCAATAACAAACTATTTTCCAGTAGTTCCAACCACCTTAAAATTTCTATGTCTGATAGCAATTTTCAGTGCCATAAATAACCTAGCCATAATAGCTTCAGCTACATTCTAATAAACCTCGGCCTATACATACTCAATTACCATCCTAGCCAATGGTAAATCCCAATGCTAAAGTGGATAAACCTCTTTATAATGCAAAATAAGAAACAATCCCCATATGCAATTGTTTCTATGGATAATATCCACTTAAGGTCAAGAAAGGTATTACAAAAGGAATTTCTTATTATCATATAAGAACAAGAAGAAATCAAGGAAATTCCAAGTAAAAGTGGCACATCAAAAATCCTAGAAAAATATAAAAACTCATAAACATCTAAAAGCACAGAAGCTCAATAGGATCACTCATTAGCTACTAGATTACCTCCCCTTCTGAAGAGGTTAATTATAAAAAGTCCAATGATTCCTCTTGAGCATCATTTCTTATATCAATTGAAGGATCTATTTGTTAAAATTCCTTTGTTTCAAGCTATTAAAAAAAATCAAAATTATGCTAAGACAATTAGGAATCTTGTTTTAAATCTAAGAAAATAAAGAAAGATTCGATTGCAATACATGTCATTGGTCATTTAGCTAGCCTAATGTCAAAGTCAACTAAAACTGAAAATTATGTTGATCAATGAATTTTTATGGTTACAATTACAATTCACAATCTTTCAATACCAAACACTTTAATATATTTATGCACAAACATTAATGTAATGACAATTGATACAATGCAATGTTTGAATTTACACAGTTTTTTACCAACACCTACAATAATTTAACTAGTTGATAGATCAAGGATTAAGCTGGAAGGTGTAATAGAAGATTTATTAGTCTCCTTGGAGTCCTAAGAATATCAAGTTGAATTTTTAGTTCTATAGTCTAAATCCAATTTGGGTGGACATCCCCTCATCCTCAAAACACCATTACTGGCTATAACTGATGCAACAATTGTAGATTAGAAGAAATGACAATTTCGAAAGGAAATGAAAGTAAGTAAATAACATTATATCCCCCTCCTAAAACATTAAATGAATTACAACAATTATCATGGCTTGAACAAACTAACTCAAAAGAAGAAATAACTAAACCAAAGTTTATTATCAATCGAACCATTGCTTTTCGAGATGCATCAAATGAAAATCTATTAGATTATTTCATTTATAATCCTGATGTTGTAGAACAATTAAGAAGAACTCGATATATGGCTACAAATAATCTTTTGGAACAAAATTTTCAAGAAAATTACATAATAAATTCTTCACAATATTTGTTTCAAACAACTTTTTATGTAAACCCCATGGAAAATTCAACAACCAAAATTGTTGAAATTAAACCAAAAAAAATTGTAAAGGTCACTTCCACATTGGAAGAATTTCAAGAAAACCAATTGTTTCAAGTGTTAAAGAAGCATTCCAAAGCATTCACTTGGGATTACACAGACATTCATTGTATTCATCCTAATGCATACATTTTGTAACACACCACCCCACATCTTTAGATTCTTACCCAGGTAAACATGAGTTGAGACTTACTATGCATGGCCCAACTTCCAAGATGCAGTGATGAAAATGGGGTCCACTTGTCTAGAATTGAATGCAAACACTCAGAGAAACATCGTCACACTATTATCAACCTAAATTTCCCTAAGTGATCATTTTCCCTGAGCTAAGACCACTCCTTAACCTAGATTGTAGCTCAATCGCATGGCTACAAGCCTATAAATGTGGTTAGAGGCCTCCAGTCTCATGGATAACCCATCCTTATTTTGGTTTTGGCCGATATTTCCTCATTCTAATAGTGCGGTCATGGACCTTGTTCCAACAATTTAGGGCTAATTGTTTTGTGGATAAATTCCTTCTGTGGATAGAAGCAATCTCCCTAGACCTAGTGGCTTATTCTAGAAATGACCAAGACAAAACTACAAGGTTTTCCTTAGAGATGTTTGATATATGGGAAAAAACCCTACTTGGAATCTAATGCAAGCTTCCTCCTTCTCCTTACTTGTTAGCTTCAGCTCCAACTCCAATTTCTATAAGTGAAACTTGCAAATAATCCAAAACAAGAAAGAGAACCAAAACATACAAATAGCATATACAAACAACTCTAAATAAGAATTCAATTATTCATGTTCTACATATACATAAACAAGACATAAGTATAGGAGAAACAATGCATTTTTGTGTTAATAATGGCAGGAAAATATTACAACCCTTATAGGCCTTCACTTTGTGAATCTCTCCCAATTATCTTGTCCTTCCTTTGCCACAATAGTAAGCCTTCAATCACACCTCAAGAACATGGATGGATTATGGACCTCTAAGCACAAATGAGCAGCATAAGGACATAATTTAGAGTCTTCAGAAGCCAATCTAAACTCTATGGGAGGCATTATATTTATAGGGTAAATGAGGTGGTTTTGGATTTACCATTCTAGGGCTTAGATCCACATTAGAGGGAGGTAAGTTCTAGGAGATAAGAAATAATACCTCAATAGTAAGAGTTTGAGATCTCATCCAACAGTAAATAGTTAAAACCATTCCTGAAGCTTCTAGAGAGATAAACCTCAAAATCAATTTTTTTTCCTCGTGTCTAGGTGTTTATCACACTTTTTGGGAAAGCAACCTGTGTTGGCTAACGCAGCTTCCATGCGTGCAACCTGCGTTAGCACAATCTGCCTTCAAGGTAAGTGCGATGATCTACAAAATTAGGGTTTTTAGCCAATGTAATCCAATATTCTTGTATATTTTAGAAAGGGGATGATTTTGGCATTGTAGGGGATGATTGCAAAGTGTAAATGGGTGATGATAGATCTAGGTTTAGGGCCATTTGTTTGGATACAACAAAATGACCTATAATACCAATACTCAAGCCAATTACCTAGATTTTTGTAAAACTATTTCAAAAATAGGTGTAAGTCTTCATGCTCTGCTCTCAAGCTCTATTGTGGTTCATGCCTCCCAACACATATTATTCATTTATATAGACACTTTGTGACTATGTTACATGTAGATCATGAATGCATAGTTTGTTCATTGTTTACATCAGTTTCATCAGATATTCATCAAGAAGGCTTTATGCCCTCTCATACTAGCTGCAATAAAACACAAATTAGTTCATGCATCCATATATATTATCCAAGATCATATCAAGCCATGAAACAGATTAATAACAAGAGCACTTCATATGACAAGAAATACACTATGCATGTAACATACATTTAACAAGAAATGAAGTCATGATAGACCAGTCACATAATCAACAAATTAAACAAAAATTTGTATTCATTGATCTCATTAAAGAATAATACATATCAAGATATACATATAAGTGACAACCAAGTCAGGGACTTTTACGTTCCACCCGACCATAGATTTTCGCTGAACCAATCCTTTTTTCCAGCCCAATCACCCCCATGCCATATTCCAAGCTCGAATTTGGGATTACATGGGATAAACCAAAACATAACCAAACAGGGAATCCATGGGAAAACCACCTCCACCCTCAAGCCATAGTGGTTTCACCTGACACTGGGTCTAGAAATCACCAAAACCAATACAAGATTGGATGCCTCAGAATTTCTTCACCATACCCAGAGGATTTTTCCTATCTCCACCCACCTATCAAGGGCTTACCTAGAGAAAACCATCTCCACCCTCAACCCTTGGGATTTTCCTGAGACTGCCTCAACTAGGATCCAAAATCTATTGGCATCCAAATCTCAACCAAACAGGGAACCCACTACATCATGGTTATCCAAGAAATGGCATAAGGAAAGGTTGTTAATGGTTTTCAATCTAGGAACATATCCATGCCAATAGCAGCAAAAATGGCCAGCAAACCAATGCATGAACCATGCATTCAAATCCCAGCAATATAATCAAACATGCACACTTTTACCTACAAAAATCCTCATGTTGGTTGCTCTTCTCTCTATTCTTTTATGCCCTTACTAGTTATTGTTCAAAACTTGAGTCTTGGTTTCCACTCCGATTGTGTTGCTTTCTTTCCTTGCCATGTCTCTTACTTGTCTTTCTTGTCTTCCTTGTTTTCTACCTTCTCTCTCTCTTTTCTCTTTTTTTCCAAAGAGAATGCTAGAATGTTCTCTCTCCAATTTTATTTTCTTTTCTTTTTCTTCATTTTCCCTTGCATGCATATTATTTTACTATTTTTATCCTTCCTCTTCCCCACTTGCTAAAGTGGAATTTCTTTCATTTTCCTTTATTTCTTTAGTATTTTTTCCTCATGTCCTTGCAAACTTGTAATAATTATTTTCTATTTATCGCCTTTTTCCTATTTCCAATGGAAATTTCCATAGCCAATAAATAATTAACCACAAGTTTACATGGAAATTTAACTCGGGGTAGTTACAAATCCCTCCCCCTTGGGGAACACCATCCTTTGTGTTCTATGATTCTCATGACAAGATAAAATTGTTGAAACATGACAAACATACTGCTTATTGGAGCTTTATAAACACAGCTCGACACAGTATTTACAATGACACACACACATATATGTATACCTAAGAACATTTGCTTCAACCAGCAAATAAAGAAGGATATAATTCACACATATGATCAGTCATCTCCCATGTAGCTTCATCGGGCCCAAAGTGCTTCCATTGCACTTTAACTTGCTCTATTGCTCAATTCCTGAGCATGAGCTTCCTTTGTTGCACGATGTGTTGAGGCTTTGGTTGGAACTCTCCCTCTGGTTCCACCTGCAATATTGACCGATAAAACACATGATCAGCATCCCTTACATATCTTTTAAACAGAGAAACGTGAAAAACATCATGGGTTTTCATTGATGAAGGAAAAACAAGCCTATATGCCACTAGTCCAATCCTTTCAAGGATTTCAAAGGGTCCACAATAATGAGGTGCCAAATTGGCACATGATCCAATCCTCAAGGATATCTTCTTAGGTTTTATATGCAAGTACACCTGATCTCCAACCTAAAACTCCTTAAATACTCTATGTTGATCTGCATAGCCCTTCTACCTATCCTGAGCTGCCTTCAAATTCTTTTTTATTAACCTGCATTTCTTGCTCCATCTCCCTCAACATATCAAATCCAATAAGCACCCTGCTTACTAGATCACTCCAGTTTATAGGGGCATTATAACTCCTCCCATAGAGAGCCTCAAATGGACTCATCTTCCTCCCACTTCCTTTGTTGATGCATGATGTACATCCTCAACATATCCTCAAGGAACCTATTGATTCTCTTTGTCTGCCCATCTATCTGCGAATGATAAGTTGTACTGAAGGCTAGATTTGTCCCTAAGCCTACAAACAATTCCTTCCAAAACTTGGAAGTGAACATGAAATCTCCATCTGATATCATCCTCTTACAAACTCCATGCAACCTCACTTTCTCCTTAATGAATATTTCAGCCACTTCACTTGGTGAATTAGTAGACTTTATTGTAGTGAAGTTAGCTACCTTGCTCAACCTGTAAACCACAACCATGATGGGGTCATGTTTCCTTTATGTCTATGGGAATATTGTAATGAAATCCATGAAAATAACCTCTCATTTCCTTTCTAGAATTGGAATAGGTTCCAATAGACCAACTGGATTCTTGCGTTCATCTTTCACTTGTTGATAGTCCAAGCACTTGGCAACAAACTCAGTCACCTCTTTCTTCAAATTATTCTAATAGTATAACTTCTTAATGGTTTTCAAAGTCGTGTGGTATCCTGGATGGCCTGAATATCGCTTGACGTGAAACTCTCTCAAAATGAGCACCTTCAATTCACTACTATCAGGCACATAGATCCTGCTCCTGAATCTAACCAAGCCATCTTCTTTGAGGTGATACTCCTAATCCTTATCACCCTCACTTTGCTACTACAATATTTTCTTTAGTTGTTGGTACCTCTCATCATGCTGCCCTGTACGTAAGATCTACTCCTTCAAATTTGTCCCATAAAATCTCACAGATGAAAAATGATTCACATGTACTATCCTACTGAGTGCATCTTCAACATGATTCTCTTTTTCTTTGATGTGCTTGATTTCAAAGTTAAACTCATTGAGAGTATCCAACCATCTAGCTTGCCTTTCATTCAAATTGGGTTGGTCAAGGAAGTACCGCAGTCCACTATGATCACACATCAAGGTGAACTTCCTACTAAGGATATAATGTCTCCAAATATTCAATGTATGAATGATAGCTGCTAACTCAAAATCGTGAGTCACATAATTTTTCTCATGCTCATTCAACTTTCGTGATTCATAGAAAACCACTAACCCTTCCTGCATCAGGACTCCACCAAGTCCTTCATTGCAGGAATTTGTACAAACCACAAAGTCCTTATCGAGATCGACAATCCTCAAAAATGGGGCATTGGTAAGCATTTGTTTCAACTTATCAAAGTTGGCTACACACTCAACAATCCATTAAAAATTCTTCATTTTCCTCTGCAAATATGTGATAGTATAACCAATCTTGGAGAAGTTCCTTATGAACCTCCTATAATAACCTACTAGTCCCATGAATGATCTAACCTTGTTCACATTCTTTGGAGTTGGACACTCCATGATAGCCTTAATATTTTCTAGATCCACTGTTATCCTCTCCTTGGAAACAAAATGTCCCAAGTAATGAATCTGAGACTAAAATAAATTACACTTGCTTAGTGTGGCATACAACTTATGCTCTCTCAACAATCTCAATATTATTGCCAGATGCTCTGCATGTTGTTCCTCATTCTTTTAATAGACCAATATATCATCAAAAAAATACTATCACAGTATTATCCATGGAAGGGCACAACACATTGTCCATCATGCACATGAAGGTGGTTGGAGCATTTATAAGACAAAAAGGAACCACCACAAACTCATGGTGTCCATACCTTGTACAAAAATCAGTCTTATAGATGTCTTCTTCTTTGATGTGCACTTGATGATATGTTGATCTCAGATCAATCTTTGAAAATACTACAGCTCCCTTCAGTTGATCAAATAAATCATCAACCCAAGGCAATGGATACCTTATCTTGATGGTCAACTTGTTCAACTTCTTGTAATCAATGCACACTCTTAGAGTATTGTCCTTTTTATTTATAAACAATGTTGGTGCTCCCCAGGGAGATACACTTGGCCTTATATATCCCTTGTCAAGTATCTATTTAAGCTACAAATTAAATTCCAAACAACTCAGAAGTGCTCATCCTGTATGGTGCCTTAGATGTTGATGTTGCTCCAGGTATCAACTCAATAGAGAAATCCACCTCCCTATGAGGATGCAACTCTAGAATCTCTACAGGGAACACACCCTGAAACTGCTACAAGATAGGACATCTCCTCGGGACTTCACCATCCTCATCATATAACCCTTTGTTACTAAAAATATGTATTGGAAACAATAAACATCCTTTTATGCGATTGTGCTTAGATTGCATGGCTATAATCCTCCTTAATGATGTATGCTTCTACTTTCCATGCAAGACTCTCTTTTCTCCAGTCTCACCCAAGCACTCAATGGCCTTATCATAGTAATCAACCTTGGTCCTGTGAATAAACATCCAATCCATGACCAATATCATGTTATATGCACCCAAAGGAAGCAAATCCAAGTTTGTTGTTGTAGGAATTCCATTAACTCAAATGCACAAGACTTCACTCAATGGTGAACTCTTCTCTTGGTCCTTATAGCCAACTGCACCAACTAAGATTCTGCATGCACTTCCTTATCCAAGCGGCACTGATCCACAAGTTCGGGACTAATATAGTTGTAGTTTTATCTTGGATCAATCAAAATAGAAACAACTTGATCACAAAGCTTACTTTCCATCTCGATGATGGATGCCTGGTGGTCTACATGCCTATTATCAACTATTGCATAGATCGGATAAGTGCTCTCAGCTACATCCCCAACTGTCTGCGCCTCCTTAGCACTGTATATCTGAGGCCTAGCACCCTGATACGATGGAAAATCCTTCTTGCAATAGTCTGTAACATAAGTCCAACATTTCAATGGTTCTTCCCCACTGCCTTTATTTTATTTCTCAACAGGTTAAGACCCACATCCTTTCTCAGTTTCACTGGACTTCTTATGAGGAGCCATATTTTCCTTCTCACTTGCATCCTGATATATTCCTCACTTCTTGACCCATTTTCCTTTAGTCTTCTCGCTACCCTTCCAGTTATGCTTAAACTTAGGCTTGCACTTTGATTGTTCATAACAAAGCTTCAACTTCCTAATACCTTCCTCCAATGACTAAGGTTCATCAAACTCAATCTAGTATTTGAGTGATAATGGAAATCCACTAATGAACCTTTGGATCTTTGCTTTCTCATCCATAAGATATGACGCATATCTCAGTAGCTATAAAAATATAGTTATATATTCTTCATCTGACATGGAACCCATCGTGAGCTCATAGAATTACTTGGCCTTTCCATCATAATACCTCTATGATAGGTACTTATTTCTAAAGAGTCTTTCAAACTCTTCCCAATTCAATTTCTCTTCCCTAATGTTCCTGACATGCTTGACATCTTACCATCAAATATTATTTTTTCCTTTCAGACTGAAAGTAGTTATCTTGGCTTTCATATTCTCTGAGTAATCATGAAGTCTGAAATTTTTTCTCATTCCAAGCAGCCATGATTTAGTCAAATCATCATCAAAATTAGGAGGCTTGGCCTTCTTGAATTCATCTGGAAAATACTACTTCCCACCCCTCCTTTGATGATGTTGGCAGTGATGATGTCTCCTAGAGGTAGAGGTAGAATAAAATCCATGCATAGTAGCCCTCTTCTCGGGTTTACTTAACAATCTGCCACTCTTTATTGTATCATAATGTTCCATCCTATAACTTTTCTAAGACCAACTTCCATCTACCCCATTAGTCTTTTCTTATTGTTTATCTCGATGATTGGTCCCCATTTGTCCATGTTTCTATAAATCTAAAAGGCTTTGAAGGATAACTGCATTAACCTCAACTTGCTTTTCTTGAGCTTTTGCAAGCCTTTCCTAGGCTTTAATAAACCGCTTATTATCTACTTTACAAATTCTAATCTTTGCCCTCATACTTCTTAATATGTATGCTAGATCAGGAGAGTCTTCCTCTCCCTTCTGCTCAACTGATTTCTCCCATT
The DNA here is from genome assembly GCA_031772625.1 of Pinus tabuliformis. Classification (NCBI taxonomy): domain Eukaryota; kingdom Viridiplantae; phylum Streptophyta; class Pinopsida; order Pinales; family Pinaceae; genus Pinus; species Pinus tabuliformis. The sequence continues at coordinate 198,891,465 of CM062815.1, read as the reverse complement.
CAACTGATTTCCCTTATGGCATGTGCAGGGAGTCATATGAACTATACTCAACCACTCTACTCTTCATCTCTTACTCTTCTATTTTCTTGCAGCATATCATTGTTAGGTAAACTAAATAAAAGACATAATAAAAAACATTACCTCAATTTATTTCCGGTGAGTTTATTGCATTTGCATAGGTCAATCCATATTAGCACGATACATAATAATATTAAGAGCATATTAGTTCGTGCATAAATCAAGAAAATAATACCAAAACTGTAACAACGTCATGTACATGGATATAACAGCAATAACAATAAAATAACTAACATGCATGCATGATAAACATATATATTTACATAACCTTCTGCATTTACCCCGAGGTCCAGTGCTATGAACCTACTCTGATACCAGTCTGTAACACACCACCCCACATCTACCCACTTTTACATGCTTACCTTGGTAAACGTGAGTTGAGAATAACTATGCCTACTCAGCTTCCAATATGCAGTTATGGAAATGGGGCCCACTTGTCCAGAATTAACTGTAAACGCTCAGAGACACGTGATCACACTGCTATCAGCCTAACCTTCCCCGGTGATCATTTTCCTTGAGCTTAGACCACTCCTTGACCTATATTTCTACTAAACTGCATGAATATAGGAATGTTAGTGCGGCTAGAGGCCTCCAGCCACATTAATAACCCATCCTCACTGTGGCCATGGTCAAGATTTCCTCATTCTGACAGTGCGGCCACGGACCTTGTTCCAGAAATTTAGGGCCAGTACTCAAGCCAACTGCTTAGACTTTTCTAGAACTTTGTCAACAATAGGTATAAGTCTTCGGGCTCTATTTTCGGTCTTTGTTGTGGCTCATTCTTGCCAATAGATATGATTCATTTATACAAACACTTTATGACTATGGCACTTGTAGGTCATGAATGCATAGTTTGTTCATTGTTTACATTCATTTCATCAGATATTCATCAAGAAGGCTTGTTTCCCTCTCATACTAGCTGCAATAAAACATATATTAGCTCATGCATCCATATAAATTATCCAAGGTCCTGTCAAGCCATGAAACAGATTAATAATGAGATCACTTCATATGACAAGAAATACACTATGAATGTAACATAAACTTAACCATAAATGAAGCCATGACAGAGCAGTCAAATAATCAACACATAAAACCAAAACTTGTAGTTATTTATCCAATTAAAGAATAATTCATATTAACATATGCATAGTGCCAACCAAGTTAGGGACTTCTACATTCCACCCAACCATATATTTGGGTTGAACCAATCCTTTCTTCCAAACCAATCACCCTTGTGCCATATTTCAAGCCTAAATTTGGGATTACATGGGATAAACCAAAACATAACCAAACAGGTAATCCAGAGGAAAACCACCTCCATTGTTAAGCCACAATGATTTCACTAAACACCAAGTTAAAAACTCACAAAAACCAATAAAAGCTTGGATTCTTTAGAGTTTCTTCACCATACCCAGAGGATTTTTCCTATATCCACCCACCTGTCAAGAGCTTACCCAAAGAAAACCATCTCCACCCTCAACCCTTGGGATTTTCCTGAGACCACCTCAACTAGGATCCAAAATCTATTGGCATCCAAAGCTCAACCAAACAGGGAACCCACTACATCATGGCTATCCAGGAAATGGCATAAGGCAAGGTTGTACATGACTATCAATCCAGGAAAATCCCCATGCCAATGACAAAAAAAATGACTAGCAAACCAATGCATGAACCATGCATTCAAATCCCAACAAGATAATCAATGCACACTGTTACCTACACAAATCCTCCTGCTGGTTTTTCTTTTCTCTGTTCTTTTCTACCCTTACTAGTTGTTGTTCAAAACTTATTTTCGGCTACCACTCAAATTCCTCTTATGATGTTTGCTTTCCTTGCTTGTCTCTTACTTATCTCTTACTTGTCTTGCTTGTCTTTTGCTTGTCTTTTGCTTGTCTTTCTCGTCTTCCTTGTATTTCTTGTGTTGTAGCTCCGCTCTCTCTTTTCTCTCTTTTTCCAAAGAGAATTCTAGAATGTTCTCTCTCCAATTTTCTTTTCTTTTATTTTTCTTCATTTTCACTTGCATGCATATTCTTTTACTATTTTTATCCTTTTCTTGTCTCTTCCTCTTCCCCACCTGCTAAAGTGGAATTTATTTCATTTTCCTTTATTTATTTTGCATTTTTTCCTGATGTCCTTGTGTGCCTGTAATAATTAATTTTCCATTTATTACCTCTTGCCTCTTTCCAATGCCAAATTCCATAGCCAATAAATAGTTAACCACAAGTGGATCCCAATGTAATGTTTTTTCCCATCATTCAGCTTGGAATATGTGTCCCTTGACCTTGGCTTGAATTTTTCTTTTATAATGTCCATACATTATCTATTTACATGGAAATTTAACCCGGGGTTGTTACACATTCATTATATTTATCGAGAAGAAAATGGGAAACCTATAAGGCAGTCCCAAAAACAGATGAATCCACTAAAGGAGATAGAGAAGAACTTCAAAAGTTACTAAAGGTAGATGAAATTTTTTGACATTCGGTGGGTTTCTCCCTTAGCTATGGTGCCCAAGAAAAATGGAAAAAAGTGTGTTTTCATAGATTACAATATATTAAACAAGGCTACTATTAAAGGTCATTTCCCATTACCATTCATTGATCAAGTCCTTGATACCTTATCTAAAAAGGAATACTATTCTTTCCTAAATGGATTTAGTGGTTACAATCAAATAAAAATAGCTTTAAAATATTAGGATAAAACCATTTTTGCATGTCCTTCAGGAACATATGCTTATAAGGTATTATGCTTTGGTCTATGTAATGCACCAACTACATTCAAAAGAGAAGTTTTGGCTATCTTTGCTCATTTCATTCATGAATTCATTGAAATTTATATGGATTTCTCAATATATGCCAAAACTTATGAAAAATCCTTGATTAATCTTGAAATTTTTCTAAAAGATGTATACAAACTAATTTATCCCTTAGCAATTAGAAATGCTTGATGTTATTAATAGAAGCAATAGCTTTGGGACACCATATATCTATTGTAGGAATGATTGTAGATTCGACCAAAATTGAAGTCATTATTAACTTGTCTAGTTCATCCAATCAATGAGAAGTCCAAATTTTTCTATGTTGTGCATGGTATTATTGTAGATCCATGGAAAATTTCAGTAAGATAGGCCTACCCATGTTCAAGTTACTTTCAAAAGAAATAGAGCTTACTAGAATGCCAACTGTCAAACTGCTTTGAAATAATTAAAGAAAAATTATCCACAACAAGAGTCTTAAGAGGACCTAATTGGTATTTACCATTCCGCATCTCTACAGATGCATCTGATCTAGAAATAGGGGCATCATTAAATCAAAAGAGGATCTTAAGACCTATGTCATTTACTTCGTCAGTAAAATTTTAACGCTTATTGAGCTCAATTATATTGTTACTGAAAAAGAGATGTTATTTTTTATGCATGCAGTAAACAAGTTCAAACATTATGTTACAAGTTATGAAGTCTTTATCCATACTAGCCGTTCTACTATTAAATATTTAATGAATAATCCGATTATTAATGTAGGATTACATGATGGTTTTTATTGTTGCAGGAGTTTAATATCACTATCATTGATCATCTCGAAATGGAAAATCAAGTGGAAAACTTTCTCTCATGCTTTAAAAACCCTAGTGAGATCGTTCCAATCTTTTATAATTTTCCAAATGGACATCTATTTTCTATATCAATTAAAACGTCATGGTTTTCCAGTGTGGCAAATTATTTATCTTCAAGTAAGTTACCACCTCACTTTACATCAAAAGAAAAAAGAAATCAATTAAGAAGAGTGTTATATATAGTTGGATTAATGTAAATCTTTTCTATGCATGACTTGATTTTTTTATTAGATGGCGTGTTAGAGAAGATGAAATATTTGATATCTTAATAGCTTGTCATAATGAAACCTGAGGTGTGCATTTTGCATACAAAAGAACTGCCAATAAAATACTTAATCAAGGCTATTATTGGCCATCCTTGTTGAAATATGCAAGAAAATATGTTAGAGCTATGATAGTTGTCAAAGGATGGGTTGACCAATAACATCTCACGAAATGCCCCTACAGCCACAAGTTCTTCTACAATCATTTGAAAAATGGGCTCTAGGTTTCGATGGTCCAATCAACCCTAAATCAAAAGGAAAGCGGTACATTATGGTTTGTACTAATTATGTTACCAAATGAGTAGAAGCTAAAGCATTAGCAAGAGATTCTAATCAATCAGTGGTCAATTTTTTCTTTCAAGACAAATTTTCCAGATTTGGAGTCCCTCAAGAAATTGTCACCAATGAAGCAGCACAATTCACCTCCAAGTTAGTGCAAGAAGTAGTGGAGAAATATAAGATCAAGCACAGTAAATTCACTCCTTACCACCTGCAATCCAATGAATAGGTAGAGTCAACTAACAAGATTCTATAAATAATCATGATTAAGATAGTACAATTGCATAGAAAGGATTAGACAAATAGGCTACCATAAGATTTGTGGTAATATAGAACAACTTGGAAAAGTGTTATTGGTTTTACTCCTTATGAACTGGTATTTGATAAGAAAATTCTTCTTCTTGTTGAATTCCAACTCCAAACATTCAAATTAGCAGTAGAACTAGGGCTAGATTTATTTGAAGCCCAAAAGGAAAGAAGCATGAAATTAAATCAACTAGATGAAATCAGACAAGAAGCATTGTAGCATCATATCATAATTCAACAATAGAGATCAAAGTGTCATGACAAATTCATTTAAAAGGAGTTGAAATTCAATGATTGGGATTTTCTTTTTTATTCCAAATCCAAAAACTTCGAGGGTATATTCACCACGCGCTAGCTTGGCTCGTATGATGTAGAGGAAGTGTTCAACAATGGATCAGTTAAGGTAAAGACACTTAATGAGGAAAGAATCTTATTTGTGGTTAATGGCCACAGACCAAACTCCACAACAAACCCCACAATCGTGAAGACGTTATTTCCCTAATATTTTAGCAAGTCGATATGCAAGTTGTGGGCATTGATAACAATGCTTCTACCCCTCCATTCGGAAATTTACTTTTCCCAAAAAAAAAAAAAAAAAAAAAAAAAAACATATATGAAAAATAATAATAATAATAATAAGTATACTTGTGAAAATCCAAGTTCTTGGCACAACCTAAACTTGATTGTTTATCGAAAAACCAAGCAATTGGCTAAGGAAATTTCTAAATAAAATATCCATCTAATGCTTTTGTTTCAAAGTTGTAAGTACTCTCTAATGATGATTCAGATAATTTGAGAAGAATGCTTCATAAAAAAAAAATTCAAATTCTTGTATAGATATTTACTTTCAGAGATTATATATGCGTTCAAGAGAATTATGTACATAAGATTTGTATGCATTACTATCTTCATATCCAAAGGTCCTAATATTGTTCCACTACTTACATTCTATTAATCTACAAGGCAACTACTTCCATCTTTTAAGAATTTTGTAAATGGCCTAACCAAGAATGAGAAGTTCTTCCAAAGCTCAACAGAAAATAACATGAACAAAAGTTCAAGGTAAGGATATCATCAACAACAAATTAGAAATAAGTCAACACTATCTCATATGCTCAATGACTGATAGGCCTCCAAAATAGGTACATTTCAAAGCCCATATGACCATCCTTTGGCACATTTTAACCGCTCTTTGTGCATTTGATAATATTTTTTTCAAGCTATAATGTATTCTTAGGAAGGTTAGGGAATATTTTCCATATCCTGTAACCTAATGTAATGAATGTGTAGGACAAAGAAGATTTATTTTGGAGACCAACAGGAGAAGATCTAGGAGGCTTTTTCCTTGCATCAACCCATCAACAACTCACCTAGCTCATGAGCAGTTACTACCCCTCAGTGACTGCAAGTACACTAGCAGACCAAATCCACTTTTGTAGGAGTTTTGGAGGGAAGAACCCTCCCTTCAAGAATTCTACCCCTCACTCACTTTGTATAAATAAAAGAGCCTAGAAACTCAGTAGGATTTGAATTCTGGAGGAAAAATAGTGATTATTAGACCAGGAGACTTGTGCTTGTCATTTCCATTATCATGTTAAATATTTGAACAACGCTTTAGATTAATGAAAAGCACCATTTTGCTTTCAGTTTGATTTTTCTTTAAGGGAGTTGAGTTTCCTTGGGTTAGGGCCCAACCCAAGTACTGAAGCCCCTTCTTCTATGAATTTATTTTATGTATTTATTTTGCATGTACTTAGTTTAGTTGTGATTCTTTTCTGCAAATCTAGTTTATAAGAAAAGCATTGTCTCTGCAAGTTGGTGAATGAGATTTCTTAGAAAGCTTGGTTATGTACCCTGTGTAAACAAGCACCAAAAATAGTTTTTCTTTTATGCAATAGTTATATTTTGTTCCAAATTCAACTCATCCTTTCACATGCATTTTACTTTCTACAAATAATGTTTTTATAGTCATTTAATCATTATGTTTCCACTAGTTGAACATTTATCTTATATGCAGATGAAATCTATGGGTTCATAGAGTATAGTAGCATCATTTCCTAGAGTATAGTAGCATCATTTCCTATGCATGAGCATCACTTCTTTCAACATTCCACTTTCCATTTCTACTCGCTTCTGCAAACTATTTGCATTCTGGACGTTACCTCACCGAGCTACATGAAGATTGTTAGTTGTGTTTTTTCCCCTTGCAAAAGTTAGTCTACTAAGTAGATCTAGGCTTGGTAAGGTCTCTTGCACCCTTTGATAGCTCCCTATCACCTTCTCCCACCTTCAAACCATTCTTACAACCTTTAGACTACTCTGAGATGCAATATTGTAGCAAAACAAGGCATCATGTAGCAATCTTGTAGAATTACATAGAATTCTTCATAACGTGCCCATAATTGCCTCTAAGTATTGCCTTTTTATTTTCATCACTCCACAACGTCCTCCAAGCCTTGAAAACAAACTTGAGAAGATTAGAGACCCTTCAAATACCTTCCTTCTGTCATTGTAGTTTCAATTCTGCAATTAGGGTATATCGTTTTGGTTATGAGTTAAGTAGCATAAAAGTAGTTTACCTTGATCACTTTTGAGTGTTTGATTGTTGTTTGCAAGTATAATAGAATTTAATTTGATTTAAATAGCACAAATTTTTTTTTCTACAAGATAGATTAGATTTCATTTTCATGGCATTTATTTTCATGCAACTAGCTTAGGGTTACTTTTCATTTATTTACCTTCGGCAAAATAGATTAGGATTTACTTTCCAAGCATTTCCTTCCATGAAATATATATTAGTGTTTCTTTCATGTAGTATGACAAATAGTGCTTCAATTATCTCTTTTCTTACAAAGTTAAGTTTAGTAGTTTTCCTATTTGGAATTTTGCAAAGTGGTCTTTGCACATCTCAGTTCAATTCATTGCTTCAGAGTAGCTTAGGTAGAATCTTGCTTGTTGTGCATATAGCATTGTTGCCTCTCAAGTTTGTATGCACTCTTGATTGATAAATTAAAGTTGGTAGCCCTGGGAGTTGCATCATTCTTGTTGTAATACTTATCAATTTTTGGCGTTATTGTCGGGGACGTGTCGAAGTAGGTATTGTTTTATGCTTTAAGTAGCTTCCTTTTTTGTTTCATTTCTTAAAAAAAAAGAAAAAAAATTGCATCGATATTTTTTGTTTATAAAAATCCACAAAAAGGAAAAAAATAATTAATTTCATGCCTCGTAGAGCTATGGATAGCTCAAGGAAATTTCTACCTAAAACCCCTACTTCTACAACCAGACACCCTTCACTTCTTGGTGACTTTAAACCTCCTACTCTGACCATGGAGGATTTGGAGAACCTTTTGGGTGAGAAACCAGAGAATTTTGAGGGGCCTATTGGGGAAGAGGAACCCCCATCACCCACTGAAGAGATGGTTGGAAATAGGCATCATGAACTCTTTTCTATTAGAGAGACAAATGGGGAGGTTAGAATGAAGAACATTAGCCCCACTTCTCTTCCACACTTTCATGGCCTAGCTTCGGGGACCCTAACACATTCATGTTTTAATTTGATGTAGTCTACGGGACTTATGATTACACCTTTACTGAGAATTAACTTAAATTGTTTCCTTCCACCCCCAAGGATGTAGCCTTGCACTGGTTCATGAGTTTGGAAGGAGGTAGGATCACTAGTTTAGCTCGGATGTAGCAAGCGTTCAACACAAAATACAAATATTATTGTAGAGCAAGGGACACAAGAGAATAAATTTTCAAGGTGACTCAAGGGCTAGATGAGTCCCTAGAGGATTTCGAAGAAAGATTTCAACTAAGGTATAGGAGAGATAATTGCACTGTTGATCCAGAATCCATGAAGTTAGTGTTACTGTGAAGGGTCAGGGAAGAGTTGATGGAGACCCTCAACATGTCATTTAATGGAGATATTTACCAACTCAATTATGAGGACATCAAGGCAGCGTTCAAGAACCACTCTAGGGCTACAAGGAAAAGAGGTAGATTCAACCAAGGTTTGGTCAGTTCTTCACCCTCTACCTCAGCCATCAAGAATGAAATAGGAAGTATGTTAGAGAATTTTAAAAGCGAAATGTTACATAGTTTTTCCTTGCAGATGGACATAATGTAGATCAAGAAGAAACAAGAAGAGGAAAAAAGGGCACTAGCCATATTTTTCCCTAAATGCGCCAAGAGGCACCCTAGGAATGAGTGCTCACTGAATGTAATAGAAATATGCTTTGTGCATGAGGAAATTGACGCCACGAACAAGTTTCCATCTCTTCTAGGTCTGAATGTAGTGAATTAAGGAGCAGAGGGAGGCATGGAGCAAATTTCCTTCATCAACCAAACAAGGCCCCAAGCCATATCAATAAGGTATGCAAGGTATACACTATCCTCCTTCTTTCAATTCAAGTCATAATGCACTTTTTTTGTCTTGGTATCCTCCAAACAACTCACCATGGTCCATGCCTTCTCCCTGTTCCTATCCTCATATGGGTAGTTGCTACCTATGAGGACAAGCTAGTTGACAAGTTGAGTAAAGGACGAGGAGTGCCATCCACTACCTTTCCTAGTGGAGAAGGCCCTAACTATTTCACAACTTTTCACTCTATATTGCATCAACAAGAACCATAGTTAATTGCTTTCCCAGATTCATTATTCATTTCTTGCTTTCCTAGACTAAATTAATGACTTAGGCATACACCAACTAAGAAGTTGAGTAAAAGACTACCTGAGCATCCATCCACTTTCTCTCTCATAAGTGGAGAAGGCCATAGTGAATTCTTTCATTTTTAAGTGGTATTAGGTCAAAGCTTAATAGATTGGATAAAAGAATAATGGAGTGTCCAACTGCTCTCATTGGAAAGAAAAGCTCTAATGCATTACCAATCTGCTAAACCAAACCTCTTAATCATTATTTCCAATTCTTGTCATTTACAAGAATTCAAGTGTGAGAACTTGGAAATTATTAAACATGATTACATAGAATAATGACATGTGCGAGGGGCCTTAGTGCATGTTCAATCACAAGTGTTAATATTTCATGTGTATGTGCACTATTTCCTAAGTAGATTGTTTAGTTTAAAATTTTGTTTCATGCTTTCTTCACTTAGCTTTAACTATTGTTGAAATCCTGTATTTTGACTTTTAGCTAACTTTAGTACTTAATCTTAGATCGCTACAACTAATCTAGCCTTGCTCTTTACATATTTTGTTGTGCTTCTAAGTTTACGAACACCCAAATTCATACAAACACTATGTCCTAGTTTATGTGCTTAAATTGGCTTAACAATGTGCCTCGTTCTTCTATGCCATAACCAACTTTAATCCACTTTGCTCTTGCAACCTTTTTCTTTGGCTACATCAAAAACATATACAGTGTTAGGAGTACTAATTTCCTTGGTTATCACTTTCTCCTATTCCACTTCCCTTATAGTGCAATGTGAGATGACATCCTTTATCACACATTTGACTAGCATTCAACATATTGTCCTTCTGACCATTGACATATAAGACATTTTGAGCCTTAGCCTTTCAATTAAGGCTAGCAATTCCTTTACCTTTAATCTTGTTTGTTGCATTATTGCAAAGGTAACACTTCCTCTTTTGTCTTATTTTAAGGAAAGGAATTTACTCTTGTCCCCTATCATGTGCTTTGAGTGCCCACTGTCAATATACCATTGACCCTCTGGATTGTTATCATATAATGCAAATCAACATTCTTCAGAATTTGAGCTTATTTTTCCACCTCTTAATGTTTTTTATTATTGAGACCACCTGGGACATTGTTACCTAGGGGCATTTATGAATAAATTATGCTTCCATAGTCACTTTCCTCGTGCCCAAAATTATTACAATACAACATTTGATTTCATCCAAGCGAGGAGAAAATGCATTGTTCTTGTTGTTGGATATTTCTAGAAGAGAATTGTGTAATATTTGTGATTCATCTAACGTTTCGGATGGTGATTCCATTCATCATCAGGGACCAAAGAGCCTTGTGATGGAGTCACGAGGCTCTTTGGTCCCTGATGATGGATGGAGTCACCATCCTAAACGTTGGATGGATCACAAATATTACACAATTCTCTTCCGGAAATCTCTAACAACAATATGAGTAACTGTGGAAGTCTCCAATCATTTATGCATTGGTCTTATCAGTATAGAAATTCCTAGATCTAGGCATTAAGAAAAGAATAGATCTAACATTTTAATTTCTCATATATCTATGGGATCTACAATTTATAACCTTATGACCAAATTTATGAAATGAGAAATAGTAGCCACAAAAGGTATTTGTGTATTTAAAGTGTATGGCCTTCATAGAGGAATGGTTCTGCTAAACGATTTTAACCTTCTTGATGATTCTTTGATTTACATTAAGTATCATTTGTGGAGTTGGTGGGATCATTTCTTTGTTGGTTATTATTTTTTTCAACGCCTTTGTTTACTTCACTAGACCTTCCGTTGAGTTCATTTGCACTATTGATAGGCTCTCCTTTTTGTGGGGACTTTGTGCTTAGCTCCCCTTTTAAGATCTCATGGTACTCTTTGTGACCTAGACCTATCTTGATTGATGGTGATATATGATTAATGAGGATATTATCGAGGGTTTCAAATACTTTTATAAATATTAAGTTTAAATCCACTTAAAATCTAGTTTTCTTTAATTATTTTCTTACAGAAACTACCTCTGCTTCAAGCCTCTGACAACTTCTCTCCCATTTTGTCAATTGATTTGCAAGGATTTCTTCTATTCTCTTTGCCTCTTAAAGTTAGGTCTTCAAATGGATGATTTCTTCCTCATTTAAATTATGGATCTCTCTTTCAATGCTTCTTAGATAACTCAATTCTCAAAGATGCATTCTCATCTTCTGATCTATCACAATTCTTTTGCATGTCCCTTAGCTACTTTATTAGGGTTTCTTTAGTTCTTTTTACTTCCTCTAATTGAACATTTTGGAGATTAATTGATTCTTCATGAGAAAAATGATCTTCTTTTTCAATATCTAGCAATTGTTACTTCAACCTTCTATTCTTCCTTATGGCCTTCCTTAATTCATCTAGAGCACTAATCAACTCTCCTTCAAGTTCAACATCCCCTTCAACTTCTTCCTCAAGATATGAATAATATTTGTAGTTATACTCAGTTTATATGGCCATGAACATGCATTCATCTTGCTCTTCATCAGATGTTTGTTCATTTCTCGCTTCTAATGAAGAGTTGTCTTCCTTACAATATAAGATTTTCTTCTTCCGAGACTTTTGCTTCTTATATTTATGAGATTTACTTATATTCTTATAATTTCCTTCCTTTTCATTATCTTCTACTTTAGGATAAGGACATTGAGAAGAAAATGGCCAATTCTACCGCAATCAAAACATTTAAGAGGTAACTTACCTTTATACTGCAGCCATATCCTCTTTTCAACTTCCTCCTTAATTAACCTACCTCTGGATCTTACTCATGCCTAGAGCAATATTGATGTTCTTTTTGTTTTCTTTGAGACTTTGAAGGCAACCTCCTTTGGTTCTAACCATTATTTTCCATTCCCCATTTCATATTATGGCAGGATTCCATGTAGTTTTTCCATCTTTAAAGTCTCTACATTCTTCATCTCCTCAATAGCTGAAATTTCGGCATTGAATCTCATGGGAAAAGATCTCAATACTTTTTTGAATAAAAAATACTTCACCAACCTTTTCATCAAGACCGTTAATGGTGTTTACAACTTCATCAACTCTAAGAAAGAATGTTGCAATATTTTCATCTTCATTCATCTTTAGAATTTCAAACCTCACTTTGTGTGTAAGAATATTAGGTTTCTTTACCTTATCATATCCTTTATAGCTACTCAAGAGCTTATTCCAGATCTCATTTGTAGATTTACCATGCATTACTCTAACAAATTCATGTTCAGTAAGACCACACAAAATCGCATTCATTTGCCTTTGCATTGTTTGTAAAGGAACTTCTTCCATCTCGATCTGTTAGAGGAGTTATTGGAGTTTTGTATCCATCTTCAATAGACATCCAAATGTAAAAAACAAGAGACGTTAAATAAGCACACATTCTTATCTTACAAAAAGTATAATTGGTCCCATCAAAGAGAGGATCTTTGTTTATGAAGGATCCATCTTGATTGTCCATTTATTCCCTTAAGATCTACCTTCTAGTGGTTAGATTGTTCTTGAAGGAACCTGCTCTAATACCAATTATTGAATTAACAATAATCCTTAGATGGGGGTTAATCAGTATAATATCGTTTTACACTATTTAATACATTCAATCAAATAATAATACACTAGTCACATACGAGCATTGAACATAGGATATACGTGGAAATCACCATGGAGAAAACCACAAAACTACTTTTAATTGTTTGATTAAAGTAGGCACCAACCTTCTATTACAATATTTGTAAGCACCAACCTACATGAGACACTAATCCCATTATATTTTCAAGCACCAACTTGCAAGAGATACCAATCCCCTTATATTTGCAAGCACCAACTTGCGAGAGACACCAATCCCCTCAAATTTCCAAGCACCAACTTGCAGGAGACACCAATACCCTATGGACCTGTTGATCTAATGTCCTTTACCTCCTAGATCTTTGTTTCATAAAATTTATAGACTGAATTTAGAGGTACTTTATTCAATTCTCACACAGACAATAATCTTTAAATTAGATCTGCTTCATTTTTTCATCCTCGACAACAAATCACTCTCCCTAGTTCACCTGTAGTCATTTAACATATTGCACAATGTTGCACTCTTCTCGACACCCTCTTCACTAGCTCATATCTCAGATAGTTATCTTATGCATATGTTTTGTTCAAGCATGTGCTTTCTTAAATATGCCAATACACTCTCTCTATGTTCTTTATCCCTTCTCTTAATAGATCATATCTCCAACAGTTCTCCTCAACTCTCACATAAGTTTCATACTCACTTCACATGTGTGCTCTCCACATGCTCATTATTGTAGGTTTTAACCCTGTACAAAAATTACCTGTAAATGAATTCTAAAAATAGAAAATAAACAATGAAGAGAATATAAAACAAATACACAGAGATTCCCCTGGAGCCCAAAACTGGTACTACCAAATTGATTTTTCATTATATTCCTTTCAATGTTACAATACATACATATACATGTCAAAGCATTAATAAAGCCCAATCCATTAAACCTGGATTCGAACATAACCGTAGTTCCCTTGACCATATCTAAAAAATACCATGGGCAGAAAAACAGCATGCCCAAAATCATGTGCAAAACCCATGCACAAAACCATAGTTAGGTCTGCCCGCCTAATATAAGGTTCAAAAAAAAAATCTCAGGGCACTGCCCCAGACCCCGTACAAGGGGGCTACCTCCCCCCTGAAACCCCCTGACAAACGAAATGAACAGGGGGAGCTATCACCCCTCTGCATGTGCGACTAGTCGTGGAAAGAATATAACACAACCAGCAATGCTCTCCTTACGCATGTCCTACCCTTACTAATGCTCTCTGATGGCATATATGATTTTTCTAATTCTTTAATCACCACACTATCCTTTACCTACTTGTTTCTATTTATTTTCTAGCACAAGCTCTTAGTTCTCTATTTGGATCTTTCTCAACACTTTTTCCCACCTAGGCACTTTATCCTTTAATGCTACGGGATCGTGCCTTATGATTGAGTCCCCAACTAATATGGGGCCATACAAGGATTGAAATGAAATGCAAGAAATTAAATGGAACACATAGAGAGAAATATAACAGATATTACAATAATGTGGTGGAAACCCAACTTTTATCAATAAATGAAATAGCATAATATTGTAGAACACAAACTAGATAGAATGGTGGAAGTTATCCTTGAACAAAGAGAGATGACAGTTATGTGCATTTGTAAAAACTACTAAAATGAAGCTAAAATGCCCTTTTTAATATCAAAACGCAATGAGAAAACCCTAAACATACAAAAAACTAACCCTAGGTGTTGAAATCCTAAAAAATGTGTGGCCCCAATGGGGTTAATTGGTACATCCACTTCCCAAGGTCATAAATTTTGCATATGATTTCTATTTGGAGCACTCAGTAGCCTATTGGAAAGGTCTAGCCAAGAATTACACATTTCAAGTTGGCCCAAGACATATTTGTGGATATCCCTAGGGTCATTTTCATGTCAAAAAAACATCATTTAGGGCCTCAAAACGGCCCCAGAAGTTTAGGACCCAAAAAACTATAAAAAGACTACCAAGATGGAGTATTGTGCTTTGAGCCAGTGGAATAGGTGGGTGGCCATTGATATCCACTTGGATTAGTCCTCCCCCCATTAGGAAGCAGTGGTATCCATTTTGTTGAGTGCCCCCATAAGGTAGAGAGACTTTTGTTGAATTTGGTTCTTGGTGAGCCACTTACCTATGTGAAGAAGTTGCCCTACTTTCACAGCCCAATAGAGTTGTATGTGTTGTTGGCATGTATACTTTGTCTTAGTACCCATGATCTGATCCATTGTAGCCATTTCAATGTAATCAAGATCAAGTTTTGTAGGGGTCAGTTGTTTGGCTGCCTCTGAGGTGTCCAATAGAGGTGGAAAATATGGTCAAAATACCTCCACATTAAACATTGGGTGCAATCCAAGGAAAGAGGGACCACTCAATTCAAAATCATTTTCTCCCACAACCTTTGTGATTTAGGAAGGCCCATATCGGAGTGGTAAGAGTTTCCTATTGGGGCCCATGAGGTGCTCTTTTTATAAATGTAACCACACCTTATGACCAAAGTAAAACTTATGTGGAACCCTATGTTGGTCATGTCACTACTTATACATGGCATTAGCTTTCAGTAGGATGTCATGGATCTATTGTGGGAGATGTTCGATTCACTCAAAAAATTTGGATGCCCTATCTACCTCGACTTGAGCATGGGAGGACTTTGTCAGTGAAGGTGTAATGGCCATAGCTACATTAATTGGGGCTAATGGTTGGACCCTAAGCACACCCGAAAATGATTGTAGAAAATAGAGTTGTGGAGGACTCTATTATACCTATGTTGAACATATGGAAGCCTTCCATCCCATGTATTGGGATGTGTGTATTTGTACATGCAAAAGATATGGAAAATCATCATTTTGACCACGTTTGTTTGTCCATATGATTAGGGATGAAAGACAGTCGATTTAGTCAACTTGGCATCCATGAGAAACCATAGGCTAGAACAAAAGGTGTTGAGGAACTTGTTGTCCCTATTTGAGGTAATTTTTTGAAGTAGCCCAAAATGAATCCAAACATGCTCAAAGAAGTGTTTAGTAGTGGCTTCTGTGGTACTCTTCTTGCATTGTGCTTACATGGCCATCTTGGAGAACTGATCAACAACCACAAACACACAATCATTACCATGTTTGTTGGATGGAAAATTTGACATGTAATCCATGGATACTACCTCCTAGGGATTATTTTGGGTAGGTAGAAGAGTGTACAACCCCTACTTCTTAATGGTTGGTTTAACAATGGCACAAGCAATGCATAATATGATATACCACTAGACATCTTGTCAAACTTTGGCCAGTAGAAATACTTTTGAGGTATTGTTAAAATCATCTCCACATGAAAGTTCCCAGCCACCCAACTGTAATTTGCCTCCCACAAAAGCTTAGCATACTCACTTGAAGGAACATAAAGGTGGCCCACCAGCACAAGAGCATATTTTGGAGGTTGAATTATGGAACTTGTTTGTTTTCCATCAACATTTGGTATGCGGCAATAAAGTCAAATTCATTGTTGTATAATTGTGGCCAACCAGAGGTCTCATTCCCACAAGAGTTAAGAATTATGGTTAGCGCCACAATTAGGCGTTGACTGAGACAATCTACAAAATGATTAGTGCTACCCTTCTTGTATTTGATTTTCAAATTAGTTATTGTAGGTATGTGGATCATTTTTTATGGCGATCATTTTGTAACTTTCCTTGTGTCTACATAAATTGCAAAGGTATGTGATCAGTGTGGATAATTGTCTCCTTCCATGTGATATAATGCATCCATTGTCGATAATCTTACATGATGGAGTACATCTCCTTATCATAGGTGCAGTATCTTCATATAGTATCAAATAGTGTTTCACTATGATAAGCCATCAAATGTCCTTATTGAGTCAAGACTACACCAATAACATTGTCAAAGGAATTTGTCTCAATCTCAAATGGTTGTTCCAAGTCTGGCAAGGTGAGGATTGGTACAGAGCGGAGGCAGTGTTTCAAATCCTCTAATCCCATTTTCTATCACTTAGACTAGAAAAAAATTGTTTTTGCTCCTAATTTTTTCACTTGACTTAAGAGCCAAGTGATATAAGAGAATCCCAACACAAATCTTCGGTAGAAGTTAACAAAGCCTAAGAAGCTATGAAGCTCTGTTAGAGTCGTCGGGGCTTGTGAATCCTGAATGACTTGGATCTTGATTAGGTCCACATGCACCCCATGTCCATCCATAATGTATCTTAAGTATTGTATTATTTGTGTGTCAAATTAACATTTCTCCAAATTGTCTTACAACTTGTGTTGTCGCATGGTGCTAAAGACCTATAGAATGTACTGCAAATTCTTTGCCCGAGCTCTACTAAATATGAGGATATCACCCAAATATACAACCACAAAAGAGTTTGGGAATGACCACAGATTATCATCCATCATCCTCGTGAATGTTATTAGAGCATTAATGAAGCCAAATGGCATCACCAACCACTCAAAAATGTCTTCTTTAGATTTGAATGTCATCTTCCATGCATCATTTTTTTTAATTGGAGCTTGGTGGTAGCCTGAATACAAATCAATCTTACTAAAAAGCTTGACACCCTTAAGTTGGTCAAAAAGATCACCAATCTTGGGTATTGGGTATTTTTTCTTTACATTGATTTTGTTTAGGGCTCAATAATCAATATAAAGTCCCATGTCCCATCATTCTTCTACAACAATACATTTGGACTCCCACAAGGTGAGAAGTTTGGTCAAATGTGGCCATTTTGGATGAGCTCATGAATCTTAAATTTTATTTCTTCATTATTTGAGCAAGAGCATCTATATATTAGGCCACTAAGTAAAGGCGCACTAGGTATCAAGTTAATTGAGTGTTTGACTTAATAGTGTACGGACACCCTCATAGGTGGAGCGAATATATCTCTATATTTCTCTACAATTTTGTCCACTTGTTGCTATTGTATAGAGATGCCTCATGCAGAATTTTGTGGTGGTTGCAATGACCTTCATTCCACCTTCAAAATGGACCATGAATAGAACGAACTTAGCAGATTGAGAGATTACCTTTTGGCACTATTTTGTTGAGATCAATGAGACTACAATAGTTGGGACTACCTCTAGTATCTTGTAAAGATGACCTCTATGAGTAACAATGACACTACGAGTAGGAGACTCATAAATAGCATGGCATTCCCACATATAAGGTTGTCCTAACATAACATCACAAACTTCAAGTGGGGAAACATCATACAATACCTCATCTTTAAAGTGCTTGATGTCATAGGATAGGCGACATTGTCGGTTGACACTTATGTCTCGTCCATGGCTCAACCAATAAATGGTGTGTGGTTGGGGGTGTGGCACTATCAATAGTTTCAATATCTTGATGACATACTCTAATATTAGGTTATTTTGGCTCCCACTGTTAATGATGAAATGAAGTGGGGTCCTCTTCCCCCACATATATGATGGAAGAGGCGCACCCCTTGTTCAAGCTCTTTTGGATATTTTGGTTGGATCTTTGTGGTTGCGATGGTAACTCTAGGTTTTGCATCGATGATCCAATTTCCTTTATATTGTTCTAAATAAGAATCGGAGTTGTATTCTATTTCATTTTCTTTAAGCTCCATCAACAATGATTGTATCGAGCAACATTCATCAGTGTTGTGCTAGGGGATTTTGTGGAACTCACACCACTTTCCAATGTCCCTTTTTTACTTCCCATTACCCTTCTTCACCTGCAACTTGGGCTAGTTGTCTTGAGGTTGAATCTCCTTGCTTTTTCCCTTGTTTTTTGAGTTAGGGTTTCCTTTTCCAAGTTTCTGTTGTAGCAGATTTGTAGGCCTAACTCTTGCTTATTCTACTGCTTCACTTTCTGCTCAATTTTGATAGCATATTGAAAAGTAACTCACAAAGGGGATATTTCCACGAAATACATCACCAATTGTATGTACCTGTGTAGGTCACTACAATACTTCAAAAGGAGGTGTTGCTTGAAGTCTTTGATACCCAACTTAGGTATGGAATTTATTAGTGTACTCTAGCATTATTTGATCTGTCTCCAATAGTGACGTTGTCCATATCATGTATTGGTCATCATAGTTCCATATAGGGTATAATCCATCCTAAAGGGCATTAATAAAAGTGGCCCAAGTTAGCCCTACATTGACACTACAATGAACAATGCAAACTCATATTCATTGTGTCTCTCCTAGTAACCTTCCTACCAATGTTTTACATGGGGGACAATTGTTAGTATCATGAATGTGATCTTATCATTGTCAAAAAATTATTAGATAGAGTAATAGCCCTCTAATAGATTTAATATTTTTTCTAAATCATTTGCATCTATTTGGCCTTCGAATAAGGGGATATCAAAGTTAACTTGTAATTGAAGGGTCTCCTACCTCCATTAAAATTGTTGCTTGTTGAAGGTGCCTCAAATATCCTTCTCTGTTATCTCTCTTTTCTTCCTCCATGGGATGCCACTTTGGTTTGCAAGAGTGATTGTTCCCAAGTGAAATTATCTCAAGACCCAACTCTTTGTACCCTTACTTCACCGGGGACATGCAATGAGAAACAACAATGAGTAGATTGCTTTGATACCATTGATTGGGGGTCATACAAGGAATGAAATGAAATGTAGGAAAGTAAATGGAACACACACATACAAATATAGTAGAGATTACAATAATGTGGTGGAAACCTAACTTTTATTAATAAATGAAATAACATAATATTGTAGAACACAAACTGGATAGAATGGTGATAGCTACCTCTAAACAAAGAAAGATGGGGGCTATGTGCATTCGCAAAAGCTATTACAATGAGGGTAAAAGGTCATTTTTAACATTAAAAAAAAAAAAAAAAAACACAATGAGAAAACCCTAAACATCCAAAAACCTAACCTTAGGAGATGAAACACCAAAAGTTGTGTTTCCATGATGGGGTTAGTTGGTACATCAAATCCCTGGGGTCGTAACTTTCACATAGGATCTTTGTTTGGAGCACTTAGTAACCCTTTGGAAAGGTCTCAAAACCCTAAACATCCAAAAACCTAACCTTAGGAAATGAAACACCAAAAGTTTTGTTTCCACGATGGGGTTAGTTGGTACATCAAATCCTTGGGGTCATAACTTTCACATAGGATCTTTGTTTGGAGCACTTAGTAGCCCATTGGAAAGGTCTCACCAAGAAGTACACATTTAGATGGGCCCAAGCCATTCCTATGGTTATTTCTTGGGCCACCATGTTAAAAAAACATTGTTTAGGTCCTCAAAATGACCCCTAAAGTTTAGGACCCAAAAAACTATAGAAATATTGCCAAGATGGAGAATTTTGATTTGAGCCAATGGATCGCCACAAAGATCCACCTTAATCATCAACTAAACCTTGACTGTTAAAACCATGACCTTTCCTACAGTGAATTGTTCTACTTGTCTGTCATCTTGTCACCCTTACACTTGTCAATTGACGAGCTCTTCACATTAATCATTCCAAAGCTCTATTTCATAGCAACATCCTCATCACATTGGGAATGCTCACACTAGACAACTCTTACTGCACGCTTTTTTTTACATCTTGGTACTCTAGTAGCCTAGTAAATGCCCCACTAGGGGTGTTTCTTCAGAGTTGTTATTTTTGGTGTAAATCCTTATTCGTTGGCTATTTTGGTCAAACCAAAATACAGGAAACCTTCATTAAAACACTACCTTGGAGCAAATCTCAAGACCTCAAATATTTCCATGTCAATACACCATGGACCAATCAGGACCTACCATGTGATCCTCTTACCAAATCATCTCTACCCCATCATACCTGCCACATCACACCAAATACAGACCTCGATTTTCATACATAAAATTTCACTCTTGCACCTAATGGATAAGACTTTAGATAATGATGATCATGGAAATCTACAACTGATGGATAATTTCCCATTACTTCAAGACTTCACACCTTGGATCGATCTGCTGCCATTCCACTTCAACACTATGGTGTCCTGCTAGCCTATGTAGCGATATGGGACCGATAATGTCCACATCATCTTCCATGTCATTTTTCATATCATATGTTGCAACCAATTTGAGCCTGGCACATGTCTAGGTGTTGATATGTACCTACCACGTGTCACCTGCCAATCATCTAGTTAACTAGCCAAAAATGTCATTTATGCCTCTTATGTGTCACTGTTGTTGCTACCACACCAGTGGTTCCTGCCACCTGGTATTCCACGTCATCAGTGCCACCTAGACTACCATGTCACCTCAAGATATCAAATTGGGATGTTTCAATGAACAATGTTGATTCCTCACATTCTAATAGGCTCTTAGTCCTTGGGAGCTAACACGATGGCTCTCTGTGACCAAGAGTAATGTCTGCATGTTGGCCTTCTCAACATTCTCGTCTTTCTCGACCTTCTCATCCTTCTCAACCTTCTTGTCTTGATATATGTGTGACTCCTCTAGAGCTTTCCCTTTGTTTCCTTTGACATCAATGAAAAAACATGCTCAACAATTACCACTCAAGTGGGTATCCCACCTTCCAACAATATTTATTTCACTATTGTGATCCAATCAACTATAATTGGGGCACACCCCTTTCATCTATAGTGACTTGATGTTCACTAGATATTCTCCTTGTAAGAAAAGTGGGGAATATTACCCCCATTTGTGACAAGTCAACACCTTTTATTGGGATCAATATTTCAAAGTACATATCCCATCCTCCACCTTGTTTAAAATATGCACCATTATAAAGAATTTATTGGTTCATGAAATTGTAGTGGATGAAGAAGCCTCTTGTGACAACACATATTAGTTTTCCCATTCATTATAAATTATTTTAAATAAAAATGGGTGGAGTCCAGTGGCACAGATTCCAAAGTTGAGGGGGGAGATTGCTTGGGGATGTTGATGTGTTGGATGGAAGCCTGGGAGGTTGACATGTGTTCACAAGAGACTAGTGGCAAAATTATCAATTAGAATGAGATAACGAGCATGCCCCTGGGTAACAAAACGTAGGACAGTAGGAACTATGGGAATCTAGCCACGCTGCAGGGAACCAGTTCATGACTAGGTGTCTGCAGACTTACTAGGCACCTATCATAACTAACAAAAAATCCAACAAATAAGGGAGTAGCTGGCACGATTTGATGGGTTGGAGAAATATTGGCTATACAGGAATAACAATTGGTTGGAATATGAAATAATGGGCACTAGAGGAGAGGACAAGAATTGAAATCAAGGAGAACAAGGAGCATCAACATAGAGAAAATGAAGGAGATTTTGAAGGGATTTGGGAAGTGGGTACAGAAGTCTAGCGTCAAAAAGAGTTAGTGAAAAGAGCTAGGGAAAAATTGGCTAAATTGAACATGAATTGGGGTAGTAGAGCTCAACAAAGACCTATGCAAACAGTTTCGTGCATCTCTAGTATGGTTGACCTTAAGCAGAAGTTTTATGTGTGTGTTCAGGGAAGAGTCAAACAAGATTGACCCTATTGGTAACATAAAAAATGCAATAGAAAAATACACAAGAAGAAGCATGCAAGAAGAGAGAAAAGAAGGAGGAGAATGACAAATGTCTAGGTCAAAAACAACAAGCATTGAGAGCTTTCAAAAGTATTAAGGAAGTCTGGTTGAGAGGAGCACGCCCAAAAGTGCAATAGAACTCACACAGTCATCGCTTGAGCATTACTAGTATGTGCAGTATCAAGGGAAAATTCCTTGGTTTTTATGTCATTGGAGAGTTAAGCAAACTTTACTCAGTGGGTATATTTGAGAATGCAATAGTAAGGTAGGGAAGAAGCAAATTGTGAAAGGTTGTCACATTGTTGGAATAACCTGTTATTGGGAGAAATTTTGAGCACAATTACTCAACCCTTAGCAACATTGATGCAACCATGAGAATTTGACTAGAAAATCATGAAAAAACTTGGCACACTGTGTTCAAGGGGGTGTGTGTTGGTCCAACAGTTAGAAGGAGTTGGAAGCATAACGTAGGAGATAGTGCTGAGTGAAGATCGAAAGAATAAGTTGCCTTGTTATATCAGTGCTAGAAGGCCATTACCTTTAATGATAGAAGTCCATGTGCATAACTTGACTATGGTGTTTAACTAGTGGGTGGAGGTAATTCGACCTCTAGAGTCCCTGTTCCAACTAGTAATATCAGTTCAATCCCTTTAGAAAATTCCCCTTCAAGCTCTGGAATCTAGCTCGAGGGTGATTGCGATGTAAAAAAGACCATAGTGTTGCCCAATCTAAGGTTGGGTGGAGACTCGTAGTCTCAAACTCAATTGCCCATTATATATTTCAATATAATTATGTAGCATTTTACCATATGCCATGAATTTATTGTTATGAGTAAGAGCCTAATGCAACATTCCCTTAATGTTTTAGCATGGTTTATTTATCTGGCCAGTTTAGCATTGAGTGGGTAGTTCCGAGGTTTTTGTTGTTAGTATAAAGGATTTCATGTTAAGATATAAGGTTGATAACTCACCTTGAATTTGTGGCACACAACATCCTGGGTGGATGGTTTGATATAGTTGATAACTGCACTAGCTCTCAATGTTGCATTGTGAGTGAATTACTTGATTAGACATAGACAAACAATATTCATGTGAGAAGTAAGTACTAATGTTTTGGTTATTGCAGTTGAATCAATTTCTCATGTTTCCAAGATGTCAATAATGGAAAATGGAAGGATTCAAGTAGACTCCACTTGCTAGATTACAATATGTCCATGCATATGTGATTTTCTCTACCTTGTCCATATGAATTCTCATGATTCTGGTTAACAACAAAATGAGGTGTGGCTTTTTGTCTTAAAGGTAAAGATATGTCTGTAGGACAATATCCATGGGAAGACTAAAAATCAATAATTATTGTAGGGCTTATGTGCATGTATGGCTTGAGTAAATGATGCATAATCCTGATGAGAATGAGTGTTTACACATATGGTGCTTAACCTTGAATTGTTATGATGAATGTTTACATTTAACATGAATTGATATACTAGGCAGAACTAAGAATGAATTGCTTATTTGTTATAGATCCATTTGGGCACATCAATCCCATCATCCAGATCAGTGTTTTAGGGCTCATCAAACCCTAATTTCAGTTGCTACATGCCCTAAACAAGTCAACCTTTTGAATGCATCCTTCCCAGACAATTTCATGACATGAAGACATCCTAAAATGACCTCTAGAGGGACCAGTGCAGGTAGGCCCATGTAAGGGTGCATTGTAGAGCAGTTAAGTCCATGCCAAGGTGCTCTGCAGAGCACTTAGGCTTCCTTTCACCTGTGTTGGGCGAGTTTGAGCGAAATTCACATAGGGTTTTGGGAATATTCTTATCTTTTGGAGTTATCTAGAAGGTTCCCTCACTTATCAACTCCTATGAACTCGAAAATGGATGAGGAATGAGTTAAGATGCATCTTATCCTCTCATACCTTCCTCCATGGAACTAATTCTAAATATGGAAGGCCATTCAATACTACCATTTATGACAAAACCTCTTTCATCTCCCTATAAATTGACCACTCATCTAAGTGATCAGGGGCTGGATTATGTTGAATTGTAAGGAGATAATGTTGCTGTAAGATTTGGCTGTGAAGCAAGTATTGTAATGCTACAAGTTTGTCATTCTTTTGATGTGATGTGGATGGGATCCAAGCTAGATGAATGACTTTGAATCAGACACAATGGTTGTAATTCCTTCTTCTATTTAATAAAGTGTTTGAACCTTTCTCCCATATGTTTGTATTGTTTTATAATGCTTATATGTGTGAAATGTATCTGATTCCATTCACTTATATTCAATAGATCTTTTGCTTTGATCGATTCTTTGTTTTCTGTTGTGTTTACAGGTACTTCTCAAGCGTATTAAGTACAAGAAGGAGCGACAGGATCGATGCAAAGGAGACAAGAGGAAATCGGAGCTACAAGTAGCTCTTCTCATCTTCTCATCTTATCTATTGCTTATAAGTAAAGACTAAAATACTTTAAATTGTTGTTCTAGATATGGCTACTTATCTAGGGAATTAGTATTTATCCGTAGATAGCAAATTCTCCAAAACAAATTGGCGACTCCACTGGGGACATCCTTGCAAAACCTACTTGTGTTCATTGATTGTATTTCAGCTCTTTTGCATTGAAAATTTGGTAAAAACTGGGTCAAATTTCCTTTTGAAATGGCTCACTGTCACTAGCGCGGGCTTGTGAGGGACACACTGCGCTGAAGAGCACCCTTGGCTTAGGGACAGTGCTCTGAAGTGCACTGTCTCCCATTCAGGGCTATTCTGATCCTCCTAGGGTCAGTTTCCCACCTTTGGAATGTGTTTTTGCCAACTTTTCTCAACTTGTTTGCTTGTTGATTGATCAATGAATGTCATGGCTCAGAGAACAAGTTTTTATCTCCTTGTCTATCCCTACTTTGACTTGATTGATTAATGTTTATTAAATGTTTTCTTTGTCATTATCAATCTATAGTCAAAGTTAGAATATAGTTTATTAATCTTTGTTCGAAAGTAAGTGTCATAAAGTCTTCTTTTCCTTCGAAACAAAACTGTCGTAGAAGTATTCATTCTTGTTAAAGATTGATTGATTGTATGTGCATATTTCCATTTGTTCATATTCACGTTAAGGAAATCAAAAATAAATACATGCATGTTGCGTTGAAAAAAAATTGTGAATGCTTGAAAGGAATAGCTAGGGAAATTGCATTAGATGTGCTCTTTGCTTTTTGTCAAAGATCTTATTGCTCTATCCCTACTAGCTAAGGTTTTCATTGTTCAATTGAATGAGAAGAATGCTTATCATATTAGTTGCATTTTAGGAATTTCAAATATACATCACATGGTGAACCTTGAAAGGAAAATTCTAAAGGAGATCAACTTAAAATTTATCTGAATTTACCTGATGGAGCATTGTCACCTAACGAAAAACATTTAGTGATTCTAGGCTAGAGACGTGTTCCGGCGTCATAAAACAAAGTAGTTGTCACTAAATTGTCTGCAATACATCCAGAATGTGATACCTCATTCCACATACATGAGTATATCATAGCTCGTCCACGTACCTTCGGGTATATAGCATGGTGTTACAGTACGTAAAGTATATGGGAATGCTCTCACTATGCGGTTTTTCATTAGACAGTGCTTATACGGATTGGGCCTCCACGTACATTCGGGTATATATGGGAGGACAACACTAGGTTGCTATCCATCCTTAGGTAACCGAGTCAGCCACCTTGTACATTGTGATACACCGAACACAACATTCGGGGAGATTGCTTGCCCATACTTCTCGGTTCTCCGAGAGGTATTCTGCAATTCACAGTTGCTTGCTAAACCTTTTGCCTAGATTATCCTTCTTTTGTTTTGTTATGTTACTTTGATTAAAATAAAATTAATTGACTGCGGAAAACATCCTCCACGCTCACTCCTTAGTTGATCTTAGGTTGAAACATATGGCGACAAATCTGGAGTCCACCGACCAAGGAATTCCTTTTGATGGGAATCCTAGTCCTTTTCCTCCTTCCGGAAATATTGGCACTCCTTATATGGCTACATTGTTCCTTCCAGGATTTACCATTGGCTTGCCAGTATGGTTGTTTTCAACCTCCTTGGTTCAAAATGTCACGATTTCTCCGCAATCGAGTACATCTCCAACTGGACAAAATCAACCTCCAATTGATCCTAAAGTTGACCATTTGCCTTCTTCCTCTTCGCCTGGTGAAAGTATTGGTACTAGTAACCAGGTGGCTAAGAAGAAGAAGAAAGGGAAGAATAAGAAGAAGAAGAAAATTCAGCGGAGGGGCAACCAAGAAACCATTGCTATGAATGCAACATCTGATGAGAAACCGTCCATCAAGCCTCACAAAGTTCGATATCCATGCAAACTTTTTGCAGGATACCATCTTCTTCGAAATTGTCCGGATATTCCTCAGATCTTAGAAGAATGGTCTTCCCATTCACATCAACCTGTGTCATCAACTTCTGGAGATCATGTTGGTGACACACCATCAACTAGTGGTAGTAAAGTTCATGGAAAGAAGGGTAAATTTAAGTTTCCCTGTAGGTTATGTGAAGGGAATCACCCCATTCACCTTTGTCCCTATCTAGATGAAGCCAAAAAAGTGTTGGATAACCGTCTTGCTTCTCCGCAACGACTTCCATCTGGTTACAGGAGACTCTCCCTTAATCCTTCACTAGTTGATGAATTGATTGACTCAAATCAACCATCGGTCAAACCCACTCTCTCTGAAAGTGAATCCTATGAGTCTATACCCGACCCAAATCAACAGGTCGAGGAAACAATTGACCCAATTTCACCTTCAGTTAATCGTACCTTTCCCAAAGAGAGTGAATATTCTACCACTTAGGTTCTTTTTGTTTCTTCAGGTTCAAATGAGCTTGGGGGCAATCCTCCTGTTCCATCAAGACAGAAGGAAAATCCTCCCGTTCTCGTAACTCAAGGGGTTAATTCTCCCGTTTCTACGGTACCCCCTCTGAGTAGTTTGGAACTTCCTTTGATTGGAATCGACTGGAAGGATTTTGTCTTCCTTCTTATGTTCCTTTTCAGATCATAGTACAGGTTTGTAATATGATTGTATATGGCACTATTATAGATGAAGGTGCATCTGTGAGTATCCTTTCCTCCATTGCTTGGAAAGCACTCGGTTCACCGCCGCTTCTGCTTGTTACCCAAAATCTGTTGGCTTTTAACAGAGGAACCAGTCAACCATTAGGGATCCTTCCTCAGTTGACTATTACTTTGGGGAAATATCTGAATGTGATGGTAATCCCAAGCCCTTTAGATTACAATTTACTTCTTGGGTGCGACTATGTTTATGACATGGGAGCTATTGTTTCAACACTCTTTCGAGTGAATTATTTCCCACATGAAGGCAAAATTGTCACCGTTGACCAGCTTTCATTTCCTGGTCCAAATATGGCTTCCGGTCAACCATCTTCCCTAAATGGTCCTTTTGTACCAATGGTATCATCCCCGCCACGGTTTAATTATGTGGCAACCCGTTCCATGCCTACATCAACTGACGATCAATTCTGCGATGTTGTACATTATGTACTAGGGGCATTGGAACTAGATCTCTCTAATGGATTCCTTGCTACGGATCCCTTCCAGAGAATTGTTCTCCCATCTTATGAGAGCCTCTTGGAAGTCATGACCTCTTATGAGTTGTGATCGAGGAAAATGAGGATAGTTCTTTTACTGTGTCAACCTCATTAAAAAATGAAACAGCTCCTACGAGGATAGTTCTTTTACTGTGTCAACCTTATTAAAAAATGAAACAGGTCTCAGAGCATAGTTCCTTGTCTTGTGTCAAGCTCGTTAAAAAATGAAATAAGGAATAAGAGTAGAGTTCCTTGTCTTGTGTCAATATTGTTAAAAAAATGAAATAAGGGTCTATGAGGGTAGTTCTTTTACTGTGTCAACCTCATTAAAAAATGAAACAACTCCCATGAGGATAGTTCCTTGTCTTGTGTCAAGCTCGTTAAAAAATGAAACCAAGGATATGAGGATAGTTCCTATTCTTATGTCAACCTCGTTAAAAAATGAAACAAAGGGTATGAGGATATTTCCTGGTCTTGTGTCAACCTTGTTAAAAAATAAAACAAGGAGTATGAGCATAGTTCCTTGTCTTGTGTCAAGCTCGTTAAAAAATGAAACAATGAATCTGAGCAGAGTTCCTTGTCTTGTGTCAATCTCATTAAAAAATTGTTGGGTTGTGTTATATTCTTTCCATGTAGTTAACAGGGGGTTTGAGGGGCACCTGTAACCCCACTTTATGGGGTCTGGGGCAACGCCCCGGAAAATTTTGGTTTTGGACCCTATGTTAAGTTAGGCGGACCCACCTATGGTTTTGTGCATGATTTTCGCACATGTTTTCTGGACGTGATGGTTTTCGGTCCATGGTATTGGATGCTTCAGCATGTATAAATATGTATTATAACATTGAAAGGAACATAATGAAAAATCACGCTGGTAGTCCCGGTTTTGGGATCCAGGGGAAAATCTCTGTGTATATGTGTTTTATGTGTTATGAACTCGCATTGTTTATTTTCAGTGTTTTAGAATTCGTATGTAGGTAATTTCTGTATAGGGTTAAAACCTACATTTGGTATCGGAGCAGATTTGGCTTCAAGGGGACGCCTTTGTTGCTGAGGGGTTTCGCTCGGGCCTGTGGTAGACCCTATTCAGTGGGAGATCTGCGAGATCGATTCTAGTGGTGAAAGAAGATGGAAGGTAGTGGGAAGATAGAGATCGAGAAATTTAATGGTCAGAGTTTTGAGTTGTGGAAACTCAAGATGGAGGATCTGTTGGTGGATAAAGATCAGTGGATCGCGATAGATCCGGGTACTAAACCAACGGGAGTGTCCGATGAAGAATGGAAGAAGTTGGATCGGAAGGCAAAGAGCACAATACAATTGTGTGTCTCAGATTCAGTATTGTTGAATGTATCAGGGGAAGCTACGGCGAAGGCTTTGTGGGACAAGTTAGGGACTTTGTACCAATCTAAGTCTCTTGTGAATAAACTATTCCTGTGGGAAAAGCTGTATAACCTGAGGATGAAAGATGGAGACTCGGTGACAGAGCATCTGAACGCATTTAATACTGTGGTAAGTCAGTTAGCATCTGTTGATATTAAATTTCAGATGAAGATAAGTGCATTAGTTTGTTGTGTTCTCTACCAAATTCGTGGGGATAGTTTGGTTATTGCAATAGGTAGCAAAGCAACTACCTTGCAATTTGATGAAATAGTTTCAGCCTTGCTGATGGAGGAGATGAAACGGAAAAATATGGAGAGCCAAAATGGTGATGCCTTGTCTGTACGAGGACGGTCCCAGAACAGAAACAAAAATAAGTCATCGAGTGGGAGATCTAAATCTAGAGGGAGATCTAAATCTCCAGGAAAACCTGTAAATGTGGTGTGCTGGAAATGCGGAAAGGAAGGCCACTTCAAAAGGGACTATAAATCTAAAGCTCTTGAAAAAGGCTCCTTCTGTAGAGGCGAAAACCACCTCAGATGAAGGTGGGGATGTGTACTTGGCTTCTTCAAGTACACATGTATATCATGAGGCATGGTTGATTGACTCAAGTGCATCCTTTCACTTCACTCCCCATAGAGAGTGGTTTTGTGAGTATGATAAATATGATGGTGGTGATGTCTTCTCAGGGGATGACAGGAAGGCTAGAATCATTGGTCATGGAAAAGTAAAGTTGAAGCTGCAAGGTGGAAGGGTTAGAACACTTCCGGGTGTTCTACATATTCCTGCATTAGCCAGAAATCTGATTTTTGTTAGCAAGCTGGATGATGCAAGTGTAAAAACAGTGTTCGAGAAGGATACCTGCAAGATGGTTCGGGGAGCACTAGTATTGATGCAGGGAGTTCGGATTGGAACTTTGTACAAGCTGCAAGGTAGCACTGTTATTGATGGGTGCAATAGTTCTGAGGTTCCTAAAAGTGGAGCAGAAAATCTAGTGGTCTCTATAGAGAAGACCATGTTGTGGCATCAAAGGCTTGGACATATTGGAGAAAAGGGTCTTCGAATACTTCATGGTAAAGGTATGGTAGAAGGTATGAGTAATAGCTCTCTGGATTTTGATTTTTGTGAAAATTGTGTATATGGGAAGCAGAATCGGGTGAGTTTCCCCTCTGGTAGTAAGAGGGCGAAACAGATATTAGAACTTGTGCACAGTGATGCGTTTGGACTTATGAAGGTTCCATCACTGGGTAAGTATGTGTACTATGTATCATTTATAGATTACTTCTCAAGGAATACATGGATATATTTCCTTAAGAAGAAATCTGAAGCCTTTGACAGGTTTAAAGAATTTAAGGCTCTCGTGGAAAATCAGACAGAGAAGAAGATAAAGGTGCTGAGGACAGATAATGGTGGAGAGTTTTGCAGCGAGGAATTTGAAGTGTGGTATAGCATGACAGAAGACTACTCCATATACACCTCAGCAAAATGGAGTTGCAGAAAGAATGAATAAGACGTTGATGGAAAGGGCAAGAAGCATGCTCAGTGGTGCCAGGTTAGGACAGGAATTCTGGGCAGAGGCGGTGGATACTGCATGTCACCTGGTCAACAGGTCACCTTCATTAGCGTTGGAGGATAAGAATCCACAAGAAGTATGGACTGGTAAGAAACCCTCTCTTTCACATCTGAGGGTATTTGGATGTGATGCATATGTACATGTTCCAAAGGAGAAAAGAACCAAGTTGGATAGTAAATCTGAAAAGTGCATCTTTATTGGGTATAAGGATGGTTTAAAGGGTTATAAGCTTTGGAACCCAGTCACACGGAAGGTTGTGTACAACCGAGATGTGGTGTTCAGAGAGGTGAAAGATGTTATTAAACATGAAGTCCAAAGAAAGGAACCTGAGAAGATAGAGTTTGAGCTAAAGGAGGAAGAATCAGACTCTACAGCAGAGGAGGAATCAGAAGATGAAGGGCCACAAACTCTGGCTGTAAGAAGATCAGTTCGAAAAAGAAGGCAGCCAGAAAGGTATAGTCCATCTGCTTTCTGTTCAAATTTTGCTTTATCTATTACTGACGATGATCCCAAAACTGTGAAGGAGGCAATAGATTCAGAGGATGGAAAACTCTGGAAAGAGGCCATGGTTGATGAAATGGCATATTTGCACAAAAATGAGGCTTGGGATCTGGTGGAGTTTCCGGCTGGAAGGAAACCCATTGGCAGCAAATGGGTGTTCAAAAAGAAGACAAATGCAAAAGGAAACGTGGAGAAATACAAATCTCGGTTGGTAGCAAAAGGTTATTCCCAGGTGCCGAGAATTGATTTTGGTGATATTTTTTCTCTTGTTGCCAAGGTAACTTCTATTAGATTACTTTTATCTGTTGTTGCTGCTTTTGATTTTGAGGTAGAACAGATGGATGTGAATACAGCATGTCTTCATGGGGATCTGGAAGAGGAGATCTACATGAAGCAACCTGAAGGCTTTGCGGTGAAGGGTAAGAAAGAATTGGTATGTAAATTAAAGAAGTCTCTATATGGGTTAAAACAGTCACCACGGATGTGGTATCCGAAATTTGATACATTTATACGGGGACTTGGCTTCACCAGAAGCAAAGCATATCACTGTGTGTATTTTAAATTAATTGGTGACCGTGTTATTTATCTAGTCTTGTATGTGGATGATATGTTGTTGGTTGGAAATGACAAAGAAGTTATCTAGGATTTGAAGACCCAATTGTCCTCCAAATTCGACATGAAAGATCTTGGTGCTGCAAACTATATTTTGGGCATGAAAATTGAAAGAGATTGGGCAAAGAGGAAGCTCTGGTTAAACCAGAGGAAGTATGTCGAGACAATATTGCAGAGGTTTAATATGCAGGATAGTAAACCAGTGAAGGTTCCTATTCCTATAGGTGTGAGGTTATCTGTTGAACAGTGTCCCAAGACACAAGAAGAGGAAGAGGACATGTCCTGTGTTCCATATGCAAGTGCAGTCGGTAACCTGATGTAGGCAATGGTCTGTACTAGACCAGACATTGCACATGCAGTGGGAGTATTGAGCAGGTTTATGTCAAAACCAGCGAAGGAGCACTGGACAGCAGTAAAGCGGGTTTTCAAGTATTTGCGTGGCACTAGTGATTATGGTTTGTGCTACGAAGGAAGACCAGGATTGGACAGAGTGTTGGATATTCATGGCCTTGTTGATGTAGACTGGGCTAGAGATCTGGATCAGATAAGATCTACAAGTGGGTATGTGTTTAACCTATTTGGAGGTGCAGTCAGTTGGATGAGTAAGAAACAATCTGTAGTGGCACTGTCAACTACAGAGGCAGAATACATGGCAGCCACTCATGCAAACAAGGAAGCAATTTGGTTGCAGAGATTGTGTTCAAGTATGGGGTTAGTACGGGAAGCTATAAGGATAGACTGTGACAGCCAAAGTGCAATTTTCCTGGCAAAGAACCCCGCATATCATTCAAAGACAAAGCACATTGATGTTTAGTATCACTTTGTGAGGGATATGATAGAAGACAAAAAGGTGTTGCTGGTAAAGGTGGACACTTTGAAGAATACTACAGATGCATTGACAAAATCTGTGAGCTCTGAGAAGTTCTCTTGGTGTAGAGAGACAATGGGCATTTCAGGGCTGGAAAAATGACTAAGCTCTCTTGTGGCCCCCTGTGGAAAGAAAACAACAAGTGGGAGAATGTTGGGTTATGTTATATTCTTTCCACGTAGTTAACAGGGGGTTTGAGGGGCACCTGTAACCCCACTTTATGGGGTCCGGGGCAACGCCCCGAAAAATTTTGGTTTTGGGCCCTATGTTAAGTTGGGCAGACCCACCTATGGTTTTGTCCATGATTTTTGCACATGTTTCTGGACGGGATGGTTTTCGGTCCATGGTATTGGACGTGATGGCTTTCGGTCCATGGTGTTGGATGCTTCGGCATGTATAAATATGTATTATAACATTGAAAGGAACATAATGAAAAATCAAGCTGGTAGTCCCGGTTTTGGGATCCAGGGGAAAATCTCTGTGTATATGTGTTTTATGTGTTATGAACTCGCATTGTTTATTTTCTGTGTTTTAGAATTCGTATGTAGGTAATTTCTGTACAGGGTTAAAACCTACAAAAATGTAACAAGGTCCCCTGGAGTAAAGTTCCAAGTCGAGTCTTTGATTATATCTCGTGAAATCCCAATCGAGTCTTTCACTTGATCTCGTAAAAGAAACTTCATTCCATCCACCTGATAGCCACAAGTAGTCTACTTAGGTGAATGTAATGAAGCTTGGGGGGCATTCACCTAATGGTAAAGTTAAGTTTTCCTGTAGGTTATGTGAAGGGAGTCACCCCATTCACCTTTGTCCCTATCTGGATGAAGCCAAAAAGGTGTTGGATAACCGTCCTGCTTCACCACAACGAATTCCATTTGGTTACAGGAGACTCTCCCTTTCATCATGTTGGGGGCATGTAAACCAATCTCAAGCATAGTTTTTCATTTCAAGCTTGTGTAAAAATAAAATTGAATCCAAGCATAGTTTGTCGTTTCAAGCTTGTGTAAACATGAAATTGATTCCAAGCATAGTTCCCTATGGTTCAAGCTTGTGTAAAAATGAACCCATCTCCATTTTAACCCTCATGATTGCCATTCTATCAGCGTTTTCCATCAGATGAGCCTTGGTTTTTTTCATCCCCTCGCCACCATCCCTTTGGTCGATCATACGCTTTCACTTGGTTGTTTTACCCTTTTTGAGGAACAGTTGTAATAAGTGGTCTTATTAGCCAACCTCTTCACATAAATCAACATGTTTTGAGAAGTTCCAACATCACCGGAACCAGTTGCTATCCTAGACACCACTCGTTCCTCAAAGCAAAGTCCTCTTTAAGCTCTTTTTAGACTCTCGAAATATGAAAAGATTGCCAAGCGCTTGTCCTTTTCAGCTCAATAATGGATTGGAAATGACAGCTACTTAGTATAAGTTTAACCCTTTTTCAAGCTGAGATAGATTATTTACGAAGAAGGAATATGTTGACCGAACATGGTCAATAGGTTCTCTATCGTATTGTTTTACGCTTTTCCAGGCTTGAGAGATAAATCTACAAAAAAGAACTTGTGGAGTTTTCTTTTTGTCCCTTTTCAAACTCTCTAAACATGAAAAGGATCAAGTTATCTTTGTCGTTAAACTCGTTAAAACATCAATCAGCGACAAACTTGTCCATCTAGACAAGACCGAGTTTCACCTTCGCTAGACTCGTTAAAACATCACATAGCGATGGATTCACCCGAAGGGTGGAATTATACAACAAGCATATGTTATCCTCCTCAAGCTTGATAAAAAATAAAGAGGTACTGATCAGCAATGACTGGGGAAAATGGAAAAAAGGGTAAACCACTTTATGGTAGCAGGTCGCTCTTGAACATGACACTTTCACTTCATCTTTGTGACTATTTGGGTTGGGTTATCTACTTGACGATTATCATACTTATGGTCTATCACACCATCCATCACTTATTTTTTGGGTCAATGCTGCCAATTCATTCAGACTATTTGGGTTGGGTTATCTGCTTGATTGTTATCATACCTATGGTCTATCACACCATCCATTACTTTGGTTTTGGGTCAATGCTGCCAATTCATTCAGTGTCGCCGATATGTTCAAGAGAAGTCATTCAATTAAAATTCATCTTTTGCAATACCATAAACCTTCATTTTCATGACCGCCATTCTTGAACCTTATGTCATCAGTCAAATTCTGTCTCCAAAATCATTACACTCATTTCATGTCATTGATGTGGGATACATCAAGGCCCTCCTGCGACTAGTCACTTCTTGTCGACATCAGCTCATTATCCAAGAAGTTGACTTAGAAACACCCTTCCAGTACCTTGAGGCTTGCATACATCAATGGTATGTTTCTCACTTCCGGCGGTAGGTTGACATCAATGGCCTTCAACCAAAAGACTTTGTATGGTGTTCAACATCAAATCATCCATTCACACCGTGCAGAATGTACTGTAGTACCTTGAGGATCATTATCATTATCGGTGATTTGTTATGAAACTAGCTCACAAAAAGATAGAAAAGATAGATCAACACCTTAGAAATAAGCCTCTTTGAGGGGGCAAACTCCTTTATATTACACAAATGAACAATTCTTCAATGATACAAATGACAAGACCTCCTTCCATATATAGGAGTCTAAGGGGTCATAATATAATCAAAGCCAATATAACAATAATAATATAAGGACACAATAATAACAATAGTGGGCTTCTATGGGGCACAATAATAACAATATGGGGACTACATGGGCATAACAGTATAATAAGGGGGTTGTACTAATAACAATAAGGGGTTACACTAGTAGTTTAGGGACTAAACATGCCCCTCTCCTTCAAAAAGTGTTGTCCTCAACGCTTGAGTAGTTCTTGATGCTTCTGTATAAATTCTTGTCCTCCCATGTGGAATCTTCAGCGGGTAAGTTCTTCCACTTGGTAAGATACTCTAAAATTGATCTATTTCGTAGCTGTCAATTTCTCGGTTATGTGACTACTTCAAGTTCCAATATGATTTTTCCTTCTTTGTCAAGTTCTCGCAATATTGTTTGAACTGGGATCTTCTTCAAATTTAGAATGAGTTCCCACTCTTTTGGGCATATGGATATCTGTAAGGCTTGATGTTTGGAGGAACACTTTCTCGAATCAAATGAATATCATGATCATGATCACGAATAGGTGGGAGGCCTTTGGGAGTCTCAAATACCTTGGAATGATTGTCCAAAACGTTTTGGATATCTAGAGAAATACATGATTTCGATGTGGGATCCTCTAGTGAACATAATTGTGCAATTACGCCGCATTTTTCTTTATTTAGAAGATTTGTCATGATATTAGAGTTGATTATCTTTCCTGGTTTCCCTTTGATACCCCTCAATTCAACTTCCTTTCCTTCCCAAAAAAAAATTCAAGAAAAATTCTTGAAAATTAAAAGCTATCGTATCCAAAGATTGTAGTCATTGGACTCCTAGTAAAACATCAACACCACCCATTGGAATGGAAAGCATTGGGCTATTCAATACATATTCTCCCATGGATAACTTTATATTATGGCACTTTCCATAGCAATTTATGGTTCCTCCAGTTGCAACCATCACTTGACACACTAGTGCTAGATATAGGAACCAATTCAATTCCTTGGCTATCTTACAATGAATAAAATTATGGGTACTGCCCGAATCAATCAACACTATTACCTTTTTCTTCTTGATATTTCCTTCTATCTTGATAGTTTGAGGAGTGGTAATTTCTTCCAATGCATTACAAGATATGGTTGGATTCATTTCTTGATGCTTGATGTGATCTTTCACTTCTTGAACATTTATCTTCTTGATATGTCCTTCTATATCGATAGTTTGAGGAGTGGTAATTCCAACCAACGCATTACAAGATATGGTCGGATTCATTTCTTCTTTCTCAATGTGATCTTTCACTTCTTGAACCTTTTTCTTCTTGATATGTCCTTCTGTCTTGAGAGTTTGAGGAGTGGTAATTCTTTCCAATGCTTTACAAGATACGGTCGGATTCCTTTCCTCTTTCTCTGGGGTGTGTTCCTGGTGTATATCCTAATCTTTTGATGTTTCTTGATCCTTTTCTTCCTTCTCTTCATAATCTATGTGTTAGGTTCCTATACTAATAGGAGTCATAATTTTGAATGTCTGAGATTAAACCTATAATATGTACATACCTTTGCTTTCTGCAAATGTTTTCCATATTCAAAAAATAAAAAAAATGTAAAGAGGGTATGTCCTAAAAGAATAATCAAATGACAAAAAGAACAAAAAGGTCAAAAAAGATGAAAAGTATGAACCCCAAGAAAAGAAAAAAGACCATGAAAGCGAGCAAGCCAAAATGCCACTACTATTTACTTTTTGTGCATAATAAGTGATTGTGTGCAGTTTGTAATCTTTGCTAGAATCCATGATAGTCAATATGTTTAAACTTGGCTATTTCATGTTTCTAATCTGGAATTTATCCAGGAAAAAGAATTAAAGGTATTACAGACTCATGTGCATGGATGTGCCTATGTTACTTTATGCAACGGATCGATAAGATTGTGAAATACATAGACACTGAAGAAGTTAGAGAAAACATAACAGGCAAATGTGTAAACACAACAAGTTTAATAAGGAGTTCACCCAATGCTCCTGGGCTACATCTCCTGTTCCAGCCTTTAGTGGTGGCCTCTCTATTATGTTTTCAAAGCAGAGTTTTACAGCAGTGAGCTCAATTTGAGTCTCACTCAACAGATATAAATCAGTAGGACTGGACTTGGATCCCCCAAGTCTCTGGAGTACACAAACTCTCCTTACTGAAACTCGACCTCTGTTGGTCATAATAGTATGAGCCCAATCTGAGACTCATACATGACAGGCCTATGCCGAGGAGTTCGCTTGAACCTCTCAAGCCTTCTGTGGAGTACACGGACTCTCTGACTCTCCCTGGCTCTGTCTAGCCCGATGCTGCCTTCAGGTCAACTCGACTTCTTCTCTTTGTTCTCTGCTCTTGGCTTTCTGCCTTAACTAACTCTCCCTGTTCTCCATCAATTCGTGGCTTTAAAGTCAATCTGCTTTCTGATTGTTCATTTCCACTTCCCAGCATTCAGGTTCTCCTGCCTCTTGTCTGTTTTAATTTCTCTGTTCTGCGTCATCATCACTGTGTAACGCCTCATAGGGAGGTGGCCACCTATTTCATAATGAACTGAGTGTCAGTTCTCTTGAAAATGTTTGAACGATCGTTATTTTCGTTTAGCTCCCAGTTTGCCTGCGAACATGATTTCTCTACCAACTCATCGTTCATGCCGGATTTCAAGCTTTTATACAACTCGGCCTATTTACCCTGTTGAATCCAGTCATCTATCGGATCATATGTCTGTCGTCGATTTGGAGCCTCCAGATCCTACGGTCTCCATCCATATCGGGCAGGTAAATTGCATGGCGTTTACCTGTCCGATGTGAGCAGTTTTCTCTCTCTTCCGTCGGATGTGTGGAACCCAGTGTGTGGCATTGGGCAGGACTTGGTTAAAACCGCTTACCACTCAAAACCCTTCAGATATCCTACTGGTTTTCGTGTGGGACCCACCTCTGACAAAATCGACGAATTCCATACGGTTTTTTACTTTTCAGGTTCGGATCGCTCGGGGCTTTTTCTTCTCTAAGAGTTTTGCCTGACGATATGCGATTAGCAACTTACCATGGGCCAACGGCTCCCCTGCTTCTCAAAAAGGCTTCCTGTTTTGTTGTTTCGTGACAGCGCACGTTACCATGGGCCAACGGCCTGTGCGCTTGACCGAGGGTCCCCGTTGCTCGGCGCTGCTCACAAATTACAACTGTTTGAGGATATTTCTGATAGGCTCAACCTTTGTAAGACTTTGAAACTTTGGCATGAATTTTAAAGAGTTCTTTAGGATACAATTCGGATCACGGCCTTCCCACTAAAAAATATTTTGGACCACCAAAAGTTGGTTTTTAAGCATCAATCAAGTGAGGGTACAGATTCCTCACTTGCCCAATTTCTATCCATTTCGCACTGCTTGGTTTTGAACCTTTGAGTCCAATCCTCAGGTACTCAACATCCCCCCTGCGCATAGTTGTCACCTTCCTATCTAGAACTGTATCTTCCCGCAACTCATTAAGATATTCAGGTAATAGATCATCAATAGAAGGAAATTGACTCTGCTCTTCAAGATCTTCAATCAATGAAGGTTCAAATAGTCTCAAGCTGTCTGCATTAACAACTGAGTAGATGTGCATGTAAGCTGGTAAATCAAGGTGAAAAGTATTCTTACCAATTTTCTCAAGTATCTTGAAAGGTCCATACCTTATTGGTTTCAGCTTCTTACCTTCACCTTGCATTCTGTCTTTAATGATATACAACCAGACTTGATCACCAACTTGGAAACTATGGTCAGTCCGATGCTTGTCATGCCTTGCCTTGTACTTGGCTTGGCTCTTTTCCAGCTGTTCCTGTACTACTTGGTGAATCTCTTGGATTTGTTTGATGAACGTGGTCGCCTTGTCCACATCACTGTGTCCATCAACTGCTATGTCTTTACCAAAGACAAAATCTAAGGGAGACCTTGGTGTGAAACCAAAACAAGTCTCAAAAGGAGATCTCTGTGTAGAAGAATGTTTAGCTCTGTTGTAAGCATGTTGCACATAACATAAATGTTCATCCCAAAGCTTGGGATGCTTGCTGCAATAACCTCTGAGCAACTGGATCACTGTCCTATTGACCACTTCTATTTTGCCATCGATTTGTGGATGAAAAGCTATGCTCTTCTTCAGTCTGGTGTCCATCAATTCCCACAAAGTTGACCAAAATTTCCCAACAAATCGAGTATCTCAATCAGATATAATGGAAGTGGGTAATCCAAAATGAACCCATACATGCTGAAAGAACAACTTTGCAGTTTGTTGGGTTGTAATATGTTTGTTACAAGGTATTAAAATACACATTTTGTTGAAACTATCCACAACAACATATAAATAGTCGTGACCTTTTCTAGATTTAGGCAGTCCCCCAACAAAGTCCATAGAAACACTTTCCCAAGGATGAGAAGGAACTGGTAGTGGAGTGTACAAGCCTAGTTTTCTATTGTTGGGTTTGATTTTAGCACACATGATACACCCTCTTACATATCTAAAAACTGTCTCATTCATTTTTGGCCAATAACAAAATCTTTGCAGCTGTGCAACTGTTTTACTTATACCAAAGTGAGTTGATATTAAAGAAGTGTGTGCTTCTCGAATTATCTTTACTCTTTCTATTTGAGGAATGCATAACTTTCCAAAATGATACAAGAGTTGGTCCTTAACATGATAATCCAATTCTTCTACTTGTCTGCCATGACTTAAAGTTGCATATACATCTTTAAAATCTATATCTTGAGCATATTGTTCAATGTAGCTTTCATGCAATACTGAATTATGCTTAAGTATAGTAAATTAATTTATGATTGGTCTAGACAATATATCTACAACTATGTTGTGTATGCCCTTTTTATATCTGATGACAAGATGAAACTGTTATAGAAAACCCATCCACCTATAGTACCTTGATTGCTGCAACTTAGTTTGTGAGTGCAAATATTGAAGTGGTTGATGATCAGTATGTATAACTATCTCTTTGCCCATTAGGTAATGTTTCCACTTTTTCACACTGTGTACTAATGCATACAATTCTTTATTGTATGTGGGATAATTAACTACTGCAGAATTAAATGTCTCAGAATGATAACATATGGGTTTACCATGCTGCATCAACATTGCTCCCATGGCATAGTCACTGGCATCCATTTCAATCTCAAATGGTCTTTGAAGATCGAGCAGTGCTAGTACTGGTGTTGTACTAATATTTTCTTTCAAGGTGTCGAAGGATTTCTGTTGTTTTCCTCCCCACTGAAACACCTTGTTCAATCTTGTTAAAGCATGTAAGGAGATGCAATCAGGGAAAAGTTAGAAATAAACTTTCTCCAATACTGTGGTGCTCCTAGGAAGCTTCTAACTTCAGTAGCAGATTTGGGTTTAGGCCAGTTTACAATGACTACAACCTTAGAGGGATCTATCTTCAATTCACCACCCCCTACAATATGACCCAAATAATTCAAAGATGTTTTGCCAAATTCACATTTTGAGAGATTAACATAAAGATTCTCTTTTTTCAAAACATCTAGAGTCTGCTTGACATGCTTTAAATGTTCTTCCCATGTTTTACTAAATATAAGAATGTCATCCAAATATACAATGAAAAAATCATCAATAAAAGGTCTGAGTACATCATTCATTATTCTCATGAAAGTAGCAGGAGCATTAGTTAAGCCAAAAGGCATAACCAACCACTCAAACAATCCCTGCTTTGTTTTGAAAACAGTCTTCCATGCATCTTGCTCTGCAACTCTGACCTAATGATAGCCACTATGCAAATCCAACGTGGAGAAATAAGCAGCTTCTTTCAACTGATCTAATAGATCATCTATGCGAGGAAGGGGGTAACTATTTTTTATCATTATCTTATTCAGTGCTCGGTAATCAATGCACATTCTCCATGAGCCATCTTTCTTTCTCACCAAGACAATTGGAGACCCACAAGGCGATGTGCTAGGTCTTATGAACCCTTTCTCGAGCAACTCCTGTACCTGCTTCTTGATTTCTGTATTCTCTAAAGCAGACAACCATTCCGATGTTAGGCAATGGAGCATCTTGCTGCAAATTAATATCACGTACTATTTCCTTTTTAAGTGGTAGACCTTTAGGTTCTTGAAATAGTATATCATATTCTAAAACAACATTTTCTAAATCAACTTGTTGTTTAGCATTATAGCCCTCAAATACATTGGTTTTATCAGGTTTCTTTTCCTTTACAAGCATCATTAAAAATTGTTTGCATGAATTTACAATTCTTTTCATCTTCCCTGAGTTTATGAGAGTATAATTATTCTTGAGTTTATGAGCTCTTACAATATATTTGATTCCATCTTTAATGAGTTGATACTTGTTTTCAGCTCTATAGAAAATAGATTTCCTATCATACAAGTAAGGAGTTCCTAAAACAATTCCACATATATCCAAGGGAACAATATCTAACTCAACCTCATCTACAAATGCTGACCCAAAAGAAAACCTAAGTTTACATTGTCTAATCACTTGTAGTTGTGCTTTATCACATAACCAACCTAATGGATATGGCTTTTTGTGAGGTGTGGTTAGTAATCTAAACTTTACAATTGCTTCAAAAAATAAATTTACTTATGAGCCACTATCAAACAAAGTATCAATCTTTTGATGCTTGGAAACAACTCGAATATGAAAAATCTCATGTCTTGTCCTCTCATTTTCTTCATTGTCAGTAGATTGTTCAGAATTACCAGTAGATGCTTCAAAATTTTTACCTTTTATACCTGTGGCTGCAATTATCGTTTCATCTCTTCAATCTGACCCCAAATCTTTTTGAATAGCTGTAGCAGTCTTCTTCTTCTTGCCATCGTACTTCTTTGGTTTCAGCTCTAGATGCTTCTTACAATGAGTGCATGAGGATTTGGTCTTTTGTACAATATTTGTCTTCCTCTCTTTCCATTTCTGTTTTCTTTTCTCCTTATTCTTACTTGCAGTGGGTTTTGATGATCCCCCAACTTCTGGGTTCACATTCTTGCCTCTAGCCTCTAGATGTGTAGCTTGAACAGATACCTCATCTATGCTAGTGGGATTAAACATGAGAATTGTGTGCCTTAAGTAGCTGTGTAGACCACCTATATACTTCAGCAAAGTTTCAGGTGAGTCTAAAGAAATTCCTAGAATCAAAGCTCTTTTCCTAAATTCTTAGGTGTAACTTTGTACACTTTGCCATTTTAATTGTCAAAGAGTTTGCCAACTCATCATGGCTTGCTACATATAGGCTAGTGGATAGAATTGCTTTTTAATTGCAGAAACAAACCCACTCCAGAGAGAAAGAATTTTACCATGCTTCTTCATGTCAGCTTGTGTCTTACCTTCCCACCATACCAAGGCAGTGCCTCCAAGGCGTAGGTTGGCCAGCTGAATCTTACTACTGTCTGAATCAATGCTCTACACTCTGCAATAAACATCAATCTGTCTAATCCAATTATCCAGCTTCTCTGCATTCAACTCTCCATCATATATTGATAAATCTAATTTAAAACTAATTTAATCAAAGATGTCTTCTTTTTGTTTTCAGGGCTACTAGGAGGTGTGGGAAGTTTTTCTTCTTTCCCTTTGCCTTTAGAGCGGTCATGGAGGAGAGATTCTTCTGCTCCTTTATCTCGTTTGGAGTTTGATGCATCTTCCTCTCTACCTTTCTTAAATTCTCTACACATTTCCTCTACCATGGCTCTCATGGTCATGAAACTATCCATGAACTGAGGGTCTGATTCCGAGACTTTCTTATGAAATTTTCCTCTTAGGATAAACTCTTCCAATTTCAGGGTTAGTTTCAACCAACTCTCCTTCTCCTAATTTAAGCTTTGATCTAGTTAGCATTCAACAACAAAATCCAACACAAGCTTGTCTAACCTTAGTAACCTAGAGCTCTGATACCACTTGATCTGGAATTTATCCAGGACAAAGAATTAAAGGTATTACAGACTCATGTGCATGGATGTGCCTATGTTACTTTATGCAACGGATCGATAAGATTGTGAAATACATAGACACTGAAGCAGTTAGAGAAAACATAACAGGCAAACATGTAAACACAACAAGTTTAATAAGGAGTTCACCCAATGCTCCTGGGCTACGTCTCCTGGTCCAGCCTTCAATGGTGGCCTCTCTATTATGTTTTCAAAGCAGAGTTTTACAACAGTGAGCTCAATTTGAGTCTCACTCAACAGATATAAATCAGTAGGACTGGACTTGGATCCCCCAAGTCTCTGGAGTACACAGACTCTCCTTACTGAAACTCAACCTCTATTGGTCACAGTAGTATGAGCCCAATCTGAGACTCATACATGACAGGCCTATGCCGAGGAGTTCGCTTGAACCTCTCAAGCCTTCTCTGGAGTACATGGACTCTCTGACTCTCCCTGGCTCTGTCTAGCTCGATGTTGCCTTGAGGTCAATTTGGCTTCTTCTCTCTGTTCTCTACTCTTGGCTTTCTGCCTTGACTAACTCTCCCTGTTCTCCATCAGTTCGTGGCTTTAAAGCCAATCTTCTTTCTGACTGTTCATTTCCGCTTACCGACATTCGGGTTCTCCTACTTCTTTTCCGTTTGAATTCCTCTATTCTGCCTCATCATCACTGTGTAACGCCTCACAGGGAGGTGGCCACCTGTTTCATAACAAACTGAGTGTCAGTTCTCTTGAAAATGTTTGAACAATCGTTATTTCTGTTTAACTCCCAAATTTCCAGCGAACATGATTCCTCTACCAACTCATCGTTCATGCCAGACTTCAAGATTTTATACAACTCGACATATTTACCCCATTGAATCCGTTCATTTGTCGGATCGTATGTCCGCCGTCGATCTGGAGCCTCTAGATCCTACGATCTCCATCCATATCGGGCGCATAAATTGCATGAAGTTTACTCGTCCGATGTGAGTGGTTTTCTCTCTCTTCCGACAGACGCGTGGCACCCAGTGTGTGGAAGCGAGCGGGACTCGGTTAAAACTGCTTATCGCTCGAAGCCCTTCCGATATCCTGCCGGTTTCCGTGTGGGACCCGCCTCTAACAGAATCGACGAATTTCGTACAGTTTTTGACTTTTCGACTCCGGGTCGCTCGAGGTTTTTTCTTCTCTGAGGGGTTTGCCTGGTGATATGTGATTAGCGACTTACTATGGGCCAACATCTCCCCTATTTCTCAAAAATCTTCCCATTTTTTTGTTTCGTGAAAGCACGAATTACC
The DNA here is from genome assembly GCA_031772625.1 of Pinus tabuliformis. Classification (NCBI taxonomy): domain Eukaryota; kingdom Viridiplantae; phylum Streptophyta; class Pinopsida; order Pinales; family Pinaceae; genus Pinus; species Pinus tabuliformis. Next base: position 198,846,755 of record CM062815.1, on the reverse strand, counting down.
ATGGGCCAACGGTCTACGCGCTTGACCGCAGGTCCTCCTTGCTCGATGCTGCTAACAAATTACAACTGTTCGAGGATATTTCTGATAAGCTTGACCTTTGTAAGACTTTGAAACTTTGGCATGAATTTTACAGAGTTATGAAAACTTAGAGAGTTCTTTAGGATCCAATTCAGATCAGTTTCAATTTCATGTTGACAGTTAGAGAATAAAATCTGACCAACCTGTTTAATCTTGGCAGATCATTAGATAGGGAGAGTTAATGAAAGGGGCTCAACTGTTTAATATGAGCCCTTGGATGTAATAAGGTTAGATTTAGTTAGTTTACTATTGTAAAGAGAAAAAAAAACGTTTGATAAGGGTTTGCTAGCTCAAATTCACCCTAATAAAGAGAAGTAAAAATGGTAGGATGAGTAGGTGGGTAAGTAGAAGAAAGGTTGCAGAAGTATGATGATTGATTAGACAAAGCATATTTATTATTCTCATCATAAAAGTTCCAAATGTGAATGGGCACTCAAGCATGCAGATGGATATCAAAGTCAATTAATTAACTTCCCTCATTCATTTCACCTTTTACTTAACTAATTTCCCACAACAAAGTTCAAAGTACTTAAAAACCCTAAATCAATGAGGCTCAGAGCATTTCTCTGACTTTTGAAGGGACTGGACCCTCCGCTCACGACTTATAGGCAATAAGTACTAAAACCCCCTCATAAAAATTCTTTCCCCCCTTCAGTTCATTCATTTTCCCTAATAATACTCTTTTCCTAAGGTTAAATTACTTTTACCTGGGAAAAGTATTTACTCCCCCACATAAATCATTTTCATATTAAAAACCCACGAAAACACTATATCCTAAGTCTTTTTGTTATTATCATAAAAGCATTGAAACATGAAATATCATATACTTAGGGTATTGTGCCCCTTTCTGCTCATTTTATTAATTACTAATTTAATTATTAAATCCCAAACAAAAACCTTTTTCCCGTATATATTTAACTCCTGCAATATTAACTAGCCCTGTACCCTAGTTTAAAATATAGACTATGATTTTCTACCCAAACCCTGACAAACCCACTAACTAATTGATCCGCGATTAATTTAGTCAAAAACCCAATTAAACCCTCCGCTAATGACCCCAACGCCTTAACCCCGCCTTAATCCCTCATTAACTAAAAACTGCCACACTTAATCACCCGTCGGACCCCCCCACTACCCTCCATGAAACTCCACTGCCCAACCATCGCACGATCGCTCCCCTCCACATCTGACGGCCCTCATCCATTTCGGACAGGCCCGACGTCCGAACAATACCCGCCCGAAAAGAGTTGTTTTCTGTTGGGCCCCCGATGCTACGTGTCGTTCAACATATGGAATCGAGCAGCCTCCGCCCAATACCACCGAGCACCCAAAAGCGGTGTGATGGAAACCACTTACCGCTCACCCGCTACATGCCAAAATAGCTATTGTTCACCCGCTACATTACAAACGACCATTGTTCACCCGTACCCGCCAAAATTGACTTTCATGCATAATGCCAAAAAGCCCCAAATCATTTGTTTTTATCGTTTTTCAACTGTAAAGCTCCATGCACGCACCTACGAACGTCGAAGCTGTCAACCTACGTCCAATTGCACCATAAAGACGCCACAGAGCACCCAGTTTGCTTTCCAACCTACTTAGAACCTTTTCAACCATTCGTAGTTTCTTGTTTCCCTGTTCAGAGCAAGTTCTCCTTAATTCTAGGTATTTAAGCCATAATTCACTGGAAAACCCTGTCAATTTTAGAACTAGTTACTGAGTTTTCTTAGCTAAGGTAAAAAATTAATTAAAGAAACTCTAGCAGCTCAAACCTACTCTGTACTGAAACACCATTGCCCTAAAATACTGAAAAACACCTCCCCCATTCTCAACTCCACAAGAACTGAGAATGGCTACCCCTATTGCCATGGATGTGAAACCTATTTCCACTCCTCATCTGGACCTAGACCATCTCCCCCTGGCTTACAAGGATTTCCAGATAAAGGACACCTATATCCATGAATCCCCTCTCAAACTGTATTGCCGATACAGAGACCAATACCTAAACCACGTTGATAAAATTGGTTTTTGGGAGTCCAATTTGCCCAAGTACCAATTCCCTAAAGTTCACATTTTCCCATAAATTGTCCATTACTGCCATGCAAACTATATCCTTAGTCAAAGAGCAGTGATGTCCCCTAACCAGACCATACTTTTCACCATCACTGCTAAATCAATAAATGAGATGCTGCAACTTCAACCAGGGCAAACTTATTTCCCAAGCTCAGCCATGCAAGATTGGCCCAAATAATCCAAACTTTCATTGTAGAAGAAAAGTATACCCCCAAAGAACCTCCTCCATATGTGTATACCATATTTTCCCCAATTGGTCAAGACATTATAGCAATGATATCCAGTATCCTAGGTTATACCACTAGTGAGTATATAGATGAGATCATCTTGGCTTTCATGTCCATATACACTCCAGGACAGCTTCCTACTGTTATTTATGATTATGCTAAGTTTATAGCCAATAAGATTCATGACCAGTTTCTTAGGATGAGTAATGAGTGAGTATTCAAGTACTCCTATGTTTTGTATCACCTCTTTCTATACTACCAAGCTGATAAGTTCCCATTTACTCTCCAGAAGCTTGATACAAAAGGTCACCCTAGATCAGTAATTTTCTGGACTCCATTGATCCATAAATATGACTCCCCATATTCATATACAGACTTCATAGACTTAGTTGTACATCCCATTGTGACAATGCTAATAAGAAGCCCTCCTCCAAGAATCAGTTCAGATATAAGGAGGATCCTGCAACTCTCAAAACAATCCAAAGTGGGGGATTGGTACTTTTACCAAAACCACACTAAGATTAGAATTTATGGCTGTGAGCTGGCCCCATACAAACTACCTAAATACCTCCCAATGAGGTTATTTGCTCTGGAGTACTACAGGCAGATAATCAATTCAGATGAGGTACACTTTGTCAAAGCCAAAAAGAAGGCCCAGCTCAGGATCAATACCAATTAGGTCCCTTAATTTGTAATAACAGAGAAGCTGGAAAGGAGGTAGACCTAATCCTTCAAAGATTAAATCTAAAACAGAGCTTCATATGGAGATATGATCCCTTGGATTTCATCTGCAACAGTAGACAGAAAAACAAGATGCCTCCCTATATTCATCACCTTCTTCCCTGAAATAGAAAAGTATGCCAGCCAATTGGAATGGGTGGAAAACACTTTAAAGGATAGGGATAGTAATCTAGAGAAACAACTTGATGAGGGTTCTTTCCTGCAGGTGCCAGGAGAATCACAGGTACAAGAAGAATCAGAAGCACCAGACCTATCATAGGTACCAGAGAAATCAAATATACCAGAGCAATTAGATAAAACAGACAGACTAGAGGCCGCCATGAGTACCCCCCCAGTCTTACAGACTCCTATAAAAGAGGAGAAAAACCTCGAGAGAAACAGGGAAGGGGCCACTCCTTCAGAAAACCCAACATCACAATCCTATGCAGAGACAAGCCGAGCTAAGAGGCAAAGACTGAATCATGTCTCTGAATAGGAATATATAGAGGAGACAGCCGAAGTTACAAGCACAGAAAGAGATGGGAGTAGGCTTGCCACTCCATCTGGAGGCACTCTAGAACCTTCCACATCACACACTCAGATGTTGGAAAGGCAGCAAAGTGTTGAGGTATCCTCTTTTAGAATGCCAACAGATAAAGACTAAAACATGAAAGAAAGATACAAAGAAATAAAATCTAGGAATAAGAGGTTGAAAGCCCAAACTTATGCACAGTATCTAAAAATAACCCCTACCAATCAAACAAGGCTTATGTCAGCCTATGATGTCAAAGAGGGGAAGATGCAAATGACCTTCATCAAGCCGACCACTCAGCAGCCAAGGACAACAACAGATTTTAAAAGAGTGGATTTTGAAGTACTGGCAAGGGATATTCATCCCATTGACCAGATTGAGCTGCATAAGCAAACAGGTGAGATGATTTATTCTACATTGACAGGGAAAGCCATAGCAGCCCACCAATTGCAGAACTCTTTAAACAATATGTCAACTCAGTTTCAGTTGGAGAAGGCCTCCTCATAGGCCAAAGATACAAGAATCAAGTCCTTAGAGGACTTAGTGATAGGATTGGGACATGATCCCAAGGATGTGAAAGCAACAAAGCAGCTAATTAAAAAGAAGAATGATGACATTGCTACACTGAAGAAGCAGCTCAAAATTCCCCAGTTGTATCACCCTCAAACAATGGAAGTCCTAGAAGCACAAAAAGGACATGAAGAGCTTATGGACCTAGTCCTAAAGCTAAATGATCAGCTTAAAGAAATATAGAAGGAATTGGACACTTTGATTTAGTCCAAGCAAAGTGACCTTGTCACAACTTCCACAACTGACATCCCCACAGTGACAACAGCAGTTCCTTCCACAATGGCAGCATCATTGGAACCTACAGCTCCACCTGCCATAGCACTGTCAATTACAACTGAGTCCACTACAGCAGCATGTACATCAACTGAGAAAACAGAAGAACTGGTAAAAGCTAGGGAGGAGATGTCCATCCAAGCTACAGAGCTTAAAAGATTAAAGGAGAAAGTGGCAAGCTTAGAAACTGGCTATAAACTTGCCCAAATTCAGCAAAGAGAAGAGACACTTAAGGCCCTAAGGATGGGTGAGAAAATCAAAGTCCTAGAGAAAGATTTGACACTGCAGAAGCCACTAGGACAAACTAAAGAGATGCTTTAGGCCAATATCATTGACTCTGTCAATGATATTTGGCCATCAATCCAAGTTATGTTTGAACAAACTGAATTGGTGAAGGTAGCCACTAAGGCTATCCAGAAAGTAAGGGAAGAATTAGGAGACCAACCTCAGGATGCAAATCGACTCATCCACCTCCTAATAGTAAGAACAGATATGAGCTCCATGAGCTTGGTGTAGAGGATAGGACTGAAGCCATCCTAGAAATTAAAAAGGTTCTTTCCAAAAGAAGCCTCATGCTCAACTTAGAAGAAATGTGCCATAACATGCAAGTAGCCATTGACAAATTCATTGCTAAATTTCAAATTTTGAGGGACAAAGGACTTCCTAATCCTATGGTCGTCCATGACAAACTCATGACCCAATTGGACTATAGTGATAGACTCAGGAAGTTAGCCAAGGAACAAACCAACTCTTCAGGGATTAAAGCTTTACCCACTGGCAAGGTATTATATGATACATTGGAAAACATGTTTTTCCTAGAACATGAGGTGAAACATTTGTTTCTCACCAAGCCCAATTTTGCAAAATACACAGAGGCAGACGAAATTTACAGAAGAATGTTAAAGGTGAGATTGCCTGAGGCAGAATGGTGGGAAAAAATGACAGATTTACTATGAAAAAGTTTTACATCAGAAAGTTACCATAGTAAATCTGAAGGCAACTAGGTGAAATAGGTGAAAGACAGATAAGCAGGGTCAAAGAGTAACAGAGTCAAAGGGTATCAATGGTAGATCAAAGTAAAGAAGATTCCATCGTGGAAATACCACAACTATCAGTCAGCTTAAAGGGCTCAAAACTCAACAAAAACAGCCAGCAACACCACAATAAAAGGGACAGCAAGAAGCAGTTTCATATCTGTCTTTATTTTCATGCATGAAGATATTTTATTCCCTAGATTAAATCTCAAACTGTTATGAGATATTTTGTAATTATTTTTTGTATAAATACTTCACATTTCGAAGTATGTAGGGTGGATTCCAAGACATTTCTATAGACTTTTTCTCTCAAATCAAAATTCTATTGTATCAATGACTGGATTGGCTTGCTGGATCAAGGAATAAAGATCAGATATTTTACAGGATTCTTGTGTAAAGCGAAATACAAATAAGTATTCTCTCATGTTTATTGTTGTTCTATTTTATGTTTCTCCATAGTCTTGTTTGTTTCTCTAAAATCTAAATGTATAACAAGGAATGATATTTCAGAAATTGCTTGAATGCACTATGTCTTGACTATTTTACATTCTGAATGTTTTCTCCTAAACTATCTTAGCTAAGGAATTCTTAACTGCTCATTTGCTTCCGTAGTTACTTCTATTAATTGCCCTTTGTTCATGATCACCCTTTGTTTTTCATTCTGATCTCGGTCCAAGGATTCTTAAGTGCCCTTTCACCCTGGTTAGAATCATTTCATCCATTAGACTTGAAGATTTTCCTTTTATTTTGCTAGCCTGGCTTGTGAACATTCCCCTTAATGATCTGGTCCAGTTATGTTATCCATTTATTGACTCCATAGCCCAATGGCTTGAAGACCTAGCTCTATCCATCTGCTCTAATAATTCCACCACCCCACCTTCAATTCAAAACAAAACCCCATGAACACTAAGAACTAGCCTAAAATCCCATAAAAACAAAGCTAAATTATAAATAGAGAGCCCTCTCTAGACTTAGGTTGACTAGAACCTAAGCCTAAAATATTCGTTTGTGGTTGCCTCGAATGATTCCTTCTTTCGATAACTTCTAGGGAAAACTTATGAGTGATAACATAGTAGCGACCATACTGTGGACTCAAACCCTCAGTCTTAATAAACCTTTGAGAAAATATCAAATCTTTATTTCAAGCCTCTTGAGGGGTTTATTAGAAGTTATTTACGAAATTTCACAAAAAGAAAGTAATTAGAAAAGCTCGAAACTCTGGCTTCAAGGAGAACTCACTATACTAGGGCCAATCCAGATCCAAACCCTGCCCCAGTAGTGGATAATCCCAACCTGATTTCGAGAAGATCCAAAAGACAAGAGAATTCAATCAGTCCAACACCTTCAATCAACGCAGATTCATGCCCTGATGAGTGGTTGTTTTTAGAAGACATCCCCTTTGATGAGTCATTTGACCTTTCCCTATTTAGAACCAGGTTTGAAAGTGCACTTGATGACATAGTTCTAGATCCAAAATTTATTGCAGATCTCGAAGTCCAAAGGGAAAACCAGTCAATTAATGAGTATATTATAAATTCCCTTCAGTCATCCCTTACTACTGCTAAGATCCCTAAGCTTTCTGAACCAGTGTCAACTATCCTTAGTTCACCATTATTCCCTTCTACCTCTGAAGTTCATTCCTCACCTCCATTTATACCTTCACTTCCCTACCAACCTATCATTACCCATCAATCACCTATTACTCCTAGTTCTCCATCAACTACTATATCATCTCCTGGTACCCCAACCCCACTTCTTAGCCCTGCCCAACTTAGATCCATGGCAAATAGATATGATCCTCTTGTGTTACCTACCCCACTTGATGCAACGCCACATGATTACCAAAACAAAATTCTCCAATTTGATGGCATAGGACCTTATGCAGCACAACATCATGTAACCAAGATGACAGACTACTTTTAATTACATGAAATTGATATTGGAGATGTTCAAATGAGACTTTTTGCTCAGACTCTAGCTGGTGATGTTAGGAAATGGTTTAGAGATTTACCTACTAATAGCATAGATAGTTTAGATATATTTTATCAGCAATTTTTAAATAGATGGGAAAAGAAAAAGAACCCTCTGCAGATCCTTTCAGAATACGAAAACATTAGAAGAGGACCAAATGAAACAGTCCAGGATTATTGTACCAGATTTAACAATATATACAATGCAATACCAGTCAATCTTAGACCCCAACCTAACTTAGCACTGATAAATTTTCCTGATGGGTTTGATACTGATATGGCATTCCAACTCAGAGAGAGAAATCCTCCAACTTTGGAAGACATGCAGAGTGTAGCAGTTAGTGTAGAAGCCAACTTGCTAGCAAAAAGAGCTAGGGTTAGGAATGAAAGGAGAGGACCTACCAAAGATGAAGCCTCACCCTCTGACCTTAAAATAGATGTTCTAACCAAGGGTATGGAAAAACTGATGGATAGGATAGAAAACATTGAGAGGAAGCCTCAATGGGATAATCAACAGGCACCTCCAGTGAGAAATCCAAACTTTAGAAAGAATTAGAATCAAAATACTGGAAAGAATGGACCTGAAAAGAACATTAGGCCCCCATTTCAAGAAAACCATGCCGAAACATCCCATTGAGATGACCCTGAACAAGACACACAAATTAACTTGATGGGATTAAATGATGAGGAAACTGTCTTCTTGACCCAAGATGAGCAGGAACTGCATATGCTGCAGCAATTGCAGACCCAATCCGGAGAATCATTTGATTATAAGAAAGGGTATGATTCTGCCATTTTTGAAGTACACAAACAATACAATTTAAGGAGTAAAAAGAATTCTGATACTCCTGACCAAACCAAGAAAACAGTACCAAATCAACCTAAGAAAATCAAAACGGCTCCAGTTACTAAAACTCTCCAAATCCTCCCTAGACCAAATCAAAACCCTTCTGGTCCCACCATTGTAGATATAACCCATGACCAACCCCCTAATGATCAACCATCCACTTCAATCCCCTCCAAGGAGATAGTGGAGAAATCTCCAAACACCATATTAGAAAATTCACAAAAAAAGACCTCAAATGCAAAAAAAGAAGAGCAACCTACTCCAATCCCTGCTATAAGCACTCAAACAAAGAAAGCCCCTTTTCCTTTCAATTTGGGAGCAGAGGTGGCTAAACTAAAAATTTCAGTTCCATTAACAGAGTTGATTAAAAGTGAAACCTATAAGTCTCAAATAAAAAAAACCTTAAACTTTGTTGAGAATGAAGACTCTGTCAACTTGTTTGATGATCAGCCTGAGCTTATATTCGGCCCTGATGTTAATGGCAAACCATTAGAAGGAGGGATACCACCCTTTTATATTAGCCTTAGCATTGATGATAAAATCTTGCACAATGCAATGTTAGATTCAGGAGCCTCACACAATTTAATGCCTAAATCGGTTATGGAAAAATTAAACTTGGACATTACTAGACCTTACAAGGACTTATTTTCATTTGACTCAAGTCAAGTAAAATGTATAGGGTTAATCAAAGACATATGTGTTTCCTTAGTACAATATCCTGCTAAGACCATTCTCATGGATATAGTAGTCGCTCACATCCCACCTAAATATGGCATGCTATTGTCTAGATCATGGGGGGCTAAACTCCAAGAGTCTTTACAACTTGACATGTCATATGCCACAATCTCAGTCTTTGGACAACCTAAAAAGTTGTACAAAGAGACCCTAATGAAATATGTGGTGAGTAGACAAGATAGACCTCAAAACTTTCCTATCTACTCCTTACATTCTGACATTGATTCTTTTATTTTGTATAATGTTGAACAAACACAACAAGCCACTTCGAACAGTATTAATTCAAAACCAAAAGAAATTGCAGTTACATCTAAAAAAGAAATTGTCCAAACTCAAGAGATTTCCAATAAACAAGATGATCAAAACACCTCAAACAAGAAAATTTTCTTCCCCCCCTGACAGTGAAAATTATGAACATGAGATATTGTGGCACCTTGAATTTGATAGATCAGTGAATAAGTTAGGAGCAGGAGCAGGATTGTGGATATATAATATGGAAAATGATCACTCAGAGGGCCATGCTTACAGACTGAATTTTAAATGCACTAACAACATGGTTGAGTATGAAGCACTTCTTTTAGGTCTTAAATTAGTTAGGAAGTTAGGAGCTATAAGAGTTTCTATCATGGGAGACTCTGAATTAGTGATAAAACATATTAAAGTTGTATATATGACCAAAGACCCTAGATTAAGTTGTTACAAAGGAACCATTATAGAAATATTAAACACTTTCCTAGAAACCAAAGTTGTTGTAATTCCTAGGAAGCATAATATGCAGGCTCATAGTTTAGCAATGTTTGCCAGCGCTTGTAAGTTACCATTTCAACCTAACTATCAGTACACTGCTGAGGTCAGGCGCAGACTTGCTATCCCAGATAACATGAAAAACTAGCAAGTATTTGCTAATGACCAACAGATAAACAAATTTTTAACCTTAGAGGAAGAATTTGTAAATAGTAATATAGATATTGATATAACATTAGATCCTAATTTTAAAGATGAAATAGAAGATGAAAAGATAGATAGATTCCATCCTACTAAATTTACAAAATTTGTGTACAAAACCTAAAGCAAGTTGAAATTGATGAGATAACCAACGAAGGCTCTGAAATCATTAGTCTCAAAGACAACTTTTTGCCCAAAGGATTAACCCCTTTGGAAGACTTGTTTGATTCAAATGATGTCCCTAGAAAACCAAAGATGGAACCCTTAAAATCTGACATAGAGGAGTGTAATATGGGCACTAAGGAAAATCTAAAATTGATCAAACTTTCAAAGTCCTTGTCTCCTACTAAAAAGGTGAAATACTTTGAACTATTAAAGGAATTCCAAGATGTCTTTGCTTGGAGTTATGAGGACCTCAAATCCTATGACACCAGCATCATACAACTCCCCATAAAAGAAAACCAGAAACCTTTCAAGCAGAAGCTTAGGAGGATCAATCCCATCCTATTACCTTCTATTGAAAAGGAAATCAGAAGGATGTATGAGGCCAAGATAATATCACCAATTAGATTATTTGATTGGGTTTCAAATTTGGTGCTAACTAGGAAGAAAACTGGTGAGATCAGACTTTGTGTTTATCTCAAGAATCTTAATAAAGTTTCACTCAAAGACAATTAACCTCTCCCTAAAATGGATCATATCTTATAAAGGGTAGTAGGGTCAACTAGGTTCTCATTATTGGATGGGTTTTTTGGTTACAATCAGATTTTAGTTCACCTAGATGACCAGGCTAAAACTGCATTTACTACTCCTTAGGGCACATTCATGTATGTGAAGATGCCTTTTGGATTAAATAATGCAGGGGCCACTTTCCAAAGAGCCATGGACATAAATTTTGCTAAGGAAATTCATGACTTCCTAGTAGTATATTTAGATGACATCATTGTATTCTCAAAATCTGATAAACAACACTTCGTTCATCTAAGGAAAGTTTTCATCAAATGCAAGAAGTATGGAATTTCTTTGAATCCCAAAAAATCTTTATTTGGGTTAGAAGAGGGAAAGTTATTAGGCCATATAATCTCTAAAGATGGTATCCGAATAGATCCTGCAAGAATTGAAGCCATATTACAGATACAACATCCTAGGAGCATTAGGGAATTACAAGCCTTTTTAGGGAAAATTAACTTTCTTAGGAGATTTATTTCTAACTTAGCAGAATTAATTAGGTTATTAAACAATATGTTGAAAAAAGATTCGACCATAAAATGGACCATTGAGGCTAAGAAATCATTTGAAGATATTAAGCTAGCCTTAACAAAAACACCAATTCTGATCAGTCCAAAGTTTGATAGAGATTCCGTTATATTTTCCTTTGCCTCAGAACACACAATTGTTGTAGTTTTACTGCAAAAGAATGATGAAGGCTATGAACAACCTATTGCCTTTTTTAGCAAAGCCCTGAGAGATGCCCCTTTAAAATACAATATAATGGAAAAGCAAGCCTTTGCTTTGGTCAAAGCTATCAAAGATTTTAGAGTTTATGTTAGGTCCCTATATTACTAGTGTAACCCCTTATTGTTATTAGTACAACCCCCTTATTATATTGTTGTGCCCATGTAATCCCCATATTGTTATTATTGTGCCCCATAGAAGCCCACTATTGTTATTATTATGCCCTTACATTATTATTGTTATGTCGGCTCTGATTATATTATGACCCCTTAGACTCCTATATATAGAAAGGAGGTCTTGTCATTTGTATCATCCAAGAATTTTTCATTTGTGTAACGTAAAGGAGGTTGCCCCCTCAAAGAGGCTGAATTCTAAGGTGTTTATCTTTCTTTTCTATCTTTTTGTGAGATGGTTTCATAACATTTGGTATCAGAGCTTTGGATTTTAGGGTTTTGCTGCTCCAAACAGGTCATCGTGCCATTTTCACTATAACTTTTTTCCTGCGACGTTTCAGAAGCTAACAAAAAAACCCATTTGGGCCGAAATAGTTCTGAACTTCGAGCCCAAATTTCAGAGATCTTCTTGCTATATTTGTGGAGAAATGATCTGAGGAAGTTGGAATTTTTGCAAACTCCCGAATTACATTCCAAACAGGTGACCTGGGGAAAATTGTCATAACTTTTGTTTTGGGCATCATATTGAAATCCCGTCAGAATTTTCAGAAAGAGGACGGCCTCTAGTTTTTTGTGTATCAGTTTCAGGTACTAAGGTCAAAACAGTGACACGTAGGATGTCGTACAAGTTCGCTCTACTGAACTAGTCTATAATTAGGTCACCATGGGAGATTTGGCATAACTCTTCCTTAGAGAATCCAATTCTGATCAGACTTGTGGGGTTAGAAAAAAGACTCATAGGGCTACTGCAAGAGACAATTTTAGAACTTTGAGATCTGAAAGTACAGAGTTACAGTCATTTCAAGATCGAGCTCATGAAATCAAGAAAAGGCGATATGAGGAAGTTCGATGGAAAGGATCCAATAAATTGGATACTACATATGGAGCAATATTTTGATCTACATGGTGTACCACTGTTACAAAACGTATGTATTGCATCTACGTATTTAGAACCGGATAAATTTTTATGGTATAAAGGGCTTTTTTCTGATCAACAAATTGTTACGTGGTCAATTTTAACGGAGGAAATGATAGCACATTATGAGGATACAAAGAGGAACACCTTCTTTAGAGCAACACCACAACAATTGGAAGAAAAAAGAGAAAAAGGGCTTTTTTACAAAGTGGAAAGCAAAATTATGCAAACAAGGAAGTCTCCCCCCACAACTATAAAGATGGAAGTGTTGTTTCTCCTAGCCTTCCACAACCTACAAGGGTTACACCACAACAATTGGAAGAAAAAAGAGAAAAAGGGCTTTGTTACAATTGTGATAACAAATACATTAAAGGTCATAAGTGTGCTGAGAAGAAATTATTTTACATTGATTGTGAAGAGGAGGAAGAAAAGGATCAAGAAACATCAAAAGAAGAGTATATACACCAGGAACCAACCCCAGAGAAAGAAGAAATGAATCCGACCATATCTTGTAAAGCATTGGAAAGAATTACCACTCCTAAAACTCTCAAGATAGAAGGACATATCAAGAAGAAAAAGGTTCAAGAAGTGAAAGATCACATTGAGAAAGAAGAAATGAATCCAATCATATCTTGTAATGCATTGGACGGAATTACCACTCCTCAAACTATCAAGATAGAAGGACATATCAAGAAGAAAAAGGTAAGAGTGTTGATTGATTTGGGTAGTACCCATAATTTTATTGATTGTAAGATAGCCAAGGAATTGAATTTCTTCCTATATCTAGCACCGAAGTGTCAAGTGATGGTTGCAAGTGGAGGAACCATAAATTGCTCTGGAAAGTGCCATAATATCAAGCTATCCATGGGAGAATATGTATTGAATAGCCCAAGGCTTTCCATTCCAATGGGTGGTGCTGATGTTTTACTAAGAGTCCAATGGCTACAATCTTTGGGTATGATAGCTTTTAATTTTCAAGAACTTGTGTGTTGGGTCCCTATAATACTAGTGATTACCCCATTACTATTGTAGTTATACCCCTTATTTATATTTTTGTGCCCCTATTACCCCCATATTGTTATTTCTGTGCCCCATAGAATCCATCTATTGTTATTTTTGTGGCTTTATATTATTATTGTTAGGTCGGCTGGATTATATTGTGACTCCCTAGACTCCTATATATAGAAAGGAGGTTTTGTCATTTGTATCATCCAAGAATTGTTCATTTATGTAATGTAAAGGAGGTTGCCCCCTCGAAGAGGCTGAATTCTAAGGCGTTGATCTTTCTTTTCTATCTTTTCTTGAGCTGGTTTCATAACATTTGGTATCAGAGCTTTGGATTCTAGGGTTTCGCTGCTCCAAACAGGTCATCGTGGAATTTTCGCTATAACTTTTTTTCTGTGACGTTTCAGAAGTCGCAAAAAAAAACCCATTTGAGAAGAATTGGCGCTGAACCTTGGGTCCGAATTTCAGAGCTTTTCTCGCGATATTTTCGGAGATATGATCTGAGGAATTTGGTCTTTTTGCAGACTCCTGAATTACATTCAAAACAGGTGACCTGGGGAAAATTGTCATAACTCTCTCTCTGAGGATCGGATTGAAATTTCGTAAAAAGGTACAGAAAGAGGACGGACTGTAGTTTCTTGTGTGTGTGTTTCAGATTCAAAGGTTGAAACAGTGACTCGTGGCACGTCGTACAAGTTCGCTCTACTGAACCAGTCTAAAAGCAAGTCACTGTGGGAGATTTCACATAACTCTTCCTTGGAGAATCCAATTTGGCTCAGACTTGTGGCATTGGAAAGAGGACGTAGAAGGCTACTACAGGTAGCAATTTCAGAATTGGAGGATCCGAAATTACAGAGATACATCAGATTCAATATCAGGCTTCTATAAAGTGAAAAAAGGTGTGTAGTTTTTTTTTTTAATTTTTGTGTAAGCTTGGTTCAACGGATTCAAAGGGCATAGTAAAAATTATTATCGGTAACTGATGCCCCGAGGAAAGAAAATGCAAACACCTAGTAAGGAACCTGAAAGCTCTAGCATGACTCATGAAGAAGAGGAAGAAATGCTACATGATATATCAAAATTACAAGAACAAGTGCAACAAATGTCACGCTCACAAAAGCTAACAGAAGCTAAGATAAGTGGCGTGGAATCTAAGGTAAATGGCATGGAAGCTAAGATTGACGCTAAATTTGATGGCATGGATGATAAGATGGATGAATTGAAGAAGTTGCTACAAGAAAGGGTCACTAATGGTGAAAAGGTAGTAAAGGAAACTCATGATGAGAATAAAAGAAATGTTAATCATGATTCCATAGACTCTAATGTTGGATCGAAGACTCACCATGTTCCAAAAATCGATGTGAGGAAGTTTGATGGCAAGGATCCCGCCACATGGATATTACAGATGGAGCAATTCTTCGATCTCAATAATGTGCAAAACACACAAAAGGTACGTATGGCAACTTTATATTTGGAACCAAATCAGTTTGTATGGTATCAATGGCTTTGTTCTCGTAAACAATTTATCACTTGGGCAATTTTTACGGAAGAATTGATAGCACATTATGAGGATACAAAAAGCAACACTTTTTTTAGCCAATTGATAAGTCTCAAACAAAAGGGTTCAATAATGGAGCACATTGAGGAGTTCCAAAAATTGAACATAAGGGTAAAAGATATTCCAGAGGAGCATAGGATTGATGTGTTCATAGGGTCTTTAAAGGATAATATCCAACATGATGTGCGCCTTTGGGAACCTGATTCATTAGAGAAGGCATTCAGGTTAGCAAGAAAAATGGAAAGCAAAATTATGGCAACTAGGAAGCATACCGTTCACAACTATAAAGACGGAAGTGTTGTTGCCCATAGTCTTCCACAACCTACAAGGTTGACACCACAACAATTGGAAGAAAAAAGAGCAAAAGGGCTTTGTTACAATTGTGATAGCAAATACACAAAAGGTCATAAGTGTGCTGAGAAGAAATTATTCTACATAGATTGTGAAGAGGAAGAAGAAAAGGAGCAAGAAAGGTCAAAAGAAGAGGATATATTCCAGGAACAAAGCCTAGATGAAGAACAAATAAATCCGACCATATCTTGTAATGCATTGGCAGGAATTACCACTCCTCAAACCATCAAGATAGAAGGACAAATCAAGAAGAAAAAGGTAATAGTGTTGATTGATTCAGGAAGCACCCACAATTTTATTCATTGTAGGGTAGCAAAAGAATTGAATTGCTTCCTATATCCAGCACCAGAGTGTCAAGTGATGATTGCAAATGGAGGAACAATAAATTGTTCTGGAAAGTGCCATAATATCAAGCTATCCATGGGAGAATATGTATTGACTAGCCCAATGCTTTCCATTCCAATGGGAGGTGCTGATGTTGTACTAGGAGTCCAATGGCTACAATCCTTGGGTACAATAGCTTTTAATTTTCAAGAACTTTTCATGAAATTTTCTGTGGAAGGAAAGGAAGTTGAATTAAGGGGTATTGCAGGGAAACCAGGAAAGATAATCAGCTCTAATGGCATGACAAAGCTTCTAAAAAAGGAGCAAAGAGGTGTAATTGCACAATTATGTTCGCTAGATGTTTCCACATTGGAATCATCTATTTCTCCAGATCTCCAAAAAGTCCTGGACAATCATTCCAAGGTATTTGAGACTCCCAAAGGTCTCCCACCTATGCGTGATCATGATCATGCTATTCATCTGATTCCAGGAAGTGTTCCTCCAAACATCAGGCCGTACAGATATCCCTATGTCCAAAAAAGTGAAATTGAACGTATGGTTGCAGAAATGCTAGAGGCTGGTATAATTCAACCGAGTCAAAGTTCTTTCTCAGCTCCAGTAGTATTGGTGCACAAGAAGGATGGATCATGGCGCATGTGTCCGGATTATAGGGAGCTCAACAAGCTCACTATTAAAGATAAGTTCCCCATTCCTGTTATTGATGAATTACTGGATGAATTGCATGGATCAATTTACTTCACCAAGTTGGATCTTCGTTCGGGATATCATCAAATCAGAATGAAGATTGAAGACATTCCAAAAACGGCATTTAGAACTCATGAGGGTCATTATGAATTTTTGGTCATGCCTTTTGGCCTTACCAATGCACCTTCAACATTTCAAGGTTTGATGAATTCAATTTTCAAACCATTCCTTAGAAAATTTGTGTTAGTATTTTTTGATGATATACTAATCTACAGCAAGTCTTGGAAGGATCATGTTGAACATGTTGACAGGGTGCTACAACTATTGGAGGAGAAACAATTATATGCAAAAAGATCCAAATGTTTCTTTGGAGTCCAGGAGGTGGAATATTTGGGTCATATTGTATCTCATGAAGGAGTTAAGGTAGACCCTAGCAAAATTAAAGCCATTAAGGAATGGAAAATCCCCACATCCATAAAGCATCTGCGAGGATTTCTTGGGTTGACAGGGTATTATCGCAAGTTTGTTAAGAATTATGGGAGAATAGCAGCACCTCTAACAACATTATTGAAGAAAGATTCATTTTCATGGACTCCGGAAGCAACAAAGGCCTTTGAACATCTTAAAGAGGCAATGTGCCAAGCACCAGTCTTAGCTACACCGGACTTCACAAAAACCTTTATTGTGGAATGTGATGCTTCAGGAAATGGAATTGGTGCTGTTCTAATGCAAGATGAAAGACCCATTGCTTTTGAAAGTCGTCCAATCAAGGGAAAGTTTTTAAGCAAAGCTATTTATGAGAAGGAAATGTTGGCAATACTCCATGCACTTAAGAAATGGCGACCCTACCTAATGGGAAGACACTTCAAGGTAAAAACGGATCATGATAGCCTTAAATACTTTTTAGAACAAAGATTATCCTCTGAAGAGCAACAAAAGTGGGTCACAAAGATGTTGGGTTATGACTTTGAAATCATCTACAAAAAAGGGAAGCAAAATGTGGTGGCAGATGCACTCTCAAGAAAGGATGAGGATGTGGAAGCATTGTTGTGTGCCATTTCTATTATCCAACCAGATTGGATAAACGAAGCAAGGGAGGAATGGAAGAATGACGAAGAAGTGTGGGCACTTATTCGAAAGTTACAACAAGATTCCAGTACTTCTGATACATTTAGCTGGCAAAATGATTCGTTATGGTACAAAGATCGCTTATACCTCTGTAAGAATTCCCAGCTAAAACAAAAGATTCTTATGGAATTGCACACTTCTCCCTTAGGAGGGCACTCAGGATTTTTAAAAACTTACCACAGGGTTAAGAAGGAATTTTTTTGGGATGGCCTTAAATCAGATATTCAAAAGTTTGTGGCGGAATGTTTGGTTTGCCAGCAAAATAAAGTTGAAACAATTAAGACACCGGGTCTATTACAACCTTTATCCATTCCAAGCCAACGTTGGGAGGAGGTTTCAATGGATTTTATCACAGGTTTACCCAAGTCTGAGGGAAAGAGTGTCATCATGGTGGTAGTTGACAGACTTACCAAGTATGCACACTTTTGTGCATTATCACATCCATTTAAAGCCAGTACAGTTTCTACTGCATTTATGGAAACAGTTCAAAAGCTACATGGAAACCCAAAGATTATTGTAAGTGACAGAGATCCCATTTTCACTGGAAATTTTTGGACAGAATTATTTTCTTGTCTTGGTACTCAGTTAGCTCATAGCTCATCTTATCATCCTCAATCTGATGGGCAAACTGAGATAGTAAACAAATGTTTGGAAGGATATCTTCGTTGCTTTGTATCTGATAAACAGACACAATGGGTCAAATGGTTGCCTCTGGCTGAATGGTGGTATAACACTTCCTTCCATACAGCAACAAAAATGACCCCATTTATGGCACTTTATGGGTATCAACCACCATCCATCACATCATATTTAAGAGAAAATTCTAAGGTTCAGGCAGTGGAACATCACATCGAACATCAACAACAAGTCCTCCAACTCTTAAAGGATAACCTAGTGTTGGCACAAAATAGAATGAAACAACAGGCAGATCAACATCGCAGTGAAAGAAGTTTTGATGTAGGTGATTGGGTATTCCTACGGCTACAACCATATAAGCAAATGTCCCTAAAGCAAGCTAAGAAGGATAATAAATTATCACCAAAGTATTATGGTCCATACAAGGTGTTGCAAAAGATTGGTACTATGGCATACAAATTGGAGCTTCCTGCAGCTTCTCGATTGCACCCAGTTTTCCATGTTTCATGTTTAAAGAAGGTTATAGGTGACAAGCTCCCAATTCAAACAATATTGCCAGAACTTGATGAGGAAGGAAAAATTATATTGGAACCGGAAGCAGTCACAGAAACAAGAACTCGACAGCTACGAAATCGATCAATTTCAGAGTATCTTATCAAGTGGAAGAACTTATCCGCTGAAGATTCCACATGGGAGGATGAGAATTTTATGCAGAAGTATCCAGAACTACTCAAGCGTTGAGGACAACACTTTTTTGAAGGAGAGGGGCATGTTGGGTCCCTATAATACTAGTGATTACCCCATTACTATTGTAGTTATACCCCTTATTTATATTGTTGTGCCCCTATTACCCCCATATTGTTATTTCTGTGCCCCATAGAATCCCTCTATTGTTATTTTTGTGGCTTTATATTATTATTGTTAGGTCGGCTGGATTATATTGTGACTCCCTAGACTCCTATATATAGAAAGGAGGTTTTGTCATTTGTATCATCCAAGAATTGTTCATTTATGTAATGTAAAGGAGGTTGCCCCCTCGAAGAGGCTGAATTCTAAGGCGTTGATCTTTCTTTTCTATCTTTTCTTGAGCTGGTTTCATAACATTGTGTTGAATTTTTTTTGGGAAGGAAAGGAAGTTGAATTGAGGGGTATTGTAGGAAAACCTGGAAAGATAATCAACTCTAACAGCATTACAAAGCTTCTAAATAAAGAACAACAGGGTGTAATTGCACAATTATGTTCACTAGAGGATCCCACATCAAAATCTTGTATTTCTCCAGATCTCCAAAACATTTTGGACAACCATTCCAAGGTATTTGAGACTCCCAAAGGCCTCCCACCTATTCGTGATCATGGTCATGCTATTCATTTGATTCCACGAAGTGTTCCTCCAAACATCAGGCCTTACATATATCCATATGCCCAAAGGAGTGGGAACTCATTCAAAAGTTGCAGAAGATCCCAGTTCAAACAGTATTGCGAGAACTTGACAAGGAAGGAAAAATCATATTGGAACCTGAAACAGTCACAGAACCGAGAAATCTAAATCTACGAAATAGATCAATTTCATAGTATCTCATCAAGTTGAAGAACTTACCCGCTGGATATTCCACATGGGAGGACAAGAATTTATATAGAAGCATCAAGAACTACTCAAGCGTTGAGGACAACACTTTTTGAAGGAGAGGGGCATGTTAGGTCCCTATACTACTAGTGTAACCCATTATTGTTATTAGTACAACCCCCTTATTATATTGTTGTGCCCATGTAGTCCCCATATTTTTATTATTGTGCCCCATAGAAGCCCACTATTGTTATTATTGTGCCCTTACATTATTATTGTTATGTCAGCTCTAATTATATTATGACCCCTTAGACTCCTATATATAGAAAGGAGGTCTTGTCATTTGTATCATCCAAGAATTGTTCATTTGTGTAAATGTAAAGGAGGTTTCCCCCTCAAAGAGGCTGAATTCTAAGGCGTTTATCTTTCTTTTCTTTATTTTTGTGAGTTGGTTTCTTAACAGTTTACATTTTATATTCTCATATAATAGCCTATGTCCCCAATTCAGTAGTCAAGGATATCCTAACTCAGGATGGTCCAGATGGAAAGAGAGGTAAATGGATTGCTACTATATTAGAATATGACCTAGAAATCAAACCAACAAAGTTAATCAAAGGCCAAGGTTTAGCCAAGCTCATGGCTGAATCTAACTATCAGGCCTTAGATATAAATTTTATTGTAGAAATGGATAATGGAGAGGAGATGGCGACTCCGCCAATTAGCCAAGCCTTTACTGAATCACCATGGTATGTTGACATCATATATGTTTTACAAAATCTACAAGCTCTTCCTGAATTATCTAGAACCAAAAGCAGATTTTTAAAAATGAAATCTTTAAAATTTTGCATAATTGACAATGCTTTGTTTTGGAGGAATCATGAAGGTATCCTTCTTAATTGTTTATTGAAACAAGAATCTGACAAGTTGTTACAAGAGTTTCATGCAGGTGACTGTGGAGGACATCTTTACTAGAAAACCACTGCTGACAAGATTCTTAGAGCCAGTTTCTATTGGCCTACTTTGTTTTCTGATGTAAAGAAGTTTGTAACCTCATGTCATAAATGTCAAATTTTTGAAGGAAAGAAAAAGCTTTTACCCCTGCCCTTAAAACCAATCTCTGCTGAAGCACCTTTTCAACAATGGGGTCTTGACTTCATTGGTGAAATCCACCCACCTTCCTCTGCCCAACACAAATGGATCCTCACTGCTACAGATTATTTTACCAAATGGATAGAAGCCATACCATCAAGGCAAGCCACTGACACTGTTATAATAACCTTCCTTGAGGCCAACATCCTATCAAGATTCAGGTGCCCAACCAAAATCATCACTGATAATGCAACAGCTTTCAAATCTAGGAGAATGATTGATTTCTGTAATAAGTATCATATAACCTTGGGCCACTCCACAGCTTATTACCCTCAAGGAAATGGATTAGCAGATTCCTCAAACAAAAGTCTGGTAAATATCATCAAAAAATTGCTAGAGGGTAACAAGAAAACATGGAACAAGAAGCTAGTAAATTCCTTATGGGCAGACAGACTAACCACAAAGAAATCCATTGGTACTAGTCCTTATCAATTAGTTTATGGAATGGAAGCTATTTTCCCATCTTCCTTGGGAACACCAGTGATGAAGCTACTCCAAGAGTTGCAGGTTGAACCAAATGACATCCAAAGAAGAATCAACCAAACAATTCACTTACAGCAAACCAGGGAAGAAGTGTACATCAGATCTCAAGTTGTGCAGGAAAGGATCAAGAAGACTTTTGATAAAAGGACTAAGGCAGAAGATTTTTACCTAGGGGACAAAGTTCTAAAATGGGATTCAAGGAGAGAAGATAAAGGTAAACATGGGAAATTTGATTTCCTATGGAAAGGCCCATATATCATTTATGCTTTCAGAGGTAATAATGCTTTCTTCCTCAGAGAAATGGATGGCACAGAAGCAGAAGGAGGACCAGTGAATGGTCGAATGCTCAAACACTATATTGAACCTAGTTACTGATTTCACTGATCATTTGTACATACTTTATTTTTCAAAAGTCTAGAGTTGAGTGGATGGTGATTTTTGAAGTTGAAGCCCGAAGAGAAGGCCCTAAGCTTCAAAAAGTTTTATTGTCATAAATAGAAATAATGCAGAAACATGAAAAGGAAAAGTTACAAGGTAACATCACAACAATTCAGAAGGCTATTGGTTTACAAAGTTCTTGACATTTCACCAGGAAATTCCATCCCCAAGTGGAGCCACTGTTAGGCTCCTATACCAATAGGAGTCATAATTTTGAATGTTTGAGATTAAACCTGTAATATGTACATACCTCTGCTTTCTGCAAATGTTTTCCATAGTCAAAAAATAAAATAAAAAATGTAAAGAGGGTATGTCCTAAAAGAATAATCAAATGGCAAAAAGAACAAAAATGTCAAAAAAGATGAAAAATATGAACCCCAAGAAAAGAAAAAATACCATGAAAGTGAGCAAGACAAAATGCCACTACTACTTACTTTTTGTGCATAATAAGTGATTGTGTGCAGTTTGTAATCTTTGCCACAATCCATGATAGTCAAAATTTTGAAACTCGACTATTTCATGTTGATAGTTAGAGAATAAAATCTGACCAAACTGTTTAATCTTGGCAAATCATTAGATAGGGAGAGTAAATAAAAGGGGCTCAACTATTTAATCTGAGCCCTTAGATGTAATAAGGATAGATTTAATTAGTTTACTATTGTAAAGAGAAAAAAAAAATTGTTTGGTAAGGGTTTGCTAGCTCAAATGTATCCTAATAAAGAGAAGTAAAAATGGTAGGATGAGTAGGTGGGTAAGTAGAAGAAAGGTTGTAGAAGTATGATGATTGATTAGACAAAGCATATTTATTATTCTCATCATAAAAGTTTCAAATGTGAATGGGCACTCAAGCATGCAGATGGATATCAAAGTCAATTAATTAACTTCCCTCATTCATTTCACCTTTTACTTAACTAATTTCCCACAATAAAATTCAAAGTACTTAAAAACCCTAAGTCAATGAGGCTTAGAGCATTTCTCTGACTTTTGGAGGGACCGGACCCTCCGCTCACGACTTATAGGCAATAAGTACTAAAACCCCCTCATAAAAATTCATTCCCCCCTTGAGTTCATTCATTTTCCCTAATAATACTCTTTTCCTAAGGTTAAATTATTTTTACCTGGGAAAAGTATTTATTCCCCCACATAAATCATTTTCATATTAAAAACCCACGAAAACACTATATCTTCAGTTTTTATGTTATTATCGGAAAAGCATTAAAACATGAAATATCATACACTTAGGATATCGTGCCCCTTTCCACTCATTTTATTAATTACTAATTTATTTATTAAATCCCAAACAAAACCCTTTTCCCGTATATATTTAACTCCTGCAATATTAACTAGCCCTATACCCTAGTTTAAAATATAAACTATGATTTTCTACCCAAACCCCGACAAACCCACTAACTAATCAATCTGCGATTAAGTTAGTCAAAAACCCAATTAAACCCTCCGCTAATGACCCTGACGCCTTAACCCCACTTTAATCCCTCATTAACTAAAAATTGTCGCACTTAATCAGCCACCGGGCCCCCCACTACCCTTCATGCAACTCCACTGCCCGACCACCGCATGATCGCTCCCCTCCACAACTGATGGCCCTCATCCATTTCGGACGGGCCCGACGTCCGAACAATACCCACCCGAAAAGAGTTGTTTTCTGCCGGGCCCCCGATGCTACGTGTCGTTCAACCCATGGAATCAGGCACCCTCCCCCCAATACCATCGAGCGCCCAAAAGCGATGCGATGGAAACCACTTACCGCTCGCCTGCTACACACCAAAATAGCTATTGTTCACCCCTCTTCACGACAAACGACCATTGTTCACTCGTACCCGCCAAAATTGACTTTCGTGCATAAAGCCAAAAAGCCCCAAATCATTTGTTTTTATCGTTTTTCAATTGTAAACCTCCATACACGCACCTGCGAATGTCGAAGCTATCAACCTACATCCAATTGCACCCTAAAGACGCCACAGAGCACCCAGTTTGCTTTCCAGCCTACTTAGAACCTTTTCAACCATTCACAGTTGCCAATTTCCCTGTTCAGAGCAAGTTCTCCTTAATTCTAGGTATTTAAGCCATAATTCACTGGAAAACCCTGTCAAGTTCAGAACTAATTACTGAGTTTTCTTAGTTAAGGTAAAAAAATTAATTATGTTGACACCTAATCCTCACGATTGGGTGAATTTATGTAAATAGTTAAATTAGGAATGTGAACAGTCATCAGGAGATGAACTGAGCAGTCACACCCTTTATATATAACAATAGCATACCTAATGAAATAAATGGAATCAGAGCCTTTGGAGAGTTACTGCCTGGCCTGACATGGTATCAGAGCCAGTTCTCAAAATAAGTTGTAACTCCCTTCATTTTTTGCTACTGTGGGCTGTACATTAGTCTGAGCACTATCCACTGAGCACTGTCCTCTGTCGTTCTGACCTGAGCACTATACTCAACGCCTCTGTCCTCTGCGTTGTGATTCATTGCCTCAACGCCTAACCGCTCCTCCTTGTTGCTTGGTTAACGCTTGAATTGACTGTGTTACATTGAACGCTTGAATTGAACGCTGTTTCATATACTTTTGCTGTTGTTTCAAATGTGTTTGTTGCTTTTCAGTAAACTGCTATACTACCCTCCATGGACTAAACTCTGTTGAATCGACATACCACCTTTAATGTTGCCTGAATGCGTGATGAGCCCAACAGCAGAAGCGTGATTATGAGCGCAGCGGAAGCGTTGATGAGCCCAGGTCTCTTCCCTTGTTCGTGGTGCTTTCAACGAATGTTGTTGTTTTCAAATAAATGCTGCCTGACATGGTTTTGAAGCTGCTGTTTTTAAATAAGTTCGAATGGTTTCAAATACATTTGATAAGTTCGAACTTAAGGAGAATCCTGCAACTCTCATAACAATCCAAAGTGGGGGATTGGTACTTGTACCAAAACCACAATGAGATTAGAATTTATGGATATGAGCTGGCCCCATACAAACTACCTAAATATCTCCCAATGAGGTTATTGTTCTGGAGTACTACAAGCAAATAATAAATTCAGATGAGGTACACTTTGTCAAATCCAAAAACAAGGCCCAGCTCAAGATCAAAGACCAATTAGGTCCCTTTATTTGTAATAGCAAAGAAGTTGGAAAGGAGGCAAACCTAATCCTTCAAAGATTAAATCTAAAACAGAGCTTCATATGGAGATATGATCCCTGGGATTTCATCTGCAACAGAAGACAGAAAATCAAGATGGCTCCCTATATTCATCACTGCATCCGTGAAATAGAAAAGTATGCCAACCAATTGGAATGGGTGGAAAACACATTAGAGGATGGGGATAGTAGTGAAGTTGCTGTGGAAAACACATTAATTTATCTAGAAAAATAGATTGATGAGGGTTCTTTCCTATAGGTACCAGGAGAATCACAGGTACAAGAAGAATTAGAAGCACCAGACCTATCAGAGGTACCAGAGAAATCAGATATACCAGAGAAATTAGATATACAAGAGCAATCAAAGAAAACAAATAGACTAGAGGCCACCATTAGTACCCCCTAGTCTTACAGACTACTCTAAATGAGGAGAAAAGCCTCAAGAGAAACAGGGAAGGGGGCACTCCTTCAGAAAAACCAACATCACAATCCTTTGCAGAGACAAGCCGGGCTAAGAGGCAAAGAGTGAACCCTGTCTCTGAACAGGAATATATAGAGGAGATAGCCGAAGTTACAAGCACAGAAAGAGATGGGAGTAGGCTTTCCACTCCATCTAGAGGCACTGTAGAACCTTCCACATCACACACTCAGATGTTGGAAAGGCAGCAAAGTGTTGAGGTATCCTCTTTTAGAATTCTAATAGATAAATACCAAGACGTCAAAGAAAGATACAAAGAAATAAAAGCTAGGAATAAGAGGTTGAAAACCCAAACTTATGCACAGTATCCAAAAATGACCCCTACCAATCAAAGAAGGCTTATGTCAGCCTATGATGTCAAAGAGGGGAAGATGAAAATGACATTCATCAAGCCAACCACTCAGCAGCCTAGGACAGCAACAGATTTTAAAAGAGTGGATTTTGAAGTACTGGCAAGGGACATTCATCCCATTGACCAGATTGAGCTGCATAAGCAAACGGGTGAGACGATTTATTCTACATTGACAGGGAAAGCCATAGCAACCCACCAATTGTAGAACTCTTTGAACAATATGTCAACTCAGTTTCAGTTGGAGAAGGCCTCCTTATAGGCCAAAGATACAAGAATAAAGTCCTTAGAGGACTTAGTGATAGGATTGGGACATGATCCCAAGGATGTGAAAGCAACAGAGCAGCTAATTAAAAAGAAGAATGGTGACATTATTGCACTGAAGAAGCAACTCAAAATTCCCCAGCTGCATCACCCTGAAACAATGGAAGTCCTAGAAGCACAAAAATGACATGAAGAGCTTATGGACCTAGTCCTAAAGCTAAATGATCAGCTTAAAGAAACAGAGAAGGAATTGGACACTTTGATTCAGTCCAAGCAAAGTGACCTGGCCACAACTTCCACAACTGCCATCCCCACAGTGACAACAGCAGTTCCTTCCACAATGGCAGCATCATTGGTACCTACAGCTCTATTGGCCGGATAAATCGATCTTGCGGACAAGACCGATCTCCCTAGTATCAGAAGATTGTCTAGCAACAAACAGACAATCAAATCTATCTTTCTCTAGACATATGTGTTATAAACAAATATTATAGAGGTGTTAAGACCTTACCTTAGATCCAACACTTGTTTGTAGTAGCCACCTTCAATCTTCTGAAAAAGTTACCTTTGAGAACATGCAATCACAAACAAGCAAACATTAAATAGCACCTGTATAGCAAATATCATAAATCATGTCTATTATGGTGATCAAGGAATCCATAAAATAAACCATACATCAACAGTTTATTGAGAAAAACAAACTTATTTGTATTAACTTTGAAGTAGAATAACCTTACAACCTTTTCAGCCTTGATGTTGAACAAGCTCTTCCTGGGGTCCGAAACAGGAATTTTCTTTACTTTGACAAGCCTTCCACTCTTCCAAATGAGATCTTAGAGGTATGTAATCTCTCCTCATAAAAACTCAACTAAAGAAGACTAAGTTCCAGCAGCATTTCACCTCAAAAATATTCAGCTTTCAACCTCCCAAGTAACCAGCCCAATGCTTCATTTTATAGTGCAGAAGAGGAGGTTACAGGTCCACCTATGAAGGGATAGAGTCCTTCTTCAAAGGGATAAGCTCCTCACATCAAAGGGTTAGCTCCTTAAGGTATGGGATGCATGAACCTTAAGAGAGCAAACTTGCCACCTCAAGATTCCTTCCAGAAGCTTCTAGAAATGACTGAAAGTGAGTTTTTTAGAATATACTCGCGCCTTTTTAACTTTTACAGGGGTCCGCACCCATAACACAGAGACAGAGCAGTCAGGTGCGTAGGAGACATGACCATTAGGTGTGGGACCGCAGGTAATGCAAAGAGAAAGTGCAGAACCAGAGTTTTAGAGACTTTTGAGGGCTTTCTCTTATTTTCAAGGCTTGATATGAGGAACTGAGGCTTAAGACTTGCAAAGGAGGAAAGTATGAGTGGTAATGGACTCACACAGATTGCAGAATGTCAAGGTGACAATTTTTAGTGCAACAGATTGCCCCCTAAAGTGCGAAGTCTGTAATAGATGAAGATAGAGTTTGTCATCTATGAAGAGTGAAGTACTTTATCATTTCAAGGATCATCCTGTGGACACCCCAGTCGGAACCTGTAAAAACATTCAATGCAAAATATATATATGTGAACATATCATCGCTGAGGTAGGCATTCCCATACTCAGATCAAAACTGACTAAACTATTCTGATACAGGAATGATTTTGTAATACATCAAGATTATAGACATGTGTAGACACAGTATGGGCGCAGCCATCTGTTTATGAATAGTTCACTGTATAATGAATAACAAAATTCCTCGCAGCCTAGATGGTAAAAACTAGATCCAGGGTCTTGATTTCTGCTTCCCGAACTAGTATGATTCTATCCATGTGAATGAATGTTTCGAAGTCAAACATGGTAGAAACCACTTGATTACTAGTCAATGATGTGAACTGTTAACAAGTGTGAGAGAAACCACCAGTAATGTCAATGGCTCTCAAAGTACTTAGTACAATCCATGAAATGTGAAAAAATGAGCTAAAGTCGAACATGTCATAGAATCCTTTGATCGAAGGTCAATGATGCAACCTATCGTCGAAGGCGAGAAAC
The DNA here is from genome assembly GCA_031772625.1 of Pinus tabuliformis. Classification (NCBI taxonomy): domain Eukaryota; kingdom Viridiplantae; phylum Streptophyta; class Pinopsida; order Pinales; family Pinaceae; genus Pinus; species Pinus tabuliformis. The sequence goes on along the minus strand of CM062815.1, from coordinate 198,818,592 downwards.
CTGCCATTAGGGCATGCAAATTTCAAGGTACTGACGATTTCTAGATCATCTTTCTAGATAATGAGCTGAAGTCGATAGAAAGCGATCTGTCGTAGGCAAGCCCACAACACAAAATCATAGATCAAGTTTTGAAGAAATATATTGGCAAGGACTGACTCAGGGATGGTCAAAATGGATGACAGATATTTTGCAAATGAATGGTTTGTTTGAACTGACCTCTTGAACACATAACGACACTGCAGATGGTTTGGTAACAATTGACCCAAAGCTAATACCCAGAAACCGGCTGAAGACTTTCAATATGGTTGATTAACTGTTAGGCGAAGGATTTCCCACCCCAGGTGAACAAAAAGTGTTGTGTTCAAGAGTGGTTAATGGCTTTCTAAAACACAAAGTGTAACAAACAGGTTCATTTTTCTCTCTTTTCCCCCACCATTTCTGGAAAGTACCTCTTTATTTTTTACAAGCTTGAGGAGGATAACATTTGCTTGTTTATAAGCTCATCCTTCGGATGAGTCCAACTTAGTTTAAAATCCGAACCCTAAGAAGGAATGGTTCGCTTTTGTTTAAAATTGAACAGGTCCTTTACTGTTAAATTTTAATGAGTCTAGTATAGGAAAAACTCGGTGTTTTTCAATTTTAGCGAGTCAAAAGAAAAACTTAAGAAAACCCCATGGGTGTCCTTTTTCGTAAATTTGTGTCCCTTAAGCCCGAAAAAAGTATAAAATAATACTTGAGATAACCGCTTGACCATTACGATCAAGGAGTACTTTTCATAATTAGTGGCTCCGATCCGAAAAAGTAAAAAGTGATCGAAGACACGTCGTTTCATAACCAGTATTGAACTTGAAATGACAAAAGTCTGGTGATCTTTCCATGTTTATACGGTCAGAAAAGAGCTGTAAGTGGACCGCCCTTTTAATTCCGTTTAACAAGTTAAAAAAGGAAAAAACTCGGCAATCTTTTCATATGTTATGAGTCAGAAAAGAGCTTAAAGAGGACTCCAATGTTTCGCTTTTTCGTAAATTTTTGAAAGAGTCTGAAAAAGTGACAAAAGTATACTCTTTGTTGAAAAATGATCAATTTTCCCTGAAAAATCCAATATTCTGCACAAAAACTCAAAACATTACTCATACCTGTTTAAGATAAATAAAAATGTATTTAAAAAGTTACCTTTTTAAAGTGAAAAATAAATAAATTAAAAATTCATTTATTCAAAAAATCTTATAAAAAGGGCTTTTCTAAGTTCATTTTTACCATTTGATTTCAAAGTGAGAAGTGAGAGCTTTTGGGTAAAAAACTTCCTGTGAATATTCTGGAAAATCCGTCCGTTGGAATCGAAAACCGTCAGCTCCAGGTAATCCACATCATATTTATCTTGCATTTCAACAGTTTACATTTCATTTTTAGGCTTTAATTTTGATTTTTGAAGGAGAATTTAGTTTAGAAAATAGCTCGCAGGGTCCGCAGGTGCAACATGCGGCCCCTAAGGACCCCGACTTTTTTCTACAAAGAAAAAAGTCGTGGGTCCGCACTTGTTGCTTACGACGCGTGTGGACCTACGCACTGTCTGTAAGCAGTGGGTGCGGACCCCGCGAAATGGATTTGAAAAACCTAAAATTCTCCAATCTCGCCTAAAAAAATTTGAACTAAATTATTCTAATATGTCTTTTTTTCATTATAGGACACTCAAAATGCTTATTTGGCGAGAACGCGAGCATGAGGATGTGGATCTTGCCACAATAAATCATCCGCCTACATTGCAGGCATTACGAGCATGCAGACTGTTTAAGTTCTGGGCCATACCAGGCATGAGGGCCCAAGTAGACTTCTTGCAATGGCTGGTAGACAGGTGGAACATACAGGACCAGTGTTTCGTGATTGGTGGCCACTGACTCGAAATTGAGCTAGAGGACATATATTTTTTGACTGGTTTGCCCAAGAGAGGTGAACGATTATCTCTTTTCGGGACTAGGCCAGGTGGCCAGTCTGTTGCTAGTCTCCGATTGGAGTTTTGCAATGATCAAACAAAGGACAAACGGATCGATATTAAAACTATCGACCATCCTGAACTTAAGGTTATTGCATTCACTATTACCAGGCTATGCGGGAGTGCAGCATTGCATGTGGCTACTGGATCCCAGATGCAGATGGCTGTAGACTGTTATTGAGGCACCATATTCAATTGGTGCGAGGCTGTGTTGGCAAATGTAAAAGGCCAACTAACCAGAGCAAAGAACGGACAACTGAAAAACTTTGGATATGGTTTCATCATTGTGAGCTTTGGTCTAGAGAGGGTCCCTATGCTAGTCCCACAGCAGCTTTTTGTTGAGGCTGGTCTTCCTCGAGAGCCTAGGATAATGCGTTGGGTTGCTTTGATGGCCTGTCACCCTGAGGAGGGTTCAGAGGTTGTTCGATTTCCGCCTGAGTATTTTCGTTGGTTGAACAACCAACTTTTTGTGATTCAGGATTTTCCATATGCCAGGATGGATTATCGCGGTGACCCAGACATGATTCTTCCACCAGGAGAGCAGTGGGATGATTCAGGTAAAATCATTTTCAACAGTTTCTAAATTTTAATTAATTTTTTTGTATTTTTTAAATTTTCCAAAACTAACAATTAAAAGTTTTAAATGCATATGTGGGTCCACGATGACCAGCTGCTCTCCAGCCTTACGAGAGGAGACACCCAGCTGCAGTAGTACCAGCCCCACAGGACCAATCTACAGAGATCCTAACCGATTTGGAGAATCATCTAGAGCGTTTGACAGCAGATATTCCAGAGACTGGCATAGATGATATTCCACTTAGGTTACAACGATATGTGATTGGGGTCCCAGGACCTTTTAGGAGGTTCCTTTGTAGGGTGGCCCGAGCAGTGGTTTCTTATCGTGATCATCACCAGGGATAGGATGATCGCTTTTGTAGACTCACACAACATTTTTGTCTTTTTGTACTATCATTTTTGTCGATCATAAGGTGTTTTTCAACCTATGATCGAAGACAATGTATATTTTGACACACTTCTTCTATGCTATGATATATCATTATTACCGGCTATCTTGTGTAACATGTTATTGAATGTTTTTAAATTTGCTGCTTTGATTATTGCAAATGTCTATTTATCATACCAGAAGCAACTGCATCTGCTAATGTATTTAAATGTCTTGGAATATGCTGATATTCAATGTAATCAAATTCACGTTCCAAGAGACAAACCCTCAAAAATAATCTTAATAACACTGGATTTCTAATGGCATAAACTCTGTTAAGTTGTAATACAACGAGTTCAGAATCCAACCTAACAATAAACTCTGAATCCCAAATGAGATGGATTCAGATAATAACTCAATCAATTCACTATACTCTGCAATGTTATTCGTTGTTTGACCGAGGCTTACCCCATGCATAGATACTAACTCATCAGAGGGTGAATAGATAACCCAAGCTGTGGAAGAAATGTTCCGTGTACTACGACAAGCACCATCAGCAAAACCAATGTATGTTTGAAGAGACGTCGACATCTGCAATATCAAGAGTAAAATCAAGATAAGCAGGAATAGTGATATAAGCACTCTCTAAAATAGGCACACTTTTCTAATCTAAAACACACCAACTATAAAGAAACTAATCTAACAAAAAATCTCCACACCGAAATTTAAGCATAATATCTCTTCAGATAAAGCCCATTTCTGGGTTTACCCAAAGAGACACCGTCAAAATCTACCAATTCATAGGCCCCTTTAGCCAACTTTCGCTTAAAAATATAAGGACCATGCCACATAGGTACAAATTTTCCAGCCCCTAGCTTATCATTTGCTTGATCATATAGTAAAACTAGGTCTCCTTCTGAAAAATTACAAGGTGTAACATTTCGGTCGTACTGAGCTTTTATTCGTTTTGCATGAGTCTCATTTGCTATTGCAGCAGTGCGTCGATTCTCATCTAGCTGAGCTAAGTACAAAAAACGTTTCTCCTCTTTAGAAGTGGCTGGGAGTAATTCTATGGCTAATTGTAATGACGGAATTTCGCATTCAATAGGTAACACTGCTTCCAAACCATAGACCAGTTGAAAAGGAGCGAAACCAGTTGATGTTTTTACTAAGGTCTCATATGCCCAAAGTGCTGAAAATAACATGCTATGTCAATTCGACTTATGAATACCAATGATTCGTTGGATCATAGTGACTAAAACTTTATTGATAGCTTCAACCAGACCATTAACCTGTGGGTAATATGGAGTAGAACTATTGTGACGCAGGCCAAGTTGATCTGTCAGTTCAGTCATCATGATGTTTCGAAAGTGACTTCCATGATCAGTAATAATAGCTTGAGGAACACCAAATCTAGCAATTATATGATTGAATACGAAAGTTGCAGCAGTCTTGTCGTCTACTGAAAATGTAGGCATCACCTCGGCCCAACTAGTAAAATAATCTACCGCTAGGATAATATACGCATGCCCCCCGGCCGAGTGAGGGTTACATGTAAGAAAGTCGATGCCCCACTTTGCGAAAGGACCGACAGCAATTATAGGGTGGAGAGGAGCAGGTGGAGCACGCATCTTACAATCAAAAATTTGACAATTGTGGCATTTCCGGACTGTATAGATACAATCTTTAAATAAGGATGGCCAGAAATAACCAGCGCGCAATATCTTTTGGGTTGTGGCATACCCAGACATATGACCGCCACATGCTCCAGAGTGACAGTCATTGATAACCTTTTCAGCTTCTTCATGAGTTAGACAACGTCGGAAAATAGAATCCGCCCCACGACGATAGAGTGTATCACCAATAATATTGTATTGTTGGGATTGGAAACGTATTTTCCGTCGCTGAGATCATGAGATTTCAGGCCGAAAAGATTGGGTTTGGAGATAAACAATAATATCTTCATACCATGGATCAAGAGTACTGATAAGAAACAAGGATTCATCTGCAATGGGCTCTTCCACCACAGTTTCAGCATCAGTGCGCGGGAAATCACACATCAGTTCGGAAAAACCAAAGATTTCTTTGCCTTGGATTTTTTGAATTCCAAGTCAAATTCCTGCAGGATAACTATCAATTTGGAATACTTTCCCCCTAGCAATTGTTTGGTCAAGATATACATCATAGGGTTACAGTCAGAAATTACTGTGATTTTGCGTAATAAGATGTAGTGACGAAATCTTTGGACAGCTTGGACAGCTGCCAATGACAATTTCTCCACATGTGAATATTTAATCTCAGTCGGATGCAGAGTTCGACTAAGATAGTAAATCACATGTTAGTTGTTGAATTCATCTTCCTGAATTAAAACCATGCCAATGGTGGAATGAGAAGCGGCGAGGTACAAAAAGTAATCCTGGTTGTAATTGGGAGGATGCAGTAACGGTGCATGGATCAACACGTGTTTAAGTGCATCAAAAGATTTGTCAGTTATCTCATCCCAAAAGAATGGAGTATTCTGTTTCAACAACCTAGTAAAACCTTTCGTTATCTCGGCGTAGTTAGGAATGACACAACGTAAAAAGTTTGCTTTCCCTTGCAAACTTTGGAGTTGGTGAAGAGTCGAAGGAGGAGGTAGATTAACGATAGCTTCAACCTTCGAGGGATCGACACGAATGCCAGCTTTTGAAATGACAAATCCCAGTAAACGACCCATTTCTACACATAATACACATTTGTGTGGATTCAGCCTAATTCGATAATGCCTACATCTCATAAAGATAGCACTTAAATGAGTGAGATGATCGGCTCTACGTAATGAATGGGCAGGTAAATCATCGAGATAAGGCTGCACAATGTGCTTGATGTCATGACATGTGTAAGACATAGCCCTTTCAAAAGTTGCTCCAACGTTCTTCAATCCAAAAGGTAATTTGCAATAAGCAAATGTCCCCCATGGACAAATGAAAGCTGTTTTAGGTTGATCAGCAGGGAGTATGTTGATTTGATTGTAACCGGAAAAGCCATCCATAAAGGAGAACATTTCACTGTCGGCACAATCATCAATAATTTGATCAATAGGGGGTTGGATAATTGTCTTTAGGACAAGCTCGATTAATATCCCTATAATCGATACATATTCTTATCGTTCCTTGCTTTTTGTTAACAAGAACAATATTCGATACCCATTCTGTTAAAGGAATTGGATAAATGAAACTTGCACGAAGTAATTTCTCAACTTCAGCTTTAATAGCAACAGCTTTTCTTGGATGTATCTGACGCAAACATTGCCAGACAGGTTTAGCATCCGGGTAAGTTTTAATTTCATGGACAACAATTAATGGATCGATTCCTGGTATTTCTTCATATGACCAGGCAAACACGTCGCAGAATTCTTGAAATAGGGCTTTATAAGTTTGGATTTCATCGTCCGTACAGGAAGCACCTATATGAATGTTTTCAATCATTTCGGGTTTAACTGAAATGTCAATAGGAACCATTCGAGAGATTTTCCCAAATTTAACTCAGAATCAAGATGTTGTAATGGATTTTGTGGTTCTTTGACATAGTCAGTAGTAAAAATAGATGAAAAATTATTTTCAAAATGATCAATCTCAGGTAAAAACAAAGATCGATGATGAAGATCTTCCCATGGTAGATCATCAACAGATAAAAGTTCACGAATCTGCTCATCAGTATGAACAGGATCAGAAAATGTTGTTGAAGCTGAGGTTGATATCGAAAGTGATTCCCCATGGACCACATTCATTGGATCAGTTTTGGTTGAACAGGAGTCAAAAAACGACTGTACGGCCTGATACGCAATTTCAAAGGGACTCAAAGGCATCGCGCCACCAAATGAATCCACCTCAAAATCGGAAGGTACGATCCAAGGATCATCAAAAGTGACAGTGTTCGATGAAATCATATGAATAGTTGCAATAGAAGGAGATACGTTAGGAGGAGGGAAGGAAAAAGTTCCTAGTAAACCAGAATCTTTAATCAAACCTACTCCAACATCCTTATAAGGGATAGTTGTTTTACCGACGTGCTAAATACTATCCGAAGAGGCTGGGTCGGATGATAAATAAGTTAGCTGGTCTATCATAATGATCTTTCCATTATGAGGAAACTTGATAAGCCCAAAGACCGATGAAACAATATCAGTCATAGCATAAGACCAACTGCGACCCAAGAGAAGTTGTAATCTAGAGGGGCATCAACCACCTCCACATCTAGATTTACGGTTTTGCCTTCGACCCCTATAGGTAAATCCTGCAAAATACCAAAAGGATGGAAACCTCGACCATCAAAAGCCTTTAGAATCGTCGGAGACTGATTAAGTGTGGGAGAACCAAGCGATCTCCAACACTGGATCGACATAATACACGTAGAATCTCCTTCATCAATCATAGTCCGAAAGCAAGGTCTGTTTTTTACTAACACTGGAATCTGGAAATCCATTTGATGAGGTAGGCGGGATGTACTATTCTCTAAATCGAAGATTATTAGGTTCGAATCATGAATATCGACAGCTCCTATAGCAGACAATAGTAATTTACGTTGTGCTGGGCACAATTGCAGCGCTTCCAAAGCTGACATTGCTAAAGGGGAAATAGCTAAGTCTTCAACAATGTTATAATTCTGAGCAGCTCTCGCATGTGGATTGAAATCTTATTTCTGAAGTATACCTTTAGCAGGCAGTTTGATTACTAAGTCAGGGTTGGTTTTCTCGATCTGTAGTGGACCGGAACCAGGAGGATCTGTAGTTGATGTGTTTGAATTAGAAGATTCTGCTTCTTTACCACCAACAGGATTTTTACTACCATAATCTTGCGATCGCGTCGCAATCCTGACATGAGACATCATCATAATGGGTTCTTATGAGGCATTTGAGGAAGAACCAATCATCTTACTATCTTGATTAGGAAAAGGATCCTTCAAGACAATAGGCATTTAAGAACCTTTAACGATTTTCAAAACCTCTGCTCGATGTGGGCAGTCTTTGGTAAAATGATCCTCGTCGCAAATGAAACAAGGATAGCGAGGTTTATGTTTTTTGTCAGTAGATTCATTTTTATCTGTTTTCTCTTTTGAGTTTTGTTTGTTTTTCTTCTTCCCCTTCTTTTTACCACCGGATTTTGATTTGGCCGTAGATGATTCTATGACATGGATATCAGCGGGGATTTTAGCGGAAGAATCTCCTGTCGGGGAATCAGGTAGAGTTATAATAGGAGAATAAGTATTTGAATATTTCTTCTTACTTTTAGTACTAACTGAACCAATCATATCATCAGCGGCATGAGACCCTGAAGGAGCTGTAGTTATTTGACCGTGTTTTGGAAGATCAGGGATTTTTTCATGTAAAGTACCTGACTGCGTATAAACGAGGTCAAGGTACTCAGCCTGAGCAATGACTTGCTCTTCAGTAACAACTCTTGCCTTAGCTACATCTTCAGTGACTTTAGGTAACAATGATTTAACGAACCATTTCGCTAAAATTTGATCCGGAATGAAAACTTGCACCAAACCCCTTCTACGTCGCCATTCATGAATATGATCAGAAATATATGTGGATGTGGATTGTTTTAGTGAAGTTAATAGTTTCGTGCCATTGTCGTATCTGACAGGCAACTGAAAATGAGTTAAGAAAGAAGTGGCTAACTGACTGAAATTATAAAAAGAGCCTCGTGGTAACTCAATGTACCATTTGGCAACAAGACCAATCAGAGTTCGTTGAAAAAGACGTAATCGAATTGAATCATCAATGATGGAATTAGATGCACACCATAGGTGATAAGTCATAACATGATTTGACAAATCCTCTCTCGACTTACCCTCAAACTTCGGGATATCACTGGGCAACTTATTAGGCATTGGCGGCCAGTACGGAAGATAGTAAATCGGATCGTTCGTAAGGCGTGACAAATCAGGTAAATCCAAAGTTGCAATAAATGGTAACTGACGGTTAAGGTCACGAAAACCTTGGGTAACAAGACCAACTCCAGGAGGAGGATATCCAAGATAACCTGGAATTGGATTTGCATTAGGATGTTATAACCTCCTGGGAAACCAGGATTAACCGGACCAAACTGGGGTTGTTGAGGTTGTTGATAAGTATAGCCAGGGTACAGTTGATACTGATAAACTGGGTTTTGTACAGTAGGACTTGGACCAGCTTGATCCTTGAGTGCAACTGGACCAGCTTGTCCTGCAGGCATCTGGACCGAAGTCTGAATTGTAGGTCCTGACTGTGGTAAAGAGACGTGAGGAGTTTGCACTGATGCAGGAACAGAAGAAGCCAGAGCTACAGATACTCCAGAAACAGGTGTGGTAGGTTGAACAGAAGCTGTAGTAGTTGTAGCAGCAGTTTGAGGCAGAGTTCAAGGTGAGATAGGCCCAGGCTACTGAACTAAACCAGGTGCAAAGATTTGAACAGTAGGTTGGACAGGTTGCTGGGTTGGACCAGAAACAAAAGGTTGTCCAGGTTGACTTGATAACTATACATTAGGTTGCATAGTCTGTTGAATTTGAGACGGATCCCACACCATATTCATTCCGGGGTATGGACCCATAAAAGGTTGAACATATGGAGGACCATAACCTGGTTGAACATAGGGCTGATAATTAAGTGGTACACTTCCAGCTCCTTGTGAAAATGATTGACCAGAAGGTGGTTGGAAACCTTGAGTTGGGTACTTACCTTGAGGTTGATAACCCTGAGGCACGTACTGAAACTAGGGTTGACCTTGAGGTATGTACTAAGTCTAGGGTTGACCTTGAGGTATGTACTGTCCCGAAGGTATGTATTGTCCTTGAGGTTGCCCCCCAAGCGGTAACTGACTACCTTGAGGTTGTCCCCCAAGCGGTAACTGACTACCTTGAGGTTGCCCTCCAGGCGGTAACTAACTACCTTGGGGTTGCCCCCAAGGCGGTTACTGACTACTTTGAGGTTGGGGATTTGGAATACTACCAGACATCATAAGGATTTCTTCTACGGTCAACACTTCAGCTCCATTATTACCAGTTGATAACTCATGTTCGATTGGTTGAGGAGATGCTCCTGAAAAAGTACCAGTGAGTGACTAGTACCCCGAAGGAACAGAAGGACCGCCATATAAAAATGTTTCCGGTGTTTGGGAAAACATAGATGACTGTCTTGACATATTCAATGGAGGATAATAACCTTTTGGTGTAGGATGAAAAGGAATTCGAGGTGGTGAAAAACTAAGACCCAGGTTTTCTAAAAAATTTGTCAATGCTATGTACCAAGCGTCACTCGTAAAAGGACTATAGAAAATTGATTCATGCTCCCTAAGATTTAAAGTTGGTTGGTTTTCAGGAAAAATTACGTCTTCGTCCGGACTGACAAGTTCTTCAATAGAAATGAGGCTAGAAGAAAGATTTTGGGTAATGATATTACCTACCCTGGGTGAACCAGGACCACTAGAAGTTGGAGAAGCAAATCCTGAAGTTGGAGTAGCAACAGGTTCAGTTTCAGGCTCAGAAATTTCAAGTTCTTCAGCTAATTTACTAGTAGGAGAAATACTACCAGTAACTTCAGAAAATGAAATTGGCTCAGAAATATACTCTGTTGTTTGTATTTGATAATCAGGATGAACAATTAAAGATGAATCTTCAGCTTCTGGTGATCCAACTCTACTGTCACTAGGTGATACAAGAGCTCGTAGCCCTTCAAGCTGACTTGGTGTGTACTCAGGAGGTTTCCCCTGAAGTCTACGAGATTGTCTCGGTAATTCAGCCACGATTAAATATTTAATTAATCACACGCAAACAAAGAAAATTTCAATAAAACCACCTAAAGTCTCTAAAGAAACAAACAATTGAATCACACGCCTAAAAAAATCTAAGAGTTCAAACCACACACAAACAGTAACTTCCCGTACTAAAAACACTAGTTGGTGATGAAATCCAACGTTGTAGAATTTTAATACAGAAAGGGCGGTTGGAACAGTTACCCCGACAACCTGCTTAATGAAACAGACTGGCACAAGTTTCTTCACAAAACCATCTCGAGTGAAGAGAACCCCCCAGAGAGTCCAAGTGAGTCTAGTCGATGTCTGCTCCAGGTACAGTGAGACCCGTCCTTCACCGTCACCTTAGGAAATAATCTTAAGTTTATGGACACTAAGGTTACCAACAGCAACAAATACAACTGGGGGAACAGTCTATGATCTGATCTACGCGCAAGGGCAGAGTAACAAATCTCAATCCCCTTGAAGGCTCCTCGACATGATCAATTCGAGGTTTACCAACAAGTGACCCCAGGCTCCTCGACAATGGTTAATCTGAGGTTTACCATTTATAATACGCGCAAATCTTCTATCTTTCCCAATGAAACAGACTTGATTGTCTCAAAGGTTCAGACATGATCTCGTGATTGACTCCTTTAAGAGAAGCTTCCCAGAATGTATCAATTACAATTGGATTTATTTCCTACCACAAGATATAGCTACGTGTTTGTTTTAACTATCTTAGAGAGTTAATTACTCCCTATTCCAAGATACTAGCCTAAGCTATATTGGTGATAAGAGCCCTAGAAATAAAAAAGATTACTAGATCAATTTTAATTAAGCGTTGCTTTTAAGGATTGTTCTTTAAGTCAATAGGTATGGAAATGAAACTTTGATGGTGTGAAGACTCGACTCCAAAAACACTAAAAAATGCACCTAAAATGATAAGCAATTCGTTTTTTCTTTCAACGAATTTCTAGCTAAAAGAAAGAGTTCAAGAATGCAATTCTTTAAGAAACAAATCCTTCTTTCAACATGTAAATGGAAAGAAAATATTTTTGTCTTTTTCAATAAGAACTCAAAACGAGACTATTAATTATGCTCACAATAAATCCCTTTCCTTTTTCAAAACTCGAAACTACAAAAACAATTTGCTTCAAAAGAGATTACAAGTTCTAGAAAACACTCAAAACTACAAAAACTAATCTTGAGATCTAAAAACTTCTAAAAACCTAATTGAATAAAAGTTTCAATTCTTTTTTAGGACGTTTTACTTAGTTGTTCAGTAAACTAAGGATTCATTCATTTAGAATAGCAAATCAATCAAAAAACATCCAGATATGTTTTCTTTTGTAAAAATGAAATTCAAAACTTATAACAAAGCTTGTTCAAAGGTTTGCAAGGAGAAAACTGAATCTATTTCTCACAAAGGATAGATTTCACAACCAAGTCAGACTCATCAAGAAAACGAAAAGACACCAGGGTAATCTAAGGTTTCTCACGCTTCTAATCTTTGAGTCACTACAAAGACCAAGTGAAAACCACTCCAGGCATGCAAAACTTCTATAAAATCATCTAAAACAAAAATACCATGGGAACTCACTCACAAGAGAATTTTGACAGGACACATGCAGATCTAGGTAGACACTAAAAACCTTAAATAAAACCTAAAGGTAACTGGAAGAAAACATTTTAGGTTTTTCAAAAAAAATTATAGGGTCTGCAGGCTTCTAGAAGAACCAGGTGCGGTACCACTCTGTGTACTAAAGGAAGAGTGCGGAGATGCCCGCACTGTCTGTAAAGAGAAAGTGCGGTCCCCTGAAAACTTCGAAAAAAAAAAACAAAAAATAATCCAAATTCTAAAAACTACCCAAGCCAACATACATCAATCAAAAACTAGAAACGAAAACAAGTTTCTCAAGTCAAAGACAAAGGAAAACCAAAAACCAAATTCAGATCCCCAACGGAGTCGCCAATTTGTTGGCCGGATAAATCGATCTTGCGGACAAGACCGATCTCCCTAGTATCAGAAGATAGTCTAGCAACAAACAGACAAACAAATCTATCTTTCTCTAGACATATGTGATTTATAAACAAATACTATAGAGGTGTTAAGACCCTACCTTAGATCCAACGCTTGTTTGTAGTAGCCATCCTTCAATCCTTTGAAAAAGTTACCTTTGAGAACCTGCAATCACAAACAAGCAAACATTAAATAGCACCTGCATAGCAAATATCATAAATCATGTCTATTATGGTGATCAAGGAATCCATAAAATAAACCATACATCAACAGCTTATTGAGAAAAACAAACTTATTTGTATTAACTTTGAAGTAGAAGAACCTTACAACCTTTTCAGCCTTGATGTTGAACAAGCTCTTCCTGGGGTCCGAAATAGGAATTTCCTTTACTTTGACAAGCCTTGCACTCTTCCAAATGAGATCTTAGAGGTATGTAATCTCTCCTCATAAAAACTCAACTAAAGAAGACTAAGTTCCAGCAACATTTCACCTCAAAAATATTCAGCTTTCATCCTCCCAAGTAACCAACCCAATGCTTCATTTTATAGTGCAGAAGAGGAGGTTACAGGTCCACCTATGAAGGGATAGAGTCCTTCTTCAAAGGGATAAGCTCCTCACATCAAGGGGTTAGCTCCTTAAGGTATGGGATGCATGAACCTTAAGAGAGCGAACTTGCCACCTCAAGATTCCTTCCAGAAGCTTCTAGAAATGACTGAAAGTGAGTTTTTTAGAATATACTCGCGACTTTTTAACTTTTACAGGGGTTTGTACCCATAACGCAGAGACAGAGCATTCAGGTGTGTAGGAGACATGACCATTAGGTGCAGGATCGCAGGTAATGCAAAGAGAAAGTGCAGAACCAGAGTTTTAGAGACTTTTGAGGGCTTTCTCTTATTTTCAAGGCTTGATATGAGGAACTGACGCTTAAGACTTGCAAAGGAGGAAAGTATGAGTGGTAATGGACTCACACAGATTGAAGAATGTCAAGGTGACAATTTTTAGTGCAACAAGCTCCACCTGCCACAGCACTGCTAATTACAACTGAGTCCACTACAGCAGCAGGTACATCAACTGAGAAAACAACAGAGCTGGTAAAAGTTATGGAGGAGATGTCCATCCAAGCTATAGAGCTCAAAAGATTAAAGGAGAAAGTGGCAAGCTTAGAAACTGACTGTAAACTTGCCCAAATCCAACAAAGAGAAGAGACACAGAAGGCCCTAAGGATGGGTGAGAAAATCAAATTCCTAGAGAAAGATTTGACACTGCATAAGCCACTAGGACAGACTAAAGAGATGCTCTAGGCCAATATCATTGACTCTGTCAATGATATTTGGCCATCAATCCAAGTTATATTTGAACAAACTAAATTGGTGAAGGTAGCCACTAAGCCTATCCACAAAGTAAGGGAAGAATTAGGAGACCAACCTGAGGATGCAAATCGACTCATCCACCTCCTAAATAGTAAGAATAGATATGAGCTCCATGAGCTTGGTGTAGAGGATAGGACTGAAGCCATCCTAGAAATTAAAAAGGTTCTTTCCAAAAGAAGCCTCATGCTCAACTTAGAAGAAAAGTGCCATAACATGCAAGTAGCCATTGACAGATTCATGGCTAAATTTCAAATTTTGAGGGACAAATGACTTCCTAGTCCTATGGGCATCAATGACAAACTCATGACCCAATTGGACTATAGTGATAGACTCAAGAAGTTAGCCAAGGAACAAGCTAGCTCTTCAGGCATTAAAGCTTTGCCCACTGACAAAGTATTATATGATACATTGGAAAACCTGTTTTTCCTAGAACATGAGGTGAAACATTTGTTTCTCACCAAGCCCAATTTTGAAAAATACACATAGGCAAACGAAATTTACAGAAGAATGTTAAAGGTGAGATTGCCTGAGGCAGAATGGTGGGAAAAAATGACAGATTTACTATGAAAAAGTTTTACATCAGAAAGTTACCATAGTAAATCTGAAGGCAACTAGGTGAAATAGGTGAAAGACAGATAAGCAGGGTCAAAGAGTAATAGAGTCAAAGGGTATCAATGGTAGATCAAAGTAAAGAAGATTCCAGCGTGGAAATACCACAACTATCAGTCAGCTTAAAGGGCTCAAAACTCAACAAAAACAGCCAGCAACACCACAATAAAAGGGACAGAAAGAAGCAGTTTCACATCTGTCTCTATTTTCATGCATGAAGATATTTTATTCCCTAGATTAAATCTCAAACTGTTAGAGATATTTTGTTATTATTTTTTGTATAAATACTTCACATTTCGAAGTATGTAGGGTGGATTCCAAGACATTTCTATAGACTTTTTCTCTCAAATCAAAATTCTATTGTATTAGTGAATGGATTGGCTTGCTGGATCAAGGAATAAAGATCAGATATTTTATAGGATTCTTATGTAAAGCCAAATACAAATAAGTATTCTCTCACGTTTATTGTTGTTTTCTTTTATGTTTCTCCATAATCTTGTTTGTTTCTCTAAAATCTAAATTTATAACAAGGAATGATATTTCAGAAATTGCTTGAATGCACTCTGTCTTGATTGTTTTACATTCTAAATTATTTCTCCTAAACTATCTTAGTTAAGGAATTCTTAACTGCTCCTTTGCTTTCGTAGTTTCTTCTCTGGTCTATAACAAAGGATTCTTAATTGCCCTTTTTCCATGATCATCCTTTGTTCTTCATTCTGATCCCGGTCCAAGGATTCTTAAGTGCCCTTTCACCCTGGTTAGAATCATTTCATCCATTAGACCTGAAGATTTGCCTTTTGCTTTGCTAGCCTGCCCTGTGAACATTCCCTTTAATGATATGGTCTAGTTATGTTATCCATTTATTAACTCCATAGCCCAATGGCTTGAAGACCTAGCTCTATCCATCTGCTCTAAGAATTCCAACACCCCACCTTCAATTCAAAACAAAACCCCATGAACACTAAGAACTAGCCTAAAATCCCATAAAAACAAAGCTAAATTATAAAGAGAGAGCCCTCTCTGGACTTAGGTTGGCTAGAACCTAAGCCTAAAAGATGGTTTGTGGTTACCTCGAATGATTCCTTCTTTCAATAACTTCTGGGAAAACTTCTGAGTGATAACACTATGTAAAATAATTTCTTCTCAGCACACTTATGACCTTTAGTGTATTTGCTATCACAATTGTAACAAAGCCATTTTTCTCTTTTTTCTTCCAATTGTTGTGGTGTAAACCTTATAGTTTGTGGAAGGCTAGGAGAAAAAACACTTCCATTATTATAGTTGTGAGTGGTGGGATTCTTTGTTTCCATAATTTCACTTTCAATTTTTCTTGCCAACCTGAATGCCTTCTCCAATGAATCAAGTTCCCAAAGATGAACCTCATGTTGAGTGTTATTATTTAAAGTCCCTATGGAGACATCAATCCTCTACTTCTCTGGAATATCATTTTCCCTTATATTCAATTTTTGAAATTCCTCAATGTTCTCTGACATTGAACACTTTTGTTTGAGATTTATCAATTGGCTAAAGAAGGTGTTGCTCTTTGTATCCTCATAATGTGCTATCATTTCCTCCATGAAAATTGACCACGTAACAAGTGGTTTACAAGAACAAAGCCCTTTATACCATAAAAATTGATTTGATTCTAAATAATTAGATGCAATGCGTACCTTTTGTAACAGTGGTTCACCATGTAGATCAAAACATTTCTTCATCTGTAGTATCCAATTTACCGGATCCTTGCCATCAAACTTCTTCATCTCGCTTTTTCTTGATTTTAGGATCCCGATATTGAAACGACTGTAACTCTGTAATTTTGGATCATTAAGTTCTAAAATTTCAGCCTGTAATATCCCTCTGAGTCCTCTTTCTAACTCCGCAAGTCTGATCACAATTGGATTCTTGAAGAAGGATTTATTCCCAATCTCCCGCAATGACCTAATTATAGACTAGTTTAGTAGAGTGAACTTGTGCGACATGCCACGTGTCACTGTTTCAACCTTAGGTTCTAGAACTTATACCCAAACAAAATATAGTCCGTGCTCTTTTTGTAACTTCTTACGAAATTTCAATCTGATGCTCAGAGAGAAAGTTATGACGATTTTCCAAAGGTCACCTGTTTAGGATGTAATTCGAGAGTCTACAAAAACCCTAACTTCCTCAGATCATATATCCGAAAATATAGCGAGCCAAGATCTAAAATTCAGATCCAAGGTTTACACTGATTTCTTCTCAAATGGGTTTTTTTTTTAGCTTCTGAAACTTCATAGCAAAAACGTTATAGTGAAAATTCCACGATGACCTATTTTAGATGAAATTCAAGAGCTTGCAAAAACCCTAACTTCCTCAAATCATATCTCCGCAAATATAGTGAGACAAGATCTGAAATTCGGACCCGAGGTTCAACGTGATTTCATCTCAAATGGGTTTTTTTCGCTTCTGAAACATCGCAAAAAAAAGTTATAGCGAAAATTCCACGATGGCCTGTTTGGAGCAGCCAAACCCTAGAATCCAAAGCTCTGATACCAAATGTTATGAAACCAGCTCACAAAAGATAGAAAAGATAAATCAGCGCCTTAGAAATAAGCCTCTTCAAGGGGGAAACCTCCTTTACATTACACAAATGAACAATTCTTGGATGATACAAATGACAAGACCTAATTTCTATATATAGGAGTCTAAGGGGTCATAATATAATCAGAGCCGACATAACAATAATAATATAAGGGCACAATAATAACAATATGGGGACAACATGGGCATAACGATATAATAAGGGGGTTGTACTAATAACAATAAGGGGTTACGCTAGTAGTACAGGGACCTAACATGATTTCTCTCGCATCTGTTAACAGCATACATCATTGGCTGGTAATCAAATGGTGTCTTCCCATGTTCGACTTTAGATCACATATTCACATGGTTAGACTCATACTTGAGCGAACGATTGAATGAGATAGAAGACCCTAGATCTAGTTTCATCCATCCGAGCTGCGATTTCAGGAGTACTAAATCATATGTACAATGGCTTTGCATTGATAGTCATTCCAATCATGGATCTATATCTGTAGATGACTGTTTATGTACATGTAATGAAAGTTTATAAGCTAAGCATGGGTATGCCTTCCCTCAACGATTCATGTAAAAATAAAAAATTATGATATATGTATTGTACTTGATGCAGGCCACCTTCCATTCGACATTGGCATTTTTCATTCGACATTGGCATTTTTCCGACTTCATGCTTTAGGGGGGTACTGTTATAGATACATTTGGGCACATCAATCCCATCATCCAGATCAGAGTTTTAGGGCTCATCAAACCCTAAATTCAGTTTCTACATGCCCTAAATAAGTCACCCATTTGAATGCCTCCTTCCCAGACAGTTTCATGACATGAAGACATCTTGAAATAACCTCTAGAGGGACCAGCGCAAGTAGGCCCATGTAAGGGTGCACTGCAGAATAGTTAAGTCCATGCCAGGATGCTCTGCAGAGCACTTAGGCTTCCTTTCACCTACGTTGGGCGAGTTTGAGCGAGATTCACATAGGGTTTGGGGAATATTCTTATCTTTTGGAGTCATCTAGAAGGTTCCCTCACTTATCAACTCCTATGAGCTCGAAAATGGATGAGGAATGAGTTAAGATGCATCCTATCCTCTCATCCCTTCCTCCATTGAACTAATTCTAAGTATGGAAGGTCATTCAATACTACCATTTATGACAAAACCTCCTTCATCTCCCTATAAATTGACCACTCATCTAAGTGATCAGGGGCTGGATTATGTTGAATTGTAAGGAGATAATGTTGCTGTGAGATTTGGCTTTGAAGCAAGTATTGTAATATTACAAATTTGTCATGCTTTTGATGTGATGTGGATGGGATCCAAGCTGGAGGGATGACTTTGAATCAGACACAGTGGTTGTAATTCCTTCTTCTATTTAATAAAGTGTTTGAACCTTTCTCCCATATGTTTGTATTGTTTTATAATGCTTATATGTGTGAAATGTATCTGATTCCATTCACTTATATTCAATAGATCTTTTGTTTTGATCGATTCTTTGTTTTCTGTTGTGTTTACAGGTACTTCTCAAGTATATTAAGTACGGGAAGGAGTGACAAGATACAAAGGAGACGAGAGGAAAGCGGAACTACAAGTAGGTCTTCTCATCTTCTCATATTATCTATTGCTTATAGGGAAAGACTAAAATACTTTAAACTGTTGTTCTTGATATGGCTACTTATCTATGGAATTAGTATTTATCCATAGATACCAAATTTTCCAAAACACTATTACACATGTATATATATCCATGCATAAAGGATAGTACACATCGATAAGTCTTGAATTTACATATGTATGGATAATCTCTATCTTATTTAGTGCTTGAGTAGCAGACCATCTAGAGTAGGACCCTCGGATTCAGGGCAAGTGATGAAATGTCTAGATGCTTGAAGACAGAGATAGTGATTACAAATATGAACTAACACTAGCATTACATGCCATTAGAATGCATCATAGTTATAAAGTGAATGACTATGCTCTACATATCTAATCCTTGATTGTAGATGTAGAAATATGTGTATGTGTGATTGGTGTGCTAATTGTTCTTGAAAACTTATATTATATAATGATCCCATAGGGAGTATAAGTAGTTCATCATATGTGCAAATCTAGAAGACAAACCTTGTTGGAAAAATACCATGTATTATAGTATTCTCCATAGTCCATGCAAGCTTATATCTATAAATATTATAATGCTCAGAATGTGAAGTAAACCTAGCCCTCTCATAAATATAGTAACAAGTTGAGTAAGTACCAATCAATGCAAGTTTATTGGTATCAACAGATTAAATAAATACTGGTGTAAGGGTTATATCTAGTATGTTGTATGAATATAATGTGTAGGTAACCTACAAGAAGGTTTTCAACCTATAGATGTAAGGTTGATATCGATTTAAGGCTATAGAATTTATAGTCTATGGTAACAAGGTTGAGGAATTATATTGAGAGGGTGATGCAAATACACACTCTTGGTCAATATTATAAAGATAAAACAGGGGGAGAATTTGTAAAATAGGATGAATACAATTTCCAAGCCCGAGGGTATTCTACAGGCCTAACGTTGAATTCAATACTAAATATATGTGTGGAAAACACACTCCCAAATCCTCCATATATGATGATTCCATGTTTACAGTATAGCCAACAAACTATGACAAGTTTAACCCTATAGATTAAACACAATTGAGAAGCCATTTTGTTATAGCTCCGATACCACTTGTTATAGATCTAACCCGGAAATATATGATAATACAAACAAACCCATAAAAAATAAGAGAGAAATAGATAGAAATGCTTCTTTATTATCAAAACCCTTAAGGTAGGGCAACACCATACATTCACTCCTTAAGAAAGGAGAACACTCCACAAGCCATATGCCTATTCATACAATAATCATTGACCATTCTTTCATATGGAGTCTCTAGCCTCTATATAGGCCTCATACATACAATACCATGGGTCATTACCATGGTTCCCTCATACCATCAACTAATACCATGGGCCCATTACATTATTATTAACTACTTGTGGTCCCTTACATGATATGGGTTAACCACCTTATTTATTACTATGGCCCATCCCATTATTACATTATTACCTTGGGTACCTTCCTTGGTACCCCATATTATCCCCCCTAGGTATATAACACTCCACCCCCCTTAGCATGTTTCGTCCCGAAACATGGGAAAAACACAAATAATAAGATCTACTCAAAAGAGTGGTCCACTGGTACCATGCACGTGCATCTAGCCATCCAAGAGAAAGGTGAACCCTCGATCTCGCTGGTGCCTCGCTCGCTTGAGATGGAAGTTGACCATGGCAGCTCTTCTGTGTTGATGTGTAGTAGGTGGATCTTTGCTCCTCGCTATCCATCATACAGGGGTTGTTGTCCTTATGGCTAATTGGTTGCCATCTTGTTGGTTGTTTTCTTGCGGGGTGATGTGGGTGATGATATGTTGAAGTTTTAACCCACAGTGTCTTTTTCTTTGATTCACCCTGCTGTGGTGCCTGTTGTGGTGTCTTCTTTTCCAATATGATTTCAACCACTGAACCCTCCTCTGATGTATCAGCACCTGTAACCTTTTCTGCTTCAGCGTCTGTTTGTGTTTGATTGTCTATCATCACTGGCTCATCATCTAATATGTCAGACCCTAGAACATCTTCTCCTTCAGCCTCCTTGGAATCTACCTGTTTATTAATGGAAATATCCTGTAATGTAATTTTCTTCTTTTTATACCAGAGCTTCAGGAATTTCTTCTATACATTAATATTGATAGTACCCAATGATTCCATCCAAGGGTATCCCAAAACAACATCTATGTTATCCATATCTGAAGCATAAAAATCACAATGCAACACATACTTATCCATAAAAAGCTTCAAATCTTTATAAACTTGAACATCCTCATTATCAACCTGTATGTTTTCAATGTGTTTTGTTGGAACTTGCAATTTTTTTGCCAAATTAACATTGATAAAATTATGCTTACAATTAGGATTTATAGACACAACGATCTTCTCCTTTTGAATGAATCCATGAACCTGCAATAAGAAGATACCAGTAAAAAATAACCCCACATGTTTCTCATCATCTTGTTTTCTAGCATGAGACCATCTGTCTAAAAGGAATTTTTCAAATGCTTCATCAGGCAGGTTGTAACACTTCGTTTTGTTAAGTAATCCCCACCATGTGGCCGCCTCATCTCTAAAATCCTCCACTACCCACCATTTTCAATTGTTTCTCCATAACCACTTCTATTTTTTTATGTATTCTTCAATAGTAGGACCACTATTTTTTCCTGTAAAATAAAGAACCTTGCTAGAAGCCATGAAGAGAGTTTTGAAAAAAATTCACTTACTTGGCGAAAATTTGAAATTGTCACAGTTTAGTCAATATTGCTCAGAATCCCTATTATGACCTATTTTTGGAAATGGAACAACCATTCTGCATCTGCCCATGTGATAGACATTTTGATCCAGGCAATGAAATTTCAAATCTGCGCTGCAACTCTCCCGCCGTCACCAAATTTTTTGCAAAAAAGAGCTGATTTTAAATCAGCGATATCTCCCTCATCCGGACTCCGATTCAACTGATTTTTTTTTTGAAATCGAGTGTTTTTTCACACAGAATCCAGATCTACAATTAGATTTTGCAGATCTTGCACCAAGATGTCCAAATCTGTGCCGCAAATTCGCTGCCCCGAAAAATTGTCTACAACCCCACTGATTTTTAAATCAACAATATCTCGTTCATCCGGACTCCGATTCAACTGATTTTTTTTTTTTAAATCGGGTATTTTTTCACATAGAAACCATATCTACAATTATATTTTTCATATCTTGCACCAAGATGTCTAGATCTGCGCCACAAACTCGCTGCCCTGAAAATTGTCTGCAACCCCACTTATTTTTAAATCAGCGATATCTCCTTCATCCGGACTCCGATTCAACCGATTTTTTTTTTTGGAATCGGCTATTTTATTACAAAGAATACAGATCTGCAATTATATTTTGCAAATATTGCACCAAAACATACAGATCGGATCTGCAAACTCGCCGCCCCGAAGTCCTACAAAAAATGAAAAAAAAAATTCTCCACTTTTTTGCCCAAGAAAGTGCTCTGATACCACTTGTTATAGATCTAACCCAAAGATATTATGATAATAGAAATATCCCAAAAATAACAAGATAGAAACAGATAGAAATGCTTCTTTATTATCAAAACCATTAAGGTAGGGCAACACCATACATTCACTCCTTAAGGAAGGAGAACACTCCACAAGCCATATGCATGTTCATACAATAATCCTTGACCATTCCTTGATATGGAGTCTCTAGCCTCTATATAGGCCTCATACATACAATACCATGGGTCATTACCATGGTTCCCTCATACCATCAACTAATACCATGGGTCCATTACATTATTATTAACTACTTGTGGTCCCTTACATGATATGGGTTAACCACCTTATTTATTACTATGGCCCATCCCATTATTACATTATTACCTTGGGTACCTCCCTTGGTACCCCATATTATCCCCCCTAGGTATATAACGCATTTCAAATGCATTGTGAAAACAAGGTTGCACTCATGTGGGCAGTTAGCCCCGATTGCATGTCGAACCATGTGACCTGGAGGGAGAGCCCAGGGGCTAAGAAACAAAGTTTAGCCATAGGATTAAGCATTGTGGCCCTTTGTGGATGATTGAGTGGTAGAGCCCTCGAAAGAAGGGGCTTAACCCTCACAGTGTATAACATTGAGGGGGATAGGTCATATAGTAATGTGGATCAATGTTAGAGTGCATCAGTGCTAACGTAAATAAATGGTGGATTATAATTGCAATTAGATGGTGGGGTTCCAATAGCAGACCCCCACCTTCTCTTCGTACCAAAGCAAAGTTGGGCCCCCGCATACCATAGATTTGGTAGGCGAGACTCAAACCATTGGATCAATCCTGTGGAATTGGTCATCGAACTATCAACGTAAACCCCTCTTCCTGATGTCAATAAGGAGGAGGGAGGGTTCGCGATCCAATCAAAATTACTGAAACAATTCCACTTGTCACCATCATTGGATCAGAGATGAGGCCTACAAGTACCAATAGTGATGTTCAACATGTATTGGTGTATAGTTTACATACATATGACAAAGGGTTGATTATGCAAATCCTTACACCACATAACCTTGTGAATGTTGGTTCATTCATATAAGTGAGGGAATATGGCGTATGTCCAAAGGTATAAGGTGGATTAGGGAAAAACATGATCATGATGTGTCTAGCATGCCACGTGACAATCTAGGGTGCCATAGCAACGATGTGGTGCTAAGGTAGCATGTCACGTGATGATCTAGAGTGTCATAGCAATAATGTGGTGCTAAGGTAGCATGCCACGAGGACACCATGTAAGGACCACATGGATGCCATGTGGCATGATAATATGAAGTTGTCAAGTTTATTAATGATACCTTGGGGATCATAGCTTTGACCCAGAGTATGAATAGGATGAAATTTTATATCATTAGAATCATCTAATAGAA
This sequence comes from Pinus tabuliformis, assembly GCA_031772625.1. NCBI lineage: Eukaryota > Viridiplantae > Streptophyta > Pinopsida > Pinales > Pinaceae > Pinus > Pinus tabuliformis. The sequence goes on along the minus strand of CM062815.1, from coordinate 198,794,794 downwards.
AAGTAAAAAAAAATATACCCCATTCTCATAAGTGCACAATGAGAGTTCGTTCAACCTAGTAACCATCATCTTTGGGTTAGGATGGTAAAGGGGTGTGTTACACCATGTTATATACATGTCCTACTTAGCTTAAAATCATATGGACTCTCCTACTCTTATTCCATCAACCATCATATTATGAGCTTTTGATGGTAGACTCTATCCCACTTTTGGGACCCTAACTAGAATCCCCATTGAGTTAGTTGTTGAGACTATCCTAATTTATATCAATGTTATGTCTATTCCAATACACTACAATATCCTTCTTGGACATTATCGCATCTATGCTATGAAAGTTATCGTGTCTTCATTCTTTTAGGCCGTGAAATTCTGTCATGAAGGACACATTATCACCGTTAATCAACTCTTATATTATGATTCCCCCTCCATGGTTTCACCTATACTCATAATGCATTTTGTTTTCACCATTGTGTGTTTACACATATGGTGCTTAGCATTGAATTGTTATGATAAATTTTCACATTTAACATGAATTGATATACTAGGCAGAACTTAGAATGAATTGCCTATTACATATGTATATATATCCATGCATAAAGGATAGAACACATCGATAAGTCCTGAATTTGCATATGTATGGACAATATCTATCTTCTTTAATGCTTGAGTAGCAGACCATCTAGAGTAGGACCCTCGGATTCAGGGCAAGTGATGAAATGTCGAGATGCTTGAAGACAGAGATAGTGATTACAAATATGAACTAACACTAGCAGTACATGCCATTGGAATGCATCATAGTTATTAAGTGAATGACTATGCTCTACATATCTAATCCTTGGTTGTAGATGTAGAAATATGTGTATGTGTGATTGGTTTGCTAATTGTTCTTGAACACTTATATTATACATTGATCCCATAGGGAGTATAAGTAGCTCATCATATGCACAAACCTGGAAGACAAACCTTGTTGGAAAAATACCATGTATTATAGTATTCTCCATAGTCCATGCAAGCTTATATCTATAAATATTATAATGCTCAGAATGTGAAAGTACACCTAGCCCTCTCATAAATATAGTAACAAGTTGAGTAAGTACAAATAAATGCAAGTTTGTTGGTATCAACAGAAAATAAATACCCGTGTAAGGGTTATATATAGTATGTTGTATGAATATAATGTGTAGGTAACCTACAAGAAGGTTTACAACCTATAGATGTAAGATTGATATCGATTTAAGGCTATAGAATTTATAGTCTGTGGTAATAATGTTGAGGAATTATATTGGGAGGGTGATGCAAATACACACTTTTGGTCAATATTATAAAGATAAAACAGGGGGAGAATTTGTAAAATAGGATGAATACAATTTCCAAGCTCGAGGGTATTCTACAGGCCTCACGTTGAATTCAGTACTAAATATAGGCATGGAAAACACACTCCCAAATCCTCCATATATGATGATTCCATGTTTACAATGCGGCCAACAAACTATGACAAGTTTAACCCTATAGATTAAACACAATTGAGAAGCCATTTCAAATGCATTGTGAAAACAAGGTTGCACTCACGTGGGCGGTTAGTCCTGGTTGCATGTCGAACCATGTGACCTGGAGGGAGAGGCCAGGGGCTAAGCACCAAATTTTAGTCATAGGATTAAGCATTGTGGCCCTATTATGGACGATTGAGCGGTAGAGCCCTCGACAGAAGGGGCTTAACCCTCACAGTGTATAACATTGAGGGGGTTAGGTCATATTGGCTCAATGTCAGAGTGCATCAGTGCTAACGTAAATAAATGGTGGATTATAATTGCAATCAGATGGTGGGGTTCCAATAGCGGACCCCCACCTTCTCTTTGTACCAAATCAAAGTTGGGCCCCCGCATACCATAAATTTGGCAGGCGAGACTCAAAGCATTGGATCAATCCTGTGGAATTGGTCGTGGAACTATGAACGCAAACCCCTCTTGGTGATGTCAGTAAGGAGGAGGGAGGGTTCACGATCCAATCAATATTATTGAAACAATTCCACTTGTCACCATCATTCGATCAGAGATGAGGCCTACAAGTACCAATAATGATGTTCAACACGTATTGGTGTATAGCTTACATATATATGACAAAGAGGGTTGATTATGCAAATCCTTACACCACACAGCCTTGTGAATGTTGGTGCATTCATATAAGTGAGGGAATATGGTGTATGTCCAAAGGTATAAGGTGGATTAGGGGAAAACACGATCATGATGTGTCTAGAGTGCCATAGCAATGATGTGGTGCTAAGGTAGCATGCCACGTGATGATCTAGAGTGTCATAGCAATAATGTGGTGCTAAGGTAGCATGCCACAAGGACACCATGTAAGGACCACGTGGATGCCATGTGGCATGACAAGATGAAGTTGTCAAGTTTATTAACGATACCTTGGGGATCATAACTTTAACCTCAGAGTATGAATAGGATGAAATTTTATATGATTAGAATCATCTAAAAGAAAAGTAAAAAAAAATATACCCCATTCTCATAAGTGCAAAATGAGAGTTAGTTCAACCTAGTAACCACCATCTTTGGGTTAGGATGGTAAGGGGGTGTGTTACACCCTGTTATATACATGTCCTACTTAGCTTAAAAGAATATGGACTCTCCTACTCTTATTCCATCAACCATCATGTTATGAGCTTTTGATGGTAGACTCTATCCCACTTTTGGGACCCTAACTAGAACCCCCATTGAGTTAGGTGTTGAGACTATCCTAATTTATGTCAATGTTATGTCTAGTCCAATACACTGCAATATCCTTCTTGGACATTATCACATCTATGCTATGAAAATTATGGTGTCTTCATTTTTTTAGGCCATGAAATTTTGTCATGAAGGACACATTATCACGGTTAATCAACTCTTATATTATGATTCCCCCTCCATGGTTTCACATAGTAGAATTTTACTTCATGTTGCTCACTTTGTGCTTATGCATTGTGTGTTCACCTCTACTCATAATGTAGAATCCATTCCCACCAAGTTTTAGCTAGTGGCTCTAGCACCACCTCCTTTCCACTTATATTTAGTGCCTATGAAAATCCATTCATGCTTGGGGGAGTTTATAAATAGTTTACCCCCCCCTCCCATTTTTGCAAGGAACTGTGTCTTTTCACCTAGATTCTCCCATAATGTGGAAAAATTCTTCGAGGCCAAGAAATCTTTTGTTGGCCTTAGTGATAACATCCATTTAGGTTTTCTTATTGACTTTACGTATGGGCCAAACAACTCCATTAAAGGATTGTCTTATTACAACTCCATGGAAACTATTAATGCTCCCTCTCATCCAAGAACACAAATTGCAGTTGGCCCCATCCTAAACCTAAAGGCCATTAATCTTTCCACATCATGAGATGTAGTCAAATGGTTTATAGTCCCAACTCCTCCCATAGGTGTCACACAATATTAGTAATTTGATACTCTTTTATAAATCCTATTGCATGGATTTGTTGTAGCCGCTACAAAACCCACCCAAAATTTTGGCCTATTACCAAATTTTTGGGTCCACCCTCTGCTTGTCCAAGTTCCAAAGGGTTATTCTTATGAGTTTGAATCAGTAAAAGCTTGCATTGACATGGTTGTTCCCAGACCCTATTGATGCTTGTTCTTTGGTGACACATATAACATTAAATCCTTATCTTCTATCATGGATATTGATCTTATTAATGCATTAGGGTTTGGGGGTTTTGTTTCTCTATTGATGCATTCTAATTCTCATGCAATTGTAGTGGGGCAAAGGGACCTTTCCTTGACAACCATGACTTCACTCTATTTGCATTTGAATTTTCAAAATTCCACTTTGCACATGCACCTTTGAAACCCTAGTTTGTCATAATGAAATTCCCATTCATGTTTTAAAATAATCCATATGCCTCTACAGATGCATCCTCATCAACATTACCTTGCACTTGGATCATGATAAGAATCTATCTGCATGACAACTCCACCTTGATCATTAAGTTAATTCACATGTTTGAGGGCTAAATCGGCTTGTGGAAATGTTTGTTTATGAGTGCAATATTGAGCCTTCAAAACTTCACTATTGCGTATCATATCTCTTATGAGAAGGCATTTGAACGTCTGAGCCATTTTTTATTTTCAAATTCATTTGAGAATATTTCTTGAGTTGTTGCAGAATTTATCTAAGGTTAAATTTCTTTGGTTCTTACACATCACACATTGAAATATGCCCATTTAAGTTGTTATATTCACCTTTACATAGCTCATGTAGGCCCTAGAAGAACTGCATCGTGGCTTAGACGCTTGTTTTCAAATAAGAGAGACAATAAACCCTAATGCCTTATGTTTTTATTAATTACAAAAACATTGGGATTGCATTGTAGATTCTTATTCTCTTCTTGCATGGTGTTTCAGGTCTTTTCTCTTGATCACCATATGTTGGGCCTTTTAAAACGGAAAACTAAAAGAAGAAATAAGAATTTTCTTCAAAATAGTATATATATTCCTTGGCATCAAAATAATTACGAAGGAAGCGTTGGAAATATATGTCAAGGATTATAATGCATAAGTCATGTGAAGATAACTCATTGAGCATGCATGGAACAAAATATATTGTAAAGCCCTTATAATGGAATACAACCAATGGTATCACACTACAAAATTCGATAACTACTGCGATTAAAATCCACTCACCAATAGCGCACATGTGGAAATCATAAGGTAGCACATTAGTTGTATATTTATTGTTAGGTTGGGGAGCGCATAAGCACATGTGACATTAGGAGAATACCATGAGTACCACCTGGAAAGGGAATGGATCGCTCATTTGGAGTGTAGGATGAGTGTAACACAATGAAGGACATGTTAAAGGAGCAACGTCGAATTAGAATGGTTTTCAACGTCACAGACATACATATAGTGCAATCCTACGTAATAAAACAATTGCATGGACAACATAAAATCTTGCTCTTGAAAGAATGTTGAAGGATACACACACCATAAACGATGTGATGGTGAAATTAACACAATATCTATCATTACATAGGGCGTCCACTTGTGCAAAATTGCATCAAACCAAGTAGGCATTACACGCAACACACAAGTAGATGCGTGAAAGACCATTGTATATAATGTTGGAATAGTGTACACATACAATTGAAGCGGTGGGGACAAGTACGCTGCCAAATGTGTGTTAGCATTAGACCTAAGTAGATTCAATGCAAGCTACTCATTGAATACATCATATAGTTAACTAGAGGGCAGTATAGGTGAAAACGTTTTGGGAGTGTGATAATATCATAAAGTGAGCTATTTGAATGCTCGGTAATGGTCATGCAAACACCAAAAAGGAAGAATACATCCTACAATTTAGGATCTCTCCATGAAAAATATGATTGAAGAGTCAAATTGATGTGAATGTGACATGTCGTATTGACAAAATTGTGACCATGGTCGCCTATGGGTCGTAAGTTGCCTAAACTTCCTACAACACTCTTTCATGGTAGATGTTAGCTATGATGCATTTAAATGGTGTGACCCAACAACCTTGTTATCTTGTGACCTATCTTGCCCTACAAAGTGCGACTGGGCTATCCTATTGATCCCTTAAGTCACAAAGTCGCAAAATCGCACCAGGACAGGTTAACTATATATGTGATCTAGTCTATTATGTGATTATGTGACCTAGCTTTTGTAACCTTTCACAAGTCGCACTCTCCACTTGCGACTTTTCATCAAGTCACATTGTGCTTCTGCGATATTTCACAAGTCATGATTTCCTGTGTGATCTTCCACAAGTCACATTCCTAAATGTGATTGACATGATGAATATAAAAGATGTTGGAACTATGTTTGTTTTCGGATGCCATCGAAAAGGTTACGCCAGTTATAGATGTGTTGGAAATTGTATTAAATAAAGGAGAAATTGAGGCGACCTATATAAGTCGATAACAAAAAAGCAACCTGAAAATACGCTCTAAGAAATATTCCACTTCTTCTATCCGCAGTAACGCTCCTTCTCAACATTGGATGTGCATTTCAATTGAGCTCAACGATATGTTTGAAAAGGAAAAGGTCAAAAGAGACTCCTGCATTGTGAAGGCTAAGAATTGGGATGAATTTATGCTTACCCTCAATAGCAAAATGATGATGTATGCCCCTTGGTGCGATGAAGTGTATGTTGAGGAGGATGTGAAAGTGAAAATGAATGGATAAATGGGGCTAGCTAAGACCTTTTGTATACATTTTGATCAACCGAAACTGCTTAAAGGTATTGTTTGCTTTGCATATCGGGAACCAACCAATAATTCAACACTTTGGGGAAGAACTTAAAAATGTGACCTGCTTCAGAAGTGTCACCTATATGAATGTAAATACAAATAATAATGATGTTGCGATAAAGGAGAGAATCTTTAAAGGTTGCAATAAAGATCATGTTGGAATTATGCTATGAAGTGTGACCTATATGCTTAATAAAGCTGTTATACTATTGTTCAATCTAATATTGACATTGTTCATGAAAAGAAAGAAACTTGTAAGTTGAAAACATGAAAGGTACTCCAAGGAAATCCGAGAGAGAGCAAAAGTTCAACCAGATGATGTTTATGGTAGTTTAACAAAGAAAGATAAAAGGGGAAAACACATATACAATTTCAACCTTAGAATCCAATTCAGAGAATGCAGTTTGGCTTTTGTTAATGTTGGAAGTACACCATAATGAGAAGTTTTTGGTATTATTATTACCTTATCTTCATGCACACTGAAGACGATGTAGTGTTTAGTGATTCGGAAGGTTTGTTTGGTAACATAAATAATCCTGCACAGAGAGTTATGGAAGATTTTGTGGGTATCTTTCATTTTGGCATGAAAATTGAGGAGTGGGGATCTACAAGTATTTATTTGTGCTTATCAAAACTACATGAATCATCGCATACATTTCTGGATGGATCCTTCTTAGAGTTGGGGGATCTAGTAAACCCAGATATAGCAAAACTCTAGAGCAGACTCTGACTCCAACCTATGAATACAGTGCACTCCATGAGGGTTACAATATGGAATGACACCTGTACTTCAGCTGACCAGGAGAAAAATTGGGATCTTTGTATTAAACACAATAACAATGGACAAATGTCATATTTACACCTGATTAATGTTGTTGGCAGTTCACAAGCTCTCTAAATTATCACTATTAGCTTGGTGATTATGCCAATTATTAACCTAGTTGCTACACAACTAGTGTTGGCCTTTCTTTAGGAGGGCCTAGAAATGTATTCAAGACATCTAATATACTAAAGGCCCTATAGGTGACAATTGAAAAAACAATGATATGCAATAGTGATGTCCACTTTTGATCCTCCATGTTTTACTTGGCGGCATCATGGAAACTTTATGGAAAAGCACCCATTCTTGCCTCCTATGATTTTTAAAAAAGGCTTCAAAGAGGAAGTATGATGTCTTTTTCTAAAAGGATGTAGGGTGGTTATAATCTGAAAATAAATTAGATTCAAATGAAGATGGACAAAGCTGACTTGAGGAACGCCTAAACTAGAATACTAATTTTTGAACACAGAGGAAAATGAGTAGTATTTAGAATTTGCTCTTACTGTTATATGTTGTCATGTTGGCTATGAACTCTTCTCAAAACATGATCGAAGAAGCTCAAAAGAATCCCGCATAGGCCACACCCATTAACTATATTGTGGTGCATAAAGGGACTATATAAGGGTCCAAATTAGTATTTTTCTTTCAATCAATTAGCTATGTTTTTAATATTACTCTTTGTCTACTAATATGTATAACCATTGTAATTTGATTGCAAGTAGAAGAGAAGGAAAGAGAATGGTATCCTATGTGGAGGGAGCTAGGGTTTCTCACAGAGGCTATGCAACTAGGGTTTCGATGAGCTAGAGAGATGAAACTATATAGGCTTCTAAAACCAATTAGCAATATCAAAGGCACAACATATTGATTAGGTGATCACTTTCATGCACATGAGGCATAGTAGAAAGCACATAATCATTTAATATAGCACGACCCTGTCTTGTGACTTTGCAAAAAAATTGGCGACAAGTATTCTAGGGTTTCCAAAATCCTCTTTAATCTTCTCATAATTCCTATTTTTCTCATAGTGTGAATACTTCATATCATAATGTCAACAATGATGTAAAGTTCAACTGGCCATGTAATAGTCATCAAACATGAAGGAATAGTGAGGAAGTTCATGAGTCAAGAGGGTAGATGAAAGGTCAAAGTAGGTGAACAGTCACCTCACCTATATAAATATACCCTCAAGCCTCATTTGAGTGGACTTTAGCATGAGATCTAGGACTAGCATTAGATAGTTGATATGTGCTTGAAGAGCTAGAGGCACTCAACTCTTGGCAACTAGTAGGGTGAGTTGTGGTGAGGCTAGGGTTTTGCATTAAATAACGGTATGAACAGCCCATGTTCCATTGTTTTGCTTTGATTGATTGCAGGAAATGTACTTGTATTTAGAGCAACATTAATAAGAAGTTATTTGCAGCATTAATAAGAAGTTATTTTCTTTTAGTATGGATTCTCTTGCATCTTTATGATCCTTGTACTGGATTTTTGTATTTCAATCATGTTTGTATGTGTGATTTCATGTGGTCATATGTTAATGAACTCATTCTTAGCTTATGGCTTTCATGTCCTCTTTGAATATGTGCTCACTTATTATGTGTCATGCTAGTAACTTATTGTGAATTGATTTGCAATTAACCTCTATCATGTTCCTATTCATGTATATCTAAGATGGTTAAAGATCACTGGTCCTCATGGTATACTTCTTCTTCTTCTTCTTCTTCTTGCTTTCCTGTATCTTGTTTTACAATTTGTCAATCTTGGGTTGACCTTATTTCCATTATCTGGGCATTTCATTCTTGTCCTCGCTCTAACATCTCCTCATTTGACAGCCAGGAGCAAAACCAACATGATGGTAGTCGGGCCTACATATCGGATGGGGCTCCTATCCCAAACAATGCGAGGTCTAATTAGGACTTCACACTAGGGAGACCCCCTAGATATTGGCAGTACATTCAAGCCCACCAATATATTTTGGCACTAGAAGGAGGGACAGATGACAAGTTGAGCCCATGGAGCCTTCATATTAACATCATATCTTGAAATGGCTCCTTCCCAAATCTAAATTATGGGTTGCTTTACTAAAAGTCTTAATCTTTTGGTGCCCACGAAAATAGTTTATCACTTGTCGTAGTTTAAGTTTAAAGGCGAGGGTCGAAAAATTGTATTGGGACACGTGTCAAGTTATCTATTTATGCCATTCTAATGGAATACATTGTAAAGATGTTATTTCCAGATTGTTCACCCTCACACTTGAATGTTGTGTTAAGCAATGGTGCCACATGTTACCACCCGCTTCTACCCATTCATTCGAGCAACTCATAAAGGAGATTCGACAAGCTTTTGACAAGTACGATTATTAAGATCTATTTAAAAGGATAAATTAACTTAGAAAGAAACCGAAAGAATCAATAGAGGGTTTTTTTGATAGGTTTGTTCATCTTTGTTATGAATTTCCTAAAAGAGACATGGACTGGATGTATTTGAGTAAGAAATTTTGACAATTGGATTGTCTTTCTTTGCAATAATTTGAATCTGAAATGAACCTTGATTATGGTGGTAGTTTTGGTACTCCTCAAGTTACAAATCTTATCCCTAATTCTATCTTAACAATTTATGTGAGTTGGGAAAAGTCTCAAGTCTCTACGGAGGAAATTACTTCCCATAAAATTCCACATCCTCCTTAAGTTTCATTTCCTAATGACATTTTTGTCATTACTAATATAGGTTATCAACAACGTTTGTAGGGTAAGGAACCAAGTTGTCTTGCTTTTGAAGCTCCCATACATTCTGGTGAAACAGGATAGCCTAAGACTCAAGTTGATAAAACACCTCTCCCTGTTTATGAGACCCAACTTGAGCTCATGAGACATCCGCTGGAGTCTATTCCTAAATATCTTCATGAAATGATACCTAATACACCTATTTGCAATGACCTAGTTCCTCTCTTAGATAATATTTAAACTCTAGTCAACTCCACGGAACATAGCATGCATGTTGATTCAGTGCTTGCTCAAGATGACACTAACCTGGTAGATTTGATTTTTGGATCTAATTTAATTGGATGCGAGACCTCTTCACCCGAGCCTTTTCATTCGTTGTACCCTGGTTAGTCTGATGGGTCTACTACTCCAACGATTTCTCTAACCCCTTTAGATATTCATCATGTAAGTTTAGATTTTGGTCAGGTACATAGTGGTGTTGTCTCACATTCATAAGATGAAAATATTGAATCCCTTGTTTATGACATTTTCAATATGAAATCCTCAATAGGTGAAGAAGAATATTCTACATGTCCAAAGGTTCAAGGAAGTCCTCGGGTTGATTTGTCTGCATCTTTAATCATTCTAGAGTCCCATGTATCAGATGCCCAATCTGATCAAATTACTGGCTTTAGTGATCGTCTTGTTATTGACAACATATTCATTGATACCCCTGATATTCATCATTCATGTCCATATGTCTATCTTACGAAGCTACCAAAATTTGATGATCAACCTTCTAAAGGTTCAAGGGCTCTTTAGGAAGTTGAGGCACTTCAACTTCTACTGACGCTCATGTCAGGTTCTCACGATCTTGACGATATCCCTAAACTAGGTCAAATTAGGGTTTCCTCACATGATTCCCCTCTCAGCACCATCTTGCCAAATCAAAGTTCATTTTTGAAAGACTTTGAGATGCATCACTCCTTATAATTTGATTTGTTTTTTAAGAGAGTACACTAGCCATTGTTTCAAATACTTCTTATTCTTGCCTAGATGATGCAGATTATGATTAGGCATAAGTTGGTGTTTTCATACATTCTACTATGTGAGAGGGAAGAAATCACATGACTCATCACTTTTTTGAGACTAATCTGGTTGATTCATATTCATCTTGGAAATCAAAATAATATGATATTTTGAGCTTCCAATATGTCAGTATTCAAACATCTGATCAAACCAACGATATACCAACAATGATTTTGATGACATAGTTGATGATGATCGTGTGCATTCTTCTATTGATCTTACGAAACCAATGATATTCAATTATATACCATTTGAAGGTTTAGAGGTTTGTCAAGACCATGAGGCACTTTAGCTTCCACTAATGGTTATGTCAGGGCCTCGTGTCCTTAACAAAATCCATGAACAGTGTCAAATTAGGTTTTCCGATGAATGCTTATTCTTGAGAAATTTTCGAGTCATTTTGAATTTCATGATTGGGTTGATGAGTAGCTTGAACACCCTTATCTAGTGAATTCCTCTATGAGCAAGCCACGTCTCGTCTCTCTTATGCTTGGTTTAGGGTTAAACACAAATGATTGCATATCATGGATGGGTCATTTCGATTTTTGAGTTTTTCATTTTGTTTACCAGGATGGAGTTACAAGTTGGCTTGAATAGTCTCTTTTAGAATGCTTTCCTACCAGCAGGCGTGACCCTCTTTCTTTTTGTGCATGTTTTCCAGGTAAGCACTTTTGTTTTGGCATAATACTTCAAACTGGTTTTAATCATTGATATCTTTGTTGTTGCAGGTTAAGAATTGTTGCGATGGTTACATTGGAAGTTTGATTTCATATGACCCGACGTCCTTTGGTTAAATTAGGGCTTTAGGTTTAGGCTAATTAGGGTTTAGGATTTTCTTATTAGTTTTATAATTATGGTTTTAGCTTTAGTTTTATTAGGATTTGTTTTTAAGCCTTTAATTTTACACTGTTTAGGGTTTAGATATTCTTTGTTGTGTTTTCTCTATCACAGGTTATTTTGTTGTATGATGTCTTTTTTGCATTTATCACCCATTCATCTTCCTACATTTCTCTTCACCTCATTGCATAGCTATTTTACTATGGTTAGTTAATTTTTCATTGCACCGCATTGTTTTCATGTATCACATGAAGTTTTGACCGCTACATTACATCATGCATTTGCTTTTCTTCTCGCATTACATTTTGCTTGTTATGTTTCATGGTACTACATGATTCCTCATAAGATGTGTTATATGCATGCTCCCTACTAACCATGTACATCATAAAGAGTTCCCCTCATGCTGAAACATTAGGATGACTTCTTCGTCCTCCTTGCACTTGTTGAAACACTAAAAGAGCTTCTTTGGTCACTTTACCTTAATACTGAAACCCTAATTCCTTAGTTCGAGTGGCTGTGGTGGCTACTCCAAGAGGCATCCTCATAAAACCAATTATCAAAACTACTTTCCAAACATATTGCCTATGATTCTAACTCGTTAACAAGGAAAATACGAACATGTGCTCATAGGGAACCCTAATTATTTCATATGGCCTACATTTGTAACCTGAAACCTGTATTTGGAATGGTCCTGAATGTTTTATGATATATTTTAACTGCCCACATGTCAGTCAAAGACAATATGTAGAAGCATAGCATGAGGGTAAGCCTAAATCATAAATTCTTTTAGTTTATGTCAAACAAGAAACAACCTCTCTTTCCCATAAAATAAGTCAGAATCCCTCATCAAAGGAACTTAGATCAAGTGGAATGGTTCATGATTTGTATTCTAAGTAGCATGGGTCATGTTGGCCCTTGTGGCATTTATGAAAAATTGGTTCTACCAGATGGAATAGTGGCAATAGTTTTTACAAAGTTATCAATTATTCCTAGTTGAATGTACTCATTATTGTTTACAAAAAAAAAATTGGGATCCCTATCTACCCTAGCGTAATAAAATCCTAATAAATGATGCCAATGTGCATGTAAAAGAAAATTATTTAAATAAAGGGTACAAGATTGAGAAAGGCTTCTTGCGAAGAGAGGTGATGCAAACAACCTAGCCGATCTATTGAATAGGCCTTATGGCAGTGAAGCAATGCTTTTGATTTCTTAAGTAACTCCATCAGAGTACTGAACTGGCCTACTTATAGTGGAGCAACACTAGAAACTCAGTTTAAAATACAATAAGGATTTTTCCATGTTCTCTGCATCATCGTTGAAGGCTTATGTGTGTGAGCTCTTGTTATAATATGTAAAGAATAACATAACCTAGTTGGGGGTAAGGGGAAGGGCATATTTATAGAAGGTCGGGTAACTCAAGGAGTACCCACAAAGTTCGTTCAATACTTCCTTGCATCATTTACAATATGTTGTAGGGATGTAGGCTGAGATGTTGGATTCTACCAACGATTTGCCAATTGTTGTAGTTACTACAACACCCACCCAAATTTTTGGCCTATTACCATATTTTTGGGTCCCCCTCTGCTTTTCCAAGTTCGTAAGGGTATGCTTATGACTTTGAATAAGTAAAATATTGCATTGACATGGTTGTTCTCAGACTCTATTGGTTCTTGTGCTTTGGTGATGCATATGGCATTTACTCCTAATGTTATATCTCAGATATTGGTCTTATTAATGCATTAGGGTTTGCGGGTTTTGTTTCTCTAATGATGCATTCTAAGTCTCATGTGACTATATTGGGGCAAAGGGACCCTTCCTTGACAACCATGACTTCATTCTATTTGCATTAGAATTTACAAAACACCAATTTTCACATTCACCTTTCAAACCCTAGTTTGTCATAATGAAAGTCCCATTCGTGTTTTAACTTAATCCATATGCCTTTATAGGTGCATCCTCAACAACATTAAATCACACTTGCATCATGATAAGAATTTATTTGCATGACAACTCCATCTTAATCATTAAGTTAATTCACATGTTCGGGGTCTAAACGGGCTTGTGGAAATGTTTGTTTATGAGAGCAAGATTGAGCCATTAAAAGTTCACTATTGCATGGCATATCACTCTTCTGAGAAGGCATTTGAAAATCTGAGCCGTGTTTCATTTTCAAAGTCATTTGAGAATATTTCTTGAGTTGTTGCAAAATTTGTTTGAGGTTAACTTGCTTTGGTTCTTACACATCACACATTGAAAGATGGCCATCTAAGTTGTTATATTTATATTCACCTTTACATCACTCCTGTAGGCCCTGGAAGAACTGCATCCTAGCTTAGACATTTGTTTTCAAATAATAGAGGTTATAGACCCTAATGCCTTAAGTTGTCAAATATTTATTAATTACATAAACAGCGGGATTGCATTTTAGATTCTTATTCTCTTCTTGCATGGTGTTGCAGGTTTTTTCCATTGATCACCAAACGTTGGGATTTTTAAAAGGGAAAACTAAAAGAAGAAATAAGCATTTTCTTCAAAAATAATATATATATATATATATATATATATATATATATATTCCTTGGCATCAAAATAATTATGAAGGAAGAACTGGAAATCTATGTCAAGGATTTTAATGCATAATCTGTGTGAGGATGACTGAGCATGCATAGAACAATATATAATGTGAATCCATTGTAAATGAATACAACCAATGGTGTCACACTACCAAGTTTGATAACTATCGTGATTAAAATCCACTCACCAATAACGCAAATGTGGAAATCGTAAGGTAGCACACGCATTGTAGATTTATTGATATGTTGGGGAACACACAAGCACGTGTGGCATTAGGATAATACAATGAGTACCACTTGGGAAGGGAATGGATCGATCAGTTGGAGCAGAGGGTGAGTGTAACAAAATGAGGGACATGTTAAAGGAGCAACATCGAATTAGAATGGTTCTCAACGTGAAGGACATAAATATAATGCAAACCTATGTACTATAACAATTGCTTGGACAATGTAAAATCTTGCTCTTGAAAGAATGTTGAAGGATACACACAACATAAATGAGGTGATGGAGAAATTAACACAATAGTTATCATTGCATAGGGCATCTACTTGTGCAAAATCACACCATACCAAGTATGCATTACATGTAATGCACAAGTAGATGTGTGAAAGACCATTGTACATAATGTAGGAATAGTGCACACATACAATTAAAGTGATAGGGACAAGTATGAAGTTAGATATGCGTTAGCATTGGACCTAAGTAGATTCAACACAAGCTACTCATTGAGTACATCATACAATTAACCAGAGGTCAGTATAAGTGAACATGTTTTGGGAGTGCAATAATATCATAAAGTGAGTTATTCGAATGTTTATTAATGGTCATGAAAATTCCATAAAGGAAGAATGCATCCTACAGTTTAGGATCTCTCAATGAAGAATATGATTCAAGATTTAAAGTGATGTGAATGTGACCTGTCATATTGATAAAAATGCGACAATAGTTGGCTATGGGTTGCAAGTAGCAGAAACTTCCTACAATGTTCTATCATTGGAGATGTGAACTATGATGCATTTACAAAGTGTGACCCAGCGACACAACAACCTTGCTATCTTGTTATCTATCTTGCCCTACCAAATGTGACTGGGTTATCCTATTGATCCCTTAAGTCGCAAAGTCACAAAATCGCACCAGGAAAGGTTAAAGATCTATGCGATATAATCTATTATGAGACCTGGCTTATGTGACCTTTAACAAATCGCACTCTCCACTTACGACTTTTCCTCTAGTCACATTGTGCTTCTACAACCTTTCACAAGTCATGATTCCTTGTGCAATCTTATGATTCCTTGTGCGATCTTCCACAAGATGCATTTCCAAATGCAACTGGCATGATGAATATAAAGGATGTTGGAACTAAACCTGTTTTGGGATTCCATCGAAGAGGTTTCACTAGTTATAGATGTGTTGGCAATTGTATTAAATAAAGGAGCAATTGAGTCGATCTCTATAAGTTGATAGCAACAAAGCAACCTGAAAAGCATGCTCCAGGCAATATTCCAATTCTTCCATCCATAGTAATGCTCCTTCTCAACATTTTATGTGAATTTTGAATGAGCTCAAGGATATGTTTGAAAAGGAAAATGTTGAAAGGGACTCATGCATTGTGAAGGTTGAGAATCAGGATGAATTTAAGCATACCCTCAATAGCAAAATGATGATGCCTATCCCTTGGGGTGATGAAGTGTATGTTGAGGAAGATGTGAAAATGAAAACAAAAGGATAAATGGGCCCAGTAAGACTTTGTGTATACATTTTGATCAACTGAAACTACCGGAACCAACCAAGAAATGGGCACTTTGGGGAAGAACTTAAAAATGTGACCCGCATCAAAAGTGTGACATATATGAATGTAAATACACATAATAGTGATGTTGTAATAGAGCACGGAATCGTTAAAGGTTGCAGTAAAGATCATCCTGGAATTATGATATGAAGTGTGACCTATATTGTTATGAAACCAGCTCACAAAAAGATAGAAAAGAGAGATCCACGACTTAGAATTCAGCCTCTTCGAGGGGGCAACCTCCTTTACATTACATAAATGAACAATTCTTGGATGATACAAATGACAAAACCTCCTTTCTATATATAGGAGTCTAAGGAGTCACCATGTAATCCAGCCGACCTAACAATAATAATATAAAGCCACAAAAATAACAATAGAGGGATTCTATGGGGCACAGAAATAACAATATGGGGGTAATAGGGGCACAACAATATAAATAAGGGGTATAACTACAATAGTAATGGGGTAATCACTAGTATTATAGGGACCCAACATGCCCCTCTCCTTCAAAAAAGTGTTGTCCTCAACGCTTGAGTAGTTCTGGATACTTCTGCATAAAATTCTCATCCTCCCATGTGGAATCTTCAGCGGATAAGTTCTTCCACTTGATAAGATACTCTGAAATTGATCGATTTCGTAGCTGTCGAGTTCTTGTTTCTGTGACTGCTTCGGGTTCCAATATAATTTTTCCTTCCTCATCAAGTTCTGGCAATATTGTTTGAATTGGAAGCTTGTCACCTATAACCTTCTTTAAACATGAAACATGGAAGACTGGGTGCAATCGAGAAGCTGCAGGAAGCTCCAATTTGTATGCCATAGTACCAACTTTTGCAACACCTTGTATGGACCATAATACTTTGGTGACAATTTATTATCCTTCTTAGCTTGCTTTAGGGACATTTGCTTATATGGTTGTAGCCGTAGGAATACCCAATCACCTACTTCAAAACTTCTTTCACTGCGATGTTGATCTGCCTGTTGTTTCATTCTATTTTGTGCCAACACGAGGTTATCCTTTAAGAGTTGGAGGACTTGTTGTTGATGTTCGATGTGATGTTCCACTGCCTGAACCTTAGAATTTTCTCTTAAATATGATGTGATGGATGGTGGTTGATACCCATAAAGTGCCATAAATGGGGTCATTTTTGTTGCTGTATGGAAGGAAGTGTTATACCACCATTCAGCCAGAGGCAACCATTTGACCCATTGTGTTTGTTTATCAGATACAAAGCAACGAAGATATCCTTCCAAACATTTGTTTACTATCTCAGTTTGCCCATCAGATTGAGGATGATAAGATGAGCTATGAGCTAACTGAGTACCAAGACAAGAAAATAATTCTGTCCAAAAATTTCCAGTGAAAATGGGATCTCTGTCACTTACAATAATCTTTGGGTTTCCATGTAGCTTTTGAACTGTTTCCATAAATGCAGTAGAAACTGTACTGGCTTTAAATGGATGTGATAATGCACAAAAGTGTGCATACTTGGTAAGTCTGTCAACTACCACCATGATGACACTCTTTCCCTCAGACTTGGGTAAACCTGTGATAAAATCCATTGAAACCTCCTCCCAACGTTGGCTGGAATGGATAAAGGTTGTAATAGACCCGGTGTCTTAATTGTTTCAACTTTATTTTGCTGGCAAACCAAACATTCTGCCACAAACTTTTGAATATCTGATTTAAGGCCATCCCAAAAAAATTCCTTCTTAACCCTATGGTAAGTTTTTAAAAATCCTGAGTGCCCTCCTAAGGGAGAAGTGTGCAATTCCATAAGAATCTTTTGTTTTAGCTGGGAATTCTTACAGAGGTATAAGCGATCTTTGTACCATAACGAATCATTTTTCCAGCTAAATGTATCAGAAGTACTAGAATTTTGTTGTATCTTTCGAATAAGTGCCCATACTTCTTCGTCATTCTTCCATTCCTCCCTTGCTTCGTTTATCCAATCTGGTTGGATAATAGAAATGGCACACAACAATGCTTCCACATCCTCATCCTTTCTTGAGAGTGCATCTGCCACCACATTTTGCTTCCCTTTTTTGTAGATGATTTCAAAGTCATAACCCAACATCTTTGTGACCCACTTTTGTTGCTCTTCAGAGGATAATCTTTGTTCTAAAAAGTATTTAAGGCTATCATGATCCGTTTTTACCTTGAAGTGTCTTCCCATTAGGTAGGGTCGCCATTTCTTAAGTGCATGGAGTATTGCCAACATTTCCTTCTCATAAATAGCTTTGCTTAAAAACTTTCCCTTGATTGGACGACTTTCAAAAGCAATGGGTCTTTCATCTTGCATTAGAACAGCACCAATTCCATTTCCTGAAGCATCACATTCCACAATAAAGGTTTTTGTGAAGTCCGGTGTAGCTAAGACCGGTGCTTGGCACATTGCCTCTTTAAGATTTTCAAAGGCCTTTGTTGCTTCCAGAGTCCATGAAAATGAATCTTTCTTCAATAATGTTGTTAGAGGTGCTGCTATTCTCCCATAATTCTTAACAAACTTGCGATAATACCCTGTCAACCCAAGAAATCCTCGCAGATGCTTTATGGATGTGGGGATTTTCCATTCCTTAATGGCTTTAATTTTGCTAGGGTCTACCTTAACTCCTTCATGAGATACAATATGACCCAAATATTCCACCTCCTGGACTCCAAAGAAACATTTGGATCTTTTTGCATATAATTGTTTCTCCTCCAATAGTTGTAGCACCCTGTCAACATGTTCAACATGATCCTTCCAAGACTTGCTGTAGATTAGTATATCATCAAAAAATACTAACACAAATTTTCTAAGGAATGGTTTGAAAATTGAATTCATCAAACCTTGAAATGTTGAAGGTGCATTGGTAAGGCCAAAAGGCATGACCAAAAATTCATAATGACCCTCATGAGTTCTAAATGCCGTTTTTGGAATGTCTTCAACCTTCATTCTGATTTGATGATATCCCGAATGAAGATCCAACTTGGTGAAGTAAATTGATCCATGCAATTCATCTAGTAATTCATCAATAACAGGAATGGGGAACTTATCTTTAATAGTGAGCTTGTTGAGCTCCCTATAATCTGGACACATGCGCCATGATCCATCCTTCTTGTGCACCAATACTACTGGAGCTGAGAAAGAACTTTGACTCGGTTGAATTATACCAGCCTCTAGCATTTCTGCAACCATACGCTCAATTTCACTTTTTTGGACATAGGGATATCTGTACGGCCTGATGTTTGGAGGAACACTTCCTGGAATCAGATGAATAGCATGATCATGATCACGCATAGGTGGGAGACCCTTGGGAGTCTCAAATACCTTGGAATGATTGTCCAAGACTTTTTGGAGATCTGGAGAAATAGATGATTCCAATGTGGAAACATCTAGCGAGCATAATTGTGCAATTACACCTCTTTGCTCCTTTCTTAGAAGCTTTGTCATACCATGAGAGCTGATTATCTTTCCTGGTTTCCCTGCAATACCCCTTAATTCAACTTCCTTTCCTTCCGAAGAAAATTTGATGAAAAGTTCTTGAAAATTAAAAGATATTGTACCCAAGGATTGTAGCCATTGGACTCCGAGTACAACATCCGCACCTCCCATTGGAATGGAAAGCATTGGGCTAGTCAATACATATTCTCCCATGGATAGCTTGATATTATGGCACTTTCCAGAGCAATTTATTGTTCCTCCATTTGCAATCATCACTTGACACTCTGGTGCTGGATATAGGAAGCAATTCAATTCTTTTGCTACCCTACAATGAATAAAATTGTGGGTGCTTCCTGAATCAATCAACACTATTACCTTTTTTTTCTTGATTTGTCCTTCTATCTTGATGGTTTGAGGAGTGGTAATTCCCGCCAATGCATTACAAGATATGGTCGGATTTATTTGTTCTTCATCTAGGCTTTGTTCCTGGAATCTATCCTCTTCTTTTGACCTTTCTTGCTCCTTTTCTTCTTCCTCTTCACAATCTATGTAGAATAATTTCTTCTCACCACACTTATGACCTTTTGTGTATTTGCTATCACAATTGTAACAAAGCCCTTTTGCTCTTTTTTCTTCCAATTGTTGTGGTGTCAACCTTGTAGGTTGTGGAAGACTATGGGCAACAACACTTCCGTCTTTATAGTTGTGAACGGTATGCTTCCTAGTTGCCATAATTTTGCTTTCCATTTTTCTTGCTAATCTGAATGCCTTCTCTAATGAATTAGGTTCCCAAAGGCGCACATCATGTTGGATATTATCCTTTAAAGACCCTATGAACACATCAATCCTATGCTCCTCTGGAATATCTTTTACCCTTATGTTCAATTTTTGGAACTCCTCAATGTGCTCCATTATTGAACCCTTTTGTTTGAGACTTATCAATTGGCTAAAAAAAGTGTTGCTTTTTGTATCCTCATAATGTGCTATCAATTCTTCCGTAAAAATTGCCCAAGTGATAAATTGTTTACGAGAACAAAGCCATTGATACCATACAAACTGATTTGGTTCCAAATATAAAGTTGCCGTACGTACCTTTTGTGGGTTTTGCACATTATTGAGATCGAAGAATTGCTCCATCTGTAATATCCATGTGGCGGGATCCTTTCCATCAAACTTCCTCATATCGATTTTTGGAACATGGTGAGTCTTCGATCCAACATTAGAGTCTATGGAATCATGATTAACATTTCTTTTGTTCTCATCATGAGTTTCCTTTACTACCTTTTCACCATTAGTGACCCTTTCTTGTAGCAACTTCTTCAATTCATCCATCTTATCATCCATGCCATCAATTTTAGCGTCCATGCCATTCACCTTAGCTTCCATGCCATCCATCTTAGCTTCCATGCCATCCATCTTAGCTTCCATTTTATCTTAGATTCCACACCATTTACCTTAGATTCCACGCCATTTATCTTAGATTCCACGCCACTTATCTTAGCTTCTGTTAGCTTTTGTGAGCGTGACATTTGTTGCACTTGTTCTTGTAATTTTGATATATCATGTAGCATTTCTTCCTCTTCTTCATGAGTCATGCTAGAGCTTTCAGGTTCCTTACTAGGTGTTTACATTTTTTTTCCTCGGGGCATCAGTTACCGATAATAATGCTTTACTATGCCCTTTGAATTCCGTTAAACCAAGCTTACACAAAAATTTAAAAAAAAACTACACACATTTTTTCACTTTATAGAAGCCTGATATTGAATCTGATGTATCTCTGTAATTTCGGATCATCCAGTTCTGAAATTGCTATCTGTAGTAGCCTTCTGCGTCCTCTTTCCCATGCCACAAGTCTGAGCCAAATTGGATTCTCCAAGGAAGAGTTATGTGAAATCTCCCACAGTGACTTGCTTTTAGACTGGTTCAGTAGAGCGAACTTGTACGACGTGCCACGAGTCACTGTTTCAACCTTTGAATCTGAAACTCACCCACAAGAAACTAAAGTCCATCCTCTTTCTGTACCTTTTTACGAAATTTCAATCCGATCCTCAGAGAGAGAGTTATGACGATTTTCCCCAGGTCACCTGTTTTGAATGTAATTCAGGAGTCTGCAAAAAGGCCAAATTCCTCAGATCATATCTCCGAAAATATCGCACTAAAAGCTCTGAAATTCGGACCCAAAGTTCAGCGCCAATTCTTCTCAAATGGGTTTTTTTTGCGACTTCTGAAACGTTACAGAAAAAAAGTTATAGCGAAAATGCCACGATGACCTATTTGGAGCAGCGAAACCCTAGAATCCAAAGCTCTGATACCAAATGTTATGAAACCAGCTCACAAAAAGATAGAAAAGAGAGATCCACGACTTAGAATTCAGCCTCTTCGAGGGGGAAACCTCCTTTACATTACATAAATGAACAATTCTTGGATGATACAAATGACAAAACCTCCTTTCTATATATAGGAGTCTAAGGAGTCACCATGTAATCCAGCCGACCTAACAATAATAATATAAAGCCACAAAAATAACAATAGAGGGATTCTATGGGGCACAGAAATAACAATATGGGGGTAATAGGGGCACAACAATATAAATAAGGGGTATAACTACAATAGTAATGGGGTAATCACTAGTATTATAGGGACCCAACATATATGATTAATAAAGATTTCACGTTGTTATTGAATCTGATAATGACATTGTTCATGACATGAAAGAAACTTGCAAGTTGAAAACATGAAAGTATTCCAAGGAAATCCGAGAGAGAGCAAAATTTGAACCAAATGATGTTTATGGCAATTTAACAAATAAAGATAAAAGGGGAAAACACATATATGGCTTCAACCTTAGAATCCAATTCAAAGAATGCAGTTTGGCTACTGTTAATATCGGCAACACACCATAATGAGAAGTTTTGGGAATTATTATTACCTATCTCCGTGCAAATTGAATATGGTGTAGTGTTTAGTGATTTGGAAGGTTTGTTTGGTAACATTAATAATCTTACGTAGAGAAATATGGAAGATTTTGTGGGTATCTTTCATTTTTGCATGAAAATTAAGGAGTAGGGATCTACAAGTATTGATCCATGCTTATCAAATCTACATGAATCATCACCTACATTTCTTGATGGATCCTTCTTAGAGCCTAGGGATATAGAAAACCCATATTCAACTAAACTCTAGAACAAACTCAGAATCCACCCCATGAATACAATGCACTCCATGAGGCTTACAACAAGGAATGACACCCATATTTCAACCCACTACGAGAAAATTTTGGATCTCTATATTGAACGCAAAAATGGACAAATGTCATATTTACACCTGATTAATGTTGTTGGTGGTTCACAGACTCTCTAAATTATCACTATTGGGTTGGTGATTATGACATTTATTAACTTGGTTGTTGCACAACCAATGTTGGCCTTTCGTTCGAAGGAACTAGCAAGGTATTCAAGACATCTAATATATTGAAGCCCATGTAGATGACAATTGAAAATCCAACGATGTGTAATGTGATGTCCACTTTTGATCCTCCATGTTTTACTCAACGATATCATGGAAACTTTAAGGAAAAACACTCATTCTTTCCTCCTGTTATTTACAAAAAAAAAACTCCAAAGAATAATTATGGTGTCTTTTGCTAAAATAATGTAGGGTGGCTATAATCTAAAAATACATGAGTCAAATGGAGATGGATAAGACAAACTTGAGGAATGCCTAAACTAGAAGATTAATGTTTGAACAAGGAGGCATATGAGTAGTCTTTGGAATCAGCTCTTACTGTTATATGTTGTGATGTTGGCTATGAACTCTTCTGAAAACATGATCGAAAAAGCTCAAAAGGATCTTGCATAGACCACACCCATTGACTATTTTATGGCGCATAAAGGGACAGTACAACGGTCCAAATTAGTATTTTTATTTCAATCATTTGGTTATGTTTTTAATATTATTCTTTTTCTACAAATATGTATAATCATTGTAATTTGCTTGAAGGTAGAAGATAAGGAACGAGAATGGTAACCTATGTGGAGGAAGTTAGGTTTTCTCACAAAGGCTATGCAACTAGGGTTTCGACAAGCTAGAAAGTCAAATCCATATATGGTTCTAGAACCAATTAGCAATACCAAAGGCACAACATCTTGATTAGGTGATCGCTTTCATGCATATGAGGCACAAAAGCAAGCACATAGTCATTCAATACGATGGAACCTTGTCTTGTGACTTTGTAACGACATTGGTGACAAGTATTATAGGGTTTCCAAAATCCTTTCTAATCTTATCATAATTCCTCTTCTCTCATAGTGTGAATACTTTTAATCATAATGTCAACATTGATGTAAAGGTCAATTGGGCATGTAATAGTCATTAGGCATGAAGGAGTAGTGAGGAAGTTTAAGAGTCAAGAGGGTAGATGAAAGGTCATGGTAGGTGAACAATTACCTCACCTCTATAAATATACCCTCAAGCCTCATTTGAGTGGACTTTAGCACGAGAGCTAGGACTAGCATTAGATAGTTGATTTGTGCTTGAAGAGCTAGAGGCACTCAACTCTTGGCAATTAGTAGGGTGAGTTGTGGTGAGGCTAGGATTTTGCATTAGATAATGGTATGAGCAGCCTATGTTCTATTGTTGGGATTTCATGGATTGTAGAACATGTACTTGTATTTATGACAACATTAATAAGAAGTTATTTTCTTTCAATATGGATTTCCATGCATCTTTATGATCCTTGTACTCGATTTCTTGTATTTCCATCATACAATGTGGGCATATGTTAATGAAATCATTCTTAGCTTATGGCTTTCATGTCCACTTTGAATATGTGCTTACTTATTCCACGCTATGTCGGTAACTTATTGTGATCTGATTTGCAACTATCCTCTGGCATGTTCTTATTCATGTAAGTCTGAGATGTTTTTAGCTCATTGATCCTTCTCATAGCATACTTCTTGTTGTTGTTGCTTTCCTATATCTCATTCTGCATTTTTTCAATCTTAGGTTGACCTTATTTCCATTGTCCAGGAATTTCATTCTTGTCCTCATTCTAACATCTCATCATTTGATAGCCAGGTACAAAACCAACATGATGACAGTTGGGCCTACATACCGGATGGGGCTCCTATCCCAAACATTGTGAGGTTTGATTGAGACTTCACACCAGGGATACCTCCTAGTTGTTGGTAATACATTCCATCCCATCAACAAGATTATTATCCTTCAACTACCTCTTTGTATACCTTTGGATTCTTATCTTTAGTCTCTACTATGAATTGTTTTATTTATTTACATCCAAGAATGTGGGGGCAATTATACTCCCCAACTTGGTCCCATGCGGTTGAATTTGTGACATAACCTAGATCTACATTGTGTTGTTTGTGGGATTCACCATTACACCCTCTCATGTCACGTATTTCCTAATGTCACTTGATTATGAACCCCATTGTCTAGTCTAGTTTACCCATTTAGATAGATTTAGTGTGGGCTTCCATTGAATCATGTTAAAGGACCCTTTTATGTTATTTGTGTTTTTTATGTTTTTTCTTTAAGAATTATTTATGGCCTAGGCTTTATTTGAATGTGTATGACACTATTAATGGTGTCATCTCTCACGCATCATGGGTGGTACCCCATTAGGTATATTTAGGTACAAGCTTTCCCTCTACTACCCTTTCATTTTATCTTTTACCACCCTTTGAATTTTCTAGATATTCCACACTATCTTGACTAGTGGCTTACCTTGTCCATATTTTCATTTACACTTACTCGATGATCATACTTCACCTACATTGGTTGTTGTGGATTAGCATTGACTTGCATATTGGCACCCATGCCATTCTCTTCCCTTTAGGGTTGTGAGTCCATGTCGTTCATATCTCGAAGTTTAGCTTCAAACTCATTCTCACCATGCTTACTAGCTACATTCACTAAGCTCTTGAGAGGTTTACTTACATTGTCATTCTTTGCTAAATTTGATTACATGTCAATATCCCTCCACCTCTCCATACAACAAAGACCATTTGTGATATTATTCTACCATTCATATATCCTCATGAAGATTACCATTAGTGCCCGTTAGGGCCTAAATCTACCTCAGGCTGAAAAGGTAGGATCCAGGGCCAACATCAAACCACGCTCAGCCTGGTAGCTAGCCCTACTAGGTTAGGAGAGGGCTCTCTCCGGGTCAATCTCGGCAAATTATGATCAATGAGGGGTTGAGATGACTAATAAAAATACTGATCTTAGGCTAGGTATATGTGCAAGAGAGTTTGATTGAATAAAATGATGTTTTTGTTGGCTCAAATGGAAAGGTAAATTTTGGGTGCGGGGATTGAGGCTCAGTCTTGCAGAGATCTCAATGGGGCAAGGTAGGCAATTGTTTTTGGCACTTAAAATTGAATGAGATGGAAGGATTAGACAGGTGAGGAGCTGAAGAGGGCAAGAAAACTCATGGATCCTCTCCAAACAGCTGAAAACATCAAGAAACTAAAGCAAACCTCAAGTAGAGCACTGCAATTTCAATGGATTCTACTTACACTCTTGTTTGTTTAGTTAAGAAGAAACAAGATAGAGAATGGCATACATAACACATAAGAAAATTCACAATTACAAAAGAAAGCACTGTACCAAGACAAATTGCCACATGGATCCCAAAGAGTGCTGCAAACCCTGGTCTCAATTCCTTAGCCAAAATGCTGATATGAGTGTACAATGAAGCTCAAGGCTTTCTCAAGAGTCCAACCATGCTAATGACTGCAAAAACTACATAATATAGACAAACCATAGCTCATCCTAGCCTCTAGGGGACGAGCTCACATGTGTAGGAGCTATTTCAACAAATTCTAAACTGAGAACTAGAAATCAGGGAACAGAACAACATGCCTCTAGAAACAAGGGAACTGATTCATTCAATTTCAAACAACCTTTAAACTGATGAATCTACCTCCATAAGTGAAAATTTGACATATTTACATCATGATCCATCAATTTACATTAAATTACATCACAAATTTTCCATTAAGAAAGTGAAAAAGTCAAACTGGCCAAAGCTGGGCGAAAAACAGAGTAATACTTGGTCAAACTGGCAAAATTTCCTCTATGCGCCGCGCCTGATTCTCTATGCGTAGCGCCTGTTTAGACCCACTTTTGAAGGCCTTTCCAGTGTCCAAATTTGCTCCAGGTGTGCTTGTTGGAAATTTCTTCCTGTCTACTTTCCAACCCAAGTGGAATTTTTCAATTTGGCCTCCATTTTCCCCTCCAAAAGTCAGTTCTCCCAACACTGCTTCCTGTGTGTCAAAATAGGGGCAGTGAGGTCATTTTTTGAGTGTTTTTGACCTTTTTGAGGGCTCAAAACCTGTCCAAATTTCTTGGCCATTGGTATAAAAACATATTTTTCCATGCCAAATCCAAAAATGCTAAGTTTTTGTGATTTAGAGGCTCCTAGCAAAAGCGAGCGCCACGTGGCGCAGCGCATAGAGTAGAAAACCCTGTGTTAAAAATTTCTATGCGTAGCGCCTTTTTGCAGACCAGTTTTGAGGGCCTTCCCTATGTCCAAATTGGTCACGAGATAGCTAGTTGGAAAGGTTATTGAGTATCATTTCCAACCCAACTAGAATTTTTGAATTTGGAGTTCATTTTCCCTGTCAAAAATCAAATCTCCCAAGACTGGTCAAAATGTGAAAAATGAGGCTGCCTTAAGGCAGAGTACTGTTGCATTCAACTTTTGAAGGTCTTCCTCAACTCCAAATTGAGCTCATGATGGCTCATTGGAAATATATTTGTGTCTAGCTATCATTTGTCTCATCAAGCAAGTCATTTGGACAACCAAGCTAGGAGAAAACTTGATTTTCCAAGGTCACTTCAGAGGTGCATCAATTCTCCTGAGGCAACTGTATTTTTGACATTTCTCTAAAACCATGACACATGTATAAAAATTGAAGGAGGTTTTTCTTCCTTGTACTATTTTGGACAAAAACCTCTCTCACTTTTCCCGAATTCATCTTTTCTTGCTCAGAAACATCATTGGAGTAAAACCTATCTCGATGTGTGGAACAAGGGATTTGTCGAAATGAAGCGAAATGAAGGGGATTAGGGGCTTCTAAATTCTTGAGAAAATTTTTGGAATTAGGGAGGGATGTTAGGAAGCAGGGGAAAGTGGAATTTAAAATATTGAGTGAGGGGAAGGGGTCAAAAAGGGCTAAACACAAGCCCAACCTAGAAAATTGTCAAGTTGTAGCAAGAAACTAGGGTTTGTGGAAAAATGAGGAATTTGGGGGATCTCCGTGATGGGAAGTGTTTAATAATGTACATTAAGGACAGGGGAAGGTGTATGAACACCAGGATACAAGTTTTGCTGATGATTTTACCATCCAAGAGAAATTAGCTTCAAAACCTTAGGAGAGAGAAATGAACCTTACCTAGGCACAACTGAAGCATGAACAAGGTGTAAAATGACCCATTGGAACCTGACATGATGATGACAACCCTCTGAATGATGGTACACTCAGCTGAATGGTGATATGAAGCTCTTGGGACAACAATTAGGGTTTGGGGATTTATAGTTAGGATTTGGGAAAATGGGAATTGGGGATAGGGATGACTAAATATGGAAGTTTGGGAACGAGTGAATAAGGTGAGAAAATAAATGGAGGAGTGAAAAGTGAGGGAGTGGTAGAATGAACTTGGTAGTCAAAATAACCAATAAAAACCCTATGCAATAGTTTCTTGAGAAATGGCAAGGAAGTAGGGTTTAATTTTTCTTTTACATAACCACCATAAATTGTATGAAAAACTCCTTCACTAG
The DNA here is from genome assembly GCA_031772625.1 of Pinus tabuliformis. Lineage (NCBI taxonomy): Eukaryota > Viridiplantae > Streptophyta > Pinopsida > Pinales > Pinaceae > Pinus > Pinus tabuliformis. The sequence goes on along the minus strand of CM062815.1, from coordinate 198,766,472 downwards.
TAAGGAAGAGAGCTTAACTTACTTGCAAACTAGAAGACTTGAGTGATTTTGGCAATTTGAGGGAATTTTTAAGCAAATCGGGCTTGGCAGCTCTATGCGCCGCGCCTCAAACCCAACGCGTTGTGCCTTGTGTATGCGCCGCGCCTCAAACCCAATGCGTTGCGCCTTGTATATGCGTCGCGCCTGTGTAAATTTGAACTGGAGATCGCGGCTGTATGCGCCGCGACAGTTGCCCAATGCGCCGCGCCTCCAAAACTGGAACTCTTTGTTGCGATTTTGCTTCCTTTCTCCAACATGACCTTCACTTTGCAAAATATTTCTTCTTTGAGTGCCAATGAGCTTTTGAATTGTAAAGATGATTTATATACAAGAGCTTTTGATTTTTCCTTCATAAAACCCACTTTTACAATGTTTGCAATGTGACTTACTTTTCAAACTCTGTTTTTGGGTAGTTTGCTTTATTTTTGCCTGTGATGAACTGAATGCTTTGATTTTTTGTTTGCCTTGCAGGGGATGGAGCAGTTGAAGCTTGGCAAGGTGACCAGGGTTGCCACTGAAGTGATTTACATACAAGAGAACTGAAATTACATGAATTTATACAACAAAAACCTAGAATACTCTGTTTTTCCTCAAAACAGAGTTTTGAGGAAAAATACATTTCTAAGCAAGTGATTATGAATTTATTGGTACTGGAACCTCCTCATGTGCCTGCTGGTTGTTATTGGACATTTTGAAACCCTTTTTGATGAAATCCTAATGAAACCCTAGACCTAAATGACAATGAAACCCTAGAAAAGACTTTTGCAATTTTTAAGACAAAAAGTGACAGTACATGATATTAATGAGTAAACATGAGCCAGCAGGTAAATGACATGAGGGAAACTGTAGGAGAAGCCACTACCGTCAGATGATCCATGCTCCTAATGGAATGCAGCTGACTGAGCGAGACACCTAATATGCAATGCAACAAGAGAATTTGATCTCTAGCGGAGGGATGAAGATACCGACACTAACGGTGCCCAAAACCCAATTTCTTTAACTTACCATAATTCTCTCGTGATTGGATCATGTGGTCATCTTTGGGTAACTAATCTGCTTGCTTACACCACTATCCCAACTCATTTATTCTTTGGGAAACTATAAAAGTTTTCTTAGTGCATTTGCAATGTATATGATCTATTTTGGTAGTATCTCTAGGTGCCTTTTTCCAAAGCATCCTACAACAAGTCACCCTTGGAGTCTTAAAGTTTCACTTGTAATACAAGATCGATCTTGGTCATAGATCTCATTGAGCTCCACTCATTTCAATTTTTCTTTCTTAGTCATCAATTGTATCCATCCTCGTAGTTGACCTCATTTTCCTATTTCCCACTGTTAACTATTATCCTTTGAGTTATCTATTTATTACACTGGCAAATTTTCCATTATTATTTAAACAAAGGAAGTATTAGGCCCATTGACTCTTTACTAATCCATTACTATCTTATCCCCAGTCGGTCCCATTTATTATCCTTCTATCACACCTCATGTTAGCCTATAAAGTTTTCCTTATACTTTGATTCTAGTAAACTTTCCTTGATTAACTTCAAATAATTAGTCTAGGGGATTAGTCTATAGACATTATGTACCTTGGTCCCATTTTCCTCATTGATGGGTCATATTGATATCAACAAGAAGAACCATCATTACTACCTAACTTAGTTGAATCTGACATGTTTAACTCTAGCTCAGCAACACATCATTAAAAATCATGTGATATGAATTAGTTCTAGTACCTTAGTTTTGTTGAACACCATGGACATGTATGACTCTTTTTAGCTAGCATTGAGTCTATCTGGGAATCCCTTGTTAGATTTCTCCCTATGTTGTTTGGGATGCTTTAGCGATATCATGTAGCTTCAATTATAATTCTCTATTGTAGGTTTTAACCCCGTACAAAAATTACCTGCATACGAATTCTAGAACACATAAAATAAACAATGCGAGAGAATAACACATAAAACACGTATACACAGATATTTTCCCCTGGATCCCAAAACTGGGACTACCAGCTTGATTTTTCATTATATTCCATTCAATGTTACAATACATATTTATACATGCCGAAGCATCCAATACCATGGACCAAAAACCATCGCGTCCAAAACAATGGACCGAAAACCATCACGTCCAAAACCATGGGTGAAAAACATGCACAAAACCGTAGGTAGGTCCGCCCAACCTAATATAGGGTCCAAAACCAAAATTTTTTGGGGCACTAGAGTGGGGTTACCAACACCCCTCAAACCCCCTGTGACTCCCCCTGCTATGCAATCGGCGTAACGAAGGGGCGGCTTTGCCCCCCTTCTAACCCCCTGGTTAACTATTTGGGCTAGTCGTGGAAAGAATATAACACAACTCAACATTCTCCCACTTGTTGTTTTCTTTCCATAGGGGGCCACAAGAGAGATTAGTCATTTATCTAGCCCTGCAACGCCCATTGTTTCTCTACACCAAGAGAACTTCTTAGAGCTCACAGATTTTGTCAATGCATCTGCAGTATTCTTCAAAGTGTTCACCTTTACCAGCAACACCTTTTTGATTCTATCATATCCCTCACAAAGTGATACTGAACATCAATTTGCTTTGTCTTTGAATGATATGCAGGGTTCTTTGCCAAGAATATTACACTTTGGCTATCACAGTCTATCCTTATAGCTCCCTATACTAACCCCATACTTGAACACAATCTCTGCAACCAAACTGCTTCCTTGCTTGCATGAGTGGCTGCCATGTATTCTGCCTCTGTAGTTGATAATGCCATTATAGATTGTTTCTTAATCATCCAACTGACTGCACCTCCAAATAGGTTAAACACATACCCACTTGTAGATCTTCTCTGATCTAGATCTCCAACCCCGTCTGCATCAACAAAGCCATGAATATCCAACACTATGTCCAATCCTCGTCTTCCTTGATAGCACAAACCATAATTACTAGTGCCACGCAAATACCTGAAAACCCGCTTCACTTTTGTCCAGTGTTCCTTCCCTGGTTTTGACATAAACCTGCTCAATACTCCTATTGCATGTGCAATGTCTAGTCTAGTACAGACCATCGAATACATCAGGCTACCGACTGCACTTGCATATGGAACACGGGACAAGTCCTCTTCCTCTTCTTGTGTCTTGGGACACTGTTCAGCAGATAACTTTACACCTACAGGAATAGGAACCTTCACCGGTTTACTGTCCTGCATATTAAACCTCTGCAATATTGTCTGGAAATACTTCCTCTGGTTTAACCAGAGCTTCCTCTTTGTCCGATCTCTTTTAATTTCCATGCCCAAAATATAGTTTGTAGCACCAAGATCTTTCATGTCGAATTTGGAGGACAAGTGGGAATCCTAGATAATTTCTTTGTCATTTCCAACCAGAAACATATCATCCACATACAAGACCAGATAAATAACATGGTCACCAATTAATTTAAAATACACACAGTGATCTGCTTTGCTTTTGGTGAAGCCAAGTCCCCGTATAAATGTGTCAAATTTATGATACCACATCCTTGGTGACTGTTTTAACCCATACAAAGACTTCTTTAACTTGCATACCAGTTCTTTCTTACCTTTCACCGTAAAGCCTTCAGGTTGCTTCATGTAGATCTCCTCTTCTAGATCCCCGTGAAGAAATGTTGTCTTCACATCCATCTATTCTACCTCAAAATCAAAAGCAGCAGCAACAGATAAAAGTAATCTAATAGAAGTTACCTTGGCAATAGGAGAAAAAATATCACCAAAATCAATTCCCCACACCTGGGAATAACCTTTTGCTACCAACCGAGCTTTGTATTTCTCCACCTTTCCTTTTGCATTTGTCTTCTTCTTGAACACCCATTTGCTGCCAACGGGTTTCCTTCCAGCAGGCAACTCCACCAGATCCCAAGCCTCATTTTTGTGCAAAGATGCCATTTAATCAACCATGGCCTATTTCCGGAGTTTCCATCCTCTGAATCTACTTCTTCCTTCATAGTTCTGGGATCATCATCAATAATAGATAAAGCAAAATTTGAATAGAAAGCAAATGGACTATACCTTTTTGGCTCCCTTCTTTCTCGAATTGATATTCTCACACCCGAAGTTTGTGGCTCTTCATCTTCTGATTCCTCCTCTGTTGTAGAGTCTGATTCTTCCTCCTTTAGCTCAAACTCTATCTTCTCAGGTTCCTATGGTTGGACTTCATGTTTAATGACATCTTTTACCTCTCTGAACACCACATCTCGATTGTACACAACCTTCCTTGTTACTAGGTTCCAAAGCTTATAACCCTTTAAACCATCCTTATACCCAATAAAGACGCACTTTTCAGATTTACTATCCAACTTGGTTTGTTTCTCCTTTGGAACATGTACATATGCATCCCATCCAAATATCTTCAGATGTGAAAGAGAGGGTTTCTTATTAGTCCATACCTCTTATGGAGTCTTATCCTCCAACGCTGATAAAGGTGATCTGTTGACCAGGTAACATGTTGTCTCCACCGCCTCCACCCATAATTCCTGTCCTAACCTGGCACCACTGAGCATGCTTCTTGCCCTTTCCATCGATGTCCTATTCATTCTTTTAGCAACTCCATTTTGCTCAGGTGAGTAGTCTTCTACCGTGCTATAACACACTTCTTATAGAATTCTTCAAATTCCTTACTGCAAAACTCTCCACCGTTGTCTATCCTCAGTACCTTTATCTTTTTCTCTGTCTGGTTTTCCACCAGAGAATTAAATTCTTTAAACTTGTCAAAGACTTCAGATTTCTTCTTAAGGAAATATATCCATGTATTCCTTGAGAAGTCATCTATAAAGAATACATAATACACAAACTTACCCAGTGCTGGAACCTTCACAGGTCCAAACACATCACTATGCACAAGCTCTAATATATGTTTCGCCCTCTTACCACCAGAAGGGAAACTCACCCGATTCTACTTCCCATATACACAATTTTCACAAAAAAGAGCTATTACTCATACCTTCCACCATACCTTTACCATGAAGTATTTGAAGGCCCTTCTCTCTAATATGTCCAAGCCTTTGATGCCACAGCATGGTCTTCTCTCCAGAGACCACTAGATTTTCTGCTCCACTTTCAGGAACCACTGAACTGTTGCACCCATTAACAACAATGCTACCTTGCAGCTTGTACAAAGTTTCAATTCGAACTCCCCGCATCAATACAAGTGCCCCCCGAACCATCTTGCAGGTATTCTTCTCGAACACTATTTTTACACCTGCATCATCCAGCGTGCTTACAAAAATCAAATTTCTAGCTAATGCAGGAATATGCAGAACACCCGGAAGTGTTCTAACCCTTCCACCTTGCGACTTCAAATTTACTTTTCCACGACCAATGATTCTAACCTTCCTATCATCCCCCAAGAAGACATCACCACTAGCATATTTCTCATACTCGCAAAACCACTCTCTATGGGGAGTGAAGTGAAAGGATGCACCTGAGTCAATCAACCATGCCTCATGATCTACATGTGTACTTGAAGAAGCTAAGTACACATCCCCACCTTCATCTAAGGTGGTTTTCGCCTCTGCAGAAGGAGCATCATCAGATCCCTTTCCTTTATCAGGAGCTTTAGATTTACAGTCCTTGTGTAGTGCTCTTCCTTTCCGCATTTCCAGCACACCACCTTTACGGGTTTTCCTGGAGATTTAGATCTCCCTCTAGATTTAGACCTCCCACTCAATGACTTATTTTTGTTTCTTTTCTAGGACCGTCCTTGTACAAACAAGGCATCACCATTCTGTCTCTCCATATTTTTCGGTCTCATTTCCTCTGTCAGCAAGGATGAGACTATTTCATCAAACTGCAAGGCAGTTGCATTGCTACCTATTGCAATAACCAGACTATCCCACGAATCTGGTAGAGAACACAACAAACTGATGCACTTATCTTCATCTGAAATTTTAATAGCAACAGATGATAACTGACTTACCACAGTATTAAATGCGTTCAGATGCTCTGTCACCGAGTCTCCATCTTTCATCCTTAGGTTATACAACTTTTTCCATAGGAACAGTTTATTCACCAAAGACTTAGATTGGTATAAATTCCCTAACTTGTACCACAAAGCCTTCATCGTTGCTTCCCCTGATACATTCAGCAATACTAAATCTGAGACACTCAACCGTATTGTGCTCTTTGCCTTCTGATCCAACTTCTTCCATTCTTCATCGGACACTCCCGTTGGTTTAGTACCTGTATCTACCGCGATCCACTGATCTTTATCCACCAACAGATCCTCCATCTTGAGTTTCCATAACTCAAAACTCTAACCATTAAATTTCTTGATCTCTATCTTTCCACTGCTTGCCATCTTCTTTCACCACCAGAATCGATCCTGCAGATCTCCCACTAAACAGGGTTACCATAGGCCCCAGCGAAACTCCTCAGCAACAAAGGCGTCCCCTTGAATCCAAAACAGCTTTGATACCAAATGTAGGTTTTAACCCCGTACAAAAATTACCTGCATACGAATTCTAGAACGTATAAAATAAACAATGCGAGAGAATAACATATAAAACACATATACACAGAGATTTTCCCCTGGATCCCAAAACCAGGACTAGCAGCTTGATTTTTCATTATATTCTTTTCAATGTTACAATACATATTTATACATGCCGAAGCATCCAATACCATGGACCGAAAACCATCGCGTCCAAAACCATGGATCGAAAACCATCGTGTCCAAAACCATGTGCAAAAAATGTGCACAAAACCATAGGTAGGTCCGCCCAACCTAAAATAGGGTCCAAAACCAAAATTTTCTGGGGCGTTGCGCCGGACCCCACAGAGTGGGGTTACCTGCACCCCTCAAACCCCCTGTGACTCCCCCTGCTATGCAATCGGTGCAACGAAGGGGGGGCTCTACCCCCCTTCTAACCCCCCGGTTAACTACTTGGGCTAGTCATGGAAAGAATATAACACAACCCAACATCTATATCTATTTGGATCTATTCATAAGTTACTTTAAGCCACCTATGACAAGCTTCTCCATAAGCTCTTTCCATATCTTAAGGCCCTTCATTATTCAATACGGATTTGGTTGTTATGATTTAGCACCATTTCAAGTGATATTGTTCCTCCACGTGTACTCATATCAAATTGGATATTAATTGCATTTATGTACTTGGATTCAGTTATTTTTATAACATCATTTGACACCATCATGTCCAAAATGTTTAGACGACTATTATAACCATCATCTACTATGATTAATCAATTTAAAGCATCCATAAAGAGCACATTTTTCAATCCATGTGCTCTTTTCCCTCACAAAAGGAGTGTATAAAAACCTATTCACAAAATGTATATACACCTTAAAAAGTGGACTAAAAATAATAAATGCTTGAAAATCATGCCCTCTGAGTAGGGTTTATAGAACTCATGCACCTATACCTTCGTAAAACATGTTACTAACTATCTCAACTAACTCATGAGGGTGTAAAAGTAGGGTTAATATTGAAGGGGAGGCAAACTAACATAATTGGAAGAGCTACCATACAAGTATTCTCATGCTAGAGCAATTAGGAGGCATTTGTTTCTCAACTTTTTATGACTTTGTGCCCATAAAAAACACTTGTTTTCTGAGCATGCCTTCTTGTCTTGGTTTTGAGACCTAAGACTCCTTAGTTTTCCTCAATATCTCACTTGGAGAAGAGTTGTAGTCCAAAAGTAGTCTTAAGTGGCCCCATATAAGAGCAACTTGATGGTAGTTATGAAATGCATTGACAATAAGAAATAAGGTATAACTATGTATTGTTGTTTTCATTGATAAAAAGAAGATATATCTTATTTTCCTCCCCAAATAAAATGACCTTCTTTAGTATCCGACTTCAATCTATGTTTGGTTGTAGAACTGAATTTCATGATTAGTTAATTAGAATTACTTATCTCCATGTTATGCAACCAACTCACAAATAGATATATCAACAATTTAAAAATTATCCTCTTCGAGGGGGAAACCTCCTTTACATTGTATAAATTAACAATTCTTGGACGATTCAAATGAAAAAACATCCTTTCTATATATAGGAGTCTAAGGGGTCACCAGATAATCAGAGCCTACATAACAATAATAATGTAAGGGCGCAACAATAACATTAGTGGGCTTCTATGGGGCACAATATTAACAATATGGGGACTATATGGGTACAAAAGTAACAACAAGAGGATACACTAGTATTATAGGGACCTAACATGCCCCTCTCCGTCGAAAAAGTGTTGTCCTCAATGCTTGAGTAGTTCTGGATGCTTCTGTATAAAATTCTCATCCTCCCATGTGGAATCTTCAGTGGGTAAGTTCTTTCACATACTTTGAAATTGATTGATTTCATAGTTTCTGAGTTCTTGTTTCTGTGACTGCTTCAGGTTCCAATATGAATTTTCCTTCCTCGTCAAGTTCTGGCAATATTGTTTGAACTAGGAGCTTGTCACCTATAACCTTCTTTATGCATGAAACATGGAAAACTAGGTGCACTCGAGAAGATGCAGGAAGATCCAATTTGTATGCCATAGTACCAATATTTTGTAACACCTTGTAAGGACCATAATATTTTGGTGATAATTTAGTATCCTTCTTAGCTTGCTTCGGGGATGTTTGTTTGTATGGTTGTAGTTGTAAAAATACCCAGTCGCCTACATCAAAACTTCATTCATTGCGATGTTGATCTGCTTGTTGTTTCGCGCCAAAGTGAGGTTATCCTTTAAGAGTTGGAGAACTTTTTGTTGATGCTCGATGTGATCTTCCACTACTTGAACCGTATAATTTCTCTTAAAGATAATGTGATGGACGATGGATGATATCCATAAAGTGCCATAAATGGGGTCATTTTTGTTGCAATAAGGAAGGAATTGTTATACCACCATTCAACCAGAGGTAACCACTTGACCCGTTGTGTTTGCTTATCATATAAAAAGCAACGAAGATATGCTTCCAAACATTTGTTCACTATCTCAGTTTTCCCATCAGATTGAGGATGATAAGATGAGCTACGAGCTAATTGAGTACCCAGGCAAGAAAATAATTCCATCCAAAATTTTCTAGTGAAATTGGGATCTCTCTCGCTTACAATAATCTTTAGGTTTCCATGTAGCTTTTGAATTATTTCCATAAATTCAGTAGCAACTGTACTGGCTTTAAATGGATGAGATAATGCATAAAAGTATGCATACTTGGTAAGTATATCAACTATCACCATGATGACACTATTTCCTTCAGACTTGGGTAAACTTGTGATAAAAATCCATTGAAACCTCCTCTCAACATTGACTTGGAATGGATAAAGGTTGCAATAGACCTGAGGTCTTAATTGTCTCAACTTTATTTTGTTGGAAAACCAAGCATTCCGCCACAAACTTTTCAATATTAGATTTAAGCCCAAAAAAAATCCTTCTTGACCCCGTGGTAAGTTTTAAAAAATCCTGAGTGCCCTCCTAAGGGAGAGGTGTGCAATTCCAAAAGAATCTTTTGTTTGAGTTGGGAATTATTACAAAGATATAAGCGATCTTTGTAGCATAATGAATCATTTTTCTAGCTAAATGTATCAAATGTATTGGGATCTTGCTGCAACTTTTGAATGAGTGTCCATACTTCTTCATCATTCTTCCATTCATCCCTTGCTTCGATTATCCAATCTTGTTGGATAATAGAAATGTCACAAAGTAATGCTTCCACATTCTCATCCTTTCTTGAGAGTGAATCTGCAACAACATTTTGCTTCCATTTTTTGTAAATGATTTCAAAGTAAAACCCAACATATTTGTGACCCATTTTTGCTGCTCTTCTGAAGATAATATTTGTTCCAAAATGTATTTAAGACTATCATGATTAGTTTTTGCCTTGAAGTGTCTTCCCATTAGGTAAGTTCACCATTTATTTAGTTCATGTAGTATTGCCAACATTTCCTTCGCATAAATAGGTTTGTGTAAATACTTTCCTTTGATTGGACGACTTTCAAAAGCAATGGGTCTTCCTTCTTGCATTAAAACAACACCAATTCCATTTCCCGAGGCATCACATTCCACAATAAAAAAATTTGTGAATTCTGACGTAGCTAAGATCGGTGCTTGGCACATTGCCTCTTTAAGATGTTCAAAGGCCTTAATTGCTTATGGAGTCCAAGAAAATGCATCTTTCTTCAGTAATGTTATTAGAGGTGTTGTTATTCTCCCATAATCCTTAACAAACTTACGATGATACCCTGTCAACCCGAGAAATCCTCACAGATGCTTTATAGTTGTGGGGATTTTCCATTCCTTAATGGATTTAATTTTGTTAGTGTCTACCTTAACACCCTCATGAGATACAATATGACCCAAATATTCCACCTCCTTTTATCACTCAGATTTTCCTTAGAAGTTATGGGAAGAAGGAAAGGGGTCCAAGGTAACCACAAACCAATCTTTTAAGTACATAATCTAACCAATCTGTACTCAGAGAGGGCTCTCTCTTTATGATTTAGCTATATTTGAAATGATTTTAGGCTAGTTATAAATGTTCAGGGTTGTTTTGTTTGAGAGTGGTGGAATTCTGAAACAAATGGGCAAACTAGGCTTCAGGCCATTGGGCTATGGAGCCAATCAGGGATAATTCACTAAGTCAAATTGTTAAAGTATGAGTCCAACAGGCACGATAACAAAGTAAAAACAAATTCAGGGCTTGAATGGATGATATTTCTGTTGAAAACAAGAGGGCAATTAAGAATCCTCAAGTTAGGATTAGAAAGAAGAAAGGAAGATAGGTCAACTAGCATAAGGCAATTAAGAATCCTATACCAGGGACTTATTAAACAAAACTACAAGGATAGAGGAGCAATTAAGAATTCCTTTACCGAAATAGTTTAGAAGAAAACATGTAAATGGAATATTGTTGATAGCAGAGAGCAATGGAGCTAATTCTGATATACTTTGACTATTTTACCATTTACTTTTAAGATGCATGAAACAGAGAAACATGTAGAAAACACATAAATCACAAGGATAGAATACTTATTTGCAATTAGACTGCACATGAATCTGATGAAATGTCCTCAACTTTTATTCCTTTTCCAGCAAAAATCCAGACTTGAGTACAAAGCTTTCTCCGCTTGATAGTATAGAGTTACAAAAATGTTATAGAATCCACCTCTAATACTTCGAATGGAGAAAAATTTATACAAAAAATTGCATTAAAAAAAAAATTAAAAAAATTAAAAATATATATATATATATATATATATATCATAACTATATGAGATTTATTCTAGGAGTACAAAATATCTTTTACATAAATATAGACAGAGATGATCTCAAATATAGAAACGGATAGTAAACTAATTGTTGTTGTCCCCCTTTTTGTTGAAGGAGCTGGAGGCTTTTATACAGATTTTTTTCTTGTTGTTGCTTCAGTAAATCTGTGCTGGACTTTGATTTAGTTTTTCTCTACTGATACTCTTTCACCTATTTCTGATACACTTTACCTGTCCACCAACTTTCATCCTTTTTGCCAAACTTTACTGTGGCAGATATTTCTATTTACCTTGCTATTACCATAGTAATTTAAAGCATGTCTGTCATGTTAGTCCACCATTCTTCCTTTGGTATTTTCGTCCTTATCAACTTCCTGTAAATTTCATCAGCCTCAATATATTTCACAAAATTAGGCTTGACTGTGAATAAGTGCTTTACTTCATGTTCAATGAAGAAGAGGTTCTCTAAACCATCGTAAAGAACTTTTCCTGTGGGTAGTGCCTTTGCTGAGGATGAACTAGCTTGACTTTCAGCCTGCTGATGTAGTTTGTTGATGTAGTCTATCTGCAACATTAGCCTATCATTGATGACTAAAGGGCTTGGGAGTCCTTTACTCCTTAAGATGTCAAACTTTCTCATGAACTCATCTATGTCTTCCTGCATACTTTGACATCTTCACTCCAGGCCTTGCATTAAGTTCCTTTTTGTCAGAACTTTCTTCAGTTCGAGGATAGTAGCAGTCCTATCCTCAATGTCCAGTTGCTCCAACTGTTACCTGCTTTTACTGTTTAGAAAATTTATTAATTGGACTGCCTCTTCAGGCTTTCCACCCAGTGCTTCTTTGGTCTTCTAAATTGCCTCAAGATCAAGCTTAACCAAATCAATTTGTTCAAAAATAATTTGAATGGATGACCAAATATCATTGATGGAATCAATGATATTGGTCCACAGTATTTTCCTGATCTCTGCTAAAGGCCTGTCAAATGTCAAGTCCTTCTCTAATGTCTTGATTTGTTCAACCATGCCTTTGTTTTTTCTTCTCTCCTTTGCATAATTGATCTTTGAAAGATCATACTTTTGCTCCAAGGTAGTAAATTTCTCTTTTACCTTCTGTAGCTCTGTTACTTGGAGCTTCATTTCTTCCATTGACTTAATTAAGTCCTCTATGCTCTGTGTTGATGTGCCTGCCTATGTTGTACCTGTTGCTTCCACTGGTGTGGTTGTTGCCAAAGGAATGCTTGGCGCTAAAACAGTTGCCATAGTGGAAGGGACTGCTGTGGAAACTATTGGCACTACAGTTTGAGGCTGGGAGGTTGATTCACTTTGCCCTGACTGCAACGCTTTCTCTAATTCTTGCTCAGTTTCCTTTAATTTCTCATTCAACTTAAGGACCAAGTCCATAAGTTCCTCATCATTCTTTTTCTCAATAACCTCAGCAGTTTGAGGGTGTATGAGGGGTGGCAATTTCAGTTGTTTTCTAAGTGCAGCTATATCTTCATTTTTCTTCTTGATTAAGCTTTCTGCTGCCTTAACATCCTTTGGGTCATGACCCAACTCAATTACTAATTCTTCCAATGATTTTATTCTATTATCTTTAGCTTGTGATGAGGCTTTTTCCAGCTACAATTGAGCTGTAGTGTTGCTCAATGAATTTTGCAACCTATGAGCCATCATTGCTTTGTTGGTCAGTGTTGAGTAGACCATCTCACCTGTTTGCTTATGAAGCTCAATCTAGTCGATTGGGTGGATGTCCTTAGCTAAAACTTCAAAATCAGTTTTAAGATAATCAGCCAAGGATTTTGGCTGCTGCACTGTGGGCTTCAGGAAACTCATCTGCATTTTACCCTCTTTGATGTCAAAGGCTGACATCAGTCTGGTCTGGTTTGTGGGGGCATTTTTAAGTATTGAGCATAGGCTTGGGCCTTCAGTTGCTCATTCTTTGTTTTGATCTCCTTGTATTTCCCCTTTACATCTATGATCTTTTCTGAAGAAGACTTGAAAGATGATACTTCTGTGCTGGGTTGCCTTTCCAGTACCTGCCTGTGTGAACTAGAGGGTGTCCCATCTGTTGGGAAAGTCTGTAAGTTGTCTGTTGCTTCCCTCCTTATGCTCTTTGTAGTCTCTCCAATGAATTCTTGCTCCGAATAAGGATTCAACCTTTGTCTCTTAGCAAAGGGTTGATCTGTGGGTCTGCTAGATAGCTACTTCCCTTTCTCTTTTCAAGTTTCTTTCCTCATTTAGAGGAGTCTGTAGCACTGGAGGATTACCCATGTTTGTTTGAGCTGGTAGTGGCTGTGGTGGAGCCAATTCTTCCAAGATCTCAGGTTGCTCTGATTCCTCTGGTTGTTCTGTTGTTTCTGGTTGTTCTGATGTATGGGCACTTGGTTCCTGAGTTTGCCTATGTGAAGGCTCTATTGTGGGAGCGCTAGGTTCCGGTGTTGGCCTTTGGGGAGACTCTGTAGGTACATGTACAAAGGAGTCTAGGTCAAGTCTCTTCTCCAAATCTTTCATCACATTTTGAACTTCAACCTTTTCATTATCCTGTTCTATGAGTGTTCCCTCCACCCATCCATTTTGATTAGCATATTGCTCTATCTCTGGAATTCTATGATGAATGTAAGGGGACAGCTTATGTTTTAGTCTTCTGTCACCGATAAAGCTGTGAGGATCATAAGGCCAAATAAAACTCTTTTTCAAATGCATCCTCTCTAGGATCTCCTCTGTTGCTTACCCTGCTTTTCTGTTGTTGCACACAAATGGGCCTAGGTGACCTTTGATCCTCAGGTGGGCTTTCCTTTTTGCTTTCATGAAGTGGATTTGATCAGAGTTGATTATTTGTCTATAGTACTCCAGGGCAAATAATCTCATGAGGACATACTTGGGCAATTTGTAGGGAGGCAGTTCACACCCATAGACTCTGATCTCAGTATGGTTCTGGTATAAGTACCAGTCACCTATCCTATATTGCTTTGACAACTGAAGGATTCTTTTGATGTCATCGTTGATTCTAGGGGGAGAATTTCCTGTCAGCATGGTAGTTATAGGATGGACAAATTGGTCAATGAAATCTATATAAGAATAAGGAGAAGAAGCCGAATAGTGGAAAATTGAAGTCCAGAAGACAACAGACCTGGGAATCCCTCTGGTATCAAGTTTTTGGACAGAGAAAGGGAATTTATCAGACTAGTAGTAAAGAAAAAGATGATACAAGACTGTGGAATATTTAAAGACTCTCTCATTCTCTAATCTCATGAATTGGTCATGTATCTTGTCTGCAATGAATGTGGCATAGTCAAATTTAGCTACAGGAGGTTGACCAGGGGTAAAAATATTCATGAAGGCTAAGGTCAACTCATCTACATACTCACTAGTAGTAAAACCCAAAATGCAAGCAATCATGGTGATGATATCTTGGCCTAGATTTGTAAAGAAGCTTAACATATAAGGAGGGGGTTCTTTGGGCCTGTATTTTTCCTCCATGAAAGTCTGACAGACTTGGTTGATTTCATAACTGGACAGCTTGGTAGATTTCTCAAGTAATTCTGCAACGGAAAGAGGAGTGAGGTTCTGTACAGGCTGTAATTACAACATTTCGTTTATGGACTCAGTTGTAATGGTGAAAAGAACTTCTTGGTTAGGGGAAATTACAGCTCTCAGATTGGGGTTGTAATTTACATGGCATTGGTGAAAAATGTCTCAGAAGATATGGACAATGGGGAACTGATATCTGGGGAGGTTGGACTCCCAAAGACCTATTTTATCAGAGTGGTTCAGGTAATTGTCTCAGTACCTGCAGTAGAATTTCAAGGGGATGTCATCGAAAGTAAGGTCTTTGATTTGAAAATCCTTATCGGCCAAGGGGAGATAGTCCAAATCCCTGTGATGAGTAGTGATTGGAGCAATGTTTAGGGCAACTGGGGTTTCCATTCCTAGTTCTTGTGTGTTCAGGGAAGAAAATGGGGATTTTCAATAAATTGCTGACACAGAGGTGTCGAGAAGTATTGGGACTAAGCTAGCGACTCAATTGCACTGAAAACTTTGGGTTTTTTAAAGCAATTTAGAGGAAGTTCATTTCACAACAAGGTTTCCAGGAAGAAAGTAAGGTAAATACCTATTTTCAGATGGTCGAAGGGACAATTGGCTATGGTGACGGCTTTGTGGGTGCACACAGTAGACTGGAGCAGTTTTGGAGTTCAGCAACTGTTGGCGGTTGACGGTTGAAAGTCAGTTTCTGGACTGGGACGTACTCTGTGCGTGCATGGGAGGTAGAGGTCGTTTTCTCGGACAAAAAGGGAAAACAATGAACATTTTTGTTTTTATGCATAAGTCAATATTTTGGCAGGTTAATGACAGTGATAGTTGGTATCAATTGAATGACGGGACATTTTGTTGTTTATGGGAGGCGGTAAGCAGGTTTCATCGCACCGCTTCTGGGAGGCGAGTGGTTTTGGAGGAGGGTTGCGTGATTCCATTGATCGATTGACACGTTGCATCAGCGAGTTTTGGAAAACCACCCATATCGCGCGCTTAACGTTTGACCGAAGGGCCCGCGCGATATGAGCGATAGCCGTCGGATCTGGGAGATCTGATCGGATGGTAGTCGGCGTTGGAAAGTGGTGGGGAGTTAAATGGAGGGGCCCGACCATAATTAAATGCCTTAATCATATCGGGGGTGATGTGATTGGACGATAAGTTATTAATTAATCCGGATGATTAATTAATCCTTTATTAGGATGGCGGGGGGTTTGGCTCCTAATTAATCGCGGGTCAATTAATTAATCCCATTTATCAAACTTTATTATGGTTATTTTGCAAACCAATGGGGCGGGATACATATTTTTGGGATTTTTAATAGTAATACGGGAAAGGGGTGATTTATTTTCTTGGGAGTTAAATAATAATACGAGTTAAAGTTAATATGACCTTGTAGGATATGAAATGCGCTAAGTTAAATGTTTCCGAAAGCATTTTCAACATATAACATTTGTAACTTAGGCTAAATGAATATGAGGGTTTTTTATATTAAGAATGTTTTGATTTTCCTAAGTGAAATAGGGATTTTACTTAGGAAAAACATTATAAATGGGATGAATGAATTTATGAAGGGGGCTTAAGTAGTTTAGGTATTTCAAATTATTGGGCCGAGGGTCCGGTCCCTCCAGAAGTCATAGAAATGCTCTGAGCCCCTCTAACTTGTTGTAGGTGCCTTTAGTACTTAGGGGAAAATGAGTGAGGAAGTTAATTAATTTGACTTAGAATTCTTGATATGTTGTCTTTACTGTGCTCCAAGCTTTGTCTAAGTGATGAAAGCAGAAAGATTAAAGCATTAAACTTAACCATTCATCACACCTTTGTTCTGCAACCAATCATCTACTTACGCTACCTACTTAACCTAGCATTTTTACTTCTTTATTAGGGTGCATTTAAACCAGCAAACCCTTATCACACTTTCTTTTCTTTTACATATAGATATCTATCTAAGTCTAGCCTTATTACATCCAAGGGCTCAGATTAAACTGTTGAGCTCCTTTTATTCACTCTACCTATCTACTTATTTGCCAAGACTAAACAGTTTGGTCAGATTTTATTCTCTATCTCTATAAACATGAAATTGAAAACATGGAATACCCGGATGCGGGTGACTCTACTAGCATTCAATGATGGACTCCGCCAGACAGACATCTGGCCTGACGGATGGCAGGCGGAAGGATTGTATGGTACACGTCGTAGGTTGGTATATCAGGTTCAGGGCAGAGGAATTAAATACCGCGCAGCCTCGAATTTGGTTTGAATTCAATGCAAGCATGGCTGCTCTGCATACACTTTGGCTCATTGACATGGATCCGCGTAACGCAGTTAATGACTATGTTTATTATGAAGCAAAGCCGCTTCAGATCCGCTGTATAGTCATTCGGGTCTGGATGTTAGAAAGGTTCTGGAAATGCCCTGAATTTCTCAGCGCTTTCATTACTTCTGGTTTGCTCTGTTTCAATCGTTCTCCCAGTTCTTTAGCCTCTGTAACCATGCCTCGAAGACGAGGAATCCCGCGCAGAGGCAGTCACTCAGGGAACAGAGGAAGCCTTCTTCGACATGCCCCTCAGAATGTTGCTCCCATCGCCTTAGCTCCTCCTTCTTCTCCGCCTTCGGACCAAGATAGGCTTCTCCCGAATAATTCTTATCAGACCTCCA
This sequence comes from Pinus tabuliformis, assembly GCA_031772625.1. Taxonomy (NCBI): domain Eukaryota; kingdom Viridiplantae; phylum Streptophyta; class Pinopsida; order Pinales; family Pinaceae; genus Pinus; species Pinus tabuliformis. The sequence continues at coordinate 198,749,005 of CM062815.1, read as the reverse complement.
GGTTTACCTTCCAAAGTCGGCTCAACAGGCCCATGGTGACAGTAAATTTTACCATATTTGTCTCGGAGGAGGAGAGCAACCAGTTCAGTTCGTCTCCTTCCGTTCCCTCTCTTTCTTAGGATGATAGTGTTCTGCTAGGGGACCTGACGGGGAGAGTGTTTCATGCGGACCACATGCAAGAGGATGCCCCTGTTTCAGAAGCGCCTCAGCAGCCTGATCCAATACAGGAAGATGATTTAGCTTGCAGGACATCTCAACGAGAAGCTGGTATTCTACATTTGGTTACTAATCCTGATGGAGGTGAGCCGGTACTGGACGAAGACGGTCTCGTGACCTGGGTAGCTTCTACTAGCCAGGCAAAGGAGGATACGCCAGCTTCACCAAGTCATGCAGATTGATCACAGCTCCTTTCTGCCGGGTCGCTTTCTTGCTTATATGCTATGCAATCTTGGTCTTGTGTTTTTGAGTCTGAAGTTAGAGGTCTATGTATGGTTTATTCTCATGCTACAGGCAGTAACAACAGCGAATACAGGCTTTATTTTTTGTCTTAAAAATGCCTATGCTAGTTGCTACTTTGTTTTTTGGTCAATATAGGTTATGAAGATGGTAGGTCTGGTAAGTTGGGTCAGTATGTCAGGAACCAAAGCAAAATTTTTGAAGTCTGTACTGTAAATCTGGTTGAAGAGCTGAACTGTAATGTCCCTGATTTTTTGGCTGAGGAAAGGCTTCGGCCTCCTCTGAGGTCTTGACCTCATTGTATATATTTTTTCACTTTTTTAATAGAATTAGTATTTACGGAGAAAAAAAAAAGAAATTGAAAACATGGAATAACCAAGATTAAACTATTTGGTTACCATGGATTGTGGCATAAGTAACAAGTTGCACACAATCTTTATTATACAAAAAGTGAAATAGCAGTGACATTTGGACTTGCTCACTTTCATGGTCTTTTTATTTTTCTTGGGGTTCATTTTCTTTCATTTTTTTGACATTTTCTTTATTCTTTTTGCCCTTTGATTTTTCTTTTAGGGCATACTCTCTTTACATTTTTTTTATTTTTTGAATTTTTTTACAAATATGGAAAACATTTGCAACAAGCAAAGGTATGAACATATTTCAGAGTTAAACCAAGTCAATCATGATATATGACACCTGTTGGTATAGGAACATAACACCTCCTATACTCCAAAGAAACATTTGGAGGTTTTTGCATATAATTGTTTCTCCTCCAATAGTTTGAGCACCCTGTCAACATGTTGAACATGATCCTTCCAAGACTTGTTGTAGATTAGTATATCATCAAAAAATACTAACAAAAATTTTCTAAGGAAGGATTAGAAAATGGAATTCATCAAATCTTGAAATGTAGAAGGTGCATTGGTAAGGCCAAAAGGCACAACCAAAAATTCATAATGACCCTCATGAGTTTTAAATGTTGTTTTCGGAATGTCTTCAGTCTTCATTCTAATTTGATGATATCCTGAACGAAGTTTCAACTTGGTGAAGTAAATTGCTCCATGTAATTCATCTAATAATTCATCAATGACAGGGATGGGCAATTTATCTTTAATAGTGAGCTTGTTAAGCTCCCTATAATCCGAACACATGCGCCATGATCCATCCTTCTTGTGCACCAATACTACTAGAGCCAAAAAGGAACTTTGACTAGGTTGAATTATACTGGCCTCTAGCATTTCTAGAACCATACGTTCAATTTCACTCTTTTGGGCATAGGGATATCTGTAAGGCCTAATGTTTGGAGGAACACTTCCTGGAATCAATAGCATGATCATGATCACGAATAGGTGGGAGGCCTTTGGGAGTCTTAAATACCTTGGAATGATTGTCCAAGACTTTTTGGAGATCTGGAGAAGCAGATGATTTCGATGTTTGAACATCTAGTGAGCATAATTGTGCAATTAAGCCCTATTGTTCTTTCTTTAGAAGCTTTTTCATGCCATTAGAGCTAATTATCTTTCCTGGTTTCCCTGCAATACCCCTTAATTCAACTTCCTTTCCTTCCTAAAAAAAATCAAGTAAAGTTCTTGAAAATTAAAAGCTATTGTACCCAAATATTGTAACCATTAGACTTCTAGTACAACATCAGCACCACCCATTGGAATAGAAAGCATTGGACTATTCAATACATATTGCCCCATGGTTAGCTTGATATTATGGCACTTTCCATAGCAATTTATAGTTCCTCCATTTGCAACCATCACTTAACACTCTGGTGTTGGGTATAGGAAGCAATTCAATTCCTTGGCTATCTTACAATGAATAAAATTATGGGTACTACTCGAATCAATCAACACTATTACCTTTTTCTTCTTGATATGTCCTTCTATCTTGAGAGTTTGAGAAGTGGTAATTCCTGCCAATGCATTACAAGATATGGTCAAACTCATTTCTTCTTTCTCTAGGGTTGGTTCCTAGTGTATATCCTATTCTTTTGAAGTTTCTTGTTCCTTTTCTTCCTCCTCTTCACAATCTATGTAAAATAATTTCTTCTCAGCACACTTATGACCTTCAGTGTATTTTCTATCAGAACTGTAGCAAAGCCCTTTTGCTCTTTTTTCTTCCAATTGTTGTGGTGTCAACCTTATAGGTTGTGGAAGCCTAGGAGAAGCAACACTTCCATCTTTATAATTGTGAGTTGTAGGCTTCCTTGTTGCCATAATTTTGCTTTCAAATTTTCTTGCCAACCTGAATGACTTCTCCAATGAATCAAGTTCCCAAAGGCGAACCTCATTGTTGGATGTTATCCTTTAAAGTCCCAATGAAGACATCAATCCTATGCTCCTCTGGAATATCATTTACCCTTGTATTCAATATTTGGAAGTCCTCAATGTGCTTCGCCATTGAACCCTTTTGTTTGAGATTTATCAATTCGCTAAAAAAGGTGTTGTTCTTTGTATCCTCATAATCTGCTATCATTTCCTCCGTAAAAATTGACCAAGTGACAAGTGGTTTACGAGAACAAAGCCATCGATACCATACAAACTGTTTGGGTTCTTGTAGTGTCCTATTTTTTTCCTAGTATAGTTTTGACACTCCGATTAAGGGTGACTTTTGATGAGTTATATATATGACAGATTGATCACTTGATTGAGGAATAATGTTTTATATACATAGTTATATTTCCTTTTATGTTTATGTATGGCAGATTGATCACTGGATTGGGGAACAATGTTTTATATAGTTATATTTCCTCTTATGTGTGGTATCTTTGATTATCTGTATTAGATGGTTTTGGTTAAGTAAATGTTATACATATGTTTCTCTTTTTGCATCTGATTTATGAAGTAGGTGTATGACATGGATGGTGATCCAAGATTGAGACACATAGACCCATGGATGCTCATGGTTATGTGGAATAGATGGTTAATTATGATTTATGGATGATACATGATTTATGTGATTATATATGTCTAATATTGTACTAAGCAGGATGTGGTAGGGTACTTGGTCATTTTCCAACAAGGATGTTCAATTATGAATGACTATGGAAGTCATTTCTTCAAAACCAAAGTGATTGTGGAAGTCACACACCATTCTCAGTAAAATGTGATTAATTTAATCTCATTATGAAATTCATTTGATTCCTTTGATCTATGAGATTGCAATGTGTGCAAGTCTTTGAACAAGGCCTTACTAGTGAACCATCAGATGGGTAAAAGCTCACAATAAATACCATAAGGAGAAACGTAGAGTTACAAAGCACATAGATGAGAGGGCATGGAAATTAGGGTGTGGAGTCCTAAATCCAAGAAAGATAAAGACGTGGAGGCTTGTATATTTAGGGCGCGAAGTCCTGAATATTTAAAAAGATCAAGTTGTGGAATATTGGATCTTTGGAGTAGATCAGGGCACAGAGTCCTCAATCTACTAAGGCACGAAGATGCATGAAATAGCGGTGTGGAATCTCTATTCTCTAGAAGAAAAATACCACTCATGGATGAATTTCCTTAAATAAAATTTCATTCTCACAATTCTGGAATGACTTTCTAAAAATAGAAAGTCATGTCCAACATCTCAAGCATGAATTTCCAAAAATAGTAAATCACCTTGCATAAATTGGTAATCAAGCGTAGTTGAAGAAAAGTCACTTAACTTATCATTAATTAATCCCAATAGTTCAATCTTGACTGAATCCACAATATTATTAATATTATTATTATCTTTTATGAGACTGTGCTAGTATTATTAAAAAGAAATTACAAGTCAACTTCATCTCCTCAATCAATTCACACCTCTCCTTCATGACTCTCATGGCTCTATGTAACTCTCTCTCTCTCTTAAATAATACATTACACTCTATTTTATGCACTCATCAAAGAATGGCATATTCCTTTTCACTCATTAAAAATATGTCATAAAATATTCCTCTTATGCTCTCTTTAATGCATATGTTACACTCTCCTTAACTAAGGCATGCGTACCTCTCCTTAATGGCATAAGTTACACTCCTCTAAATGGAATAAAATGCATGCACATAACTCCTCCTTTATGACAAGAATTGGTTGCTCCTCCTATATATGAGTCTATATGAGTCTCATGTATTCTCACTTGGGGGTGTGGATTATGATGCCAAGAGTGGAAGAGACTTGAGGAAAATGGTGAGAGGGAGAGATATGGAGAGTAGCCAATTGCTTCCAAAATAAGTCTGAAATTCTTACTAAAATCCTAATATCTCTAGCTATTGAGGTCGATCATGTGTGGTATTGAGAGGAAGTGAAAATTTGCTTCTTTAGTTTACCTTGCAAATCTCTCTACTGTTGTCTTTTGGTACTGCTTGTGAGCTTTTGCAACTCGAGGTTTCTAGGGGGAGAAGTTCTTCCTGGATATGGTTGGGAGGAAAACCAGGTGTTTCACAATGAGTTGGTAAGGATATTGGAGCTGGAGCATACTCTCATTGGAGTTGGAGCATACTCCCACCTTTTTGAGTTGTATAAATTCACTGTCAGGTATGTTGACAACATTATATTGTGTTTTTTTTGTAGTTAATTACATGGTTTTTGCTTATTTGTTTGTTGACTGAAACTTAGATGTATATCAAATGTTGCACACTAGATGTTGAAGGAATTTTGCAATAATTGTAGTTTATTTGATGTAAGTTTTTTTTTTTTTTTTTTTTTTTTTTTTTGTACAGTTTCATTACAAGTTGATTGACACCATGTCTTAATGATTGAAGCATTTTGGCTGCCATGAGTATTATGTAAACATATTAATAGCATAAATTTGGTTTTTCCTTCTCTTTTTACAGTTGTAGATAAGTTTGCACATTATATGCTTGACAAAAATGATAAATGAGACAATAGGAATTTGTTTTTGGTTGTGGTTTTAAATAATCACATTTCAGGGCATTTCTGTTTCGATTCATTTTAACTTCAGGGGTATCTGTGCCTTATGACCATGTCACCGCAACTTTGATTTCAAAAAACAGAGTTTTAGAATCTAGTTCTTTAATCTGGTATATTTTACAAATTTGTTGTTGCTGCTACTGCCTGGTGGTTTGTTTCGTTGTTTTTTTAGCTGTGATTTACCTGGTAATCTCTATTTATGAAACCAACCTCTTTTTTTTTTTGGTAGGTAAGCACCCACGGGGGATTTGAACCAGTGACCTATCGCAAGGAGTGCCTTAACAGTGCACCCATTCACCGTCAATCCAAAACCCTGTGGGCATGAAACCAACCTCTTATATAAACTTGGAATTCTTGTTGGTTAATACATTGATAGTTTAAATAACTTGTGACTACTTGCTAGATAGTTTAATAGTTAGCAGCTTGTTTTGTGACTCCTAACCGTTGTTCAAAATTCTCCAATCACTGTAACTATATCGTTGCGAGCTATTTGTAAAATTTCGTAAAAGTTTATAGTCATTTATGCACCTAAATTTTTGTATATGCAACAATGAAGATGGATGATAATTCTACTTATGTATTAGGTTCACTTATTGGCATTACTGAAAATGAAAAATAAGGTATGTAATCTTAGATTCATGTTAGTTAATTGTGGTTAAATCGCCTTAAGGGTTATGGTTGTAAGTGTTTGACAAAACGCCTCAATGGCTGTACATTTCATGGTTGCAAACCGTTTGACATAATGCTTCAATGGTTGTAGCTAATTACATCTATGAATTGTCTATAAATATGACTAAGTGAATTTAGGATTTGCAACCAAGGTGTTTTTGGAAATATCTCAATGAATAAGCATGATGATTCCATTGAATTAAAAATCCATGGAAGTCAAATTGGGTAGGTGAATTGTTGTAATTGTTAGCTCACATATGAATTCATAATCATTGGAAACCACTCCTTTAGAAGTTGAATTATCTTGTTTTTCTTTCCTTTGTTTTACCAAAGAATTCATAGGCATATTATTTAGAACAAAATCAAATTAGTCACTCTTAAACACATTTAATTGCAATAGAATGAACAATTAGCTTATTGGAAATTGTGGTTTGTAAAGATTGATATTATTTATCCCACTAAAGACTCTATCATTTAAATGTGATTTTAAGACTTGTGGTTGTAAGTTTTGGATCTTGATGAACCATGACCCTGTAGCTTTGATGAGAAGATTAAAATTACCATGGGTTAGTTAGTTAGTAGAAATTAGTGTATAGTGTAAAGAATACCGAACAAAAAAAAAAAATTATAGATATATGACCTTGCATTAACTTTTACGTCTTAAAATAAAATAAAATAATATCACATTTTGAGTCAACCTTAGTATAACACTGAAGGTTGGTAAGGTGGGACCTTACAGTTCTAAATATAAGGTCGCAATTCGTATCTATTGTGTGTGTTGCACATTATGGAGATCAAAATATTGCTCCATCTATAGTATCCATGTTACTAGATCCTTGCCATCAAACTTCCTCATATTGATCTTTGGAATATCACGGGTCTTTAGTCCAGCGATATAGTCTATGAAATCATGATTACCATTTCTTTTGTTCTCATCATGAGTTTCATCTAATACCTTTTCGCCATTAGGAAGCATTTCTTGTAGCAACTTTGTCAAACCTTCCATGTCTACTTTTAAACCATTCTTCAAATATTCCATGTTGCCTTTCATTTTTGCTTCTATACCATCCATATTAGCTTTCATGCCATCCTTCAAACCTTCCATGTCTGATTTTAAACTATTCTTCAAACCATCTATTTTAGCTTCCATTTCATTTTTGGTTACTCTTTGTGAGAGCGAAATTTGTTGCACTTGATCTCACAATTTTGATATATCATGTTGCATTTCTTCCTCTTCTTAATGTGTCATAGAAGAGCTTTCTGATTGCTTACTAGGTGTGTCAATTTTTTTGTTTTTGTTTCGAGGCATTTTGAAATCAAACAATGATATCTATGCTTCAATATGCCCTTTGAATCACTTCAAACTGATTTTTCAAACAAAAGTTATGCAAAATTTAAAAAATACACACTTTTGTATTGTTTTTTAGGAGATAGATATTACAGTTATTGTATCTTTGTAATTGCGAATCTTCAAGATCTAAAATTATGTCTTGTAGTATCCCTCTGAGTCTTTCTTCCAACCCAAAAAGTCAAACCAAGATTGGATTCTTAAATAAAGAGATATGTTCAATATCCCACGATGACCTGATTATAGACTGGTTCAGTAAAGCGAAGTTGTACGAAGTGCCAAGTTTCGTTGTTTCTACCTTTGGCCTTGAAAATGATACCCAAACAACTACAGTCTGTCCTATTTCTGTCACTTTTTACGAAATTCAAATATGATGCTCAGAGAGAAAGTTATTATGATTTTCCCTAGGTCACCTGTTTGAGATGGAATTCTAGAGCCTGCAAAAACTCTAACTTCCTTGGATCATATCTCTGAAAATATAGTGAGACAAGATCTAAAATTCACACAGGAAGTTCACCAAGATTTTGACTCCATGTGGTTTCAATTTCATCTTTTGAAGCTTTGTAGAAAAAAAATTATAGCAAAAATGCAACGATGACTTTTTTGAAGCAGCGAAACCTTAGAATCCAAAGCTCTGATAACAAATGTTATGCAACCAGCTCACAAATAGATAGATCAACGACTTAAAAAGTATCCTCTTTGAGGGGAGAAACTCCTTTACATTACATAAATGAACAATTATTGGATGATTCAAATGACAAAACCTCCTTTCTATATATAGGAGTCTAAGGGGTCACAATATAATCAGAGCTTACATAACAATAATAATGTAAGGGCACAACAATAACATTAATGGGCTTCTATGGGGCAGAATAATAAAATATGGGGACTACATGGGTACAACGATAACAATAAGGGGATACACTGGTATTATAGGGACCTAACACTCCATACTTGCATTATTATAACCTTTTACTTTGAGAAAGTTTGGCATCTCTTTTTGTGTCAAGACCCAATTTGGATTGAGGACAAGTGGAGTGGGATCAACACATAGGATTCACCTCAAAGCAACTACTATGATAAAGTATATCACATATCTAATTGAAATCTAGTTGTAACAAGTAGTTGAAGTCTAATTTTAAATAAAGAAGTATGTTCTTCTTTGAATCAATCTATTATAGTTCAACCCTAGCCACTGTCGAGACTATTTATTACTTCTAAAAACAATCAAGTATTGAACATTAATCTATCAACCCAAGGATTTGTCTTTCTATCTCAAGGAATTCGACAAAATTTATGTAAGAGGCTTCCGGGGACTAATGTCGGTTCTATATGAGGTAATTTGAATTCTAAATCTCTCTCACGCAAACAGACTAATCCTAATTACCCAATGAAACCAAATCTCAATACAAAAAGGGAAATTCAAGTATGCAACTAATTGTTGAGTAAACATGCTAGCTAAGAAACAGAAAAGCAATCCTAATTCTAAGTCTTTAACCATTCGTGAAAGAATATCATAATAACGACAATTCAAGAGGAAACAACAATGAAATATCGAAAAGTGAACTATAGTTTATCCAAGAAACAACAAAACGAAATAATACTATGAACTCTACTAATATTGAAACAATAAGAAAAATTGTTTAACAACAAATTATAAGAAACAACAAATACTAATTTAATTTACTTTACACAAACAAGACATTGCTTCATCCAAGGAGCAGGCACAAACTGCCCCGAATCAGACTACCTTAGAAGAAACTCAGATTAAAAGATAATTGATAACACCGAAGTCAAATAGGAAATCCTTGCATTATAATCCTTCAAAAATAAATTATTATAGTGGAAAGTTTTGTCTCCTTTACAAAAAGTACAACCCCATAGAGGAAAATTCCTCTATTTTTATATTACAAAAAGGAGAGTTATAATAGAAAATATACAGAATAAGGAACATTCCTGAGAATTGAAGATTCTCATAATGTTCTTCTTAAATTAAACTATCTCTCCTATATTCGACGAAGAAACCAAGAAACTTGCCTCATAACCAATTCTTCAATTAGGAACAAGTTTACCTAAATTAACCATGAGCTCTTTAACACGATTATCCTCCAAAGATCTTTGCAATCCTATTTTCAACAAGGCCTCATCCAAAGATTTATTAGCTTAATTATAAAGAACATCTTTGGTTTACCTTATTAAAACATAATCATGCAAGCAAATAGATTATACCAAAGTTTAAGCCATGTTGGACAAGGAATATAAATAAAAGCCAACAAGAACAAGGATTTATCATAAGAATTCAAGTGGTTAAATTAGAAGAAAATATAGCAATTACAAGGCCCAATAACCATTAGGATAATTTTGTCCATAATAGAAATAGCAACTCCACTAAGGATAATTCCTTGAATTTTGCCCATTAAGGTTTTTCTCCCCGTTTTTAGTTGTCTTTTAGCAATTTGAAGGATTAGGATCTATAGTGACTTGGGAATTCTCCTTGTTTTGTTCTTGTTCAAATATATTTAAGGTTAATTTGTAGGAAAAAGAGCAAAAAACATTGTTTTTGTTTCTCTCTTTCAATTCTTTTTGGCAATTATAGTAGTGCCTTTCAATTCCATGTTGGGTGTGGAACTTGATTATCTTTCTGATTTAGAGGCTTTGTTTCAGCCATGGTTGGATCCCAATCCTTGACAGGAGGGTGCGGGGGGGCTTGCCCCCCCACTAATACCGTTGCACCCCCCCTAGGGCAAGGGTGTGGGGGTAGTGCCCCCAACATAAAAATTAGATAAAAATTGCCTTGTAAAATATTGTAATTTTGTAGTCAATCTTGGTCGTTCATTAGGCAGAAGATCTAACAGTAAAAGTTATGTTAATTTACGATTTTTTGCCATAGAAAGCAACCCTTAGTTTATATGAGGGAATTGTACTGTGGCTACATATTATTATGTGCAAGACAAAGAGAGGAGAGTGTGTGAGAGCGAAGAGGAAATTACAACAACTTTGATGTAAGTTCATGAGGAAACAATAATGAAATATCGAAAAGCGAACTATATTTTATCCAAGAAACAACAAAACAAAATAATACTATGAACTCTACTACTATTGAAACAATAAGAAAAACTCTTTAACAACAAATTATCAGAAACAACAAATACTAATCTAATTTACTTTACACAAACAAGACAATGCTTCATCCAAGGAGCAGGCACACACTGCCCCGAATTAGACTGCCTCAAGAGAAACTCATATTAAAATCTAATTGATATCGCCAAAGTCAAATAGGAAATCCTTGCATTATAATCCTTCAAAGAGAAATTATTACAGTTGGAAGTTTTGTCTCCTTCACGAAAAGTACAACCCTAACAGAGGAAAATTCCTCTATTTTTATACTACAAAAAGGAGATTTATAACATTAAATATACAGAATAAGGAAGGTTCCTGAGAATCGAAGATTCTCATAATGTTCTTCTTAAATTAAACTCTCTCTCCTATATTCGATGAAGAAACCAAGAAACTTGCCTCATAACCAATTCTTCAATTAGGAACAAGTTTGCCTAAATTAACCACGATCTCTTTAACATGATTATCCTCCAAAGATCTTTGCAATCCTATTTTCAACATGGCCTCATCCAACGATTTATTAGCTTAATTATAAAGAACATCTTTGGTTTACCTTATTAAAACATAATCATGCAAGCAAATAGATTATACCAAAGTTTAAGCCATATTGACCAAGGAAGATAAATAAAAGCCAACAAGGACAAGGATTTAGCATTAGAATTCAAGTGGTTAAATTAGAAGAAAATATAGCAATTGCAAGGCCCAATAACCATTAGGATAATTTTGTCCATAATAGAAATAACAACTCCACAAAGGAGAATTCCTTGAATTTTGCTCATTAAGGTTTTTCTCCTCGTTTTTAGTTGGCTTTTAGCAATTTGAAGGATTAGGATCTATAGTGAGTTGGGAATTCTCCTTGTTTTGTTCTTGTTCAAATATATATTAGGGTTAATTTGTAGGAAAAAGAGCAAAAAACAGTGTTTTTGTTTCTCTCTTTTACTTCTTTTTGCAATTATATTAGTGCCTTTCAACTCCATGTTGGGTGTGGAGCCTAATTATCTTTTTGATTTAGAGGCTTTGTTTCAACCATGTTTGAATCCCAATCCTTGACGGGAGGGTGCGGGGGGGCTTGCCCCCCCACTAGTAACGTTGCACCCCACCCGGGGGCGAGGTTTTGGAGGGTAGCGCCCTCGATGTAAAAATTGCCATGTAAAATATTGTAATTTCATAGTCAATCTTGGTCATTCATTAGGCAGAAGATCTAACAGTAAAAGTTATGTTAATTTAGGCTTTTCTGCCATAGAAAGCGACCCTTAGTTTATATGAGGGAATTGTATTGCAGCTATATACTATTATATGCGAGACAAAGACAGGAAACTGTGTGAGAGTGAAGAGGAAATTACAACAACTTTGATGTAAGTTCATGAGGAAACAAGAATGAAATATCGAAAAGCGAACTATAGTTTATCCAAGAAACAACAAAACGAAATAATACTATGAACTCTAATACTATTAAAACAAAACTCTTTAACAACAAATTATCGGGGGCAAATAATAATAATAATAATCTAATTTACACAAACAAGAAAGTGCTTCATCCAGGGAGTAGGCACAAACTGTCCCGAACCAAACTGCCTCAAGAGAAACTCAGATTAAAAGATAATTGATAACGCCGAAGTCAAATAGGAAATTCATGCATTATAATCCTTCAAAAATAAATTATTACAGTCAGAAGTTTTGTCTTCTTTACAAAAAGTATAACCCCAATAGAGGAAAATTCCTCTATTTTTATATTACAAAAAGGAGAGTTATAGCAGAAAATATACAGAATAAGGAACGTTCCTGAGGATATAAGATTCTCATAACGTTCTTCTTAAATTAAACTATCTCTCCTATATTCGACGAAGAAACCAAGAAACTTGCCTCGTAACCAATTCTTCAATTAGGAACAAGTTTGCCTAAATTAACCACGAGCTCTTTAACACGATTATCCTCCAAAGATCTTTGCAATCCTATTTTCAACATGCCCTCATCCAACGATTTATTAGCTTAATTATAAAGAACATCTTTGGTTTACCTTATTAAAACATATTCATGCAAGCAAATAGATTATACCAAAGTTTAAGCCATATTGAACAAGGAATATAAATAAAAGCCAACAAGAACAAGGATTTATCATAAGAATTCAAGTGGTTAAATTAGAAGAAAATATAGCAATTACAAGGCCCAATAACCATTAGGATAATTTTGTCCATAATAGAATTAGCGACACCACTAAAGAGAGTTCCTTGAATTTTGCTCATTAAGGTTTTTCTCCTTGTTTTTAGTTGGATTTTAGCAATTTGAAGGATTAGGATCTATAGTGAGTTGGGAATTCTCCTTGTTTTGTTCTTGTTCAAATCTATTTAGGGTTAATTTGTAGGAAAAAGAGCAAAAAACAGTGTTTTTGTTTCTCTCTTTTACTTCTTTTTTGCAATTATAGTAGTGCCTTTCGATTCCATGTTGGGTGTGGAGCGTGATTATCTTTCTGATTTAGAGGCTTTGTTTCAGCCATGGTTGGATCCCAATCCTTGACAGGAGGGTGTGGGGTGCTTGCCCCCCACTTGTACTGGGGCGAGGGTTTGGGGGGTAGCGCCCCCGACGTAAAAATTAGATAAAAATTGTCGTGTCAACTATTGTAATTTCGTAGTCGATATTGGTCGTTAATTAGGCAGAAGATCTAACAATAGAAGTTATGTTAATTTAGGGTTTTTTGCCATAGAAAGCAACCCTTATTTTATATGAGGGAATTGTATTGTGGCTATATATTATTATATGCGAGACAAAGAGAGGAGAGTGTGTGAGAGCCAAGAGGAAATTACAACAACTTTGATGTAAGTTCATGAGGAAACAACAATGAAATATCGAAAAGCGAACTATAGTTTATCCAAGAAACAACAAAACAAAATAATACTATGAACTCTACTACTATTGAAACAATAAGAAAAACTTTTTAACAACAAATACTAATCTAATTTACTTTACACAAACAAGACTATGCTTCATCCAGGGAGCAGGCACAAACTGCCCCGAATTACACTACCTCAAGAGAAACTCAGATTAAAAGATAATTGATAATGTCAAAGTCAAATAGGAAATCCTTGCCTTATAATCCTTCAAAAATAAATTATTACGGTCGGAAGTTTTGTCTTTAGTTTTGTCTGCTTTACAAAAAGTACAACCCAACAGAGGAAAATTCCTCTATTTTTATATTACAAAAAGGAGAGTTATAACATAAAATATACAGAATAAGGAATATTATCATTCTTCTTAAATTAAACTATCTCTCCTATATTCAACGAAGAAACCAAGAAACTTGCCTCGTAACCAATTCTTCAATTAGGAACAAGTTTGCCTAACTTAACCACGAGCTCTTTAACACGATTATCCTCCAAAGATCTTTGCAATCCTATTTTTTTTATTATTTTTTTTAACTGAAATGGGTATATTTTATTATAGGGGGTTTGGTTGGGCCGGAGCCTAAACAATTAAAGTTACACAACATTTCCATACATCTTAATTCAGCTTGATCTACTCTTTAACTTGAATTAAGGAATGCATGATAAGATAGGGCTATTGTCATTAATATTGAGATCTCCTGGTGCTAGGAGGCACCCTTTGTTTGCCATTACATCTGCTTCACTATTCGAGCTTATGAGAATGTGGAAAATTTTGAAGGAAGTGAAGTCCTGCAAAGTGATCTTTCACCTTTTTAGAGACTTTTTGAGGATGGCGTTGTTGAACTGGTCCTTCGAGTTGATCTTCTTGATGAGAATTTCTGAATCTCTGAATGCTTGACATTCTTTAATGCCTTTATCACAGACAATTTGGCAGGATTTTGTGAGTCCAAGAAGTTCTGCCTGGTTGTTTGTACGAGGACCAAGCCCCCAACAGAAGCAGTCTTTTCTAGAGTAGTCTGGGGAGTAGATGACTCCACCAGCCTCCGCAGCCCCAAGGTTACCCTTGGAGGTGCTGTAAAAGAAGAAAGTAGTTTTATTTTGGGACCTCCCCCATACTTGAAAGGTATCATCTGGTTCTCTAATTCTCCAAGGTGGATGGGGAAGGGGGAGGTCTAGGCATTGCCTTTAGGGTGAGAGCTATGGAGATTCAACCAGTTATTTTCAAAGGGGGGGAGAGAGGAGTCTGATTTATGAGATTGCAGTAGAACAGATTCAAGGAGAAGGGCTTTTGCCTTGGCAGCTGATTTTGCAGGATTACAAAGAGAGTTGTTGAAGGTCAAGTCATTCCGGGCAAGCCAGATTTCCCAACACACAAATTTGGGGATGGAGAGCCAAATGTGGTACCAGAGTGAATTACTGGGAATATTATGAGGGTAGCTTTGGAACCAAGAGGAGTAGAGATCATCCATGGAGCTATGCTGGGGAGGGTGAACCTGCAATCTGAGAAGAATTAAATTCCAAATCTCTTTGGCAAAATCGCTATCTATGAACAAATGAGAGGCTATTTCTCCAACATTTCTGCACATCACGCATCTGTGTGGTCCTACTATATTTCTTTTTAACAAATTATCTCCTGTTAGCTGTTTGTTGTGCATGAGGATAAAAAATAATAATAATAATAAATTAATTAAATTAAATATATATATATATCTATTACTTTGGGAAGCCCGGTGATGTTCCAAACATGTTTCCAAATGGTGGGAGAGCGGGGTCTGTCTTTTTTTGGCTGCAGGGAAATATATCCCATTGCTGAGGTGTAAGAGTTAAAGCCGCCCCATCCCCAGCTGTCTCAGCTGTCACGGTGAATAGGGGCAGCGTTGATGAGAAGCGGTTTGAGCAATTCGTAGATGCGCTGGCACAATTGGGAAGTCCCAGTCAAACCAATTCCCACTGTTGTCCCACGCAGAGATGTCAAACAGCTTACGAAAGCCTGCGCTGAGGAGCCAACCACTTAGCTCTTGCATCTCATCATGGGAATTGAGAGGAGCACAATTCATTATGCGGTCTTCCCACAGTATTTTTTTTTTTTTCCATTGCCAGGTATGCGGTATAGATGATTCCTGAAGCTGCTGATACTATTTCTGCAAAGATTCCATGTTTGAGTGCCTGTGGGAGTATTGTCCACTGATAAATTCCTTAGAGAGATCCCCTGTGCATATTTGGTCCTAAGCGTTTCGCTGACAGGATGTGAAGGGTCAGAGTAGATTTTCCAAAGGAGCTTGCAGCGAAGAGCGAGATTACAGAGAGTTGGGTCTCTGATCTGGAGTCCTCCGTCCATTGTTGGGCATTTAACAAGATCCAATTTGCCAAATGCAGTTTTATGTGATTGCCTTTGCCTCCTTTCCAAATAAAATCTCTCAAAAGACCAAAAATTTGTTCCATGATATGTTTTGGTGCAAGAAGTAATGAGGCTTGGTAGATGGGGAGGGCAGATAAAACTGATTTTAATAAGACATTTTTCCCTCCCTTGGTAAGCCAGTAACCTCCCCAGGAGATGATCTTGGCTTTAATCTTGTTGATGATGCCATGCCACAGAGTTGTATTATTGACTCCAGATGTGAGAGGTAAGCCAAGATATTTGATGTTGTCCCAATGAGCAAAACACTCAAAGCCAAGAATCTGAGCTATGTTGTTAAGACTATGTTGGTTCACATTTCATCCGTAGATCGAACTCTTTCTATCATTTATCAATGCTTCTGAGGCTCTGCAGTAACGTTTTAGAACCTTGTCAAAGGAGGTAGCTATTCTAATAGAGGCTTCGCCTAATAGGAGAGAGTCATCTGCAAAGAGTGCATGGTTTATAGGCTTTAGAACATTCGAAGTTCGAATTCCGGGGAGTCCACCAGTGTTCATTTCTGCAGCAAGCTTCCTGCTAAGAGAATCTACCATAAGAATATACAGGAATGGGGATAACGGACAACCTTTCCTCAAGCCACGATAGACTTGGAAGAAGGATGTTGAGCGGCCATTGACCAGGGGAGCATTCCAAGGATTTGTGATGTAGGCTTTGATGAGATTGATAAATTGAGTAGGGAAGCTGAAGGATCGGAGAACTTGGAGGAGGAAGGAGTCATTGACCCTATCGAAGGCATTGGCCATGTCGAGCTTGATCAACATCCCCTTTTCTTTCCTCTGTTTACTAGAATGGATAGATTCCTGAACTTGAATGATGTTATCCAAGATGTGTCTGCCTTTGACGAACCCCCCTTGGGGACTGAATATTAATTTGTCAAGCAGGGGTTTGATTCTGTTTGCAAGGGTTTTGGCCAAGATTTTGTAGGAGGCATTACATAGGGAGATAGGCCTGAACCTGCCAAAAGTTTTTGGATTGACCTCTTTCGGGATTAATGCTAGGAAGGTTGAGTTGATGCCTCCCCCAACCTTAGCTTTGCTGAAAATTCCATGTATCATTTTCAACAAATCTGTTTTGATGATCTTCCAGCAAACTTTGTAGAAGTGAATTGTGAAGCCATCTGGCCCGGGTGCCTTGTCTGATTCCATTGCCCATATAACTTTGATGATTTCTTCTTCAGATAGAGGTTTCAGGAGAGTTTGATTGTCCTCTTGATTGATGAGATGGGGGATGTTGGAGAGGAGGTCTTCGGTGTCTTCTAAACTGCCTTCATTCCCAAGCCCATAAAGATTTTTGAAATGATTTTCAGCTGTTGTTTTAATTTGGTCAATCTTATTGCAGATCTGTCCTTCTTCATTCTTGATCTCAGAGATATGGTTTCGAGATAGGCGGGCTTTGTACTGGCGATGGAAGAACGAAGTGTTTCGATCTCCTACCTTGAGCCACAAACTACGAGATTTGAGTCTCCAGAACTCTTCTTCCCGTCTGAATGAGTGGTGGGTATTTCTTTGGTGAGCAACCTCTTTATTTAGAATTTCAGGGGTGATGTAAAGACCTTCCATTCCCATATGCGTAGTTTCCAATAGCTGAACTTCTTCATTTCTCTGATGGGAGAGGGATTTGCGGAGGTTTCTTAGCCACTCTTTTAAGGCTTTTTTGGTGGCTTTTAATTTTTGCTTCAAAACATAGCTCGGGGATCCATTGATAGGGGTGTCCCATGCAGATTGAACCATGTCTAGAAAGCCTTCCTTTTCAATCCAAAGAGGACTGAATTTAAAGGGGATTGGTCTAAGATCATCCTCAGGAGCCATGAGGAGTAGAATTGGCTTATGGTCCGAGGTGAGTTTGGGAAGAATTTTTGTAGAGATAAGAAGATTTTCCAGTAATAAGGAGCTTTGTAGCAAGAATCTATCCAACTGGGCAGATATGTGGTCAGTCCCAATTCTATTATTGGTCCAAGTATATTTGCCTCTTACCGGGGCAAAATCTAGAAGGTCCCTCTGCTGCATCAATTCTTCCACCAAAGGCAGCAGTTGGTCTCTGGTGCTGTTCCCCCCCTTTTTTCTTTTGGCTTCATGACTATGTTGAGATCTCCACCCAGGATGATGTTGTTGGGAGAGTGGAGGTCTAAAAATTTGGAGAGAGAGTTCCAGAATTCTCGTTTTTCAATATAAATGACAGGAACATAGAGATTGAATAGGGTTATAGTTAACTTACTTTATAGATGCTTGAGCTCGGTAAAGATCCAATGCTGGGTCTCATGAGAGTTAAGCAGGTGGAAGTGATCTTCAGACCAGAGAGTTGTAGCACCTCCTAAGGATCCCCTCGAGCAGACTGCTTTGCCTACATTCTTCTTCCATTTAGACTTGCTAATATCCATAAGGGCTTACCCTTCGATTTTAGTCTCTTGGAGCAGGAGGATATCTGAGGGCTCTATTTTCAACAGATCTTTGACGGCTTCAATTTTTGGTTGGGTCCCCAAACCTCTGCAATTCCAAGAGACTATACACATTATTTACCTAGCGAGGGATTTGGGATTCCTCCCTTGGAAGGTCTTGCTCTAGTGTTTCTCCCGATTGTCATTTCTATTGTGGATTGGCTACCTTGCATTTTTAGACGTTCTGCCTCCTCTTCTCTGACTACTTTGTGAGGCTTCCTGCTTGCTCTCTTCGAGGGCCTCTCATAGATCTCTTCCTCTCAGGAGTCAGAGGGTTCTGCCATTTTTTTCTTTATTATATCTTCATAGGAGGGGATGGAGGGGCTACCCTGAGAGGCACTAGGTGAGGCAACACTACCTCCATCTTTGTTAGCTTGAGGATCTTCAATTTGAGCCAGAGTAATCAGATCTGCTTCTGGAGGATCTGGTGAAGAGCTTCCTTTGGGATTTGGGTTCTCATCTGGAGCCCGAGGGTTCCTTTTTTCATTTCCATGTTCTTTTGAGTTGTTCCCCTTATTGGGTCCTTTCCCAGCTTCTTTTGCATGTCCATTTTTCTGAACTGAGGTCCACTGTTCTCCCTTCGATTTATCACTCTGTTCTTCAGATTTTTTCTTGCAGTATCGCACAAAGTGTCCATAGCCATGGTAGTGTCTACATTTAAAAGGAATCTGCTCGTAGTCCAGCTCTTGAATGTGAGACCATCCGGCAACCGTGAGTTTTATTGCTTCTGGTAGTCCTTCTTCCAGATCTACTTCCACGCATATTTGGGCACAAGAGTACTAGTCTTTCATGGCAGCCTGATCGATGTATTTACCAAGGGAGTTGCCAATGATCTGGAGAGATTTTTTATTCCAGCAATGCAGGGGAAGGTGGGGAAGTCACACCCATACTGGGACCATAGTGGGAACATGCTGGGTCGTATCAAGTCTGGAGACCATTTGTTTAGATATAAGCTTTACGGCCCCATGAAATAGGGCCTGTTCCTGAAGATGAGGCTCCGATCCTCGGCAGATTCAAACACGAACATGAGGAAGCCCTTGCCTACAAAATAAGATTTGATACCTTCCTTAATCAACGGGGACCAGTTTCTCTTGATCCAGTCTTTAACTGATTTGGGCGAGGGCCAGAGGCCAGTAAACTACCCTATGAGGCCCTGATCAGAAAGATTTAGTGCTGAGCGGCAAGTTTCTTCCACAGGGAGGGCCATCGTGGAATGCAGTCCTTCTTTTTTACAAATTTTTGTTGTTGTGCTGAAGGGGGTCGTTTGTCACATGCAGCCACCATCTTTTGGAAATTGAGGACTTCAGGAGGGAGAGAGGGGGGGGGGGGGCCTCCGAGCCCCCGTCGCTGGTCATGGCTGCTTGGGAGGGCGTTTAGCTACTTAGCTGCAGGAATGTGTAGCGCAGTAGCTCGAGGGAGCTAGGTCAAAAATTCCAAGACCTGACCTCTTTGGCTCAAAACTTAAGGAATATTGACTAATTAAGGTCCATATGTTATCTTATCTTTAATTTTGCAATCCTATTTTCAACATGTCCTCACCCAATGATTTATTAGCTTAATTATAAAGAACATCTTTGGTTTACCTTATTAAAATATAATCATGCAAGCAAATAGATTATACCAAAGTTTAAGCCATATTGAACAAGGAATATAAATAAAAGCCATCAAGAACAAGGATTTATCATAAGAATTCAAGTGGTTAAATTAGAAGAAAATATAGCTATTACAAGGCCCAATAACCATTAGGATAATTTTGTCCATAATAGAAATAGCGACTCCACTAAGGGGAATTCCTTGAATTTTGCTCAATAAGGTTTTTCTCCTCGTTTTTAGTTGGCTTTTAGGAATTTGAAGGATTAGGATCTATAGTGAGTTGGGAATTCTCCTTATTTTGTTCTTGTTCAAATATATTTAGGGTTAATTTGTAGGAAAAAGAGCAAAAAACAATGTTTTTGTTCTCTCTTTTACATATTTTTTGCAATTATAGTAGTGCCTTTCAATTCCATGTTGGTTGTGGAACCTGATTATCTTTCTAATTTAGAGGCTTTGTTTCAGCCATGGTTGGATCCCAATCCTTACCAGGAGGGTTTTAGGGGGGGGGGGGGGGTGTTCCCCCCCCCCCCACTAGTACCATGGCACCCCCCCCTGGGCGAGGGTTTGTGGGGTAGCGTCCCCGACGTAAAAATTAGATAGAAATTGCCTTGTAAAATATTGTAATTTCGTAGTCAATCTTGGTCGTTCATTAGGGAGAAGATCTAACAATAGAAGTTATGTTAATTTAGGGGTTTTTGCAATAGAAAGCAACCCTTAGTTTATATGAGGGAATTGTATTGCAGCTATATATTCTTATGTGCGAGACAAAGAGAGGACATTGTGTGAGAGCCAAGAGGAAATTACAACAACTTTGATGTAAGTTCATGAGGAAACAACAATGAAATATCGAAAAGTGAATTATAGTTTATCCAAGAAATAACAAAATGAAATAATACTATGAACTCTACTACTATTGAAACAATAAGAAAAACTCTTTAACAACAAATTATCGGAAACAACAAATACTAATCTAATTTACTTTACACAAACAAGACAGTGCTTCATCTAGGGAGTATGCACAAACTGCCCCGAATCAAACTGCCTCAAGAGAAACTCAGATTAAAAGATAATTGATAACGCCGAAGTCAAATAGGAAATCCTTGCATTATAATCCTTCAAAAACAAATTATTACAATCAGAAGTTTTGTCTTTAGTTCTGTCTCCTTTACAAAAAGTACAACCCCAACAAAGGAAAATTCCTCTATTTTTATATTACAAAAAGGAGAGTTAAAACATAAAATATACATAATAAGGAACGTTCATGGGAATAAAAGATTCTCATAACGTTCTTCTTAAATTAAACTATCTCTCTTATATTCGATGAAGAAACTAAGAAACTTGCCTCGTAACCAGTTCTTCAATTAGGAACAAGTTTGCCTAAATTAACCACGATCTCTTTAACACGATTATCCTCCAAAGACCTTTGCAATCCTATTTTCAACATGGCCTCATCCAAAGATTTATTAGCTTAATTATAAAGAACATATTTGGTTTACCTTATTAAAACATAATCATGCAAGCAAATAGATTATTAGAAAGTTTAAGCTATACTGAACAAGGAATATAAATAATAACCAATAAGAACAAGGATTTATCATAAGAATTCGAGTGGTTAAATTAGAGGAAAATATAGCAATTACAAGGCCCAATAACCCTTAGGATAATTTTGTCCATAATAGAAATAGCGACTCCACTAAGGAGAATTCCTTGAATTTTGCTCATTAAGGTTTTTCTCCTCGTTTTTAGTTGGATTTTAGCAATTTGAAGGATTAGGATCTATAGTGAGCTGGGAATTCTCCTTGTTTTGTTCTTGTTCAAATATATTTAAGGTTAATTTGTAGGAAAAAGAGCAAAAAATAGTGTTTTTGTTTCTCTCTTTTACTTCTTTTTTGCAATTATAGTAGTGCCTTTCAATTCCATGTTGGGTGTGGAGCCTGATTATCTTTCTGATTTAGAGGCTTTCTTTCAGCCATGGTTGGATCCCAATCTTTGACGGGAGGGTGTGGGGGTGCTTGCCCCCCCACTAGTACCGTTGCACCCTCCCCCCCACCTTCGAGGCGAGGGTTTGTGGGGTAGCACCCCCGACGTAAAAATTAGATAAAAATTGCCTTGTAAAATATTGTAATTTCGTAGTCAATCTTGGTCGTTCATTAGGCATAAGATCTAATAGTAGAAGTTATGTTAGTTTAGGGTTTTTTTTCCATATAAATCACCCTTATTTTATATGAGGGAATTGTATTGCGGCTATATATTATTATGTGCAAGACAAAGAGAGGAGACTGTGTGAGAGTGAATAGGAAATTACAACAACTCTGATGTAAGTTCATGAGGAAACAACAATGAATTATCGAAAAGAAAATTATAGTTTATCCAAGAAACAACAAAACAAAATAATACTATGAACTCTACTACTATTGAAACAATAAGAAAAACTCTTTAACAACAAATTATCGGAAACAACAAATACTAATCTAATTTACTTTACACAAACAAGACAGTGTTTCATCTAGGGAGCAGGCACAAACTCCCCCGAATTAGACTGCCTCAAGAGAAACTCAGATTAAAAGATAATTGATAATGCCGAAGTCAAATAGGAAATCCTTGCCTTATAATCATTCAAAAAGAAATTATTACACTCGGAAGTTTTGCCTTTAGTTTTGTCTCCTTTACAAAAAGTACAACCGCAATAGAAGAAAATTCCTATATTTTTATATTACAAAAAGGAGAGTTATAACAGAAAATATACAGAATAAGGAATGTTCCCGAGAATTGAAGATTCTCATAACGTTCTTCTTAAATTAAACTATCTCTCCTATATTTGACGAAGAAACCAAGAAACTTGCCTCGTAACCAATTCTTCAATCAGGAACAAGTTTGCCTAAATTAACCACGATCTCTTTAACACGATTATCCTCCAAAGATCTTTGCAATCCTATTTTCAACATGCCCTCATCCAACGATTTATTAGCTTAATTATAAAGAACATTTTTGGTTTACCTTATTAAAATATAATCATGCAAGCAAATAGATTATACCAAAGTTTAATCCCTATTGAACAAGGAATATAAATAAAATCCATCAAGAACAGGGATTTATCAGAAGAATTAAAGTGGTTAAAATAGTAGAAAATATAGCAATTACAAGGCCCAATAACCATTAGGATAATTTTGTCCATAATAGAAATAACGACTCCACTAAGGAGAATTCCTTAAATTTTGCGCATTAAGGTTTTTCTCCTCATTTTTAGTTGGCTTTTAGCAATTTGAAGGATTAGGATCTATAGTGCATTGGGAATTCTCCTTGTTTTGTTCTTGTTCAAATATATTTAGGGTTAATTTGTAGGAAAAAGAGCAAAACACAATGTTTTTGTTTCTCTCTTTTACTTCTTTTTTGCAATTATAGTAGTGCCTTTGAATCCCATGTTGGGTGTGGAACCTGCTTATCTTTCTGATTTAAAGGCTTTGTTTCAGCCATGATTGGATCCCAATCCTTGATAGGAGGGTGTGGGGGGGCTTTCCCCCCTACTAGTACCATTTCACCCCCCCGGGGTGAGGGTTTGGGGGGTAGCGCCCCCGACGTAAAAATTATATAAAAATTGCCTTGTAAAATATTGTAATTTCGTAGTCAATCTTGGTTGTTCATTTGGCAAAATATCTAACAATAGAAGTTATGTTAATTTAGGGTTTTTTGCCATAGAAAGCAACCCTTAGTTTATATGAGGGAATTGTATTGCATCTATATATTATTATGTGCAAGACAAAGAGAGGAGACTACGTGAGAGCGAAGAGGAAATTACAACAACTTTGATGTAAGTTCATGAGGAAACAACAATGAAACATCGAAAAGCAAACTATAGTTTATTCAAGAAACAACAAAACAAAATAATACTATGAACTCTACTACTATTGAAACAATAAGAAAAACTCTTTAACAATGGATTATCGGAAACAACAAATACTAATCTTATTTACTTTACACAAACAAGACAGTGCTTCATCCAGGGAGCATGCACAAACTGGCCCGAATCATACTGCCTCAAGAGAAACTCAGATTAAAACATAATTGATAACACCGAAGTCAAATAGGAAATCCTTGCATTATAATCCTTCAAAAATAAATTATTACAGTCGAAAGTTTTGTCTTTAGTTTTGTCTCCTTTAGAAAAAGTACAACCCCAATAGAGGAAAATTCTTCTATTTTTATATTACAAAAGGGAGAGTTATAACATAAAATATACAGAATAAGGAACATACTTGAGAATCGAAGATTCTCATAACGTTCTTCTTAAATTAAATTATCTCTCCTATATTCGACGAAGAAACCAAGAAACTTGCCTCGTAACCAATTCTTCAATTAGGAACAAGTTTGCCTAAATTAACCACGATCTCTTTAACACGATCATCCTCCAAAGATCTTTGCAATCCTATTTTCAACATGGCCTCATCCAACAATTTATTAGCTTAATTATAAAGAATATCTTTGGTTTACCTTAAACATAATCATGCAAGCAAATAGATTATACCTAAGTTTAAGCCATATTGAACAAGGAATATAAATAAAAGCCAACAAGAACAAGGATTTATCATAACAATTCAAGTGGTTAAATTAGAAGAAAATATAGCAATTACAAGGCCCAATAGTCATTAGGATAATTTTGTCCATAATAGAAATAGCGACTCCACTAAGGAGAATTCCTTGAATTTTGCTCATTAAGATTTTTCTCCTCGTTTTTAGTAGGATTTTAGCAATTTGAAGGATTAGGATCTATAGTGAGTTGGGAATTCTCCTTGTTTTGTTCTTGTTAAAATATATTTAAAGTTAATTTGTAGGAAAAAGAGCAAAAAACAGTGTTTTTGTTTCTCTCTTTTACCTCTTTTTTGCAATTATAGTAGCACTTTTCCATTCCATGTTGGGTGTGTAGCCTGATTATCTCTCTGATTTAGAGGCTTTGTTTCATCCATGGTTGGATCCCAATCCTTGACGGGAGGGTGTGGGGGGGCTTGCCCCCCGCTAGTACCGTCGCACCCCCTCCCCCCTTCGGGGCGAGGGTTTGGGGGGTAATGCCCTCGACGTAAAAATTAGATAAAAATCGTCTTGTAAAATATTATAATTTTGTAGTCAAATTTGGTCGTTCATTAGGCAAAAGATCTAATAGTATAAGTTATGTTAATTTATGATTTTTTGCCATAGAAAGCAACCCTTAGTTTATATGAGGGAATTGTATTGCGGCTATATATTATTATGTGTGAGACAAAGAGAGGAGACTGTGTGAGAGCGAAGAGGAAATTACAAAAACTTTGATGTAAGTTGTATCTCTTCGTTTTGCTGGATAATATAAGAGGAAGGACTGGTTGTTTCTCTGTGGATGTAGCCCAAATTGGGTGAACCACGCATATTTGTGTCTCTCTTGTTTTATGCTTTTATGTGTTTGTTTTTCCGCAATATTTTATGTGTTCCATTACTCTGTTATTTAGTTTCTAACATTCAATTCTCCTTTTAGTTGTCTGATTGGTAAGATTACATTGTTATTGTTTTGAAAAGAACAAAAAAGAATAAGTAGTGTTTGCATTACATACTTTTTTGGATATTTGAAAAAAGTTGTTTATGCTTAACACTTGATACAAACCTATTTCATTGATGAACAAGTTGGAACAAATTAATTTGTCAATGTTCTTAAATTTCCTATTGTAAGAATCTCAAAACATCTGCAATTGCACTTTCATTGCCTTGAACAAGCAACAACCCTTAAAACTAACATTTAATCCTAAAAGCAACTAGACATTTTTTTTTCTTTCAAAAAACCAACATAGTTTAGTTGTTAGAGCCTTGGTGTAGGATTGGAGAGTACACTCTCCAAGGCTACATAACAAACAAGGAATTGATTAACGAGTGGAAAATCCATTAGTAGTAATTGATACTTTTTGGGAAAGCACATCTAACATAGGTGTTAAGCACCAAATCAAGCTAGTTCAAGTGCTTAAATCATACCTTGATGCTTCGACTAGTGGGTTACACATGCATGGGAGTTTTAGTTGAAATGGCAAGTCCTTAAGGTGACACCGCTTTTTCTAGAGCTCCAAGTCTAGGACTCAATCCTACATTCCTTGTTGGTATGTAGAAGCCTGACAGATGGTTGGTCCCTCCATTTATCAATCATGAAGTCTGACTTTTAGGGTGCCCATCTTCACAATGGTACTTGCACCTTATGTCTCCCTCACCTTCATTAGCTAGTGTTTGGCCTTAATCATCCCATGATGACTTATGGAAGGCTCTTTAATAAAAAATTCACTATTTTGATCCATATCCTAACCATCCTATTTTGATCCATGGAAGAGTAGTCTTGCTTGTTGATCTATTATAGGAATCTTTGGTTGGGTGCTTATTGATTTATTATTAGATGGCCTTAGGTTGTTCCTATCTCATCACTTTCAAATATTTGATTCAAAGTGGTTGATTGACCACTTCACTAGCCCAGAAGGATTAGAGGTATTTCTCTAGAAAGTGTGGAATTGCCTCCTCAAAGGTATAGGATGGATAAAACTAACTCTCCTTTGCATGAACCATTTAATGGAACCCAAGTATCTTTAAATAGTCACATGGAAGAAGAGTTAGTGCAAGAATATTGTAATGAGGAAGAGCTATTAGTCGAAGGGTGCTTAAGGGATTTGGATAGACATGTACCTATTCCTGGGAGGGTTCCATCTCCTCTTCCATAGGACAATCTCGAGCTTATCAAGATTGAAGAATTTATTGATTCAACTCTAGTACATTTTTAATTTGCTCAGCATTGATCATCAAAATGTTTTATTTTGCATGCTCGTAACTTCAATAATCAAAGTCATAATGCACACACAAACCTTCTTTACTAATGGTCCATGATAAATAATGTTGTTAACACTACAAGAGATTGGGCCACCCATGCTCATGTTGGAATCTCTAGACACTTACGAGTTATTTAAGAGTTGTTCTAATGTGTCTTTGACTAAAAGTGTATTCTTTAATGTGTTTCTATAGTATCCATTAATATGTATTTGTAGTTATGTGGATTGACTGTCATGATATGTTTTAGACATAGAGTGATTTATCAACTCATATTCTCCTTGATACTAACAAGTGTTGATCTATGGATTAGCACCTGATTGTCCAAGATCTTTTTTTTTCTCATTCAAACTTATTCCATTAGCTAATAAAAAATTACATAGGATTTGCAATGGATGCACTACTCTCCCACCCTCACTTTAACTGGATTAGTTTGCCAAGAGAGATAAACAAAAACTAAGAGAAAAATGTCG
Organism: Pinus tabuliformis; assembly: GCA_031772625.1. NCBI lineage: Eukaryota > Viridiplantae > Streptophyta > Pinopsida > Pinales > Pinaceae > Pinus > Pinus tabuliformis. The sequence goes on along the minus strand of CM062815.1, from coordinate 198,721,894 downwards.
AAAACTATAGTGTGTCCATATTGCAAAAGCACATAGCTCCAAAATACAATAAGAATAAATACATAACCAACTGATATAAGAGATACCCAATGTTTAAAGGTTCAGGGGGTCTTGGTTCCCCATCAACATGGTACTTTAAGTGATCAATTTTGTCTTCAATCTGATCTAACCTCTCAACTATGTGTCTCTGGCTACTCCAGATCGAATCCATTTTGTCTAGCATCACCCACTAGTTGTGTCGTAAATCATTCATGAATTCAATCACTTCATTCATGTCATCATGTCAATGTTGTCGTAACTCTGCTAGGAGCACTGTGGTTTTTGTATCTATCTGTCAATAGACTCCAATGAGGGCGGTGCATCCACTGGGTCGGGTTCTAGCAAGTTCTCATGAACCAACTCACCATCAGAGGCCCCTTCAAGCCCCCCTGCGCCTTTCCCAACACTCGCCCTATGATCACGGACCAATAAATCTCAACAGGGAGCCCCACCACGCCTGGCACGACCCCTCTGAATAAGTATGCCTCACACTAATACTAACCACCGAAACTCGTTCAAATTATCCTTCTAAGTGCCTTGGTTACCAAGGGCAGTCTCCCCCAGGTTTGAGTAAAAATGCCCACCTTTAATCCAACAAAGCAGTGCCCCAATGCTAATGAGAATGTCCCCCCCCCGATAACCAAAACCTCGAACAAGATAAAACCCCTAACACCACCAGAGACCAAGAAAAACCAGGGGAGACAGTATGAAACCAGAGACACCAATAACCACACTCAACCTTAAAACTAACAATCACCACAGAATACAACTAGGGTTGTAAGATATAATTACCACCTTGACAAAATCCCCAAAGCAATCAAAAGGAAAAGCCCACCCAAATCAAACTACCACCACACTAGTAATTCCAATTGTTGCATAGAGCCAAAGGGGATAGAGGGAAACTCTAGCACTTACCAAGTCCACAAAGAAGAGCTTCCTTGCTCGGTGCACCTCCGCGGAGAAGGAGCTCCACAAAGTCTCGCTCCACCCCACGTCCATCTAACCACCAGGGAATTCACCATGTCGACTCTTGCCAGGGTCCCAAACCCAACAACTCAGCACCTTGAACATAACCAGGTCACCAACCTTTCGTCCAACATCCCCAACATGGTGTGCAATACTCGTAAGAACGATCATGCACATGTTGGTGACTTGTGCATACTCAACGACTATTTCTCCACCCTCCAATGCCCCCATAACCAAGAAGAACAACTGCCAAAGGAAAACCTCGCTTATCTCTCAAATTTTCCAAGTGGCCAACTGCCTTGCCACCACATGGATTTAATTGCCATCATGAATTGTCAAGACATCCCTTGGGAGACTTCTAGAAATTAATAGAAATTTGCTACTACTAATGAATTCGATTTGAAAAAAAAAAAGAGAAGAGATTATAAATTTCCTCTATAATATTGCGGAATGGAAATCACAATTTAGAAACACATGCAATGACAAGAACACAATGATTTATAGGGGAACTCTACTGGGAAAAACCCCTCCACTACTTTTCATTAATTAGATGAGGATGAGAAACTATTACAATGTCTTGCTTCGATCTTGAAGCACACCCTACACTGTAAACCTGTTCTCCTACTCGCTGTCCTTCTCTGACCAACACTTAGCCAATTCAAGGCCCTAGCTTCCTCCTATTTCCTTGCACAATCCTTGAGGAAATTAACTCCTAAAAGTTAATAGTTTCCTCCTGTTTTCTTGTGCAATTCCCAAGGAATGATTCACCTGCTTAACTTCCAAGCATGTACACTCAACTAGTATACAATTGATAATCACTATGTGCCTTTTCCTCCACTCCAGCTAGGCAATTCGAATTTTGTGCATGTCTGGGCTATTTTTAGCTGATTGACTAGTTAAACTGAGATATCATTGAGTTAACAATAGTTCTACTACTCAATTGGCCTTCAAATGACTCAACTAAGGACTTGAACTCGGTAAACTGAGTTCAACTAAAAATAACTAGACTTGATTGCTAAATTTTAGCAATCACTACATGCACAACTCTACTCCAAGTCTATAACTCGAATTTACTGAGACAATTAGTAGACAAGGCCATGTCACACAAGTTAACTACCATCATCTTGCTAATGTGGAAAATCAAATTACTAAATTTGACTAAGGCACAAGTCAAATTTAGCCTTTCTTGCTACAATTTCTAACACTCCCTCTTAGCAAGAAAGGGATTTTGCACCACCCCTATCCTGCACCTGTGGAATTTGAATTTGCCTCTTGACAATGCCTTTGTTAAGATATTTGCATCCTACTCCTCAGTTGGAATGTATTGTAGCATCATAATTCTCCTTTGCACACAATCTCGCAAGTGATGGTACCTAATATCAATGTGCTTGGACCTGTCATGAAATACTGGATTCTCAAAGAGTTTAATACAACTTTGGTTATCACAATAATTCACTGTCAGATCCATCTCTTGACTGAAAAGACCCACAAGTATTTTCCTCATCCATATGGCCTCACATGTTGCTTGACTTGTAACCATGTATTCAACCTCTACTGGGATGAGTGCCACATACCTATGTTTCTTGCTATACTAGGAAATAGTTGCATACCCAGCACTGAAGATAGCTCCTAAAGTACTTTTCTTATCTGATGGACTCCCTGCTCAATCTACATCAATGAAGCCTTGGAGCTTCAATCCCTCTGTCCTCATGTACCATAACCCATACTTGGTTATGCCTCTGAGGTATCTCAACACATGCTTTGTTGCCTTCTAATACAGCTTGGTAGGCTTCACCATGGCTTGACTCAACTAATTAACTGCATAGCATATATCAGACTTATGTTCACCAAATACATCAAGGATCCCACAAGATGTCTGTAGATGGTAGCATCTACTACCCCTCCTAAAGAAGCACTCTCCTTCCTCCAGTTTGTAACTAGAGGTGTGTTCATAGGCTTGTAGCTCTCCATGTGAAATCTTTGAAGTATTTCAAAGGAATACTTCCCCTGACTCACAAATAGATCACCATCACCATGCCATACTTGCAGCCTAAGGAAGTAATGTATCAAGCCCATGTATTTCATCTCGAATTATCTTGTAAATTCGTCCTTGCAAGAGTAGATCAACTACTCATCCCCTATAAGTATCAAGTCATCAACATACAATACCAAGATAAGAAACTTGCCATCTACCACAATGTGATAGAGGTTGGCATCTGCTTCACTTTTAGTGAAGCCCAATCCACTGAGATATGTGTCGATCTAAGTGTACCATGCTCGAGGCACCTGCTTGAGACCATACAGGGCTCTCCTGAGTCTACACACATGTGTCTCCCTGTCATATGTCTCAAATCCCTCTGGTTTCTCTATGTAAATTTCTTCCTCAACAACACCATTGAGAAAGGAGATCTTCACATCCATCTGGTGGATCTTCCACCCCATCTGTGCAACTAATGTTAGAATGGTTTTGATCGAGGAATTTCTTGCCATAGGGGCAAAATTTTCTTCATAGTCAACTCCCTCTACCTGAGAGAAGCCTTTGGCCACAAATCTGTCCTTGTACTTCTTGATGTTCCCATCAGCTGCATGCTTCACTTTGTAAATCCATATGGAACCAACTGCCGACTTGTTCTCTATTCTTGACATCACCTCCCATAAACTATTCTTCATGATGTAGTCATACTCCTCCACCATGGCATCAACTGAAACTGTATGAGAAACTGCTTCCTCAAATGAAGAAGGTTTTGACTCAATGAGTTTTGTCATGAAAGCCATATACCGAGTGTACTTATTTGGTGACCTCCTCTACCTGCATTGAGCTGAAGGAGCTCCCACATGCTCCCATGCATCCTGCAGCGATCAGTCAACTTCTCTAGTTCTCTTCCTCCCCTCTTTAGAAGATTTTGGTTGAGTGGGTGCCTCTACTCGACCTCCTGCCTGCTCTTGCACTTGTGGCTACTCCACAACATATTGAAGTTTTTCATAAGGCTCCTCCTCTGGAGCCAGAAGATCCTCCTCCAGTGGGATACTCAAATCTCGCTATAGAGAGCATCTCATAGCCTTCTCCTCATCAAATTTGACATCTCTCCTCACCACTATCACCCCGAGTGAGGGAAAATACACCCGATAATTATGTGGTGTCTCTGTGTATCCTACAAATACTCCCTTCTTAGCTATAGGCTCAATATTCTTCCTGATATCTTTGGAGACATGAAAATACACAACAGCTCCAAAAATTCGAAAATGTGATACATATGGCTTCCTCCCAGAGAAAGCTTCTTTAAATGTGATCATGCCAAGTATTCTATGAGGGCTCATGTTCTACAAATAAACTACGGTGTTGTATACTTCTGCCCATAGATGTAATGGCAGCCCTTGATCATGTAACATGGCTCGCTCTTCTCCCACTATGATTCTATTCTTCCTTTCAACCACCCCATTTTGTTGTGGATTATGGAGTGCTATTAGTGCTCTTCTAATACCCCCCTTGGCACAAAAGTCCGTGAAGGTGTTAGAAACAAATTCTCCTCCATTAGCACTTCTTAGGGCTTTCAATTTCTAACCAATCTCCTTTTCAATCAATGATTTGAATTCAACAAATTTAGAGAAAACTTCATTCTTCTTTCGCATGAAGAAGATAAAACATTTTCTAGAAAAGTCATCAACAAAAATTACATAATACCTATGTTTTGCTATAAAGGCTGCAAAAAATGATCCACATACATCAGAGTGGACTCACTTCAAGATTGCTCCAGCTCTACTATCTCGGCCCTGGAAGGTGCATTTGACATATTTCCCCAATGTGCATCCCTTGCAGACTTCATGTTGGTCAAGGGTACATTTCGGGAGACCGGTGGTATTCTACTACATGGTTTTTAAGGCCCCATGGTGTAATTGTCCCATGCACATGTCCTAGAGTTCTCCAACATCTCAACTTTGCACTTTTTTGCCTTGCTACTCAGCGCAACGCAAGCTTCCACCTTAAGTTTCTAAAGGTTCTTCACACAAACTCCAATCTATTTCACTTGCCCGATAGTTGCATGTCTCAAAAAGGCTTTCCCTTTGCTAAAAACAACATCATAGCCTCTATCCTCCAATACTACTACATAGATCAAGTTCTTCTTCATTCCAGGTACATACATAACATCTTTCAGATGAATATGGGAGCCCGACTCCCTATTAAAGGTTATACATTTCCAATTCCTTTGGTATTGTACCGCCCATCATCTCCAAGTTCTATGTGCATCTGGATATCCTTATCCTCTAGGCTACTGAAGAATCCTTTGCATCATGTCATATGGAACAAGGCACCTAAATCTAGATACCACACTCTCCCCATTATAGTGTTGGCCATGCATGCAATTAGGGTGAAGTCTAATTCGAATTGTGAGGCTAATGATTTAGCTCTTGCTCCTCTCGAAGGCTTCTTGTTAGACTTCTTGTGTAGACACTCTGTTGCATAGTGCTCATATTCATGACAATGACAACATTTTATCTTTCTTAGGTCCTTCTCCTTTCCATTGTTCTAGTTGGACTTTGCCTTGCTTTGGGCCTTCTTTCCCTTCCCAGCCAAGGCAAAATTTTCTTCCTCCTTAACTTTGGATGTTACTCCATCTCTGGTGTTCCTTTGAATTTCCTCTTGCACCAAATCAGATCAAAGTCTCTCTGAATTTGACAATTTGTCCCTTCCATTTACAAAGTCCTGGTAGTTGTGCCAGGATTTTGGAAGGGATAAGAGAGTTAGGCTCGCAAGTTTTGAAGAGGAAACATTTTCTCCTACTCCTCCAAGTTCAACTCGAATCTGAGTGAATATGGAGAGGTAATGTGGAACGATTTCATTTTTCTGCTATTAGATGTTTCTGTGCTTGTCCCTCAATGCCAATTTCCTGGCATCACTAATATTTTCAAATAACTTAGTGAGGGTCTTCCACATGGAAAATGGAGTCTCCTTGCCATGTAAATTCAAGACTATGTGATCCCTCACACCCTCCAGGATGATCCTCCTAGCTTTTGCGGTATCCTTCTTCCACTGTGCTAACTGTTGTGCATGTGATGCTATGGGTTTTGGAATGTCAGTTTTTGGTGTGCTCCAGCACTCCATTATCTTCAAGTACAACTTACATCCTTTCCTTCCAAGCTATGAAATTTGAGGTTCCCTCTAGGGCATACTCCAATCTCAATCCGTTGAAAGACATTTTCCCGCATGGAAGAAAATTTGTTCACTGAATCAAATCAAAATCTCTAAAGGAGAAGATCTATTGACTGGTTTCTAGTGTGATTTCTGCTATGATACCATGTAGAAATTAATAAAAATTTGCTACTACTGATGAATTCGAACTGAAAACAAGAGATTACAAATTTCCTCTACAATATTGCAGAATGGAAATCACAATTTAGAAACACATGCAATGACATGCAACCATTAAAAGCACAAGAATACAATGATCTATGGACGAACCCAACTGGGAAAAGCCCCTCCGCTGCTTTTTATTAATCATATGAGAATGAGAAACTATTACAACGTTTTGCTTCGATCCTGAAGCACGCCCTGCACTGTAAACCATTTCTCTGTTGATTGTCCTGCTCTGGCCAACACTTAGCCAATTCAAGGCCCCAACTTCGTACTATTTCCTTGCGCAATCCTTGAGGAAATTAGCTCCTAAAAGATACACATTTCCTCCTATTTGCTTTCGCAAATCCTAAGGAATGATTCACCTGCTTAATTGCCAAGCTTGTACACTCAACTAATAAACAATTGACAATTACAATGTGCCTTTTCCTCCACTCTAGCTAGGCAATTTGAATTCCACACATGTTTGGGATATTTTTAGTTGATTGACTAGTTTAATTGAGAGATCATTGAGTTAACAACCATTCTACTACTCAACTGACCTTCAACTTACTCAAAGGACTTGAGCTCAGTTAATTGAGTTCAACTGAAAAATACTTGAACTAGATTGCTAGATTTTAGCAATCACTACATGCACAACTCTACTCCAAGCCTATAACTCAAATTTATTGAGCTAACTAGTAGAAAAGGCCATGTTGTGCAAGTTATCTGCCATCCAAGTCATCTTGTTGACGTGGAAAATCGAATTACTAAATTTGACTAAGTCACAAGTCAAATTTAGCCTTTCTTCCTACAATTTCTAATAAGACTCACCTCCCTGCCTCCTACATTAAATTTGCCTTGCTCATCCACAAGCTTTATTTAAAGAGCATGGAGGGTCATTTGTTAATGATCAATTGTGAGAAACTCCCTTGTGTATATTTGTTTCTTTTACATTAATAAAATACTTCAAGTGGCCATGTTGGCTAGGCCCATGGAATATTTCCCTCTTAGAGGTTTTTTTTTTTTTTTTTATTTTTATTTATTTATTTTTTTTTTTTTATTTTTTTTTAACTGCAACGGTTGTGGTTTTTATATATTACAAAAAGAAAAATGGGTCTTTGCCGTAGCGACCCCTATTACATGGATGTTATCCTTTTTTATTGCCTTTGATATACAACAATTTCACAGCTTTTGGAAGGATCTTTCCCCGTTTACAATTAAACTCCCTTTCATGAGAGTGCATCTGATGTTCGCCATCCGATCTGCTTCACTGTTGGAGGTTCTGAGAATGTGATAGAACTTGTGCGAGTTGAAGTCTTGTAAGACTCTCTTCAATTTGCCCAAAATTTTGTTGAGACCGACGTTGTTGAAGAGTTCCCCCTTGATTAAATTTTTGATTAAAATTTCTGAATCTCCGAAGACTTGGAGATCTTTAGCACCTTTCTCTCTGGCAATAAGACAGGCTTTGAGCAGCCCAAGGATCTCGGCTTGATTATTCGTTTTCAGGCCTAGGCCCCATGCAAATGTATCTCTAGAAGACCCATCCGTGGAGTAGATGACCCCACCAGCGCCTACTGCTCCGGGGTTCCCTTTGGACGCCCCATCGAAGAATATAGTAGTTAATTTTTGGGCCCTCCACCAATTTTGGAAGATGTCATCTGGATCTCTTTTTCACTAGTCCGGATTAGCTTTCTGAGGGGGCAAAAGGTACTTTCGGGGATGTGGCTCTAGGGCTAGCCACCTCTTTTCTTCCGGCGTGAGCAGAGGGTCTTCTTTGTGATACTGCTGCTGGGCCGCTTCCAAGAGCAGAGACTTAGCTTTTACAGCAACTTGAATCGGAGAATGCTGTATATCTTTGAAAATCTGCTGATTACGTGCCAGCCAAAGTTGCCAGCAAACAAATTTGGGGAGCGTTGTCCATACTTTGCGCCAGAAAGACTTATGAGGGATGCGATGAGGGTAGCAGGCACTCCATGAAGCAAAGAGGTCTGGGACAGAGATCTGAGAAGGGAGGGAGATCTGAAAATCTTGAAGTATAAGTCCCCACACCTCTTTGGCGAAGAGACAATCCAGAAAAAGGTGCTGGGCAGTTTCTAGATTACTTCTACAAAGCACGCATCTATGAGGCCCTTCGATCTTCCTTTTTACAAGGTTGTCTCCCGTTAAGAGTTTATTGTGAGCCAAAGTCCAGAAGAAAAAATTAACTTTTGGAAGGGCTAGCGGCTCCCAAACCTGTTTCCAAAAGGAGGGTGGGTGATTACTGTTCTTATAGCCCTGTAGAGCTCTATATCCCTCAGCTGCAGTGTAAGTTCCTGTCAGGCCCCAGCCCCAACTGTCCCTCATGTATCTGTTGACCGGCGCGGCTTCTTCAAGCAGTTCCTCAAGCAGGTTCTGTTGGTCGCTTAGACGCGCAGGGACGCCGTGTAGATCCCAGCCTACCCAATCACCACGACTGTCCCAGTTTGACAAATCGTAAATGCTGTTTATACCTGCTCTTTCTAACCAGTCTCTGAGCTCAGCAATTTCTTCGTTTTCTGCCAGAGGATCGCACCCCATTATGCGATCTTTCCACAAATGCGTGCGCTTGCCGTTGCCAGGGATTCTGTACAAGTGTTTTTTGAAAAATTTACTGCTTTTGCAGCAGAGCCTCCAGACCTGCGTGCAAGATACAGAGCTGTCGAATTGCATATTCCTGAGGGCAGCATTATCTGCGTATTTTGACCGAAGAGTGACGCTGACAGGATGAGTGGGGTCGTGAATCATTTTCCACAGGAGCTTGCCTCCTAGCGCTGAATTAACTAGGGAGGGGTCACGAATTTGCAGTCCGCCCTCAGCAATCGGCCTCTTGACCAAGTCCCAGTTAACTAAATGCATTTTTTTCTCGTTGCCTTTCCCTCCTTGCCATAAGAAGTCCCTGAGAAGTGTAGAGATCTGGTCCATTACATTTTTGGGAGCCAAGAGGAAAGCTGCTTGATAGATGGGAAGAGTTGACAACTGAGATTTGATTAGGATGGTTTTGCCACCTTTTGTTAACCAGTGGCCTCCCCATGCTGCGATTTTAGCTTTGATTTTGCTAATGATATCATTCCAGAGGGACCTCTTATTCACTCCTAAGGTTATAGGGAGACCAAGATACCTGATCCTGTCCCATTGAGCGTGTCCTTTGAACCCCAAGATCTTAGAAATGTTATTGATCTCCTGCTGATCGGTGTTCCAACTGAAGATTTCACTTTTGCTCTCATTAACAAGTGCGTCAGATACCCTGCAGTAACTTCTCAGAACAGAGTCAAAGGCTTTTGCAATTCTGGAGGAAGCTCCTCCAAGGAGCAGGGAGTCGTCCGCAAAGAGAGAGTGGTTCAGGGGGGCTGATCCGTTGGAAGGTTTGAGACCTAGGAGGGAGCCAACAATTCTTTCAACTGATAGTTTTCTACTGAGGGAATCTGCCATGAGGATGTACAGAAAGGGAGAGAGAGGGCATCCCTGCCGAATGCCTCTCCGAGCTTGGAAGAAGTTAGATTGATAAGGGGAGCTATCCACGAGGAATCGATACATGCTTTTATGAGCTGAACAAATTGCTGTGAGAAACCAAAAGAGAGCAGAACTTTGCAAAGGAACAAACGGTTAACTCTATCAAATGCGTTTGCCATATCAAGTTTAATCAACATACCTTTCTCCCCTCGCTGTTTACTTGTGTGGATGGTCTCCTGTACTTGAATAACATTATCCATGATGTACCTGCCTTCCACGAATCCGCCTTGAGAACTAGAGATCAATCTTTTGAGCAGGGGCTTGATTCGGTTAGCTAAGAGTTTGGCTATAATTTTATAAGATGCATTACACAACGAAATAGGTCTAAATCTTGCAAAAGATTCAGGGTTGGTTTCTTTAGGGATTAGAGCTAGATAGGTGGAGTTGGTTCCTCCTCCTATCTTAGCTTTTTTCATGAAACCTCTTATCATTTTAAATAGATCAGCTTTGATAACTTCCCAGCAGGATTTGTAAAAATGGATTGTAAATCCTTCAGGCCCAGGGGCCTTGTCAGCTTCCATGGACCAAATTACGTTGATAATTTCCTCCTTAGAAAAGGGTCTGCACAGCGCTATATTTTCTTCAGGGTTAACGAGAAGAGGGATATTAGAGAGGAAGTCAGCAGTTTCCTCAGCGTTACCTTGGATTCCATCGTTGTATAAATTCCTGAAATGAGTTTCAGCAGCGTCTTTAACCTGGTTGAAGCCTTTGCAGACTTGGCCCTCCGTAGTTTTGATTTCAGCTATATGATTTCGGGACAGTCTAGCTCTATATTGTCTATGGAAAAAGGAGGTGTTCCAATCACCAGCCTTTAACCAAAGACTTCTGGATTTTAACCTCCAGTATTCTTCTTCAGCCCGGAAGGATTGATAAGTGCATCATTGGGCTTTTACTTCCTTGTCCAAGAGCTCTTCTGTAATGTCTCTTTTTTTTTTTTCCATTTCTGTTTGCAGGGAGTGCAACATCTGAACTGCCTATTTTCTTTGGTTGGTTGGAGTGGGGTCTGGTTTTTTTATCCATTCCTTCAACGCTTGTTTTGTGGCCTTCAACCTCTATTCCCAGATATAGCTGGAGGAGCCAGAGAAGGATTTATCCCAAGCAGCTTTAACAGTTTCCATGAAGCCTGCTTTCTCGATCCAAAGAGGGTTGAAGCGAAAAGGAATGGGCCCCAGATCTTCCTCATCTTCTAGAAGGAGTTGAATTGGCTTGTGATCTGAGGTCAATTTAGGAATAATTTCTGTGATGATGATCTTTTTATTCATCATAATGGTTCTTTGAACAAGGAACCTGTCCAGACGAGCAAAGATGTGATCCGACCCAACACGATTATTAGACTAGGTGTAAAGCCCACGGACTGGATTGAAGTCTAAGAGGTCCCAGCTCTGGGAGAGCTCCTCCACAAAGGCCAACATGGAGTCTCTGGTGCAGGAGCCACCCTTCTTCTCTTTTGGTTTCAATACTATGTTAAGGTCTCCCGCTATGATAATGTTACTTGGGGAGTGCTGCTCAAGAAAAAGTGAAAGCGAATTCCAACATTCTCTTTTTTCAGAGTAGTTTACGGGAACATACAGATTGAAAAGGGAAACGTTCAACTTACTAGCTTTATGCATGAGTTCTGTGAAGATCCAGTGCTGAGTTTCTTTAAAGTTGTGAAGCTTGAAGGTGCACTCTGACCAAAGAGTAGCCAGTCCTCCAGAAGTGCCCCTGGCGCTGACTGCCTTGCCTGTATTTTTATTCCACTTTGACTTACTAATATCTAGAAGGGCTTGCCCTTCAATCTTGGTCTCTTGGAGCATGAGGATGTCTGAGGGTTCTGTTTTTAATAGGCCCTCTTAGAGGGTTTTGACCTCATGAATACAATGGTGTTATAATTTTGATTTGTTTGTGTGAGTGGTCACTTAAGATGTTTGTCCTAACCTTGTTGTTTAAACATGTTATCAGAGCTCATTAGAAGACCCACTTCCATTGTTGATCGAGATCAACCCATTGTTGAGTACACAACACACCCTAATATTTTTAATTTTTGGGCACCACTTTTCTTTGATTTTGTAGTTGTTATCATGCATTTTGAGGAATTTTTTCCTTTTATTGACTTCATTCATTTTCCTTTAATTGTCTTAAGCATTGTTTTGTTTTGCAATTGTTTAAACCTCAGAGAAAATCCCAAAAAGTTCTTAGTTTAGAATATGTATACAAAAAGTGTTTTTTTTTTTTTTGTTTAGAAGTAAAAATATTGTATAAACATTTTGCTAACGTCAGTAAAGCCTAAATTTATTTAGATTAATTGTTTTGTAGGTTTTCAATACAACATGAAAAGTTTTTTTGGAGAATGATGAGAGTTCAATACACTTTTCCCAAAGCTTTGAAAGGAAGAAGAGACATTTTTTCTTGATCCCCAATCAACTAAGTACTTTTTAGGAAACTGTCAACATATACTTTTTAGGGAAGTGCTGAAAGAGAGCACGAGTTCTTGCAAGCATTAAGAACCCCTATTTTTCTTCAAAGCATCGAAAATACCTTTTCGAGGAGTGTTAATAGATCTTTTTTTGGGGGGAACCTTTGATATGTGTAGCAATTTTTTTTTAAGTGCCAAAAACATAACATTTTTGGAAAGAGTTGATGGGTTGAGTTTTGGAAAGTGTCAATTGTCATGACTTTTTTCAAAATTGTCAATAAACCAAAATAAATTTTCAAGTGTCAATGGAAAAGACATTATTTTGAAAGCACCAAAAAGGAATTTTTTTGAAGACTTTGATGGGAAAGAACACTTTTTCCCAACTCACTAACACATGTTTTTTCCAACTTTCCAATGCAAACACTATTTTATGAGTTGCTAATACAAGGCCAAAACATGTGTTTTTGAGCCCAAAGAAACAAGTTTATGGATTTCACTAAAAAGGTTGATGGGATGTCTTTTTGAGCATGCAAAAATGGTATATTTCTTGGCTAACTTTTTCAACTTCATCGAAGAGTCATTAAATGTTCTATTGGACACATTTTTCAAGGTAGAGTACCCATTCACATTTTCAAAACTCACCAAAATGTTTAAATAAGTTTTTTCAAACTCGTTAGAGAACACGACTAGTCATTAATGTTAGGATTTCGTGGCTAGAGTGTCCAATTTGCATTCAAACCAAAATATTTGGCGATTTCAATTGAAATGTGAGAAATCCAGTTATCATTTCACTTAGATTTGGTCCCTTGCATGTTAAATTCAAACCTTCCTAGCTGAATTCTCCATTGTATTCTTGAATTAGAGTAGAGCCATGAGTTTTGGGTGTATGATGCGATTAATCACTAGTGTGGTAGATCACACTATGTGAGAGTCAAATCTTAAGTTTTATGTGTTAGGATAAAGCGTTGTTATTTGATGTGGGTAATCAAAATAAGTAAATGTCTTGAGCAAACAAGTTTTTGATGTTTTTTTATAGCTCCCTGTGAATATGGGGAAGGGATTACAAATTAATGCTTTTATAGGGGATACCAAAGTAATTCTTTCTTATGTGTTATGTAGAAGATATGTTGCCAAGAAGGACTCTAAGTAAATAATTGATGAAATCTTTGAAAGGAAAGAACAAGGAAACAATGAAGGCTTTGCATGAGCCAATAACAATGGCTGAAGAGCCATTAGAGGACATAGTGTAAGTAGTTTAAAATTCCCTTGTCTGGCAAGCCAATGTTGCACCTGATTTGTAAAGATACTAAACCAACCACTAAAATTCCAAACAAAAATAAATACCATAATATGAACTAATACCTCGAGATCCTTTAATAAGTTAACCCTAAAATAGATTCATCAACTAGAGTTTTAAGTCAAGGGTTGATCATAATGATCCCCCTCATGCCTTGTGAAGTGTGGGGAAGGCCACCAAGGGCCATTAAATAGTAGTGCCCAATTAGTGAGTAGTGAATGTCAAAAGGACATGTCATCAATGGACAAATTGCACGAGAACATATTTTTCATGCCAACAGAAGGAAACCCTAACAAAGCTCCATGAACCTTCCATGTGTCTCCAACATCGAATTTCAACGTTGAAAACTTTGAAAATTAAGCCTTTGGGAAAATTTTAAACCATTCACAACATGGCAATAATTGGTCTTTATCACTAGGGATCATAAAATCATGTTGACAATAAAATCAAACTTGAACCAAATGGTATAATACCTTGCATATGATAGAGACTAATAAGGTTTATAAAAAAGACAAAAGAAAAAGAAAAAAAGCTTATAAATGTCAATTGCAAAAGTGACTGCTCAAAATTGGATAAGGAATGGATAAACAAAATGAGCATAAAAGCAAGGAAATACTAAGTCTCAAGCAAATCAATGAAGACACTAAAGTTATGAAACCTAACATATATAAAATTAAGCACCTTGAAATCACAAAGCCATAATCTTAAAACCAGTCTCAAAATTAAGTTCAAGAATGGTTAACTAAACATGAAAACACAACAATTTTTTTATTTACAATAATGAACTCTATATAACACATAAATCAATGATCTCCTCTAATACACTACAAATATATTATTACACCTCTAATGAGCATGGAAAAAAAAAATATGTAATTTTTTCCTCCAAAGGAGTATCTAAGGCAATACCCAAAGTGATGCCATAAACAATACCAACAACACCAGAGTTGAACATGTTAGACTTATCTTTTAACTTTTTCATATGCATAAGGAAGTTGATAGAGAGGGAGAATTAGATAGGTATATAGGCTAGTTGGAAGCACTTTAATGATGCATGTTTCCTTTAAACATTTAGGCCATGAAGAGGCCAACAATTAACATTGACTAGAGAAAGACACCACCAAGAATTGAATTTTTTTTATTCAATGTTAACCATTTACACACCAAAACATCATACACGAGATTAGGCAAAAATAGAGCAATAAACCTACATTGCGAAATAGAAAGCTAGGTCAAAAGCACAAGCGTGGTCGATCAACGAACGCCATATAGAAACCGCAGAACTATTAACATCTCTCACTCCACGCTGCAAACAAATTTTCGCTTCTTCATAAGCAGAGACACACTAAATATACAGACACACTAAATATACAGCGTCCATTTTCAGGTACAGAGCCACCGTTGTACTCAAATCGAAACCCTAGTATGGCGGTTGTTGCTGCTGAAGAAGCCAGCCTTTACCAGATCGATCTAGGGAACTTGACGGCTTTCGACTCGCATGATCCTGGAGCCTCCGCTAAGTATTCCCAGTATGTTTTCTTTATTTTGTCGCATTCTAAATAAAAGAGTTTTGATTATCTAAATGAACTCTGACCGCGAAATTAGCTGTGTTTGTCCATTGCATGGAGTAGCATTTGTCCAGCTTATGCTAAATAGCATATTTTTCTTGGAAGCACAAGTGTAATCCTTGCACTGCTGTAGATATTTATGATCATAACCAGTTCAATTATACCCCCAAAACACAAGTGTAGACAATGATCTCAAATTTTATGTTGTTTACCATTTAAAAATCCAGAGTCCAGGGATATTGCTGCCACACACTCCAGGTCAGGTTTGGTCTTGGAGTTGCTGGCAGTTCGGTTCATTGCAAGGAACGAGTAAGGGGAAAATGAGTGAAAAAGAGTGCTTGAGGGTTTTGCGGGATAACAACTGGGAAACGATGTTATCAGAAACGCGAAATGGGTAATGTAGTCTAGAAAACAGAATTTTGCAGTTTTCACACCAAACGTTTTCTGAAGGGTTTCTAAATGTTTATTAATATATAAGAAAAAAAAAACAAAAAAAGGGAAAAAATTGGAAATTTGCAACGGGCAGGGTTTAGGTTCATTCCTTACCCGTTTATTTTTGAGCTCTTGTTTCATGCAAGGACCAGCAACAGATGGTCACAAACTAATGTACCATCTTTATTAATTGCATTCACTCACGTTAACTACTTATAGCTCCGTAATGTTTCCTCTTTTTTCCTATTCATCGAGCTTTTGGAGTCGGGATTTTTCTTTTAGCATCATTTCTGTAGTCAGTTCCTCTTTTAAAATGGTAGACTGGACCTTCTCCATTTCTTCCTTAAATCTCTTGTTTTGAACGCAAAGAGATTTTATGGAAGGACCCTGTGTAAATATTTGTTTTTCTCTGGACGTTTCGGACTGTATTAGCTTGGTCCATCCATCTTCAGGAGTATTTTCACATGGGAAAGACAATAACAATTTTATAAATTTAGTTTTTGCTCCAAAATAAACATTTTGTATCGCCTTCTAGATTGTCTCTCATTCCGCCAACTCTATTTTCTCTGATGTCTGGGTGGGATGGCCACATGTTCTCTAAGCAAAAGGGAGCATTATGTAGGTTTTCATTTTTCAGAAATATTTAAAAGTATTGGCCAATGATCTGAATTAGCTCCTTTAAGAGTAAAACACTGATTGGTAAAACACTAGAAACGGTATCCTTTACCAGGCGTCTATACAAACTCTGTGCTATGATCTGCTGTTTACTTCTTCTGTTATTCTTGGTGAACTGTCCTTGTGATATAGATGTTTGGAAGGTTTATATGATTAACAAATCTTGAGATTTCTCACATGCCTGGTCTAGCCACCTCTGATTGCCTTTCTTTTATTCCTGATTAACAACTTTGTATCTAGATAACGCTTTTGGGCATAGCTATTGTGAGAATTCTGGATAGGCTGGAAGACACCGACGAGAAATGGCTAGGAAGCTACCATCCACCCTCCACCCTCCACCCCAGTCACTGCTTTACATCTGGACCTCTTGGGATCTCTCATTAGAATTTGCCACAAACTGTGCTTCCAGCACTGTCAGTGTTGCAAAAAATCTCTACAAAACCCTAGCTTCTTTTCTTGGTTGTGTCTTATGCAATATTCATTGCAATATGTTTTTTCATGGACTCTTTATGATTTTTATTTAAGGTGTAAAATCTATAGAATTGAGCAAATATTGACTGTCTCTTAATTGATTAGTATAAATTTAAAGATCTAGTTCATTAAGCAAGAAAAGAAAAAATTTAATTGGATGAATGCAAAGTTATCAAAGCCATAGCCAATATCAAAACTGGCTGAGGGTCAAACGAGATAAGGCTGGCATCAAGATCATAACTGTTAAAATTGGCAACTAGGGCCAAACTCCATGTGGGTCATCTTATTTATGGCAGCTGATATTTTTATTGGATTCCTCTTGTAGGATTGATCTAAAGATCTTCCGATTCCGACAAGTATTCATGGAGATATGAATTTGTTTGTGTTATGTGACAATTCGTCAAGGTCGGCCATCATCCAAATAACCCCCCACTTGTCCTCCACGTTTTGGTATAAATAGAGGTGCCTTGAAAGTCATTTGGTACTCACCTCTTGTGATATCTTCTCTCCATTGTTTTGGGTTTTAGTGGAAGGGAAAGTCCTCAAGAGATACATTGTCCTAAGAAGAGGTCTGCCATGCCCTAAACCGAAATTCTACTAGGGACTTGGACACAGTTCAGCAAGGGACTAGAACGTAGTAAATCCATTTTGGTGCAACACTTATCTTGAGGACAGTGCGTGGAGGAAGGGAGATCTTTGTTTTGAGGCCACAACAAGGGAGGCTAGGGCAGTGTGGATTGGAGGATTGTTTCAAGGGTTGAACAAGGTCCGAAGTCTGTTGCAGGAAGCCGTGATGCTTGTTGTGCTAGGCTGAGGCCTTAGGAGCTGAACGCTAGCTTGTTTAATGGCTAACAGATGGGTTGTACCATTGTTGGAGGGTGTCGTGAGCAACAGTAGTGTTGTGTGGTAGGCCACATGCCATACCACTACAACAAAGTTAGCATGGGCAGATTTGAGTGCTGTCTTGAACCCTTACCTTCACCGTGGAGGAGGAGCATCTCTCCTTGCCTAGTCTGCAGTTTTTGAAGGGCTGTTCGAGGATTATTGAGAGGAGTTTAGCGCTGTAGCAGTATGCCCATGTGCCCTAACCAGAGAAGTCAGGAACAACAAAGTGACAAGCAGATTTGGAGCAGTGTTAGAGGTGCGTTGGGTCAAGGATATTGACCAGATTTGGATCAGATTCAGAGCAGCCTGTGGGAGCCACGTGTTGGGTTAACATGGAGTGTTGAATACCCCAAAGGGGTACAACATGATGTGATGGATGCAGCAGCATGGTATATTGCAGCGACATGGTGCAGTAAGGTGCATGGAGCAATATGTTTAGATGCAACAGTTGGATGTAGCATGGTGTTAGAGACATCAGTGAGTAGTGCAACCTAGTGCACAATGATGGGTACAACAATATGATGGTGCAGCATAGTGCACAGTGATGGAATGGTGTAACATAGTGCACAGTGACAGTGGTGCAGCACCGTGATAGTGGTGTAGCACAATGATGCATAGTGCAGTATGATGCATAGTGCAGCATGATGAATAGTACAACATGATGATGAAGAACAACATGTTGGGTACGACATGATGAGTTACAACTCAGTGATGGTGCAAGTTGCAACACAGTGAGTACATGGTGTGATGGTGCAACACAGTGATGATGGACATGGTATGATGGTGCAACACAGTGATGATGGACATGGTATGATGGTGTAGCATGGTGCAACACAGTGATACGTACAACAAGGTGATGGAATCACCTATGTCTAGATCAGCTACCTCAGGTGACATCCTCTTGGAGAAGATCTCTTCTCTTACTTTGATAAGTCAAGATGTTGACTTCTGATGTACATGTACTATCTCTCTCTCTGCTGAACTATTGAAGAACATATAAGAAGAATTGATCAAGGGTTTCCCCACATTAGGGTTTGTCCCTCGCTGGCACCACATCTTGTGTTCTCTTGTCTTGGCTTGTCTTCTGCGATTTATGTTTATGTTCTATCTGCATTTTACTATCATGCTAAATGTGATTGCTAATTTGGAATTGATATTGAGCTAATATGGAAAATTGAAGTAAATTTGCTATCAGCATAGAACATACCTAAAATTAACATGGTATCAGAGCTGAGGTGAAGACAAAGCCCAAGCAAGAGTGAAAGAGAAATCATCGAAGACAGTTGGAAAGGACAAAAAGGCTTAATGGGTTCCTCATCCCACTTCAAATTCACCAAGGGTGAAGTCGAAGCAGAGAAGATTATCAAAGGGGTGCAGCGGAAGCATCTAATGGCCTACCTAAAGATCACTTCAATGGGAAGTCCGGATCTAAGGGTGGAAGGAAAGACAGATGCATTGCTTGCAATCCCACTTCAAATTCACCAAGGGTGAAGTCGAAGCAGAGAAGATTATCAGATGGGTGCAGCGGAAGCATTTGATGGCCTACCTAAAGATCACTTCAATGGGAAGTCCAGATCTAAGGGTGGAAGGAAACGCAGATGCCTTGCTTGCAATAAGTTCGGCCATTATGCGAAGGAGAGTCCGAATGGTAGGGACACATCACTTGATGATGATAAAAATAATTCCAGGGACATCTTCAATGATCGGAGGAATGGCAGGTAATGCGGGTCATCAAGGAAATGGCCGACTCTTCAAAGAAAGCAAGGAACTCCATGTATGAAGAATCAAATGTTGTTTCTGATAAGCTAAAGAAATATTATCTTATATTGGCCCTCTCCACTACTTCTCCTCTAGTCTCGTTGGGAATCTGGATTATTGATTGTAGTGCTTCAATGCATTTCATCGGATAGAAGGAAGTTCTCTCTAATTTGGTAGAGATGGAAACAATCGTGGGGATTATACTTGGAGTCAATGCCACCTATCCCGGAAAGGGTGCAGGGAATGTTACCCCTCAATTGAATGAGGGTAACACGATTCATTTACAAGAAGTTCTTTATGTACCTGATTTCAAGAAGAACCTAGTGTCCATTTTGGCAATGGAAGTCAAAGGTTTCAAGTTGGCATTCATCAATGGAAAGGTACGTGTTTGAAAATGGAATTTTCAAAGATGCTTTTTCAAGTTGCAGAAAGTCCATTGGGGACCATGTCGTGTGACACATCTCTTCAATGGCACTGGAGGTTTGCCCATCTTCATTATAAGGCCCTACCTGATGTGAGTCAGATGGTGAAAGGGAAGCTTGAATTCAAGAAGAGCATGGAGGTACATGTCCGAGATGTACTGAAGGAAAATCTTACAAGGGGACCATTCCCCTCATGTAGCAAGTCCACAGGTTTGGAACAACCCGAGGGGTTTGAGATTCATGTTTGGGAATCTCATGTATATAGGTGGAAGAAACCCCTCTATGGCTTGAAGCAAGCACCCCGGGCTTGATATGAGAGGATTGATAGCTAGATAATAAAGCTGAAATTCACTAGGAGTGAAGCCAATCCAAACCATTGCTTAAAGGTTGTGGATGATAGACCTCTCATATTGCCAACCTTATGAGGACGACTTCTTTCTGACAGGTGCAGATCCTCTCATTTGCAAAAGTAAGAGGGAGTTGGTTTCCAGATTTGGAATGATGAACTGCAAGCCCATGACTACCTCGATGGAGCTTAACTTTCAGAAGTTATGTGGTAGTGATGCTGGACCTGATTTGGGAAATGCCTCTGAGTTCGATAAACTCATACTAACATTGATGTTCTTGGTGAACTCCCATTCGGATATATGTTTTGTAGTTAGCATGTTGAGCCCATATATGGTTGAGCCTCACTGGATTTGTGCTAAGAATCTTCTGAGATATCTTCGGGGCACAATCTCTCATGGATTGAGATACATTGCTGGAAATGTGAAGCTGCATGATTATTCTGATGCTAAATAGGCACGCAGTGTGGAGGATCGCAAGAGCACTTCTAGGTGATGGTTCTCTTTGGGTTCAGCTTCGATATCCTGGATGAGCAGGAAGCAGAAGTTGGTTGCTGTGAGCACCGATGAGGCCGGATACATAATTGCGAGTATGACCTTGTGTGGAACTATCTGGTTGTGGAAGCTCTTCAATGAGCTGTTTGGACACGTATTGGATATCATCGTGATCTTCTGTGACAACTAGAGGGGGATTCGATTGTTGAGGAATCCCATGTTCTATGATTGTTCCAAGCGTATAGACATCAGGTACCACTTTATCTGGGATACGGTACATCGAGTAGCAAGAAGGTTCCATTGCATTGGGACTAATGTGCAGGTTGCCGATATTCTATCGAAGTCCCTGGGAAAGGTCAAATTCTTGACTTTCCGAGAATGACTACGAGTCGTGGAGAGACTCTCTCCTAGGGGTCTTGTATGATATGGACATTGAGCTTTGGGGGGCTTGGGGGTACATCTTGGAGCGATAAGCAACCATAGGGTGAGTGGTTCAACCTTCCCCTAGTGGTCTGTTATGTAGGCAGGATGAGTGGTTCATCCTTCTCCTGCTGAGACACAGTCATAGGGTGAGTGGTTCAGCCTTCCCCTAGTGATTTGTTGTGTACAGGGTGAGTGGCTCAGCCTTCCCTTGGGATACCCTGGCGACATGTAGGCAGGATGAGAGGTTCATCCTTCTCCCACCGAGACATCCTACCCATGCAGTCTGGGACTCATGGGAAGTACCTCACATCTAGCCCATGAGTAGGGAAATGAGGATAGGGACCATAGTAGTACCGATGGACGCATTGTGTATCTACCGTACTCCCTATGCTAGGATGACATTGATCTGGGATCAATTGGAATTGACTTCGGGTCAGTAAGAGTGATATAACTCACTCTCTTTAGGAACTAATTTGGGATCAGTAAGAGTGATATAACTCACTCTCTTTTGGAATTGATCCGGGATCAGTAAGAGTGGTATGACACACTCTCTTCATTGGGTTTGACTTCGGGTCAGTAAGAGTGCTATTGGGCACTCTCTTTTATCTGGAACCGACTTCAGGTCAGTAGAGGATGGTATGATACATTCTCGATCATTTCTTCTTCTTCATAGTTCAGCAGAGCAGAGCAGAGCCGAGCAGTGCATTTGATGGCAGAGATAGTACAGTCTGGCAGATGGATTAGCAAATGGAGTTCTCCCTAGTTGAGAGGGAGTGTTAAAATTGGCAACTTGGGCCAAACTTTATGTGGGTCATCTTATTTATGGCAATTGATATTTTTCTTGGATTCCTCTCGTCGAGAGGTGTAGGATTGATCTAAAGATCATCCGATTCCGACTAGTATTCATGGAGATATGAATTTATTTGTGTTATGTGACAATTCATCAAGGTTGGCCAGCAACCAAATAACCCCCACTTGTCCTCCAAGTTTTAGTATAAATAAAGGTGCCTTGAAAGTCATTTGGTACTCACCTCTTGTGATATCTTCTCTCCACTGTTTTGGGTTTTAGTGGAAGGGAAAGTCCTCAAGAGGATACACTGTCCTAAGAAGAGGTTTGCCATGCCCTAAACCGAAATTCTACAAGGGACTTGGACGCAGTTCAGCAAGGGACTAGAACGTAGTAAATCCATTTTAGCGCAACGCATATCTTGAGGACAGCTCGTGGAGGAATGGAGATCTCTGTTTTGAGGCCACAACAAGGGAGGCTAGGGCAGCGTGGATTGGAGTGTCTCAAGGGTTGAACAAGGTCCGAAGTCTATTGTAGGAAGTCGTGATGCTTGTTGTGCTAGGCTGAGGCCTTAGGAGCTGAACGCTAGCTTGTTTAATGGCTAACAGATGGGTTGTACCATTGTTGGAGGGTGTCATGAGCAACAATAGTGTTGTGTGGTAGGCCACATGCCATTCCACTACAACAAAGCTAGCGTGGGTAGATTTGAGTGCTGTCTTGAACCCTTACCTTCAGCGTGGAGGAGGAGCATCTCTCCTTGCCTAGTTCGCAGTTTTTGGAGGGTTGTTCGAGGACTGTTGAGAGGAATTCAGGGCTGCAGTAGTATGCCCAAGTGTCCTAACCAGAATAGTCAGGAACAACAAAGTGACAAGCAGATTTGGAGCAGTGTTAGAGGTGTGTTGGGTCAAGGATATTGACCAGATTTGGATCAGATTTAGAGCAGCCTGTGGGAGCCACGTGTTGGGTTAACATGGAGTGTTGAATACCCCAAAGGGGTGCAACATGATGTGATGGATGCAACAACATGGTGCAGTAAGGTGCATGGAGCAACATGTTTAGATGCAACAGTTGGATGTAGCATGGTGTTAGAGACAACAATGAGTAGTGCATCCTAGTGCACAATGATGGGTACAACAGTATGATTGTGCAACATAGTGCACAGTGATGGAATGGTGTAGCATAGTGCACAGTGACAGTGGTGCAACACAGTGATGCATAGTGCAGTATGATGCATAGTGCAACATGATGAATAATGCAGCATGATGATGAAGAGCAGCATGTTGGGTACAACGTGATGAGGTACAACTCAGTGATGGTGCAACATGGTGCAGCGCAGTGATGATGGACATGGTATGATGGTGCAGCGCAGTGATGATGGACATGGTATGATGGTGCAACACAGTGATAGGTACAACAAGGTGATGGAATCACCTATGTCCAAATCAACTACCTCATGTGACATCCTCTTAGAGATCTCTGCTCTTATTTTGAAAAGTCAAGATGCCGACTTCTGATGTATATGTACTATCTCTCTCTCTACTGAACTATTGAAGAACGTATAAGAAGAATTGATCAAGGGTTTCCCCACATTGGGGTTTGTTCCTGGCTGGCGCCACATCTTGTGTCCTCTTGTCTTGGCTTGTCTGCTGCGATTTATGTTTATGTTCTATTTGCATTTTACTATCATGCTAAATGTGATTGCTAATTTGGAATTGATATTGAGCTAATATGGAAAATTGAAGTAAATTTGCTATCAACATAAACATACCTAAAATTAACAATAATTGACTAAGGGTCTAACGAGATTGGATTGGAATTGGTTGAAGAATCATGTTGAAGATTTCATATGCTAAAAATGCACAAGATATGCAAAATTTAATTTAATTTATCTATCTAACTTTTTGTTCGATGGAATGCACATCCTAAGGAAACTCTACAAGCATTTCTTGTCATTTGGAGTAATGCACCTTGGTAAGCCGACTGGCTATAGTTCTGGCAACCTAACTTAATAGGGACATCGAGTGAGGCCTAGTATCAACATTGTACCTTTGAAACCGTGCCCTTTGGGCGTAGCTATTGTGAGAATTCTGGATAGGCTGGAAGACACCGATGAGAAATAGCTAGGAAGCTACTGTCCACCCTTCACCCCAGTCGCTGCTTTACATCTGGACCTCTTGGGATCCCTCTTTATAATTTGCCACAAATTGTGCTTCCATCACTGTCAGTGTTGAAAAAATCTCCACAAAACCCTAACTTCTTTTCTTGGTTGTGTCTTATGCAATATTCATTGTAATATGTTTATTCATGGACTCTTTATGATTTTTATTTTAGGTGGAAAATCTATAGAATTGAGCAAATATTGACCGTCTCTTAATTGAGTAGTATAAATTTAAAGATCTAGTTCATTAGGCAAGAAAAGAATAAATTTAATTGGATGAATACAAAGTTATCAAAGCCATAGTCAATTTCAAAACAGGTTGAGGGTCAAACGAGATAAGTCTAGGATCAAGATCATAACTGACTAAGGGTTTGACGAGATTGGATTGGAATTGGTTGAAGAATCAAGTTGAAGATTTCATATGCTAAAAATGCATAAGATATGCAAAGTTTAATTTTATCTATCTATCTAACCTTTTGTTCGATGGGATGCACATCCTAAGGAAACCTTACAAGCATTTCTTGTCATTTTGAGGATGGCACTTTGGTAAGTCGATTGGTTGTAGTTCTGACAACCTAACTCTATAGGGATATTGAGTGAGGCCCATTAATATCCAAAGAGATAACCAAGTTGGGGACTTGATGTCATGCTCGTAATGCACAATTCTCAATTAGTTGAGCTAACCCACCTCTCTCTTTGTCTGTCTGTCTCTCTCTATATACACACATACATACATATATTCTTGTATGTCAATGAAAATTTAAACTGTTAGACACCAAATATGCAATTTCTACCCATTGATATAACATGTAAGGTTGAATGTGTGATACATATGTGAAATGGAATATGTAAACATTGGGTCTCTAAATGGTCTTTAATGTCCAAAAATATCATTCTCCAACAAACTGACACATTATTAAAAGCATCCTTATACTTGAATCCTCATCGTCAGTGTTAGGCTTTGTCTCCACCTTTAACTTTGCTTCAATCCTCCAAGGACATTAGTACTAATGATATGTGCTAATTGTGGATCCAAGTCCATTCACCCCAAGTCATCACATTCAAATTTTGTTAGTTGTGCCTTCCATTTCGGGAAGGGATCAATATCCTCCAATATAGTGGAATCTATATCAAGTGTTTTTTTATGCAGTTGGTTGCATCTCAATCAAAGGTTGTACTGCATTGAGACAAGATCATTTAACTGTTGTTCCAAATAATTCTCTTATTTGTGTGAATGCACTCAAAGACAAAACAATGACTACTTGAATTAGAAAGTGTTGGGATTGTATATCTTGTTAGTTTTGATCTCTCGCACAAACGACTACTTGTTTGCCAAAGGTACCTTTACTTTGACCAAAAGCCTCATTCTGTTTAGGTATTTCATCTTGGACGTTCAAATAGGTGGTGATGTTTTTAGCTTGGGCACATGTTTCTGCACATGCCTAAGTGTCTAGGCATGTGGAAGTCGCCTAATTGACCCTAAAACTTGGCAATTACTTTAATAATTTAAAGTAATTGACTTTTATAGGATAAAGTGAGTTAATCTTATGAAATGCAAAGATTATTTGCATTTGTGAATTAGATGAATCTCAATCGTTAATCTCAAGTGATGTGGAGATTTAATCTCAACTGTCAATCACTTTGGAGATTACGGTTGTGGATTTAGTCAATATCTCTAACTTACAAAAGGAAGGCTAGGTTAAGGGAGAAGCACACATCTTTGAGCACAATAGACAATGGGAGTGAGATCTCAATGATTGGGTGGAGAAGGACTTCTATTCAAATGAATATGGTTCAAGGAAGAGTGCAAGAGGCAACAAAGGTGACAAAGATCTAGATTAGCTTACAAGATTGAAGACACATCGATAAAGGGGTTTGATTAGCTGGGATAACTCTAGGTTTCTTATTGTATTTGTATTTTCCTCATTGGGCCATTATCCCAGGAAGGGAGACCTTGTAAGTCCTAAAGTGATTTGAATGACAAATTGATTTGAAGGGAAAAAATCTTATGTGTGCATGTGTATGAGATTGGTGTGTTGATTTTGCTTTCATTGTTTATTTTGTTTGTGTTAAAATCCCAACCGTGCTTTATATTAAGTAGATTTGCATAATAATTAAATATTACTGCAATGAATCTGCTAGGTAGTAATCGACCAAGTTACTTGGGTTAAGGAAAATTAACATGGCATTAGTGCTTGTCCTCTGAAGATTGATCTCTAAGAATTGTATAGCCATTGTACAGGAATTGCAGGGGCCATATATAGTTGGGTCAATGACTGCATAGAGCAAGGGTTGTAGGGCTGGAGTGGCTCTATGTTGTATGGATCAAGCCCTACATAGTGGTGGTTGAAGAGTGTTGTAATTGATAGGAAAATTGTGGGGCGGTGTATACAACAAAGGTGGCAAGGAGTAGGGTTGACAATAAAAAGTTCCACATAGTTGGCTGCAAACTAGAAAGTAAAACATTCTTTATGTGGTCGTACACAAAAATCATGCGAGGTAGAGTTGACGTAATAAAATAAACGAAAAAAGGAAGCAGGAAGCGGTTGACATGTTTGTCAGCCATCAACATAGTTGTTAGGAAAGGGCCCAACCAATAGATAGGAGTGGAACTGTGGGGCCAAGAAAAAGCAGTTGTAAGAGAAGGTAGCCAGCGGGGAGCAGATATAGTTGCAACCGTGTCACTAGGAAAAGACACATGCAAGAGCTGCTATTTGTATAGATTGAGATGTCGTAGACCAGCAGGTGGATTGGTTACCGTACAGGAAAAGAAATCAACTGTATGCATGGAATCGACTGTTGTATAGCTGCTAACAAAAAAAATTGACAATGGGAAAAAGGTGTGGGGTCATACGGTTGATTGAAGCATGATCACATACAAGACATCACAGGTGTATGGGGACAACACCATCGTAGACATATTAGTGCAATGTGTAAAGACCATACAAGGGTGCATACTAAGAGGTAGTGTGGTATTTGTAGCTACTAGAGGTATGGAGGATAGTATCGGTGTAGCCAACAATGAGTGATTGGGGAAGGTCCTCCTTTATAGGGAGAGAGGGAGATTGCAAAGATTAGAAAATTAACTTTTGTGGGTGTTTCAAAGGATCAACACACAGTTCCATGAGAAGACCTTAGTGGATCTATAAGCCAAGTTTTTTTTTTATGGTAGGTGCTAGAAGGGCTTAGCACAAGGTGGAAAAATATCAAATCTAGAGATGGCAACAACCAGTTTGTGTTTTGAGGATAGATTGGGATGGAGGATCTAACTACTTGCCCTCAAATTCAAGTGTCACCTTGCTGTTGAAGGGAAATGACCTTTGGGAGTTGCAAAAGAGGTTTTTAAACTGGCAGATCCAATAGATAAGGAAGCTCATGTGAAGAAGGACATCAAAGCCTAGAGGATTATCGTGGATGTCGTAAAGGATCATTTGATCCCACATTTGGCAGAAAAGAAGACAATCAGGGAGATGTTTAAAGCTCTGGTGGACCTATTGCTAAGTAACAACATGAACAAGATGATCTTTGGAAACAAGCTCATATCCATCCAGATGTCAAGGTTTGATAACTTTACTAGTTACTTCATGAGGATCACCTAGACATGGGATAAACTTGAAATGGTTTTCCCAAGTCATGGTAACCATTTGTCAAGGGGATTTGCGCTCGAGAACACCTTCCCAGTTGGGAAAGCATTTGGGATGACTACATCCAAGAAGAGACTTGGGAGGAGTCTAAAGCCAACAAGTAGGGAGATGGAGAAGAGAACTTGGGCCTAGGTAGTATTGCTAAGAAGGCAAAGGAAAGGGTTCCAAGGGTAACATTGAGGGGGACACATCTCAATGAAGGAAGAAGAAGGACTTTAAGTGCTTCATTTGCCACAAGAATGGGCATTATGCATCACAGTGTCCAAAGAGGAAGAAGGGGAAGAGGAAGTCACAATAGATAGCAACATCAACAAAGGTTCAACTAGATGAGTTTGCAATGAAGATTGAGAAGGACTTTTCATTTGTGTCCTGTCTTATCTACCAACACCATCACAAGGAGTGTTTAATACTTGGATAGTGGCGCATCACACCATATGACATAAGCACGGGAGCTGTTTAGCAATCTGACAGAGAAAGACTCATATTTACATGTGGAGCTTGGTAATGATGCTGTGTATGCAGTGAAGAGTGTTAGAACCGTTAAGTTTTATCTAGAGTAGGTCCAAGGGGATCTTGGATCTCATTCACTTAGATGTATGTGGGCTGATGTCATTGGACTCATTACAGGCAACACAATACTATGTCATGTTCATTGATGACTATTCTAGGAAAACTTGGAACTTCTTCATGAAGATCAAGGATGATGTTTTCAGTCGATTTCAGGAGTTCAAGGCCTAAATGGAGAGCTAGACAGGAAAGGAGATCAAGGTCTTGAGGTCAGATAATGGGGGAGAATACACCCTTAACGACTTCAAGGGTTTCTGCACGAAAGTAGGGATCAAGAGGGACATGTCAGTCTCGTACAACCCTCAACAAAATGGGCTTGTAGATAGAAATAATCGGTCCATCATTGGTTCTACCAAAGGCTATGCTACATGACCATGAGCTGCCCATGTTTCTTTGGGTAGAGGTGTGTAGCATTGCAATATATGTGCAGAGCGAGAGTCCTCACCGGATATTGGAGGATAAGACTTCAGAGGCGACATTTATTGGGGTGAAGCCAAAGATAGGACATTTGGGGATCTTTGGTTGTCCAGTATCATTCCATGTGTCGGTGGAGAAGAGGATGAAGCTGGAGCCTTTAGGACAAAACGACATATTTGTTGAGTATAGTGAGACCTCAAAATCTTATAGGATCTTCATACCAACACAAAGGAAGTGTTAATTTTAGATATGTTTTATGATTAGCAATTTATTTCAATTTTCACAATTAGCTCAATATCTTTTTCAGATTAGCAATCACATCAGCATTAAAGTAAATTGCAGATAGAACATAAACATAAATCGCAGAAGACGAGCTAAGACATGAGGGCACAAGATGTGGCGCTAGCCAGGGACAAACCCCAATGTGGGGAAACCCTTATCAATTCTTCTTATATGTTCTTCAATAGTTCAACAGAGAGAGAGAGAGAGAGAGAGAGAGATAGTACATTTATAACGGAAGTCAACACTTTGACTTATCTAGATAAGAGCATAGATCATCTCTTAGAAGATGATTCATGAGATTAGTTGAAGACATGCTGCTTCAACTGATTCTCCAAGGTGACTCTTTCACCTATCATTGTGTTGTGTCTCGTCATCATGCTGCACCTCACCGTGCTGCACCATGCTGCACACATCATCACAATGCTGGACCTCATGACCATGCTGTACACATCATACTGTTGCACTGTTGTTCCATGTGCCATTGTTGCACCATGCTAGCCATTGCGGTCCTATGTGGCATATTGTTGTCCCACTATTAGTGACATAGCCATTCCATGTAAGCTTGCTGTCCCATCACAGCTTGCTATACCTTGCTGTTGTCCCAATAGCCTTGCCATACCTTGCTGCTGTCCCATGTGTCTTAGCAGCACCATGTAGCACAACTGTCCCATTTACTAGCACTGCTGGTCCAAGTCTGCCTGCACTGCTGCTTATATTGTCACTGGTTAAGGTATTTGGCAAACCTCACACACCTATGTATCAGTCCACAAACAACCTTAAAGGATTGCAACACACCTTCATAGTACACCTCTCCTAGCACGCTGCTGTTATGGGCATGTTTGAGCCCTCAAACTCTCCATGCTGTCCCTGTTTTGAGGTGGTAGGGACTGCGGCCTACCACAGTCCCACGCTGTCACCTACAGCCCAATCAAAACAATCTTCCCTTACCTTTTCGCTGCCCCAAACATACCTGCGTTCTCCCTTCTTCAACTCGGTCTCCAAGCTCATCTCCTTGGCCCTCTAACACTAGCTTGGTTAGCCCTTATCTCCCTCGCTGTCCTAGCCCTCTTGCTGCGACTTCCATATAGTTACCTTTCTCCCTTAGCTGAGTTCCTTGGGCTCCTTTGATGAGCTCTTGTGATGCTTGCTTGGACTGCGGATAGGGCTGCCTTAGGTTAGCGTTAGGGCCGCCTTAGGACTGCGTTAGGGTTGCCTTCTAGGATTGTGTTAGGGATGCCTTAGGATAGCGTTATGGCTGCCTTAGGATAGCGTTGGGGCTGCCTTCTAGGACTGCGTTAGGGCTGCCTTCTTTTCCTCCAACGTCTAGGGCTTCCACTCCTAGATTTTTCTTACACTAAAGCCCAAGACAAGTGGAGAGAAATCAAGATAGAAGTGTGTGTGAAATGACTCTCAAGTCATCTCCTTTTATACTAAAACGTTGAGCAGATGTGGGGTTTATTTGGTTGCTGGCTGACCTTGACGAATTGTCTTATAACATAAATAAATTCATAACTCCATGAATACTTATCGAAATTGGATGATCTTTAGATCAATCCTACACCTCTCGACGACAGGGATCCAAGAAAAATATCATCTGCCATAAATAAGATGACCCACATGGAGTTTGGCCCTAGTTGCCAATTTTAACACTCCCTCTCAATTAGGGAGAACTCCATCTGCTGATCCATTTGTCTGATTGTACTATCTCTGCCATTAGTGCCCTGCACTGCTTTGCTCTGCTGAACCATGAAGAAGAAGAATTGATCGAGAATGTCTCATACCATTCTCTACTGACCCGAAGTCAGTTCCATATGAAGAGAGTGTGTCATACCACTCTTACTGATCCCAAATCAGTTCCAAGAGAGAGTCATATCACTCTTACTGACCCGTTTTTTGTTTTATTGATCCCAGATCAATATCACAAGAGTGTCTCAAACCACTCATACTGATTCCAGATCAGTTTCATTGATCCCAGATCAATGGAGGTCATCCTAGTATAGGGAGTACGGTAGATACAACGATGCATCCATCGATAGTACTACTGTGGTCCCTAACCCCATTTCCCTGTTCATTGGCCAGATGAGAGGTACTTCCCATGAGTCCCAGACTGCATGGGTAGGATGCCTCGACAGGGGAACCACTCATCCTGTCCATAAGTTGCCACGGGGTATCACAGGGGAAGGCTGAACCATTCACCTTGTACAGAATGCACCATTAGGTGAGGGTGAGTCGCCCTATGGTCGCTTGTTGCTCCAAGAACCCCAAGCCCCCCAGAGCTCAATGCATGCATCATGCAGGGTCCTCATAAGAGGGTCTCTCAACGACTCCAAGTCGTTCGGGAAAGTCACAAATTTGACCTTTCCCCAGGGCTTTGACAGAATGTCTGCGACTTGTACATCAGTCTCAATGCGATGAAGCCTCCTTGCTCATCGACGTACCATATCCCAGATAAGGTAGTATCTGATGTCTATATGCTGGAGCAATCATGGAATACGAGATTCCTTAATGATCGAATCCCTCCCTGGTTGACACAGAAGATCATGGTGGTATCTGTAGGAATTTACAGGGTAAGTTCCTCAGAAAGAACACCAAAAGGATACTGCTCACAACCAGATCACAGATCAATACACCAGTATTTTTGACGTGGTTAAAACCCTCAAAGAGGGAAACAGTCCACGGCCTGAGCCAACGCGGCCACTTCAGGCAATTTATTAATCAAAGAATGAAAATTTACATAAGCTTCTCTCACGCACGGATTACCCTACAAATGACCCTCCATGCGCTTTAAATAGAATTCATGGACCAATCGGGTGTCAAGCCACGGATCAAGTGTCGGTAATACCGAGGAGAGAATGAACCGTCAGATCACTACATATCGTGACCGTCGGATTGTAAGTTACAAAATGTACAACGGTAAAGAAACACACTTTACCTAACTCTATACCTAACTCTACACTAGACCAAGTTGTACTTAACTATTTCCTATGTGTCGGAATATCCTAATAGTATCCATCATGTGTACAATCAACTCACTGAAGAGCTTCTGCAACCAAGCAGCTTCACACGAGGTCATACTCGTAGCTATGTATTCGGTCTCAGCGGTGCAAAAAGCAACCGTCTTTTGCTTCCTGCTTATCCAGGATATCGAGCAGAACCCAAAGATAATCAACACTCAGAAGTGCTCTTGAGATCCTCCACACTGCTTGCCCAGTCAGCATTCGAATAACCATGCAACTTCATATTTCCGACAGTGTATCTCCATCCATGAGAGATTGTGCCCCGAGGATATCTCAAATGATTCTTGGCACTAATCCAGAGAGGCTCAACCATATATAAGCTCATTATGCTAACTGCAAAACATATGTCTGGACTGAAGTTCCCCAAGAACATCAACATGAATGAGTTTTATGAAACTCATAGGCTTTTCCCAAATCTGGTTTGGCATCACTATCACATAACTTTTGAAAGTTAAGTTCCATCGAGGTAGTCACGAGCTTGCAGTTTACCATTCCAAATTCGGAATCCAACTCCCTCTTACTTGAGAGCGTTTGCACTTGTCAGAAAGAGGTCGTCCTCATAAGGTACTAGTTTGAGAGGTCTGTCATCCACAACCTTCAAGCAATGGTTTGGATCGGCTACACTTCTAGTGAATCTCAGCTTCATCAGACAACTATCAATCCTCTCATATTAAGCCCGGGGTGTTTTGCTTCAAGCCATAGAGGGTTTTCTTCCACCTGCATACATGAGATTCCCGATCATGAATCTTAAACCCCTCGGGTTGTTCCAAATCTATGGACCTGCTACATGAGGGGAATGATCCCCTTGTAAGATTTTCCTTCGGTACATCTCAGACATGTACCTTCATGCTCCTTTTGAATTCAGGCATCCCTGTATATCGGGTAGGGCCCCATAAAGTAGATGAGATGTGTCAACTGCCATGGTCCCCAATGGACTTCCTGCAACTTGATACAAATTGCCAACCCTGAATTCATGAGTAAAAGCATCTTTGAAAATTTCATTTTCAAACACGTACCTTTCCATCGATGAATGCCACCTTGAAACCTTTGACTTCCATTGCCGAAATGGACACCAGGTTCTTCTTGCGATCAGGTACATAAAGAGATTCTCGTAAATGAATCGAGTTACCCTCATTCAATTGAGGGGTAACATTCCCTACACCCTTTCCGGGATAGGTGGCATCGGCTCCAAGTATAATCCCACGATTGTTTCCATCTCTACTAAATTAGAGAGATCACCCTTCTATCCGATGAAGTGCCTTGAAGCACTACAATCAATAAGCCAGATTCCCACAAAATCTGAAGGAGAGGGCCAATACAAGATAACCCTTCTTTATCTTATCAGAAACAACATTTGATTCTTCATACTTGGGGTTCCTTGCTTTCTTTGAAGAGTCGGCCGTTTCCTTGATGACTTGCATTACTTGTCATTCCTCCAATCATTGAAGATGTCCCTGGAATGATTGTTATCTTCATGAAGAGATGTGTTCCTGCATTCGGACACTCCTTCGCATATTGGCCGAACTTATTACAAACAAGGCATCTGTCTTTCTTTCCACCCTTAGATCCAGACTTCCCATTGAAGTGATCTTTAGGTGGGCCATCAAAAGCTTCTGCTGCACCATTCTGATAATGTTCTCTACTTTGACTTCACTCTTGGCGAATTTGAAGAGGGATCAGGAATCCATTGATCCTTTTGTCCTTTCCCAACTGTCTTCGATGATTTCTCTTTCACTCTTGCTTGGGCTTTGTCTTCACCTCAACTTCGATACCATGTTAATTTTAGGTATGTTCTATGCTTAGAGCAATTTATTTCAATTTTCAAAGTTAGCTCAATATCTTTTCCTGATTAGCAATCACATCAACATTAAATTAAACTGCAGATAGAACATAAACATAAATCGCAGAAGACAAGCCAAGACAAGAGGACACAAGATGTGGCGCTAGCCAGGGACAAACCCCAATGTGGGGAAACCCTTGATCAATTATTCTTATATGTTCTTCAATAGTTCAACAGAGAGAGAGAGAGAGAGAGAGAGAGAGAGAGATAGTACATTTACAACAAAAGTCAACACTTTGACTTATCTAGATAAGAGCATAGATCATCTCTAAGAAGATGATACATGAGATCAGTGGAAGACATGTTGCTTCAACTGATTCTCCAAGGTGACTCCTTCACCTATATCATTGTGCTGCATCTCATCATCATGCTGCACCTCACCGTGCTACACCATGTTGCATCCATCATCATAATGCTGGACCTCATGACCATGCTGTACACATCATACTCCTGCACCTTATGCTGCACTGCTGTCCCATGTGCCATTGTTGCACCATGTTAGCCACTGCTGTCCTATGTGGCATACTGCTGTCCCACTATTAGTGACATAGCCATTCCATGTAAGCTTGTTGTCCCATTGTTTTGCTGCTGCCCCTCACAACTTGCTATGCTTTGCTGTTGTCCCATCACAACTTGCTATACCTTGCTGCTGTCCCAATAGCCTTGCCATACCTTGTTGCTGTCCCATGTGTCTTAGCAGCACCATGTAGCCCAGCTGTCCCATTTACTAGCACTGTTGTCCCTTCAACACTGTTGTTCCAAGTTTGCCTACACTGCTGCTTATATTGTGACTGGTTAGGGTATCTGGCAGACCTCACACACCTATCTATCAGTCCACAAACAACCCTCAAGGATTGAAACACACCTTCATGGTACACCTCCCCTATCACGCTGCTGTTCTGGGCATGTTTGAGCCCTCAAACTCTCCACGCTGTCCCTGTTTTGAGGTGGTAGGGACTGCGGCCTACCACAGTCCCACGCTGTCACCTACAACCCACTCAAAACAGTCTTCCCTTACCTTTTCGCTGCCCCAAACATACCTGCGTTCATCCTTCTTCAACTCGGCCTCCAAGCTCAGCTCCTCGACCCTCTAACAACAACTCGGTTAGCCCTTATCTCCCTCGCTGTCCTAGCCTTCTTGCTGCGGCTTCCATATAGCTACCTTTCTCCCTTAGCTGAGTTCCTTGGGCTCCTTTGATGAGCTTTGATGATGCTTGCTTGGATTGTGGCTAGGGTTTCTTTCTTAGGATTGCATTAGGGCTGCCTTAGGTTAGCGTTAGGGCTGCCTTAGGATAGCGTTAGGGCTGCGTTCTTTTCCTCCAACATCTAGGGCTTCCACTCCTAGATTTCTCTTCCACTAAGTTCTGTTATTTGAATGGGCAGTAAGGAAGACAGATGTAGATCAGCCAGCAAGATCAAAGGACACATCAGTATAGGGGTTTGATCAGCTGGGATAACTCCATGTTTCTTGTTGTATTTGTATTGTCCTCAGTGGGCCATTATCCTAGGAAGGGAGCCCTTGTAAGTTATGTTATTTGAATTAAGAACATATTTGAAGGGCATAACTCTGATGTGTGCATGTGAATGGGATTGATGTATTTATTTTTAGTGTGGTTCACGTACATCGGAGATCGGTGGCTCCTACGTCCACAGAAATATTTGGGAATATTTGCCTGAAGGGATCGCTTCTAACGGGCTCATTAACATAGCCTAATCCCGAGAGTGTCAAGGAGAATCGACCTTGTGACCTCCCATTAGCAAGGTGCTTTTAACGACAAGAACTCAATCAATTGAGCTAACACTCGGGGCTGAATGGGATTGGTGTATTAGTTTTGCTTATGATGTTTATTTCATTTACGTGTTAAAATCCCAGTTGTGCTTTATATTCAGTAGATTTGCATAATAATTAAATATTGTTACAAGGAATATGCTAGGTAGTAATTGCGCAGGTTGTTGGGGTTAAAGAACATGCACTCTAAACAAATGCATAATTCATCTTTGACCTCCTCAACTTCATTGTCTTGAAATTTGACTTTGAATTGGTTTTTTGGGCTTAGAAATACCTAGCTGCATTTAATGCTTGTATGCTGCGGTAATTTGTTCTCTGGCTTGATCCATGGCCTCATAAATGTAATGTTCCTGTCCACAATCCACAACACCTTAACAAGGGGCTCGCAACTTTGACAATCTTTTCTGCTGTAGACGAAAATCTGGTTTGAAAAACTCTCTTATAAAGGTCTTTCACATCACCCTTGCTGCCTCATTGAGATCTAGTCCACTCATCAAAGTAAAACATCTTCCTCAAAGTTAGGGCCTTCTTGTTATATAGACTTTGCTCTCTCTCTCTCTCTCTCTCTCTCTTACTTGCTCCAGTTTTTCTATGTAACTTTTTTGGATAGCTAGCTAGTTAGTTTACTTTACAATTTTAGAGTAGCCATTTGCACTAAGCTTATTGTTGAATGTACCTTTGTTTTAGTCCCATTGACCCTATGTTGCATGAAACTTCTAGGAACCCGACGTTTCAGGTGGTACCCTTGTTGAAATATGTAACTAGGTTCAGTCTTCATAATGTCTATTGTAATCATGATTTTATATATTTGATGAAAAGAGAAAAACAAATATTATTTTCATTCTTGATGCATGGGTTTCATGCTCAAGGTAAATTTATTTGTAGGTCAAGCACTCATTGAGTGCTTCTAGGTTTGTCATAGAATTATGAAGTCAAAAGAATCATTGTCACACATGTAAGACCCCTTTGGGCATGTTGTATCTTGTAAAGAAAATTTTTGTAGAGTCAAAAATGTCATAAAGACCCTCCAAGGCCCTTGTCAAATAAGTTGGCCTACATGAAAGATCAAGTCGGCCTCATAGAAGCAAGTTGTACCCCTGGAAAGCTTATATATAAGAAGGAACTCGACCTCACTTGGACACACAAGAAGCAGATTCGATCTCCTCAAGAAAGAAGCTAGAAAAAGACAAAAATCAAGGATGAAAAGAAGAAAAGCAAGATCGAAGTTTTTGGGCCTCTCTCTCTCTCTCTTGTGTTAGGGTTTCTAAAGTTGCTGGGCATGTTGAGTTGCTGGAAATTGTTGGGCAAGTCGAAGTTGCTGGGTCGAAGTAATGGAAATTGCCGAAGTTGCTGGAAGTTGCTAGGTCAAAAGTAACTGAAAGAAAAGTTCATTAAGAAGAAGTTTGACTTGGTCTGGAAGGGGTCTTTGACAAGGGTCTTAGGTCTTGGAATTCGTCATTTGAAAATTCTATAAGAAGAGAAGAATTTTGGCGGGTTTTCCTCTCAAGAGAAGAGGTTTTGGCCCTGGTTGATAACCTATATCTTGTGTCCTGTTGTCTCATTATTCTTTATTGTTTGGTAGCTGTTTGATGATAAGAACACTAATTATAATCAAGTCAAAGAAGAAGCTAATCAAGTTTAGTAAAAATACATCAAAAGCAATAATCAAAGTAGGAGAAATCACTTAATCTAGCTGCTCCTAGATTTCTCAACATGGTAATCCATGCCCAACTGGTTCCACACGCGCACCATACATTTGGCAGATGTTCCAGGGTCCAGAGGATGTCTCCCGCTGCAGAGGGAGGGATTATGTCATCATCCTAGCCCTTACAGATGGTCTACAAGCATTTCCGATCCACTTGGAGACCCATGAGGATGTCCTTGTGCCCCCACACCCACTTGGGAGCACCACATGTTCTTGCTTGGAAAACAAGGGGCCAACCCCTTGTCCACTATGTTTGGAGTCCAATTTACATCATGGCACCCCTTGGTCTTCATTAGGCCTCCTTAAAGGCCCAACGACTCACTATATTGATCATTCTGCCCTCTTGAAAGTCTTACTCTTGTTTTATTGAGCTATTTTGGTGGGCTTGTCACCAAAAGTATTGTTATTATGCACATTATTTTATTTTAGCGACATTATTAGTCCCCAAATTAAGCCATTCGAATCCCTTAGAGGATTGTATAAATAGAAGTGAGGTGATTCATTTCCATCATCATCACTTGGATTGGATTAGTATCTCTTATGAGATTTTCGCACTTTTTACTAGGATGAATTTTAGGAGCTTTTCTTGATGCACCATGATGTTTGGATTTCACTATTGTCTTTGGAGCTTCTCTAATGCGAAGTCGAAGCAGAGAATGTTATCAGAATGGCGCAACGGAAGTTTCTGATGGCCCATCTAAAGATCACTTCATTGGGAAGTTTAGATCTAAGGGTGGTAGGAAAGGCAGATGTCTTGGTTATAAGTTCGACCGTTATGCGAAGGAGTGTTCGCATGGCAGAGATGCAAGTCATCAAGGACACGACCGACTCTTCAAGGAAGCAAGGAACCCCAGGAATGGAAGTCGAAGGTTTTAAGGTGGCATTCGTCGATGGTAAGGTACGTGTTTGAAAATAATTTTTTTTAAGATGCTTTTGAGTTCAGGGTTGTATTAAGTTACAGGAAGTCCACTAGGACCATGTCCATTGACACATAGCACCAGAGGTCTATGAGTCAGATGGTGATAGGGAAACCTGAATTCAAAAAGAGCATGAAAGTACATGTCTGAGATGTACCGAAGGGAAATCTTACAAGGGGACCATGACCATTCCCCTCATGTAGCAGGTCCATAGGTTTGAAACAACCCGTGGAGTTTTGAGATTCATGAACGGGAATCTCATGTATACAGGTGGGAAGAAAGCCCTCTATGGCTTGAAGCAAAACACCCCGGGTGTAGTATGAGAGGACTGATAGTTGTTTGATGAAGTTGAGATTCACTAGGAGTGAAACCGATCCAAATCATTATTCGAAGGTTGTGGATGATAGACCTCTCATACCGACACCTTATGCAAACGAACTATTTCTGACAGGTGTAGACCCTCTCATTTGCAGAAGTAAGAGGGAGTTGGATTCCGGACATATGTTTTGTAGTTAGCACGGGGAGCTCATATTTGGTTGAGCCTCACTAGATTGGTGCCAAGAATCTTCTGAGATATTTTCGGGGCACAATCTCTCATGGATTGAGATACACTGCCGGAAATATGAAAACTGCATGATTATTTGAATGCTGACTGGGTAGGCAATGTGGAGGATCACTAGAGCACTTTTCAGTGTTGGTTCTCTTTGGATTTTGTTTCGATATCATGGATGAGCAGGAAGCAGAAGTTGGTTGTTATAAGTATCGCCGAGACCAGATATATAACTACGAGTATGACCTCGTATGAAGTTGCCTAGTTGTGGAAACTCTTCAGTGAGTACACATGATGAATACCACTGTGATTCTCTGTCTGTAAGTTGTAACAGCCAGAGGTGGGATTCGATTATTGAGGAATCTCGTATTCGACGACTGCTCCAGCAGATAGACATCAGATACTACCTTATCTGGGATATGGTAAGTCGATGATCAAGGAGGCTCCATCGCATTAAGATTGATGTACAGGTCGCTGACATTTTGACAAAGCCCCGGGGAAAGATCAAATCTGTGATTTTCCTGAACGACTTGGAGTCGTCAAGAGATCGTTGTACAAGGATCCTGCATGTTGCATACATGGAGCTCTGGGGGCTTGCGGTTCTTACTGGAGCAACATACGACCACAGGGTGACTCACCCTCCCCTGGTGGTGCGCACTGGGACAAGATGATTCGCTCTCTTATGGGACAGGATGATTCGCTCTCCTGTGGACAGGGTGATTCGCTCTCCTGTGGACAGGATGATTCGCTCTCCTGTGGACAAGATGATTCGCTCTCTTGTGGGACAAGATGATTCGCTCTCCTGTGTAGTAGGATGATTAGTTCTCCTGTGAGGTCTGGATGATGTGTTCTCCATGACAATTGTAGTAGGATGATTAGTTCTCCTGTGAGGACGGGATTGATTAAGTTCTCCTGTCGAGGCATCCTACCCATGCAGTCTGGGACTCATGGGAAGTACCTCTCATCTGATCAATGAGCAGGGAAATGAAGATAGGGACCATAGTAGTACCGATGGATGCATCGCTGTATCTACCGTACTCCCTATGCTAGGATGACCTTCATTGATCTGGGATCAATGATACTGGTCTGGGACCAGTGGTAGGAGTTGTACCTACTATGACGCTGACTTCGGGTCGGTTGAGGCTGGTCTGGGACTAGTGGTACATACTCTGAGACTGACTTCGTGTCAGTGCAGTACTGGTCTGGGACTAGTGAGAGTGGTACATACTATGACGCTGACTTCAGTCGGTTGAGACTGGTCTGGGATCAGTGGTACACTCTCTGAGACTGCGATATTGGTCTGGGACCAGTGGTAGGAGTTGTACCTACTATGTCGCTGACTTCAAGTCGGTTGAGGCTGGTCTGGGACCAGTGGTACATACTCTGAGACTGACTTCGTGTTAGTGCAGTACTGGTCTGGGACCAGTGAGAGTGGTACATACTATGACATTGACTTCGAGTCGGTTGAGGCTAGTCTGGGACCAGTGGTACATACTCTGAGACTGACTTCGTGTTAGTGCAGTACTGGTCTGGGACCAGTGAGAGTGGTACATACTATGACACTGACTTTGGGTCGGTTGAGACTGGTCTGGGACCAGTGGTACGCTCTCTGAGATTGCAATATTGGTCTGGGACTAGCGGTAGGAGTGGTACCCACTATGACGCTGACTTTGGGTCGGTAGAGACTGGTCTGGGACCAGTGGTACACACTCTTGAGACTGACTTCGGGTCAATGGAGAATGGTATGAGACATTCTCGATCAATTCTTCTTCATAGTTCAACAGAGCTAAGTTGAGCAGAGCCAGCAGAGCAGGGCAGAGCAGAGCCAGCAGAGTTGAGCAGAGCAGAGCAGAGCCAGCAACACTGGGCAGAGCAGTGTAGGGCACTGATGGCAGAGACAGTACAGTGGGTCATATAGATTAGAGGATGGAGTTCTCCCTAGTTGAGAGGGAGTGTTAAATTTGGCAACTAGGGCCAAACTCCATGTGGGTCAGCTTATTTATGGCAGCTGATATTTTTATTGGATCCCTCTCGTTGAGAGGTGTAGGATTGATCCAAAGATCATCTGATTCCGATAAGTATTTATGGAGATATGAATTTATTTTGATTATGTAATTATTATCAAGCCGACCAGTGCTTATGTAGGCTCAAGAAGCCCAAACGTCATTTCCATTCAACCTATACGTTTTTGGTATAAATAGAACAGGATTTGATGTCATTTATAATACACATTCTCCATGTGAACTCCTCCTCTCCACGTCTTGGGTTTCTGGAGGAGGAGAAGACACAAAAGAGAATACGTTGGATGCCCTAGCTGCAGATGTAGTTGTTGTAGAAAGAGCCGCAGTCCATACGTTATAATGAAGGCAATCTACATGCTGTAATGGTGACCTTATCCACGCAACCATATGCTGAGAAGAACATTATATATACGCAGCAGATGAGGGCATATCCACGCAGGCATATGAGGATTCCACGCAGCAGCAAAGGATGGTCCACGTGGGCATATCCATGCAGGCATATGAGGATTCCACGCAGCAGCAAAGGATGATCCACGTAGTGATATCCACGCAGGCATATTGAGGATTCCACGCAGCAGCAAAGGATGATCCACGTGGGCATATCCATGCAGGCATATGAGGATTCCACACAGCAGCAAGGGATGATCCACGTAGGCAGATCCACGCAGGCATATGTACGCAGCAGCAAAGGATGATCCGCGTAGACATATCCACGCAGCAGATGAGGCTGTAATATTCTCGGATCTGGCAGCGTACTTATAACGCAGTCAAAGTATATGGAACTACGCTGCTCGTTGAAGACCTAGCCGCAGTCATAACCACAGCCGCAGTTATCTAAGGACCTAGCTACGATCTTCATGAAGCACCCATATGCAGGTCAATGGGACATAGATACTATACGCTGGTCAATGAAACAGTGATACCCTGTGTATTCAATAAAACATAGATATGCTGTCATGAATATCACGCAGTCATGAAGGCAATGGCAATAGCTATATATACACAGGCAATGAACGCAGCAATGAAATATATATATACGCTGGTCATTAAGATAGCTTACGCAGCAAGATACACATGTATATATGCACAGGTAAATGAAACATATATACGCTGACCTGTAGCCTAATACACAGGTCATAAACAGCATGGAAGTGAAGCCGCAGTAATACAAAGCTCTAGGTAACAACGTGGTAAATACAAGGC
The DNA here is from genome assembly GCA_031772625.1 of Pinus tabuliformis. Lineage (NCBI taxonomy): Eukaryota > Viridiplantae > Streptophyta > Pinopsida > Pinales > Pinaceae > Pinus > Pinus tabuliformis. The sequence goes on along the minus strand of CM062815.1, from coordinate 198,679,967 downwards.
TGTCTATGAAAGAAACAGTCTTTCTAAGCATATTGGACAGTGTAATACAATAGTGATCTGAAGATGAAAATCTTGGACGAAGGGACTATGTTACACTCAGCATTCTGAGATATAGAACTCAGTGTATTATGACAAGGGCATCATGATAATCATGATGATGGCAACGGCAGCATGATAATCTTGCACATTAGCAGGGGCAGCATAATGGTGATGATGAACATTAGCAAAGAGCTACATGATGAATGGGCAGCATGATGGATAAGATCACGGACATGGGCAGCATGATGGATAAGATCATGGACATGGGCAGCATGATGATAATCATGATTAGTGCAGCATGGTGCAGTATGCAGTGGTGCAGCAAGAGGAACAGATGCAGCACGATGATAGGTGAAGGAGTCACCTTGGAGAATCAGTTGAAGCAGAATGTCTTCAACTGATTTCATCGTTATAGAGATGACCTATGCTCAGATAGATAAGTCAAAGTGTTGACTTCTGTTGTAAATGTACTATCTCTCTCACTTTCTCTGCTGAACTTTGAAGAACATAAAAGAAGAATTGATCAAGGGTTTCCCCACTTTGTGGGGTTTGTCGCTGGCTAGCGCCACATCTTGTGTCCTCTTGTCTTGGCTTGTCTTCTGTGATTTATATTCATGTTCTATCTGTAGTTTACTTTTATGCTGATGTGATTGCTAATATGGAAAAGAAATTAAATAAATTGCTCTAGCATAGAACGTACCTAAAATTAACCCGAGCACAACAATCTGGGATAAGATCTCTTCCAAGCTTGTTGATGACAATCGACCATTGGTGTAGATGCCAAATCCACTGAAAGAGACCCACACAATGCCAAATCAGCTTCAAGCTCACTCCCAATCAAGTCTCTTCAATTCAGCTCCACAATCCCCAAATGCTTGAACAGTGAGAGATGTGTGAGAGGTGGTCATTATATAATAATGATTTAGGGTTTGGGAGGAGGTGGGGGGTAATTGTACTGTAGTGATTTAGTTCTTTTTTTTGTGGGGGTGGGGAGGAGGCAGGGTTAATTATATAAAATGAAATAGGTTTTGGGAATGGGGGGTGGTTTATTTTTATTTTTATTTTCGATTTTCTGTTATTTTCCTTTTCCCTCCCCAGATTGGTGCCTCAGAAATCACCAGTGGGAGATGTGCGAGGGATATATAGGTGGTCATTATATATTAAGGATTTAGGGTTTGGGAGGTCGTTGGGGGGGGGGGTTATAATAATTTAGGGTTTGGGAGTGGTGGGCAGGTTTTTTGTGCCCCTTTTCATTTTCTCCCCCAGTTTGGTGTTCTGGTTAGGAGTCCGGTTCAAAGTGCAACAGGCCTCAAATTGCTGATTCAGTACTGGTGAACTGTTCCAGAATGGTTGGTTCTGGTCTGGTATTCCAATTTTGATAATCTTGGATGGATGTTCCAACAAAGGGCCATTAGAACCATAGTCTGCTTGCCAGTTTAATTCTGCACTACTTTTCATATCTATATGACTTCTATTTCTCAGACATCTGTGCATACTTTCTCGATATGAAGCCCTCAATTGTTAATTTCCATAAGGGACAGAGAGCAATCTCCTCTATTTGGTTGGTAAAAGATCAGATCTTTTATGGTACTGACTGAGTTTATGGGCTGCTGCTTGTTGCCAATGCAGTGACATTGTAAGCCATCAAAATTTATAATTATCACTTACCCATTTGTAGTATTTATCACAGTGGAAAAAGTCCTGATAAAATCACGATAATATCGGGAACTCGCGATGTTTTCAGTTCACCGAAGTTATTGGCAGAGTTTTTTACGATTTTTTCAAAAAATGAAAAACTCTGTATTTAATCGTAAAACTTGAGGATAAAATCGGGAGTCAATCCAAAAACTTGTGAGTAACGTGCCAGGCCATGTATAAGTTAGGAAAAGGCTGATTTTTCCACTCATTTTGCACTCTAACCTTTGCGATCTTGCCTGTGGAGAGAGGAGTTGTTTGTCACTGCCTAAGAGGAGGAGATTTACCAGTTTTGTGAAGTGGATCCGGAGGCACTGGAGCCAGAGGAGGTAGCAGCTGCAGGGGAGAGAGAGGAGGAGGAGGAGGAGGTGACACCATCTAGGATGGGCAGCAGCAGAGGACAGAGGAGACCACCTATTTTTGCTTCTAGAGGATGACGAAGTCCATTTGTAGCCCCAGGGGCAAGTTCTTCTTCCTCTAGAGGAAAAGGAAAAGCCATTCCCTATTCCCGTAAAAGAGGCAGAGGAACTCAGTGATTGATTAGTTTAGGACATGTAGATGTCTCATGATGATGATATACATTTATTATATTTTTTGTTGATATTTTGACTCTTGAGACTGAGTCAGGACTCAGGATTCAGGACTTTATTCACTATTGATATGTGATCTAGCACTAGACTTCTTATACATCTTATATATTAGCTTTCTTTTCATATTTATGTGGCAACGCATTATCTGACGTTGTGGATACTTTAGATGGTAATTTAAAAAAAATGAATATTTTTGTACTTCTAAAATTTTGCAGAGTTTTTGGCCTTTTTTTTCAAAAACCTCCCAACTTTAACGACTTTTTCAATTTCCGGATTTATTCTTGAGGTCGATTTTTTCCACATTGGTATTTTACTATTTATACATATTTTTGGTTCATAGAGTTACAAGAGAAGCACACCCTGGGTGGCTGCACTGCATGGGTGGATTTCCTTAGGTGCTAGGCCTGAGGAGTAACTATTCTGCCAAAATCGCTGGGGATTTGCGCCTTGCCTCATCTATTTAGAACACATTCCATTTTGTTGGGGCAGACCAAAGTATGAACTGAAACCTAGTGGATGGCTCAATAATCTGTTAACCTCACCCTGGTCAACATATTATGTAGCAAATATACCTATTTTTGGTTCAAAGAGTGCTTCCAGAGAAAAGCTGAAACACATTGTGTGGCTGCACTGCATGGGTGGACTTCCTTTTGTTTAGGTGCCCGGCCCAAGGAGTAACGATTCTTCCAAAATCACTTGGGACTTGCACCCTGCCTTGTCTCTTTTGAACTCATGCCATTCTGTTGGGGCAGACAAAAGTTGTGTTACCGCATTCAGCGAATTTCAGGGTCAAAATTCGAAATTCATTGAATCTTAAGCCCAACCGAATTAATTCGGTTCAGATTCGCCGAACTCCATATCGAATTCAAAGTCAAACTCAGACGGTTTTCCAGCGAATGTGAATTTAACAATTAGCCATTGAAATTCAATGGCAATTAAATTAATAAGAAATACGGTCTGCGTGATATTTGGTATTTTCGTAGTTTTGTTCATTTCGCGTGGTTTTGCCGGCACCCATTATTTTCGTTGCACCTAAGGACACGGCACGGGAGTGTATTTTTTTATTATTTTCCCTCCAGGCTCCGCCATCCAGGGTTCCAACATCCACAATTCCATGCAAGCTTTTATTAAACTCCATGCTTCCAGCATCACCGAAGTTCGAACTCGGCTACTATTAAACTTAAAATCATTTACGAAGGGTTTCTTGCCATAGTCAGAGTAATGATTTTTGATGTGATTCTCAATCTTGTCTGGTCTAAAACTTCCAGTAGAGGTAGATGGTTGGCATTAGTTCAGGGTTAAAACTTCCAGTTGAGCTAAATGCCTTGTTCCTTGCATTAATGTGTTTAGTTATATATTTTCATTTTTATCTTCATTCATTATGTATATTTTTAAATTTTTAAATTTGTCGAATTTAATGCCAAATTTTATTACAAAAATTTTCACTGTTGAATTTTTATCGAACTTCAAGGTCGTCGAACTCGAATTTGAATTTGAACCAGGTGAGATAGGACCAAAACAAGAATTGAAACCTGATAAATGGCTTAATAATCTGTTCATGTTGACCTCACAAGTGAACCAATACCTTGTTTGCATATACAGTATATTTTTGACAGAGTAGGTTTTTGCTAGTTTATAATTTTTCCAAAGTATTAAACAAGTCAGGGCAGTTTCAAAGTCCATGCTCTCACCTGATAGCTGCAGCAGGTGCTTTGCTGTTTTAATCATTTCTTCTGATTCACCCCCTTGTTAAAAAAACATGGACCAAGTGCCTCTCATGGCTGCAATGGTCCTTCACTGCTAACCTGAACCATCCTTAATTTCTGCATAGTGGTGCCACAGTGATTCCTTTGCAACAATGGTGTATATACAAGATATTTACATTGTCCTGTAAATTCAAGCCATGTTATTGTAAATTACTTCGATTACATTTTTTTGTCTTCACCAGCTACAGAATGGCTACTCTATTTTACAGGATGAGATTGTTGTAATGCCTTTGTTTAGATTTCGTTTGCAAGGTTCCATGAAATGACCAAACTGTTTTTTGGATTCATTGCAAAATATAGAATTTTTATTCAGTAATATAAGAAGCAGAGCTTGTCTTTAAAAGTGAGATTGGTATCTGCATTTTTCTTTCTGCTAATATTTTCTTGGTGGATTTGTCTCACAAATACAGGGAAGAGCTTGTGAAAGAATGCCTTGAGAAAGGCACTAGGCTTGTGCAGGCGCTTGCAGATAAGCTTTTTAGCTTACCCTCAACTCCTGATAAAGAGGGTCCACTTGTTCAATTGCCAACTCCAACGACTCCAATTCCTCGTGAAAAGCCTGTAAGTCTTTATTTTCTGTATGTTCTTTGTGAAACCTGTAGGTTTGTTGTTACTTCTTTAATTGTTTGTAAAATGCATGTAACTGCCACATGGAGTTAACATATCATTTACCTCTTTTCTCTCATCACGTGGATAAATTTGGTGGAAACGTAGCTTATAACAGTTATGATCTTAACAAAGCCCTCATTTTTTTGGATACAGCATTGTTCACAGAATATCAATTTATTAGTTGTTGAAAATGAATCAGAATAGGTGGAATTTTAAATTGATTATGTTGCATTCTTTATCTGAATTTATAATTCAGTGAACAGAGCTTCAAATTATGAGCCTTATTCACATATTACAGGGGTGAATATTTTACTTAGATGGCCATGATAGTTTTCCAAAGCTTTGCACGTAAAATTTTCTTCACATTGGAATTCAAGGATCAGTGTTATTTCACAATTGTGGTTGCATGTCTTGTGCTTGTCTCATTTTGATTGCTTATTAACTAATCAAAGACCGAGATTCTTTTTTATTTGAAGTAAAGTATTAATGTGTTTCCATGCACAGCTTCCAAGAGCCAAGCCTCCAACAAAATGGGAAATTTTTGCCCAGTCAAAAGGTTTGAATTATTGCATCATTTTTTCTTCTAAATTTTATGTTAATTAGATTTTTTGTATCCTAATTTATAGTGCCTGGCTAGTTAACTATAAAATCTGCTTCTTTACATATATTTGTTAAAGCATTGTAGAGACATTTGTTACCACACATGGGTCTAATTTTAACTGTTCATATATCTTGGTCATTTAGGCATCAAAAAGCGCAAAAGAAGCAAACATTTATATGATGAACAGTCAGGAGAATGGAAACGCCGTCATGGTTATAATCGGGCTGGAGATGAAAATGATATTCCAATCATTGAAGCAAAACCAACTGATGGTAATATCTTAATGGTTTCATGTTATGATTTGTTCACAGAGAACAATTATATTTTTTGAACATTAAATCATAGGGATGTAATGGATGTGTTTGGAAATAGTGACTTCTTTCTAATACTAAATTGACATTTCATGAAGAGTAATTGGAGGACTTGTTAAATACATGGATTGGGCAGTTAACCTCATATTTGGAAGTTTAAATGCACTTAGGAATATCTTTATTAGTTTATGCAATCTAGCTTGATAAAGTGTTAGATAGATGAGTACACAGATTTTACAAAGCAACCCATTGGGAGTAGAAGAAGCAAGCAATCAAAGGGTTCCAACAGTGGTTCCTTTTGTGAGACACACTTATATCAATTGTTGCACTTATCGCGATATTGTCAGAATTATCGCGATAATATCGCCAAAACTAACCTTGACGATAATATCGACAGTAATTATCACGTTAAATTGCTCGTATCACGGTAATTTCGAAATTAGGGTTTGCAGATTTCTGTGGGGTTGATCTTGAATTTGAGATGTCGAAAATTGCTCCACAGTAGACATTTTAGATTGTCGACGTTTCAAGTCTACACCAAGACCCATTGTCAGGACAAAGGTCTATTGCCCTGCTCTGTCAATTCAAACTTATTAACTTCTTTTTTCTTTTGACCATAATTTTTTAAAAGTGAGTTAGGGGATTGAGCTGTGAGGATACTCTGACTATTTCCATCAAGCAAACAAGGAGAAATCTATTGTTTTCATTTCCAATGATTCATCTCATGAGATACATAGCCTAGTAGTTAATGGTAATATTAAATTCTTAAAAGAAAAGTGATAATTTCTTTCATCTTTCATTTACATCCTTTTACTTAAATTTTTAACATTACCATTAATTGACTTAGGATGTTTGAGAGTGGTTCCGACCTCATTGGATTGGAGAAACTAGAATTTTAGATCCCACTCAAAACCCAGCAGACTTAAACAGCTTTTAGGATTTCAAGATTAGTGGGATTGGAATGTTTCTATTACATTATGTGATGTACGAGGGTATGGAACTAACATTTAATCAAGATCACCAAGCCCTTTATGTACCTCGATGTTGGTGGTATTGGCTGTTGAGCTCCTCCTTCATAACCGTTTAAAAAATGTACACTTCACTCAATTGTTCATGACCCTAGTAAAAATGTACACTTCACTCAATTGTTCATGACCCTAGTAAAAATGTACACTTCACTCAAGCAAAATCATTGATTAGGATGTTAAACTTTTTCTATCTTATTTTAATGCTTAGAGGGTGATCTTGATGAGGAGGATCCCAATATAGGCAATGATTTTGATGTTATGTAGCTATTTGTTGTAGCATGATTTTCTTTGGATTTCAGAGGCAATTAGAGCCTCTCTATTGATCTTTTTTGATTCAGAGATGGCTTGCACTCAATGATATTTTGGTTATACCCTTGCTATATACATGAGAATTTTTGCATATTTGTGTATAATAATTTGCCTTCACATGGATGCACATAAATTATATGTTCTTTTCAAAACTTGAATAATTTATGTATTTTTTGGTCAACCAATCTTTTTGTCTAGTTGAGGATGTTGTGACCATTTTCCATCAAGCAAACAAGGGGAAATATGTTGTTTTGATTGCCATGATTTATCTCACGAGATACATTATTTTTGTTTTGATATGACATGTATCATTCTATTAGATCTTATGACTTGGGACAAATATTATATTTCAATATCGATGTCTCATGTTGTAGAAAATCTACAAAATTCTGCAACTGCTGATATGAACAATCTGAAACTAATTTCTTTTCATATAGACACTAAATTTCTTTACTAATTTTGCAGCGAAATTAGAACAGAGATAAACACAGTCACACAAGAGCAAAAAACACTATTTTTCTAGGGAAACCAACTGGGAAAACCCTCTGCTAGCTGCAGAAACTTTATTGACAAAGTTGAGAAAAGAGACTTAATTACAAGGCAAATTGTTTCACTTAGAGAACAAGGTTGTTCTCTATGCTGACACTTAGTTGAAACCTGCTTGCAACAGCCTTGTCCTTAGCTCCTAAATTCTTGCGCTGGCTCTGGAAATTCCTCCTATTTCCTAGCGCATACCAGCAAGAATTGCATACCAGTAAGAATTTTCTTTGCCAAACACTGCTTATAGGCCTCGCCCTCACGCTCTTCCTAGCTCTGCTATCTCACACACAAAACTCGTGCTCTCTATTGTCTTGTCTCACCAACTCGTGCTCACAAAACAATGAATCAATTCTGTGCCTTCGTCCTCGTAAGCTTTTCGAATTAGCTAAAATTGGCAAGTTTTATTTCTGGAAATCGAACTTGTGATTGATGAGTTAACTGACTCATGTAACTCATCTAGTCTTAATTCTAGAACTTGAGAATCAATCACTTGTCCTTTTGCCAAATTAACTCGCACTAGAAGACAAGAAACTCGACCTTCCACTTTTGCACATTAGTTAACTGCTTCATAACTCGTCCTAACTTTTAAGAACTAATCCTAAATTATAGGAACTTGTCCTAATATGTAGGGACTCATTCTAAATCTTAGGAATTCATCCTAACTTATAGGAATTAGCTCCTAACTTATAGGAATTCGAGCATGCTAAGGAAGAACTCGTTGAGGTCCCTTTGATTAAGGCACAAATCAAGGAACCCTTTCTTGCTATCATTTTCAACACATGTAACACTTGACATCTTATACATCTTGTATATCGATTTTATTTTCATATTTATGTAGCATTGTGTTTGTTTGATGTTGATGTTTTTTAGAAGTTAAAACTTAGAGAAAAAATGATGATTTTGTATTTTTAAAGTTTTTTGATAATTTCCAATATTTTCACCGATATTGTCGATAATTTAAATTTTGGACCCCTGACAATAAACTACCAGTAACGATGAATGTAACATTGTGCAGCGTAGGCCCTTCGAGGGCATGCGTTGGGCTCCTCTAGTGCCAAGTCAAGTTTAGAGGGTTTCAAAAATCCAGATCTAGGGGTTGGCCCCTAAATCTCCATTCAAATCATCCGGTGGACCCCATTTTTGTGTTTGGAGCACAAAATGGGTCTCATGGGTCTTCTGGTGATAGAATAGGCTAGTTTTGCTCCAATGTTGAGGGCTTAGAGGATGGTGCTAGCCCTCCCTTATCTCAAGGGGTGAGACAAACCTCATTTAGGCTTCAGATCAACGACCACACCATGTATACACTACTAACCCGGTTGGGGGGATGCTGGTCCAAGTGCATCTGTTAATTTTAGGTATGTTCTATGCTGAGAGCAATTTACCTCAATTTTTCACATTAACTCAATATCAATTCCAGATTAGCAATCACATTTAGCATGATAGTAAATTGCAGATATAACATAAACATAAATCGCAGAAGACAAGCCAAGACAAGAGGACAGAAGATGTGGCGCCAGCCAGGGACAAACCCCAATGTGGGGAAACCCTTGATCAATTCTTCTTATATGTTCTTCAATAGTTCAGCAGAGAGAGAGAGATAGTATGTATACATCAGAAGTCAACATTTTGACTTGTCATAATAAGAGCAGAGATCTTCTCTAAGAAGATGACACATGAGGTAGCTGATCTGAACACAGGTGATTCCATCACCTTGCTGTACCTATCACTGTGCTGCACCATGTTGCACCATCATACCATGTCCATCATCACTGTGCTGCACCATGTTGCACCATCACTGAGCTGTACCTCATCATGTTGTACCCAACATGCTGCTCTTCATCATCATGCTGCACTATGCATCACTGTACTGTGCACTATGCTGCACCTATTCACTGTTGTACCCATCACTGTGCACTATGCTGCACCAATGATTGCTGTACCCATCACTGTGCACTATGCTGCACCCATCATACACATGCTGCATCCTTCATGCTGCACTTCAATACATTCATGCTGTTGTACCCTATTACTATGCTGTCCCATCATATCATATTGCTGCACCCTATCACTATGTTGTCCCATCATATCATATTGCTGCACCATTCCATCACTGCTGTACCCAACACCAACAAGCTGTTGCAATATCGAGCTGCTGCTATACATCCATGCCCATCATCATGCTGTACCATAGTGTTGCACCATGTTGCAACAATAAACCATGCTGCTGCAATATACCATGATGCTGCATCCATCACATCATGCTGCACATCTTTGCATTATGCAGCACCTTATTATGTTGCAGCATTCATCATCATGCTGTCTTCAAACTTGACTTTCATCAAACCATGAAAGAGTACATGCATATATATATATATAAAACTGATGTGCATTGCGAGAAGGCAGATCCATATACTGTCCTTGTCTGAAGTCTTTCCTTCGAGAGATCATCTTACTGTGGCTAGGTGTCTTCAGATTCCAGTGGATAACTCTTCAGAACAGTAATATAGGATTGCTGTAGATAACAAGGAAAACGAATAGCCTTCCTTTTGACATCGTCTTAAGGTCTCTTATTAGACCTGCTTTCATTGTTAGATAGGCTCCTCTTTATGTTAATAAATCTTCTCACAAGCCTGTGGCTAGGGCACATTGACAATAGATTTAGGGTCTCATAGATCAGCGTCATAGGGTCTCTTAGACTTGGACTTCACCATAACTGCATTTAGGGCAACTTCATCATGAACAACGTTTAGGGCAGCGTCATCATGAACAACGTTTAGGGCAGGTTCATTGTGGACAACGTTTAGGGCAGCTTCATTATCGACATCGTTTAGGGCAGATTTATTGTGGACAACATTTAGGGCAGCTTCATTTTGAACAGCGTTTTAGGGCATCATCTCCATGACTGTGTTTTAGGTCATCATCTCCATTAGGGCAACATTGTCTTCTTAGGATCTCTCGTCCCATCAAACCCAAGACAAGTGGAGAGGAAGAGATCACAAGAAGTGTGTGTACAAATGACCTTCAAGGCACCTCTATTTATACTAAAACGTTGAGCACAAGTGGGGGCATTTGGTTGCTGGTCGACCTTGACAAATTGTCCCATAACACAAATAAATTCATATCTCCATGAATACTTGTCAGAATCAGATGATCTTGATATTATTCCTACACCTCTCGACGAGAGGAATCCAAGAAAAATATCAGTTACCTTAAATAAGATGACCCACATGGAGTTTGGCCCTAGTTGCCAATTTTAACACTCCCTCATCAACTAGGGAGAATTCCATTAACTGATCCATCTGCCAGATTGTACTATCTCTGTCATCAGCGCCCTGCATTGCTCTGTTCTGCTCTGCTAAACCATGAAGAAGAAGAATTGATCGAGAATGTCTCATGCCATTCTCTACTGACCTGAAATCAGTTCCATATGAAGAGAGTGTGTCATACCACTCTTACTGATCCCAGATCAGTTCCATAAGAGAGTGAGTTATGTTACTCTCACTGACCTGAAGTCAGTTTCATTGATCCCAGATCAAAAGGGAGTGTCGCAAACCGCTCATACTGATCCCAGATCAGTTTCATTGATCCCAGATCAATGGAGGTCATCCTAGCATAGGGAGTGTTTTAGGGCATCATCTCCATGACTGTGTTTTAGGGCGTCATCTCCATTAGGGCAACACTATCTTCTTAGGATCTCTCCTCCCACCAAAACCCAAGACAAGTGGAGAGGAAGAGATCACAAGAAGTGAGTGTACAAATGACCTTCAAGGCATCTCTATTTATACTAAAACGTTGAGCACAAGTGGGGGCAATTTGGTCGCTTGCTGACCTTGAGGAGTTGTCCCATAACACAAATAAATTCATATCTACATGAATACTTGTTGGAATCAGATGATCTTGAGATTATTCCTACACCTCTCGACGAGAGGAATCCAAGAAAAATATCAGTTGCCATAAATAAGATGACCCACATGGAGTTTGGCCCTAGTTGCCAATTTTAGCACTCCCTCTCAACTAGGGAGAACTCCATTAGCTGATCCATTTGCCAGAGTGTACTATCTCTGTCATCAGTGCCTTGCATTGCTCTGCTCTGCTTCGCTGAACCATGAAGAAGAAGAATTGATCGAGAATGTCTCATACCATTCTCTACTGACCCGAAGTCAATTCCATATGAAGAGTGTGTCATACCACTCTTACTGATCCCAGATCAGTTCCAAAAGAGAGTGAGTTATGTCACTCTTACTGACCTGAAGTCAATTTCATTGATCCCAGATCAAAAGAGAGTGTCTCAAACCACTCATACTGATCCTAGATCAGTTTCATTGATCCCAGATCAATGGAGGTCATCCTAGCATAGGGAGTACGGTAGATACAATGATGCATCCATCGATAGTAGTACTATGGTCCCTAACCCCATTTCCCTGCTCATTGGCTAGATGAGAGGTACTTCCCATGAGTCCCAGACTGCATGGGTAGGATGCCTCTACAGGAGAACCATTCGTCCTGTCCCTAAGTCGCCACGGGGTATCACAGGGGAAGGCTGAACCATTCACTCTGTACACAACGCACCATTAGGGGAGGGTGAGTCGCCCTTATGGTCGCTTGTTGCTCCAAGAAGTACCCCAAGGCCCTCGGAGCTCCAGAGCTTAATGCATGCAACACCCTCATAAGAGGGTCTCTCAACGACTCCAAGTCGTTCTCGGAAAGTCACAAATTTGACCTTTCCTCGGGGCTTTGACAGAATGTTTGCGACCTATACATCAGTCTCAATGTGATGGAGCCTCCTCACTCATCGACATACCATATCCCAGATAAGGTAGTATCTGATGTCTATATGTTGGAGCAATCATAGAATACAGGATTCCTCAACAATCGAATCCCCCCTGGTTGACACAGAAGATAACGGTGGTATCCATCATGTGTCAAACAACTCACTTAAGAGCTTCCTCAACCAGGTAGCGTCACACGAGATCATACTCGTAGCTATGTATTCGGTGTTAGCGGTGCTTAAAGCAACCGACTTTTGCTTCCTGATCATTCAGGGTATCGAAGCAGAACCTGAAGAGAAACAACACTCAAAAGTGCTCTTGTGATCCTCCACACTGCCTGCTCAGTCAACATTCGAATAATCATGCAGTTTCATATTTCCGACAGTGTATCTCAATCTATGAGTGATTGTGCCTCGAAGATATCTCAGAAGATCCTTGGCACCAATCTAGTGAGGCTCAACCATATATGAGCTCACCATGCTAACTGCAAAACATATGTTCGGATGGAAGTTCACCAAGAACATCAATGCTAATGAGTTTATGAAACTCAGAGGCATTTCCCAAATCTGGTCCGACATTACTACCACATAACTTCTGAAAGTTAGGCTCCATCGAGGTAGTCACGGGCTTGTAGTTTATCATTCCAAATCTGGAATCCAACTCCCTCTTACTTTTGCAAATGAGAGGGTCTGCACCTGTCAGAAAGAGGTCGTCCTCAGAAGGTGCCGGTATGAGAGGTCTATCATCCACAACCTTCAAGCAATGGTTTGGATCGGCTTCACTCCTAGTGAATCTCAGCTTCATCAGACAACTATCAATCCTCTCATACTATGCTTGGGGTGTTTTGCTTCAAGCCAGAGCAGGCTTTCTTCTGCCTGCATACATGAGATTCCTGATCATGAATCTCAAACCCCTTGGGTTGTTCCAAACTTGTGGACCTGCGACATGAGGGGAATGGTCCCCTTGTAAGATTTTCCTTTGGTACATCTCGGACATGTACCTTCATGCTCTTCTTGAATTCAGGCATCCCTGACACCATCTGACTCACATTGGGTAGGGCCCCATAATAAGCATACCTTCGGTGCTATAGATGAGATGTGTCGACTAACATGGTCCCCAATGGACTGCTTACAACTTGATACAAATTGCCAAACCTGAATAAAAGCATCTTTGAAAATTCCATTTTCAAACACGTACCTTTCCATCGATGAATGCCACCCTGAAACCTTTGACTTCCATTGCCGAAATGGACACCAGGTTCTACTTGCGATGAAGTACATAAAAGAGATTCTTGTAAATGAATCGAGTTATCCTCATTCAATTGAGGGGTAACATTCCCTACACCCTTTCCGGCATAGGTGGCATTGTCTCCAAGTATAATCCCATGATTGTTTCCATCTCTACCAAATTAGAGAGAACACCCTTCTATCCGATGAAGTGTCTTGATGCACTACAATCAATAAGCCATATTCCCAAAGAGTGGAGGAGAGGTCTTCTCCATACCTGGGGTTCTTTGCTTTCTTTGAAGAGTCGGCTATTTCCTTGATGACATGCATTACATGTCATTCCTCGGATCATTGAAGATGTCCCTGGGATGATTGTTATCATCATCAAGTGATGTGTCCCTGCCAGTCGGACACTCCTTCGCATAATGGCTGAACTTATTACAAACAAGGGATCTGCCTTTACTTCCACCCGTAGACCTGGACTTCCCATTGAAGTGATCTGTAGGCACGCCATTAGAAGCTTCCGCTGCGCCACTTGGATAATATTCTCTGCTTCGACTTCACCCTTGGTGAATTTGAAGAATGATGAGGAATCCATTGATCCTTTTGTCCTTTCCCAACTGTCTTTGGTGATTTCTCTTTCACTCTTGCTTGGGCTTTGTCTTCACCTCTGCTTTGATACCATGTTAATTTTAGGTATGTTCTATGCTGAGAGCAATTTACTTCAATTTTTCACATTAACTCAATATCAATTCCAGATTAGCAATCACATTTAGCATGATAGTAAAATGCAGATAGAACATAAACATAAATCGTAGAAGACAAGCCAAGACAAGAGGAAACAAGATTTGGCGCCAGCCAGGGACAAACCCCAATGTGGGGAAACCCTTGATCAATTCTTCTTATATGTTCTTTAATAGTTCAGCAGAGAGAGAGATAGTATGTATATATCAGAAGTCAACATTTTGACTTGTCATAATAAGTGCAGAGATCTTCTCTAAGAAGATGACACACGAGGTCACTGATCTGAACACAGGTGATTCCATCACCTTGCTGTACCTATCACTGTGCTGCACCATCCCTGAGCTGTACCTCATCATGTTGTACCCAATATGCTGTTTTTCATCATCATGCTGCACTATGCATCACTGTACTGTGCACTATGCTGCACCAATGATTGCTGTACCCATCACTGTGCACTATGCTGCACCCATCATACACATGCTGCACTTCAATACATTCACGCTGCTGTACCCTATTACTATGCTGTCCCATCATATCATATTGCTGCACCCTATCACTATGCTGTCCCATCATATCATATTGCTGCACCATTCCATCACTGCTGTACCCAACACCAACAAGCTGCTGCAATATCGAGCTGCTGCTATACATCCATGCCCATCATCATGTTGTACCATAGTGTTGCACCATGCTGCTGCATCCATCACATCATGCTGCACCTCTTTGCATTATGCAGCACCTTATTATGTTGCAGCATTCATCATCATGCTGTCTTCAAACTTGACTTTCATCAAACCATGAAAGAGTACATGCATACACACACGCACACACACACACATATATATATATATAACTGATATACATTGCAAGAAGGCAGATCCATATACTGTCCTCGTCTGAAGTCTTTCCTCGGATAGATCATCTAACTGTGGCTAGGTGTCTTCAGATTCCTGTAGATAACTCTTCAGAACAGTAATATAGGATTGCTGTAGATAACTAGGACAGCAAATAGCCTTGCTTTTGACAGCGTCTTAAGGTCTCTTATTAGACCTGCTTTCAGCGTTAGATAGGCTGTATATATGTCTCCTCTTTCTGTTAATAAATCTTCTCACAAGCCTGCAGCTAGGGCACATTGACAACAGATTTAGGGTCTCATAGATCAGCGTCATAGGGTCTCTTAGACCTGCGTTTAGGACTTCACCATAACTGCGTTTAGGGCAGCTTCATCATGAACAACGTTTAGGGCAGCTTCATTGTGGACAACGTTTAGGGCAGCTTCATTATGGACAGCGTTTAGGGCAGCTTCATTTTGAACAGCATTTTAGGGCATCATCTCCATGACTGTGTTTTAGGGCATCATCTCCATGACTGCATTTTAGGGCATCATCTCCATTAGGGCAGCATTGTCTTCTTAGGATCTCTCCTCCCACCAAAACCAAAGACAAGTGGAGAGGAAGAGATCGCAAGAACTGTGTGTACAAATGACCTTCAAGACACCTCTATTTATACTAAAACGTTGAGCACAAGTGGGGGCAATTTAGTTGCTGGCCGACTTTGACGAATTGTCCCATAACACAAATAAATTCATATCTCCATGAATACTTGTCGGAATCGGATGATCTTGAGATTATTCCTACACCTCTCAACGAGAGAAATCCAAAAAAAATATCAGTTGCCATAAATAAGATGACCCACATGGAGTTTCGCCCTAGTTGCCAATTCTAACAACATCATCTCATGAATAATGTGGGGCAAAGCTCAAACTGTTGGGGTGTTGTAGGTGCCCATGGAATGGAGTGATGCTCTACAAGTAATAGGAGTCCCATGGCTCTCAACGCTTCACCAGTAGGCGGTAGGGTGTCATAATTCTCCTTTAGTGGACCTGGGCCCTAGTTAAGTTGCCCAGAGCATGATGAAAATCACTTGCCAATAATATTCAGTGTTGCATCTTCACCATTAGGTACAATTAATCATTAGTGCATCTAAGTGAACCAGGTGCATCTTCCTCATCCAATAGGTGAACCACGAGCAATATCTGAATGACTCCGGGGATCCATGTAATGCTGTCTACTGCTGTGGAGGCCCATGGCTCTCTACACACACCCTACATGTGCCAATGCAGCCCTCTGGAGGGTCAGGACCTCGTATAGGGAGACCAAACACAAAATAGAGACCATCTACAATCCTGCATAAGATCCAATGCGTCCCTGTGCCTTCCAGTACACTAAGTCAGTAAAGAAATCAAGTGAAATAGTTTACAAACCATGGAAAACATGTGGGCACTTCATAATGGCATGCCCTTCCTTAGTGGGTTTTGGTATGTGCTAATGTCTACAAGCCCCAAGGGGGTTTAACCAAACACCCTATTAGGTGGTTTCTACTTCTAAAGGGGGTGGTACTTTCATGGTACATCCTTCAAATGGTGGTGGCATGTGATAAATTGATGGAACGGAGTAGGGGATGGAGGGGGACAACCTGGGTCAGATGCCATGGTACAAGGGTAGCTAATAAAAGGGAAGACCATACTTTGGTAAATGATGTGTAGAAGGGAACAATTGTGGTAGATGAGTTACCTAGACTTGATTTTTCCACCCTTCTTCATATGCCTTTTTCCTTTTATGATTTTCTTTGGTTAACTGCTTGGGGCTCAAAAAAATGAGAGCATGATGTGTAAAGTATAGCAGTGGATACTCACTTAACGGTGGGGCAGTTTATCGCCCACCAGGGGTTGGGGCAATAAGGGTTTCTGAATGATAGAGGAGGCTCATCTAAGGCTTATAAGAACCAATGTTTTAAAACTCCGACTTCGACTCGGAAACGGCCGAGGGTCGATTCCGACTCCGACTCGGTATCGAATCGGCCGCTTTGATTTCAATGATTCAGTCGTTGTAAAATATATATATATATATATATATATATATATATATATATATTTAAAGATAATTTTAAAGATTTTCATTTATGTTTCGAAACAAAGCTTTAGAATATAGAGAGAAGACAACATATGATCAAAGTAGGCTCATGAATATATCCATTATATCAAAATGTGTTAATTTTAGGTATGTTCTATGCTTAGAGCAATTTTTTTAATTTTTCATAGTTAGCTCAATATCTTTTCCAGATTAACAATCACAAAAGCATTAAAGTAAACTGCAGATAGAACATAAACATAACTCGTAGAAGACAAGCCAAGACAAGAGGACACAAGATGTGGCGCTAGCCAGGGACAAACCCCAATGTGGGGAAACCCTTGAACAATTTTTCTTATATGTTCTTCAATAGTTCAACAGAGAGAGAGAGAGAGAGAGAGAGAGAGAGAGAGAGATAGTACATTTACAACAAAAGTCAACACTTTGACTTATCTAGATAAGAACATAGATCATCTCTAAGAAGATGAGATCAGTTGAAGACATGCTGCTTCAACTGATTCTCCAAGGTGACTCCTTCACCTATCATCGTGCTACATCTCGTCATCATGCTGCACCTCACCGTGCTGCACCATGCTGCACCCATCATCACAATGCTGGACCTCATGACTGCTGCACCTAATGCTGCACTGCGGTCCCATGTGCCATGGTTGAATCATGTTGTCATACTGCATGTCTCATGTGCTTGCAGCACCATGCCCATGCTGTCCACACTTGCCATGCTGCACCATGCTTGCTGCTGTCATGTCACAGCTGCTGTCCCACTTTGCTGCCATGTCATATCACAGTTGCTGTCCCACTTTGTTGCCATGTCATATCACAACTGCTGTACAATGTTTGCTGTCCTATGTCATAGGGCTGTCCCATCATAGTTCCTATCCCAACATAGTTGCTATACCTTGCTGCTGTCCTATGTGACTTTGCAACACTATGTAGCCTGCTTGTCCATGCATCTTGGCAGCACCATGTAGCCAAGCTGTCTATTTAATTTGCTGGACTAGTTTATAGCACCATGTAACCTTAGCACTGCTGTACTAGTCGCCTTGCTTGTTGAGCAACACCATGTACCCTTGTTGCCATGTGTTTTTTCACCATGCTGCACTACTGCACTGCGTCACTGGATAGCCCTTATCTTCCATACAAATTAGCAAGGCAGCCTTCTAAAGACTGCGGTTAAGCAAGCGAATAACCCTCTATACCTATGCTATTTCTTTAGGCCTTGTTTAACTGTGGTTAAGGCCACGCTGTCCCGTCAGCTCCTTCACGTTGTCTAGGGAAGACTCCACGCTGTCCTTCTGGTCCTTCAAATTGCGACGAAGGTCACGCTGTTCCTTCAGCCCCTTTACGTTGTCTAGGGCAGCCTCCACGCTGTTCCTTTGACCCCTTATATTGCAGCTATAACTCCGCTGTCCACACAGCTGTTCCTCGGCCTAATCTACCCAACATTATGCACTTGGAACAACCCTTACTTACCATGCTATCACCTACAACAAACCCTCACTACGACCCATAAAATTGACTGCGATAAGGCTAAATTAGATCAACGTTTAGGGATGGATTAGACCAGCGTTTAGGGCAGCCTTTAGGTCTGCGTTAAGGCACCCTTTAGTCTGCGTCTAGGGCTGCCTTCCATCTGCGTCTAGCGCTGTTTTCCATCTGCGTCTAGGACCGCTTCTTTTCCTCCAACATCTAGGGCTTCCAATCCTAGATTTCTCTTCCACTAAAACCCAAGACAAGTGGAGAGAGAAATCAAAATAGAAGTGTGTGTGAGAAATGACTCTCATGTCATCTCCTTTTATACTAAAACGTTGAGCACATGTGGGGTTTATTTGGTTGCTGACTGACCTTGACGAATTGTCTTATAACACAAATAAATTCATAACTCCATGAATACTTATCCGAATTGGATGATATTTAGATCAATCCTACACCTCTCGATGAGAAGGATCCAAGAAAAATATCAGTTGCCATAAATAAGATGACCCACATGGAGTTTGGCCTTAGTTGCCAATTTTAACAAAATGGCACCTAGTGCACTCTCCAATACAAAGTTCATACTTAGCCACCAATGCCAGGATTCTTTTTTGCCTCAGCCTAAGGACAATCACTAGACTACAACAACAATAATACCAATTCTTTGCCCCTAATGAAGTCTCAAAACCCTTGATTTAATTCTGGTCAAGCTCTAGAACAATCAGAGGTAAATATGTATTTATTAGTCCATTGCCAGAACGTTCGCCTTTTAAAAACATTGTATGGCTAAATGCATTGTTTTAGTTTTCTAATTCATGCCACTAGGATAACCATACTTCGGCCTTGTAATTTTCAAAACTTTCTCACAATGATGTTACTTTAGGGATATAAATATGCAATAAACAACAACCCAACCATTGATATGTAGGAGGCGAAACAACTTTTGACAAATGTGCTTCAGGATTTTTGTCAAAGATCCTAGCCAGTCGAGTTGATACTGAGTCGATCGAGTCAATGACTGGCTCGGTAACAACTCGGCCAACCGTTCCATTTACCGAGTCGACTGAGTCAATGACTGGCTCGGTAACAACTCGGCCAACCGTTCCGTTTACCGAGTCAACCGAGTCAATGACTGGCTCAGTAACAACCCAACCAACCATTCTGTTTCGGCCACCGAGCTGACCCGGCTAGGCATTGGCTCGGTTTGACTCGGCCGTTTTTTAAAACAATGATAGGAACCAGGGTGATGGTAAATGGAAGGGGGTAGAGCTCATGTAATGGCTTTTGCCCACGTGCTAAATGTGTTTGTCCCAACCATCTTTTGCATTTTGTGGTACAATTTCCTGTTGAATGTGGCCATTATGCTTTTTCTTTTCTTTTTAGTTGTATCAACCTGTGGGCATAGTTCCAGGCCCGACCCAAGGTGTAGGCAAGGGGGATGGGAAGGCTAACTCTTTGTGGAGCCAGTAGAGCAATGTGGACCTAGGTGGGAGGTGTTAGAAATAACAACAAGAAATCCTAATTTAATTTGTCCTTGAATTAAATTAGGAATTAAATCGAAATTCTATTCTAATAGCAACTTGTAATAGTTAACTAAGTTAATTTGACTTAGTAGGCTTAGTAAATTCGAGTTGGAAGTTTATCTAGAGTCATATAGAGTGATTCCTAAATTTTAGGGGTCCAGGTTGAGTTCTTTTGAGTTGTAGTTAAAGTTAGTTAAACTAGTTCAAACAGTTGGAGGAACTAATAGGAGGTCTAGTAGTGGGGACAAGCACCAGTGCAACTTCATTGCTCCACCAGTTAACTGAAGATTCACTCATAAATAACTCATGCATGTCAGTTCTGAGGAAGACCCAATTGAGATTAGAGTTCAAGGACAATGTACTATCAATTGTATAATTTTTTGAGTTGTACATATGGTGCATGCAATTAGTTGAGGGCCTATGGATGGATTGTGCAGTTATGGAGAGAGAATTTCCCAATTAAATATGGGCTAATTCTCTCAGGAATTGCACAAGGAAGTAGGGGCTTGGTAGGCAACATATTTGGCTAAGTGTTGGCTTGAGCTGGTTTGTGAAGCAGAGAGATAGATTGTACTTGTGCTGCTTGTTCGAATCGAACAAGCATTATACTTTTTTCTCAGATCTTTTTGTTAATGCAATATAGATAGTTTCGGGTTTTGAGTAGTTGATTTCACTGGAAAAATATTGTGTTACGTGCGATTGATATTCTTCTTTTTCTTCTTAATGTTTTCATCGATCAATTTGTGTTTTCGCTGATGAGTAGAGCAGATTCTTGTCTTATGTTTTAGCATATCACATAAGTTGTTGAATCTACAAGTAAAAATCTATAGGATGAATGATGAATGGGGTTATAATGAGTGGAGGGGGGGTGATGTATGTGGATTAGGGAGCGGGACCACGCAACCAACATCATGGATTCTCATGAAGTACCATCCCTAAAGCCCAAAGGTTAGTAAAAGAGATCCCACGAGACTTTGATCCAAGGTTAGCATCCAAAAGAGACCTAGGGGACAAGAGCATAGACCTAGTCCATTCTTTTTGTTGAATCCCCTCCATAATCCATGCCCAAGAGTTTCCATGATAAGTAAACTAAAATACTCAACTACCAAATGACAAGGCATACCTTTAGGTTTGGGAGGCCCATCTTCGAACATACGATCATGACAGATGGGTGAGGGACCACATGGCTGGCTCATGTGGCGGAGAAATGGCACAATGAGCTAGTTGGCGACTGCAATGGGTTGCTAGCTGCCAGTTGAGGATCATCATGGAGAAAAAAATTCTCCTAGGGATATCACCCGCAAAATGGTGGGTAACAAGGCCATCAATCAATTATAGCCTCATCATTCCCTTTCTAGTTATTTGCACAATTTATATTATTGTTTATCATTTTTACAAAAGTTTTTTCTATTTTTATGTGTATATGTGCCACAAACAATGTGAAAATTGAATTTCCAAAACGCTGCGTCTATATCTACACTAGATCTGCATTTGCACCTATGTGCTGTTGTAACCAAGTAAAATCTTTTCACCACATCCACTGATTGTAGCAATGGCTTTTAAAGAAATAACATGAGTACCCAACAGTGTTGCAGGGGAGCCCCCCCCCAATCCCGCTCCCAATCCGCGCTCTTGGCGGGAGCGACTCGGCAGCGCGCTCCCTAAAATTTTTTTTTCTCCCTGCTTCTTCGGGAGCGTTTTTGCTTTTTTTGCAATTTTTTTTTTGTAATAATGTTCAAAATGCATTTTTTTTGAAAGAAACAAATAATTTTTGAGTGGGGCAGCTTCATGATCAAGTCTATGGCCCTAGTATTGATATGCTATTCATGGTAATGTTAAATTCTTAAAGTAAAATGATGAAAATGAAGATTAAGGTTCATCCTTTTACTTAAATTTTTAACATTACCATGAAATGACTCGGGATGTTTGAGAGTGGTTCCGGCCTCATTGGATTTCATATGGAGAAAGTAGAATTTTAGATTTCATTCAAAATCCAGCAGACTTATCAGTTTTTTAGGATTTCAGGATTGGGGGATTGCAATGTTTCCATTGAATTTTGTCATGTATTAGGGTATGGAACTCGTATTTAATCAAGAGCACCAATCCCTCTATGTACATTGATGTTAGTGACATTAGTTGTTGAACTCCTCTATCATGACCCTCCTAAAAATGTACGCATCACTCAAACAAAATCTTGACTTGACATGCTATGCTTTTTCTATCTTATGTTTTTTTTTTTTTCACTTACTGGTTCACGGATACCCGGGTCAGTGGGTAGCCGCTACGTCCAGGGTTTTAAACACTGAGTGGACGCCACCCGAAGGGCATCAACACCCCTCGGCCTATTTACTGACCTAACCCCAAGAGCTTTCGGGATTCGACCCTGTGACCTCCCATTGGCGAGACACTTGATTTGACCGATTAAGCTAACTCTTGGGGCTATTTTCTATCTTATGTTAATGCTTAGAGGGTGATATTAATGACAAAGATCCCTATACAGATACAACGGTAATGACAAAGATACCTCTGGATATTAATGCTTAGAGGGTGATATTAATGACAAAGATCCTGATTTTCCAACAAGACTAAAAAATTAGACATTTCTCGTGGTGGCAAGAGGCCCCAACATAAGAAATAGATAATAGATTTACTTCTCTTTTCTAGTTTCTAGTAGTTTTTATAACTATTGACTCTTTCATATTTATTATGATATTTTTGAAACAATATATGACAATTTAAGTTTGAAGTTGGCAATTATAACTCATTAGTAATGAATTATGAATATGATGCTTCATGAAAGTTGAAAGTTGTTTCATTTCATTTCATTTTATAACATTTCATTTCATGTTAGATATTATTTGTTGTAATGGTTACACTTAGCTTACAAGTACAACTTTGGTGATCAGTGATGATAAATGTTATATATTGAATTTTGGAAGCTTGAAACTTTAAGATTGATGAATCATGAGACTCGATAGGTTGTATGTTACTATGTTACTAACTTGTGGACGTGGTTGATGAAGATTGTAACTTCTAGATGATTGTTGTTATATGGTTCAATCTATGTTTTTTATATCTAATTCATTATTCTACATGTTTTTGTTGACATATATGTAGCAAAATATAAAAAATATCATATATATATATATATATATATATAAAAAACGCTCTGGGATTCGCTCCCAAACTGGGAGCTTCTGAAAATGTCGCTCCCACTCCCCGCTTTCGCTCCCGCTCCCAAGTAACACTGGTACCCAAAATGAAAATAAACAACCTTGTGAAATAAGTAAAAAACTATTTTATCTGAAAGTTCACCTGCTATGCCTTTTTGGTGACAAGGATAAGAACACCCTCTTCATCTCTCTTTGCAGAGAACTCATACACATGGCATTAAGTATGTGGACATTTCCTATTTCCTTTTCTGGCTGTTAGTTGACGCAATGTTTTACATGTATAAATGCAGGTAATTTCCCCCTTTCTGTGGTATCTGTATGCCATATATGTAAGCTTGTGTATCACTTGCGGACTTTCACATTTAAAAGTTGGTATACCATTTTTTTAATCCTCTTACTTGTCCAATATAGACTTGTCTGTTAACCATGGTGAATCATGTTTTGCCCTTGATCAGAATCTAAATTCCCCTCTATGACATTCATGTGGCTGAAAAAGGAAACGTTTTATATTCCTAAGAGTTTGTCTTGAGGTTTTCTATCTTTGAAGCTCTTTATAACTTTTTCTGTTTGCTCCTAAAATTTGAACTTTACACTGATATGCTACCTTTGGTTTAAAAGTTCTAATATCAAATTGAATTGAACTCTTTTATGTTGGACCCTTCCAATCCTGTACTGTTAAGAGTGTAGAATTGTATTCTCACCTACATTTAAAAAAACAAATTCTGTTTTATTTTCTCGACTAGTTTGCCTTTATTATTCTGTGGGGAATATCCAAGCACTTCTATGGATGTACAATGAATTTTATCTGCTTAACAAGGTTGAACCTATTTTTCATGCAGAACCTGGTGAGGATCCTTTTAGTCGGAAAAAAACGGAAAAGAAAACAAGGATTCAGAAGAATGAGAAGAGTCAGCTAGAGAATCTAAAAAACGCAGCAAAAGTTGGTGCTCTGCCAAGGTGTTTACTCGTCTTGATTGCAACTTATAAAGAACATGCATTACTGGGGAACTAACTGTTATAACCTTTTTGTTAAAATGTATGGATTTTGTCGTGTGCTGTTTTAGTTGTAAAAGGTCGTCTAACTTATTTATAAAATTTACCTGGTCATTTTGATTGATTCATGTTCTTCTATAATGCTTGGTGACAGTACTGTGCAACTAGCAGCAACAAGGTTGCCTATAACAGGGACAAAGGATACCCCTAAGAAAATTGGCAAAGATGATTTAGGCCATGCAGCAGGCTTTGCAAGCTCTGCAACTGCTAGTGTTGGCAAATTCGATGAAAGGCTTCCGGGTGAAAAAATTCCAAAGCACCCTGGCAAACATCGGAAGGTACTTCTTTCCGGAAACTTACTACATTCTTGTGTTCTCTTGTGGCTTTATGGCATTTTATTTTTAATCTAAAATAATTGTTATATACAGTTTCTACCAGTTGTGGAAGGATCAGGGATTGGCAGTAGGGAAAAACAACAATGTGACAAAGTTCTTCAAAAAGTGCTTTCTAGTCATAATCACGATATACTTAATGTGGACAAGGTATGCATCTTGAAGAGCCTCTTCTGAAATCCTTAGCTACTTCTTGCCATATACTTTATGAGATTAAATGGTTAAATATTACAGACCAATGTCCATTGTATCTTTTCCTTCATAGATAATGCTAAAACGCCCTGATTGCATCCTTTCAGGCTGTTAAAGTCTTCACTGTTAATGAAGAAAGAAAAACCCATCAGAAACGCAATGGCAAACCTGCACATCAGAAACGCAAGGACAAACCTGCACATCAGAAACGTAAGGACAGACCTGCAAATAAGAAACATGGTGACAGACCTGCAGATCAGAAACGGAAGGACAGACGTAAGTCCTAAAAGGTTCACATCAAGCAACCTGGGTGAGAAGTGGTCCAAGTCCCTTTGGCGTTGATTGTCCTCCAGACAAGATAGCTACTATTGCTAATGTAACTAATTTCATTTTTATGCCCTGGACCTTTGTATTTTCTGAGTGACCAACTCCCTTGTATCAACTTTTAATTAAGCTCAGTTTTCATTCCTTAAGATCATTAATTATAATAGAGTTGGCTCTGTAGATTTTTTTTTGATATGCACCCTTGCTACTTGGATTTCGCATGCCATTTTTGTTATTTAAAAAGCTTCACTGGCCGTAAAAGGTTTTATGTTTCGGCATGTACAGATATGATAGTGCAGTTGTAACTAAGTTCCTTTTAAGGGGTAAGTAATACTGCTTGTTGCACTCATCTGGTAAAAATATTTGCTTTGTATACTTTTTCTTCAAAGGATATCCAGAAATAAATTCCTCCAGTTTATTTTGCTATAACTATATAGCAATATTATTTGCTTGGACAACATACATGATATGATGGTTGTCTTGCAGATTTTAACTTTCCTTGCATTTGGAATGACAAGAATGTAGATCTACTCCTGTTTAATTCTCAAGTGAAATGGATATTTATAATTGCCATGAAATCGGTGAGGCATAAGCCTCGGGATCAGGGTATAAATTTGATGGCACTCCTACTGGTTAAGTCAATTTTTTATGACGGGTTTCGTTTTAAAATTGCCCTTCTTGCGAGGTTTGATTTTTATTTATTTAAATATCATGTATCATGTATTTTTGTTAATTTTTTGATGTGAACATAACAAATATTTTTTTATTAATACAACTGTTTTGCTCTATCTTAGTCGATTTTTTAATTATGGCTTTGACCAGAAAATATGCTTCAACCAAATGATATCATAGATGTATCTGTTTTATATTTCTTTAGAAAGATAAAACATATCAAATCATGTTCATTCCTATTGTCAAACTAGCCAATGATTTAGTGCAATTATAGTCTCTATTTATGAAATTTCAAAGATTTTACAAATTATGCTAAACCATTCTTGAAAAGTTTTTGAGTAACAAGGTCAAACCCATTAACTAGTGTATTTCGAAGAGGAACAATAGATCTCAAATTTCAAGGTGATGAGTTAGACAAAGGAGGATCTTACTGAAGGAAGGACCCTATTATATAGATAATAACACATGTTTGAATCCTCTTTTAAATGGAAATTTGGAAGAATTCTAACATGTTAAGCAATAATAATATACATGACATGTATTTTGAAGAAATTTGTAATCTTTTGAAAAGTAAGAAGAATGGAGCTCTCCTGTAAGCGGGCTAGCACCTAAAAGGCCCAACCCAATTGTGTTTAGATTCAAGTATGAATGTATTAAAAGCTTCAAAAGCCTCAAAAACCTCAAAAGCCTTGTTAACCACATATTTGAAATTTCCATATCTAACCACAAAATAGATTGTTTTTTAATCATGCTAATAAATAGATCCATTTTATAAAAACAAAGATTTATCATGAGTGTACTAACACTAAAGAAACTACATGAAATTCAGTGCTTTATGTAGAATACCAATGGCCCATGGGTGTGGACATGTCATGTGAGTCTCAACCTTCAACCTTTAAGCTTCTAACTTTAGGTGTGTACAATGCAGGATTGCATGGTGCGAGTGAAGATGGAGAGTAGATTTTTCTAATAATTCCAAAGACGCACTATGGGTTAGTGTATGCTTATGTTGGAGTCTCACCTTGAAGGATTGTGTGTGGCATAACCTTAGTGTTAATTTTAGATAACATGTTCTTTGCTAAGGACTGTCGATTTTTCTAATAAGTTCAAAGACCCACTATGGGTTGGTTTATGCTTATGTTGGAGTCTCACCTTGAAGTATTGTGTGTGGCATAACCTTAGTGTTAATTTTAGATAACATGTTCTTTGCTAAGGACTGTCACTTAAAATTCATCTATTTGTTAGACCATTTTATTTTCATTAACAATCTCGTGGAACATTATCAAACTAATAATGGCTGAAGAAATAACGTAAAGGATCGATTCTGAAGACAAGCTAAGAAAAGAGTACACAAGATGTGGCGCAAGCCAGGGAAAAACCCCAAGATGGAGAAAACCCTATATCAATTCTTCTTATTATTAATATCAAATGTTCTTCAAAGAGAGTACAATTACAACAGTCAAAATGACTTTCACTGATGAAGAACCAATATCTTAAACATGTGAGTGACTCAAATTGAAATACCAACATGAAGTTCTGGTTAGGGC
Source organism: Pinus tabuliformis (assembly GCA_031772625.1). Classification (NCBI taxonomy): domain Eukaryota; kingdom Viridiplantae; phylum Streptophyta; class Pinopsida; order Pinales; family Pinaceae; genus Pinus; species Pinus tabuliformis. The sequence goes on along the minus strand of CM062815.1, from coordinate 198,652,524 downwards.
AGCTCACTGTCGACTGTGGTTTTACTCAATTGAACCAAGGGTTATCCCTTCAACTGCGACTCTCACTGGCATGCATGAATAAGATCTTCTGATGCAAGAAACGGGCGAATACATAGAATTCCTATATCCCTAGGAATTTTAACTCTCTAAGGAGTTAAATCTTCAATACTTAATGGTTTAAGGCCCATTTCATAAATCCCTATGTGGAATGCTTGATTAAGACCCAATTATAATCTAACCTTTCATTCCCTTTCTATCGGGACTTATTCACCCTAATAAACCTTTGTTAATCCTTATGTCGCACATATAACCAATTCTGACACTATAGCTTTGATTATCCCTGACTTAACCACAAAACCCTCTATCGCGCTTTAATCCATTTATAAAAGAATACACATAGACATATGTGAACTCACCTTTTCTGCCTTTTCCAAAGCCTTTGCACAGTTTCGAGGCTTAGCTTTATCGCTAATCGCAATCGCTCCTTCGCGGTCATACTACTCATGAACCCTTCCATTTCTGATTTGCAATAACGCTGGCTTGTAAACTTAAATATTATAAACACGCATCTATAACTTTGTCGGGTCCGCTCCCTCAAGCCTTTTCGCGCGCTTCTCCTTTACATCCCGATCTCCGATCTATTGTTATCGGCTATTGCTTAATCGACCCATCGCAACTTTGCATGTCGGCATTCCATTACCGCTGTCACTTAACTTACCCGATATGCGATCGACGATTTGATCTCCGTCGTTGATCAACTATGTGATCCAATGGTCCACGCTTCATTGCATTATCGCAATCGCTCAGGCTTGGGGTCAGGGTTTTTTGTTCCCACTGCTTTCCTCTGATGCGATATTAAACTCCGCTCCGCTCTTGTGATCTAATCCTGATTGTTGATCGTAAAGATCCAACGATTGATGAGCATTAGCGCTTCACTTCTCTTTGCTTGGTTTTTACGCCACTCTTCAACGATTTCTCTGTGGTTTATTTTGGGTTTCTTCGTCCGTCCGCCATTATGCGATGCGACTCCCTCCTGAGCTTAACTCTGCAGAGTCTTTAATTAATGTCCTGTTGTGCCCTACAACAACCCCCCATTTTCATATCATTTATATTTACAAAATTATTATATGAGATGGGTCCCTTTAGAAGTTAATTGGTATCAATATTGCATTATTTGAAAAAGGTCCGCAAACTAAAGGAAGACATTATATAAAACCTTTTAAAAACCCATTTTTGGTCAAATAAAACAATCTTTTACCATTGCGATAAAGCGATCGCAAGATCGCATATCGCAATGGCATAGAAAACACAAATAAGTGGCACATTGGTCTCCGCCGATGCGATATCGCTATCGGCTATCGGCAATACTCTATGCACATTTTAAAGCGCCCCATGCCATTAGCCCCGATGCGATGCGCAATCGACGATCGGCTATCGGCGGTAATCTTTACGCAGTCTTAAAACACCCCAACCCTTTCACCCCGATGCGATGGAATATCGCAATCGGCAATCGGAAATATCCTATGCATAATAATAAGGCGCCCAGGTCATACCCCCAATGCGATGCGATATCGCAATTGGCAATCGGCGATACACTATTTATGCACATTGTTATGCCCATTCACCCCGATGCGATGCGATTTCGCTATCGGCGATCGGGATTTCAAAATTGTCAACATAAGGATTTAAGTGTTCCCGACGCCCGATTACGATATAGCGCGGATTTCAAAAAAGCCGTTAAATGGAGGGATATTATGATTCATTCATATTTAAAGCTTGATCTTTTAAGCAATCATTCACCTGCGCTCAACCGCCAAAACATCCACAACACGCTTAAACAGGTCATTCGGCCGATTAATGATATAATGCGCATTTAAGGGGTGGCAGGTTTTAAACGGCCATTTAATGTAATTGTAAGATCTTCCCATCAATTGTATCCGCAGCCATTTTTAAGAGTTAATCTCTCAGCACGCTTTGATCAATATATCTTTCCCATATTGGATTTTCATTAGCATATCTCTGTGTTACGTTTATTTTCGCCGCTGTGCAGAATTCATCCATAGGAGAAAGCTCAAGCAAGATGGGGAAGAAATCCAAGAAGACCACAGGCGCTTCCGCTACACCAGCTGCAGGACAAGCTGTCGTGGACAAAAAGAAGGGCTTGATATCTGATACTACATGTACGGGTCTCGTCAGAGTTACTTGGCAAGGCACCTACAACCTGATTGAAGCCGAAGAACCAGCAAGGACAATAGTAGAAGCTACTGTGGATTTAACTCGGAAGTCTGAGAGTACTCTCAAGGATTTAGCCGACTCTTTCCTTCACAGGATAGCGGCCAGGGAGAAAATTCTCCCATACACAGACGTAGTGCGGTGGGCGATTGAAGAAATCCCAATCTTGGATAGAACTTTCAGCACTAGAGACGGAAGAATTTTCGGGTCATTCAGGGCGGATGATCTAAGGCAAATGTACCGTTTGCCCGAGCCAGAGAAGATATATAATAAGGCGTTCCTGGAGAAATTCGCAAATGAAAATGAAGTTGAATCCGAACCCATCCGGGATTGGAGACAAAATCCGGCCAAGCACAAACATGAATCTTCCGGTAAGTACTCGGTTGATTCTCTGGCTTATCCTTATTGCTATGCTGGAATAATGATGTGTAGATTATGGGGATTGCATGACTCTGCTAATTTTACCATAGAAATGGTCCCTCTAATGGAAGCAACATGCAACAGTATAATTATGGATTGGGCCACTATCCTTTCTGACAAATTAGCACAAGCTGTGCTTGAGTTTAGAAGCAAGACCCGTATTTCTGAAAGGGTAATTCCCCCATTTTACTACAGTGCCTATATTCTAGATACCCTCTGTTTTAACTCTGAATTCCCCGTACTCGACTGGAGGTGGACTGCACAAGACCCTACGCCTATTCATATATATCATCAGAAATTGTGGAAATCTTCTTATAAACATCATCTATACCAAGTCTGTAATGGCTTTATGTTGCCTATTTATTATTCCATTTTCGATAAACCTGCTCCCAAGATTTCCTATCAAGCAGGAATTGATTTAACCAGAATAGGTAGATGGTTCGGAGAGGAGAGATTTACCTACATAAGAGTTTTCGGTAGCCAAGCCAGACCGCATGTCTTCCCTTTGTACATACCGGATAAACTGCTAGCAAGTGAAATTTCTTATCAAATCATTGCTGAGAGTGTTACACAAACACTCAAGAAAAATAAGAAGCAACGCTGGCCCTCTTTTCCTTTGAAGTGTGGTGTATATACCCTGCATGACCTCAAACATGCAGAAAAGGAAGCCACAAAAATTCAATCCTTGACTCTGGCGACTCTCCCAAATAGGCATTTCGATCCAAATAAAGTTGCCTATAATGCATTAGAACAGGCCAAACTGACAAGATTTGATCATAAGGAAGATATCTTTGACGACCTGTTCTCTTCAGCGGAGTCAATAAATCAGGTTAAATCATTCGCCATAGCGAAATATAATGATGAAGGGTTGACTGAACTTAATAAACTTAGAGAACAGAGGTTGCAAACTCTGCCTCTAGATTTACTAGCAACAACCGCAGTGACATCATCAAGCGAGCCTGGTCGGCAACAGTCAAAGGAACCTCCGGTTATAACAAAGGATCATAAGAAGGAACAGGAGGAAAGACAGAGGAAAGAGAAAGAGGAACAACAAATGAAAGAGCAGGAGGAAAGACAAAAGAGAGAACAAGAGGAGCAACAGAAGAAAGAGCAGGAAGAAGTGCGGAAGGAGTCCCAAGCCGAAAAGCAAAAACAAACCACCATTGATGTCAATATAGATACTCGTATTGACCCTAAATTGCTCCAGGAATGGAAGCAATTTGACTCTATCATCAGTGGGTTGGAATGTTCAAAAGATACAGACACTTCCAAGACAAACGATACACAAGACATCACTTCACCTCAGGTTCTAAGTGGAACCGACGGCCCACCCATTTCTAAGGATGTTGAGGTAATACCAAAAGACCCCTCCGACCAAATCATTCTCCAGGTAGAAGATATTCCTCCCCTGGATGTTTTCTACAGCCCGAGGCATAAAGCAGTGGTAAAACGACAAAGGAAAAGAAGGAAGATTGATCAACCTTCCCTTTTCCCAGAGCAAACTGTTACGGGCAGCGTGGTTTGGAAGGAGGAATTTGACCCCTCCGACGACCTGACAAAACTATCGCAGTATGCGGGAGCCTATTCGGCAGCGACAATCGATAAGGCATCGGAGGTAAGTCTTCTACTGAAAACCAAGGATCAAGAAATTTTTGCATTACAGGCAGAGTTGGCTGAGACAAAGCAGAAGGCAGAGCAGGCAGAGCAGCAATTGTTGACACAACAACAAGTGAACAGTCAATTAACTCAGCAATTACAGGCAGAAAAGCAAAGGATCGACCAAAGCGCGATCAGAAACAGAAGGAATTATCAGAGGCATTGGCACAATTAAGGGCAGCAAACGAGCAAATGATGAAAACAAAGGATGAGCAAATCGCTCAATTGTCATCGCAGCTCGAAAAAATAAAGGGCGCTCCACAAGTGGATGAATTCAGAGCAGAAACATTACAAATAAACACTGCATTAATATCCCAAATTAAGCTCCTGTGTCAACAAATCGCTCAGGCAGAGCCACTGTGTGAGTTAACGACATCCATAAATCAGCAGGTAGAGAAGGCCAAAAATGAATTAGATCAAGCCGAAGAGATCATAACTGCATTTCTTGACTGGCAAGACTCTGATCAAGGGAGAGCAACAAATTTGCCCAGGATCTTAGAAACACATAAAGATATACTCTTCACAGAATAGCAGTCTCAGATGATGAAAGCAAAGAGGGCGACTTCAAGATGCAAATCAAATTCCAGCGATCTAGTTGAACTAGTTAACAACACTCTCTACTTATCAAATATGATTTCCCAATGTACACCAGGAAAGTTGACAACAACAAACACATTGGAGCAATCATGTTATCCTGATTTAGAGGAAAAGGGGAGATTAATCGCCGGGATTAACAGTTTAACCTTCGAGGCATATTGGCTCTTCCTGATTAAGCCGCATACACAAAGAGCCGCCCTTAAGTGCCTAACAGATGCGATCGGGTATATGATTCCCGATATTCAGGATGCCACCTATGCCGCCCAGCTCAGTTCGCGCCTCAACAAACCTCCTGAAGTAGAGCCAATGCTTGCGATAAGTCAGCTCAGATATAAAGGCAAGCAGCCTACCTGATGAATTATGTCGCCGACTGCCAGATCACTGAGAAAAATAGGATCAAGATTCATTGATGCCAATTAAATAGGATTTCTATTTTATTAGATATTTAGATTAATTTAGTATTTATAAGACCCTTTCATTGTTTTGGAAAGGGTCGTAAAGTTTTGTATCAGACTTAAAAGACTGAAGTTTGCATTATTGTGCTTCAGTCAATATTCTTTTATGAAACTGGACCACCTTAATTCGACAAGGAAGCTTTTTATGCAATTGTGCACTATTGTCTTTGTTGAGAATGTTTTTGCGTTGAAGGAAGAACTACAAGTAGCGATTGATATTGGGAGTGTCAAGCAGCTCATATGGTATTTCTATCTATGTCTGAATTCATTCCTTTCATATGAATTGTTATGTGATTATTCTTGCTATTATTGATTATATGCATGCGCTGTGACAGCAGATCTATATTCATTCCACTATTGGATGTTTTATGATGTGTTTTTTTTTAATCATGTATATGTCAATGATATAAACGATAAGTGTGGTAATATCGCTTCAATCGCTTTGCTTAACTATTTAAGCATAGTAATCATGTACGAAACAATGTCTATGTTTGTTAAATAGAGTCATCTATATGCCTGTTTATATACATAGATCATCAAGCGCTGCACTTTAAAGCTCAATAGGTTCCCGAGATAGATCATAGTTATTGTATTCTTGTTAATAGTTTAGTTATTCGCTCACCGTTAATCTAGTTTATAAGTCATCCATTCATCCCGTTTATCCACTTTTGGGAAACTGGTCCCATTATCCCCAGTCGGAGCCACTATTCCAAACGGAAAAGGAGTTGTACTAAGGTCCGGACCGGGTGGTTATCTCTGATGTTGTTGCAACGATTTTCGAGGCATCAACATTTTTGGCGCTAGAAGGAGGGTCTGACTGTGAATGGCAAACAAACCCAAATCTGCAAGCCATTCTAAGAGTAATTCTCCCTCCGAATCCCCTCCAACTTCTCATTCACATGCTGGTTCTCCAGTATCTAAACAAGAAGAAGAGGAATCAACTACCACTGCTCAAACCCATCATACTCCAGAACAATTAAGTCTTGAATCACCTGAAGTCCAGTCTCTTATCCACAAACTTCAGAACTTCTCGATTTCACCACAGAAATCTGAGGTATCACAAAGCAATGCGACTTCGCAGTTCAATTTATCTCATCCTCTCACCAGACTTCAGAGCGAAAAGCTCAGTATTGAACCCACTGAGTTCCCTTTACCCAAAAGGAAAAAGGCGAAGAAAAATACTGAAGGATCTGCCAGTGAAGAGCTTTCATCCACATCCTCCATTTCAACTTCCCATCTGCAAAGTCAACCATCCACTCCCCCATTACATATTTTTGTTCACCAGGGATTAGAAGCGTCAACATCCCAACCTGCTCACTCCTCAACATTATTTCCTTCCCAGACATCTGGAGTTACAGCGGTAGTATCATCCACTACTGCTATTGTAATGGCAGATCCATGGACCAGACCTAGTGTAGTCAATATGCCTGCACCATTGCATCCATTACCAGATTATCCTGAAAAATGGCTACCCAAGTTTAATCCAGATGATGGAACCCAGGCTGAGGAACACATCAATAATTTCATGTTGGCAATCAACTTGAAAGGAGTAACAGAACAAGATGTTGTTGTTAGACTTTTCCCTTACACCTTGCAAGGATCAGCAGGATCCTGGTATTTCTCTTTACCCTCTGGTTCCATTACTAGTTGGAACACTTGCAAAGAGCAGTTTCTTACCAAATATGGAGATGATAGGTCTTTGGCTACCCTAATAAATGATCTCTCCAATATGAGAATAGAGCATAGGGAACCAATTAAGGAATTTAATGCCCGCTTCAATAAGCTCCTGAATAAAATCCCTACAGCCTCCAAACCAAGTGAACAAATTCGAAGCGAATGGTATATCACCGCCCTACCTGCCAATATAGCCATTTTTGTAGACAGGGCAGGGAAACCTACCTTAGCTGAAAACATGAGAGAAGCACTTGCTGTGGAAAAATGCATCAATGCTCTAGAGAAGAAAGCTGCTCTGGAAGACATAAAAGCCAAAAAAGTCTCTTTCAAAGATGACTCAAGAAAGAAAACCCCAAAAGATCCATACGACATGGAGGGTTTACAAAAAGTCCTAAAAACTTTATCAAATGAAATGGTTGAAATAAAGAAACAGGTAGCAGAGACATCAACCAAAAGGCCCTTTAGAACTTTTAAGAAAAATGAATCAAAGCCACCAAATTTCATATCTAATGCTGATTCAGAACAAGAAGAAGAGGAAGAGGAATCGATTTCACAAACCAGCGATGAAGAAGTAGTAGAATGTCATGGAATGTGGGATTTTATACTCCCCAACTCCGATACCGACAACGAAGAAGAAGCATTCCCGGTCACTACTAGAAGCAAAAGTACTTCCGAGCCCGTTCAGGTAACATCAAAGAAAAGGAGTGCTGGTGCCGCTACAACCAAACAAAAAACACCTGCAAAGAAATCACCTGTAGCAGTGCCCCAAAACCGGCCTTCAACTTCTAGTACTCCTTCAACATCCAAAACATTAGTGGTATCCGATTCAATGGAGTATAACATTGTTGATGACATGAAGAAAACTAAAGCAAACATTACTATGTTTGAACTTAGTAAATTAAAGCATCAGTAGAAATTACTTCTTAAAGAATTGAATGCTGTTCCTTCTACAGCTCTTCCCAGTGCTAAAGCTGCTAATGATTCAGGCCAACCTCCTCCAGGTATGGTTGAAGCTACCGATTCAGTTTTGATTGGAGATAGATCAAATTCTCATACTCCACCCTTCCTTCTAACCTATGAGATCTATAACAGAAACCTGCACAACTGTTTAATTGACTCAGGGGCATCATCTAACATAATGTCAGCTTCAGTTTGTTCTAAACTGAACATTGAACCCCAGAAGTCTGCTATTCATATTGTACAGTTGGACAGGACCAAAGTGCAGGTTGTGGGAGAAATTAATTCCGTAACTATCAGGTTGTCTACTGATCCCAGAGTAGTACAAAGGATTGACATCCTAATAGCCGATATACCTGAATTTTACGGTTTAATTTTGAGTAGGGATTGGTCCGAAAAATTGCATGGGTATATTTCTACTGATTGGTCACATATGTGGCTTCCCTATAAGGGTAAACCAAATCAAATAAAGATCGATCGAGAGAAACATATGACCCACACAGTTACTGAATTTGAGCAAGAAAACCAACCCGTAGCGTTCAACAACAACATTTTGGGGAATTATTCATCAGAGTCATTCTTTGGCAACTTTGTCGCCCAACCATCCCCTTTCTCAGTGAATCATTTTACATCTCAGATTGAGAATTTTTCACAAACAGATAGGTCTAGATGTTTCAATGATACTGAGAAAACTGTAAATACAATTGTTAATACTTCTTTATTTTGGTCATTATATTTTGATGGGTCCAAGTCTAGCGAGGGCTCAGGAGCAGGATGTATTTTGGTTAGCCCACAAGGAGAAAAGACAATGCTGTCCTGTAGGCTAGAATTTGAATGCACTAACAATACAGCCGAATATGAAGCCTTAGTCCAAGGATTATATAAAGCAATCGGTCTTAAAGTGCAATATCTAAAAGTATTCGGCGATTCTGAAATTATTGTTAAACAGGGGAGGAATGCAATCCATTGTCTTTCAAATCACCTCAAGCATTATCAATCGCTAGTACAAGAACTTACCTCACACTTTTCCGCATTCAACATTTCCTCCATTCCCAGGTCTCAAAACTCGGCAGCCGATCTCCTAGCTAATGTAGCTTCCAAGCTCCTACCTTCTGAAGGCTACAACCCAGATAGATTTTCCGTAGAATTGCTTTTTAGGCCTTCAGTTCCTGACAATGTCACTAATTGGAGAGTATTCAACCATGATGAGGATATTTTACAATTCTTAACTTCTGAAAAGTCCTATGATAATCAAATCATTGAGGAAGATGAGCATGACTCCCAAATGAGAGAAACACCTCAGGAAAATGCAATTCCTAAACCTGTGGTAAAGCTGGAAGATCTTTATGATATTAAAGACAGGTTTAAAACTGTAACTAATGCAAAGCTCCAAAGCTCTACCCTAAGGTTTGAATTGATAAATCTAGGTACTGAACAGGCTCCTCAAAATATTAATTTAGGATTAGGACTTTCCTTTGAAGAGAAAGAGGCATTCATTAAACTGTTAAGAAAAAATAAACAGGTTTTTGCTTGGAAATATGATGATTTGAAGACTTATGATACATCCTTTATCCAGCATACCATTCCGGTACTCCCCGATCAGAAACCGATTCAGCAGAAGTTAAGAAAAATACATCCAAATTTAGAGAGCTAGATAAAATCGGAACTTAACAAACTCTTGAAAGCCAAGATTATTTTTCCTGTCCGATACTCAAACTGGGTCTCTAATATGGTGCCAGTCAGAAAGAAAAATGGCGACATTCGAATTTGTATTGATTTCAGAAATTTGAACAAGGCAAGCTTGAAAGACAATTTCCCATTACCTACCATGGAGCAAATACTTCAATCAGTAGCAGGCTCTGAATTGATGTCCTTTCTAGATGGTTTCTCAGGATATAACCAAGTCCTGGTTCACCCTGATGACCAGCTTAAAACTACATTCAGAACAAAATGGGGAACATATGCGTATCAGAAAATGCCTTTCGGACTTATAAATGCAGGAGCAACATTTCAAAGAGCTATGGATACAGCTTTTAGAGGGTTGATTAATAGAACAGTAGTCGTCTATCTAGACGATATTACTGTATTCTCTAAGGAGAGGTATAATCATTTGCATGATCTAGATCAAATCTTTCAACGCTGCAAAAGATATGGTATTTCTCTTAACCCTAAAAAGTCTTTCTTTGCTCTTGATCAAGGGAAGCTCTTAGGTTTTATTGTATCTAAAGATGGAATTTATATTGATCCTGATCGGATCAAAGAAATCTCTGAAATTCCTTTCCCACACAATAAAAAATCGATGCAGTCATTTTTAGGCCAGATCAATTTTGTTAAAAGATTTGTTCCAGATTTTTCTCAAATTATTTTGCCACTTCAAACAATGATTAAGAAAAATTCAGTCTTTAAGTGGGGATCAACAGAAAAAGAAGCTTTTGATCTAATCAAGCAATCAATAATCAATGCCCCAGCCTTAAATACTCCAAATTTTTCTAATCATTTTACATTGTATACCATCGCATCCAACTCGTCGTATGCTGCAGTACTCACGCAATTAAATGATCACAATCTGGAAGCACCCATTTCATTTTTTAGCTCAAATCTTCAGGGTGCTGAATTGAATTACTCCGATGTAGAAAAACAAGCCTTTGCTGTATTTAAAGCAATCAAACATTATAGACCATTCCTTTTGAAAACCCACACAAAAGTTATAGTTCCTTTCCCTGCAGTTAGGCAACTGTTAATCCAAAAAGAACTGGGTGAAAAAAGGGCAAATTGGGTCACAGCGCTTCAAGAGTATGACTTAGAAATTAGGCCAGCAAAGATTGTTAGGGGCCAAGGTTTTTGCAGGATATTGGCAGGAGCATCCAACATTTCAGAATCAAGTGATACAGATCAAACGGAAGAAATCAATCAGATAAGTGTTACTGATTCTGAATCCCAATATGCGGATTTAATCTTTTATTTAAAGAATGGTTATGCACCTCCAAACCTATCTTACAAGAACAAAAGGGCCATTAGGTTAAAAGCGAAGAATTTTACAATTATTGATGATGTGCTTTTTAGGCAGAATTATGATTCCATCTTATTAAGATGCCTTGAGAAACCTGAAGCACAAAAGGTTTTGCGGGAGTTACATGATGGACCAGCAGGAGGACATTTTGGAGCTGACACAACTTCTCACAAAATTATTCATGCTGGATATTATTGGCCCACTCTGTTTAAAGATGCCCACGAGTTTGTAAGGAAATGCCTCAATTGTCAAACTTCTAGTGGAAGACAACGCAAATCAGCTTTCCCTCTGCAACCAGTCAACATTGAACAACCATTTGAGCAATGGGGATTGGACATCATTGGGGAGATTACTCCACCTTCTTCCAAACAACATAAGTATATCCTTACTGCTACCGATTATTTTACTAAGTGGGTTGAAGCAATCCCTTTGAAGACAACAAATTCTGAAGCAATCATTGAATTCATAGATCAATTCATCATTACCAGGTTTGGTGTCCCAAATGCTCTTGTTTTTGATAATGCATCTTATTTCTCAGGCAATGTTATGTTTGATTTCGCTATTAAAAGAGGATTTAAATTAAAATATTCTGCTAATTACTATCCCCAGGGTAATGGTTTAGCAGAATCTACTAATAAGAATCTGATCAAAATCATTAAGCGAACTATAGAACAAAATCATAAAAACTGGCACAAATCCTTAATGTTTGCATTATGGGCTGATAGAATAACACAGAAAGCTTCTATAGGTTCTTCCCCATTCAATCTTGTGTATGGAAAAGAAGCAGTATTGCCCACAAATCTTGTTCTTCCTTCTTTAGCCCTAGTGCAGTTTATTGAGGAAAGTCCTTCCTCTTCTATTCAGCTTAGACATGATCAAATTCTAAAACTAGAAGAGGAAAGAGAAAAAGCCAGGGTTACTCATGCCAAACATCAGCAAATCATCAAAGCAGCTTTTGATTCAGTCTCATCCGGTTCAAAACAATTTCAAGTCGGTGATTTAGTTCTGAAATGGGACAAAGCCCATGAGGACAAGGGAAAGCACACCAAGTTCCAAAAGATGTGGCTTGGACCATTTCAAATCTGTGAAAAGATAGGCCATTCGACCTTTATATTGCAAGACTTATCAGGGTTGAGAGATTCTCTCCATGTTAATGGCCTTATCTTGAAGAAATTCTTTAATTGAGGAGGTAACCCCTTCTCCTTTTAGTTTGATAGATTTTTGTAGTTTGTAGGATCATTAGGAAATAAAGTTGTAAGGTATCTTCCATTGACCTTTTGCTGTGTTTGAAAAGTTATCCCACAGAAGTAGTATGCATATTTGCTTTTAAATAATAGAAGTCTTAACCAAAAGGGATAATTTCTAGGAAATTAGGTATCATTGTATTCTGAAACCATATTTCAAGTTTTGTGAACTCCTCTCAAAAGTTTAAAAGTATTATAAATCATTTTCTGTTTTCAAATTGGTCTCAAAAAGTTATCAATATCAAGATAGAAGCTAATCCAATTTCAGCACCTTCAACTCCTACCCTGTCATCCATTTACTCTTAAGGAGAAGATTGTTCATCCCATTCAATAAAGTTTATGATTACTCAGAGTGTAATTCTAAAATATCTGATATTAAAGATAAGAGGTCTTATTATAAGCCTGCTTACCATGTTCATAGGGAAATAGTTTAACCGACATTACCAATACTGCATACCAAAACAGGGTAATGGCTTGAAATTATAAGACAAGGGGTCTCATCACGAGCCAGCTTGTTCGGTTAGATTACTACCAGTGAATGGCATTGTCAATAGCTGGCCACCAAACCAGGACAATGGCTTTTTATCTTATTAATAACAGAAAAAGGAAATGAAATACAAAATATGAAAACATGTTTTGAATTCATTCTGTTAATCACACTCTTAATTGGATGGAACAATGGACAATAGCATGGTTAAAAGGTATCCCTGTCGAAACTATAAACATTTGCTGGCAGCAGAGGCTCTACCTATGATAGAGGAGTTCACTTTAAAAGCTGATTTGGAAAAGTTTTCTGTTTTATCATTATAAACCCATAGAGGCCTATTTAAAACTTAGAATGTATCTATTTTCTTTAAAAAGAGAGGAAATTAGCAAAAAATAGATTCATTTTACTTGGAATGCATATATACCTAGTTATATTAGAATTTTCCCCTTTGATTAGAACTCTATTTTGCAAAAGTTTAAGTATTTCTGTGCTTTTAAGAGATAACTGGTTCTTCCAGCGAATCGCCAATTGTTGTGCCCTACAACAACCCCCCATTTTCATATCATTTATATTTACAAAATTATTATATGAGATGGGTCCCTTTAGAAGTTAATTGGTATCAATATTGCATTATTTGAAAAAGGTCCGCAAACTAAAGGAAGACATTATATAAAACCTTTTAAAAACCCATTTTTGGTCAAATAAAACAATCTTTTACCATTGTGATAAAGCGATCGCAAGATCGCATATCGCAATGGCATAAAAAACACAAATAAGTGGCACATTGGTCTCCGCCGATGCAATATCGCTATCGGCTATCCGCGATACTCTATGCACATTTTAAAGCGCCCCATGCCATTAGCCCCGATGCGATGCGCAATCGATGATCGGCTATCAGCGGTAATCTTTACGCAGTCTTAAAACACCCCAACCCTTTCACCCCGATGCGATGGAATATCGCAATCGGCAATCGGCAGTATCCTATGCACAATAATAAGGCGCCCAGGTCATACCCCCAATGCGATGCGATATCGCAATCGGCAATCGGCGATACACTATTTATGCACATTGTTATGCCCATTCACCCCAATGCGATGCGATTTCGCTATCGGCGATCGGGATTTCAAAATTGTCAACATAAGGATTTATGTGTTCCCGACGCCCGATTACGATATAGCGTGGATTTCAAAAAAGCCGTTAAATGGAGGGATATTATGATTCATTCATATTTAAAGCTTGATTTTTTAAGCAATCATTCACCTGCGCTCAACCGCCAAAACATCCACAACACGCTTAAACAGGTCATTCGGCCGATTAATGATATAATGCGCATTTAAGGGGTGGCAGGTTTTAAACGGCCATTTAATGTAATTGTAAGATCTTCCCATCGATTGTATCCGCAACCATTTTTAAGAGTTAATCTCTCAGCACGCTTTGATCAATATATCTTTCCCATATTGGATTTTCATTAGCATATCTCTGTGTTACATTTATTTTTGTCGCTATGCAGAATTCATCCATAGGAGAAAGCTCAAGCAAGATGGGGAAGAAATCCAAGAAGACCACAGGCGCTTCCGCTACACCAGCTGCAGGACAAGCTGTCGTGGACAAAAAGAAGGGCTTGATATCTAATACTACATGTACGGGTCTCGTCAGAGTTACTTGGCAAGGCACCTACAACCTGATTGAAGCCGAAGAACCAACAAGGACAATAGTAGAAGCTACTGTGGATTTAACTCGGAAGTCTGAGAGTACTCTCAAGGATTTAGCCGACTCTTTCCTTCACAGGATAGCGGCCAGGGAGCAAATTCTCCCATACACAGATGTAGTGCGGTGGGCGATTGAAGAAATCCCAATCTTGGATAGAACTTTCAACACTAGAGACGGAAGAATTTTCGGGTCATTCAGGGCGGATGATCTAAGGCAAATGTACCATTTGCCCGAGCCAGAGAAGATATATAATAAGGCGTTCCTGGAGAAATTCGCAAATGAAAATGAAGTTGAATCCGAACCCATCCGGGATTGGAGACAAAATCCGGCCAAGCACAAACACGAATCTTCCGGTAAGTACTCGGTTGATTCTCTGGCTTCTCCTTATTGCTATGCTGGAATAATGATGTGTAGATTATGGGGATTGCATGACTCTGCTAATTTTACCATAGAAATGATCCCTCTAATGGAAGCAACATGCAACAGTATAATTATGGATTGGGCCACTATCCTTTCTGACAAATTAGCACAAGCTGTGCTTGAGTTTAGAAGCAAGACCCGTATTTCTGAAAGGGTAATTCCCCCATTTTACTACAGTGCCTATATTCTAGATACCCTCTGTTTTAACTCTGAATTCCCCGTACTCGGCTGGAGGTGGACTGCAGAAGACCCCACGCCTATTCATATATATCATCAGAAATTGTGGAAATCTTCTTATAAACATCATCTATACCAAGTCTGTAATGGCTTTATGTTGCCTATTTATTATTCCATTTTCGATAAACCTGCTCCCAAGATTTCCTATCAAGCAGGAATTGATTTAACCGGAATAGGTAGATGGTTCGGAGAGGAGAGATTTACCTACATAAGAGTTTTCGGTAGCCAAGCCAGACCGCATGTCCTCCCTTTGTACATACCGGATAAACTGCTAGCAAGAGAAATTTCTTATCAAATCATTGCTGAGAGTGTTACACAAACACTCAAGAAAAATAAGAAGCAAGGCTGGCCCTCTTTTCCTTTGAAGTGTGGTGTATATACCCTGCATGACCTCAAACATGCAGAAAAGGAAGCCACAAAAATTCAATCCTTGACTCTGGCGACTCTCCCAAATAGGCATTTCGATCCAAATAAAGTTGCCTATAATGCATTAGGACAGGCCAAACTGACAAGATTTGATCAGAAGGAAGATATCTTTGACGACCTGTTCTCTTCAGCGGAGTCAATAAATCAGGTTAAATCATTCGCCATAGCGAAATATAATGATGAAGGGTTGACTGAATTTAATAAACTTAGAGAACAGAGGTTGCAAACTCTGCCTCTAGATTTACTAGCAACAACCCCAGTGACATCATCAAGCGAGCCTGGTCGGCAACAGTCAAAGGAACCTCTGGTTATAACAAAGGATCATAAGAAGGAACATGAGGAAAGATAGAGGAAAGAGAAAGAGGAACAACAAATGAAAGAGCAAGAGGAAAGACAAAAGAGAGAACAAGAGGAGCAACAGAAGAAAGAGCAGGAAGAAGTGCTGAAGGAGTCCCAAGCCGAAAAGCAAAAACAAACCACCATTGATGTCAATATAGATACTCGTATTGACCCTAAATTGCTCCAGGAATGGAAGCAATTTGACTCTATCATCAGTGGGTTGGAATGTTCAAAAGATACAGACACTTCCAAGACAAACGATACACAAGACATCACTTCACCTCAGGTTCTAAGTGGAACCAGCGGCCACCCATTTCTAAGGATGTTGAGGTAATACCAAAAGACCCCTCCGACCAAATCATTCTCCAGGTAGAAGATATTCCTCCCCTGGATGTTTTCTACAGCCCGAGGCATAAAGCAGTGGTAAAACGACAAAGGAAAAGAAGGAAGATTGATCAACCTTCCCTTTTCCCAGAGCAAACTGTTACGGGCAGCGTGGTTTGGAAGGAGGAATTTGACCCCTCCGACGACCTGACAAAACTATCGCAGTATGCGGGAGCCTATTCGGCAGCGACAATCGATAAGGCATCGGAGGTAAGTCTTCTACTGAAAACCAAGGATCAAGAAATTTTTGCATTACAGGCAGAGTTGGCTGAGACAAAGCAGAAGGCAGAGCAGCAATTGTTGACACAACAACAAGTGAACAGTCAATTAACTCAGCAATTGCAGGCAGAAAAGCAAAGGATCGACCAAAGCGCGATCCAGAAACAGAAGGAATTATCAGAGGCATTGGCACAATTAAGGGCAGCAAACGAGCAAATGATGAAAACAAAGGATGAGCAAATCGCTCAATTGTCATCGCAGCTCGAAAAAATAAAGGGCGCTCCACAAGTGGATGAATTCAGAGCAGAAGCATTACAAATAAACACTGCATTAATATCCCAAATTAAGCTCCTGTGTCAACAAATCGCTCAGGCAGAGCCACTGTGTGAGTTAACGACATCCATAAATCAGCAGGTTCAGAAGGCCAGAAATGAATTAGATCAAGCCGAAGAGATCATAACTGCATTTCTTGACTGGCAAGACTTTGATCAAGGGAGAGCAGCAAATTTGCCCAGGATCTTAGAAACACATAAAGATATACTCTTCACAAAATGGCAGTCTCAGATGATGAAAGCAGAGAGGGCGGCTTCAAGATGCAAATCAACTTCCAACAATCTAGTTGAACTAGTTAACAACACTCTCTACTTATCAAATATGATTTCCCAATGTACACCAGGAAAGTTGACAACAACAAACACATTGGAGCAATCATGTTATCCTGATTTAGAGGAAAAGGGGAGATTAATCGCCGGGATTAACAGTTTAACCTTCGAGGCATATTGGCTCTTCCTGATTAAGCCGCATACACAAAGAGCCGCCCTTAAGTGCCTAACAGATGCGATCGGGTATATGATTCCCGATATTCAGGATGCCACCTATGCCGCCCAGCTCAGTTCACGCCTCAACAAACCTCCTGAAGTAGAGCCAATGCTTGCGATAAGTCAGCTCAGATATAAATGCAAGCAACCTACCTGATGAATTATGTCGCCGACTGCCAGATCACTGAGAAAAATAGGATCAAGATTCATTGATGCCAATTAAATAGGATTTCTGTTTTATTAGATATTTAGATTAATTTAGTATTTATAAACCCTTTCATTGTTTTGGAAAGGGTCGTAAAGTTTTGTACCAGACTTAAAAGACTGAAGTTTGCACTATTGTGCTTCAGTCAATATTCTTTTATGAAACTGGACCAGTTGTTCTTAATTCGATAAGGAAGCTTTTTATGCAATTGTGCACTATTGTCTTTGTTGAGAATGTTTTTGCGTTGAAGGAAGAACTACAAGTAGTGATTGATATTGGGAGTGTCAAGCAGCTGATATGGTATTTCTATCTATGTCTGAATTCATTCCTTTCATATGAATTGTTATGTGATTATTCTTGCTATTATTGATTATATGCATGCGCTGTGACAACAGATCTATATTCATTCCACTATTGGATGTTTTATGATGTGTTTTTTTTTAATCATGTATATGTCAATGATATAAACGATAAGTGTGGTAATATCGCTTCAATCGCTTTGCTTAACTATTTAAGCATAGTAATCATGAATGAAACAATGTCTATGTCCGTTAAATAGAGTCATCTATATGCCTGTTTATATACATAGATCATCAAGCGCTGCACTTTAAAGCTCAATAGGTTCCGGGGATAGATCATAGTTATTGTATTCTTGTTAATAGTTTAGTTATTCGCTCACCGTTAATCTAGTTTATAAATCATCCATTCATCCCGTTTATCCACTTTTGGGAAACTGGTCCCATTATCCCCAGTCGGAGCCACTATTCCAAACGGAAAAGGAGCTGTACTAAGGTCCGGACCTGGTGGTTATCCCCGATGTTGTTGCAACGATTTTCGAGGCATCAACATGTCCCTCCAAAACATTACTTGGTTCATCAAATGGATTCAACGATCCATCTCGTTCCTCTCTATTCTCCTCTGTGTTTTGCCTGGACTCTGCTTGCACACGTATATTATACAGAATACTCCAATCCCTACATAACTTTAACATTCAATACACGAATTTCACACTTATACAATTTAGAACCAATCACTGTATATATATAAACACCTAGTTATACAATTTCTCTATCTTTGGCTTGATGATCTCATCTAAATGGCCTCTGATTACAATCTGTCTGTAGGCTCAGAATCACACCCCTGCTCTTCTAGCTTCTCTCTTGCTAACTTTTGAATTATGAAAATAAATCATATTTTATACAAGAATGGATTCATGAACCAATTTTGGTTCAGATCCAGAAATCTCACACTCTCTTAAATAATCTCTTCAACTCCACTCTTTTCTAAACAAACGCTAAATCAAGCTTTCAAATTTCTCATATCCTATTCAAACCAAATAAATCTAACTGTTTGGCCTGATCTTCACACAAAGAGGATCACTCAGCCACTATACCCTTTTTCTCATATTCGACAATAAATAAACACTCTCACACATTTAAATAAATAAAATTAACTAAACTCTTGTCTTCCAACCTTTTGTTAGTCACAACATGTAATCATGCCATCACATTGCTGATTAGTTTTGAATGCTCCTGCATCAGACTCCCAAAGTTGAAAGCTTACATGACCTCCTAGTCATGTGTTCGTCTGCTGATCATCTAGTGTCCCAAACTTTACTTTGTAACTGATCATCACTTTCATCACGCTGCTGATTCAATTCTTCTTCCACTGTCACCTCTGTTCTTTCAAATTTCCAAATATTATGTTGTTGCTGTCCTTTTTCCTTGCCGATGTAAATTCCTTTGTTAATTTCTTTTCCTTGCTGTCCTTCTTTTTAATTGTCTTCATCTTCCACAATTTCTCAACTTCCTCTTTACAATTTGTTCTTAACTGAACTCCACTGACATCTGCCTACTGTACATTCTCCCTTACCATAGAAATTATGAAATTTCTGTCCAATTCTTCTTCACCTCTACTATTTACAAACTGTTGTTTGTACTCTACAGCTTCTCTTCCACTATCATTAAAGTTAATCCTTTCCTATATGTTATCAAGTTCATCTAATATCTTTACCAACAAAATACAGATTCCTTCATATTCAATAAGCATGTCAATTACATATGACTCCTTCCTGTATAAAACATAGTTTCCATCACGATTGTCAGATTCAAAATAACTATGGTTTTCACTTTCCATATGTAATTTTGCCATAAAATCTTTATATTGTCCTTCTGCATAAGTTATGAAATTGTCATCAATTCTCATTCCAATACTTTCCTTTGCATTACACAATGTTCCTTGTTCTAACACAAGACTATCATTCAACAGTTCAATAGCTAGGATTTCTTGGAGCATATCATTGTGAAGTATCCTTTCATCCTCTATACTTATACCATTGCAACAAAATGATGTTATTTTATATTTTCCTACAACAGAAACAAAATTTCTGTTTTCTAAAGCTTCTTCATGGTTTATAAATTCATAAAAATAATCCACTTTAAAATCACAGAATTCCTGAACTTCTGCATCTGTCAACATCATCATATATTTCTTCACAATTTCCATAATACTTTCATTTTGATTCTCTACTGAAGATATTTCATTCTGATTATCATCACAAACTTCCATTTTCTTATCTTCAACTTCTTTAATCATGACAATTTCCCTGTCAATACCATCATTCTCAAAATTATTAAATACATGCTCAAAATATCTTTCTGTTTCATCCATTTCTTCCAGTAATCTCATTTCTTCATCAACATGCATAAGCACATTGTCAAATTGTTGTTCATCACCTGTCAAACCTGAAAACATATACAACATGTCAGTTTCAAAAATACAAGGCTCTTCATTTGAAGCTTCAATGATCAACTCCTCATGCTTCTCTGAACTATTCTGATAGTTCACTAAGTTATTGAGAAATTCTTCCTCAACATCTCTGACTTCTTCCTCAAAAACAAAAACTTTTGGCACTGCAATTTCTTGACTATGCTTGGCAACTTCATCATAAGTTTGTAGAATACCTTTCTATTCTACACAACTTCCTCCAACACTTAGTTTATCCAAATAAAACAACAATGTCTCTTCCTCTTCTCTGATAAGACTTTGATCTTTCAAAGATTTCCTTGTCTTAACTTCTTCGACTAAGTTCTCTGTGTCAGCTTTCCTTTTCTTCACTTCACAAATCTGCAATGCATCTGTTTCCTTTCTTTTTTCCATTTCCCATTGGTCTTCTATTCATGCTAAAATTCCTTCAAATATGATCCAATATACTTTTACTAAGAAAAGGCACAACCATTCAGCCATACCTTTTAATTTACTCCACCAATTGAAGTCTTGAAAGTCTTTATGCATCTCCTTTTGTGGTTTTCTTGCCTCTACCTCTTTCACCTTTTCATACACAGGTTCAAATTCATTAGGCTGCATACTTGCAATTTTACATTCACAAAAATAATTAGTCCCAAAAATATGAGATTCTCTTGTCTGTGAGGATGCTACCTGCACATTCCTCTCATTCTCAACTGTTCGGAATATTAATTTTTTAGTAAACAATTCTCTGACAGGCCATTTAACCCTTTTTCCCACATAAAATCCTTGTTTCCATTTTTCTCTAATTCCTTTCAATACTAGCGTCTTCAAACGACTGAGTTCTGCCTTCATCTCAACCAACTCTATGTTCCTTTCTTCTTTACTCATTCCTTTGAGTCCAACTGCTTCGGCACTCTTTTTCCTCTGTCTGTGACTTTCCTCTGTACTCTTTTCATGACTATCAATAGTCAGTGCCATTTCTTCCTTTGGTGAACTTTCCTTGTTCACTAGTGAGCTGCAACTAGCCTTTTTCATCGGTAACAAGTCTCCTTCATGCCTCACCAAACTTTCTTGAGTTTAGCCATTTGGCATCTATTGGTTCTTTACTCGGACCTTTCACTGACTAACAATTCTACCCAACACTCCTCTTGCTGGAATTGTTATCTCCTATCCACAATCACAATTGTGGAGCTGCCTCAACCACTGCTATCAACCATAGTTGGAAGTTGTTCTCATCTTCTCTCGAACACTCCTTGTTCTAGGCTCTGCATCTTCAATTGCTCACTTCCTTCTTTCATTCAGTAATTTTATTTACTGTTGGGCACTGTCATCTTTACTCATCTGAGAGTGCTTCTTGCTCTATCTTCTTTAACATAGCTCATATGCTATGATGCTGGTACAATTCATTCTACCTTTCAGCAATTCCACTGCTTCCACTGACCTGCACAATCTTATCTCAAGATACATCCAAGTACCTTTCAAACCTGCAATATTTCCTTCAAATATGTCTTAAAACTAATTCTCATTCCATCAGTGAAATCTTTGCCAAAGGATTCATCTGTTCACTATTTCATTTAGAATTTCCATTCAAAAGACTCCATACAGCGAACAACTATTTCCCATTTTACTTTTCATAATGAACTCTTCAACTTTCAAGATCAATTAAAATTAAATCTGAATTTCAATTATTTTTATGAATTCATGACAGACACTATCATTTCTTCTTATAACCTGTTTGTAAGCAAATCATGTTTTGCTTCTACAAATTCCAAAGTTCATTCCTTGTAATGGCTCTCTTTTCAAATCTGTTGAATCCAACTTTCAGTCTAATTGTTCCTTCATCTATCGATATCATTGTCTTCAACAATTCTTTAAGCAATCCTCAATCATTCTCAGTTTTCACAAAATTCTTCAAATCATTTAAATGACTTCAATGCCATAGCAAACCACTCTTCTACTTATCTTTAACTTCTAAACCTTTCACTCCAATTTACCTTTTAAATCAAATCAATCATGCAATCAACTTACACAGAAATTTCATTTTCCTGAAAGGAAAACATTTTCTCCTTTGAAATTTTAATCCCTTGTTGCTCTTTAGACGTTCAAAACACATCTCTGCAAAACCATCAAAATAAACATTCTTACCAGACCTTCATCAGAGATTCACTGCTTCCGCCATTCTGATATCAGTGTCCTTTGTAGTGTGATCCCCATCTGTATCAAATTCACTTTAGTGCAATTATACACATGCTGGAATTAAAATTCAGTGTCTCAACCAATCTTTACAGAGCATTGATCTAGCTCTGATACCAAAAATGACACAGGGAATAGGTGAATACACAGAATTCCTATACCCCTAGGGATTTTAACTCTCTAAGGAGTTAAATCTTCAATACTTATTGGTTTAAGGCCCATTTCATAAATCTTTATGCGGAATGCTTTATTAAGCCCCAATTATAATATAAGCCTTCATTCGCTTTCTATTGGGACTTATTCACCATTATAAACCTTTGTTAATCCTTATGCTGCACATATAACCAATTCTCACACTATAGCTTTGATTATCCCGTACTTAACCACAAAACCCTCTATCGCGCTTTAATCCATTTATAAAAGAATACACATAGACATATGTGAACTCACCTTTTCCGCCTTTTCCAAAGCCCTTGCACAGTTTCTGAGGCTTAGCTTTATCGCTAATTGCGATCATACTACTCATGAACCCTTCCATTTCTGATTTGCAATAACGCTGGCTTGTAAACTTAAATATTATAAACCCGCATCTATAACTTTGTCAGGTCCACTCCCTGAAGCCTTTCTGCACGCTTCTCCTTTACATCCCCATCTCCGATCTATTGCTATCGGCTATCGCTTAATTGACCCATCGCAACTTCGCATGTCGACATTCCATTACCGCTGTCACTTAACTTACCCGATATGCGATCAGCAATTTGATCTCCGTTGTTGATCAACTATGTGATCCAACGGTCCACGCTTCATCGCATTATCGCAATTGCTCAGGCTTGGGGTTGGGGTTCTTTGTTCCCACTGCTTTCCTCCGATGCGATATTAAACTCCACTCCGCTCTTGCGATATAATCCTGACCGTTGATCGTAAAGATCCAAAAATTGATGAGCATTAGCGCTTCACTTCTCTTTGCTTGGTTTTTACACCACTCTTCAACGATTTCTCTGTGGTTTGGTTTATTTTGGATTTCTTCGTCCTTTCGCCATTATGCGATGCGACTCCCTCTTGAGCTTAACTCTGCAGGTTTTTTAATTAATGTCCCTCCAAAACATTACTTGGTTCCTCAAATGGATTCAACGATCCATCTCGTTCCTTTCTATTCTTCTCCTCTGTGTTTCCCCTGGACTCTGCTTGCACACGTATATTATACATAATACTCCGATCCTTACATAACTCTAACATTCAATACACGAATTTCACACTTATACAGTTTAGAACCAATCACTGTATATATATAAACACCTAGTTATACAATTTCTCTATCTTTGGCATGATGATCTCATGTAAATGGCCTCTGATTACAATCTGTCCGTAGGCTTAGAATCACACCCCTGCTCTTCTAGCTTATCTCTCGCTAACTTCTGAATTATAAAAATAAATCATATTTTATACAAGAATGGATTCATGAACCAATTTTGGTTCAGATCTAGAAATCTCTCACTCTCTCCTAAAGAATCTCTTCAACTCTACTCTTTTATGAACAAACGCTAAATCAATTCCTCATATCCTATTCAAACCAAATAAATCTCACTGTTTGGCCTGATCTCTACACAGGGAGGATCACTCAGCCACCATACCCTTTTTTTCATATTCAACAATAAATAAACACTCTCACACATTTAAATAAATAAAATTAATTAAACTCCTGTCTTCCAACCCTTTGTTAGTCACAACATGTGATCATGCCATCACATTGTTGACTAGGCTTGAATGCTCATGCATCATCTTCGTTGGCCATTAGGACTGATATAGACCCATGAAAAGTCCTTCGGTACCCTTGACTGTGAACACTGCGGTTCTGCCTGAGACAAATCATGGATACAACCTCATGAGTAGAGGTGATTGTTCTCATAAACAAGCCCATAAAGCATTGTACCATCTCGGCTTGCTAAGCTGCTATCAAACTCCGACTAGATGACAGGGCCCTTGCTCTGGCCAACCATTGCCCTCCTTGAAAGGTCTTGGCCTTGATGCAAAGGTAAACCCAAACAAAACCCTCCTTCGACCTTCCATAGGAACTTGGCTATTTCAGACTTCAATCCAAGGAAAATAGAGATGTCTAATGAGGGAGCAAGTACCACTATATATACAATTTGGTGGAGGTCATGGGACGTGACCATTGGGCTTAATGAGCTGACATAAGTATGAGGCCGACCTTATATATTTACTTGTGAGAGAACATAAATACAAAAATCCACTTCTGTTTGTGCAAATGAGACAATCTTTATATTGATTTTGGTCCTCTTGAAGAGAGAAATTCAACGCTACAATACTCTTCCCCATAGGAGTTGTCCAAAGTGGAATTTGGCCCTAGTTTCCAATTTTAACACTTAGTGAACAAGATCATTGGCCTATTTTATTGTATTTTATTTTTAGTGATTATATACTTCACTGGCTATGCCACACAATACTTCAAGATAAGACTCCAAAATAAGCATAAACTTACCCATAGACAGGGAAAATTTAAAGTCACTCATCAAATTAACGGTTTTAAAAATTTAAAGTCACTCCGTTTTCTTGAGCACAACCACAAATATTTGTTATTTTTTGCCCTACTCTTCGTAGAATGATGGTGGCCACGAGGATGCAAGCCTATTTAGGCTGGCTGAATTTTTTTGGATTTAAATAATCACTCTCCCTGCCCAGTTGGCCGACTATAGAAGGATCAATAAATTTCAACTTTGGATAAATGCCATTTAGTCAAATGTCTCGAAGACATGGGAATAAAATGATTTCCAGAATTCATGTACATTTAATGATACTCCTCACACCCATGGCAACATGGGTTTCT
Organism: Pinus tabuliformis; assembly: GCA_031772625.1. Taxonomy (NCBI): domain Eukaryota; kingdom Viridiplantae; phylum Streptophyta; class Pinopsida; order Pinales; family Pinaceae; genus Pinus; species Pinus tabuliformis. Next base: position 198,627,248 of record CM062815.1, on the reverse strand, counting down.
TTGATGTGGAGATAAGTTCATTGAAACAAGGAACTGAAACTAAATTATTTTTAGTCAAATTGTTTGGGATGTCATACATACAACTTTATATCGCTTATGGCTTATGGTCTGGAGAGAGGCACATTAATTACAAATACAACTTCTTGAGGCACACTCATGCATATAACTTCATGTTTTAAATGCCAAAGTAAGACCCTTTCAGAGATGCAACTTTATACAACTTATAGCCTAGAGAAGCACGTTCGTAGATACAACTTTAAGAGACATAATATCTTCAAAGAGGCACATTCATAGATATAACTTTGTGGTGTATAATGATAATTTAAGTTTCAATAATTACTCTTTTTATTTATTATTTTATTAATTATTATTATATTTATTAATAATTAATCGGTTCATTTAGGTAGGGTAAGTTTTCATTTATGTAAGATAAGTTAAAGTTAGTCCTTTAATTTATAGATTAGCTTTTAATATTATTCATTGAATTGAGATTTGTTTAATGTATTAGTCTAATTTAAAATGTATAAAATATTGTTTATATATATATATATATATTCTCAAATATAAAATAAAGATATAAATAATAATATTTTTAAAATTTTTTTAGTTTTTTAATTTGATTAAATATCTATTATGAAAACTGAGAAAAAAAGATGACTCCTATATATCAAGAAAATAATTAAATTAAAAAATCTATGCCTCATATGCATTAAAAGAATCCAAATAAAAACATATATTATTGTTTGTATTAAAAATAATCTAACTAAAAATGTGTTATATGAATTAATGTATAATCAAACATGTTTGTGCAATTAACTAGGACTAACAACTAGTTTATGAATTGGACATATAAAATTTATTCTCAAACATGAGTAGAGGAAAATATTAGTTAGTATCTTAAAAATAAACCATGATCTAATTTATTTCACAATTAAGAAATCCACTACATAATCAACTAAAAGACAAAGGAATTAAATGAAATAACTTATAACACCTTTAAGCAATGCTGATTTTAAAGAGTGGAAGGACATCAACATATACATTCCTTGTCTCGATAATGCACACCTAAGTAGAGAGACGTTGTCACCATTACAACACCTTCCAAAATTTTGGCCTACATTCAAATTTCAGAGCCTACTTTGACTTTGCAAGTTGTTGTTTCTAGTAGCTATAGTCATTTCATGTAAATCCTTTAAGTTTGTGAGTCCCTTTTGAAAGAAAACCAAGGTGTCCATTAAATATCCATTATGAAAACTGAGAAAAAAAGGACGACTCCTATATATAAAGAAAATAATTAAACTAAAAAACCTATGCCTTTTATGCATTAAAAAAATCCAAATAAAAACATATATTATTGTATATATTAAAAAATAATCTAACTAAAAATGTGTTATATGTGTTAATGTGTACTAAACATGTCAAACATGTTTGTGCAATTAGCTAGGACTAACAACTAGTTTATGAACTAGACATATAAAATTTATTCTCAAACATGAGTAGAGAAAAATATTAGTTAGTATCTTAAAAATAAAGCATGATCTAATTTATTTCACAATTAAGAAATCCACTACATAATCAACTAAAAGACAAAGGAATTAAATGAAATAACATGTAACACCTTTAAGCAACACTGATTTTAAAGAGTGGAAGGACACCAACATATACATTCCTTGTCTCGATAATGTACACCCAAGTAAAGAGATGTTGTCGCTGTTACAACACCTTCCAAATTTTTGGCCTACATTCAAATTTTAGAGCCTACTTTGATTTTGCAAATTTCTAGTAGTTATAGTCATTTCATGTAAATCCTTTAAGTTCTCTAGTCCCTTGTGAAAGAAAACCAAGGTGTCGTCTCTTGGGCATGGGAAATGTCGCACATTGTCTAAGCAGTGTTCTGGTCTATTTCGAGAGGCAACTTTGGTACTAATGGGTCCTATTTATCATATAGACATGTATTGGACCCATTCCCAAAGTTTCATGCCCTATCACACAAGTGTCGTTATTGTCATCACAAACTGTACTTTAAGTGTCGCACTTGGAGGAGTATGTTATTTTGCCGTCACAAAAAGGGGACCATGTTGTTTCTAAGTGAAGAGTGTTCAATGTTGTGTCATCGATTATTCTGAGTGTGTGATCATGTTCAAGTCCAACCTTGGTTTCATATCTACTCCACTGATCCCACACTTGGCCAAATTATGGAAAATTTTTTGCACCACCAACTTGAGCCCAACCTGCCCTCCTTGAATTGTGCATAGCGCAGTGGCATGCCTCAAACATGCCCCTTGCTTCTTGGAACTATGCAACGCGCAATTCCTGCCTCTAAGGACTGTGCATTGTGCAATCACAATGCCTAATCCTCGCCTCTTGACCTCCACAACTGCACAATCAAGCCTCCCCTTTAGTCTCCTTTTGCGCATTGTGCAGTAGCAAACAACAAGCTACCTCCCTACCTTCCCGAGCTGCGCAAATACGAAATCCCTTGACCTCTCTCTCTCCTAAACTACGCATTGAGTAGTCTCAGTGGGAAAGTCTGCTTCACTGAGCTCCTCAACTGCACAATATTCTTTCCTATGCCTCAAGAACTACGCATTGCGCAGGCACAAGAACCAGTCCTCTGGAACTGCGCATTGTGCAATCCCTCAATGTTCCTCCCAGTCCAGTACCTAGTTCTATCTCCATCAATGATTTTCATGAAGCATGTTAAACTGAGTTTTTTGGGCTGATGTCATCTTGTCATGAGTGATGTCCAGTAGTAGGTACTATATTTTCACATGACAGGGTGATGATCAAGGAGAGGGAGAAGGAGATTGTCATAGAAGACACTTATGAATATGTGAGGACAAGAAGATCATTGAATGAGAGGATGAAGGGACACTAGATTGCGACACAACTGAAGATGAAGATCATAGTGAAGACTCCATACCTTCAAGCCTTATAGGGAAGAAGGAGGAAAAACATGTACCATCTTTCAAGAAGACACACAGATAGCAACAAAAAGAGTGGCTTGACATTGCCACATCATCATTAAGTCCATGTCATCAATGTCATGTCATATCTTGTCAAGGTGTCATGTCAAGGTGTCATATGAGTCATCATTTGCCACATCATTTGTGGATGTAATTATGTAATTTTCAATAATATGAGAAATGTAATATAAAGTGGAAGTCCAAGAGTCACCTATAGAATGTGAAAGGTCATATGGAAGTCAAAGAGTCACGAGAGGAATCCAAGAGTCACAAGGGAGGTGGAGAGTCACCTCATTTGTTATATATACACCCTCATAGCTTAAGAAAATGACTTTTCACCTTGGCTCCTCTAACTAGACATTAGAGAGGAAGATAGTTCTTTTGAAAAGTAAGTGGTAGCTCTAACACTCCACTATTGGAGCTAGTGGTGTTCATTGTATCGATGTATCTTGGAAAATTTTCTTAACACTTGAAGCTCTTTGAGCCAACACAGTTTGATGCGTATGTCATAAATGTTGTGTTGACACCTAATCATTAGGATTGGGTGAATATGTAAAATAGTGTAAATAGAAAATAAGGAGAGCTGGAATATGAAGAGACACTGGGAGATGAAGCCCAAGAGTCTCTCATTCCATATATATATATCTATGATCAACCTTATTGAAAAATCACAATTTAGTTTGAGGAGTTACCTCGTAGCCTGACATGGTATCAGAGCCAACTCCCTTTTTTGTCATCTCTCTATGCCCTTGTAACTCCCTCCTACCTATGTTTTGCCTATTTTGTAGAACTGACACCTTTGCCATTGCTCCACACTCTGAAGGTTTCTGGAGGATCATGTTGCTTGGAGGTGCTATCATGTTGCTTGGAGGTGCTATGGTGCATTGAAGTCATGACTGTGTTGTGGTGCGGTGAGTGCATATTCAAATTGTCATATTAATGAACGCTCCATACTCCGCTGTTACGTTATTTGTATCCATAATACAACTCCAATCCGTTGCATACATTGAATTCTCTCCCAAAATTGCGTATCTCTCCCATACCGCCTGGTCGATACCACGCTGTTCTCCCCACTGCGCAACATAGCATATCACAACCTCCCTAACGCCTGTCCATTCCGCTGCCAATACTCATATATCTCGCCACCTGTTGCATAAAAATGCTAGTCCATACGTTGGATGTTGATAATTTTTACCACTGCAATACCACTATATAACGCCTGTAATACCCGTTTTTTATTACCACTGCCATACCATGCCAATACGCCAATACTCCATACTCCACGCCCATACCATGCTGCCATACCAATCCGCTCCTGGTTTTTTACATTACATTTTTTCATGCTTCCAATCCAACTCCATACTCCACGCTGAATGATATGCTGCCATACCTCACTTTGAACACTGCTCCTGGTATACCATCCACACTCTATCACCTCCCCCATCCACGCATTGCGGTTTTTTAATATAACCGTGGTTTCTCCCATACACCACTCCGGGTTTTCATTTTTAATAGATTACTGTGTTTTTTTAATACATACTGCCACTGTATACCACTGGTATCATATCTCCCACTGCCACTGTCAACATACCTCCCTCCCATGCACTTTAATATGTGTTTTAATATATAACATGTTCGATAGTCATATGCATTTTAATATATAACTTATATAACATGTCTTCATATAGCCCGCCCCCATATAAGCCCTCCCCTCATATAACCCTCCCCATATAACCCTCCCCATATATATCTTTGCTATGTATATCAGAATTGTAGTTTTTTACCACTACAAGGGAAATTTTTTATATATATTGGAAGCATAGTACATTTTTAAAATGCATTCATTAATATCTATTGTTGGAGTAGTTCTCTCTGGAAACAAGAACTATCCTGAATGGTCACAAAAGATAAAACACACTTTCATTTTCAAGGATTTATGGAAAGGGGTTTGTATAAGAGAATGAGATAATGAACCTGCAATGCCCACATCAGATAAGGAGATTTCAATTTGGGAAAACAAGAACAACAAGGCCTATGCCTTGATTGCAACATTTGTAAATGAAGAGGTGAGTCACCATATTTCACCATTTTCAAATTATTTTGAAGCCTTACAGAAGTTGAAGGAACTCGATGACTTACACTCTCAACTTGAAGTTGTCCAATTGATGATTAAATTGTTCAGCCTTGAATTGAAAAATGATGACCCTATTGCTTTAGCATCAGAAGTAAGATCTATTATGCATGATATCAAAACCACTGGTGTTCAGATAGACATTCCTCTCATAGCTTATGTCAAGGCACTATATCCCACTTATTCAAATTATCTTGAGTCATTGTAAGCAAGTGGAAACCTCAAGGAGATTACCTTTGAATCCCCTGAGAAGAAGTTCATCGATAGAGAGAATTATTTTGGGAAGAAGACAACTCCTCAGTGTTTTGAAGAAGTTGTGTGTATTGCACATAAAGAGAAGAATCATGCATAAGATTCTTCTAGAGGAAGAGGTGGCAGAAGAGATAGAGGAAGAAGGAATTTTAGAGGCAGGGGGGAAACAGTTCCAAGGAGAAAAGTCTGATCTTCATTGCATACATTACAATAGAGATGGACATGATGCATCCACATGTAAATTTCCCTGGGACAGAATTGAGCAGGAAATAAATGAAGCCAAAGGTAAAGCCAATGACAAAGGGAAAGGTTAAGCACTCAGATCCACTCACTATGTTGTGGCACATTGTAATATTGGAGTAACTGAAGACTTGTTTAATGCTTCACTTGCTTCCTGGAAAAATGATTGGTTACTTGATTCATGAGCAACTTGCCACATGACTCTTAGAAGAGATTTTTTTGAAGAATTTAATGAAAATGTTGATGGACCTGTATACTTTGTAGACAAGTCAAAACTCAAGCCATCAGGGCTTGGCACAATCAGGCTCAAACTGCTTTGTCTTCCAGACTTTCTTTTGCATGATGTTTTATTTTTCCCGCAACTGAGGACAAACTTGCTATCTATTGGTCCACATCTGCCAACAAGGACATTCCATTCATATGTTTGACGGCGAGGTTGAGGTCAAAAAAGCATTAGATTGATCACTTGTCATGACGGGGATAGAAGAAGAAAGACTTTTGAAGCTGCAGGGTACATCTTCCAGTGCACAAAAATTCTCATACAATTCTCATGACGATGAAGATGAAGGTACATTTCCATCAAGTTTTTTATGGCATGCTAGATTTGGACACTTGAATTATGACAACCTCCATATGTTTAAGAAAAGTGGTGTTACTAGTTCGCCTACAATTCCTAGGAAACTTAAGCAATGTGATGCTTGTATCTTAGAAAGCACAAAAAACAGTGTTTTCATGATTCACATTCAAGAGCACATAGGAAATTTGAACTTATTCATTCAGACTTATGTGGCCCAATGCCCATTCCTTCTGCAAATGGAAATAAATATATGATGACATTTATTGATGACTACATGAGAATGTGTTGGGCTTATTTATTGAAGAACAAATCTGATTCTTTTCAAACATTCAAGAAATTTCATGAATGGATTGAAAATGATGCACAGTCTCATATTGGCTCTATTCGCACTAATAATGGAAAATAATACACTTCAAATGAATTTTAAAACTATCTTCGCCAGCATGGGGTCAAACATCAAACAACTATGCCTTATAATCCCCAACAGAACAGAGTAGCTGAAAGAATGAACACGACAATCTTAATGGTATGTTCCATGATGTTTTTCAAGAATTTAAAATTGATGTTTTGGGCTGATGCAATTCTATATGTTGTGTATGTAAAGAATAGGTGTCTATCTAATGCTATTAGAAACAAGACTCCTTATGAAATTTGGTATGGCCACATTTCTTCGGTAATGCATCTCAGGGTCTTTGGTTCCACTTGCTATGCCTTGATACCTAATGTTATGAAACCAGCTCACAAAAAGATAGAAAAGAGAGATCCACGCCTTAGAATTCAGCCTCTTCGAGGGGGCAACCTCCTTTACATTACATAAATGAACAATTCTTGGATGATACAAATGACAAAACCTCCTTTCTATATATAGGAGTCTAAGGAGTCACAATATAATCCAGCCGACCTAACAATAATAATATAAAGCCACAAAAATAACAATAGAGGGATTCTATGGGGCACAGAAATAACAATATGGGGGTAATAGGGGCACAACAATATAAATAAGGGTTATAACTACAATAGTAATGGGGTAATCACTAGTATTATAGGGACCCAACATGCCCCTCTCCTTCAAAAAAGTGTTGTCCTCAACGCTTGAGTAGTTCTGGATACTTCTGCATAAAATTCTCATCCTCCCATGTGGAATCTTCAGCGGATAAGTTCTTCCACTTGATAAGATACTCTGAAATTGATCGATTTCGTAGCTGTCGAGTTCTTGTTTCTGTGACTGCTTCCGGTTCCAATATAATTTTTCCTTCCTCGTCAAGTTCTGGCAATATTGTTTGAATTGGGAGCTTGTCACCTATAACCTTCTTTAAACATGAAACATGGAAAACTGGGTGCAATCGAGAAGCTGCAGGAAGCTCCAATTTGTATGCCATAGTACCAATCTTTTGCAACACCTTGTACGGACCATAATACTTTGGTGATAATTTATTATCCTTCTTAGCTTGCTTTAGGGACATTTGCTTATATGGTTGTAGCCGTAGGAATACCCAATCACCTACATCAAAACTTCTTTCACTGCGATGTTGATCTGCCTGTTGTTTCATTCTATTTTGTGCCAACACGAGGTTATCCTTTAAGAGTTGGAGGACTTGTTGTTGATGTTCGATGTGATGTTCCACTGCCTGAACCTTAGAATTTTCTCTTAAATATGATGTGATGGATGGTGGTTGATACCCATAAAGTGCCATAAATGGGGTCATTTTTGTTGCTGTATGGAAGGAAGTGTTATACCACCATTCAGCCAGAGGCAACCATTTGACCCATTGTGTCTGTTTATCAGATACAAAGCAACGAAGATATCCTTCCAAACATTTGTTTACTATCTCAGTTTGCCCATCAGATTGAGGATGATAAGATGAGCTATGAGCTAACTGAGTACCAAGACAAGAAAATAATTCTGTCCAAAAATTTCCAGTGAAAATGGGATCTCTGTCACTTACAATAATCTTTGGGTTTCCATGTAGCTTTTGAACTGTTTCCATAAATGCAGTAGAAACTGTACTGGCTTTAAATGGATGTGATAATGCACAAAAGTGTGCATACTTGGTAAGTCTGTCAACTACCACCATGATGACACTCTTTCCCTCAGACTTGGGTAAACCTGTGATAAAATCCATTGAAACCTCCTCCCAACGTTGGCTTGGAATGGATAAAGGTTGTAATAGACCCGGTGTCTTAATTGTTTCAACTTTATTTTGTTGGCAAACCAAACATTCCGCCACAAACTTTTGAATATCTGATTTAAGGCCATCCCAAAAAAATTCCTTCTTAACCCTGTGGTAAGTTTTTAAAAATCCTGAGTGCCCTCCTAAGGGAGAAGTGTGCAATTCCATAAGAATCTTTTGTTTTAGCTGGGAATTCTTACAGAGGTATAAGCGATCTTTGTACCATAACGAATCATTTTGCCAGCTAAATGTATCAGAAGTACTGGAATCTTGTTGTAGCTTTCGAATAAGTGCCCACACTTCTTCGTCATTCTTCCATTCCTCCCTTGCTTCGTTTATCCAATCTGGTTGGATAATAGAAATGGCACACAACAATGCTTCCACATCCTCATCCTTTCTTGAGAGTGCATCTGCCACCACATTTTGCTTCCCTTTTTTGTAGATGATTTCAAAGTCATAACCCAACATCTTTGTGACCCACTTTTGTTGCTCTTCAGAGGATAATCTTTGTTCTAAAAAGTATTTAAGGCTATCATGATCCGTTTTTACCTTGAAGTGTCTTCCCATTAGGTAGGGTCGCCATTTCTTAAGTGCATGGAGTATTGCCAACATTTCCTTCTCATAAATAGCTTTGCTTAAAAACTTTCCCTTGATTGGACGACTTTCAAAAGCAATGGGTCTTTCATCTTGCATTAGAACAACACCAATTCCATTTCCTGAAGCATCACATTCCACAATAAAGGTTTTTGTGAAGTCCGGTGTAGCTAAGACCGGTGCTTGGCACATTGCCTCTTTAAGATGTTCAAAGGCCTTTGTTGCTTCCGGAGTCCATGAAAATGAATCTTTCTTCAATAATGTTGTTAGAGGTGCTGCTATTCTCCCATAATTCTTAACAAACTTGCGATAATACCCTGTCAACCCAAGAAATCCTCGCAGATGCTTTATGGATGTGGGGATTTTCCATTCCTTAATGGCTTTAATTTTGCTAGGGTCTACCTTAACTCCTTCATGAGATACAATATGACCCAAATATTCCACCTCCTGGACTCCAAAGAAACATTTGGATCTTTTTGCATATAATTGTTTCTCCTCCAATAGTTGTAGCACCCTGTCAACATGTTCAACATGATCCTTCCAAGACTTGCTGTAGATTAGTATATCATCAAAAAATACTAACACAAATTTTCTAAGGAATGGTTTGAAAATTGAATTCATCAAACCTTGAAATGTTGAAGGTGCATTGGTAAGGCCAAAAGGCATGACCAAAAATTCATAATGACCCTCATGAGTTCTAAATGCCGTTTTCGGAATGTCTTCAATCTTCATTCTGATTTGATGATATCCCGAACGAAGATCCAACTTGGTGAAGTAAATTGATCCATGCAATTCATCCAGTAATTCATCAATGACAGGAATGGGGAACTTATCTTTAATAGTGAGCTTGTTGAGCTCCCTATAATCCGGACACATGCGCCATGATCCATCCTTCTTGTGCACCAATACTACTGGAGCTGAGAAAGAACTTTGACTCGGTTGAATTATACCAGCCTCTAGCATTTCTGCAACCATACGTTCAATTTCACTTTTTTGGACATAGGGATATCTGTACGGCCTGATGTTTGGAGGAACACTTCCTGGAATCAGATGAATAGCATGATCATGATCACGCATAGGTGGGAGACCTTTGGGAGTCTCAAATACCTTGGAATGATTGTCCAGGACTTTTTGGAGATCTGGAGAAATAGATGATTCCAATGTGGAAACATCTAGCGAACATAATTGTGCAATTACACCTCTTTGCTCCTTTTTTAGAAGCTTTGTCATGCCATTAGAGCTGATTATCTTTCCTGGTTTCCCTGCAATACCCCTTAATTCAACTTCCTTTCCTTCCATAGAAAATTTGATGAAAAGTTCTTGAAAATTAAAAGCTATTGTACCCAAGGATTGTAGCCATTGGACTCCTAGTACAACATCAGCACCTCCCATTGGAATGGAAAGCATTGGGCTAGTCAATACATATTCTCCCATGGATAGCTTGATATTATGGCACTTTCCAGAGCAATTTATTGTTCCTCCATTTGCAATCATCACTTGACACTCTGGTGCTGGATATAGGAAGCAATTCAATTCTTTTGCTACCCTACAATGAATAAAATTGTGGGTGCTTCCTGAATCAATCAACACTATTACCTTTTTCTTCTTGATTTGTCCTTCTATCTTGATGGTTTGAGGAGTGGTAATTCCCGCCAATGCATTACAAGATATGGTCGGATTTATTTGTTCTTCATCTAGGCTTTGTTCCTGAAGTATATCTTCTTCTTTTGACCTTTCTTGCTCCTTTTCTTCTTCCTCTTCACAATCTATGTAGAATAATTTCTTCTCAGCACACTTATGACCTTTAGTGTATTTGCTATCACAACTGTAACAAAGCCCTTTTGCTCTTTTTTCTTCCAATTGTTGTGGTGTCAACCTTATAGGTTGTGGAAGACTAGGGGCAACAACACTTCCGTCTTTATAGTTGTGAGTGGTATGCTTCCTGGTTGCCATAATTTTGCTTTCCATTTTTCTTGCTAACCTGAATGCCTTCTCTAATGAATCAGGTTCCCAAAGGCGAACATCATGTTGGATATTATCCTTTAAAGACCCTATGAACACATCAATCCTATGCTCCTCTGGAATATCTTTTACCCTTATGTTCAATTTTTGGAACTCCTCAATGTGCTCCATTATTGAACCCTTTTGTTTGAGACTTATCAATTGGCTAAAAAAAGTGTTGCTTTTTGTATCTTCATAATGTGCTATCAATTCTTCCGTAAAAATTGCCCAAGTGATAAATTGTTTACGAGAGCAAAGCCATTGATACCATACAAACTGATTTGGTTCCAAATATAAAGTTGCCATACGTACCTTTTGTGTGTTTTGCACATTATTGAGATCGAAGAATTGCTCCATCTGTAATATCCATGTGGCGGGATCCTTGCCATCAAACTTCCTCATATCGATTTTTGGAATATGGTGATTCTTCGATCCAACATTAGCGTCTATGGAATCATGATTAACATTTCTTTTGTTCTCATCATGAGTTTCCTTTACTACCTTTTCACCATTAGTGACCCTTTCTTGTAGCAACTTCTTCAATTCTTCCATGTCTGTCTTCAAATCTATCTTCAAATCATCCATCTTAGCTTCCACGCCATTTATCTTAGATTCCATGCCATTTATCTTAGATTCCACGCCACTTATCTTAGCTTCTGTTAGCTTTTGTGAGCGTGACATTTGTTGCACTTGTTCTTGTAATTTTGATATATCATGTAGCATTTCTTCCTCTTCTTCATGAGTCATGCTAGAGCTTTCAGGTTCCTTACTAGGTGTTTGCATTTTCTTTCCTCGGGGCATCAGTTACCGATAATAATGCTTTACTATGCCCTTTGAATTCCGTTAAACCAAGCTTACACAAAAATTAAAAAAAAAAACTACACACCTTTTTTCACTTTATAGAAGCCTGATATTGAATCTGATGTATCTCTGTAATTTCGGATCATCCAGTTCTGAAATTGCGACCTGTAGTAGCCTTCTGTGTCCTCTTTCCAATGCCACAAGTCTGACCCAAATTGGATTCTCCAAGGAAGAGTTATGTGAAATCTCCCACAGTGACTTGCTTTTAGACTAGTTCAGTAGAGCGAACTTGTACGACGTGCCACGAGTCACTGTTTCAACCTTTGAATCTGAAACATGCATACAAGAAACTACAGTCCGTCCTCTTTCTGTACCTTCTTACGAAATTTCAATCCGATCCCCAGAGAGAAAGTTATGACGATTTTCCCCAGGTCACCTGTTTTGAATGTAATTCAGGAGTCTGCAAAAAGACCAACTTCCTCAGATCATATCTCCGCAAATATCGCGCAAAAAGCTCTGAAATTCGGACCCAAGGTTCAGCGCGATTTCTTCTCAAATGGGTTTTTTTTGTGACTTCTGAAACGTCACAGAAAAAAATTATAGCGAAAATTCCACGATGACCTGTTTGGAGCAGCGAAACCCTAGAATCCAAAGCTCTGATACCAAATGTTATGAAACCAGCTCACAAAAAGATAGAAAAGATAGATCCACGCCTTAGAATTCAGCCTCTTCGAGGGGGCAACCTCCTTTACATTACATAAATGAACAATTCTTGGATGATACAAATGACAAAACCTCCTTTCTATATATAGGAGTCTAAGGAGTCACAATATAATCCAGCCGACCTAACAATAATAATATAAAGCCACAAAAATAACAATAGAGGGATTCTATGGGGCACAGAAATAACAATATGGGGGTAATAGGGGCACAACAATATAAATAAGGGTTATAACTACAATAGTAATGGGGTAATCACTAGTATTATAGGGACCCAACACCTAAGGAACAAAGAAACAAACTTGGTGTAAGGAGTTGAAAGTGTATCTTCTTGGGGTTTTAAAATACCTCCAAATCATATCATCTCTATGATGAAGTTAATAAGAATTTTGTAGTGTCTAGAGATGTGAGCTTTCTTGAATCTTCCAAGGCTGACAATATTGTTGAGTGGCAACTTGATCGCTTGGATAGATTCGGACATGCCAAGTCCTTTCAAGAATTTGATAATCAGATTCCACATCTTGAAGGGGGGATTCCTATGCTAGATCAATATGTGGAATCTTCTTTTGAAGCACTCTCTCCCTACATGAAGCTCCAACCCATGATGATACTTTGAGTGATGCGATTGATAGATTTGGGAGACTCATTCTTGATTCAATCCCAACTCAACCAACTGAGCAGTGTGGGCCATCTCAGAAAGGTCCTCCAAAATGGCTGACAAAGACGCTTGAAAGTGTTCATCCCAATGAGGTTGGAAAGACAAGAACAAGAAATTCAACCAGGCAAAATGGAGGTGATGTAGATGATTCTGATTCACCTGTTGATATGGATGTTTCTTATGATTTTGAACTGAATATGTCTTTAGATTTTGAACCAACTTCCTTCAAATAATCCACTTCTCATGATGAATGGAAAGAAGCGATGCAAAAGGAGTATGATGCCTTGATAAAGAATGGCACTTGGAAGCTGGTTGATCCTCCATTGGGAACCAAACCAATAAGATGCAAGTGGGTCTACAAGAACAAGTATAAATCTAATGGCTCACTTGACAAGCACAAAGCCAAGCTTGTGGAAAAAGGTTTTGCACAGAAGGAATGGGTCGACTATGAGGGGACTTTTACCCCCACAATAAAATGGGCTACCACCGTACACTCTTTTCCTTGGCAGCTTAGAACGGTTGGAAAGTCCATCAAATGGATGTAAAAATTTCTTTCTTAAATGGAGATCTGAAAGAGAACGTTTTTATGTCTCAACTAGAAGGATTTGTTGTGAAAGGTCAAGAAAATAAAGTATGCAAGCTTGTAAAATCCTTGTATGGCCTCAAGCAAGCACTGCGAGCCTGGTACGAGAAGTTAACGAAGAATCTTCTGAAACTCAACTTCAAACATTATGATATTGATGATGCTAATTTGTTTGTCAAGAAAGTTGGAAAAACAGTGGTATATATTATGGTGTATGTAGATGATCCTTTGATGACATGGAACAATGAGAGCTATAATTCTTCCATAAAGAAGGAATTGAGGAAAGGTTTTGAAATGACGGACTTGGGGTATTTTCACTACTATCTTGGTATTGGAGTAACTCAACATCCGTAGTTTATATTCCAGTCTCAGAAGAAGTACATTGGAGATTCGTTTAACAAGTTTGACATGGCTGAGTGAAATCCTTTGACTACTCCAATGGAATAGAACTTAAAGCTCACATTCACTGAAGGAAAATAATTTGAGGATGCAACAAAGTATAGAAAACTTGTAGGAAGTCTCAACTACCTGACTACTACTAGACCAGGCATTTCGTTTGCGTTTGGAATCCTCTCCAGGTTTATGCAAAAGCCTTGTGAGGGACATTGGTCTACTGCAAAAATTGTTCAAAGTACTTGAAGGGAACTCAAGGCTTTGGACTTAAGTATACACAGGTGGGAAACCTCAGTTTGATTGGACACTCTGATTCAGACTTCGATGGAGATAAAGAAACCGGGGTATCTGCTTCAGGTTATGCTATGAGTCTTGGATTAGGAGTTGTCTGTTGGAGGTCACGCGAACAATCAGTTCCAACAGATTGCACAACAGAGGCAGAATATGTGGCAAAAACTGAAGCACCAAAGGAAATTGTGTGGCTCAGGAAAATTCTGCAATATTTGCAGGTGAAACAAGCGCATTCAACTCCACTCATGATTGACAACACTTTTGCAATAAAGTTGGCCAAGAAATCAAAGTTCCATGGTTGAATGAAGCACATCAATACAAAATACCATCTGATTTGACATCATGTTGAGGCCAGGACAATCCATCTACACCATTGTTCCACAAATGAGCAGATAACAAACATCTTCACCAAAGCGCTTGGAAGAGAAAAGTTTGAAAGATTCATAACGATGCTTGGACTCACCAAAATCCCTTTAGATTAAGGGGTGGAATGTTGGCACCTAATCATTGGGATTGGGTGAATATGTAAAAGAGTGTAAATAGAAAATAATGAGAGATGGAATATGAAGAGACACTAGGAGATGAAGCCCAAGAGTCTCTACCTCCATGTATAGATCTATGATAAACCTTAACGAAAAATCATAATTTAGTTTGAGGAGTTACCAACTGGCTTGACATGATGTGAGACTATTCTTTGAGTGTTTGCGATATATGTTGTTTTCATTTGTACTAAAGAAATTGAACTATTTAAGTGGATTTGGTGTATATCTTGTTGAAGGTGTTTTGTACTTGTTTTAATGATCGTTTCTTCTATGTGAACTACTTCGCTAGTTGATAAATGATTCTTTCATATATATATGCTTGTGTTTCTTTATTAGGTTAGCGCTATTACTCTTCTCTTAAAGGCTCAGTTTTATTTCCCTTCAATGAAAGAACATTAATACATTCAACAACTGAACATTCCACAAAGCATACTCACTTTTTCTTTCAAAATTACAAGTACATTACTCTATTGTGCTAACCATCGCAACAATGGCAAATCTCTAAGAAAAATGGCAGCCAGGCTTATTTCCGGAAGGTATCCTATACCAAACGGTGCAAAGTCTAATTGTGACTTTTCATTGGTGAGACCCTCTTGCATATTGGCGGGTTCCAACAACATCAACAGTTTGGTGCTAGAAGGAAGGAAACCACCTTTTTATGGCTGATAACTGGCCACATCTTAACAAGAAAACTTCCACACACGGCAGTAACATTCCCATTTCCACTCCAACTCATACTCACGAGAGAGAGGAAACTTCTCAGCCTAGTCCAGAACAAACATTTGAGGTTAATTACGATCAACTTTGGATGATTCGAACTATTACTCATTAGTTTGAGCAAGCTCTTGGTTTACTCCTGGTTGCTGTTATTCTACCTCATAAGCCTGTGAAGAAAGAAACAACTATCAATGACATATTGGTTTCTTCGGTAGAAGATCTGGTTATCAGAACCCTTGAGGAATTAGTTGATCCTACAGAAGGAACAAATCACACCAATGGGAACTTCCACTTGTTGAGGAGAATTTGGATAGTGAAGGGGAAGATTGATCCGGATTTAAACAGGAATGCAACAAATTACAGAGATAACCAAATACACAAAGATGCAGCGGAAATAATACTTCATTTCATTAATGGAAAATACTGAAATATGCTTACAACCAGAAATGGAAATAAACCAGCTAGGGCGATGGTAGCTTATCTCTGAGAAGAGATGTGATGGCTACATGCCTCTCAACTGTGTTACAATGAGGCTCGAAGGCCTATTTATTGTTGAGAAACAATGGAAAACCCTTCACATTCCAAAACCTAACCCTAGGAGATGAAACGCCAAACTGTGGGCCCCGTTTGGGGTAAATTGGTACATCAACTTCCCGGGGTCGTAACTTTGGCATATCATCTCCGTTTGACGCGTACAATAGCTCATTAGAAAGATCTATCTGAGCACTATCATTGGTGGAATGGGAAACATCGGTCCATTCCATGGACCCATGTTGCCCCCGGATTCCCAAAAAACGTCGTTTAGGGCCTCAAAACGGCTCCGGAAGTTCAGGACCCGAAAAACTGCTAAAAATAGTAAGTTGTGCTACAATTAAGGAAACTGAAAATGCTGAGAAAGACAATGGTGGGGGTCCAGGTGGACTTGGCAGGTGGCCACCAATATCCACCTGGATCATTCCTCCCCCCTTAGGAAGCAATGGTCCCCATTGTGTTGAGCTCCTCCATGAGATGAGGAAACTTCTGCTGAACTTGTTCCCTGGTGAGCCACTTGCCCTGCTGAAGGAGTTGGTCTGCTTTGACAACTCGATACAGCTGGATATTCTGTTGGAGAGTGTTCTTGATCTGTGTGTCCATGATCCGATCAGTTGCAGCTTGTTCCATGCAATCTGGATTTAATTCTGTGGGTTTGAGCTGTTCTGCAATGTCGGATGTGTCTAGCAATGGTGGAAAGTATGGCTGAAGGCGGTCCACATTGAACACTGGGTGCAGGCCAAGGAATGGGGGAATGCTGAGCTCAAATGCATTGTCTCCCATAGCCTTAGTAATGGTGTAAGGACCATATCAGAGTGGTCTCAATTTCCGATAGGCTCCAGTAAGGCGTTCCTTCTGCAAATGCAACCAGACTTTGTCGCCCACCTGAAACTTGTGTGGCACCCTATGTTGATCATGTCGCTGCTTGTACTTGGCATTTGATTTCTCAAGAATGTCATGGACTGCTGGAGAATATGTTGGATGCGCTCAATGAAGCTGGTGGCCTTATCTGTTTCGGACTGGACATGAGCTGAATTCATGTGAGTAGCTGCAAGTGGCATGGCCACATCAATGGGGCATAGTGGCTGGAATCCCAAACCCACCTGAAAAGGGCTATGGCTAGTGGAGCTGTGAAGAGCTCGGTTGTAGCTGTGCTGAACATAGGGGAGGCTCTCGTCCCATGTGCGTGGATGCTTTGAGTTATACATGCGCAGAATGTGCACAATCATCCTGTTGACAACCTCTGTCTGACCATCAGTTTGAGGATGGAAGGCTGTGGACTTCGTGAGTTTGGTGTCCAGCATTGACCAGAGACTGGACCAAAATGTGCTGAGAAACCGACTGTCCCGATCTGAGATGATAGACTGTGGGATCCCAAAGAGCACCCATACTCGTTCAAAGAAGAGTTTAGCAGTGGCTTCTGCTGTGATATTCTTCTTGCAGGCCACCATAATGGCCATCTTCGAGAACCTGTCGACAACCACAAAAACACAGTCATTTCCATGCTTAGTGGAAGGAAGGCCTGACATGTAATCCATGGAGATGGATTCCCAAGGTCGATTAGGGGTAGGCAACGGGGTATAGAGGCCGTGCTTCTTAATGGTCGGTTTGGCAATGGCACAGGCAGTACATGATCGGATGTACTTCCCAACATCCTGTCGAAGATTCGGCCAATAGAAATAATTTTGCAGTACTGCCACTGTTTTCACGACCCCGAAATGCCCAGCAGCCCGACTGTAGTGTGCTTCCCAAATCATCTTGGCACGCTCGCTTGAAGGAACACAAAGGTGACCAAGGTGGCATAATAGGGCATCCTGGAGGTGAAAATATGCAACATGCCGACCCTCCAAGAGTGTCTGGTATGTGTGGCCGAATTCTGGGTCGCTTTTGTAGAGAAGTGGCCAATCAGAAGTCTCGTGCCCACAAGAGTTGAGCACGGTGGTTAGCACCATGATCGGTGGCCGACTGAGGCAATCTGCAACATTATTGGTGATGCCCTTTTTATACTTGATATTCAAGTGAAACTGTTGCAGGTATGTAGACCACTTCTGATGGCGATCATTCTGCAATTTCCCTTGGGTCTGTATGAACTGCAGAGGTCGGTGGTCTGTGTGGATGACCGTTTCCTTCCCCAAAATGTAATGCTTCCATTGTTGGCAGGCCTGTACAATGGAATACATCTCTTTATCATAAGTGGGGTACTTCCGACTGTGTCTGAAAGTGTTTCACTGTGATATGCCACTGGATGTCCATGTTGAGTAAGGACTGCCCCAATAGCATAGTCAGAGGCATCTGTCTCGACCTCAAATGGTTGTTGTAAATCTGGTAACGCGAGCACTGGTGCCGTGTAGAGGCGATCCTCAACTCCCTGAATGCCTTCTGTTGAGATTCAGACCAAAAGAATTTTGCTTTCGCCCCGCCCTTGGTGACTTGACTCAAGGGCCAAGAAATATGAGAAAACCCAACACAAACCTGCGGTAGAAGTTGGCAAGACCTAGAAAGCTGCGGAGCTCTGTTAGAGTGGTTGGAGAGGGCCAATCCCGAATGACTTGGATCTTGGCTGGATCGACATGCACCCCCTGTTCATCAATGATGTATCCCAGATACTGAACCTGGGTCATGCCAAAAGTGCATTTCTCCAAATTGGCACATAGCTTGTGTTGCCGCAGTGTTTGGAGAACCTGTCGGATGTGGTGGAGGTGCTCTTCCCAACTCTGGCTGAAGATCAGAATGTCATCCAAGTATACTACTACAAAGGAGTTGGTGAATGGCCGCAAGATGTCATCCATTAGCCTCATAAAGGTTGCAGGAGCATTCGTCAATCCGAAAGGCATGACCAACCATTCGAAGAGGCCCTCCTTGGATTTGAAGGTAGTCTTCCACACATCAGAGGGTTCGATTGGTACCTGGTGATATCCTGACTTCAGATCGATCTTGCTGAAATATTTCGCCCCCTTTAGTTGGTCTAGGACGTCATCAATCCGCGGGATCGGGTACCTATTACGGATAGTGATCTTGTTCAGCGCCCGATAGTCAATACAGAGTCTCCACGTCCCATCCTTCTTCTGTACCAACACGATCGGGCTCCCACAGGGTGATGAACTCGGATGGATGTGACCTTTCTGCAGGAGCTCCTGAATCTGCCTCTTGATTTCATTTTTCTCCAGAACGGAACGCCGATAAATTGGTCCATTGGGTAGCGGCGCACCTGGGGTCAGATCGATGGAGTGCTTGACTTGACAGTGCAGAGGAACCCCTGCCGGGGAGGTGAAGATGTCCTCGTACTCCTCCACAACCTTGTCCATCTGTAGTTGTCGTGCAGAGGGACCCCGTTTGGAGGCCGCGGCCACTGTCTTCTTCTTTCTTTGAGGGCGTATCATCAGGAAAACAAATTTCCTGGTTTTGGAAATGATCTTACTGCATTGTTTTGCAGTAATCAAAGAGATGGCGGCAGGTGGTGCTACCTCTGGTATCCTGAACAACTTATTTCCCAATGTAATAATAACAGCACGGGGCCTTGATTCATACACAGCATGTCGCTTCCACAAGTATGGTTGTCCTAGTAATACATCACAAACTTCAAGGGGAGCAATGTCACACAATACCTCATCCGTGAAGGGCTTGATGTTGTATGGAAGGCGACACTGCTGGCTCACGCGAAGATCTCGTCCTTGGTGAAGCCACCCAATGGTGTATGGTTGTGGATGTGCTGTGGTCGGTAAGCCCAACCGCTTCACGACCTCTGCCGAAATGAGGTTCTTTTGACTCCCGCTATCAACAATGAACTGTATCGGGGAGCCCTTTACCCACATCTGGGAGTGGAAGAGACGCTCCTCCTCCTCTGGATCTTCGGGTTCATTTTTCTGGATCTTTGCGGTAGCAACAGTGGCGCTGGGATCCGCATCAATGATCTGCTTCCCTTTTTCATACCCCTTATCGGGTTCTGACTCAGAGTCGGAACATGCATCTGATTCTGAAACCTTTAGCTCAGCCACCAGTGACTGCTTGGCCCGACACTCACTTGTGTTGTGAGTGGAGCTCTTATGGAACTCGCACCATTTTCCAGTGTCCTTTCTCGGCTTCGCGACGCTGTTCTTTGCTTGCAGCTTCGGCTGGTTGTCTTGGGCTGTCCCGCCTTGGCTTTGTCCTTTGTTCTGTGGTTTAGGGGCACCTTTCCCCTGCTTTGGATTCGCAGATCCAAAGTCTCGCTTCTTTTGTTTAAACTTCTGCTCGACCTTGACGGCATATCGGTATGCTGCGCCGAGCGAGGGGATGTTTAGGAATTGTATTTCTTCCTGGATGTACTTGTGCAGGCAGCCACGGTATTTGAGTATCAAATGTTGCTTCGAATCCTTGATACCCAACTTTGTGCGAAGGGTATGGAAAAGATTGGTGAACTCTGGCACGTCTTGGTCCCTTCCCTGCCGCAGCGTGGTCCACTTTATGTATTCATCCTCATAGCTTCCGACAGGGTAGTACTGCTCCTTGATGGCATCCCGGAACAAATCCCAGGTGGGTGCGGCTGAAAATAGTGAGCCAGTACTTTCATCCTTCTGCTCGCAGTAGGTTTCCCACCAGTCCTTGACGTGGGGGGCTGCTTTGAGAAGAGCAAAAATAATCTTTTCCCGACTCGAAAATTCATGAACAGAAAAATAACCCTCTAGCAGATTTAACCATTTATCTACGGCATCTGCGTCTATCTGACCCTCGAATATGGGGATTTCAAAATTAACTTGTACCTTAAAGGGTGTGGCGCTTCCAGAGTAGCTGCTGGAAGCCGATGCGTTGCTTCTGGGTAGCCGCTGAAGGATTTGGGCAAAGCTGTCCATCATCGCGTTCCGTTGTCGCTCGAGGGCTTCTTCGAGCAAGATTTTGATGGGATCTCCTACCCCCTCGTCTTTCTTCTCATCCGCCATGGGAGGCCGTCGGGATTTGCGAGGCTGGTCTTGCAAAGGTTCAACCAGTTCAAGCCCTAACTCCTTATATCCCGACCTTGTTGGGGACATGCAAAGAAAAACAGAGAAAAAGCAGACCGCTCTGATACCACTGATTCAGATTTAAACAGGAACGCAACAAATTACAGAGATAACCAAATACACAAAGATGCAGCAGAAATAATACTTCATTTCATTAATGGAAAATACTGAAATATGCTTACAACCAGAAATGGAAATAAACCAGCTAGGGCGATGGTAGCTTATCTCTGAGAAGAGATGTGATGGATACATGCCTCTCAACTGTGTTACAATGAGGCTCGAAGGCCTATTTATTGTTGAGAAACAATGGAAAACCCTTCACATTCCAAAACCTAACCCTAGGAGATGAAACGCCAAACTGTGGGCCCCGTTTGGGGTAAATTGGTACATCAACTTCCCGGGGTCGTAACTTTGGCATATCATCTCCGTTTGACGCGTACAATAGCTCATTAGAAAGATCTATCCGAGCACTATCATTGTTGGAACGGGCAACATCGGTCCATTTCATGGACCCATGTTGCCCCCGGATTCCCCAAAAAACGTCGTTTAGGGCCTCAAAACGGCTCCAGAGGTTCAGGACCCGAAAAACTGCTAAAAATAGTAAGTTGTGCTACAATTAAGGAAACTGAAAATGCTGAGAAAGATAATGGTGGGGGTCCAGGTGGACTTGGTAGGTGGCCACCAATATCCACCTGGATCAAAGATTTTCAGTTTTCCATCGAGGAACATCCTGATTATAACACAAACTTTAATAGTGAAGGAGAAGGCTTTTCAGACTTGTAAGAAGAGGAGGTAGAAGACGAAGACATGGCTGATGAATACTTGGATTGGATGGTCCAAGGGCCACTCGCTCTTCTGGATAATATTCTTAAGATGCTAAAACATCCAGAAAAGCTGTTGTTAAAGTTTGATCCCAATAAGAAGACCAAAGTAGAAGACCATATTGACGATTTATACATGCATTTATGAATGCTTGAGGTACGTTTTGATGATGTTGCTTGTAGACTTCTTCCATACACTTTAGAAGGTAGAGCATCTGTATGGTATCACAGTCTTCTAACCATTTCAATCCATAGTTGGAGGTAGTTTAAGAAGCTATTTTTGGAAAAAAATGTTGACGATAAAACTACCTCCATGTTATTAAAAGAACTTGGGAACTTGAAAATGGGGGAAAAAGAAAGAGTCAAATATTTCAACCAAATATTTACTTGTTTTTTGAACAAGTTGCTCGTAGATGTGCAACCGCACGATGACATTACTAAATATTATTATACAACTGCCTTGCCAACTAACATTTCTATGTTTGTCAAATGAGGTTCAAAGGGTACTTTGGATTTAAACTTTGCAGAAGATTTTGTTGTCAAGAAATATTTTTGTTCTATTGGAGTCACTGAAGACATTGATGATCCTAAATACTCCAAGGAAACTGGTAAGAAGACCCAAGCCTCTTCCAACAAAGTTAAGGAGAAAGATTCTTTCGATATGGAAAGCTTGACCAAGTATTTGAAATTGCTCACGAATGAAGTACCAAAATTAAATAGGAGGTCAAGTGAGACATCCACTACTAGAAACAAGTATTTTAGGCCACCTTTCTTTAAAAATAAAAATAACTCTCAACCAGCTAAATCTGCTAAAAGTTCTAGCAAGGTCTTCAATGTCGAGAGTTTGGGCATGGATAATTTTTGCACTTTTCACCAAGAGAAGCATTCAGAAAAGACATTCCCACAGTGGAATCATAATATGAACACTTTGATGGCTAATCTAGTTGATGCTTTGTTAGCGGAAGAACAACCTAAGCCGAGTGAAGAAGCAAATGAACCTGATGTGACCGAAGAAAGTTCGGGTGATGGACAATTAGTAAATATGTTTAATGCTATATACAAAATTAATAAGTAGAGTGCCGATGAATTGTCAACAAGTGAAGCTCCTACCCAACGGTCAACTAGTTGTTATAATTTGAGGAGCAAGGGACCTGTTTCTGAGTAGGAAATTAAGAAGAATTGTTGCATAGAATTTTACCACCTTCTAATCCAGCTTAGAACTCACAAAAAAAGTATGGAAGTGATCCTTCTTTCAATAACACTTCCACTGACAACAAGAACAAGTCCACCACTCCTAAAGCGTTGAATAAATCTACACCATCAGATCCATCAACACAACCCGTTAAGATGGAAAGTATTGATTACAACGTTGTCGACGATATGAAAAGAGCTTGGGCCAACATTTCAATATTTGAGCTTGCAAAGATAATGAGTCAACGATAGCTGATTATCCAAGCACTCTCATCGTACCCTTCGACAAGTAAAGAAGTTTCTTCTTCTCAGGTAATGTCTGGTAACTCTCGCGATATTATCAAATCTATAGTTAATGTTGTCAATTTGAATTCTAACACTCTCTTCCCTCCATTTATTTTAACTTTTGAAATATTTAATTATAATGTCCATAATTGTTTGGTTGATTTGGTGCATCCGCGAATGTCATGCCATTATTTGTCGCCAAGAAAATTAACGCTAAATGGGATAAAACTGATGCACAAATCATACAACTAGAAAAATCATTTGTCCAAGCCATTGGTGAACTTAGTAATGTTATTATCGTTTTTCATTATACCATAGAGTTCACCAGTGCATAAACATTGTAATTGTGGATATTCCCGAAGCCTATGGCTTCTTATTGAGTAAAGATTGGCCCAACAAGTTACAAGGGTACTTTTCAACTGATTGGACACATTTGTGGCTTCCATATAAGGGAAAAAATAACCAAATTCGAGTAGAAAGCAAGCCCTATATGAAACATAATGTGACACAACTTGAGGGAAAAAATGAACCAATGGGATTTGTAGATGTCATTTTCAAAAATTGTTTTCTGGAAAAATATCACATATGTTATCTAGCACAACCTTCACCCGTCCCACCAAATACACAGTTGGAACTCCTTCCTCGAAATCCAAATGGTTCAAATGACACCTATACAATAGATGTAAATAGTAGTAGTATATGACATAACCCTAATATTGCTAATATTTGGGTATTGTATTTCAATGGTTCAAAAATGTAGGAGGGATTTGGAGCTGATTGTATTTTAATAGACCCGCAATAGGAAAAACATTTGATCTCTTGGCACTTGGAATTTGAGTGCACCAACAACATTGATGAATATGAAGCACTCATTCTAGGTTTGAAGAAAGCCATCGACCTCAAAGAGGAAGTGCTCAAAGCAATAGATGACTCTAAAATCATCGCACGACAGGTACAAAATACAATACATTGTGTGTCACCTATTCTAAGAAATTATCAACAAGAGGTATGGCATTTAATTTTGCAATTCCAAGCTTTTAATATTATTTATGTTCCTCGAATTAAAAATGTTGCTGCTGATACGTTAGCAAACATTGCTGTTAAGTTGTCATCTTTAAGGGATGGATTTTCGGTTGAGATTATTTATAGGCCATCCGTTCCTGATAATATTACTAACTTTCACGTTTTTAATGATGACTAGAAGATACTGGATTTATAGCGAACACTAATCTATTCAAGGATGCAACTATCGATGAAGACAAGCATGAGAAAGCTTTACAGGATTCAAATCAAGCAAGTCAAGGAAACCCCATGCCCAAGGGTGTGGTGTCATTGGAGAAGCTATATGACCAGAAAATTTGCTTCAAGGGACCCATTAATGCAAAGACTCATATTTCTACTTTGTCGAACGAACAAGTGAATCTTGGTATCGAAGAAGATTTTAAGTGTGTAAATATCAGTATTTGTTATACACCTGAAGAGCGACAATATTTTATCTGCCTCTTTATGCAGTACAAAGATGCCTTCGTATGGATGTATTATGATCTTAAGACTTACGATATGCGAATAATCCAACATGTAAGTCCTGTCAAGGAAGGGGTCAAGTCTTTCTAACAAAACTGAGAAAAGTTCATCTTACGCTTGAACCCCTCATTCATAAAAAGTTAAGAAAACTGTTGGATGCTCAGATCATATCAAAGTTCTTCATTCAACATGGGTCTCCAATCTGGTTCCAGTAAGGAAGAAGTACAGGGAGATATGTCTGTATGTTAGTTTTCGCAATTTGAATCATGCCTCGGAAAAAGATAATTACCCAGTGCCATCATTGGAACAGATCTTGCAAACAATATTGGGGTATAAAATGTTCTCATTGCTGGACGATTTCTCGGTATACAACCAGGTTCTGGTGGCAAAACCCGATAGACACAAAACCACGTTTAGAACAAAGTGGGGTATGTTTGCATTAAAAAGAATTCCTTTTGGACTTGTTAACGCAATTACTACTTTCCAACGCACTATGGACATCACATTTCATGGTTTGATTGCATAAAGCGTTGTTGTTTACTTAGATGATGTGACCATGTTTTCGAAGAAGAGATCTGAACACTGCGTCATGTAAGGAAAATTTTCGAGCAATGTCGAAAATATGGGATATCTCTTAATCCTAAGAAGATCATTTTTTGCAATGTCTGAGGGAAACCTCTTAGGCCATATCATTGAAAAGAGTGGGATTAAAGTGGACCCAGAATGGGTCAAAAATATCACTTAGATGCCCTTTTCGGTAAACAAGAAAGCTATGTAGTCCTTCTTAGGGAAAATTAATTTCCTTCGCAAGTTCATCTCAGACTACACACAAATAGTGAAACCATTACAGGAGATGATCAAGAAGGATGCAATATACAATTGGTATAAAAGGGAAAATGATGCCTTCTCTTGTATTAAGCAAGCAATCACAGAAGCTCCAACACTATACAGTCCAACTTTTGGAAAATATTTCTTGTTGTATACTCTCGCTTTTGATACTTCTCTTACTATTGTTCTCATGCAAAAATATGATCAAGGTAATGAAAGACCTATGTCATTCACGAGTGCTAGCTTGCAAGGACTTGGATTAAACTATCCCTCCATTGATAAACAAGCTTATGTAGTGTATAAGAGGGTGAAAATTTTTAGGCCTTATCTTCTGAGAAATCATGTTATCATTTTTGTGCCGCACCTAGTAGTTAGATCGTTGTTTGTTCAACAAGCGCTAGGTGAAAGAAGAGTGAACTGAATGACAAGCTTGCAAGAGTGCGATCTTGAGTTCAAGCCAATTCACATGATAAAAGGCCATGGTATATGCCAGTTAGCAACACAAGTGACTAATTCACTAGAAGATGACTCTTCTGGTTGGGATCAAGAAATTGAAATGTATAACATTGAACAAGCTACCCCACTGGTGCATCCACCTCTTGGTATGCAGATGCGCGGCAATATCTTGAGCATAATACCCTGCCCTCACACTTATCAACAAGAAAAAAAGGGCTACTCGACTTAAATCTCTATCATATCAGTTGGTACACATAGTGCTTTTTTCAAAGCACCATAATGGGGTCCTACTCAAAATTATGCAAGCACATGATTTAGAAAGGGTATTGCACACCTCCACGACAGACCATCTGGTGGGATCTTCCTGGGTGACACTACTACCCATGTTGTAACTCTTGGAGATAGTTATTGGCTGTGGGGGAACCAGTGCCCAAGACATCTTAGACTGAAGAAGTGATTTGAGGAAAATAAAGATAACAAAGTTCATATCCATGCAATTAAGAATCTGAATACAACCACCGTAGAAAGAACACTGATAGGTTGAGAAGATGTGGATGAATTTACAGTGTGGTGGAGCACCTTTTAAGGCTTTTTTAATTAAGTTTTGTAAGTACTCTTTGCTGAAAAACAACATTAGTAAATTTTCTAAATAAAAGAAACTAGCAGCTTCATTACTTCATTACACTCACACTGACAGAGGAAAAACATTCATGAAAGATGACAACAAGAGAAAAAAACATAACTACAACTCCCAAAGGTGAAATCAAATTGTAATGTAATATTTAGATTTCAGAGAGATTTTTGATTACAATGTCAGTAATGGAATCTAGACTCTGAACCTCTTCAACATCTCATTTCCCACCTTTTATTTCCCCTACTCTAACTGTGTAATTCTCATATTCAGTTTCAAAAAATGACTCAAATAGTTTCCAAACTACCGCTTCTTGAAAAGGTTCTAAAATAATAAAATTACAAATGATAACTTTTATATATATATATATATATATAAAAGTTACTTAAATCCCATATTTTATGATATTAGTGCAATATGCGTTTCCGGTCTTTGATTAGGCTCACATCACATTAAATAAATTTTAATTGGCAATGACGGAGAGTAAAACCAAAACTTCAACAAATGCACTGTTGGAAACAAATGATGAATGTAGATGGCGAATGGGTCCATTGTCGTACTTATGCATATGTCAGCAAAAGCGCATATAATTCATGAAAACCAAATACTACCTACGGGACCTCTCACAGTGGTTTGTAGAATTGTAGAGGAGCGATGTTGGGTTGCATAATAGACGTTGATTTTTTTGATGAGTACTTTGAGAAAACTACCTTGCGACACCCATAAACCATTAAAATCCTTTCATCAATGTTCCCTCGGGTATCGTTGGATCTTGACCGCTAATTGTTTTGAACGGTTGATTGTTTTAACAACTTGAGGGTTGTTAAGCATCCATACCATCATTTAAAATTATCTTGACTTTGACGTGTATAAATAAATACAGTGATCGACTGCCCATATGACACTAAAACTTTGAAATCTTTGGAGGCGAGGAATATATGCACTATAGCCAATAATTTCTCGCTGCAAGTTGTGTGTTAAACGTTGTGGAGTAAGTGAAGGGGTTGGAATAATCGAGCAGTGTTCAAAGAACTTGCAGGGGATTTCATTATTTCATATATTTGACTTCTTACAACTTCAACTGACTCATAATGCCCAGTTATGACTCCTCAATGCCTGTCGTTGATGCTGGTACATGGCCTGCATTATCAATTGCAACGGCATGAAGTCGTTCTGGACTGCATGAAAGCAAATCTCATGTGATGACTTTTGGCAGTTGATGGTTTCACACATGTCCAATCTCTCTACATTTGATATATGTGGATGGTTCTTAAGGTATATGTGAATTTCTTTGTGGAACTGACCTTGTGCAGGCCCACTAAAGGATAATGCATTTTCCATGAAATCCAAGAATTTAGCTGGGGAAATGCATGGATAGACTGCAATTTATGTAGGAAATTTGTCTCAAATTTTGGTAACATTGGATACAGTGGGGTTGCTTCTAGAGGAACAACGAGAACTGACGTTCGCTTCACTAGAATTATTCCCAGAACCTCACTGCTGCTACCTGTACTTGAGAAGGATGTGCCCCTAATGCCATTATTGTCATTTCCATTGAGCCTTTGAGACAATTCAATATCTTTCTTCAGAATGGATGTAATTTGAAATGTCTCTATATGATCTGGTATTACACTCTTCATTGCTTTGGGATTATCTATAACAATATTGTAATTGATGAGCACTGAGGTAAAGTGAACATCCTCCGTTGTAGTCTCATATAAAAGAGTGATTCCAACATCACAAGTGATTAGCACTTTCTCAAACCTAATATCACCATAAATATCCCAAAGTTTAACCTCATCGACATCTTCTTCTGGAATTGGGTATATGAATTCAGAGGGTGATACATTAGGTTTGCATTAAAAATTCAGATCCCTCAAAACTATGCCTTCAACTCTGCTATCGACGGTGTCTTGAAAACTTCAAAGTTACTTCAAGATTAAATAGTAATGAAAAGTGACGAAGTTCCCCTTCGACGTGCGGTGCAGTATATTGGACCATATGAGGTCTTCCTCTTCCACTTGACATGACACTTGTGTAGGTTGCCATCTTTGGTTGACCATCCCATCAATTGGAGAAACTTGATATTTAAGTTAATTTGAGAATGTTATAGATCTAATATGAAAATATATGATAATAGAAATAAACCCAATAAATAACAAGATCTGAATATAGAAATGCTTTACTTTATTAATATCAAACCCTTAAGGTAGGGCAACACCATACATTCACTCCTTAAGGAAGGAGAACACTCCACAAGCCATATGCCTGTTCATACAATATTCTTTGACACCTCTCAAATTCTCAGTGTGAAGTCTCTAACCTTTATATAGGCCTCATACATACAATACCATGGGTCATTACCATGGTTCCCTCAATACCATCTATCTAATACCATGGACCCATTACATTATTACTAACTACTTGTGGTCCGTTAGGTTAACCACCTTATTTATTACTATGGCCCATCCCATTATTACATTATTCCTTTGGGTACCTCCCTTTGTACCCCATATTATCCCCCCTAGGTATATAACATTCCACCGCCCTTAGCATGTTTCGTCCTCGAAACATGGGAATAACACAAATAATAAGATCTACTCAAAAGAGTAGTCCACTGGTACCATGCACGTGCATCTAGCCATCCAAGAGAAAGGTGAACCCTTGATCTCGCTGGTGCTTCACTCGTTTGAGATGGAAATTGACTGTGGCATCTCTTATGTGTTGATGTGTAGTAGGTGGATCTTCGCTCCTCTCTATCTGTCATGCAGGGGTTGTTGTCCTTGTGGCTAATTGGTTGCCATCTTGTTGGTTGTTGTCTTGCAGGGTGATGTAGGTGATGATATGTTGAAGTTTTAACCCACAATGTCTTTTTCTTTAATTCACCCCTTACTGGAGCCTGACTGTTATCTGGTGCATGTTGTGGTGCCTGCTGTGGTGTCTTGTCTTCCAATATTACTTCAACCACTGAGCTCTCATCTGATGTATCAACACCTATATCATTTTCTGCTTCAACCTTTGTTTGTGTTTGATTGTTTGTCATCAATGGCTCATCATCTGATATGTTAGTCCCTAGAACATCTTCTGCGTCAACCTTCGTGGACTCTACTTGTTTATTGATGGAAATATCATGTAATGTAATTTTCTTCTTTTTATACCAGAGCTTCAGGAATTTCTTCTGCATATTAATATTGATAGTACCCACGGATTCCATCCAAGGATATCCAAAAACAACATCCATATTATCCATCTCTGAAGTATAAAAATCACCATGCAACACATACTTATCCATAGAAATCTTCAAATCCTTATACACTTGAACATCCTTATCATCCACCTGTGTGTTTTCAATGTGTTTTGCTGGAACTTGCAATTTTTTTGCCAAATTAACATTCATAAAATTATGCTTGCAACTAGGATTTATAGATACAACGATTTTCTCCTTTTGAATCAATCCATGAACCTGCAATAAGGAGACAACCGTAGAAAATAAGCCCTTACGTGTCTCATTCTCATTTTTTCTAGCCTGAGACCATTTGTCTAAAATGACTCTTTCAAATTCTGCATCTGAAAGTTTGCACAACTGCTTGTCGTCAAGTGAGAAATACCATTTGTAAGCCTCATCTCTGAAATTAAGCCACATTGAATCCTTCCAATTTTTTGCCTATACTGACTTAGTTTGCTTTATGTATTCTTCAATAGTAGGACCATTATCTTTTCCTGTAAAACATAGAACTGCCATGAAGAGAGTTTTGAAAAAAAATCATTTACTTGGCGAAAATTTGAAATGGTCACAATTCCGTCAATATTGCTCAGAATCCCTATTATAACCTGTTTTCGGAAATAGAATAACCATTCTGCATCTTCCTGTGTGGTAGAAATCCCGATCTAGGCACTAGAATTGCCAATTCATGCTGCAATTGTCCCGCCGTCACAAAAAATTGCTGAAAAATAACTGATTTTAAATCAGCGATATCTCCCTCATCCAGACTCCGATTCGACTGTTTTTTTTGAAATCGGGTATTTTTCACAAAGAATCCAGATCTGCAATTAGATTCTATATATCTTGCACCAGGACGTCCAGATCCGTGCCGCAAACTCACTGCCCCGAAAAATTGTCTGCAACACCACTGATTTTTAGATCAACGATATTTCCTTCATCCGGACTTCGATTCGACCGATTTTTTTTTTGAAATCGGGTATTTTTTTTCACAAAAAATCCAGATTTTCAATTAGATTTTGCAGATTTTGCCCCAAAACGTACAGATCTAATTTGCAAACTCGCCGCCCCAGAAAGTTCTTGCAAAAAATTAAAAAAAATTCTCTACTTTTGCCCAAGAAAGTGCTTCCTATACCATTTGTTATAGATTTAATCTGAAAATATATGATAAATATAAATAAACCCAAGAAATAACAAGATCTGAATATAGAAATGCTTCACTTTATTAATATCAAACCCTTAAAGTAGGGCAACACCATACATTCACTCCTTAAGGAAGGAGAACACTCCACAAGCCATATGCCTGTTCATACAATAATCCTTGACATTTCTCAATGGGGAGTCTCTAGTCTCTATATAGGCCTCATACATACAATATCATGGGTCATTACCATGGTTCCCTCAATACCATCTATCTAATACCATGGACCCATTACATTATTACTAACTACTTGTGGTCCCTTACATGATACGGGTTAACCACCTTAATTATTACTATGACCCATCCCATTATTACATGATTCCCTTGGGTACCTCCCTTTGTACCCCATATTATCCCCCTAAGGTATATAACATAGAAGCTGGAATTAGAGATAGGGTGTTGATCCCATAGTTTTATAAAAAAGAATAATTAAAATAGAATAATTCTTTTGCATATGAACCGAGAAGCACAAATAGGTTATAAATGCCAATTTTTCCCATCAACCACATTTTTTACACGAGCCTTTTATCCCCAATTAGTCATGTTTTAAACAATTTGATTGTTTATATGTTTCTGGGTTCACGGTCCATGTAACACATTAATCATTTCCTTTGGTCCTATCATAGACCCTTCACTTGGTTTAACACCTTATATATTAGGTTGAATAACAACACACATTTAAAAAAAAATCATCCCTGGTTTATCCTTAAGGACATTGTTCTTTCTAACTGGAAAAATTTAGCTACAACATCCGGCTCTAACCAGGGGCAACGTTTTGCCTGCAAAGCATTGAAAACCGTAGACGAGTGGCCTGACTGCTTCCTTTATTCTCCAACTGAAAAACTAAACAGTAAAACCTTAACTGAAATAAATGCTCAATACCTGAGCTTATTTATGTACAAGTCCTACTTATATATAGGGTTGAATTACTTCAGTTGAAGTTAGTATTTCAATGGTACCAACTCAACATCCAAGTGACAGATCTTATGCCTGTATATTGGTAAGATTCAGAAATTAAAATTGGCATGCACCATATAAAAATTTCAGACAAGGAACTTGATACATACCCGAGAAAAGATATTTGTTGCTGACCAAAGAAGGCTTCCATATAGCAAGCTATTGGATCATAAAAAGTATGAGAGAAATTGGTAGCTGCTCCCTTTTCCTGAATAACCATTTGACATGTATTTTCTTGAACTGGGAAACCACAAGGATTAGTAAAATCTTCACCTTTAAGCTTTTCTTGGAAAGGTTGCTAGAGGACATTTTCTTGCCTTTGGCCAACAAACCAATCTTCTTGGAAATATGAAACTGGGTCTTCATGCTCTAAATTGTAAGTATCATAGAATGGGGAATCTACTGAGGAACCCAAACCCTCATTTGAAAAATAAACATCATAAATAGGAGGATGCTGGAAATTAAAAAAATAAGACTTGGAAGAATTAATTTGAAGTTGAATTTCTCTTTCTTTCACAAGGCCATATGAGTTATGAAGGTTGTGATTGTCTTCAAGAGACTCAAGGGGTTGGTCCACACATTCACCATACTCCATGACATCTTCTTGAACAACACTTTTTTCATTTTCTTGATCAAAGAGTGGTTGTTCTCAGTGTAAGTCTGAAATTTTATCATGTTTAGTGCTCCCTTGATTAGCTTTAAGCATGGTCAACAGATCTTTTGTTTGTGGAGTTGTTAAAGAACAATTTTCTTTTAATTGTCCAACATCTTTTTAAGAAAAAGATTGCTTCTTACATTCAAAAACCTCTTCACCAATAAATTTTCTATGGTCCCCTTGAATGCTTGATACATTATCAACATTCACCAGAAATTCTTGAAGTTCTTTCTCATCAGTTTCTTCAATAGGATCATCATAAACCTTAATTTTTTTTTGAAAATCATAATAATCACAACAATATTCAAAAAGAAACTCTTGTGAATATAAAGTTCTGCAAAATGAATTAAATTTTGCATGGAAACCGTTCAAAGAAGAAATGCTTGAACGAGATAAAGATCTATACCAAACCCTTGCTTCATGGTCCAAATAAAACATGAACAACTTAATCTTCACATCTTCATGAATGATACTTTGTTTCTCTATGCATTCATGTAAGCTCCTAAGATGTTGGACCAAAATTTCATCTGCATCTCCACTAAATCTTGGAAGATACTCATTCCACTCAAAATATAGGCACATGATGCAAATAGCCAGGGATCCCAGTAAAATCCAGCGGGGAAAACTTATTGGCTAAGAATGTAGAGAAAACCATTAAAGCCCAGAAAAATAAATGCTCAAAGGTAAAAACACCAGGTGAAAATTTTACAGCTTATCACTAGTTTTTGTCACCTTAAAAAACCAGAGAAAAATATTTAAACCTAGGGAAGATATTTTTAATTCCGCTCCCGACAACGATGCCAAAAGATGTGGTAAATCTTGGAGAAAGTTCCTAGATGTGGGGGAATTAGTGCCCGAGACATCTTAAGATTGAATAAAAATAGTTAATATTAATGGCTGGAGGGACAGGGCATGAGTGCTTGCAACCAAAACTTCTAATTCTGAAACCTTAGCCTTACAAAACAGAATGGCCAGAGAAACTTTGAGGGTTACAGGGTCTTAGATTGAAGGAGCGATTTCAGGAAAAGAAAGATGTCTGAGTTCATGCCCAGGCAATTAAAAATCCAAATACAACCACTGTAGAAATAATACTGATAGGTTGAGAAGATGTGGATGAATTTACAATGTGGTGGAGTGCCTTTTAAGGATTCTTTAATTAAGTTTTGCAGGTACTCTCTGCTGAAAGACAACATTGGTAAATCTGCTAAATAAAGAAACTAACAACTTCATTACACTCACATTGACAGAGGAAAAACATTCATGAAAGATGACAACAAGAGAAAGAAAACATAATTGCAACTCCCAAAGATGGAATCAAACTGTAATGTAATCTTCAGAGTTTAGAGAAAATTTCTGATTACAATGCCAATCATGAGAATTGGACTCCGAACCTCTTCAATGTCTCATTTTCCACCTTTTATTTCCCACCTACTCTACCTATCTAACTATCATAATCAGTTTCAAACACTGACTCTCAGACAATTTCCAAACTTCCGCTTCTTGAAAAGGTTCTAAAATAATGGAGTTACAAATGATAACTTATATAAATATAACTAACATTATTAAATCCCTCCTTTTACGATATTAGTGCAACATGCATTTCTGGCCTTTGATCAGGCTCATATCACATTAAATAAATTTTAATTGGCTATGAAGGAGAGTAGAACCAAAACTTCAACAAATGCACTGTTGGAAACATATGATGAATGTATATGGAAAACGGGTTCCACTATATTACTTATGTATACGTTGGCAAAACCGTATATGATTATTGAAAACCAAATTGTTGGGTGTGTGTTATATTCTTTCCACGACTAGCCCCGCGTGCGAAGTAGGGGGGATGAATCCCCACTTTGTTGAGCCGAGAACAAGTGGGTCACAAGGGGGGCGACAACCCCCCATATCAGGGGGTTTGAGGGGGGTGATAGCCCCCCTCTACGAAGTTCGGGGCAGCAAGCCGAGATTTTTTTTTTTCTTTTTTTGGGACCCTATATTAGGTGGACAAACCTACCTATGGTTTTGTACATGAATTTTTCACATAGTTTTGGATATGATGGTTTTCTGCCCATGGTATTTTGTAAATTCAATCAAGGGAACTATGGTTATGTTCTAATCCAAGGTTAATGGATTGGGATTTACGAATGGTTTAACATATATATATATATATATATTGTAACATTGAAAGAAATATAATGAAAAATCAATCTAATAGTCACGGTTGAAACCCAAGAGAAAATCTGTATGTATATCTATTTTATGTTTTATGCTGTCACCATTATTTATTTTCTATCTTTTTAGAATCCGTATGAAGTAATTTGTGTACTGGGTTAAAACCTTCACAAATATTGTCTACGAGACCACTCATAGTGATGTGTGGAATTATAGAAAAGTGATGCGAAGTTGCGTAATAGCAGTTGATTTTTTTGATTAGTTTGAGAAAACTGCCTTGCGGCACCACATAAACCATTAAAATACTTTCATCAATGTGCCCTCAGCTATCGTTGGATCTAGACGAAAATTGTTTTGAACGGTGGCTTGTTTTATCAACTTGCAGGGTTGTTAAGCATCCATCCCATCATTTAAAATTATCTTGCCTTTGACTTGTATAACTAAATACAGTGATTGAATTCCCATACGACTCTCACAATTTGAAATCTTTGGAGGCGAGGAATTAAGCACTGTAGCCAATAATTTCTCGCTTCAAGTTCAGTGTTAAACACTCTGGCGCAAGCGAAGGGGCTGGAATAGACGAGCAGCGATCAAAAAACTTGTAGGGGATTTCATTATTTTAATATTTGATTTCTTACAACTTCAACTGACACATAATGCCCACTTATGACTCCTCATTGCCTGTCGTTGATGCTAGTACATGGCCTGCATTATCATTTGCAATGGCATGAAGTCGTTTTGGTCTGCATGAAAGCAAGTCTCCTGTGATAACTTCTGGCAGTTGATGGTTTCACACGTGTCCAATCTCTCTACATTTGATATCTGTGGATGGCTCTTAAGGTATATGTGAATTTCTTTGTCTATGTGACCCTGTGTAGGCCCATTGAAGGTTAGCACAGTTTCCACAAAATCCAAGAATTTAACTAGGGAAAGCCATGGATACACTGCAATTTCTGTAGGATATTTGTCCCAAATTTTGGTAACATTGCATACGGTGGGGTTGATGCTCAAGGAACAACGAGAATTTACATTTCCTTCACTAGAATTATTCTCAGAACCTCGCTACTGCTAACCTGCAATTGAGAAGGATGTGCCCCTAATGCCATTATTTTCATTTCCATTGAGGCTTTGTGACAATTCAGTATCATTTTTCAAAATGGACGCAATCTGAAATGTCGCTATATGATCTGGTATTACACTCTTCATTGTTTTGGAATTGTCTATAAAATATTGTAATCGACGAGCACTGAGGTAAAGTGAACATCCTCTATTGCAGTCTCATACAAAAGTGTGATTCAAACAATGCAAGTGATTAATGCTTTATCATACCTAATATCACCATAAATATCCTAAAGTTTAACCTCATTGACGTATTCTTCTGGAATTCGGTATATGAATTCAGAGGGTGATACATTAGATTTGCATTAAAATTTTAGATCCCTCAAAACTATGCCTTCTGTTCTTCTATCGACAATGTCTTGAAAACTTCAAAGTTAATTCAAGATTAATAATAATAAAAACTGATGAAGCTGTCTTTCGACGTGCTGTGCAGTATATTGGACCATATGAGGTCTTCCTCCTGCACTTGACCTGAAGCTTTTGTAGGTTTCCATCTTTGGTTGACCAACCCATCAATTGGAGAAACTTGATATTTAGCTTAACCTGAGAAGCTTGAATTAGAGATAGGTTGTTGATCCCATAGTTTTATAAAAATAATAATTCTTTTGCATATGATTTGAGAAGCACGAATAAGTTATTAAATGCCAATTTTGTCCATCAACCACATTTTTTACACGAGCCTTTTATCCCACATTAGTCATGTTTTAAACAATTTGATTGTTTTTATCTTTCTGGGCTCACAATCCATGTAACACATTAATCATTTCCTTTGGTGCCATTGTAGACTCTTCACTTGGTTTAGCACCTTATATATTGGGTTGAATAGAAATGCACATGTTATCTAAAATCATCCCGGGTTTATCAACCCAATAGAAATGCACATGTTATCTAAAATCATCGTGGTTTACCCAATAGAAATGCACATGTTAATCATCGTGGTTTACCCAATAGAAATGCACATGTTATCTAAAATCATCGTGGTTTATCTTTAAGAGGACATTATTCTTTCTCCTGGTTTATCCTTAACAGGACAGTCTTAAAGAGGACATTATTCTTTCTCCTGGTTTATCCTTAAGAGGACATTATTCTTTCTCCTGCTCTATCCTTAAGAGGACATTATTCTTTCTCCTGGTTTATCCTTAAGAGGACATTATTACATTATTCTTTCTCCTGGTTTATCCTTAAGAGGACATTATTCTTTCTCCTGGTTTATCCTTAAGAGGACATTATTCTTTCTCCTGCTCTATCCTTAAGAGGACATTATTCTTTCTCCTAGTTTATCCTTAAGAGGACAGTCTTTAAGAGGACATTATTCTTTCTCCTGGTTTATCCTTAAGAGGACATTATTCTTTCTCCTGGTTTATCCTTAAGAGGACATTATTCTTTCTCCTGCTCTATCCTTAAGAGGACATTATTCTTTGTCCTGGAAAAATTTATTTACAACAACGCACAATCTCGTTGGAAAAATTTACCTACAACAACGCACAATCTCGTTGGAGGACATTATTCTTTCTTCTTTCTCCTGGTTTATCCTTAAGAGGACATTATTCTTTCTCCTGGTCTATCCTTAAGAGGACATTATTCTTTCTCCTGGAAAAATTTAGCTACAACAACGCACAATCTCATTGGAAAAATTTACCTACAACAACGCACAATCTCGTTGGAGGACATTATTCTTTCTCGTTGGAAAAATTTAGCTACAATACCGCACAATCTCGTTGGAAAAATTTAGCTACAACAACACATAATCTCGTTGGAAAAATTTAGCTACAACAACGCACAATCTCGTTGGAAAAATTTAGCTACAACAACGCACAATCTCGTTGGAGGACATTATTCTTTCTCGTTGGAAAAATTTAGCTACAATAACGCACAATCTCGTTGGAAAAATTTGGAAAAATTTAGCTACAACAACACATAATCTCGTTGGAAAAATTTAGCTACAACAACGCACAAGATTATGCGGGCCGATTTCTATTCATCTCTGGTTTATCCTTAAGAGGACATTATTCTTTCTCGTTGGAAAAATTTAGCTATCCTTAAGAGGACATTATTCTTTCTCGTTGGAAAAATTTAGCTACAACAACTCACAATCTTGTTGGAAAAATTTAGTTACAACAACGCACAAGATTATGTGGGCCGATTTCTATTGACCCACACTTTTCAAGGATGCTCATGCTTATGTCCACAAATTGACCCACACTTTTCAAGGATGCTCATGCTTATGTCCGCAAATGTCCAATGCACAAGATTATGCGGGCCGATTTCTATTAGCCCACACTTTTCAAGGATGCTCATGCTTATGTCCGCAAATGTCCAAACGCACAAGATTATGCAGGCCGATTTCTATTAACCCACACTTTTCAAGGATGCTCATGCTTATGTCCGCAAATGTCCAGTTTCTAAGAAATCCGCTGACCAATATAGAAAGTCAACTGCCCCATTCCAGCGTATCGCTGTAGAAGAACCTTTCCAACAATGGGGGTTAGACGTCATCAGTGAAATATTTCCACACTCATAGAAGAAATACCACTATATTCTCACTGCTACAAACTACTTTACGCAGTGGAAAAAAGTTGTTCCTTTCAAACAAGTGAACGATAAGGAAGTCATCAATTTCCTCAAACATAATATCATTACCATGTTTGGTGTCCCTACATCCTTGTTTTTGATAATAAAACTTATTTCTCATCACTTAAACTCTATGATTTTGCATTAGAAAATGGCATCGTATTGAAACATTCATCTAACTATTATCCATAGGGTAACGGTCTTGCTGATTCAACCAATAAAACACTGATCCATATTATCAAGAAAATCATTTACTTTGAACAAAGGAATTGACACAATGATTTGGTGAATGCTCTATGGGTTGACCGTGCTATGCCTAAACCTTCTCTGAAAACTTTCCCTTACTTTTTGGTGTATCGAAAAGAAGCCATCCTACCTCTGAACATATATCTCCTAGGAATTCAACTTTCTCAAGAGTCACAAGGTAAGCCTTGTCTTGTGGTTTAGAGTAGGATAAACACTCTCTTGAAGTTATAGGAAGAAAGGAGGAAAGAAAAAGAAAAATTTTCCATTCATCAGAGTCGTATCAAGCGATGGTTTGATAAGAAGTCTGTGAAGAAAAAGGAGTTCAGTGTGGGACACCTAGTACTAAAGTGGGATAAAGACCACGAAGAGAAAGGGAAACACACTAAATTCCAATCCCTATGGATTAGACCATTTTTTGTTCATGACAAGCCCACACTTATCGCCTTCAATCTTTGGATGGGAAGATAAATTCTCTTCCTACCAATGACCAATATTTAAGACAATATTTTCAATAACAGTCTAGGGCTATGCCCTACCCTATGTATATGTTCCTTCATCTTTTCTTGTTTGATTCTCATGTCCAGTCTTTTCCATTATCTCTTCTTTCTTGTGAATAAGCCTCGTGTGAAAGTGTTGGGTTTGGTTCCATTGCATGTGGAAAAATGGAAAAGGGCCTTGTGACACTACAACATTTGGCTAACCTTTAGTCCTTCTTCTTCATCTTGGTCCATGCCATTTTGTTGATGATGTTTTGATGGAAAATGCGATCCTTGTGTAAGGATATTTTTGTGTAGAACCACGATACTCGTATCTACTCTAGGAACCTCATTCCTAAGCTTGGTTTTGTGTGTTTCAGTTTTTTGCATGTTGATCCAATAAAGTAGAGAAGGATAAGTGGAAAATATTAATGAGAATGCTAATAAAAAAGGTATATATATATATATGCTTCTCTAAAGGAACAACCTCTTCTTATCTTAATAAGTTGGGATTCCTTTTCCACCCCATTGAAATAAATAAGTGACTTTGCACAGTTCTATAAATCAAATAAGTAAAGGGTGAAAGAAGAGAAATTCCTACGTAGAGAGGTGAAGAAAGAAACATTTCCGGGGTACTGAACATGCCTATTGGAAGTGGAGCAACACCAGAGATGAAAACTAAGACTTTGAATATCTAAAGCTCAGGAACCATATTACCCTTCTCTTGAATCGAAACAATTGTGATGTAGCTAGCCTTATGAATGTTTTTAACCAAGAAAGGAATGAAGGGGACTATATCTATAACCAAGTTAGGTGGGAAATCTAGAGTAATATGTATAATGAATCAATACTTCTCTAAGAACTAGACCCTGGAGAAAAGATTAGACCAAGGGAGAAACGCTGGAGTTCCACTAGTGTGTCACCAAGTGTTGTCACTGTTATAACACCCTCCAAAATTTTGGCCTACATTCAAATTTTGGAGCCTACTTTGACCTTGAAATTTGTCATTTCTAGTAGCTATAGTCATTCCATGTAAATCCTTTTAAGTCTATAGTCCCTTTTGGAAGAAAACCATAATGTCGTCTCTTGGGCATAGGAAGTGTTTCACATTTTATAAGCAAAGTTCCGGTCTATTTCAAGAAGAAAATTTGGTACTAACGAGTCCTATTTATCATATAGACATGTATTATACCCATTCCCAAAGTCTCATGCACTGTCGCACATGTGTCATTACTGTTGCCGCAAATTGTACCTTAAGTATCTCACTTGGAGGAGTATGTTATTTTTCCATCACGATAATGGGAACATGTTGTTTCGAATTGCTGAGTGTTCAATGTTGTGTTTTCGATTGTTCTGAGTGTGTAATCATGTTCAAGTCCAACCTTGGTTTCATATCTGCCCCGCTGATTCCACACTTAAGCCAACTTTTGGAAAATTTCCTGCCTCATAAACTTGAGCACAACCTACCATCCTTGAACTACGCATTGCATAGTGGCAATCCTCAAGCATGCCCCCTTGCTTCCTAGAACTGCACAAATCACATTTGCTTCCTCCAAGGACTACACATTTCACAATCACAGTGCCCAATCTTGGCCTCCTAACCTTCACAATTGTGCAATCAAGCCAACCTATCAGTCTCCTTCTATGCATTATGCAGTAGGAAGAAAAAAGTTGTTTCCCTTCTTTCCTGAGCTGGGAAATTGCGCAATCCCTTGGTCCCCCTCTCTCTCTCTCATGAACTGTGCATTGCACAGTCTCAGTGGGAAATCTTGCCTCACTAAGATCGTCAACTACGCAGTCTTCTTGCCTAGGCCTTCAAAACTGCACATTGCGCAGTCATAAGCACCAATCCTCTGCTCCTGGCCTATGGATCTGCGCACTACACAATCCCTCATCCTTCCTCCCTGTCCAGTACCTAGTTCCAAATTTGCTAGCGATTTTCATGAATCATGTTATACTAGGAGTTTTTTGGGCTAATGTCATCTTGTCAT
This sequence comes from Pinus tabuliformis, assembly GCA_031772625.1. NCBI lineage: Eukaryota > Viridiplantae > Streptophyta > Pinopsida > Pinales > Pinaceae > Pinus > Pinus tabuliformis. The sequence goes on along the minus strand of CM062815.1, from coordinate 198,585,763 downwards.
GAGTTATTTCCAGGTGTAGGTACTATATTTTCACATGAAAAGGTGATGATCAAGGAGAGGGAGAAGGATATTATACTAGAGGACACTTATGAAGCTGCGAGGACAAGAAGATCATTAAACGAGAAGATGAAGGGACATTATATTGCGACAACAACTGAAGATCAATATCATAGTGAAGACACCCTACCTTCAAGCCTTATGAACAAGGAAGAGGAAGAACATGTACCATATTTCAAGAAGGCAAAAATATAGAAACAGAAAGAGTGGCTTGACATTCCCACATCATCATTAAGTCCATGTCATAAATTTCATGTCATGTCTTGTCAAGGTGTCATATGAGTCATCATTTTCCACATCATTGTGGATGTAATTATGTAATTTTCAATAATATGAGATATGTAATGTAAAGTGGAAGTCCAAGAGACACCTATAGAATGTGAAAGGTCATATGGAAGTCAAAGAGTCATGAGGGGAGTCTAAGAGTCACAAGGGAGGTAGACAGTCACGTCATTTGTTCTATATACACTCTCATAGCTCAAGCAAAGTACTTTTCACCTTGGTTCGTCTAACCAGCCATTATAAAGGAATATAATTATTTTGAGGAGCAAGTGGTAGCTCTATGCACCATTATTGGAGCTAGTTGTGTTCATTGTATCGATGTATCTTGGAACTTTCGCTTAATACTTGAATCTCTTTGAGCCATGATACTTTAATGCATATGTTGTAAATGTTCTAAGACTTTTCTCTGAATTTTTGCGATATTGTTGTAAATGTTGTAATACTATTCTCTGAATTTTTGCGATATATGTTGTTTTTATTTGTACTAAATAAATTCAATTATTTTGGTGTCTTTGGTGCTTATCTTGTTGAAGGTGTTTTGTACTTGTTTTAATGATCGTTGCTTCTATGTGAACTACTTTGCTAGTTTATCAACGATTGTTTCATATATATATATATATTCTTGTGTGTCTTTATTAGATCAATATTAGTACTCTTATCTTATAGGATCATTTTTATTTTCCCTCTAGTGAAAGAACCTTGATACATTCTACAACAAAATGTTCCACAAGGCATACTCACTTGTTCATTCAAAATTACATGTACATTAATCTCTCGAGCTAACCATTGTAGCCAAGGTGCGAAGTCTAATCGGGAATTTTCATCGAGGAGACCCCCTTGCATGTTGGCGGGTTCCAGCACCGTGTTGGGTCCTTCGTTTTGAAAATCAAGTTTTGATAAGTTGACCGCATTTTGCCGGAGATAACCGTTGGAAGTTGCAGAGGAGACAACCAGAGTAGAAGAAGGGACCCACCAAAGACCAACAGTTGCGGAAGGATGGCCAGAGGAATTTGGACTTAGGTAGCCATAACCGAGCTGAGAAGAATGATGACAACTGAGGAAACAAGCTCAGACGAGCAACAGAGTCAGCCAAAATAGGAAAAATGCAGAGCATCCAAGGGAGAAGTGGCAGTTCAAGCAAGCGGAGGGCTTAAGAAGGCTGAGGCGAAATCCAAGAGGAGGAGGAGAGAATGAAAGGATACCGAAATGCTGTTGTAGAGCTATTCAAGTCCACACTGTGCCTTGTTATCTTGGTTATGTATTTCTCTGTTATGTTAGTTTATTGTTTTGTCTATGAGGCCTTCGATCTAGATATAATGTTGTATTGTTGTGAGAATTAATAGAAGAAGAGATTACAAGGATATATGAGTAACTTGTGTATGATTTCATGTGGCTTTCTATTTTTTTTATATGCTTGCACCTATATGATATTCCTTCTCTATATGCGCTTGAATTGTTATGATTGGTTTCTAACTATTATAGTTTTGGGTTATTGACATTGCTAATCTCCATGTGGCTCATCCTGATACCTACTCCCAATCCCTTAACTAACTGAGGTCACAACACATCTTGGGTGAGAAGACTTATTAATCCTGGATAAGGTAAAAATTCCAGTTTTGTGCTAGACTACGACTGAGCCTTTGTTGTCCTGTGTGCCCGAAATCAGGGTCTCAACCCATCCTCTATTTTTTTGCCAAAAAATGGTTTTGTCGATGAAGTGTGAAGAAACTGAAGGAATAATTCCTCTATGTGGAACCTACAAGTGTGATCCGGATTTAAACAGGAACGCAACAAATTACAGAGATAACCATATACACAAAGATGCAGCGGAAATAATACTTCATTTCATTAATGGAAAATACTGAAATATGCTTACAACCAGAAATGGAAAGAAACCAGCTACGGCGATGGTAGCTTATCTCTGAGAAGAGATGTGATGGCTACATGCCTCTGAACTGTGTTACAATGAGGCTCGAAGGCCTATTTATTGTTGAGAAACAATGGAAAAACCCTTAACATTCCAAAACCTAACCCTAGGAGATGAAACGCCAAACTGTGGGCACCGTTTAGGGTAAATTGGTACATCAACTTCCCGGGGTCGTAACTTTGGCATATGATCTCCGTTTGACGAGTACAATAGCTCATTAGAAAGATCTATCCGAGCACTAAAAAAACGTCGTTTAGGGCCTCAAAACGGCTCCGGAAGTTCAGGACCCGAAAAAATGCTAAAAATAGTAAGTTGTGCTACAATTAAGGAAACTGAAAATGCTGAGAAAGACAATGGTGGGGGTCCAGGTGGACTTGGCAGGTGGCCACCAATATCCACCTGGATCATTCCTCCCCCCTTAGGAAGCAATGGTCCCCATTGCGTTGAGCTCCTCCATGAGATGAGGAAACTTCTGCTGAACTTGTTCCCTGGTGAGCCACTTGCCCTGCTGAAGGAGTTGGCCTGCTTTGACAACTCGATACAGTTGGATATTATGTTTGCGAGTGTTCTTGATCTGTGTGTCCATGATTCGATCAGTTGCAGCTTGTTCCATGCAATCTGGATTTAATTCTGTGGGTTTGAGCTGTTCTGCAATGTCGGATGTGTCTAGCAATGGTGGAAAGTATGGCCGAAGGCGGTCCACATTGAACACTGGGTGCAGGCCAAGGAATGGGGGAATGCTGAGCTCAAATGCATTGTCTCCCATAGCCTTAGTAATGGTGTAAGGACCATATCAGAGTGGTCTCAATTTCCGATAGGCTCCAGTAACGCGTTCCTTTTGCAAATGCAACCAGACTTTGTCGCCCACCTGAAACTTGTGTGGCACCCGATGTTGATCATGCCGCTGCTTATACTTGGCATTTGATTTCTCAAGAATGTCATGGACCTGCTGGCGAATATGTTGGATGCGCTCAATGAAGCGCGTGGCCGTATCTGTTTCGGACTGGACATGAGCTGAATTCATGTGAGTAGCTGCAAGTGGCATGGCCACATCAATGGGGCATAGTGGCTGGAATCCCAAACCCACCTGAAAAGGGCTATGGCCAGTGGAGCTATGAAGAGCTCGGTTGTAGCTGTGCTGAACATAGGGGAGGATCTCGCCCCATGTGCGTGGATGCTTTGAGTTATACATGCGCAGAATGTGCACAATCATCCTATTGACAACCTCTGTCTAGCCATCAGTTTGAGGATGGAAGGCTGTGGACTTCGTGAGTTTGGTGTCCAGCATTGACCAGAGACTGGACCAAAATGTGCTGAGAAACCGACTGTCCCGATCTGAGATGATAGACTGTGGGATCCCAAAGTGCACCCACACTCGTTCAAAGAAGAGTTTAGCAGTGGCTTCTGCTGTGATATTCTTCTTGCAGGCCACCATAATGGCCATCTTCGAGAACCTGTCGACGACCACAAAAACACAGTCATTTCCATGCTTAGTGGAAGGAAGGCCTGACATGTAATCCATGGAGATGGATTCCCAAGGTCGACTAGGGGTAGGCAACGGGGTATAGAGGCCTTGCTTCTTAATGGTCGGTTTGGCAATGGCACAGGCAGTACATGATCGGATGTACTTCCCAACATCCTGTCGAAGATTCGGCCAATAGAAATAATTTTGCAGTACTGCCACTGTTTTCTCGACCCCGAAATGCCCAGCAGCCCGACTGTAGTGTGCTTCCCAAATCATCTTGGCACGCTCGCTTGAAGGAACACAAAGGTGACTGAGGTGGCATAATAGGGCATCCTGGAGGTGAAAATCTGCAACATGCCGACCCTCCAAGAGTGTCTGGTATGTGTGGCCGAATTCTGGGTCGCTTTTGTAAAGAAGTGGCCAATCAGAAGTCTCGTGCCTACAAGAGTTGAGCACGATGGTCAGCGCCATGATCGGTGGTCGACTGAGGCAATCTGCAACATTATTGGTGCTGCCCTTTTTATACTTGATATTCAAGTGGAACTGTTGCAGGTATGTAGACCACTTCTGATGGCGATCATTCTGCAATTTCCCTTGGGTCTGTATGAACTGCAGGCGTCGGTGGTCTGTGTGGATGACCGTTTCCTTCCCCAAAATGTAATGCTTCCATTGTCGGCAGGCCTGTACAATGGAATACATCTCTTTATCATAAGTGGGGTACTTCCGGACTGTGTCTGAAAGCGTTTCACTGTGATATGCCACTGGATGTCCATGTTGAGTAAGGACTGCCCCAATAGCATAGTCAGAGGCATCTGTCTCGACCTCAAATGGTTGTTGTAAATCTGGTAACGCGAGCACTGGTGCCGTGAAGAGGCAATCCTTCAACTCCCTGAATGCCTTCTGTTGAGATTCAGACCAAAAGAATTTTGCTTTCGCCCCTCCCTTGGTGACTTGACTCAAGGGCCAAGAAATATGAGAAAACCCCAGCACAAACCTGCGGTAGAAGTTGGCAAGACCTAGAAAGCTGCGGAGCTCTGTTAGAGTGGTTGGAGAGGGCCAATCCCGAATGACTTGGACCTTGGCTGGATCGACATGCACCCCCTGCTCACCAATGATGTATCCCAGATACTGAACCTCGGTCATGCCAAAAGTGCATTTCTCCAAATTGGCACATAGCTTGTGTTGCCGCAGTGTTTGGAGAACCTATCGGATGTGGTGGAGGTGCTCTTCCCAACTCTAGCTGAAGATCAGAATGTCATCCAAGTATACTACTACAAAGGAGTTGGTGAATGGCCGCAAGATGTCATCCATTAGCCTCATAAAGGTTGCAGGAGCATTCGTCAATCCGAAAGGCATGACCAACCATTCGAAGAGGCCCTCCTTGGATTTGAAGGCAGTCTTCCACACATCTGAGGGTTCGATTGGTACCTGGTGATATCCTGACTTCAGATTGATCTTGCTGAAATATTTCGCCCCCTTTAGTTGGTCTAGGAGGTCATCAATCCACGGGATCGGGTACCTATTACGGACAGTGATCTTGTTCAGCGCCCGATAGTCAATACAGAGTCTCCACGTCCCATCCTTCTTCTGTACCAACACGATCGGGCTCCCATAGGGCATTGAACTCGGACGGATGTGACCTTTCTGCAGGAGCTCCTGAATCTGCCTCTTGATTTCATTGTTCTCCAGAACGGAGCGTCGATAAATTGGTCCATTAGGTAGCGGCGCACCTGGGGTCAGATTGATGGAGTGCTTGACTTGACAGTGCAGAGGAACCCCTGCCGGGGAGGTGAAGATGTCTTCGTACTCCTCCACAATCTTGTCCATCTGTAGCTGTCGTGCAGAGGGACCCCGTTTGGAGGCCATGGCCACTGTCTTCTTCTTCCTTGAGGGCGTATCATCAGGAAAACAAATTTCCTGGTTTTGGAAATTATCTTACTGCATTGTTTTGCAGTAATCAAAGAGATGGCGGCAGGTGGTGCTACCTCTGGTATCCTGAACTACTTATTTCCCAATGTAATAATAACAGCACGGGGCCTTGATTCATACACAACATCTCGCTTCCACAAGTATGGTTGTCCTAGTAATACATCACAAACTTCAAGGGGAGCAATGTCACACAATACCTCATCCGTGAAGGGCTTGATGTTGTATGGAAGGCGACACTGCTGGCTCACGCGAAGATCTCGCCCTTTGGTGAAGCCACCCAATGGTGTATGGTTGTGGATGTGCTGTGGTCGGTAAGCCCAGTCGCTTCACGACCTTTGCCGAAATGAGGTTCTTTTGACTCCTATAGAGCCTCTAACTTACACTTGATTATCCATCATTACCTACAGCTTTTCTTCACTTATCCCTCTCTTTTGCTCTATTTTTCGCCCAGATCATTACATTTGATGTCTCTAAGCATAATTAGTTAACTTTGCTTATGTTTTACTGTTGGTTTAGATTTTTGACATATAAACAGAGTTTCCGCAGCTGTTCAGCAGTTCCGCAGCTGTTCAGCAATTCCGCAGCTGTTCAGAGATTCCGCAGCCTTTTTGTTGTTTGATATGCTCCACGTGTCCTCTCAAGGAACGAGCCACATGGGCATGTTGGGTTGGATGTACACATGGATTGTATGCTATTGGTTGAGCCAAACTAGTCACGAATGCCCTTGGTCAACGCAGGTATTCCCTCGGTCAAACGGTCAAGTTCTGAACGGTGGCACAGGAGCCGTGAGCAGTTGGGACACGGAACTGTAGCTGGCACCTCTTCCATGCCACGAGGACAGCTAAAGACAGGATCCAAGCATAGATTTGTCTCCCATGATGACCGTTTCCCTCAAAAGTGCACGGGGTTACCTACGTGTTTGCTGCACAAGTTAATTAGCTATGACTGCGTGTTGCTGCGTAGTTAATAGGTTAAGCTGTAGTTGCTTAGTTCACGCAGAGAGTAGTTGCCTCTATGCTTATAAATAAGCGTGTGCCAACGCTTGTAGATTAGCTTTTGGATTATTGTAATTGCTGCGCTGATTTTGTATAAAAACTCTGTTTTAAGAAGGCTGTTCCTACAGCACTTTTCACTGTATTTTTGACATGCTGTTTTTATAAAAGAAGACTGTTCTGTTCACCTTTTCGTAGCTGATCTTCTAAGTTGGTTGCATGGATGGAGGGTCCCCATCTATGACAGCCCGTGTACATAGTGTTTGGTTTCATTTTCATGCTTTCATCAATCTTTATTTCTTTTATCATGTATAATAGCATACCATTTGATTTCATGTCATTTCATTTCCCGCCTTTATTTTAAACTGATCAGTATTGTTCTTTTGCAGGTTTTTAACCCGGGATTGTTTTTGTCTTTGTGTATTTGCTTTATATCTGATGGTATTTTCAGTTGATAGATTCAAAGTTGCTGCCTTTACTTTATTTTCATAGCTGATTTCTAGTTTAGTTTCTCAAAGTTGTCTGCTAACATATTGATGGTCTCTTTATCATAAATTGTTCATCTTTTAGAGATCAGAATACTAATAAATTACAGCTGGCTTTGAGTACTTTTTAGACTAATCTTTAACTACTTTCTAATCGTGCTTTACATAGTACCATATGTTGGAAGCAGAGAGTTAGGAAGAGCTGAACATTATAACTAGTCTTTAAAGTAGATTTTTCTCATTTTTGATCACTTTTTAAACTCATCTCTAACTACTTCCTAATCGTGTTTTACATAGTACCATATGTTAGAAGCAGAGAGTTAGGAAGAGATAAACATTATCATTGGTTTTTAAAGTGATTTTCTTACCTTTTATTTGCAGCAGCATGAATGGTGTCTAGTGCCATTAGAAAGTGGTTCTTTGCTTTCAGTTCATTTCAAGTTATTTATTTCTTTCAAGCTTTTTCTTTGCAGTTTAGAAGGTAGTTAGAAATCACCTGTAACACACACTCATTCATCTAGAAATCACCTTACACACACACTCACTCATCTGTTTATAAAAACTCCATTTCATCTTAGGAAGATAAATTGACCACAAACAACACCCCCAAACGACAAAAAGATCTAAGAGGTTGCTTAAGTACATATAGTACACCTTCACTTCATCAGCTTACGAGCCCCGGGTTGACAATTAATGACATCAATTTAGAAACACTAAATTGACTAAACAACTCCCGCTATCAACAATGAACTGTATCGGGGAGCCCTTTACCCACATCTGGGAGTGGAAGAGACGCTCCTCCTCCTCTGGATCTTCGGGTTCATTTTTCTGGATCTTTGCGGTAGCAACAGTGGCGCTGGGATCCGCATCAATGATCTGCTTCCCTTTTTCATACCCCTTATCGGGTTCTGACTCAGAGTCGGAACATGCATCTGACTCTGAAACCTTTAGCTCAGCCACCGGTGACTGCTTGGCCCGACACTCACTTGTGTTGTGAGTGGAGCTCTTATGGAACTCGCACCATTTTCCAGTGTCCTTTCTCGGCTTCGCGGCGTTGTTCTTTGCTTGCAGCTTCGGCTGGTTGTCTTGGGTTGTCCCGCCTTGGCTCTGTCCTTTGTTCTGTGGTTTAGGGGCACCTTTCCCCTGCTTTGGATTCGCAGATCCAAAGTCTCGCTTCTTTTGTTTAAACTTCTGCTCGACCTTGACGGCATATCGGTATGCTGCGCCGAGCGAGGGGATGTTTAGGAATTGTATTTCTTCCTGGATGTACTTATGCAGGCAGCCACGGTATTTGAGTATCAAATGTTGCTCCGAATCCTTGATACCCAACTTTGTGCAAAGGGTATGGAAAAGATTGGTGAACTCCGGCACGTCCTGGTCCCTTCCCTGCCGCAGCGTGGTCCACTTTATGTATTCATCCTCATAGCTTCCGACAGGGTAGTACTGCTCCTTGATGGCATTCCGGAACGAATCCCAAGTGGGTGCGGCTGAAAATAGTGAGCCAGTACTTTCATCCTTCTGCTCGCAGTAGGTTTCCCACCAGTCCTTGACGTGGGGGGCTGCTTTGAGAAGAGCAAAAACAATCTTTTCTCGACTCGAAAATTCATGAACAGAAAAATAACCCTCTAGCAGATTTAACCATTTATCTATGGCATCCGCGTCTATCTGACCCTCGAATATGGTGATTTCAAAATTAACTTGTACCTTAAAGGGTGTGGCGTTTCCAGAGGAGCTGCTGGAAGCCGATGCGCCGCTTCTGGGTAGCCGCTGAAGGATCTGGGCAAAGCTGTCCATCATCGCGTTCCGTTGTCGCTCGAGGGATTCTTCGAGCAAGATTTTGATGGGATCTCCTGCCCCCTCGTCTTTCTTCTCGTCCGCCATGGGAGGTCGTCAGGATTTGCGAGGCTGGTCTTTCAAAGGTTCAACCAGTTCAAGCCCTAACTCCTTATATCTCGACCTTGTTGGGGACATGCAAAGAAAAACAGAGAAAAAGCAGACCGCTCTGATACCACTGATCCGGATTTAAACAGGAACGCAAGAAATTACAGAGATAACCATATACACAAAGATGCAGTGGAAATAATACTTCATTTCATTAATGGAAAATACTGAAATATGCTTACAACCAGAAATGGAAAGAAACCAGCTAGGGCGATGGTAGCTTATCTCTGAGAAGAGATGTGATGGCTACATGCCTCTGAACTGTGTTACAATGAGGCTCGAAGGCCTATTTATTGTTGAGAAACAATGGAAAAACCCTTAACATTCCAAAACCTAACCCTAGGAGATGAAACGCCAAACTGTGGGCCCCGTTTGGGGTAAATTGGTACATCAACTTTCCGGGGTCGTAACTTTGGCATATGATCTCCGTTTGACGCGTACAATAGCTCATTAGAAAGATCTATCCGAGCACTATCATTGTTGGAATGTGCACAATCATCCTATTGACAACCTCTGTCTGGCCATCAGTTTGAGGATGGAAGGCTATGGACTTCGTGAGTTTGGTGTCCAGCATTGACCAGAGACTGGACCAAAATGTGCTGAGAAACCGACTGTCCCAATCTGAGATGATAGACTGTAGGACCCCAAAGTGCACCCACACTCGTTCAAAGAAGAGTTTAGCAGTGGCTTCTGCTGTGATATTCTTCTTGCAGGCCACCATAATGGCCATCTTCGAGAACCTGTCGACGACCACAAAAACACAGTCATTTCCATGCTTAGTGGAAGGAAGGCCTGACATGTAACCCATGGAGATGGATTCCCAAGGTTGACTAGGGGTAGAAAACGGGGTATAGAGGCCTTGTTTCTTAATGGTCGGTTTGGCAATGGCACAGGCAGTACATGATCGGATGTACTTCCCAACATCCTATCGAAGATTCGGCCAATAGAAATAATTTTGCAGTACTGCCACTGTTTTCTCGACCCCGAAATGCCCAGCATCCCGACTGTAGTGTGCTTCCCAAATCATCTTGGCACGCTCGCTTGAAGGAACACAAAGGTGACCGAGGTGGCATAATAGGGCATCCTGGAGGTGAAAATCTGCAACATGCCGACCCTCCAAGAGTGTCTGGTATGTGTGGCCGAATTCTGGGTCGCTTTTGTAGAGAAGTGGCCAATCAGAAGTCTCGTGCCCACAAGAGTTGAGCACGGTGGTCAGCGCCATGATCGGTGGTCGACTGAGGCAATCTGCAACATTATTGGTGCTGCCCTTTTTATACTTGATATTCAAGTGGAACTGTGGCAGGTATGTAGACCACTTCTGATGGCGGTCATTCTGCAATTTCCCTTGGGTCTGTATGAACTGCAGGGGTCGGTGGTCTGTGTGGATGACCGTTTCCTTCCCCAAAATGTAATGCTTCCATTGTCGGCAGGCCTGTACAATGGAATACATCTCTTTATCATAAGTGGGGTACTTCCGGACTGTGTCTGAAAGCGTTTCACTGTGATATGCCACTGGATGTCCATGTTGAGTAAGGACTGCCCCAATAGCATAGTCAGAGGCATCTGTCTCGACCTCAAATGGTTGTTGTAAATCTGGTAACGCGAGCACTGGTGCCGTGCAGAGGCGATCCTTCAACTCCCTGAATGCCTTCTGTTGAGATTCAGACCAAAATAATTTTGCTTTCACCCCTCCCTTGGTGACTTGACTCAAGGGCCAAGAAATATGAGAAAACCCCAGCACAAACCTGCGGTAGAAGTTGGCAAGACCTAGAAAGCTGCGGAGCTCTGTTAGAGTGGTTGGAGAGGGCCAATCCCGAATGACTTGGACCTTGGCTGGATCGACATGCACCCCCTACTCATCAATGATGTATCCCAGATACTGAACCTCGGTCATGCCAAAAGTGCATTTCTCCAAATTGGCACATAGCTTGTGTTGCCGCAGTGTTTGGAGAACCTGTCGGATGTGGTGGAGGTTGTCTTCCCAACTCTGGCTGAAGATCAGAATGTCATCCAAGTATACTACTACAAAGGAGTTGGTGAATGGCCGCAAGATGTCATCCATTAGCCTCATAAAGGTTGCAGGAGCATTCGTCAATCCGAACGGCATGACCAACCATTCGAAGAGGCCCTCCTTGGATTTGAAGGCAGTCTTCCACACATCTGAGGGTTCGATTGGTACCTGGTGATATCCTGACTTCAGATTGATCTTGCTGAAATATTTCGCCCCCTTTAGTTGGTCTAGGAGGTCATCAATCCACGGGATCGGGTACCTATTACGGACAGTGATCTTGTTCGGCGCCCGATAGTCAATACAGAGTCTCCACGTCCCATCCTTCTTCTGTACCAACACGATGGGCTCCCACAGGGCGATGAACTCGGACGGATGTGACCTTTCTGCAGGAGCTCTCGAAGGCCTATTTATTGTTGAGAAACAATGGAAAAACCCTTAACATTCCAAAACCTAACCCTAGGAGATGAAACGCCAAACTGTGGGCCCCGTTTGGGGTAAATTGGTACATCAACTTCCCGGGGTCGTAACTTTGGCATATGATCTCCGTTTGACGCGTACAATAGCTCATTAGAAAGATCTATCCGAGCACTATCATTGTTGGAACGGGCAACATGGGTCCATTCCATGGACCATGTTGCCCCCGGATTCCCCAAAAACGTCGTTTAGGGCCTCAAAACGGCTCCGGAAGTTCAGGACCCGAAAAACTGCTAAAAATAGTAAGTTGTGCTACAATTAAGGAAACTGAAAATGCTGAGAAAGACAATGGTGGGGGTCCAGGTGGACTTGGCAGGTGGCCACCAATATCCACCTGGATCATTCCTCCCCCCTTAGGAAGCAATGGTCCCCATTGCGTTGAGCTCCTCCATGAGATGAGGAAACTTCTGCTGAACTTGTTCCCTGGTGAGCCACTTGCCCTGCTGAAGGAGTTGGCCTGCTTTGACAACTCGATACAGTTGGATATTCTGTTGGCGAGTGTTCTTGATCTGTGTGTCCATGATTCGATCAGTTGCAGCTTGTTCCATGCAATCTGGATTTAATTCTGTGGGTTTGAGCTGTTCTGCAATGTCGGATGTGTCTAGCAATGGTGGAAAGTATGGCCGAAGGCGGTCCACATTGAACACTGGGTGCAGGCCAAGGAATGGGGGAATGCTGAGCTCAAATGCATTGTCTCCCATAGCCTTAGTAATGGTGTAAGGACCATATCGGAGTGGTCTCAATTTCCGATAGGCTCCAGTAAGGCGTTCCTTTTGCAAATGCAACCAGACTTTGTCGCCCACCTGAAACTTGTGTGGCACCCGATGTTGATCATGTCGCTGCTTGTACTTGGCATTTGATTTCTCAAGAATGTCATGGACCTGCTGGCGAATATGTTGGATGCGCTCAATGAAGCTGGTGGCCTTATCTGTTTCGGACTGGACATGAGCTGAATTCATGTGAGTAGCTGCAAGTGGCATGGCCACATCAATGGGGCATAGTGGCTGGAATCCCAAACCCACCTGAAAAGGGCTATGGCCAGTGGAGCTGTGAAGAGCTCGGTTGTAGCTGTGCTGAACATAGGGGAGGCTCTCGTCCCATGTGCGTGGATGCTTTGAGTTATACATGCGCAGAATGTGCACAATCATCCTATTGACAACCTCTGTCTGGCCATCAGTTTGAGGATGGAAGGCTGTGGACTTCGTGAGTTTGGTGTCCAGCATTGACCAGAGACTGGACCAAAATGTGCTGAGAAACCGACTGTCCCGATCTGAGATGATAGACTGTGGGATCCCAAAGTGCACCCACACTCGTTCAAAGAAGAGTTTAGCAGTGGCTTCTGCTGTGATATTCTTCTTGCAGGCCATCATAATGGCCATCTTCGAGAACCTGTCGACGACCACAAAAACACAGTCATTTCCATGCTTAGTGGAAGGAAGGCCTGACATGTAATCCATGGAGATGGATTCCCAAGGTCGACTAGGGGTAGGCAACGGGGTATAGAGGCCTTGCTTCTTAATGGTCGGTTTGGCAATGGCACAGGCAGTACATGATCGGATGTACTTCCCAACATCCTGTCGAAGATTCGGCCAATAGAAATAATTTTGCAGTACTGCCACTGTTTTCTCGACCCCGAAATGCCCAGCAGCCCGACTGTAGTGTGCTTCCCAAATCATCTTGGCACGCTCGCTTGAAGGAACACAAAGGTGACCGAGGTGGCATAATAGGGCATCCTGGAGGTGAAAATCTGCAACATGCCGACCCTCCAAGAGTGTCTGGTATGTGTGGCCGAATTCTGGGTCGCTTTTGTAGAGAAGTGGCCAATCAGAAGTCTCGTGCCCACAAGAGTTGAGCACGGTGGTTAGCGCCATGATCGGTGGTCGACTGAGGCAATCTGCAACATTATTGGTGCTGCCCTTTTTATACTTGATATTCAAGTGAAACTGTTGCAGGTATGTAGACCACTTCTGATGGCGATCATTCTGCAATTTCCCTTGGGTCTGTATGAACTGCAGAGGTCGGTGGTCTGTGTGGATGACCGTTTCCTTCCCCAAAATGTAATGCTTCCATTGTCGGCAGGCCTGTACAATGGAATACATCTCTTTATCATAAGTGGGGTACTTCCGGACTGTGTCTGAAAGTGTTTCACTGTGATATGCCACTGGATGTCCATGTTGAGTAAGGACTGCCCCAATAGCATAGTCAGAGGCATCTGTCTCGACCTCAAATGGTTGTTGTAAATCTGGTAACGCGAGCACTGGTGCCGTGCAGAGGCGATCCTTCAACTCCCTGAATGCCTTCTGTTGAGATTCAGACCAAAAGAATTTTGCTTTCGCCCCGCCCTTGGTGACTTGACTCAAGGGCCAAGAAATATGAGAAAACCCCAACACAAACCTGCGGTAGAAGTTGGCAAGACCTAGAAAGCTGCGGAGCTCTGTTAGAGTGGTTGGAGAGGGCCAATCCCGAATGACTTGGACCTTGGCTGGATCGACATGCACCCCCTGTTCATCAATGATGTATCCCAGATACTGAACCTCGGTCATGCCAAAAGTGCATTTCTCCAAATTGGCACATAGCTTGTGTTGCCGCAGTGTTTGGAGAACCTGTCGGATGTGGTGGAGGTGCTCTTCCCAACTCTGGCTGAAGATCAGAATGTCATCCAAGTATACTACTACAAAGGAGTTGGTGAATGGCCGCAAGATGTCATCCATTAGCCTCATAAAGGTTGCAGGAGCATTCGTCAATCCGAAAGGCATGACCAACCATTCGAAGAGGCCCTCCTTGGATTTGAAGGCAGTCTTCCACACATCTGAGGGTTCGATTGGTACCTGGTGATATCCTGACTTCAGATCGATCTTGCTGAAATATTTCGCCCCCTTTAGTTGGTCTAGGAGGTCATCAATCCGCGGGATCGGGTACCTATTACGGACAGTGATCTTGTTCAGCGCCCGATAGTCAATACAGAGTCTCCACGTCCCATCCTTCTTCTGTACCAACACGATCGGGCTCCCACAGGGCGATGAACTCGGACGGATGTGACCTTTCTGCAGGAGCTCCTGAATCTGCCTCTTGATTTCATTGTTCTCCAGAACGGAGCGCCGATAAATTGGTCCATTGGGTAGCGGCGCACCTGGGGTCAGATCGATGGAGTGCTTGACTTGACAGTGCAGAGGAACCCCTGCCGGGGAGGTGAAGATGTCTTCGTACTCCTCCACAATCTTGTCCATCTGTAGCTGTCGTGCAGAGGGACCCCGTTTGGAGGCCGCGGCCACTGTCTTCTTCTTCCCTTGAGGGCGTATCATCAGGAAAACAAATTTCCTGGTTTTGGAAATGATCTTACTGCATTGTTTTGCAGTAATCAAAGAGATGGCGGCAGGTGGTGCTACCTCTGGTATCCTGAACAACTTATTTCCCAATGTAATAATAACAGCACGGGGCCTTGATTCATACACAGCATGTCGCTTCCACAAGTATGGTTGTCCTAGTAATACATCACAAACTTCAAGGGGAGCAATGTCACACAATACCTCATCCGTGAAGGGCTTGATGTTGTATGGAAGGCGACACTGCTGGCTCACGCGAAGATCTCGCCCTTGGTGAAGCCACCCAATGGTGTATGGTTGTGGATGTGCTGTGGTCGGTAAGCCCAACCGCTTCACGACCTCTGCCGAAATGAGGTTCTTTTGACTCCCGCTATCAACAATGAACTGTATCGGGGAGCCCTTTACCCACATCTGGGAGTGGAAGAGACGCTCCTCCTCCTCTGGATCTTCGGGTTCATTTTTCTGGATCTTTGCGGTAGCAACAGTGGCGCTGGGATCCGCATCAATGATCTGCTTCCCTTTTTCATACCCCTTATCGGGTTCTGACTCAGAGTCGGAACATGCATCTGATTCTGAAACCTTTAGCTCAGCCACCAGTGACTGCTTGGCCCGACACTCACTTGTGTTGTGAGTGGAGCTCTTATGGAACTCGCACCATTTTCCAGTGTCCTTTCTCGGCTTCGCGGCGTTGTTCTTTGCTTGCAGCTTCGGCTGGTTGTCTTGGGCTGTCCCGCCTTGGCTTTGTCCTTTGTTCTGTGGTTTAGGGGCACCTTTCCCCTGCTTTGGATTCGCAGATCCAAAGTCTCGCTTCTTTTGTTTAAACTTCTGCTCGACCTTGACGGCATATCGGTATGCTGCGCCGAGCGAGGGGATGTTTAGGAATTGTATTTCTTCCTGGATGTACTTGTGCAGGCAGCCACGGTATTTGAGTATCAAATGTTGCTCCGAATCCTTGATACCCAACTTTGTGCGAAGGGTATGGAAAAGATTGGTGAACTCCGGCACGTCTTGGTCCCTTCCCTGCCGCAGCGTGGTCCACTTTATGTATTCATCCTCATAGCTTCCGACAGGGTAGTACTGCTCCTTGATGGCATCCCGGAACGAATCCCAGGTGGGTGCGGCTGAAAATAGTGAGCCAGTACTTTCATCCTTCTGCTCGCAGTAGGTTTCCCACCAGTCCTTGACGTGGGGGGCTGCTTTGAGAAGAGCAAAAACAATCTTTTCCCGACTCGAAAATTCATGAACAGAAAAATAACCCTCTAGCAGATTTAACCATTTATCTACGGCATCGGCGTCTATCTGACCCTCGAATATGGGGATTTCAAAATTAACTTGTACCTTAAAGGGTGTGGCGTTTCCAGAGGAGCTGCTGGAAGCCGATGCGCCGCTTCTGGGTAGCCGCTGAAGGATCTGGGCAAAGTTGTCCATCATCGCGTTCCGTTGTCGCTCGAGGGCTTCTTCGAGCAAGATTTTGATGGGATCTCCTGCCCCCTCGTCTTTCTTCTCGTCCGCCATGGGAGGCCGTCGGGATTTGCGAGGCTGGTCTTGCAAAGGTTCAACCAGTTCAAGCCCTAACTCCTTATATCCCGACCTTGTTGGGGACATGCAAAGAAAAACAGAGAAAAAGCAGACCGCTCTGATACCACTGATCCGGATTTAAACAGGAACGCAACAAATTACAGAGATAACCATATACACAAAGATGCAGCGGAAATAATACTTCATTTCATTAATGGAAAATACTGAAATATGCTTACAACCAGAAATGGAAATAAACTAGCTAGGGCGATGGTAGCTTATCTCTGAGAAGAGATGTGATGGCTACATGCCTCTGAACTGTGTTACAATGAGGCTCGAAGGCCTATTTATTGTTGAGAAACAATGGAAAAACCCTTAACATTCCAAAACCTAACCCTAGGAGATGAAACGCCAAACTGTGGGCCCCGTTTGGGGTAAATTGGTACATCAACTTCCCGGGGTCGTAACTTTGGCATATGATCTCCGTTTGACGCGTACAATAGCTCATTAGAAAGATCTATCCGAGCACTATCATTGTTGGAACGGGCAACATGGGTCCATGGAATGGACCCATGTTGCCCCTGGATTCCCCAAAAAACGTCGTTTAGGGCCTCAAAACGGCTCCGGAAGTTCAGGACCCGAAAAACTGCTAAAAATAGTAAGTTGTGCTACAATTAAGGAAACTGAAAATGCTGAGAAAGACAATGGTGGGGGTCCAGGTGGACTTGGCAGGTGGCCACCAATATCCACCTGGATCATTCCTCCCCCTTAGGAAGCAATGTTCCCCATTGCGTTGAGCTCCTCCATGAGATGAGGAAACTTCTGCTGAACTTGTTCCCTGGTGAGCCACTTGCCCTGCTGAAGGAGTTGGCCTGCTTTGACAACTCGATACAGTTGGATATTCTGTTGGCGAGTGTTCTTGATCTGTGTGTCCATGATTCGATCAGTTGCAGCTTGTTCCATGCAATCTGGATTTAATTCTGTGGGTTTGAGCTGTTCTGCAATGTCGGATGTGTCTAGCAATGGTGGAAAGTATGGCTGAAGGCGGTCCACATTGAACACTGGGTGCAAGCCAAGGAATGGGGGAATGCTGAGCTCAAATGCATTGTCTCCCATAGCCTTAGTAATGGTGTAAGGACCATATCGGAGTGGTCTCAATTTCCGATAGGCTCCAGTAAGGCGTTCCTTTTGCAAATGCAACCAGACTTTATCACCCACCTGAAACTTGTGTGGCACCCGATGTTGATCATGTCGCTGCTTGTACTTGGCATTTGATTTCTCAAGAATGTCATGGACCTGCTGGCGAATATGTTGGATGCGCTCAATGAAGCTGGTGGCCTTATCTGTTTCGGACTGGACATGAGCTGAATTCATGTGAGTAGCTGCAAGTGGCATGGCCACATCAATGGGGCATAGTGGCTGGAATCCTAAACCCACCTAAAAAGGGCTATGGCCAGTGGAGCTGTGAAGAGCTCGGTTGTAGCTGTGCTGAACACAGGGGAGGCTCTCGTCCCATGTGCGTGGATGCTTTGAGTTATACATCCGCAGAATGTGCACAATCATCCTATTGACAACCTCTGTCTGGCCATCAGTTTGAGGATGGAAGGCTGTGGACTTCGTGAGTTTGGTGTCCAGCATTGACCAAGACTGGACCAAAATGTGCTGAGAAACCGACTGTCCCGATCTGAGATTATAGACTATGGGATCCCAAAGTGCACCCACACTCGTTCAAAGAAGAGTTTAGCAGTGGCTTCTGCTGTGATATTCTTCTTGCAGGCCACCATAATGGCCATCTTCGAGAACCTGTCGACGACCACAAAAACACAGTCATTTCCATGCTTAGTGGAAGGAAGGCCTGACATGTAATCCATGGAGATGGATTCCCAAGGTCGACTAGGGGTAGGCAACGGGGTATAGAGGCCTTGCTTCTTAATGGTCGGTTTGGCAATGGCACAGGCAGTACATGATCGGATGTACTTCCCAACATCCTGTCGAAGATTCGGCCAATAGAAATAATTTTGCAGTACTGCCACTGTTTTCTCGACCCCGAAATGCCCAGCAGCCCGACTGTAGTGTTCTTCCCAAATCATCTTGGCACGCTCGCTTGAAGGAACACAAAGGTGACCAAGGTGGCATAATAGGGCATCCTGGAGGTGAAAATCTGCAACATGCTGACCCTCCAAGAGTGTCTGGTATGTGTGGCCGAATTCTGGGTCGCTTTTGTAGAGAAGTGGCCAATCAGAAGTCTCGTGCCCACAAGAGTTGAGCACGGTGGTCAGCGCCATGATCGGTGGTCGATTGAGGCAATCTGCAACATTATTGGTGCTGCCCTTTTTATACTTGATATTCAAGTGGAACTGTTGCAGGTATGTAGACCACTTCTGATGGCGATCATTCTGCAATTTCCCTTGGGTCTGTATGAACTGCAGGGGTCGGTGGTCTGTGTGGATGACCGTTTCCTTCCCCAAAATGTAATGCTTCCATTGTCGGCAGGCCTGTACAATGGAATACATCTCTTTATCATAAGTGGGGTACTTCCGGACTGTGTCTGAAAGTGTTTCACTATGATATGCCACTGGATGTCCATGTTGAGTAAGGACTGCCCCAATAGCATAGTCAGAGGCATCTCTCTCGACCTCAAATGGTTGTTGTAAATCTGGTAACGCGAGCACTGGTGCCATGCAGAGGCGATCCTTCAACTCCCTGAATGCCTTCTGTTGAGATTCAGACCAAAAGAATTTTGCTTTCGCCCCTCCCTTGGTGACTTGACTCAAGGGCCAAGAAATATGAGAAAACCCCAACACAAACCTGCGGTAGAAGTTGGCAAGACCTAGAAAGCTGCGGAGCTCTGTTAGAGTGGTTGGAGAGGGCCAATCCCGAATGACTTGGACCTTGGCTGGATCGACATGCACCCCCTGTTCATCAATGATGTATCCCAGATACTGAACCTCGGTCATGCCAAAAGTGCATTTCTCCAAATTGGCACATAGCTTGTGTTGCCGCAGTGTTTGGAGAACCTGTCGGATGTGGTGGAGGTGTCTTCCCAACTCTGGCTGAAGATCAGAATGTCATCCAAGTATACTACTACAAAGGAGTTGGTGAATGGCCGCAAGATGTCATCCATTAGCCTCATAAAGGTTGCAGGAGCATTCGTCAATCCGAAAGGCATGACCAACCATTCGAAGAGGCCCTCCTTGGATTTGAAGGCAGTCTTCCACACATTGAGGGTTCGATTGGTACCTGGTGATATCCTGACTTCAGATCGATCTTGCTGAAATATTTCGCCCCCTTTAGTTGGTCTAGGAGGTCATCAATCCGCGGGATCGGTTACCTATTATGGACAGTGATCTTGTTCAGCGCCCGATAGTCAATACAGAGTCTCCACGTCCCATCCTTCTTCTGTACCAACACGATCGGGCTCCCACAGGGCGATGAACTCGGACGGATGTGACCTTTCTGCAGGAGCTCCTGAATCTGCCTCTTGATTTCATTGTTCTCCAGAACGGAGCGCCGATAAATTGGTCCATTGGGTAGCGGCGCACCTGGGGTCAGATCGATGGAGTGCTTGACTTGACAGTGCAGAGGAACCCCTGCCGGGGAGGTGAAGATGTCTTCGTACTCCTCCACAATCTTGTCCATCTGTAGCTGTCGTGCAGAGGGACCCCGTTTGGAGGCCGCGGCCACTGTCTTCTTCTTCCCTTGAGGGCGTATCATCAGGAAAACAAATTTCCTGGTTTTGGAAATGATCTTACTGCATTGTTTTGCAGTAATCAAAGAGATGGCGGCAGGTGGTGCTACCTCTGGTATCCTGAACAACTTATTTCCCAATGTAATAATAACAGCACGGGGCCTTGATTCATACACAGCATGTCGCTTCCACAAGTATGGTTGTCCTAGTAATACATCACAAACTTCAAGGGGAGCAATGTCACACAATACCTCATCCGTGAAGGGCTTGATGTTGTATGGAAGGCGACACTGCTGGTTCACGCGAAGATCTCACCCTTGTTGAAGCCACCCAATGGTGTATGGTTGTGGATGTGCTGTGGTCGGTAAGCGCAACCGCTTCACGACCTCTGCCGAAATGAGGTTCTTTTGACTCCCGCTATCAACAATGAACTGTATCGGGGAGCCCTTTACCCACATCTGGAGTGGAAGAGACGCTCCTCCTCCTTTGGATCTTCGGGTTCATTTTTTTGGATCTTTGCGGTAGCAACAGTGGCGCTGGGATCCGCATCAATGATCTGCTTCCCTTTTTCATACCCCTTATCGGGTTCTGACTCAGAGTCGGAAAATGCATCTGATTCTGAAACCTTTAGCTCAGCCACCAGTGACTGCTTGGCCCGACACTCACTTGTGTTGTGAGTGGAGCTCTTATGGAACTCGCACCATTTTCCAGTGTCCTTTCTCGGCTTCGCGGCGTTGTTCTTTGCTTGCAGCTTCGGCTGGTTGTCTTGGGCTGTCCCGCCTTGGCTTTGTCCTTTGTTCTGTGGTTTAGGGGCACCTTTCCCCTGCTTTGGATTCGTAGATCCAAAGTCTCGCTTCTTTTGTTTAAACTTCTGCTCGACCTTGACGGCATATCGGTATGCTGTGCCGAGCGAGGGGATGTTTAGGAATTGTATTTCTTCCTGGATGTACTTGTGCAGGCAGCCACAGTATTTGAGTATCAAATGTTGCTCCGAATCCTTGATACCCAACTTTGTGCGAAGGGTATGGAAAAGATTGGTGAACTCCGGCACGTCTTGGTCCCTTCCCTGCCGCAACGTGGTCCACTTTATGTATTCATCCTCATAGCTTCCGACAGGGTAGTACTGCTCCTTGATGGCATTCCGGAACGAATCCCAGGTGGGTGCGGCTGAAAATAGTGAGCCAGTACTTTCATCCTTCTGCTCGCAGTAGGTTTCCCACCAGTCCTTGACGTGGGGGGCTGCTTTGAGAAGAGCAAAAAAAATCTTTTCTCGACTCGAAAATTCATGAACAGAAAAATAACCCTCTAGCAGATTTAACCATTTATCTACGGCATCCGCGTCTATCTGACCCTCGAATATGGGGATTTCAAAATTAACTTGTACCTTAAAGGGTGTGGTGTTTCCAGAGGAGCTGCTGGAAGCCGATGCGCCGCTTCTGGGTTGCCGCTGAAGGATCTGGGCAAAGCTGTCCATCATCGCGTTCCGTTGTCGCTCGAGGGCTTCTTCGAGCAAGATTTTGATGGGATCTCCTGCCCCCTCGTCTTTCTTCTCGTCCGCCATGGGAGGCCGTCGGGATTTGCGAGGTTGGTCTTGCAAAGGTTCAACCAGTTCAAGCCCTAACTCCTTATATCCCGACCTTGTTGGGGACATGCAAAGAAAAACAGAGAAAAAGCAGACCGCTCTGATACCACTGATCCAGATTTAAACAGGAACGCAACAAATTACAGAGATAACCATATACACAAAGATGCAGCGGAAATAATACTTCATTTCATTAATGGAAAATACTGAAATATGCTTACAACCAGAAATGGAAAGAAACCAGCTAGGGCGATGGTAGCTTATCTCTGAGAAGAGATGTGATGGCTACATGCCTCTGAACTGTGTTACAATGAGGCTCGAAGGCCTATTTATTGTTGAGAAACAATGGAAAAACCCGTAACATTCCAAAACCTAACCCTAGGAGATGAAACGCCAAACAGTGGGCCCCGTTTGGGGTAAATTGGTACATCAACTTCCCGGGGTCGTAACTTTGGCATATGATCTCCGTTTGACGCGTATAATAGCTCATTAGAAAGATCTATCCGAGCACTATCATTGTTGGAACGGGCAACATGGGTCCATTCGCCCCCGGATTCCCCAAAAAACGTCGTTTAGGGCCTCAAAACGGCTCCGGAAGTTCAGGACCCGAAAAACTGCTAAAAATAGTAAGTTGTGCTACAATTAAGGAAACTGAAAATGCTGAGAAAGACAATGGTGGGGGTCCAGGTGGACTTGGCAGGTGGCCACCAATATCCACCTGGATCAAAGTGATCAATACGATATCTTTTGGTGCAAGTTCTTAGAGGAGCTCTATAATTGGTTGTAGATATTGCAAATAAAGGGAAAGATCAATAGACATAATCAATCTCGTCATACTTGGACTTAAGAAGATCTTGTTGAGCTACATCGACTTGACACAGATATGATGTGAGCTATAGAATTTTGGGTGCAAACCACATTAGAGGGATACCTTATTGAGTTTTCTATAGAGGGCCATTAGTCCTTCTCTAACACTGAGGCCATGTTCAAGTCAGGGTTACGGGGAAGACTACTGAGGGAAGTTATAATGTGGGTTAAGGTTCTGATGGTGGAAGAGAACTGTTAGTGTTCTAGAACCCATCAATGGCAGCTTAAAATATCAGTATTGGGGGAATGACCTAAGGGGAGGGATGCTCCCTGATTAGGAGCGATGAAAATGTTGAAGAAATGGACATGGATGACTTCCGAAGGGCCATAGATTTGAGGGTACAAAGGAGGTTGCAGATAGATGAGGAATGGTGGAAAGGATATCTACAAGAGATTGATAGAAGACGAAGAGGACTACACCAAGTAGGAGTGGTGTTGGGTAGTCTAGAGGAATGGGAAAGAGAAATAAGTCAATTGAAGTTGCAGAGAAATGGGGACAATGATAGAATAAAGATTGGTTCAATTGGTAGAGACTCCACCCCGCCAACATAAATGGGAATTATAGATGGAATGGGCTTCATATGCCCCAAGGAAGGCCCAGATGATGATATGCACTTCACCATGAGAAGTTTGTTTTCCGAGAATGATATGTCCCCAAGAAATAGCGATTCGCTTCCCAACAACTCAAGTAGTACCTCCCCCAACCTTTCCCTGGTACTTTATCACAACCCTGATCATTTTTTGTCCAAGTTAATTAAATTTTTGAAGGTTTCATAGTGTGCATTCCACTTACAAAGCTAGTATCCCTAGTAGTAGAAATAATAAAAACAGTGAAAGTATCCAAGGATCATTGCAACCAGGTTCTCAGGGGTTTATACTAATCCCGTAAGTTTAGTCAATCATGGCAGGATCCTTTACCCGATAACCCGAGTTCTTTGGTAGGGGAAAAAAGATTTAGAGTAGCACTGGTACCTATGTGAAGCTATTTGAAGGGATCACCATACTCCAGATGCTACAAATTTGATTGGGTTTAAATCCACACTTCGAGAAAGAGAATTGATATGGTTCATCAAATGGTCTGTGTTGCAATAAAATCCAATGGTAGATGAAATGAGACGAGAGATTTTCCAAGAGTTTAAGCTCCCTCAGACCAACCAACAAGGGTTGTATGAGTTATGGGAAATAAAGCAATGAGAAGGAGAAACTTCCTGGGAGCTAATACAGAGATTTAAAGATGTGATTGGTAAGCTGAGCTACCTGATTGACCTAAACCATCAATGAGATTGGTTCATTAAAGCATTGTTACCACTTACTTGCATGCCATTGACTCAACAATATATCGATACCTTGCAAGACATTTTAGAGCAAGAAACTCAGATTAAGGCTATGAATAGGTATCCACATGAACATCGGGGAGGAGAAACATCCCATGACCCCTCCATTTTGGGACTACAACATCAGATCACAAACTTAACAGAGAAACTGAGGGACCTGCAACTAGCGTGACCACACATATGGTGTACTAACTTCCATATCGAGGGCCATCATGCCATGGAGTGCCCAAGGTTGCAAGGCCCAAGCACCCCCTCTATGTTGGAGGGGCCACCCACATATTTACCCACTGCTAGAATTGCGCAGATTGGTAAGAAAGGTATATACACAAGGTGCACTCAGTTTCATGCATTTCCAAACTAGCATACTGCAACACCAACCAAGTATCGCGAAATATGCAGAAAGTATGGGAATCTCCGTTGTATCTATCTAATATTACAAAAATATTCCAAAATTCCAAACAACACCTTTTGTGAATTCTGTGCTTCACCAAATCACCATAATTATCAGTGTAGGGCACTAGATGCCTTAGCTGATCGACTGGATCGATATTCCTATTGAATCAATGAGACTCCTCGAGGGTGAGGAGGCGAAGGAACAAGGGGGGGAAGAATAGGAGGCAAAGGTCCAATCCGGTGCTACAATTATGATCAAGAGGGGAATATCGCAAGGGACTTTCTACTACCCAAAAGATCCTGGTGCTCCCAGTGTAGGGTCAACACACATGCAACATAAGATTGTCTAGAGTTTATTTCCAAACGGGAAGAACACAATCGTCAAAGGGGAGTAAATTTAATCAATGTTGAACTAAGGCTGTCGGAGATAGCTCCTCTCTCAAATATTAATATAGCCGCCCGATGTGGAAAAATGAACAGATCTAACTAGGGGATAAATGAACAACCAAAAACTATAAAACCAACCTCTCTAAAGCAGTCATCCAATCCTGACCAACAGAAGAAATAATACAAGGAATCCACTGATACTTTTAACAAATTGAATCTGGGTGGAGACGCCCAATGATAACAACTAGGACTTTCAAAATCTAGGAGCCCAAACCTATTGAAACTTAGTAATCAACCTAGAAAAGAGTGGTTTAGGCTATTTGTGCAGATTGTAAATGATGACTAGATGCTTGGACAATTGTGGGAAAGTCTTAAAGCTATTGTCAAGGATGGGGTGGTGGAGGAAAGATTCATTTCTGCTAAATTTCTTGAAATACATTCCCGAAGGGCACGTAGGAACAAAAAGAGATCATGAAGGGAGTTTCAGATTGATGCTCAAATTGTAGCTTTCCAGATTGAGGATACAATGTTAGACCTGGGATCATGTGTGAATATATTGCCAAGGAAAACTTGGGAAGCCTTGGGAAGACCCAAGTTAGCATTCTCCCTGGTTCAACTACGTATGGAAAATTAATATTGTATACTCCCAGTTGGAAGGCTAGAAGAGGTAGAAGTTGACATAGCAGGGGTGAAAAATTATGCGGATTTTGAAGTAATATATATATTATGGGGGACAAAGACCCCTACTTGACATTGACTGGAATAGACTAGGCTTTTAAGAATTTTGCAATAATTGATCTGAAGAAGGAGATGCTGACCTTTGAAGTAGAAGGGACCAGAGTGATCGAGCCCTTGGATCCTTAATAAGGGCCAAGATTTACTGAGTTGACAGATGACAGAGAAGCACCTAAGTTGTTAGATTAGCTATACTAGATGATAGCAGCGAGAAGAGAGGATTATATCAATTTGGTAACAAGAGGATCGGTCAGTTGGAGGAGTATTCAGAGCCTAAAAGTTGGATCCGAGGCTGCATGGGAAGACTGGAAGCAGGGCATACACGAGATCAACACCAGGCGCTGCACCACGATCCATTGTATCAACTGGGTTGGTACTAAGGTACGAGAATTTAATATTTTTAATGGCATGGGTTCTGTTACTGGTTTTCTCAATGAAGTTGATGAAATCGTTTATGAAGAACACAAAGTGACCTTACTGGATGTCACCCTATAAGCAAAAAAAACAAGGTGGTGGGGTTCTCACTAAAACCATCTCAAAGAATGACAACAAATTAAGACAACAATAAGGGTTATATTTGAGTATTCAAAGGATGATCCATAAAACTTTATTAAGTACTAGAGGAGTTTTGACCCTCGGAAACGCTTATAGGATTGTAAGGCTAGAAGGATCCGAGAAGGGTTTCCAGAGGACTTATGGGTGCACTACTTTGAACACACCTCGGGGAGATTTCCGAAGGCATGGTACATAAGGGAAGAAATAAGAATACAAGTTGGTGATTGGGACTACATGATAACCCAATTTATTAGTGACTTTTTATTCATAGATAGCGATGAAAGAATGATAACTGCTTTGCAATCTTTCAAAAGATTTTTTCTCATGATAGGACAATTTTTGGAGGGATGTGTAGGCCAAAACACTTTTGAGCACATAGTTGAATCCATATTCGATGAAGTAGTAGCTTGTGGAAAGGTAGACTGGGAGCTTGATGAAGATGACTTATAGGAATTAAGGCATATGGTGTTCAAGGAGATTGAAGGGGAACGACGTGTTGAAGATGGGCTTGTAACCAATGGTCCACAATTACTGCCTCTGAAGTTGTGGAAACATAACATTGGCACTGAGGAGAAGTTGAAGCTAGCCTCAATTGGAGATTACTAGGATGAGAAAAGTATTAAGGAGATATTTGATCTTATAATAGAATACAAAGACTTATTCCCTTCGTTCGTTGCAAAGCTAAAATGGATTAAGGGGCATTTAGGAGAAATGAATATTGTGCTTAAACCTGATGTAAATCCAGTAAATCATTAGTCGTATAGGCTAAACCCAATGATAAAAAAAAGGTGAAGATGGAGATAGATAAGATGTTGGCTGCGGGGCTTATTTTTCCAGTCGACAAGGCTGAGTGGGTCAACCCAATTGTGATACAGAATAAAAAAGTTGGTGAAGAAATTCTGGTTTGTGTGGATTACCGAAGTTTGAACGATTCTTGTGCTCATGACCCTTCCCCACCTCCCTCAGTGATGAAGTTCTAGACAATGTGGTGGGGAACGAAGCCTACTATTTTACAACTGGATTCTCTAGTTACCGCCAAGTTCATATTGTAGAAGAAGACGAGAAAAAAACCATATTCACTACTGAATAGGGATCTTATGAATACCATGTCATATCTTTTGGACTTAAGAATGCACCAACGATATTCTCAAGAATTGTGATTGCTGCCTTCAGAGATTATATTCATAGGTTTCTATAGGTCTACATGGATGATTGGACTGTATACAGTCTACTAAAGAAGAGTTCTAGTCTACTCCGAGTGATGTTTGACTGTTGTAGCCAACTGCAAATTTCTTTGAACCTGAAAATGTGCATATACGTTGTCCCTTTCAGAACCCTTCTGGGCCATTTAGTCAATAAAGAGGGAGTATGTGTTGATCCCGCGAAGGTTGCAATGATCTTGAACATGACCTCGGCAACAATTTTTAAATAGTTGAGATCCACCCTTGGCCACAAAGGATACTACATAATGTTTATTTGCAACTATGCCTTGATCATCGCTCCCCTGGAAAAATTGTTGAAGAAAGCCGAAAAGTTTGAATGTTCGGATGAATGTGAAGTTGCTTTCAACATGATGAAAGAAAAGCTAGAGAATGCGCCAATTCTGCTTTATCTCGATTGGAATTCACATTGATGCATCGATTATTGCCTTGGGGGAAGTCCTAGCTCAGGCCAGTGACGAAAATCTTGATCACCCCATCTACTTTGCTAGTAGAAAATTATTTATGATAGAAAGGAATTATATCATGACTGAGTGTGAAGCACTTGCGATGGTATATTCACTACAGATGTGTTGTAGGGAAAACCCAACACCCCATTTTTTACTTATTTACTTCAAATAATGGGGACCCTTTCCATAAATTTTTGGCTAAATCACCTTTTAATATTTTATTTTGGTTAAGTGTCCTACAATTTTGCCATTTTTTCATTTTCATCGGATTTTTATTTTGATTGTTTCATTGAGTTCGAATTTTCACTAGCTTTCTATCAGTACTTGTTTCATCTCATTTGGTTAGACGATTTGCAAATAGTGCTCATCCGAAGTTTGATATTTTTTACCATCTGGGTTAAAAAATGTACAAAATGTATATTATTTTAATTTTTTGTAAATAAATTAGTAATCGATTGTAAATATTAATTCCTAGTCAATTTTCACTAATTATTTCATTTTTCACTAACGGTCCTACAAAATCACCTAGTCAAATTGTAAAACAAGTTAAAATTATGCGTTTTCGGGATCTCGGTAATTTATTCGAATTCCTAATTTTAAAAGAAATTACGAGAACTAAAATCTCAAAAATGCGAAGTGGCTATAGTTTATTTTGTAGGATTTTTAATTACCAAAGTAGACCCCACTTAACCTCACCTCCTCCCTTCCTTTACAAAAGACCCGATAATTTTTTCATGATATCAAAAGACGCGATATAAATTTACATGATATAAAAAGTTTTGATATTTCCGATATATCCGATATCAGAATATTGGATATCGAGTTTTCTGTTTGGAGCACATCTTAAAACTTACGGTACTTCCGATATCCGGTATTTGGTTTATGTCATGACTATTTGTTTTATGAGAGGCAAAGTTTCCACCATTGCAACTTTTGCCTTTAGCAGCAGAGTTTATGCTTTGAGAAAGATTGTTGGAGATCAATTCAAGGAATAAAGCAAGAGACAAGTTTTAAACAGTTTGTTTTTTAAATATTTTTAATGCAAATTTCATCTTTTTAATGACAGATTTGCGTAAAATGTCTTTCATGTTGAGCACTATTGTTTAATGTGAAAATGAAGGTCTTTTTGAATTAGCTATCTAGTTCATTAGCTTCATAGATCTGTTGTTAATTTCCTCTTTTGCTCTTATGCTTAAACCAAATTTTTGAGTAACTATTTACTTAGAAATCTGTCATCTAATTTTGATTTAATTTCCATTGGCATTATGAGAACTACTTCCTAATGTTATTGGTTCGTCATTCATTGTTAATAAATCTCTAAACAACATGTTTTGTAATTATAATATCAATTAATTGAACTATTTCATTAGCCATATATTCATCATAAACCAGGCATGTTGAAATCTCAATCATTTAATTACTTTTCTCTCAGTTGGGTTAGATATACACCTTCCTAATCGAGATAGTCTTAATATTTCTTTTCTTTTGCTTGAATTTAGATTTAATTCTACATTCCTAGAAGTCCTCTTATCAAAGAGGCAAACTTTAGTTGTGGCTTGGCTAAGCCCCAAATCAACTTAACGTTCACTTTCTTTCCTGATCAGCAAGAAGAGTTGATCTGATGTCTCTTCTCTATTGGTAAGTGAAAGTCATACTTTAAGCCAGTAGAGATAGAGATAAGGTAACTGGACCTAGTTTAACCAGTTGGAACCACCATTCCAAACGGAAAAGGAGCTGTTATAAGGTCATGACTGGGTGGTCTCCCTTATAATGTTGAGGCAGAGAATTTCGAGCCTTCAACAATATATTTTAACATTATATTCTGGGGGTTCCGTTCAAATTCTTCATTGGTCATTCTGCCTTGAAGTACTTAGTGAAAAAGCCTGTACTTTAAGGAAGGGTTTGTAGATGGATTCTACTATTTTAGGAATTCACATTTGAAGTGATTATTAAACTAGGAAGACTGAACGTGGGCCCAAATCATCTTTCCCGACTAGAGTTAGGAGAAGTTGGGGGGGGGGGTCATTAGATGATCAATTGCTGGATGCTGACTTGTTCTGAGTTGAATCCATACCAGACTACCTGGAGGAAATTGCAGTATTTCTCGCCACAGGTAGGTTACTGGATGGATACACAACAACACAACAAAGGCACATGCTGGTTCACGCTGCAGATTACCAGTTGATCGCGGAACAACTATACAAGTTGGGCCTTGATCAGATCTTGTAGAGGTGTTATATGGGCCATGAGAGACGATATATTATGGGAATGCCACTCGGGACTTGCTGGTGGCCATGTCAGGGGCGAGGCCACCACGAGGAAAGTATTGCAGGAGGGACTTTGGTGGCCAATGCTTTTCCGAGACGTTAAGGAGTACGCTAATAAATGTGATGTTTATCAGAGGACGGGGAAGCCATCACACATGGATGTACTTCCTTTGAAACTAGTGCGAGCACTGCAAGCCTTTGAGAAATGAGAAGTCAACTTTGTGGGACCTATCAACCCATCGACACAACACTCACATGCTAGGTACATTATTACCACCACCGAGAATCTCATCAGATGGGCCGAAATATCACCAGTTCAAGATTGTACCACAGACACTGCTGCCCGATTTATATTTGAGAATATCATCTCTCGATTTGGGTGCCCTCGAAGCCTCACTAGTGATCAAGAGACCTGCTTCATTAATGAGACGATCGCTTTATTTTCGTAAAACTTCATAATACAACACCATAAAAGAATCCCATATAACCCTCAAGAGAATGGTACAATGGAAGCATTCAATAAAATATTAGAGGGGGGCTCACCAAGATATGCTTGGCCAACCAAGATGATTGGGATGAACGGGTGCCAACGACATTATGGGCTTATCTTACAATCATCCAACACTTGCACAAGTATACACAATTACAACTTGTGTATGGATGAGAAGTCGTGGTACCTGCTGAGTTTATCATCCCCAACATTTTTATTGTGCTGGCCACTTGCATGACAAAATATGAATCGATTCCAAAGAGGTTGGAGGAACTATGGGAGCTGGATGAAGCTAGGTTTCTAGCAGACTTCCACCAAATTGTTGAAAAGAAGAGGCAAAAGGCATGGCATGACAAACACATCAAAAACAATTCTTTACAGTTGGAGGACATGTTCTACTCTATGATAGTAAGTTCTTAAAGCATCCTGGGATGTTCAAAATGCATTGGTTAGGGCCATTCATAGTTGTGGAAGTGAAAAAATCAGGAGTTTTCAAGCTCACACAATTGAATGGAGTCCTACTTCCTGGATGGGGTAATGGTGCACGCCTAAAACCTTTCCATGGCTCGAAAAATTCTACACCAAGTTGATTTGATCTCCGAAAGGGGATCATAGGTAGGTTTAGGTAAAGTTAGTCAGTTGCTTTTATTTATTTTTATTTTCGCTAGTAGTCAGTTAATGTAGTTGGTTAGTTGTTCTAGTCGAAGTTGGTCAAGAATAAAATTTCGCCAGTTCCTTCAGTTACAAAAGTAGCTTTACTGTGCCGCAAATTCTTGTGGTCGGGGAGTAGCACGTGTCAACCATCGTATCCGTAATAGTTATGCAATAATTCTCTGTGTCAACTCGAATTTGGGATAAATTTTTTCCGTAATACCCATCACACAATCTGTTCATCAACTTCTAGGCATCTGCCATCACAACACCATAATTACCCATCATTTCCACCCTCCTTTTTAAGCTTTTGTGTGATCCAAGTCAGGTCCGAATCAACCTTCTTTATTTCTATCATGGTTGGGATCGAGTGGAGAAAGTTACTGTATTAATTAGTTAAGTGGTCTAATAAAAAACACGGTGTCGTGATTTTCTATTTAATCTGCATGGCAACGATAAGTTTCTCAGAACTAAAATCCAAGGTCGTTGAATTACCTAGTCTGGAGTCTGTATCCAATTTCACCTATTCCAAGTCCAAGTGCAAGCCCCATGTGTTTTTTGTTTTCCACCATCGCTCTACCATAATGATGAAGACTATAATTTCTATTCCAGATGTTGAGCCAGATGAAAGAATTACGAAGAGAAAGCCTCTTTATGGCAAGTATGATAAATTTGTTCTTGTCGACAATGACCTCTTAGATTCATTACAATTTCCATCACTTAAGCAGGAAGTCTATACAAATCTTGTTATCAAAGACAATGGAAGCTAGTCAATGAAATTTACAAAATATTTCAGGGGAATACAAAGGTCGACGTTGCTGAATTTACAGATCCTTCTAGTATTCAGCACGACAGGAGAAACTATGCAATGCACAAAGTTCCTCATCAGTAGGATGCATGGAGGGTCATTATGGTTAGACAAGGAATACCCAATCCATTCTGTGGACATTTAGAGACTCACATGCCCCTCTATTTCTGGAGCCGCTGTATCAACTGCTTTTCAAAATGCTTCCAAGTGGGGGAAGAAAATAGGTGATGAAAATTATTATAATAGGCATGGAACATAACAGGGAGGCAAGGGTGCTCTGATAGAGCCAATGAACAACCCCAACATCAAATTCGTCTGCTACACAATCGCTAAGAATATTATGCGAAATTTTTTGAGAGGTGAGTGCATGCTAAACACCATTTTAGTTGCGAAGGCTTATGAGCAAGGCACGTAGTTGAATTGGTGTAGTTTCCTGCTACAAGAACTTCTTGATGCTTGTGAGGACATGTATAAGAGGGATAATCACTTTATTTATGGATACCTCATTGTTACACTGGCCATGGGGAAATGGTGTCCACTAGAGGGTCGAGAGATGGCAATGGTTACTAAAGACCATCCACTTTCTCTGAGGCATGTACCATGGCAGACCTCTGGGGATCCTAACAACAAAGAAATCAATGAGGCCTCCTTTACCGGATGGTATAAGAAGATGCTCGAAGGCATCGGGCCCAACCCACAAATCCTAACATCGCTCCTCGACAACTAATCACAAGATATCTAGTTTGACAACTACCATGGAAACACTTGGTTATGGCCAAAATGTGTCAATCCGGATACATTTCATATGCAAGCCCAAAAGTTTATGCTCACAGATGAAGCTTTCCACGTGGAAGTCTCATCCTGGCCAGGGATTGTTGGATAAATTTAGGAGGGAAAGTGCATATACTTGTTTGGGGGAATGGTGCCTCAACCATTATCGAGTGAAAATCATGTGACATCAAGGAAGTGGCTGACCGAGGAGACAATGAATCCAGTAATCAAGAAACTTGAGACACAGATACACTCCCTACAAGAAACTATGGTGAACCTCAACACCTCAATAAGTCCCTTCCCCACTTTTCCAAATTTCGTAGTTCAAGGCTGCCTATTTATTTGATTGGTAGCCCTCTTGTTGATTCGATTCCTATAGTGGGCCCCCATTCTCAATATGAATTGACAATTCTAAAACCTCAACCTATTACTACCAAGCCACCATCCGGGCTCAAGAAGAAGTCTAAGACCACCTCCACCCAAGTTGTTGATCTCATTGATAAAGAACCCCATTTTCATACTAGCATGCCCATCACCGAAGAAAATCCACCTTCCACTGCCTCTGCATCACCACAGTTGCACAATCGATCACCTCACACAACCTCCACATCTATCACGATCTCATACATTTTACCATCTAGAACCCTACCTGGTACATAAACAAAAATGGAGGTCAACTCCATTATCCAATCAATTACTGGAAATACGAACGAGACATTCACGACCTACATTGAAGGCATGGAGACCATTCAAGCATCTATGTTTTCTTTGCTATTTGAATCAGGTCCGCTCATGGTCATTGGGTAGTTTACTGCCCCTCCCCTTTCGAATCCTACCACATTCCATGCATTACCCCTGCCCGTTGATCCCATCTCCCCATCAATGCCACACCCCAACCCCGTCAACATCGATCCATAGACAATAGAGCTCACAGAGAGAGACATCCCCCCCAGTGAATTCTGAAAAATCCATTTCTAGTCCATTGCAGAGTCGGTTTCCCGGACCTTTCACATTTACCCCCGATGACCTCCAGGGTTGGTCCTCTGCCCAATTGTTTACTTTCATTCAACTAGAGGCACATCGAGTAGAGGCGTTATACATCATTCTGCCTACTAAACATGAACAACAACAACAACAAATCCTTTCCCTGGCAGCCGAATGCAATCAACGTATTCAGGAGTAACAAACCCTCTAGGGTCACCTTGATCAAATCACTGGAAAATTCCAGGATCTATGGCCCTCGGTGGAAAATATAATTAAAGAGGCCCCAAAATATTTCTTGTCATGCACCCTTCTCAAATGTTGTGACCATGTCAAAGCATCCCGCGCTAACATTTTATCGACCAATTGGGAGCTTAAGGGAAGTATTGCAGACACTCAGAGGGCAATGCCGTATCCTTCCACCTAGTATGTTGGCGAAATTGAGTAGAAAATAATATAAGTGGCTAGCCTAAATCTCTCTATCATCAAGGTTGCAGAAGAGGCTTAAGGACTATTGGAGCAAGTTCACAATTGGTCAGGCTTCCTGGCTAGGAAAAATCAACCTATTTACCCTCTGCACCACAACGCCAATCATCTGTTCACCCAAGCTATGGGTACTAAAGACAAGACACAACGAAAGGAGCTTCTGGCACAAGTGGTTGTCCTTGAGGCCTAAATCCAAAAAATAGAAGATGATTCGAGCAAGGCTAAGAATATCCTTCGTGACCTTAAGACACCAACATACGCTCACCAATGAGATAACCATACAACATACAAAAAGAAAACTTTCCAGCTGAGAGGTACAGAGCTTGAGAGGCCCAACATTCCAGAAAACTAAAATAACAAGAAACACGCCAGTGAACATAATCAGTCGTCGAAGGTAATTGAGGTAGGACTGTTAGCGCAGTCCCTGGGGGAGGTGGATGACGATACATGTAGTTGGCATGGTGCTCAAAGTGAGAAATACAAGTTTCCAGTTTTTCAACCTTTTCCGTTAGCAAATTTTGACCGCGCCAGATCACAACCACCCACTCGTGAACATGGCACTGGAAGTAATGGAGCTGCTCAAATTTGGCCATGACGATCTCATTCTCCTCCCTGCGAGCTTGATTAAAAGAGTCTAGATGAGTAGAGATAGGTTGGACCAGTTCAAGGATCATCGAGGAGGGACCTATCCTCTGGGATGGTGCCTGACCCGTAAACCAAGAACATCCATTGTTGGAGTGGCTCCGAGTCACCGAACCATGATGACGTCCCAGCCTGTGACCACCCGCTTGTGTACCATGACCAAATTGCGTAACCATTTCACAACGACAACCCACCGTGGAAGAAACAGACGAACTACGACCCCCACGAGTACCACGACCTCCATGATCAGAGCCACTTGTTTCCCCCTTGGAGCTTCCACCCCGAACATATACAACAACACCCTGAGACCCAGAGAGGGGTGTAGAACCTTCAGGCTTCACCAGAGCAATTAAGCACGAGGAGCAGGGGATAGGTTTGGTAATGAAGTGAAGAGGGAACCTGCAGAGTCGGAGTAGAGAGACACCCAAAGAGATACCGCCTGCCACTTGGAACCAAACAGGTCCAACCGCAGACTAGAGAGAATAGGAAAACCAACACCAAAGACCCCACCACCATGGATTCACCACTCGAGAATAGCCAAGCCAGGCCAGAGAGCCAAATAGAAAGAAATGAGCACCCGAGATGGAATTGTAAGGAAATACGAACCCAACACCCGAGTCGAAGAATAACAACAAGGGGTGAATTGGGACCAGGAACTCTAGAAAGCAAGAGTTGGGATGCAAGAAGACCTAGAAACCATCGCCACCCTTGACCTAGAATTTCCATTCCGAGAGATGCAACACCTCCCATGGACCCATAATTGCGAAGGAAAAGATTAGAGATGTGACTCCAAGCACTCCAGAAGCATCCCCCAAGCAGCCAAGGCGAATAACCCTGGGAGTAGAAGGAAATGAAGTCTGGAGCCGACCAAAACCAAAGAAGAAGCGCTCACTAGATAAGGCCTAGGAAGGAAAGTTTCTCAGATAACAGGAGCAGGCGAGAGGGCGATGCTTGGGGCGCACCTGAAGCGGATAATAAAGACCACCACCCAGGCGCAGAAGCTGAAAAGGATGTGAGCAGGGAGAGGGGCACATTACACAAAGATGCATTAGACAACCAGAGGGAATTTCCATTGATGGAATATAAACAGAGGAGAAGTGGCGCCATGGAGGGGATGATGTCCTACCCTCCCCCGCCTTAAACACTGTACAACTGGTATCCGTCACGTGATGGGTGGCTATCCCTGCCCGACACCCCCATCGGGGATTATGATGATATATTTTTATAATATAGTTATAAATTTATTTAAAATTGTGATCCCAAAATAAGAATTTTGATATAAGAAATTGCTATTTTTTTTTGGTTAAAATTATCAAAATTAACTTCCAATTAAAAAAATGGTGTTATTAGTAACACCCTTTTTTTGGAGATGGTTAAAATTCCAACTTGTTTCCTTGACAACTGATATTATTTGGACAAAAATATTAAATTGAACCTTGAATTAAAGGTGATCGATTTTTTTTTTAGAGATTTAAAATACAATTCAGTTGGAACCTTGACCATGAACATTTACTAATCAAACGAAAAAATTTCCAATTACTCGGTTTTTTGGGGTAGAAAACAAAACATCTGATTTTGAAAAGTGGTTATTCAGAATACACATTTTTTTTGGAGCATATCTTTGGCACTTTAAATTTGTTTATGTAACATTTTTTTTAAATGTTAGTGATTTTCATGCCGATTTTGAAAAGTGTTGATGTGCATTAGCCCATTTTTTTAGAGGGTTTATTTTTGACACTTGCATTCTTTTATGTATCAAGTATGAATAATTTTTTTAAAATGTTAGCGATTTTCATACTAAATTTGAAAAGCACTGATGCAACATCAACCCTTTTTGTTTAAAGGGCTTATTTTTTACACTTTAAATTTTCTAATGTATTGAGTGTGGATACCTTTTTTTTTTAAATGCTGGTGATTTTCATGTTGGTAATAAAACATAAAAAAATAAAAATAAAGAAACATGACAAAATATAAACATAAAAAAGGAAAAAAAAACCAAAAAAATGTTAAAAAGAACAAAATTAACCTGTAATTTTTTTTTAAAGAATAAAATAAAAAATAAAAAAATAAATGGGGAAAATATTTCAAAAAACAGATAATTTAAAGATAATAAATTAAAAATTAACAAAAAAAACATCAAAAACATTTTTTTAAGTAAAAAAAAAACATAATTAAAAAAAATTAAAAACTAAATAAAATTCAAAATTTGAAAAATTATATTAAAACATAATTAAAATTGAAAAAAAAAAAAAAAAAATTAATTGAAAGTTTGAATTATTTAAATTAAAAAAATCAAAATAAAAAGAATATATTAAAAAATAATTCAAATTTTAAAATATGAAAAGGAAAATAAATTATTTATTTATTTTTTAAATTACCCTGCCGATAAGGTAGCAGGGCCTAGGGCCGGCGTGGGTCGACAGAGGGGTTGGGTGGCCTGGCCTCTCCACCAGCCCTCGAGAATCGACCCCGACCAACCAGGGGCCCAAGGGCTATCACAGGGTCAGCGGAGGGATCAAGACGACCCTTACGCCAGCCCTGGGGTGGCCCTCCGACCCTTTGCCTGGCTAGGGTCGATTTTGGGAATCGACCCCAGGCAGGAAGGGGTCCTGAGGGGCTCAATTTAAAAAAATAAATAAATTTTCAACCAAAAAAAATAATCTTTTAAAAAAGAAAATTATTTATTTATATATTTTAATTTTTTTCAATTATTAAATTTATTTATTTTTAAAATTTAAATTTATATATATATATATTAATTTTTTTGTTTGTTTGTTTTTTTATTTTTAAATTTTGTTATATATATATATATATATATAATTTAAATGTTTTTTTTATTAATGTTTTAAATTGTTTTTTTTAATATTTTTAATTATAAATTTTTTTATCGGGTTTGTTTATTTATTTTTAATGTTTTATTTTAATTAATTAATTTATTATTTTGACTTATTATTTTTTTAATGTTAATTTTTTCTTTAAATTATGTTTTTTTAATATTTTTTTTGTTTTTTGTTTTTTCATTTATTTATTTATTAAATTTATTATTATTATTATTATTATTTTTTGTGTTAATTTGCTTTTTTTAAACAAAATTATTCTTTAATTTAAAAAAAAAAAAAAATCTTAGTCTTGATGATAACCATAGCAAGTTGTTCAAAGGCACAAACCTCGCAAACTAGTTTGTGATTTCTCCAAAAGATATTTTATATATCTTTTTTATATTTGATTTTTTTTGTCATTTTTTTAAATATATTAGTTATTATTATTATTATTTTTTATTTTTGTTTTTGTTGTTTGTTTGTTTGTTTTTTTTTTTAATTTTTGTTTTGTTTTGTGTTTTTAATTTTTGTTTATTTATCTATTTATATTTTTGCAGGGTTTGTGTCGATCCTTGACTAGCAACCTGACCCCATTATGTGTCAATTTGATAATTGATTTTAAAGTTTTCATTATAATGGATCAAGTCTACCCCCACAGTGTGTCAATTTCATGGTTGATTTTTAAGATTTCATTGTAATAGGTCGAGATCGCCTACACTGCATGTCAATTTGATGGTTGATTTTTAAATTTTCATTGCAATGTGTCAAGTTGTCTTAGGCTAAGATTTTAAAATAGCTATATTTTTAACATTTAAAAAAGAAATTACTCTTAGTATAATGACTCTTTCATTTAGGTGTTCACTTTTAAAGTTTTTTTTAGTCATAATTTTTCCATAATGTCATGGTTGAAATATATTGAAAATTTAAGGTTTTTTGTAGTCGTGATATTTGGTTTTAATTCCATGGTTGAAAAATTGTCAAAATTTTAAGGTTTTTCTAAGTCACAATATTTTATCTTTAATGCTATGGTTGAAAACAATTATAAGTATTTTATCTTTAGAGTCTTGAT
Source organism: Pinus tabuliformis (assembly GCA_031772625.1). Lineage (NCBI taxonomy): Eukaryota > Viridiplantae > Streptophyta > Pinopsida > Pinales > Pinaceae > Pinus > Pinus tabuliformis. Next base: position 198,547,165 of record CM062815.1, on the reverse strand, counting down.
ATTATATATTTAATGTCATTGCTAAAAATTGTTGAAAATTTACCTCGACAAAAAAAGACGTTATTCTAGCATCAATACTTTTCATTTTCAAGGTGGGTTTTCCACAAAAAAAATTGGCTTTTATTGTCATTTTTAAAAAATATTGAAAATATACCTTGAAAAAAAAAGTGGTGATGCAGAATCAACACTTTTCATTTTTAGATTGTTTTTTCATGTTTTTTTTGGGGTTTTTTGGCTAGAGTTCTCATTTTGAGATAATAGTTCTCGTTTGATCGGTAACTTTGTTCATGACAACCAGTACCATCGTAAATAAAAACATCACAAATAATTTAAAATAAACTCTTAAATAGTTACTTGAAAATTTATCAACTTGTTATTGTTTTTGTTGTTTTGTTTTTTTTGCAAGGAAAAATCGTAACTTTCATTGATTTTTGAAAATTACATTTTGTATGTGTAATAAGTTGCATTAAAAAAACTTGTAGCGAACCTAATGTTGACAAAATATGGACTATGCGGTCCACATATATAAATAATGAGTTTTTTAAACATACATCATCCTATTCAGATATAGATATTGTCTGCTGACATATAAACAATTCAAAGCATTTAGCAGAGACATAATTCCAGCCAAAAAACTATAGAAAGATAAAAAAGTTAGTGGTTAGCATGCATGCCCTCAATGAAGGGCCGGTGGTAAAAAGCATATTCTTGTCCATTTATGCATTCATGATTTTCCATGTTCCCAGATTTTGAGTAGCACCCTCAGATAAAGTGTCAACATCCCTATTCCTTTCCCTATAGATATGGAAGTAGGAAACATGTAAATGATTGTTGATTTTTAAATGATCCTCTCAACAAACAATTACTTCTTATGATTTTAATATTAAGTTAAACTTTTCTTGCATTCATTATTTATCATAAAATATTTGCACAAATAATCTCAACAGTCAAAAACAAAAATGCCAGTAGGATCATAAAAAGATAACCAAGCAAGAACACAACATTTACCCTAAAAAAAACCCACATGACAGAAAAACTCAATAACCTTTTCCTTTAGAAAAAATATTTAATTCAATAGAGATACACCTAAGTCAAACCCTAGGTCAAACTGACCATCCACATAAATCCCGCCAAACATGGTCTTATAACCATTTTGTCAAGTCATTCTTATGCGCAGAAGACTGTTATGTTTTTCTATGGCCTAATTTCGGCTTGCTTCTTCATGAGAAAGAAACTCGATCTACTAAAAAACGTGCCCATAAACCTTGTATATCTTCCACACGTGAGAGGTCAGAGATGCTTTCTTTCCTTCATCCTTCTTTCATTATAGTTCTTTGACCAGAGAAGCATAAATACTCTTTCTATGCTTGATCCAAACTTGCTTTGGGAGGAGAACGAGTCCTTTATTTATATTTGATTCATGAGGTTGAATGGGTGCCTCTGTAGGTAGGTACGACTTCAATTGTTTGAGGGCCGACTTGAGCATATGGAGGTCGACTTGACCAAATATTCAAATTTAAAAGTTCAGTGTTTTTTTTTTCAAAAAGGTATGAAGAACACGCCCTTTTTTTTATACTAGCATGAAGAAGATGCTTCACAAATATATCAAGCACTATAATAATAATTATTAATATTGGTCATAGTTACAAAATTTAACAACTAGAGCGTGTTGTTGTTATTATTATTATTATTATTAAATTTACATAAAAAAAATAGAATAGTATTATTAAATCTATATAAAAAAAAGAAAATTTTCGCAAAAATATATATATATATTTTAATCATAATTCAATTTAAAAATACAAATTAAATAACAAACTAGAAATTTTGGAAAACACTTTTAAAATATATATATCTTTTTGTTTTGTTTTAAAATTAAATAAATGAAAACTTTGAAAAAAAAACCTTAAAACAAAATATAAAAAAAAAATAAAAAAATAAAAAATATTAATTAGAAAAATGAACCCAACTTTAAATTTAAAAAATAAAAAATAAATTTTAATTTAAAATTAAATAAAAATAAAAATTTAAACCGTGTGATTTATGGTGTTTATGCCCCATGAGTGTATATTGTCTTGACAACAACGATATTTAAACACTTACCACTACCAAACAAACACAACCCTGTGAACATTAGAGGCACTCTAACCCATGCAGGCATTAGAGGTGTTATAGGCTAAGGGAAGAGGAAAGGGTGATTCCCAAAATCTTCCTCCTACAATTTCACTTGAATTTTCTCTCTTTTAGTTTAGTTTTTATTTTTGTTCAAATTTCAAATGTATTTTTTTTTAAAATCTTTTTTTCATTTATATATTTTTTAATATATTTAATTTAAATTATTTTTTGTTTTACATTTTTTCTTATATGTTAATTTGATTTATTTATTTATTATTGTCTTAGATGAATCTAACCGTTCGTTTGACACACAGTGACTAGTAAACTTTTGAGGCTCTACGACTTGTCCTCCTCTTCGTAAACCGAGTCATGACTAGGGGGATTTGAACCTTGGATCTCTTAGTTTTTCTTAAGACTTACATTAATTCGATCATCGATTGAGCTGCCCCTGGGATTGATTTATTCTAATTTATTCTAATTTTAATAATTTTTTTTGATATATATATATATATATATATATATATATATATATATATATATATATATATATTATAAAACTAGAACAAGAATTTTGCATTAAACAAAAAATTGTGTTTAGAACATGCAGTTGAAATACATTGGAATTAATACTACAAATAAAAGTTTTTTAATGATTTAAAAAAAAATTCATCCTCCTCCCAACAAAATAAGGGGAGATTCAATACTAGATGCTTTGAGACTTAAGCTTTCTGCTTCTTGAGAACATGAGTAGATTATCACAAGTTTTTTGCACAAGATGGTATAAAAATAAAACATCTCCAATATTTAATCAAAACCAACCCCCCACTAGAACCACAAGAGGCTAAAGAATGATGGGCACAAGGTTTTGAGGATTTCTTGCTTACTTCTTGTTAATGGAGGAGAATATTGTTTATTACTTTTTGGAACATATGAATTGGAAGGAGAAAAAGAGGAGAGATTGACCTCCTTCACTTCCTCTGAATTAGGCTCCTCTTCCTTCTTATATGAAGGAGGGTTTTGTCAATATCCTTAGAAGTACTACTCTCTTCCTCAGTGGGTGAATTAGTGTTCTTTGAAGGAACTTGATTTAGATCTGGCTTATTTCTTCAACTTCCACCTCCATGGAATTCAAAGCTTCATATCTATTACTTGAGGGAGAATGATGATGTGATTCAGGACTACAAGAATGAGACCTCTTAGATGGATGGTTCTTCTGCTTTGTTAAAATTGGTTTGAATGCTTCTTGGCCATCATTACTTTTAGAATATAGAAGAGGGTTAGAAGGAGACTGAGGTGGTGGAGCTTTTTTACATTTTTTTGCAAATTTCCCATACTCATGGAGAATAATGCATTTAAAAGGAACCTACTCATAATCGATAGGTTGATTATGGAACTAATCCTTGAAGTTAAGTTGGATTTCCTTAGGGAGTCCCTTTGCAAAATCTATTTCAACACAAATTATAGCTTAGGAGAAGCTAATGTCCTTGCCCTCATAACTAGTAATGTAGTGGTCCAATTTGTCATCTATGGATTTGAAAATACCATTGCCATATAAAAGAAGGGGAAGATATGTCAATCTAATCCATATATGCGTATAAGATATTTTCATGGTAGGATTAAAATCTAGAATCCAGTGGGTGAGAAACATTCCCCTAGAGCCCATGAAATAGGGCCCATATCTATATATTGGATCCTTGTCCTCTTTGCTTTCAAAAATAAAAGAAAATAACTATTTCCACAATATAAAGTACTAATGGGCTCATTATTTTCCCAATTCTTAGAGATTCATTCTGAAACAAAGCTATCACTGACCAAATTTTGGTGAACATACTTGCAATGAACTCTCCTTCCTTAAGGGTACTCATGTTCTTCTTCGCAAAGGAAAAAAACCATAAATCAAGAGAAGGAATTGTATCCACCATTCTTACAAATCTACCATGGGGAAAAGCGCCATGACCATCCAATCTAGGGTTGGAAAGACTACCCAATTGTATAATAAATTAACTCAACAAAACTAATTGAGAAAATAAATCAACCAATCTAATAAAAATCTAGGGTAGTAGAAACCAAGTTTGAAACCCCAAATCAGCAATGTAAACTCAGGTTCTACCATGAATTCCTTTGCATGTAGCCACTGAAAGCCCCAATTTTGAAAAAATATGGTGTACAAATCTATAGTGGACAGGGAGGACTGGTGATGACTAGGAAACACTATATGCACATATAAATTTGAGAAAACAAAACATACATTTTTCCTTATAAAGGTTTGGGGAGTATGTATATATATATATATATATATATGGCTTTACAATTTTATACAATGCCCTGGATAGATTATAGATTAAAAAAAAAACTAATAAAGTCTTAAATGCCAATGCTAAGGAAACTGAACTTAATATATTATAGTTTGGCACATTCAAATCCTTCAGAAGTGCAGATTTATCAAAACATAAACCAAAAGTGCCAAAAACATCTATGCTAATAGACCCAAATACATGAAATAAGATAATAGAGATAATGCTTTGAATACCTACCATATAAACCTAAAATTAAGAACCTAAAGTAGGTGGTTTGGTTGGGTCATTTGTATGGGATCTCAATTGGATGCTCCTTTTACCATGCAATAGATTTTGTGGTGAGGACTTCATCATGTTTCTTTGCAATCCAACAACAAAATGGTGAAAAGAAGCCATCCCTATTCTTCCAACCGATTTAGACAACCTTGAGTTTCTTATGATCAATTTCCTATCTAGAGAGTGTGACCCATGGAAATTTTAGTGTGTCAATATAACTCCAATGTGTTGAAGAATTTCGTGTCACAGGTATAGTAAGTGCCCAAGTATATATTAAATGTTTGCATTTGTGAGTGGATGTTCTCGTCCTAGATGGATGCTCATTTAGATTTCACCTCATCTTCTAGCAATTTGAACGTCCTTTAGGACATCGGAGAAACAACATGATAGGAGGTATGGGATGCCTCAATGGTAGCATATTCCACATAGGTGCGATGGGTAGGAGGTCGAATTCATTGACATGGGCAGTGGGCCATGAGGGAGAAGGATAACTAGATAATACAAACAAGGGATTAGAGGAAGAGGGAATTTTTAGAAGCAAGGAAGAGTGAGCATGTTGAAGGGATATATGAGGGATCAACTAAGAAACCCATAGCTATTTGAGGAAGCCAAAAGCGCTAGATAGCTCACATTGCTAGTAGATTAATGTTGTTGGTTCTAAACGTCAATGCCAAATGTTGCTGGTTCTAAGCATCAATGCCACAGTTACAAAGACCATGAGTTGGAAAAATTGGCACTATTGGAGTAGGAAGGATTTAATGAAGACAAAGCACTTCATAATTATTCTAACTTGAGTTTGCATGTGGAGTAGTTGTCTGGAGGTGGCAAGTGTCCAAGGATTGATGAATGCTAGTTCGTACTCCCTCATTTGAACCAACTACATAAGCAATCACCCTATCCAAGGAATATATATACATATACATACACACACACACATATATGAGTTTTTTCCCCTTTCATATGATTTTATTTGCAATAGTATTAGATTTTTAGGTGATTATATCAAAAAAATTGTAATTTTAAATTTTAAATAAAAAACAAATGTGCTACTTATAGTACCATGTTTTGATTCATAGGTTGATTTTGTGGTTCTAATTCACAATGTTACGAGTTGTTTGGGTTACAATTTCAAACAAGTTGTAATGTTAACCTCAAAGAAAATGGTGTTTTATTGGGGTCACCACTTTTAATTTTGAGGGTTGATTTTATAGTTTTTTGAAATGGTATTACTTATTGAGGCCATGATTTCAATAAACTTGTAATTTTAACTCTAATAAAAGTGGTGATGCTATGAGCACCATTTTTTTTCATGGGTTGATTCTAAAGTTTTTGTTTGAAACTTTACATATGATGGCTGCAAAATTTTGTAATTTTAACTTTGAAAAAAAGTGTGTAACTGGTAATACCATTTTTTGAAATAAGCATAAAAATAGCCACTAAATGCAACTTCTAAAAAAAATGAGAACTCTAGAGAATTCTTGTTAGATGGTAATTTTTTTTATTCACATATTGAAATCAACGCATCTTTGAAATTTATTTTGACAAAAATAAGCTAAATGGTTAAATCTTCAAATTTTAAGTAGAATCGAGAGAGATACACATAATTATGCAATAGTATATTGTGAAAATGTTTCACATTTTTTTATTTTTATTTTTAACTTTTATGTAAGAAATAATTCCATTATGTTATCTATAAATAATATATATACATAATTATAGAGAATCAAGGAGGATTTAGGCTCTAGTGGTTTAAGAGAGACTAGATGTATGATGAAAGATATGCCATAAACCTTCTAGCATGTATGATAAGCTTAAAAACAAAAAAAAACCATAAAATCCTGCTCAAATGGAAATTAGGTTGAAACAAAGCTATATTGCTTAGAAATGTTATTAGGATAGTGAGAAACCTCAGGGCCAATTTTCTAAATAGGAAACCAAACTTGCCCTAGGTGAAGATCGCTGATTTCAAAACAAAAAGTAAAGTGACAACAACGTTGTTCATTGCAAACACAAAAACCATATGACCTAGAGGATATAACAGAGGTGAGGCTCCTATATTGATGGAGCCATTGATATTTTGATAGGGTTGTCCTTGGAGCATCTAGCAGACTATGAAAGAAGGATTCCTCCCTACTTTTTAACCAACCAAATACATAGAGTGATAAGAAGGTGGCTCTGCTTCTCAAATTTATCTAAACAATACCTGAGCTCAAGTCTATTGTCATTTCTCCTTTGACATCGTCATTTGGATCCCTAAGCCTTTTTGTGATGGACAAAGAGACAGAGAAGTGGAAGACTATTATTGTAGTTCGTGTTTCCAACTCCACTTTGGTTTAGCAAGTGAGAGCTTTCCCACAACGGACTGAACGATGGGGCCATGATAAATAATGAGAGCAAGAGACCGAGAATAAGAGGAAAACAAGGGATTTCACTATAGAGAACACAATTGGAAGCCCCAAGCATAAGGATAGGAGTGGGGGGTTCAAAATAAGCCAATGAATAGTAATGGAGGCAAAGCCAAATATTCCATATACATAGTGAATTGATGGTGCTACCTTCCATCATGATTATTAGTGCTTCCAATTCATCATGTAAAATTCTCAACCTTGTACCATACAAAAATTTATCTTATGCATAGAGTAAATAGAGTAAATGAGTGCTTGAAGTGTATAAATAAACATGAGGTGGGATGTACTCACGATAGCAAGTATTTGCTAATTGCAATGACTCATCTCCAATACACAACTAATCTCATTAACCCTTCAATCACCAAATGTAACATGAAAATGTTTCACATTATTATAATAAAATTTGTCTCTTTAAATTAGAAAAATCCTCAACATAAATAATAACCAAAACAAAAAAACCTTCTCTTATAATTTAAATAATTTTTATTACTCATAAAATTTATACTATAACATTAACCATCTATACATTCTTTAAATCAATGTAGTTATTTTACTTATAAAAACACACCATTGGAGATAAACTAGTATTGGAGATGAGTCATTGCAATTAGCAAATACTCGCTGTTGTGAGTACACCCGACCTCATGTATTTGTACACTTCAAGCACTCATTTACTCTATTTACTCTATGCATAAGATAATGTTTTGTATGGTACAAGGTTGAGAACTTGACACGATGAATTGGAAGAACTAATAATCATGATGGAAGATAACACCATCAATTCACTATCTATAGGGAATATTTGGCTTTGCGTCCATTACTATTCAATGGCTTCATACTCACCGATTTGGAAATAAACGAGTATGATATCTTTGAATTCGTTGGGATGGGATATATATATATATATATATATATATATATATATATATATATATTTTATTCTTTTAGATGTTTAATTGGAAGATAGTTTTTTTGGTAAAATTTTATATTATTTTTTAAATAAGAAATTCTATGAAAGTACTAAAATTGATTTAGAAAACACAACCATAGTCAAAATTTCATTCTCCTTAGAGAGGTAGAAGACATTAAGGTGTCCAAAATTTCAAAATTTACTATATAGAGACTAAAATACAAGCCTTTTTGGCCATTGAAACAAATTGAAAAAATTAGAGAAGAAGAAACTAGGGACATAGTAGGAGACTAAATAGAGGGGTATGAATTAGTATTTGAAGCTTGGATGGGATCCTTATTGTTGCCTACTGTTCCTCTAGACGGGGGAGGGATGCCAAGGTGTTGCTCAATGCATTCCAGTCGTGGATCCAAGTCCTTCATGCATCGATGCAAGTGTTCCATGGAGTGAAAAAGATCTGTTCTATGGTCATAGTAATATAGGAGACCCTTGCCTAAGATAAGTTAAATACGCCAATACAGATCCACTGTGTGCATATTGTAATTAAAATTCCCACATATATGCCTGATGTCTGACACCCAATTATCCAGCTCAGCTAAAATTTTGATATCCGATATGTGGTGGCTTTGGTAGGGCCCCTCTCTCTCGACATGGGTGAGCTTGTCCTGAATAGGACCTAGGGTAATCTCTCTAAATTGAGCCACTATTTCTAATTGGTGATGAATATGTGTATTACCTTAGTTGGTTAGTTCCTAGTAATATGCCGCTCCCTTGTAGACATAGGGGCGCTGACGAGGCATGATGGGAGCACAAGAAAGGGGAAATGGAAAAATAACTATAAGATGGACATTGAGAGGTAAATAAAGACCCATGAGCAAGAGAGTCAAGTGAGTACTACACTACGATGAATGTAGCTTAGACAAAAGAGTGAGGTTAATGGTTGGAATAAGAGATGGGAGGGGAGTCTGCAAGGAAAATTCCTGGTGGGGGATTTGTTTCCAAAGAAGGAGAGCCATGAGGGAGAGAGAGAATCCTAGAGAGGAACTACACATAGAATCAACCAGAGTGACAACACATACGGCCACAAGGTTTGGGAATATAATCAATAATACTATAAATAGAAAACCAAATAAGGAACCTGAAAGGAAGAGGTATGATTGTGCATAAGAGAAAGGTTCCTTGAAAGGTATAGAGTTTTTCCATGGTGGTGGGATGATTTTTCCAATGTTGGGAGATATCATAACCATTCATGCAAGGTGTTTTGAGCTAAAAAAAGGTGGAGTACTTGACGAGCCTACAAGGAAAGAGTGGAAAATTTTTGGAGTAAATCTCTCGAGCGAACTGTTAACAAATTTCTTCAGAATTTCTATTCAAATTGGAAGTGGGAGGACCTTCCTCACTAGATTTTTGAGGACAAGCCAGAGTTTGTTGATACTCACTTAGTAAGCTATCATGATTTACAAGGACATGAACTAACAAAGCATCTCAATAATTGTTTGCAAATATCATTTCCTAGTAATGCCCACGGAATAGAATTCTCCAATGACTGACATCATTAAAACTGTGGAGCGCCAGGACCAATATTGAAGTTTTCATGCTTGTTGCAGAGAATTATGCTTCACATGGGAGAAACTTTGTCGTACAAACTGGAGAGTGTTATAGACATTTTTGGGCACTACAACCCCAAACACAAATGTCCATAAACTAAGGGATCTTAAGTCCCTAAAAGTGTTGTTCCAACCCCTAAAAGAACAAGGTCAGCTGATTACATCATCTCCTAGAAGTTCTCCATGAAAAACTACTCAGAATTGGTCAAAATTGGTCCATCTCACCTGCTCCATGGTCAAAGTGCGCTGCATCCAACCTAAATGCACACGGGAGGTGCGATGCATACTGAAAAGCCCTTCTATGGGGTGCGATGGGCGAGAGTGGACAAATGGCAGGGTCAATCTGCAAGGTGGAGGATGATGGAATCTTCCAGAAACTTCTCCTGTGAGACTTGCCTCTCTACATTCGCCCAGGGATGAGTAAGAGATCATCAATCTCCAAGTGGAATCAAGAACTATCAGAGAGAGGACACTAATCAAATCTCAAAAGCTGACTCACCCCCCTTGCAAACATCTATATATGGATCCCTCATCCTAGAGATCCAGAGGCTGGAATTTTGTATCTTGTAAGGAAGTGCTACTGGTTTCTTGGTGTAACATCATAGTGTTGGGTGATCTAAGCTTTTCATGAGGTGAAGAAGGGCTTTCTTACTGAGAGGATGATGCTGGGTCAGAACAATTGGTTGTAATCCTCTTTGCTATTCTTGATTATTAATAAAGCTATTCAAGTTTTCCTCCACATTCTTGTATGATTGATGATATATGCATTTGTGTGGTCAATATATATTTGGTCCTATATTGTTTATGATAGTAGATCTCTGTTCTTGGATAGTGTTATGCTGCTTTGATTCTACAGGTGCTCTTTGAAGCTGGGTAGACGAGGAAGCGAGTGGAAAAGATCTATCAGAAGGGAGAGGAATCAAGCAAGGAACCAAGCGCAAGACAGAGGTTGGTCTCCTTTGTTCCCCTCTTATCTACTTCTTATAAAGGAAAAAGAAAGTGGTTTTAGTTTGTTTGTTTATAAGGTAGCTACCAGCCTTAGTGGGACTAGCAGCTCTGCATAGACACTAGATTTCCCGATAACAAAATGGCGACTCCGCTGGGGAGAGAATAGATTGTTTGTTTGTCTGTATTTGTTTACTTTATAAACTTACAGACTGAGCCTGAAGTCAATCCAGCTAGCCTTCGAATAGATTGTTTGTTTGTTTGTATTTGTTTACTTTATAAACTTACAGACTGAGCCTGAAGTCAATCCAGCTAGCCTTCGAACTGCATTTTCTATGCAAGTGCAAAGTAGATCAATGTTGCTTTAGTCTATCTCCGGGTTTTGTTTATGAACTGAAAAATCGATTTAAAAGCTCTCTAATTGCCCTTGTGGTGGCTCTAGTAACCTCCTTATATCTACCCCTGTGATTTATTTACTGATTACCACTTGCTCGACCAAAATCCCTGAACTGTGCTGCAAACTGTGATTAAGAACTGGATCAAAAGTCTCGCACTGTACCATCGCACCCTCTCTTCAAGGATATCAGTATGCATCGCACTTCCCATGTGCTGTAGGTGGGATGCATACTGGAATCCCTGTGTAACAGGTGCGCTGATCAGAAAGGGCTAATTTTTCCTTCAGACTTTGTTTTTTCCACTCTTTTCAGCTATATTAAGGAGTTTTGCTGTCTGTAGTCAGTATACCTCTGTTGGAAACCCCCTTCCTTGCCATTATTCCACCTCCATTGTGCAAAGAACTGTAAATGTTTTTATGTATTGTGAGCCATTTTCAGTTCTCTTTTACAAAGAAGTAGCGTGATTGAACTGTCGTTTCTTGATCTGGAAGTGTCGCAAGCGTCGTTTTTAGTCATAGAAGAGAATCCGATTGTTCTTGATAGTCGATTACACTGTTACTCTTGTATTTGATTTGAATTAATAGTTTTTCAAGTTTCGAAAGCAAGTTTTCAATTCCAAATAACAAAGTGTCGTCAATGTCTTCATTTTGTCTTGAAAAGAAACTAGTTAGTAATGTCGCTTTGAAAAATAATTCAAATTTGCACTTAGCTTTCTTTTTATCATTCACACATTAAGAAGGATGAAAAACAAATACATGCATGTGCATTTGCATTTAGACTGTTTGTTGGTTTGATTTAGGACAGTGCATATAGTGTATGCTCTCTGCTCTATGTTGAAATAATATCGTCTCTCTTTCCTTAGTAGCTAGGATTTTCATTGCAAAAAGAAGATTAAACGATTGTTTATCATCTTAGATTGCATTTTAGGAATTATATATCTACATCATGCGGTGAACTTGAAAGGAAAATTTCTTAAGCAAGATCAACTGTAAAATAAATTTAATGAATCTAAAAACGCTTAGGAACCTAACACACAACATTTAGAAGTCTAGGCTAGAGACATATTCTGGCGTCGTAAAGCCTGGTAATTGTTGTTTTCATTGTTGGTTGGGTGATTCCTCCACTTTGAGACGATAAGTGCCAGTACGGACTTGTGCTCCCACGTACCGTCGAGTATATATTGGGAGACCACAATAGGTTTTATCCTTTATCCATAGGAAGCCGTGTCTGCCGCCCTACCGATCGCAATGCACTGAACACAGCATTCGGGAAGATTGACTGCCGTACCGTAAAAAGTATTCTGTAGTTTTGTGATTGGTTTGGTAATCCCTCTGTCTAGATTACCAGAGTAGTCTCTTTCGTTCCTTTTCAAACTCCTTAAAGGAAAAGGTCCATATGAGCACTTGTCACTTCAAGCTTATTAAAAATCGAAGGCGACTAGTCATCTTTTGTTTTTTCTCGACTCTTAAAAATTGAAAAAACAAGTTGTGTCAAAGCGTCTAAAATTTATTTTAATCGGAATAAACATCACCTTTCCTATGTTGGTCTTAGGTTGAGAAAAATGGAGTCCACCAACCAAGGATTTCCCCTTGGAGAAAATCCTAGTCCTTTCTCCTCTTGGGGAGATGTTGGTGCACCCCATATGGCCACATTGTTGCTTCCAGGATTGACAATCGGCTTGCCCGTATGGCTCTTCTCGACCTCTGTCGTTCAGAACACTGTGATTCCTGAACAATCAAGTCAACAACTAAACGATACCAGAGTTATCCCCCAACCTTCTACTTCGTCCAATTCTCCCTCTCCTCCTTCCTCTTCGCTTGATGAAGCTGGTAAAGCCAAAAATCAAGTAACTGAGAAGAAGAAGGAGAAGAAGAAGAAAGAGAAGAAGAAGAAGGAGCCAAAGGCGAAAAGGGGCAACCAGGCATCGTCTAGCGAAAATCCACACACTGCACCGTCCAGGCCTAAATCGCCATGTGTCATTTGCAAAGGAGACCACTATCATCGAGATTGTCCTTGCATCCCTCAGATCTTAAGGGACTGGTCTCCTCATTTGCACAATCCGGTGTCATCAACCTCTGACGATCATGTTGAGAATACACCGTCAACTAGTGAAAGTGAAGCCCCTGGACAAAAAGGAAAATGTAAATTTCCTTGTAAATTGTGTGAAGGCGATCACGCCGTCCACCGTTGTCCCTTCTTAGACGAGGCTAAAAGAGTTTTGGACGACCGTCCGGTTTCACCATTACGGCTTCCTCTTGGATATAAGAAACTCTTGCCGAGTCCGTCACTAGTTGAAAATCCAGCTGACACGCCATTGTGGTCGGCTGAAGCGCCTACCATTGAAGATGAACCCTCTGAATCCACACTAGATGAAAGTCAAAAGGTCGAGGCAGTAGTTGACCCGGTCTTGCCTTCAGAATGTCCATCTTCAGATGATACAGTCATCGGAGAGAACAAGAACGACACCATTCAAATTCTCTTCGTAAGCACAGACTCTAATGAACATCGGGGCAGTCTACCCATTCCTTTACTGCAGGAAGGAAGTTCGTTAGAGTCATATCCGGTCGTCTATTTAGTCCCACCTCCAAGCAACCTAGTTATTTCCTTCGATTGGAATCTACTAGGCAGACCCCGTTTACCCGATAGTGTACCATTTCGAATCATTGCTCAAATATACAGAATGGTCATGGCCGGTACCATCATAGACGAAGGGGCTTCTGTGAGTATCCTTTCCTCAACTGCTTGGAAAGCGCTTGGTTCGCCATCGCTTTTGCCTGAAATGAGAAATCTGACAGGCTTTGACAAAGGAACCAGTCGACCGTTAGGGATCCTTCCCAATGTGCCGATAACATTGAGAAGGAAAACCGTTCACATGAACATAATGGTAGTCCAAGGACCACTGGATTATAATCTACTCCTTGGACACGACTATATATATTGCATGGGAGCCATTGTCTCCTCAGTCTTTAGAGTAATGTGTTTTCCACATGAAGGAAGAGTGGTCAAGCTCGTAGACCAGCTTTCATTCCCCAGTTCACACATAGCAAATAGTCAAATACCATCCCTGAATGGTCTTTTCACGCAAGGAATGTCTCATCGATCCTTAGTCCGTCCACCTGATAAGCGCGAACGATTCAGAGGACATGACTGAAACCCAGGGAGCATGCACCCTGGTCTGTTTCCACAGGAAAACCTTGGGTATAAGGTAGGTTTCCACGAAGGATATATGACTAGTTTATGAGATTAGACTGGAATAAGATTCCTTCGTCAAAGTTATGTGAGTGGAGCCAGTTGTGCCACTCACCTTTTTTTATTTCGGTAGACATCGCCGAGGAAGTGTTTTGTCCGCAGTGCGGATAGAACAATCTTTGGTAGCTTGGAAATTTTTCGCTATACCCGGGGGCATGCAAACCTTATGGCGTGCAAGCGAAGAGCGACCATTTATTTTTTAAATTTGTAGGTCCTCTAACCCTTTAAACTCGTAGGATTGGTCGTTTCCTAACTTGCATAAAGAAAGGATGCGGGGCAAAGCTTTGAAAAAATGCCATTTTAAATGAGACATCCTTATTATACGACTGGATCGAGCAGTTTTAACGTGGAATTCAAGCTCCTTAAAAAATAAACATAAGAAATGAGAAAACGTTCTCCCAGAGTTTAAGCTCATTAAAAAATGAACCAATTTCCGGTAAATAACCATCGTGAATACATTATCATCAACATTTTAAGCCTTGGTTGTGTTCTCATCATCACCTCCACTCTATATTGGCCGATCATTCACCTCCATTTGATTATTTATCCTTTTTGAGGAACAACTGCGAAGAGTGATCCTGTTAGCCATCCTTGTGACACTGCCGTGATTGGAAAATTCCAAACCTTACCTGGAATTAGTTGCTACCTGAATTTATCACTCGTTCCTCGAAAAATGAGTCTCCTTTAAGCTCTTTTCATCTGACTCATAAAATATGAAAAGATTGCCGAGAAATTGGCCTCTCGAGCTCGTTAAAGTGACCAGAAGTGCTATCCCTTCTTTAGATTTTAATCTTTTTGGACCTGAGGGATTATTACATAAAAAGATCGAGCGCTTGTTTTGTTCGACTCGTTAAAATTACTGAAAATTCATCCCTTTTGTATTATTTTATACTTTTTCAGACTCAAGGGATTATATGACGAAAAAGGATTATTGGAGTTTTCTTTACATCCCTTTTCAGACTCTCTAAAATTGAAAAGGACCGAGTTATCTTTGTCATTAAACTCGTTAAAACCGAATAGCGACAAACTTGTCCATACAGACAAGAACGAGTTTCACTATCACTAGGCTTGTTAAAACATAGCGATCGGTTTTCCCGAAGGGAAAATTATAGAACAAGCATATGTTATCCTCCTCAAGCTTGACAAAAAATAAAGAGGTACTGGTCAGCAATGACTGGGGAAAAATTGGGAAGAAAACTCGAAGAAACTTTATTGGTAGCAAGTCGCTCTTGAACATGACACTTTCACTCCGCATCCGAGTCGGGTTGGGTTGTTCCGTTCATTGGTCATATCACCATTGGTCCATCACACCATCTATATTTGGTGTTAACGCTACCAATCCATCATGTCAGCTTCGTCGATATGTTCAAGAGAAGTCGCTCAGAGAATTCACCTGTGTCTCATCCGCTGCAATAAATTTACGCTCCATTCTTTCATGACCGCCACCCTGAACCTTATATCATCAGATCATTTTCACCTCCATTAAAATCATTTGATCCGTTCCGTGTCATTGATGTGGGATTCACTAAGGTCCTCCTATGACGGATCGCTTCTTGTAGACATCAGCTCATTATCCAGGAAGTCGATCTAGGAACAACCCTTTCAGTACTTTGAAGCTTGCATGCCTCAATGGCAAGTTTCTCACTTCGGTGGCAGGTCTACATCAATGGCCTTCGACCGAAAGATTTTGCGTGGTGTTCGACGCCAAGTCCCTTATTCACACCACGTGAATTGTACTGTAGTACCTTGAGGGTCATCATCATTATCGGTGATTCCTCTCGCGCCTGTTAATAGCTTACATCATTGGTTGGTAATCAGGCGATGTCTTTCCATGTTCGACTCCAGAACATCTCTCACATGGATCGACTTGTACTTTGAGTGAAGATCGAACGAGATTGAAGACCTCGGATCTAGTTTCATCCATCCGGGTTGCGATATATATTCAGGAAGATAAAGACATCAAATGTACATCATTACTGCACAGATAATCATCCAATCCAAGGGATGATGGCTCTACCAGAATCATCAATATGCACTCAGACGATTGTCTATCTTATGTACATGAAAATTAATTTATAAAGCTGAGAATGGGAATGCCCGCCTCAGCTAGATCATGAAAATCTTATGAAGATAATGTATTGTATTGTATCTTATTATAGGTCGCCTTCCAGCTTGAAAAAACTTCGGATCCTCATGATAAAGCATTTCATCCTACATCAAAAGATTAACGACCTCATGCTTTAGGGGGCAACTGTTATAGACATTTTTGGGCACTGCAACCCCAAACATAAATGTCCATAAACTAAGGGCTCTTAAGTCCCTAAAAGTGTTGTTCCAACCCTAAAAGAACAAGGTCAGTTGATTACATCATCTCCCAGAAGTTCTCCATGAAAAACTACTCAGAACTGGTCAAAATTGGGCCATCTCACCTGCTCCATGGTCAAAGTGCGCTGCATCCAACCTAAATGCACACGGGAGGTGCGATACATATTGAAAAGCCATTCTATGGGGTGCGATGGGCGAGAGTGGACAAATGGAGGGTCAATCTGCAAGGTGGAGGATAATGGAATCTTCCAGAGACTTCTCCTGTGACACTTACCTCTCTACATTCACCCAGGGATGAGTAAGAGATCATTAATATCCAAGTGGAATCAAGAACTATCAGAGAGAGGACACTAATCAAATCTCAAAAGCTGACTCACCCCCCTTGCAAACATCTATATATGGATCCCTCATCCCAAAGATCCAGAGGCTGGAATTTTGTATCTTGTAAGGAAGTGCTGCTGGTTTCTTGGTGTAACATCATAGTGTTGGGTGATCAAAGCTTTTCATGAGGTGAATAAGGGCTTTCTTGCTGAGAGGATGGCGCTGGGTCAGAAAAATTGGTTGTAATCCTCTTTGCTATTCTTGATTATTAATAAAGCTATTCAAGTTTTCCTCCACATTCTTGTATGATTGATGATATATGCATTTGTGTGGTCAATATATATCTGGTCCTATATTGTTTATGATAGTAGATCTCTGTTCTTGGATAGTGTTATGCTTCTTTGATTCTACAGGTGCTCTTTGAAGCTGGGTAGATGAGGAAGTGAGTGGCAAAGATCTATCAGAAGGGAGAGGAATCAAGAAAGGAACCAAGCGCAAGACAGAGGTTGGTCTCCTTTGTTCCCCTCTTATCTACTTCTTATAAAGGAAAACGAAAGTGGTTTTAGTTTGTTTGTTTCTAAGGTAGCTACCAGCCTTAGTGGGACTAGCAGCTCTGCATAGACACTAGATTTCCAATAACAGAGAGTCAAGTTATATTCGAGGAAAATGTGACTAGTGTGAGGGTTGCAGAGGTTTTTAATGACCATGGTGTGTGTTTGCAAAGTGGCATCACCTTGTACCAAACCAACCCTTTAGCATCCACCATGGGGGCATGCTACCACGTCTCCTGTTCGCATGGCTAGGTGGGATGACACCAGCCCACCCCTACCTTTTCACTCAGATAACGCTCCATCTGGGGTAACTGAAAGATAATTTAATTAGTAAACATAATAATAATTAATAATTTAATATATTTTAGTTAGGTTTATATTTTAATGTAAAATTTAGTATAAATTTGATGATAAACCAATTTACTTAAATCAATATATATATATATATATATATATATATATATATATATATATATATATATATATATAGATTAATTATATATTCTAATATAATATATGATATGGCATTAATATGTGTTAGTATAATCTATATTACAATACTTTCTACCATCTCATATATATATATTAGATAAATATCTATATATCTTATATGAGGAATATATATATTCCATCAAAGTTCATCATGTCACTAGTGGAAATTTGACCTTGGTGAGTAGGATCTTAATCATTCCTCTCAACCACCCGAGATAAACCATATATATATATATATAGGATAGTTTATCTTGGGTGGTTGAGAGTAATGTATTTGACCCAATAAGGTTTGCACTTTAAGACATTTGATCCATCTCATTGCTTGATAGATTGAGAGTTAATATGCATCAAGGTTGGTTTTCGTTGTGGCGGGTCACCCAAAATTTGTAAATGATGAACATTATGTATATGTGTAACATTTATTTGATCAGTTGAAATTTACCCACTTTCTTCATTTGGTTGAAAGTATAGTGAGCATTATCGACGATAATTTATCTCTATCTATTTTCTTCAATTTTTATTATAGTGACACAATTTATAGATAATAAAAACTATGTATATGTTTGAGATGAATCATATAATTTTAAATTTACTTTCTTTACTCAATTTGTTGACAATACAGAGAGTATTATTGATATGTATAGGTCAAGAGTTATATAAGGAATATGTTGAAGATAAATAGAATAACAATGTTGAATGGTGAAAAATGTACACTGTAAGCAATGGTTATACATTGAAATCAATACCTTGATTTTAATGGGCATATCATTTTCTTAATGCTTTAGTTTCATTGTATATGTATATTTCTAGATGCACTGATTTTAGTGTATATGTCAATTTCTAACGCATTGATTTTAGTGTTCATGTCAAATTTGTTTTGATTACAATTTTATTCAATTTTTAACACATTAATTTCAGAGATATATTAATTTCTATTTCTAGTTGGTAAAAATATACTTAATTGTTGATTTCAGTGTACATATAATTTTAATTTATATTTCTATTCAATATCTACTTTAATTTTTTAATTTTACAAAGGCATACATCTTGCTATGTCTAAATTATGTTGAAACTTAAAAACTAATTCATTTGTTACATTAAGTTGTCTAGCCCTAATTAGCCATATATAATCATGCACTGTCATTTTTTCTTCTTCCAATTATTAATATTATATTGTTTTTTAAAACTAGAATAAGTATAAATTATATTAAAAAGTTGTGCCTGTTCGCAAGAAAATCGGGGATTTACAACAATTTATCTATGCTTCAACAAGCTGATAATAATTTCTTCGCCCATCTAGATTGTTACAATAGATATGGCTATCTCGCTTACAAAATTTTCCCATTATGGGATATTTACAACTATAGCTTCGACATAATTGAAATAAGAGGTATATACATTTACATTTCATCATGTTGATAATAAAAAAAAACAAGACAAAGGTGATCAATATCCATTGGAGCTGGGCAGTTTAGATCTAGGCTAGGATAATCATCTTCTGAGTCTTTGGAATTCTCCTAGTCTATCACGCCCTCCATGTTTTCCTCCATGGTTTCCACTTTGATCTTCAAATTTTCTAGTTGATGGCACAATGCATCCACTTCATCCTCCAATTGCCTAATGCGTTCCCGTTTCTTTAGTTCCCATTCCTGCATAGTCATGTTCTCATGCATTTGCTGGTGCATGCTACGTTGGAGTTCGGTCAGGGCCTGTCGCAGGTCCCAATGGTCCTATAAACAGGTGAGACGAGAAGGTCTGATTCTACCACCCTACCCCGAGAACCGACCCTTTGCCCTCCAGACCTCGGCCTGTGGCTTCCCCACATGCACGACCAAGAACTGTGGTCTGTACCATGCATGTTGGCTTCCAAAACTTCAATTTTTATCAGGCTCCAGTATTTGTCTCTGTTTTCCATGTTCTCTCGTAGGAAGAAAACCTCTCTAGCCCTATAGACACTGCCCTATTCCTCAACAAGTATGCACCTCCCAACCTCACTCCAACTCCAATTATCCTCCCACTTCAGGAGAGAATTACGAATTCACCCAATGTCCTGAATCCAGAATGACTGCGAACACTCAGAACTACCAAAGCCCAGACCTTCCAGCACCCGTGACCCCTCAATTATACTCATAATTTCATTGCTTTCCTTTAAAATCTCAAACAGGTAGACCTTCTGACCCTCATTTCGACTTTTCACAACATAAATCCCTGACTCTGTGACATAGAAAATAATAATCAGTAGCCTTGGCTCTAGCCTCTAGGATTTTGCATAGGCCACCGTCCCTCTCTCAAACCTTAAAACATACAAAATCCACATACCATTTTTCACTTTATAATTGCTGCTTGACCAAGAGGTGATGCAGAGATGAGCGAGGAGATTGCTGTAATCGAGATCCCATGAGTACTCCATCATAACTCTACCATCCTCCATTAATTTCCCACCAAGCTCTTGATCTCTATCAACCATCCCCACTATTCTCCCATGAGCGAGCCTGACTTCACTGAGAACTTGAATTAAATTTTGCTCCATAATTCTCAAATCCCTGCAGACGCTCGAGGTGATGTGCCGCCCAATTCTCCAAGAACCAGGGCAAGAACAATGAAGCCGCACATTGTGACTTAAGCTTGGAACAAGTGTGGTACTAAAATTCCATATGACGCCACGTCTCATTCGAGTGTGATTGTCCGGCTTGCCACAAGTCTTCATGACTGGCTGGAACTTGCAGAGGATGATGCGACAGGGGGAGGAGGAACCCGGGGTGGTGAATATCTCATGGAGGGACATAGGAGAAAAAGGAGGGGCCACAAGGGAGGGGGAAGGGGAGGGCATTGAGGAAGGGGAGGGGGAAAGGGAAAAGGGGGAAGGGAGGTGGGAGGAGGGGGCGAGGGGAAGGATGGGGGAGGCGGGGGAGGAAGCAGAAAGGGGAGAGCTAGGGGGAGGATGAAGGATCTTCATATCTTTATGATATGCTGAATCAAACTTTTTAAATTCCTTAGCCTTCCTTCGATACTTTAATAACAACCTACATATTTATCTCTTCATTTTCTTAAGGAATATTTTTCGTGCCCACGACATCATTGATTACACTTTTTTCCTCCTCCAGATGGCATGCCTTATTAGCCTGTCTATCAACATATTGGTTATTTCCCCTCAAGACATGGTAGAAGGATGCCGATTCGAAAGCAGGGAGCAAGTTATGGGATCTCATAATGATTTGGTTCAAGTTAGTGATCTTAGCCTTTGAAGTGTTAATCATATGCCTTACAATGATCATGGAGTCTACTAACACCTGAATCTTTGTTATCCAATTTCTTTGTGCCAGGACTAGTCCTAGGAGCATTCCATACGCTTCTGTTTGGTTATTGGTCTTCCATCCTAGGCCCTAAGCATAAAGATATTCAATGATTCCTTTGGGATTAATGAGAATCCCTCCCCCTCTTTCCACCCCATATTACTATTATATTGTTATTGTGATATGATGGAACTCATTCTTCAATTGTTCTATATTTTAAATTTGATTTCTTTGTGTACAAAGTAAACTATTTAAGAGACATTCTTGAATTTTACTTTCCCGAAATGTTTTGAGAAGGGTAAGCATGGTACTCCCTTTAATGATATTGATTTTTTTTTTACTTAGTATATAGAAACATCTCAAGCATTTGTATGAAGTTGTTGCAAGTGGTTCTTAGAAGCAATATGCTCATTTGAATTTTACACATTTTCCTTAGTTGTTTGAAAATATAGAGAGCATTATTGAGAATAATAAATGTCATAACTACTCAAGCATTGAGGACACCACTTTTTTGAAGGAGAGGGGCATGTTAGGTCCCCATAATACTAGTGTAGCCCCTATATTGTTATTGTTGTGCCCCATAGAATCCCACTATTGTTATTGTTGTGCCCTTACATTATTATTATTATGTAGGCTCTAATTATATTTTGACTCCTTAGGCTCCTATATGTACTAAGGAGGCATTTTAATCTGAATCATCCAAGAATTGTTTATTTATATGAGGTTTCCCCCTCAAAGTGGCTTATTATTAAGGCATTTATATATTTTTTCTTAATTTTTTGTGATCCTGCTACATAACACCCTCGAGCAATAGGAACAAGATGATGGATAATTTTTCCTATATCCTTCTGTGAATGCCAGCAAGCGATGCATATTCATCAAGTGGTCACTTTGCAGGCACTGTCCCCTGTAAGGTACAAGTTAATTTTGATATTCCTATTTTTGAAGGCCAGATAGATGCAAATGCTCTAGAAAAATGGTTAAATCAGCTAGAAGGGTGTCTTTTGGTCCATAATTTTTCCGATAGAGACAATATTACCTTTGTACTATTTAAGGTTGCCCCCCATGTCAAGGATTGGTGGGAAAATTATTGTGAGAAAAATGTCATAAAGGAATTCACATTTTTTTAGTCGCATCCACTTAGGAATTTTTTAGGGGTGTTTTTAAGGAACATTACTACCCTGTTGGAAGCTACGAAGACTAGCACATGAGATGGACCACATTGCGATAGGAAAAGGAACAATTAATGCCAATGTTCATGAATATCTTTAATAATTTTCAAATAAATATATGTATCAATGACTCTAACTGAGATCTAGTGCTAAGAACCCTGGTTGTGTTCACATATACATCCAGACAAAAATGGAGTTCTAAGACATCTCCTCAATTGGCGCAGCATGCTAATGTGCTATCAAAATGGAGCAAAAGTTTAAATACAAGAAGCCATAATTTGGATTTATGAATCCTTTATAGAAAATGTAGGGTAAGGCCATCCATAAATCATAGAAAAAAGGACAAACTAGGGCAAAACACCCTAATTCAACCCATCTTAGTTATAAAAAAATAATGATAATGGGAAGATGAAGAAAGAAATGGGAAAGTGATGTAAGTTCCATAAAATACCTTCTCATAACATCAATGAATGTTATGCAAGGTAGTCAATGGTGGCCGTGCTAAAAGCCTCAGAGTTAGACATAGGTTCCAACTCTAAAAAGACCTAGACAAGAAGAAATAGATCATTGATGCAGAAACTAGTGCCACCATTGCCACCACCAAGGTCTAACAAAGTGAGTCTGAAGATCCAGAGGAATGTGAGTGCCTCTTTCACTCAAAAATGTGGGTGAAGTGTGCTCCACTATATTTCATTTTCGATAGCGAGAGTCAAAATAACCTCATCTTGGAAAAGGTCATTAAGAAGTTGACCCTGCCAACAACAATACACCCATAACCATACACCATCAGGGGCTCTAGTAAGGGAAAGATCTCTGTGTTAGCCAACAGTTCTTCTTGCCGTACAACATCAATCCCTTCAAGGACGAGGTATTGTGTGATGTTGTTTCCCTTGAAGTTTGTGATGTTATTTTAGCCCAATTATACTTGTGGAATTGTCATGTTGTATATGAACTTAGACCTTGTAACGATATTATTACTTTGGACATAAAACTATACAAGATACTAGAGGTAGCCCTGCCTACTTCCATTTCCTTTATATCTACTAAGAAATGTAGCAGCGTCATCTCCCAAACTGGAAAATTTGTCTCTTAATTCACTCTTAAAGGAGAATATTGTGGCCACATCCATGACCTCCACATAAGGTTCATCTAAGTAGCAGAGGAAAGTGGATAAGTTCGTGGAATAATACAAAGACATCTTCTCCTCACCAACTTGTGTACCTATGCATTGTTAGGTCAAGCTTTCAATAGATCTAACCCTCGGTAAACCTCTACCCAATCAACCAATATACCACTACTCTCTTCTATAAAATGAGGAAATCAAGAAACAAATCCAAGATTTTCTCCAAAAAGATCACATTCGATTGATTTCTTCATTGTGTGGAATCCTAATTGTACTTGTGAGAAATAAAGAACGGACCTAGCAACTTTGAATTTATTATTATGCCCTAAAAAATCACATTCAGGAATCAATACCTAATTCCCTAGATTGACTACCTTCTTGACCAACTCAAGAGGGCCAAGTTCTTCAATAAGATTGATTTAAAGTCCAACTACCACCAAGCCCTAATAGAACCGATTGATGTATGGAAGACTACTTTAATGTCCAAATAGGGTCATTTTGAATGGTTGTTCATGCCCTTTGGTTAGAAAAATTCCCCAGAAAATTTCATGAGGTTGATGGATGATATCTTGCAGCCTTTCACCAACTCTTTTGTGGTTGTATATATGGATGATATCCTCATCTTTAGCAAGATTTGGTAATAACATTTGCAACATATTTAGCAGGTCCTTCACACTCTATGGTAGCACAATTTATGTGCCAACTTGGAAAAATGCTCCTTCGATAAGGACAAGGTCTGATACCTAAGCTACATTATTAATGCAGAAGGTGTGCATGCGGATCTAGCCAAGATCTAGGTCGTTGGATAATGGAAAACCATGACAACTCTAAAAAAGCTTCACAACTTCTTGGGACTTACTAAGTTCTATTCAAGATTCGTGTTGGGGTTCTCTTATATCACTTGGACCTTAATTCAAGTGACCAAGGGCAAAGGAAAAGAAAAAAAATTGGTCCAATTCACAACAGAAGGAATTCTATGAACTAAAACATTGCCTTTTCTCTACACCAATCCTCACCCTGCTATACTTGTAATAACCATCTGAGATTGAGACAAGTTCCTCTGACTATGTTATTGGTGAAACCCTCATTCAACAATGACATTTGGTGGATTATCATAGTGAAGAAATCTATGATATTTTCCATATACACCCCAACTATGATAAAAATATGTATTCCATCAGGTAGGTTTACCGATAAGGAACATTAATTCCGAGGAAGGAGATGATCACCCACACTAATCACAGGCCTCTATAATTTATGCAAACACAAGGAAAGCTACACAATGAATCCCATAATAGATGGTCCACATACCTACGACAATTCCATTTGAACATAAAATACAAGAAGGATAGCATCAATCATGTCACAAAATGCCTTAGTCGATATCGATTGTGGAACTAACCACAATTATCAACTCTTATGGGAATGAGACCTCTAGGTGGCAACAATTATACAACAATGACTTGGAATTCCCTACCACATACTAGATGTTAATGGCAATAAAGAAAGTTCCATACTTCCACCTTGACGATGCATTGTTATGCTACCTGAGACACCTTTGTGTTCCTTCAAACAAGTATGCCAAGATGATTTGGGAGGCACATTATAGTTTTATAGTAGAGTATTTATTGTGGAGAAGACAATGGCGGTACTATAGAATTATTTTTATCTTGTGAAACTTCGATAGGATATTGGCAAGTATATCAAGTCTTACATTTCTTGTGCCATCATGAAACTAACCATTAAGAATTTAGGTCTCTACACCCCTTTACCCAATCCTAACCAGCCTTGGGAATTCATCTCGATGGACTATATGTTTGACCTTCCTTTTGCCAAGCATGGTAATGACTTTGTGTTTGTGGTTGTTGATAGATTTTATAAGATTGCCATTCTAACTACCTGTAAGAAAAGTATCACAATAGAAGCCATTCCCAAGCTCTTTTTCAAAAGTGTGTGGGTACATATTAGGATATCACAGGCCATGATATCAGATTGAGATAATAAGTTCTCAAACACATTTTCTTTGAGCCTCTAGGCATTTTTGGACACCAATCTCACCAAATCAACTTCCTTTCATCAGGGGAAATTTTAGGTCTAAAATGGGCCTCCTAAGGAAATAATAAAATAATAGCTAAACCAATAAAATAATATTTGTGAATTTACAATTCACTTTTTGCACCACAATCCATATAACCATGGTTAAATTCAACTAAAAAGTTGTACCAAAATAAAATCAATAAAAAAATTGTATTGATGTTACTATAAATAAAAATGAGCTTTTCAAGAAAAAGTCATTATCATTGAACAACTAATACATTTGTCCTTTGTACTTAAAAAACTTAAAAAAATTATAAATATGAATTCATAAATTATTAATTGTATAATATATTATCAATTAAAATCTGTATTATTTAAATTATACAATTAAATTATATAATAACATGTAATTAATATACCATATCGAAATCTAGAATATAATATAATAAATGTAACATATTATTATTTTATGTATTAATTTTATATTTCATATTGATTTGATTTGATTTATAACATAAGAAGAAATAATATATAATATAAAAAACAATATAATATATATTCTATTATATTTAGATCATTAAATTATAAAAAACTAATATACATTTTTATTGAATTTTAATATACTTGTATTGTTATTAATATTATAATAATATTATTCATAGTTTTGATTTATCATAAAATTACAAGGTCAAATTTTTTATTTATTTTGATTTCATATGTATAATATATATGTATAGATATTAACTTCTAATTAATTTGAAATTGTAATATTAAATAAAATGAGATGAATATATAATTTAAAAATAAATATATGAAAATATACAAATATAATATTTATTGAAAAATGTGTAAAGACATGAAGATTGTATAGGGATATGGATTGTTTCTTTCAAAAAATATAAAATGAAAATAATAATAATTTATTCAAAAATTGTGAAATGACATTTATTGTGAGTATTTCTTTAAAAGTACTTAGAGCACTACCATGGTTATCCATGATTTTTTATCTACCATTGAGAATGTGACAAGTAAGTACCTTTAACTCAAGCAATGCCACCTCAACCATGGGGGATGATGTCATCCCCTAAAATGTGATTGGTTCTCATAAAGTGGTTTTTTATTGTACATTTCCCTTAGGAGGTCCATTTTTGACCTCAAAATTCCTCTAATGGACCCCGAGATTAATGGTAAACCAAAGGCCGTCAATAAGATTATCATGCACATTTTGTGCATGTACGACTCCATGAATCTAGGCACATGCAATGAGAGTCTCCCTTATGTTCAACATAACTACAATAGAGCTCTCCATATCTCAAATGGGAATATCCCCTTTTAGGTTGGCCTAGGATTTCAATCATTGGGTCCCATCGATTTCGTACTGCCCTTTGCAACTACACAAGGAAAATTCGCACATGTTCAATCCTGAGCCAAAAAAGATACCAATTTTTTTGAATGAATTCGTCACATCCTCCAGTAGGTCCATGATATATTGCAAAAAACAACACTAAGTATAAACAATGCCATAATTATCATCGGGTGCCACATAAATTTCAAGTGGGAGACAATATTTGGTTGCATTTTCATAAGTAATACCTTGCAGGTGTTATTCTCTTGACCTGCGAGAAATACAATATACCAGAAATACGAAGAAATATAGCCCAGAACACAAAATTATCACATTAAATGAGAAAATTGCAAGGTATTTTATTACTTAGAAACATATTCAATATTCACTTGCCTCTTCGAGGGGGAAACCTATAATAGAGAAGAGCTCAATTACGATAAGACCCAATGATATTTCCCATAATAACTAAGAATATTTATATCTAAATCATCTAAAACCCTAACTACTAGTGGTCCCTTGCATAACACTAGTTAACCACTTTATTTATTAACTATGGCCCGTTTACAACTAACTGTGGTCCCTTTGCGGGTCAACCACTTACAATTATTAATGCGGCCTTTATTGACTCTCTAACTGACTATGACTCTGAATCGACCCATTGGGCTTATTACATAAATAAAGGGGTTAGGGTTGGACCCTAACATGCCCTCCCCCATCAAAAGTAGCCTTGTCCTCAAGGTTTAAGCTAAGAAAATTGCTAAAGAATAGTGGCTAGTTCCCAGGTCACATCTTCTGGAGAGGTGTCTTTCCACTTGATGAGGACTTCCTTGACCGTGCGGTCGTGGATATATCTTTCACGGGTATCGAGCGCTTGTTATGGTCGGATCCTAAGTGAGCCTTCCTCATCCAATTCGGGTAGACTTGTTTGAACTCTACAATTATTCCCCACCACTTTCTGAAGGCATGATACATGGAAGACCAAATGGATTTTTGAAGTAGGTGGAAAGGCCAGTTTGTAGGCGACTGCTCCTATGTGCTGAAGTATATGATAAGGCCCATAGAATTTTGGTGCTAGTTTCTAGCAACCATTTTCTTTAAGATATGTTTGCTTATATGGTTGGAATTGCAGGTGTTATATGCCATTTTGTCACATCCAATCAGTGAGCCTCCTAATGGGATCAATCAACATCCTATTCCCCCTTGTCACCATCTTGCACAAATCCCTAAGCATGTACCTTTCATTTCCCAAAGTTTGAGCCCTAAAATGCTTCATTTGACCCAGTTTAAGGACCAATGCTCCATGTAAGCCTAATGGGGTGCATTCACCAGCATGTTTCTCCACTGTGGCCTGCGTTGGTCACCAACAGGTTACTCCCCTTGCACTTGCATTAGTTCTAGAAATCCGTGAGAGTTTGATCGAGATTCTCGAAGCTTCACCTTCTAGGAGTTTCCAAAAGTTGTTAGAACTACTTACCCTGGATAAATCATTCATACCCTATCTATCCCTACATTGGAGTTTTCACCACTTATCATTTGATCATATCCCTCCATAAAATGTGGATCTCTTACCCTAGAATGGTAATTGGATAAGAACTCCTAACTTACCTTGCTTCTCTATATATTTCCAACCTTCTATGAGGTTGGGGGTTGGATTTTGGAGAATAATTCCGCCCTTATGCTGTTGTAGTGAGTGGTCATGATTCCATGAATTTAGGGTGATTGAAGGCGCATATTGTGACAAGGAAAGGACAAGTCAACAACTTGGAGGAGCTCTCTACAAGATCATCTACTACTTATGGTTGTAATCTCCTTCTATTTATATTAATGCAAAGAATTCATTGTTTCCTATATGTGATGTTGTTAATTCACTTATTTCAATACCATGTTGATCTATTAAATGAAGTACTTAGATGATATTGCATAGATCTCATAGTTTCTTGGCTTGTTTTATTGGATTATGCAAGTTCTAATTTTGGAAATCAGAGATGGGATTAGAGCTTTCAAGCTAAAGAAGGAGCAAAGTGTGCAAAGGATTTCAGGTAGGCCTCATTCCATCATCTATTTACTTTAAGGAATATCATTATGTTCCTTCTCTCTCTGTTGTTATAGCTTAGCCACCGACTTATGGGAGACACTTTTCTCCACAATCATAAATCTCGTATAAAAAATTGGCGACTATGATAGGGGACAAGCATTCCCTTTATCCTTGTTCATTGAGTTTGATTACCTCCTTGACAGACCTTTGTTGTATTATCCAACCAAGAAAAAAACCTAGGAATTCATTTTATTGAACCTTTTTTGCAATTTTTGTGCCGCAAATCTCTTTCCTAGGCCCAACACACCCTAGCCCACTCTGCACCAATGTTGCAACACACTGGTGCCTCTTCTGCACTAGCATTGGCCCCTGTTTTTGCATGAATTTTGCCTTGGTTCTTAAGCTTCTCTTTGGTCAGCCTACTTCCAGTTGAATTTCCTTGAGTCTTCAGTGTCTTGTGGTCTCTCTAAATCCTCCATTTGGTTTGTATTTGTGTTGTTTGGCTTTGGTATGATTTGGTTTTTATTTTTCTTTATTCTTATCATTTGGTCGCTTGTAAACTGATTTCGTTTGATTGTTGATCGTGTTGTTTTAAGGGGGCTTGACCTAGGTTCAGAGTGTGCTGTGCACCAACAAACCCCTCAACCACTAGCCCTTTCGGAAATGAATCGCAAGTAGATCGCAATCTCACCTTAAGCGATTATGGGAGGCTGCAGAACCGGGTTTTTGCAACTAGATGGATATGCACACTGTTGCATATGTGGGTTTACTTATGCTTTCTATCTTCTTATAACTTTTCATACATGAATAACCTCACGCTGATGATTAAGTTTTACAGAATTACCTCTATCGCATCAAATAACAGAAAACGATATAACATGTATTCTTTCATGCAATTCAGTAAAAAAAATGCATAATGATAATAACAACAACAAAGAACGAACATAGAAAGATACACAATACTTCGCCAAAATTATTCTTTATTAATGTAGATCTTCAATACATATACTTCTCCGACCTATGCGCCCAACTGTAGGTGGTCTGTGCACTCAGTTGTAGACTCTTCAAGACCTCCGCGCCCTTATCTGTGGAGCCTTCCAAAAAAATAGAATCAAGAGAGAGAATATAATTGACTTATGATCTTATATCATTGATTGATTCTATTACAAAGTATTACATCTCCTTATATACATTACATCATTACAAAAACAATGGTCCATATACCACAGATTCAACAAAACCATGACTAATACTCGAAACCCATTACAAAATAAGGGGCTTTGACTGGCCCTAAAGCCCCTAAAACACCGTGCAATGAATAAAACTTCGTCATCTCCGCGCGCTCCGATCCTCAAAATGCAGAGTCTTTGACCCAAAACTCAGACCAAGTTGGGTTGCACCCAAAACACCCCCAACACTCACTCGTGACTCGTCCTGAGTCACTCAGCTGCAATTCCTTTGACCTTCACTGCAATTTTGTTGTATACTGCATTATATAGCTGGACCGTCTCTGCCATTTGTTTCTCCTATTTGCGCGTCTCTTCCAACAATGCCTTTGTGGTTGGGCCAACAACCTTATGTAGTATCTTTGCCTCCATTTTCTTTAATTATTTGAGCTTGTACTCCACTTTCTGAGACAACTTGAGCTCCTCATCCTACCATGGCTGATTCCTTGCTTGTAATAACTGCTCTTTCCTTCGAAGCTCATTTATCTGCTTTTGGAGGTTCTTCCCTTTAGTAATGCTGACAAGTCTCTACAAGATTGGTGAGGTCTTTACAGTTGCCAGGATATCGTTGTGTTGCTTCTGCTTCATCTATAATTCTTCCTCAATTTTATGGATGTTTGAATCCTCCTACAGTGAGGTCCAAATCTGCATTGTGTCATCCAATAACTTCCTGTAGTCCGCCATTGTGTCAGAGATGCCTTTCAACGTTGCCTTTAAATATTTTTGTGTTGTCTCCTGTACTTCTGGTGGCGTGGATGGCTGTTGCCTTATTTTCATCTTTGATATATGCACTTCATAGTCAAATTTGAGCTTCACTAGTGTTATTCGATTCCTTGATCGCGAGGGCGAGCTTTGCAACCTTTTTTGCTGGTGGTTCCTTGTCACCGATCTTCACATCAGGGACTATGCTGCAAATCTCTTGGATGATTTTTTCCGATTGCTCTTGTCACTGAATTGCATCATGTCTATTCCTAAACACCTCCTCTAGTTGCTTCTTTAGTGCAACTTTCTCCTTTTTTGTTTGCATTGTAATCGCTAAGGTTCGCTGCTCCCGCTCCTTCAGCTCAGTTGCTAAATTTTGATGGAATTCATGAAAAATTTGAATGGGCAGTGTGAAAATATTTATGCTGACATTCTTCCATACTTTAGGCCACTCTTTGTCCTTTGGTGAGTACCAGTGAAGTTCCCAGCTGGTACTTGCACAATTCTAACACAAAATTGCGTTTCTATCCTTTTTTGTCCCTGTAGTGACCGAGCTCTTTGTTCTGGTTGTTTTTATACTTGCGGAAATTCCTTCATCTTTGTAATGCATTTCTGTACTTCAGCCAATATAGTTTTATATCAATCATCAATTCTATCCTAGGTCTCCGCGGTGATCTCGTGGACCTTCTCTCCGATCTTGTGGACCTTGTCTCCGATCTCCGCCTTTTTCTTTTTCCTCTGTTGTGTCTATCCTTCTGAAATGAAGGGAGACTCCTTTGATAATCCTTCATCACTGAGGGGTTCCTCATGTTCCTGCTCTATTTCCTCTGTTTCCACTTTTGCATCCTTTCCACTTGTACCTGCATCCTGTGGGGTACCCTTCTCTGTTCCAACTACTCCACCAAGTGGAGTCATCCATTCTTTCAGCCACTACTATACTATGATGAGAAAATCATCTTCAGTTACTAAGTTGTGCAAATGGGTTCCATGTCTCATTTGGGTCCTTCGTCGCCTTCACATAAGCTCTGTGGAAGTCTGCTTTGAAATCTGCAATGTGACAATATTGCTTATACAAACTAGGTGACAACCTTGGATGTTGATTCACCACCATGTGTAGATCCATTTCCATCACCACAAAGAATATCCTATTTTCTGCTGCGCTCGTCGGCTCCTTAGTAAACCATAAGGAGGCATATCTCACTGCCTCAGAAACATCCACCTTGACAGATGGAAACTACGAGTCTTCTGGTTCTTTCCACGCGATCAACATGATGAGTATTAATAGCCAAGCATAGTGTAATGGATTCCCTTCTTCCCATGCTTCCCTGCAGTCTATCAACAATTCCTCACACATATAGGCAACCCAGTTAAACTAGACTCCTACGCTTCACTGCGCAACCAAAGATACTACTGCTGCAGACACCTCATTAGCCCTGTAGTTCCTCATTATCTTTCCTGCCAAGATGTGCATGACAAAACACACTCCTTGGTCATCAATGGAGTTGATGTCATATCCCCACGACTTCTTCACTAAGCCAAACTTTTCCTTCATCATTTGTGCCATCTCCTTATCCTTATTCTTGCCCACAAATTCTTCTATGGGGTCTTTTCCCTAATGGGGAAATGTTGTGCTTTTTCTTATTAACATGTCATTAATCAGGATCCTCATTCTTAGCCAAATGCATCTATCATGTACCAATGCGAGGAGCTGTCACATACAGATTGTACTGGATGTGCTTTGACCGAACTATGGCACATTTAGCATCTTCATGAGGCCCGCTCTTTGTAACCCTGCAACCCACTAGAACGACTCCAACCTCATGACTCCACTGTTTGGGTACCGAACCTGCTTGGTTCAAATTGAGGGTATTTTCTTCGATCATTGAAGTCCCAGTCTTCCATCTTTAGCTGGGGGATCCTCCCCAACACTTCACCCTCAAATGACACTTCTTCCGTAGAAATGGAGTGAACACATCCAACTTTCCATCCTTGGGCTTCTTAATCTACTTGGCATTTGGTTTTCTTGGTGGCATGTAAGGTGGGAGCACAATGGGAATCTCTTCGTCCCCTATCTACATGCATTGAAACTCAATCTCTTCTTCACTATCATTAATCTGTTGAGGCACCTTTTGTTGTATTGACTTATTCCCCTTACCTTCTTTGTTCTTCGTGCAGACTTCCGTCTCTGTTTTCTTCCTTAGGGATGTTTTAAGTTCCGCCCTAGAGACCTCAACTGGTATCTTCTGTTGCTTTTTCTGTGGCTATGGTTCTATGGGAACTTTCTTTCTTGGAGACCTCTAGTGTCTTGGGGACATGTGTACCTTTGCTCCTTGTGCCTCCATAATACCCGCTAATCATTTCTTTGCAAATATTCCAATAAGTTCTTCAAAACTCCTCTCAGTGATACAATAGCTCTCTTCTATGCAATTTCTCAATTTCTCTAGGTAACAAAGTGTCAAATGTAGCATGGGATGTGGTTTTTATAACAAATTTGAATTCCAGCCTCATGATCGCTTCAATATTTTCACATTTAATGCAGGTACGGGGCTAGATACAACCATATGTGCTTTAAAAATGCTATTTTCCCGCATCCCTTAACGAAAATTCCCTTTTAATGGTAGCTTTTTCCTTCCAACGGTCACATTTCTGGTCAACTTTGACGAACCTTTCCTCATGGAGCAATTACCTTTTCTTTGTCACAGTTCCTTTGGACTTCATCATATTCCTGAATATCGCGCAACAATCTTCCTTCGGTGAAGTTCCTTTTTGCATAGTAGTTTATAGTCTCATGCCCACTTTCAACTGCAAGTGGCACTAAGACTTCCTTCCTTTCAATTTTCAGTGCAAAGTTCCAGGGAAAACATCGTCCCTGTATATCTTCAATCTACTACCATTCACTTGTCCCAAAATCAACTAGCCATTTTACTTTGCGAGCTAAACTGTACCACCATTAGAGATGTGCTTGATGACATATGGTCTTAACCATTGTGTTTTAAATTTTCTTGGGAACTTCACGAATTTTATGTTATATAATAATACAAGATCTCCTTATTTGAATGTCTTCTTATTGATATGGCTATCATGCTAGGATTTCTCCCTTTCTTTTTGGACTTGCTAATGGAACCCTTCTACAAACCTGTCTTCTTCTAGAGCTAGTATCTACAACATTCTTTCCTTCATAATGTCAGGATCTACCATATATGTGACAACTATAGTTCTCAAACTTGGCACAATGTATTCCATAGGCATAACTGCCTCTTGTCCATTTATCAATCTAAACAATTGCCTTGTTAATTTCTTGCATGTTGTTCTATATGCCCACAACACTATTGGAATTCTCAAATCCCAGTCATCTTTTTTCACATTGCATACGTTGACCAATGAATTCTCCAGAATCTTATTGAAAGATTCCACTGTTTCATTTTCCTGAGGATGATAAGGAATGCTCTTCTGATGATAAACTTTGGAATTCCTCAGTTATTTCCTCAATAGTCTTTTTCAAGAAATGTGTGCCTTGGTCACTCATTAAGATCTTCGAATAGCCAAACCTGGACAATATATATTCAAATATGAACTTCACAGTAGTTTCTCCGCTGCAATCCTTCACTGGTTGTGCCTTATCCCATCTTGTTAAATAATTAGTTGCAATGATTATATACCTCACACGAGTCTTCTTTCCTATCGGAATGATAGGTCCAACAAAGTCAATCACCCATTTGTCAAAAGGGTACAAAGTTACCTATGGCACTAGTGGCATTTTGTCTCTCCTAGATGGCTTTCTTGTTCTTTGACATACAT
Source organism: Pinus tabuliformis (assembly GCA_031772625.1). Lineage (NCBI taxonomy): Eukaryota > Viridiplantae > Streptophyta > Pinopsida > Pinales > Pinaceae > Pinus > Pinus tabuliformis. The sequence continues at coordinate 198,512,543 of CM062815.1, read as the reverse complement.
CACATGCTTGGCAAAATTATTCTTCATTTGTATGAACCATGGGCCAACATAAACCAACTCTCAAGATCTTCTACATAGTGGCTTTTCCTGCATAGTGCCCTCTTGTGACTCCTCCATGAGCTTCTGTCAGAATACTCTATCGTTCATGTCTAGGGACGTATCTATAGAATACTTCATTTAGTCCCATTTTGTACAAGTGTCCAACAATCAATGATAAAGCAACTGATCGAACGACCAACTCCTTCTTTTGATTCATAGTGTACTCCATGGGTGCCATTCCTGTGGTTAGAAACTGAATAATATCTACGAAGTGATCATCTGTGACTCTAATTGTGAATAGTTGTGCATCAAGCAGGTTATCTTCGATATTTGTGGGTTCTTCTCTTGTCTCTATTCTTGATAGATGATTGGGTCCAACATTCAATTTCCCTGGCTTTACTATAACTTTGAAGTCATACTCCTGGAATAATAACAACCATCGACAAATATTTCCTCCTAAAACAGGCTTATTCACCAAATATTTCAACACAGAGTGATCAATGAACATTTTGAAATGCGCCCCCAACAAGTAGTGCCTAAACTTTTGTAATGCATACACCATAGCTAATCCCTCTCTTTCTATCGTGTTATAGTTCTTTTCCACGTTGGACAGTTTCCTACTTGCAAATGCTATGGGGTGATCAATTTCCCTTACTCCTGGCTGCGCTAGCACTACACCCAATTCTATGCAATATGCATCAACATGTACATGGAATTCCTTCTTCCAATCTGGGAAAACTAGAATAGGCACAGTTACCATCTTCTCTTTTAGTACATCCAAGCTCTTATGGCACTCTTCACTCCATTGAAAAGTCACATATTTCCTCAACAATTTCTCCATCGATGTAGTTATCTATGCATAACCCTTTATAAAATTCCTGTAGTAGCCATTGTGTCCCAATTTCGTGCGCAGTTGTCTTACTATTTTTGGTGCTGGAAGGTTTACAATAACTGCGATCTTCATGGGATCTACCATTAATCCCTATTTACAAACAACATGTCCCAACAGTATATCAAATGGTGCACAAAAGATGAACTTCTTCAAGTTCAATGAGATATGGTGCTTCCTAGACGTATCCAACATCAACCTTAAGCTCACCACATGCTTCTTTAAGAGACCAAATACTGTCCAATCGTCGAAGTATACTTCCAGAAACTTATGTATATATTCTTTGAAGGCCGCAATTACAACTCTGGAAAATATAATAGGCACATTATTTAATCCAAATGGCATCACCGTGTACTGATAAGAGCCCCATTCTGTTACAATTTTTTTATGTCTATCCTCTGGCGCAATTATGATCTGATGGTATCTTGAAAATCCATCTGTGAAAGAATAGTCCTCCTATCCTCCTATATTTTCCAATACTTCATCTGTAAATGGTGTCGCGAAGAGGTCATGTAGGCATGCATCCTTCAATTTCCCTAAATTGACAGAAATTATGATTTTCCCTTTTTCCTTCTTTTCATGAACCACCATGGGACTTACCCATTCAGACTCTTCGATAGGTTCAATTATCCCAACTATTAACGTTTTGTCTAATTCTTCTTTCACCTTCTCCTTGTATTTTGGATTCAGTCTATAAGGTCTCTGCTTGATAGGCTTCACATCAGGCTTTAGAGGAATCCTCATGACTCCTAAATATCCTAATATTCCCTTCATATCTGAAAACTTAGTAGGGAACAACTCCTGATATTCATGCAAGAGATCTGTTATCTTGTTGACTGTGTTGTCATCCCAGTAATCTCCTATTGTTGCATACTTTGGTTCAACATATGACCCTATGTTCACCTTCCTCATCTGCAATGGCTACGTTATATTAGGCATCTCTATCTCAGGTCCATTTAATTCAGGATGACCTTCTGACTCTTTAATGTCAATGTTGCGATGATATTCATCCTCTTAGGCAATAAGATTATAGCATTCCATTCCATTGTGTATATGTGCAACCCAATCACGTTGCCAGATAAATGGAAATTCTCTTTCAAAAATATTCTTCTTAACTATATTCAGGGTTGCGTCTTTATGTGGATAGTCATCTTAAAATCTGAATGTCATTATAAATCCACCAACCGTCTATGCCCAACTAGTAGTACCATGTCCAAGCTCGGTTTCCAGATACCAATTCTGAGGAATTGTCTCCAAGGTATGGATGAAGCCATGCACCCATTCTTCTAGAAAAATTTCTCCCCAAGATGCCATACATAGCTTTATGTGGTCTCTAGGATCATTCTGGCCATCATACTTCTCTACGAGCTTTGTTTCTGCTTGACCAAATCTAACCCACATCAACCTTCTACATTTTTGCCAATCTCCTATATTTTTCTTATGAGTACCCCATCATCTAGCAGGAGTAGCAGGACCATTTGTTGGTTTAAGGGGGCTTGACATAGGTTCAAAGTGTGTTGTACACCAACAAAACTCTCAACCACTGGCCCTTTCAGAAACGACCTGCAAGCGGATCACAATTTCACTCGAAGCGGTTATGGGAGGCTGCAAAACCAAGTTTCCGCAACCAGAGGGATATGTGCACTGTTGCATTCGTGTATTCACTTATGTTTTCTATCTTACTATAACTTCACATACATGAATAACCTCACGCTGATGATTAATGTTTACAGAATTACCTCTATCGCATCAAATACCAAAAAAAAGTATAACATGTATTATTTTGTGCAATTTAGAAAAGATCATGCATAATGATAATAACAACAATAGAGAATGAACATAGAAAGATACACAATACTTTGCCAAATTATTATTTATTAATGCAAATCTAGAGTACATATACTTCTTTGACCTGCGCACCTAGCTATAGGTGGTCTGCGCACTCAACTGCAGACTCTTCAAGGTCTCCGCACACTCAACTGTGGAGCCTTCCTAAAAAACAGACTCAAGACAGAGAATATAATTCACTTATGATCTTCTATCATTGATCATTCTATTACAAATTATTACATCTCCTTATATACATTACATCATTACAAAAACAATGGTCCATATACCATGGATTCAACAAAACCATGACTAATACCCAAAACCCATTACAAAATAAGGGGCTTTGCCCCGCCCTAAAGCCCCTAAAACACTGTGCAACGAATACAACTTCGTCAGTTCCGCGCACTCTTCTCCTCAAAATTCGGAGTCTTTGACCCAAAATTGGACCAAGTTGTGGTTTAAGGGGGCTTGACCTAGGTTCAGAGTGTACTACGCACCAACAAAACCCTCAACCATTGGCCATTTCGGCGATGACCTGTAAGCAGATCGCAGTCTCCACCGAAGCAGTTATGGGAGGCTGTAGAACCAAGTTTCGGCAACCAGAGCGATACGTGCGCTATTGCATCCATGGGTTTACTTATGTTTTCTATCTTCCTATAACTTTAAATACATGAATAACCTCACTTTGATGATGAAAAGTTTATAGAATTACCTATATCACATCAAATAATAGAAAAAAGTATAACATGTATTCTTTCACACAATTTAGTAAAAATCATGCATAACGATAATAACAACAACATAGAATGAACACAGAAATATACACAATACTTCACCAAAATTCTTCTTTATTAATGCAGATCTTCAATACATATACTTCTTCGACTTGTGCACCTAGATGTAGGTGGTATGTGCACTCAACTGCAGACTCTTCAAGGCCTCCGCACACTTAGCTGTAGAGCCTTCCCAAAAAACAGACTCAAGATAGAGAATATAATTCACTTATGATCTTCTATCATTGATTAATTCTATTACAAAGTATTACATTTCCTTATATACATTACATCATTACAAAAACCATGGTCCATATACCACGGATTCAACAAAACCATGACTAATACCCGAAACCCATTACAAAATAAGGGGCTTTGACCCTCCCTAAATCCCCTAAAACACCGCGCGATGAATAAAACTTTGCCAGCTCCACGCACTCCACTCCTCAAAATGCAGTGTCTTTGACCCAAAACTTGGACTAAGTTGGGTTGCGCCCAATAGATTGTTTAGATGAATTGTTGTTCTAGTCCTCATTCTGAAAAGTGTAATTGAATAAGTAATTGAACATTTGCATCTTAGTTTTCTTCATTTCAAAAATTAAGTGTGGTGAAAAGAAAAAATATTGCATTTGCATCTAGGGTTTTGTGTGAGAAATTGCATATTTTTGCTTTCATTTTGGCAAAAAAAATCCCTCCTCAATCGTCGAGGGAGGGGGGTTGAATTGTGTATGAATGTTAATCACCTTTGAGTAAGATCTCTTTTGATTTTTGGAATTTTCACCCAATTTCAGTTAGAGTCCTCTGTTCATGAAATCCAAGATTATGTTTGATTTCTTTGGAATCATCTCGTGTTTGTTTTGAAGAATTCTCTTGCATAGATCACATTTTCATAGTTAGAATTCTCATTTTCACAGCACGAAAGGAAATTTTGCATAGATTACATTTGCATAGTTTTCAGGGGAATCATGCATAGATTACATTGCATGGTTTGGAATCTTTTAATCCTTTGAATTTAATTGGAATAGTGAAATTGAAAGATCTAGTTAGGAAGATCTTGTTGGCTGCATATTTGATTGTTGCATCATTGTTTGCACCTCTTCCCTACACTTGATAGCTTTCATAGAAAATGAAAAGAGTTGTTTTCGTCATATTAGTTGCATCATAGGTGTGTTTAGGTGACATCGATTTTTGAGCCTTGAAACTGAAATATAATTAAAGATCAACTTTAAAATTCACCTTAATTATCCTAGGGAGCATTTGTAACATTAATGCAAACATTTAGAGGTCTAGGCTAGAGATGTGTTCCAGCGTCGTTAAACGTAGGAGCTGTCATTGTTTTCCAACATTGCATCCCAGGGGGGTGAATCTTGTTCCATGTACGTAAGTGTATAGGATCATTCTCCACGTAACTTCGGGTATATCAGATGACACTCCACGCATGATAAGTATACGGTAATGCTCTCATTGAATGATTACACATTAGAGAACACTACTACAGACTGCACTCCCACGTACCGTCAAGTATATTTTGGGAGTTCCCTATAGGTTTCTATCCATCCATAGGTAACCGAGTCAACCACCTTGTATACCATGATACACTGAACACAACATTCAAAGAGATTTCTTGCACGTACATTAAGTCTATGGTTCACCAAGGTGTATATTTCAGTTCATTGTTGCTTGGTAAACCCTTTTGCCTAGTTACTCCTCTTTGTTTTTGTTTTTTTCTTTAATTTCTAAAATCAATTAATTAACTGCGTAACAACATCCTTCCCATAGAAACAAATCCTTAGTGAATCTTAGGTTGAGACTAATGACAATAATTCCCGAGTCCACCAATCAAGGAAACCCCCTTGACGGGAATCCTGGTTCTTTTCCTTCTTTTGGAAATATTTGTGCTCCTTATATGGAAACATTCTCCCTTCCAAGATTTACCATTGGTTTTCCAGTTTGGTTATTTTTGACCCTTATGGTTCCAAATGTCCAAACTTCTTCTCAACCGAGCTCTCCTCCACCTGAACAACATAGACCTCAATTTGATCCTAAAGTTGACCCTTTTCCTTCTTCACTTGTTCGATCTTCTTCCTCTTCTTCCTCTTCGTCTGGTGAAAGCCTAAAAGTTAGTAACCAGGTGGATAAGAAGAGGAAGAAAAGGAAGATTAAGAAGAATAAAAATAAGTAGGGGGACAACCAAGCAACCATTTCTATGGACGAAACTAGTATGGACAAATCTTCCAATCAGCCCTGTAAAGTTAAATTACCTTGCATGTTATGTAAGGGTGACCACTTTCTTAGAGATTGTCTTTTTATTCCCAAGGTATAGAAGTGTGGTCCACAGGTTCGCATCAGCTTTCGTCATCAGCCTTTGGAGATCATGCTGGTGATAAATCCTCAACTAGTGATAGTAAGGTCCATGGGAAAAAGGGTAAAGTCAAATTTCTATAAGTTATGTGAAGGGATTCATCCTATTCACCTTTGTCCTTATATGGATGAAGCCTCAAAAGTGTTGGAAAATATTACAACTTCTCAACACGACTTACAGATCATTAGCAGAAGCTTTCCCCCAATCCTCCACTATTTGATGAAGTGATTGATCAGAATCTGTATCCAATCAATCCCACTCTTTATGAACGTGAATCCCATGAGTTCATTCCCAACCAAGCATTGGTTGAGAAAATGGTTGACTCGATTCCACCTTCAGTTGATCGTACCTTTCCCGTAGAGAATGGGTCTTATGCCACTCAGGTTCTTCTCGCTTCTTCAGATTCCAATGAACTGGGGCAAAATCCTCCCATTCCTATGGCACATGGGGGAAATCATCCCTTTCCAATGACACAAGGGAGAAGCTCTCCTATTCCCATAGCACTAGGGGGAATTTCACCCATTCCTACAACACCCCCTCCATGTAGTTTGGTCACTTCCTTTGATTGGAATCGACTGACAGGATATTGTCTTCCTTCTTACATGCCCTTCCAGATCATGGTACAAGATTAAAATATGACTGTACCTGACACGATTATAGATGAGGGTGCATCTGTTAGTATTATGTCCTCAACTACTTGGCAAGCTTTAGGTTCTCTGCAACTTGTGCTTGTTACCCAGAATCTGTTGGATTTTAGCAAAGGAACCGATCAACTGTTAGGGATCCTTCCTAAGTTACCTATTACTTTGGGAGGAAATTCTGTCTATATCAATGTGATGGTAGTACAAGGCCCTTTGGATTTTAATTTACTCCTTGGGCATGACTATGTTTATGTCATGGGAGCTCTTGTCTCTTCACTCTTTCGTGTGATGTGTTTCTCGCATGAAGGAATAATCGCGACTATTGACCATCTTTCATTTGTTGGTCCTAATTTGACTCCCCATCAACCAACTTCCCTAAATGGTCCTTATATGCAAGCATATCACCCCCACCATAGGTTAATTATGTGGCAACCTGTTCCATGCCCGCAACTACTAACTATTTAGTAGGTGATGTAGTGCATCATTTACTGGGGGCATTGGAGTCTGATCTTTCTATTGGATCCTTTGATATATATCCCTTCTAGAGCATTGTTCTCCCATATGATGAGAACCTGTTGGAAGCGATGCCCTCTTGCAGGTCATGATCAAGGTTCTCGGAGTAGAGTTCCTTGTCTTGTGTCAAACTCGTTAAAAAATGAAACAAGGTCCTTGAAGCACAGTTCCTTTTCTTGTGTCAAGCTCGTTAAAAAATGAAACAAGGTCCTCAGAGAACAGTTCCTTTTCTTGTGTCAAGCTCCTTAAAAAAAGAAACAAGGTATTGGAGTAGAGTTCCTTTTCTTGTGTCAAGCTCCTTAAAAAATGAAACAAGGTCCTTGGAGAAGAGTTACTTTTCTTGTGCCAAGCTCCTTAAAAAATGAAACAAGGTTCCCTGAGAAGAGTTCCTTGTCTTGTGTCAAGCTTGTTAAAAAATGAAACAAGGTGTCATGAGCATAGTTCTTTTCCTGTTTCAAGCTCATTAAAAAATGAAACGAATCCCCTTCCAATTCAAGTCTTTGATTAAATCTCGTAAATTCCTAGTCGAGTCTTTCACTTGATCTCGTAAATCAACCTTCATTCCATCCACCTATTGGTACCCAGTAGTCTACTTAGGTGCATGAAATGAAGCTTGGGGGGCATGTACCTCGAACTGAGTCATTATGCTAGGGGCATGCAAACTTATTCCAAGCATAGTTTTTATCCATTTCAAGCTTGTGTAAAAAGGAAACCAATTTCAAGCATAGTTTCCCATGTTTCAAGCTTGTGTAAAAAATGAAACCATTCTCATCATATCTCTTGCGATTTCCATTATTTATCAGCCTATTTTTTTCCAGATGAGCCTTGGTTTTCTCATTCCATTGTCACCATCTGCTTGGTCGAGCATACTCTTTCACTTGGTTGTTTTACCCTTTCCCAAGGAATAATTGTGATGAGTGGTCTTATTATCCAGCCTCTTGAACTTTGTGTGTTTTGAGCAGTTCCATAATCACCAAAACAAGTTGCTACCTTTTATACCACTTGTTCCTCTATGAGGAGTCCTCTTTCAACGCTTTTCAGACTCCCAAAATATGAAAAAATTGCTCAGCACTTGTCTTTTCGAATTCATAAAAGTAAATGAAAAGACGTCTACTTAGTATAAGTATAACTTTTTTCTGGACTGAGATAGACTAACTACAAAAAAGGAATACCTTAGTTGAACATTACTAAGAGGTTCTCTTGGGTATTTTTTTCTACCTTTTTGGACCTAAGGGACTACCTACGAAAAGGGACTTCTGGATTTTTCTTTCTCTCCTCTTTTTCAAACTCTCTAAACATGAAAAAGATGTCAAGTTTTACCTTCGATGGACTCGTAAAAACATTAAACAATGATGGACTTGACGAACATGACAAGGCTGAACCACTCCTTCTTAGGGTTTGTTAAAAATACTTGGAGGGATTCATCCAAAGGATGTATCTTACAGATCAAGTATATGTTATCCTCCTCAAGCTTGTTAAAAAATAAAGAGGTACTGAGCAATATGGTTGGGGAAATTGGGAAAATAAGGGATTCCATTTTTCTAATGGCAGCAAGTCGCTCTTGAACAAGAAATTCTTCCACTTCAGTTCTGTGGTTGTTGGGTTGGGTAATCTGCTTGTCTTTTGGTTATCATACTATTTTCAGAGCCTCCATTTCGATTTTGGGTCAATGCTTCCAACTCTATTCAGTGTCATTGATGTGTTCAAGAGATGTCCTTTAGTTGATATTTGCTACAATACCCTTAAGCCTTCATTTCATGTTTTCCTTTCTTGATCCAGTTCCATGTCAACATCATTCTGATCATTTTGTCTCAATCATCATACCCATTTCGTGTCGTTGATGGGGGATACATCAAGGCCCTCCTGTGACGGGTCACTTCCTGTCGACATCAACACATCATCCAGGAAGTTGACTAAGGAACACCCATTGGTACCTTAGTGCTTGCATACATCAATGGCAAGTTTCCTCGCTCTCGATGATAGGTTTACATCATTGTCCTTAGATCAAAATATTCTGTGTGGTATTTGACATCAACTCATTTATTCACACCATACAAATTGTACTATAGTACTTTGAGAGCCATTAACATCATCGATGGTTTCTCTTACATTTTTTAACGACTTCATCATTGTCCGGTAATCAGATGGTGTCTACCATGTTTGAATCCAGCTCATTAATTCACATGGTTAGACTTGTACTTTGATTGGTCGTGAATGAGATAGAATACCCCATATCTAGTTTCATCCATCTGGGCTGTGATTTCAGGATTACACATAGATCACAATGTATGATGGCTATGATCATATTGACAATCATCTAGTCATGGGTCCACTAGTTGCATCTATGGATGCGTCTTTTGATCATTGTACATTTTGTGTTAGCTTATGACCTGAGTATGGGTATGTCTCCCTCAGTGTACAAAGATGTCATGTTGTAAATGTATTGTAACAGATGAATCTCATCAGTTTTCCTTGACCCCTACTTGTCACAAGGTAAAGCACTTCAGTCATCAGTCATCATCTTTGGATTTGCGCTTTAGGGGGCATTTCGTTATAGGCCATTTTTTCACATCCAATTAGTGAGCCTCCTAATGGGATCATTCAACATCCTGTTCCCTCTTGTCACCATCTTACACAAATCCCTAAGCATGTACCTTTCATTTCCCAGAGTTTGAGACCTAAAATGCTTCATTTGACCAAGTTTAAGGACCAACGCTCCTTGTAGTCCTACTGGGGTGTGTTCATTAGCAGGTTGCTCCACTGTGGCCTGTGTTGGTCACCAGTAGGTTGCTCCCCTTTGCACCTACATTGGTTCTAGAGATCTGAGAGAATGATCAGGATTCTAGAAGCTTCACCTTCCAAGAGTTTCCAAAAGTTGTTAGAACTACTTACCTTGATAAATCATTCAGATCCTATCCATCCCTACACTGAATTTTTCACCACTTGTCCTTTGATCCTATCCCTCCATCAAAGGTGGATCTCTTACCCTAGAATGGTAATTGGATAAGAACTCCTAACTTGCCTTTCTTCTCTATATATTTCCAACCTGTTATGAGGTTGGGGGTTGGCTTTTGGAGAATAATTCTGCCCTTATGTTGCTATAGTGAGTGGTCATCATTCCATGCATTTAGGATGATTGAAGGTGCATATTGTGACAAGGAAAGGACAAGTCAACAACTTGGAGGATCTCTTCTACAAGATCAACTGCTACTTATGGTTGTAATCTCCCTCCATCTATATTAATGCAAAGAATTCATTGTTTTCCTATATGTGATGTTGTTATTTCACTTATTTCAATACCATGTTGATCTATTGAATGGAGTACTTAGATGATGCTTCATAGATCTCATAGTTTCTTGGCTTGTCTTATCCACGAGGGCTTCACTCACTGAACCTTTGACATAGCACCTGCATTCGTAGCATACTAAACAATACCATTAATTTGACTACATGTTGGAAAATACCTCTAAAAATCACATTATTGAACCCCCTACCAATATAAATCCAATACACCTTCCCAATTTATAAAACCCCTATTTTTACTGAATATTGTATGTATCCATTTTTTTATTCACATTTTTTATACCCTTTTATTTTTATATCCATGGTATAGTGACATGATGCCTCTCTTATGACCCCACATGCATATTAGTTGCACCTTTATTCTTTTGATATACATTGTAAATGCATATTAGTTGCACCTTTCTTCTTTTGATAGACATTGTAAATGCATATTAGTTCTCCCACAATGCAATTACTTAACCCATACTCAAGCACATCTCACTATGATTTGTGGCATTTAATGGCCGAGAAGATATGTACCCTATTGAGCCACCATACTTGAGAGAGGAGAAGGCCCCCTGGTTTCCAACACACCCGAGAGAAAGAAGAGAAGTCAGCACCGCCAGAACAGAGGTAAGTTCACACCGCTAGACCATGAGAGAAGGAACCATCACAACTTGACACATCCACCCAACATGCACGGTACTGTACTACGTCCTGATATGACACCGAATGATACACATTGGGAGGGTTAGGCACACTGCCTGCTCATTGATAATACTTGTTGCTTGTCGAAGGGAAGTTCGGGCTTAGAATGAAAGTAAGGTTATTATTCTTTCTTTGAGGAACAAGAAGTGGTAATGAAAGGCCTTGCCTTAAGGTCAAGCTCTTCTTTTAGTTTGAGGGAAAGTGTAACCTCAAGCTCAAAGTCAAGCTCAAGGTCAAGGTCAAGCTCTTCTTTTAGGGACAAAGAGGTAACATAAGGCAGTTAGCCCTTATGGGAGATTAGGTTTCATTAGGTTTCAAGGGGCAGTGAACAAGCTAGACTGATTCTACTGAACGACCCATCCAAGCAATCTAGCCATCGCCATAGCCATCTCACCATCGTTGATCCTACAAGGTGCTTGCTCTATCCTATTGATTAGTGCTGGGCTTGTTGTTCTTGTTGTAATGCTCTCTATGGGTCTTTTTTGTTCCCCTTCCCTTCTTCATTGAACTCTATCGTTGTTTTTTTGTTTGACAAGAACCCCATTTTTTTGTTTTCCATTGGTTGTTTCATAGTTGGAAGGTATCATGGGGGTGGATAATCTTTGAGAGATAACAGAAAGAATGAACACAACACTGAAGCGAAGAAATACTTTCAATCTTTATAAAGGAAGAGTATTATTCAATGACAGTTGGGAAGGTAGGGCCAGCCAACATGATAGGATGGACTTTCTTTGATTCCGATAGGATGGAATTTCTTTGATTCCAGATATAGAAGCATTATTTTCCCTTCCACATGGAGAAGCATTGTTGGCTAAGGCACACAAAGATCAATTGATGAATCTTTATGAATAGGTTTGCACCAAATAAGGTGTTCAAGCACAAGTCTAAACCCTCTAGATGCAAGACAACTATATACAACAAGGTTGGGGCCCCAAATCTCAAAACAAGGGTGTAATCCCAACCTAGACGCTTAGAAGAAGAGGATGGAAAAGTACCAACACATGTGCTCTTAAGTGAATAACACGAAAGCATGAAATCACCTTTTGATTCACTGTCATCTCACCAATGAGATATGGGCTATCACTCATAGACTATGTAAAATGAAACAATGGATTGGAGATAGCATAGAGGCATTAAATTAACAGACTACAGCTAGAACATAAAACACAATTTTTGTTGTAGAGGTGATCTGCTCCATTTGGCTAGCTAAAAAACAATGGTGTATTCCAAATAAACCTCCAAATGTCAAAAATATTTTCTACATGTTGAAGGCAAGCATTGCCTTATCACACACCTCACTAAAGACAAGGCTTCCTTGCACTCTCATACATTTGAAATACAATTCTAAAGGTTGCAACCAAGCCAGACCCCACATTGGTGTATGAGCCCCTCTTACTTGTGGGACAAGGGACCCACCTTCACGCAGTGACTTGACCGCTAAGTCAATGAAGGCATACATACTCTACCCCCTCTGGTTTTGAACCTATGACCTCTTAGGAGGAAACACACGCTCTTAACCATTAGGCCCACTCAATCTAGATATAGTGGATTTCTCTTTAAGGTCTCTTTTACATAATGAGTGATTACATTGGAACCAAATTGGAACTAACATCATATAGGAAATGAAAACGACCATGGAAACAATGTTAAGAACTAATATCGCTTCCTTGAAATATGAATGACCCTGACATTTCTATAATTAGATAATCTCTTGAAAATTTAAGCTAAACAATATTAAAGTAATGCCTTGAACACCAAGAACCAAGAGCCTTGTCGCCCTATAACGAAGCAACCTATGCAAGATCAAATTTAAGGCCTAAAATTTCAACGAAATAGAAGGCATACAGTTTTGTGCCGTCAAGAAAAAAGTAAATCCACACTTCCCATAAACTCTACATGGACACTGGTTCTTGTCACTAATACAGTGAAGCCCTTTCTATTTTCCATGACTAGAGTTTATAAAGAGAGGAAATACAATTCACATAAGTACCAAACATTGATAAGTAGCTATAAAAACTACAATAGCCCATAAACATTATTAACATAATTATATACAAAAATAATACCACCAACTAAATTAGTATTGTTCCCTTCCTTTCCCACCTCAATTCCTACAGGTTATCACATTCACTTCAATAGAATGTTATCCTTACTCTATCACAAAAATGTTTCATGGTCTACATAAGGTACATCTGTTACAATACATGAAGAACGCAAAGAAAGGCTTATGGAAGATAAATTTGACACTTCAAATCAACAAATCATGCACTACTAAATCAAAAGCATTCAAGGTTAAACACAAAATATAGCTTTAGGACCCACTCCAACAGTAAAACAGATATAAAAAATGTGGGAATTGTTTATTTTCAATTTTTAAGATGCTTTAAGGGTTCCCAATAAAATGCCTATAAATCAGCTATCCCATTAAAACAAAGAACATGATCCAATAACTTAAAACTGATACTAAACAAATATAATGAAGCTCGTCTTTGTAGAATAAGAAAGAAAAATGAACCATAACCAAGAAGGTATTAGCAACACATAATTCCTAGAAAGACTCACCCCAAACAGATTTTGCATCGGTGTTACATTTGAGATTTTCTCCTGAATCCTACTCTGTTTAGGTCTCAAGCTTCATTAGATGCAACAATATAGAGACCTTGTCTAGGTTAAAAAGCTAAAATCAACAAAATCTTGAACAAGAAAATTAGAATATTGGGGGTACACCCAAACACCTCTAGGCTTTCAAAGCTACAGATATAATGGACTCTAAGAAATAACATTTTGCATCTCCTTGCTTCAGATAATGTATTACAGGAAATAAGAACTATAAAGCATCTAAACCTAACCATTTTCCATACTACTGATAAATAGAATATATTGAGAACTAAATATAACTACATAACAATTCATGGATAATTTGTTACATCATAAATAAAAGACTAATATAATCATATGCAAGAAGCTAAAAACTGCAGTGAACATTTATAAAAGGAACTAGATAAGTTAAATTTACAAAAAGTAGATTGATAAGAAATGCAATTCAAAGAACCAAAACCATGGAAACTAATGGGTGACTGTGCAATTGTAGCAAGAGTCGTTGTGAAAGACAGGTTCCATTTTCACTATGATATGTAGGATAACAGTAATCTATCATTGCAATATTAAAGAAACACTCCTAGAGTTTTCCTCCTCTCTTCAAACTCTAAACCTGGGGTAGAACTCCCAATGAATAATGTGTAAATTAAGAAGCTAACCTCCAACAATGCACAAATTTAAACCATAGAAGTTTAGCTGGATGCATTAAGTGGGGGCTCAGGGGTCTATTTTACTGCAGTGTGGTTGGAAAGTGAACCAATCTCGTCTGCCATTTGTCTTGCTTGACCTTCAAGTATTTTTTCCCTCAGGTCATGCACTTCCTTCATTGGCTCTGCATGTTTGACCTGGGCACAGTTCTCTAGTGTACATGTACCATCAAAACCATTCTCCTTTGTTACATCAATTGAATCTTGCTTGGGTTCCTGAGGCTCTCCCTTACTCTCCAAATCCATGTGCTTTTCTTCATTCTCCAGCACTGGATCTTTCTTTATGGCACCTTCTGCCCCTTGTGGTGCCATCTCTTCTGCCTTCTCATCCATTTTATTTATTTCTTCAGTTTTGGACCCATGTATTTTTTTTTTTTTTTTTTCTATTTCCCTTTTGTCATCACTCTCTTCTTCTGCTTCCTTCTTCTTATCAAGATCATCTTCTCCCTTCCCTTTTTCTTCCTTTTTGTGATCAACATCTTTCCCTGTTTCAGCTATACTTTCCCCATGATGGGTATCATGCATTTCCTCTTCCTTACTAGCTTCTACTTGCGATTCTTGTTTCTCTACATCTTCCGAATCTCCTTTTGATTTTTTGGATCTCTTTGATTTTTCTTCGATTCACTTTCTGGTGTTTTGACTGGTGATTCCTTTGATTTTTCACTTATCCTTGAAGATCTCCTTGTTGGTGTTACCTCACATGTGGTACAAAGAAAATGTCAAATTATATTTTCTAAAAGATACATGCCGATATCCTCATAGAAAGGGTATGAATTTCAAACGGAAAAATAAACAAAGACATGTAAGAACATAAGTTCAGATCAGAAAAAACCAATAAAATAACAAACTTTACCTGTGCTCCAATCAAATTCAGAGATAGACGACCCTCCTGGATTTTCCTTCAAGTACCGCTCTATTGCCTTTTTTGTCTTGAATTCTTCACCTATTGGGGCGATAAAAACAACTTCATATTTTTTGGGTGTCCCACCCTTCTTTGGAATAAGCTGGAAAAATAATTTCCAGAATTTCAACACAGTACAAGATATACCATTGAATCTCTACAATCAGTTTAGAAATTCAGAAGAGCAACTCATATATGAATCCAAAACTTGTACTATGCACACTACATCTACATTATAAAAATTCTTAAACAACTGAGCAATAAATAATCTTTAGGACATGGATTTATTTGATAGCTAGTTAGGGCTTAATATTTTAAAATTTCCACTCAAAATTTCGATTTTCATTGTGATAGGAAGGCAATAGCTTCCTTTGGGAATGACACAAAAGAAAATTTAAGTATTTGAGTTGGCAAAGCTTAGGGTTGAAAGCTTAACACCATGTTCAAGCACCTGCGTTCTCATTGTAACTTGAGAGGCCCACACTAACACCTTATCTATTCACTATTTTCTCTGGCACTCCTAAAGTTTGAAATTGATTTGGTGAAACATGGGGCTCAAAACCTCACTTCATGCTTATTAAGCACCCAGTCTGTATTTATTAGGCACCCACATTCTCCTCTATGTTTGCACCTGCATTTCCAACTTATGTCATTTATGTGAATATTCTTTACAATGTCACCAATAATTGTACAAGAGAAATGTGCAGGGTTAGTAGGAATACTCATCATGGATGGATATGACTGACACGTAAGGAAAGGAGATAGGTAGAAGAATATACGCCACTGAGAAAAAAATCAGTTTATATGGCGGAATAAACTATTAACAATTGCATTCTATAGTTCATGTTGCATATAAGTGATGGTGGAAGCACAAAAATATCAGGGAAAATGTCTTGCAGTAAGCACAAAAATATCACTTGTTGAAAATCACCTGAAAAAGGAGGTCTGATATCTGACTCAAGGTGGGCATTACACTGTCTTCTCTAGTGCACTCTTCAACTAATGCTGAAACATCTGTAGGCTGGTTCTGCATTCCACATCCCATCAATACCCCTTTTTCCCCAAATAGCCTACCATTGGCATTGGTGGACTTCAAGGTTATGGTATCCCAGATATAAGGGCCACTGGTGGTGGTGCCATCCAAGTAACCCTGGCTGTATTTGCAGGCCTTCGTGGAACCATAACATGCTATCGATGGGGTTTGGGAAATCTCTCTGCAATCTTTGGAATTACAAGGAACATATGCTAAAGATGAGGATTTTCTGGGTTTGAAAGTGGGAAGAGGCTTTGTGGTAGCAGATCGGATCTTGGGATTGCAATTCACCCACACAAGATCGTTGCCTGTGTCTGGAACCAACAGAACTTGCTGAGGAGGGGTTCCCACGTTCACACTCATGAAGTAAAGAGCAGCTCCCATGTCTACTACACCAGAGGCTATTGACATTTCAAAGCCTGAAGTTCCAAGCCTCCTGTGATGATAAGAAGTATTCTTGTATTGCCAGGACCTTGTTCTGATGGAGTCCACACGTAAAAGTGTCTGTATCACCTCATGTCTTCTTGTCAATTTCTCATGGATCATCTTCATCTCCATCTTCAGACTTATGTCTTCACCTCCATTTGCATGTTGCAGCAACAACACGCAGTGCAGGATGAAAAGCAACACAAACAAGCCATGTTTCCCCATTTTCATCTGCATATGAAAGAAAGCAAAATCAGTGTCACCCAGAACATGAACCAATCTTGCTTTGTACATGGGTACTCAATGGTTTTATTTATAGTTTAGATTAATGTTAAAATAATAAATTACAGCTAATTGCAATAAATGGAAACACAATAGACATAGTCGGCATGGTGTTGAAAACAATATTTTCTTAATAATAGATACAATGCATAAATAGTCAACAAGGTGCTGCAAAGGCAAAAGAAAATAGATATAGTTATTGTATTCAATAGCAAGTTATTCTTAGTAATGCTCCAAATAGCTAACCAAAAGATGGCCATTTACAACACATCTACCTTATGCTGCCACATCCACCTATAGATAACATGTTGCTGGGATGGAAGTCCCATGCTCTCTGTTGCACCAACATTTATTGTGTAAAAATAGTTAAGCAATATGTAAAATATTAGGATATGACTACAAGATAACCTTGAAATAGTCAAACATTGTGGATAAAAAAATATTTAATTCATGGAAGGCAATAGAAAGTAATCAAAATTGTACATAATTGTTGAAATATGGCAACAAGAATATTCCAATTTAATTTGTCCTTGAATTAAATTGTGAATTAAAATTGAATTTAGTCTTAACAACGACTTGGAAATATTTAATTAATTTATTTTAAATTAATTAGTTGGAGAAATTCAAGTTAGAAGTCTTTCTGAAGTCATGCAAGAGTTATCCCTTAAATTAAGGAGATAAGATTGAGTTATATTTGAGTTGTAATTAGTTAACTCAGTTTACTGAGTTAATTCCAGTTAAATTAGTTCCAAACTGTTTGAGGAACTAATAGTGAGTTAACAGTCAGTTGATGCATTAATGCACTCAACTAGTGCTACCCCAGTAACTGAAGATTCTCTCATCAGAAACTCATGCATGTCTATTCTGAGAAAGACCCAGTTGAGATAAATGTTCAAGGACAATGTACTATCAGTTGCATGTGTTTTCTCATGGAGAAAACTCATGCATGCAGTCAAGGATTTATCCTTGAGGATTGCACAGTTTTGAAGGTTTGATCATCCACTTGGTAATAGGTTAATCATCCATAAGGAACAGTGCAAGGAAATAGGAGTTTGGAGGGCAGAGAGGAAGGTTGGAGAGAAGCCAAGATTGCCTATGAGCATCTATGAGGATTGTACTAAGAGCTGGCTAGCTGTGAGAGCTAAGGCTTTGTATAATTCCTATGTATTTCCACCATGTATGATAATACAATAGTGTGGGGTTTTTATCTGAGGATTTCCCCAAAGTATTTTCATGTGTATTGTGCCATTGATTCTTCTTCTTCTGGTTATATTGTTTAGCTCAATCTTTAAGCTTCCGCAAATTGATAGTAGAAGTAGGTTATAGTATTTTGATTTGATTTATATTGCATTATTAGGTTAATCTATCCTAGATTTTCTACATGGTATCAGAGCTGTGAACAGTATACTAAGAAGAGAATTCGAAGTTTGAAGTTCGAGGTTGCAGGTGTAAATCGAATTCATATCATACTTCAAGGTTTGCCATTCTATGGCTTGAGACTTGAGTATGCCTTGGAAGGTAGCTCGAATTACACAGCATGTGTTATAGACATTTTTGTGCCTTACAGCATGAAGCATGAAATGTCCATAATCTAAGGGATCCAAAGTCCCTAAACATGTTGTTCCTACCCCTAGAGGAACAAGGCCAGCAAACCACAGCACTGAATAAAAGTTCTCCACCTGAAAACACTCAAAAACAAGGCAATTCTAATCATGTCAACTGCTCCACTGAGCATCTGTGCTGAATGTCAACTGCTCCACTGTCTACCTGCGCTGAATGTCAACTGCAAAGAAGGCTACCTGCGCTGGGCGAGTTGGGACATGTGGCACAGTCATTCCTCAAGGTGTCAATGCCCAGGAAGCTTCCAAAATGACACTTGGATCAGGGAATTCGACTGGTGATGAGTAAGAGGGTCTAGATCTCCAAGTGGAAGCAAGAACCTCCAAGTGGACTCAAGAACTGAAGTAAAACTGAAGTGGGAGAGGACACTAGTCAGCTTCATGCCAGCCTCAAGCTGACTCATCCTTTCTCCAAAACTCCTATATATAGAGCTCTCTCATGAGGTCTAAGGGGGCTGGAATCTTGTGAATGTAAGGAAGTGCTGTTGGTTTGAGTTTAGAACTATTGGGTGATTTGCTTTGAAGGAGGTGAAGAGGAGATTTCTTTCTGCTAGGAAGGTGATGCTGGATTGGGCCTCTTATGGTTGTATCACTTCCTGAACTTTACTTCTTCCATTAATAAAGCATTTGAGGTTCTTCTATATGCATGTGTTTCAATGGTGTATTGTTATGCTTGTGTATTTGATTTATTCTAATCCTTGAATCAATTATGAATGTATGCTTCTTGTAGTTTCCCTCTCTTGCCTTTTTGCAGGATCTTGGTGTAGCTGGGCCAGTGAAAGAGCAAGGAGCTGGGAGCAAGCAGCAAGGAGAGAAGATTGGATCAACCCTTAGCGAAAGACATCGGTTAGTGGACCTCTTTCTCCCCTATTTTACTTTCATAAAGAAGAAATCTTAGATAGCTTTGCTTCGATTGTTGCTGAGGTACTATCACCCTTAGAGTGGGATAGGGTCATTCCGTATTGGATACTTTTCCCAACAACAAATTGGCGACTCCACTGGGGATCGTATCTTGTTGGTTGTTTGTGTTTTTTGCTATTCATTTCCTAAACACAGGGAGTACCGAATCGAACTGCATTTGGATCTTTCAAATGCAAAGTAGAGGGAAGCTACTCTAGCTCAGTTTCTGGGCATGTTTATGATTTGAAGAGCTGATCCACAAGGACTCTGAACAGCTCTTAGTGATAGCTTTTCATCCTCCTTTTCATCCTTTAGTGTGCACTTGATTGATAGCTTTTGATTTGGCCAAAAACTGTGAATTTTTGAGCAATCTGTAACCCGGAAACCCAGAGAAACGAGAGTTTCTCTCTTCATTGCAGGCACTGTGAAGGCAGTCTGCATTTCATCGCAGGTCCCGAAGGGGCTACTTGCACTGAATGTCAAACTGACAGTGTTCTACCTGCGCTGAACCAGTTTTGCCTTGTGCAACTGGGGTTCTCTGCTTTCTATTGCCCTGTTTTCATCCTTGTTTTTGCAGTTTGTTATCAGTCAATGTACCTATCTGAAACCACCTTTCCTTGCCACTATTCCGCCTCGGTTGTATAAAGAAACTGTATTTGTTCTTTGTGTATTTCTTACATCATTTGCAGTTTCCCATAATGAAAGTGAACTAGTCTTGCTGTGGCCTCTTAGATCTAGACCTGTGATAAGTGTCGTTTTGATCTTAAGAGTTAGTTTGTTTGCTGTCCATAGCTGATTGAGCTTTTGCTTTCATCATATGGTTTGAATTTATGTATTTCTAGTGTCGAAACAAGTAAATCTTAAGGTGTCTTTTGATTTTGGTCAAAGCTTGTTTGCTTTCACTTGAAATTGAATTCAAAGTTATACAACAACTTTCTTTTTGTAGTACATCAACATTAAGAAAGAGAAAAGAAATACCTGCAGTGTGCATGTGCATTTTGATAGCTTGTATGTTGATTTAGGGAAAAGTGCATTAGTGTGTGCTCTATGATCTGTGTGAAAAGATGATGTCTTTCTTTTCCCTCAGTAGTTAAGATTTTCAAAGTTGAAAGATTGAAAAGCTTGCTTATCATCTTAGACTGCATTTAGGAAGTTGTATTATACATCTCGTGGTGATCCATAAAGGCAAACTGCTAAACAAGATCAACTTAAAATAAATTGAATTTACATAACAACGCATTGAAACATAACGCAAACACATAGAGGTCTAAGCTAGAGACGTGTTCCGGCGTCGTTAAACGTGATATCTTAGCGTTGAGTGGTTGGGTGATTCCTCCACGGTGAAGCGATGAGTATCAATACGGACTTGTGCTCCCACGTACCGTCGCGTATATATTGGGAGACCCCTATAGGAACAAAGCCTTTATCCATAGGAAGCCGTGTCGGCCGCCCTACTGATCGCAATGCAGTGAACACAACATTCACGAAGATCGACCACCCGTACCGTAAAACGTATTCTGTGGTTTTGCGAAAAGTTTGGCACACCCTCTGCCTAGATCTCCAGAGCAGTTTCTTTTGGCCTTTTTCAAACTCTATAACTGAAAAAGTCCATCCGAGCATTTGTCACTTCGGGCTCGTTAAAACATCGAAGGAGACTAGAGTCATCTTTAGCTTTTTCTCGACTCTTAAAAAGTGAAAAAGAAAGTTGTGTCTAAAGCGTCGTTATAAAATTTATTTTAAACGGAACATAATCACCTCCTATTCCTGCGTTGATATGTAGGTTGAGAACATGGAACGCACCAACCAAGGAATTCCACATGATGGAAATCCTAGTCCTTTCTCCTCTTGGGGAGAAGTTGGTGCGCCCCACATGGCCACATTGTCGCTTCCAGGACTGACAATTGGCCTGCCAATTTGGCTATTCTCAACCAATGTAGTTCAGAACACCATGGTTCCTGAACAGTTGAGTCAACAGTTAGATCAGTCTAGAGCTGCCCACCAGCCTTCTACTTCCTATAACTCTTCCTCCAATCCTTCGTCTTCGCAAGGTAGAGCCGGCAAAAGCCAAGCTCCCATGGAGAAGAAGGAGAAGAAGAAGAGAGAGAAGAAGAAGAAGGAGCCTAAGGCGACTGGGGGCAAGCAAAAGACATCTGACAAAAATCCACACACAGCACAGACCGGGCCTAAATCGCCATGTGTCATATGTAGAGGAGACCACTTTCATAGAGATTGTCCCTGTATTCCCCAGATACTAAGGGACTGGTCCCCTCGTTTGCACAATTCGGGAGCATCAACCTCTGATAGCCATGTTGAATGCTTACCGTCAACCAGCGAAAGTGAAGGTTCAAGACAAAGAGGGGGAGCAAGATCCCCCTGCAGACTGTGTGAAGGTGATCATGCCATCCACCGTTGTCCCTTCTTAGACGAAGCGAAGAGAGTTTTGGAAGATCGTCCGGTTTCACCGTTGAGACTTCCTCCTGGATACAAAAAACTCGTGCCAAGTCCTTCGTTGGTTGAGAATACAGCTGGCCCGCTCAAGTGGTCGGCTGAAGCGTCAGTCATTGAAAATGAACCTACTGAATCCAGACCGGACAAAAGTCCAAAGGTCGAAACGACAGTTGACCCGGTTCTTCCTTCAGAAGTTTCATCGTCAAATGACACCATCACTGAAGATTCATCTTCAAATGACACCCTCACCGAAGAGAATAAGGATGACACCATCCAGATTCTTTTCATCAACACAGACTCTGATGAGCATCAGGGCAATGCGCCCATTCCTTTATCGCAGGAAGGAACATCGTAAGGGTCATATCCGGCCGTGTATTCGGTCCCACCACCAAGCAACCTGGTTGTATCCTTTGATTGGAATCAACTAGGCAGACCCCGGTTGCCAGCCAGTATACCATTCAGAATCATGGTCCAAATATACAGAATGGTAATGGCTAGCACTATCATTGATGAAGGGGCATATGTGAGTATCCTTCCCTCTGTTGCTTGGAAAGCACTAGGTTCCTCGGAGCTTTTGCCTGAGATAAGAAATCTCTCGGGTTTTGATAAAGGAACCAGTCGACCATTAGGGATCCTCCCCAATGTGCCTATAACATTGAAAGGGAAGGCCGTTCAAATGAACGTGATGGTCGTTCAAGGACCCTTGGATTATAACCTACTCCTTGGATGAGTATATATATATTGCATGGGAGCAATAGTCTCCTCACTCTTTAGAGTATGTGTTTTCCACACGAAGGAAGAATGGTCAAGCTCGTAGACCAACTTTCATTTCCGGGATCACGCATCGCAAATAGTCACATACCAACCCTGAATGGTCTATTCAATCAAGAAATGTCTCCACCCCCAGTCCTCCTTCCCTATGAGTGCGAGTGATTCGGAAAGATGGGACCGGAACCCAGGGGGCATGTATCCTGGTCTGCTTAGGGCAGAGAAAACTTTGGGTATAAGATAGAATTTCCGCGAGAGAATATGACTAGTCCGTACCTCGTCCGTGGATGGAAGAGGGGTTGTTCTAGGATAGGATTCTTTTGTCAAGGTTACGTGTTTGACAAGAGTCATTCACCCTTGTCTATTTCGGTAGACAGTGCCGAGGAAATGTTTTGTTTGAAAGATTAACGAAACAATCTTTGGGTAACCAGAAAGAGGCAAGCCTCCCTCAATAACACAAATGTTTTGTCTTTGAGTAGTGTTCTTCTCTTGTCGCAAGTAGCTGCTCTCTTGTCGCAAGTAGCTGTTCTCTTGCGATCTTGCGAAAGATCTGTTAAAAGTTGGGCTGACGAGAAGACAAGTATCGCGTAAGACCCGTTAAAAATAACGAGAAGACAAGTATCGTTAACATTAGACTGGCAAGACGACAAGTAGCTGTGAACACCCAAAGAAAAACAGAGGTGGGAAGGAGGAGGGGCAGCCTTGAAATTGTATTTTATACCTGGGGGCATGCAAACCTTTTGGAGTGCAAGCAAAGAGCGGTTATTTATCTGTTTTTTGGATTAGTCGTTTCCGAACTTGCATAAAGAAAGGATATGGAGTAAAGCTTAGTGAAGATGAAACTCCTTAAAAAATAGAGATCTCACAGGGGACATTTCTTATCTTATGACTGGTATATCGAGCAGTTTTAGCATAAAGTTCATGCTCGTTAAAAAATAAACGCAAGATCCGAGCAGTTTTAACGCAGTCTTCATGCTCGTTAAAAAATAAATAAAAGCAATGAGCAGTGTTTCCCCCAGAGTTTAAGCTCATTTTTAAATAAAAAATGAACCTATTCCGGTAAATAACCTCTGTGATCGTAAATTTATCAGCCATAAAAGCCTTGGTCGTGCTTGCACATGCCACCTCCACCGTCATTTGGCCGATCGTTCACCTCCATATGATTGTTTACCTATTTTGAGGAACAATTGCGAAGAGTGATTTCACCTAGCCATCCTTGTGACGCTGCCGTGATTGGAAAATTCCAACCTGTACCTGGAATCTGCTGCTATCCCTGTTTATCACTCGTTCCTCAAAAGACGAGTCTTCTTTGAGCTCTTTTCAACTAACTCGTAAAATATGAAAAGATTGCCGAGTTTTGGCCTTCCAGCTCGTTAAAAGGAACGGAAGAGCTATCCCTCCTCTAGATTTTAATCTTTTTGGACCTGAGGGATTATTGCACAAAAAGGTCGAGTGCTTGTTTTATTCGGCTCGTTAAAGTTATCGAAAACTCATCCCTTCTGTATCGTTTTATACTTTTTCGGACTTAAGGGATTAGATGACGAAAAAGGAATTTTGGAGTTAACTTTCTGTACCTTTTCAGACTCTCTAAAAATGAAAAGGACCGAGTTTTCCTTGTCGTTAGACTCGTTAAAATGATTAAATAGTGACAAACTTGTCTTTAGACGAGAACAAGTTTCCCTATCGCTAGGCTCGTTAAAACATAGCGATAGGCTTGCCCGAAGGGCAGGTTATAGAACAAGCATATGTTATCCTCCTCAAGCTTGACAAAAATAAAGAGGTACTGGTCAGAAATGACTGGGGAAAAATTGGGAGAACCTCAAAGCTTTAATGGTAGCAAGTCGCTCTTGAACATGACACTTTTCCTCCGTATCACATCGGGTTGGGTTGTTTCATTCACTGGTCTCATCACCATGGTCTCGCCAAACCATCCACATTTGGGGTAATGCTACCGATCCATCGCATCAGTGTCGTTATATGTTCAAGAGATGTTGTTCAGAAAGAGTCAACCGTGTCCCATCCACTGCCATACATTATCCTTCATCCATTCATGACCGCCACCCTGAATCATATGTCACAGATTGTTTTCACCTCCATTAAAATCATTAGCTCCGTTCCGTGTCATTGATGTGGGATTCATTAAGGCCCTCCTTTGACGGATCGCTTCTTGTCGACTTCAGCTCATTATCCAAGAAGTTGATCTAGGAACACCCCCCTCAGTACTTTGAAGCTTGCATGCCTCAATGGCAAGTTTCTCACTTCCGGCGACAGGTATACATCAATGACCTTCGACCAGAAGATTTTGCGTGGTGTTCGACGCCAAGTCCTTTATTCACACCACGTGAATTGTACTGCAGTACCTTGAGGGTCATTATCATTATCGGTGATTCCTCTCGCGCTTGTTAACGGTTTACATCATTGACCGGTAATCAAGCGATGTCTTTCCATGTTCGACTTCAGCGCAATTCTCACATGGATCGACTTGTACTTAGAGTGAAGATCGAACGAGTTTGAAGACCCCGGATCTAGTTTCATCCATCCGGGCTGCGATATATATTCAGGAAATATAAAGACATTTGACATGTACATCATTACAGCAGATGATCATCCTACTCAAAGGATGATAATTTCATCAGAGAATTATCAGTCTACCATCAGACGATCATCTGTTCTATGTACCAAAATGAATTTATAAAGCTGAGCATGGGAATGCCCGCCTCAGCTAGATCATGAAAGCAGAATGAAAAATAATGTATTGTATTGTATTTTATTACAGGTCACCTCTCAGCGATTGAATGAACTTCGGATCCTCCTGATAAAGCATTTCACCCGATAAACGACCTCATACTTTAGGGGGCAACTGTTATAGACATTTTTGTGCCTTACAGCATGAAGCATGAAATGTCCATAATCTAAGGGATCCAAAGTCCCTAAAAATGTTGTTCCTACCCCTAGAGGAACAAGGCCAGCAAACCACAACACTGAATAAAAGTTCTCCACCTGAAAACACTCAAAAACAAGGCAATTCTGATCATGTCAACTGCTCCACTGAGCATCTGCGCTGAATGTCAACTGCTCCACTGTCTACCTGTGCTGAATGTCAACTGCAAAGAAGGCTACCTGCGCTGGGCGAGTTGGGACATGTGGCACAGTCATTCCTCAAGGTGTCAATGCCCAGGAAGCTTCCAAAATGACACTTGGATCAGGGAATTCGACTGGTGATGAGTAAGAGGGTCTAGATCTCCAAGTGGAAGCAGGAACCTCCAAGTGGACTCAAGAACTGAAGTAAAACTGAAGTGGGAGAGGACACTAGTCAGCTTCATGCCAGCCTCAAGCTGACTCATCCTTTCTCCAAAACTCCTATATATAGAGCTCTCTCATGAGGTCTAAGGGGGCTGGAATCTTGTGAATGTAAGGAAGTGCTGTTGGTTTGAGTTTAGAACTATTGGGTGATTTGCTTTGAAGGAGGTGAAGAGGAGATTTCTTTCTGCTAGGAAGGTGATGCTGGATTGGACCTCTTATGGTTGTATCACTTCCTGAACTTTACTTCTTTCATTAATAAAGCATTTGAGGTTCTTCTATATGCATGTGTTTCAATGGTGTATTGTTATGCTTGTGTATTTGATTTATTCTAATCCTTGAATCAATTATGAATGCATGCTTCTTGTAGTTTCCCTCTCTTGCCTTTTTGCAGGATCTTGGTGTAGCTGGGCCAGTGAAAGAGCAAGGAGCTGGGAGCAAGCAGCAAGGAGAGAAGATTGGATCAACCATTAGCGAAAGACATCGATTAGTGGACCTCTTTCTCCCCTATTTTACTTTCATAAAGAAGAAATCTTAGATAGCTTTGCTTCGATTGTTGCTGAGGTACTATCACCCTTAGAGTGGGATAGGGTCATTCCGTATTGGATACTTTTCCCAACAACAGCATGGAAAGATAGAATGGAGGTTGTATTAGAAGGCAATGGCTTGAAGGAATTCATTGATCAAGAAATCCCAAAGCCAACTTCAACTAATGCACAAGAGTTGGCTAAGTGGAAGAAGTGTGTTGGGAAGGTGAGACAGATCATCCTTGAGGGAGTTCGAGACCATATTGTCTCAAGTCTCCATGGGAAGGATAATCCATTTTCAATGTGGAAGACATTGAAGGACCTCTACCAGAATAGTAGCGACCGGAGGAAATTGGCGCTCAAGGGTAAGCTTTGAAGAATCAATATGGAGAAGGGCAATACTATTTCCACATATCTGAACAAGCTCACCACTTGTAGAGATGAGCTTGGTAGTGTGGGAATAACTACCGCTGATGATGATATGGTGAGCCTTGCTCTCTTTGGCCTTCCAAAGAGTAGGAATAGCTACCAGGACTCTGTGAATGGAAGGGAGAAACTGCTAGATTGGGAACCACTGTGGTCGAATCTTATGCAGGAGGAGATTAGGAGGAGCACACAAGATGGTTCTTCATCCAAGAATGATGATGAAGAAAATCTGGTCTTAGCAAGTAAGGCAAGGAAACAGAAGGGGAATGCTTCCCATTTCAAATTGAATTCTTCTCATGGAGGGAAGAAGGGTGATGTGTCTAAAGTAAGATGCTTTAATTGTCACAAGATGGGACATTATGTGACTAATTGCCCATTGAAGAAGTCCAAGAATCGAAAGGTGAGGCATTAGCCTCTCAGTTCGAAATGGACTTTACCCTCATCACATGCATGGTGTCATCGATGATGGGTTGTGTCTGGTATCTTAATAGTGGAGCCTCATTCCACATGACTGGTGATAAAAACTTATTCAGTTCCTTGGAGGAGAAAGACCCCAAGATGCGCATAGAGATGGGTGACGATGGAAGGTATAGTGTTTCAGGAGTGGGCACAGTTTCTTTTCAGAGGGAGCATGGAGCTCCTCTCACCTTGACAGATGTGATGTATGTGCTTGGACTGAAGAAGAACTTGGTATCGGTCGCAATGTTGGAGGACAAAGGCTACGATGTTGTCTTCAGTAAAGGAAAGGCGTTCCTAAGACACATAGCCACGGGTCAGACCAAGAGGATAGGGATTCGGGTGAAGAATCTCTATAAACTAGAGGTAGATGATTGTGCAACATTGAGTACGAAAGTAGAATTGGTGCAAAGCCAAGACATTGGTGAGTTGTGGCACATGAGGTTGGGCCATTTGCATCATGAGGATTTGAAGATAATGCAACAGATATCTACATGACCTCTCAAAGGTAAACTTGAGCAAGTTGACACATGCAAAGGTTGTACCTTGGGAAGGTACACCAAGTCTTCCTTTCATGATCGAGACAGTCAAGCAGAGGCTATCTTAGAGTGAGTTCATACTAATTTGTGTGGACCACTATCGATGACATCCACAACGAACCAAAGGTATTATGTGATTTTCATTGATGACTATTCTCGTAAATGCTGGATTTATTTCATGTAGAAGAAGGACCAAACTTTCAAAAAGTTTTGTGAGTTCAAAGCTTTGGTCGAGAAAGAGTTAGGGAAGAAGATCAAGGCCTTGAGAAGCGCCAACGGTGGAGAATATGTCTCTCAAGAGTTTAAGGACTTCTGTGCAGTGGAAGGAATTAAACAAGAGTTGACGACACCTCATAATCCACAACAGAATGGGGTGGCCGAGAGGAAGAACAAAACTATTGTAGGGGCAACACGGGCAACGCTGCATGACCAAGGCCTACCACTTCACTTGTGGACTAAGGCATGCAACATAACGGTATATTTGCAGAATTGAAGCCCGCATCACATACTTGGGATGAAGACACCAGAGGAAGCTTTCTCCTGTAAGAGACCAGATGTGGGTCACTTCAGGATCTTTGGCTCATCGGTATATTGCCATGTGACAAAGGATGCAAGGAAGAAGCTTGAGCCAACAACAGAGTTGGGGATATTTGTGGGATACAATGATACACCTCACAACTATCAGGTGTACTTGCCTACCAGTCGGAGGATAATGGTTCGCAGAGATCTCAAGTTTGATGAGCAGAAGGCCATGCAAGTTTCCCTTGATAGGGAGCTCCAACTACAGGCTGTGGAGGAACTGTTGGTTCCTAAGGAGGAGGAGCCTCAAACTAATGCGGAGTAGCCGCATGCAGAGATTCTAGGAGTGGAGACATCCACTCAAGTAGAGTCTTCCAGAGATGGACGGAAGTGCACAAGAGAAGCTAACAAATTGTTGGAGGATGCAAGAGAGAATGTGGGAGCACCATCTTCTTAGCGCAGATAGAGGAGGTCACTTGAGAGGTACATTGCATGCATGTCCCTTGTTGGGGAATGTGTTGAGACCCAGCCATCTTTCTTTGAGGAAGCAGTGCAGCAGCCGATTTGGGTTGATGCTATGGTGGAGGAGTATGACTCCATAGTTCGGAACAGTATTTGGGACATGGTTCTGAGACCGGAGAACAAGTTAGTTGTGAGTTCCCGTTGGATTTACAAGGTAAAGCAAGCTACTGATGGTAGTGTGGAGAAGCATAAGGCAAGATTTGTTGCTTGTGGCTTTTTACAGGTTGAGGGGATTGACTATGGTGAGACTTTTGCTCTTGTCTCAAGGTACTCATCTATCAGATCTATGTTGGCACTATCAGCATAGATGGGTTGGAAGATCCATCAGATGGATGTAAAGACTGCATTCCTCAATGGTCAGATTGAGGAAGAGGTGTACATAGAGCAGGCAGAAAGTTTTGAGACCTTCGATCGTGATTCTCATGTGTGCCGACTCAAGAGAGCATTGTACGGGCTGAAGCAAGCACCTCATGCTTGGTACACCAGGATAGACAACTACTTCACCAGGTTGGGCTTCACAAAGAGTGAAGCGGATGCAAACCTGTACCACATCGTGGTGAAAGGTAAGCTGTTAATCATCGTACTATATGTTGATGATCTCATATTGACTGGTGATGGTTAGTTGATTGTGTCAAGAGAATTCGAGATGAAAGACATGGGTCTCATGTATTACTTCCTTGGCATGGAAGTGTGGCGGAAGGATGGGGAGTTGTTTGTGTCTCAGGGCAAGTATGCCAACGAGATACTCAGGAGATTCCACATGGAGAAGTGCAAGCCCATGCAAACTCCTCTAGCAGGTAATTGGAGGAAGAAGGTTGCTACTTTAAGAGAAGTGGTAGAGGCTACTGTGTACAGGTAGCTTGTGGGTTCACTGATGTACTTAGTGAACACATGACCAGATTTGTGCTATGCGGTGAAACAACCGAGTCAAGCGATGGTTCAGCCTACCAAGATGTTTTGGAAGGCGGCAAAGCATGTATTGAGATACCTCAGAGGCACATCTCAGTATGGATTATGGTACAGACGGATAGAGGGAGTGAAGCTACAGGGCTTCACTGATGCAGATTGGGTAGGGAGTCCATCAGATTGGAAGAGCACATCAGGAGGGATTTTCAACCTTGGGTCAGCAAAAATTTCTTGGTACAACAGGAAATAAAGGTCGGTTGCACTCAGCTCGGTAGAGGTAGAATACATAACTACAAGTCAGGTAGCATGTGAGGCCATCTGGATGTGGAAAATCCTAGTTGGTTTGTTTGATCAGAGGATGGATCCAACTGTGATCTATTGTGATAATCAGAGTTGTATCAAACTCTCTGAGAATCCAGTATTTCATGATAGGTCCAAGCACATCGACATCCAATATCATCATCTCAGAGACTGTGTAGCGAGGAGGATCATGTTGCTACAATATATTTCGACAGAGGAGCAAGATGCTGACATTTTGACAAAGGCATTGTCAAAGTGTAAATTCGAGTTCCATAGAGACAGGATCAGGGTGGCAGATAATCCCTTTCTTATTGAGAGGGAGTGCTGAAATATGGCAACAAGAATATTCCAATTTAATTTGTCCTTGAAGTAAAATCGAATTTAGTCTTAACAACTACTTGGAAATAAATAATTAATTAATTTTAAATTAATTAGTTGGAGAAATTCAAGTTAGAAGTCTTTCTGAAGTCATGCAAGAGTTATCCCTTAAATTAAGGAGATAAGATTGAGTTATATTTGATTTGTAATTAGTTAACTTAGTTTATTGAGTTAAGTCCAGTTAAATTAGTTCCAAACTGTTTGAGGAACTAATAGTGAGTTAACAGTCAGTTGATGCATTAATGCACTCAACTAGTGCTACTCCAGTTAAATGAATATTCCCTCATCAGAAACTCATGCATGTCTATTCTGAGAAAGACCCAGTTGAGATAAATGTTCAAGGACAATGTACTATCAGTTGCATGTGTTTTATCATGGAGAAAGCTCATGCATGCAGTCAAGGATTTATCCTCGAGGATTGGGCAGTTTTGAAGGTTTGATCATCCACTTGGTAATAGGTTAATCATCCACAAAGAACAATGCAAGGAAATAGAAGCTTGGAGGGCAGAGAGGAAGGTTGGAGAGAAGCCAAGATTTCCTGTGAGCATCTGTAAGGATTGTACTGAGAGCTGGCTAGCTGTGAGAGCTAAGGCTTTGTATAATTCCTATGTATTTCCGCCATGTATGATAATAAAATAGTGTGGGGTTTTCATCTGAGGATTTCCCCAAAGTATTTTCATGTGTATTGTGGCATTGGTTCTTCTTCTTCTGGTTATATTGTCCAACTTGATCTTTAAGCTTCCACAAATTGATAGTAGAAGTAGGTTATAGTATTTTGCTTTGATTTATATTGCATTATCGGGTTAACCTATCCCAGATTTTCTACAATAATACACTTTATAATATAATAATCATTATTGAAAAACATAAAATAAAATTGGAAATTTAAGAAAATACCAATACCAGTAGTGAAGAGGGATCTGCTATTGAGATGGCCAATAATAGACTTCTTGTAACTGTTTCAGAAGAAAGGCATGGTTTGATTATAGCTATCATTTCCTTACATGCTTCTATCATTTCTTTGAATAAGCCCTTGATCAGTCCTAGATGCAACTCCAGAGAGGTCTAGATATTGCTTAGCAAACCCTTCAAATTTGGCAGAAATGATAAATCTTACAAAAGGTGAGGATAAGGCTACAAACAATCTGCCTTGGAGGTATTTTGAATATATATAAATTGCTTTCAGAAGAGCCCATAACAAAGGCTTAAATGAGCATCATATTATTCTAGAAACCATAGAGAGATAACACAATAATGTCCTCCAACTTCACTCAGAATAATCCCAATTTTTTTCCACAGAGATGCCATTGAAAATACTTAGGTCAAATACTACTAAGGTCTACCAAGAAGAGGGCCCAAATAGGTCCTGGAACAGGCCTGAAATTAATACAAAAATGCCTCAGACGGGGGGTGGGGGGTCTCAGAAAGGTTGAGAAGGGCCTCAGGAAAGGGCTAGCCTGTGCCTTAAATGAGCCAAAAGGAAATTCAAGATAGATACAAATTAGCCTCATAAAATAAATCATTTCATAATGACCCAAGATCATTTCAAATTGATTCAGAAGTGCCCAGTAACAAGGGTATGAACTACATGATATTCAAAGTGTGATATTCAAATTGATTTAGAAGTTCCCTTTCAAAGTGCTTATGTAGTTAATATCATTTATTGCAATAATTCAAGAATTCTAAAATCTTACCAGCCATCTTGGAGATTTTGGGATAATGGAGAGACCAATAAGCAACAGAAAACTGGGAACTAGCTCTACATCACCTCCCATTGACAACCTGCCTTGCTCAACAATGCATATTTTTTTCTTCTAGCTGTGTTCTTGAGAGAGATCATAGGTATATTCTATATGAAAGTTTGTGAAAAGTGGCCACCAAGTGGCCTTATTTTCCTTTTTGGAGGTGATATGTCATGTTATAAGAGATTTTCTATGTATTTTCCTTTTCCAAACCATGAAATAGAAATGTATGTATTCTTTCTTTGGAAAAATAAAATGAATTAAAATTTGCATACCATTCACCCTATCAAATTCTTGTCAATCCAAAAGTTGCAAAAAATCAGATACCATTCACCTTAAAATATCCCATGGATCATACACACACATTGCAAGGCCCATCAAACACATATATATCAATGTAGGCAAAAATAAGAAAGCAAAGTGCCACAACCCAAAAAATCTACTAGAAGCACATATCTCAATAAAGTTGCAAACAATTTAAAAACAAACTACCATCACATGTCCAAAAGCCTTTACAGATAATAATTAATATTAATGTTGTTTAGTGAAAGCACTAAAAGGAAATGCCTAAAATATGATTTAGGACTCAATTGCCAATAATAACCAAGTGCAATTTAACTATTTTAGACCCCATGCATATGGCCAAAACATAAATAATTCCAAAAAGACTCTGATGGCACATTTGAACTACAAACTCTGATTTATATGTCCAATTTAAAAAATAGGAAATCCAACTACCACATAAACATTCAAAATAAAATGCACTGCATGTGCTAGACGTTGCTTTGGTGTAAATATGTTGACTTGAGTGAGCAAAAACCATCCTGACTGAAGTTCGTGCCATTAGATCCTTGATATCCTTTCTAGAAAGCGAACCATCAATCTAAAAATTCAAGGAAAATGTTAACATTAGTGAGAATAACCACATACTTATCAACAAAACATATTCATGGAAAAGGAATCACCTCTTCTTGTTTTTCATGATTAAACGGACCAACTTTAGAGGGACCAAATTAACGTTTGAATGAAACACAACTACAAAAGGATGAATGGTTAATGAAATAAACTTACACCAAAAAGCAAATAGCAAAAAAAGGTTGAGTTATCCCAAACATTCACCATTTGAACTATTCACTAGACCTAAAACCAAAAAGTACAAAATTAACATCAAATTCATACAAACAAATAAAAAAAATACAACCAATAATTATTTATAAATGATCCAACATATGGAAATACATAAGGAAAGAGAAAGTAGAATGTTTTGAAAATCTACCTTGTTCAAAATTTTCACAAAATCTGAAAAAAACTTTGTAATCATATTCTTCTAATTTGTATGTATCATTCCTAGCAGTGTATGATAAGTTTGCGATTGCTATAATAGATTCAAGTTGTACAAAAGCATGATTTGTCAAATCATACTTATACATGTGTTTCCCCTTTATTCTACTATAGCAACATAATTGAAGCTCGATGCCTTCTAATCTATCCAAAAGGTCAATGTCATTATGGTAACCAAACATCCTATTACCATCCTTCTTCCTTATTCTTTGAACCCTTCCAATGTACCACGTTCCACAAGAAACACCTTGTTTTGTACATTGAGGAACACCTTTTCTTGTAGCACATTCTGTGGGGGAATTGAGTTGCTTTCAAACAACACCCCACAATCTGATCCAATTCCAAAGCCAATTGAAACACCCTTTTGTGGAGCCTTCCCATCTCGCCTAAAGTAGACCCCATTTCTCACTTTTGTCAACCTATCTTTGGATAATGTCAGATTCCCATTCAATTGACTAACCAAACATGCTTTAAACATATCCTTACCATCAAGATCCACCACTAGATTTATCATTTTGCTTCCATTTTCATCAGTGGAATCTAAAATTTCATCCAACTCGTGTCTCCACTCACTTTCCATTATTTGCAATTCACTTTCATTGTGTACCAATGATGATGAAGATTGGAATATAGAGTTGGAACAACTCGGTGGAGAAGCATCAACTACTTCATCCACAATTTGGAATATTGGATAAATTTGATCCTCTGTCCATGGTTTAACCCACCAAGAATATTGAGTGTAGTTTTCTGGTTGCATTTCAAGAATTGATAAAATTTCTTGTGCATCCTTCAATCCAATCTTAAGGGCTTCTACAATTTTAGCATCTGTGGATATTGAATCATATTACGACAATATGTCAATGTTTTGTATTGTTTCTTGGTGCAATCTATTCCAAATTATTTCTTGCTTCTTATGAGATTTATTAAAATGAAGCCCTTGGAGATTTGATTCTTATTCAACAACTCTATTAAAGGGTTCCAACAACATGAAGCAAGTCAGTGAAATCATAGGTCGTCTCCGCTCCAACCATCCCACAAACTTTACTAAAGAAGTTCTCACATACATCTGACTCAGGCAAGTGAAAAACACATGGAAAGTTAGGGTAGTGATCTCGAAACAATCTTATCAACAAAACTAAAAAATGGCAAGAAATTTTCACATCTTGATATGCTTCTTTGTTGATGAAATTTATGTTGACATTAGTATGCGATTGTTTCTCTACCCAACATAACCATAATGTGAAGAAATGATGAACTCGTGAAGCATTTCGCACCCTTTCCCAAAGGCTCAAACTATGAGACATAAAGATGTCAATGTAGTCAACAACAATCATTAGATAAGTCTCTGTAGCTAGTGTCCTCTCTAACTTTCCACTTGGTGTACTTATCAACTCTTTCAAACACCTCTAAACATGCCTTGAAACAATGCGTTGTGTGGATCCCCAATTTTGTCAATCCATCCTCTCTATATCTTCACCCTTAAGCTTGTGATTATCCACTTTAAGAGTGTGATAAACCATTCTAACATGACCAAAACTTATGTAATCATTTCCTAAAACCAATTCTCGTCGACCGCTAAACAAAGGATTCACTAGCTTTTTTCCATTGTGGATGTAATCTTGGTCATGTAATCCTGTTACATTGCAACCATTGTACAACCCGGTTAGCCTCCACCCTTCCCAAGGAATTTGATATCGAAGACCTGATGTTGAAGAATAATCCCTCAACATAAGTTGCCTTCTTCTGCTATCCCCATTCGAGGAATGACCAACAATAGGTCCCAAATTATTTTCCACATAGATTCTACCTTTTCCCATTGTTGATAAACAAAATTTGCATTGAACCTATTGCATGTTGGATGAACAACCACAACCAAACGAGGAAGCTTTTCATGTAAAGGGTTTGCAATAATAACACATGCATAATGGCCAATAACATTGTTCTTAAAAGGATCTGTTATAATCTCATATCCCACAGCTCCGTCACCAACTCTCACCAAGAAATGTGATTTGCATTGATGTTCTTCTTTTGTACCACAAAACCCCACTAGTGTATCACTTTTTTCTACCCACCTAACATATTTTTTCACAACTGTTTCATCTTCAGTGAGCAATACATGAATTGGTCCATCTATACCATGCTTGGCTTTATAAGAAGCATAAACTTTTCCGACTGCCTCAAAAATATGCTCGTGCTCCCTTGGGATATATGCTAATGACTTTCTAACTTGCCTTAAAGTCGTAGATATTGAAGGACCATCCAGATTCAAGCTAATAAAGCTATGTAATCTAGGACCTCCCCACAACTTGCTCATCTCATAAAGGGATTTTCTACATGTACTATACCTTCTCCCTACTTTTGCATGCATCAAGTTATGAAAAATATCCTTGACAAATTCCCAAACTGCATCTTTACCTTGTAATTTTCCTTGCTTATGTGCCTCACACACATCCTTGCAAAACCTAAAGACATCCTTCCTTTCTATCGATTCAAACAACTTTTCCTTTAGGGATCTCATTCTAATAGAGAGTGTAGCAACCTTTGTCCTCTCCCACCAAAGAGATCACATTGTTGAT
Source organism: Pinus tabuliformis (assembly GCA_031772625.1). Lineage (NCBI taxonomy): Eukaryota > Viridiplantae > Streptophyta > Pinopsida > Pinales > Pinaceae > Pinus > Pinus tabuliformis. The sequence continues at coordinate 198,476,292 of CM062815.1, read as the reverse complement.
CTATGGTTAGCATTTGTAACCCTTGCAACATTCTTCAGTTCATTTTGAGTCAAATAGTCCAGTCTTCTACCTTTTCTTGTATCTCGTTCACTTCTTTTATTGGTGCACATTGATTCACGATATAATTGCATCCTAAAGTCATCACATTCTGGAACCAACTTACAAAAGTTGCATGTTAATGAATCAAATGGGATCCCTGTTTCAGAAGCCCTCTAGTAATGAATATGCCTATATGTACCATCAATACGACATTCAATACCCTCATAACATAACATGATCTTGGTATGCTTCTCTATGGCCCATAATTTTCCACCCCTTTGATCATCCATTAGGACCTTTGTTTCCAATCTCTCCCCACTTCTATCAATACAAGGATACCATTACCCCCAACATTGTAGTAACAAGGGAGATAATTGAACTGTAATAAGATTGCAACAAACAAATAAATTTGAAGTAAGATAAATAAAATAATATACAAATTCATATTCAAGTTTAGTCTAAGCTGTTAATTAACAAACCCGAAGTAGAAGGATCTACACTTGAAGATCCCCTCTGTAATACTGATGGTGATAATGGGACCAAGAACCTAGTCAAACTTTGTTGGGACTTATCATTGGTAGGCTTCTTGGGTCTCCCAACTGTGCCACTCCTCTGCCCAATATCCTCATGTGAACCCTCATTTGTAGTAGTAGTAGTGTGCTTCTTTGATTTCATGTGTTCATTTAGAGAACTGACAATATTATCACTTGCCGGCACTAAACAAAACCATTTATTGCATCGTGTACATTCCACTCTCACTTTTTTCATGTCCTTATAGTCTGCAAGTGTTGCTTCCACCACCTTAAACAAATTAGGCTATTGTGTCTTGTTGAAATCATCTAGAAGTTTGATTGCTTGATCAATATGAAATTTATCTCCAAGCATCACTGTCTGTTGTACTTTGTTACATGAAGGAATTTCACTACCACTTGGCATCGATAGGCGTTGTTGATGGGCCCCTGTTTTCATATGATGGTTTTTGAATATACATCACCTATTCCATAATCAATGCCACAAATTTCACAATGGATATTTATTTTAGATTCTCCCTTTTTTGAATATACTTTGAGAGTAATTTTCTCATTGACAAACTCTTCCATTAAACTTTTAATTTTTTTTCCCAAGATGCCAATACAATAGGATCAACAACTATGGCTTGTTCCACTGACAAAGACATATTTTTAACTCTTGGTTGTTTATGCATAGGTCCCTCCACATTCACTTCAATGTTTTGAAATATTGATATTGTTTCCACTACATTTGAACACTCTTCTTCCACATCAAATGTGCCTAGTTTCCTCTTGATGCCTACAAGTGTTGTACAAACTTTTCATTTTTTCTCTTGCTTTGGATCTAAACCTATTCCATCCTCGATAAAATCAAAAGGGTATCCAACGATTTCATCATCCACAATTTCATCATGAATTTCAGCAAATGTACAACCTTCTCAACACTTGACCACACCAATGATAGAATTCTCTTCACAGTTATCAATTTTATAAAACAACTCCATATGTTTTTGCACATAAATAAATGAAAAAGTAAGTAAAATTCCATAAGCATATTGGTTATTATAAAACAAAGAGAAAGGAAGCAAGGTATGAAGTTTCAATTCAAAGCTCCAAAAAACATGAAGAAATATTACTATTTGGATGAAACACCTTGATTCAAAATGTACTATCGGTGGATTCCTCAAATGGAACTGAAACTAGAAATAAAACATATTACTAAAACAGATTTGAGAGTTGATTTATTGTTGCACCAAAACCCTTTTCAACCTCTTGGGTGGGTGTTAGAATACATGTTCTCCACCATTTAAAGCATCTAGATTGAGCAAGGCCAATGTGGGTTTTAATTCTTTAACTCTGATAATTTCTTCTTTTGAAGTGCATTATGCAATTTGGGGAAAAGAGACTTCAAAGGACAACATAACATTTGAGTTCTATAATATCGAGTACACTCAATGTCAGGATCCAATGAGATCGCATAAGTTCAATAGAACTAGGTTGAGGTCACTATCTAGACAAGGAGGAGGCATTGAACTGCCAAGGTTAATGAGCATTTCAGTATAAAAAGCACCATCAGAATTTGATGAAGCTTTGATGGTGTTTTCGTAAAAAAGGGTTTTCAATTTTGTTAGGACCATGGAGAGTGGAGACTATGTGCTTTGGTTTATTTCTGTTAGAGACTCTGTCTCCAATTTATGGTCCGTAGACCATTTTATCCTTTGAAAATGATGGTTCATTTTCTAGGAGTCCTAATGAAGGAAGATTCACCCATCATTCTTGTCTACTCTCTTAGCACATCGCATATCATAGGGTTCCCGTAGATGTAGATGGAGGTACATAAAAGGTTGCATGAAACCACTAGAGGTAAGGGCTATAATTTGTTTCTTGGCTTCCATTCATTGTACACAACTCAGCTATACTATAGAGAATTCTGAACTTAAAATGTCACATTGATTGTGTGCCTCACTTTTGCGCAGGCACAAATGCACTTGCAACTATGTAAGGAAGCACAAAGATATTAATTGTAGTAAATTCAAGAGAAAGCAAGGGAAACCCTTGCAAGATACAACCTGGGGTTAGTTGGATTGGAAGTTGTTCAAAACTTTTTGAGTTGGTGTCAAAAGTGAAAAGTGAACATTTTAAGTCTACATTTTCTGATTTGACATTCTCTACTGCCTAAAATATCTTGTCTATTTCGAGAATTTGAAATTTCCCTTCAATAATCCTAGCCTACAAAATGTTCTGGATATAGTTTCCTCACTTCAAATGGCAGAAGCTGCATATAGAGAATTTGAAGGTTGGTGTTAGAAAACAATCACGATACCCATATGATATAATAGTGTAGTTTTAGCAGGAAGAAATAGAAAAACATATGAGGCTGCAAGAATTGCCAACAGAAGAAAAATTTTCTTCTCCTTTCTTTAGGGCCAAGGACTCTTCAATATTTTTTTGCATGAGAAGGCTACTAGTGACATAGCACAAGCAGAAGAAAATGGCAATTGTTTAATTGGTGAAAAGGGAAGTGTGTGAATGAATGGAGTACTTGTTGTTCGACCCATGGCAACAACATTAGGATTTTCTAGTGTTGTATCTTTGCACAAAAATAACCAACATTTTCTTCTTTTCACTTTAAGTTTTAGCCTTGATTGAATCCTTTAACAAGATAGGCACTGTTCCATAGATGTACGATGATGCAAATAATGCAATTATACAACTATACACTCTGAAAATTCGATCTTCAATTGTTCTTTGTACCATGGAGTTGGGTCAAGACTTCTTTTAACTTTCAAAAGTTCATATAAATTGTAATGCATGCCTAAGTGGATTTGGTTTGCTCCATTTTCCAAAAAACATTCATGTTTTCATGGAAGACTTTATGTATCTACTAACTAATATTGTATTTGTAAAGAATCTCGTGTATTTTCATTGAATCTTGTGTTGGTGAAACTCAATATTTAAATTGTCATTAAACAAATATTCTAGTTTAGTATGGGCATACACATCAGTCCCTCTCCCTGTATTTTACCTAAAGAGAAATAGGTTGAGGTGACTTAATGAAAATTATGATTCAATAATGTAAGGCATTATGCATTTTAACATGGGTGGGTTGTTGACTTGGCATTCGTATTTAATCATAGCTTATTATTAATATATGGTTGTAGAGTCACTATCAAATGGTTTAGTAGTAGATTTGAGGAAGTTATAAATCTTGAGTTTGTGAAGCTCGTGATTCAAAACTTCTCTTCATACTTATTATGCACTCACTCAATTGTTATTAGGCACCAACATTCTCCTTTAAGTCTACACCAACAACTTATGACACTTATATGCACACTGTTGTCGATGTCAATGATCATGGTACAAGAGAATCTTGCAGGGTTAACAAAAATATTCACAATGGATGGATATTTAAAAAAAAGAAAAAAAGAAAAAGAAAACTATTTTGTTATTCAGTTTTTAAATTAAAAAAAAGGTACATGGAAATATGATATAATCTAAGATTATTCTCCTTTTACATGAGACTATCAAAGAGAATACAGTTCCAGAGAGGACTGGAATTGGTGGAGGAAATGCATATTTTAACTAATATGGATTTCAAACTTACTAATTTCTGATTTTAAAACAAAGAAAAGAAAACGCTAATTTTTTGGAGAATTTACTATGACACATGATTCTTGTGCTCCACAACTAAATTTGAGAAAAATATGAAAGAAGTATAAGTCTCCAATCTGAATAAATTAACGGTTTTTCCTGAGAAGATTTAAAATCTATAGGCTAAGAAAAAAATTGCCTTTCAAGGACTGGAGCTAAATCTGAAAGGTTCTTGTAGCTGAAGGTTAAACTGAAAGATCTTCTAGCTTATGGGCACCCAGTGTGTGCTTTGAATTGTGTTTCCAAACCTGTCTTCAAAGCAGATGAAACCCGACTCGATATTGAGAGCTTCTATTGTAGAGGAGTTTATCTCCCTATAGATGTAGAAGAAACAAATATCCATAAATTATTTTCTTATATCCTCAATTTTTATCTTCCAATCAGCCAGATTCAGAACCTCCCGATGTTCTTTTCCATCTAACCAATCTATAACACATTTGGAGTCTCCCAAAATTTGTATGCAATTTATATTTTTTTGAGAGGCTAGGAGCAACAGAGCCCAAACAACAATGAGTTCTGGCTTTCTATTTGTTCTGAATCCTAGCCCAATTTTGAAGTGAATCGATTTTCTCCCTGACAATTTTATCAACCCCCCCTCCACATTTGAAATCTTGAGTTTCTCCGCCAAAGAAGCCCATCGGGAGATCCTGAGAGATGCAGGGAAAGGGATCCTTCTCAGTGTTTTCTTGCTTTGTTTCGGAGGATATTCCCTGAAATGAGACACAATCTTGGAGGAATGAAGGAACACACTGATATTCAAATTCTTGAAAATGAAGCTATTTCCGAGTATCTAGATGCCCCAAACCACAAAAATAGGTAAGGTGCAGAGAGGTTTAAAGTTTTCCACCCAAAAAAGAAGGGTGTCTTCAAAAGAGTTTTGAAGAGTGTTTTATTTTATGCCCATTTTTAGAACCACAGTCTTCCAGATTTCCTTAGAGATGCTACAACTTATGAGAAGGTGATCCACTATTTCTTCTTGAAGTCTACAAAGACAACATTGATTTGGCCCTACGAAACCTCTTCTCTAAAGATTTTCCCAGGTTAAGATTTTGTTGTGGAGGGCTAACCAAGAGAAATATTTCAGCTTTTTTGGGCCATTCCATTTCCAAATGTAGTTTTTCCACCAATTGGAATCCTGATTTACAGTGGAGTATGCAATAGCTTCATAAGCTAGGGTTGTTTTCACTCTGCCTGTAGTGGCGTCCCAACTCCACATGAACAAGTCCTTTGAGATTTTTATGCAGACTCCATTGATGGACGGTTCCTTTATGAAAGAGGAAGAACCCATCAGTCCAAGATCAGCTGAGGACAACCACTGGCTATTTGAATTGGGAGAGTAGGCTACTCTCTTTACTTGATTTAGATATTTGTAGCCTTTGGAGTTTAATATGGATGGATATAATTGACATGTAAGTGAAAAGGAGATAGAACAATCTATGCCACTAAGGAAATATCACTTTATAGGGTGAAATAAACTATCAACATTTGTGTTCTGTACTTCCTATTCCATACAAGCGATGGTGGAATTTTTCCAAAAGGTTTTTGCCAAATGGCTTAATAGATTCCTCTTTAAAACTATTTTGTTTCTTTGGCAAATGTAGCCTTCCTTCCAGCAAGAATGTTTGTATTGTGTCATGTCAAATCCACCAAGGTACTTTCGTCAATTATATTTTGAGATACGTATTTCTATATTCGATAGAAGTAGGTTGATAAATGGATAACACCACTGCCTAGACAAGGAGGAGGCCTTGAAACACACAGGTTATAGAGCATATCAGTTTAAAAAACAACATCAGAATTTGACAAAGTTTCGATGGTGAATTTGTAAAAAAGGGTTTTCATTTCCGTTGGGACTGAGGAGAGTCGAGACTGTGTGCTTTGGTTTATTTCTGTTAGAGACCATGCCTCTACTTTGTGGTCCCTAGACCATTTTATCCTCTCCAAATGATGGTTTATTTTTAGGAATAATGATGCAATAAGAGAAGGAAGATCTAGCTAACATTACTTTCTTTTATCTCAACACATTGCAGATCATAGGGACCCTGTGGATGCATATGGAGGTACAAAGAAGGTTGTGTGAACCATGATGGGTAAGGGCTATCCTTTCCTAGCTTCCTTTCATTGTACATGGCTTTGTTATGCTATAGAGAATCCTGAACCTAAAATGTCACATTGATTGTGTGCCTCTCTTTTGAGCAGGTCCGAAGACACTTGCAACTCTGCACAAAAGCATAAAGAAAGTACTTGCATTCATCTCAAGAGAAAGCAAGGGAAGCTCTTGCAAGTTACAACCTGGGGTCAATTGGATTGAGGACCATTGTTCATTCAAATTTGATTGATTCTTGAACACAATTAGATACCAATATAGATGTGATTGAAAGCTAGGGCTTTCTTGGAACTTAAACGGTGGACATATTTAAGCTTTTAGTTGATATTTTTACCTCTATAGAAGAAGAGATTGACTATGTGGAAGTTTTCATTAGTAGAAGCTACCAAAACTAGATCAACCACAAATCATTTGTACCCTGAATCTGCACCTAAATTTGGATGAGTTATTATTGGTTCATTGGCACTCGATCTAGAAATGAAATAGGTTCCACCTTATGAATGAGGGGGTTCAATATTTTCTTCAAACAAATAATTCTCCCTAATCTAGGTCACTCTTCAATCAAATAGTTTGGAAACTTAAAAACCTGTGAGAGAGCCTCCACCATTTTCAAAGTTCAAAAGTGAAGGTGTATGAGATAAATGTGCTTGAAATTTTATATTAAAGACATTCAGTTGCTTCTCTCTTCTTGGGCTCTACAAAATGTTTAATTTTTACAGAGAGTCCTTGAGATTATGTTGGATAAGAAAGTGTCGAGCAAGCATAAATGGAAGGATAAGTTGATTTTAGACATCTGTGGTTTATATCTTTTGAGTTAGTTTCCGGAGAACCCACAGTAATAACCATATTTTGTCAATGTTTCAAATCCCAACAAGGATCCATCATCAGGGCTATTTCTGAATGCTGATAGTAGAAGAGCTAAATGAGAGGTTTAAATAGTTATGAGGTGGGTTGATTTAAGGATGAGATGAAGGTCGACTGTTTAATAATAATTATTATTATCCACATTTTAAAGTTTTTATCATAATTATTAAGTTTTTTATTGTAATTTTTAATAATTAACTTTTAAATTATTAACTCTTCAAAAAATAATTAAAAATTACAATAAAAAACTTAATATTTACGATAAAAAATTTAAAATGTGGATAATAATAACTATTATTAAACAACTGACCTTCATCTCATCCTTAAATCAACTCACCTCATAACTATTTAAACCTCTCATTTAGCTCTTCTACTATCAACATTCAGAAATAGTCCTGATGATAGATCCCTGTTGGGATTTGAAACGTTGACAGAATATGGTTATTACTGTGGGTTCTTCGGAAACTAACTCAATGGAAGGATAAGTATTAACCAGATACAAAAATTCAAATATACTATAATATTACGTGACTTTTAGTTTTTGAGTTTTATTTTTTTAAGAGGCCTTTGGGATTCTCAAAGACTATTCAAGTTCATTTATGACTTTTCATATTCCTTGCGGATGAATAATGTAAATTTGCCATAATGTTTAAATATCAGGTTTCAAACCTTTTTTCTTTTAAGGTGTATGAGAGTGAAAAAATAGAGCTGAAACATGTAAGTAGATAGTATCCAATAGTTAAATATACTCTAGGAATAAATATATTCTAGGAATATGATGTTTTAAGGAAGATCACAAACAAATGGTAGGAGAAGCCAAATTGTTTTGATGAATGGTTGTTTAAGGTTAACTAGCAACTTTAGAACTTAACTTGAAATAGTTCTTAGAATAATTACAAATATAGTTATAAATTGATGTCTTATGCGAAAAAGAAAGTGCTATCTAATGGTGTTTCAAATATGACCACAAATTGTTGTCTAGCAAAAGTTGCTTTGTTGAGTGTGTTTGTGTTGTTGATAGTAGAGAGTATTAGAGTATTTAGTAACTCTAATAACTCATCAATTTGAGTCATTTTCTCAATAATTCGAGATCAACAAATGAAGGGTGTTGGCTTCTACCAAAAAGAACCTACTTACTGCAATTCAACTAGCAAGACAATTTGCAAATTACAACTCAGGTTTGGTAGAATTACCTCTAACAGGTCACAAACTCTTCTCAAAGGCAATAATTTTCAACTTTGGGGTTATTGTTGGATCACCTTTCCTTGTCTCCACTCACAACTTTGTTGCTCCACAACTCAAGCATGTCTAGAAACAAATTATGGGAATCTTAGAACTGTGATGGAAATAATAAAAGTCACTAAAGAATTTATGAGTGAAGATAATGAATCAATGCATTGAGGACCATTGTTCATTCAAATTTGATTGATTCTTGAACATAATTAGATACCAATATAGATGTGATTGAAAGCTAGGGCTTGCTTGGAACTTAAATGGTGGACATATTTAAGCTTTTAGTTGATATTTTTACCTCTATAGAAGAAGAGATTGACTATGTGGAAGTTTTCATTAGTAGAAGCTACCAAAACTAGATCAACCACAAATCATTTGTACCCTGAATTTGCACCTAAATTTGGATGAGTTATTATTGGTTCATTGGCACTCGATCTAGAAATGAAATAGGTTCCACCTTATGAATGAGGGGGTTCAATATTTTCTTCAAACAAATAATTCTCCCTAATCTAGGTCATTCTTGAATGACTATGGGTTATTTTGGTCTCCATCATCAATCAAACTTGATCAAATTGATTAAGCAATGGATCCAATCTCTTATCAAACTAATAAGCATGTGACCAATAAGGATCCCTTTTCAAAAGAGTAGGTCTCTAAAACAGATAAGAAAAACATGTCCCACTTGGTCAACCGAATTTGATCAAAATTTGAGAAATTTGAGAAATTAGAATTAATGAAAGACTATGAGATTTTTGCATATTCATCCTCCTGGGTTAACAATTCTTCTTTCAACTCTACTTTTCTTTTTCTTTTCCAACCTACAAAAACTTTCTTATGTTTCTTCTATTTCCAAAAAAGGGAGTACATATTAGAGAAGCAATTAATAACATACTATTATGCCATAAATTCCTGACTAGTGACCTAAAGGATCCAATTCAAGACATGAATGGTTGAATTTAAAAGGGTATTTAATATTATGATCTTCGAAATCCAAAGTCAAGGAAAACAGAGAGGTAATCTAAAATTCTTTCTGGACTAGTCCATGATCTATATCTTCCAAAAATTGCAGCAAGATGGCCTACTTTCAGGAACCTATCCAATATATTAGCTATTACTTCATCCCCAACCCTTCCATTTCTCTAGTTTGATTCCAAAGAATTAGGGATAACATCAAGGAAATTTTTTTCTTTTAACATCTCTGAAAATTAGGTTATCATGGGGATCATAATGGGCTCTAATCTCTGAAGTTTCCCTAGTAGAGGTAGTGAAGTTCAGATCCCCTGCCAGAATAAGGGACTGATCCATTAGAAAACCACTCGCTTGTATATGGTCCCAATAACCATTTATCTATCCATAAGGCCCATAACAGTTGGCCAACTTTATAGGATGTGACAAACCCCTTAAAAAACCTTATATTATGATTCCTATTGAGGATGAAAAGGCCTGTAAATTTGCAGCCATGTGATCCTAGATGGAGAGTAGCCCTCTTGCCAATCTCGCAGATATTTTTGAATATACATTCCATCTAGGGCATAGATTTCGAAAGGCCTCTCTTGCTTTCTCTCCCAAAACCATTATTTCTAGCATTAGAATTACAGATAGTCCATGCAGATCACATGCAGATCAACCAGTCTCTTAAGGGAGTTGAATTTGTGGGCTCCCACTACCTGTTGATATTGATGGACATCACAATCATGAGAAGTGTTCATCTAAAAAATCGGAGGAACAACTGCAAGAAGAATTACAAAATCTCAGAGATGAGCATGCAACTTATTTTTCAACCATAAGTATCCTAGAGAGTAAGGTTGAACAATTACAACAGGAGATAGATACAAAGACAACAAAGTTTGCAGCAGATTTGGATGCATTGTTGCAATCTAAAAGGGAACAGGAACAAAGGCCCAAAAGGGAAGAAGAAGCACTAAGAATGACTCGATGGAATAATTCTACTACAACATAATGACTTCAGGAAGAATTTAAGAGGCTTTCTCAACATATGTCATCAACATTTGATGCTAATGAGAAACTAGCAACACAAGCACTTAAAGAAGCTTTTGAATTCCGCCTACAAAAAACCAATCTGCAAGAATCACTGAGAAAGGCTGAAGAAGAGATTGCATCTATGAAAAAGAAATATCAAGACAATCTGCAAGAACTTATGAGCCAGTTAGTGTTACACTAAAATTGTTCACCATGACTATTTGCAGTTAGTATGGCTCCATCAACTGTCATACTATCCTCCTTGGCAAGTCTCATACCTCTGCTCTCCATGTCAAACTCCAAGAAAGAGAGAAAGTCTTTAAAAATCTATATATCTCTGGGTACACAGTTTCTCTTAGCTTTACCTGCGTGTACGCACCCCAAGTTCACAATACCTGCGTACTTGTACGCTCTGTCTGTAAAGGGGAGGGTGCGTACTCCTATAAAGGTCAAAAGGCGCAAGTTTCACTCTAAAAAAGTCACTTGTAGTCATTTCTAGAGCATTCTAGAAGCTTGTTTGACGTGTATGGAGCGCCTCCAGATGGTTCATGTATCCCTATGAAAGAGGAACTTATCCCATCAAGAGGGGAGCTATCCCATCCAAAGAGGGGCTTATCCCATTGATGGTGGACCTGAATAACTTCCTCTAGAGCACTATAAATACAGGCATTGGGCCAGAGGGAGAGGAGGTTGAAAGCTGAACATTCCTAAGGGTAGATGCTGCTGGAATTAGGACTCCCTTGTAAAGCTTGAGAGGAGAGATTCCCATCCTTACCTAGCCTTATTTGGAAGTGGGTGAGCTGATCAAAGTAAAGGAAAACTCTTGCTGGACCCTAGGAGGGACCTGCACAACACCAAGGCTCAGGTTGTAATGGTTTCTTTTGTTTCCACTTAATACAAATGAACTCATTTTTCTCAACAGATTGTTATTCATGATTTGTTTCATATACTCCTTGGTCTGTATGATGGATATGTGTTATTTTATAAGTTAATCAGGTGCTATTTAATCTTTTGGCTTGTTAGTGGATGCAGGTTTCGAAGAGAAGGAGGAGCTCATCCGGATCGGCAAGGCTGGACTACTACAAAGCGTTGGACTAAAGGTATGTTAAAATCACCTGATTAGTTGTATTCTAAATGCATGTTTAGAGAAAGGTAGTGTTTATTTGTCTTGTTTGTCACTAGAAAGCCTTAGCTTCTAGGGAGGTCGGTTTTTTCCGCAATATCGACTCTTTCCGCGTGACAAAATGGCGACTCCACTGGGGAATCCATTGATGTGAATGATTTTTCCTTTGTGTGAAACTTTGGTCTGAGAAAAGTCGTTTGTTTTCTGGTTTTTGGCTGTCTGACTGTGTATTTGGGTGGGCTAGCTTAGGGTTAAATTAGATTTTAGTTCTTCTTAGTTTTGCTAGAAGTACGCAGCCTCTGCGTTGAGCATAGTGTGTACCTGTACGCACTGCAGCTTTGTGCACAGAGCGTACACGCACCTGTGCAAATAGGTTGCCTGCGTACCTTGTCAAAATTGAGAAAATTTCAATTTTCTCCTTTTTTGCCTTTTAGATTTTGTTTTTAATTTGTTTTTTCTGCCCAGATCCACTGGTTATCTGCCATCAATCTTCACCTAAGCTTGTTTCGTCAGTGTCAAGAGTTTTAGTGAAATTCATAGAGATTTTGCCCTAGGGTTTGATTTTTGCACTGGTCCTGTAGTGACTTTGGCTTTAGAAGTTGTGAAACCTTGGATCTCCCTGGTTTTGTTCAGTCTTCTTAGGAGTCGGGCCTTTCATAGAATCCACCCTTGTGAGAAACCTACCTTTGTGTCTTCTCTTTGCCGAATCTCGAAAAAGTTTGTTTATTGAACTTTGAATTTTATTCTTGAGAAAAAGAACAAAAGATTTTGATTTTTGTTTTTGACTGGTTTTTGGTTCTGCATTAACTAGTCCTTAGTTACATTTTGACTGAGTAAAACATCCTGGAATCATCTTTAGTAGGCTTTTGCCTCATTAGATTTACTTTTAGGTGTGTTTCTCTTAGATTTGCTTTTGAGTGAAATTGAGTTGATTTGATTGCCATAGCTTTTTTAACTTTGATTTCTGTTAAAGTAAGTTTTACATGCTTTGTTAATTAGGAAAAAATACAAAAAATATCTTTTGAAGGAAAGTTTTCTTTGGTAGCATTTGAGTCTTTGAAAGGAAAAGGAATTTTCGTGAAGTAATTAGTGGTCATGTGTTGTATGTTTTGGAAAAGATAAAGAGTTTGTTTCTTTGATTTTCATTGCCAAGAAAGTTGTCTTTATATCAATTTTTGCATTCTCCAACTCTCTTAGCTAGGAAATTCATTGAAAAAGAAAATTAGTATAGATCATCCTAAGTGCATATTTTTAGTGGATTTGAGTCGAGTCTACACACCATCAGTTTCATCTCCACTACCTTTCATCTTAAAGAAAAGCCATAAAATTAACGCTTAAAGTAAAATCAACTTAGTAACTTTTTATTTACTAGGGCTCTGAAACACCAATATAGATCAGGCTAGTGTCTTGGAGTAGGAGAGTAATTAACTCTCCAAGACAGTAAAACAAAACAAGTAGCTCATCTTGTGGTAGGATAAATCCAACTGTTTCATTTGTACTTTGGGAAAGCTCCTCTTAAAGGAGAAGCACGAGACCGTGTCCGAACCAGTGAGGGGATCAATCCTCCTTCATTGGGAAAGACGCCAGATATGCACGTACTACAAACGGTAAACCTCGGATTATTGTTGAGGAGCCTGGGGTCACTTGTCGGTAAACCTTGGATTATTGTCAAGGAGCCGGCAAGGGGATTGAGCTTGTTACTCTGCCCTTGCGTGCTATCGGGTCGTAGACTGTTCCCCCAGGTATATTTGTTGCTGTTGGTAACCTTAGTGACCATTATCTTTAGGATTCTACCGAGGTGACGGTGGAGGGAAGATCCCACTATACCTGGAGCAAACGTCGGCTAGACCCACTTGGATTTTCCGGGGGGTTCACTTCACTCGATACGGTTAAAGTGGAGGAACTTGTGCCGGTCTATTCATTAAGCAGGTTGTCGGGGTAACTGTTCCACCCACCACTTCTGTACTGAATTCCGCGATGTTGGGTTTCATCTCCAACTAGTGTTTTCGGTCCGGAAGGCTACTGTTTGTGTATGGTTTGACGCCCTAGATTCTTTAGGCGTGTGATTCGAATTTGTTTGGTTCTTTAGAGACTTTAGGTGGTTTTCTTTGAAATTTTTCTTTGTTTGCGTGTGCAGTAGTTAAAAGTTTTTAATTGTGGCTGAATTACCGAGACAGTCCCGTAGACTTCGGGGCAAGTCTCCTGAGATTGTTACCGTGGCCGATTTGTTGAGGAAGTCCTGTAGACTTCGGGGCGAACCTCCTGAAGAAGTCCCGGGTCATTACGAAGGTTTGAAAGTCCTTGTAACTCCTAGTGGCAGTAAAGTAGGTTCACCTGAAGAAGGAGAGTCATCGTTGGTAGTCCATCCAGATTACCAAGGTCTAGAAATAGGTTATAATCCCGAAGCTGTTACAGTTTCCAAGCTTGCTGGTATTTTTTCATCTACTAGTGATATAGGCGAAGAACCTGAAATATCTGAACCTGTTACTCCAACTTCTAGTGCTCCTGATTCACCTAGGGTAGAAAGAGTTATCACTGAAAATATTCCTGCTGGTTTGATAGCTATTGAAGAACTTGCTCGAGAGGAAGAATTTGGTGTCTCTATCCTTGAAGATAAACCTACTATTGATCTAAGGGAGCGTGAATCCATCTTTTACAGTCCTCCTAGAAGTACTACTTGGTACCTTTCATTAACCAATTATTTGGACAACTCAGGGTTAATTTTTTCTCCACCTCGTACCCCTTATCCACCTGGGGGTATTTATACTCCTGTAAATATGTCTGGTCAGTCGTCCGTCTTCACTCAATCTCCTGAATCTTTCTTGTACGACGGTCCTTCTGTTCCCTCCGGGTATCAGTCACTTTCTGGTACTTTTGCGGGAGCATCTCCTCAACCCATTGAACATGGGTTATTAGCTGGAAACAATGGTAATAAACCGTTGGGTGTAGGAGACATTTACATGATGTCAGGTTCAGTTCCCGGTTCTCAACCTCAAGGTGGCCAATTACCGCCTGGGGGGCAGCCTCAATTAACGCCTGGGGGGCAACCTCAAGGTACACAAATTGCATCTGGGGGGCAACCTCAAGGACAGTATGTACCCATAGTACAATACATTCCTCAAGGTCAACCCCAGCCTCAATATGTACCCCAAGGTCAACCTCAGTATCAATTCATAGCTCAAGGTCAACCCCAGTATCAGTACTTACCTCAAGGGTATCTACCTCAAGGTCAGTACTCGAGTCAAGGTTATCAACCACCTCAAGGTCAATCTTATGTTCAAGGTACGGGAAATGTACCTTTCAATTATCAATCCTACCCTCAATCCGGTTATGGATCTCAATATCCTCAACCTGTCATGGGTCAATACCTCGGAATGAACATAGTGTGGGATCCATCGCAAGCTCAACAGGTATTGCAGCCAAGCGTACAATTGTCATCTCAAGCTGGACAACCCTTAATTGCTGGTTCACCCCAGCAACCAGTCCAGTCTAATGTTCAAACTTCTGTACCTTCGGTAGTTACTCAGTCGCCCATTGCACCTAGTACTCCATCTCAAACGACTGTTGCAACTACCGCAACATCTGTTCCTTCCACCACACTTACTTCTGGAGTATTGATAGCTCCGGTTTCTACTGTCTCTGCAACTACTCCTCAGACATCTTTACCATTGTCTGGATCCACGATTCAAACTACGGTTCAGATGCTTGTAGGACAACCTGGTTTAAGTACGGTTGTCACTAGTCAACCAAAATTCGCTTATCAACCGTACCAGGGACAGTACCAATACGGGCCTGCTGTCCAACAGCTAGTTTACCAGTATCAATCGTATCCTAGGTACACTTATCAACAACCTCAGCAACCCCAGTATGGTCCGGTTAATCCAGGTTTTCCAGGAGGATATAATATCCCAAATGCGATTCCTATTCCAAGTTATCCTGGATATCCTCCTCCTGGGACTGGTCTTGTGACCCAGAGTTTTAGGGATCCTAATCGGCAATTACCGTTTATCGCAACTTTGGATTTACCAGACTTGTCGTGCCTAACGAACGATCCAATCAATTATCTTCCGTTCTGGCCGCCAATGCCAAATAAGTTGCCCAGTGATATTCCCAAGTTTGTGGGTAAGTCTGGAGAAGATCCGTCAAATCATGTGATGACTTACCACCTCTGGTGTGCTTCAAATTCCATCTCGGATGATTCGATCCGCTTACGTCTTTTCCAGCGTACGCTCATTGGTCTCGCGACCAAGTGGTACATTGAGTTACCACGGGCCTCTTTTTACAATTTTAGTCAGTTAGCTACCTCGTTCCTAACTCATTTTTAGTTGCCGGTCAGATATGATAATGGCATGGAGCTACTAACTTCATTAAAACAGTCGACGCCCACTTATATTTCCGATCATATACATGAATGGAGACGTCGACGGCGATTAGTGAAAGTTTTTATCCCGGATCAAATCTTAGCTGAATGGTTTGTTAAATCATTATTACCGAAGATTACTGAAGACGTAGCTAAGGCCGGAGTAGTGACTAAAGAGCAAGTAATTGCTCAAGCGCAGTACCTTGACTTAGTTTACACTCAGTCAGGTACGTTACACGAAAAGATCCCAGACCTTCCAAAGTCAAATCAAATCGCTGCTGCTCCTTCGGGATCTCATGCTGCTGATGGCATGATTGGTATGGTAGATACTAAAAGCAAGAAGAAATCTTCAAAGAACTCTTCGCCCATTATAACCTTACCAGATTCCCCGACAGGAGAATCTTCTCCTGAAATTTCCGCTGATATTCACGCTGTGGAGTCATCTACGGCTAAATCAAAAAACGGTGGGAAGAAGAAAGGTAAGAAGAAGAGTAAAGCAGACAAGACTCCAAAGGAGAAAATAGAAAAGTCGGAAACCAATGACGAAAAGCGCAAACCTCGATATCCTTGTCTTATTTGTGAAGAGGATCATTTTACAAGAGATTGCCCCCATCGGGCCGAGGTTGTGAAAATCGTCAAAGGTTCCCCAACTCCTGCTGTTTTGAAAGATCCATTTCCAAAGCAGGAGAGTAAGATGATAGGTTCTTCCTCGGGTGCCACTGAAGAACCCATATTGATGATGTCTCATGTAAGGATTGCGACTCGATCGCAAGATTATGGTAGTAAGAGTCCTGTTGATGGATCGAAAGAAGCAAAATCTTCTCATTCAAATCCATCAACCTCAGCTCCCGGTTCCGATCCACTACAGATCGAGAAACCTAACCCTGACTTAGTAATCAAACCACCCGCCAAGGGTGTACTTCGAAGGTCTGCTTTCAATCCACATGTGAGAGCGGCCCAGAATTACAACATTGTTGAGGATTTAGCTGTTTCACCCTCAGCAATGTCGGCTTTAGAAGTGCTGCAATCATGACCAGCACAACGAAAATTACTTTTGTCGGCTATAGGAGCTATTGATGTTCAGGACCCGAACCTAATAATCTTTGATCTAGAAAATAGTACACCGCGTTTGCCTCATCAGATGGCTTTCCAGATCCCAGTGATAGTCAAAAACATGCCTATTCATCGGACTGTAATTGATGAGGGAGCTTCCACGTGTATTATGTCGATACAGTGTTGGAGATCGCTTGATTCTCCTTCACTAAATCAATCCCCGACAATTCTTAAGGCCTTTGATGGCCGTGGGTTCCATCCGTTTGGCATTCTACAGGATTTACCTATAGGGGTTGAAGGAAAAACCGTTAGTCTAGATGTGGAGGTGGTTGATGCCCCTCTAGACTACAACCTTCTTTTGGGTCGAAGTTGGTCTTACGCTATGACAGCGGTCGTTTCATCGGTCTTCAGAGTAATAAAGTTTCCACATAATGGCAAGATCGTAACCATAGACCAGCTGGCTTATTTTTCATCCGACCCAGCCTCTTCAGAGAGTATCCAGCATGTCGGTAAAACGACTATCCCTTACAAGGATGTTGGCGTAGGATTAGTTAAAGATGCCGGTTTACTGGGAACTTTTCCTTTTCCTCCAATCAACGCCGTGTCTTCATTTGCATCTATTCATATGATTACTTCAGACACCATTGTTTATGACGATCCTTGGATCGTTCCTTCTGAATCTGAGATCGACTCATTTGGTGATGCAATGCCTTTGAGTCCATATGAAATTGCCTATGAAGCCGTGCAGTCTTTTTCCGACCCGAGTTCAACCAAAATCGACCAAATGAATGTGGTCCGTGAGGAATCCCTTTTCGCGTCAACCTCGGAGTTAATAACGTTTCCCGAAGTTGTGTCATCTGACGAACAACTTTGTGAAGTCCTGTGTGTAGACAATTTACCATGGGAAGATCTCCATCATAGATCTTTGTTTTTACCTGAGGATGATCGTTTTGAAAACAATTTCGCATCAATCTTTACAGCTGAATATGTCAAAGACGCTCAGAGTCCAATGAAACATCCTGATTCAGAGCTGAATCTGGGAAACATTTATCGTACTATTCCCATTGACATTTCAGTCAAGCCCAGAATTGTTGAACACATTCATATAGGTGCCTCGTGTTCAGATGACGAAATTCAAACATACAAGGCCCTATTTCAAGAATTCCGCGACGTGTTTGCCTGGTCTTACGAGGAAATGCCAGGAATTGATCCCGCCATTGTTGTCCATGAAATCAAGACTTACCTGGACGCTAAACCCGTCCGGCAACGTTTGCGTCAGATTCACCCACGAAAAGCGGCTGCGATTAAAGCAGAAGTTGAGAAGCTGTTGAAAGCAGGTTTCATTTATCCGATCCCGTTAACGGATTGGGTATCGAATATTGTTCCGGTTAACAAAAAACAGGGAACAATAAGAATATGTATCGACTATAGGGATATCAATCGTGCTTGTCCCAAGGACAACTATCCAACACCCTATATCGATCAAATAATTGATGATTGTGCCGGCAGTGAAATATTTTCCTTTATGGACGGTTTTTCCGGTTACAACCAAATCAATATTCTACCTGCCGATCAACCAAAAACGGCTTTCATTTGTCCATGGGGGACATTTGCTTATTGCAAATTACCTTTTGGGCTTAAGAATTCCGGAGCCACTTTTCAAAGGGCGATGTCTTATGCATTTCATGACATCAAGCACATTGTGCAACCGTATCTCGATGATTTGCCCGCTCACTCCTTACATCGAGCTGATCACCTTGTCCATTTACGAGCGATTTTTATGAGGTGTAGGCATTATCGTATACGGTTGAACCCACACAAATGTGTCTTCTGCATAGAAGTGGGACGATTGCTGGGATTTGTAGTTTCAAAAGCCGGCATTCACGTCGATCCCTCGAAGGTCGAAGCTATCATCAAATTGCCCCCTCCTTCGAGTCTGCGCCAACTCCAAAGTTTGCAGGGGAAAGCAAACTTTTTATGCCGATTCATTCCCAACTACGCCGAGATTACCAAGGGTTTTACCCGGTTGTTGAAACAAAATGCTCAATTCTCTTGGGATGAGATAGCTCAGAAATCTTTCGATGCGCTCAAGCACGCGTTGACCCATGCACCGTTGCTGCATCCTCCCAACTACAACCAGGATTACTTTTTGTACCTCGCCGCCGCTCATTCCACCATTGGAATGGTATTAGTACAGGAAGATGAATTCGGAACGGAACATGTGATCTATTATCTTAGTCGGACGTTAAATCCCACTGAGCTCAAATATTCACATGTGGAGAAATTGGCCTTGGCAGCCGTTCAAGCTGTCCAGCGTTTTCGTCACTACATTCTTCTCCGTAAAACTACAGTCATTTCAGATTGCAACCCTATGATCTACATTTTGACTAAACAATTGCTAGGGGGCAAGTACTCTAAATGGATCGTTATCCTGCAGGAGTTCGACTTGGAATTTGAAAAGTCTAAGTCTAAGTCGACGCCCACTTATATTTCCGATCATATACATGAATGGAGACGTCGACGGTGATTAGTGAAAGTTTTTATCCCGGATCAAATCTTAGCTGAATGGTTTGTTAAATCATTATTACCGAAGATTACTGAAGACGTAGCTAAGGCCGGAGTAGTTACTGAAGAGCAAGTAATTGCTCAAGCGCAGTACCTTGACTTAGTTTACACTCAGTCAGGTACGTTACACGAAAAGATCCCAGACCTTCCAAAGTCAAATCAAATCGCTGCTGCTCCTTCGGGATCTCATGCTGCTGATGGCATTATTGGTACGGTAGATACTAAAAGCAAGAAGAAATCTTCAAAGAACTCTTCGCCCATTATAACCTTACCAGATTCCCCGACAGGAGAATCTTCTCCTGAAATTTCCGCTGATATTCACGCTGTGGAGTCATCTACGGCTAAATCAAAAAACGGTGGGAAGAAGAAATGTAAGAAGAAGAGTAAAGCAGACAAGACTCCAAAGGAGAAAATAGAAAAGTTGGAAACCAATGACGAAAAGCGCAAACCTTGATATCCTTGTCTTATTTGTGAAGAGGATCATTTTACAAGAGATTTCCCCCATCGGGCCGAGGTTGTGAAAATCGTCAAAGGTTCCCCAACTCCTGCTGTTTTGAAAGATCCATTTCCAAAGCAGGAGAGTAAGATGATAGGTTCTTCCTCAGGTGCCACTGAAGAACCCATATTGATGATGTCTCATGTAAGGATTGCGACTCGATCGCAAGATTATGGTAGTAAGAGTCCTGTTGATGGATCGAAAGAAGCAAAATCTTCTCATTCAAATCCATCAAACTCAGCTCCCGGTTCCGATCCACTACAGATCGAGAAACCTAACCCTGACTTAGTAATCAAACCACCCGCCAAGGGTGTACTTTGAAGGTCTGCTTTCAATCCACATGCGAGAGCGGCCCAGAATTACAACATTGTTGAGGATTTAGCTGTTTCACCCTCAGCAATGTCGGCTTTAGAAGTGCTACAATCATGCCCAGCACAGCGAAAATTACTTTTGTCGGCTATAGGAGCTATTGATGTTCAGGACCCGAACCTAATAATCTTTGATCTAGAAAATAGTACACCGCGTTTGCCTCATCAGATGGCTTTCCAGATCCCAGTGATAGTAAAAAACACGCCTATTCATCGGACTGTAATTGATGAGGGAGCTTCCACGTGTATTATGTCGATACAGTGTTGGAGATCGCTTGGTTCTCCTCCACTAAATCAATCCCCGACAATTCTTAAGGCCTTTGATGGCCGTGGGTTCCATCCGTTTGGCATTCTACAGGATTTTCCTATAGGGGTTGAAGGAAAAACCGTTAGTCTAGATGTGGAGGTGGTTGATGCCCCTCTAGACTACAACCTTCTTTTGGGTCGAAGTTGGTCTTACGCTATGACAGCGGTCGTTTCATCGGTCTTCAGAGTAATAAAGTTTCCACATAATGGCAAGATCATAACCATAGACCAGCGGGCTTATTTTTCATCTGACCCAGCATCTTCAGAGAGTATCCAGCATGTCGGTAAAACGACTATCCCTTACAAGGATGTTGGCGTAGGATTAGTTAAAGATGCCGGTTTACTGGGAACTTTTCCTTTTCCTCCAATCAACGCCGTGTCTTCATTTGCATCTATTCATATGATTACTTCAGACACCATTGTTTATGACAATCCTTGGATCGTTCCTTCTGAATCTGAGATCGACTCATTTGGTGATGCAATGCCTTTGAGTCCATATGAAATTGCCTATGAAGCCGTGCAGTCTTTTTCCGACCCGAGTTTAACCAAAATCGACCAAATGAATGTGGTCCGTGAGGAATCCCTTTTCGCGTCAACCTCGGAGTTAATAACGTTTCCCGAAGTTGTGTCATCTGACGAACAACTTTGTGAAGTCCTGTGTGTAGACGATTTACCATGGGAAGATCTCCATCATAGATCTTCGTTTTTACCTGAGGATGATCGTTTTGAAAACGATTTCGCATCAATCTTTATAGCTGAATATGTCAAAGACGCTCAGAGTCCAATGAAACATCCTGATTCAGAGCTGAATCTGGGAAACATTTATCGTACTATTCCCATTGACATTTCAGTCAAGCCCAGAATTGTTGAACACATTCATATAGGTGCCTCGTGTTCAGATGACGAAATTCAAACATACAAGGCCCTATTTCAAGAATTCCGCGACGTGTTTGCCTGGTCTTACGAGGAAATGCCAGGAATTGATCCCGCCATTGTTGTCCATGAAATCAAGACTTACCTGGACGCTTAACCCGTTCGGCAACGTTTGCGTCAGATTCACCCACGAAAAGCGGCTGCGATTAAAGCAGAAGTTGAGAAGCTGTTGCAAGCAGGTTTCATTTATCCGATCCCGTTAACGGATTGGGTATCGAATATTGTTCCGGTTAACAAAAAACAGGGAACAATAAGAATATGTATCGACTATAGGGATATCAATCGTGCTTGACCCAAGGACAACTATCCAACACCCTATATCGATCAAATAATTGATGATTGTGCCGGCAGTGAAATATTTTCCTTTATGGACGGTTTTTCCGGTTACAACCAAATCAATATTCTACCTGCCGATCAACCAAAAACGGCTTTCATTTGTCCATGGGGGACATTTGCTTATTGCAAATTACCTTTTGGGCTTAAGAATTCCGGAGCCACTTTTCAAAGGGCGATGTCTTATGCATTTCATGACATCAAGCACATTGTGCAACCGTATCTCGATGATTTGCCCGCTCACTCCTTACATCGAGCTGATCACCTTGTCCATTTACGAGCGATTTTTATGAGGTGTAGGCATTATCGTATACGGTTGAACCCACACAAATGTGTCTTCTGCATAGAAGTGGGACGATTGCTGGGATTTGTAGTTTCAAAAGCCGGCATTCACGTCGATCCCTCGAAGGTCGAAGCTATCATCAAATTGCCCCCTCCTTCGAGTCTGTGCCAACTCCAAAGTTTGTAGGGGAAAGCAAACTTTTTACGCCGATTCATTCCTAACTACGCCGAGATTACCAAGGGTTTTACCCGGTTGTTGAAACAAAATGCTCAATTCTCTTGGGATGAGATAGCTCAGAAATCTTTCGATGCGCTCAAGCACGCGTTGACCCATGCACCGTTGCTGCATCCTCCCAACTACAACCAGGATTACTTTTTGTACCTCGCCGCCGCTCATTCCACCATTGGAATGGTATTAGTACAGGAAGATGAATTTGGAACGGAACATGTGATCTATTATCTTAGTCGGACGTTAAATCCCACTGAGCTCAAATATTCACATGTGGAGAAATTGGCCTTGGCAGCCGTTCAAGCTGTCCAGCGTTTTCGTCACTACATTCTTCTCCGTAAAACTACAGTCATTTCAGATTGCAACCCTATGATCTACATTTTGACTAAACAATTGCTAGGGGGCAAGTACTCTAAATGGATCGTTATCCTGCAGGAGTTCGACTTGGAATTTGAAAAGTCTAAGTCTAAGTCGACGCCCACTTATATTTCCGATCATATACATGAATGGAGACGTCGACGATGATTAGTGAAAGTTTTTATCCCGGATCAAATCTTAGCTGAATGGTTTGTTAAATCATTATTACCGAAGATTACTGAAGACGTAGCTAAGGCCGGAGTAGTTACTGAAGAGCAAGTAATTGCTCAAGCGCAGTACCTTGACTTAGTTTACACTCAGTCAGGTACGTTACACGAAAAGATCCCAGACCTTCCAAAGTCAAATCAAATCGTTGCTGCTCCTTCGGGATCTCATGCTGCTGATGGCATGATTGGTACGGTAGATACTAAAAGCAAGAAGAAATCTTCAAAGAACTATTCACCCATTATAACCTTACCAGATTCCCCGACAGGAGAATCTTCTCCTGAAATTTCCGCTGATATTCACGCTGTGGAGTCATCTACGGCTAAATCAAAAAACGGTGGGAAGAAGAAAGGTAAGAAGAAGAGTAAAGCAGACAAGACTCCAAAGGAGAAAACAGAAAAGTTGGAAACCAATGACGAAAAGCGCAAACCTTGATATCCTTGTCTTATTTGTGAAGAGGATCATTTTACAAGAGATTGCCCCCATCGGGCCGAGGTTGTGAAAATCGTCAAAGGTTCCCCAACTCCTGCTGTTTTGAAAGATCCATTTCCAAAGCAGGAGAGTAAGATGATAGGTTCTTCCTCAGGTGCCACTGAAGAACCCATATTGATGATGTCTCATGTAAGGATTGCGACTCGATCGCAAGATTATGGTAGTAAGAGTCCTGTTGATGGATCGAAAGAAGCAAAATCTTCTCATTCAAATCCATCAACCTCAGCTCCCGGTTCCGATCCACTACAGATCGAGAAACCTAACCCTGACTTAGTAATCAAACCACCCGCCAAGGGTGTACTTCGAAGGTCTGCTTTCAATCCACATGCGAGAGCGGCCCAGAATTACAACATTGTTGAGGATTTAGCTGTTTCACCCTCAGCAATGTCGGCTTTCGAAGTGCTGCAATCATGCCCAGCACAGCGAAAATTACTTTTGTCGGCTATAGGAGCTATTGATGTTCAAGACCCGAACCTAATAATCTTTGATCTAGAAAATAGTACACCGCGTTTGCCTCATCAGATGGCTTTCCAGATCCCAGTGATAGTCAAAAACAGGCCTATTCATCGGACTATAATTGTTGAGGGAGCTTCCACGTGTATTATGTCGATACAATGTTGGAGATCGCTTGGTTCTCCTTCACTAAATCAATCCCCGACAATTCTTAAGGCCTTTGATGGCCGTGGGTTCCATCCGTTTGGTATTCTACAGGATTTACCTATAGGGGTTGAAGGAAAAACCGTTAGTCTAGATGTGGAGGTGGTTGATGCCCCTCTAGACTGCAACCTTCTTTTGGGTAGATTTTGATGGGGACTCTTTGGGTAAACCCAGAAATGGACTTTACCTAAAGAGGTATTATGCTTAAATAATGGGTATGGAGATTTAGTTAGGTTAGATTTTTCTTTCTAGCTGGTGTGTTTATTAGTATAGACAGTGTGCTTAGCTTAGAAAGTGTGTTTTTCGTCGTTATTCTGGCTTATCTTGGTTTTACTCTTGATATTGCAGATGTCGACGCCTCTCCAAACATACATTGGATTTCCTGATGGTGCTTGTCGTAGTACACGGAATATCTCTTCCGCAGCTTGGGTTATCTATTCGCCCTCTGGCGAGTTAGTTTCTATGCATGGGGTGAGCCTCGGTCAAACAACAAACAACATTATAGAATACAGTGCAGTGATTGAATTATTGTCTGAATCTATTTCGTTTGGGATTCGGAGTTTGATAGTGAGGTTAGATTCTGAACTCGTTGTATTACAACTTAATAGAGTATATGCCATTAGAAATCCAGTGTTATTAAGGTTATTTTTGAGAGTGCGCCTCTTGGAACGTGAATTTGATTACATTGAATATCAACATATTCCAAAGTCATTAAATACATTAGCAGATGCAATTGCTTCACGAATGTTAGACAGACATTTGCGATAATCATACATGTAAATTTAAAAACATTTCATCACACATGTTTAACAAGATAAGCCGGTAATAATGATATATATAGATAGGAGTGTGTCAAAAAATACATCGTCTTCGATCATAGGTTGAAAAACACCTTATGATCGGTAAAAATGATAAGTACAAAAAACCAAAATGTCACATGTGTCTACAAAAGTGACCAGCCAGTCACTGGTGGTGCTCTCTATACGACACCACTGCACGTGCTACCCTACACAAGAACCTCCTAAAAGGTCCTGGGACTGCGACCACATAGCGCTGAAGTCTGATAGGGATATCATCTATAGTCGTCTCTGGTATGTCTGCCGTAAGACGCTCTAGGTCCTGTTCCAACTCGGCTAAGGTCTCTGCGGCCGCATCCTGTGGGGCCGGTGCTGGTGCAACTGGTACTCTCCTCTCGAAAGGCCGGAGATTGGCCGGACGCTGTGGACCTACATCTGCATTTTGAAAATATTCACTGTCAGTTTTGAGACGATACAAAAACAAAAAAAAACTAAATAATTTAAAAACTTGTGGAAAATGAAGTACCTGTGTCGTCCCACTGTTCTCTCGGTGGAAGAATCATGTCCGGATCTCCGCGAAAATCAACTCCCGCATACGGAAAATCCTGTATCGAGAAGACCTGGTTCTCTAACCAGTGAAAATACTCCGGTCTAAATCGGACAACCTCCGTGCCCTCGTCAGGATGACGAGCCATCACCGCAACCCATCGCATCAACTTAGGCTCTCGGGGAGGCCCAACCTCAACAGTGAGCTGCTGTGGGATCAGCATCGGAACCCTCTCTAGGGAAAAACTCACAACTAAGGGCCCATAACCAAAAGTCTTCAGTTGTCCGTTTTTGGTCCTAGTCAGTTGGCCCTTTAAGTTGGCCAACACAGCATCGCACCAGTTGAAAATGGTGCCCTGATAGCAATCAATCGCCATCCACATCTGGGATCCAGTGGCAATGTGCAAAGCGGCAGCCCCGCAAAGTCTGGTAACTGTAAAGGCAATTACCATAAGTTCAGGTCGGGATATCTTTTTGATATCTATCCCCTTATCCTGGTTTTGGTTATTACACCACTCTAGCCGGAGGCTAGCAATGGACTGGCCACCCGGCCTAGTCCCGGACAGAGTCAATTGTTCACCCCTCTTGGGCAAACCAGTGAGAAAGTAAATATCAGAGGGCTCTATCTCGAGCTGGTGCCCTCCGATGTAAAAGCACTGATCCTGAACGTTCCACCTTTCGACCAGCCACTCTAGAAAGCGCACCTGGGCCCTCATGCCAGGTATGGCCCAGTATTTGTAAAGACCGCATGCCTTCAAAGCATCAATGGAAGGTTGATGATTAATCGCGGCCAAATCAACATCTTCGTGTTCCCTCTCACGCCAATCAAGCATGGTGGGCAATCTACACACCATAAAACATCTGTTAGAGTCCATAAAATTGAAAGTTTTTGGTTCATTTTGGAGAAATTGGAGTTTAAAAATCCACTCCGCGGTGTACGCAGCCAGCCCTTTAGAGACAGGGCGTATGTACGCACCTTCTCTTAAGGCAAGCTGCGTACGCCCGGCATTTTCCCAATGGAGAAAATGTCGGGGTACGCAGGTCACCCATGGGGCACCTGCGTACCCCGAAAAGCGGACCTTGAAACCCCCAAGGTCTCCAAAAAATAAAACTAAAGCCTAAAAACGAATTCTAAACGGATGGAAATGCAAGGGAGGATGTTGTAGAATACCTGATGAGACGGCGTTCGATTTCGACGGTCGGATTCTCTGCAATCTCCACAGGAAGTTTCTTGCCAAAAGCCCTTTTTCTCTCCTCAACAGTAAAATGGTAAAAATGAAATGGTAAAAGCCCTTTTTATAGGTTTTTTGAGTAAATAAATGTCAAATTTGTTTATTTTCCACCATGAAAAGGTATTTTTCAAGTATTTTTATCTATCTTTAAACAGGTATGAGTAATGTGTTGGTTTTTGCGCAGGATAAAAGGATTTTCAGGGAAAAATCATTTTTCACAAACAAAAATATCAGAGTCATCTTTTAAGCCCTTTTCTGACTCCTAAAATATGAAAAGATTGCCGAGCGTTTCTTTTACACTCGTTAAAACGGAATTAAAAGACGGTCCCCTTATAGCCCTTTTCTGACCGTAAAAACAAGAAAATATTTCCGGATTTTTGTCGTTTCAAATTCGATACTGGAAATAAAACGACGTGTCCTTGATCGCTTTTTACTTTTCAGGTCAAAGACACTAATCATGAAAGTACTCCTTGGTCGCAAGATCAAGCGGTTCTCTCAAGTATTATTTTATACTTTTTCGGGCCTGGGAGACACAAATTTACGAAAAAGTTCAACCTGGAGTCTTCTTAAGTATTTTTAGACTCTCTAAAATTGAAAAACGCCGAGTTTCTCCTATACTGGACTCGTTAAAATTTCACAGTAAAGGACCTGTTCGATTACAAACAGGAACGGACCACTCCTTCTTAGGGTTCGAATCAAAACTAAGTTGGACTCATCCGAAGGATGAGCTTATAATCAAGCATATGTTATCCTCCTCAAGATTGTAAAAAATAAAGAGGTACTTGCCAAAAATGGTGGGGGAAAAGAGAGAAAAATGAGCCTATTTGTTATCCTTTGTCTCAGAAGAAGCCTTATTACCACTCTTGAACACGACACTTTGCATTCACCTGGGTTGGGAAATCCTTTGCCTCACAGTTGATCAAACCACATTGAAAGTCTTCAACCGAGTATTAACTTTGGGTGAAATGTCACCAAGCCATCTGTTGTGTCGTTAGGTGTTCAAGAGGTCTCTGCTTATAAACCATTCATCTGCAAAATACCCGTCATCCATCTTGACCATCCCTGAGTCAGTCCTTACAGCTACATTTCTTCAACTTGATCTATGATTTTGTGTTGTGGGCTTCCCTGCAACGGGTCGCTTTCTATCGACATCAGCACATTATCTAGAAATATGACCTAGGAATCGTCAGTACCTTGAAGTCTGCATGCATCAATGGCAGGTTTCTCGCCTTTGACGACGGTTTACATCATTGACTTTCGATCGAAGGATTCCGTGAAATGTTCGACATCAACTCATTCATTCACATCTCATGGATTGTACTAGGTACTTTGAGAACCATTGACATCACTGGTGGTCTCTCTCACGCTTGTTAACAGTTTACATCATTGACTGGTAATCAAGTGGTTTCTACCATGTTCGACATCAACTCATTTATTCGCATGGATAGAATCGTACCTTTTCGGGAAGTAGAAATGAAGACCCTGGATCTAGTTTCCACCATCCAGGCTGCGAGGAGTTTTGTATTCATTATATAGTAGACCAACTATAAACAGATGGCTGCGTCCATACTGTGTCTACAAAGTCTATGATTATGATGTACTGCAAAATCATTTCTGTATCAAAGCAGTAGATAGTTTGTTAGTTAAAGTTTTCAATCTGAGTATGGGAATGCCTACCTCAACGATGATACGATCTTATATATGTATTTTGTGTTGAATACTTGCAGGTTCCGACTGGGCTCTCCACAAGATAATCCTTGAAATGATAAAGTACTTCACCCTTCCTAGATGATATGAAACCCTTATCTACTACAGGCTTCGCACTTTAGGGGGCAATCTGTTACACTAAAATTTGTCACCATGACTATTTGCAGTTAGTATGGCTCCATCAACTGTCATACTATCCTCCTTGGCAAGTCTCATACCTCTGCTCTCCATGTCAAACTCCAAGAAAGAGAGAAAGTCTTTAAAAATCTATATATCTCTGGGTACGCAGTTTCTCTTAGCTTTGCCTGCGTGTACGCACCCCAAGTTCACAATACCTACGTACTTGTACGCTCTGTCTGTAAAGGGGAGGGTGCGTACTCCTGTAAAGGTCAAAAGGCGCAAGTTTCACTCTAAAATAGTCACTTGTAGTCATTTCTAGAGCATTCTAGAAGCTTGTTTGACATGTATGGAGCGCCTCTAGATGGTTCATGTATCCCTATGAAAGAGGAACTTATCCCATCAAGAGGGGAGCTATCCCATCCAAAGAGGGGCTTATCCCATTGATGGTGGACCTGAATAACTTCCTCTAGAGCACTATAAATACAGGCATTGGGCCAGAGGGAGAGGAGGTTGAAAGCTGAACATTCCTAAGGGTAGATGCTGCTGGAATTAGGACTCCCTTGTAAAGCTTGAGAGGAGAGATTCCCATCCTTTCCTAGCCTTATTTGGAAGTGGGTGAGCTGATCAAAGTAAAGGAAAACTCTTGCTGGACCCTAGGAGAGACCTGCACAACACCAAGGCTCAGGCTGTAATGGTTTCTTTTGTTTCCACTTAATACAAATGAACTCATTTTTCTCAACAGATTGTTATTCATGATTTGTTTCATATACTCCTTGGTCTGTATGATGGATATGAGTTATTTTATAAGTTAATCAGGTGCTATTTAATCTTTTGGCTTGTTAGTGAATGCAGGTTTCGAAGAGAAGGAGGAGCTCATCCGGGTCGGTGAGGCTGGACTACTACAAAGCGTTGGACTAAAGGTATGTTAAAATCACCTGATTACTTGTATTCTAAATGCATGTTTAGAGAAAGGTAGTGTTTATTTGTCTTGTTTGTCACTAGAAAGCCTTAGCTTCTAGGGAGGTCGGTTTTGTCCGCAATATCGACTCTTTCCGCATGACAGTTAGGTCTCTCAAAGAAAGAAAGTGAAGCATTTTCATCAAAGCTACAAAACACATTGGATGAGATTGAGAAACAAGTGAAGAATGAACTTAATTATAGGAGTCAGATTGAAGAGTTGTCTTTGAAGCTAGCCACGTTACAAACTAAAGTTCAAACCCTTATGAATGAAAAGAGTGAACTTACTCAAAAGGCTCACAAGTATGAGCATCTGAAAGCTGGCCTAGAAGACACTAAAATAGCCTTAGATGCAACTGAAATAGCCTTAGATAGTTCCAGAGTAGAGAAGAAAGAGTTAGAGGCTACTTTAAAAGAATCTTACCATGAAAAATATGCTCAGAGATTCGAATGAAAGCAATAGGTCTCACTCAAGCTAGAAAGGCAGAAAGGTGGTCAGACAAAACTAAACTCGATGAATCTCACTACCCACCTAGTATGGAAACACATCTCCTTTTGTATCTCTTTCTGTAACTGAGTATTCATATCATTCATCATCCCCACCTCATCTTGATTTCCTAGATTGATCGATAGTGACAAGAGCCAACTTTATTTCCTTTCTTAGTAGTATCCTTCCATCCAAGCGCTCCTGCCTGCTTATCGGGTATCTGCGGTTGCCATAACTTAAGTTGTTGGTAGGTCTCACTCATGTGCTCACTGCAGTTGGAGAAGCCCACTACTATGCCGCAGTTGATGTGGTCGTTAGAGAGAATTAGTCTAAGTGGGTAGTTGGACACGGGTTCAAACAAATAAGAGGGAGGGCAAGGATTTGAGGAGTGGTCATGTCCGGTTCAAACTAAAAAATGCAGCTCCTATGGGAGTAGGTAGGTGGTAACCGGATGAACAACAACCAATGGTTTTGGCTTCTTGAGCTTGCTCGCTAGATTTTGATGAATGCTTCCTACCAATGTGGTTTTTGTCTTCTGATGTTGCTGATACTCTTTATGGTCGCTAACGGTCTTCATTCATGTTGGCGCAACTACTAGTTAAGTGAGGAGGCGGAAACATGCTCACTCAAATGGCTGGCTAGCCTTTGAAGAGTGAAGCCTCTGCGCAGGTAAGGTCCTGTGTCGAGTGACCCAGTCAAGTCCTGAGAAACTCGATAGCTAAATTCCTACTAGTGTTCAAATGTAGAAAGGCTTAGGGTTATAGGTGGGTTGCAGAGGGGCTTGACAACAAAATGCAACTCTTTCCCTCCGTCGGTGATGTGTAGCTCGATACTCTTATATTTTTCCTTTCGCTTGGCTAAAAAATTGTATAAACAATACCTTAGGTTATATATATTATTGTATGGTATATTAAAACCCTTTAGGCCTTCATTATAACCCTAATATATTATTTTGTGATTTTTCCCTTTTTAATGCACGTGATATAACATTGGTTTTTCAGTGACGTCCCCGTGGTGTTATCTGACTGTGCAAGTTCTAATTTTGGCAATTAATGCTCGGGTTGGAGATTCCAAGCTAAAGAAGGAGCGAAGTGTGCGAAGGATTCCTGGTAGGACTCACTCCATCATTTATTTAATTTAAGGGAAATCATTGTGTTCCTTGTCTCTCTATTGTTCTAGGTTAGCCACTGACCTAGGGTAGATACTTTTGTCCACAATCATAAATCCCATATAACATCAAGAATACATTATCCCCTTCCTAAAATGAGCACTCAGAACTATGTTGGTCATCCTGTTGCTTCATTCGGTTCTGAGCTTGATGTAGATTATCTTTGAGATGAGCGATAATGGCAACACAGTTTTGTAGGAGTTGATCAATTGCTTATACTTTAGAACATCTAGGGATATAAGAAAGAGGTGAAGGTGGGAGTTTGCCATACATTGCCTCATATGGGGTCATCTTGGTGGCTTCATGATACTTAGTATTATACCACCATTTAGCTAAAGGTATTCGCTGTACCCATTGATGTTGCTTGTCTGAAGTGAAGCACCTCAGATAGGTCTCCAAACATTTGTTGACTGCTTCTGTTTGACTATCAATTTGGGGATGATAGGCGGTACTTAGCTAGAGTTACGAGCCATGTATCTTGAAAAGTTCCTGTCAAAATTTTCTAGTGAAAGTGGGGTCATGATAAGACATAGTGGAAGTCAGCATGCCATGTAGCTTGAAGATCTGGTCCAAGAAAACTTGAGCCACCAAAGTGGGGGTAAATAGGTGTGGTACAGTGGAAAAATGAGAATATTTAGAAATTTTGTCAACAACCACCATAATGATTGATTTTTTGCTTGAATTTGGGAGTCCAGTGATGAAATCCATGGAAACATCCGTTTAGACAAAAGCAGGGGTTGGAAATGGTTGTAAGGTTCATGGTAACTTGACTGTTCCCCTTTGTTGCGTTAACACACGTCAAATTTAGCTACAAAAGTAAGAATGCCGTTTTTCATGTCAGTCCAAAAGAAAGAATGACATGCACGAGCATAAGTCTTTTGAAAGCCTGAATGTCTCACAATTGGAGATGAGTGCAACTCGTTCAATATGCGGGTTTTGAGGGTTGAGGCTAGGGACATCACTACTCAATCCTTGTAGCGAAGAATATCATCCTTCCAAGAGTAGTGTGATGAGGAATTAGGATCTTCTCTTAAGTTATTAATGAGTTGGGAAAGAGAGGGGTGGGAGAACCATTCCTTGTGGGCCTCGTCCATCCAACCTGGTATGGGTAGAGAGATTGATAGAATGGTGCTCTCATCCTCAAATTTGCGCGATAAAACATCAGCCACGACATAGTCACACCCCTTTTTGTAAATTATCTCATAACCATATCCCAACATTTTTTCAAGCCATTTATTTTGTTGTGGCGATGATAAATTTTGTTATAGAAAATATTTTAGGCTATGATGGTCCGTGCGGATTTGGAAATGTCGCCCCAATGGGTATGACCTCTAGGTGTCTGTTGCATGTAATATGGCCATCATTTCTTTCTCATGAGTAGATTGACCCAGATGTTTTCCACTAAGTTGTTTACTGGTGAAAACTAATGGTCTACCTTCCTGCATTAATAAAGTGCCAATACATGTACATGAAGCATCACATTTAATCACAAAATATTTGGTGAAGTCAGGTAGGGCCAATACAGGAGTGGAGAACATAGTCAGTTTGAGAGCCAAGAAGGCCTGCTGAGATGCATCAGTCCAAAGAAATGAATTTTTATTGAGAATATTAGTGAGGGGTCTAGCAATGCATCCATAATTGCAGACAAATTTGAGATAGTAGCAAGTGAGACCCAATAATCCCCTCAAACTCTTCAAGGTTTTTGGTTGGGTCCAATATTGCATTACCTAAATATTTTTTGGATCAACCCTCACTCCTTCATGACCCACAATGTGTATCAAATACTCAACTTCTTCCATGCCAAAAGAGAACTTGGATAATTTGACAAATAATTTGAGATCTCATAGTAGTTGCAATATATGGTCTACATGTTGAAGATTTTTGTACCAGGTTATATTGTAGATTAGAATGCCATCAAAGAAGACCAAGGCAAATTTTCGGAGATACGGTTTTAGAAGGTGGTTCATGACGCTTTGAAAAGTAGATGGAGCATTACAAAGACCAAATGGCATGACAAATAATCCATAACGACCTTCATGAGTTCAGAAGGCAGTCTTGGGAATGTCTACTTCCTTCATGCGTATTTTGGATAGCCCGAGTGGAGGTCTATTTTAGTAAAGAATTTAGCACCATGTAGCTCATCAAGCAGATCATCAACAAACAAAATATGAAATTTTTCCTTGATAGTGAGCTTGTTAAGGTCCCAAAAATTCAGACACATGCACCATTCTCCATATTTATTTAGAACCATGACAACTGGAGATGAATAGGGGATGATGTTGGGACAGATAACACTGGCTTTGAGGAGTTTCTTGATGATTTTTTAAATTTGATTATTTTGGGAAAAGGGATATTGATATGGGTGGACATTAGGTGGTTGGGCACCCAAGACCAAAGGGATGCTATGATCATGTTCACCCCTAGAGGGTGGAAGCTCTGTAGGTTTTTCAAAGATCTGTTGGTGGTGATCTAATACCTATTGCATATCTGGATGAATATGAGGAGTAGAAGATTCAATGGCCTGGATGGCATTAAATTTGGAAACTACTCCATGATGGCCCTTTTTTAAAAGCATCTTCATTCGATGTGAGATGATGATAGTAGGTGCACCTGACTGGAGTCCCCTTAATGTATGAATGTGGTCATTTTTCTTAAAGATCATACATAACTCTTGGAAATCCATTGTGATAGGGTCTAGTGTGTGAAGCCATTCAACACCTAGGACAATGTCACAACCACCCATTTCAATGGAAAACATGTAGGTCTTTAGGTGGTAGTCTCCTATCTGAAGATTAATATTTTCACAACAACATGCAAATTTCATGGTCCCCCCATCAGTGATAAGGACTTAGAAATTAGATATCGCCTATACAAAGCAATGGACAACTTCTGGGACTCTCTTATGGATAAATTTATGAGTGCTGCCACTATCAATCAATACCACTACTGGCTGTTGTTCAATAAAGCCTTGGATTTTGAGAGTATGAGATGAAGAAATGTCAGCCAAGGCATGTAGTGATATAACTAGCTCATCAGGTGTAGCTGTGAGATCATTGTCAGTTTAGGTTTCCCCTGCTTCTTCCTCGGGCACCTCAAGGGATGGAGCTTCATCTGATAAGATGTTATCAATAGCTTCAATTTGAAAGAATTTTGGTTCCTTGTATTTATGTCCAGGGGAGTACTTGTCATCACAGTAGTAGCACTGTCATTGTTTCCTTCTTTTTGTCATTTTCGCCATTTACACCTTTTGAACCTTAAGTGTTTGGGTGGCGCCCTGATCCTGGGTGGGACGTGCCTTGGTGACGAAATTTGGACGATTGGACTGGGAATTTAAGGCGATTTCCACATCTAAGGCCTTACGACATGCGTCCAACTAAGTAGCTGGGTGGTGCATCTGGACATGGGATTGCATGGCTTCTTTTAGGCCACTGATGAAACGTTCCAAGTAGAAGTCATCACCTAGACCATCAGTTTCGATGGCCATTTTTTCAAAGGCTACAATGTAGTTTTTTACTGTACTTGTTTTCCGGAGCTTAGTGAGACGACCCAAAAAATTAGATTCCCGGTCAAAGTGATCACATATGGATTTTGAGAACATGTTCCAAGTTTATCTCCCTAGATAACATTTCTGATGCCACTTCCACCACTGCCATCTCTCTTGGTCCAAGTAAAGGGCTCCCACATATAGTCTAGTTCCATCTTCACAGATATTAGTAAGGGAGAAATATTGTTCCATTTGTGCTACCCATACTGCAAGGTTAGAGCCATAAAATTTGTACATGTCCAGCTTGGGTGTCTAGTGGTTGGAAGAGTGGTGATTTCCATGGAAGTGAATGTGATGGTTGGATTATCCTTCTATGTGTGCATCAACACTAGGCTCTTCCCTATGAGACTTTGTTACAAGGGCTATTAGTTGTGAGAGTTGTTTGGTAATATTCTCCTCAGATGCATCAAATCTTTCCTCAAGGTAGTTGACCCTCTTGACTTCCCTTTCTACAACCATAACTTGAGATCTGATACCTATCATAGACTAACCCTGATCAATTTTTGAGCTTACTTAAGAGTAGTCTGCTTGGAAAGAGGGAAAGCTCGGGAATCTATTGGCGTGGGTCACTTGAAGCCGCATTGGGAAAAATCTTGGGACCACCGAAAAAATTGGGGGCTTGCAAGTTGGTACCTTGCAACCAGTTTGTCGTCCTGAATCTAATGGGCTAAGTATCTTGCAAGTATCCTAGGATGGTCTCAAACTCTTTTTTTTGTACTCTAAAAGGAGTTTTACTCCCCGTTGATCAATACTGTAGTGGCTGAATTCCAGAAAGCTTGATACTACCCAATGTCCTGCGAAAATCAGGCCTGGATTGTAGTAAAAAAAACCCCAAGGTCTTAGTACTGCAAAATGTGTTGCGAAAATCTGATCTGGACTATGGCAGCCTAGACCCTCACTACAAAAAGAGTCTGATCTGCACTATGAAAACCCCAATTACTAAATCTAAGTTGTACGGTGGCGACAGAACCTCAGTTGCTGGTTCTGATTTAGAAGATAAGGCAGAGGGTGATCTTCATATATTGGAGGGAACTATGGTCACAAAGGAGTGTCAGGTGCTGCAGATCACAATACACACAGGGGTTCAACAATAATGCTCGACCTAATATTTCAGGGTGGTAATTAAGTAGGATCGACCATACCCTTAGTCGTACTACCCAACTGCCTTATTGTACGTGCGGGTAATCTCCCCAAGTGTTGTTCTTAGTGTACTTTAGCAACAAGACGGTCGACGGATTATCTAAGGTTAGGTTTTAGGTGATCCTAGGGGGCTTCCGATATACCCAAGGGTACGTGGAAGTGCAGTCTGTGTGTGGTTATGTCTAATGCGCTACTACTTGAATGGGTGCCCACAGGGGTTACAAGGGAGTCCAACAAGCGTGACCATCTCTTGTATTTCCTACGTTCATGCCTCCCCAAATTTGTAGGTTTATGCGCTTAACGATAGATCCCATGGTTTAAAGATGTTAGAACATGTCTATAGCCTAAAAACAAGTCTGGAAAAAATGGAGGTACAACTGGCCCTAGAAAGTGCTATAATACCACTTGTTATGCTCTTAACCTATGATAAATTTAGAATACTAGAAATATGAAGAAATATAGCCCAACACACAAAATTATCACATGAAATGAGAAAAAATGCAAGGTATTTTATTATTCAGAAACAAATTCAATGTTCACTTGCCTCTTCGAGGGGGAAACCTCCAACAGAGCAGAGCTCAATTACATAAGACTTGATGATCTTTCCCTTACTAACTAAGAATATTTATAGCTAAATGACATCCAAAACCCTAACTACTAGTGGTCCCTTGCATAACACAGGTTAACCATTTTATTTATTAACTATGGACCGTTTACAACTAACCATGGTCCCTTTGCGGGTCAACCAATTACAATTATTAATGCGAACTTTATTTACTCTCTAACTAACTATGACTCTGACTTGGCCCATTGGGCTTATTACATAAATAAAGGGGTTAAGGTTTGACCCGAACAACATGGGCCCATTGGAAGCTTTAAACACTTTTCTATGGACCTTACACCATCACCAAGGTTGTGGGAAATAATGATTTTTAGCTAAGTATCCCACCCTTGCTTGGCATGCACCCAGTGTTTAATGTGGACCACCTTCGGCCATACTTTCCACCAATGTTGAACACATCAAAAATTGCAAAGCAATTGACACCAATAGAGCTCAACCCAGATTTCATTGAACAAACCATGATTGATCAGATTGTGGACACATATATTAAGAGCAGTTGCTAACAAAGGATCCAACTATATAGAGTTGTCAAATTAGGCCAACTCCTGCACTAGACAAGTCACTCACCAGGGACCAAGTTCAACAAACATTTCCCCATATAATGGAGGCACTCAACGCAATGTACACCATTGATTCTTAAGGGGAAAGGATTGATCCCAACAGATAGTGATGACCACCCACCTATTGCATTGGTTCACAACACAATTTTCTATTTTGGTAGTTTTCTATATTATTTTAGGTCCTAAAATTTCAGAGCCATTTTGAGGCCCTAAACAATTTTTTTTTTGAAACGAAAACTCGTCAATTGTATACTCCCAAGTGTAGTCGAATAATATACTTCTCAGTTATATCATTCTAATATGCTTATCATAACACAAAACGAAGGTTGTATGCCAAAGTTACAACCCTGGGAAATTGACGTTCCAACTTTCCCCTTCACAACCCTCAAGCCTTTTAGCGCTTCATCTCCTAGGTTAGGTTTCCGGATGTTATGGTTTCTCATTGCTTCTTAAAGATAACAATAATTCAAGCATAATTGTAAGTTAGTTAAACAAAGGTTCATAGCCATCACATCTCTTCTCATAGATAAGCTACCACCATTTGTGTGTTTGTTTTCCTTCTTTTTTTATACAGTTTCAACATTTTACGTTTATCAAAATAATTTAAGTTTCACTGTGTCTATGTGTTTTTGTTATAAATCTATATATATCATTTTGTTCCCTTCATAGATTCGATTCAATTTGCTTCCCTTCCCGCTGAAGGAATCAACAAGATGGATTTATACACTCTAGACTTGCCTAACCTTGATAGAGCTTGTAAAGACAAAGATCCCAATTCCATCATGGAACATCAAGTCAAATTCTCAGTAAAACTATTCTCAAATCATGGCAACAATATTAGAGAGCATCCCTAGGTCATGTTTGGAATAAATCATTAGGAGTGAAATCCCAAACCATGAAGGAACAAGCTAAGACCCACAAATGAAAATGAAAAAGGAGAGAAATATAATCAACAAATCCTAGATGAATTAGGAGATATTCTCATGAATTCATGTCGGATCAAGTTAATAGTGAAGGTATTTTCCTCCTCCAACCCTCCCCCCATCTCATGAATATCGTCTCTTGGAACATACGATTCCTCAACTATAAGGGCAAGAACATGCTTCTCAATGAAAAAAGGGTTACAAAACATCCTACATTCTTGATCATACAAGAAACCAAAACATTCGCCAAACTTGTGAATAAATGGGGTAAGGAATATCAATCAATTTCTATTGATTCCTAGGGTCAATCGGGAGGTCTATCCATCATATGGAATTCTGAATAGGTTCCTATACTTAACATGTTCACCACCTTTAGAATTATCATAATCAAATTATAATTGATCAAATCTAATGAAACCTTCCTTCTTTCCAATGTATATGAACCCTCACTTTCTAAGGAAAAAGAGATATTATTATCCACTCTTCCACAAACCAATATCTTAATCAGCCCAACACCCTATATCTTAGGCGGGGAATTCAACTTGATTAAATCCTTAACAAAGAAACAAATGGGAAATCATAAATTGGGCATTGAAGCCACACACTTCTAGGAAGTCTTGGACCAAGCTCGTGTGCTTGATCTCACTATCATCAATTGCATGTACACATGGAACAATTGATGAGAAGGCACCTAATAAATTGATTCGAGACTTGACTTAATTTTTATCTCCAAAAGCATCATCTACAGGGACATCTTTATGGAAGCCCATATTCTCCCAAGCCATGGATTTGACTGTTGGATAATCTATCTTGATATAGAGATCAAAGACTACCCCAAAATTGACCATTTTGATTGGAACACTTTTGGCTCCAACATCTATAGTTCTCATACACCATAAAGGAATGGTGGATAAAAATTCCATGTAGCGACGGGTCAACTATGTACATGCTCCAACTTAAACTTCACCACATCAAAACCCAACTCAAAATATAGAACAAAGAAAAAATTTGCAACACCTTACAAACAAAAGAAATCCTCAAGGAGCAGATGGAGAACTTACAACATGAAACCAATCTTCATGGAAGATTTAATGACCTCATAAAACAAGAGGATGGTATCATTTTGTGGCTACAAGAGAGGTGACAACAAGAAGAAATATTATGACTACAAAATTCCCACATAATATAGTTAAAAGAGGGAGAAAGGAATACAAATTTATTCCATAACACCATGCTTCAACACTGCCACCATAGCCATATTTCCTCCCTCCAAAGGCATGATGGATCCAAGGTCCAATACCATCAAGACCTGGCACAAGAATTAACTAAATACTTTGCATATATCGTAATAGTTTTAAATATCAATAGAATAAAGTATATACACAAAATCATGCATCATATCCCATATATGGTAACTAAAGAGAAAAACGAGGCACTCATGTGGGAGATCACCATCAGGGGAAATTTTAGGGGCTAATATTCGCAGGTGGGCTAAATTTCGACACATATTCCAAAACAAAGATTCGCCAATTTCCATTTTTTCTAAAAATGATTCGTCGAAATTTTATAGTATAAAATTATTTTACCTTGAAAATCGCCAAAATTTTATGCAGACAAATATAAAATAATTAGAAATCTAAATATTTTTATAAAAATATCATCAAATATTTTACAATTTTCATATTAGGGACTAGTATGATTCACCAACATTTATAGACTCTAAGATAAACTCATGTGCTTAAACTTTTCCCTGATCACCATTAAGGAAGTGGAATCGGTGGTTAAAACCATACCCCACAACAAAGCCCTAGGCCTTGATGGTTTCACTACAAACTTATTCAAATCTATTGGCCCATTATGGGGAAGGACCTCTAGGAAGATATGGAGGAATCTCAACACTCAAAACCGTCCTCAAAGCCTTGAATATGATCTTCCTCCCCTTGATACCCAAAAAAGATAAAGTTGAAGAACCAAATGGTTTCAAACCTATAACATTGTGTAATGTCATATATATGGTAATCAGTAAGATCATTTCTAACCACCCTAAACCCATCATACCTAAGCTCATCTTTGTTGAACAAGCCAATTACATGGAAGGTCACCAAATTCTTGATGGGATCATGATTTCTCATGAGACCATTCACTCTCTAAAATTCACCAAAAAACCTGGAATGTTATTAAAATTAGACATGTCTAAGGCCTTTGATAAACTAAATTGGAAACACCTTCTCCAAATCCTTGTTGCATTTATTTTATATTATGACTAGATTATTTGGATAAAAAATCTAGTATCCTTGGAAGGTTTCTCCACACTACTCAACGCCTCACCCACTATCCCCTTCTAGACCACCTGTGGCATCAAGTAGGGAGACCCCCTATCCCCATTCCTCTTCATTATTGTTGCAGACAACCTAGGATGATCCATAAAATCTACTATCTCTGAGAGGAAAATTAAATTATTTGGAGAGGATCTCCCCCTCTCACATCAGGAATTTGTGGGCAACACCTTGGGTATGTGAGTTCCAATAATTCAAGAAGCCAAAGGAACATCTCAAATTTTGGAGGACTTTGTAAATGGTTCTAGCGTGGAAATCAACAAGGCCAAATCATAGGTCTTCTTCTTCAACACACCATTGGCTACCCAACATCACATAGCCAAGCTCCCGGGCTTTCAGATTAACAAATTTACCTCCAATTACCTTGGTACCCCCTAGTGGATAGCTCCCTCAAACACAACTTATGGGAAAATATCATCACAAAAATAAACAATATAGCTAGGTGAACCATTTATTCACTCAATATAGCTAGGTGACTTGTCCTTCTCAAATTAGTCTTTCAATCTCTATCGCAGTATCTTTGTTATACTCTCATGGCTCCTACCTCCACTCTGAACTCCATATGGAATATCTAATACTCTTTCCTTTGTGGAGTTGCCAAATCAGAGAAGAAATGGATCCTTGTTGCATGTGACAAGTTGTGTAAATCCAAGGTATAGGGAGGCCTTGCTGTAAAAGACCCATCAATTCAAGTGAAAATCCTTGGACCTAATATTTTGTGACAACGACTATAGGAGGGCTCAAATATTTGGAAACAAATATGGCATCGTAAATATCCAAGGAACACACCTCTTCAATAGCTCATTCGCTCATCTTGTGCCCAAATAGGACTATCTATCTGAAACCTAGATAAAAAAGGCATGTGTTGATCCAACAACATTGCTTCTGGGAAGTTAATAATGATCATTCAACATTGTTTTATAAGGACTCCTGGAAACGCCTCCAAAAAATATAAGAATAAAAAGACCCTGACTAACTTCACCTACACATAATTGAGCTTGGATGCTACAAAGTCAATGATTATTGGATCAACCCCACCTAAAATCAAGTTTGGAAACAATGGCTACCATAGGAATTTTTGGACCCCAAAGCCTCAAAATGATCTATAAACAGAATTATGGAAGCAAATCCAACAAAGGCATATCCCTATCTTGAACCATGAAGACAAACTAAGATGGGCCTAGATCCCATGAGACAACTTCTCCGACCATGAAGCTCATAGTTTGGAATTTGGACATCAAACGATGCCCAAAGCTGATACCTGGAACAACATTTGGAAGAGGAAATTATGACCTAAAGTCTTCATCTTTCTATGACTACCAATCCAAGAGAAGACACTAACTTAGGACTATATCCAAAAGTGACAATACGAAGGTCCTTCTTGATGTGTTATTTCCTTACGGGAGATGGAAAACCAAGGGCATTTATTCAATACATGCTTTTACTCTCAACAACTTTGACAACTTCTCGAGTCCACAATGCATAAATTGAATGGAGACTCATCCAATATTCTTGATACCATAGAGCATTAGTGAGATCTTGCCTTCCATAGTTCAATCTTCAACTTCATTTGGATCCTCCTCTTTGGTCTCTTTATTTAGGCTATTTGGAAGGAAATAAATAGGAACAAATTTCGAGATCACTCGAGGCCTTTTGAAGCACTCTTGACCATAATCCAAAACATCTAAGAATCCATAGTTGCAAAATCTTGGAATGATCAAGATTGACAAGATTCGAGAGAGGAATCTCCCATCCTTCAAGCTTGGTGCCTAACCATTGGTCCTTCCTCTAACTTACCCTCCCCTCCAACAACTCCCACCTCCCCTCTTTCATGGTCCTCCCCACCCCTTGTTTTCATCAAGTTGAAATTCAACAACACATCCAAAGCAAACCTTGGCATGACAAGATTCAGGGGTGTCTTTTGAGGTCATATGGGAAATCCCATCTACATATTTGCTAGAGCTATGGGACACAACACCAACAACACAATAGAACTCACAACATAAGAGGAAGGGATAAATATTTCCAAAAGGTAAGGATTAACCTTAATATCATTTGAAGGGGATTCATAGCTAGTCATCTCCATGATTAGAAAATTACTCAATGGTTCTCCTATCCACAGGGTGTCCTGTAGTTTCCATGTAGAAATCATTTTGTCCATTGTCGCTTCTCTCCTTATGTCTATCCCTACCATCACCCCTTCATATTTCAAAAGTATGAGCAATAGAATAGAAAATACACTTGCTAACCATGGATGTTCTAGTCAAATGTTACATTGTCAACATAGTGGCATTCCTTCAACATTAAAAACAAATGTTGGGGCCAGGTGCAACAAGATCATTCTCCCCTATATTAGGTGTGTATCAGGTAAAGGGGTGGTGGTGGGTTGCTATTGTCCCATTAAGACACACATTCGAGGGACGTGGGAACATGCCCCCTATGAGTTTGTAAAGGCATGCAAGTTGTTGAGGACCATCATCACATGCAGGATATTGGGCCAATTATACATTACATTTAACAATTCAATCCCCATTACGTTCAACCATCCAATCCACCATTAGACAACCCTACTCACTTAAGTCGTCATTCACGTCACCCAAGTGATTCTCCCTCTGAGGCCTATCTCTGCATTTAGTCTAGGTACTGAATCTCATGCTCTCATGACTACTTAGCTCTACGTGGGGCTCTGGAATTTTCTCCTCCCTCGACTCAGCCCTAGTGATTTGGATTCTCACAACCTTTAGGCCTACCACTAGCTAGATTATGTTCATCTGACCAGTTGACAGGATGAAAGTTGGGACTTGTCTCTGCACTGATGGTAAATTGCAAATCAACCTATCTTTCCTAGTCTTATGTAATGTATCCCTAGAAAATTATATGCTTTAGTTCAACTATTCCACTGGAGACACTTCAAGGTGATGAAAACAACCACGCAAGCCATAACAAGTCTCAACTTCATTATCAAGACAAAGCACCAATGTTTGGACTTTATCCTCAAGATAATGGTTCTCCCTCCTAATCTACCTTTCTTTTATTCTCTATCTTTCTACTCAGGTGTCTTGGTTGGTTCTCCTCTATTAACAGGGGTTACACTCACATGATTTTTGTCACCACGTTGGGGACCTATGTATCCTATGCTACTCTAGCGACTTGTGGTTATTAAGTGGCCTACCCCCTTTTGGTTCTCTACATTCACCACTCTGAACACAATCCTCATGGATCTCCCACTCCATTTTTCCAGGATGTCTCACTCTCCCAACTCTAGAAATCAAACTTGTCATGCCAACAGGCACGGGTACGATAGGGTGCAACCTATTATTAGGAGATGGGGAGAACATGGGCCCAATTGTGAGTTGAAAGCTTTGTTTCCAGGTACTATGATCTCAATCTACAACAAATATAAGAGGACTTACCCATGTGGAAAGACACTTGGCTGAGGAATGACATACACTCAATGTATTTTGGCACTGAATGCATGCCACACCCAAGGTAGATATAACCAATACATGTACACAATGAACATTTACTAGCTTATCAAACTTGTTAGCAGGGCACTCATGGCCTACAATGCTACCAGAGATGACATGTTACTCTCCCTAGACCCCATGCAATTACGAATAACTTCTATGGATAGCTGGTTGGACATATTTGAAAGGAAAATGGGTATTCCTCCAAATCCAAGACACTCTTGTAGTGACAACAAGGAAATCTTTCATGTTGAGGCCACCAATTTTGATCTTACCTCCTATTTTTTTTTGTTAATTTCTCTCTAGTTTTATCTCATACTTTTATGCCTTTGTTTTCTAAAGACCCATTAAGTCCTAATGTTGTTTTTAAATTTCTAGATTTAACTAACACGGTTAGATTTTGACCAAGATAAATTCTCAAAAACTTGTATTTTTGCATTTGGTTAAAACTGTTTAATGACTACTTCAACTCTAAAATATAACTCTTGCTTATAGCCAATAAAAAAATTTTACCTTACAAAAACAACACTTTAAATAATATTATTAATTAGGTAATAATATTATTATGATGTAATAAAGTTATCATTACTATTATAAATTATAAATTATTAATAAATTTTAATTACA
Source organism: Pinus tabuliformis (assembly GCA_031772625.1). Lineage (NCBI taxonomy): Eukaryota > Viridiplantae > Streptophyta > Pinopsida > Pinales > Pinaceae > Pinus > Pinus tabuliformis. Next base: position 198,431,897 of record CM062815.1, on the reverse strand, counting down.
TGAAGGGAAGGTGCTCAGATTTTAGAAGAATGAATTGAATTGTGATATGAAAAGATAGTAATAATTCTATTAAAAATAATATTAAAATCATTTTTCAATTTTAAAGTTTGCAGACTTTATATATTAATATTATAAAGTTTTGTAAATTTAATTTTGAAAATAAACCAATATTATTAATAACAATAATTGTTTTTAAATTATAATAAAATAAACACTAAATATAATTTAATAAATAAATAAATCAAATTAATATTTTTAAAATTATATGTATAATTATATTCTCAAAATGTTATAGACAAAATTGCTAATTAAAAAATACAAATAAATAAAAAAGTGACTGCTTTAAAGGTGGCCCGGATCTCTATCATCCTATGGATATTGGGCCGGAAAATACCCGCAAGTTAATTCCACAATCAGACCCGAAAAAATATAGATTGGTGGTCTATTAGGGTCTGAAAGAAATGATAAAGGGTGGGCTATTTATCGAGATCACTGCCATCCTACGCATTTCGGGCGTAAATATGGTCGATCTTTATTTTTCAAACCGGACCCAAAATTTTATAGTGAGGGGACTTATATATCTTTTGGATCCGTAAGAAAGGTTAAAAAGGGGGCTAGTTGCCGTGATCCCTTTGGTTCTCCTCCATCCTATGGATTTCGGGCGGAGAAAATACACGACTGATGATTTGGCATTCGGACTTGAAAAGGTTTAGATAGGTGGCCTAAGGTCCTCTTCGGGTCCGTAAGAAGAGTTAAAGTGAGGATGAGATGTCAGCCCGAAATTAATGCGTGACCATTGGATCTTGGAAGAATGGATCGCACGGTCCTCGGGTTTTCAAGTTAATTATTAGTTTATGGTTGGTCTTTTGTTGAAGTTGTGTGGGTCTTCGGATCTGTGGGCCCGTCCTCAAAGGTGGTCAGTTTTCTATTTTGATGCAGGGCAGTGCGACTAACAGGCTCCTCTGTAGTCTTGTTCGGCTTTTCTTGGTTTTTGAAGTTTGTTTCAGTTTTTTCACTGCTCAACTACTGTTGAATCTTCACGGAGGGGATGCAGCTTTATGTACATTATGTATTTTACTAGTTCAATAGAAGGTCTCACTCTTACTTGAGCAAAAAAAAAGGTCACATATGGTTAGGAAATTTTCATTACTTTATTGGCAAGGGTACTGTTCCTTTACAATCCTCGTCAAAAGAGAGGTAGCAGACATTGATTGCCCTGCAGAAAGGGACCGCCTTAAAATAATTTTAAAGAATGATGAATTGTCTTGAAGTGAAACATTTATGTGCTAGAATGTTGTTCATTTACTCTTAAATTATTACCGAGTTGTTTTTAGTGTGATTTTTTGGAATTTTTTTTGATGGGTTTTTCCGATCTAATTTTTCTAAAATCTTGCAGGAATTTATTGAAATCTCAAGTTTGATGGGTAAGCCCGCACAATCGAACTGCCCTAGGGATTTTTCAGGATGCTGAATCCAAATTTACAGTCAAAAACCAGTTTAAATAACTCAAATCAAGATTTAACCTCAAATTTTTCCACCAGATTCCAACACGGGAAAGTCCAAAAAGTCACACTAAAGACAACTCCAATTATCACAACTGATGCATGATAAAACCTTAAACTTCGTTATAATGAGTCAGCGATGTTCTTAGATATGAAAAAGGAATATCAAAACCACGAGATAATCAGATGTACAACTGACTCAAACAATTTTCACGAGCTACATTTCGAAACAATGCAAAAAATAATGAAATTGCTAGATTTTATCATTTAAGTACGGAGGTTTGGTCTTTACGGTCTTGTGGTTCAATCTCAAACAAGATGCTTGAAAACTGTTCTAGCCCAGGGGTATGGTCTTTACCAGTCTTGTGGTTCAATCTCAAACAAGATGCTTGAAAACTGTTCTAGGCCAATCTCAAGCAGGATGCCTGAAAGCTGTTCCAGGTTTTAAATTGACACTTAAAGTATATTGATAATATTTCTATTTCATTCACTGTGCTGATGATAAATCCCCCTGTGATACTGTGAATAATCCAAACCACCTTTCTCCACAAAAAAAAATAAATAAATAAAAAACACAACCACTTAAACTCTAACATCTTCACCCTTGTCCAGTATCCTCTGTAACTTAATAACCCATGATCACACAGAGGGCTCTCTGGGATCCCAACCTTCCCTTATTTTTTGGACAATTCATATGCTGTTGAAGTTTAAAAACACTAGAATTAGAAACGCAATAATAATGAAACAGTATGCAGATATCCAATATTAAAACGAGTATTCTAAGGTGCTTATCGGGAAAAAAATAAAAGAAGATTATCAGATCAAGCCAGTTATAGTCCAGAACCACACTGGTACATAGTTAACACAGTCAATAAATTTTGGTGGGCAGAAAAGATGAGTACCACATGTTTGATTCATCTTTGAGAAAAAGAATATGGATGATGAATACTTCAAATATCAGCGGGCTTGGTAAAGCAAAAACATGAAAAACTGTAGTGTTTGACATCTATCAGTGCTTCTGCCATTTTGATAGAAAACAAAACAGTTTAATTCGTTAAATTCATCTTGGCCTACATCCATTATCCATAAATGATAGGATTATACCTATCCGTTTCCACTGTCTTCAATTTTTTTCATCATGGTTAATTTCCTTTCCATTTTATATACCTATCCATTTCCAATATCTTCTTCTTCATTTTATATACCTATCCATTTCCACTATCTTCTTCTTCAATTTTCATAATGGTTAATTTCCTTTTATAGCTCCTTTGAATTTCACATTTTTATTTAAATATATTTAAATTTATTATTTTTTAAAACTAAAATTAAAATTTCTAATTGGTATAATTTATTTATTTATTTATTTTAAATTAAATTAAAAATTTATTTTTTAATTTTAAGTTTAGGATTTTTTATCCTACTTTATTATATAATATTGACAATTTTTTTTTCAAAGAAATTTGGCATAATTTCAATCATTTTTGATAATTAATTCATTTTTTCTATAATTATTAATTTTCTTTTTCCATTTTATTTATTTTCCTCACAGTGGTCATTGTTGAGTGTCTACCTAAAAAATTGGATGAACTAAATTTCCAAACACAATTTTTTTTTCTTTCAAAAATTCATCTTGAGTGACTCCGCTGAGTTACCGAAAAGGCCTTGAGTGACTCCGTCAAGGTACTGAATAGGTTTGCTGGCAACAGAGCAACACCAAAGGCTCACCTTTAATTCTAGACAGCCATAGCTCACGCCACCATTATCTTGATCCCCAATCAAAACCACTAGTGTCATCTTTAATTTACAATACGTATTCAAAGCAAGCCAACCAAAGCAACAAAGAGACTACAATCATTACAGAGGGTTGCACTAAAGGGTTAGTGGAATCCATGAGTCTAAGACAATACTTCTGAGGGCAAGGCTTCATCTTAAGTAAAGGTCAAGCTGAAATTTTGAGGTTCTACCAATGAATCGTTAATTGTTGTAGTGGCTACAACTGCCCCAAAATTTTGGAGACCCCCATGTTGAATTGCTTGTCATCCTTTATCCACTATCTCTTGGGGCTTCATCACCCCTTAAATCTATCTAGGGTTTCTGTAGTCCTAGCAAGTCAAACCCTAAAACCCTAAAAACTTAGGTCTTTTTCAGTTAGTTGTAATTCACAATTTTAGTTCGTAGTATCAGCACATTGACATCTAAAATTGTGATTTGTGACCCTTTGCACTATAAGTCATTGATCACATTGCAATAAGGTAATGGTTGTTTCATTAATGACTAAATGTGCGACTTGCAACCTCCTCTAGTCACAAATCTCATTCCCAACACACAATCTTCCTCCCACTATCCTATGATCATGACTTATGACCTCCTTTAGGCCCTCTATTAATAAGTCGCACAACCACATTTTAGACTTGTAGTGACTTCTCATTGCAAGTTAAGATCACAACCTGCGACCTCTCTAGGCCCATCGTGTGCGATAACATTATTGTGCAGTTTTCCCCTGCGACCTCCTGCCTAGGCTAGTTGCATGCGACGAATTCTTCATGCAGGCCCAAAGCATGACCTCCTCTCACACGTGGGGCTCTCATTATAAAACCCGTTCGCTCCCTCATAATCACTCACCCCTTCTACCCAACAATAGAACGAGTGACCCTCCGAATGTCAGCAACGATTGCGACCTAAGGTAAGTAATTCATTCCTAAGCCTGTAATCATTACTTCTTGTTGTTGTTGACATGTGTCTAGTCTTCCATCGCCCTTGACCCTGCATATTCTTCCTCTCAAGCATTCATCCCTCCCTCTCCTGCATGTTAATAAACCTATATTCAAACTTGACAAAACTATGGCTCCTGCACTCACCCACCAAACTTTGATCCTTGATTTGCTCTGAACCCAATTTTGTAGCTCTGATTTCAAGTAGCCCCATCATAAGCCTATGATCAAATCACATGAGTTTGTTCATGGCTACCATATAGAACCCTAGCCATCAAGTCGTTAGCTTAATTGCATATGTTCATTGATGGGATTTTGTGGTTTGTGGTTCGAAGAGAAGAACATTGCACCTAGTCTAAGGGTCGAACCCCATCTTGAATCATTCAATATCACTGTAGGAGCCGTGTTCAAACCATGTGAAGTCGGTTAAAAAGGGTTTTTTGTATGTGAAGGGTGCAATACCGTTTCACCTTATTCACAATTATATAAAACCCCTTATCACTTGATTCTAAGTGCTATAGGATCTGAAGGTCTCACCTAATAACGAACTATCATTGAATGCATGCATTTAATCGCTTCTGGCCCCCCAATTCCCCTCCAAGGTTGCGACTTATATGCAACCGCGAATCACGAACTATGTGAGGTTACAAACTCACTCGTTGGCAACACCACATGACTAGGTCGCAAATCAAAATCTTAGACATAATTAGTCTTGTGACCTCCCCTGTAAATTGAATTAGAGACCAAACTATCTTATTGATCCCTGAGTTGCACATCGCAACTACAAGGTACAATACTCCACGTGACTTGTTCTATGCAATAGAAATGCAACTAATCCAAATTGTGACTTGCACTGACATGTGAACCTATGACCTGAATTGTGTGAGAACCTTACGACCTACCCTATCTTTTAAATTTGCGACCTGTCTTACAAATTGGAATTGTGACCTAAGTGTAGCCCTTTCTCCCTGCCAAGACCCAATGGCCTATACCCTTGCTCTCTAAAGCCTTATAGTGACACTCTCATTTTCTTGTCAATTGGTGATTATCATTTGTTTTTCCTAACACCTATGTTAATGGGAAATATTTTTGAAATGTTAGATACCATTGACCTAGATTGCATTAGTACGTCATCTTATTCCGAAGAGAAGGTGCCACCGGTGGTCAGGGGTTCTGGTTAAAAGTTTCTAGTAAGGGTTCTGGTAAGAGTTATGGTAGAGTCGAGAGTAGTATTGAGGGAGTCGTAGATAGTCCTCCCAAGATACCCATATATGGTGACACTTGTGGAAAAATAAAAAAAGACAACAAAGCTTATGTGGGGAGACATCTACTCGAAGTTTTCAAATAAGAACATCCCACAAGATCAAGAGGATTTTAAAGTATACATTAATGTTAAGGAATCTTGGTTGCACAAAGTAGAAATACACCCATCAGTGTTCCCATGTGTTGAAATGATAGAATGGATCTTGCAACGCACTGATGAAGATCACTAGGAAATCAGAGGACACAATGGAGAGTTGATAACTTCTTTCACCACTACTGATATTGTTTTTTATTATAAACTGCCTAAGTGTGAAGAAGCTTTCAACACTAAATGGTTGTCATCCTTTAATGAGCCTACCAAAGACATATTAAGATCATGGTGGTAGGAGCCAACTAAATTCAGGGCCAATTCGTAGGGGGTCTATAAAACAAAATGTCTTAGGAAGGTGTACCAATTAATAGCTGCTATCATGAATAGGTTGCATGGGAGGGCAAACATTGGTACTTTTTTAGGAAAATGGGTCCCTCTGATACACACGATTGCAACAAGAAGAACAAGCATTCTTGCATCCTCTCTCAAGTCAAATATTTAGGCAGCCAAGAAATTGGTGAAAGGAGAACCATCATAGTTCTATATATCTTCCTATCTCTTAGATGTGGTTTGTGAAAAATGTGATTTTGAAGGCTTGGGTGTGAAGTGGACACTAGATGAGCAGGAACTTGTACACATTCAATACAAGAGCTTTTGGGATACATGTTACAAAGGAATGTATGAGAGGATAGTAGAATCTTTCATTGATCCTTTGTACAATTTACTCTTCAAAGAAGAACCTCCATGTATGACCAAGAGGGCTAAGAACTCTCTACTTGATATTATAGATTGGTTCCCAATAAGAGAGGCAACCTATACTAGGGTTTTCGAGGCCTACGATCCTCCTCATTCTCTTCCCACGACGGTCATATACAAAGTTGCTTTGTAGGAGGTAGCTTACCAATTCACCACCGAGTCAATGTCTAATACCTTAATCAAAGGGAAGAAAGGACCATGGTCTATACTTACTCTGAATATAGGAGCGTACACAATCCAACATTTTAAGGAAGCAAAAGTCGAATCCAAAGACCCGAAACACTTTTCATTTTATTGAATTAAGATTACGCAAATATGAACCAAGGGGTATCACATCAGCTCATTGTAAAGAAATTGGTTTCGACTGGGCTTATGCTCATTTTCCCGATGATGAAGAAGAAAAGATGAAGAAATTTTATAATGCTAAAAAGACATCAATGCCAGCTGTGCAACAAGATAAAGAGGTAGAACAGTCAGAAAATGATACACATGAAAGTATGAGTTTGGAAGAGAGGGCATACCTTCTCAAAAGGAAGAAGGGACAGGGAACTGATAAAGAAAAACAAAATAAATATAAGGTTGACAAGCAGGAAGGAGCCCAATAAAAACAATACGAAGAGGAAGAAAATAATAGAAAAGAGGACCTGGAAATGAGGAATGCAAAAATAGACCAAAAGAAAGAAGAGATGAGGAAGAAAAGGGAAGAAAAAAGACTCAGAAAAGAAGTAGAAGAAGAGCAACGCATAAAAGAAGAAGAACAACAGTCAAAGGCCTTAGAGATACAGTTGGATATACCTCCCTTGAATATCCCACCATCTACTCCCATTACTGGTGGAAATTTCCCACTACAAGAATAGGGCATCCCGAAGGAAGAAGAAGAAGAAGTATTGGATATCACCAGGCTCACCTTCAACTAGGTACAATGTCAAATCATGCAGGAAAGGTGCACGTATTATGCGAATAACCCATCCAAGCCCATATCAGTGGCTACAAAGGGAGATTGTCATGAATACCACAATGAACCAAGAGATGATAGCCTCTACAGGGATTGCTTTCATGACTGCTACAAAACTAAACATGAGCCGACTAATGAAGGAAAATGCAGATTTGAAGGCAAAGTTGGCTACCTCTGAGAAAAGGATTGTACAAGTACAGAATGAGAACCAAGCTTTGCTCGTTTCTCGTTCCCACAACAAGTGTTTAAATGCATCTATTTCAGATGAATTTCAAATACAAGCGGAGGCAATGGATTTGGTTTATGATGAAATGATGACCTTCCATCAAGTCATGACTCTATTCCCAAATATGCACACAAAGTCGAAGGAAAGGGGAATGATGATCAAAGTAGCCACTGCAGTGGTTGAACACATATGTGAGTGGTCCAATCAATATCCTAATGCACTTGACGAACTCCCAAGGAAAGATTGGATCACAACGGAAAATGATAAAGTGGTTGTACGCATCAAGATGCAGTCACATGAAAAATTAGCTAGAGATATGGACAAAGTGATAGCATCATACAAGAACTTGTGTGTCCCACTAGAGTCTCTTGTTGAATTGCACGAAATTCCTTCTATTGGTGCATTGGGTGAAACAAGGAAAAAAGAGGAAGTCAAATAAGAGATTCAAGCATTCTTAGAGCCCATCAACTAGGTCACTGCAAAGGATGACTTGGAAGTCACAAAAGAGGTGGTCACTCAGTATGTGGTTGAGCATGTGAGGCTATGCACTAAGCTTATGACTCTGTCAAACCAGATACAAGGCAAGAAGCCCACCCTAGTACTAGATGCATTAGAGTGCCTACAAAGACATGGGGATGAGTTGCAGCACCAGATTGCAACTCTTGCAGGAGAGTACAAGTTATGGCAGACATTTGGCTCGAGAAGTACAAACCAATGTTCCAGATATTTCTATGACTAGATTAGTTGACTAACACTATCTATTTTTAATGTAAATTGTATTTTGTTGAAAATACATTAGGCCATAAAATAGGAAAAGTCATTTGGAATATGAAAAGTCATTGAGGGTAGATGAAAGGTCATGGAAGGTGAAAGGTCACCTTATCTTATATAAATATACCCTCATGGCTCAATGTAAAGGACTTTTAGTTTTGGACTAAATTGGTGCATATTGTTTGAGAGCTAATAGACCTTTTGTGAATACAAGTGGTGACTTTGCATTTCCACTGATGGATTTCATGGGCTTTTCATGTGATGATGCTATGGATATTTCAGCTTAATGTTTGAAGCTCTTTGAGCCTAAGTGTGTAATTCTTTCATGTGTCATCAATCATTATGAGATTTTTCCTACGGTGATCGAAGGGTATATGTTGTGCTTATTTTATGCTTATGTCAATGAACTGTTTTATTGATTTGAGCATATATTATGTGTAGGATTGTATGCTTCTATATGATTTCATGATATTGTTGGTTATAAACTCGTTTATGATCAACGAGCTAATCTTTTATGTATACATGGGTTTTATTTGAATTTTTGCTAACATTATTTCTCTTAAGATTCATGTCATGTTTCTTAGTCGTTGTTATATGCATGGCATTCTACATGTTTAATTTCCATAAGTTGCTCATTTGCATTTGTTGAAGTTTTTATTCATTTTTCTAAAAATTTTCGTTTGTTTCGTCCAAAGCAAACTTTAAGCAGACATGATGGTTGTTGGGCCTACATACTAGATGGGACTCCCAAACCAAATTGTGTAGAGTCTAGTTGGGATTCTACACTGGGGAGATCCCCTTGCTATTGATGGTACATTCTGACCCGTCAGCAAGAACCTAGCTAAAAAGGTATGCATTTTATCTAGCAACATTGCTTGTAGGAAGTTAGGAAGACCAGAAAGACCTTGGCAAGATTCGCCAACACATGATTGAACTCACCCACAATAGAGTCAAGGATTATTGGATCGGTCCCACCTGCAATTAATTTTGGAAACAATGGCTACTATAGGAAATTTGGACCCCTAAGCATCGAAATGATTTATGGACAGACTTCTGGAAGCAACTCCAACAAAGGTGTATCCCCATCTCAAACCAAGAAGACAAACTAAGATGAGAGTATAGCCTGTGAGGAACCTTCTCCATCCATAAAGCTTACAATTTTCAATATGGATATCAAATGATGCCCAAATATGATACCTGGAACAAAATTTGGAAGAGGAAATAATGGCCTAAATCCTCAATCTTTCTATGGTTACCGGTCCAAGAGAAGGCACTAATTTGGGATAATCTCTAGAAGCACCAATATGCATGTCCTTCAATGCGTTCTTTGCTTAAGGGAGATGGAAAAACATGAGCATATATTCAATATATGATTTTACTCTCAAATTTGGCAACTCCTCGAGTCCATAATGCATAAATCAAATAGAGACTCCTCCAACATTCCCTATACCATCGAGTGTTGATGAGCTCTTGCCTTCCATAATCCAATCCTCAACTGTATTTGGATCCCCCTCCCTAGTCTTCTTCTCAAGGCTATTTGGAAGGAAATAAACAGGTGCACATTCTGAGATCACTTGACACCTTCTAAAGTACATTGGAGCATCATCCAAAACAACATCTAAGAATCCATAACTACTCAATCCTGGAATGAGCAAGACTGGAAAGCTTTGAGAGAGGAATATCCCATACTTCAAGCTTGGCACCTATCCTATAGTCCTTCCATTACCTTACCCTCATGTCCAACAACTCCAATATCCCCTCTTTCATGGTCCACCCAACCCTTGTTGCATTAAGCTAAACTTCAATGGCGCATCCAAAGGCAACCCTAATATAACAATATTAGTGGGTGTCTTTCGAGATATTATGGGAAATCCCATCTACATATTTGTTGGAGCTTTGGGACACAACACTAAAAATGCAACATAACTCACAGCCCTAGAGGAAGGGCTGAAGACTGCCAAAAGGTAAAGATTCGCCAAACTATTAGTTGAAGAGGATTCATAGTTCGTCATCTCCATGATTAGTAAACTACTCAATGACGTTCCTATCCACAAGGTGTCACATAGTTGGAATTTAGAATTCATTTTTTCTATGGTGGTATCTCTCTTCATGTCTATCCCTGCCATCATCCCTTCACATGTCAGACATATGGGCAATATAAAAGCAAACACACTTGCTAACCATGCATGTTCTAGCCCAAATGCTACACTCTCAACACTGTGCCATTCCATAAAAAATTTCCCAATTAAAAACGAATATTGAGGCCATGTGCAACAAGATTGTTCTCCCCTGGATGGGGTGTCTGTTTGGAAAAAGGGTGGGGGACTATCACCGTCCCATCAAGGCACACACTTAGGGGACGTGGAAGCATGCCCCCTATGAGTTTGTAAAGGCATGTAAGCTATCAAAGACCATAATTGCATGCAAGATATCTAGTGCATTAAACATTACATTCAACGATGCAATCCCCATTATATTCAACCGTCCAATCCACCACTACACAACCCTGCTTGCTCAAACCATCAATCATGTTGCCTAGGGGAATCGACAATGTTCTCCCTCAGATTCCTTTCTTTGCATTTATTTTGGGTACCAACTCTCACACTCTCATTACTTTGCTCTACATGGGGCTCTGGACTTCTCTCCTACATTGGCTTGGCTCTAGTGATTTGGCTTCTCACGACCTCTAGGCTTACCACCAGCCAGATTATGTTTGTTTGGCTAGTCGATGGGAGGAAAGTTGGGACTTTCCTTTGCACTAATGGGAAATTACAACTCTTAACCTAGCTTTCTTTGTCTTTTCTTATGCATCCCTAGAAAATTATATGCTTTGGGTAAGCTATTCCATAGGCGATGCTTCAAGGTGTACATAAACAACAATGCAAGCCACAATGAGTCTCATCTTCTTTGTCTGAGGAGCCTCCTATTCCAAAGCACTAGTATTTGGACCGTATTCTCAAGATTATGGTTCTCCCTCCTAATCTACCTTTCTTTTTACTCTATTTTTCTACTTGGGTATTTTTATTGGTTCTCCTCTATCTATAGGGTTACACTCATATGATTTTTTTCACCACGTCGAGGACCTACATATCTAATGTTGATATGAGAACTTGCCATCACAGAGTGGCCTCACCCCCATTCTATACCTAGGCTCCCCCACTCCATTTTTCTAGGTTGTCTCACACTCCCAACTCCAAAATTCAACCTTGCCATGCCAGTGAACACAAGTACAACAGGGTGCAACCTATTATCAGGAGAGGGGGCAAACTCAAGCCCAGCTATGAATTGAAAGCTTTGCCTCCAGGTATCAAGATCTCACTCCTAGCTAATACAAGAGGAACTTACCCAAGTGGAAAGACACTTGGTTAAGGAATGACGTACGCTCATAGATTTTGAGGTGCTGACAAACATGGAAAAGAGAGTACCTAATGTAGGCCACACCTAAGGTAGATATAGCCAGTACATGTACACAATGGACATTTACTGGTGTATGAAACTTCTTCTTAGCAAGGAACTCATGGATTGCAATGCTACTAGAGACGATATGTTACTCCCCCCAAACCCTATGCAACGACAACTGGCTTCTAGGGATCGACGATTGGAAAAATTTGAAAGACAACTGGGTATTCCTCCAAATTCAAGGCACTCTTCTAGCAGTAGCAAGGAACCAATTCAAGTTGAGACCACTGATTGTGATTCTACCTCTTGAATTTTTTTGTTAATTTCTTTAATTTTATGTCATACTTTGTATGCCTTCGTTTTCTAAAGATCTGCTTGGCCTTGATGCTCTTTTTAGATTTCTAGATTTAGCTAACAAGGTTAGATTTTGGACAAGATCAATTTTCAAAAGCCTATATTTCTGCGTTGGGTCAAGATTATTTAATGGCAAACCACTTCAATTCTAAGATGTAACTCTTGCTTGTAGGCAATACGAAAAATTTACCTTACAAACAAACACACTTTAAATAGTATTAATTAATATTAAAGTTAGAGAGGGGGATTACTTTTAAAGGATAAAAGTGGAAAGGTAAAAAATATAAGGAAATTATTAATTAGTTAATAATATTATTATGATGTAATAAAATTATGATTACTATTATAAATTATAAATTATTAATAAATTTGAATTGCATTAAAGGAGGGGGTGAGATTTTAGAACAATAAATTAAATTATTTTGAGAAGAGATAGTGATAATTTTATTTAAAAAGTAATATTAAAATCAATTTTCACTTTTAAGATTTTTATTTGCCATTTTAATGATTATAAAATTTTGTAAATTTAATTTTAAAAATAAACAAACATTATTAATGTCGTAGTTTAACTAACTTGCTTTTTTGCCCTGAAAATCATAGAAATTCTGACAAGATTTTGATAAAACTCAACAGGGATTTTGTAAATCCAGGTTACGGCTGTCAAACTTCAAGATTTTGGGTGCTCCAGAGGTTTTTGATGGTGCTGAATCCATTTCCACCATCAAAAACATGATTCAAACACTGATACTGCGAGATTTTTGAAAAAAAATTGGTTGGATTCTGACCACTTTTGACCATCCAGGCAATTCCTCCGCCTTGATAGACAACATGTTATTAATAACATTAAATTTTAAAATTATAATAAAAATAATCACTAAATGCAATTTAATAAATAAATTAAATTAATATTTTTAGAATTAAATTTATAACTATATTCTCTAACTCTTATTACACATTTTTCCAAAAACAACTTAATGCAAAATTATAATTCAAAAATTAAAATAATTTAAATATTACAACATTTTTAAAATTTTGATTTCCTATTTGATAATTTAAAACTAAAATATATATATATATATATATATATATATATATATATATATATCATCTACATAATACTTTATAACACAATTATTGTCAATTGAACAAATCCTATAAGCTATACTTAATTAAAATTAAATATACAAAACTTTATAGTTAGTTTTAATGCATTATATATCACACTTGAACGGCTCACACTTCTTCCGAGATGAAGATTTAACCAGCAAACAACAAGAGGAGAGAAGGGAAAAAGTGGAGAAAATTAGAGCAACAAGAAATGAAAGGAAAAAGGCATGGATGTACAATGGTAAAGCAGTTATTGCAGCGTTTGAGCCTCCAAGCAAAACATGGCAGCAAGCTAATAGTAAAGAAAAAACAAAGAATTCAATAATAGGGAGGAAAACAACAAGTTCAACATGAATGAAAAGGGTTGAAGACTCAAATTTGAGTATTATGTGCCAAACTACGTAGCATTCAAATCCTACCCAGGTCTACCTAAGTTTTGTTTGTTGGAATTGTAGAGGTTACCCTTGGAAGAGGAGACCTAGGTTAGGGCCTATTGCGGAAGGTAGAGACATAATTTGTCTCACGAAAACTCATGAACATGATGGTTGCAAAACCCCTGTGTTTGATGGTTATTTTAAGTTAGCAGTTTGGAACAAGTTGGCAGGAAATTACAAAGGGTATGGGGGAATATTAGTTTTAGTGAAAGAAAAAAAAGGTCGTCACATTCAGTTAATTAAAGAAGATGCAAATAAACAATATACAAAGGGTATGGGGGAATATTAGTTTTAGTGAAAGAAAAAAAAAGGGTTGTCACATTCAGTGAATTAAAGAAGATGCAAATAAACAATATTAATGGTTCAAAATATCAGAGAATGAGAATCACATAAGAATTGCAACATGCTATTTTGCCCCTCAAGTCTCAAAAACTTACAAAAATAAAGGGCTAGACAACAAGGATCCGTATGCAACTTTAAAGCAATATATTCCCGCATACTCTTAGCAGGGAGAAGTTCTTTTAGTGGGAGATTTGAATGCTAGAACAACAAATCATCAAGCTAGTATTTTTTGTTGCAAAGAGGATCACACTCCTATTTGGCCCTTTGAAGAGGAGAATCCCCAGTGGGTGAGGTTTTCAAAAGATGACAAAGTTAGCAACCATTTTGGAGAGTTGCTTACACTATGTGGGGCTTTCAACTTAATTATTTGCAAAGGTCTAGGAACTTCACTTGCAACACATACAATGGGGCAAGTGTCATTGACTATGTGATGTGTTCACAAAGCTTGATAGAAAAGATAGATGAATTTAAGATTGGAGAGCATATTTGAGACTTAAAATCAGACCATAACCCATTTTATATAAAGTTATCATGGTTAAAAGAAACACAACATAGGAGGAAAACACAATGCTCTCGACAATCATTATCAAGGGGCAAAATTCTTCTAACACAAGAAATTGTAATATCTTCAAGACAATGTTAGAGAGATTAATTCAGAAGGAGAAAATTGGTTTCAAAAGCTTCAACAATCATGAGTTAACAAGTATAATTCAAAGTGCACTTGAGAAGAGCAAAAGAGCAAAAAAATGGAAATCGGAATCAAATTGTTTTCCTGTAAATGCTTGGTTTGATTAGGAATGCAAAATTGCAAGGAGAACCTTGAAAAAGACAAGCAATGAGAAGATGAATGTAAAGTTACATAAGCATATACTAAAAAGGAAAAAAGATGAGTTCATGCAAACAAATCGAGAAGAGTCAATATATCTAAGCAAAAATAATCCAAAGCTTCTCTGGTAGGAACTTCAACCAAGGAAGAAGAAGATCGAAAATGATATTACAACCAATCAATGGTTTGAATATGAAAAACAACTCTATGAGAAAGAATCAGAGGTGAAGCCTTCCCCTAGGATCAACACAACTACAAAGCTCTTCACGTTACATGAGGTGGAGATCAGAATTAAGAAGCTAAAAACAGAAAAGGCAAATGACTTGGTTGAACTTCAAGCAGAGTATCTAAAATGGGGAATAAACACTCTTGCACGACACATCATGGAAATATTCAACAACATCATTCAACAAGGATTCCCAAGAGACTGGACAACTAGCCCAACATTACCCCTTTTTAAAAATGGAGACATTAATAATCCTTCCAACTATAGAACCATTACGATCAATCCTTTGTTTGCAAAGCTTTTTGATAGCATGGTAGAAAATAGAATCATTAAGTGGGCAGAAGTAAAAGAAAAGAGGGCAAGAGGACAAGTAGGTTTTAGGCCGAAGCATTCTACAGTGGATCATGGTATCACATTGAGACACATGTTGAAAAGGTTTGGGTAGACAAAGAAGTATTATGCTATTTTGTTGACTTCAAAAAGGCATTTGACACCATCTCTAGAGATAAGTTGTGGTGTAGAATGGAAGAACTTGAAATTCCTTTGCATTATAGAGTCGTTGTCCATAGACTTTATGAAGAGGTGAAAGTCAAAATTAGAACCTCAACAGGTATTTCAGAAAGCTTTAGAAACGACATTGGAGCCGAGCAAGGCTACCCTCTATTCCCTACTCTTTTTGGTTTATATATTGATAATCTAGAAGGTGGCTAAATCTGCAAGGTGGAGATGGTGTTCGGTTGGGGGAGTTTGTGATAGAGCTTCTTTTATATGTTGATGATCTTGTATTGATTTCTAAATCGGTCCATGGATTGCAAATGCACCTATATGCCCTTGATCATTTTTGTAGGGTAGTGGGAATGCAAGTGAATACTAGCAAGGCCAAAATAATGATTCTCTCTAATAAAAGAAAGCAGAGCCAACATACGTTCTTCTTTGAAAGCAAGATTCTTGAAGAAGTAAATGAGTACAAGTACCTCGGAATTGATTTCAACAACAAACTTAATTGGGAGGATTGCAGAAAGAAGAGAATTTTAGGAGGGTGGAAATCATTGCATGCTTTTCAAAACAGATGTAAAGACGCAGAGTTATGGGATTGGAAAACGATTAAAGTGCTTTTTGGACTCCTAGTTTGTCCAGTGATGCTATATGGGTGTGAATTGTGGGCTAGCAACACCCCCATCTCAAAATGGAAACAAATTGAGAAAATCCAAAAACGTTTGATCATGAGCAAGTTCAAAATAAAAAGTTTCGTACCTTATGAGATAATGTTGAGTGAAACAGGAGCAACTCTCATCAAAGCAATTGCTATGGTGCAGCTCATAAGATATCTAAAAAGAATTGAGCAAATGGGAGTAGGTAGATGGCCTAATGTTATCTTCAATGAAGGCATGAGTGAAAGAAAGAAAACATGGATGAAACAAAACTACACATGGATGCAAAAATGGAATATCTACTTCAATGTCTATCCCACAAATAGCA
Source organism: Pinus tabuliformis (assembly GCA_031772625.1). Classification (NCBI taxonomy): domain Eukaryota; kingdom Viridiplantae; phylum Streptophyta; class Pinopsida; order Pinales; family Pinaceae; genus Pinus; species Pinus tabuliformis. The sequence goes on along the minus strand of CM062815.1, from coordinate 198,415,455 downwards.
AGCTAAAGAATTTTGTTATGGAGAAATTTCGTAAATGGGTATGGGGAAAAGAGTTGGGTAGAATAAAGAACTACATCGAGGAATTCAACCCTACATGTGATCTACAACAAAAAGAGTTCATTGGAGCTAGCATTCCGTGGAGGGCAAAGGTTCTTATTGCTCAATTAAGAACCGACTCGCATCAACTTCGGTGCGAAACAAGGCGGTGGAAAAGGCTTAAAGAAGTTTGGGAAGAATGAGTGTGTACATTTTGCACGTCTGGGGCAGTGGAATCATAAAAACATTTCATTTTGGAATGTGATGTATTCAAGGACATCAGAGAAAGTTATGGGAATATTTTAGCATCGGTTTCTTGGCATTGTCTTTTCAGTGAGGGGATTGTTGGAAGGCTGGGCCAACTCATCATCAATTTGAATAAGAAAAGAATTGAATTGCAAAAGATGAAAAACAGGGAACTAATGGTCCCATAGACTATTTTTAGTCTTGTAGACGTTAAAATATCATTTCATTTCATCCAACCATACTTTAAGGGTAAGGCCAAATTCTTTCCATAATAATGACGACTTGGGTTCATAGTTCTTTCCTAGCGTTTATATTAACCAACATTTATCTGAAGCAAGCAAACAATGCCCAGGACAAATCCAAGCAAACGATGCCAAGGCTTTAACAACATAGAAGACCCTAGGTCATAACCAATTAACTAATAAGACATGAACATCTGGCCAAACAACAAATCTGTTCAATCATTGGATTCAACTATTGACGTCCATATAAACTCGTTGTAATAGTTGATAGCAAGGCCGACTATCATTTGGCTCCCTATGCTTTCGAGAGGTGTTCGACATCAACGCTAGTTGTCCTTTTTGGACTTTTATGTGTAAATATTTACTAAACCCAACGGTATTTCGTAAAGTCCTTTAAATTTTAAGGTTGTTTTGTTGAACATGGCGGTGAAGATGTCCATTGCCTTTTTCCATGACACTTGCATTTTAAAACCTAATTTGGATACCTTAAATCTCTTGAATTTTCATTATTACCAGATGGTTGCACTGGTTAAAAAATAATTTACCACCAAACAAAAGGCTCACTCAAGTTCTACTATTGCTTCCTGGGTTGGTTATAAAATTTTCTCACAACAGCAAAAAACAGTTATTAGGAATTGTGATGTGTTGCGGCTTAGGCCATGCATAAAATTCATATTCAGCTTTTTCCCTTGTGGTATGGAATCAAAACATAACTTTGAAACACAACAACCTAAGAGAATAAGACTCAAATCAAGCTTCAATGTAGTTGAAATGGTCTACTTATATTAGAAAGCGGTTCTAACCGACACAAATAGGATAGGATTGTTTAACCATTGACAAGTAATCAATCATTACCATTCACAGGGAGTTATACTTTCTACTAAAATACAAATAAATATGACAGCATACAGTCAGAACATAAAAAGTGACTGTTTTAAAGGTCACATATCGTTAGAAAATTTTCATTGCTTTATTGGCAAGGGTACCGTTCCTTTACAATCCTCATCAAAAGAGTGGCAACGCAGACACTGATTGCCCCTCCAGAAAGGGGCCGCATTAAAAGGGAACAATAATTTCAAAGAATTGATGAATTTCTTCAAGTGACACTTGTGTGCTGGAATGCTGTTCATTCAGCCTTAAATTATCACAACTTGTTGTACGCAGGGATGCATGATGAAACCTTAAACTTTCGCAATAATGAGTAAGAGATGTTCTCAGATTTGAAAAAGAATATCAAAACCACCATGGAAACAAATATACAACTGCCTCTTCACCAGGAGCAATTTTCTCTAGCTACCTTTCCAAAGGATGCAAAAAAGAATGAAATTGCCAGATTTTCTCATTTCGCTCAGCATAACCATGAAGAAACATGTCTAAAAAAATTAATCATCCACATTGCTCTTTGTAGGGAGTCCAGATAAGCTTAGATACATCAATTTCCAGCCCAGCTATTCCAGCGGCTTTCAAGTGACGATCTAAAACCTTCGGATCGGCGCATATAACATGCTGTCCTTTCCGATACTGAATAAGATCCAACACTTGCAGTGTACTGATAACATCTTCTACCTTGATAGCTGTCATGTCACTAAGTTCCTGAAATAAAAGGCATTTGCAGAATAAAGATGAAATAGGCAAAGACCTAAAACTGAACTGCGTCATCACACACGTTTTATTAATAAAGAGTGAAATCAAATAAATACCTTGATTGAAATGTTACCCCTATGTTTCTTAAGAATGTCAAGAAGGATCCTTGTCCAGTATCCTCTGTAACTTAATAACCCAAGATCAGACAGAGGGCGCTCTGGGGTCCCAACCTTCCCTTCTTTTTTGGACAATTCATATGCTGTTGAAAGTTTCAAAACACTAGAATTAGAAATCCATGAAAGAAAGGGGTAGTAAAACTATGAATCTAATAAATAATGAAACAGTATGCAGATATCCAATGGCCTCAACAGGACGTATTCTGAATCGTACCAGCTCATATAAACAAATATTCTAAGGTGCTTATAGGATAAAAATAAAAGGGAAGATTATCAGATCAAGCCAGTTATAGTCCGGAACCACACTCGTGCATGGTTAACATAGTGAATAAATTTTGGTTGGCACAGATCAGTATCACATATTTGATTCATCCTTGAAAAAAATGAATATTGATGATGATTACTTCAAATTTCAGCGGACTTTGCAATGCAAAAACATGAAAAACGGTATTGGTTGACATCTATAAGAGCTTCTGCCATTTTGATGAAAAAGCAAATCAGTTCAATTCGTTTAATTCATCTTAGTATACATCGATTGATACATCAACAATAGGTTTATGGTTTATGGCCCGTTCGTTTCATCTGTCCTTGTTCATTTTTTTTTTTTTTAAATGCATAATTCTCTCCCTATTTTATTTACTCTCCTTGCAGCGGCACCCATTCACATTTGAATTTCAATTTTTTATTTAAGTATTTTTTAAATTTACTATTATTTTATAAAAAAATTAAAATCAAATTTATTTAAGTATTTTTTAAATTTACTATTATTTTATAAAAAAAATTAAAATTAAATAAAAAATTGATTTTAAAATTTTATAAGTGGTTTTTAATTAAATTAAAAGTTTAATTTTTAGTATTTATCTTTTTTAAATCTTAATTTTAATTTCAGTGTTTTTACTCCATTTTATTATATCTTTAATACTTTTAACTGATTTTTTCTTTTTTCTTTTTTTCAAGAAACTTGACCCATTTTTAATAATTAATTCAATTTTTCGTAACCACTGCCCATGGGTATAGAATAGATGGTGACAGAATGTTCTTTTAGGCATTTTGTGGTGAAAAGGTCACCGGTTCCACTACGTGGGCAAAGTGGGCAAAAATCCAGCCATGCTAAAGGTTGGTGTGGCCCAGGCCAGATGCAATCCCCGGGTGATTTTGACAGCTTAGATGCCCTTAGATTGTGGCTACTCAAGCCACAAGTTAGACGTGCAAATCATCTCGGGACTCACATAACTTAGAAAACAAAAAAAATCATAACGCTAACTTCCTCCTCATTCTATTTATTATCCTCACGGCACCCATTCACATTATCTAAAAGTTTTTGTCTCTAATGATGGATGGAGTGTCTACACAAAACATATGACAAACTAAATTCTCAAACACAATTCTTTTCCAAAAAAAATTCTTACAATATAACTAACTATAAAAAATTGCTATAATTCTACACTATTTATATCACATTTAAAATTAAAAAATATTTTTAATAATAAAATGTATCATAAAAAAATACCATGATTTAATGTTTAAATTTAGTTAATAAACATAAAATAGAATAATTGCATTAAACTCTTCTTCTAAACTATATATATATATATATAATTTAAATTAAAAAAAACCTATAAAGCATGTAAAGAAAAATACCTTCACATAAGTTTGTAGCTATATGTATTATGAAAGTTTTAATAAAATTAAAAATAAAAATATTTCTATATATAGAGATGTGAAATTCATGTATAATAATAATAATTGGTATCTTCAGAAACATTGAATAAAATTGGAATGATACAAAGAAGATTCTCGTGGCCCCTACGCAAGGATGACACGCGGAAATCGAGATATGGTCCAAATTTTTTAAGCCCCAAGGGTTAGCTCAATTGGTCGAATTCCCATTGCTAAGTATCTCACTCATTGGGAGGTCGAACGCTCAATTCTCCTTGATGCCCTTGGCCCTGCTAGTCTGGTCGGTAAAATGTAATCCCTTTAGTTTGATCTGCCCGAATTTTCCCTCACCAGAAAAATAATAATAATAATCTATTTTTAAAATCACAGGGAAGCCAAACACCAAATTAAGTGTATGAGACCCCCTTGTTTAAGAAACAAGGAACCCACCTCCTCATAGTGATTTCACTGCTAAAGTCGATAAAGGTGTACATACTCTACTTGTTCTAGATTTGAACTTGTGACCTCTTAGGGGGAAATGCATATTCTTAACCATTAGACCCGATTGTACTATAAAAAATCAGCATAGTTTCATCTTAACTTTGAATCTATCAAGTATCGAGAGAAATTAAATTTCTCAAAATGAAAACTTTTACTTAAATTTTACACTACAAAAAAGATAATTAAAATAGATCTATATTAATATTGCTCCCATTAACCCAAAAAAGAAAAACACAATAAAAAAAATAAAATAAAAAATCAAATCAAATCTATAGATGTAAATTTCAATTCACAGTATAATACATGCTCTAATTGCTCTACTTTAGTGGCCAGTTGGAATAACAAATTCAACGAGACAAAACACTGTTGTCCCTTCAAATGCTTACAAAACCACGATCAAGTGCTTTATTATATCACTAAGTATATTGTGTACAATGTGTGGGCACAGTGCCTTCAAAGAAAAATAAAACGAAAACCACGATGACGTTCTCTATTTTCACTAAGTAGATTGTGTACATTAATATGTGGAGTCTGGACATAGTTCCTTCGAAGAAAACAAAACCTACGCACGCTACAGGTTTGTTTATCCCAATTACGCAAACACGGCACTTTCAAGTTCAAATGTTACCTGGATGCTTATGACAAAAGTAAAGGAAGGTATTCCAGCGCACACAATATGCTTTTAATTATATATTTTACAGCCCAAACAAATCTTATGCATAACATGGAGTGAGTACAGAATTCCAGATGTGGCTTCAAGGATTATGTTCACTCCCAATGCTTATCTAACGTAGAGTAAGATGGAGAATGGCTGTAGCAGCTAAATATCAACGGAGATCAGCGATGTACATATGCCAATGTTTCTATAAACCCATGAATTGAGCAAAAGTTTATTAAGTACAAGAGGTAGAGATGGGTATCAAGAAGTTGGGTGTTGAAAGCAAAAGATTTAGTTGAACTCCAAGCAGAATCTCTAAAGTGGGGCTCAAAAATTCTTGCACCTCACATTACAAAAATTTTCAACAACATCATACAACAAGGGCTCCCCACAAATTGGTCAACTAGTCTGGCAATACCTCTTTTCAAGAGTGGTGACGTCAATAATCCTTCCAATTATAGGACCATCATGATAAACCCTTTGTTTGCAAAGCTATTTGGAAGCATGCTAGAAAACAAAATTAGCAAGTGGGCAGAAGAAAGAGATAAGCGTGCTAAAGGGCAAGCAGGTTTTAGACCTAACATTTCACAGTCGATCATTGTATAACTTTAAGGCACATCATTGAAAAAGTTTGGGAGAAAAAGGAAGAAGTCTTTTGTTGCTTTTTTGATTTCAGAAAAGCGTTTGACACAGTTCCTAGGGATAAGCTTTGGCACATAATGGAGGAACTTGGGGTTCCTAAACATTTGAGAGCAATTGTGCATAGGCTGTATGAAGAGGTGAAAGTGAAAATTAGAACTTCAACAGACATTTCTGAAAGTTTTAGAAGCGATATCGGGGTCAAGCAAGGTTACCCACTGTCTCCTACCCTTTTTGGTTTATATATCAACAAGCTTGAGGAGTGGTTAAATTCGCAAGGGGGTGATGGTCTCTGTTTGGGCAAGTTTGTTATAAGGCTTCTTTTGTATGCAGTTGACCTTATTCTGATTGTTAAATCAGCTCTTGGTTTTGCAAGAGCACTTACTATCCCTTGAGCATTTTTGTAGAAGTGTAAGGATGCAAGTCAATATTAGTAAAACGAAAGTAGTGGTCTTCTTTAAGAAAAGAAGACATAACCAACATAAGTTCTACTTTGAAGGCAACATTTTGGAAGAAGTTGCAGATTACAAATACCTCGGAATTCAACAAAAATCTAAGCTGGAATGGTTGTAGAAAGAAAAGAACTTTGGGGGGTTGGAAAGCATTTTATGCTTTTCAAAATAGGTGTAGAGAGGCAGAGTTATGTGACTGGAAAGCCACTCAAACTCTTTTTGGGCTTCTAGTGATTCCGGTGATTCTCTATGATTGTGAACTATGGGCCAGCAGTACATCCAACATGCAATGGAGACAAATTGAGAAAATTCAGAAGCGTTTGATTACAAACAAATTTAAGATTAAAAGTGCAGCTCTTTATGATATCTTGTTAAGTGAAACAGGCATTGCTCCTATTGAAGCAATTGCTATAGTGCGAGTCATAAGATATTTCAAAAAATTGAGCAAATGGAAGAGGGTAGATGGCCTAAGATTGTCTTTAGTGATAGATTGTGCAGGAGCAAAAAAATTTGGATGCAGCAAAATAACAAATGGTTTAGTAAATGGGGTATTTGCTTTAATGTGTGTCCCATAAACAACAAAGAGATAAAAACTTTTGTTATGGAAAAGTTTCACAAGCCTACTTGGGATAAGGAGCTAGGAAGAAAGAAAAATTACTATATTGAAGTGTTTAATCCCACTCATAGTCATCAACCAAAAGCATACATAGAGGCCAATATCTCTTAGAGAGCCAAAATTCTTATTTCTCAGTTAAGGACTAATTCTCATCAACTCTGTTGTGAAATAGGGCGCTGAAAAAAGCCAAAAGAAGTGTGGGAGGAAAGAGTATGCATTTTTTGTTTTTTCCGGAAAAGTGAAAACATAAAAACATTTCATTTTAGAATGTGAGGCTTTCAAAGACAACAGGGAAAGTTATGCAGATATGCTGACAGCTAGCTCTTGGGATAATCTATTTAGCGAAGGGTTTGTCGAGAAGCTGTGAGCGTTTATTTTGAAGCTTCACAGAAAAAGGGCCGAATACATCAAACAGATGAAGAAGCAATCTGTCCCATAAGCTATCTTTAGCCTCCTGGACATTAAAATAATTTCTTCTTTTTCTTAAAAAAGGGATGGACAGCTTTTCAATCCCCATAAAATGTTTCCCCTTTGTTCATTAACAGCTCCGAATATAAAAGAGGTTTTTCTTCTTTTTAATTAATTAACATCGAAGTCCACAGCGAATTGCTGTTTATTACCCATTCAAAACAATGCACAAGAATTCAACCAACATACGAAATTAATTAATCAGAGTGCTGTAGAGATTTCACTATTTAATAAAGGGCTGTAGCTAAGCACGGTTTACAAAATTCCATGCCAATGTGCTGGGAAATTAACGAGCTGTCAAAAGGCCAGCGACTCAACATACTAGTAATAGCGCTGAAGGTTATTCCAGCGATTCAATCAACCAATAATGGCTATAATTCTATGTTGCACTGGTTTTCAGGACGGGGAACGGTAAGGATGGGGGCGCATCTCGGCCAGTGCACATTCCCAAATTTCCCAGGGGATAGGGGATTGGGTGTTAGGGTAGGCAGTTTCATATATATAATTAAATATTGGTAGTCGCTTCAAACTTGTAAACCTAACAAGCTATACCATGCAGTAATATCCACAGCTCTTACACTCCCCAATTTTAGAAAAGCTAAAGCAATTTAAGAAAGGGCAAAGTGACATTCCATAATTCGCTGTTAGACATGAGCACAATATGCAGTTTAGCTCTCAAAAAAATACTTAAGCATAACTATTTCAATTTGCAATAATGTCCATGAAAGGTATATGAAACAAAGATTTTTTTTTTAAGCAGCTTTTCTTTCTTATATTCCTTGTTAATAATAATTATGTTAACATAATGGTATCTCTTCTAAAACTTTTGTTTCTTATATTCCTTGTTAATGATAATTATGTTAACATAATGGTATCTCTTCTAAATAATTTTACGAACTTTTACAAGGAAATTACTATAAAATATTTTACTTTGGTTTTATAGAAAGATTAGATTCATATTTCAAATTAAGAAGGTGATTGAATATGAATTTATTCAAACATTTAGTACCCAATCCTAGTCACTACTATCTAATTTTTTGACAATACTTGAGGTTGGGATGGTGGAAGCATTAGGCTTAAATAACTCCCGAAAACTCATGTGCAATATGTAAAAAGCTAAGATGACCTGAAAAATGAGATAGAACAAGAACAATAACAAGGATCAACCCTTTGAAATGTTGCATTTACTTTACTTGTGATTTTGTCACTAAAATAACAATATTTAAATCAGGAAAAATCCAAATTGAAACCTATGATTAAAAAACCCGTGTTTTGAGTTGCAACTTGTACAACAGAGTTAGATTAGATGAATACAAAAATAACAGATGGGACAAATGATCATATCCGATCATCAATGTCCATGATTGTCAAAATTGAAGATATAGCTTGGATTATCCCTGAAAGCTGCCAAGAACATACCTAAAATCTGCCCCCTGAAATCTATTTGGAAAATCCATGATATCTGCCTAAAACGTCTTAGGGGTGGCCAACAAGTCCCCAAGTTGATGAGGAGGTTTCCTAAGGGTCCACAAGTCCCTAGAACGTGGGAACTCAACGTAAGGAGAACCAAAAAAAAAAAAAAAAAAAACACCCGCAAATAGACAACTACAGAGAATTTAAATGTGGCAGAAACACGTAAATTTTACTCTGGAAACCCAAATAGGAAAATCAACGATGAATTTTTTTTTTTTTTTTTAAGAAATGGTTACAACAGTAAGCTATGCACTTTCAACTAGAATTATGATGCATTCTTACTAAATGGCATATTGTGTACATGGCTTTAGGTTAGAGACAGCTTTCGATCTCTAAACAGGCTTATTTTTCTTAGTCCCTCATTCTCTGGTACTTCCCCGCTTATTCATTTCCCCTCGAGCTCTCTACTTCATTGAATGAATGTCCTTCTTACAGCCTTCATATTTAACAGGTTCACAATGGTGCATTTCATCTTCCAGGGTAAAGAAGTCTTGGACTACTCACTCAACTTTGCAAAATTAAATTTCATTATTACAAAGTTAAAAAGAGATTATTTAGAGGATCCATTTCAGATCATCAATGTTTATGTCAACTGTAGGGAATGCTACAATTGATTCTCTAATTTCTCTAGACCTTGTAACATAGAAGCACAATAGATAAAAATATAAATTGAAATCCTAGCATTTGGGTTATGCTCATTTCAGTATATAAAACAATCCATCTTAAGTTGTTTTGGGAATTTCAAGAGTAAGTTGGGGTCAGCCACGTGTTCAATAGTAATTAGAGGCAATCATACTATTTACAACCTTGCCACTATATTAGTCTAACATATCTTAAGAAAAATTAAACTTAAGCTTTACTAGAATCTCCTGTATGGTCCCACAGCACCAATGAATAAAGCTCCATCTAAATGTGAAGCATTGTGCATTTTCAAAAGACAACCAATTGAATAGTTGTTATTGACAAACAATTGTTCACTATGCAACACAATTTCATATATAGATAAGATAATTTTATTAATGTCCAGAAATGACTAAAGACTAGGTCAATGTATCTAGAAGACAGCCAATTAACATCAAACAATGGGTGTCTACAATCACTCCTTAAAGTTAAAAGATGAAAAGTTACATATGTAAGTGCAAGAAGAGAAGTACATGAGAAAGGATGAACCAAAAAGGTAAACCCCAGAAAGACAGAAAACAATAATCAATATCAGAGGTAGAGATAGACGAGGGAGAAGAAAAATCCATATTAATATCCATCATGGTGAAGAAGCCAATGCAATCCATAATAATGTCCTCTAAGGAGAGCCCAGGGAAAAGAGGGTCTGGCTAGGTGAACGTACGAGGAGCCTGGGAGAAGTCTATCAAAACTCTCCTAACGACCAAGGCTAAAGAGAAAAATCAAGGATTTCTACATGCTCAATCAAGGCTAAGCAGTACCATGTGGTTCACAAGGTGAGATATCTACAACTAATTGGGAGGATGTCCGTTGTCTCACAGATCTTACATCACCTATATGCATGGCTGAAAAGTCTTCCTGACACTTTGCACCTCAGGTCACTGCAATAGATCAGAAAGAAGAGGTTATAAGCCTAGTGGTGTAGGCTCTTGAAAAATTTAACGAAGTGATCACATCTCATATGTAATATGTATAATGCTAGACATCTAGAATGAAGATATCAAAAGGTGGTGGCAAGAAGCCTTCCAAAATGATGGAACAGGTGGTGATATCTCCCCTAAACCTTGCAATATATGCAGCATCTAAAGACAATTTGTCAATCTACATCTTCCAAAATATCGTGCAGCTAACACATCCTCTCAACTCACAAGATTTTGTGATCTTACTTGGACCCACAAGTAGTGCGAAAAAAACCTCAAATAGCTAAGCAAAATCCTGAGGCCATGTGACCAATGGCATCAAATCTAGTCAAGACAAACAATAAGGTTGCCCTAGTGCTACAAAATTTGCTTATAATACAAGGCCAGGTTGGGGCCAAGAGTAAGGGGGCAAATCTAAGTAAGTTGAATCTACTTCTACAATTTGTCATCCCTAACCTCCCTAGTGATCTCCCCTTTTGGAGGGAGGATGTGCCCTCAAGGGAAGGATGTGCTAAATAGTAATATGGTTTGATTAGAGCAAAGAAGCCTCAAAGAACCTATTAGAGCAAAATCTCACACTTCTTGAGATAAAATCCCAAAGCTCAATTGCGAGACGTTATGTGCTCAAGAGGGGGCCCACTATCACCTCCCCAACCCTCCTCATAATTATGGTCGGCTCTACTGTAGGTCAAGGGGGTTCTCCCTCATAGATCTCCGAAATCTAATGGCCCAATCAAACCAAATCAAGAGTCCCTTGTTATCGATCTTTTTAGCAAGGGCCACTAAGGTCCTAATAGCCTTGCTAGACGGACACACATAGGGCAAGGACCCACTATCACCTCGTCCCAAGCCCCCACTATTTAGGCCCTGTTACCCACCACCTGTGGGTAGCGTATATGGGAGAAACATTTTCTCCTAGATGGTCCTCAGTAGTCAACCAGTAGCCTGTTGCAACCACTAGATAGTTCGATGTGCCATTATCTCCACCACCTGAGCTGGCGATGTGGTCCCTCGCCCACTTCTTATCATTGTATGTTTGAAGGTGGGCCTCCCAACCCTGAAGGTATGGCTTTTCATTGGTATACTTGAGTAATTTTCCTTACTTGTCATGGGCACTTTTAGGCATGGATTGGTGGGGGGATTCAGCAGAAAGAGTGGGTTAGGATTGTACTCTCGTCTCCATTGCCCGATTTTGTGGTTAGCTTTGTATCCTAGTCTCGAGGGATCTCTTTTACTGGCCACCAACTTTAGGGTTGGCACTACTTGGGAAATTTTGTCTTTGTTTGTGTGGTCCCGCTTCCCCAACACCTTATACCACTGTTGATAATATCGGCGATATATCGCCGAATATCAGAAATATCGCGATATTTTCGGCGAGCCGATATATCGCCCCGAAAATATCGCGATATTTTCGGGTCCTGAAAATATCGCGCGATTTACGAAATATCGGCGATATTTTCGAAAATATCGCGCGACGATCTAAAATATCGCCGGGCGTGTTTTTCCGCGGCTATAAAAAACGAAAATTGGTTTTTTTTTTCTTCATTTCTGTTTCTGAGTGTTGGAGAAGAAAGGGAAAGAGTTTTGTGGTGCTTGTCAAGGAGGGTTTGAAGATCAAACGACGATTATCACCACCAATTAAGATTTTTTTGTGGATCAAAGATTGAAGAGTAGTGAGACAAACTTCATTTCTTCCATTAGCAAGTATGTTCTTAAAAACCCCTATGTTAATGATTTTTTCATAGATTTAGGGTTATGCTTGCTTGCCTCTTTGCCTACCAACATTTTGTTTCTTTGTTTTTTTCCATTTGCTATGATTTTCATGCCCATGAACCAATGCAAGGGTTTTCTCCATATTTGGACAGCAAGCTTCATTTTTTTTTTTCAACTTTCTTATGCACCCTCTTATTGCCATTTTTCATTCACATTGCAAAATGCAAATAATGTAGTAATTTTTTTTGAATGAGGTTGTTATTACTTATTATTTTTTCATTTTGTGTTGGGGGGTTTAATGCCAATTTTTTGTTTTTTTTGTGCCCTAGGTTTGAATTAGTTCACTACAAATGTCAAATATGCCAAAAGCCTTGGACCCATTTTGGGAGTATGGGGAGGTTGTTGGTGGGGCAAATCAGGCATATATATCATGCAACTTGTGTGGGACCAAGATGTCAGGAGGGATTACACGATTGAAATACCATCTGGCTAAACTCTCTGCATATGATGCAGATGTGATGCCTTGTATGGTTTCTAGTGCAGAGGTTATACAAAAAGCTCGTGAAGCAATTGCTGAACAAGACAGAAAGAAAGCTGCTAGGGAGAGGCCAATGGTCTCAGATAGATAGCTGCTAGTTTTATTTGTTTTGCAACTTTTGCTACATATAAGTTTATAACTCATGATGATGAAATACTTTTAAAGTTTTATATATGTGATGTTGTTTTGTTTGAGTCCTTGATTGACAATTATCACTATCAAGGATCAGCAGGATATGTGATGTTATTTTGTTTGAGTCCTTGATTGGACAATTATCAGGGATCAGCAGGATTTGCTATCGCCTTTGAAGTTTGATGTATCATTTCTATTTGACATCATATATATCAATGCCTTCTTCATATTTATGTGCCAATGTGTTTAGTTCATGTTGTTATTGCTTTATATGTTTAGAAATCTGAAAAAAATGAATATATTATGCATTTTTTATGCTTGCCGATATTTGCCGATATTTTACTGATATTTTCGCCGATATTGCCGATAAGATATTTTCCGGACCCTCGCCGATATTTTCCCGATACCGATATTATCAACATTGCCTTATACATCACTCCCTTCCACTCATTTTAGCCCCATTCATCTCTTTTCTCATTCGGGTCCACATGTGTCCACTGGGTCCACATAGGGTTAGCCTCCCCCTCCCCTTATCGACACCTCAGGTCGGGCCTGGAACAATGCCCCAAAGGTTGATAACTTGATGCAATTAAAAAGAAAAGAAAAAACATAATTCGGCCACACTAAACAAGAAATGTACCACAAAATGTAAAAGATGGTCGGGACAAACAAATTTAGCACGTGGGCAAAAGCCAAACATGAGCTCTACCCTTACCCATGGTCATCACCCTGGTTCCTATGAGCCCTATATGAGCCCCCTCCATCATTAAGGAACCCATGACTGTCGCAACCCCTGGTGGGCAATGAACTGCCCCACCTTAAGGGGGTATCAACTACTATATACTACACACATGCTCTCATCCCATGGAGCCCAAGCAGTTATAAAGAAAAATCAATCAAAGGAAAAGGGCATATGAAGAAGGGTGGAAAAACAAAGGTCGGCGTAACTCATGTACCACGATTTGCTCCCTCCTACACTCATATACCCAGGTATGGGCTTCCCTTATTATAGCTACCCTTGTACCATGACATGTTGTTTGGATGTACCACAAACATGTCATCCCCTTTAGAAGTTGAAAACACCTAATAGGGTCCTTGATTAACCCCCTATTAAGCTTGGAGACATTTCTACATGCCAAACCCCACTATAGAAGGGCATGCCACCATGAAGTGCCCCATTGGTTCCATGACTTGGAAGCTCTTTTGCTTGATTATTTTGATGATTTGTCGTTGTTGGGTCCTTCGTTTGAAATTTGAGTTTTGACCAATTGACCACATTTTCCCTGGAAATGACTATTGGGAAGTTGCGGAGGAGACAACTGGAGCAGAGGAAGGAACCTGACAAAGAGAAACAGTTGCAAAAGGATGGCCAGAGGAATTCGAACTCAAGCAAGAAACAGTCAAGCAATAGAGACAACTGAGCGGAGAAGAGAGTTGACAACCAAGGAAGCAAGAAACAACTGAGCAGCAGAGGCAACCGAAAGAGAAAGGGGCGGAGCATCCAAGACAAAAGTGGCAGTTCAAGTGAGCGAGAGACTTAAGAAGGGCTAGGAGAAAGTTGAGGGAGAGGTTAGATGGTGGGATGCAGGAATGTTGTGGCAGAGCCATTTGAGCCCGCTCTGTATTTGGTTGCCTTGATTATATATTGTTCTGTTATGTTGATGGATGTTCTATCTAGGGCTTTGAGCCTGATGTAATGTTATATTGTTGTGGTGTTAATGGAAGGAATGGTTACAGGGACATTTGAGCAACTTGTGTATGATTCTTTGTGGCCTTCTAAAATTTTTAATATGCTTGCATCTGTCTGATATTTCTCCTTTGTATATGTTGATTGGATCAAAACTGTTACATTTATGAGTTATTTTCATTATTAGTTCCTTGAGGTTTATCTTAACGCCTAATTCCAGTCCCTCAACTAACTAAGGTCACGACACGCCTCGGGTGAGACGCTTTATTTGTCCAAGATAAGGTGAAAATGTCGGCATGGTGCTAGACTACAACGAAACCTTTGTTGGCCCTTGTGTCTGAACCCTGGGTCTCAACCCATCTGTTATTTTTTCACCAACAAATGGTTTCGTTGTCAGAACCTAAAAATTTCCAAAGGGGACTGGAATATGGTGTGGAGGATCTTTAAAAAGGAGCTTAAAGATTGGTGGCATGAACAAGTAGAACGGTTCACTCCTCAACAAGCTCAACTCCACTGATGAAATCTAAAGCAATTGAAAGAAGAGATCTTGTAAGCGGAGCCTGCGAGTGATCAATATGAGACTTTTGGTGTAAGTTCCCAGAGGAGCTCTACAACTGGTTGCAAAGACTGCAAATAAAGGGAAAGATCAACGGAAAAAACCGATCTCGGCGTACCTGGACTCATGCAAATCTAGTTGAGCTACATCGGCATGACAATGATCTGATGGGCGTTGTAGATTTCTGGGTGCAGACCACATTAGAGGGATATATTATCGAGTTTGTGGCAGAGGGTCATCAGTCCTTTTCTAAAATTGAGGTCGTGTTTAAGTCAGGGTTGCGGGGAAGACTGCTGAGGGAAGTTTCACTGTGGGTTAAGGTTCTGATGGTAGAAGAGAACTTGTTAGTGTTCCAAAACCCTTCAATGGCAATTTAAACACCCAGTACTGGGGGGAGGACCTAAAGTGAGGGATGCACCTGAATGGAAGAGATGAAAATATTTAAGAAATGGACGTGGATGACTTCTGGAGGGCCAAAGATTTGAGGGCACAGAGAAGATCGCGGATAGCTGAGGAATGGTGGGAAAGAGCTCTATAGGAGATTGACAAAAGACGGAGGGGACTACACCAAGCAAGAGTGGGGCTGAGAAATCCAGAACATCGAGAAAGAGAAGGAAGTCGACTGATGTTGCAGAGTAGCAGAGACAGTGCTAGGATAAAGATTGGTTCCACAGGAGGAGTTGAGATAGCTATAGTGAGAAAGGATTAGAAGAATAGTAGAGACTCTACCTTGCCAGTAGAAATGGGAACACCAGTTGAAATGGGTTGCACGGGCCTCGAGAAAGGCCCAGACCGATGATATGCACTTCCCCATGAGAAGATTGTTTTCCGAGAATGATGTGTCCTCTAAAGGTCGCGATTGGCTGCCCAACAACTCAGGTAGTCCCTTCCCCAACCTTCCCCTGGTACTTTATCACAACCCTGATCAATTTTTATCTAAGTTAATTAAAGCTATAAAGGTTCATAGTGTGCATGCAACCTACAATGCTGGTATCATTAGCAAGAAGAGTAGTAACAGTAGTACAGGTATCCAAGGGTCATCGCGACCTGGTTCTCAAGGATCAATACTTATTCCTCAAGTTCAATTGGCCATGGTGGGATCTTTTGCCCGATATCCCGAGTTCTTCGGTAGGGGGAATGAGGACGTAGAGTAGCATTGGTACCTATATGAAGCTATCTGGAGGTCTCGCCAGACTCTAGATTCTACGAAGTTGATTGAATTTCAAACCACGCTTTGGGAAAGAGCATTGAGATGGTTTATTAAATGGTCTGCATTGCAACAGAATCCAATGATAGATGAAGTCAGACAGGACTTTATTTAGGAATTTAAGCTCCCTCAGACTAAGGAGTAGGGGTTGTTTGAGTTATGGGAAATCAAGCAGCGAGAAGGAGAGACTGCCTGGGAGCTAATGCAGAGATTCAAGCATGCAATTGGTAAGTTGAGCTACCTGATCGACCCTAACCATCAATGGGATTGGTTCATTAAAGCATTGCTACCGCTGACTCACACGCTGTTGACTCAGCAATGTGAAAATTCCTAAATCTAACACCTTAGAAACCCCTACTGCAATTTCTAGTTTACTATCTCCTACTTGTTCTTTACATTAACAAGTTATTTAATTTCATAAATATCTTAGTAAACACAAATGCAACCTTCACAAATATACAGATCATAGACTGAAGTAAACGGCAACAATAATACAAGGGATACTGTTATTTTTGGACAATTGTCCCTGTAAAAACCCAATGCAGGAAAACCGGTGCAGCATATAGAGGGTTTGTATTATTAAGCAGATTTTTGAATACAACTAGGGTGCTAGAAATGGCTCACCCTTCAGAGAATATCCTTCGCAGTAGTACCTCTCTCCGGAGACAAATATTTCGGCAAATTAGCAATCGGATGAATAATGCTCTAGTGATTGTGGTTGTTCCTTGTGCTGGACAGCGAAAGCTGCTCCACGGACTCCTCTGGAACTGCGTCAACCCTCTCTCGGCTAATCTGCTCTCAGTCTGCCCCATAGACTTCCTCAACACAGCCTCTGAAGCTCTCTATGTCAACTACATCAACCTCTATGGCCTCTGTGTCAGCTTCTTTGGCCCTCTGCGTCCTCTACGTCAGCGTTCCTAGGCTCTGCGCTGCCTCTTCCGACACTCTGCTTCCTCTCTGATATGTATTCTTCGGCTTCCTGCCGAACTGTCCCTCATTGCAACTGATCACTTGTTCGATTTCCTCAGCAAACCTCGCCCCAGAAAATCGAATTGACTGATCTCTCTTGGTGTGTCTCCAGCTGACCCTCAAGCCTCCTCTTATACTTTTTATGTTGACGATTCAACGACCGAGATTAAATCCCTAATCAACGGCTAAGATTAGATCTGGCTTGATCCTCGTTATTTAGAACTTTCTCACCCATATTATATTAATACACATTAATATTTTAATTTTCCTAAGTTTAGACTTAGGATCTCATTAAAACTATTTATTATTTTAATATCTCTCCATCCGGTGGAATTTCCCCAAACGATTTCTGGGTCTTGGAGATCTCATGTGCCTTAGCCTCTCCACCAATTTTCATGGCTAGAGCACATCCGATGCTACTAAAAATAAACACTCCCTCTTAGCAAGGAATATGCTCTAGTAATGCTTCACCGTAGAAACATCACACTGATCCTCCACATTGGTACCTGTGCTGATGTTTGGCCTGTTGCCTCACATCCCCTGCACTACTGCTTCCTGTACTACTGCCCATGACACTGCCACTGCTACATCTGTACTGCAGCTCCCTCTCAACATGTTGCATCATGCTGCCCATAGCACTGCCACTGCTAACTGTTGCACTGCAATTCAGTTACCGAGAAGTAAGCAACTGACTTCACCCAAACACTGACATCTCGATCAGTTTGGAAGCCTCGTGATGCTGAAGCTACCGTAGCTGCTATCCTGTGTTCCCTCTGCTGCCACTGCGCTGCTGCAAGCACCTCTGTGCCTCTCGCACTGCTGCAACCTCCATTGCGTTGCCTCAGATTTCTGCACTCTCGCACTGCTACAACCTCCACTGCGTTGCCTCAGATTTCTGCACTCTCGCACTGCCTTGTTGCTCCATCACACCTTGCTCCACTCGACACCTGTCATCATGCTACTATCGTTAAGGGCTCTCATAGTCGGATGTGATCCAAGAGTTTGGGCACCTCAAGGATCCTACCCCTCATTCTGTAGTCCTCTCGACTACAGCTCTATGTCTCCCCACTTCTTCTCTAGAGGCGCATGAGCACTCATGACACAATTGTCATCAGTCTTGACATCCTTCTTCGCCTTTGAGTTGGAAGCTTCTTCCTTGTCTTTCTTCCTAGGGCAATGAGATGCATAATGTCCCAACTCCCCACAGTTGAAGCACTTGACCTTGGATATATCTTTCTTCTTCTTCTTCTGAACCCCCTGTTGTCCCGCAGATGCTAGAGTTGCATCCTCCTCCTCTTTCTTGATTCGAAATCCCTTACTGCTACTTCCCACCTTAGTCAACCTCCTGATCTCTTCTTGTTGAAGAGCTGCCCACATCTCCTCCCAACTGGGGAGAGTCTCTCTGCCCAAAATACTTTGGACAAACATCTCCTAGTCCTCGGAGACTGCATTCAGAGCAATCCTCACCATAAACTCTGGATTTGGTGTAGACCCCACGGAAGTAAGCTAGTCACGAATTCCTTGCAACCTGAGAAGGAACATATCTATCTCCTCTCCTTTCTGCATCTGATATGACCTCAGTTGGTTCTCTAATAACATCTCCCGCTGTATGGAAGATCCCTGGTATAAGGTGGTCAACGTTTGCCACATCTCCCTTGTTGTGTTCTTCTCAGCAATATGTGGTATGACATGATCCTTGACCCTGTCTAGAATCATGCATTTCACTTTCGCCTCGGCCTCCTCATACTTCTCATTTGCATTTGGGTCAACTGGGACAACTACGGTTTTCAAGGCATAGTCCTTGATGCGATGTTTATCCAGGATTGCCAGGATCCTGGCCTTCCAAATGACAAAATTGGAAGCCCTGTCCAATCTGTCCTGATCCCTCAATCCGTTCACTGCCATCTCTGCTCTTCTTCTCTAGACTCCCTCTGAGTCTTGATTTCCCTCTCGGAAATCCTCTGGCCAACTGTCGAATCACTCCTCTCCAATCCTCCTTTGTCGCTGCAACCCGGATCTAGATTTCTTGGCTAGAAATCTATCGAGGTAGTGCTTCCCTCTACCTTGGTTCAGTCTCCTTAGACACTGTTCTGCACTCACAGAAACAACGTCCCACCAGCTCCTCAAATCAAAATCTGCACAGCTCCCTTAGCCCCGACAATTGAAGAATCTAAGCCCTTCTGGCTCTGCGCAATCACAGTGAGAGCTGGATCAACTCCTCCTGGCCACAACATCAATCCTTCCTGGCTGAGAAAGATGACTTGGCACTGCGTAGGCCTGATCTGCCCTCCCTCTGCCTCTGTGCTGGCCTGGACAGTTGATGCAGCTACATCGTCTTCCTCTCCTGGCTCAGAATGCTGACGCAGGCACTACGTTAGCCTCTGCGTCACCTTCTCTGCGTTGCGTCACCCTTCCTTCTGCGTCTCTGGCTCTGAAACAACACTGTCTCTCGGGACAACTACTTCTCTATTGCAAACTCTCAGATTTCCCGGCTGATGACTTCAGTCGCCTATGATCTGCAATCGCTCTAATACCATGTGAAAATTCCTGAATCTAACACATCAGAAACTCCTACTGCAATTTCTAGTTTACTATCTCCTACTTGTTCTTTACATTACCAATTTATTTAATTTCATAAATATCGAAGTAAACACAAATGCAACCTTCACAGATATACAGGATGCTTAAGACAGCGCCCCTCTCAGCCATTAATATAGTTACCCAGGGGGAAAAGAAGACCGGAGCTGATTGGGGAACAATTGAACAATCGAAAATTGTAAGGTCGGCCTCACCGAAGCGTTCATGCAATCTTGATCAGCAGAAGCAGTACTACAGGGAAGTTGCCGAGACTTTTAATAAATTGACTCTGAATGGGGACTTCCAAGGGGAACAACCAGAGGTTTCAAAACCTAGGAGCTCAGACACACCTCAACTTCATAATCGACCCATAGTGAAATGGTTCAAGCTATTTCTATAGATTGTGAATGATGACTAGATGCTTGGGCAGTTGCGGGAAAGCCTTAAAACGACTGTAAATGATGGGGAGGCGTAAGAAGGATTCATCTCCACTAATTTGCCTGAGAGACACTCCCGGAGGATGCGCAGGAACAAGAAGAGAATAGGAAGGGAGTTCCGGGTCGATGCTCAAATTGTAGGTTTTCAGATTTAAGGATACAATGTTAGACTTAGGATTATATGTGAATACACTACCACGGAAGACTTGGGAAGCCTTGGGCAGGCCTAAGTTGGCTTTCTCTCTGATTCAGCTATGTATGGAAAATCAATATTGTATACTCCCGGTTGGAAGGTTAGAAGAAGTAGAAGTTGACATAGAAGGGGTGAAAACCTATGCTAATTTTGAAGTAATAGACATCATGGGGGACAAAGATCCCTACCCAGCATTGTTTGGAATAGATTGGGCCTTTGAGAACTATTCGATAACTAATTTGAAGAAGGAGATGATGACCTTTGAAGAAGAAGGGACCAAAGTGATCCAGCCCCTAGACCCCTACCAAGGGCCAAGATTCACTGAACCAACAGATGACAGAGAAGCACATGAGTTGCTGGATCAACTATACCGACTGATAGCAGGGAGAAGAGAGGATTACATCAACTTGACAACAGTGTTTTCAAAACTGTTTTTAAAAACCGATTACCGGTCTAACCGGTCGGTTAGCAAGGCCGCCGGTCTAAACCGGCCAAAAAACCCGGTTCAATCGCCCATTTCGCTAAAATTTGCCCTAAACCGGTGCTAATCGGCCGGTTTAGGACGGAACCGGCCGGTTTTGTATCAAACCGGCCGGTTCCGTCCTAAACTAGCTGGTTAGAGGCACGCCCACTGTGTAATGCAAAAACTGTAATGCGAACTGTGTTTTAGGGGTTTTAGGGGGAAACTAAGGGTGTTTTCCCTCCAAAAACACCCTCTCCAAGCCTTTAAGAGGCCCCTCTCACTCTCATTTGTCTCACACAACTGTTTTGGAGTGTTTGTGAGCTTGGAGAGTGTTGAGTTTTTGGCATTTGCTGAAGTAGTCATCTTGGAGTTGGAGTTGGAGCTATTTTGGAGATAGTGTGTAGCTGTCAGTGGAGTTGCCATCTTCAAGAGGAGGCTAAGGAAGCTAGTTTGCATTTCCAGGGAAGGATTTGCACTTGAAAATTCCTTATTTGACTGTTGTCCATGAATTAATTTTTTTTATGTGTTATAAACTTCTCACTTCTGTGATCTACCATCCAGGGAGTCATCATGCCTCCAAAAGCCAGAGATACTGCATGGGCTCATTGTGATATGATTGATGGCAAAATGATCTGCAAATATTGCCAAAAATCCATTCGAGGGGGTATTAACAGGTTCAAGCAACACTTGGCTGGGATAGGAGGCCATGTAAAGCCATGTGGAGCACCAAATGAAATAATAGGGCATATTAGGGCAGAATACCTTCAGAAGTTTGAGACTCAAGTCACTGAACCAATAGAGAAGTTTGTGACTGCAAAGTTTGGGAGTCGAGACTCAACCAACTGAGTTTGATCATGATGACTGAGACTCATGAGAAGTTTCAACTTCAAGTGATAATGTTGATCACTATTATAGTATTACTATTATCATATATGTAGAGTCTAGACTGAAGTCTTGTAGTAGGCCACTGGCCCCATAGTTTGTAGGCTTTGTTTTTGCACTCTAGAGGCCATTTAGAGCCTCATTGCTTATGTATTTTGTCGATGATATGTATTGCACTCGGTGCCATTTTGATATATTCACCTTTACATGGTATATAAATGAGCAATCTTTGCATATTTTGTCTCTATTGGCTTGGAATCATGGTTTTAAATCTTAAAAATAATTTTTTTCATTAAAAAATAATTATTTAATGTATTTTTCTAAAACCGGTTCGTTTAGACCAAACCAGTCCCAGTTAGACCGGTTCCGGTCGGTAAACCGGTTCATTAGGTGGACCAGTTCGGTCACCGGTTCCGGTTTTAAAAACATTGCCTGACAATAGGTGGATCGATCAGCTGGAGGAGCATTCAAAGCTTGAAAGTTGGATCTGAGGCTGCATGGGAAGACTAGTGGTAGGGCGGACACGAGATCAACACTAGGCGCTGCACTACGATCCATCAGATCAACTAGGTTGGTATTGAGGTATAGGAATTTCCTATTTTCAATAGCATAGGTCCTATTAATGACTTTCTTAATGAGGTTGATGCAACCGTTCCTGAGGAACACAAATTGCCTTTATTAGATGTCGCTTTGCAAGCAACATTGACAAG
Organism: Pinus tabuliformis; assembly: GCA_031772625.1. Classification (NCBI taxonomy): domain Eukaryota; kingdom Viridiplantae; phylum Streptophyta; class Pinopsida; order Pinales; family Pinaceae; genus Pinus; species Pinus tabuliformis. Next base: position 198,393,040 of record CM062815.1, on the reverse strand, counting down.
GTGGTGGGGTTCTCACCACAACCATCTCCGAGAATGGTAGGAAATTAAGATGGCAATGAGGGTTAGATTTGAGCCTTCAGAGAATTCTCTGCAGAATTTGCTTAAGTACCGAGGGAGCTCTGACCCCCGACAACATCTACAAGCTTGTGAGGCCAAGTGGACCCGCGAAGGGCTTCTAGAAGACCTGTGGGTACACTACTTTGTACACACTCCGGGAACAATTCCAAAGACATGTAATGTAAGGGAAGAGATAAAGAGATTGACCGGCGATTGGAACTGCATAACAACCCAGTTTATCAGTGACTCTTCCTTCACAGGTATTGATGAGAGAATGACAATTGTGTTGCAAGCTATCAAAAGAGTTTTGCTCACTGCCTTGTGAGGCTTGGTGGACCCGCGAAGGGCTTCCAGAAGACTTGTGGGTACACTACTTTGTACACACTCTGGGAACAATTCCAAAGACATGGTATGTAAGGGAAGAAATAAAGAGACAGACTGACGATTGATTGGAACTGCATAACAACCCACTTTATTAGTGACTTTTCCTTCACAGATACTGATGAGAGAATGACAACTATGTTCCAAGCTGTCAGAAGAGTTTTGCTCACCACAGGACAATTGGTGGAGGGATGTATAGACCAGAATACTCTTGAGCACATATACGAATCCAAGTTCCATGAAGTCGTAGCTTGTGTAAAGGTAGACCAAGAGCCTGAGGAAGATGACTAGGAGGAGTTAAGGCATGTAATGGTCAAAGAGACTGAAGGAGAACGAGGTGTTGAAGATGGGCCTGTGACCAATGGTCCATAGTTGCTACCCCTGAAGTCACTGAAACATAACATTGGAACTAAAGAAAAGCTGAAGCTAGCCTCGATTGGAGATTACTGGGATGAGCAGAGTACCAAAGAGATCTTCGATCTTCTACGAGAATATGAAGACTTGTTCCTTGCATAGGTTGCAAAGCTAAAAGGAATTAAGGGGGAGCTAGGAGATATGAAGATTATACTTAAACCTGATGCAAAACGAGTAAAACATCGGTCGTATAGGCTAAACCCAAGAATCAAAGAAAAGGTGAAAAAGGAGATAGAGAAGATGTTGGTAGTGGGGCTTATTTTTCCAGTATACGAGGCTGAGTGGATTAGCCCAATTGTAATACAAAACAAAGAAGAGGCAGACAAACTCTGAGTTTGCATGGATTATCGCAATTTAAACAATGCATGTGTTCATGATCCTTTCCCCACACCCTTCAGTGACGAAGTGCTAGACAACGTGGCAAGGAATGAAGCCTACTCTTTCACAAATGGATTTTTTGGATACCATCAGGTTTGGATTGCAGAAGAAGACAAGAAGAAAACTACATTCACTACTAAGTGGGGATCTTATGCATATCATGTCATGTTGTTTGGACTCAAGAATGCACTAGCGGTATTCTCAAGGATTGTAATTGTTGCTTTCAGAGATTATATTCATTAGTTTCTAGAAGTTTACATGGATGATTGGACCGTCTATAGTCTACTAAAGAAGCATTCTAGTTTGCTCTGGATGATGTTTGATTGATGTAGGAAACTGCAGATCTCTTTGAACCTGAAAAAGCGCATATTTGTTGTCCCTTTCAGAACACTTCTCGGTCATATTGTTTGCGAAGAGGGAGTATGTGTTGATCCCGCTAAGGTCGTAGCGATCCTGAACATGATCCCGCCAACAAGCGTTCAACAGTTGAGGTCTACCCTTGGTCACACAGGATACTACAGGAGGTTCATCCACAACTATGCCTTGATCATCGCTCCCTTAAAAAAGTTGTTGAAGAAAGACGAAAGGTTCGAGTGGACAGATGATTGTGAAGTCGCTTTCAACATGCTAAAAGAAAAACTGGCGAGTGCACCGATTCTGGTTTATCTCGATTGGAACAAGCAATTCCATGTTCACATTGACGCATCGGGTATTGCTTTGGGGGTCATCCTAGCTCAGCCCGGGGAAGGAAATCTTGATCACCCCATCTATTTTGCTAGCAGGAAATTATCCATAGCAGAAAAGAATTATAACACAACTGAACGGGAAGTGTTTGCGATGGTATATTCATTAAAGAAGTTCTGACACTATCTTCGGTGGAGCGTTCAAATTTTTCACCGATCATTCTGCCCTGAAGTACTTAGTGAACAAGCTTGTACTAGAAGGAAGGATTTGTAGATGGCTACTACTATTTCAGGAGTACACATTTGAAGTGATTGTTAAACTCGAAAGTCTGAACATGGGCCCAGATCATCTTTGCTAGTTAGAGTCAGGTGAAGCTGGAGGGCCATTAGATGATCAATTGTTGAATGTTGATTTACTCCGAGTTGAAGCCATTCTAGACCATTGGGAGGACATTGCAGCATTTCTTACCACTGGTAGGTGCAAGGAGGAATAAACAACGATACAACGAAGACACATGGTGGTTCACGCTGCAGATTACCAGTTGATTGTGGGACAACTGTACAAGTTGGGCCTTGACCAAATCTTGCGGAGAGTGCCTTGGACCATGAGAGACTAGATATATTATGGGAATGTCATTTAAGAGTTGCAGGTGGCCATATCGGAGGGAAGGCCACCACATGGAAGGTATTGAAGGCAGGACTTTGGTGGCAACTAGTACGAGCCCTCTAAGCCTTTGAGAAATGGGCGGTCGACTTTGTAGGACCTATCAACTCACCAACACGACCCTCACATGCCAGGTACATCATTACCGCCACCAACTACCTCACCAGATGCGCTGAAGCTGCAGCAGTTCAAGATTGTACCGCAGATATTGCCCTAGATTTATCTTTGAGAAGATCATCTCTCGATTTGGGTGCCCTTGAAGCCTCGCCAGTTTTCAGGGGACCCACTTCATTAATGAGACGGTTGCTTCATCACTGCAAAACTTCATCATACAACACCACAAAAGCAGTCCATATCACCCTCAAGCGAATGGTATAGTGGAAGCCTTCAACAAAATCCTTGAGAGGGGACTTACAAAAATCTGCTCAACCAATAGAGATGATTGGCATGAACAGGTGCCAACAACACTATGGGCTTATCATACAACCGTCAAGCACTTGCACAAGTATACACCATTTCAACTTGTGTATGGTCGGGAAGCCATGGTACCTGCCGAGTTTATCATCCCTAACCTATTTATTGCACAGGCCACTCAGATGACAGAAGATGAATCGATTCCAAAGCGATTAGAGGAACTCTGGGAGTTGGATGAAGCTAGATTTTTGACTGACTTCCACCAAACTATTGAAAAGTAGAGGTAGAAGGTGTGGCATAATAGACACATCAAACGAAAATCCTTTACCGTTGGAGGACATGTTTTGCTCTATGACAACAAGTTCTTAAAGCATCATGGGAAGCTCCAAATGCATTGGATGGGACCATTCATAGTCGCGGAAGTGAAAGAATCAAGAGTTGTCAAGCTCACACAGTTGGATGGAATCCTCCTACCTGGTTGGGTGAATGGCGCACACCTGAAACCTTTCCATGACTCAAACAAATCTACACCAAGTTGAAGGTTGATCTTTGAAAGGGAATTGTAGGTAGGTACGTAGAGTCAGTTAGTTTTCTTGTTTTCCTTTTCCTTAATAGTCAGTTCTGTCAGGTAAGGTAGTTGGTCAGTTGCTCTAGTCACGTCAGTCAAAGAATAAAGTTTTGTCAGTCTTTTAGTTGTGGAAAAAGTTAACCCCACCGCAACTGCTTATGGTCAAGGGAGTGCCACGTGTCAGCCATCCTATCCGTAATAATTATGCAATAATTCCCTATGTTAGCTCAAGCTTGGGCGAAATATTTTCCATAATATCCTTGACACGCTTCGTTCATCAAATCCTAGGCGTCTACCATCATCACACCATAATTATCCATCATTTCTACCCTCCTTTTTCAGTTTTTTCAATATCTGAGTCATGTCCGACTCAGTCATCTTTATAACTGCCACAGTTGGGAGAGAGTGGGGAAGTTAACGTCTTAATTAGTTAACCAGTCTAATAAAAAACATCGTGTCGGGCTTTTCTATTTAATTTGCAGGGCAGAGATTGTTGAATTTTCACGATATTGGGTCGAGGATAGAATCTTAGAATATCTGACGCTATCAAACCAAGAATCTCAACAAAGCTACTTTGCACAGCGAAACAATATAAAGCAGTAAATCACACATGCAGAAATATCGACAACTTTTTACAAATTTCAACCCAACTTTGTTATATTAATCAACATATAATACAATTGTCTAAGCCTCCCATACAAGGGATAATGGCCCTCAATTATCCACAAGTACAAGAATACAAGATACACTGACAATCTTGCTACAACCTCTATGTCAAATTTCGTCCTGTCAGTCCTTCGCTTTCGTTCTGCTCTCTAGTTGCCCCTTAGTCCATCAAAGAACAACACAGAGTCACCAAGAGGGTTTCCACCTATCACTGTTGCGAGTCACTTTTGCTACAATGAACAGAGGCTGATCCAATCTGCCCTTCTAGGTTGGCAAATACCTGAGCTCCAATCTGCCAATCTAGTAGTCCACTAGTCCATCAATTTAATGCACATTAGGCTCATCAACTTCACCCAACCTTCAACTATCACACTTCCTTTAGGATAGCTTGTCAAGGGCTACTTTGGGTCGCCAACACGACCAGTCCAGACTCCAATGGCACCCAATCCTTTCACTGTAAGATCTGCTCCTGTTGAGGTTTCCAACCACCCAAGTCAACCTCAACACATGGCTCCCACAGGCTACAACTATCCACACAATAGGATTGATCCACTAGTACCCAATTCAACACAAGATCAACACAAACATACCTCAAATTTGGTCCATTATTGTTGTAGGTTAGGCTTCCTAGTTAGGGCTTGACTTCAGTCCACGTCAACCCACTTCAATACCTCTTCTTTGCTTCCTAACAACTGCGGCTTAACTCCTATTACAACTGTTCCTTCTTGCTGCAGTCTAGGGCCAATTAATAGCCTTAAACCTCCCTTACGACACCCTGTTCTAGGGTCATTAAGCCTGCAACCTATTTCAGATTGCTTGCCTGGGCTATGACCTAAATAACAATGGTAATTAATCTCCTAAACCACACTAAAAAACTATTGGATCATACCCAAACCATGCGGTTGCCTTTTGTCATTAACTCAGACCAGTTACAAGGACTTGCCCACACTTCAAGCCCAGAATTGACCCTTAATGTTGCAACTCTCCTCCTGTAGCTCCTTGGCCTAGTTGCAGATGTATACTCACCCAAAATAGACCCTTAAATCATCTTCCTGCTCCTATAACTCGGTTGCCTCAAAGGTTGATCTACTATGAATGGATGCACATTGGATGCTAAATTGCACTAAAACGGACACGGGAACAGATACGGATACGGGGTTTGAAACGAATATAGCAAATTTTCAAAAAATCTAGATATGATACGACAAGGAAACGACATATATACATACATACATACATATATATATTTCACATTACCATATTTTAGAATCTAGAATCTATACCTAAAACTACATAATCATTGTCATGAATTCAACATAGACATTGTCATCATCATTAGTGATTATTATAACATTCAACATGTTATCATCATCATTAGTAATGTAATCAGAAAAGCTACAGTTTTTGTGCTTTCGGGTCCAACTCCTTCAAAGAAAGTGTCATGCATGGCAGATGATATCTATATTCCTTGCATGGCAATTAAAAGGCCCATGGGATCATTGGGATATTCCATCAAGACCTATTTGAACATTTCAATCTTCTCAACGTCAGGTTGGTCTCTTGACTATATGCAGGCAAAAGATTGGATAGAGAAGAATTGTTAGATTGGATGGATTTATGAGATCAAGAGAAAAAACAATAACAATTAACAAAACCTTAACCAAACTGAAAATTAATCACTCAAATAAATATCTTTAGGAAGACATTCATCAAATTTTATTTGCATTTTTGAACATCTATCTTTTTCTTAGTAAGAATCCTTGACAAATATATGGAGTGTCGTTCTTTCTAAAGATTTAGAAGAGACGTTATGAGACTGTCTTTATAGTGAGTTTATTCGCAAATATGATTTCTTCATTTTTATTATTTATTTATGGCCATACAAATTTTCATGCTTTTTAACATTTAAAGGGTGGATTCCGATCACAATTTTCGTGGATCCGTTTCTGGATTTTCGGAAACGGATCCAAAAAAATTAAAAACCCTTGGAAACGTATCCAATTCCAAATCTGAAGTTTTCGATTTTTTGAAACAGTACAAAAACGTTTTTACAATGTTTCGGACAAGGATCGTATCCGTTTCCGTATCGGAAACAAGGATCTGCATTTTCAGCAAATTCTTCAGGCATTTCCGATAACTTAGATAGGATGTCTAAAATGAATCACATCACCTTCTATTTATACACTTTAGAAGGGCTCAACGAATTAGTGAAGAGACATGAATCTTGGTTAATTTCACTTCAAGCCTACATGACTTCAACACCTAAAAAATTCATTGTCAACTTCAAAAATTCTTATCTCATCAAGAACATCTCGAAATTCGACGATTCCCGAAGCGTTGGATTCTCCTCATTGTCCTTTATCATCTCCATCCATCATATGTCCAAAATGCCTCATGGTTTTGGCCCAAACCTCAATGGGTGCAAAACCTCAATCTTGGGTTCCAAGCCCACAAATGACTTTTGTGGCGCTTCACCCTCCAACCCCAAACCCTAGGGCTTGGAGTACCTCCCAAGCTACTCAAAAATCAACACCGTGGCAGCTATAAAAACGGTAGAGTCAAACTTGACTCGGATGACACAAAAATTGAAAAAGGAGGGTGGAAATGATGGATAATTATGGTGTGATGATGGCAGACGCTTAGGAGTTGATGAACGGAGCGTGTCCGAGATATTATGGAGAATATTTAGTCCAAGATCGAGCTGACACAGGGAATTATTGCATAATTATTACGAATAGGATCGCTGACACGTGCCACTCCTGGTTAGGTGAATGGTGCACGCCTAAAACGTTTCCATGACTCAAACAAATCTACACCAAGTTGAAGGTTGATCTCTAAAAGGGGATCGTAGGTAGGTAGGTAGAGTCAGTGAGTTTTCTTGTTTTCCTTTTCCTTAGTAGTTAGTTGCGTCAAGTAATGTAGTTGGTCAGTTGCTCTAGTCACGTCAGTTAAAGAATCAAGTTTCATCAGTGTTTTAGTTGCGGAAAAAGTTAACCCCACTGCAACTGCTTATGGTCCGAGTGGCACGTGTCAGCAATCCTATTCGTAATAATTATGCAATAATTCTGTGCCAGCTCAAGCTTGGGCTAAATATTTTTCGTAATATCCCTAACACGCTCCGTTCATCAACTCCTAGGCGTCTTCCATCATCACACCATAATTATCCATCATTTCCACCCTCTTTTTTCAGTTTTTGCATCATTTGAGTCATGTCCGACTCAGCTGTCTTTATAACTACCACAGTTGGGAGCGAGTGGGGAAAGTTAACGTCTTAATTAGTTAACTAGTCTAATAAAAAATGTTGTGTCGGACTTTTCTATTTAATCTGCAGGGCAGTTTCCCAAAACGAAAAGACAAGGTCATAGTGTTGCGCAGTCTAAAGTCTGTATCCAATTTCAATCATTACTAGCCTAAGTTCAAGCCCCCTGTGTTCTTTGTTTACCACCGTCGCTCTACAGCAATGACGAAGGCTATCATCTTTGTTCCAGATGTTGAACCAGATAATAGGATTACAAAGAGAGAGCCTCTGTATGTCAAGTATGGCAAAGCTCAACTCATCGACAACGACCTCTCAGATTCACTCCAATTTCCAACACTAAAGAGGGAGGTCTATACAGAGCCTGTTTATAAAGAGGGAGTATTGCAGATGGTGGATGGTGATAAGCCCGACAAGGATTTTGTTTATGAGACCATGTATCATTCCAAAGTGGCAATAAAGACTGCATATGCAGATAAAAGACAAAAATGTATTCCTCTATGCAAAATTATTGATGAAAGATGGAACAAATAACTCCAAATACCTGTACGTGCAGCTTGGGTATTACTTAAACCCAAGGTATATAATTTCAATTTTCAAAGTCTATAAGTTCTATAATTCATTAAAAAAGTTTTCCAAACATTGAAAATCAATCAATCAATATTTTGTCTTTTGAACTTTGATGGTACCATTATAGTAAAGATTTTCAAGCAGACGGGGAGGTAAAAGAGGGATTGTACAAATGTATTGAGCGCATGGTCCCAGATCCCAAGATTCAAGACGAGATACATAGCAAGCTCTTTAATTTCAATAAGATTAGTGGTACCTTTGGCATGTCTACGTCTATAAGAGGCAGAACAAAGGATCGACCAAGTTAGAAATGTCAAAGTTTTCAAATTATATTACTCATTACAAGAGTTGAGTCCAAGTTTCAAAGTCAGTTGCTAATACTTCATTTCCTTCAACTCTTAATGCAGCCTACTGGTAGCAACAATTTGGTAGCCAATGCCCTCATTTGCAAATATTTGCAATTCAAATATCAAGCCAAACATGTAGTACTTTGGGGTGTGAACGGAATTGGAGCATTTTTTAGTGTATACACACCAAGAAGAGGAATTGTTTGGAGCAAAAATAGTTGAATGACATGGTTTATGTTCAACACAAACTTAGCTTGAGGCATAACCAATTGCTAAACAAGACCCTTGAATCAAGCAACATAGTTTTGGGTAACTTTGATCCATCATCAGAGTGGGTTATGGAGATTCAAGCACCAACATTTGACAACGAAGACCTTCCTTGGATGGACTTTAGACCTCACCTCCAAAGGAAGAGGTATCACTACCTTCAAGGCCAAGAGAATCAAGTTGGAACCCCAATGTAGAGCCTACTCATTCGAAGGCTGAGGTTGAGGAGGAGGATGATGTATTTGATGATAGCCATTAGTATTACCAATATTGCAGTTTAGTGCTATGCTTACTTTTGGATCCTAGAGGTCATTTAGAGCATGTTTCTTGATACATTTTAGTTCAAAGATGTATTGCATTAAGTATTATTTTGGCTATATGCACTCTTACTTTCTATATAAATGAGAACTTTTGATCTTTGTGTATAAATGGTTTGGATTCATATGGATGCACATGAATATTTATGTTTTTCTTTAAAAATTGAACATTTGACCATTTTTTGTGTCCAATTTTTTCTGTTTCTAGTTCGGTTCATGTTTTTGGGCTCTACTGGTGCGATGAACCTTCCAATTCTGATAACATTGGTCTCAAGTGATTCATGGCAAACAAGGTTTCATCTGCATCCAATAAATGTGAATTTCCAAAGGTGGAAATAGAGCTTGATGGTCAATGTTAGCAACAAGTTACATACATACTACAATTCACCAAGCCCATTTATAGCATGAATCAGTTTGAAGATATAGATCAACCATTCATTGGAGAGATGTATAAGCAAATGGAGAACATGCGAGGACAAATCAAAGACATTGTCGAGCCAAGAGATGTGATCTTGAATCATCATATCCATAAACAAGTGGTTAAAAGGTACAATAACCTAGATGTTCCACCCCATGCCTAACATGTCCTTGCACCCAAATATTATTCTCTATCTTGGTTGGCCCAACCAAAGCCTAGGAGCAGGGTTAGGAGAAAACCACACATAGGTCCAAAGACTCAAAATGCATATATGTTTGCATTAGACAAGTTGGTCTTTGATGAAGAGGAGTGTCCTCGAGTACAAAGCCAATTGAGCAAGTATATCGATGAATATGGAGCCTTTTCTAACCTACAAGCAATTGAATCATGTCAAATGGTGGAACATGTATGGCTCCTCTATCACACATTTGCATAAATGGGCGGTGAAGGTGTTTTCACAAGTTGTTAGCACTTCTTCTGCAAAGTGGTTTTGGAGCACCTACAGCTTCATCTACAGCGTGAAGAAAAACACCCTGAATGTAGATCGAGTAATTTTATATAATATCTCTAGGTTGTTGTACCTTTATTGAGGTTGTTGTCCCATTATTGTGAGGTGACTGATAATGATAAAAAATATGTAATTTTGGACAATAAATGAAAGAAGACTAATTTCAAGAATGAAGCCATAGTTTTAAGGAGCTTGGAAGCTGAACTTTTGGGTGACCATATTCATGGAGCATACATGCAACCCCCATCCACTAGTAAGTTTCCAAATGTAGGAACTTTTCCTTTAGCTTCACAATTCCCAAGGTTACATTCTTACATTCTTCTAGACATCGATGCGTGGACTTGCATTCTTCATCATACAATCCATTCATGGAAAAAATACTTTAGGAGTGACTAGGTTTGTGTTGAGATTCACAAGTGTTAACAAAAGAATAAAAAAAAACAAAACTAACCCAATTTCTATAATGAAGAAAGAGATAAACAAAACTAGGGCAGCCAAGAGAGGTGTAGTCCTAGAGAAAGAAATAAACTTTGGCACAATTGCACTATAGAAAGGAATAAACTATCACATGATAGATAAAACAAATAACAAAACAGCGCAAAGCTTTAGAGTGCCCTTAATCTAAATTACTTGCATAAGAATGAATGAAAGATCACAAATTGTGAAAATACAAAATAATTGTGTATGCATACACAACTTAGGAGGTAGGGTATTTCCCCAAGGGGTTATTGAACCAACATTGAGTTGGCTAGGTCATCCTCAACTAAACCTAGAGATATTATATAAAATTACAAATAATGTAAGTTGTGGTCAAATGTGAAAATTGCACTCTTAATTTCAACAAACTTTGATCTAAACAAAGGGTCACAATGAGAAGCCATTACATCGCAAAAGTTACAATAAGAGCCACATAGAGAAGGCATGACTTCCAAACAGCATATCCCTCCCTTATGTACCCAACGGGGTCATAGATACTACTCCTAAATGATAATGGTGAGCTGCAAGTCAATTAGCATGCTACTGACAATTAAAACAAGGGCTTCAAGTTGAGGAGACGTCGAATGGTGCTTTGAAGCGTGTACATGGCCCAAATGGGCATAGACAAGAGTACCTGGAACAAATCGATTTCTCAAAAAATTCTACGTCATTCTCATTGAAAAGTGTCATCATTGTACTACTCATCCATTAGAGGAGGATTGGAATGACCATCTTGTATAGAAATAAATACTTTTGTGGGGTTGCCACCAGTTATTACCAAGGTTCTCATCAACCCAACCACCTACCTAGTTATCGCAGGAGTGCCAAAGGAAGCAACCTTAAAGGTAGAAAGAAAACAAACATCACAAGGTAAATGTGATACATCCTAAGTCCCCTGACACGAGGACACTAGACACAGAGGACATGAAAATATGAGTATGCAACACGTGAAATGACGACCCCCCGGAACATGACACGAAGGGAAACATTATATATTATATATTTAAAAATATAACAAATTAGTGAATTACACATAAAATATGAAATATATAAAACATTTACATGATGATGATACAAATTCAATCACGCAACTAACACATATAACCAAAATAACATTGAGTGCAAAAGCAATCCATCTCTAAACCAAAAATACATCAACAAAGAGGCCGTAAATGGCTTGTATAGTCCAAAACAAATCATGCTACAACAAATAACTAGTAATATATGTCATCAAAATCATTGTCTATTTTGGGATCCTCGTCATCAATATCACCCTCTAAGCATTAAAATAAGATGGAAAAAGATTAACATGTTTGTTGACCACAATTTTGTTAAAAATTCGAGAAAGCAGTGTACAAGGAAGTCGAGAAATTTTTTCAAAGGTCAAAGTCGTCAATCAGCATGAATGTATCATAGTAAACCCAATTTTTGCAGGGTCTATTATAAGTTGTGCTAGTATGACCATTTAATTATGTAACAACACCTAGGTAAGCCTCTGATTTTGGCAAAGGATTTCATCCTAGGAAGTTTTTTAACCTCCCCAAATTATATGTGTTTGTAAACATGCCTAATCGGCAGAGTTTTTTTTCCATCTATAACCTCAAAGCTAGGGTTGAATTCCTTCATAACGTCTTAGGTGAGTCCTAGTGTTTATGAAGTCTATTGTAAAAGTATGTTTAGGAATAATTTTAGTGCATGGTCCCTCGTAATCAAAACACCATGGCTAAATTAATTTATTATAAACACACTTGGTTTCATACTAAATCATCTTGTGTCACAGAATTGGGTAATGTTTTGAGGGTCTAGTCTAAAGGTGTATTTCCCATTCTAAGGGTTGAATTTGTTGAAGAATCAAGGGCATGCATAATTACAATGATTCTTCGATACATGATAACAATTTGTGAAGTATTTAAACAAATTTCTTAACTTGATGTTTACTTCATTATTAGCATGTATATGTTAACTTCATCAAACTGCTACCAAAACAAAAGAGACAAGAACACAAATGTTTTGGCTTTCTGCCAAGGTCAAAACCTCTCCCTCTTGGAGAGGAAAACCCATGCGTAAATTCTTCTTATAGAGATTCCATTGACGAATACCAAGACCATGACCCTTGACACACTCTGCCTCTCCAAGACCAAGATATCAATCCTCCTTTCTGTCGTTGCTGAGATCATCCTCATTGCTGCACCATTCAAGTTGTTATTGTTGCATCACTGAGATCTATACTGACTGCTTCATCATGTCATTGAGATCTCTTGGCTAGATTGAGCTTATGACCTTCAAGTCCTGAAGTCATAACTTGGGATAGGATCCTGACTGTGCATGTGCCATGATAAAGTCTTTTCCTTCATTATCATGTACTGAGATAGTCCTTGTTTCATTGATGAGACTGCTTCTTCTAACTATGCTGAGGGTATGGTATTGCTTCCTCTCATTATGAAGATACTGCTCCTCATCATTTGCACCGAGACTGTGATAGTCATAAGGACTGTATCTATCCTTTATCCTAGACTAAGATCTCCTTGTTCTGAGACCTAATGTAGTAATGCCGAGACTGTATCATGGTAGCCTTTCCTTAATAATGATTTGACTGTGTCTATAATGAGTGCTATTGTAAGAGCACCAAAATACAAGCATATACATATATACGTTGAGGCTGCTAGGAGACCGAATACTGTTTATTATGATGCCAAGACAGTACCTCTATTTACTTATGCAAATACACAGTGATACATCTGTAATGTGAGATTTGTCTGCTCCTTAAGCACCGAGTTTATGACTGCACCTAAAGCCCAAACGAGGTGCAGTCAAACCCTTTGCTGTAGCTCAGCTTCATGCGGAATTTCAGATGACTACGGTTCTCTATGGCTACATGTCTTAATTGCGGCTCCTACGGCTACATCCCTTGACTGCGACTCTCTGCGGCTACATCCCTTGACTGCGGCTCTCTACGGCTACAACCCTTGATTGCGGCTCCTCTATGCGAGTTCAATCCTGCCCCTTTGCGGATACCCCAGTGGGGTATTTATAGTGGTTGTGTCATATATCCAAGCCGACGTGAACCTCTTGAACCGACGTGACCTTGTGTTGAGCCGACGTGTCATTTAAATATATATTTAATTTATTCATTGAAGCCGACATGATGTATTTCCTTATCGCTTTGCTTGCAGACTTCGGAAGGCTTGTTTGAGGCATAGATCTTGGTCTTGGAGGGTTGTTAGACAACTTAGAAGACTTGTACATATTTACATGAACTCATAAAGAGTTTCTACATACATGACATGACTCTTTGACAGATAAATAAATCCTAAAGACATCAAGAAGAAGTATTTTAACTAGAGACACTTCTTGCTCATGAAAACCATGTAGCAAGATTACAAAATTAATTTATTCTCTTTTATTACATCAAATACAAAGATCATGTCATTATGAAGACCAAACCTAGTTACACTTTCTTCAACACTCCCTCTTAACTAGGGAGGTATTCATAATGGTACTTGGTCATTCTCAATTTGAAGAATTTCTCATAAGAAGAATCAGATTTGCAATCCATCTATTATAGCATCATTTCAACCAACATTGTTTTCATTTAGCAAGGCCTTGACTAACAACTCTATCTCTCACTTAGATTAGAGCACACAATGTTGGTGAGACCAATGACTGATAGACACGCATCATCATTGTCTCTCTTAGGGTCATACCCACTCGGGTGTTCTCCGAGTATGCCCTACTAGGACTATTCTCATCTTGGGTTCCCAGCCCTCAAGAATATCGGTCCTCTTGCCCACTCTTGTCTTAGATTCCCTACCACATCCTCAAAGAGTGTCGGATGCCAGATGATTACACAATCCTCCATTCTTTCTTCCAAACTGAAGACAAGAATGTCGTGTCTAACTCTCCCTCTTAACCAGGGACGAGTTCCAAGTTTCTCTTCACTTAGAAACTTGCTCGAGTTACTCTACTCATAGGAACCTCCTAGAGATCCCTCTTACACAGGGACTCTATCATCAGTACTTTATAGGGTCTTCTAGTTGACTGACGATCCACGATCTCGATGACATCAATTTCTTCACGTGTAGGGTTCAACCATCTATCACTTTCCTCCGTCATGTCATTCCTTCTTTCCCGAAAAGTGTCCTCCTTAGCTTTACATCTTGGGATTCCTTCATAAGCTCATATGTCTCCACTTTTCTTTAACAATGAGTGCTCTGGATCACATAGTTGTGACATCCTCCACAACTCCCCTTTCCATGATCTTGCACACATACCCAGACTTTTCCAAGAGGCCAAACACCAGATACAAATCACATATTACCTTTTGGTGATGGCCTTCTTTCAGTGACATCTTCTTGTAGGCATCAATCATCCTGCATTTATGTTGACACATCTCCCAATGATGTCTGTTGTCAAGGGTCCTCATCTTTTCAGACTTCCATCAAAGTCTACTCATCATTCCAGGAGGTTTCATGGTCAAGTCTTCCTGATCCTCTAGATGTTTACTGCCTTCATCATGGTTGCATGTTTCCCGATCTCTTTCATCCTCATGTCCTTTATTCCCAGTAATTCTCATAGTTCTTCAATGGTCATCAACTACCTTATACTACATTATGAGGACATATTATGTTGATTTCATCTAGTTTGACTTATGTCTTTCTACATCCTTTCAAAGGAGGAGATCCTTTCCCTTTTGATCATGCTTGATCCATTCAACCTACAACCATATAACATGACATCACAATATCAAATGAAAATACAATTACAGGTATACATACCTCATTTTTCCATCAAGCTACTTTCTGCAGCCTTCTCTCCAAGTGGAAAATAATAAAAAATTCGTCGGTCAAAAGGAAGTCAATTTTTGGAGGTCCTCCACCAAGGGAAAAATGGATAGTTTAAGAAAATTTGAGCCCTTCGACCATGGTGGTTAAGTCAAAGTCAAAAGTTTGAGGAAATTAATCCAAAATATTAATTTTTGGATTAATAAAAAAATGGTTTTTTAGAGAGATTTGAATTTTTCCTCAAAATAAAAACTCCGGTGAAGATTAAAATAAGATCAAGCTATTTTTCACGGTCGAGATTAACTTGATGAGGATCAATCCAACTAGTCATTATTTTCCACTTGGAGCGGTTTTCTCTATATAAGGAAGCCATTTAGCTTTTATTTCCCATTTGCTTTCATGGTGAAATAATGTTCTATTAATGTACTAAGTTGTTGCTCTGCTGGAATTATTTTTCTAATAATAGAAAGACTTAGGGGTTTCAGTTCATGGTGTTCTTCTATTTGCTGGTCTGTGGTATGTGCTAGTTTATGTGTTTATACTCTATATTGTGTTGATTATTTAACTATTATTTCATTTGTCGGTGATAAGAACATTTTATTGGTACGAGATATTATGGCGATCTAATTCACTATATGATCTAACCATTTATTTTAAGATTGAATAGAGGTTTACAGGTACGCTAACCCTTGGGTTCCAAGTTCACAGATTATGGGAAAGGGCCAACCTTGTTTGAGCTTCAAGATTTCATTGTGGTGAATTATTTTGCAGTAGGGTTTTGGCTAGTGATATTTTTCGAAATTATCCATCTATTAGATTTACTTATAAAAAATTCTATTTGACCTTGGGCTACAAAGATTTAATTTGTTAATGAGAGATAATAATTTTATTCTGTAAATATTGTAGATATTTGTAAATTATTCTAAACCTTGTATTTTAGAATTAAAATTTTTTAATTTTGTAGCACTCGGGATTTTGGGAAATTTTTTATTTTTTGGTATATATTAGGGTTTTGGGAATTCTTTCATTCATTTTGTGCAGGTGATTTTCCCAAGCCATCAAGGAGGTCAAAATTTTCTACAGAGAATAGCCCTAAGGCTAGGGTTTGAAGGGTTTCACTCCTCCAAGTGTGACGTCCAACCTTCTTGAGCAATTTCACTTGGGTTTTAAGGCAGATATAGGCCTAGGAAGGCAAGATCTAGCCCTTAGACACCCTCCAAGCTCAGCGCTTAGTCAAGAAGGGAAGACACTGGTCATTCAAGGCGATATTTTTGGCATTTTTGGGTTTCGAGTTTTTTTAAGGCCTCCAAGACCTAGTCGCTGCCCTTTCTAGCCTAGTCGCAACCTCTTCTTCCTCCTTTGAGTGAGTCGCAGCCCTTTTAGGGCCTCCATCCTTAGTCGCTGCCCTTTTTTTTCCCTTAGACATCAACCCTAGAGGGCCTTTTCCTTGCCATCAACACTCTTTTCCTTAGGCTGCAGGCCTTTTTCCCCTAGTCGTGACCTTGTTGGGCCTTCAAACCTTCTCGGCCCCTCTCCTTTGGCCTTATTCCCTTAGCCACAAGCCATTTTTGCCCTTTCTCCTCTACCTTAGGCCTATTAGGCCTTTGCTGCCCTAGCCGTAGGCCTTCTAGACCTTGTTGCTCTCTCCTTAGCCCTATCCTAGTCTTCCTCCTCCTCTAGCCTTTCTAGACCTAGCATTCTCCTTTCCTAGCCTCTAGCCCCTCAACGTTGGCCTATTAACCCGCTTCTAGCCCTTATCCAAGCCATTCTTCAGTCATTGATTGAGTTTGTATTAGTTTGTGGTCTTTAACATCTTATTTTGTACTGATTTTGGAGCTAACTTTGTGGTTGCAGGTGGGCAAGTTCTTTGGAAGAGTCTCTAGTCATCAACAACGCCATAAGGCCTAGTGGTTTGCCCCCTAACCTTCTTTGCCTCATCATTGTTTTCATATATAATTCTGAAGCATGTTATGACAGTGGTATCTTTAAGGCCTAAACACATCTAAAATAGTCTTAAATTCATAAACATTGGTCTTTGAAGAAAATTCTTACTTGTCATTGCTATCACATTGCTAAAGAAGTGGACTATGGATAATTGGTTACATTTTCCCTTGTGGTCTAACCTATTGTTTCTTGCAAGTGAGCTTCACATCTATATTTATAATCTTGCCAATCAAGTTACTCTCAAAGCACTTAATTGGCATCATAATTGTGATCTTAAGATTATCTAAAGAATTGCTAATTGTGTTCATAAAGAATCAATGTTCTCTTTTTTGTTTCTAATTAGCACATTGGCATTCTATTGTTATAATCTTAAGAAGTTGCTAATTGTGTTTAAAGATCATCCTTAACTAATAGGCATTGTTGAAAGAAGCATTGGATTTTGTATATTTCATGAGCAATTGTCGATTGTGATCTTGATAACATTTTATGGCGCCATCTATTTGGTTCATTTAGCACTTTCTTTTGGTGAAGATTGCCATTACATGTTAAAATTGGAAACTGGGGCCAAATTCCACCTTGGGGCAGCCCATTTGATGGAGATGATGATTGAATTAAATTCCTCTTTTCGAGAGTATCAAAATTGATATAAAGATCATCCAATTTGGACAAGCAGAAGTGTGTATTTGAATTTATGCCCACACATGTGTAAATTGTTCAGGTCAGTCACATCATCATGTAGGCTCATGAAGCCCAATCGACGTGACTCTTCACCCTCAACAACTTGTATAAATACAAGTGCCCTCTCACCTCATTTGGCAGCATCACCACACACGTTTCTTCTCTCTCCTTCTCTCATTTCTTCGTATAGCCATTGGGCATATCTTCTCTCTCAAACATGTGGCAGAAAGACGAATTTTCTAGGCAAATTGCAGGGCCAAATTTCAGGATTGTTGCAGGAGCTTGACCAACACTAACCGAACACTTTGACTCATCCTTTGACTGCGATTTTTGTGGGAAATTTTCGTTTTTGGCGGGCTGTACAGTTTGGCATAGGGACTGAGAATTTTTGGGCCCTTTGACCGTAGGGCTAACTGCAGGGTTGACTGCAGGGTTGACCACAGACTTGACCAAGTTTGACTACAAATTTTAGGACTATTTTGGGTTGACTTTGACCACCTTATCAGGCCGAGTTTGACTAGGTATGATCGAGCTCCAAAAAGGAAGATTTGTTGTTGCGTTGACCATTTTTAACTTTCTGGTTAGGGTTGAATTTGACTGCATATTTGACAGGGTTGTTTGACTTTGATTTGGCAAGTCAACTTTGACTTTTTGTACTCTCTCTGCGCTAAACATTTGATATAATAATGAGAAGATTTGATCAAAGGGTTTTCCCCACATTCGGGTTTTTCCCTGGCATCTGCCAAATCTGGTGTCCTCTTGTCTTGGCTTATCTTCTGCATTTTATTTTATGTTCTATCTACAATTATTGTCAATGTGATTTATGATTAATGTGATTGCTATTGAAAAACTAAATTGGAGATTGTCATTGGGCTGCAAAAGGAACATTGAAGTAATTGTGCTAAGCATAGAATATACCATTGTTAACTAAAATTAACATGGTATCAGAGCCCAAGGGAAGACAAAGCCCAAGCAAGAGAGAGGAAAGAAATCACTAAGAGATTTGTTGATCAAGACTATTGAACCAATGGCTACTACATCTTATTTCAAATCTGAGGATAAGCTCAAGGACAAATCTAACTATCATGCATGGAAGATGACTTTGGACTTGACTTTGGAAGAGCATGATACCACGGCCTACATGCAGGGAAAAGTGGTGGAGCCTACTTCAAATGCTCTTGTTGCTGCAAAAACTAAGTATAAGAAATGTGAGGTCAAAGCTAAGAGAATTATCATAGACTCCATTCAAAAGCATTTGGTTGCCTATATTTCTGATTTGGGAACATCTAAGGAGATGTATGATAAGTTGATTGAGATGTTCAAAGTAAACAATGCAAATCAAATCCTCTTTCTCAAGAACAAGTTGAAAGACATCAAGATGGATAGAGGGAGTCTATCCAATCATACTTCATGAGGATCACTCAAATCAAGAATGACCTTCTATCTATTGGAGAAGTTATTGCTGACAGGGAGCTCACCCTCATTGCACTTGGAGGCTTTTCAAGAGCATGGGATGTATTTAACACCACCATTCTCAACAATGACAAGATTCCTAGTTTTGATGAATTATTGGCTAGATGCACTCAAGAGGAGACGAGGATGATGGAGAGAGACAAGCCCTCAAATGGAATTGAACCTACTACCTTTTGCTACTCATGCAAAGAAGAAAAATAATGTTGGTCCAAGAAAACAAGGTCAAGGGTTCAAGCAAGGATTCAAAGAAGGAAGGAAGGTGCTAGAATTATAACAAGTTCAATCACTATGCTAGAGAGTGTCCTCACAAGAAGGATTTTCCAAGGAATGACGACAACGACAACATCAATTTCAAAGGCAATGGAAATCAAAGTAACAACAGGTTCAACAATAAAGGAAAGAGGAATGCTCTCGTTGCTCGATATGGAAATGGTTGACCTCCCAAAAGGATGAGAAATGCCAGGTATGAGGAAAGTAATGTTGTAGAAAAAAAAGGAGTTTTATCTTATTTCCGCTCTATCTACTGCCTCTCCTCTGAATACTTTGCATCACTGGTTGATTGACAGTAGAGCCTCAAGGCATTTCACTGGGTATAAGGAGGCCCTCTCAAATTTGTTTGAAAAGAAAACTAATTTGGAGATCATACTTGGAGATAATGCCACCTACCCCGTGAAAGGGATACGGACTGTCACTCTTCACTTGAATCAAGGTCAAATCGTTCATCTACAAGAAGTGTTGTATGTGCCTGATTTGAAGAAGAACCTAGTGTCTATTTCTGTGATGGAAGATAAAGGCTTCAAGGTAGCATTCATCGATGGAAAGGTACGTATTTTGCAAAGAAACCCTAAAGATGCATTCACACTTGGATTTAGGATTGATGGTCTTTATCAAGTTGGAGAAAGTCCTTTGGGAGCCTTGACTTGCGATACTTCTCTTCAATCTGAATTATGGCACTGGAGATTTTCCCACCTTCATTACAAAGCCTTACTTGGGGTAAAGAATATGGTCACAAGTGCCCAAGTTCAACTTGGATCATGAAGGAGTTTGTCATGGTTGTGCAGGTGGGAAACTTACAAGGGGACCATTCCCTTCTAGTGAAAGCCAAACTATCGATATTCTTCAATTGGCCATTTTGACCTATCTAGTATGTTGCCTGTAACATCATTGGGAGGATACTTATATTATGCAATCTTTGTGGATGACTTCTCACGCAAAACATGGATCTATTTCTTAAAGAATAAAGATGAATTGTTCAAATGGTTTCGTTCTTTCAAAGCCTTGGTGGAAAATCAAAGGGAAGAAGATCAAAATATTGAGGACCGTCAACGGAACCAAATATGAATCAAATTAATCCAATGACGTTTCCAGAGAGGCTGGCACTAAGAGGGAGACAACCATTCCATACACTCCAGAGCAAAATGGAGTTGCTGAAAGGAACTCCACTACTCATGAAATTACTTCAACAAACATTAAAATAAATACTGCTGCAGATATAACACCGTAATACAGAAACAAACATATGCACACATTGACACAGTTATTTTGGACTAATGTCCGCAGAAAAACCCAATGTGAGAAAACCGGTGCAGCAAGGGAGGATTTTATTATTTAGCAATTTTCTTGTACAACAAGGTGCCAAACTGGCTTACCCACAAATAGACAAACTTCCAGCACTTTTCTAAACCCATCGTAGGCCCTACTGACCTCTGCGTCCACCTGAAAATCATCTGCGTCAACGTACTGAGGCTCTACGCAGCCTCTCTAGGTTTCTGCGTCACTCCTGTAGCCTCTGCGTGGATGACACATGCCCTTCTGGCTCTGCGCAGTCTCTGCTGCCTCTGCGTGGCTTCCTCTGGCTTTGCGTTTGCCTCTTCTGCGCTGATCTCCCATCTCTCTGTTCTGTACTTGCTGCCTCTTGACTGCTCTCCAGACCACTAGTTCAATTTCTCAGCAAACCCCGCTCCAGAAATTGAACTGACTGGTCTCCCTCAGTGTGTTCTCCAAGTGCCCCTCAAGCCTCCTCTTATACTTTTCTTGTTGACATCTCAACGGCCAAGATTAAGTCCCTAATTAATGGCTAAGATTAGAACCAGCTTGATCCATGTCTTTTGGACCATTCTAACACAGATTCATATTAATACACATTAATATTTTATTTTCCCTAAGTTTAGACTTAGGGACTCCATTAAAAAGAATTATTTATTTTAATATCTCCTGATCTGTTTAGAATCTGCCCAAACCCTTTCTGGGTATTGGAGATCTTATGTGCCCCAACCTCTCCATCAAATTTCATGGCTAGAGCACATTCGATGCTACCCCAAATCAACACTCCTTCTTAGCGAGGACTGTGCTCTAGCAATACTCCTCACTGAGTATTACTTTGATCATCCAACATCGGTACCTGTGTTGGTACTAGGCCTTCCTACCCAACATCCTCTGTACTGCTGCCCATGACTCTACTACTGCCACTACTGCATCTGTATGACAGCTCCCTCTATATCTGTGCTGTTGCTGGTCCTTTCTCCCAACACTGCATCCGCACGGCAACTTCCTCTACATCTGTGTTGTTGTTGGTCCTTTCTCCCAACACTGCATTTGCACTGCAACTCCCTTTGCATCTGTGCTGCTGTTGGTCCTTTCTCCCAACACTGCATCTGCACTGCAACTCCCTCTTCATTCGTGCTACTAACACACTACTTCTGAAAGGGGTTCTTTACCATCCCCATCTTTTCCCTGAAGTAGTCAAATTTTGACTTTCCAAGGGCCTTGCTGAGGATATCTGCCACTTGTTCCCCTATAGGAGTGTAGCTCAACTGTACAGCTCCTCATTGGACACAATCTCTGACAAAGTGACACCGGATATCAATATGCTTTGACCTATCATGAAATACTGGATTCTCAAAGAGTTTGATGCAACTCTGATTATCACACATGATCCTGGTTGTTTCCATATTTCTTCTAAATAGGTTTACCAGCAGTTTTCTAAGCCATATGGCCTCACACGAAGCTATGCTTGCTGCCATATATTCTGCCTTAGACGAGCTCAGAGCCACAGACTTCTGTTTCCTACTGCACCAGGAGGTTATTCCTGATCCAATGTTGAAACAATACCTAGAGGTACTTTTCCGATCCACTAAACTTCCTGCCCAATCTGCATCAGTAAATCCACTCAACCTGATATCCTTCCCCTTGTTGTACAAGAGCCCATAATCAATTGTTCCCTGTAAATACCTGAGAACGTGCTTGGCTGCTGCCCAGTGAGCCCTCTTTGGTTCCACCATGAACTGACTGAGGGTGTTGACAGCGTAGCAAATATCTAGCCTGGTATTGACTAGATACATCAGGGACCCTATGAGTTGTCGGTATAGGGTGGGATCGACATACTTGTTTTCTGATGCATCAATCTTCTTCCAGTTGGTGATCATTGGCGTAGCCATAGGTCTACAATCTCCCATCCCGAACCTTTTCAGGATTTCTGTAGCATACCTTCCTTGCCCAAGGAAGATTTCTCCTTTCTGCTGCCAAACTTCCAACCCTAGGAAATAGTGCATTTGTCCCAGATCCTTCATATCGAACTCTGTGGCTAGATTCTTCTTGCAGTCTTCAATGAGTCTGGATGATCCTGTCAGGAAGAGATCATCCACATAATATTAAGATAAGTGGCTCGCTCTCTACGACCAGATAGTAGAGATTCGGATCCGCATCACTCTTGACAAACCCCATCTTCTGCAAGTAGCCATCTATTCGACCATACCATGCTCTTGGTGCCTGCTTCAACCCATACAAGGCTTTCTTCAGTCTGCATACATGAGACTTCTTCTCATGAGTTTCAAAGCCCTCTGGTTGTTCAATGTATACTTCTTCTTCTATTACCCCGTTCAGAAATGTCGTCTTGACATCCATTTGATGGATCTCCCATCTCATCTAGGCTGCAAGAGATATCACGGTCCTAATAGATGTATACCTGGCTACCGGGGCGAATGTTTCCTCATAGTAAATCCCTTCCTTTTGAGCATACCCCTTAGCCACAAACTTGGCCTTGTATTTTTCAATATTGTCGTTCGCAGCATATTTGATCTTGTAGATCCATCTTGAACCTACCACAGATATGTCTTGAGGCCTTGACACCACCTCCCAGACATCGTTTACCATTATGGAGTTATACTCCTCCACCATCGCATCTAGCCAGACCTGATGCTGAGCTGCCTCCTTGAAGCTGGCAGGCTCTCCATCCTGAGCTACTAATGCCTGATACCTGTCTAGCTGTTTTTGCTCCCTTTCACTGTTCCTTGGCTCTTCGATGAAGTTCTCTGCATCACGCAGAATCTGATGAAGTTCCCTGCTAGTTCTTCCTTTGCCAACAGGTGCTTCTGTTCGCTCCTCTTCCTCATCTTGAGAATCTTCCTGATCTGAGGAAGGATTCTTCACTTCCGTTGGTTAAAGAGGCATGACCAACGGATCCTCTTTCAACTGCTCCTTGGAGGGCATTTCATGAGATCTTCTTAAAGCTCTATCCTCCATGAACTTTACATCTCTTCGTACTACTACCTTCCTGCTCCCTGGAAGATAGATCCTGTATGCCTTAGCGTTCTCGCTATATCCTACCAGATACCCCTTTTTTGCAGTCTGATCCAGCTTCTTCCTCTTTTCTTTAGGTATGCGACAATATGCCAAACTCCCAAATATCCTGAAATGACTGACTTCAGGTGTCTTCCCAATGAAGACTTTTTCTGGAGTAATCTTGCCCAATGCCCTATGAGAAGTCCTGTTCTGAACGTAGACAACTGTGTTGCATGCTTCTACCCACAGGAATTTTGGCATATCCTGATCATATAGCATGGCCCTAGCTGCTTCTACAATAGTCCTATTTTTCCTTTCTACTACCCCATTCTGCTCCAGATTGTAGGGAGTTGTCCACTCTCTTCTGATGCCCTCCTTAGTGCAATAATCAGTGAATTCCTTATCAACATATTCTCCACCATTATCTGAGCGCAAGACTTTTATTTTCTTACTTGTCAGATTCTCCACTAGAGCCTTGAACTCCTTGAATCGACAGAAAACCTCATCCTTGGTTTTCAGAAAATAGATCCAAGCTTTCCTTGAGTGGTCATCAATGAAGGTAAGGAAATACTTGGCAACGCTGAGAGCTTTGATGGACATAGTTCTGCAGATATCTGAGTGTATCAATCCTAGTACACTCTTGGCCCTTGAGAATGGAAAATCTCACCTAGCTTTTGCTAGACCTCTAGGCCTAGGAAGTAGTGCATTAGACCTAAGTCCTTCATCTCGAGCTCGGAAGCCAACTCCCTCTTGCATTGATAAATGAGAGGGTTTGCACCTATCAGAAAGAGATCATCTACATAAATGACCAAGATGAGATGCATGTCCTTTTCAGCCTTGAAGTATAGGTTAGGATCAACATAACTCCTTGTCAATTTGAGTGTATCAATCCTAGTACACTCAATGATTACAAATGGATTGGCAGGTGGAATTCTCCCTAGCTGAGAGGGAGTGTTAAAATTGGCAACTAGGGCCAAATTCCACCTTAGGACAGCCCATTTTGATGGAGATGATGATTACATTAAATTCCTCTTTTCGAGAGGACCAAAATCGATATAAAGATCATCCAATTTGGACAAGCAAAAGTGTGTTTTTGAATTTATGTCCACAAATGTGCAAATCGTTCAGGTCGGACACATCATCATGTAGGCTCATGAAGCCCAATGGATGTGACTCTTCACCCTCAACGACTTGTATAAATACAAGTGCCCTCTCACCTCATTTGGCATCATCATCACACACATTTCTTCTCTCTCCTTCTCTCATTGGTTCGTACAACTATTGGGCAGATCTTCTCTCTCTCTCACATGTGGCAGAAGGATGAATTTTATCAGCAAATTGTAGGGTTGAATTTCAAGACTGTTGCAGGAGTTTGACCAACATTGATCGAGCACTTTGACTCATCCTCTGACTGTGATTTTTTGGGAAAAAATCGTTTTTGGCAGGCCATATAGTTTGGCACAGGAACCAAGAATTTCTAGGCACTTTGACCACAGGGCTGACTGCAGGGTTGACCGCAGAGTTGACCAAGTTTGATTGCAGTTTTCAAGAAAGTTTTGGGTTGACTTTGACCACCTTATC
The DNA here is from genome assembly GCA_031772625.1 of Pinus tabuliformis. NCBI lineage: Eukaryota > Viridiplantae > Streptophyta > Pinopsida > Pinales > Pinaceae > Pinus > Pinus tabuliformis. Next base: position 198,367,638 of record CM062815.1, on the reverse strand, counting down.
AGAGCGATTTTGATTGGGTATGACTGAGCTCCAAAAAAGGAAGATTTGTTGTAACTTGTTGCATTGACCATCTTTGACTTTTTGGTTAGGGTTGAATTTGACCGCAAATTTGACAGGGTTGTTTCGACTTTGATTTGGAAAGTCAACTTTGACTTTCTGTACTCTCCCTCTCTGCTGAACATTTGATATAAGAATGAGAAGATTTGATCAAAGGGTTTTCCCCACACTGGGTTTTTCCCTGACATTCGCCAACTCTGGTGTCCTCTTGTCTTGGCTTGTCTTCTGCATTTTATTTTATGTTCTATCAATAGTTACTGTCAATGTGATTTATGATTAATGTGATTGCTATTGGAAAACTAAATTGGAGATTGTCATTGGGCTGCTAAAGGAACATTGAAGTAATTGTGCTAAGCATAGAACATACCATTGTTAACTAAAATTAACATTATATATTGTTAAGTACTTCATTGTTCTAAATTGAATATCGTTGTAATTTGTCTTTAAGTACTTAAGATACTTAACAATCTCACCTAAAGATAATCACTTATCTCGCACTTTCATTTTAGGACTAGTCTTGCATTAACTAACTTATCTCCAAGCATAAGCTTGGTTGATAGAGAGATAGGACCACCTTTCTCACCCAGTTTGTGAAGCCTAGACCCTCTTTTGTGGTTAACACAGTGACCTTGCAATCGTGAAAGCCACAGTCTCTACATTGTCGGAGGCATTGGATGGTTAGAACCCCAGGGAAGGTATCGTTAATATAGCCTTTGTTGTCTTTCCCTGGGTTTCTCTCTCACAACCTACACTAGAGACTAGCTTCAAAATAGTTGAGAGGAAGGATTCATTTAGATAGGCATCTAATCTAAAATAAACCAAGATCTTGCACTACACATATATTTATGTATCGCATTTCATATAGGATAGTGAGCATCCTAACCAACAACCATTCATCCGGTGACTTGGTAATCGATTAATATTAAGCAAGTAATTTTGACTCCATTAAGGCAGTGGTCTCTCAAGTAATTTAATTTAATAACTGAACTTGCTAATCATAATTAACCAAGTTGCTAGGCCATTAAGTTGTGTCTCCCTGACTTGTAAGTTGTGCGTAGGTCTTTCATCCTCACATCTCATAGGGACTGCCCCCCTTAGCCTGTTGTTGGGAGTCAACAAGAACGGAGAGGGCAGGGATCAGAGTGATAGCCCTGCCCTGAGTCGTTGTCACATTGACCTGTACAATTTGAGCAACAACAATGTCAAATCAAAATTCTTGTTGAGTGATGGGTGCATTTTTACTAGGGTCGTCACAGAGGAGTTCAACAATCAACGCCACCAACATCAAGGCATATAGAGGGCGTGGTCCTCTTAATTAAATACTAGTTCCATGCCCTCATACATGACAAACTCCAATGGAAATAATGTAATCCCCCCATCCTGAAATCCTGAAAATTGTTAATCTACTGCATTTTTAGTGGCATCTAAAATTCTACTTTATCCATATGAAATCCAATAAGGTCAAAACCACTCTCAACATGTCAATTAATGGTAATGTTAAAAATTTAAGTAAAAATATGAAATGAAAGATAAACATTATCATTAATAGCATTAGTAAGGCCTGGACAAATCCACTTACCAAAACTTGGAATCCCTTCTAACGTTGCTTAATTGCCCTTAACTACACTCCAAAACCTTTGAGAGCTCCAAAACTATCTCTGAATTGCACAAGAATGAGGCAATAAATCAATTTCGAGATGGTTTTTTCACATGACACGTGTCCAATTTTCGAGACACCACTAGGGCTCGTGTCTGACACCAGTCAAACTCGTTTCCTACGAATAGGACACAAGCCAAACTTGCGCTGAACACGTGTCACCCATGTGTCATGTATGACACGAAGGATTTGAGACCAATGTTGCATTAATCGTTATCGGGATAATATCGGCGCGAGGAAAAAATCGGAAAAAATCGTAATTGTCGGGAAATAATCGGGAAAAAATAATTTGGTACAAAAATATTCATTTTTTTTCAATTTTTTTAATATCTAAACCATCTACAACATAAAATAAATACATTGACACATAAATATGATAAAAGAACTAATATATAAGATGTTTAATATCATTTCTAGTGCTAAAATCACACATAACATTGAATCATGTCCTAAATAGTAAGTCCTGACTCCTGAGTCCCAACTCAGCCTCAAAATATCAACAAAAAATATAATAATGTATCTCATCATGTCATAATTTCATATACAATAAAATGAAGAAAATAACTAAATTCTAATCCTATGATTTCCTCTGCCACTCTTGCGAGAAAATGCCACAGCTTTCCCTTTCCCTCTAGATGTAGATGCTGGTGCTGGTGGAGTTGGCAGTGGAGTCTGCTATGCTCTAGAAGCTGAAGAACTAGAAGTAGAAGCTATAGGAGGTAGACCAAGTCCTCTACTAGTGGCAGGGGTAGCCCAGGCAAGTGGTGTCACCTGGAAACATTACAATCTCCCAATCCTGAAATCCTGAAAAAACTGATAAGTCTGTTGGATTTTGAATGAAATCTAAAATTCTACTTTCTCTATATGAAATTCAATGAGGCCAGAACCACTCTTAAACATCTTGAGTCATTTCATGATAATTTTAAAAATTTAAGTAAAAGTGACATTCTCCTTAATCTTCCTTACCATAAATAGCATATCAATAGTAGGGCCTAGACTTTATCATTAAGCTGCCCCACTCAAAAATTATTTGTTTCTTTCAAAAAAAATTGCATTTCAAACATTTAGCATCCCTTAAAAAACCAAAAAAAACATTATAAAACCTCACTGCCGGAGACCCCCATGATAATTTCGATTGTTATCGTGATAAATTCGAATTTATCGCCGGAGACCCCCACGATAATTTCGATTTTTATCGCGATAAATTCGAATTTATCGCGATAATTTCATAAAAATCATGCAAAACAAATTACCCGCGGTAAATTTGTATAAAAATCACGATAAAATCGTTTTATCGAAAAAATCGCGATAAAACGATAAAATCACGATTTTATCGTGATTTTCACAACACTAAATTGAGACACAAGGGGGGGGGGGGGGGGGGACGTGTCAGCTGACTTAGGACAGATCCAAATCTAAGAAACAAGACACATCCAATCAAGGCTCGTGTCTATATTCTGCATATTGAACATGTCACATGTTAGGACACATGTCCGACATGTGTTTTTTAGCATGTAAACAAGACATGTGCCCTAGACGTGTCTCAATGTGTCTGACACATGTCCATGAAAAAGACACACAAGGACTTCATAAAAGGTGATTTTTCCTTTCATTTTTTCATTTTCAGCTAAGGAAAATGCTCACAATATCCATCATTGTGTAGGTGAAGGATAAAATCCATGTTTGAAGGGCCTTCGAGGCATTTAAGTACCATCATAATCGTTATACCAATTAAAAATTAAATGTACGAAATTAAAATTCATCAAATAGTTTATTAACTTTGTAAACAAATAAGATTAATATGTATTTATGGAATTTTTTATTTTTTTTGGCAAAAGGAGGTTAACTAATACAAAAACTTTGTACTAAAAGCTATAGTCCCTGGCTGGTTAGGTACTTACCTTGTTAATTTCTTTTGGTTCTAAATCATCACTATGGCTAATCTCATGCCCGTTGTGATTTAACTGGTAATGAAGACTAGGGCTTAGCTTGCATAATTTGGCTTCAATTGGTAACATTTGTAAGATGGCCACACTTCTTGAACAAAAAAATTATGAAACAATATCGTCGTCCAAATACTTTGCTCGCACGATAAGTCGTGGTGGTTATTGAAGCTCACCATAGTCTATCAGATAACCTTTGTGATACCTGTCAACTGCAGCTGATGACTCTAACAGAGATGGGTATTTTGCCAAAAAAAATCTTGATTTTATTAAAACACAAATGTATATTAGTATTTTTTTAGTTCCATGTATGACAATTGTCAAAATGAAGGTGGTGGTCGAGAAAAATAAATGTTCGACAACATTGATTTTACTGTTAACATTTAACCCTTTTTTATTGTATTTATATTGTTGCTTTCCAGGTTCCTTCATTGCATGCCTTTTTCTCTTTTCCACAATTCTTTTGTCAACGATTTTAGTCACCAACTTCGATCTAGTTGTCAATGGTCTCCCAAAAAAAAAATATGAAAATAGAACCCAATCTGACACTTATTGTTCTACACCACACATGTGTTGAATTTTGTGCAGCTAAGGGAGAAATTTACTTCAGAAACATAAAAAAATAAAAACATTCTAGGAGTTAACCCCTTTCACCCTTGAATCGAATTATTTTCAAGAGGCTCCACAAGTGCTAGGCTGGTTCTTCTAGATGGTCAATTTGACTTGCCTAGAAGCTTACATGATGGCTAGTTGGCTTGTCTTGAAACCAGTGTTGTGAAAATAGCGATAAAATGAAAAAATCGCAACTTTTTCCCTCTACTGATAAAATCGCGATAATTAAACGAAAAAATCGCCGGATTTTTTTTTGCCGATTTTTATTGAAAAAATCGCGATAAAAACGAAAAAAAATTGCCGGGAGTCGCGACAGCATAGTTTTATAACGTTTTTTTGGGTTTTTTCATGCAATTTTTTTGAAAGAAACAAATAATTTTTGAGTGGGGCAACTTAATGATCAAGTCTAGGCCGTAGTATGGATATGCTCCCTCATGGTAAAAGTGACATTCTCCTTAATCTTCATTTTCATCCTTTTACTTAAATTTTTAACATTACCATGAAATGACTTATCAGTTTTTCAAGATTTCAGGATTGGGAGATTGTAATGTTTCTAGGTGACACCACCTACCCGGGCTACCCCTGCCACCAGTAGAGGACGTGGTCTACCTCCTATAGCTCCTACTTCTAGTTCTTCAGCTTCTAGAGCACATCAGACTCCACCGCCATCTCCACCAGCACAGGCACCAGCATCTACATCTAGAGGGAAAGGGAAAGCTGTGGCATTTTCTCGCAAGAGGGGCAGAGGAAATCAATAGGATTAGACTTTCATTTTATTGTATATGACATTATGACATGATGAGATACATTATCATATTTTTTGTTGATATTTTGAGGCTGAGTTGGGACTTAGGAGTCGGGACTTACTATTCAGGACATGATTCAATGTTATGTGTGATTTTAGCGCTAGAAATGATATTAAACATCTTATATATTAGTTTTTTTATCATATTTATGTGTCAATGTATTTATTTTATGTTGTAGATGGTTTAGATATTAAAAAATTGAAAAAAATGAATATTTTTGTACAAAATGATTTTTTCCCAATTTTTTCCCGATAATTCTGATTTTTTCCGATTTGTTCCCCGCGCCGATTTAATCCTGATCACGATTTTCACAACATTGCTTGAAACACTCTCATTCAGATCACATGACGGCTATATAAAGAGGTTAATCTGCTTTCCTTGATATGTAATTCGATCATGCATACATTGCTCATCTGCTCTCCTATGCAAAGGTATGCAAAGAGATGTTAAAGGGTCAGATCAAGTAAAGAAATTTCTCTTCTACCTTTTATTGAAGACTGTGAATTGGTTGTTCAGTATTCTGTGATCTGAGTTCATTGATTTGTCAGAGATTATAACTGCTCTGAGCCTGTAAATAGGTCAAGATTTACTTCAGATTTGCTTCCATGGACCTAGATCTGATAAATTTCAAATCTGCCTCACACAGATCTAGATCTGAGCCACCTCAAGATGCCTCCACTGATTTAGATGAGTCATTTTTGAATTGTGATTTGGTCCGAGCTTATGCCTTCACATATTTGTATTCTATCTCAAGTTTGATCCTCAGAAGGGAAGAAGATCTGAGATTTGTCTCTGTGGTATGGTGAGAGGATCAATCTCTTGTTTCAGATCTAGCTGGAAGACATTGTGAAGAAGACCTTAAAACTTGTGTAAGCTATCTTGATCGATCCCTTATTATCAGTGGCAGACCTCTGATTATTAGTGGCAGATCTCTTATCATTATTGGTGATCTCTTTCGCATTGGTGATAAAGCACTTGCATCAATATTTTATCTCTCTCACTGTTAGCAGATTTATTGGAAGCCTGTTATTTCATTCGCAGATCTAGTGGAGCTCTCTCACATTTCTGGAGATTTATTTCTTGCATTATTGTTTGGCAGATTTTGTATCTTGTATTATCATTTATAGCAGATCTCCCTTGTATCAATTTTTGCAGATCTTGTATTACAAATTTCATCCTCTGGTACCTGGAGAATATTAACTTATTATTTGTGGCCAGATCATCTTATTGTGAAGGCGTATTGTCTTGGATTTCTGGCACACATCTGGAGACTTGTCTATCTCATTCGTGAAAGCTAATCTCCTCACACATGCAATTCTGAAGCTGATTTTCAATTCATTAACACTCATCTTGAAGCATGATCTTTGCTGAAGGATTGAAGGATCTGTTATTCTACATTTGTGATCAGATCTCACACTTCAGAAGATTTGTCCTAGTTTAAAAAGGGGTAATGTTGTTGTCATTGAGAAAAGGGTTTTGTACTCTGCTTATGTATCTCTGCTGAACATTTGATGAAGATCTAATAGAAGAATATTCTTAAAGGGTTTTCCCCCACAGTGGGGTTTTTCCCTAGTCTTGGACCAAATCTGTTGTCTTATTGTTCTTTGATTGTCTTCTATATGGTTATTGGTTACTGTCTACACTTAAAGGTTGAATATCTAAGTTAATTAATTTCAAAATTGCAAAATTTAACATGGTATCAGAGTCATGGTGAAGATAAGCTCAAGAACAGTAAGTTGAAGGCAATTATCTACTGAAAGACCTTATTTGTTGCTCAAAATACAACAGTAGATCAGTTCAGATGGCTACATCCTTCTTCAAGGACAACGAGAAATTGACAGGGGCTTCAAATTATGCTGCTTGGAAACTCAGGTTGGACACCAACTTGGATGGAGAAGATGTTCTAGAGTATGTCCAAGGAGGTGTACCCCAGCCTCCTGAAAATGCCCCTGCTGCTGCTAAAGCAAGATACAAGAAAGGTGAGATCAAAGCCCGCAAAATTATCATTGATTCTTTGAAAGATCATCTTCTTACCTGTATCTCCAAACTGAAGACATCTAAGGAAATGTATGACAAGATTGTTGGCATGTTTGAAGTCCAAAATTTGAATCATGTCCTTGACCTGAAGAAACAACTCAAAGATATCAAATTGAATAAGGGAGAATCTATTCAGTCTTATTTTATAAGGATTACTGAACTCAAGGACCAAATTTTGTCTGTTGGCGAGCCCTTGTCTGATAGGGAATTGGTACACACAGCCCTTGATGGACTTCCTGCAGCTTGGGAAGTATTCATTACTACTATCAGCAATAACAATGTTCTGCCAACTTTTGATGAATTGATCAGAAGATGCAAGCAGGAAGAATCAAGGATGATTTCAAGGGGCAGAATTCAGAGACATGAAGAAGGAGAACCATCTGCCTTTGCTGCACAAGCAAAGAAGAAGAAAGGAAAGGGAAAATCTTCTAAGCCAAAGTCCAAACCCAAGTTTTTCAAGAAGAGCATGAGGAATGTTGAATGCTTTAAATGTCACAAGCATGGGCACTATGCTCAAGATTGTCCAGAAAGAAGTCCTCCTATAATCAAAGGAGTAGCAGAAACTACAATAATCAGTGTCCTAATCGAAAAAGGAGGAATTATGGAGGAAGAAGATATGAAGGAGGAAGCAATGCTCACAGTGATCATGATCAAGAGCCTCGTCCTCAAAAGAGATACAGAAATACAAGGTATGAAAATAATGTTGTTGCTTCTCAATCTGAGTACTTTCTGATTTCAGCTTTGTCTAATGCTTCTCCTCTAGATTCTTTAGATAGCTGGTTAGTGGGCAGTGGTGCCTCTAGACACCTCTCTGGTTATAAATAAGTCCACTCCAATTTGGTTGAGAGGGAGACTGGTTTAAACATTATCCTTGGAGATAACACTACATACCCTGAAAAAGGGTTTGGTTCAGTTTCTTTTCATTTGGATCTCTGAGAAACTATTCACCTTCAAGATGTTTTATATATATTTGGTCTAAAGAAAATCTTGTATCTATATCTGCTCTAGAAGATAAAGGAATGAAGGTGGCTTTTATAAAAGGAAAGGTGTTAACCTGGCTAGAGAAAACAAACATGAAAAATGCTTTTACTCTTGGATCGAGAGTTGAAGGGCTTTACAAGGTCAATGGGAGACCTATTAAAGCTATGGCTCAAGAATGCAATTTCAATCAGATTGAGTTATGGCACCACAGATTTGCTCATCTTCATTATAAGGCACTGCCCAAAGTAAAGAAGATGGTTTCTGGAATGCCAGAAATCCAATCAAAACATGATGGTGTTTTCCTTGGTTGTGAAAGTGGAAAGAAAACAAGACAGCCTTTCCCCTCTAGCTGTACCAAATCTCATGACATCCTGCAGCTAATTCATTCATATTTGTGTGGACCTATGCCAGTGACATCCATAGGTGGATATTTGTATTATATCACCTTTGTGGATGATTTCTCTAGAAAAACATGGATATACTTTCTAAAGCACAAATATGAAGCCTTTGATATGTTTAAAAATTTCAAAGCATTGATTGAAAACCAAACAAGAAAGAAAATCGAAGCCTTCAGATCAAATAATGGAGGACATTTCATTTCAAATGAATTCATTGACTTTTGTAGAGAAGCCGGTATCAAGAAAGAGATCATTGTACCATATAATCCTAAACAGAATGGTGTGGCAGAAAGAAAGAATATAACTATCATGGAGGTTGCTCGTGCCATGCTACATGATCAGAATGTGCCAAAGTTCCTATGGGGAGAAGCTGCCAACATTGTCGTATATGTACAGAACAGGGCTCCTCATCGAGCATTATATGACAAGACTCTTGAAGAAGTATTCACAAGAAAGGAACATGATGCTAGTCATTTAAGGATCTTTGGTTATCATGTTTATTTTCATGTACCCAAAGAAAAGAGGAATAAGCTTGAGTCAAGATTCTATTGTGAAGATTCTAAAGCATTTAGAATTTATATACCTAGTGAAAGAACAATAGACTTCAGTAGAGATGTAACATTTGATGAAGGTGCAGCTCTTGAAAAAGTAAGAATTAGTCCTCCTTCTATCTCCTCTAAAGAAACAAATGATGATGTGAATCCCTCTACTCATGAACTTGATGATGAGGACCTAGATGAACCTGTTGAGCCTATGGATCCATTAGATCCTCCTCCATATAGGAAAAGGCCTCTACGGCTTCGTGATACTCTACAGGATGCTGAAAAACATACTACTCCCAGGAGCACTTTTAGAGAAAGCAAGAAACCCAATCAATATCAAAACTATGTTGTTGCTATGAATTCTATCATACAGAGTGAACCTTAATCATTTGAAGAAGCAGTAAAGTACCAAGTATGGAAGGATGTCATGACAGAAGAATATGAATCCACATGCAAAATGATATATGGGAAGTTGTTCCTAGACTTCAGAGCAAATCAGTTGTAACTTCAAAGTTGTTGTTCAAAATAAAACATGGCATGGACGACAATATTGAAAAATATAAAGCAAGATTTGTGGATTGAGGATTCTCTCAGAAAGAGGGAATTGATTATGAAGACAGCTTTTCTCCTGTTGTTCACTATACCACCATTCCCTCTATTATTGCTTTAGCTGCTAGTCAAGGGTGGACTCTCCATCAGATGGATGTCAAGACAGCTTTTCTCCATGGTGCTCTTCAGGAGGAAGTATATGTTGAACAACCTCAAGGCTTTGAGGTACATGACAGAAGAACCCATGTATGCAGATTGAAGAAAGCACTATATGGCTTAAAGCAAGCCCCCAGGGCTTGGTATTCTCACATTGACAACTACTTAGTAAAGTTGGGATTCACGAGGAGCAGTGTTGATCCAAACCTCTACTTCAAAGTTGTACAAGGTATGCCTTTGATTTTGGTATTATATGTTGACGATTTGTTTTTGATAGGTAATGAACCTCTAATGATTACATGTAAGAGGGAGCTTGCCTCTGAATTTGAAATGAAAAACCTTGGGATGATGCACTTCTTTTTGGGCCTGGAGGTCTGGCAGAGACCTGGAGAAATTATTCTCTCCCAAGGGATGCATGTTGAAAAGCTATTGGAAAGGTTTGAAATAGTAGAGTGCAAATCCATGAGCACTCCCACAGAGGTGAACATCAAGAAACTCTGTGATGTTGAAGCTGGACTTTATTTATTTGATCCATCTGAGTATCGACAGTTGATTGGAGCATTGATGTTCCTAGTGAACACTCGTCCTGATATTTGCTATGATATAAACACCTTGAGTCAATTCATGACCAAGCCTTTACATAATCACTGGGTTGTTGCTAAAAACGTGCTTAGATATCTACATGGGACAATTAACATTGGTCTTCGATATATTGTTGGCAGTATAAAGCTACATGGTTATACAGATGTTGAGAAGGCAAGCAACATTATTGACAGAAAAATTACTTCAAGATGTTGTTTCAGTTTGGGATCCGCCATGATCTCTTGGATGAGTAGGAAACAGAAATCAGTTTCTCTCAGTTTTGCTAAAGTTGAGTATATTCCCGCTAGCTTAGCTAGTTGTGAAGTTGTTTGGTTAAGAAAACTCTTTGGAGAGTTATTTGAGCAAGTCCTGGATACTACAGTGATATTCTATGATAGTATGAGTGGGATCCGATTGTCTGAGAATCTCGTATTTCATGACAGATCCAAGCACATTGAAATCAGATATCATTTCAATCGAGACATTGGTACAGAGAGGAGCAGTGGGACTCCACCATATTTAGACTTATCATCAAATTGCTTATATACTTACCAAAGCACTGCCGAAGAAGAAATTTCTTGTCTTCAGAGATATGCTTGGATTAAGGGATGTACCCCTTCCAGGTCCGGGACCTGAATGATCAAAAACACTATATGACAAGACTCCTGAAGAAGTATTCACAAGAAAGGAACATGATGCTAGTCATTTAAGGATCTTTGGTTATCCTGTTTATTTTCATGTACCCAAAAAAAAGAGGAATAAGCTTGAGTCAAGATTCTATTGTGAAGATTCTAAAGCATTTAGAATTTATTTACCTGGTGAAAGAACAATAGACTTCAGTAGAGATGTAACATTTGCTGAAGGTGCAGCTCTTGAAAAAGTAAGAATTAGTCATCCTTCTATCTCCTCTAAAGAAACAAATGATGATGTGAATCCCTCTACTCATGAACTTGATCATGAGGACCTAGATGAACCTGTTGAGCCTATGGATCCATTACATCCTCCTCCATATAGGAAAAGGTCTCCACTGCTTCGTGATACTCTACAGGATATTGAAAAACATACTACTCCCAAGAGCACTTTTAGAGAAAGCAAGAAACCCAGTCAATATCAAAACTATGTTGTTGCTATGAATTCTATCATACAGAGTGAACCTTAATCATTTGAAGAAGCAGTAAAGCACCAAGTATGGAAGGATGCCATGACAGAAGAATATGAATCCATCATGCAAAATGATATATGGGAAGTTGTTCATAGACTTCAGAGAAAATCAGTTGTGACTTCAAAGTGGTTGTTCAAAATAAAACATGGCATGGATGACAATATTGAAAAATATAAAGCAAGATTTGTGGATCGAGGACTCCCTCAAAAAGAGGGAATTGATTATGAAGACATATTTTCTCCTGTTGCTCACGATACCACCATTCACTCTATTATTGCTTTAGCTGCTAGTCAAGGGTGGACTCTCCATCAAATGGATGTCAAGACAACTTTTCTCCATGGTGCTCTTCAGGAGGAAGTATATGTTGAACAACCTCAAGGCTTTGAGGTACATGACAGAAGAACCCATGTATGCAGATTGAAGAAAGCACTCTATGGCTTAAAGCAAGCCCCCAGGGCTTGGTATTCTCGCATTGACAACTACTTAGTAAAGTTGGGATTCACGAGGAGCAGTGTTGATCCAAACCTCTACTTCAAAGTTGTACAAGGTATGCCTTTGATTTTGGTATTATATGTTGACGATTTGTTTTTGATAGGTAATGAACCTCTGATGATTCAATGTAAGAGGGAGCTTGCCTCTGAATTTGAAATGAAAGGCCTTGCGATGTTGCACTTCTTTTTGGGCCTGGAGGTTTGGCAGAGACCTAGGGAAATGATTCTCTCCCAAGGGAAGCATGTTGAAAAGCTATTGGAAAGGTTTGAAATAGTAGAGTGCAAATCCATGAGCACTCCCATAGAGGTGAACTTCAAGAAACTCTGTGGTGATGAAGTTGCACTTGATTTATCTGATCCATCTGAGTATCGACAGTTGATTGGAGCATTGATGTTTCTAGTGAACACTCGTCTTGATATTTGCTATGATATAAACACCTTGAGTCAATTCATGACCAAGCCTTTACATAATCACTGGGTTGTTGCTAAAAACGTGCTTAGATATCTACATGGGACAATTAACTTTGGTCTTCGATATATTGTTGGCAATATAAAGCTACATGGTTATACGGATGTTGATGAGGCAAGCAACATTATTGACAGAAAAAGCACTTTAAGATGTTGTTTCAGTTTGGGATCTGCCATGATCTCTTGGATGAGCAGGAAACAAAAATCAGTTTCTCTCAGTTCTGCTGAAGTTGAGTATATTCCTGCTAGCTTAGCTGGTTGTGAAGTTGTTTGGTTAAGAAAACTCTTTGGAGAGTTACTTGAGCAAGTTCTGGATACTACAGTGATATTCTATGATAATATGAGTGGGATCCGATTGTCTGAGAATCTCGTATTTCATGACAGATCCAAGCACATTGAAATCATATATCATTTCAATCGAGACATTGGTACAGAGAGGAGCAGTGGGACTCCACCATATTCAGACTTATCAGCAAATTGCTTATATACTTACCAAAGCACTGTCAAAGAAGAAATTTCTAGTCTTCAGAGATATGTATGGATTAAGGGATGTACCCCTTCCGGGTCCAGGACCCGACTAATCAAGAACATTATATGACAAGACTCCTAAAGAAGTATTCATAAGAAAGGAACATGATGCTAGTCATTTAAATATCTTTGGTTATCCTATTTATTTTCATGTACCCAAATAAAAGAGGAATAAGCTTGAGTCAAGATTCTATTGTGAAGATTCTAAAGCATTTAGAATTTATATACCTGGTGAAAGAACAATAGACTTCAGTAGAGATGTAACATTTGATGAAGGTGCAACTCTTGAAAAAGTAAGAATTAGTCCTCCTTCTATCTCCTCTAAAGAAACAAATGATGATGTGAATCCCTCTACTTATGAACTTGATCATGAGGACCTAGATGAACCTGTTGATCCTATGGATCCATTAGATCCTCCTCCATATAGGAAAAGGCCTCTACGACTTCGTGATACTCTACAGGATGCTGAAAAACATACTACTCCCAGGAGCACTTTTAGAGAAAGCAAGAAACCCAGTCAATATCAAAACTATGTTGTTGCTATGAATTCTATCATACAGAGTGAACCTTAATCATTTGAAGAAGCAGTAAAGCACCAAGTATGGAAGGATGCCATGATAGAAGAATATGAATCCACATTCAAAATGATATATGGGAAGTTGTTCCTAGACTTTAGAGCAAATCAGTTGTGACTTCAAAGTGGTTGTTCAAAATAAAACATGGCATGGACAACAATATTGAAAAATATAAAGCAAGATTTGTGGATCGAGGATTCTCTTAGAAAGAGGGAATTGATTATGAAGACATCTTTTCTCCTGTTGCTCACTATACCACCATTCCCTCTATTATTGCTTTAGCTTCTAGTCAAGGGTGGACTCTCCATCAGATGGATGTCAAGACAACTTTTCTCCATGGTGCTCTTCATGAGGAAGTACATGTTGAACAACCTCAAGGCTTTGAGGTACATGATAGAAGAACCCATGTATGCAGATTGAAGAAAGCCCTATATGGCTTAAAGAAAGCCCACAGGGCTTGGTATTCTCGCATTGACAACTACTTAGTAAAGTTCGGATTCACGAGGAGCAGTGTTGTTCCAAACCTCTACTTCAAAGTTGTACAAGGTATGCCTTTGATTTTGGTATTATATGTTGACGATTTGTTTTTGATAGGTAATGAACCTCTAACGATTCACCGTAAGAGGGAGCTTGCCTCTGAATTTGAAATGAAAGACCTTGGGATGATGCACTTCTTTTTGGGCCTGGAGGTCTGGCAGAGACCTAGGGAAATTATTCTCTCCCAAGGGAAGCATGTTGAAAAGCTATTGGAAAGGTTTGAAATAGTAGAGTGCAAATCCATGAGCACTCCCATAGAGGTGAACTTCAAGAAACTCTGTGGTGATGAAGCTGCACTTGATTTATCTGATCCATCTGAGTATCAACAGTTGATTGGAGCATTGATGTTTCTAGTGAACACTCATCCTGATATTTGCTATGATATAAACAACTTGAGTCAATTCATGACCAAGCCTTTACATAAGCACTGGGTTGTTGCTAAAAACGTGCTTAGATGTCTACATGGGACAATTAACTTTGGTCTTCGATATATTGTTGGCAATATAAAGCTACATGGTTATACGGATGTTGACTAGGCAAGCAACATTATTGACAGAAAAAGCACTTTAATATGTTGTTTCAGTTTGGGATCTCCCATGATCTCTTGGATGAGCAAGAAACAGAAATCAGTTTCTCTCAGTTCTGCTAAAGTTGAGTATATTCCTGCTAGCTTAGCTAGTTGCAAAGTTGTTTGGTTAAGAAAACTCTTTGGAGAGTTACTTGAGCAAGTCCTGGATACTACAGTGATATTCTATGATAATATGAGTGGGATCCGATTGTCTGAGAATCTCGTATTTCATGACAGATCCAAGCACATTGAAATCAGATATCATTTCATTCGAGACATTGGTACAGAGAGGAGCAGTAGGACTCCACCATATTCAGACTTATGAGCAGATTGCTTATATACTTACCAAAGCACTGTCGAAGAAGAAATTTCTAGTCTTCAGAGATATGTTTGGATTAAGGGATGTACCCCTTCCAAGTCTGGGACCCAACTAATCAAGAACACTGTATGACAAGACTCCTAAAGAAGTATTCACAAGAAAGGAACATGATGCTAGTCATTTAAGGATCTTTGGTTATCCTGTTTATTTTCATGTACCCAAATAAAAGAGGAATAAGCTTGAGTCAAGATTCTATTATGAAGATTCTAAAGCATTTAGAATTTATTTACCTGGTGAAAGAACAATAAACTTCAGTAGAGATGTAACATTTGATGAAGGTGCAGCTCTTGACAAAGTAAGAATTAGTCCTCCTTCTATCTCCTCTAAAGAAACAAATGATGATGTGAATCCCTCTACTCATGAACTTGATCATGAGGACCTAGATGAACCTGTTGAGCCTATGGATCCATTAGATCCTCCTCCATATAGGAAAAGGCCTCTACGGCTTTGTGATACTCTATAGGATGCTTGAAAACATACTCCTCCCAGGAGCACTTTTAGGGAAAGCAAGAAACCCAGTCAATATCAAAACTATGTTGTTGCTATGAATTCTATCATACAGAGTGAACCTTAATCATTTGAAGAAGCAGTAAAGCACCAAGTATGGAAGGATGCCATGAAAGGAGAATATGAATCCACATGCAAAATGATATATGGGAAGTTGTTCCTAGACTTCAGAGCAAATCAGTTGTGACTTCAAAGTGGTTGTTCAAAATAAAACATGGCATGGACGACAATATTGAAAAATATAAAGCAAGATTTGTGGATCAAGGATTCTCTCAGAAAGAGGGAATTGATTATGAAGACATCTTTTCTCCTGTTGCTCACTATACCACCATTCGCTCTATTATTGCTTTAGCTGCTAGTCAAGGGTGGACTCTCCATCAGATGGATGTCAAGACAACTTTTCTCCATGGTGCTCTTCAGGAGGAAGTATATGTTGAACAACCTCAAGGCTTTGAGGTACATGACAGAAGAACCCACGTATGTAGATTGAAGAAAGCCCTATACGGCTTAAAGCAAGCCCACAGGGCTTGGTATTCTCGCATTGACAACTACTTAGTAAAGTTGGGATTCACGAGGAGCAATGTTGATCCAAACCTCTACTTCAAAGTTGTACAAGGTATGCCTTTGATTTTGGTATTATATGTTGACGATTTGTTTTTGATAGGTAATGAACCTCTGATGATTCAGTGTAAGAGGGAGCTTGCCTCTGAATTTGAAATGAAAGACCTTGGGATGATGCACTTCTTTTTGGGCTTGGAGGTCTGGCAGAGACCTGGAGAAATTATTCTCTCCCAAGGGAAGCATGTTGAAAAGCTATTGGAAAGGTTTGAAATAGTAGAGTGCAAATCCATGAGCACTCCCATAGAGGTGAACTTCAAGAAACTCTGTGGTGATGAAGTTGCACTTGATTTATCTGATCCATCTGAGTATCGACAATTGATTGTAGCATTGATGTTTCTAGTGAACACTCGTCCTGATATTTGCTATGATATAAACACCTTGAGTCAATTCATGACCAAGCCTTTACATAATCACTGGGTTGTTGCTAAAAGCGTGCTTAGATGTCTACATGGGACAATTAACTTTGGTCTTTCATATATTGTTGGCAATATAAAGCTACATGGTTATACGGATGTTGACTAGGCAAGCAACATTATTGACAGAAAAAGCACTTCAAGATGTTGTTTCAGTTTGGGATCCGCCATGATCTCTTGGATGAGCAGGAAACAGAAATCAGTTTCTCTCAGTTCAGCTAAAGTTGAGTATATTCCTGCTAGCTTAGCTAGTTGTGAAGTTATTTGGTTAAGAAAACTCTTTGGAGAGTTATTTGAGCAAGTCCTGGATACTACAGTGATATTCTATGATAATATGAGTGGGATCCGATTGTCTGAGAATCTCGTATTTCATGACAGATCCAAGCACATTGAAATCAGATATCATTTCATTCGAGACATGGTACAGAGAGGAGCAGTGAGACTCCACCATATTCAGACTTATGAGCAGATTTCTTATATACTTACCAAAGCACTGTCGAAGAAGAAATTTCTAGTCTTCAGAGATATGCTTGGATTAAGGGATGTACCCCTTCCATTTCCGGTACCCGACTGATCAAGAACACTGAGATGTGTGCTCTTTCCCCCTGTTTGAGCTCCCAAGTATGAGGAATTGAGCTAGTCAGCCCCTGGGGATGATGGACCTCCAATCAAGAGTATGCCCCAATCATGCATCTTGTTTCCCACCCATATGTGAGATCGAATTGTGATCCTTACCAGTCATGGTAAGTAGTATCTCACTCAAGTTCGAAGATGCTGGTGTTCTTGAGTTATTATGGATTCTTAGCCTATGTGCTGAGCTATTATGGATTCTTAGCCTCATTGGTTGAGCAGTGGTTTCTTAGTCTTCATGACTGAGTGGTATTCATTTCGGGTGGTAGCATGAGTCTCCTCGATGATATTTGTTCCAGGTTGTAGCATGTGGCTCCCTGATGCCGGGTGGAAGCATCTGGCTCCCTGATGATATTTAGGCCAGGTTGGAGCTTGAGACTCTCCAGTAATGGTTTCTTAGCCTTTATTTGGTTGAGCTTGGATTCAGGGTGGTAGTTGAGGCTCCCCTGCCATGAGTATTCTTCTTTAGATTCGAGAATGTTCAACATGAGCCATGATGATTTGACAAGTACAACAATTTTGACACTATTGATGGAAATTCCTTCCTAATTGAGAGGTAGTGTTGAATTTTGTGCAACTAAGGGAGAAATTTCCTTAAGAAAAATAAATTAAAAATTAACAATAAATAAATAAAACACTCTAAGATTTAACCCCTTTCACCCTTGAAGCGAATTATTTTCAAGTGGCTCCACAAGTGCTAGGCTGGCTCTTCTAGATGGTCAATTCAACTTGCCTAGAAACTTACATGATGGCTAGTTGGCTTGCCTTGAAACACTCTCATTCAAATCACACGATGGCTATATAAAGAGGTTAATCTGTTTTTCTTCATATGTAATTTGATCGTGCATACATTGCTCATCTGCTCTCCTATGCAAAGGTATTCAAAGAGATGTTTAAGGGTTAGTTCAAGTGAAGAAATTTCTCTTTTATCTTTTATTGAAGACTGTAATTGGTTGTTCATTATTTTGTGATCTGAGCTCATTGATTGGTCGGAGATTATAACAGCTCCAATCCTATAACTAGGCCAAGATTTACTTCAAATCTGCTTCCACAAATCTAGATCTGATACATTTCAAATCTGCCTCACACAGATTTAGATACAAGCCACCTCAAGATGCCTCCATCGATTTAGATCTGAGCCATTTTTGAATTGTGATTTGGTCTGAGCTTATGCCTTCACAGATCTGTATTCTATCTCAAGTTTGAGCCTCAGAAGGGAAGAAGATCTGAGATTTGTCTTTGTGGTATGGTGAGAGGATCAACCTCTTGTTTCAGATCTAGCTGGAAGACATTGTGAAGAAGACCTTAAAACTTGTGGAAGCTATCTTGATTGATCCCTTATTATCAGTGGCAGACCTCTGATTATCAGGGACAGATCTCTTATCATTATTGATGATCTCTTTTGCATTGGTGATAAAGCACTTGCATCAGTATTTTATCTCTCTGACTGTTAGCAGATTTATTGGAAACCTGTTATTTCATTGGTAGATCTAGTGGAGATTTCTCTCTCGTATTTTTGGAGATTTCTTTCTTGCATTATTGTTTGGCAGAATTCATATCTTGTATTATCATTTGTAGCAAATCTCCATTGTATCATCTTTTGCAGATCTCGTATTACAAGTTTCATCATCTTGCACCTAGAGAATATTTACTTATTATTTGTGGCCAGATCATCTTATTGTGAAGGTGTATTGTCTTGGATTTCTGGCACACATTTGGCGACTTGTCTATCTTATTTGTGAAAGCTAATATCCTTCTCGCACTTGCAATTCTAAAGCTGATTTTCAATTCATTAACACTCATCTTGAAGCATGATCTTTGTTGAAGGATTGAAGGATCTATTATTCTACATTTGTGAGCAGAAGCGTCATTTTCCAAAAATCTAGGAAGCGAAGCGTCCGCGGAAGCGTCTGCTATATATATATATATATATATATTATATTTTTTTGCATTTATACTCAAAACAAACATCCCAAATAGCAAATTAATTGCAGAAGACATGAAAACATGCATATTTTTGCATAAATCAAGATAGATATGGCATCCATGATTCCATTGTAGTTACGAGTATGTACAACAATCATCTATATTCTAGCTATTACAAACATACATCAAATTTTTAAGCATATTATAAAACATAAAACATTTAAGCATATTATAAAACATAAAACATAGAGCATATTATGATTTATCTAGCAAGTGAGCAACTGTCAACATTTGTCATGTCCAAAATTCAAATAATAATGTTTACAAAATATGTCACTTGGTCACCGCCAAGACAAGAAAGGTTCAAAATTCAAATTCACAAGCCTACAAGTCTAATGAGTAATCTATGACAAAAAGTAGTAGACTGTGAATATATCTACTAATCTCTCCTCCTTCCACCACGAACAGAACGTGTCGGCGGGCGGGGGCCTCCACGTGGTGGCAATGAAGAAGATGGTGCGGGTGGAAGTTGTGGAAGTGGCACTAAAACCGATGAAGAAGAACCCCCTGCTGTTGGTGTTGAACCATGGAACCTAGGAACCAAGGGACCAGATGGGGGTGGGGGTGGCATATCAACATGATCATCATCATCCTGGAATCGCTCAAAAAGTTCATGCAAAAAAAAAACACTAGTTAACAAAAAAATTAAAAACATGAATTAGAGAAATGCTTTATAAGGAAAAATTGGAAAATTCATACCACAATGGACATACCTGGATAAGAGCATCCTCTAATTGCTATAATCGCAACACTCCATCCTCCAAATTGGGTTCCTCTGGATTCTTGTCCCAAATCAACAACTCTTTATTAGACTTTGCATCTTCACAGTAATGGGACAGCAATCGCAAGTTGTAATGAACATAAACCAAGCTCTCTGCCCGGTCTAAACTCAACCTGTTCCTTTTAACACTGTGGATGAAAGAATAAGAGCTCCAACACCTCTCTGCAGAAGAAGTGTTTACCACCTGTGATAGCACCCGCAATGCCAAAGCCTGTAGAAGTGGAGTACCCCCTCCATGCATGTTCCACCACTCGAGAGAAGAAAAAGTCTCTCGATCTTTAATTGCATGCATGCTCCCAAATGGACTAGTGTTAAGCGTATAGTTGCTCACCTGTCTCTGTACCAATGCAGCCTCCTCCTCATCAGGGATTAATTTACTCAATGCAACCATATATTTTACGTGAACCTCTTGATCTTGGTGTGGTTTTCTCCTGCTTCCCCCCCCAGGTGCTGGTGTTGAAAGCCATGATGGATGATAGTATTTAGGTGTCAAAACATATGCTAATGCATGCAATGGAACATTTAGCATTTCCCATCGGTTTTGCACCTCTACACGAATGTAATTGTACAAGGTGGTATCTCTAGGCTCAATAATGTCTTTAATCTGCCCCAACATGCTATTCATTTGCTCATACACCTCCCCAATTACTGGTCGATCTGAATCTGCAAACTTGATCATGTAATAAATTGGTTTGGTGAATTGCAAAACATATTTAACCTGTGACCAAAAGTAATTGTCAAGAACAGTGTCCTTGACTGCATTAGCACCATCTATGTCAGTGTTAATTTCATCCCATGTTTCAGTGCACACCAGATTAGTTAAAGCTTGTCTCACCTTCACTAGCCGCCTAAAGGTGAGGTAATAACTAAGAAATCTTGTCTTTGCAATTTTAAGCAACTACAACTTGGAGTAAGTGCCATAGAAGTAGTTTACCCTTGTATGCCCTGTGATGAATTTAATGAGCTACTTCCCTCTCCTGTAAAGCTCAGTAATCCACCCACATTCTTTGTGCTTCACAATATCATGCATCAAAAGGTTCAATGTGTGAACCAGGCACCCAGACCAAAAGATGTGTAGATGAGTACGCTCAATAATTTTTCCTATTGCCTTACAATTTGCTACATTATCTGTGATCACTTGAACCACATTATTCGGACCAACATCTTTGATTGATTTCAATAGGAGATCTGCAATGTTTTGTGCAGATGCAATGATGGAGGAGGAGTCATGACATGTAATAAATACTGCACCACCAGAAGAAACACCAAGAACATTTATCAAATGTTGGTTCCTAATATTTGTCCACCCATCTGATACAATAGATACCCCAGAATCTACCCACTCATTTGTAAAACGTGTCAAAGCTCTTTGAACCTTAGCTTTTTCTCTTTCTAATAACACTGTTCTAGCTTTCTCATAGTTGGGGGCCTTGTATCCTTTTGGGGCTTCATTGATGGCCTTTACCATTTCATGCCAATAGGGAGAGCGAAGCACATTGAATGGTACACCGCAAGCACAAAGAAAACGGACTATCTTTCCATCCACATCATCCCTCCCAGCAACATTAAGGAAATCCCCTATTGTTCTTCTACCTCCAGAGCTTGCAGAAGTACCATGAGGAGATGAGCAGCTACCAAATTTAGAGGTTGCACTTGATTCAGAATGAGTTCTTTGTTTCTTGTTTTTTTGTTGTGCAGCCATCTCTATTTGGATGTATTTTCTTCTTTCTTCAGCTAAAATGTTTGGGCAAATTTGTACCCCCACAGGACCCTTTTTTTCATCACTGTCCAGCACCCCACAAAGATGCCTCCTCAAATGGGTATATGAACCACAATATGGTTTTCCTTCATGACAACCATGAGGGCACACAAATTTGTAAGATCCACCACCCTTTCCCCCATCAAGTTTGGTCACATAGTTCCACAAGGGTGTTGATGTAGCTTTCCCATCTTGTGTTTCAGTGTCCTCTTCAGGTTCATCCCCTTCCTCTTCAAACCCTTCCTCCTCATCATACATTGGGTCACTCATATTGGGACCACTGTCCTCTTGTGTTTCATCCCTTCTATTTCTATTCCCCCTTGCCATCATTAAAACCAAGAGTGGAATGATACATAGAAGCCAAAAGAACACCATCTTGGAATATGGATATAGGTGGTGGACAACCTGTAAGTAAAGGAGCAAGTAGAAACAATGGGAAAGAGTAGGAGAGGGAGGAGAAAAATACAAAAAAATTGTCAAATAAATAAGGGAGTTTGGGGTTTGAACTTACCTCTTTAGCTCTTGTAGATGGAGTCCTCCAAGCTCTTGCTCCAAGCTCCTCCTCCTTCTCCTAGCTCCTCCTCCTTCACTTCTCCAAGCTCTCCTCTCTTCTCCTCTCCTTTCCTCTCTTCTCTTCTCCTCTCCTCTCTTCTCTTCTCCAACTCTCATAAACTCAAAGTGAGAAATTGAGGAATGAATGGGGGCTTTATTCTTTTCATTCCTCACCTTAATCTCACTCTAACTTCACCCTAACCCACCCCCTTTATGTTAAGTTAACATAAATTAAAAAAAAAAAAAAACGTTTTTTTGCCTTGCGCGCAGCCTCCTTTCCGAAGCGTACGGAAGCGTACGCTTCCTCCTCCGAAGCGCCACGCTTCTGAGACCCAAAGCGTCGTACGAAGCGCGCTTCGGAGGCCTGGAAGCGGTGCTTCCGTACCGCGCTTCCAAACTTCCAAGAAGCGCCACTTTGGACCACGCTTCCTAGGCGCTTCCTTACGGGACGCGCTTCGGGGCTTGGATCCGCCGGGGGGGTGCTTCGTGCAACATTGATATATATATATATATTTGCATTTATACTCAAAGCAAACATCCCAAATACCAAATTAATTGTAGAAGACATGAAAACATGCATATTTTTGCATAAATCAAGATAGATATAACATCCATTGTACATTAATGATTAATTATTCGAGCATCAACCATTTGTTGGCATTATGATTCTGGTATGGCTCTATGATACAGATGTTGTACTTGATGGCAACACCCTTAAGTGGCAATGCTCTGATCAGGCTCTCAAAAAGTTGGAAATTAAGAGGTACACAGGAGAATAGTTCAAAAGGTGCGTACCCGCAGGTACGTCGTGAAGGGACTGCGGCCACACACGCAGATCACCCGTTCATGAGGTGCGTACCCCCAGTTCACTTACTTCAAGGCAGAGAAGCGCGCTCACATGGGGTTTCTTATGTTTGGCCCGTGGTATTTAGCCCGCCGTTCTTGATTCTATGGTTTTGGCCCGTGGTATTGTTTTATATTATTATTATTATTGAGCCCCATGTTTTTGGGCCCCTTGTATTGGTTATCTATGGTATTGATCCATGATTTTAAGAAGAGCTTGCCTATATAAAGCAAAGGAGATCACTTGGCTAAGCATCTTTTGCAAATTGAATATCTTAAGATCTAAAATATTGGGTTATTGTTTCAAAAGCTTGATCTATATAAAAGTGACGTTGAAAGCGAATCTACGAAGGGTGATCTCTCGAGCGCATGATCAGATCTGAGCATCTGACTATCGGTGGCACGCTGGGGGACTGCCAATTCGGCCCTAATCAGAGGTACGCAGGTGATTAACGGTGCAAGTGCATGGGTACACAGAGCAGAAGAAGGAGCAGTGCGTGGGTGCGCAGATCATAAGAAGGTGCAGTGTGTGGGTACGCAGCGCGACAGAGGTTCAGGTGCGTAGGCACAGTGAAAGTACGCGACGCTTCTGAAGCCGCAGGTGCGTAGGTACGCAACGCGATAGCATCTGTGGGTGCGTGGCTACAGTAGCAGTATGCGGCGCGATAGCATCTGTGGGTGCGTGCCTACAGTAACAGTATGCGACGTGATTGAAGAAATAGTGCGTGGGTACGCGGTGCAGTAGAAGGCTCTCTGCGGGTATACGCAGGGGAGCAGAAGGTGAAGTGCGGAGCCACGCAGGCCAGATAAAGAAAAACTGCGTATCTGTCTTAAGACCTTTTGTTGGCTGAATTTTTCTGTTGATAAGGTGTTCTGGGTTTAGTTTACTGTTATTGTTGATCTGGTTACTACAGTTGACTGGGTGATTTACTTGTACTTGATGATCTCTTGATGTTTATGGATCCAGTTTGAAAATTTATGAAAAGTGGTCCTTGAATGAAAAGAAGTAGGGGGTTGTAGCTCCCTTCCAGGAGAGACTGGAAAACGAGAGAGAGTTGTAGCTCTCTGCAAGTTGCAGCCTGCGTACTGGTAAAGGACTGCACCAGTACAAAACCATTGTAAAAGGAGTTTCTAATTTGAAAGAAGATAGAGACATATTGCAGCAGGTGGTTTTCACCCACATTGGGTTTCCACCTTATATCTGGTGTTCTTTGGTGTGACTATCTGTTTTTCTTGTTCATGCTCATTATTTTATGATACTGACATGCAAAAATAATTCAAAGAATAAATAAGGAAGATTTATTAAAAGAACTTGATAATACTGATTCACCCCCCCTCTCAGTATTATTTCCAACAATTAGTATCAGAGCAGGTCTTTTAGAGAAGCTTGATCGCTTGAAGGAAGATCATTCATCATGAGCAACTACGAGAGGGAAGCATCAATCAGGCCACCAATCTTTGATGGGACAAACTTCAATTATTGGAAGGTAAGAGTTACTGCCTATCTTCAATCTCTTGGTACAGAAGTTTGGGATATCATAGATACAGGCTACACTTTTCCTTCAGCTACTCCTACAGATTCGGCCGAGAAGAAGAAATATGAAACAAATGCTAAAGCAATCAATACTCTGTTAGGATGCTTATCTCAAACAGAATTCGTAAAGGTTATGCAATATAAATCCGCAAAGGAAATATGGTACAAGATTGTCTTGAGCTACGAAGGAGATGAACAGGTAAAGCGTGCTAAACTTCAAACCCTCAGAATTCAGTATGAGAATCTCAGAATGTATAATGATGAAAGTGTGGCTAACTATTTTCTTCGGGTAGACGAGATTGTTAATAGCATGAAAAACTTGGGTGAAGAAATAAAGGAGGCTATTGTGGTTGAAAAAGTTTTAAGATCATTGTCCCCCAAATTTGAATCTAAAGTATCTGCAATAGAAGAAAAGGAAAATCTATGAATTCTTACTATGTCTCAGCTACACGGAATTCTAACTGCTTATGAAATGAGAAAGGGAGGTCCATCAGACAGGAGAGAAGCTGCTTTCAAGGCTTCAGGCAAAGGAGACTACTATGAAGCAAGTTACGTGCCAGAAGAAGAAGAAGAATCAAATTTTGTCAGAAATCTTCAACGGGGTACTGGAGGGTTCAGAGGTAAGTTACCTTTTAAATGTTTTGCTTGTGGAAGAGTAGGTCATTATGCTGCGAAATGTCCTCATAAGGATAAGATTGACAAAGGAAAGGAACCTGCTACATGGAGCAAGAAACAAAATGCAAATAAGAAAAGCTACTACACTCATGAGGATAGTGATGGTCTATCAAATAGTGATGAAGATGAACGAGGTAATGACTATAAACTTTTAATGGCATTTGAAGATGATGATTACATGGATGCTATAGATGTGGATAGCTTTTATGAAGAAATTTCTAGACTCAAGACATGTATAGAAGAAAAGAATAGGATCATTGATACTCTACAACTTCAAATTGATGAAAAAGAAAAATATCTTGAAAAGTTAGAAGGTGAAATTGTTGGTCTTAGAAAAGAGATTGAGAAAACAAAGGCTATTAATCTTAAGTTTGTCAAAGGATCTGAAACTCTGGATGAGATCATCAATGTACAGCGTTCTCCACTAAACAAGACAGGTCTGGGGTATAATGGAGAAACTTCTCAAGCATCCACCTCAAAGAGTTATCTTGATGCAACAAGAAGGAATGAGCAAAAGCACAATGGAGATCACCAGGTAAAGCAGGGACCAATTACAAACAAAGACTATCAGGTAAACCAGGGGCAATCCGTCTTAAGGATGAACAAAAGCTACAACCAGCCACAGGTAAAATCCTCTCAATTTGCTTCAAGAATGAATGACAATAGAAATTACAATCGTTTGGCCGGAAGATTTGATAACCGCAGAAGTTTCTTCAATGGACAATGCTTCTCTTGCCATAACTTTGGTCACAAAGCAGCTCAATGTGTTGCATATAAAACGATCATGACTAGAGAAGCTCATAAACAAAGAAGTATGACCGGGATTACAAAAATGACCTATAACAACTTTTCGGTTCTTGAAAATGAAGTTGAATGTTCTATTTGTAATAACTTGGGTCATGAAGATTCTGAATGCAGGAGCAGGTTTCAGCAGACAAAGGAACAAGCCTCAAGCACCAAAACATGGAGAATAAAGGAACCACAAACAGAAAAATGTGGGATAGCATTTTATGCAGAGGGACAGGAAAATCTATGGTACATTGACAGTGGATGTTCGAAGCATATGACAGGTGATAAAGAAAAACTTGAATCATATTCTGCTTTAGAAAAGGGAAAGAAAGTTTCTTTTGGAAATGATACTCCTGCAGCTATAAAAGGAAAAGGCACTGCTCAGTTAAAAGAAAAGGTCAAAGCTGGAAATGTTTTGTATGTTGATGGATTGAAGCATAATCTTCTGAGTGTCAGCCAGATGTGTGATCAAGAAACCGAGGTGATATTTAGAACAAATGGATGTCTTGTTCGTGATCTTGATACAGGTAAAACGGTGATCAAAGGTAAAAGAACTCCAAATAATCTATACATATTTGAAGAAGGACAACAACAATGCTATCTAAGCAAGGATGGTGAACACTGGTTATGGCACCGGAGGTTGGGGCATCTAAGCTTTTCACAAATAAGGAAAGCATGCAAATATCAGGCAGTTCGCGGTCTTCCAGATATCAAGATTCCAGACAACACCATATGCAAGTCATGTCAGTTTGGAAAGCAAACCAGAACTAACTTTCCAGAGAAGGAAGGATCAGCTAGCATGCCTCTTGAGCTTGTACATATAGATGTATGTGGACCATTCAGGAAAAGGACACCTCGAGGAGAAGAATACTTGATATTATTCATTGACGATTTCTCCAGGTTTGTCTGGTTAGGACTTATGAAGCACAAAGATGAAGCATTCGAAAAATTCAAATCCTTTAAAGCCTTGGTTGAAAATGAATCAGGATACAAAATTAAGTGCCTCAGATCTGACAGAGGTGGAGAGTTTACCTCAAATGAATTTTTCGATTTCTGTGAAGAACATGGGATAAGAAGAGAATTCTCTACAGCTAGAACTCCTCAGCAAAATGGAGTAGTGGAAAGAATGAACAGAACAGTCCAACAAATGGCTCGTGCTATGCTTGATGAGTCTGGAACTCCCGCAACTTTCTAGGGTGAAGCTGCATATGCTGCGATTGTTATTCTCAACAAAACAAATGTCCGGGTGAACAGCACTCAAACTCCTCATGAGCTCTGGTATGGTGAGACTCCTTCGGTAAAGCACTTCAAAATCTTTGGGAGCAAATGCTATATTAAGAATACTGATGAGCAACTTGGCAAACTTGAACCTAGAGCAGATGAAGGCATTCTTCTTGGTTATTCTCCACACAGCAAAGCATACAAGTGCTACAATAAAAGACTTGGAAGAATTGTTGACAGCATTGATGTAGTGGTTGATGAGAAGGGATACATTCCTAGGCAAGTAAATCATGAAGATATCGAAGAAGACGAAGACTACCCTCAAAGACAGAATGATGAAGAAGAAGAACCTCAAGAAGAACCAGAGGAGCAGATAAGGATAGAAGAAAAGACTCCATCCAGATATGTTCAGAAGAATCATCCAGAATCTCAGATTTTGGGGCAGAAAGAAGCAAGTGTACAAACAAGAAGAACAGTTGCAGAAGCTTCAAGCTATTTGGCATTACTCTCTTCCACTGAACCACAAAATGTGAAAGAGGCATGCAAAGATGAATGTTGGGTCAAAGCAATGGATGAAGAACTTGAGCAGATCGAAAAGAACAACACTTGGGAGCTGGTTCCTAGACCAAAGGATAAGAATGTTATAGGGACAAAATGGGTCTTCAAAAATAAATTGAATGAAAATGGAGAAGTAATTAGAAACAAGGCCAGACTTGTTTGTAAAGGGTATGCGCAGCAAGAAGGAATAGATTTTGAAGAAACCTTTGCTCCTGTTGCAAGACTTGAGGCCATCCGAATGTTCCTTGCTCTCTCAAGCTTTCAAAACTTCAAAATATTTCAAATGGACGTGAAATCAACCTTTCTGAATGGAGACTTGGAAGAAGAAGTATACATTGAGCAGCCAGATGGTTTCATTCTTGGAAATGATCCAAATCTTGTATGCAGATTGAAAAAGGCTCTCTATGGTCTCAAACAAGCTCCAAGGGCTTGGTACTATCGTTTGGACAAATATCTTCATCAACAAGGTTTTTCAAAAGGATCAGCAGACAGCAATCTTTATATAAAAGTTGAAAATGACAAATTGCTAATACTTGTTGTGTATGTAGATGACATTATCTTTGGCAGCAATGAAGAAACTATGAGTCAAAGCTTTGCCTTGGTGATGCAGAAAGAATTCGAAATGTCCTTGCTGGGAGAACTGACATATTTTCTTGGTTTGCAAATCCAACAAAAAGAAGGAGGGATCTTTTTGTCTCAAACCAAGTATCTCAAGCAGATTTTGAAGAAATATGGCATGGAAGATGCAAAACCAGTATGTACACCCATGGTCACAGGATGTAGCCTCAGTGCAAATGATGAATCAGCAGCAATGCATCAACCAACCTACAGATCTATGATTGGAAGTCTACTTTACTTGACAGGTACCCGACCAGACATCATGCATGCAGTGGGAATAGTTGGAAGATTTCAAGCAAATCCGAAGGAAACTCATCTTCAGGCAGTGAAGAGAATCTTTAAATATCTTCAAGGGACTCAAAATTATGGCTTATGGTATTCTAGAGATACAGATCTCACACTTCATGCTTATACAGATGCAGATTGGGCAGGAAGCGTGGATGACAGGAAGAGCACAAGTGGTGGTGCGTTCTTTACGGGTTCCAGATTAGTATCTTGGTTCAGCAAGAAACAGAGTTCGATTGTCTTGTCTACAGCTGAAGCAGAATATGTTGCTGCTGCATCTTGCTGCACTCAACTCCTTTGGATGATGCAGACCTTGCAGGACTTTCAAATCACTTGTACACCACCTATCTCCATCTTATGTGATAACACAAGTGCAATCAGCATTTCAAAGAACCCAGTCATGCATTCAAAGACCAAGCACATACCGATCAAGTATCATTTTCTCCGGGAACAAGTACTTGAACAAAAGGTCAAGTTGGAGTATGTTCCTTCTAAGGAACAAGTTGCTGATATACTCACCAAACCATTGCCCAGGGAGACCTTTGAATACCTCAGGCAAAAGCTGGGGGTTGTTGATGCATCATCTTGTTGAATCTCTTATGATGGTTGGTTGTACGCAAGGCTCATCTAGGGCATATGCGTACATGTGCTGGGTTGCGGATTGGATCGAATGGCACAGGTTCAGGGGGAGCATATAATGCATTGTTGGCATTATGGAGGACGTACAGAAGGAGATCATGGATGCTGGTCTGAACATTGCTGCAATATGTCTCTATCTCTTTCATGGTCATTTATGGTGTTTGGTGGATTATGGCTCTCCTTTGCAGATCTGGTTTATATTCAGGAGGAGCATGTTCTTAGGGGGAGCATAACCCTTTGCCCTTGATGTCAAAGGGGGAGAATGACGTTGAAGATTTTGAGGTTGCCATCAAGTTCAAAGGGGGATATTGTTGGCATTATGATTCTGGTATGGCTCTATGATACAGATGTTGTACTTGATGGCAACACCCTCAAGTGGCAATGCTCTGATCAGGCTCTCAAAAAGTTGGAAATTAAGAGGTACGCAGGAGAATAGTTCAAAAGGTGCGTACCCGCAGGTACGCCGTGAAGGGACTGCGGCCACACACGCAGATCACCCGTTCATGAGGTGCGTACCCCCAGTTCACTTACTTCAAGGCAGAGAAGCGCGCTCACGTGGGTTTCTTATGTTTGGCCCGTGGTATTTAGCCTGCCGTTCTTGATTCTATGGTTTTGGCCCGTGGTATTGTTTTATATTATTATTATTATTGAGCCCCATGTTTTTGGGCCCCTTGTATTGGTTATCTATGGTATTGATCCATGATTTTAGGAAGAGCTTGCTTATATAAAGCAAAAGAGATCACTTGGCTAAGCATCTTTTGCAAATTGAATATCTTAAGATCTGAAATATTGGGTTATTGTTTCAAAAGCTTGATCTATATAAAAGTGAAGTTGAAAGCGAATCTATGAAGGGTGATCTCTCGAGCGCATGATCAGATCTAAGCATCTGACTATCGGTGGCACACTGGGGGACTGCCAATTCGGCCCTTATCAGAGGTACGCAAGTGATTAACGGTGCAAGTGCATGGGTACGCAGAGCAGAAGAAGGAGCAGTGTGTGGGTACGCAGATCAGAAGAAGGCGCAGTGCGTGGGTACGCAGCGCGACAGAGGTTCAGGTGCATAGGCACAGTGAAAGTACGCGGCGCTTCTGAAGCCGCAGGTGTAGGTACGCAGCACGATAGCATCTGTGGGTGCGTGGCTACAGTAGCCGTACACGGCGCGATAGCATCTGTGTGCGTGCCTACAGTAACAGTACGCGGCGTGATTGAAGAAACAGTGCGTGGGTATGCGGTGCAGCAGAAGGCTCTCTGCGGGTATACGTAGGGGAGCAGAAGGTGAAGTGCGGAGCCACGCAGGCCAGATAAAGAAAAACTGCGTATCTGTCTTAAGACCTTTTGTTGGATGAATTTTTCTGTTGATAAGGTGTTCTGGGTTTAGTTTACTGTTATTTTTGATCTGGTTACTACAGTTGACTGGGTGATTTACGTGTACTTGATGATCTCTTGATGTTTATGGATCCAGTTTGAAAATTTATGAAAAGTGGTCCTTGAATGAAAAGAAGTAGGGGGTTGTAGCTCCCTTCCAGGAGAGACTGGAAAAAGAGAGAGTTGTAGCTCTCTGCAGGTTGCAGCCTGCGTATTGGTAAAGGACTGCACCAGTACAAAACCATTGTAAAAGGAGTTTCTAATTTGAAAGAAGATAGAGACATATTGCAGCAGGTGGTTTTCACCCACATTGGGTTTCCACCTTATATTTGGTGTTCTTTGGTGTGACTATCTGTTTTTCTTGTTCATGTTCATTATTTTATGGTACTGACATGCAAAAATAATTCAAAGAATAAATAAGGAAGATTTATTAAAAGAACTTGATAATACTGATTCACCCCCCCTCTCAGTATTATTTCCAACACCATTTAGATGCATCAACCATCTAGAATCTAGATTCCTCTCCTCTTGTCTAGCCTTTGCCTCTACTTCGATTGTCTAGGGATATTAGTCAACATTGCCCAATTTTGATCAAACTACCTAATTCAAGACTTAAAATATGGTAGAAAAAGCTTAACATGCTTGATCGATGATTTTGACTTGATTGAAAGGTAATTTTTTGCTAAGGGCATGCAGCGTGACAAAGGAGTTCAATAATTAATACCACCAACACTAGGGTACATATAGGGCTTGGTGCTCTTGATTAAATGTTAATCGCATACCTTCATACTTGATATAATCTAATGAAATGCCACAATCCCATTGATCCTGAATTCCTGAAAACTGTTAAGTCTGCTGAATTTTGAATAGGATATGAAACTCTATTTTCTCCATATGAAGTCCAATGAGGCTGGAACCACTCTCAAACATCCTGAGTCATTTCATGGTAATGTTAAAAATTTAAGTAAAAGGATGAAAATGAAAAATAAAGGAGAATGTCACTTTTACTTTAAGAATTTAACATTACCATGAGGGAGTATCTGCTATATTTATATTTTTTTTTGCCTTCATTCGTCACCCTAACCCAAGGTGGACCCACCCCCAACAAGCAAACTCACCTAAAATTAAAAAAAATTGAAAAAAAAAACGATTTTCTAAACGCTTTTCCGGAAGTGTATGGGAAGCGTACGCTTCCTCCTCCAAAGCGCCATGCTTCCAACGCCCAAAGCGCGCTTTGGCGCTTCCGTACCACGCTTTCGAATTTCCAGGAAGCGGCAAAAAATTCGGAAGCAGCGCTTCCGGCCAAGCTTCCTAGGCGCTTCCGTACGGGACGCGCTTCGGGGCTTGGAACCATGGGGGGGGGGGGGGGGGGGGGGGGGGGCTTCGTGCAACATTGAGTGAAACACATCAAGATACATATGAGAATGTTACTATGCTATGACAGTAACCTTCAGTATGAAAGACTTTTCCCTATCACTGATATAGTTACAATGACAATAAATACACATCAAAGTAAGAAAGTTAATATTTTTTTAACAGGAAGAGAGTTATCACTAATATATGGTACACAAAAAGCACATTATGTATCTATGAAATATATATTTAATATTGAAATGAATTACAAAGGTTGTTAGTACAATTCCATATAAAATATATATTTAATTGTGTTGAAAGATGTTTTTTATAGTCCAATGTGAAGGAGCTGTGTAATTCCTTCCCTACGCAATATAAAAATGACATATAACACTTTATTATTATTATTATTATTATTATTATTATTATTATTATATACAATGTCAACCTTAATCTAAAATTTAAAATCAAAATGAGTTACAAATGCTAATAGTACAATTTCATATGAAATATATATTTAATTGTGTTGAAAGGTGATTTTAATAGTCCAATGTGAAAAAGTTGTGTAATTTCTTCCCTACTCAATACTACTCAATACCAAGGTGACATATGACACTTTAATATATATATATATATATATATATATATATTCTTTCCCTACTTAATATGAACGTGACATATGACACTTTAATATATATATATAGATATATATATATACACACACACACACACACACAATGTCGACCTTAATCTAAAGTTAAAAATTGAAGTGTACATAGATAGATAGATAGAGATATATTTCTTTGATTTTAATAGAGAAATTATGAAATGTTCATAATGAATAAACCATAATAATTTAATTTTTTGTAAGATCACAAAAACTTGTGGAAAAGTTTACACTTCAATGGATTTCATACTTCTTGGTGTATCATAGATCTAGAGTTGGGATTTATGTTGGTTTTGAAATGAATCCTGATTAGGCTAGTATGATTCTATATAAAATATATAATTAATATTGACATGAATCATGAACTATGTTGGTAAAATTCCATATAAAATATTTAATCCCCTTGTCAAAGAAATTTGGAATATCTATAATGAAGAACTCATAATAATTTCATTTTTAAATCTTTTCTAAATGGCAAAAACCTAGAGAAAGGTTTGCACTTCAAGGGATTTGATCCTACTTGGCGCATCATATATCTAAAAATAAAATGGATCTATGCTAGTTTACAAATGAATCAGGGATAATGTTAATACAACTTCATATAAAATATATAGTTGATATTGAAATGAGTCATGAATGACTTTAATAAAATTCTATACAAAATATAGAATCACCTAATTAAGGAAATTATGGAATGTGAAACCATAATAATTTTCAGTTTTAAATCTTTTTTCTATATTATGAAAACTTAAGAAAAAATTTGCATTGATCCTTCTTGGTGAATCATGGATCCGAAATTAAAATGGATCTATATTGATTTACAAAATAAATCAAAAGTAAAAGTAATGTTACTCAAGTAAAATTTTAGGGACTAATATTCTCAAGTTAGCTAATTTTCTATGATTTTTTCCAAAAAAAGAAGTTACCAATTTCATTTTTTTTAAATCATTTGCCCATATTTTATCATATAAAATTATTTTACCTTAAAAATTGCCCAAATTTTACAAGGACTATATCAAATCATTAGAAATTTGAATATTTTTACAAAAATATCACTAAACATTTTACGATTTGCCAAGATTTTTAAATTTTAAGATAAATTTTCATCCTTCAAATTTTCCCAGATGTTATTATAATTCTACATAAAACATATAATTAATCTTGTAGTGAATCATGCTCACGAGGCATAGAATAGACGCTCATAGGGTGTTTTGTTAAGGCACTCCGTGGTGAAGGAGTCATTGGTTCGAAACCCAGTGGGCAAAAATCCAGCGATGTTAAGAGTTGGTGTGGCCCACAGGGGCTTCACACAATTAACCTCTGACATATCACATGTTTGTGGCATATTAAACAATACCCTTAATTTGACTACATATTGGAAAATCCCCTTAAAAATCACATTATTTAACCCCCTACCAATATGAACCCAATACACCTTCCCATTTTTAAAAACCCCTACTTTCACTAGATATTGTAGGTATCCATTTTTCATTAACATTTTTAATACCCCTTTATATTTTTTCATTAACTTTGAGCTCCATTTTTTATATTTGCCAATATAAAATCCATTTACCAGTGTTGATAATATCGGTATTGGGAAAATATCGGCGAGGGTCCAGAAAATATCTTATCGGCAATATCGGCGAAAATATCGGCAATTATCGGCAAGCATAAAAAATGCATAATATATTCATTTTTTAAAAAAATTTAAACATATAAAGCAATAACAACATGAAATAAACACATTGGCACATAAATATGAAGAAAACAATGATATATATGATGTCAAATAGAAATGATACATCAAAAGCGATACCAAACCCTGCTGATCCCTGATAATTGTCCATTCAAGGACTCAAATGTGGAGAACCAATACAAAATAACATCACATATATAAAAGTATCTCATCATCATGAGTTATATGTAGCATAACAAATAAAACTAGCAGCTATCTATCTGAAATCACTGCCCTCTCCCCCTTTTACGAGAAAACATGATGGGCTGTTTGCCAGGCCTGCCCCTAGTAGTAGGAGGCCCTGACCCTGCCTCTGCACTTAATGTCAAATAATGAGTACTAGGTATGGGGCTATGCTCTCCTATATCTATAGCAGATGGTGTTGATGCTGATGCTCCCGCAGTGTCCTCCTCCTCCTCCTGCTCCTCCTCTGAGTGCTGCTACTCCTCTGACTCCGAGTCCTCCTCTTGCTGCCCCTGCTCTAATGGATCATCTGCCACTGGCTCTAACCATGAAGGTGACTCCTCCAAGAGGGGCTCCTCAGACTCCACCCTCCATGGAGACAATACATCAATATTGTTTAAGCTAAGTCACATGACACGAGGACACGAGACACGGAGGACACGTAAATACGAGTATTCAATACGAAACGCAAAGACCTGGAAACAAGACACGGGGGACACGTTTTATATATA
The DNA here is from genome assembly GCA_031772625.1 of Pinus tabuliformis. NCBI lineage: Eukaryota > Viridiplantae > Streptophyta > Pinopsida > Pinales > Pinaceae > Pinus > Pinus tabuliformis. Next base: position 198,332,384 of record CM062815.1, on the reverse strand, counting down.
TATATATATATATATATATATATATAGATATATACCGAAATAGAGTTTTTTATCCATATTAAATTGCAGGTTGCAGCTTATCTAATCAAATTAAAATATAATTACTTCTCAAAGTTCATAGTTCACTTTAAAAAAATAAATAGAATCAAAATTTACTATTTAGAAATTAGAATGTGATATGCTTGGTCTTGATTCTTGAATATTCAATGTTCATTGTTCATGTACAACTTACAAGCACATAAGAAAATAACTAAAGTCTAATCTTATTAATTTCCTCTGCCCCTCTTGCGAGAAAATGCCATAGCTTTCCCTTTCCCTCTAGATGTAGATGTTGGTGCTGGTGGAGTTGGCAGTGGAGTTTGTTATGCTCTAGAAGTTGAAGAACTAGAAGTAGGAGCTATAGGAGGTAGACCACGTCCTCTACTGGTGGTAGGGGTATCCCGGGCAGGTGGTGTCACCTGGAAACATTACAATCTCCCAATCCTGAAATCCTAAAAAACTGATAAGTCTGCTGCATTTTGAATGAAATCTAAAATTCTACTTTCTCCATATGAAATCCAATGAGGCCGGAACCACTCTCAAACATCCTGAGTCATTTCATGGTAATGTTAAAAATTTAAGTAAAAGGATGAAAATGAAGATTAAGGAGAATGTCACTTTTACTTTAAGAATTTAACATTACCATGAATAGCATATCAATACTAGGGCCTAGAACGCTCAAACCCTCCTTGGCAGCAACCACATAGCTCTCCCCTTCCTTCTCCAACAATCAGAAATGAAAATGATATGAAAAAAAACCAAAATCAGATTTTTATAGGCCATGCAGAAATTTTTTACAGTCACCGGGCGATATTTTCGATCGTCGCGCGATATTTTCCGAAATATCGGCGATATTTCGGAAATCGCGCGATATTTTCAAAAGCCGAAAATATCGCGATATTTTGTCGGCGATATATCGGCTCGCCGAAAATATCGCGATATTTCCGAATATCGCCGATATCTCGGCGATATTATCAACACTGCCCTTTACCCCCTATATATCCCCCAATATATTATGTCAATTTTTCCTCAATATATATCCCACAATATGAACCACATGGTATGGTATTGCTTCCCGAGTGAAGTCCCCGTGGTGTGGCCCAGGCCGGGTGTGATCCCCGGGTGATTTTGACAACTTAAATATCCCTAAGTCATGGCTACTCAAGGCACAGGTTAGACGTCCTTGTCATCTCAAGACTCGCATTACCTAACAAACCAAAAGAAAATGAAAATGAATCATAAATAATATTAAGAAAATCCACATAAAAATATAATTATCAAATTTATACAATTTGTATTCAGTTTCAAATTTAATTATAATAAAAACAAATTTAAAAAATAATAATAATAATAAAATTTAAATATATATAAACATTTTTTTAATTATATAATTCCAAACATATTTATATAAAATAAAATAAAATAATATATATATATATATATATATATATATATATATATATAACGATAGATTTAAAAAATAAACTCCATCTAACAGTGTAGCAACCCTCCTTCGACCTATGCACTTTATTAACTCATTTGGACCTCATCTAGGCTGGAAGCAAGCCAACACTGGCAAACTTCGACCTATGTGTCACCGGTGTCTACCCTTCATCTAGCCTATAAGTATGCCACCACTGTCAAACTTCGACCTATGCGTCACCTATGTCTAACCTCCTCCGGCAGTTTATAATTGCACCCACATTGGAATGATTTTTGTTGGTGCATGGCAGAACCCGAAGTCAAAAGTTGTATCTTAGCATCGGTTCGGCCTTCAAAGTATACACGCAATCCTCAATGGCACCTCCTCAGTGGCGATCTCCTCCATCATGCCAAGTTCGCATAGATGTTTGGCCCACTGTTGATAATATCGGCGATATTCGAAAATATCGCGATATTTTCGGCAAAACAATATATCGCCGAGAAAATATCGCGATATTTTCTGTTTTGAAAATATCGCGATATTTTCAAAATATCGGCAAATATCGGAAAATATCGGCAAAATATCGGCTATATTTAAAAATTTGAAAAAATTATTTTTTATGCTTGCCGATATTTGCCGATATTTTGCCGATATTTTTGCCGATATTGCCGATAAGATATTTTTTGGACCCTTGCCGATATTTTGCCGATACCGATATTTTCAACACTGGTTTGGCCTATTTTAACTTGGACTTCGAAATTTGCCTCAATTCAAACTTAAAATGTGAAATCAGGCAAACCCAGTGACTACAAATATATATTTAATATTAAACAAGATTACCAATAAAATTGGTAAAATTACAGTGTGAAGTATTTATTATTGTAATGAACCGCGAATGATACTATAAATTCAATAGAAATATATACTCAATAATGATATGATAAAATCACAAGTGAATTATTCCATTTACAATGGTTAATAATACAAATTTTATTATGAATGGTTACTAAAGTAAAAATTATTTTGAATTTATCTAATATCAAAAGAAATTAAATTTCTCAAATTGCAAAATCTTCTAGAAAATGTAAAACTTAAAGAAAGCTTTATTCCTAATAACAATTAATAAACGAAAAAAAATAATTAACACTAATTTAAATCTAATTCTCGATAATTATACAAGTCACATATATTAGCAATTGGAATATATATATATATATGCTGTAAGGTCTAACAAATACCTTCTTGATTTATTTCGAACCCTAATCAAATCAATGAATTCATCCCGTCAATAATATATCTGCAATTTAACTCGATTCCTCATTTGTTCACTACATGATTGTTCCTGCTGCTGCATAGCATATAAAAAGTTTCCTTATGAGCAGAAACCGTGCCTTCCACTACATGATTGTCCCTGCTGCAGCACAGCATATAAGAAGTTTCCCGATGAGCAGAAACCTTGCCTTCTTCAGTTTCAATTTTGAATGGGATGCTCTGATAAATTATGTATAGTTGGAAGCTCTAAATTCAAAATTAGCACTCCCGTCTTCCACTGTGCCATCCTTGCAGAGATTGTCAATTTCAAGATTCGGTGTGGATGGGCGTCACTCAGCAGTACGGTGTGGAATCACAATTTTTTTATGCATGACACCTGACCATCTACATCCACGTTGAAATTTAAAAATTCAATAAAATTAAAAATAATTTATGTATTCTAATTTTTAATGAAATGTTAAGTGTCAATATTTCCCGTACCAAATTGTAAAATATTTTTCAAGTTATAGTTGTAAATTTTACTATATGAAAGTAATATATCTTTCCAAAATATATGTTAGATATATTACACAAAACCAAGCCAGAGTTATTCTGGTCATTTCCAAGGTTATGGATGACTTTTAACTTGTAGGATGATTTTGAAATCCAGGCAGAAATTCATCAATTGGAAGTCTAAACCACCAATAATTGCCAGGCCTACTTTGATTCAGAAATCCAAACTAAAATTGCTAGTTGGGTACCTAGTCCTGGTCACAACAAGAGATGGCACAATCAATACTTGAACTCCATCACTCTTTATTGGCAAATGAAGATGTTCGACTGAGTACTCAAAGAAACGTATGAAGATCACAATGAGATCATTGCATGCCTCAATGAAATTCAGAGAGTCCAACATCACCAACGCTCCTGCTTGGGCAGCCTCGATGCCCACCTAAAGCATATCAAAGGCCATCTTCAATGTGGTGCCAAACCTCCAACAGGGTCCAGTGGACAAGACCCGGCTCCAGTAATGTCCCCCAACAAATAATGATTGTCCTGAGTTATTGGTTGAAGTTTTGGCTTCAGAATTTTATTTTCTTAATTAGATGTATGGCCAAGATAACTGGTAGACAATATGTTATAATTTTGTCAAACTTTTAACATAATTGTTTAGTTTAGATGTTGGGGCAACAAGACAGCAGCCCTCATCACCATCGAATTTTGAATTTTATAAGACAATGATTATAATTTAATAGAAGATTTTAACCAACCAAAAAAATGTATATAACAAAGTTTTAAATCAATTCTATTGGAGAACAAATTTCATTTTCAAAAGAATCATAAATAAGATATAGAATTGGCTTTTTATACATGAACCTTCATGCATGAGAATAGAATTTGCCTAATATCTTACCATAATCATGTAAGTGATTTCCCAACCACAAGAATCAACCATAATTTAATAGATTTCTTCAAACACAAGATTATTAATTGCCATGCATATACATGATAGAAAATCATACACAAAAGGAGATATAGTCAGAGTAAATGTAAGACACCAATCAAATCTAATGAAAAGTTGTTGAAATTGCTATGGACTTTGATTTCACTAACGTTTCAATGTTAATTTCCTTTTTCAAGTATGCCATGTGAATCTGTTCCAAATAGATCGAATGACTTTGCATGGAGTTACCACACATCCATGTTCATACCCTTTGGAGACAAATCCATAAAGGACCTGAGACATACCCAAGAAGGGTCCTACTCCAATAGTTATCTGCGAAGGAAGAGAGGAGAATCCATCATATATGTGGACAACAATGCAATTAAAGTTCAACTAACTCTCAATTAGGTTTGAGTTATCCTTTGGTAAAAAATTATTAAAATGATTGTGTTATTTTTAGCCCTTGTTTTCATAGTCTTCTAAGGGACGTTGATTATTTTCATAGTCTTGAACTTATTTTATTAAAACAACTTGATGTGCGCATTTAAACAAATTAATCATCTCTTGTTTGCATGTTTGTGACAGCCTTGGTTAATTTCCCCTTCTTGTAAATATTGTAACTATTTTTTGTTATAATGAAATGGGTTGAGAAATTGGGACACAGATTTCCAAAGCTGAGGATGCAGATTGCTTAGGATTAGAAAGAAGTTTGACTTGTTTAATGAAAACCATGGAAGGTTGGCAGGTGTTCACTTAAATGAACTGATTATGCCAATTAATTCAGTTGGACAAGAGGGTAGAGGAACCCTAACCTCCTTGGATGAGTTCACAAGGCAGAGATAACAAAATTTAAAGAAGGATGGCCTGCGCTAGCAGGTGGAGACAAATTGAAGTCAACCAACAGGAAGTGGAAAGGGAACTTGGCAAACAGCATCCCCACAACCACACGAAAACAGAACCACTGAGACCGAGACCAAGACGTGCTACAAGAAGTGTATGCCCATGCAACCAAGATATGGTTGCAACAGCATTAGTGAGAAGACTACGGGAAAGAAACTTCTCTGCCAAAGGAAAAAGGGGGAAGAGCACACAGGAAGGGGGATCATCCATGGAGCATCAAGGGAGAACATAGGAGGAAAAACACAGAGAACCATTGTGTGATATCAAAGACCTTGCACAGAGAAATAACAGGAAGTTGAGCACAGCAGAGGAAAAAAGAGAACAAAGCTATGCATTGTTACAGGAACAGAAAGAGAAGAGCAATCGTTCGGTTGAGCATTGGTAGGCTGGAAGGACATCTCTCAGGTGAGTAGTAGTAGCCTCTAGATTTCCTAATTGGTTGGAGGGTGGAGATGGGTCAATCTCTAGATTCCCTTGAGAGTTGGGGTGGAGGCCTACTCCTTGGATTCCTGGTAAGGAGTGTATCGAAGCCTTCATGCTTGTTTTCTTATTTATTGCAGTGAGACTCTGGACTCCCAAGCTTCGGTCGAACCTCCGTGCACAATTTCTCTAGGCATGAAGGTGAGAAGCCTTCAGATTCCCTTGTTTGGTTGAGGGTGGAAGTGAGAAGCCTTTGGATTCCCTCATTTGGTTGGTGGGTGCATGCAGTGAGGCCTCTGGATTCCCTGTCTCAGCTTGTAAATTGCCTAGTTGGTGGGTGGAGGTGGTGTAGCCTCTAGAGTCCCTGTCGCAGCTCACAACATTGGTTATTATCCTTTGAGCACTCCTCCTCAAGCTCTGGAATCTAGCTCGAGGGTATTGACTGCAAGAAAGGCCATAGTGCAGACCAATCTAAAGTTGGGTGGAGAGTTAAAGTCTCAATTTCAGTTGCCAAAATTCTTTTACAAGATAAATGTTTACTCATGCTCCTATGTTTTTGAATGTAATGTGTTGATTTACTGCCCATGTTAATTTTGAGGAATATTGGTTCTTGTGTGTATGGAAAATGCTAACTTTTGTGTGATTGATAAAGAAGAATTAATCCTTGAATGTGTAATGAGCTAATGTTGGCTCATGTTTTTTGCATTTATTATTATATACAGGCCACTGTGTTGATAAATTGTCCATATTAACACCAAGGAATGCAATTTTCCTGTATAGAAGTGAGATGTTGAATATCTGAATACTGTCTTAGGAATGGATTTATTCTGGTGTCCATTCTAAGCCTACAAATTGGTCTAAACAGCCTAAGTATGGGAGATAGACAATCTCTATTAATTTATTTCATGAATGTCTGTATTGAAATGATTTGGCTATTAGGTTTCGGCTCAACATTTGTGAGCTCGGGGACAGGTAGCTTTGTTTCATATATATATATATATATATATATATATATCACCAAGTCGGGTCGGTATCTACTCCTAAAGCTCAGGAGAGATAGCTTCGTTTATAAACACATGCATTCCAATTATATGTTTGCACGCCACAAGTCGAGTTGGGCAGAGGCAATGGAAGCTCACGAGGGATAGCTCACAGGAGTATATATATATATATATATATATACAAGCGACTAAGCCTTTAGCAGAACTGTGAGGGGTCTCTCGTTTCAATATAGACCATTGATCGCTTGTTGCATTACCACCATTGGATGACCCCGAGCCTTGGTACCTTAGAGGTTTCAAAAGGAGGGTCGAGGAGTTCCCGGGATTACGTGGCATGCAGGGCAAGTGGTTTGGAGCAGCATGTGTGGCTGCGAACGATAAATGGGCCAACCCCTTGTGAAATAGTGAAACGCCAAAATTCACCAAGAAATAGATATAATGGAAAAAGGAACGACTTACAAGGCTCAGAAGCCCTGGTGGGGTCCATGGACAGTGATGAGCCTTGGTATTGCAACAAGAATGTTGAAACTCCCAAAGCTACCAACTTTAATTATCAATCCGGAGATCGTACAAACTTAAGAGGGGTTGGCATTGTATATGCAGCAAACATCTTCCTCTTCCTAGTCTGACTCCCCTTGATGCGGGTGAAAGAAGGCAATGAAAAACCTTCAAATGAGTGAAGATCTAGGTAAGTCGTCAGTCCTAAGTTACAAAAGGTAAATAACAATAAGCAAACCTATTTTACTTTTGCTAGAAAGTAAATGATAGAAAGAAAATTTATTCTATTTGCAAAAATGTAAAGCACAATGACAACCAAGAAAATCTAATCTATCTTGCTGGAAAGGAAATGGAATTAAAGGAAATATATTCTATTTTGCAGGAAAGGAAAGTCCTAGATTACTCTTGCAAGAAGGAAATCACACTTTGCTTAAAGTAAATTGCAGAAAGGAAATATAAATTAATTCTAGAAATCAACATTCAAGAAGCAAGCAATGTAAAAGCTAAATGGCGACGTAAGCAAGCCTCAGCTCAACTAAAGTGGTCTCATAGCATTCATAGGCTATAAATCTACATCTAGCATGAATTTGGAGTGAATCTGGGCAAGGGAAGAGATCGAAAACAAACTACTACAAGAAACTTTCTGTCACTACAAGATTGCTACAAGAAACTTCCAGCAAGCATGTTTCTCAAGTAAACATGCCAAATGCCCAAGCTAATCAAATGCAAATGTTGTGGGGTAAATATTGATATTAATTTCAATGTTTTAAGGGTTCAATCCAAATGGAATCAACTCAAAAGAGCTCCATTAGCACGTGCTAGAATTCAACAGAAAACTATCACTGTTTTGCTACAGGATACTTCCAGAAATTCCAGAATTGTGAACTAATAAACTAATCCAAGTAGCTCAATGATGAATATGGCTGCGCAAAACTATTATAAGGATCCATCATACTTGTGACTCTCTAAATAACCTCCAAAACAACTCACTTCGATCATTTAACCAATATAACCTACAACAAATGAAGCATGAATACTAAATGCAGAAATAGAAAATGCAAAAACAAGAGATGTAAGTAAACAAGAAATGCAAAGAAGACAAAGAAATTGTACAACAGGGCTTTGAGGCTCCTGGGATGGCCAAGTCCAAAGATATTCAAAGTCATATGAAAGAAACCAAGCCTTAGAAGTTGAAAATGAAACCAAACTTCATTATTAGAATCAATTCAAGTACATCCTTGCTAGAAATGAAAGCAAAGCTGCTAAATAACAAGTTTCCTTCACAAGAAGACTAAAAATCCATGCCCCTTGAAGCCAATTCGAATTGATATTTGTACAAATTGATGGGAAGCATCTTCTTTGAAAGAAGGCAACTTTCCCCTCCAAAATCCCTCAAAAGTGGATATGGTTCCCAACAGTAGGAATCTTCATTAAATACTAAGTTTTGGCTTCTCCTGTAGCAAAAAACACATCCCTAGATTTTCTCAATCGATGGAGCTCCATAATTTGTCAATGGTTTCATGATATTTTATTGATTTATTGGTCCATCATGTGGCATCTTGTGGCACAGAGCAAGTCCCTAAATTATCTCATCTTCCAAATCTTCAAGATCTGCCCAATATTCTCACAATATTCTACAAAAAAAATAATATTAGGTACATAATATGCAATGATCTTTAAACCTTCCTAAGAACTTATTAAAGCTAAGAAAACATTTTTAAGTGCAGAAGGAAAGATTTAATATAGCCTTTATATGCCTAAGAAAGGTTTGATGGGCCTTAATTTGTATCCAATTTGGAGGCCCATCAAACAACATGGTTGATGACATGGACAAGAGAGTGATGCGACACCCTCAAGGTGGGACACATGTCACCCAAAAAATGGACTTTCGATGGGGCCAAATGACCTATAAATAAATGACACATGGCACTCACGAAGGAGGCCATGTGGTGAGTGAGACGTCAACATGTCGTCACCCTAGTGTTTTCGAATGGAGCTCGATGCAAAAGTTTTGGGGATTTTATGGCCGAGGCGAGGGAAGTCAATAGATGTTACCCTAGAGGAATTAGGCGTTAATGTCACCCCGACATTTAAAAGAGGGGGTATCGTGAAAATGTCTAGGATTTATGTCTTTGTCTCGCCGCCTTGGATCTCGAAGTTTTAAATGGGGGCGCAGGGAGGAACCTCCAAGATTTTATTCCCAAGGTTAAGTGGAAGCACAATAGATCGTGACCACCAGTTGCCACGATGAATTATGGTTTTTGATCAGCAAGGGGGAGTAGAGCCCATGGATGTGGGGTATTTTATACATATAATAGTGTCTATAATAGTGTATAATACCAAGGATGGTTTATATAGTTTATTATACATATATGTATAAAGGACGTGCTAGGAAAGAAGGGAGCCTTGTGTTGTGAGGTGGCCTAGCCAAGGTGGCAGCCACGTATAGAAGAGACGTGGACCCTTGGGGAAAGTGATATAGCATGCCACGTGAGCACCACGTGGGTGCCATGTGGCAGCGTCTCATGATGTGACATGAGGTTATTGGTAGATATTTGCATGGCGTTATATTTTGATCCAAGAATCGAATCAAGGTAAAAAATTTATTGTCGGGAAGGTCTCAACAAGACGAATACAATGGAAAGGTCTATTTTGGGTCTGAAGAGTTCGAAAAAGGCCGAAAAAAATTTAGACCCCATTTCCATAGTAAGACATTGGAGGTCGGGTCATCATAGTAATTGTCTCCTTCTACTCTTAGTGTGGGCTATCGGTGGTAAGAGAGTATGTTACAATGTTCCTCAATGTTGGGTATCATTATTTGTCAAAATAAGATTTTGTAACCCATGTAGAAACATTGTATGAGAAAGTTTAACTATTTGAACCCTAGCTACTATCAAACAATTTTGTATGCATGGTTAATCCAGTATTATCAGCTCCAATCAAGTAATTCCAACTTTTATAAAACTTAACTAAGATAGATGACTCATCTAAAAATCATTCTTCGACTTCTTTATGCACAACTCAACCAAGTATTCGTCATGGATGCATCAGCTCGTCAACAATGCCTAGGCTTGAAAAAAGTTTAAAAGAAAAAATTTAAAACCCCTACCGCCAACTAAACCCCAATTCTACCTTTAGTAAAGGCCCTACTCACCCTTCATTCCCCATCCATGTAAACAAATATATTCAATGACCAAGAATATCTAAGTAGGATATAGAGTCAAAATCCATTCAAAATAAAATATGTTTGATAAAATGATTGATTAACGATTTGTACAATAACGTGATATTTTATATAAACATCCAAGGCCCACACACTTAAAAGGATACGAATCATGACCGTTGATATTATTATTATTTATGTAATGTTGATTATGCACATTACATGCCCTTCCATGAAATGATTCTTTACCCTCCAATAATGGTTTGGAGAAAGTTACGTCTTCATTCCATCTTGTGATTCTTTCAATTTTGGCATTACTCTTGATGTTTTCTTGCCTAAGGAAACGAGAGAATAAGACCAACAAAGCTTTTAGCAATATCATTTCATTGTAAAATGGTTATATGTTAGCACAAATTATGATCTGCATCTTAAGATTCCAAAAAAAGAGTTATCGTCCATGCAGACACAGAAAGAGTTATTGTCCGATAAGAGAAAATAATAAACTCATGAAATATGGCTTACAAAAAGCTATGAGGAACTTTCCATATCCTTTTCTCTGATATGGGGGAAGAGTAAGAATGCAGGCCAAATTATATGCTTCATCAGAATGCTTCTCCTGCATAACAACAATCGTACTATGTAAGGCTATACAGTGAGATACACTTCAAACTACCAATGTCGTGAAATAAATCCAATCCAGCATACTTACAAAAGGCATACACACCTAGAATATCGTTAGACCAAAAATTTTAGATAAACAAATTACTTATACCAGATACAAAAAGCTAATTCGGGTATGGTAATGCTCCACAAAGTAATGTCCAATAGAATTTATCAAGTGGATACAAAATACATCTCTGTATGCTTTCAGCATCTAGATTTTAAAATACTCGGTGAAATTTTCCAATACATAAAGGAGACACGTCATATAGTTACAAATGATAGTGCATAATCATGACCGGGATAAAAATATTATATATATCTGTTCGTGTGACCGAAAGGTTATATATCTTTCGCATTATATATGTGGGTCATAGCAAGCATTATACTATGTTACCCCTCTATTTCACATCAAGATAGCCACATGTTTAAACCAGATTTTCGGAGCATCCATAATGACAACTTGATGACTTAGTTAGCACCCACACCTATCAACTAAAGATCCGAATATGACAAAGAAATGGAAAGTTATATATATATATAATATATATATAACTTGGCCACATGTTTAAACCAGATTTTCCGAGCATCCATAATGACAACTTGATGACTTAGTTACCACCCACACCTATCAACTAAAGATCCGAATATGCTAAAGAAATGGCAAGTTATATATATATATATATATATATATATATATATATATATATATAATTTAATTAGAAATGTTTATTTTAATTATACATAATTTATATATGTACCTATATAATTTAATTTAATATTAGAAAGGAAATAACTAGTACAAACAATATAAATATATTTGTATTTTTTAAATATAAAATTACGAGATTAAATTTACATAAAATCTCATAAGTTGATTTGTTTAAGTTTTAAAATAGAGTAACTATGTGGCACTCTTAAGTGAGCATATATTGTGGGCTAGCCAAGTACAATAATCTCTCTCAACACTCTTTCCCATGGCGGTCCCCAATGCCCAAAATTTTAACTTGGGAAAAAGTATATTAATTTCTCTCTCTATATATATATATTCATTTTTTTAATTATCAATTCAATTTATCTGGGTGGTTGGTTGAGAAAAATGATTATTATCCTTCTCACCCACCCATATATATATATATATTATTCTTATTATTAATTGTAAGTATTGTTAATATATATATTATTAATTGTGTGTGTGTACATATATATATATATATATAAACATATATATATATATATATACACAATTAATAATATACTAGCCTAGATCCATCTTAACCCCAGATCTATCAAGCGTCGAGAGGGATCAAATCTCTTGACTTCTTTTAAAGTGAAAAGAGATTTGATCCCTCTCGACGTTTGATAGATCCGGGGTTAAAATGGATCTAGGCTATTTTTTATATACACACATACCATATCTAGGTTGGATCTATCTCTCCCTTTCTCTCTCTCTCTTCCCTCCTGCTCTACTCTCTCCCTCCCTCTCTCCTCCTCTCTCTCAAGTCCTCTCTCTCTTCATATATCTCCCTTTCTCTCCCACCTCCCTCTATCCCTCTCTCCCATCTCTCTCTCAACTACCCTCCAACTCTGTCACTATCTCCCTCCCTCTCTCCTTCTCTCCATCCCCCACCCTCCTCTCTCTCTTCATTCTTCTCTCTCCCTCTTATATATATATATACACACAATTAATAATATACTAGCCTAGATCCATCTTAACCCAGATCTATCAAGCGTTGAGAGGGATCAAATCTCTTGAGATACAGACCTCTTTTAAAGTGAAAAGAGATTTGATCCCTCTCGGCGCTTGATAGATCCGGGGTTAATATGGATCTAGGCTATTTTTTATATACGCACATACCATATCTAAGTTGGATCTATCTCTCCCTTTCTCTCTCTCTCTTCCCTCCTGCTCTACTCTCTCCCTCCCTCTCTCCTTCTCTCTCTCAAGTCCTCTCTCTTTTCATATATCTCTCTTTCTCTCCCACCTCCCTCTATCCCTCTCCCCCATCTCTCTCTCAACTACCCTCCAACTCTGTCACTATCTCCCTCCCTCTCATTCTCTCTCTCCCCCTCCATCTCTATGTCCCCCTCTCTCTCTTCCCTTTCTCTCCCTCTCTTCTCCTTTCTATCTTCCCTCCTCTCCTCTCTCCCTTGTCACACACTCTCTCTCTATCATTGACCAATGTAACTTATAACCATTTATGCAATTTTCTAACTTGAATTGGAGGGGCTATGCTGCCCTGCAAAACAAAACTACAATATAACAAATTGAATTTTATTATTTTTGTTACTTTTAAATTTTTATTATTAATTGAGTCAATATTTAAATGCTTACACTACAACATCTCCACCACGCTCGGCTCTATATTAATTTTAACCTTTCATAATTTTTTTAATTGAGCCAACATATAAATATTAAATGTTAAACATTTATGCCTACACATCTACCTCTACATTAGGTTGTAGAGCGCCTCTCGGCGCAATAACTTACATATTTACAATAACCTATGGGGCTTTGAATGGATGGTGAATGGATGCACTGTTAAGGCACTCCTTGTGATAGGTCATCATTTCAAATCTCTGTGGGTGTTGGCCTATAAAAGAAAACTAATACACTTACAATATATATATATATATAGAGAGAGAGAGAGAGTGTGTTATGTATTATTAATTGTAAGTATATAAGTTATGTATTGTTAATTGTAAGTATAAGTAATATATATATATATATATATATATATATATATATATATATATATTCTTTTAATTATTAATTCAGTTTAACTTTAGTGATTGGAAGGAATGATTATTATCTTTTTTTACCCAGATTCAATTCTCACAAATGATATGATAAGCTTTGTTATAATAACCTCAACCCTTGTTGTTAGGTGTAAATATAATTACAATTAATAATACATATCTCTCTCATAGACATATATATAATATTATCAATCGTGAATATATATATATATATATATATTATCAATTTGGTTTATTTTAGGTGATTAGAAAGAATGTTTATTATCCTCACTACCCTAATTCAATTCCCACAAATGATATAATAAGTTTTGTTATAATTATAATTATCTCAAGCCTTGTTATTGAGTCTAAATAGCACCTCAAAGACTAATTTATTCCTCCTCTAAAATAACGATGTTTCTCATAGACAAACTTTATTCTTTCAATTATATAATTTATATAAATTTTAATATATATTATATATTATATATAATTATAATTATATATCTTTTATAATTTTAAATACAAAATTTGTATTTAATTAATTATATTAAATTATAGTCAAGTCTCACTAGCAGATTCGCTGAGGATGGGCCTCATCAACAAGGAGACCCAGGATCAAACCTCACAGAGGTTGTTGCGCCCATGCTAGGGGGAGGAGACACGCTAAAATTCAATCGGCTTAGGGCTGGTGTGGCCTAGGCAGGGTGCGATCCCCGATGACTTTGACGGCTTTGATTCCCTTGGGTCGTGGTTTATCAAGCCATAGGTCAAGCCTGGAAAAACACAGACAACTTGACAAACAAAAACAAAAATTATATTAAATTATAAGTTTATAATAAAAAAATTATTTTCTATATATATATATATTGGTAACTACATTGAACCTAGGTCAGGGCCATCTTGTCTATTGGATGGAAGAATGAACTACCCACAATGGGAAGTTATCACCAAGATTATGTGAAGCTTGGTCAAGCTTGGATGCCCCTTGGAATAGTTTAATTCCCCCAAAAGTGGCTTCCATCATCAACCCCTCCCCTTGAAGTTTGACACTGAGACCTGATGAGGATTAAACCCCATTCATACCAATTAGTCTACACCTCATGGGTATTATTAATATTAATATTAATATATATTACTAGTATATTAATTAATATATACTATTAATGTGTGGCTTAGAATTAGCATGCTCCAGCTCTCCAACTTGGTTGGTTGGTCCCGCTGGCAGCTCATACCCAGCATCCTCCCCTCTCTAGTACCCCTACAAGCCTCATCTCTTTGTAGCCCATTGTTCTTGCTACCCTAGCTCAGCTTTGTCTCGTTCCCACTCTCCCCTCCTTTGTGCCCTCGTTTTATTGAATTTAGTGATGGATGTGAAGATATCGGAACAATGCCTAGCGTGTAAAATTTAATCAGCATTCACCATAACCTGCATTCTGTGTAGTGCATTAAATTTAATATGCATTTGTTGTAACCTCCAAACCTAAAGCCATGTAGGACCTACACACATATCACTGCATTGGAGCATCCAAAGCATGTCAAAACATTTTGGCAAAGTTTGCATGTGTATGAAATCAAACAAACACCAATGTCATAGACATATATGACATTGGTCCTGGGCAGATCCCCATGGATATAGATCCAAAGTTGTATCTCATCCAAGAATCCAGATATCCAAACCCCAAGCCTGACAAATCCAAAAACATTGCACAACCCTTTTCTACTCCAAAACCTTTTGGCACACCCTCATCCCAACACATTCCACCCTCCCAACGAAGTTAGACCCTGTTACCCACCAAAATGGGTAACCCCACAGGAGAAAACTATTCTACATTTGACATCTAGCCAGATAGCCAGCCAGCAACCCCTGACAACCACTATTTAATGATGATATGTCATGTGCCTCTGCCATCTACATCATCCATATGCCTCTCCCCATCCAACATTTCCACTTGGATGAAAGTGGTCTACTATTCGAAAGGTAGTTTGATCATTTTGTAATCAAGTGCTTACACTTGTTTGTTTTGGGCAATTGGTGTGGATAAAGGGGTGATTTGGAAGATTGACCGATCTTGATTGTAAATCTATTGTTTCAACTTACCAAGGGGGTTTATCTATAGCCCTATTCTAGTGGGACCTCCCTTGAGGCCTTACGGTTAAAAGAGGGGCACTACTTAGAAAATCCAAAGTGAGATAGCGTGTTCATTATCCCCTACACCATACTTTGACACTTTCCACGCCACATTACAAGCCCCATATACCACATCCATTCTTCGAGTCTAACTTGTCATTGGTTCATTGCAATTTAGCACCCTCATGTCCACACTCCTTGAGTAGGGCCAAAAAGAATTTCCCTTGAGGTTGATGCAACTAAAAGAATGGAAAAGCGTATTTGACCACAACAAAAGAAAATTAAAATGCAAAATATGGCCAAGACATAAGTTAACAGGTGGGAAAAAGACTAGCATGAGTTCTACCCTCATTAGCCATCACGTGGTTCCTAAGCACATGATACTCCTTTACACCAAAAGGAACCCTTGCATGTCCCAAACCTGATGAGTGATGAATTGTCTCATCTTTCAGGGGTAATATAAAATACTACATCATAAAGAGAAAGCTCTAACCCTTAGCTACGCACCGTAACATAAAGTATTATCAAAAAGAAGTAAAAGGTGCACTAGAGGGGTGGAAAAAGCAAGCCGAGCAAGGTAACTCATGCCTCCACGATTGCTCCCTCCTTACATTCATACACTCAAGATGTGGACTCCTTGACCACAGCACTTGGCCATGAAGCCTTTTCCCTTCCATTGTCATACATTTACACTAATGCCTATTGATTGAGAGGTTGACCTTGGAAATGCCACCTCACTTTGAGGGTTGGAAGCACTTAATAGGGTTGACCATTAGCCACCTCTATCAAGGTAGGGAACACCTTTACAAGACTTGGTCTAGTTAGATATCAAAAGGTGATCATTGTTTGAAATATTAATATGCCCTTAACATCCAAGTTTGGTCCACTTAGATGCTCATATGATCTTAGTCTATGATGGATGGTTATTTTCACTTGAGTTCATGTTGTTTTTGTCAAGTGGTCCATAGTAGCCCAAGCCTCGAGGGTTCCCACTCCATAGCTACCCTGTCCTCTTTAAAGAGATTGATGGCTTAAAAGATGCAACGTTGAGAGAGTTGGACCTCCTAATGACTTTGGTAGACGTTACATATCCTAGAGCACCCTTAAGACCTAGGGCGTTGGTCTACTTTGACCCAGTATAAAGGATTCTTGATGATTGCACCACTAGACCCAACATGCCCCCCTATTGGCCTTGACACAACTTGATGGGCGAGACTTGATTCAAAGCCCAGATCTGGATGGTCTTCCATCAAGAGACTAGGGAGGACTTATTGCATTTAGAGAAATCCCTAACACGAGAGAGAGAGAGAGAGAGAGAGAGAGAGAGAGAGAGAAGGCCTTGTTTTAACAATTGGAGACCCATAGAGATGACATGATGACATCCTAGCTGGACTTGGGACCCCACAGAAGGATTTGACGTGGATTTGAGGGATTTTCCTCAAATTTTGAATGATCCTGACATTCTGACACTTTTCCATACCTCACTTCACCATTGCATGGCATTTGGAGCCTTAAAAGGGCATGATGTCAGCAAATTTGGAGGCTACAGCTCACACGTGTAATCATTTATGGCTTATTTTGTTAGTTAGCTAGTGGGTTGTCTTGTAACCCAAGGTTATCTTATGTCAAACTTGTCTTAGGGGCTTCATTAGTCAAAAATTAATTGAGGTAGACCTCATATAAGTAGAGGTCACCTCATTTGTATTATTCATCATCACTAGTGGATCAATTTAGCGTAGCTAAAAAAGTCTTGTATACTTGTGGAGATGTGGTCTTCTATGGAGATTTTGCTTTTGGATACATTCTCTTGTTGTGGAAACATCATTTTGGGATAATTAAGGATTGGTTAATGCATTTCTTGTAAGTATTATATATTGTTGAGTATACTTTTATTTCTATTGCATCGAATAGTTATTGTTAGGGTTTTTATGTGCTAGTTTTGTTGAATATTTTTCTATGAATTCTTGGCAAGGTAGTGTATACATTACCCTAAAAGAATGTGCGGCAATCTCTTGAATGAATCATCATGTTAAGCAGTCTTCAATGACTTTATCCCCTCATAAAATGATAACTAGGGTTTTTCTTACCCTTACTCCATACTAGGGTTTGATTCTTCCATTTGTAAGTCTCCCTTTAGACTCCATCATACAAGGATCAAGCACTGTGCTTCCACATGTGAAATTTTTAATATTGCTTTTTATTCACCTATCTGAAAAGATTATTTGTCTTCTATAATTTATATGTGACAAACACTTAATCAAACACCACTGCAACTTCACGAAAAATTAAATCACGTGAACTGAGAAAAATATTGTGCGCACACAAAATAATGAACCTCGATATTTTTGGACAAATGTCCTTGGAAAAACCCCCAAGGGAAAACCAGTGCAGTAGATGAGGATTTTTGTTATTCTTCTTCAGCAAATCTGTAATTGATAAATAATACAACTACTTGTCATAAACTAGCAAAGCTTTGGCAATTAATTTTCTCCAGCTACCAGCACGTAAAAATACCTAGAAGGAACTTGGTCTCCCTCTGCAAGATAAATCAGTCCTCCAGAGATAATTTGGCCTCCTTTTGCAAGTGTGTACGGCCTCACACATGTGGTCCTAGCTAAAGGAAATTCGGCCTCACGGCCTCTGGTAAACTCGACCTCCTCTGGCAACAAAACTCAGCCTGACCTCTCAGCCTTCCCTAGAAGAAATCAGGCTCAGAAACTGCCTCTATCCCACACATGCTTATACAAAACTTGGCCTCCAGAAAAATCTCTGCCTCCTACAAACAAATCGAACTAGCAATTTTTCTCCCTCTTATATCTCAAAAACTGGAAGAAATTGATGCAAAAATTCTCTCCAGGAATCTTGTCCTCAATCACTGTTGATTCCTCGTTGTTGCTCATCCTAGGAGCTCCCACAAACTCCTGAGCATCCTAGAGTGCTTGTTCAAACTTCAACCTCACGGTTCCTCCTACCAACTGTAGATGATGGAATATCCACCTCTATGTCATCATGTTGCATCTCCCTAATTGGTTGCATCCGCTGCTCCATACTTTGCGAACTCTCAGTTACTCCTGCACCTGAGCTTGTGCTCGTATTGGTAACCATACTCGTGCTTTGTTGTCCCTGATCCTGCTACTCAACTCTAGGAGCTTCTATTGGTTGCTCACTCTAATCATCTACTGATGGCAAATCTATGGACCTCCTGTATGCCTTGTCCTCCATGAACTTGACATCTTGCCTGACAATAATCCACCTAGCCCCTGGAATGAATATACAATATGCCGTAGAGGTCTCACAATACAACACAAAGTATCTCCTCTCTGCAATCTGTTCTAACTTGGAACATGTATCTCCTTGAATGTGACAATACGCTAGGCTACCAAATATCCTGAAATGATTGACATCTGGCCCTTTCCCTGTGAATGCCTCCTCTAGTGTCATCTTGCCTAATGCTCTATGTGGTCACACCTTAGAAAACATCTTGAAACTTTTTTTCTCCCTCTTCTCTCACATTCTCAGCCCTTTTAAGGCAAGTCGTTAGAACTGAATTCAACTAGGAGGATTGTGTTGGCCTTTGGAAGGGTCCTTCACATGGTTTAACCCTCATTGCATCAAGTTTCATCCTTTTACACGAAACATTCCTCCATTTTAGGGTTAATGTTACAATTCCTAGGTATTTTTTCCCTTACATAAACCTTAATCTAACCCTAGGCTTCAACTTGGAACGTATTAAAGGCGTGTTGCTCCAATTATTGATCATATATAGCTTATCAAGCCTTTTCCTAGCCTTGTGCACCTTGGAAAGCTTTTCTCCTTACCTATTCACTAAAACCCAAGTCACTGGTGCCTTAGATAAGCCTTTGGGAGGGCACACTTTGCCTTGTCTTTGCCTATTTGAGCCTTGTCCTTAAACCGAGTGTCATTCTTGGGCCTGTCCTTGTCACCTTTAAGTCTTAGAATTTGAATATCTATTAGGTGACCTACATAGGGAAGCCTAGCTTATGCTGAAAGTCCACTATAGAGCAAGTTGTGGTAACCGTGGCGACAGTGGGCCTCCACCTCATAGTGTTTTCCTTTGGTCTAGTCCTTGTCTTATGAAGCCTATCACAAGACTTGCTAGATATTGAGGAAACACACCCCATATCCTATTTTTCTCATACAGTCTCCCTCTATGTTATTCCTACATAGGCCCCCATCTACATCACCATTTACCCCCACCTCTTGCCATCTTTTCTCCATCAAATACATTTGGAGAATAATCTAAGTTATGAGCACCCATCTCTATTGGAGAATCTGAAAACATAACACAACCTTTTTCCACTCCAAAACCTGTGAGCACACCCTTATCCCAAGACATTCCACCTTCCCACCTAACTTACACCCCATTTCCTAGTTTTCTCATACAATCTCCCACTATGTTATTCCTACATAGGCCCCAATTTGCATCACCTTTTTACCCCACCTCTTGCCATATTTTCTCCAACAGAGACATTTGGAGAATAATCTAAGTTATGAGCACCCACACCCCAGCTAATAAGGAAGGCCTCCACACTGAGTTCCACACACATCATATAAAATCTTGAGTCCTACATTAGAGATATGTTTAACCATGTGGTTTGATTCGATTTCCCCTAGGCATGGTCCCAACATATCATTAACCCAATATTCAAATTGGGGCCAAGTTGCCAACTCATATCCAAATAATTATTTGACAATCATGGCTTCTATACAAGCTATATGCTACAATGATTCAATTATGGCTTTCATACAAGCTTGATAGTACCCACTTCAAAGCCAAATGACAAGTAGGCTCTCGTACAAAGCACCAAACCATGGACCACATATTGACACTCAAGGTCATTATTAAGAAGGCTCTTCTTCCTTCTTCAAAAGTTTTTTGTAGTTTGGTAGACTTTCATAAGCTATTTGACACAATAGCAATAGAGTGGTTGTTTCAGAGGCTATGTGATAATGGAATTTCAAAAACCTCCTAGTGGCCACCATAAGACTCTACCAATCCATTCTTAGCAAATCTTTGCACAGCACATAGCTTATATAATTTCATTATTTCATTCAGAGAACCAATGGAATTAAGCAAGCATGCTCTCTCTCACCGAATCTATTTGGGATATACATGGACAAGCTACACCCATTCCTCCATGAGCATATTCAAGATAGTAATAGATGTCTTATATACCATGTGCTAGTATCTCTAACCTCTTTGTTGATAACTTGATCCTTTTGGCCTCCTCGCTTGAGGGCCCACACAAATAGATTGATTCCCTCTACAACTTCTACGACCTTTGAAAGTTGGCAATTAACCTGGGGAAAACTAAGGTGATGACCTTCACCACATAGAAGAGTGTTCTCTCCAACTTCCATTTCCACTTGTGAGGACATGTGATAAAATCATTACAACCTACACTTATCTAAGGTTCCAACCTCTGGGGCCACATTTCAAAATGAATCAACCCCTTCAACCTCAACTCTACAAGAGATATCAATCCCTTTCGCTCATCAAGTAAGGGTGTTTCTATAACTAGTGCCAAGACATAATGTCCATGATGCAACTCTCGGATATGATCACTAAAACCATAGTCCTCTATAGTTTGGAGATCTAGGGACAAAGTTTACTTTAAACCAATTGGGTCGAGGCTAAGAGTGTCAAGAACCTCCTTCTCAAGCACATCATCCAATACAATCACATTGTCCCCCAACCCATCATTCAAGTAGAGTTTGGATCCCGTCGCTTCCACCTTGAGGTCATCTCTCATCTGGTCTCTTTCCTTCATAGAGTTCAAAGCTTTGGGGTCCCAAACTCTAAAAGGTACGATATATTTTTTTAGCACTATATTCCTCCAAGGTCATTTCCATAGTTATCCCCCTTGGTTGTGCCCATCGATGGTTCTTGGAGTCTTCCTAACACCTTAAACTTATGGCCACCACTCCAAACCAACTACCACTTAAATGCAACTTGATACCTCTTGTCATTTAAATAGAACTTGAACCAAGCTATAAAAGAGGAAATTTACAAATAGCACACCCACACCACCTAGATCACAGATTTTGAGAGTCATGGCTCAAATCTTCTATTTCGAGCACCTTTTGGAGCTAAAAGACAAGCTTATTGTCCAACCACCCTACATACCCAAACACTAGATGCATGCCCTTAGGATCCCCCTAGTTATTTTTGTGTGGACTCTTACAAACTTTGACTAAAGACCGATCACCACACCCTACAGCTAGATAGGATCTATCAACTTTTTCTTTTGTAGGAGACAAAAATGGAAGTGGATCTCATTTTTCCATGCCCTCTAAACTAGTGTTGACAATATCTCCGATATTCGGAAATATCGCGATATTTTCGAGGGAGCCGAAATATGGCCGATAAATATCGCGATATTTCCGAGATATCGCCGATATCTTGCAAGGATAGTAAATATCGCCAATTCGTCTAACCTACGCCTAGAAAAGGGAAAAAACAATTTTTTTTTTGCTCATTTTGGTTTTTTGAGTGTTGGAGAAGGAAGGGGAGAGCGTTGTGGTAGTTGTCAAGGAGGAATTGAGGATCGAAGAGCCATTATCACCACCAACTACGAATTTTTTGTTGATCAAAGATTGAAGAACAATGAGACAAACTTCATTTCTTCCATTAACAGGTATGTTCTTAAAAACCCCTATGTTAATGATTTTTTTCATAGATTTAGGGTTATTCTTGCTTGCATCTTTGCCTACCAACATTTTTCTTCTTCTTTTTTCCGTTTGCTATGATTTTCATTCCCATGAGCCAATGCAAGGGTTTTCTCCATATTTGGACAGCAAACTCCAGATCTTTTTTTAACTTTCAAATGCACCCTCTCATTGTCATTTTTCATCGAACTCACATTGCAAATAGTGAAGCAAAAATATTATTTTGTAAAATGAGGTGGTTATTACTTATTATTTTTCGTGTATGGGTGGAGTAATTTTAATCATTAATTCCAATTTTTTGTTTTTTTGGTGCCCTAGGTTTGAATTAGCTCACTACAAATATGCCAAAAGCCTTGGACCCATTTTGGGAGTATGGGGAACCTGATGGTGGGACAAATCAGGCATATCTATCATGCAAATTGTGTGGAAGCAGGATGACAGGAGGGGTTACGCAATTGAAATACCATCTGGCTAGACTCCGTAGACATGATGTTGGGCTTTGTATAGTTTCTAGTCCGGAGCTTATACAAAAAGCTCTTGAAGCAATTGATGAAAAAGATAGAAAGAACAAAGAGGCAGAAAGAAACAAGGTTGGACGTGCAAGTAGATCTTTCGCAATACCTTCTTCTGATTTTGAGGTTGAGGGTAGTGGGAGGGGCTCTACAGCATCATCTGCCACTGCTAGTGCGAGGTCATCATTTTCTGTTCCACGGACAGAACATGGAGTACAACCTTGCATAAAATCAATTGTTAAAAAAAAAAGAGAAGCAAGAAGCAGAGAGAGTTATGGGGAGGTGTCTTTTCTGGAGCGACTTACCTCTCAGCATCACCAAAACCAATCCATTTTGGCAGCCAATGTGTGATGATATTGTTGTTGTGGGCCCAGGGTACAAAAGTGCTACATATGAGGAGTTGCGGGGGCCAATTATTCAAGCAAAAAAGCAAGACATCAACTCTAGATTGGCACAGTTGAAACAAACATGGGAAGTTTCTAGATGCACAGTGATGTCTGATGGTTGGACAGATAGCAAGGGTAGGACACTTCTAAATTTCTTAGTACATTGTCCTAAAGGTACCATGTTTATTAAATCAGTGGATGCATCAGCACATATCAAAGATGCAGCAATGATATGTGAGTTGTTAGATGAGTTCATTTGGGAGATTGGTGTGCAGAATGTGGTGCAAGTCATAACAAACAATGTAGCTAATTATGTCTCTGCCAACAGGATGCTTATGAAGAGGCACGGCACATTGTTCTGGACTCCGTGTGCAACACATTGTATCGATTTGCTGCTTGAGGATATGGGGAAACTCTCCTTCATCAAGGAGGTGATTGATATGGCTAGGAGCGTCCCCAAGTTTATTTATAACTATGCTTTTGTTCTTAGCCTCATGAGCAAGTACACTAGAAACAAGGAGTTGCGGCGTCTTGCAATCACACATTTTTCCACCAACTTTATTACTCTTCATTCTTTGCTTCGATGCCATTTCGAGTTGAAGCAATGTTTGTTTCTGATGAGTGGCATGATTGTAGATATAGCAAGAGACAAGACGGGAGAGCCATTGCAAAAATGGTGTACTTTGACACGTTTTAGCAGGGAGTAAAAGAAGCGTGCTCAGTTAGTGAACTTATAGTAAAGGTTCTAAGATTGGTAGATGGGGACAAGACTGCAATGGCTTATTTGTATGAGGCCATGGATAGGGCCAAGAAGGCCATTCGTTCTTATTATGTAGACAAGGGTTCTGCTAGGCTTGATAGGCATATGATTTTATGGGATGTGATTGATAGTTGGTGGACAGGGATGCTTCATTGACCCATTCATGCAACAACTCTTCCTCAACCCCGCATTTTCATACAAATGCACCTTTGATTTTGATGGCGAGGTGATGGAAGGGCTCCATTCCCATATTCAAAGGATGGTGGTACCTGATCTCGAGCTTCTTAGCAAAATCAATCGCGAGATATAGTTTTATCAGGATTGTGTTGGCTTATTTGGCTTTGATGATGCTATTAGGGAAAGGACCCTTTTCATGCCACGTATGTGACAAGTCATCACTCATTAGAATTTTCAATTAGAATTTCTTTATTTATAATTCTAGATTTTTAAAATTCAATTATGGAACTTTTATTTGAAAGTTTAATTATGCTTTAAGTTTTTGAATCTTTTGCCCACGGGGCTTTGGATTGACGGTGAATGGGTGCGCTGTTAAGGCACTCCTTGCGATAGGTCACTGGTTCAATTCCCCGTGGGTACTTAGTTTAGTCTTAACCTAGAAAAAATAAAAAAAAATAAATAAATAAATAAATTGAATCTTTTATTTCTTTATTTTGTTGTAGATGTTTGGTGGCGAAGCTATGGTGCAAGGGCACCAAATTTGCAGAAATTGGCCATAAGAATCCTGAGTCAAACATGTAACTCTTCAGGGTGTGAGCACAATTGGAGTGTATTTGAGAAAATACACTCAAAAAAGCGCAACAGGTATAACTTTGAGCTTCAGCCTTCAATTGAGCAATTACATTTATTGTAATTTTTTATTTTTAATTTATGACCCTCAAGTGTCAAGAGTCAAGACTCAAGACTCATTAGTTTTTTGACACTCTTACAGGTTGGAGTTCGCACGCCTCAATGATTTAGTGTATGTGCATTACAATATCCAACTTCGAGTGAAGCATAAATAAGCACCAATGGATCTAGATGCCATTTCCTTAGACAATATTGATGTATTGTCTCAATGGAGGGTGGAGTCTGAGGTGCCCATCTTGGAGGAGTCACCTTCATGGTTAGAGCCAGATGATCCATTAGAACAGGGGCAGCAAGAGGAGGAGGAGGAGGAGGAGGAGCACAAAGAGGAGCAAGAGGTAGAGGAGGAGGAGGAGGAGACTGTGGGAGCATTAGCATCAACACCATCTACTATAGATATAGAAGAGCACAACTCCATACCTAGCACTCATTATTTGACATTTGGTGCGCATGTAGGGCCAGGGCCTTCTACTGCTAGGGATAGGCTTGGCAAACAACCCATCATGTTTTCCCGTAAAAGGGGGCGAGGGTATTGATTTCAAATAGATAGTTGCTAGTTTTATTTGTTTTGCTACATATAACTCATGATGATGAAATACTTATATATATGTGATGTTATTTTGTATTGGTTCTATGCATTTGAGTCCTTGATTGGACAATTATCAAGGATCAGCGGGATTTGGTATCACCTTTGATGTATCATTTCTATTTGACATCATATATATCAGTGCTTTCTTCATATTTATGTGCCAATGTGTTTATTTCATGTTGTTATTGCTTTATATGTTTAAAAATCTGAAAAAAATGAATATATTATGCACTTTTTATGCTTGTCGATATTTGCCGATATTTTCATCGATATTGCCGATAAGATGTTTTCTGGACCCTCGTTGATATTTTGCCGATACCGATATTATCAATACTGCTCTAAACTATGACAATAGGTGTAGATATCACTACCTCTTTTGGGACACCAGGGGCTCCCTTTCCATCTTCTTTCATTATCCGAACCAAAGATTCCTTACTCTCTCCATGAGAGGAGTGTTTGAACACAGATCTTAGTCTTTGTATGTCCCAACTAGACCAAAGGCTCTCAAAAGGATCACTTACTACTTCTTGGTTTCCCTACTCAATCAGAGCAACAAATGGAACGCAATAACATGAGATACTTCAAATGCTAGATTAGTAAGGGACCATGTTTTCTCTTGACCTCCCTCTACCAATTGGTCAACTAACCTCTTCACAAACTAGAAAGGGGTGTTATACCAATTCAGCAGACTTACATGACCAGACGAGTAGATGAACTAATGCTAAGTGGCTTTAGAGTCAATCTCCATTGACCTAGTACGCTACTCAATGTCGCAGGACCCACCCCTCCCCCCCTATTTCAAGAGGCAGATTCGCATCTCGGACGGATATGTCGGTGATCCTCGGGCTGAACCACAGTTCTGCCCTTTTTTCATAGTCCTAGGCTTTTGGAACCATGGCAGTTCCGAACTGCAGTTTTGCAGGCCTGAACCATGATTTTGACACGGTTTTGCCACGAATCCAAAAATCACTCACACGATTCGTGGATTTTCAAACTGTTATATGAGGAACTATCCTTCCCAAACACTCCCAAGGTGCCCCCATGATGCTCCCTAGACGCTTCTTAGATGCTCCCTAATGGTAATGTTAAATTCTTAAAGTAAAATAGACATTCTTCTTTATCTTTCATTTTCATCACTTTACTTAAATTTTTAACATTACCATGAAATGATTCAAGATGTTTGAGAGTGGTTCCATCCTCATCATACTTCATATGGAGAAAATAGAATTTCATCTCTCATTCAAAATTCAGCACACTTAACAAGTTTCAAGGTTTCAAGATCAATGGGATTGTGGGATTTCATTAGATTATATCATGTATGAGGGTCTGTGATTGGCATTTAATCAAAAGCACCAAGCCCTATATGTACCCTAGTGTTGGTGGTGTTGATTCACTCAAGTCAAAATCATTGATTAGGCATGTTAAGCTTTCTCTGCCATATTATAAGGCTTGGAATATGCCATTTGATCAAAATTGGACAATGTTGACTAATATCCCTAGAGAATAAAAGTAGAGGCAAAGGCTAGACAAGAGGAGAGGAATCTAGATTCTAGATGGTTGATGATCGAATAATTAATCATTGATGTACGATGGATGTTATATCTATCTTGATTTATGTACAAATATGAATGTTTTCATATCTTCTACAACTAATTTGGTATTATGGATGTTTTTTAATATAAATGCAAAAAAATATATATAAAATATATATATATATATATATATATTAAACACTTCTGAGATGTTTCACTTCCGACGATTTTTGGAAAATGAAGCTTTCAGCGCTTCGCTTCCAAAAACACCTCCCCGGTTCGTGCAACATTGACACTACTCCCTAGGTTTCACTGTGTTTTTTCTCACAAGACCTCAAATGTTGAGAGAGTTGGATTCTCACCCTCATGTGATCCCCCCATGATCACGCAATCAAATCCCACTCCCAAAAGATATCACATGTCGATGCATCACCACTTTCATAGTGATTGATGACTTTGACAACGCTCCAACATGATCCCCTCACTTGCCCTCTATTACTGACTTCAACAAGCCTTTTCATTCTCTCTCTTTTGCTTAGCATCGACACTTCCAATGTATAGCACCTTTAGTTTTATTGTATTCACACTATCTTATACCTTTCTTTGCTAGACTTGCTTCTAGTCTCTAGCTTGTTCTTAGATCTTAATTTCTACTTTAGTGTAGATCTAGGAGATATTATTGCACTCCCATTCTGTACTTACACTAGATTACAATCTTAGACTTATTGACCTTTAGCTTTATTGTACTCACACTATCTTATACTTTTCTTTGCTAGACTTGCTTCTAGTCTCTGGCTTGTTCTTAGATCTGAATTTCTACTTTAGCATAGATCTAGGAGATACTATTGCACTCCCATTCTGTACTTACAATAGATTACAATCTTAGACCCATTGACCTATTTTGTGGTCATTTGTTGGACATTAATAAATTTATCCTATCTTACCTTATCTTTTGGGACTAGAACATATGCAACAAAACCATTACTTTCTTATGACTCTTCTAGAGTTAACTCTTGCACTACTTTTGCAAGACATTAATGCAACAAATACATGATAGTGTGTACTACCTCCACCCAATTTTTGATTGGCATTTTCCTACACTCCAATATGCATTTGGCTATTTCAACCATTCAACTCCTCCTATCCACAAACCAATTCTTCTAGGGAGTGTGAGTTGTATCGGTGCATAAATATGTCTTCAAATTCCTTCTCCCTTGCAAACTTCAAAATCACTAGAATGATATTCACCTCCACTATATGCTCGAAGGATCTTAATGATACTACCTAACTCCTCTATTATTTAAATGTTTTGAACTCATCAAAAGGAATCATAATTTTGTAAGGAATTAAACACGCATTTTTCTATATAAATAATCAACAAACAACAAAAGGTGTATAACACCAAAAATAGAAGGTGTCCTCATATGACCACCACTATACCCATGGGACGAAATCTGACAATGCATTGGATGTTCTCCAAGTTTTCTATCCTTCAAAGTCATCCTCTAATGTTTGAATGCTAAACAAGTCAAAACATATATCTTTCTTCCTCTCCTAAATATCATGTAATCCATGAATTATTTTATGCTTCATCAATTAGGAAAGACAAAGAAAATTTAGTTGCATATAACTTTCATGATATACATAGTTGTTGTTCCTCCCACTGCTAGCCATCAAAGCATGTAATTTTACCACTTCATAATCAAAAGTATGTATAGACCTTAATCCTTCACACCAAATTCAATATACTCATTGCTTCTTTTATCTATTACAAAACAACACTCTCCCAAGAAAGTGACATCCAAGGGTGGGCTATGTTTTCTTCTCTCATTTGCTAAAAGCGAAATTTTTACTCAACTATAGAATGTAGAGGTGGCATTTCCAAAGTCAACGCTTCAATCCACAAGTGTTAGTGAGAATAGGTGGCAACAGAGGGGAACAACTTCATGGCTAAATGTCATGTTCAAGGGACTAGCTAATGGAGGTCCATGTCTGTTAAAATTGGCAACTAGGACAAAACTTCATGTGGGTCATCTTATTCATGGCTAATAATATTTTTATTAGATTCCTCTCGTCGAGAGGTGTAGAATTGATATAAAGATCATCCGATTCCGATAAGTATTCATGGAGATATGAATTTATTTTGATTATGGAATTATTATCAAGCCGACCTACAACTCATGTAGGCTCAGAAGCCCAACAGTCGCATCTATTCAAACACCAACATTGTGTATAAATACAGGAGGACTTTTCCTCATTTCGACTCACTCATCTCATCACATCTCTCTCTCTCTACTACGCAAAAAAGAGTCTCTTCTCTACTGCGCAGAAAAGGGTCTCTCCCTCACACATTTGAAGCCGCAAGCTACCGAAACTGAAGCTGCAACTGCAGAAGTAAAGATTGACCTGCGTGGACTAGAAGATCTCCTCATCTAAACTGCGTTGTGGGTTCATCTGAACCTCCTCTGAATGCCGCAACTTTTGGTGGTGGAATCAAGTCAATCTGACGAACGGTTTGCAAGATATCGACTGCCCTAGTTTGAAGCAGGAAGCTACCGAAACTGAAGCTGCAACTGTAGAAGTAAAGATTGACCTGTGTGGACTAGAAGATCTCCTCATCTAAACTGTGTTGTGGGTTCATCTGAACCTCCTCTGGAAGTCGCAACTTTTGGTGGTGGAATCAAGCCGATCCGACGGTCGGTTTGTGAGATATCATCTACCCTAGTTTGATGATGAAGCCGCTAATGCTGATGCTGCTAATCTAGGGTTTGCTACCGTTGATATGAATCAGATTTATTGTACTATTTCTCTCTGCTAAATTATTGAAAATAAAAGAAGATTCGATCAAAGGGTTTCCCCACACATTGTGGGGTTTGTCCCTGGCTAGCCGCCACATCTTGTGTCTCTTGTCTTGGCTTATTTTATGTCGATCATTTAATGTTCTATCTGCACTTTACTTTATGTACATGTGATTGTTAATCTGTGGAATATAATAAGGAAAAGAAGTAAATTGTTATAAGCATAGAACATACCATAACTTAACAACGTCCTAAGTGTATATATGTAATGGAGGAAGCAATCATGGAGACATGAGTTACCCATTTCCTTGGCCTACATTTTCCACCCCTCTGGTGTGCCTTTTACTTTATTTTTTATAATGCTTTTATATGGTGCATAGCTCAAAAATCAAAGCTTTCTTTTTATGATATAGCATTTATTTTACCCCTTAAGATGAGACAGTTTCTAGCTCATCAAGGTTGGGACATGCAAGGGTTCCTTATAATGAGATGGAGCATTAAGTGCTCAAGAACTAGGTGATGGTTAATGAGGGGATAGAGCTCATGTTAGGATTTTTCCCACACGCTAATTCTATCCCGACCATCTTTTGCATTTTAACTTTTTGTTTTTTTTTGTTCTGGCCATCTTATGCTTTTTCATTCTTTTAGCTACATTAACCTCCAAGGAAAAGTTTTACAGCCCTCCTCAAGGATGTGGATGTGTGAGTGCCAAATCCCAATGAACCAAAGAGAGTTAACCCAAATAATAGAGGTGGTATCAAGTAAACAATGAAAGATGTAAGTATAGAATTGCAATGATGCTACTTCAATCTAAGTTTTCCAAGCAGTACCCCTTGTAACACCCTAACGCCTTAGAGGAGGTCCCACTAGACTAGGGATAAAAACTAACCCCCGTGGTAAGGTGAGAGAACAAGTTTCTAGTCAAGATTGATCAATCATCCAGATCACCCCTTTATCCATGTTAGAATGCCAAAACATTAAGTAAAAGCACTTGATTGCAAAATGGTTAAAATCCCTGCCAAGTGGTGGCCCACCATTTTGTTGAAAACTGTAACTAGGTTCGGTCTTCATAATGACGTGTAATTGTAATCTTATGTAATTGATGAAAAGAAGAAAGATAAAATTATTGTAATGCTTGTCTCATGGGTTACATGAGCAAGGAATTTAATTTTAGTGATGCCTCCATTGTGAGCCTTTAGGATTTGTCATCTACTCATAAAAGTCAATTTCATGTAAGAAGGACCCTTCTTGGGCATGTTACATTTTGTACGAGTCATTAGATAAGTATAAATAACCCTCCAAGACAAGCACAAGCATCTCCCTTCAAGTCATCTTCAAATGGAATAATAATCTCTTCAAAGAGACATGTCCGTTCACCCTCTTCAAGTCGTCTTATTACAGGCTCCAACAACTATAAATAGGGCAGTTGGATTTCATTTGAAAGAAAAATTTCGGAGAGATTTTCAGTTAAGGTCTGAAGTGTAAGGAAGTGTGAAAAGGGTCAACGAAGGCAACCTATAACCAGCGAGTGAAAGAAGAAGAAGATCGAACCAATTTCAAATCTACTTTGGGCTCTATCATGTCACATGTGCGAAAGAAAGAAGCAGCATCTGTTGCAAAAGTAACCGAGAGTATTGCTGGAGGATCCAAGGTTGGTAAGGTCACTTGAGAAGCTGAAGTCATCAAGCCCAAGTATGTGAGTAAGTCTCCCCTCCAAGCGAAGTGGTGACAAGGTGTAGAAGTTCGTTATCATACTTCTCACATGTTTCAATTAGGGCTTAAACAAAGTGCAGGTCTAAAGCAGAAGGAAGCTAAGGATGAAAGGTAGCTGAAAAGGAGGAAGGAGCAGAAGTTTGTCTAGTGCTGACTTGGGCATGAAAGAAAAGCAGTGAAAGGGAACTTGTGTCTTAGTCTTAGAGAGGCAAATAGGTCAAAGGTCTTGGTCTTGGTATTCGTCAAGAGTGAGAGGTTTTGGCCCTGGCTGATAGGCTATATTTTGTGTCTCTTGTCTCTTTATGGTTTATGCATTGGTAGTTGTTTGATGAAGAAAAACACTAATTACCTAAGTAAAAGAATATCCTAATCTAAAGAAGTAAAATGCACTCACAAACAGTTACTAATAGAAGAGAAATCACTTAATTGCTATGGCCTAGATTTCTCAACACATTCAAGAGGAATGCTAGATGATGAGAGGTGCATGATCGGTGCAAATGGAAAAGGAATGTGGCATATCATCATCACTGAGCAATGTGTATGGTTGCTAGCAATTTGGTTGTCAAAGATAGGAGACAAAGTTTTCTCTTATAGGGTTACCCATTTTAGTGGGTAACATATGGCTCCAACTCGGAGACATGTGCTCACCTAGAGCGCATGATCTATATGCTCAAATGGGGAGTTCATGAGAACCTCAACAATCCATGGGTTCAAGACCTGTTACCTACACACACAAATCAACTTGTTTGCTAGCATGTGTACAAGGTGTTGATCATCACCCTTTTGTTTATATGATACATAAAATCCATACTAAAAATAAAAAAGAGTCTATTTAAATGCAATCTAATCTAGAATGCAACATTACAACAAGATAAATGCAATAAGTAGGATGTTCACACAATATGCAACACATAAATTCAATCCAACTACTTCTCTAAGACGCATATCAGGTTCAATTGAACAAAGCAGGGGCAATTGCCTCCTGCCAAGGAAGGTAGAAGTTCACCATCAAGTTTAGCAAAATACAAGTATCCAATTCCTACTTTGACATGGATCCTAAATGGGACAGGATTACTATTGACAAGGACTATATCATCAATTTGAAACTCTTTTACTTGTCTTTGAACCCATTGTTTCTTCATGTTTGGAATGTCGGCCTTTCCATTTTGTTTACATGTGTGTTCTTAACTTGGCAAGCATTTTTTTGACGATTCAACCTTTCTATGTTTTTCATGTGCCTTTGGCTCAAAGTTCTTTTGTTTCATGTGCAGGTCTTTTGGAAGTATGTTAACTTTGGTCTTTCCAATAGGCTAAGGAAATGGAAAAGATTGCATGTCTTCCACCTTCTCAAGGATGTGTGGCTCTTCATACAGGGCGAATGGTCCTCCACCTAGAATAGGTATGTAGCATATGATAAGTCCATTTGTAGATGTTCTCCAATAGAGGCACACCATTTCCTAGATAAGAGCATCCCCCAAGCATCTTGCACATCGATGACTACAAAATCCATCAATACTGAAATATATTTGTTAGCAGCCAGGGACACCTTAACATCCTTTATAAGAGGAAACAAAGTTATAAACTTTGAGTCAAACCCCCACTCATTCTTATAAGGCCTAGTGATTTCTATTTCTAATTGGTTCATGACTCTTGAAGGTATTACATTGGCAGAGGCACTAGAGTCAAGCATATAATTATGCAAAATCAAATGTTTTACCACTAAGGATACTAAGAAAGGTGAGTGCCCTCCATTCCTTCTATCATCATACATATTTTGGAGAATCACGGGAGGGTCTTCAAGCTCCTTTTCAAGGTTGAATGCTTTACTGGCTTTCCCTCTCTGGGGTTCAAGTTTAGCTAGATCCAGAAAAGTCTCTTGCACATTCATCTTAGCTAAAAAAATCCCTAAGTCAACATCCAAAGACATATTAGGATTCTATGTAGTGGGTTTTGGGATGTTCTTAGGGGGTGGGGGTGGCATAGCACTCTTTTGAAGGGAAGTGTTAGTACTAGTGCTTTCTTGGTTTTGCTCATTATTTCTTCTAGAATAATGTAATCCCTCAAACCTTCCTCCTTCCTTAACAACCATGATTGGATCTTCACGATCACTAGTGATTTCTTTGTTGTCTTCTTCATGTTGTTGTTGGAAGGAGGACTCTTCAAGCAAGATATTGAAAGAAGCATTATCATTGACAATATTAAGATGCTCCAGAGTTTCCTCATCTTCCACTTGATGATAAGGACACTAGTCTAGAGCGTGAAACTCAGTGTGTGTTTGACACCAAGAGCTCCGTTCTTAGCCATCCATGTTGGTTAGAGCAAGGGAGTTGGGAACACTTTGTTGTGAAACATGGCCTCCAACAAATGCATTCTTCTTGGGAAGTCTCTCTTCATTAAATTGTGGCTTAGGAGGAAAAAAATTTCGGGCTCCCCTTTCCCTTTCCAAAATTGACAGCTTGCTCATCACAGCCATCTATCCTTGCATTAGCTTAGTAGTAACTTTATCGTATTTTTGGGCAAATGCTTGCAAGGAAGGGTCTATCTAAGCACTAGGTTTAACTTTAGGTTCAATGCTAGCCCTTGGATAAGAAAGAAAATCAATTTTGGGTGAATTAACATTTTTTCTCTATTTCATTAGCCAAGATTTTAGCCCCATCCAAAGATTTAGGCTTCTTGTCTTTTCAAGCATGTGACATATGTCCATAAAAGGCCCCAATGTATCTATAAAGGATGGTCTCATCAATTGGCTTGTACAATTTAATGACCTCCTTGAGTAAATTATCAAATCGTTGTGTAAATTCTCTAACATTTTCATTGTCAGTTTTCTTAGCCTCCTGGGATTTGTCTAGAAGTATAATGCCTTCTATGATTATGACCCATCTTTTGTTGAAAGCTTGGTGAAAGGTATCCCAATCTGCAAGACTACCTTGGGGCAAAATAAGGTACCAATCCCTAGAATTCCCCTCTAAGGTTAAGGCAAATAACATCATAACTGTTGACACCTAATCATAGGGATTGGGATAACAATTGTAATTAGTGTAAATAAATAATAGAGAAAATGGAGAGTCATCGAGAGATGAACTCAACAATCACAGTTCTTGTATATAATAATGAACAACCTGAATGAATAATACGATTACATTTTGAGGAGTTACCTCCTGGTTTGACATGGTATCAGAGCCAGCACCATTTTTGGCTTCCCTCTCTGCTCTGTAACTCCCTTATGCCTATGTTCTGCCTATTTTGCAGAAATGACCTCTTGCAACCACTCCACAGGGGTGCCTCTCAAGAATTTGATAACCGTTTTGCAGGTTTTCCCCTCTCTCGCAATTGCTACCCCTCTCTGGCAGTTGCTGCAGACGTTCGGCTGGTTATGCGAGGTATTTTTCTCTGTTCATACATTTTATTTATAAATCACAGTGAATTAGTGTTGAGCGTTAATACTGAGTTTTAGCACTAAATCTTTCCTTAAGCGCCTTTATTAAAAGTATGAATTAAGCACGTGGGTGGTATTGATAAGTGGGAAGTGGTATCTCGCACGCCCTAAAGGTTGTAAACAGTATTCCTAAAATTCACGCGATTAACCTTAGCGGGTGACACGTAGCATGGGAAAACCACTTTTCTCGCACGCACTTGACCTGATATCGGTCGTGCAAGATTTCACGCAAGATTGCGCGAGAGCCGCTCCATTGGACAAGTCACATTGACAGTGGAGATCGTCCGGGTTAGTTGGTGAGCGGACAACACGATATCTGTTGGATCTAGAGAAATGAGATCAACGGCGCAGATTGAAGCGCTTGATAAAAGGAGAAGTCAACAAGGGACCGACAGTGATTGGTCAGATAAGCGGGACCCTCAGGGGGAAATCCACGTACAGAACCAGATTTAAGAAGATCCACGGTGATCGCGCGGGAACTTGCAAGCAAGTTACCTCAGCTAGCGGACCTGATAAAATCATTAAAAAGAGTTTAAGGTTCAGAGTGATCAGACCGTCCGTTTAATGGGTAATCGGACGCATATCGCGTCGGAAGATGCATGTGAGTTAATTTAAATTTCGGACGCGATAAGGTTTTATACAACGGGATTAAAACCTCATTGAGTTCCAGCCATCACGACCGTTCGTTGGTTGATTGATCGGACGATAATTGCATCACAACATGCGTATAGGTTAACATTTCTGGCGGATGTGAAATGATCATAAAGGAGATTAAATGTTAAGTTATGGTATGTTCTATGCTTATAACAGTTTAATTCTTTTTCTTATTATATTCCACCGATTAGCAATCACATGTACGTAAAGTAAAGTGCAGATAGAACATTAAACGATCGACAGAAAACAAGCCAAGACAAGAGACACAAGATGTGGCGGCTAGCTAGGGACAAACCCCACAATGTGTGGGGAAACCCTTTGATCAAATCTTCTTTTATCTTCAATAATTCAGCAGAGAGAAATAGTACAATAAATCTGATTCATATCAGCAGTAGCAAACCCTAGATCAGTAGCATCAGCATTAGCGGCTTCATTATCAAACTAGGGCAGACCATATCTCACAAACCGACAGTCGGATTGACTTCATTCCACCACCAAAAGTTTCGGCTTCCAGAGGAGGTTCAGATGAACCTACAGCGCAGTTCAGATGAGGAGATCTTCTAGGCCACGCAAGTCAATCTTTACTTCTGCAGTTACAGCTTCAGTTTCAGCAGTTTCCGGCTTCAAACTAGGGCAGTTGATATCTTGCAAACCGTTCGTCGGATTGACTTCATTCCACCACCAAAAGTTGCGGCTTTCAAAGGACGTTCAGATGAACCTATAGCGCAATTCCAAAGAGGAGATCTTCTAGGCCACGCAATTCAATCTTTACTTCTGCAGTTGCAGCTTCAAATTCAACAGCTTCCAGCTTCACATGTGTGAGAGAGAGAGACCCATTTCAGCGCAGTAGAGAAGAGACTCATATCTGCGCAGTAGAGAGAGAGATGTGATGAGATGAGTGAGTCCAAATGAGGAAAAGTCCTCTTATATTTATACACAACGTTGGTGGGTGAATAGATGCGATTGTTGGGCTTCTGAGCCTACATGAGTTGTAGGTCGGCTTGATAATAATTCCATAATCAAAATAAATTCATATCTCCATGAATACTTATCGGAATCAGATGATCTTTATATCAATCCTACACCTCTCGACGAGAGGAATCTAATAAAAATATTATCAGCCATGAATAAGATGACCCACATGAAGTTTTGCCCTGGTTGCCAATTTTAACACTCCCTCTCAACCATGGAGAACTTCATCTGCAATCTGTCTATCGGTCGTTACTATTCATCCATCAAATGCACTGCCCTGTACAGCCTGACCCTTGTCATGCTCTGCTCTGCCTGTTCTGCTTTGTCTTGTTCTGCCCTGCTCTGATCTGTACTGTTTTGTTTTGTTCTGCTCTGCTCTTGCATTGTTCTGTTCTACTCTGCTTTTGTCCGAATTATGAAGATGAAGAAATGATCGAGGATGTATCATACTGACTCAAAGTCAGTCTCAAAGTATGTACCACTGGTCCCAGACCAGTCTCAACCAACCCAAAGTCAGCGTCATAGTGAGTACAACTCCAATGGTCCCAGACCAATATCATCCTCCACTGACTCAAAGTCAGTCTCAGAGTATGTACCACTGATCCCAGACCAGTCTCAACCCACCCGAAGTCAGCGTCATAGTATGGTACAACTCCTACCACTGGTCCCAGACCAGTATCATTAATCCCAGATCAAGCGTAGGGAGTACGGTAGTTACAACGATGCGTCCATCGGTACTACTATGGTCCCTAACTTCATTTCCCTGCTCATTGATCAGATGAGAGGTACTTCCCATGAGTCCCAGACTGCATGGGTAGGATGCCTCGACAGGAGAACTAATCAATCCTGTCCTCACAGGAGAACACATCAATCCTGCTACAATTGCCATGGAGAACACATCAATCCAGGCCTCACAGGAGAACACATCAATCCTGCTACAATTGCCATGGAGAACACATCAATCCAGGCCGCCATGGAGAACACATCAATCCAGGCCTCACAGGAGAACACATCAATCCTGCTACAATTGCCATGGAGAACACATCAATCCAGGCCTCACAGGAGAACATATCAATCCTGCTACAATTGCCATGGAGAACACATCAATCCAGGCCGCCATGGAGAACACATCAATCCAGGCCTCACAGGAGAACACATCAATCCTGCTACAATCGCCATGGAGAACACATCAATCCAGGCCTCACAGGAGAACTAATCATCCTGCTACACAGGAGAGCGAATCATCCTGTTCCACAAGAGAGCGAATCATCTTGTTCCAGTGTGCACCACCAGGGGAGGGTGAGTCACCCTGTGGTCGTATGTTGCTCCAGTAATAACCGCAAGCCCTCAGAGCTCCCAGAGCTCAATGTATGCAACATGCAGGACCCTTGTACAAGGGTTTCTTACCGACTCCAAGTTGTTTGGGAAAATCACAGATTAGATCTTTCCTCGGGGCTTTGACAAGGTGTATCAACCTGTACATCATCTTAATGCGATGGAGCCTCCTTGCTCATCAACTTACCATATCCAAGATGATGTCTATCTGCTGGAGCAATCGACGAATACGGGATTCCTCAATAATCGAATCCCACCTCTGGTTGTTATAGAGAATCACAGTGGTATCCAATGTAAATCCAAACAGCTTACTGAAGAGCTTTCGCAACCAGACTACCTCACACGAGGTTATGCTAGCAACAATATATCCTGCTTCGGCGGTGCTCAAAGCCACCGACTTCTGCTTCCTGCTTATCCAGGATACCGAAGCAGATCCCAAGGTGAAACAGCACCCGGAAGTGCTCTTACGGTCCACCACACTGCCTACCCAATCAACATCAGTATATCCAAGTAGTCTCACATCTCCGGCAGTGTATCTTAATCCATGAGAGATTGTGTCCTGAAGACATCTCAGAAGATTCCTGGCATCAATCCAGTGAGGCTCAACCAAATATGAGCTCACAATGTTAACTGCAAAACATATGTTCGGACGGAGGTTCACCAAGAACATCAATGCGAATGAGTATTTGAAACTCAGAGGCATTTCCCAAGTCTGGTCCGACATCACTACCATATAACTTCTAAAAGTTAAGATCCTCGAGGTAGTCACAGGCTTGCAGTCCATCATACCGAATCTTTCCAATATATTTACCACATATTTTCCTTGAGATAGGAAAATTTCCCTTGGCTTCTGCCACACTTCAAGTCCTTGGTCCTTCATTTCAAATTCAGAAGCCATCTCCCTCTTACATTTGTGAATGAGAGGGTTTGCACCTGTTAGAAAGAGGTCATCCACATACAATACCGGTATGAGAGGCTTGTCATATTCAACCTTAAAGTAAAGGTTAGGATTGGCTTCACTCCTAGTGAATCCCAGCTTCATCAAGTAGCTATCGATCCTCTCATACCATGCTCGGGGTGCTTGCTTCAGCCCATAGAGAGCTTTCTTCAACCTGCATACATGAGATTTTCGATCATAAATCTCAAATCCTTCGGGTTGCTCCACGTAGACCTCTTCTTTGATCGAGCCATGCAAGAACGCAGTCTTGACATCCATCTGATGTAGGTTCCATCCTTGTGAAGCGGCAAGGGCTATGATCGAGCGGATGGTCGTATATCTGGCAACAGGTGCAAATATATCATAGTCTATACCTTCCTTTTGGGAGAAACCTCGAGCAACAAAACGAGCCTTATACTTTTTCGTGCTTCCATCTGCTGCATGCTTTATCTTGTAAAGCCATTTGGAAGTAACAGCAGTCTTGTCCTGGGGTCTGGGAACTACTTCCCAAACATCATTCTTTATGATAGACTCATATTCTTCAGTCATAGCATCCTTTCATACTTGATGCTTGACGGCATCTGAGAATGACGAAGGCTCATTTTGTATGATCGTGCTCATGATGGTCAGGTATCCTTGATACCTATTAAGTTTCTTACTTTGATGGAGGGTTCCTTAGGGTGCAGCATGTCCTTCAGCATCATCAAGTAACCCCTTAAGCCATGAAGGCCTCTTCCTAGAAGAGGAAGGCGCATATGGAGGAGGATCAATCGGATCCATGGGTTCTTCTACATCAGGCATTGATTCATCATCCTTTTCTTTCGGTTCCCTGGTGTCGGCTTCTTGAGAGCTCCTCAAAGTCGGAAGATTGATCACCTTGCTGAGAGCCATATCTTCGTCAAAGGTGACATCATGACTAATTATGACTTCCCTTTGACCGGCTACATAGATTCTATAGCCTTTAGTATTTTCACCATAGCCCACGAAAATTCCCTTCTTTCCAAATGCTCCCAATTTATTTCTTTTCTCTTTCAGCACATGAAAGTATACAGGGCTTCCAAAAATTTTAAAATGAGAAACATCAGGTTTCTTACCGGTGAATTTTTCTTCAGGAGTCTTGGAACCCAATGCTTGATGAGGGCATCGATTTTGTACATATACGGCAGTGTTTGCAGCTTCAGCCCATAGAAACTTTGGAAGTCTTTGATCATGTAGCATGGCCCGGACAGCTTCCATCATCGTGTGGTTCTTCCTTCCCACCACACCATTCTGCTCAGGAGTATGTGGTGTAGTAGTCTCCCTCTTAATGCTAGCCTCAGATGTGCCTAAGTGAACCAATTGTAATATATCAGAGGTCTTGCTTTGGCTTGAGGGGAATGGTCCCCTTTTGAGCTTTCCTTCAGCACATCCCGGACATACACCTTCTTTCTCTACTTGGAATTCGGGCATCCCTGTTACCATTTGTCTTACATCGAGTATAGCTTTATAATGAAGGTGGGCAAACCTCCGATGCCAAAGTTCGGACTGAAGAGTTGTGTCACAAGACATGACACCTAGCGGACTTCCATCGACCTAATATAATGAATCAACACTAAACCCAAGAGTAAAGGCATCTTTAACATTATTTTTCCATATACATACCTTGCCATTGCTGAAGGTTACCTTGTAGCCTCTGTCTTCCATTGCCAAGATGGACACTAGGTTCCTTTTGAGGTCAGGTGCATTTAATACATCCTAGAATTTCTAGCCTTCTTGAATGCTTGTTCTCTTCCTTGATTCCCAGCTCTCCTCTTACCTTTGCTGTTGAATTTGTCATTCCTTTGATTATCATTAGAGGGATTTCGAGTTGCACCACTGCATACTATACCATGCTTCTCTAATCATGATTATCATCATGCTGCCCATGTCCATGATTTTATCCATCATAATGCTGCTCAAACTAGTGTGCATCATCATCATGCTATCCTATATGTCCATGATCTCATGTTGCCCTTTATGTCCATGATCTCATCCATAGTTTTCCCATTGTGAGTGCCATTTCTCTGTCAGTAATAGTTTCCCCAATAGA
Organism: Pinus tabuliformis; assembly: GCA_031772625.1. Taxonomy (NCBI): domain Eukaryota; kingdom Viridiplantae; phylum Streptophyta; class Pinopsida; order Pinales; family Pinaceae; genus Pinus; species Pinus tabuliformis. The sequence goes on along the minus strand of CM062815.1, from coordinate 198,291,469 downwards.
TAGGAGATCGTTCTTGATCTCGGTGATTCTTAAGAAGTATGCTTGCATACTTTCATCTTTACCCTTCTTGATTTCCCTTAACTTATTTCTAAGAAACAAAACTTGATTTGCATCATTAACTTTAAATAAACTCACCAGTCTGTTGTAGATTTCCTTGGAGGTGTCTAGATCAGAGATGTAGGCCACCAAGCGCTTGTCGATAGAGTCCCGGATGATCTTCTTTGTTTTGACTTCTCCATTTTTCCATTTGTTCCAGGCAGCAGCAGATGCATTTGATGAAGGCTCAACAATATTGCCTCTTACATGGTCCAGCACTCCTTGATCTTCAAAGGTTAGATCGATAGACATCTTTCATCCGTGATAGTCAGATTTCTCACGGAGCTTGTCTTCGACAGGAAAGAGTGTTGAGGACCCCATAGTTCTTTTAGGATAGCCTTGCCAATCTTCTCTTCAATAATTGCTCTTGCTCTTGCTCGGATTTTGTCTTCACCTCAGCTCTGATACCATGTTAAGTTATGGTATGTTCTATGCTTATAACATTTTACTTCTTTTTCTTATTATATTCCACTGATTAGCAATCACATGTACGTAAAGTAAAGTGCAGATAGAACATTAAACGATCGACAGAAAACAAGCCAAGACAAGAGACACAAGATGTGGCGGCTAGCCAGGGACAAACCCCACAATGTGTGGGGAAACCCTTTGATCAAATCTTCTTTTATCTTCAATAATTCAGCAGAGAGAAATAGTACAATAAATCTGATTCATATCAGCAGTAGCAAACCCTAGATCAGTAGCATCAGCATTAGCGGCTTCATTATCAAACTAGGGCAGACCATATCTCACAAACCGACAGTCGGATTGACTTCATTCCACCACCAAAAGTTTCGGCTTCCAGAGGAGGTTCAGATGAACCTACAGCGCAGTTCAGATGAGGAGATCTTCTAGGCCACGCAAGTCAATCTTTACTTCTGCAATTGCAGCTTCAGTTTCAGCAGTTTCTGGCTTCAAACTAGGGCAGTCAATATCTTGCAAACCGTTCGTCGGATTGACTTCATTCCACCACCAAAAGTTGCGGCTTTCAAAGGAGGTTTAGATGAACCTATAGCGCAGTTCCAAAGAGGAGATCTTCTAGGCCACGCAAGTCAATCTTTACTTCTGCAGTTGCAGCTTCAAATTCAACAGCTTCCGGCGTCACATGTGTGAGAGAGAGAGACCCATTTCAGCGCAGTAGAGAAGAGACTCATATCTGCGCAGTAGAGAGAGAGAGAGATGTGATGAGATGAGTGAGTCCAAATGAGGAAAAGTCCTCTTATATTTATACACAACGTTGGTGGGTGAATAGATGCGACTGTTGGGCTTCTGAGCCTACATGAGTTGTAGGTCGGCTTGATAATAATTCCATAATCAAAATAAATTCATATCTCCATGAATACTTATCGGAATCGGATGATCTTTATATCAATCCTACACCTCTCGACGAGAGGAATCTAATAAAAATATTATCAGCCATGAATAAGATGACCCACATGAAGTTTTGCCCTGGTTGCCAATTTTAACATTAAATTTATTTGGGTCCTGGTCATAAACATTAAAGAAATCGTGTTCATTCTGGTTGTGATAAATAAATTAATAAAATGTTGAGGGCCCATAACCCACAGGTCCGCGAATTGTGTAAAGATGCAACTTTGTTGATGAGGTTACAAAGTTAACCAGTAGTCGAATTACAGACTACCACCTAATTTTTGTACACAGCAGAAGAGCAATTTTTTTTTTACACAGTACAAATTTTTAAAATGCACTCATTGATATCTGTTGTGGGAGTGGTTCTGAATGGGAAGGAGATCTATCTTGAGTGGTCTCGAAAAATCCAACACACTCATTTTAAATGAGTTGTGGAAAGGAGTGTGTGTTGGAAGCGGAGACAAAGAGCCAGAACAACCTACCTTAGACAAGGAATTAGCCATTTGGGAAAATAAGAACAGCAAGGCTTATGCATTGATTGCAGCATCAGTAAGTGAAGAGGTGAGTTCAAATGCTTTTGAAGTACAAAAATTGAAGGAACTCTATGACTCACACTCTGCACTTGAAGTTGTTCAACTCATGATTAAATTGTTCACCCTTGAATTACAAAATAATGATCCTCTTGCTCTTGCATCAGAAGTAAAATCTATTATGCATGATATCAAAGTCACTAATGTTGAACTGGACATTCCTCTGATAGCTTTTCTCAAGGCACTTTATTCCACTTACTCAAATTATCTTGAGTCATTGCAAGCAAATGGAAACCTCAAAGATATTACCTTTGACTCCCTTGTGAAAAATTTGTTGAAAGAGAGAGTTTTTGGGAAGAAAACAGCTCCTCAGTCTTTTGAAGAGGTTGTGTGCCTTGCACATAGAGAGAAGAATCTTGCTAAAAATTCTTTGAGAGGAAGAGGTGGTCAAAGAGGAAGAGGAAGAAATTTCAGAGGCAGGGGGGGCAAACACTCTCAAGGAGAAAAGTCAGATTTGCACTGCATACGCTGCAAAAGAGATGGATCACATGATGCATCCACATGCAAGTTGCCTTGGGACAGAATTAAGCATGAAAGAAACCAACCCAAAGGTAAAACTAATGACAAAGAGAAAGGTATAGCACTTGAATCCGCTCACTATGTTGTGGCACATTGTAATATTGGAGTAAATGAAGACTTATTTAATGCTTCACTTGCTTCTTGGAAAAATGATTGGTTGCTTGATTCAGGAGCAACTTGCCACATGACTTTTAGAAGAGATTTTTTTTGAAGAATTTACTAACAATGTTGATGGAGCAGTATACTTTGCAAACAAATCAAAACTCAAGCCATCAGGGCTTGGTACAATCAGGCTTAAATTGCCTGGTCTTCCAGACTTTCTTCTGCATCATGTTTTATATCTCCCACAACTGAGGAGAAACTTGTTGTCCTTGGTCCACATCCGCCAGCAAGGACACTCCATTCATATGTTTGATGGCAAGCTTGAGGTGAGAAAAGCATCAGACCACTCACTTGTCATGACGGGGATAGAAGAAGAAAGGCTTCTCAAGCTGCAGGGTACCTCTGCTCGTGCACAAAATTTCTCATACAATTCTCATTATGAATAAGGTACATTTCCATCAAGTTTATTATGGCATGCTAGATTTGGACACTTGAACTATGACAGCCTCTGCTTGTTGAAGGAAAATGGTGTTACTGGTTTGCCTACAATTCCTAGGAAACTTAAGCAATGTGATGCTTGCATTATAGGAAAGCATAGCAAACAATCTTTTCATGATTCACATTCCAGAGCACATAGAAAACTATAACTCATTCATTCAGATTTATGTGGTCCAATGCTTGTTCCTTCTAGAAATGGAAATAAATATATGGTGACATTTATTGATGACTACACCAGAATGTGTTGGGTTTATTTATTGAAGAACAAATCTGATGCTTTTCAAACATTCAAGAACTTTCATACATGGATTGAAAATGATGCACAATCTCATACTGGCTCTATTCGCACTGATAATGGAAAAGAATACACTTCAACTGAATTTGAAAACTATCTTCGCCAACATGGGATCAAACATCAAACAACTGTTGCTTATAATCCCCAACAGAACGGAGTAGCTGAAAGAATGAATAGGACAATCTTAAATATGGTGCGCTCCATGATGTTTTTCAAAAATGTAAAAATGATGTTTTGGGCTGATGCAATTCTATGTGTTGTATATGTAAAGAATAGATGTCCATCTAATGCTATTAGAAACAAGACTCCTTATGAAATGTGGTATAGGCACATTCATTCGGTAAAGCATCTTAGCGTCTTTAGTTCCACATGTTATGCCTTGATACCAAAGGTACATAGAAACAAACTTGGTGCAAGAAGTCGTAAGTGTATCTTCTTGGGGTATTCAAACACCTCCAAAGCATACCGTCTCTATGATGAAGTCAATAAAAAGTTTGTTGTATCTAGAGATGTAATATTTCTTTAATCATTCAAAACTGACAATGTCGTTGAGCGGCAACTTGATCGCTTGGCTAGATTCGCAAATGCAAAATCATTTCAAGAATTTGATAATCAAATTCCATATCTTGAAGGGGGGATTCCTATACTAGATCAACATGTGGAATCTTCTTCTGAAGCACTCTCTCGCCCGCATGACACTCCAACAACGGATGATACTTTGAGTGATGTGATTGACAGAATTGGGAGACTCAATCTTGATTCAGTCCCAACTCAATCAATGAAGCAGCCTAGACCATCTCAAAAAGGTCCCCCAAAGTGGTTGACAAAGACACTTGAAAGTGTTCATCCTGATGAGGTTGGAAAGACAAGAACTAGAAATTCAACCCAACAAAATGGAGGTGATGTAGATGACTCTGATTCACCTGTTGATATGGATGCTTCTTATGACTGCAAATTGAATTTGTCTACAGATTTTGAACCAACTTCCTTCAAAGAAGTTGCTTCTCATGATGAATGGAAAGAAGCAATGCAAAAGGAGTATGATGCCTTGATACAGAATGGCACTTGGAAGTTGGTTGATCCTCCATTGGGAACCAAACCAATTGGTTGCAAGTGGCTCTACAAGAACAAGTATAAAGCTGATGGCTCACTTGACAAGCACAAAGCCAAACTTGTGGCAAAAGGTTTTGCACAGAAGAAAGGGGTCGATTATGAGGAGACTTTTCCCCCACAGCAAAATGGGCTACCATCTAGACACTCTTTGCCCTCGCAGATCAGAACGGTTGGAAAGTCCATCAAATGGATGTAAAAACTTCTTTTTTGAATGAAGATCTAAAAGAGAATTTTTTATGTCCCAGCTTGAAGGATTTGCTGTAAAAGGACATGAACATAAAGTATGCAAACTTGTGAAATCCTTGTATGGCCTCAAACAAGCACCGCGAGCCTAGTATGAAAAACTAACTGAGCATATTCTAGAACTCAATTTCAAACATTATGATCTTGATGATGCAACTTTGTTTGTCAAGAAGGTTGGCAAAACAATTGTATATCTTGTGGTATATGTAGATGATCTTTTGATGACAGGGAACAATGAGAGCTACATTGCATCCATAAAGAAGGAATTGAGAAAAGGTTTTGAAATGTGACTGATTTGGGGTATGTTCATTACTATATTGGTATTGAAGTAACTCAACATCCGAAGTCCATATTCCTTTCTCAAAAGAAGTACATTGGAGATTTGTTGAACAGGTTTGGCATGACTGAATGCAATCCTCTGACTACTCCAATGGAACAAAACTTAAAGCTCACATCCATTGAAGGAAAAGAATTTGAGGATGCAACAAAGTATAGACAGCTTGTAGGAAGTCTCAACTACCTAACTACTACCAGACCAGAAATTTCGTTTGTTGTTGGAATCCTCTCCAGGTTTATGCAAAAGCCTTGTGAGGGACATTGGTTTGCTACAAAAAGAGTTCTAAAGTACTTGAAGGGAACTCAAGACTTTGGAATCAAGTATACACAGGTGGGCGACTTCAGCTTGATTGGATACTCTGATTCAGACTTCGATGGAGACAAAAAAACTGGGGTATCTGCTTCGGGTTATGCTATGAGTCTTGGATCAGGAGTCATCTACTCGAGATCACGCAAACAATCAGTTCCAGCAAATTCCACAACAAAGGCGGAATATGTGGCAGCAGCTGAGGCAACAAAAGAAATTGTGTGGTTCAGGAAAATTCTGGAAGATTTGCAGGTAAAACAAGTACAATCGACTCCACTCATGATTGACAATACCTCAACAATAAAGTTGGCCAAAAACCCAAAGTTCCATGATCGAACGAAGCACATCAATACAAAATATCATCTCATTCGACATCATGTTGAGGCCAAAACAATCCATCTTCACCATTGTTCCACTAATGAGCAGATTGCAGACATCTTCACCAAAGCACTTGGAAGAGAAAAGCTTGAAAGATTCAAAACGATGCTTGGACTCACCAACATCCCTTCAGATTAAGGGGGGGAATGTTGACACCTAATCATAGGGATTGGGTGAACAACTGTAATTAGTGTAAATAAATAATAGATAAAATGGAGAGTCATCGGGAGATGAACTGAACAATCACTCCCTCTTGTATATAATAATGAACAACTTGAATGAATAATACGATTACATTTTGAGGAGTTACCTCCTGGTCTGACAATAACCACATCTTCCTCTTGGACCAACCTAACACCAACAACCCAATAGAACTCATGCATGTGTTTTTTAAGCAATAATTGCATTAGTACCATTAAATTTGGGTAGCCACTTCATATTTATCAAGTAATGGATGGGGAGCATTAGGGAACTTACTCACATCCAATGGTTTGAATGCAGCAATGAGCCATCATTTATCCATGATACTAGAGGTAGATGTATCCATAAATAGATTACTAACTTCTTTTGAACTAATGAAGATTTGGTAGCCTCAGTAGTAGTCTACAAGTATTTATTTTCTTTCTTGGAGCTATGGTTTCATGAGACAAACAATTGAGGGAGATATGAGGACCGAATTTAGGGGTCGCCAAAAGAGAAACTATGTTGTCATTTGAATATTATTCTCTTCAAAATTTAATGAAGCTTATTCTTTAGATAACAAAGAGGTTGACTCAAATCCTCCCCAACAATGGCACCAAAAATGTTCAAAATCTAAAAGGCTCAAGAACTAGACTAACATACCACAATGAGGTGGTTTCCATTGTCACTTTAGCACTCCACCTCCTACTCTTTAGTGCGATTTCACCACACAGGAGACTTCCCAATGTATATCACCTAAAATGTCTTCTAAGTCAATAGGTTCAAGGTGACGTAAGTGAATGGCTTAAAACAGGTACTTCTTAGTTGGATTAAGGCACGATTCTTTGTGTCAAGGAACAATGTACCATAAACTAAGCCTTAAAAAGAATACTTGAAGCCTAGGGTTTCAAGACGTGTTTCAACAAGAGCATATATAGGCATACAAACACAAGTAAAAGGATTACTTAAACATATGGTCACCAATAGGAAATGGTAAACCTTCAACAAGCCCCAAGTTGAAGCCATGTATAAAACTAGGGTTTAATATGGCACTAAATTGCCTAGGGTTCATGACGATAACCCTATGAGACAAATTCCACTATGAACAAAGCGAGATTTTGAGTTTGTGAGGTCAATAAAGGTGCAATAATGCCAAATCAGCTCCAACATTTCACAGGCTCAAGCCCTGGTTGAATTCGACCCTTGCCCTACCCCTAGCGACTTGCCTTGAAGGGCCGAAAAAGAAAGGAAAGAGGAAGAAGGTAAAAATTTTCAAGAGTTTTGATCATCAATGGGATCCCAATGCTTTTCCCTCATTGGGTGATGGAGTCTTAGGGATTTAAATGATAGAGATATCAAATTCATGCATGGAGTAAGGAGGAAAACCCTAGTTTTCACTTCCAAACCCTAGCTATCTTTTTATGAGGGGAGAAATTAACTAGAAGAATGCTCTCTAGGAGGTCTTCTAGGGATTTCAAGGAAAATAGATTAAACATGCAATAATTTACCAAGACTTTCCAATAAAAAATTTCATTTAGATAAGGAACAAATAGAAAACCCTAACAAAATTTCATTACATGTAAAACCATAAAAGCTATGCAATAGATACTCACAAATTTTCGAATAAAATGTCTTCTTCCAATCCCAAAAAGATGTCTCCAATACACAAAGTAGTTTCCAATAGAAAAACTCCACATATGATCACATCTCCAAAAGTAGCAGTGCAATAGGTTAAGACGAGTTCTTTTAAAGAGGCTGAAATCCACAAGTGTGGTGATGATAAAGTGAATGGAGTGATCATCATTTTATAGGAGCTCTATCACTTCATTAATCAACCTAAAAGCCTCTAAACAAGTTCAATTTTGAGTAAAAAAAAAAAAAGTAAAATGGGTTACAAGCCAATTCAATACCTCAAGAAATAAAATATGCCAATAATTTCCCCCACCTGTGATCCATAATTCCTCAATAAGCATGTTGTCATGCCCTTTTAAGGCTCAAAATGCTCCAAAACTGCAATGGAAAAGCTAGTTGAGTCTCTAAGATTCACGATCAACCTCATTTTGAGGAAGGGTCCTCAAATCAAGCTCCAAAACATCTCCATGTGGCCAAAACTAATCTATGGGTGCCCTACGTCATCTCTATGTGTGCCATCTAAACAGTGTGGTGTACTCTCTCTCCAGCATTAGGGCTCCATCATGTATAGCAAGCCCACCTCGATCATCCTGGGGAATAATCATCTTCATCTAGGCTCTAGATCAAGGCATGCCCATCAAGTAGTGTCAAGGCCAGCCTAGGAGCATGTTGGGTCCACTGGTATATCATCAAGAATTCTCAATGCTAGGCGAGATGAGCTCAACATTCTGGCATCGGAGGGTGCTCTAGGGTGTACATAAAATATCAAGATCATCAATGTGCCCAACGTTGTGCTATAGAAGGTCAACACTCCATCAACTAGGTCATCATGCTCTCTAGAAGTGAAGCATAGACTTGGCATTATGTGGAGCAAGAGTGGAATAGTGTGCTCTCAAGTCCTTTGCTATGCAAAACCACCTAGCAAAGCCACCTCAAACTCTAGTGAAACCAACCAGTCATTAGAGACAATAACCATAGATGCATCTAAGACCATACTTAACTATTAAGGGCATAATAAATTTCAAACCGAGATCACCTTCAAATATCTAACTAGACCAAGTCTCGTAAAAGTGCACCCTACCTTTATAGGGGTAGTTAAGTAACCTACCCTATTAGGTGCTTCCAACCCCTAAGGGGAGGTGACAATTCTAAGGTCAACCCTTCAATACACAGATGCTAGTCAGAATAGGTTGCAAAGGAGGGGAATAACTTCATGGCTAAATATTATGGTTTGGGGACCAACTAATGGAGGTCCATGTTAGGCTTAAATTTTAATATCTGGCCACCCCATTTTTGACATCATACCCTTCATTTGAACCTTCATTCCATATCATTTTACCAATTTTGTTAAATAAATGGCGTTCAAAGGATAAAGTTAAAGGTAAAATCATTTGTAGAATTGTTCTTTTCTTTTTAATTTATAAATGTTTATAAAATATATTTATTCTTGTTACTGATGAAGTCGGAAAGTAAAATCTTGTCATCACAAGAATGTAACCATCAAAATTCGTGTAAGAAAAGTCCACATCAGCAAGAATGATTCTGACACTTGGAGGTTGATCTATATCTATTCACTCTAGAAGTTAAAGGATAGATAGTAACATGTACCAAATCAGTGTGTTATGCGGAATATCTTGGGACCTGCCACAACTTATCCGGATTTGCCGGAATATCTGTCTCCGAATAGAGTTACTACTGCCAAGTAGAAGTTAAAGGATAGATAGTAACATGTACCAAATCAGTGTGTTATGCGGAATATCTTGGGAGCTGCCACAACTTATCCGGATTTGCCGGAATATCTGTCTCCGAATAGAGTTACTACTGCCAAGGATATTCTTTGTTGGGTGAGCCATTTCTAGCACCCTAGTTGTATTCACGAATCTACTTAATAATACAAACCCTCTATATGTTGCACCGGTTTTCCCGAATTGGGTTTTTCTGGGGATGATTGTCCAAAAATAACGGTGTCCCTTGTGTGATTGTCTCAATTAATTTCAAAGCATGATCTGTATATTTGTGAAGGTTGCAATAGTGTTTACTTCAATGTTTATGCAATTAAATAAACTTGTTAATGTAAAGAACAAGTAAGATATTGTAAACCAATAATTGTTGTAGGGGTTTCTGATGTGTTAGATTTAGGAATTTTCACATGGTATCAGAGAGATTGCAGATCATAGGCAACTAAAGACACCAGTGGAAAAATCTGAGAATTTGCAGCAGAGAAGCAGTTGTCCGGAGAGACAATGTTGTTCCAGAGCTAAAGAGGCAAGACGAGGAGTGACGCAGTGCAGAGAGTGTGACGCAGAGGCTCACGCAGTGCCTGCATCAGCATTCTGAGTCGGGAGAGGAAGATGCAATAGCTAGGAGGAGCCCACGCAGTAGCTGCGTCAGCCATCAGGGCCAGCGCAGAGGCAGAGGAGGGCAGATCAGGCTCACGCAGAGCCACGTCATCTTTCTAAGCCAGGAAGGATTGACGCAATTGGTCGGGAGGAGCAGATTCAGCATACATAGAGATTGCGCAAAGCCTGAAGGGCTCAGATTCTTCGAGTTGTCGAGGCTAAGGGAGTTGTGCAAATTTTGATTTGAGCTGGTGGGACGATGTTTCTGTTGGTGCAACACAGTGTCTAAGGAGACTGAACCAAGGTAGAGGGAAGCACTACCTCAACAGATTTCTAGCCAAGAAATCTAGATCCGGGTTGTAGCGACAAAGGAGGATTGGAGAGGAGTGATTCGACAGTTGGCCGGAGGATTTTCGAGAGGGAAATCAAGACTCAGAGGGAATCTAGAGAAGAGGAGCAAAGCTGGCAATGAACAGATTGAGGGATCAAGACAGATTGGATGGGGTTTCCAATTTTGTCATCTGGAAGGCAGGATCCTAGCAATCCTGGATAAACATCACATCAAGGACTATGCCTTGAGAACAGTATCTGTCCTAGTTGACCCAGATGCAAATGAGAAGTATGAGGAGGCCCAGGCGAAGGCGAAATGCATGATCCTAGAGGTCAAGGATCATGTAATACCACATATTGCTGAGAAAAATACAACAAGGGAGATGTGGTAGACCCTGACCACCTTATCCCAGGGCTCTTCCGTGCAGCGGAAGATGTTATTGGAGAATTAGCTAAGGTCATATCAGATGCAGAAAGAAGAGGAGATAGATCCCTTCCTTCTCAGGTTACAAGGGATTCAAGACCATCTTACTTTCGTGGGGTCTACACCAGATCTAGAGTTCATGGTCAAGATTGCCTTGGATGCAGCTCCGAGGAGTGGGAGACATTTGTCCAAAAAAATTTGGGCAGAGCGACTTTCCCCAGTTGGGAGGAGATGTGGGCAGCTCTTCGACAGGAAAATCTCAAGAGATTGACCAAGACAGGGGGTAGCGGTAAGGGAGTTCGAATCAAGGAGGAGGAGTTGGAGGATGCAGCTCTCGCATCAGCGGGACAGCAGGGGTTTCAAAAGAGGAAGAAGAAAGACATGTCCAAGGTCAAGTGCTTCAAATGTGGGGAGGTGGGACAATATGCCTCTCAGTGCCCCAGGAAGAAAGGCAAGGGAGAAGCTTTCGACTCAAAGGCTGCTCCAGCAAAGGTGGAGAAGGATGTTGAGACTGATGACTCTTGTGCCATGAGTGCTCATGCGCCTCTGGAGAAGAGGTGGGGCGACATCGAGTTGTATTCGAGAGGACTACACGATTGGGGCAGGATCCTTAAGGTGCCCAAATTCTTGGATCACATCCTACTACGGGATCCCTTAAAGACAGTAGCATGATGACAGGTGTCGGGTGGAGCAAGGTGTGATAAAGCGACAAGGCAGTGCTAGAGTGCAGAAGTCTGTAGCAGCACAGTTGAGGTTGCAACAGTGCAAGAGGCATAGTGGTGTTTGCAGCAGCGCAGTGTTAGCAGAGGGAGCACAGGATAGCAGCAGAGGTGGCTTCAGCATCATGAGGCTTCTAGACTGACCAAGATGTCAGTGTTTGGGTGAAGTCGATACTTACTTCTCGGTGACTGAGTTGCAGTGTAGCAGTTAGCAATGGCAATGTTATGGGCAGCATGAGGCAGCGTTTTGAGAGGGAGTTGCAACACAAATGTAGCAGTAGCAGTGGCAGTGGCAGTGTCATGGGCGGCAGTACAAGAAGCAGCAGTGCAGTGGATGTGGAGCAACAGGCCAAGCATCAGCACAGAGGACCGATGTGGAAGATCAATGTGATGCTTCTACGGTGAAGCATTGCTAGAGCACATTCCTTGCTAAGAGGGAGTGTTATTTGGATGGCATCGGATGTGCTCTAGCCATGAAATTTGGTGGAGACGCTAAGGCACGTGAGATCTCCAAGACCCAACAATCGTTTAGAGAAATTCCACCCGATGAAGAGATATTCAAATAATTAATATTTTTAATGGGTTCGTAAGTCTAAAATTAGGAAAATAAAACTATTAATGTGTATTAATATAAAATGGCTGAAAAAGTTCTAAGTGACGAGGATCGAGCCAGATCTAATCTTAGTCGTTGATTAGGGACTTAATCTCGGTCGTTAAATCATCAACAGGAAAAGTATAAGAGGAGGCTTGAGGGTCAGCTGGAGACACACCAAGAGAGATCAAGAATTCGCTTTTCTGGGGCAGGGTTTGCTAAGGAAATCGAGTTAGTGATCAACGTTGCAACGAGGGGCATTTCAGCAAAGGGATTTTCATCTGAGGCTGAAGAATACATAGCACAGAGGCAGCGTAGTGCCAAGAGAGACAACGCAGGCCCTAGAAGGGCTGACACAGAAGACATAGAGGGCAGACGCAGGTGACGCAGAGGCCGTAGAGGCTGACACAGGTGCTGGGCCTTAGAGGCAGCGCTGGGGAGATTCTGTGGGGCAGACTAAGAGCAGATTAGTAGATTCTGAGCCAAGAAAGGGTGACGCGGCTCCTGGAGGAGTGATGCAATTCCTGAGTAGTGCTTGGAGCAGCTTTCCCTATCTAGCATAGGGAACGGTTGGAGTCACTGTGGGGTTTGATCATCTGGTCGCTGATTTGCCGAAATATTTGTCTCTGGATAGAGGTATCACTACCAAGGATATTCTCTGTTGGGTGAGCCATTTCTGGCACCCTAGTTGTATTCAAGAATCTGCTTAATAATACAAACCCTCTATATGCTGCACTGGTTTTCCCGAATTGGGTTTTTCCGGGGACGATTGTCCAAAAATAACGGTGTCCCTTGTGTGATTGTCTCAATTTATTTCAGTGCATGATCTTTATATTTGTGAAGGTTGCAATAGTGTTTACTTCGATGTTTATGCAATTAAATAACTTGTTAATGTAAAGAACAAGTAGGAGATAGTAAACCAGTAATTGCAGTAGGTGTTTTTGATGTGTTAGATTCAGGAATTTTCACACCCAGCGTCACACCCTCTAGGGAAGGTGTCACCCCTTCAGTTGATCGATTTGCCTCTAAGATTATGAGTTATGCTCTCTCGGTCTCACACCTCGGCTTCCAGCTATAGAAATCGATCTCCCCAGCGAATTTTCAAACTTCCTCAAGGCTCTATGCTGCCTCTACATGGCCCTGCGTCAGCCTCTTCTGGCTCTGCGCTACCTCTCCCATATCTCTTGCTACCTCCTCTGTTAAGTATTCTCCGACCGGGAAAGATTTCCCTTCGGATACTATCCCTGCCCCTCACTGCAAAAGATCACTATCGAAAATATCTTCGGCAGCTGCTCTACTTTAGAAAATCAAACTTTTGATCTCCCCTCTGTGTGTTCTCCAAGTGCCCCTCAAACCTCTTCTTATATCTTTTTGTTGGACAACCAATGGCCCAGATTAACTTCTAATCAATGGCTTAGATCATTTTCGTTTGATCCTCGTCTTCTTCTAGAAGTTACACCCACAATTCAGATTAATACCCATTAATTATTTTAATTTCCTAAGTTTAGACTTAGGGTCCCATTAAAAATAATTAATTATTTTAATAAAACTGTCTCCAGGTGGAATTTCCCAAAACAGTTTCTAGGTATTGGAGAATGCATGTGTCTAAGCCTCCCTGCAAATTTTGAGACTTAGAGCACATCCGATGCTACCAGAAATCAACACTCATAATGTCATCATTGTAAGGGGGTATAAGTGCTGTCAGCATTATTATACCACTGAGACAAGAGGCAATCGGAAGTTTCACCCCTTCACAAGGGTGCTCCAAAAATTTGTGTTGTATGAGACTCGAGAGCAAGCATGGCTGGTTTTAGAGTCCAAATTAAGTTTATCCCATCTACCCGGTCCACCTTGGAAAGGAGTGAGTCTTGTTCTTCCAATTTGAGAAGGGCCTTTACTATAACCCCCATGAATCTCAAATCTGTCACAAGTGCATATATTTTGGGTCTGATCTCATGTTCTTTTTGTGGCTGCTCTTGTTGTAGCATAGTATGTATCCCCTTGGAAAAGTATCTATTGATTTCTGTTGCTAGTTTATTAAGGGAGTTTATGAAGGTTTGGTCCATGTTTTAGCTGAAGAATAACAAGTACATCAAGTTCTTTCTTACACAACAGAAGCGTACAATAATGACCATCTGACTATAGACCTCTTAAATTAATAGCCTTCTTAGCCTATCAAGGCACCTCATCACTCATTGAACATATGTTCTGGACCTCCCATACAGCAGGAAACCCCTCATTCTACAGCAACAGTACACATATAGCTTCATGGACAACATAACAAGGTCTGCAATATATGATAAGACCCTCTACTCTGCAATATGAAACAAGTGCCAATCTTTTGTCCCTCACAAGAAGCCACTACAAGCAGCTATCGATAATTTACTCCCAACTGAAAATTTCCTCAAACTGGTCACTAAGTTCTGAGTCTTTTTGTCAAACATTTTGTTGAGAGTATTGTTGTAGGTGAATTTTCTCGGGTTTTGGTTTGAAATGACATAGGAAGACAAGAATACATGCTCATAAAACATTTTATTCCTTACTCAGCCACAACAAATCTGAAGACTATTCATAGTGACAGCTGATAAAAATTATATGGCAAACTCAGAAATTAACAATCCTAATTGTGAAAAATTCTACTATATTGCAGCAACTAGAAATTATTCTTCTAACTGTAAATTTAATTATGCAGTTTATTTGCTACAACAAACAATGAATAAAATCACAACTGCAATTTTCACCATAAAAACGCTGTGGAAAATAAAATGTTGGAATCTAAGAGACATGCTAGCACACACACATAAAAATGACACAGTTATTATTGGACAATTGTCCCAAGAAAAACCTAATGTGGGAAAACTAGTGCGGCAGATGAGGGTTTTATTATTATGCAGCATCAAAAATTCTGAGTACAATAAAATGGATGTCGAATTGGCATTTTAATCAGAGAGAAATACTGGCTAAATCAACAGAGGGAAATCACCCTCTCTTCCAAGCAATTATGCGACAAACTGAGCCTCAGAACTACTTTGGAACACCTCTGTGAGGGCTTCTACGTTGCCTCTACACAAACCCAACTCGTGCTACCCAGAAACTGCCTCTGATGATGACGTCTAGCATGTTGCTGCCTCCGGAAGTAATTCTCCCAGCCTCCTAGAAATATTCCCGACCACTGGAAGATGAATCGACCTCTCTGCTAGGTAAATTGAACTGCCCCTCTTGAGGCTCTACGCAGGGCATTCTCAACCTCCTGGAGAATAAACTCGACCTCCTCTTCTAACTCTTTCAAAACTCGAAACTCGTCCGGAAATCTGCTACTCTGCCCCTCTACCACCTGTTACTCAATCACTGGCTCGATCTCACTGCTGAATCACCTACTACGGGAAAATCGAATTGCCTTTATCACTGAGTATCTGCACTATGTATATCTATTTACCCATCGACCTCTTCTTATAATCTCCAGTTGTGACTTCAACAACCAAGATTAAAACTTAATTGATGTATGAGATCATCTCTAAGTCAATCTTTCTAGAGAATTTTCACCTTTCTCAATTAATTACTATTAATTAATGGATTTCCCTAAGTTAGACTTAGGAATTTTTTAATTATCGATCAATAAATTTAATTAAGTTATCTCTAGGTGGAATTTCCAGAAACAATTTTTGGGTTTTGGAGAACTCATGTGTTTTAGCCTCTCCACAAAGTTTGAGACTAGAACACCATCTCGTGCTACAAAAACTAACACTCCCTCTCAACGAGGAAGGTGTTTTATAGCGTTGCACAGCTACAAAACCCCATCCTCCATAAACATTATTGATGTCTGACAATTGTAGTTCCCTGCCACTGTCCATCAACCACTACGCTAACTCTGATTCATCTGCTACTGACTAGAGCTAAACCATGTTGCATCTGTGTTGTTGCTGCCACTGCATTGTACAACATGTATTGTTGCCAACTCTACATCTGCACTGCAACCCAACTAACACTCTCACTGTTGTTATTGTTGCTGCAACTACTGCAACTGAGAAGCATCCAAAATACTTAATCAACTATGACCGCATGCTACAGCGGTCTCATGAGTCTCTAACTGCTACTAGCCTTTGCACTGTCTACTAGGAAACCAATGTTGTTGATTTTGCACTGTGCCTCTTGCACTACGATCAACATTGCTCTGTGCTCCTCATATCCAATTCAAAATTCAGCAGGCTTAACAGTTTTCAGGATTTTAGGATCAATGGGATTGTGGCATTTCATTAGATTATATCATGTATGAGGTTATGTGATTAGCATTTAATCAAGAGCACCAAGCCCTATATGTACCCTAGTGTTGGTGGTGTTGATTGTTGAACTTTGTCATGCTCTTATTAAAAATGTACCATTCACTCAAGTCAAAATCATTGATCAGGCATGTTAAGTTTGTTCTACCATATTTTAAGGCTTGGATTAGGCAGCTTGATCAAAATTGGGCAATGTTGACTAATATCCCTAGAGATTTGAGGTAGAGGCAAACGCTAGACAAGAGGAGAAGAATTTTTATTCTAGATGGTTGATGCTCAAGTAAATAATCATTAGTGTACTATGGATTCAATTTCTATCTTGATTTGTGTACAATATGCATGCTATAATATATTCGACAACTAATTTGGCATTCAAGATGTTTTTTCAATATAAATGCAATCATATATATATATATATATATATATATATATATTAGATGCTTCTAGGACACTTCACTTCCAAGGATTTTTGGAAAAATGGCGCTTCTCTTCCAAAAAACACACCCGCTTTGTCCCCACTTCGTGCAACTTTGATGTGGAATACAAAGTTGGAGCAGAACGGCACCTCCCTAGAAATTCACAATAAAATCAGATCTAATCTATGCCAAATAAGATCTAAATTCTAAGATCATGGAGAAGAAAAGAGAACCAATAAGGCAGACACATGCAAGTTGACAGTATACCAAAGACCAAAAACACAAAATCTCCAGTTACCAAAAACACAAATTCTCCTAACATCTGAATCCATAGGCAAGAAGCTGGTGATAAATGACTGGTTGGGGGATCTGGAAGAACAGGAAGATCTGGTCTGAGAAACATTGCATAGCCTTGTCAATCCCCTCAAACACCTAACCACTAATGTACAGATTAATTGATTTTAAACTGATTGTAGTTTAACTTTATTACATTCTAAATTAACTTTGTAAAATGCCACTGAGATTAATTTCCTACGTTAAGATATAGTTCTAAATATGACCATTATAAGGTATCTATCCTAAAACAGCAACTGTGAATTGCAAACAAAGAATTCCTTTTCCCAAATGTACTTAGGACCATTCATTCAAAGAAGCTCAAGGCCTAAGCTTGAAAGGAAATTCCCAAAGCATGAACTGAAATATACACACACTAGCTTGACCAATTGCAAGATTTTGAGCTTACCTTTGAAAAGTATCCCACAACATGGCATCCACGATCATCGCATTCACAAAGAACGTAAAAAAGGAACAAATCAACATCATAATAAAGTGTCTTGTGATCGAGGAATAACTTTGCCAGATAGCAGAGGTTCTGCCCATATATCTTATTCTTCTTTCCATCAACCTATCAATAAAAACAGCTTGTCAAGCTCACTATGCGAAACAAAATAAGAACTGATAACTGTTCCACAAGTATTACTAGAAAATTAAGCTGTGTCCCAAGTCATAAGAAGACAATTGGTTTTGACTAAAGTCTATGCATCAAATGAAGAAAGAATATAAACTGAAGCTTTGCTGCATTTTGCATAAATAGCTTGGAACTAATAAAGATTAACTTGAATACAAGATTTGAATTGAAGGAACATGAATACACGCCTCAAACATGGAGAGGGTTCCATTGCGATATATCTCATCTCCAGGTGGATGCTTCAGATCGCACTTCCTCTACACAACATGGAAAAGAATTATCAATGTAATAAGGTTTGAAAAGTCGATCAAAATACCAAGAATAAAATATGTAGAAATTATATCTGAAACAAAAAGAAACTAAAGGTAGAAAGGCAATACATAAAAATAATGAATTATCTTGAGAAAAAGTGCACCAAAAATAGATTTTCATTTATATTATTGATGTTGGAAGGTCAGAAGTTTTCCAATCAATGGTTAAAAAACAGAGCTATTTAAATCTTGTAGATTCAATCAAATCTCTTTCAAAACATCAAGAACATTACATTGTTCAATTTCCTTCACCTTGTCTCTTTAGATGGGAGCATTGCAAGATCACCATATCTTCGTTCCTTTCAATTTCTCTCTTCTCTCACACCTTTGGAGGTTTAACACACAAAATATTGACACATTTGACTAAGTGAATCCAAACCATCATTACTATGCAGTGATGCACATCCTACACTTTTATGTCTGGGAAGGGTTCCAAACACCTAGATTCAATATGGCCTACTTCAAAATGCTATCTGAACATGCAGCATTTTAGGAAGCAAAGCAGTTTCAGCCTGCTCTCCACAAACATTCAGCTTGGGATATGCTTAGAAGCACCTCCTTACAGATTTCAGAGGTTTAAGGCTAGTAAGCTACATATTCATTCTATCATAAATGAAAATATGTTGATTGTTATTCCTTGCAACTTCAACTGATGATTCTTTTGGTTTGATGAGCTGTTTTTAGACCCCCAACTTGACAAAGTTACAAAAATTTCTGGAAACTGCATGCTTTTGTTTTATATGGCCTGTTACCCCTCTATCAGTGGGGGTACATACATTTTTTCAAGCAGATCATTCACCACAATTGTAAGCCCAACATCATAAGTCAAAGCCTTGTAAAAAACCATGTGAAGCCATGTATTAGGCATCCCAGACCTTGTAAAAAACCTGGTGTCTTGTCTTTTGAGTCTGTATTCATTATGATTGGTTGTGCCATGCCTCATCCCTTGAGAGCTTCATCTTGGCAATCTTGTTCCTAACCAAATTGGAGGACGCTGGGAGATTTCGTGGGACAGATTGGAGCTGAGGGTTGTGGGATTGTACATCCGGGGTTTTTTTAGCCGAAGTATTTGTCTCCGACTGAGAGGTACTACAGCCGAGAGCATTCTCTGTTGGGTGAGAAATTTCTGGCACCCAGATTGTATTCTGAAACTGCTTAATAATTAAAACCCTCAGATAGCTACAGCGGAAATTAATCCAAAAATAACAGTGTCACTTGTGTGCTTGTTTTTTCCTTCAATTGATGATCTGTATGTGTTGAGCATGTACTTGTGCTTATTTTCAGTATTTACATGGTAAATAACTTGTTAATTAACAAAACGAGTAGGAAGAAATAAATCAGAAAGTACATGAAGGATTTCTAACAGATACACTTAGAAATTCCAACACGGTATCAAAGCGTGGTTGCAAATCACAGGAAAACTGAGGGCATCAGCGGAGCAGAGCAGTAGTAGCAGAAACAACTGTCCCGAGTGACAGAAGTTGTTCCTAGTGGAAAAGCAGTAAGGAAGGGGTGACGAAGTGCCTGCGAAGTTGAGCCGAGAGAAGGATTAGCGCACTAGCAGAAAGGAGCAAACCTGACCTATATAATGCCCGGTCATCCTTCTCAATCAGGAAGGATTGACAACCATGGCCAAGAGGTGCGGATTTTGCTAGTGCCAAGATTGTGCAGAGTCTAAAGGCTCTAACCTTCGATTTCATGGGGCATAGGACGTTGTGGATAAGTTGCGGAGTGAAGCTAGTGGGGTACTGTGGTCAGAATAGTACCTAACAGGGCAAGACCAAGGAGAAGGGAGTTGCTACCGAGGTATTCTAGCCAAGAAATCCGGATCAGTGGTGCAAGGGCATCTCGACAATGGAAGAGGGGTTTCCAGGAGGGAAATCGAGGCTCAGAGGGGGTCACACCGAGAACTTCTAGGAGGGAAGTAGAGAGACTCGAAAGAGTTGAAAGAGGAGCAGCGAGATGGCAGTGAACAGGGTAAGAGATCAGGACAGACTGGATAGAGCCTCAAACTTTGTAGTCTGGAAGGCCAGGATCTTGTTCGTTCCAGACAAGTATCGTCTCAAGGACTTCACCTTGAAAACAATAGCGATCCCAGTTGACCCATCTGAGAACGATAAGTACGAGGAGGCAATGGCGAGGGCCAAGAGCTTCATCCTTGACAGGGTCAAGGACCATGTAGTGCCACATATTGTCGAAAAGGACACGGCAAATGCGATGTGCAACGCCCAGACAAGATTGTATCAACATACTTCCGTACAGAGGAAGATGCTAATAGAAAATTAGTTGCAGTCATATCAGATGCAGAAAGGAGAACAGATCGACACCTTCCTCAGTCAATTGAAGGAGATCCGGGATTAGCTGACTTCCATAGGGGCCATGCCGGATATGGAATTAATGGTGAGGACTACATTGAATGCAGTCTCAGAGGACTGGGAGGTATTTGTCCAGAGCATACTGGGCAGATCGACCCTTCCAAATTGGGAGGAACTGTGGGTGGCTCTTCGTCAGGAAGAGATCAGAAGGCTAACCAAGGCAGGAAGCAGCGGCAAGGGGGTCAGAATCAAGAAGGAGGAAGAGGAGGATGTTGCCCTAGCATCTGAGGGAAAGCAGGAGAAACGAAAGAAGAAGGACCTCTCCAAGGTCAAATGATTCCACTGTTGGGAACTGGGTCATTATTGTAAGCCAGTGTCTGAGCAAGAAGAGCAAGGGAGAGGATTCTGAGACCAAGGCTATGCCAGCAAGGGCGGAGAAAGAAGTGGAGACAAATGATGACTGTGCCATGAGTGCTCATGCACCTCGTGAGAGGAAGTGGGGAGACATCGAGTTGTAGTCAGACAGACTAGAGGCGATGAGGGGCAAGATCCTCGAGTTACCCAACCTCTTGGATTATACCTTGTTACGAGAGCACCGAAGAGGAGTAGTAGAACTGATGGAGATGTCAAAGTTGGGAGATCAGTTACTTACTTCTCAGTAAATGAGTTGCAGTGCAGCAGTTAGCAATGGTAGTGCTATGGGCAGCACGATGCAGCATGATGAGAGGGATTACAATATAGATGTAGCAATGCCAATGGCAGGGCCATGGGCAGCAGCACGGATGCAAAGAGGGAGTTGTTGTACAGATGCAGTAGTGGCAGTGGCAGGGCCATGGGTAGCAGTACATGATGCAGCAATGCAGAGGATGTTCGGCAACAAGCCTAGCATCAGCACAAGGACTGATGCCGAATGATCAGGGTGATGCTTAGTGAGGAGTATTGCTAGAGCACAGTCCTCGCTAAGAGGGAGTGTTGATTTGGGTAACAATGGATGTGCTCCAGCCACGAAAATTGGTGGAGAGGCTAAAGCACATGAGATCTCCAATACCCAGAAATGGTTTGGGCAGAATCTAACCAGTTTGGGAGATATTAAAAAATTAATATTTTTAATGGATTCCCTAAGTCTAAACTTAGGAAAAATCAAATATTAACGTGAATTAATATAAAACTGAGTTAGAATGGTCCAAAAGTCATGGATCAAGCCAGATCTAATCTTAGCCATTAATTAGGGACTTAATCTCTGTCATTGAATTGTCAACAAGAAAAGTATAAGAGGAGGCTTGAGGGTCACTTGGAGAACACACCGAGTTGATCAAGAATTCGATTTTCTAGGGCAGGGCTTGCTGAGGAAATCGAAGCACTGATCAGAGTTGCAGCCGAGGGGCAGTGAATACAGAAGCAAAGAGGCAGAGAGGGTACCAAGAGCATCAGCCAGATGTCAGGAGAGGGTTGATGCAAAACCAACGAGAGGTCACGCAAAGGCAGCCAGGAGCTGCGCAGTGTCAGAGAGAGCCAGCGTGGGTGACGCAGGCGCTTCAAAGGCTGACACAAAGCCTCTAGAGGTTGACGCAGGGCTAGTTGGGGTGATGTTGGGCTGACGCTGGGCCAGAGAGGCTGACACAGACCCTAGAGGCTAAAGGTGGGAGATTTCGTGGGATAGCTTGGCGCTGAGAGTTGTGGGATTGTTGTTAAAATTGGCAACTAGGGCCAAACTCCATGTGGGTCAGCTTATTTGTGGCAGCTGATATTTTTATTGGATCCCTCTCGTTGAGAGGTGTAGGATTGATCTAAATATCATCCGATTCCAATAAGTATTTAGGGAGATATGAATTTATTTTGATTATGGAATTATTATCAAGCTGACCAGCAATTTGAGTAGGCTTAGAAGCCCAATAGACGTGTCTATTCATCATCTACATTTCAGTATAAATAGAAGAGGATTTGAAGTCATTTGGCAACTCTCTTCAAGTGATCTCCTCTCCACGTCTTGGGTTTTTGGAGAAGGAGAGAACTTAAGAATACGTTGGCCTAGAAGGAGCCCTAGTTGCAAAATGATGCCCTAAACTATAGCCACATGATGCCCTAACAGCAGCAAGCCGCAGGCTTATGAGGAAATCTTATATGCTGTCCAATAGCACTTAAACGCAGTCAAAAGATGGAATCTCTATACGATTGTTCAAGGAAACCTATACGTTGTTCACGGTGAATCTCCATATGTTGATACGTTGTAAACCCTATACACTATACGCTGTTCATTAAAGACATTTATACGCAGGGCTCCATACACGTTGTTCATAAAAGACTCATACACAGGGTATGGTGCAGACCTGGCACGCAGAATCGTTGACACTCTCGATGTATGCGGATCTGGCAGCATAGATCATATACGGAACCCGCAGTTTGAAACGCAGTTATATATGGAACGTTGTTAGCCTCAGCCAAGGTATGAAGCCCGCAGTTTGGATTATATATGGAACGCAGATCATGCCATAACCTTGGATCCGTTGTCATATGGAATCATTACACGCAGTTCATGGACAATCAACGTGATGCCTGGAACAGCGGTAGTCATAAAGTTATTAACACTCATTCAATGTTGTTCATGTTATACACGCTGTATATGTACGCTATTCATGTTATATATTTACACGCTATTCATATGACGTATATATACGTTGTTCATGTTATGCACAGAGATATTCATACGCAGTCATAACTGAAGTCAAGGTATGTTGTCGTTGTCAATTCCTGTCGCTGCAGTCATGTATTGAGCCAAGACATGAAAACCGCAGTCAAGCATTGGAAGAAGCCGCAGTCATAATTGTTGTAGCCACAGATCATATATGAAGCTCCGGATACCTGTGTATGATAATTCAGTAAGTCTACATGATATGATAAACCCTAGGCATACTTGCAACAGTCTTGATGTATGATCACAACTGCTCAGTTTCGGTTGGATGAAGAAGATCTCGGCATATAGATCTCGGTGACATACATCTTGTACAACTGTGACGTGAAGTATTAAATATGCACTCACGATGACAAGGATCATAAGCAATGATGGTTACAGTCTCAACATAATGAGAATGATAAGGATGATCAGTCTCAAATCATGATGAGCATGGGCAGCATGATGATGAATGAGATCATGAGCATGAGCAGCTTGATGATGAATAAAATCATGGAAGATGCAGCATGATGAGCAGCATAAATATGATGAACGAGAGGCAGCACTACGATAGGTGAAGACGTCACCTTGGAGAATCAGTTGAAGCAGAATGTCTTCAACTGATCTCATCATTATAGGAAATGATCTATGCTCAGATCTAGATAAGTCAAAGTGTTGACTTCTGTTGTAAATGTATTACCTCTCTCACTTTCTCTACTGAACTTTGAAGAACATAAAAGAAGAATTGATCAAGGGTTTCCCCACATTGTGGGGTTTGTCCCTGGCTAGCGCCACATCTTGTGTCCTTTTGTCTTGGCTTGTCTTCTGCGATTTATATTTATATTCTATCTACAGTTTACTTTAATGTTGATGTGATTGCTAACTGTGAAAATTTAAATAAATTGCTCTAGCATAGAACATACCTAAAATTAACATGGGATCAAAGCTGAGGTGAAGACAATGCCCAAGCAAGAGTGAAAGAGAAATCACCAAAGAAAATAGGGACAAGACAAAAGAATCAATGGGTTCCACATCTCTCTTCTAAGTTCACAAAGGGTGAAGTCGAACCAGAACATATTATCACAATGGCGTAGCGGAAGTTTCTGATGGCCCATCTAAAGATCACTTCATTGGGAAGTTCGGATCTAAGGGTGGAAGGAAAGGTGGATGCCTTGGTTGCAATAAGTTCGGCCATTATGCGAAGGAGTGTCCGAAGGTAATGCAAGTCATCAAGGAAATGGTTGACTCTTCAAAGAAAGAAAGGAACCCCGAATCACTTTTATGTACCTGATCGCAAGAAGAACCTGGTGTCCATCTCAGAAATGGAAGTCAAAGGTTTCAGGGTGGCACTCATCAATGGAAAGGTACGTGTTTGGAAATAGAATTTTCAAAGATGTTTTTGAGTTCAGTGTTGCATCAAATTGCAGGAAGTCCACTGGGGACCATGTCCATTGTCACGTAGCACCGAAGGTCTATGAGTCAAATGGTGACAGGGATGCCTGAATTCAGAAGGAGCATGAAAGTACATGTCTGAGATGTACCAAAGGAAAACCTTACAAGGGGACCATTCCCCTCATGTAGCGGGTCCACAGTTCTGGAACAACCCAAGGGGTCTGAGATTGATAATCAGAAATCTTGCATATGCAGGTGGAAGAAAGCCCTCTATGGCTTGAAGCAAAACACCCCGGGCATAGTACGAGAGGATCGATAGCTGTCTGATAAAGTTGAGATTCACTAGGAGTGAAACGGATCCAAACCATCCAAAGGTTGTGGATGATAGACCTCTCATATACCAGCACCTTATGAGGACGACCTACTTCTAACAGGTGCAGACCTTCTCATTTGCAGAAGTAAGAGGGAGTTGGATTCCAGATGTGGAATGGTGCATTGCAAGCCTGTGACTACCTCGAGGATCTTAGTTTTTAGAAGTTATATGGCAGTGATGTCGGACCAGATTTGGGAAATGCCTCTGAATCTCATAAAATCATTCGCGTTGATGTTCTTGGTGAACTTCCGTTCGAACATATGTTTTGCAGTTAGCATGGTGAGCTCATATTTGGTTCAACCTCACTGGATTGGTGCCAAGAATCTTCTGAGATGTCTTCGGGACACAATCTCTCATGGATTGAGATACACTGCCTGAAATATGAAACTACATGATTATTCGAATGCTGATTGGGCAGGCAATGTGGAGGATCACTAGAGCACTTATTAGTGTTGTTTCTCTTTGGATTCTGCTTCGATATCATGGATGAGCAGGAAGCAGAAGTCGGTTGTTATAAGCACCACTGAGACCGGATACATATCTACGAGTATGATCTCGTATGAAGCTGCTTGGTTGGGGAAGCTCTTCAAGTGAGCTGTTTGTACCACTATGATTCTCTGTGACAACCAAAGGTGGGATTTGATTATTGAGGAATCCTGTATTCGACGATTGCTCCAGCAGACAGACATCAGATACTGCCTTATCTGGGATATGGTAAGTCGATGAGCAAGGAGGCTCCATCGCACTGAGATGATGTACAGGTCGCTACACTTTGTCAGAGCCCCGGGGAGAGATCAAATTTGTGATTTTCACGAACAACTTGGAGTCGTCGAGAGACCCTTGTACAAGGGTCCTGCATGTTGCATACATTGAACTCTGGGAGCTCTGGGGACTTGCGGTTCTTACTGGAACAACATACGACCACAAGGTGACTCACCCTCCCCTGGTGGTGCACACTGGAACAAGATGATTCACTCTCTTGTGGGACAAGATGATTCGCTCTCCGGTGTAGCAAGATGATTAGTTCTCCTATGAGGTCTAGATGATGTGTTCTCCATGACGATTATGTAGCAAGATGATTAGCTCTCCTGTGAGGCCTGGATGATGTGTTCTCCATGGCGATTGTGTAGCAGGATAATTAGTTCTCCTGTGAGGACAGGATTGATTAAGTTCTCGTGTCAAGGCATCCTACCCATGTAGTCTGGGACTCATGGGAAGTACCTCTCATCTGATCAATAAGCAGGGAAATGAGGATAGGGACCATAGTAGTACCGATGGTTGCATCGTTGTATCTACCGTACTCCCTATGCTAAGATGACCTTCATTGATCTGGGATCAATGATACTGGTCTAGGACCAGTGGTAGGAGTTGTACCTACTATGACGCTAACTTCGGGTCGGTTGAGATTGGTCTGGGATCAGTGGTACATACTCTGAGACTAACTTAGGGTCAATGGAACACTGGTTTGGGACCAGTAAGAGTGGTACATGCTATGACACTGACTTCGGGTCAACTGAGACTGGTCTGGGACTAGTGGTACACTCTATGAGACCGATGATACTGGTCTGGGACCAATAGTAGGAGTGGTAACCACTATGACGGTGACTTTGGGTCGGCTGAGACTAGTCTGGGACCAGTGGTACGCACTCTAACACTGACTTCGGGTCAGTGGAGAATGGTATGAGACATTCTCGATCAATTCTTCTTCTTCATAGTTCAGCAGAGCTAAGTTGAGCAGAGCAGACCCAGCAGAGCCGAGCAGAGCAGAGCAGAGCCAGCAGAGCTGAACAGAGCTGAGCAGAGCAGAGCAGAGCAAAGCAGAGCCAGCAAAGTTGAGCAAAGTTGGGTAAAGCAATGCAAGGCACTAATGGCAGAGACAGTACAGTCGGACATATGGATCAGAGGATGGAGTTCTCCCTAGTTGAGAGGGAGTGTTAAAATTGGCAACTAGAGCCAAACTCCATGCGGGTCGGCTTATTTGTGGCAGCTGATATTTTTATTGGATCCCTCTCATCGAGAGGTGTAGGATTGATCTAAAGATCATCCGATTCCGTTAAGTATTTATGGAGATACGAATTTATTTTGATTATGGAATTATTATCAAGCCGACCAGCAATTTTAGTAGGCTCAGAAGCCCAATAGACGTGTCTATTCATCATCTACATTTCAGTATAAATAGAAGAGGATTTGAAGTCATTTGGCAACTCTCTTCAAGTGATCTCCTCTCCACGTCTTGGGTTTTTGGAGAAGGAGAGAACTTAAGAATACGTTGGCCTAGAAGGAGCCCTAGGTGCAAAATGATGCCCTAAACTACAGCCACGTGATGCCCTAACAGCAGCAAGCTGCATGCTTATGAGGAAATCTTATACTTTGTCCAATAGCACTTAAACGCAGTCAAAAGATGGAATCTCTATACGATTGTTCAAGGAAACCTATACGCTGTTCACAGTGAATCTCCATACGCTGATACGTTGTAAACCCTATACACTATAC
The DNA here is from genome assembly GCA_031772625.1 of Pinus tabuliformis. Lineage (NCBI taxonomy): Eukaryota > Viridiplantae > Streptophyta > Pinopsida > Pinales > Pinaceae > Pinus > Pinus tabuliformis. Next base: position 198,264,196 of record CM062815.1, on the reverse strand, counting down.
GCTGTTCATTGAAGACATTTATACGCAGTGCTCCATACACGCTGTTCATAAAAGACTCATACGCAAGATATGGTGCAGACATGGCACGCAAAATCATTGACACTCTCGATGTATGCGGATCTGGCAACATAGATCATATACGGAACCCGCAGTTTGAAACACAGTTATATATGGAACATTGTTAGCCGCAGCCAAGGTATGAAGCCCGTAGTTTGGATTATATATGGAACGCAGATCATGCCATAACCTTGGATCCGTTGTCATATGGAATCATTACACGCAATTCATGGACAGTCAACGTGATGCCTGGAACAGTCGCAATCATAAAGTTATTAACACGCATTCAATGTTGTTCACGTTATACACGTTGTATATATACGTTGTTCATGTTATATATTTACACGCTATTCATATGACATATATAAACATTGTTCATGTTATGCACAGAGATATTCATATGCAGTCATAACTGAAGTCAAGGTATGTTGTCGTTGTCAATTCCTGTAGCCGCAATCATGTATTGAACCAAGACATGAAAACCACAGTCAAGCATTGGAAGAAGCCGCAGTCATAATTGTTGTAGCCACAGATCATATATGAAGCTCCGCATACCTATGTATGATAATTCAGTAAGTCTACATGATATGATAAACCCTAGGCATACTTGCAGCAGTCTTGATGTATGATCACAACTGCTCGGTTTCGGTTGGATGAAGAAGATCTCGGCATATAGATCTCGGTGACATACATCTTGTACAGTTGTGACGTGAAGTATTAAATATGCACTCACAATGACAAGGATCATAAGCAATGATGGTTACAGTCTCAACATAATGAGAATGATAAGGATGATCAGTCTCAGATCATGATGAGCATGGGCAGCATGATGATGAATGAGATCATGAGCATGAGCAGCTTGATGATGAATAAGACCATGGAAGATGCAGCATGATGAGCAGCATAAAGATGATGAACGAGAGGCAGCACTATGATAGGTGAAGCCGTCACCTTGGAGAATCAGTTGAAGTAGAATGTCTTCAACTGATCTCATCGTTATAGGAAATGATCTATGCTCAAATCTAGATAAGTCAAAGTGTTGACTTTTGTTGTAAATGTACTATCTCTCTCACTTTCTCTGTTGAACTTTGAAGAACATAAAAGAAGAATTGATCAAGGGTTTCCCCACATTGTGGGGTTTGTCCCTGGCTAGCGCCACATCTTGTGTCCTCTTGTCTTGGTTTTTCTTCTGCGATTTATATTTATGTTCTATCTGCAGTTTACTTTAATGCTGATGCGATTGCTAACTATGAGAAGTTAAATAAATTTCTCTAGCATAGAACATACCTAAAATTAACAATTGTACATCGGGGGTTTTTTTAGCTTGAGTATCTATCTCCGACTGAGAGGTACTACTACCGAGAGCATTCTCTGTTGGGTGAGCCATTTCTGGCACCTAGATTGTATTCTGAAACTGCTTAGTAATAAAACCCTCAAATAGTTACATCAGTTTTCCCACATTGGGTTTTCTGGGGACATGAGTCCAAAAATAACGATGTCACTTGTGTGCTTGCTTTATCCTTCAGTTGATGATCTATATGTGTTGAGCATGTACTTGTGTTTATTTTCAGTATTTACATGGTAAATAACTAGTTAATTAATAGAACGAGTAGGAAGAAATAAATCAGAAAGTACATGAAGGATTTCTAACAGATAGACTTAGAAATTCTAACATGAATGTGGATGGTACCTCTTGCAACTAGAGTACACTTGATCTTGCATCTGAATTTGGAAGTCCATCCCCTCCTCCCTGTAGCTGGAGAAGTAGTCTCTAACCCCGATCATATGCATTGATGCTCCACTGTGTATGTACCAGACACCTGCAGACATGCAGCTAGAGAGGCAAGCTATGAGAGTGAATTCATCTTCCATGCTAGAAGACCAATCCTCAATGTCCGTAGAAGCTGCTGTCTACCTCCCCTTCTTGTCCTTCTTCCAGTTAGTGTTAGTTTTTGTAGCATTGGATGGTGTTCTAGTCTCAAACTTTGTAGAGAGGCTAAAACACATGAGTTCTTCAAAACCTAGAAATCATTTCTAGAAATTCCACCTAGAGATAACTCAATTAAAATAATTGATCGAAAATTAAAAAATGCCTACATCTAACTCAGGGAAATCGATTAATTAATATGAATTAATTAAGAAAGGTGAGAATTCTCTCTAAACTCACATGGATCGACTTAGAGATGATCTCAGCCATCGATTAAGATTTAATATTGGTCATTGAAGTCTCAACCGGAGATTTTAAGAGGTCGATAGGGTAGATGGAAAACACCCCAGTACAAATACTCAGTGATCTAGGCAGTCCAATTTTCCAGTAGCGGGTGATTCAACAGTGATATCGAGCCAATAATCGAGTCGTAGGTGGCACAGGGGCAGAGTAGTAGATTTTCGGAGGAATTTCCAGTTCCAAAAGAGATAGGAGTGGAGGCCGTATTATTTCTCCAAGAGGCTGCACAGGGGTTACACAAAGCCTCAAGAACGTAGTTCAATTAGGCTTAGCAATAGGTTGATCCAAATGTTGAGTGTCGGGAATTTCTTCCAGAGGGCCAGCAAATTTATCTCAGTGGCAGAGGCAGACAAATCCAGGCACACAGAGGCAATTCTAGGCAATATGAAATTCAACCTGCGCAGAGGTTGACGCAGAGCAAAGTTGGAGTTGATTGTGGGGTCATATCAGGCTGAGATTGCTTGTGGAGGAGGGTAAATTCCCTCAAATATTTTTGCCAGTATTTCTCTCAGATTGGATTGCAAGATAACGCATCCAAGTTATCGTACTCTGAGTTTTTGTTGTTGCATAATAATAAAACCCTCATCTGTTGCACCGGTTTTCCCACATTGGGTTTTTCTAGGGACAATTGTCCAAAAATAACGGCATCAATTTGTGTGTGTGATTGCTCTATATTTTCTCAATTCCACATATTTTATTTTCGTAAATGTAATTTTTATTTGTGAAGCAATTGCAGTGTGAATTATTCGTTGTTTGTCGTAGCAAATAAACTGCTTAATAATTAACCAATTAGAATAATAATTTCCAGTTATTGCATTTCAAGGAATTTTCACACGTTATCAGAGCGATTTTGATCGGATCAGTGGCTCAAAGACGAAGAGGGAGAAATTTGTTGTTCAGAGGGAGCATCAACACAATTTCTCCACGGTTTGTGAAGGGCCTAGCCAAGCAGTGCGAGTAGCAGAGCAGAAGTTTGATTTCCAACTAGTGGCAGGAAAAGTTCTAATTGCTTAGAGCAGAGCTCCAACAAGCAGAGGTAGAACCAGAAAGTAATTCCGGAAAGCAGCGCAGCAGAATCGTAGAGCAGATTCGAGCAAAAGAGGAAGAGAAATTGCACACATAGAGGGAGGTTTCTAGTTTCATAAATCCAAAATTTTCAGTTGCAATAGGAAGTAGCAGCAGGCAGATTTTCTCATCCATGAAGGAGTGTGAATAGCAGTTCTAGTAGCCGAGCAGGTGAAAGAGGGAGATTTCCATCATAGGTCAAGTTCTTGCAGTGATGGCTTCAGCAAGACTCCGAGATTAGGGAAGATTAGAGGGTGCATTAAACTATTGTGTCTAGAAGGCCAGGATGGCATTCCCGCTAGACGAGTATCATCTAAAGATGTACGCAGAACAAGTTGTAGCCGTACCTACAGATGCATACCAATTAGCGAATTACAACAAGGCAAAACGGTTGATTCCCAATGGAATTCGAGATCATAAAGTCTCACACATTGCGGCCAAGAATACAACCAAAAAAATGTGGGATGTTATTGCCACACTATATCAAAATCCTTCCGAGCAGCGAAAGATGGTCTTGAAGGAAAAGTTGAGGAATGTTCGAATGCAGAAGGGTGACGACATCAACCCCTATCTCACTAGAATTCAAGATATCTTAGATGAGCTTGCAACTGTAGGAGAGTTGCCTCCACCTACAAAACTTGTGCGTTTGGCCCTCAACAATGTCACCGAGGAGTGGGAGACCTTCATCCATGGCATACTAGGATGAGATCAGCTGCCTGGGTGGGACCAGATATTGGCAGATCTCACACAAAAGGAGATGAGGCAAGCTATAGTAAAGAGCTCCATCAGCAGCAGTAGCAGCAAAGGAGCGAAGGGTGTGAAGGAGGAAGAAAATGTGGCTCTTGCATCAAAAGGGAAACCAAAAGGTCCCAGTCAAGGATAAGGCTCATAGGGAGAGAAGAAAAAGAAGAAGGATTTGTCCAAGATCAAGTGCTTTAGGTGTGGCGAGTTTGGCCACTACAGTACCTAGTGTCCTCAGAGGAAGGACAAGAAGAAGCAGGATCAGGTGGCAACATCCGCAGAGATTGATAATCTTTCCTCTAGGCTAGAGGAAGATTTCGCTATGTATGCAGTTATGCCTCCAGGAGAGAGGTGGGGCGATGTAGAGCTCTAGTCCCAAAGTTGAAGAGATCCAGGCAGGCTCTAGTGTAGATGCGACAAGGAGATCAACTCTAGATTGTTGCAAAAGGACCATATCTTCACTATAGGGGCCCACAATATTTAGTATCAGGAGAATCAGTGTCAGTTGGTGCAGTCAGTTCCAGAGTGACAGTTGCAGAATAGTTGCAGTCAGATGTTGAGAGGCACAGTGCAGTGTTGATAACAGTGCAAGAGGCACAGTGCAGAGTCAACAACAACGCAGATTTCCCAATGGGCAATGCAAAGGCTAGTAGTAGTCAGAGACCCAGGACTCCAAGAGACAATTACAGCATAGAGACTCAGTTGTTCAATTTTTTTGGATACTTCTCAGTTGTAGTAGTGGCAGCAACAGCAACAACAGTGAGAGGAAGTGTTAGTTGGGTTGCATTGCAGATGTAGAATTCGCAATAGTACAAGTTGTGCAGTGCATTGTCAGCAACAGAACAGATGTAGCATGGTTCAACTACAGCCAGTAGCAAATGAATCAGAGTTAGCAAAGTGGTTGATGGACAGTGGCAGGCAGCTGTAGTTGTCAGACATCAGCAATGTGTATGGCAGGATGATGCAAAGACAGGGTGTTGAAGTAGTGCAACACTAGAACACCTTTCTTGATAAGAGAGAGTGTTAGTTTTTGTAGCATCAAATGGTGTTCTAATCTCAAACTTTGTGGAGAGGATAAAACACGAGTTCTTCAAAACCCAAAAATCATTTCTGGAATTTCTACCTAGAGACAGCTCAATTAAATTAATTGATGATAATTAAAAAATGCCTAAAGGGAAATCAATTAATTAATAGGAATTAATTGAGAAAGGGGAGAATTCTCCAGAAACTCACACGGATCAACTTAGAGATGATCTTAGCCAACGATTAAGACTTAATCTTGGTCGTTGAAGTCTCAACATGAGATTATAAGAGGAGGTCGATGGGGTAGATGGAGAACACACCAATGCAAATACTCAGCGCTCTAGGCAGTTCGATTTTCCAATAGCAAGTGATTTAGCAGTGAAATCAAGTTTTTGATCAAGTAGCAGGTGGCAAAGGGGCAAAGTAGCAGATTTCCGGAGGAGTTTCCAGTTCAAGAAGAGTCAAGAGAGGAGGTCGTATTATTTCTCCAAGAGAGGTTGCGCAAGGGTTGCGCAAAGCCTCAAGAAGGCAGTTCGATTTAGCCAAGCAGTAGGTCGATTCAGTTGCTAAGTGTCAGGAATTTCTTCCAAAGGGCCAGCGAATTTATCATAGAGGCAAAGGCAGTCAAATCCGAGCACACAGAGGCAATTCTAAGCAGTGTGAAATTCAGTCTGTGTAGGGGTTGATGCAGAGCAGAGTTGGAGTTGATTGTCGGGTTAGATCAGCCCAAGATTGCTTGTGGAGGAGCGTAAATTCCCTCAAATATTTTTGCCAGTATTTCTCTTAGATTGGATTGTTAGATTAAGCATCCAAATTATTGTACTCTGAATTTTTGCTGCTACATAATAATAAACCCCTCATCTACTGCACTGGTTTTCCCGCATTGGGTTTTCCAAGAATAATTGTCCAAAAATAATGGTGTCAATTTGTGTGTGTGGTTGCTGTATATTTTCTCAGTTTTGCATATTTTATTTCTGCAACGTAATTTTTATTTGTGAAGAAATTGCAGTGTAAATTGTTCATTGTTTGTCATAGCAAATAAATTGCTTAATAATTAACCAATTAGAAGAATAATTTCCAGTTGTTGCATTTCAAGGAATTTTCATAGTTAGGACCTTGGCTGCCATAGTGACCATGTTGACGACAACCAAAACATTTTACCTTTGACAGGTCCTTCTTCTCCCATTTCGAGCCTTGTCCCTTATTGGGCCCCTTCTTCGCTCTACCTTTTCCTTTTAGACAAACATTCTCTTGTTCCTCCTTCACCTTCAGTGCCTTGCCACTGTTGTTGGTGCCATTGACTAAGATGAGCCTCAGCTCCTCCTGAGTGAAATCACTCAATAGGTGATCCCAATCTGGAAGCTTGTCTCGGCTAGAAATTACTTGGACGAACATATGCCATTCCTTGGTGAACCTGTTGAGTGCTATATGCACTAGCTCATCATCACTCAGTTTTTGTCCAACTACAGCGAGTTCATCTTTGACAAACTTAATTATGGTGAGATAGGAAGTTACATCTTCACCATTATGCATCTTGATGGTTCTCAGCCTCTCTTTGAGGATCATTTCCCTGTTCTCAGAAGGATCCTAGTATAGTTTAATGATGGCATCCCACATTTCCTTCGTTGTATTCTTCTCTACGATATGCGGAACAATATGATCTCCAACTCCATCAAGAATCATCCTCTTGGCTTTAGCATTGTCCCTCTTGTAGTCATGTAACAAGATGGGATTTGCTGGTACAACAATAATTATTCTAGCAAATCTTTATTTTTGAAGAAACTGCAGTGTAAATTGTTCATTGTTTGTCGTAGCAAATAAACTGCTTAATAATTATAACCAGTTAGAAGAATAATTTCCAGTTGTTGCATTTCAAGGAATTTTCATAGTTAGGACATTGGCTGACATAGTGACCATGTTGACGGCAATCAAAACATTTTACCTTTGACAGGTCCTTCTTCTCCCATTTCAAGCCTTGTCCCTTATTGGGACCCTTCTTCGCTCTAACTTTTCCTTCTAGACAAACATTCTCTTGTTCCTCCTTCACCTTCAATGCCTTTCCACTGTTGTTGGTGCCATTGACTAAGATAAGCCTCAGCTCCTCCTGAGTGAAATCACTCAATAGGCGATCCCAATCTAGAAGCTTGTCTCGCCCAGAAATTACTTGGACGAACATATGCCATTCCTTGTTGAACCTATTGAGTGCTATATGCACTAGCTCATCATCACTCAGTTTTTGTCCAACTATAGCAAGTTCATCTCTGACAAACTTAATTATGGTGAGATAGGAAGTTACATCTTCACCATTATGCATCTTGATGGTTCTCAACCTCTCTTTGAGGATCATTTTCCTGTTCTAAGAAGGATCCTGGTATAGTTTAATGATGGCATCCTACATTTCCTTCATTGTATTCTTCTACGATATGCAGAACAATATGATCTCCAACTCCATCAAGAATCATCCTCTTGGCTTTAGCATTGTCCCTCCTGTAGTCATGTAACAAGATGGGATTTGCTGGTACAACAATAATTATTCTAGCAAACTCCTTCAAACCATGATTGTCCAATAAGAACAGCATCATGGCCCTCCAAATTCCAAAGTTTGACGCTCCAACCAATCTATCCTGATGTCTCAAGTTTGTAGTGGCCATCTCTGGAAAATGTGCAAACTTAAATAAACTAGAGAAATCTAAAGAAATGATCTGGGTGAAAACCCTTGTGTGCTTCTCTTCCTGTGCCCTATGCTAATTTACCATTGAAACCTTCTGCACCTAAATTAGCTCTGATACCATGTGAAATTTCCACGATTACAACAACTAGATATAAATCTTCTAACTTTATATAGTTTATTTGTCTTCAGAAAATTACGGCAAATAACAATTAATTCACTATTGCAACTTCACAAAAATAAACACTAGAACTGAGAAAATAATGCACACAAAAATTATAGACGCCAAGATTTTTGGACAATAGTCCCTAGAACAACCCCAATGTGGGACTATTATCATTAATGTCAAAGCAAAAACGAGTGTGAGTACATGATGTAGAGTGAGTGCAGATATCGTCATTGATGTCAGGGTTTGGAGGTCATTGATGTGATGGGGTCCACAGGATGATGCAGCTTAACCAAGTCGTAATGAAACCCTAAATAACCCTAGCTCTAGGGTTTTGTTCCTTGGACGACAGACATACTTGGAACTTTATGAGGATTTTGATGAGGAAGATCGTTGAATTTGGCTTGGAGACTCTATCCCTCACATTCTCCTTGTCATGGCATTTTTGTTGATATGTGGAGCGTTTCATGGGCCCTCACGGTTTGTCAGATATGCCCAGTCAAAGTCAAAGCCCTAATTTGTAGTCCAAAACCCCAAAGGTTGTTGAATTGGCATTATACAGTTGGATGAATGATGTGATAATTTCAAGGATGATGATGTCGCATGAAAGACCTAAACAAATGATAATACAATTAGTTTCATATGGAGAATATTTTATTAGGATAAATTTAATTATATGGTCCAAATTTAAATGTAACTTTTGGGACCTGTTACCACTCCCCTAAGGGGGATCCCTAAAGGGAAACTGCTAGGCCAAGGGCAACAAATGGAGACTTAGCCAACTACCAACTCAGCTAAGGCTCCCTTCTATTTACCGACTTTCACCGATGGGAGGAGACATGATATATTATGGAGTCACCGATGAAGGATAAGTCAATGAAAGGATGTGGAGTGACCCAAATAATCCATTTCCCAGAAGAGTTAGAAAGATAGAGCTTGCTTGCTTTCTAAGCAAGGTACAATGTCTTCTAGGGAAAGGAAGGGAGGATTTGAGGGTTAGGTTTATGGGATATGACTTATGAAGGAATTTCCTAATCCCTAAAATCCTTATTGAAATTGGTATCCTGGATGGTTCTTGAACAATTGTCTTTTCAAAGGAATGGGACCAAGTAGACCCAGTCTAGGGTAGGGGAGAAGAGTATAGCATTGTCCATAACCTGGACAAGGTATGGAAATGGATCAAAGAAATAATATCCACTTAAAGGTTTGAATTGATCCAATAAGGTACTAGCCTTTCGGGATGTTAGGGAAAAGTTTGATCCCGATGTTAGGGCTTGGCTTTTCTCACAACTCCATCGTCGGAATGGCCTCAAATTTGGAGGAGGTCTTGAGGAAACACCAGCGCAGGAGACCCTAAGAGATCAAACTTTTTGGATGGGTAGTTTGTCGGAAAAATGACTCCCTGGGTGACCCTAATTAGCTCGACCTGGAAAAAGGTGAAAAGATATGATTTTAGGTGACCACCTCTTGGTAGATTAGTGCCTTAGTCTTCAATGAATGGAATCTACAATGAATATGAGTGAGGACCTTTGGTTCTCAGTGAAAGAGGCCTCAAGACTACTTCGCTAGCCTTCTAGGTCAAAGAGAAGCAATCATGCAACTTTTACATTTTGATATACAAAGAAGATGGCTTATTAAGGTCAATTTGCTGTCAAAATTACCCCTATGAGATTTCGTTCACATTACATGGCCCATACATTGAGAGATGATATAATAGAGACAAAATTCCACAATTTAAAGCAGTAAGTGCATGCAGCAATTAGCCCATAAATAGCAAAAATCTCAATCCAATGTAAATGACAAAGTAAAACAACAATAACATTAAAAGCATGTACTTACATGTAACAGAATATATCCAACCATCCACAATTGACAAAAGAGAAGCTCCAAGATAAGATAGACCAATATCCACACATCAAAATTCATCCCTAAAGCTCCAATTCATCCTCTCTAGAAAAAGTGCGAAATTCTCAAGAGAGAGAAAAGATCCAATCCAAAGTGATGATGAGCAAATGAACTCATCTCACTTGTATTTATACACTAATTAGGGGATCAGCCTCCTTGGCCTACATAAGCCCAAAAAAAAAAAAATGTTCTAATAATTCAACTTTTGGTGATAAGCCCACCAAACTAGCTCATAAATGAAAGAATAAGCCTCTCAAGAGGTCGAATAATAATCCATGCATGTCGTAGGGCCCTCTAAGAGGCCTAATGAGATCCATGGGTGCCATAATGAAGAGTAGGACCCTCAAAAGCAATAGAAAAGGGGTTCGCCCCTTGTAATAACCTGTGGTGTTCCAAATGACGTGTGAGGGCAAATAAGTGTCCTCGTGGGTCTCCAAACAAATCGAAAATTTTTGTAAATCGCCTCCAAGGGCTAGGATGATGGTGTAGGTGATGACACATCATCGTGCAAGTCCCAGATCATCTACCAAGTGTATGGTGCAAATCTGGAGCCAGCTAGGCATGATGGATCAAGTGCATCTTCCTTGTCCAATGAGTGAACCACAAGCAATCTCTGAATGGCTGTGGGGATCCATGGAATGTCGTCTGTCACTATGGAGGCCCATGGCTCTTAATGCACACCCTACATCAGTGTTATCGTAACCGAACTGGTTCCAGCAAAACCAGTCTGAACTGGCCCTCTAAACCAGAAATGACCGGTTCGTTACCTAACCGACTGGTTTCGGTATGAAACCGGTCAGTTCGGTACCAAACTAGTTCGATGACCAGTTCCGCGAGTCCCACGGCCGCACAGCTAGGCAGTTAAAAAAATCGATTTTTTCTTTTCTTTTTTTTTGGTTTCTTTATTTTTTAAACCTAATCTATCCCCGCCCCCCCAAAGCTATTTAAACGCCCCCACACCCTCTATTTTACTCACACTATTCATTCGAGTCTCTTGCAATTCTTGAGTTGAGTTTCGTGAGAAAATTTTGGATAGTTTTTTTGCGGGGTTGTTTTGAGGGAGATTTTTTGCAGATTTGAATAGTTTATTGGAGCCTTGGAGGGCTGTTGGGTTGGAAGATTTTTGAGCTACTTCAAAGATTTATTTTTTCCCAAAGATCTTTGGATTTTCTTCAATGGTTTGTAGTGGGTGGAAGATTTTTTTTATTTTGTTGGGGCTGCTACATAGCTGATTTTGGAGCTAATTTTCTCCAAAATGTTTAAAGGGTAAATCAAAGAAATTTCTGCTCTTTTTTTGTTCAAGTTTTCTCCAAAAATCAACTATTTTTTCTCATAAAAATTAAAAACCCCAGTGTTTTATGCAGACTTGTAGGGGTTGCTCCAGACCTGTTTTTGGAGCTAATTTTCTTTAGCAAATTAAGAGATAAATTCAAAATATTTTTCTCAACCATTAATGTTCTATTTTTCTTCAAAAATCTTTTTTTTTTCTTTAAAATTTTAAAACCTCAGTTTTTTATGCAGAATTCAGAATTTCATATTTGTAAGTTTTTGTTTGAAAAAAAATTGTGGTTGTTATTTTCTTCTATTTTTTTCTAAAAAATTATTGTAATTTGCAAGGTTATTTTGAGAGATTTTGTTGGCAAATTTCTGAGGGAGATTTTGAAGCTGATTCAAGAGTTTATTTTCAGATTGGTTGGAGCTTCTTCTCTTCTCAAAATTTACAGATCTTCTCCAGGTATTTCATTGTTTCTACTCCTCTTTTATTTTTCTCTAAAAAAGATATGTCATAAAATTCTAAAAACCATAGGGTTTTCTATGCAAATTTTTTTTTCTTTCCCATGGCCCCCAAAAACAAGAATGATCCAGCTTGGGTTCACTACCATTTAAATGAACAAGGGGTAAAAGTCTGCAACTATTGTGGGAAAGAAGTTAAGGGTGGGGGGATCCATAGAATCAAAGAACACCTAGCACATTGGAGAGGGCAAGTAAAACCTTGTGAAAATGTTTCTGATGATCTCAAAGCAGAGATGCAAAGTTTAATTGAAGCCTACAATGAAGAGAAGGGGAAAAACAAAAGACTTAAAAAAGATATAGCCAAAAGTCAAAAGGATGATGCTATGTTTAGTGACCCTGATTTTGAAAAATATGTGCCCAGTTTTGAAGATTCCTCTAGTTTCCCTGCTAAAGTTGGAGAGGGTAGTTCAAGTGGTTTAAACTTGAAGAGCACAGTAGCCCATAAAGGGATTGACTCCTTCTTTGCACTGTTGCGAAACTTGCGATTTTTTCACTGAACAATTTTTTCAAAAAAATCTTGATTTTCGTATTTTTTTTTAATTTTTTAATTTTGCCAATTTTTATGGATTTTTCCCGATTTTTACGATTTTTTCCGATTTCAAACCCTCGCCAATTTAATCTTGATCGCAATGTTCGCAACATTGCTTCTTTGTAACCCGCATCACCCCTGGTTCTCAACCAACCCTTAATGCTAAATGGAAGAAAATAGAGGAGGTTGCATATGAATGCATTGCTAGATGGTGGTATGATGCAGACATACCTTTTAATGCTACTAATTTTGCATATTATCAGCCCATGATTGATGTTATAGCTTCATGTGGAGTAAGCTTCAAAGGCCCTAGCTTTCATGATATCAGGGGGGCACTTTTACAAAATGAGGTCCAAAGAATAGAAGAGTACGTTATAGAGTTCAAGCAATCATGGACCGAAACAAGTGCACAATTATGTCTGAAGGATGGACTGATGGTAGATCTCGCACCATACTAAATTTTTTAATTGCTTGTCCAAAAGGTACTATGTTACTCAAATTTGTTGATGCATCTGATCAGGTGAAGGATGCACAATTGCTATTTCGTCTTTTGGATAAAGTAGTTATGGAAGTAGGGGCTGAAAATGTTGTAACAGTTATCACAGATAATGCCTCTAACTATGTCACAGTAGGAAAAATGTTGGAGGAAAAATACCGCATGCTTGAGGATATTGGCAAAATTGAGTGGGTGAAGAAGTGTGTGGAAGATGCAAAATCCATAACCAGGTACATCTACAACCACTCATGAGTTTTGAACCTTATGAGAAAGCACACAGGGGTAAAAAGCTTGTTCGATCAGCCATCACACGATTTGCAACCAACTTCCTTTCGTTGCAATCCCTTGTTCAACAAAAAGCAAACTTAAGGAAGATGTTTTCATGTGATGAATGAAATTCATCTCAGTGGAACAAAAAGGCAGAAGGGAAACAGATGGTTGACCAAGTATTTGACAAAAGATTTTGGTCAAAGGCAGAGGAGATTGTACTATTCAGTGAGCCTCTTGTCAGAGTTTTGCGGATGGTAGATGGTGATATATCTGTTATGGGTATTGTTTATGAGGCCATGGACCAGGCCAAGGAACAAGTAAAGGCAGCATATGGGGATAAAAGACAAAAGTACATTCCTCTATGGAGAATCATTGATGAAAGATGGAACAAACAACTCACCAGACCTTTACATGCAGTCAACTACTACTTCAATCCAAGGTATGTAATTTTGGATTTCAATTCTCATTGCTTATAAGTTATAAGTTTTAACTTTTAGCTTTTAGTTTTGTTGACTTGATGAATATATTTTTGTTTTCTGAATTTTGAAGGTACCATTACACTACAAATTTTGACGCTGATGTGGAGGTCTTAGGGGGATTGTATAAATGCATTAAGCGCATGGTCCCAGATTCCAAGACCCAAGATCACATTCATAACAAGTCTTGAATTTTAGTGAGAGTCTTGGTACCTTTGGAATTTCTATGGCTATAAGAAATAGAGCAAAGAGTCCCTAGGTAAAAACTGTTAAAATTTGCAAATTCCCATATTAATAATTTACTCATTTGATTTCAATTTGAATTTTGCAATTGCTGAGTCTAATTTTCAACTTTCAAATTCATTTGCTAATACTTTTTTTTCCTTGCACTCTTTTTGCAGCCTATTGGCGGCAACAATTTGTTAGTGAATGCCCTCAATTGCAAAAATTTGCAATTAGAATTTTGAGCTAGACATGTAGTGCTTCAGGGTGTGAGCGAAATTGGAGTGTATTTGAGCATATACACACTAAGAAGAGGAACCATTTGGAGCAAAAGCGGTTGAATGACATGGTTTTTGTTCAGTATAACCTTAGGTTGAAGCGCAATCAATTGCTGAATAAAACCCCTGAAACAAGCAACATTGTCTTGGGTGACTTTGATCCAACATCATATTGGGTTGTGGAGAGTCAAGCACCAGCATTTGACAATGAATACCTTTCTTGGTTGGTCTTGGACCCACCTCCACAAGATGCAAAGGCAAATATATCAAAAGCACCAGTAGCAGCTTCAGGGCCAAGGGAATCAAGCCATAATCCCATTGCAGACTTGGATGCTACTCATTCTTCAAATGAGGAAGAGGAGGATAAGGAGGAGGATGATTCTGATGATGATTGATGATTTGATCATTAATTTGCTATAATTTTAGCTTGTAGTATTGTAGGTTGTAGTATAATACTATAATCTAGCATGTTATTTTGGACTATAAAGGCCTTTACAGCCTGCTTCTTGATGTTTGTAACATTTTTGGTTCAGCAATGTTTTGCACTAAATGCTATTTTGGTTATATGCATTATTACTTGCTATAAAAATGAGAATTTTTGCATATTTGTGTATAAATGGTTTAGATTCATATGGATGTATATGAACATATCTGTTTTTCTTTAAAATATGAATATTTTATTTGTTTTTGGTTACCGATCCACAAGGTTTTTCGGTTCGATGATCGGTTCGATTCCGATAACATTGCCTTACATGTGCCAATATAACCCTCCAATGCATAAGATCCGATGCGTCCCCTAGCCTTCCAATACAACAAGTCATTAAAAAATCGAGTAAATGAGCTTACCAATCATGGACCACACGTGGGGACTTCATAATGGTCTACCCTTCCATAATGGGCTTCAAAATGTGTCAATGTCTCCTAAACTCCAAATGGGGTTAACCAAGAATCCTATTAGGTGATTTCTACTTCTAAAGGGGATAATATATTCAAGGTACACCCTTCAAAAGGTGGTGGCATCTGACAAATAGGTGAATGAAGTAGGGGGTGAGAAGGGACAGTCCTAGGTCATGTTGGGGTACAAGGGTAGCTAATAAGAGGGAAGCCCACACTTGGGTTTATAATGTATAGGAGGGAGAAATCATGGTACACAAGGTGCCCCGACCTTGCTATTTCCACCCTTCTTTATATGCCCTTTGCCTTTTTATGATTTTGTTTGATTAACTGCTTGGGGCTCGAGGGGTAAGAGCATGATGTATAAGATATAGCAGTGAATACCCCCTTTAAAGGTGAGTGATTCATTGCCCACCAGGGGTTGGGACAATCATGGGTTCCTTAATGATGAAGGAGGTTCACAAAACCTATAGGAACCAGGGTGACGGCCATGATGATGGGGTAGAGCTCATGTATTGGCTTTTGCCCATGTGTTAAATGTGTTTGTCCCGACCATCTTTCGCATTTTTTGGTACATTTTCCTGTTGAATGTGGCCAAATATGATTTTATCTTTCTTTTTAGTTACATCAACCTCCGGGCATCATTCCAAGCCATGACCCAAGGTGCAGGCAAGGGGAAGCGGCAAACTAACCCTATGTGGACCCAGCGGTGGATTGTGGACTCAAGTGGGAGAAATGATGAACGGGGTAATAACAAGTGGAAAGTGGGTAATATAAGCGGATAAGGGAGCGGGACCACGCAACCAAAATCGGGGTTTCCCATTAAATACCATCCTTAGAGCCAAATGGTTGGTAAAAGAGATCCCACGGGACTAGAATGCAAGGTTAATATCCAAAAGGGGTCTAGGGGACAAGGGCACAGACCCAACCCATTCTTTCCACTGAATCCCCCCATTAATCCATGCCCAGAAGCGTCCATGATAAGCAAACTACAATACTCAATCACCAAATGACAAAGCATACCTTTAGGTTCAGGAGGCCCACCTTTAAACATATGATCATGGCAGATGGGCAAGGGACCACATGGTTGGCTCAGGTGGCGAAGAAATTGCACAATGAGCTAGTTGGTGGCTGCCGATTGAGGACCATCTTGGAGAAAAAAATTTCTCCTAGGGATATCTCCCACAAAGTGGTGGGTAACAAGACGCATATTAATTAAAATTATCCTAAGTATCTTCCTTGCCATATTTTTTGTCCAAGGCATAAAGGAGCTTTCTTTTTGGTATCACAAATTTAAAAAATCCAAAATAAAGTTTTCCCCTAAACCTTAAGTCGACCTTAGGGTAAATGAAAATTTCAAAAGCAATTTAAGTCATCCCAAAATTAAGTTGTCGGCTGATCCGTCTAGAAGCTCATCAAAAAATCTATATAAATTAACATATGTACAGTCTCAAGGGTATCTATTTTTCTTTGGTTCTGTGAAGTAGAAGCTGGAGCAGCGAAAGTTCTGTGGCAAGCTTGGTTTTATTTGGTTTGTTGTTGCTTGGCACAGATCTCCTTCCAAGATAGTTGATCTATCTCATTATGTTCTAAAGAAGCAAGGTTTATTTCAAGGATTTGTTGTTCCTTCTGTCATGGTTCTGGGATTCATCTGGATTTTGTTCTGCAGGAAGAATTTGAAGTTTTGATTCATAAATTTCTGTGGTTTCGGCACCAGCAAAATAGCAAGACCACTGTAGGATCTGGGCCCTCTTTTAGGGCACAATTCTGTGTCATTTCAAATATGTTCCTCTTCCTCTGCCGTACTTCCTGTAGTGATGGTTTGTCACTGTATTGCAGTGGGTCTCAGTCTCCTTTTTCTGAGCTTGAAGGGTTTATTTCTGTGGTCGTAACCCATCTCTCAAAGGAACCTCTCTCTACAGATCTGACACAAAATATTTCCATACAGTTCTCAAGAATTATGCACATACACTTGTCACTAACAGACTCTAAGTGAAGAAGCCATCTAGCCCAAGTCTGATGTGAATTTTCTGAAGAGTTCAAACACTGGTGTGAACTGTTCCAAGATAAAATTACTGATCAAAACCAACAATTGTTGAAGTTGAGACAGATTTATGACCAAACAGCTTATATCCTTGACTTATTCAGCCTTAAGGACCATCTAGGGTTCGCAAAGGTGAAGGTGCAATAAGCATCACTTATTGTTTACAGTTAATTGTTGAAGACAGACCTGTATCTATGAGTCCTCGGCCATTATTCCAGTGGACTAGCAGTTAAGGGATGTAACTTGAGATTTCTAGATCTTTGTATTGCTTGACGGTTTCTCAATCTTTGCTTGCAAGAACTGAGACATAGTCGTATTGAAGTCAGAAGTCAGCCTGGTTCAACCTTACGGAGCAGGTCATACATCTTCAGTACTTGCAAAAGTAGGAGTCAACTAAGTCTTCGCCAGATTGGAGACACTCGGTGACAATAATCTTTCATCAGAGAAATCAAGTTCTTACTTGGGCTTTCACATGTATTCATAAGCAATTTGAGTCTGAGTTGAAGTTGGGCATCTTTGGACTGGTATAAGAATTATTTCAGTTAAGGGACAGAAGGTTAAATTTAAACGACCTCGTCATGATTGCCCCTGAATGAAATCTACTGTATCAAGTCATATCTGAAGGCAATAACACATATCTTCAGAGTCTGGCTCTTTACAAAAGGAGTAGTAATATTGCAAGGACAGCAACATCTAAAATTCTCTTCAAGGTCAGAGGTATCACATCTTCTCAGTTTGTAGTATGTGTTGCAATTGAAAGTTACTACATCTTCCAGATTTGAGGTTGGCAGTGTTGAAGTGGTCTTTTACAGTACTGTTGGTAAGTAG
Organism: Pinus tabuliformis; assembly: GCA_031772625.1. Classification (NCBI taxonomy): domain Eukaryota; kingdom Viridiplantae; phylum Streptophyta; class Pinopsida; order Pinales; family Pinaceae; genus Pinus; species Pinus tabuliformis. Next base: position 198,246,513 of record CM062815.1, on the reverse strand, counting down.
AACTGAGTGCCAAAAGGATATGTGCCTTTTGAACCAAGGTTATGATCAGACGTTTTGTTTGAACAATGAGAGCAATGAGATTGTTAAGGTGCAGCCTTGTACTAGTAATCAGAGTTCGGGCAGAGGACTACAGCAATTAAAGGCAGCATACAGAGTAGTTGAAAAGATGCATCAGTGAAAGACTATTGCTCAGTTTCTTGACATACTGTTTAGTAGCAAACTGAAGAAGTCAACAGCAGTGAACACCTTGGAGATTACAATGCCATCCTCAGATTAGTGATGAACAGGTTTGGGGAACAGATTGAACGTGGGCCTGATGAATGTTGAAGTATTTGCAGATTGACAGTGTTATGGGGACAGTAGTGTATTGTGACTCGTGAGGCAGAGTGATTAAGTTGTATTGCCTCAACAGCAGCAGGCAGGTGTAGAGGAATGAAGTGGATTGGAGCAGTAGCAGCAGCAGCAGCAGTGGGAGTGACTTGTGTAACTGGACCATTATCCCTGGTGATTGAGTTGTAGTGCCTCAACAGCAGCAGGCAGGTGTAGAGGAATGAAGTGGATTGGAGCAGTAGCAGTGGCAGTGGCAGTGGGAGTGACTTGTATAACTGGACCATTATCCCTGGTAAGGGAGCCCAACCTTCAGGGAGCATTTGCTTCCTGCCAGCTTGTTGGTAAAACCACTAGGGAGTCTTGTACTTCTTTCCAGGTTTACCAAGTAAATGTCGTATGTACACCATACATAATTGAGCTTTCTGTTGAGCCAAATCTTGTGTACTCTCCTTGATGTGATGGTTCATGTTTTTTGAATTATTGTTGATGCTCTGAATGTTTAATTGTTAATAACTAACCAATTAAAAAAGAGGAAATATTGATTCACCCCCCTCTCAGTATTTCCAACAGGGAAAACCAGTGCAGCAGATGAGGGTTTATATTATTAATTCTTCAGCACTTTAAGAGTACAATGATTGAATGATCTGCTTGCCTGATGATGCAAATCTCCGGAAAATAATAATCTCCTATGGAAAAAATAATCTGGAGACACAGTCACCTCTGCAAATCAACCTGGCCTCTTCCCAACAACTTGCACTCCTTCTGGCTATTCGCACTTCCTACCAGAAATGTGCACAGCTCCTCCGGGAAAATTCATACAGTCTCTGGAAATCACTTCCTGCAAGTCGAAGTGCCTCCAGCAATTTGCTAGACCCACTTGCTCTGCTTCGAGTGATAGATCTGGTACTGGCACACTAAAATGAGCTCTCTTCCACAACTCGCACTGGCAAACTAGCTAACTCGCACTGGCAAACTAGCTAACTCGCACTACTAATTCGGCCTCCTCCGACAGATAAAATCAGCCTCTTCTCCTGTCACTAGGACACTAGAAAATTTGTGGAAATCCTCTTTGGAATTCTCTTCCCAAATTTGTGCCGAATCCATTGTTGTTGGTGTCTCCCTCTACTTCAACTGCACCCTTGCTAACTCTACAATTGGGTAAGTCGAACTACTCAAGTGTGTCTCTCCAACCCCGTCAACTTGCTCTTACAATCTCTCGTTAAGCAATCAGCGGCCATGATCTATACTCCATCAAATGTCTTTTCCAAAAGTTTCTAGAGAAAAATTGATTTTCCTCAATTAATTTGATTTAATTAACCAGTTTTCCTAGGTTAAACTTAGGGAAATTTTAATAATTGATCAATTAATCCAATTGAGGTGTTTACTCATGAAACCTTTTCTAGGTATTGCAGAAACTGTGTTCCTTAGCCCCATAGACACCATAGAGACTAGAGCACCTGTTCGCTGCTACCAAAAACTAACAGGAGTAAGTGGGAGTTAACTCCCATCTCACTCCCCCTTCAAAGATGCACCTGTTATCTGCCAGTTCACACAACCATGTGCTAGCAAACTAGACAACCCCACACAAGTCCTCAAACAGTTCACATCCAGGTAGTGAATAGAAAGTCTTTTGGGACTATTACACATCTAATTTGGGGATGCAAGTTTAGTGGGATATTGCTCCCACTTATCTCCATTATATTTCCACATGGCACATCAAGGGATACGTTGGTTTTCTTGAAGATAATACGCTACCAGCACTCAATCTATCCTCTCTAGTGCAGATCCTTTTGACTGCCACCTATAGCACTTTACCATCATTCTCTGCTATACTTGGAGATTCGACCTTCCATTGGGATTATCTCCATCATGCCACTTGTTGCATCTGTTCTCCTTGGGATTTCTTCCAATTTTTGTATGAATTGGCCTCTTGGGCTCATTGTCTTTGGTGGTTGGAAGCTCTAGGCTTGGGTACACTCTGTCAACTTATTTTTGTTCATGATAATAACACAAACTCATCGGAGGTTCTATGTTGGCTTCGTTTTCGTGACTCTTCTCTTGGTGTAAGGTATATCCATGCTAATTTGAATTGTTTCATCGCTTTCCTTTTAGTAGATTGAGGCCCAAATAGGGGCAGCATTGCCTAAGGGAGGGATAGACAAGTATTTGTCTATCCTTTAATAGTTTTGCAAATTTGAATAGATAATATTGTGTACTTGTGAATAGCACAAGTTGTCTTTTCTCTTTGCAATCCATTTCCTGAAGTTTACTAATCATTGGATACAAGTACCTTGAGTATAGCATAGGTTGCCTTCGAGGATTTGAGGATGGGGAAATCATCGGTTAGATCAACCAACCTCAAAGAGCGACGGTGGAACATTGTTTGTCAAGAAGTGGTGGAACATGCATAGCAGTGCTACCCCACAACGACAACATTTGGCAACATGGGTGCTTTCACAATTAGTGAGCACTTCTTTTGTAGAGAGGTATTTAGCAACTAGCTCAATTTTGTTGTTCTGGACTTTCGATTTTCATATTTTGGTCTATATGTTATTGTTAACAAATGCTAGATAACCTATTTCATTCCATGCGTTAATGGTCTACTTTGCATCATATGGCTTAAAAAATGTATGTTTGTGTGATGTCCTAGGGTAATTTTTCTTCCTAGGGCTACTTTTGTTAGTTAGGTTTTTTAACAGGAAATTAGTAGGGTTTCATATATTCACAAAATAGCAAATATCTCTTCATAAAATACAAAGAGTATGCAATATCAATAGTAGACAATTAGAATCAATTTACAATTGTATGTTGTTACACAATTCCACAATGAATAGGATTGGTTTTTCCAAGAAACTAGTAATGTATCCAACCAATACAATGAATCAAATTCGTGATTTAATTAAGTCCTACTAATAGTTCATAGAGCCTAAACTTCTTACTTAATTTGTTGTTTACAGCTTAGAATAGACTCCTGTAACAATTTCGTAGAAGACACTACTTCAAGGATACCAAAAAGCCCTTCCAAAAGACTTCACGAAGATCTATCTGAAAGGTGCCCCAGTTGCCTCAGGATAGGTCTGAGCTGCCTCAAGAAAGGGACCAAGTCCTGCCTCAAGGAGGTCACAGTGCCACAGAACGGGATGAGTTGAGCCTCAAGAATGATGAAAAGTTTGCTTCAGAGTGTGAAAATTCATAGATCTAACAATCTCAGGAACCCTATTGCAACCAACTAGATCTACTTCACTTAGATTGTAAATTACATTACAAGCTTATGTCAGATTTCTTCTTGAAACATTGAAGTAAATTCTGAAGTAGCCTACACCAAATTAAATATGCTTCTGAAAGATAGAAACTGAGCAACGAAAATAGAAACACATACGACATCGTTATTTTTGGATAATAGTCCCCGAAAAAACCCAATGCAGGAAAACCAGTGCAACAGCTCTGAGGGTTTATTATTATTAAGCGGTAGCAAATTCTGAATACATCTCTGAATACCTCACAGGGTTATTCAGTTAAAGAGAGAGAAATACTGGCAGAAGCTTTGTGAGTTTACCTCACACAATCACTGAGAAAAAGTCCCGGCTGTTCTAGCTACTGGATGAGGTGCCCTTGGCAGGCCCTGCGCTGCCTCTACTCTGTCCCAGTGTCCACCCTCTCAGGCACATTGTCACCCAACTAGGGAATCGATCAGTAGCCCAGAGTCACTGCTCTTAGCCTCTCGGTCTCACACCTCAGCTTCTGGCTGTTGAAACTGACCCTCTGCTCTGACTTTCGACTTTCTCTCTCTCCCTCTACGCTGCTTTTGCATGGCCCTTCTGGCCCTGCGTCAGCCTCTGCGTCAAGGCTACTAGATCACTTATTGCCTCTCTCTGTTGATGATTCTCCAGCTGAGAATCTCTCTCTCTGTGGAAGCTGCTATCCCTATTGATTTGGGGTAGCATCGGATGTGCTCTAGCCACGAAAATTGGTCGAGAGGCTAAAGCACATGAGATCTCCAATACCCAGAAATGGTTTGGGCAGGGTCTAAAAAGTTTGGGAGATATTAAAATAATTAATAATTTTAATGGAGTCCCTAAGTCTAAACTTAGGGAAAATAAAATATTAAAATAAACTTAGGGAGCAATCATGGTACATGAGGTGCCTCGGCCTTGATTTTTTCACTCTTCTTTTATGCCTTTTGCCTTGTTTATGATTTTCTTTGATTGACTGCTCGGGGCTCAAGGGGTTAAGGCATGATGTGTAAGATATAGTAGTGGAATCCCCCTTTCAAGGTGGGGCAGTTCATTGCCCACCAAGAGTTGGGACAATCATGGGTTCCTATATGATGAAGAAGGCTCATAGAACCTATAGGAACCAGGGTGATGGCCATGATGATGGGGTAGAGCTCATGTATTGGCTTTTTCCCACGTGCTAAATGTTTTTGTCCCAACCATCTTTTGCATTTTGTTGTAATTTTCCTGTTAAATGTGGCCATATATGCTTTTAACTTCCTTTTCAGCTGCATCAACCTCCGGGCTTCATTCCAGACCATGACCCAAAGTGTGGGCAAGGGGAAGGGGCAAGTTAACCCTATGTGGACCAAATGGAGTGATGTGGACCCAGGCGGGAAAAACGATGAATGGGGTAGTAATGGATGGAAAGAGGGTAATATAAGTGGATAAGGGAGCGGGAACACGCAACCAAAATCAAGGTTTTCCATGAAATACCATCCTTGGAACCAAATGGTCAATAAAAGAGATCCCACGGACTAGAATCCAAGGTTAATTCCTAAAAGGGCTCTAGGGGACAAAAGCACAGACATAGCCCATTCTTTCCGCCAAATCCCCCCATTAATCCATGCCCATAAGTGTCCATGATAAGCAAACTCCAATACTCAATTTCCAAATGACAAGGCATACCTTTAGATTCGGGAGGCCCACCTTCAAACATACGATCATGGCAGATTGGTGAGGGACCACATGGTTGGCTCAGGTGGCAGAGAAGATGGCACAATGAGCTAGATGGTGGCTGCAAGGGGTTGTTGGTTGTCGATTGAGGACCATCTTGGAGAAAAAAAAAAAATATCCTAGGGATATCACCCACAAAATGGTGGGTAACATGTTGGTAGGCTCATCATTTGGGGTGGGCTCTTCTTCTTCATTCTCGTGGTCGGAGACTACTTCAATATAGTTCATTTCCCTTTGCCTAGACATTGATGTCCTGGCTCCATGGTTCTTTGCAAGTGAAACAAGGTTTCTTTTGCCTTAGTTCACTTTGGATTTCATCATCAATCTATCCCTTTTGGGCCAATCGCATTGAAAGGGTTTCTTCTCCATCTTTTTGAGGGATGAAAGGCTTAGATGAGGCCCTAGTTTTGGTTGTTGCATTTCCCATATCCCAAGTCTTCTTGATGGCTTCTTGAATGGTTGCAGGATTGAATGCCTTAACCCAGCCTTGTACGGGTTCAAATAAGGCCTCCATGAAAAGCATGCCCTAATGCAGTTATCCATGATGCCACCATCCATGTGCTTCTCCTTCTAGGTGTAGAATGGTGAATTGGATAGCATTTGTTTCAATCACAAGATTGAGCTGAAAATAGGTGTCCAATTTTTGCACCCAAGCTCTTGTTGAACATTTAGAGGATCCATAAAAAGAAGGGACAGATAGTTTACTTACATTGGGCATTAGGTCATAATTTTGTAGCCCCCTAGATATGTTCTTGTATTTGATGTTGCAAAATTCTTGAAAATTCAAGGCAGCCCATGTATCATCCCTTAGTGTTGCATATTCCTAGAGGTACTCATCAAACACTCTAGTTTGCTTTGTTGCTCCTTGATTTTCCGTTGCTTGATTATTTAAAAATTGGGGAAGTAACGATCTATAATTTTTTTTGTTGGTTGTCCTGGTATTAGTGCGTACAGTGGAACTAGGATTATGGTTACCACTTCCTTTAGAAGTGGTTTTTGTGAAAATTCCTTGAAATGCAGCAACTGGAATTTATTCTTCTAACTGATTAATTATGCAGTTTATTTTGTTACGGCAAAATAATGAATAAATCACATTGTAATTTCTTCACCATAAAAATATTGTGGAAAATAAAACTGGAATTGAGAAAATAGAGCGCACACACTCAATAAAAACGACACCGTTACTTTTGGACAATTATCCTTGGAAAAACCCAATGTGGGAAAACCATTGCAGCAGAGGAGGGTTTTATTATTATTATGCAGTAGTGAATTTTTTTAATAAAATCTAGATGCCAACCTGGCAATCCTCAGCAAAATAATCTGGCCAAAATATGTGAGAGAATTTTCTCTCTCCACAAGCAATCCTGGCCTGATCTGGCAACACAATCAACTCTAAACTGCCTTTGCGTCAACCTCTACGGAGGCACTGCACAGGCTGAAATTCGTGTTGCCTTGAATAGTTGCAATCTGCCATTGTTGACTATCTATTCCACTGAGAAAGATTCGTTGGCCTTCTAGAAGAATTTCTCCGACACTCAACTACTGAATCAGTCTCTCTAAATCCAATAGCCTCCTTGAGGCCCTGTGCGAGCCCTTACACAGGCTCTTATGGAAATAACTCGACCTCCTCTCAACTATCTCTTCCAGAACTAGAAATCTCCTCTGGAATCTCTGTTGCTACTCTGCGGTTGTTGTTGCCAACCTTCTGGCTCAAACTTCTCTCCCTTGCTTGATCTCTGCAACTGGGTGGCTTGATCTGCCAAGGAACTTGCTCTATTGGTGTGTGTTCTCCATCCCCTTCAAGTTGCTCTTATAACCTCTTGTTGGTGAAACAACGACCATGATTAGATCCCCATCAACGACTAAGATCATCTCAAACTCAATCGGTGTGAGTTTCTAGAGCATTCTCACCTTTCTCAATTAATTGTTGTTAATTAATCACTTTTCCTAAGTTAGACTTAGGAAATGTTTAATTATTGATTAATTACTTAATTGAGTTGTCTCTGGGTGTTTTCTCCCGAAACCTTTTCTGGGTTTGCGAGATCTTGTATTCCTTAGCCTCTCTGACCAAAGTCGAGACTATAACCCCTGTCTAATGCTACAAAAACTAACACTCCCTCTTAGCGAGGAAGGTGTTCTCTCCAATGTTGTCATAACCAAACCAGTGATTGAACCGAAAAACCTTGTGGATTGGGAACCAGTCAAAACAAGACCAGAGCTCATTAAAAAACCGGACCAAAAAACTGGTTGACCAAAAACACATGAAATATTCAAATTTCAAAGAAAAACATATATATACATGTGCATCCATATGAATCCAAACCACTTATACACAAATAAGCAAAAGTTCGCATGGAAGGGCGCACATAACCAAAATAGCATTGAGTGCAATCCATCCCTAAACAAATACATCAACAAATAGGCTCTAGATGGCCTCTAGCATCTAAAAAATATCATGCTACAACAAACACCTACATATCATCAAAATCATTGAATATATTGGGATCTTTGACATCAATATAACCCTCTAAGCATTAAAATAAGATAGAAAAAACGTAGCATGTCAAGTCCAGATTTTGATTGAGTGATGGGTACATTTTTAGTAGTCATGATAGAGGAGTTCAACAACCAATGCCACTAACATCAAAGTACATAGAGGGATTGGTGATCTTTATTAAATACTAGTTCCTTACCCTCGTACATGACAAAATCCAATGGAAATGTTGCAATCCCTGCAATCCTGAAAAAATTGTTAAGTCTACTGGATTTTGAGTGAAATCTAAAATTCTACTTTCTCCATATGAAATCCAATGAGGTTAGAACCACTCTCAAACATCCTAAGTCATTTCATGGTAATGTTAAAAATTTAAGTAAAAAGATGGAAATTAAATATTAAGAAGAATGTCACTTTTACTTTAAGAATTTAACATTACCATGAAATGCATAGCAATAATAGGACCATACGCTTGAATATTAGGCTGACGGCCATAGGCTTTAATATTAGGTTGGCCTAGGGGAGAATTCGAAGTGGGTCAACCAAATGAAAAAAATCAAAAAATAATAAAAAAATAGGGAAATTTTTTACGTTGACTTGGGAAAGTACAAACTGCACAAAATCGGTCCCAAACCGACCGGTTTGGTGGAATAGGCCAGTTAAGTACCAAAGTTGCCAGTTCTATTAAGTAATCGGTCGGTTAGGTACCAAACCTGTTGGTTCCATTACGAAACCAGCCAGTTCAGTACCAAACCGGCCTATTCCAATTCAGACTGATTTTGGGCCAAAAATAATCGGACCGGTCGGTTACACCGATTCTGGTCTAGGTCCGATAACATCGGTTCTCTCTCCCATAACATCTTCCCTCATGCTGCTGATGTTTGACAACTGTCACAATCTACCACTGCCCACCAACTACTACGCATACTCTAATTTGTTTGCCACTCTGTAGCTAAACCATACTACATTTGCGTTGCTACTGAACCTGCACTGTACTTTTGTACTGTTGCCAACACTGCTCTGCGTTGCAACTGATCTCATGTTGTTGCTACTGCTGCAACTGAGAAATAATCTCTGAATCAATTGATCCACTGAGTCCCTATACCGCTCTACAACTGTCTCCCGAGTCTCTGACTGCAACTAGCCTCTGCACTACCTACTAAGTCTCTATCTACACCCTGACTGGTTTTGCGCCCCTCAATAACTGATTGCAACTAGTACTGCAATTGTCCCTCAAGAAACTGGTTGCACCATCTGACCTTGATCCATCTGCTATTGAAAATTGTGGGCCCCTGTAGCAAAGGTAATGATCCGTAAGGAAACATCTATGTTATCCTCCATGGATCCTACCCAAATCTAAAATTCTACTTTCTCCATATGAAATCCAATGAGGTTAGAACCACTCTCAAACATCCTAAGTCATTTCATGGTAATGTTAAAAATTTAAGTAAAATGATGGAAATTAAATATTAAGAAGAATGTCACTTTTACTTTAAGAATTTAACATTACCATGAAATGCATAGCAATAATAGGACCATAGGCTTGAATATTAGGCTGAGGGCCATAGGCTTTAATATTAGATTGGCCTAGGGGAGAATTCGAAGTGGGTCAACCAAATGAAAAAAATCAAAAAATAATAAAAAAATACGGAAAATTTTTACGTTGACTTGGGAAAGTACAAACTGCACAAAATCGGTCCCAAACCGACTGGTTTGGTGGAATAGGCCAGTTAGGTACCAAACCTGCCAGTTCCATTAAGTAATCGGTCGGTTAGGTACCAAACCTGTCGGTTCCATTACGAAACCGGCCAGTTCAGTACCAAACCGGCCTATTCCAATTCAGACTTATTTTGGGCCAAAAATAATCGGACCGGTCGGTTCCACCGATTCTGGCCTGGTTCCGATAACATCGGTTCTCTCTCCCATAACATCTTCCCTCATGCTACTGATGTTTGACAACTGTCACAATCTACCACTGCCCACCAACTACTACGCATACTCTAATTTGTCTGCCATTCTGTAGCTAAACCATACTACATTTGTGTTGCTACTAAACCTGCACTGTACTCTTGTACTGTTGCCAACACTGCTCTGCGCTACAACTGATCTCATGTTGTTGCTACTGCTGCAACTGAGAAACAATCTCTGAATCAATTGATCCACCGAGTCCCTATACCGCTCTACAACTGTCTCCTGAGTCTCTGACTGCAACTAGCCTCTGCACTACCTACTAAGTCTCTATTTACGCCCTGACTGGTTTTGCGCCCCTCAATAACTGACTGCAACTAGTACTGCAATTGTCCCTCAAGAACTGGTTGCACCATCTGACCTTGATCCATCTGCTATTGAAAATTGTGGGCCCGTGTAGCAAAGGTAATGATCCGTAAGGAAACATCTATGTTATCCTCCATGGATCCTACCCAAATCTATAACTCTGAAGCACTACGCTCCTCCTCCATCTGGAGGTATAGTTGTTATCACCCAGCGCTATTACTGCGCAACTCTGATCATACATTGTTGAAGCCTCTGCATTGTTGCTTTTGTGTTGCCACTGCATTGTACTGCATCTTCGTTGTTGCCATCTCTACAACTATGTACTGATCACCTCATATCCTGAAGTACTAAGCTTCCATAGAGCTGCTCCCTCTGAAGCTAGACTCCCTTTGAGTCTCGATCTCCCTCTGAAAAAAAACTGGGAAATCCCTCCACCTTCCAGCAAAGCCTCTCTACTGCAACTCGCACTCATGTTTGCATGCCTAACTGGACTGCAAGATTCTGCTGCGAGAAATTCAATCTTGTCATCGGAAACCCTTTCCGATAGACACTCTACCTCCTGCTGCATACTGTAACTACTCGTTCTGCCTCTGGTTCTATACAATTTGTAGCCTTTGCAACACGAACTAGCCGATTCTCACTCTACCTCCTGTTGCATACTGTAACTACTCGTTTTGCCTCTAGTTCTATGCGATCTGTAGCCTCTGCAACATGGACTAGCCGATTCTCTCTAGCTAGAACTGTCTCAATTGACCAATTCCCATTGCCTCCCTCAGCTTTATCTATTGAAATTAATTCGGCCTCCTTTCCTCCTTTGGAAACACTAGAAACCTTTCTGGATGGAACTGCTCTTACTACCTGCAATTGGGAAATTCGCATTGCCTACGTCACTACATCTATCTTTGCAACTGTCTCAAGTGCACTGACTACAACTAGATCTGCAGTTGTCATCTAAGTGACTGACTGCGCTTGTTGACACTGAACCTGATATTGTGATACTACGGGCCCCTCGTAGCAAAGGTGATGATCCTGCTGCAACAATTGGAGGTGATCTAGTCGATTTCCTTGTTGATTTTGCACTGGACCCTTCCCATCTGGCACACTGGAGTATTAAGCAGCTCGTAGTGGATCTGGTGCCCCACTCCCTCTTTCGAGCCTTGTCCCTTACTTGGACTTTTCTTCACTTTGCAACTCACAATTCCTTCAACACCCGTCTCTGGCAACTAGAAGTCGATTTGCTGCCTAGATCTGCATTCTAGCTAACTCACACGGCGTCCCTAGCAATCTCGTACATCCATCTTGTTAGTTTTTGCAGCATCGGATGTGTTCTAGTCACGAAACTTGGTGGAGGGGCTAGAATACATGAGATCTCCATAACCTAGAAATCATTTCTAGAAATTCCACCTAGAGACGGATTAATTAGATTATTAACCTATTTTTTAATGTTTCCTAAGTCTAAACTTAAGAAAAATGGTTAATTAATCAAAATTAATTAAGTCAAGGTGAGAATTCTCTAGAAATTCACATGGATCGGCTCTAATACGTTCTTGGCACTTGGAGAAGACACTTGAGAAGTTCGATTTCCTTGGCAAATTGATTTCCAAAGAGCACCAGTAGTTGCCGGAAAGTCAGAGATCCAAGCAGAGACAGTGAGGGACAGGGACAGTGAGGTTGAAGGAAGTTTTCTAGATCCAACGAGTGCATTTGTAGAGAGGTCGAAGTTTCTTCAGGAGGTTGCACAGTCCTAGCGCAGAAGCCTCAGAGAGCAATTCGATTTGTTGAAGAGAGCAGACATTTTCAATTCCAGAGGTCGGGCAAAGGTTCCAAAGTGTCAAAGAGACGTTTTCACAACCAACAGCAGCAAGGACGGCTTGATTAGCAGTCGATTCGGGTAGCACGTGTAGCAGGCAGTATCAGGTTGACGCAGGGCTTGCGCAGACTCAGTTGGACAGCTTGCTTTTCAGAGGCAATCCAATGCCGGAATTGCCTGGAGCGAGGGTAATTTCCCTCTAGATACTTTTGCCAATATTTTCTCTGCAAGATAACCAGATTTCAGCATCCAGATTATTGTACTCAGAATTTCTCACTGCTGCATAATAATAAAACCCTTCGCTATTGCACCGGTTTTCACAAGTTGGGTTTTTCCGATGACATTTGTCCAAAAATAACTGTGTAAATTTTATGTGTGCGCGCTAGATTTTCTCAGTTTCCAATGTTATTTTCTTCCACAGTTTTATCTCCAAAAATCACAATGTGAATTATTTGATATTTTTCGTAGCAGACAGCAGATAAATTGGTAAATAAATTAACAATTAGAAAAATAATTTCCAATTGCTATAATAGATGAAATTTTCACACATCTCTGGGAAGCTACAAAATTTGTGAAACTCAAATACTGGAGAAATAAACAGGAATCTCCTCCCTTTCCTGCTCGGCCTCTTTCTGCTACTCACACTCCCTTCTGGAATGCGCAAATCTACTATTGTTTGCCTCTGAAAGTCCTTTGGCACTCACACTGCCTATTATTCCAACTAGCAACTCGCTCAACCTTCCAGAAGTCCTTCTCTAGAATCTGGCACACGATCTGTTGCTCTTGAAGCTCGCACTTGCTAACTAGAAAAAACTTCTATCGCCTACTGCAACTGAAAATCACATATTTCCTCCTAACAGTTGGATCTGAAAACGCTTTGAGAAATTCCTCAGTGTGTGTTTTTCTCTTCCACCCAACACTGATCTGCTACTGCAAAATCTGTTGCAAACCAACTGCACCCATATCTGCTCAACAAAATTACTGATCTGCTCACCAGAACTGCTTCCTGGCAACACCACTGCCTACTAAAACTGTTACTGGGCTATTCAAACTTTTCCTGCAACTGTAACTGGAAATCAATCCCTTTTGCCCAGCAATTCGCACTGCTTGGATGGCCCTTTGTGCAGACCTGGGAGAAATTCGCTCAAATCTCCCTCTGAACTACGAAATTCTCTCCCTCTCACTATTGAGATCCTGATCTGATCAAAAATGTTCTGATACCATGTGAAAATTCCTTGAAATGCAGCAACTAGAATTTATTCTTCTAACTGATTAACTATGCAGTTTACTTTGTTATGGCAAAATAACGAATAAATCACACTACAATTTCTTCACCATATAAATACTGCGGAAAATCAAACTAGAACTAAGAAAATAGAGCACACACACTCAATAAAAATGACACTCAGTTTTGGACAATTGTCCAAGGAAAAACCCAATGGGGACAAACCAGTGCAGCACATGAGGGTTTTATTATTTTTATGCAGCAGTGAATTTTTTGAGTACATTCTGGATGCCAACCTAGAAATCCTCAGCAAAATAATCTGGCCAAAATATCTGAGAAAATTTTCTCTCTCCACAAGCAATCATGGCCTAATCTGGCCACACAATCGGCTCCAAACTGCCTCTGAGTAGGCTGAAACTCGCGTTGCCTACAATAGCTGCAATATGTCATTGTTGATTATCTCTGCCACTGAGAAAGATTTGTTGGCCCTATGGAAGAATTCCCCCTACACTCAGCGACAGAATTGATCTCTCCTCCAACTGAATCGAACTACCTCCTTGAGGCTCTAAGCAAGCCCCTGTACAGCCTCCTGTGGAAATAACTCAACCTCCTCTCAACTGCCTCTTTCGAAACTAGAAATCTCCTCTGGAATCTATGTTGCTACTATTGCATCCCTTCTGGCTCGAACTTCTCTCCCTTGCTTGATCTCTGCAACTGGGTAGCTCGATCTACCAAGGAACTCGCTCTATTTGTGTGTGTTCTCCATCCCCTTGGAGTTGCTCTTATAATCACTCTTTGGTGAAGCAACGACCATGGTTAGATCCCCATCAACAGCTAAGATCATCTCAAACTCAATCTGTGTGAGTTTCTAGAGCATTCTCACCTTTCCCAATTAATTGTTGTTAATTAATCACTTTTCCTATGTTAGACTAGGGAAATATTTAATTATTGATTAATTAACTTAATTGAGTTGTCTTTAAGTGATTTCTCCTAAAACATTTTCTGGGTTTTGGAGATCTTGCATTCCTTAACGTCTCTGACCAAAAAGTCAAGACTAGAACATCTGTCCAATGCTACAAAAACTGACAGTTTTGTTAGCATTGTTGCCAACAACATTTGGGTTCCCTACAAATTGGATCAATAGCTCGGCTAATTGTTGATGTCCTTGAACTAACACCCAGGCTATTTCTTGTTGCCCTTGAATCAATTGTTGTCCTTGTTGTTGCCCCTACAATAATAGGTTACTCCTTTCTTGTTGTCCATGAATTATTACATTTAGTAAGATAGCAGAATCCTATTCTCCTTGCCCTATTCTATCTCCCATGGTTGAATGATGGGTGTTCCTTTTTCTCCTTAACATTGCTTGTATCTTCTGTAAGTATGCAAAACTCATATACTCATAGCTGGCAAGATGCACAGCTCTGGTACCACTGTAATGTCCTAGGGTAATTTTTCTTCCTAGGGCTTCTTTTGTCAGCTAGGGTTTTCAACAGGAAATCAGTAGGGTTTCATATATTCATACAATAGCAGATATCTCTTCATAAAATACACATATTCAATATCAATAGTAGACAATTAGAATCAATTTATAATAGTATGCTATTACACAATTCCACAATGAACAGGACTGGTTTTTTCCAAGAAACTAGTAATGTATCAAACCCATACAACGAATTGGATTCAATGATTTAATTAAGTCCTACTAATAGTTCACAGAGCCTGAACTTCTTACTTAATCTGTTGTCTACCGCTTAGAATAGACCCCTGTAACAATTTCGTAGAAGATACTGCTTCAGTGATACCAAAAAACCCTTCCAAAAGACTTCATTGAGATCTATCTAAAAGGTGTTTGAGCTGCCTCAAGGTAGGTCCAAGCTGCCTCAGGAAAGGGGCCAAGTCCTGCCTCAGGGAGGCCACAGTGCCATAGAGGGGGTCGAGCTGAGCCTCAGGAAAGATGACAAGTTTGCTTCATAGGGGGTCGAGATGAGCCTCAGTAGGCCAAAGTGTCTCAGAGCCTATTCACAGTAAGTGCCAAGATATTCTTTCATTTTCTGTCACAAATGATTTGTTTAATACAAAGAGGAGAATGCCAAAAATTAGCCCTGAACAATCCACGATTTTGACCTCCAATCCTTCATTTTTCCACCAAACTTCGATGCCTTACAGATAGTTAATTTCCCTGCTTTTCCAGATCAGAACAAACAAAAGATAAAAGTGTGTTTACTAACTAGGGTGGAACCATTCACCACCAAAATTAGTATAGGAGAAAGCGGTCGTAAAACCCTCAGAGCTTCAGCTCAAGAAGACATATGAAATTGATCCACTTTGATGGTGATAATTTGATCTCAACTCTTCTCTATTTACAGATGGGCTCCAAAATGTGAGGGGTTGTGGGTGCAACCCCCAATTTTGGGTTCTTTTGCCCCAGTCAGCACAAACTTTTGCACAATGTTGCCCCAACATTGGAAAATTTAGGTTTTTTCCCTTTATCAAGACTATAGCCTACAGGGTCAGATAAGCTATTTTGTCCTCCATTAGCCCATCAATTTGGAGAGGACATTACATTTTGTAATTGATGGAATCTAGACTTTAGATGGTCGATGCCTGAATGATTAATCATTAATGTTCTATGGATGCCATTTCTATTTTCATTGATGTACAAATATGCATGTTTTCATATATTCTGCAACTAATTTGGCATCCTAGTTGTTTTCTTTAAATATAAATGCAATATATATATATATATATATATGACACTCCAGCTCCATGCAACCTTTATTCAATCTTTATATTAGTTTGTCTGCTTTATAGCTTCAACATAATTTTTAGCATCAATCTTGCTGAGCCCACCTGATCTATGCATCCAGCTCTATCCTATAATCATACAAGATCTCGATTCTCAATGCTCTTAACTCTTTTCCTAGAAGACTCAAAAGAGACCAAGAAAACAGAAATCGACATTAGCACTCTATCATCTCATCGTAACATGGCTTAATGATTGAGAAAAGGAGAAAAAAAAATGCAAGTATTGCTCAATCTTTAGCTCGATTGGATAAATGTACAATTCGTGTATTGTGCTGAAGATGTATTCGATCTTTTAACAGATTGTCTGCTCTATAACGTCAACACAAATTTTATCTTCAATCTTACTAGGTCCATTTAATCTATGCACCCAGATCTATCCTATAATCATGCAAGATATCAATGCTCTAACTCACTGCATGCGAGATAGAAGGGTAAATAATAAACAAAGAAAAAAGATTGCAAGGTAACATGATACATATTTTTGTATGATCCTAAGTAAAAAAATTAGTTAGTGTGTGAACTTTCCACATCTTCATTTTCCCCATATCAAGATAACTTTATCCTTTCCTTCTCCAATCATTCAAACATTTGTTGTCCTTCCAATTACAAATGCCATCATTCCCTCACTACAGATAAGTGGTTGACATTAGCCTCAACTTCTCTAGGTTCATCTAAGACACAAATCTGGTTCACAAGGCCAAGTTCATACATAACATCAAAGCTGATATCACTAGGAGATATGTTACTAAAGTTACAGTCCAAATTGTATCAGAAACATTATCTAGGTGGTCTAACCTTGTAAACAACCTTTCACATGGTTCGTAATATGATAAAGTGCAAATCTGATTTATAGGAAAAAATTACTAATAATGAGAACTAAGAATCCATATCAAGCCACAATTCCAACAACATAATAATTTTACGAATTGTTGTGCATAGATGAAAACAAGCATAACAGAAATGAGGAATTTGAGTTCTAAATGCAATACAACCAGCAATTATATATATCAACTCAAGCCACAATTCCAGCAACATAATAATTGTATGAATTGTTGTGCACAGATAAAAACAAGCATAAAAGAAATAAGGAATTTGAGTTCTAAATGCAATTACACATAGACAGGATAAACTCAGAATTAAAAAGCCATAACCAAGTATTATTTAATTGAAATAATAATCCCACAGTTGAATCAGAATCATCCAACATTAAAAAATAATAAATAAATAATCTAAATGCTTACCATATGTCTTTGAAGCTGTTCTTTCCTCTTCATGAAATTGAGACAAAATTCGCAAAAGAATAACTTCTCACAATGGCTGTATTCAGGAGGGAAAGGTGAAAAGTACCACGTCTCAATCTCATACCTCCCAAGCTCTACCTTTGCTATGTTCTTAACTTTCGTAAACTCTTCATGCTCTCGAAGGCTGGCAGGATCAAAATCCTCATGACCCTGACCCTGAGAATTGAGATAGAACAAACCTGTTCCATATTACGGTTCTGTTACAAATAAATCACCCAAAACTACATATTTCCATAGAAGACATAATCATTGCTAACAATTGGATATATAATGAAGTTGTTCCTCACTTCTTTTCGGTCCATTTCTATTTATTTCCCATAGCAAGAATTTGAAAATAATAACTAATAGATTAAAGAAAAAGAATTCCAGTGTTTTGTTTATGCATCAAAGCAGATCAAGCAGAGATATTGACTAATGGGTAAACAAGTGATTGTGGCACCAATATCAAACATATATACAACAAAGATGTAATAAAAGATCAAAAGATTGAGAATAAAATAGATGATCAAGAAAAAAATTCGGAAGCAAGGGCAGTAAAAAGTTGGGTAACCTGTCAGTGATAATGAATTCAACTGTCCCTAGTCTAGGACAACGAGATTAAATACCAAAGAAGAAGAGCAGGGGGGAAAGGAAGTAGGTGCAATAATAATAATAAAACAAAAATGACAAGCTATCATAAAAAAACAGTTTCCCAACAATTGTATTTGACCACATAGTTATATTGAAAAGGGTAATCCTATTCTCCTTCAGCAGAAAGAGTGTAATCTATTGATTATAGAGCTAGAATGCACTAAAAATAAGTACTATATGCAGATAGAAAACAACCATTATAATCCTGGTGGGTTAGCCTAAGTGTTGAGTACTTTGAGCTTCATGAAAAAGAACTCAGGGTCAATCACTGGGGCTGGGTGCAGCTGTTGCATGCCTCACTCAATGTCCAAAAAGAAAACAACAATTATAATGAGCCTATGTTACACCAAGATCCAGGGATGGCTGGGAGATCCCCCACCACCCACAGCATCGATTACCACGGAACAGGAAGACATGGATAGCAGAAAAGATGCAAAAATATTTTTAAATAAAAAAGAAGTATTTTTTAAAGATCTAAGGACATATAGAAATTAATTTAAAGATCTAGATTCTAAAACAATAACATCAATATAATGTCAATGGGCTTTTGGTTCACAACTTACACTAATTGTTAATTTGCCCACTAGTGTTCCATTTTCATTCTGACCTGCCCCACTCAAATGTGATGTTAAAAATGTTGAATTTGTAACCATGGCCGGTCTTCATAATGTACTTTTGGTCATTTGATGTAAATATATTTTTCATTGTAAAGCATATTTATAAATGGTTAAGTCAAAGAAAATTTATCGAGTGAAAGTCCCATTGCGACTTTTAAAAGATGTAAATTTCAACTTTTGAAATGTAATTTTTGGCTCCAAAAAGTGACAAGTCGGCTTCCCTACAAGTCAAGTCGGCCCTGACCAAAAGACACGTCTATTCATCCTAGACAGACTACTATATAAAGGCATCTCGAGCTCCTCATTTGGCAGATTAGCTTTCCTCACTCAAGATAGCTTCTGGGCAAGCGAAGGAGGTCAAGAAGGACAAAGAAAGAAGGTCGAGTTTCTCTCTTTCCTCTCTCATCAACTCGCACGTGTGGATAGAAGTCTCTCTTTGCGATTTGCATTGTTTTTGGGAATTCCGTTGCAGGGGGTCCGAAATTTTCTACGTTATTGAGCAGTTTCTAGGGGCCAAAATTATGGGCTACTGGAAAGTTGTTGGGAGGTTGAAATTTTTGGATTAAGCAGTTAAAACAAAGTGCAGAATCAGTTTGGGTGATTTGACTTGGAGGAGAAGACCAGGTTTTGTTGAAGAAAGTGTAACTAGGTTCGGAATTTACAAATGTAATTTTGACCTTTGTACTTGTCAAGAAAAAGAAATATTATTTTTTATGAATTATAAGAATGAGTTTTTTGCTCATTCCATAGGTCTAGTCAAAGAGTCAAAATCGTGAGCTCTTCTTGAGCATATTTGTAATGTATATGAAGCTACCTAGTGTCTAAGAACAGCCCTCCAAAACCAAGATAATCCTCCTGAAGACAAGCAAGCAAATCGATGGAAAACAGCCACGTTGGCCAGCAAAAATAACTTAAAATGAAGTCGTGTCAGCTAGCTAAAAGGACACAACGGATCACTTGGTTATGTCGGCTCATTATGGAGGCATGACCACTATATATACCCACCTAGGGTCACCGCATATAGGAGGAACAGGATCTTACATTCTTCTGAAGCAACTCGGATAAGAACCAGGTCTGCAACTCCGCATACAAAGAAGAAATATATTCTCGGATGGGATAATCTGGAACAGGATTTCGGTGATAAGGTATAGTAATACCTTCGCATTCTACTCTGAAGATCTCAGTTAAGTTCAAAGTGTTGGAACTTGGATGGGTACAGAACTATGTCTCTTCGCATAAGGAGAAGTCTTCAGACAATATCTCTGTGATCTCAGATAAGAACTATTATAATGATTACCTTCTCGACATAAGTCTAAAGACAAGGATCTCGGTGCTACTCTCTACGGTCACAACCTTAAGCACAGTGATGATCTCAATGGTGACTCTGTCTCAAAGATATAATCTCAATAAAGGGGCAGCTATGGTGAAAATAGTGAAGATCTCGATGGTGCAGACACAGTGATGATCTCGGAAAAGGCACAGTGATGATGATGATTTCAATAGTATGAAGAAGAGGATTGATGTCTTGGTCTTGGAGTGGCTCAGTCAGTCAAGGGTCATGGTCTTGGTGTTCGTCAATGAGAATCTCTATAAGAAGAATTATGTGTGGGTTTTCCTCTCCAAGAGGGAGAGGTTTTGGCCCTGGCAGAATGCCACTTCTTGTGTTCTTATCTCTTTGTTTTGGTAGCAATTTGATGAAGCAAACACACACACTAATAATAAGGAGAAGATCAAGCTAAGATAAATTGTAAAAGCACTTCACAAATTGTTATCATGCTAAGAAGAATCACTCTAATTCTAAGTGCCCTATATTCTTCACCAGGTTTGACCATAGGTCTAGGTGTGTCTATTATTGAAGAGGAAGAATTTCTCTATTGAAATGTTGTTGGGATTTTCCCCGTAGTGGGTTTTCTCGGGCTAAATCTTGTCTGTTTTTTGTGCATTGCGATCTCTATTGCTCCACCTTTTCTTGTGGTTGAATTTCTGAAGTATAATTATTGAATGATATAATTGGAATAAGATAAAAGAATATCTACATCAAAAGTAATTATCAAAATTTCAAAAATGTTGTGCTAACCCTAATTGCACTAGAAAATCAACAAGAAAGGGACGAGTTTAGATGCAAGTTGCGGACAAATTTGACAATGCAACTTTGGTTCACAACTTACACTAATTGTTAATCTACCCACCAGTGTTTTGTTTTCACTCTAACCTGCCCCACTTAAATGTAACGTTAAAAAGGGACGAGTTTGGGTGCCAGTTGCGGACAAATTTGGCAAAATAGATACCTTTTAAGCCCGACACCTAGACCGAAGGAAGTCCATGTTATGCAGTGCAGCAGCCAGCCCCCGACCTCGGGGAATGTTTCTTGAAGCAACTTCCAAAAATATGTACAAACAAAAAGGTATGAAACATTATTTTAGAATACTAGAATATTAGAAATAGAGTACCATAATGTTAAATAAACAAACCATTGATTCATTTTAGAGGTAGTCCCATTGAATATTTTCTTTCATCTGCAATGCCCATTGAATTTTTTTTTATGCACTTTGCCTTCCAAAATTCATTGGGGAAAAATAAGTAGAGAAGAAAAAAATTCTTCTTTTTTTCTTCATTCTTCCTTTTACGCTAAAACTGAGAAAAGAGGGACTAGGAACAGAAGAATTCTTTATTTTGTAACACCCTCCTCCCACATTTACCCAAGTTAACCGGTCCGCTGGGGTAAACATGTGACGAGAGGCTACTACAATCTGATTCAACTCCCCATGTACGGTTAAGGAAGTGGAACCAACACAACACAACCAATCTGACCTTTTGCACATGTCACAGAACCTACAGGAGCCAACCAACCCTTCCAGGTGATCAACCCCTGAAAAAACTTGACACTTCACTGCCCTAGAGCCTCAGTCGCTCCCATGACATGGGCATGCATGCGACTGGGGCCATCCAATCGCTCTCACAGCAAGGGCATGCAAGCGACTGGGGTCTTTTCCAGCTAGTTCAGAGTTAGCGACCCCGGATTTGTGCCACTTTTTTAGGGCCAGGTCTCAGGCCACTACCCGAAACTTCATGGAACTTCCAGAAATGAAAAATAACATCAAAACAATGATACAAATGCAAATACTTGAACTAGGACTTGAATAGACCCCTACCAACCATGACAGGCATTTCGTCAAACATGTCACAGATATACATTCTACCGGTCATAACAACAGATCTGAGCATAGGGGTTTCGTACTTATCTAACAATCGCTAAGAAACATTGATGCCTTATCACATTAGCTGCATTATCGTCTATTAGGTCATATATTCATTGTTCATTCATTTACAAATCAAAACATGATAAAAGCCATACATCATCACTATCATAAAACATACTCATAACCAGCATTTAACCAACAACAATAGGAAGGATATAACAGCCATAAAAACCACATATAAACAAGTATATTTACCCATTAAATACAAGAGGAAAGAAGCTCTTATTAACATATGCAAAATGCAACCAGGTCTGGGACTTCCACGAACCACCCGACCATAGACTAGGCTGAACCAAATCTCTCTTTCATCTAGTCATCCCCATGCCATATTCCAAGCATGAATGTGGGATCTCATGGAACATCCAACAAAACCAAACCAGGGCTTCCAAAGGCCAAACCACCTCAACCCTCAACCAGTGATTCCACCTCACGGTTGGACATCACTAACCATCACCATATTGGTCTCTACCCAAGTTGTCCAGGGCTCCAAAGCGTTTGTTCCAACCAGGGCTTCCAGGACTAGTAACTCAACCCACAACTGTTGTTGGGCTTCCAGAGCATTTGTCCAACTAGGGCTTCCAGGACTAGTAACTCAACCCACCAAGGGCTTCTAGAGCCTTTGTCCAACCAAATCTTTTAGGACTAGTAACTCAACCCAAGCTCTTACAAGGCTCCAGAGCGTTTGTCCAACCAAGGATTCCAGGAACTAGTAACACAACCCACAGCGAAAGGAACATGGGAACAAACCAAAAAACAAAAGGAAATAAACCTACAACACCATGGCTATCCAGGAAATGGCAAGGCTAAGCAAATCCACTGTCAATCTAAGCATTCCTCCATGCCAATGGCAAACCATAACCAAGAAACCACATGCATGCCAAAACTAGCAAGGAAATCATACATGCAACTTGGTACCTGCAAGAAAAACCCATTGTAGTTGTTGATCCCGATGTCCTCGTGCGCTTTCCTACTCTTTCTTGCCTTCTTGCTCCAAAACTCCAAGTATGCCACACTCCTCCAAGAGTACTCCAAGCAAACTCTAAGTGTCCAAGAGTATGAGAGAGAGATCCAAAACTGAACTGACAAAAGTCTATCAACTGATCCTCAAAAGCATTTTTATTAATGAGGCCTCTATTTCTTCAATTTTCCATTATTTTCCTTCATTTTCCTCCTCACATGCAACCTGTCACCTTTCACCTTCCTTCACTCCTAATTTCCATTATTTTCATAAATAAAATGTCAATTAATGCCTCATGCCTTTCCAAATCCTTTTTCATTGCCTTTGCCAATTTCCATAGCCATTAATTAATCACAAGTGATCCCCATCACTATGTTTTGCCCAACATTCAGGTTGGAATACATTTCCCATGACCATGGTGATTATTTTGCCTTTATTAACTTTATTACATGAAATTTTCACTATGGTTGTTACAGAACCTCTCCCTTGGGGGAACACCATCCTCGGTGTTCAATGACACCTACAACCAACAAGACTGCTGAAAAGCAAAACATACTGCCCATCAAGCTTTATAACGTAGCTCACTGCAATATATACAATGATTATCCTACTGAAAAACAAACCAACATGACAACCATAATGACATGACACCCATAACGCTTATTGGAGCTTTATAACATAGCTCACGGCGGTATTTACATCCATATACATATATACATATAACAAAACATCATACCAAAGCATATACCAAAAACATTCGCTCAACTAGCGAATAGAGAAGGATACATAGCCCACATTTGATCTGCCATCTCCCATGTAGCTTCATCGGGCCAAAAGTGCTTCCACTGCACTTTAACCTACTCAATTGCTCAATTCCAAAGCATGAGCATCTTTCTCTGCAAAATAGGTTGCGGCTGAAATTATCCTTTTGGCTCCACCTGCAATACAAACCAGTCAATCACATGATCAGCATCTTTCACATACTTCTTAAGCAATAACACATGGAAAACATCATGGACTTTCACTGTCAAAGGCAGTGCCAGTCGATAGGCTACTGATCCAATCCTCTCAAGGATCCTGAAAGGTCCACAAAACCAAGGTGCCAACTTGGCACATGATCCAATCCTCAAGGAGCTCTTTTTGGGCTTAATGCGCAAGTACACTTGTTCCCCAACCTGAAACTCCTTAAACAACATGTTCTGATCTGCATAATTCTTCTGTCTATCTTGTGCTGCCTTTAGATTCTTCTTGATTACCTGCATTTCCTGTTCCATATCTACCAACATGTTTGGTCCAATCCGTTGAAGAATCTAGGGAAATTAGGTTAATAACATTCTTCGGACGGTGATAACTATTTCTGCGTACTTTTTACTTTTTCCTTATTATCACAATCTTCTCTTATTATTAGTGTATGTTCTTTTACTTCATCAAATAGCTACCAAAACAAAAGAGACAAGAACACAAAAAGGTGGCTCTCGCTAAGGCAAAAACCTCTCACTCTTTGAGAGGAAAAACCACACCTTTTTATAGAGATTCCAATTGACGAATACCAAGACCAAGACCCTTGACCTATAAGCCACTCCAAGACCAAGACACTAGTTATCTGCTCTTTTCTTCTTCTTGAATCCTATGCGACCTACTTAGCACTGAGATCATCTCCTCAATGAGTTGTAGATGCACTAAAGATGGCACCAAGACATATCAATGCAGTGTCACCAAAATGTGACCTTTGCAGCAACACTGAAACAAATTGATACAACATTGAACAATAGCTCCAAAATTTCGTTGTCCCTTCATCACTCCTTGCTAACCCATCTGAACTGCTCTCCCTTCTCTATAATCCGAATCTCAGAGGGATCCAAATTCCCTTGACTATGAGACAGCTTCGTTTTGTAGTTTCCACAGAGATCTTGCCACTGCCCATCCGAATAACACAAATGTATCCAAACCTCATTCTGCCTTTGTCCATCCGAATTCAGAGATGACTGTAGCCTCATTTGAACATCAGAGAGAGATATCTGAATCACTGTACTTGTAGCTAGCCCTTAGACCTTTTCATTGTTCCATTATCATCTTTTCTCGTTGCTCCTTCCATCCGAATTAGTTTCTGTTCTAGGGATCTGAACTGTCTTCTTGTTATTACCCATCTGAATTCAGAGGATGATCTGAATTCCTTAACTAAGGAAATGCGAAGTACCTTGGTGCCTATATATAGTGGTTGCCCATCATAAATAAGCCGACTTGAGTGTATGAAGGGATGTGTCTCTATATAGTGAGCTGACATGAAATCCTTATTCATTTCAAGGCCGACATGAGGACTGGAAATAATGCTTATCGTTGGAGGGATTTTAGACACCTTTGTTGACTCGTATACATGCTCAAGAAGAGCTCTTCATACATGACATTAATTCTATGACTCTAATAATAAATCCTAAGGCTCTCAATGGGAGCCATCTAAAATAAAATCACTTGCTCATGAAATCCATGAAGCAAGCTTTACAATAATAATTTATTTTCTTCATTACATCATTTACAAAAGTCACAATTACATGTCATTATGAAGACCAAACCTAGTTACATTTTACAAAACTCCCTCTTAAAGGTATTCATAATGGTACTTGGTCATTCTCAATCTGAAGAATTTCTCATAAGAAGAATTGCATTGGTAACACATTTGTTTAGCATCATAGTGACCAACATTGTTTCCATAGCAAGGCCTTGACTAACAGCTTTATCTCTCATCAAATTAGAGCACAATGTTGGCGAGACCAATGACTATAGACACCTTCATCATTGTCTCTCAAGGTACATACCCACTCAAGTGTTCACTGAGTATGACCTTCCAGGACTATTCTTATCTTGGGTTCCCAACCCTCAAAGAATATCGGTCCTCTTGCCTACTCTTATCTTGGATGCCCTACACATCCTCAAAGAGCATCGGATGCCAAATGATTACCCAATCCTCCATTCTTTCTTCCCAAGTGAAGACAAGCATGTTGTGTCTATCTCTCCCTCTCAACAAGGAAAGATATACCCATTCCTGTAAAGGAATGTACCCAAGCTCCCTCTGATCAAGGATTACCCAAGCTCCCTCTTAACTAGGGACTCTCATTTTCATCAACAGCTTCTACTTCGTAGGTCCTTCAGCTGCTTGATCAATTTCTTTCCTTGATGTCATGAAATTCAGTGAAGCTTTTACCTTGTAGGGCATTAGCCATCCATCACTTTCCTTCTTGGTTTCTCATGCCATTCCTTTCTTCATGGAAAGTGGCCTTCTTGGTACATATCTGGAACCTTCTTCATGTGGCTACTTCTTACTCATTATGCTTCTTTCAGGAATTTCCATCCTCCACATGAATGCTAGTTGTACTTGCACTTACAACTCTTGTTTCAGTAGCCCTGCATGAACCCATCCAAATATTATTCAAGAAATCATAGCATAACATTGAATCAAACAGTACCTTATGAGATGGCTCTTCATCATGAAATCTTCCTGTAGGTATCAGCATCCTACATACACATTGACACATCTCCCAAAGATATCAATTGTCAAGGGTCTCCATATTTTTCAGACCTCCATCAGAGTCTTCATATCTTTCTAGGAGATTTCCTAGTCAAATCTTCTTGGTCTTTTGTGTAATATCCCTTATCAAAGATATCCTTCAAACACAAGCAAATTCCAACCAGAGAAATAACCGTAGTGCAACATACAATAATGTATACATGAAATATAAGCAGATACTCAAGAAATGCAAAGAGAAATGCTAAGCCATTTTATTATACTGAGTAATGGAAAGAGTACAAGAGGTGATCAGAAAGATGGCATCTCGACTTGCACAAGGCAAGTGAAGAAATACACTCAAAATGGTAAGGAAATGGCCTCTCTCTGAACTGCGTCCAAACTACCGGAGAACTGTTGTGCTCTTGCTACTGCTGGAATCAAACGAGGATTTGGGGTTGTTCCCCTCCTCAGAAAATGTTGAAACTCTGGAATCAGCCTCTACTCAATAAACCCAGAAAAGCCCAGAAAGCTTTTCTAAAATAGTTAACCCCCGAAAATCACCCCCTTGGGGATTTGCGCAATCCCTCAAGGCTCTGCGCTGCCCCTGAAGAGAATCCTCCAGAACTCTACCCGAAACTCTGCCAAAATCCTCTAATATGCAAGGGTTGATCCATTGCTCAATCTCCAAGCTCAAATCCTCCACACAAACCCAGTCCGGAGCTCCTACCAAAGACACTGCGTCCTCCCCTCTCAAGATTGCACAGTCATCAAAAGGCTCAGTTCCTCCTCAACTCCAGAAATCGCTCCTCTTGCACAATACCGCTGAAATTACCTTGCCCGAGCAGGCACTCGAAGTCCCCCGGGGCTAAGGGTGAGATCTCTGAACGGAGACACTCGATGCACTAAACAGTGCTGCAGACAGGCTAAACAGCCAGCGTGCTCTAAGTCGAAGTGACTAGCTCAAATGCAACATAATCGAATGATCAAAATGAGGAGGCTCCTCTCTCCTTTATAGCGTTGGCCTCTCTCAAACCCTAAGGCCCACCTCCTCCAACATAGCCTCTCTCTTGCCACGTGTTCCTTCTCCATCTGCACAGTCCCTCCAAGTGTCTACGTGGGCCCCTTCTCTACGTGGTCCTTGGGCCCCCTTGGCTCCCCTTTTAAGTTACAACGTTGTGCTACTAGGGAGTGACTTTATTCATAAAGTGAGTTATGTCCCCCTTTCCTCACCTTTTTATTTATAAATAACTATAGAAGGCAAAATTGAGCAAAATAGAATATTCCAATTAGCCATGGCTAATTAGGAATATTACAGTCTTCCCCGGAAAAATGTTGCTTGTCCTCAAGCAACTGAAGTGATGGATGCTGCAAAATTTTCTCACTCTCCCAAGTGGCATCCTCATCTCGTAAATTCTTCCACCTCACCAAGAATTCCCGAACCGTCCTGCTCCATAGTTGCCTCTCCCTGATATCAATAATAGCCTCTAGCTGCAACACCAAATGCCCCTCATCATCCGTGGGTGGTAGCTCATCTGTCACTGTCACCTGCTGCCCCAATGCCTTCTTCAGGCATGATACATGTAAAACGTTATGAATCTTGCTGCCTTGGGGCAGCTCCAATTCATACACAACCTGTCCAATCCTGCGTATCGCCCTGTATGGCCCATAAAAGCGGGGCTTGAGTTTATCGGCTCCCTTCTACTTCAGTGACGGCTGTCGGTATGGTTGTAATCGTAGGTAGACCAAGTCCCCTACCTCGAACAGTCTCTCCACCCGACCCCTGTCAACATACAACTTCTGTTGGTTCTGCGCTGTAGCCATATTATCCTTGAGAGCTCAGAGGATATCGTGACTCTCTTGGATCCAAATCTTGGCTCTCGAAGCCTTGCTAGCACCAAACATCAAGTCAGCAAAAGATAAAGGATGATATCCATACAAAGCATATAATGGTGACATACCAATGGACATGTGATGTGTAGTGTTGTAGCAGTACTCCCCCAGATGCAGCCACTTCAGCCATGCTTGCTGCTGCCCACTGACATAGTTACGCAAGTAGCCCTCCAGCCACTTGTTAACTATCTCCGTCTGCCCGTCCGTCTGTGGGTGATAACTGGTACTCGGTGTCAACTCCGTCCCCACCAACCGAAAAAGATCCTGCCAAAACCCGCCAATGAAACGGTTGTCCCTGTCACTGATGATGGTCTTAGAAAGGCCATGTAGCCTGAAGACCTCTCTGAAGAACAGCTCGGCCACCTGCGCTGTTGTGTAGTGTGTGGATATGGCGAAAAAATATGCGTACTTTGTCAGTCGATCAATGACGACAAAGATACAATCCTTGCTTTGCACCATGGGCAACCCTGTGATGAAGTCCATCGAAATACTCTCCCATTTCCCCTCCGGAATGGGAAGAGGCTGCAATAATCCTGCGGGATGGCTTATTTCCCCCTTGTTCCTCTGGAAAATATCGCACTCCCAGATATGTTGGAGTACGTCCTCCTTGAGGCCCTTCCATGAGAACCTCTCTCTAATGGCCCTGTAAGTTTTGGTAAACCCCTGATGGCCGGCCAATGGTGAATCATGTGATGCCTGAAGTATCTTCTTCTTGAGCTGAGATCCCTCAGTCAAGAAGATACGGCCCCTATAGTAGATGATCTCATCGATTACCCTGTACCTGTCATCCGCCACTTGCCCATCCAGAACCTCACATGCAAATCTGTCCTTAGAGTACTCTACTAAGAGTCGAGCCCTCCAGTCTGTGTCCAAGCTCATAAGAGACAACATGGCTGGTCTACGTGAAAGGGCATCTGCTACCACGTTGTTCTTACCCTTGACATAATGTCATACGCTTGGATCTTACTGATCCACTTCTGCTGCCTCTCCTGTAGTTGTTTCTACTCCAAAAAGAACCTTAGGTTGTTGTGATCAGTCCTCACCCTGAACCTGTTACCCACTAAATACTGTCGGAATTTGGCCAATGCATGCATAATGGCCAGCATCTCCTTGTCGTATATTGAATACAACCTCTCATGCGGAAGGAGCTTCCAACTCTCAAAGGTTGTAGGGTGACCTCCCTGCATCAATACTGCGCCGATCACCTCTCCCAACGCATCACACTTCAAAACAAATGGCTGCGAAAAATCCGGCAATACAAGCACTAGGTTATGAGTTGAGAGGAGCACCTCCTCCAAGGCCCACCTCCTCCAATGTAACCTCTCTCAAACCCTAAGGCCCACCTCCTCCAATGTAACCTCTCTCTTGCCACGTGTTCCTTCTCCATCTGCACAGTCCCTCCAAGTGTCTACGTGGGCCCCTTCTCTACGTGGTCCTTGGGCCCCCTTGGCTCCCCTTTTAAGTTACAACGTTGTGCTACTAGGGAGTGACTTTATTCATAAAGTGAGTTATGTCCCCCTTTCCTCACCTTTTTATTTATAAATAACTATAGAAGGCAAAATTGAGCAAAATCGAATATTCCAATTAGCCATGGCTAATTAGGAATATTACATTTTGGATGTTGATCGCCTTCATCATGGTTGCATATCTCAGGATCTCTTCCTTCCTTACACATTCCACTCCCAGGAGCTTCCAATCAGAGTTCCTTAATTGTAGTCAACCACCTCATACTTCATATGAGGACATATTATGTTGATTTCATCTGGTGTGACTCATGCCTTTCTGCCTCTTTTTAGAGGAGGAGATTTCCTTTCTTCAAACATGCTTCTCAAGATAGAAGCAGTGATCCATGTTACATGCAACCATATGACATGACATTATAATATTAAACACAAGCATACATTCCTCATTTATCTTAATGTCATTCAGGCTTCTTTCAGCAGCTTCCTTGATTAAAGTGTCTCCAACCCCTTGATCTGCTTCATCATTTATGTCATCATACCATCATCCATGAATTCCACAAGTTGGAGTTCCTGATGAAACACTTGCTTCCTCTCTAGATTAGTGAGCCCTCTAATGAGGATTCCATCAAAGCATCTTGAGGATCTTGCATATCCCCATCTGGCAGATGTTTCCTTTTTGACTTGATGTATGATGAGCCTTGTCCTGGATGACTTCATTCTTTCCTTCAGTGTCCAATGAGGTTCCCAAGAGCTATATCCTTCATGTTTGACTGCCATGGATTTTGTTCCTTCTGTTCATGATTCCCATGGTGATGTCATGAGCTTTTGTTTCTCAGGCTTCCATGATGCCACGATGCATCTTATTATTTGTCATGGTCATATCTATAACAAAAGATTTAGGAGCTTATGATAAGACCCTTTTGTGAGGGATACCATCTCAATCATAGTAGAGATTTGTTACTCCCTCTTTCCTTGGCCCTTTTCTTTAGCTTCCTCCATCTTTCCGATGATATGAGCTTTCTTTCCATAACATTGAATCTTAGCTATATTGTTTTGTCTTGTTTGAGGACCAAACTTCCCTTTCCTTTCTGCAAATGTTTGAGTCCTTTAACCTTCAACACTTTTGCCCTCAACTTGTCTTTTTCTATCTAGCATAGAGACCACAAGTTGTCGAATGAGGTAACTTTAGTGCATTCAAGAACAATGATAATTATATTCTTATTATCTCTTTCAGATCTCCCAATTGAGATCTTATGAAGATATCCCTTCATTCTTTGATACCTTCAATTTTGTGTAGATCGGGTCTAAGTGATATGACCTTCTTCATTGCATTTTCAGAGAATATATCTTCTAGCATTTCATATATCTCTTTGATGTCTCCTCTACTACATAGGGATGAGAGGACCTTTGACTGATTTTATAAGAATCTTATGAGTCCCTTGATCCTTTTCCATGCATCCAAACAATGCTTGATCTTCAGAGACTTTTCCATAGATATCAATGACTTCTCTTTCGGGGACTCTATCTATCCTCCTTTCTTATGCAAGGAATTTTGATGATCCAACCAATTTATAGATCTCTTTGCAAACACGAAGTCATTTTACCAAACTTGATTATAGAATGAAATATACTTACTTGGCAAGTGAAGATGAAATCTTCACCTTCATGCTTCCTTGAATGATCTTCTTTACTGGGTAAGGATGAGATCGTTGCTTGATTTGATTGATGAATTAATACTTCCTTGATACCACTGAAATCAGATTTTCTTTGAAACCTTCTTATAATACCATAGCATATTATCACTTTACGGCACCAAGACCTAGCACTGCTTGCCCAGGATAGAGGTGATGTTATAGTAGATCGACATTGAGATACTTTTCTTGAGAAGGCCCGAGGATATTTGTCCTAGTTGTAACATTTCTCCAAATTGTGACTGAGATCATCCGAGATTGAGATTAAATATGAGTTATCAAGCTGAGGAAGAGTGTGGTCACTATCGCAACTTCAGCATGAAGTATGCTGAGAAAGTGTTAATGAGATATCGAACATTACACTTTTCTGTGACTGTAATACGGTCTGAATTTTGTTCTTATTAGTAGCATTCATCGAACTGTGGCACTGTGATCCGAGCTCATCACTGACTTGAAGATTCCTGTGGCATATCACTGTGGTATGACATAGACGAAGACTGTGTACCATCGAACTATGGTATATGTGAAGGGTTTATATAGGTGATTTTATCTCCATTCATGACTGTAAACTGTGAAAATTCCTAGATCTAACAATCTTAGGAATCCTACTGCAACCAACTACTGGATCTACTTCACCTAGATTGTAAATAACATTACAAGCTTATTTCAGTTTTCTTCTTGAAACATTGAAGTAAATTACTGAAGCAGCCTACACCAAATTAATTATGATTCTGAAACATAGAAACTAAGCAAGGAAAATAGAAACACATAGGACACCGTTATTTTTGGACAATAGTCCTCGGAAAAACCCAATGCGAGAAAACCGGTGCAGCAACTCTGAGGGTTTTATTACTATGCAAGAGAAAATTTGAGTACAATTCTAGGATGCTCAACTAGCAATCTGATACAAAGATAACACTAAACAAAAGACTAGTGAAATGATCTCACCCTGTCACTGGAGAATCAGTTACTGATCCTGTTGAACTGGAGGCTCTACCTCACCCTCTGCGTGGCCACTGCGCAGAATTGCGTCACTCCCAGCAGTTTTTGCATCACCCCTCCTGGGTATTACGCTGCCTCTCCTCTAGATCCTCTGCTCCCTGAGAAATCGACCTTCTACCTCCCGGACTCACACCCCGACTTCCGGCAACTGAATTTCGACTTCCTTTAGCAGGAAACTCGACTTCCCCTCAAGGATTGCATTGCCTCTGCGTGGGCCAGCATCATCCTTCCTCTGTTAGTCTTTCTATTCTCCCTCTGCTTCGTACTCTCTGGAAATTTCTTCTCTCGGACTCTCACTGCCCCTCTGCTGCAAGAAATCTCCTCAATGAATTTTTCCTCCAGAGAACTTCTCACTTCAGAAAAATCAATTTTCTTGATGTCTCGGTGTGTTTTCCAAATGACCCTCAAGCCCCTTCTTATATCTTCCTCTTGGGCAACCAACGGCCTAGATTAAATCATAATCAAAGGCTCAGATCGTTTTGGCTTGATCTATGTCTTTTTTTAGAAGTTTCACCCATGATTAGATTAATACCCATTAATATTTTAATTTTCATAAGTTTAGACCTAGGAACCCCATTAAAAATATTAATTATTTTAATAAAATCACTTCT
The DNA here is from genome assembly GCA_031772625.1 of Pinus tabuliformis. Classification (NCBI taxonomy): domain Eukaryota; kingdom Viridiplantae; phylum Streptophyta; class Pinopsida; order Pinales; family Pinaceae; genus Pinus; species Pinus tabuliformis. Next base: position 198,213,701 of record CM062815.1, on the reverse strand, counting down.
GGGTGGAATTTCCCAAAACGCTTTATGAGTTCTTTGGAATGCATGTGCCCAAGCCTCCCTGCAAAATTTGAGGCTTAGAGCACATCCGATGCTACCCCAAATCAACACTCCCTCTTAGCGAGGAATGTGCTCTAGCAATACACCATTGTTGCATACTGCTCTAACGTTGACGCATCGTCCTCTGCGCTGTTGATGTCTGACATGTTGTCCACCAACTACTGTGTTGCTGCTGCTACTGTACTGCTACATTTGACACTACCACTGCCAATGCTACATTTGTACTGCAGCTCCCTCCTAGATGTTGCATCTGCTATGTTGGTAGCACTGCCATTGCTAACATTGCATTCGTATTGCAACTCAGTTGCTGAGAGAAGCAACTAAAAACACCCAAAAACTGGACAAGTATCCAGTGGATACACCTCGGTGCTGAAATCTCGACTGCTGTTAGTCCCACGCTGCCTTTTGAAGCCACCGCGTTGTTGAAGTTCTGCACTATGCCTCCTTGCACTGTTGCCTCTCTACTCTGCGCTACTCACATTTTGGCGCTACTAACTACTGCATCTGTCGAATCAACATTCCATGGTACCAGTTGAAAACTCCATCCTGCTACTTTTGATCATGGGCTCCCGTCGCAAGGTGATGATCCAAGAGGTGGGCTCCTCAAGGATCCTGCCCAACTGTAGCTTTATCGAACTACAGTTATATATCAGCCCACCTCCCTCCTAGAGGTATCTTGGCTGTCATGCCAAACTCCTCCTCCTGTGCAATCTTTGCGGCTGCAACCTTAGCATCATGCTTCTCATCCTTGTCTTTTTTCTTCAAAGGACACAGGGATGCATATTGGCCCATCTCGCCACATCTTAAACATTTCACCTTGGAGACATCCTTCTTTCGTCTCTGTTGCCCTTGTTGTCCCTTCGATGCAAGGGCTGCGTTATCCTCCTCCTCTACTTTGGGCTTCGACCCACTGCTGTTGCTGCTTCCGTCAAGTTTGACCTTGAGCAGGTCTCTCCTCAGCTCTTCTTGTTTCAGAGTTTCCCACATCTCGTCCCAATTTGGCAATGTTGCTCTGCCCAGAATACTCTAGACAAATACTTGGCATTCATCCGAGACGAAATTTAGAGCCAGTCTCACTAAATTTAGAGCCAGTCTCACTAACTCCGAATCCTGAGGTGTGTGCCCCGCAGCCGACAACTCATCACAGGTCTCCTTCAGTTTCATGAGGAATGGATCCACACGTTCTCCCTTCTGCATCTGCACAGATCTAACCTTTTGTTCTAAGTACATCTTTCGTTGCTCGGAAAATCCCGATACAATGTGACCAAGGCATCCCACATCTCCTTAGCAGTCCCTTTGACCACGTGATCCTTGACTCCATCAACGATCATCCTCTTGGCCTTGTCCATCTCAGTTTTGTACTTCTTCAGCAGATCTACATCCGCAAGAACAGCTACCACACTATCAACATATGTCTTGAGGGCATGCTCATTTAAAAGGAAAGACATTCTAGCCTTCCAGATGACATGGCTGGAATCCCCGTCCAACCTGTCCTGATCCCTCAAGCCACTGGTTACCATATCCTCTGAAAACTGTCGAACAACTCCCTCTTTCTCCCTATTGTGTAGTGTCTCAGTTGGCTTACGCACTCCCTAATGGAGTTGGTAAGTCTACTGCTCCTCTACAGCTCAGCAAATGAGAAATATTGATTTCCTTGGCAAGAAATCACTGAGGAAGTATTCCCTCATTATGCGATCTGCTTCCTTCTTCCGACGGCTTTTCTTCACAGCACTCGGCTTGCTAAAACTTAGTCACTCTAGCTCTGCGTTGAGGCTCTGCGTGGCTCCTTCTACCTTGGCAAATTCTCAATCCGGCAATCTCACCTCTCTGTCGTCTCATTCATAGAGAGAAAACCTCGAAAATATAACTATCCTCGCTAGAACTGCGCAATCCCTTAAGGGATCGAACTGCTGCTTATTGAAGAGAGTTGGCCCTTGCTTCAGTGCTAGATCTGCTCTTCCCTGTTTCACATCAACTGCTCCAATACCATGTGAAAATTCCTAAATCTAACAATCTCAAGAATCCTACTGCAACCAACTACTGAATCTACTTCCCCTAGATTGTAAATAACATTACAAGCTTATTTCAGATTTATTCTTGAAACATTGAAGTAAATTATTAAAGCAGCCTACACCAAATTAATTATGATTCTGAAACATAGAAACTGAGCAAGGAAAATAGAAACACATAGGACACCATTATTTTTGGACAATAGACCCCAGAAAAATCCAATGCGGGAAAACCGGTGCAGCAGCTCTGAGGGTTTTATTGTTATGCAAGAGAAAATCTAATACAATTCTAGGATGCTCAACTAGCAATCCGACACAGAGAGAATACTAAACAAAAGACTATTGAAATGATCTCACCCTGTCACTAGAGAATCAGTGACTGATCTGGCTGAACTGGAGGCTCTATGTCACCCTCTGCGTGGCCTCTGTGCAAAACTACGTCACTCCCGACAGTTTCTGAGTAAAAGGCTGCCTCTCCTTTGGATCCTCTGTTGGCTGAGAAATCGACCTTCTGCCTCCCGGAGTCACAACCCGACTTCTAGCAACTGAATTTCGACTTCCCTTAGCAAGAAACATGATTTCCCCTCAAGAATTGCGTTGCCTCTGCGTCAGCACTGCATGGGCCAATGTCAACCTTCTTCTGGACGTCTTTCTGTTCTCCCTCTGCCTTGTACTCTCCGGAAATTCCTTCTCCTGGACTCTCACTACCCCTCTGCTGCAAGAAATCTCCTCAATCAATTTTACCTCCTGAGAGCTTCTCACTTCAGAAAATCGATTTTCTTGATCTCTCTGTGTGTTTTCCAAATAACCCTCAAGCCCCTTCTTATATCTTCCTGTTGGGCAACCAACAGCTTAGATTAAATCATAATCAAAGGCTCAGATCGTTTTGGCTTTGATCCGTGTCTTTTTCTAGATGTTTCACCCATGATTAGATTAATACCCATTAATATTTTAATTTCTTAAGTTTAGACTTAGGAACCCCATTAAAAATATTAATTATTTTAATAAAATCACTTATGGGTGGAATTTCCCAAAACGCTTTCGAGGTTCTTTGGAATGCATGTGCCCAAGCCTCCCTGCAAAATTTGATGCCTAGAACACATCTGATGCTACCCCAAATCAACATAAACCAATCCTTGAGTGTCATTGTAACAATAACCTAGAAGCTCTTCTTAAAAACTTGATCCTTGAATGTCTCTTTTATGCCCTTCCTTTAACTTCAACGCCTTAGCTCTGATACCATGTTGAAGAATCTAGGGAAATTAGGTTAATAAGATTCTTCAGACGATGATAACTATTTGTGAGGTACTTTTTACTTTTCCCTTATTATCACAATCTTCTCTTATTATTAGTGTATGTTCTTTTACTTCACCAAATAGTTACCAAAACAAAAGAGACAAGAACAAAAAATGTTGGCTCTCTGACAGGGCCAAAACCTCTCACTCTTTGAGAGGAAACCCGCACCTTCTTATAGAGATTCCAATTGACGAATACCAAGACCAAGACCCTTGACCTATAAGCCACTCCAAGACCAAGACACTAGTTCTCTTCTCTTTTCTTCTTCTTGATTCCTCTTCGACCTACTTAGCACTGAGATCATCTCCTCAATGAGTTGTAGATGCACTAAAGATGGCACCGAGACATGTCAATGTAGTGTCACCAAAATGTGACCTTTGCAGCAACACTGAAATACATTGATACAACATTAAACAATAGCTCCAAAATTTCGTTGTCCCTTCATCACTCCTTGCTAACCCATCTGAACTGCTCTCCCTTCTCTATAATCTGAATCTCAAAGGGATCCAAATTCCCTTACCTATGAGATAGCTTCATTCTATAGTTTCCACAGAGATCTTGCCACTACCCATCTAAATAACACTTAGATGTATCTGTACCTCATTCTGCCTCTACCCATCCGAATTCGGAGATGACTGTAGCCTCATTTGAACATCAAAGAGAGATATATGAATCATTGTACTTGTAGCTAGCCCTTAGACCTTTTCGTTGTTCCATTATCATCTTTGATCGTTGCTCCTTCCATTTGCATTAGTTACTATTCTAGGGATCTGAACTGTCTTCTTGTTATTACCCATCTTAATTCAGAGGATGATCTGAATTTCTGAACTTAAGAAATGTGAAGTACCTTGATGCCTATATATAGTGGTTTCCCATCATAAATAAGCTGACTTGAGTGTATGAAGGGATGTGTCTCTATATAGTGAGCCGACATGAGATCCTTATTCATTTCAAGGCCGACATGAGGAGTGGAACTAGTGCTTGTCGTTGGAGGGCTTCTAGACACCTTTATTGACTCATATACATGCTCAAGAAGAGCTCTTCATACATGACATTAATTCTATGACTCTAATAATAAATCCTAAGGCTCTCAATGGGATCCATTTAAAATAAAATCACTTGCTCATGAAACCCATGAAGCAAGGCTTACAATAATAATTTTATTTTTTTCATTACATCATTTACAGAAGTCACAATTACATGTCATTATAAAGACCGAACCTAGTTACATTTTACAACACAATCAACACCCTGTTCACTGGATCAAGGTTGTGGGGGAGAAGCTCACCCCCCTTGTACCCACTCCTGGAGCGTGCTCCCGAAATCACTCTAGCAAGGAGCGACCCCGGGAGCAAAATTTTCACTCCATAGCCTTTTTTGCAAAAAACAATTTGCCAAAATATTCCAAATGCAATTTTTTTCAAAGAAACAATAATTTCTAACTGGGGCAGCCTAATGATCAAGCCTATGGCCCTAGTATTGATATGCGATTCATGGTAATGTTAGATTCTTAAAGTAAAAGTGACATTCTCCTTAATATTCATTTTCATCCTTTCACTTAAATTTTTAACATTACCAAGAAATGACTCAAGGATGTTTGAGAGTGGTTCCGACCTCATTGGATTTCATATGGAGAAATTAAAAGTTTAGATCTCATTCAAAATCCATCAGACTTATCAGTTTTCCAAGATTTCAAGATTGGGGGGGTTGCAATGTTTCCATTGGATTTTGTCATGTATAAGGGTATGGAACTCGTATTTAATCAAGAGCACCAATCCCTCTATGTACCTTGATGTCAATGACATTGGTTGTCGAACTCCTCTATCAAGACCCTACTAAAAATGTACCCATCACTCAAACAAAATCTTGACTTGACATGCTATGTTTTTTCTATCTTATGTTAATGCTTAGAGGGTGATATCAATGACAAAGATCCCTATATAGAGCCAAAGGTAATGACAAAGATACCTTTGGATATTAATGCTTAGAGGGCGATAATAATGACAAAGATCGTGATTTTCCAACAAGACTCACAAATTGGACATTTCTTGTGGCGGCAAGAGGCCCAAGCATTAGAAATAGATAATAGATTTACTTGTCTTTTCTAGTTTCTGGTAGTTTTTATAATTGTTGATTCTTTCATATTTATTATGATATTTTTTGTAAACAATATATGACAATTTAAGTTTGAAGTTTGAAGTTGGCAGTTATAACTCATTGGTAATGAATTATGAATATGATGCTTCGTGAAAAAAGTTGAGAGTTGTTTCATTTCATGCTAGAATTTTTATATAATTTTGTTGATCAATGATGATAAATGTTATGTATTGAATTTTGAAACCTTGAAACTTTAAGATTGATGAATCATGAGACTCAGTATGTTGTATGTTACTAACTTGTGGACGTGGTTGATGAAAATTATAACTTCTAGATGATTGATGTTATATGGTTCAATCTATGTTTTTATGCTTTTTATATCTAATTCATCAGTCTACATGCTTTCGTTGACATATATGCATCAAAATATATAAAAATATATATTATATAAAAATTCGTTGCCAAACCGAGCGCTTTCGAAAATGTCGCTCCCCACTCCCACTCCCACTCCGAAGTAACTTTGCGGTGGATCACTCCAACTAATGGGAGTATTACAACTTCGCCCATACAATGCCTCAAACTGATTCATACTCAAGTATTCCCGATACCCATTGTTGTAAGCGAACTCAACCAGTGGAAGATACTCTTCCCACTTTCGTACCCAAACCTGCAAATAACTCTTTCCAGAACCTAGAAGTGAACTTGGCATCCCTGTATAATACAATCTTCTTTGGTACACCATGCAACCTCACTATATCTCTAATGAATATCTGTGTTGCATCATTAGCTGAATATGTGGACTTCACTGGAAGGAAGTGCACTACCTTAGTCAACCTGTCCACAACAACCATGATATCATCATGTTGTTTAGATGTCCTCAGCAAACCTATAATGAAGTCCATGGAAATGACCTCCCACTTCCACTCTGGAATCGGAATAGGCTGAAGTAATCCAAGTAAATGCTTACACTCTACTTTTACTTGTTGACAATCCAAGCATCTAGCCACAAACTCTGCCACCTCTTTCTTCAAGTTCGGTCAATAGTAGAACTTCTTCACTGTTGTCAATGTCTTCTGATATCCCGGGTGACCTGAATATGGCTTAGCATGAAATTCCCTCAAGATAAGCTTCTTGAACTCACTGTTGTCTAGCACATATATCCTGTCCCTAAATCTGACCAAGCCATTTGTTGTGAGACAATAGTCTACATCCTATATATCGGTACCCTATTGTAACTTGTGCATAAGCTCCTTGTACCTACCATCCTACTTACCTACCTGCAAGATCCGATCTTGTATATCCGTCCCATAAGAACTCATAGTTGTTATGTGATTTACCTGTATCCACCTGCTAAGAGCATCTGCAACCTTTCTCTCTTTACCTTTAATGTGCCAAATCTCAAAGTCGAACTCACTAATCATGGCCAACCATCTAGCTTGCCTAGCATTCAGATTCGGTTGGTCAAATAGATACCTCAATCCACTGTGATCACTGATCAAGATGAACCCAATGTTGTTAAAAGCGCGAGCGGGATTTAATCGGCGCCGGGAAAAAAGCGGAAAAAATCGACAAAAGCGGGAAAAAAGCGTTTGGCACAAAAATATTCATTTTTTTTCATTTTTTTTCAATTTTTTTAATATCTAAACCATCTACAACATAAAATAAATACATTGACACATAAATATGATAAAAAAACTAATATATAAGATGTTTAATATCATTTCTAGCGCTAAAATCACACATAACATTGAATCATGTCCTGAATAGTAAGTCCTGAGTCCCAACTCAGCCTCAAAATATCAACAAAAAATATGATAATGTATCTCATCATGTCATAATGTCATATACAATAAAATGAAAGTCTAATCCTATTGATTTCCTCTGCCCCTCTTGCGAGAAAATGGCACAACTTTCTCTTTCCCTCTAGATGTAGAAGCTGGTGCCTGTGCTGGTGGAAATGGCAATGGAGTCTGACGTGCTCTAGAAGCTGAAGAACTAGTAGTAGCAGCTACAAGAGGCTGAGGTAGACGGAGACCACGTCCTCTACTGGTGGTAGTGGTAGCCCGGGTAGGCGGTGTCACCTCCTCCTCCTGCTCCTCCTCCTCCACCTGCTCCTCCTCCTCCCCCTCCTCCTCCCCCTCATCCTGCACTGACCAATCATCAGTGGGATCCATGAGAGGCCTCTCGGTCTCAACCCTCCATTCAGCAGTGGTGTCAATCCCATCCAATGAGATGGCTTCCGTATCAGGTGTCTTCTCTAGTTGTCTCACCCACAATCGAAGATTGTAGTAGACATAGACCATGTCATTAAGTCTATGGGACTCCAACCTGTACAAAGTTCATGAAATAATAATTAATAATTAATATTATAAAAAAAATATTGTTTAAAACTTTAATGAATTCAAAAATTTATTTGGAAATTTGCAATATTTTAAATGTTTAAGTGTTAACCTATTGCGCTTCTTGTTGTGTATTTTTTCAAATACACTCCAATTGCGCTCACATCCCGAGGAGCTGCATGTTTGGCTGAGGATGCGTACGGCAAGCTTTTGCAAAAGGGGTACTCTGCCACCATACATCTTCCACCATGCGTCTACAACAAAATTACAAATAAAATTTTAAATAAACATAAGAAAAGAATGGAATTTGAAGAGACAATGAAATTTGAAACAAAGTTACAAAGTACAAACTAAAAAATACCTGGCATTTTAATCGTCCTATCAGTGACAGCCATCTCAAAGCCAAATGTGCCACCTGACATCTTATATGTCTCAATTTGTCTAGAGATCTCTATACGTTCTTCTGGAGATCTCACCATCTTCTGGACACAGGTTAATAATCCTTCCACGACCTCAACATCAAAATCAAACCCACATGCATAAGAAAATGCAGGGTTCAGGAAAAGCCCAGCAGCATGAATGGGACGATGGAGTGTGTTGTTCCATCGCTCATCAATGACTTCCCATAGAAGGAGTTGTCTCTGAAACCCATCATCTCCCTTATCATCATAGTAGGAATGAATGGCTTCTTTGGCCCTGTCCATGGCTTCATACAAATAGCCCATTGCAGGCTTCTCACCATCAACCAACCGAAGAACCTTTACCAAAGGTTCAGTAACAGCGCACACCTCCTGCACTCCCGCCCAGAAGTCTTCCTGGTATGAAACTAGTCTGCACACGGCCTCTCCTTCTGGTTTGCGGCTCATTGACGAAGCACGCCACTCCTCTGAAAGAAACATTCTCTTCAAATCCCACATAGAATTCAAGAGGGATTGAAGAGATATGAAACTCGTCGCAAACCGTGTAATGGCGGGGCGCACCAATTCTTTGTTGTTGGTGCATTTTCTCATCAAGCTAAGCACAGATGTGTGATTGTAAATAAATTTTGTGATGCTTTTTGATGAGTCAACAATCTCTTTGACAAAGGGAATTTTCCCTATGTCCTCTAACATCAAATCAATACAATGGGCAGCACAAGGTGTCCAAAATAAAGTAGGATGCCTGTCCATAAGCATTCTACCAGCAGCAACATAATTTGCAGCATTGTCCGTTATGACTTGGACAACATTTTCTGCACCCACCTCCAAAATAAACACATCCAGCAAATCACATAAAGTTCTTGCATCTTTGATTTGATGAGTTGCATCAATAGATTTGATAAACATAGTCCCCTTGGGACAACTAACCAAGAAGTTTATAAGGGTTCTCCCCTTTTGGTCAGTCCAACCATCTGACATAACAGTGCATCCTGTTTGTGCCCATGATGCCCTAAAATCCTCCAATCTTTGGGTGCAGTCACGCTTTTCATCTTGAAGAAGCCGGCCTCTGAAATCATGAAGAGAAGGGATTTTGTACCCCGGGCCAACACTGGCAATAGCATCAACAGTAGGTTGGAAAAATGGATTATTCCTTACAATGCTGAAAGGAATATCACTCCAGAGGAGAAATTTTGTCATCAACCTGTCAGCTTGTTCTTTTTCAGTTCTTTTTAGCATTGAACCGATAGTTGGTTGTGAACCAGGTGTGGTTCGAGGAACAAAATATGATGATGTAGCTACCGGATTGACTGATGCTGCAGTAGAACCAGTGCCACTTGGCCCACTTCCTTCAGCTGACCTTTTTAGTTGCCTTTTGAGTTCTTCTTTGGCCTCTCTAGTGTGCTCTAATTCTCCCAATGCTCTCATGGCTCTTTGGATAATTTCAGGATTTGTATTTAGACAGGGCCCCACATCATGTCCAGGGATTTGTGCAAGGTGGAACTTCAACTTGTACACCCCCCCGAATATCTCCTTTCCACACAACTTGCAATACAAGTTTTGTCTATCATTCGGAGTTTTAGGTTCACCATATTCCCAGAAAGGATCCAATTTCCTTGGCATGTTTGTTTTTGAATTTTGAATTTGCAAACCTATGGAAAAATAAGGATTAGGAAATAGGAATTTAGGATTACATAATACAAATTACAATTTAGCATTTACAAAATTACAAGTTAATTATTTCCAAAATCCCAATTTCCAAACCCAAGTTACCCAACCAAATGCCAATGGCAAATGCCAAAAAACAATGAAAATTCAAAAAAAATAAACAATGTTTAAAAAAAATGAGAAAATAAAAATAAAAAATTGGTTCTCATAGTCATAACAAATTACCCATCCCAAATCAATGAAAAATTACAAAAAATTCTCTAAAAACAATGAAAAACAAAGTTTTTATAGAAGCAAAACAAAAAAAAATTAATCTACATACCATTTTTATGGACAAATTGGTGATCTTGTCTTGGATTTCTCCTAAAAACACTTGGATTCGCTCCCAAATTCGACGGAAACCCTTCAGCTCCTCTCCCTCACCTCTTCTCCTCCTCCTCCGCGCGGCGACAGCATAATGACATAAAAAAAAATCGTTTTTGCCTATTAAAAGCCCGCTGCCCCGACCATCTGCGATTTTTTCCATAAAAATCGCGATTTTTTCAAAAAAACGCGATTTTTTCCGAAAAAATCGGTATAAAAAAAAAGCCGCGATTTTTTGGGATAAAAATCGCGATTTAAGCGGCTGGGGGTTAAAATCGCGATTTTTTGAAAAAATCGCGATTTTAACAACACTGGATGAACCACCTGCCAAGAAGATAGTGCCTCCACATCTTCAAAGCATGGATGATCGCTGCCAACTCAAGATCATGTGTTGGATAATTTTGCTCATGCTCATTCAGTTTCCGTGACTCATAGCATACTACCTATCCTTCCTGCATAAGGACTCCACCAAGCCCTCTCTTGCAATCATCTGTACATACCACAAATTCTTTGTCCGGATCTATAATCCTTAACACTGTAGCATTTGTCAACGACTGCTTCAACTGTTCAAAACTTGCTGCACATTCCTCTGTCCATTCAAATTTCTTACCTTTCCTTTGCAACGATGTAATAGGATAAGAAATGCGAGAGAAGTTCCTGATGAACCTCTTGTAGTAACCTACTAACCCCATGAATGATCTTACCTCATCCAAATTTCTAAGAGCTGCCCATTCCATGATAGCCCTTATCTTCTCTGGATCCACTGCTATGCCTTCTTTGGAGACCACGTGTCAGAAAGAAACTACATTTACTGAGCTTAGCATACAACTGATGCTCTCTCAGCAATCTCAATACTGCTGCTAAATGTTTGGCATGCTCTTCCTCATTTTTAGAATATACCAATATATCATCAATGAACACAATAACAAACTTGTCCAGATAAGGACGCAACACACTATTCATCAAGCACATAAAAGTAGTTGGAGCATTAGTCAAACCAAATGGAACTACAACAAACTCATAATGCCCATACTTGGTCCAGAAAGCAGTCTTGTAGATGTCCTCTTCTTTAATGCGTACCTGATGATATCCTGATCTCAGATCAATCTTTGAGAACACTGCTGCTCCCTTCAACTGATCAAACAAGTCATCAATCCTCGGCAATGGATACCTGTTCTTGATGGTCACCTTGTTCAACTGCCTATAATCAATGCATAACCTAAGAGTATTGTCCTTCCTCTTCACAAACAACATTGGTGCACCTCAAGGTGATACACTTGGCCCAATATATCCCTTGTCAAGCATCTCCTTCAACTGCAACTTCAACTCCACCAACTTTAGTGTGCTCATCATGTAAGGTGCCTTTGATGCTGGTGGTGCCCCTAGTACCAACTCGGTAGAAAAGTCCACTTCCCTGTGAGGCGTCAATTCTGAAATCTCTGCCGGAAACACATCCTGAAACTGTTGTAGAACTGGGTGCCTCCTCAAGACATCTGCATCCTCAACTTCCTTACCTTTGTCACTGGAAATATGCAATGCACATAACATGCACCCTTTCCTACGACTGTGCTTCGCCTACATAGCTGTCACCATTCTAACTGATGTTGTCTTCTTCTTACCCTATAAGACTCTTTGTTCCCCATTGTCATCCAAGCACTCAATGGCTTTGTCATAACAATCTACCTTGGTCCTATGAAGATACAACCAGTCCATGCCCAACAACATATTATATGATCCCAATGGAAGTACATTCAAATGTGCTGACGTAGGCATACCATTCAACTCAAATGCACAAGCTCTTACCCAATGATGAACTCTCTTCTTTGTACCTGTAGCCAACTGCACTAACCAAGATTCTGCATGCACTTCTTTATTCAAACCACACTTATCCACCAGGTCAAGATTAACATAACTATAATTAGATCCAGGGTCAATCAAAATAGAAACAACTTGATCATAAAGCTTACCGTCCATCTCGATAATAGATGCATGGTGATCTGCCTGCCTGTTCTCCAATGTTGCATAGATCCGTGGAATGCTTTGCCCAACATCCCCAACTATCTGCACGTCTTGTGCACTGTAAATTTGAGGCCTACCACCCTGATGTTGTGGACAATCTCTCCTGCGATGTTCTCCTCCATAAGTCCAACATTGCAAGGGCTTCCAACCATCACCCTTGTTCTACTCCTCAGACCGAAATCCCTGTCCTCTATCAGATGCATTTAACTTCTTATGCGGGGCTGCATTCTCTTTGTTACTTGTGTCTTGAGGTCTAGCTCACTTATTGTCCCATTTTCCTTTACTCTTATCATTACCTTTCCAGTCCTACTTAGTCTCAGATTTGCGCTTTGATTGCTCAAAACAATGTTTTAGCTTTCAGATGGCCTCCTCCAATGATGTAGGCTCGTCAAACTCAATCCTATCTTTGAATGTTACTGGCAAACCACTGATGAATATCTGAATCTTTGCCTTCTCCTCCTTGAGTTAAGGCACATATCTCAATAACTCCAAGAATCTGCTAGTGTACTCCTCATCGGTCATAGATCCCATTTTTAGCTCATAAAATTCTTTTGCCCTATCGTCATAGTATCTCTCTGATAGATACTTCTTCCTGAATAGTCTCTCGAACTCACTCCAAGTCAACTCCTCTTCATAAATATCTCTAACATTCTTTACATCTTCCCACCAGATATATGCTTTACCTTTAAGATTGAATGTCACTATTATGGCTTTCATGTTGTCTGAGAAATCATGCAGCCTGAAGAACTTATTCATATGAAGCAACCATGCTTCTACATCCTGTGACTTCTTCATTTCCCCATCGAATGTAGGTGGCTTTGCTTTCTTGAACTCATCCGGAAAATATCCCCTGTCATTCCTCCTGTAAGGATGATAACGATGATGACCATGACACCTGTGAGAACTAGAACTAGAATAGTACCCAAGTCCATCACCTCTCCTATCCAGAGTATCCAAGAACCTGCCATCTCTAATCGTGTCATCTTTATCCGAACTGTGCCCACCATGACATCTATTGCCATATGCCCCATTAGTTCTATCCTCCTGCTCATGGCTGATCTGAAACGGTCCTTGGCTCTGAATTCTTCCAAACTCTGAAGGATTACTGCATTAACTTCTGCTTGTTTCTCCTGTACCTGTGTGATTCTATCATTATTTGCTTTACAACTTCTTATTTTTGTCTTCAAACTTCTCAATGTGTTTGTTAAGTCAGAAGAATGCCCAACACCATGTTGCTCATCTGATCCATAAGGAGTCTCGGGAAATGTAGTCTACCATCTTGCTAGTCATCTTTGTTGTTTTCTTCCTACAAGGTATATCATGTCAGCTAAACCAAATCATAAACAAACCAATATACCTCAGTGTAGTTCAGGGAAGGATATCTCGTCTGCAAGACCAACCAGATTAGCACAATATATATATATATATATAAACATAATCATATCAACATTTATTCATCATTTCAATCATTATCTAGTAATCAATGCATGACCATACTGACCACATACCATGACCTCATGCATGACAACAACCATATCAATGTATGCATAACAATATATAAGTGCTGACATGCATAACCGACATACACTCATGACGACCACATACAACAACAACACCATCAACTTCCACGTGGCAACATCACTGCAAATATGACCACCTCCATGCATATGCAACGAGAACATAGACCACAAGCATAAGGAACACATATATGCAACCAACATGAATGCATGACCAACACACCGCCCATCCAGTCAAAGCGGTGAACCATACTCTGATACCACTTTGTAACACCTTACCACATTTACCCAAGTCAATCGATTCGCTGGGGTAAACATGTGATGACAGGCTACTACGATCTAATTCAACTCCCCATGTACGATTAAGGAAGTGGAACCGACACAACACAACCAATCTAACCTTCTGCACATGTCACAGAACTTATAGGAGCCAACCAACCCTTCCAGGGGATCAACCCCTGAAACAACTTGACACTACACTGCCATAGAGCCTCAATCGCTCCCATGAAATGGGCATGCATGTGACTGGGGCCCTCTAGTAACTCTCATAGCAAGGGCATGCAAGCGACTGGGGTCTTTTCTAGCTAGTTCAGAGCCAGCAACCCCGAATTTTGTGCCACTTTTTCAGGGCGAGGTCTTAGGCCACTGCCCAGAACTTAATGGAACTTCCAAAAATGAAAAATAACATCGAAACAATGATACAAATGCAAATACTTGAACCAGGACTTCACTGGACCCCTACTGGCCACGATAGGCATTTCGTCAAACATGTCACAATATACATTCTACAGGTGATAACAACAAATCTAAAGATAGGGATCTCATAATTATCTGAGAATCACTAAGAAATATTGATGCCTTATCACATTAGCTGCATTATCGTCTATTAGGTCATATATTCATTGTTCATTCATTTACAAATCAAAACATGATGAGAGCCATACATCATCACTATCATAAAACATGCTCATAACCAGCGTTTAACCAACAGCAATAGGAATGATATAACAGCCATAAAAACCACATATAAACAAGTATATTTATTATTTACCCATCAAATACAAGACGAAAGAAGCTCTTATTAACATATGCAAAATGCAACCAGGTCTAGGACTTACACGAACCACCCGACCATAGACTAGGCTAAACCAAATCTCTCTTTCACCCTGTCACTCCCATGCCATATTCCAAGCATGAATGTGGGATCTCACGGAACACATCCAGCAAAACCAAACCAGGGCTTCCAAAGGCCAAACCACCTCAACCCTCAACCAGTGATTCCACCTCACGGTTAGACATCACTAACCATCACCAAATTGGTCTCTACCCAAGTTGTCCAAGGTTCCAGAGCGTTTGTTCCAACCAAGGCTTCCAAGACTCATAACTCAACCCACAGTTGTTCCCGGGCTTCCAGAGTGTTTCTCCAACCAGGACTTCTAGGACTAGTAACTCAACCCACTAAGGGCTTCCAGAGCGTTTGTCCAACCAAGGCTTCCAGGACTAGTAACTCAACCCAAGTTGTTACAGGGCTTCCAGAGCGTTTGTCCAACCAAGGCTTCCAGGAACTAGTAACTCAACCCACAGCCAAAGGAACATGAGAACCAACCAAAAAACAAAGGAAAGAAACCCACAACACCATGGCTATCCAGGAAATGGCAAGGCTAAGCAAATCCACCGTCAATCCAGGCATTCCTCCATGCCAATGACATATCATAACCAAGAAACCACATGCATATGCCATGCATGCCAAAACTAGCAAGGAAATCATACATGCAACTCGGTACCTGCAAGCAAAACCCATTGTAGCTGCTCATCTCGATATCGTCTTGCTCTTTCCTGCTCTTTCTTGCTCCAAAACTCCAAGTATGCCACACTCCTCCAAGTGTGCTCCAAGAAAACTCTAAGTGTCCAAGAGTATGAGGGAGAGAGAGCTCCAAAACTGAACGGACAAAATTTTGTCAACTAGTCCTCAGAAGCCTTTTCATTAATGAGCCCTCTATTTCTTTAATTTTCCATTATTTTCCTTCATTTTCCTCCTCACATGCAACCTGTGACCTTTCACCTTCCTTCTCTCCTAATTTCCGTTATTTTCATAAATAAAGTGCCAATTAATGTCTCATGCATTTCCAAAGTCTTTGCCATTGCCTTTGCTAATTTCCATAGCCATTAATTAATCACAAGTGATACCCATCACTATGTTATTGCCCAACATTTAGCTTGGAATACATGTCCCATGACCATGGTGATTATTTTGCCTTTATTAACTTTATTACATGAAATTTTCACCAGGGTTGTTATATATTTAAGACGGAGTCCCTTTCAAAATCTAAAATTAAGAAACTTAAGAATGATAAAAAACACTGACAAAAAAATTAGAACTTATCGAGAAGGACTCATCAAAGTCCTTACACGTAAAAATCCAAGTTGTAGAGAAAGCAACAAATAGAAACCCATTCAAAATAACAACTCAAGAAGGTGCAAATTCATTTCAAGTAAGGCCACTCTTGAATGTTGGAGTACAAACGATAGAAATTCCGAGTGTACTAATAGAAACTCAGTGATTAACAATGCAACATCAATGCATAAAGAAAATAAAACCCCAAAAGTAAATCAAAAAGCACTACAAGCACAATAAGAGAAGTCATTCCTCCAAGAAACATTATCAACATCCCAAACACAAGAGTAGGTATCTTAACCAATCAAGGTATCAATATCACTCAAGGCAGAAACAATTAACCTATCTTCCAAAGAATATCAATACTAGTGTCATTGAATCTTGTTGACCACTCAAATGTCATTTGAAGATTTGTCAAAGACTCCATGCCCAAAGTACATTGCAGAGCATTCCAACATCTTCAGAACTGTCAGAATTCCAAACATCATCATCATCATTCGGTTTTCTTCTCATACTATGTATTCCAGATTTTGCAGCCCTGCGAGGATTATGTAAAAATGATTGTAGTATGACGAAAAAAGAGTCATGAAAAAGGCCTAGGTAGCGTAGGGACATACTAGCAAGTGAGTTCACTCAAGGGAGTCTTTTTTCCTTAGCTCATTATTTGTGTTTTTCAACACTTATAATCAGTTAAGTTTTTCTCCCAGATATACCCCAAAGCTAAAGTGTGGCTTGATGGTAGAGTTCTAAGTAAGTCCTAGTGTATAGAATCAAGGTATATTACCATACTAGATCATCTCTAAAGTTTCGCGGAATTTGGTTAAGTTTAAGGGTCAATTTTTAATTGTTAAAATTTCTCATTGGACGGAAATTTTCTTTGTAATTTTGATATAATATGTAGTAAGTGTTGTCTATAGAAGTTGTAGGGGGTATGAGTAATCAAAATTAGACCTCTACACCTCAACTTTCTATTTAGACACACTTTGAGGGTCAAAAAGTATGTATTTACCCCTCAAAATTCATTTTTTCCAATTTTTGCCAAAAATTGGCACATAATTAGCAAGAAATTAGCCAAAAAATAAAAATACGAGAGAAAAATAAAAATTCTCTCCAAGTGCAAAATGATTACAAAAAAATGAAGTGGACTTTGCCAAGAAAAGAATCAAGTCAAAAAGCGATGGAATCTCCACAGATCAAGCAAGTTAATCACCCAGAAAAACTCAATGGTCCAAAAGAACAACTAATGGTTCAGGAAAATCGAATTTCTTGAGGAGATGGTCCAAGTTGGTTGATTAGAATGAGAATTTTTCGAGGAAAAAAGAGGAAGAATATTTTTAAGTGGTTCAAAGTCAAACCACTCTGGGATCAAATTTTTACTCAACCCAACAACTCCTCCAGTCCAAACGGCTCCTCTTCCTCGAGATTTGAGCAAGCTCACCAAGGGTTACGTTTTTGTGGGCATGGATCTAGTTGTTTTCTCTTGGTATTTAGCCGTTGGCTCATGGGATCAAGTCATTTTCACTTGGGGAGAGGTCCTCTCATATTTTTCTATTTAAGAGAGCTCTAAGCTCCTCATTGTATGACATTGTAATCGAGCTACTTGGCTAAGCGAAGCTTTGCTGGAATTTGTACTAGAATATTTTTTTTGAAGCAAATAAAAGAAAGCCTTTGGGGGTACATGCTTTGTGGTGTTATTCTTCTACACCTATGGTAATATTTTTCTGATTTGTTGTGCTTAATATTCTACTTGTGTTAAATGAATTGTTGATTTCATATGCCTTTGGGATTAATTTATACAAGTTAATTGATTAATTTTCTAGATTAGAGAAACACTCTAGATCCAGAAGTGCTAGTGGGTTTTCATTTGAACCCCTAGTCTACTTTTTCATTGTGCTATCTAATCCCTTGTGGATCTAACAATATTTCTGGAAGTGTGTAGAAATCTATTTTCTGAATCAGATCTTGAGCGTTCGGGGACGTTTTGGTTGAACTAACCAACTCTCAAGGAATAGAAGTAAAAGGACCCACATCGATTTCTCTCGAAGTCTTATCAAACAATTTTATTTGAATAGGGATTTTACTTGCCATAGCTTACACATATCATTAAATCTTCATATCTATTTGTTTATGACATTATGTGCTTTATTTGTCAGGTCTAGCTAATTTAGAGGCTTGCAATTTGTAAATCTTTGTATATATATTCTAACCCTCTTGTATATAAATTACATTCCTCTTGTATATATTCGGATCCCCTTTTTATGCTTGCGCAAATCTGAAGGAAGAGGGTTTGGCTTGGAGAATTTCATAATTTTTTTGCAAGAGGATGTTTGAAGATCAACGAAACATACATTTTAGATTTTAGCCTACCCTTTTTCGTGGATCAACCCACCATCATCTTTTTCTTATGCAAATCTGCTAGACAACTAGGGTTTGGAGATGATTTTGAAGGGATTATCCCTTGAAGGCTTGCGAAATTATAGATCTGCAATTTTTAGGCCTCTTTTCCCTTAGTCGTGAGCATAAGAGAGGGTTTCTCTCACTCTTGTGCGTGTAATTTGCTCCTGTAGCTTGGACATCCATTTCTTGAGTGAAATTCATTTGATGGAAAATCGATTTCCTTTTGGGACAAATTTTCATTGTAAATTTGTCGTAAGGCATTGAAAATATGTTTCATTTCTCTCCTGTACTTTAAGGAGGGGTATTGGCTCTCAAAGCTCCATTTTTGTAAATCCTCCTTAAGGATATAAAGCCCTCATTCTTGTCTAAGAGGGTTTCACCTTCTAATATTAATAAAATAACTTTTTTTCTTGAGGGAGCTTGGGGTTTTTCCCCTTGGTATCCCACCTCCTCATTTGGAAGGAGGACCTCTTTGATGGTTGATGACTAACTTGCTCATTTTGCATTTAGCTAGTTTTCTTGCTTACTTTGCATTATTAGCCTAGCTTAGTTTTTTGCTCATTGCATAATCTAATTCCTAGATCTAATTTCTGGTTCATCTTACAAGTAGTTTCAATCACTTGTCATCTACTTGATCTAACTTGCTTTTGTTTTCATTAAGTAATTTCATTAGCTATTTGATCTAATTGGCATTTTCAATCAAGTAGCTTTAGCTTCTTGATTTAATTGTCATTTGCTTCATTGAGTAAATCTAATTTGCTTCATTGGTCATTTAACACTCTAAATGCACTTTATTAATCATATAAGTGGAATGGTATATGTTAATCGATATTCACAAGGCATTTCACATTTGAAGCATTTTATTTTAATTGTCAAATCTCACTTGATGCAATTGTATTAACTTAGTATCTAATTTGCATTTTAGATCTCTCTAAAATTTACCTCCAAGCATAAACTTGGTTGATAGATATTTATGACAACCTTCCTCAACTATCATTCAATCTCCCTAAATTTGAGTTTGGAGCAAAGGTTAAAACGTGTGACCTAGCAGTTCTCTTGTGGCTAGGTCCCTTGTAGGCATGAAGGCATGCGGGTTGTATTGGAGAAATAAGGGGCTATCATTAATGAGGCCTTAGCCTCCTCACTTAGCCTTCTTTGCAACGACCTCAGTCCTTACCAAGTTGAAGGAATTGAGGGGAAGTCGCACCTTAGATTAGGAATTTAATTAAAATTGACCAAGACCACTTTATTGCACACACTCACTGATAACATTTGTTTCATCTTGCATAAAATTAACTATCGTACAAATTTGGTTGTGAGCATCTCATTCACTTGCAAGTATATTATTCAATATTCTCACACTTGTTTATTTCATTTGATGTCCTTAATGCTATATCATATTTGAGCAATCTCTCTTTGAGTACAAGTTTCATTTTCTTGCAAGCTCTTTTTCTATTTTTATGCTCATCCCTCAAAGTTGTATATGATGTTGATTCGCTAACACTTGTCTTGTAGCTCCCTATTCTTGTAACTCGAAAGTCATATTTCATTGCAAGTATCATGATTTAATTTGAACATATATTTCTTGCAAGTTATATTTAAAGGCATTTGGCTCTTATGATTTATCTTGCAGGATATCTTGTTGAGTTAATTGAATCAATATTGCTAATATCTATATGCTCATAAACATTTGTACTTGCTAAATCAATCTCTAATTTCATTTCAAGTTATATTGAATTGTGATTGCCTTGCTAACCATCTCCTAGAACTTGTTATCTCTAACAAGCTTTCCTTTAGATATCTTCCCTAGGGACCACCCCCCTTAGCTTAGCTAGGAGAAAGCTTAAACGTAAAGAGTTCGGAATAGGTGACAGCCCCTTCTCTGAGTGTTTCACCTTTAAGGCCACACCTAATGGGATTAGGGACTTTTCCCACATTAATCTAGGTGTGCATTGTTGAAAACTTGATAGCTTAGGAATGAATTTTTAAAGATAGAAAGTCTCAAGTATGACTTTCCAAAACTAGTAAATCACCTTGCATCAATTGCTAATCAAGTATTGTTGATGGAAAATCCCTTCTAATCATCAATCAATCCTAATAGTTCAATTTCAACTTAATCATAAATATTATTATTATCCTTATGATACTATTATATTATTATTAAAAAAAATTCAAGTCACTCAATCATGGCTCTCAATAATGTTCTCTTACACTCTCATAATTGGCATGGAATATTCCTCTTACACTCTCTTACACTCTCATTAAAGCATGTCATGAAAGATTCCTCTTACACACTCTTTAATGCATATGTTACACTCTCCTTAATGGCATAAGTTACAAAGGCATGTGCGTACCTTCTTAATGGCATGAGTTACATTACCTAAATAGGCGTATGTTACTCTCCCTCTTGGCATGCAAATTACTCCTCCTTTATGGCATGGATTCGTTTCTCCTCCTATATATATGTGCCTCATTCTTTTTCCCCTCACTACTTGTGCATTATGAAAGAAGAATTTGAACTTGAGAAAGAGTTAGAGAAAGTTGAAAAAGATTGTGAGAGAGAGTCTTGTAGAGAGAGCAGAACTTGGTGAGCCAAGGTTGATTCAGTGATTCAGTGTTTCAATGTTGATTCTGTCAAAGGAAAGGTTGATTCAGTGTGTGCATCTGTTGCTGCTACTAGTGATATTCATGCTACAGCTTGTTCCAATTTGGGTGAACTTACTCATTCTCTTGATCTCTCATTGTACTTTGTCTCTCTGCTAAACAATTGATTTCTAATAGAAGAATCTAGTTAGGTTTTCCCCTTATGGGTTTTTCCCTAGTCATTGGACCTAAATTCTCCGTGTTGTTTTGGGGTAGCATCAAATGTGCTCTAGCAATGAAAATTGGTGGAGAGGCTAAAGAAAATGAGATCTCCAAGACCCGAAATGGTTTGGGTAGATTCTACCCAATTTGAGAGATATTAAAATAATTAATATTTTTAATGGAGTTCCTAAGTCTAAACTTAGGAAAAATAGAATATTAATGGGTATTAATATAAAACTAGGTTAGAAGGTTCCAAAAGTTATGGATCAAGCCAAATCTAATCTTAGTCGTTGATTAGAGATTTAATCTCGGTCGTTGAAGGACCAACAAGAAAAGTATAAGAGGAGGCTTGAGGGTCAGTTGGAAGATACACCAGAGTGATCAGTCATTCATTTTGCTAGAGCGAGGTTGCTAAGAAAAATTGAATCAGTGATCAGCAGCAAGGGGTAGTGAGTACTGGGCAAAGAGGCAGAGACAATGCCAAGAGACCAGTGCAGAAGCAGAGAGCGAGACGCAGAGCCCAGTAGAGACAGCGTAGAGAGCGAGAGCAGCAGCCAGAGCAGGCCACACAGAGCCCAGCAGAGACAGCGCAAAGCCCAGAGGGACTGTGTCATCCACGCAGAAGGCAGAGGGAGTGACGCAGAGGGTCCCAGAGGCTGCACAGTGCCTCAAAGGGCTGACGCAGAGAGTCCTGGGGCTGACACAGTGCAGCAGGAAGCTGACGCAGAGGCCAGAAGGGCTAGCACTGAGCTTCAGAGTCACCGAAGAGGGTTTCATGGGACAGGTTTTCTGAATACCTGTTTCCAAATAGAGAGGTATTGTCGTCGTGTATTTTTCTCTGTTGGGTGAGCTGGCTAGGCACCCATTTGTACTCGAGGAAATACTGCATAATAATAAACCCTCAGAATAGTTGCACCAGTTTTCCCGCATTGGGTTTTTCCGGGGACATTTGTCCAAAAATAACGGTGTCACTTGTGTTTTTGTTTTCTTTCAGCTGATGATCTGTAGATGTTGTGATTGTATTGTGTTTATTTCGGTATTTAAATGTTTTAAATAGCTTGTTCATAGTTTACAAGTAGAAGAAATAAACCAGAAAAATACAGATTATTTTTCTAGCGGATATACTTAGAAAATTCAACACTTCGTGTCTCATTGTATTCTTGGTTGTCTTCTATTGTGCATTTTATTTATGTTCTATCTACAATTTCTTATCTAATATTGCAACATAAAGAAGTTTTGTAATAAGTGATTGTTACAGCATAGAACATCAGAATTTCAACATGCATCCTAGGTGACAACAAGTCTCATAATAACAATTCATCTTGGGTATTATATAAGCGTAATGTTTCACAAAATATCAAATTAGGATAGTCAAATCCTTTTACAATTCAACAATGTGAAATTTTCTTAATTTCAACAACTGGAATTTAATCTTTTATCTATTGGGGATTATTCGTCTTTAGAAATTTAATTATGGCAAATAACGATTAAATCACTATTGCAATATTCACAAATAATAACAGGAACTAAGAAATAATGCACACACAAAATAGATGACACCAACATTTTTGGACAATTTGTCCCTTAAAACCCCTAGTGGGGGGGAAACCAGTTTTGCAAATGAGGCTTTTATTATTAATTCTTCAACAAAAATTAAGAATTAAAATTTGCTTGCCTCTCGCTGGCAACGCTCCGGCAAATATATTTTTCTTCACAAAAATGATCTGGAAACACAAAAGTCTCCCTTTTGCAGAAGTACTCGCACTCCTCCTGGCAACTCGCACTGGCTGCTCCAGAAATTTGCACTGCCTCTAGGAGAATTCTCCTGCAAGTAAAACTGCCTCTAGCAACTCATCTGACCCACTCGTTTTGCCTCTGGGTAATATCTCTAGCAACTGGCAACTAAAACAAGCTCCTGTTTGTCACTCACATTGGCTAACTAGCTACTCACACTACTGAATTTGGCCTCCTTCTCTCCTGATGAAATCAATCTCCTTCCTTGTTAGAAAATCAGAAAGGCAAAAAGATTTTCTTTATGTTGATAATTACTTGTGATATTCTTATGTTTTCTTATGTTCCTCTTTTATCTTTAGTTCATCAAGCAATTACCAAAACAATAGCACAAAGATCATAGACACGAGATGTAGGCAGACCGTTAGGGCAAAAACCCTATCTAGAGGAAAGCCCGGTCAACAACGCTTCCTTAATAACTTCATGAGATAATCCAAGACTCTTGACCTAGACACAGACTTCCTCCACACCAATACAACCTTTTCTTCCTTTTGTAGATGATAACACTTTCAACAATAACTTTGACCTAGCAGCAACTGAACTTCGATCCAGCAACAACTTCGACCCAGCAGTTAGCCCGAGCAACACAACTTCAAACCAGCAGTATCTTTGTCCTTCCATCAAATATCCCAATAAATCCACACGAGTGAGACAGAGACAAACCCAGAAACTTCAATCTTTAATTTTCCAGCAACTTCGCACTTTTCTTGCTCTTCTTCTCTTAGATATTGAACTTGTGAATGTGAGTGAGTGCTCCAAATGAATTCGAACTGCTTCAATATATAGGCTTCTAGTGAGGTCGAATTACCCAGTTTGAGGCCGACTTGGTGCAGAGGTGACAAATGACTTATTTGACTCAATAATAAATCTTTTTATATGATTCAAAAGCCCAAGAAGGGTCTCTTTAAATGGACAATAACTCTAATGACTCAGAATAAATCTTAGAAGTCCTCAATGGGGACTTTAACCTAAAACATGATGACCCAAGCATGAAACCCATGCTTTAATAAGTTATAATAATAATAATAATAATAATAAATTATTTTTCTTTCTTTTGATACATACATTTCATATGACTCAAATACAATTTATGAAGACCAAACCTAGTTACATTCTTCAACATTCCTCCTACTAGAAATTGGAAATCACTAAGAAAATTCCTCTGGAAATTTCTCCACAATCTTCTTTGTTGAAATCCTTTTGTCAGTGTCTCCCTCGCTCAAACTACGCCCTTGCTAATCACTACAACTGGGTAATTCGAGCTCCTTGATGTGTCTCCAATTGATGCATCGATTTTCTCTTATAATCTCTCGTTGAACAATCAACAGCCACGATCTAATCACAATCTTGACCCCATCAAGTGACTTTTCCGAAAGCCTATAAAGCAAAATCAATTTATCTCAATTAATCTGATTTAATTAACCAATTTTCCTATGTTACACAGGAAAATATTTAACAATTGGCTAATTAATATAATTAACGCATTTTGATTATAAACTTTTTCTGGGTCTTGGACCCAATTATCCTTTTGTGTTCCTTAGCCTCTTAGACACCATAGAGACTAGAACACCTAACCGTTGCTACCAAAAACTAACAGACAATTATGCTCAGTCATTAGAAGTTCATATCGTCTCGTATCATCAATCACGATAGCATCAAGAACCGAGAAACATGTGAGGACGTTGCCGAAGCAAAGACGTAAACCCTTTCCACGAATATGCCTTGAGAACAAAGCACTTCCATAGGAGAAGGCAATGCAATAAACATGATATATAAATGTAAATGTAAATAATTATTTAATAATTGAGGAAGAGACATCTTAATGAAAGGACATCTCTCTTAGTGAGAAGACACCTACTTAGATATTTAGATGGGGCCCTCATTTGTAACCAATCACCCTATCATATTCTATCATTTTCTCATATTGACTCAATGTATTATTTTTTCCAACTCCATTTCTTTACATTGTTCCAAATATTTTGGATATTCATGATCTGAACATGATTGGTCCGTCATAGGCAATGTGAGTTTCTTGCATGAAAAATGTTGATGGACGTCAAATGGACCTAGTCATGTGCGTTTCAAGTTTCCACTGCACAAAAGGTTTAGTATCAAGCATGCTTCATTCTCTAACTCAAGGCCACCAATATGATGAATGATTAGCAATTCCCCCGTAGAGTCTAAGAAGGTTGCATTACATGTTAACCATCTACATACACACACACATACAAAGTTGTGATTGCATGGTGATAGACAATCAATACATAAAATCTGATAGGGGATGAAAAGTCCATCACCCTAACAATAATTGCTGGAGCTGGAATATAAGCATACTTTTGATATGTCGGTATTAGAAAATTAGAAGAGACAATAAAAGAACAAGGCATGATCATTCTATGTTGCATGGGTGCATCTAGGTGCAGCTACCAGTACAACAAGAACAAAAACCTGTTAGAAACAGGCACAGGGTACAATGATTTTACCTTACAAAAAAGAAGGTCATCAGATCAATGTTTTTAAAACCGGAACCGGTGACCGGACCGGTCCACCTAATGAACCGGTGTACCGACCGGAACCGGTCTAACCGGGACTGGTTTGGTCTAAACGAACCGGTTTTAGAAAAATACATTAAATAATTATTTTTTAATGAAAAAAACTATTTTTAAGATTTAAAACCATGATTCCAAGCCAATAGAGACAAAATATGCAAAGATTGCTCATTGATATACCATGTAAAGCCTTAAAGGTGAATATATCAAAATGGCACCGAGTGCAATACATATCATCGACAAAATACATAAGCAATGAGGCTCTAAATGGCCACTAGAGTGCAAAAATAAAGCCTACAAACTATGGGGCCAGTGGCCTACTACAAGACTTCAGTCTAGACTCTACATATATGATAATAGTAATACTATAATAGTGATCAACATTATCACTTGAAGTTGAAACTTCTCATGAGTCTCAGTCATCATGATCAAACTCAGTTGGTTGAGTCTCGACTCCCAAACTGTGTAGCCACAAACTTCTCTATTGGTTCAGTGACTTGAGTCTCAAACTTCTGAAGGTATTCTGCCCTAATATGCCCTATTATTTCATTTGGTGCTCCACATGGCTTTACATGGCCTCCTATCCCAGCCAAGTGTTGCTTGAACCTGTTAATACCCCCTCCTTGAATGGATTTTTGGCAATATTTGCAAATCATTTTGCCATCAATCATATCACAATGAGCCCATGCAGTATCTTCGGCTTTTGGAGGCATGATGACTCCCTGGATGGTAGATCATAGAAGTGAGAAGTTTATAACACAAATAAAAAATTCATGGACAGCAGACTCAAATGAGGAATTATCAAGTGCAAATCCTTACCTGGAAATGCAAACTAGCTCCCTTAGCCTCCTCTTGAAGATGGCAACTCCACTGACAGCTACACACTATCTCCAAAATAGCTCCAACTCCAACTCCAAGATGACTACTTCAGCAAAAACTCCACACTCTCCAAGCTCACAAACAAACTCACAAACACTCACAAACACTCCAAATCAGTTGTGTGAGACAAATGAGAGTGAGAGGGGTCTCTTATAGCAAGTGTGAGGGTGTTTTTGGAGGGAAAATACCTTTCCCTCACCCCCAAAACCCCTAAACCACAAAACCGCTGCACTTTTTGTCATAATTCGGTGGGCCGGTTTTGACCGGTTAGGGCCAGATTTCAGGCACATGAAGTATCTAACCGGGTTTTTTAGGCCGGTTCGGACCGGCCAGGCCTCTAACCGGCCGATTAGACCGGTTACCGGTTTTTGTGGCCGGTTTTTAAAACTATGCATCAGATTGCAGGTACAGCAAGTATGGTTACAGTTAACATGGCAACAGAAGCGCCCATGCAACAACGTAGTCAACAGATCAAAGCATCAACTTCCTATGAATGTTGTAGAGTACTGAAATATAACAAATTGTCCAAGATGTCTTACAACATACAACATTAACACCAAAGATGAAAATGATTATACCTGCTCACATATTGACAACAAATCTTTACGAAACTTATTACAAGAGCCATATCAAGCTTTATTGAAAGAGGACCTCTAAAAAGCAATCATGCTAGAAACATTTTCATGGTATTTATAACAAAATCTACAAAAGTTGGGAAATGATCAACACATTATCATAAGATGACAAATTAGCAATGCATGTCCAACAACTGATAAGTAGCTGGCTGCGAAAGTAAGGATCGAAAGGCCTTTGCACATATCCAAATCGATCAAGTCAATATTAAAGAAAATCAATTACTTAAAAAAAAAATATCTCCTATACTATTGGTTATTCATAATTTTTTCTCTGATCAGATAGGTGCCATTAACTAAGAGAGTTCTCTGATGTTAAAGGACTTCAGTGAAAGGCGACCACGAGTAAACAACAAATAACTTCTCCAAACATAATTTAAAGGCATAAAATAGCCTTAGTTGGATAAGCAAGTGGTTAGAACATGAAATCATAATGAAACTCGAGGAGGATTCTGCAACTCTTCCCAGAGCTCAAAGAAGAAGGAGAACTAAAGAGAAGTCTAAGATATTAAGCACCACTTGATTCCAATAGAAAGAAAAAAGAAAAAAAGAAGGCTACTCTTTTCATTACTAAATCCTATCAACATAAAGCAGTTGAAACAAAATTGAACGGGAAGAACACTGAGTATGTTAAAGTTTAAACACCACCTATGTCATAATACAGAATTAAAAAAAAAAGAGAAACAGTGGAACAAAAAAGGTTACTTTCTTCACCATATGTAACAACAAGACCATTGTGACATTGTCCATCAGACTGGTTTCCACAGCATCACAATTCACAAGCAATAAATGTCGGGTCTGTATACTCATTATCAAAACAATCAAGTTGTACTGACCATCACGGATCATCAACTGAACCAAGAGTCCCAGCAGCAAGTCAAAAACTTGGGAGTGAAGACCTCTAAAGCCAAGTCAATAGTAGCATTATATCTTGACAACATCAATCCAACGGCACCTAAACATATGCTATTATATATTTTTGTAAATACAATATCATAAGCTTTATAATTAGAACACCGTTTCTTATGCTCAGTGATTAGCAACAACCCTAAAACATGAAATTCTTGACATTTAAGACCGGAATTCTCCACTCCAATTAGATCACTAAGGTTGCATGATTCAGCTTGAAACATATTGTATTGGATTGGACAGAGAATTCATTTCAAACAATTCTAGTACAGTTCAGTCTTCAAGAGTGAATATATTGTTGATTTGGGGTAGCATCGGATGTGCTCTAGCCACGAAATTTTGTGGAGAGCTTAGGGCACATGAGATCTCCAATACCCAGAAAGGGTTTGGGAAGATTCTAAACAGTTCAAGAGATATTAAAATAAGTAATATTTTTAATGGAGTCCCTAAGTCTAAACTTAAGGAAATTAAAATATTAATGTGGATTAATATAAAACTGTGTTAGAATGGTCCAAAAAACATGGATCAAGCCAGATCTAATCTTAGCTGTCGATTAGGGACTTAATCTCAGCCGTTGATTTATCAACGAGGAAAGTATAAGAGAAGACTTGAGGGTCACTTGGAGAACACACTGAGGGAGACCAGTTAGTTCAATTTCTGGAGCAGGGTTTCCTGAAAAATTGAACCAGAGGTCTAGAGAGCAGTCAGGGGGCAGCAAGTACGGAACAGAGAGACGGGAGATCAGCTCAGACGCAGAAGAGGCAGACGCAGAGTCAGAGGAAGCCACGCAGAGGCAGCAGAGGCTGCGTAGAGCCAGAAGGGCCTACGTCATCCACGCAGAGGCTGCAGGAGTGACGCAGAAGGCCAAAGAGGTTGCGCAGAGCCTCAATAGGCTAACGCAGAGGGTTTCAGGCTGGCGCAAAAGGTTTCAAGCTGACATTGGGTTCAGAAGAAGTGCTGGAAATTTGTCTATCTGTGGGTAAGCTAGTTTGGCACCCTATTGTACTAGAAAATTGCTGAATAATAAAATCCTCCCTTGCTGCACCGGTTTTCCCACATTGGGTTTTTCCGGGGACATTAGTCCAAAATAACTGTGTCAATGTGTGCATATGTTTGCTTCTGTATTACGGTGTGACATCTACAGCGGTATTTATTTTAATGTTTATTGAAGTAATTTCATGAATAACTTATGATGAAATAAGTAGGAAAAGTAAATCAGTTGCTGCAGTGATATAATTTTCACATATATTTATTTTTAAAAAATATGGTTGACATTTATAATGCATCTACCTTTGCTTCAATGTCCAGACTCCAAACTAAAAGCCATTCAAGGGAATTTTATGTGTTTCTAACTTGTATTTTTATAAGAACGATTAAGAGAAAAATTTTAAACAGCAGCATAAGAAGAAAATTACAAAACAATGACCACATGCAAGTGTTATACATGAAGATTAAGAACCCAATGAATATCTTCATTATAGAAAAGAGTTAATCACTTGTAAAATTCTCCATCATATCTGGGTAAATTTCCCACCTCTTCAACGTGGATTTCATCAATTTTGCGTTTCTGGTGGCGAGTCATTTTCAAGCTTCCTCCCTGTCAAACCAAAACCTATGCAATTTCAAATTTTGTGAAAAACTAGAACTAAAACTCCAATTCACAAACAGGCCCACCAAACATTGAAAAGAAAACCATTTTAATGGATAGATAAAACAATTTTATTAATGTTGAACAAATGACCAAGAAATAGATCAGTGGGACTAGACAATAGACATCAATAAACTGTGGGAGTATCTATAACACTCTAGAGGTTAAAAAGCTAGCAAAATAGGAAGGATAGAATTAATAATTAATGGATAGAGACAGAAGTGATGTTGACCTCTGCACAAAATAGTATTCAGAAAGAACTGGTGATTGAATTATACCTTGTCCTCAATTTTCTCATCAGCATCAGTCTCCACAGAATCAAGTTCAAATTGCTCAAGTTTCACCCACTCATCAAGCCTTCTATTGACTGTAACCAAGAAGTTATTAAGTCAAAAGACTGCAAACACTGCTCGATCTTAAATGTAATTATGACGCCCCAAGGAACAGGATTAAACTGTTTTTATCCGAAAACCATTCAGCAATCAAGATTATGTACTTATATTGCCAAAAAAATTGCCCTCACAACCACCAAGATTTATGTTTAACAAGAATGTAGACAACATGATTCATGTGAATTTCCAAAACACATGGAAAAAGAAGAAGGAAAATGTATTATCCAGCAACTTACATATTGACCAGTAATTTTCTAAGAAAGATCTATTAGTAACAATGACCTAAAACATCTTCATTCAATGCAGCATTTAAGTTTTATACTGCATGAATAACTACATTGAAAGCATACAGGATTACACCCCTTGCAGCCAGCAACCAACCCATAGTCTCCTATTCCCAATATCCAATAACAGGCCATCCGAGTTACCATGCAGTTGGATCTTGTCCTTGTATTAATCGAAAGGACGAGGTTCTAAACCAAACTTCTAAATAATTATAAGCAATGCTAAAGGTAACTGACTTCTCCATATCATATGCAAGAAATTTTAGTCTGCTCATAATGACTGAGACACTATAACTGGCCTATATGGATTGAGAGCTTCGACAAGTTCTAGGGGATTCTTGATTGTGGATATTAGCTTGTGTTAGTAAAGAACGGATATTTTCTTAACTCTTGGAGAGTAGTTATATAAGTAACCACTCTTCTGGATTACAATTATGAAGGACTATTTCATATGCAAGCATTGCATGGCATCGATCACATTCTGTATAATTATTCACTTAAGAAATGTTCAAATATCTGTCTACCCATATTCTTACTGGATTTCCCACAACAGAGCCAACACTGCCATGATGACATAAGTAGCATAAGTGACATTGATTTAATGGCTACATTGATGAATTGACTGAATATGACATAGGTGTGAGACAATGGAGGGCACCCTATTCAGATGATAGTTGCAAAGGCAATAGTTTGTATCCATTTTTTGCAATTAATTTTTAAACAACCTACAGAAGGTTAGAAACAGAGGTTGTATTATCTTAGAATAGAGTTGTTCAGACAATCTGTTATATTTAAGTACCATCTTCAAAGCCATTAGAAATTTTGATCTATATGAATACAGTACTGATTTCTCCATATAAAATCTTACCAATAATTAGGACAAAAAGATATAAAAAATGGCCTTATTTATGCAATTTTGACAATCCTTGTATGTTCTTCTGTTAATTATGAATATCAGATATTTTTTTAAATATACCCATTCGAATTGTATATAATACAGTTACAACATGCATATTAGTGCATGTCTCTTAAAACCTAACACAAAAATATAGACTTTCAAAAGAAAGGAAAAGCATCTAAACAATGGCTGTAAACAAAACTAAAAAATACGCAAAATCAAGTATCATGAGATTTTTAATTCCACGTAAGTTTGATTATTTTATACCATGGAAAACGACTTTAAATTTTTCACATAATATTAAAAGGCCTATGTCTACCAGGTGACAATCATTTGTTTCTGCCACCTGTTACCCCTAATGTCAACAGGGGTACATATGTTTTTCACTTCCATTTATCACCATTGTAAGCCCAAGATCACAAGTCAAAAGCATTGTAAAACCATGTGACATTTTGTATTTAGGTGTCCTATGTCTTTTGATGGTCGGCCACAACCTATCGTTTTGGACTAAGTCCTTTGTTTCTTTGTCATATATAGGGTCAGGAGATTGTGGATGGATCTCAAGGGAACTCATGGTTTAGAGGAGCCTTGGTTATGTAAGGGTGATCACTGGTGTATGGGCTACTCCAGCCCACATCAAGGTGCTGCACCTATGTCTTATGGTCTTAGCCCACGGTTATAAGTCAATGAGTTTGTATGTGACCTTGGCCTTAGCGCAGTATTCCTCAGACAGTTCTCAACATGGCAATCTCACAAAATCAGCATGTTCACATTATCAAGGCAGTCCACATTTCCCAATGCATGTGGTCCCAGAAGTAAAAAAGTCAACTTGGTCCCTGATACCACAAAATCAACCAAGCCTAGTGCAAAGCCTCACTAAGCAACCTAGGTCTTCTGGGCAACAAGAAATCAGCCACCAATGTCACCTCAGTGGCTTCTCTCTAGCAATTTAGTGGTTGATATTATCCCCACAAGGGAGGCTTCCATACAAAGATAACCAGCAAGATATTCAATTAAGGAGGGCTCAATGGTGATTAAAGGTTTAATAATTAAAGGAAAAGGTAACAGCCAAACCTTGAAAGGCTGAGATAAGAGTTGCCTAGAGTCCAAGTACACTTTGTAAGACTTTTAAAATTTAATAAAAGGCTGCTATAAGTTAGGGGTTTCATTAAATGCAGATTTAGGACACACAATGGCATACAACAGCTTTAGAAAATAGCTTGAGAGTGATAGGATCAATAAAGTAGCATAGGCTGTGAATGAGGCAAGCTAAGGTTAAGTAAACAATGGTTTTAAAGGGCTTAAAATGCATATGACAGTGATTAAAATCCAGACATTCAACCTAATTTCGAGGTGAAAACATGCAATTAATGCTAGATTTTTCTTTTTTATATTTATTAAATGCAATCCATTTCAATAGGGCAATAACAAATGGACAATAAATTGCTATTAAATGCAAATTTAATCTAATTCTAACCCTAGTTATTGTTGGAAAATGTAACTATGTTCGGTCTTCAATAATGTACTTGAGTCATCATGTAATGTACTTGTCAAAAGAATAAAGAAAAAGAATTTTTATTATTATTATTGTGACTTATTAAAGCAGGGTTTCCATGCTTGGGTCACCATGTTTTAGGTCAAAGTCCCCATCGAGGACTTCTAGGATTTATTCCGAGTCTATAGAGTTATTGTACATTTAAAGAAACTCTTCTTGGGCTTTTGAATCATGTAAAAAGGTTAAGTATTGAGTCAAATATGACTTATGGAACCTCCACACCATGTCAGGAAGATCAAGTCATCCTAAGGACCCTATTCGACCCCACAAGAAGCCTATAAAAGGAAGGTCATCGAATTCATTTGGAGCATCACCCTGTCATCAAGTTCAAATTCTCTTGTAGCTGGGAAGAAGTGCAAAAATCTCTTGTTGTTGGGCAGAAGTGTGAAGTTCTCTTGTAGCTGGGAAAAGGTGCGAAGTCTGTTGCTGGGAAGCCGAAGTGAATGCGAGTTTGGGGAAGTCTAAGGAGACAAGGAAAATCGAAATTTTTGTGTCTCTCTCTCTGTTTCATGTCCTAGATTGGGAGATCGAAGTCTTCCAAGTTTCACTGTTGCTGGAAGTTGTCAGTTGCCGTAAGTTGTTGCATAGTCGAAGTTGTTGGGAAGAGGTCGAAATTCTAGGAGGCTGACTTGGTGTGGAGGGAAGGTCTGGTTTTGGTCTAGGGTGAAGAGTCCCAAAGAATACTATTGAAAGGAAGAAGTATCCTGACTGGGTTTTCCACTCGAGGGGGATTTTGCCCTGGGCCTACATCTGGTGTCTATTGTTTTATGTGTTGCTGCTTTTGGTAATTGCTTGATGAACTAAAGAAAGAAGATATAAAGAATCATAATAATAAGAAACATCACAAGTAATTATCAAGATCAAGAAAATATTTACTGCCTTTCTGATTTTCTAACATGATATCAGAGGCTTGGTGAAGGAAGAAAAAGGCAGTTTCAAGTACTTGATCCATTCATAGGTAATATCTCAGGGAAGGAGTCTATTATATTCAAGGAAGATGTCTAGCTCAATCAAGGGTGAGAACAAACTTGAAGGAGCATCTAACTTCAAATTCTGGAAGAAGAGGATTGACCTAATCCTCGAGAAGAACAAGGTGTTGGATTTGGTAAAAGGACATGTAAAGAAGCCTACAGAAAAAGCCAGCGATGCCGACAAAGCGAAATTCAGGGATTTAAAATTGGTGGCTATGACTCTGATAGTAGAAGGGATAACAGACAATCTTGTCCCATTCATAACTAACATCGATGAGCTGAGGACTACAAAGATGACTAAAGAAGAGACTGTGGCAACCTTCTTTGTGAAGATAGCTAGACTCAAGGATGTTCTCTTGGCCACTAATGAGATTGTTCCGAAATAAGAACTAATGATCACTGCTCTATTAGGATTGCCACCCTCTTGGGGTGCATTTGCTGTAGGTCTCAACAATTGGAAGGAAGCTCCCACCTTTGAACAATTATGGACCACCTATAGTCAAGAAGAATTAAGGATCTCAATGGTTGTCAATCCTGAAGGAGTATCAAATGCTTATGTTTCTCATCATAAAGGAAATAGATCGAAGGGACCGAGGAAGAAAGTTGACATGTCCAAGATAGAGTGCTATCAATGTCATAAGAAGGGTCGCTATAAAAGTGACTGTCCCGAGAATCCAAAGAATAAGAAGAGAGGAAGAGATCAAGCCAAATTTGTTGTGGAAGGAGACTCAAAGAAAGTCAAGCCCGAAGAACCCAACATTAGGGACTTACACTATTAAGTCCTTTGCTTATAGCTTTATATATCTTGTTTTATGTGTTTTAGAATTTATAGGTTTTTAACATATTTTGAAAAGACAATTTTTTGTATTTATAAGTTTGTAGGTATCCCTCAAGCTTTGGAGGGAGCCCCCAACAACTTCCAAAGATAAGTATCTCATGTCTTTTCAGTTTTGGGTTCATGTATTCATTTAGTTTTGATTATATTAAATACTAATCACCTTTCTCCCTCTACTGTCTTGATTAGGATAAACCTCTGGAAGAAGGAGGATCTCTCAAGACAAGGTTAGTCAAAGGTATGCTTTCAATACATTGATTGAAAGGATTATTCATTTGATGATCTATTACTAACATTGTTATAACTTATGACTAGTTGTATTGAATTTTAGTGATTCTTGTTTGGGTGATACATATATTGATAAATCTACCCACCCCATTCTTATTTGATTCTAGTATGCTAGTATGAATATTCGAAACCCTAAGCTGATTAGGGATATTGTGAAATGCTAGTTGAAGATTTATTGATGATGTCATGTTTGGGATTTTTGTGTGATCAGGAAATCCTAACTTGTTAGGATTGAATGATAAGGTCTAAAATCTCGGAACCTTTGAAGTTTTAGTAATGTAGGGTTTGTTATGTTTCTACATTGGAACCCTAGCTCATTAGGGTTTGGTGGAATGTGTGAGCAAGACCCTTATATTGTCATAGAAATGATTTCCTTTGTATGTGTGTGTTTGTCTGATCAAACCCTAGTGCAATCTAGATGGTTGTGTGTCTAACTCTTATTGATCATTGTGAAGTTGGGTTTGACTAACACATGATATGAAATGTATTTTCATGGTGATGAAATCTAGGCATATATATAGATATGTCCTTTTGAAGTCCTAGGTTAGTCTAGGTCAAATGTATTAATATTGTTGGACACAAGATATGCTTATGTATGGTTATGAATTCCTAGATATGTGTGCTGACCTAGTCATTGATGGTCATGAGTTTTAATATTTAATGAAAGTCCTTGTCTGAGATTCTAGGATGATGATATCTGGAAATCTAGGGTGTTGTAGCTAAACACTAGTGAAGTTAAATTGTCTAGTATGTGTGATATAACAATCTGAAATATGTTTAGATGATTGTCGGAAAATGAAAATCTAGGGTTTTGCAGTTAAATCCTAGTAGTGACATTATCTAGTGTGAAAGGTAACAATCTGATATCTATGTATATAATGATTGTTAGGATTGTGGAAATGGAATTCTAAGGTTTTGGAGTTAAACCTTAGTCAAAATAAAATCTCTGAAATATGATGATTTGAGATCTATGTAAGTTTGTTGAATTTGTGAAAAATGGAATTATAAGGTTTTGGAGTTGAATCTTAGTTGAAGTAGAAATCTCTTATGAATGTTGACTATATAATTTGATATTTGTGAAGAAATTGTTGAAATTTGAATTTTTGGTTGAGTATGATGATTGCTTGGAAATCTAGGGTTTGCAAACTAATCCTAGTAATAGTTGGTCATGTTAGTGTCTGATTGATGGTTAATTGAAAATCTAGGGATTGGAACTAACCCTAGTGGAAGTTGGTCAGGTTAATGACTAAGTTGTGATTAACTTTGATTGATTCTTTTGTATGAAATCTAGGATTTGTATGAATCCCTAGTGAGAAGTCTAACATATGTATTTTGAAAGGTTGTTAGATACTTTGTAGATCTATATTTGTGTAAATTGTTTCTAGGGTTTTCTATATGTTGTAGTAAGGTATGTCATACCTTTGGAAGACACATTGAAACCCTAGATGGAATGAATGTTGTTATGAAGTAGTCTAGGGTGTATAACAAAGTCCCTAACAAGATGTTGAAGAGTATATGTCTCTTGTTTGTAATTAAGTTTGGGTATCTGATATGTATAAAGTTGAAATGCTTCCGTGATTCTGATATGGCTAACATCATGCTTCTATAGATTTGGTTGTACTTGCTATTTAAGTTGTGTAGGTACACAATCTTCAACTTGGTGAAGATGCTCATTAATGTGACAAGCATGATAGGGATGATGATAACTTTGATGAAATGGTTGGAAGCCACAAAAGATTCTTCGATATCGAAAAAGAAAAAGTTGACCTCCCAGAGGAAGCATGAATAGAAAAGATCTCCCTAAGAGTAAGAGGGATTCCGCATAAAGAGATGCTTTCTAGTTAAGAGGGAGGGCATAGCTTGATTTTAAATGAAGAATGAATTTTGGAGGATATGTTGTTGCATGAGAAGTAGGAAGGAAAACATGTGATTGAGGAATCTTCTAACAAAGATTCAGTTGATAGTCCTACTATGGAAAGTTGAGAAGCAACAGCAATTTGTCTGAAAGACCCCGGAGATTTGTGTTTGATTATGTACATGTGAAAGTATATTATTGATTGGGGTTGTGTTTGTAGCGCTGAAATCTCTCGAAGGATTTGATAGCATGCTGGTTACCAATCAATTTGATAGGGAGAGATTGGTCATTCTTGATCTGTTGGATCAAGGGTTGTTGAGGCTTTGTGAGTGAAGCATTTCCTCGGAATACCTCTAGTCGTCACATTGTGTTGATGTCTAGAAGTTGGAAAGGTGGTGTTAATCAAAGAGCTCTGTTTTGGATAGACACCTAGATTTTTGGGTTGATGGTTAGAAAGTAAGCCTGTGGGTACCTAAAGGAGCTAAAAGCTTGAGTCCATCTTAGTCTCACCTGGATCGATTGCCATGGCCAGGAATCTAGTCCTTAGCATTGCGGTGCCTGAACTATTGACTGATTGTTTGGATAGATTGCCTTGGTCAGGAATCTAGTCCATGGCATTGCGATGCCTAAAGTTCTTCATGGTTCATATAGTTTGAGATCTTCCATTGTATTTGTACATTATGAATACCTCCCTAGTTAAGATGAAGCGTTGGAAAATGTAACTATGTTCGGTCTTCAATAATGTACTTGAGTCAACATGTAATGTACTTGTCAAAAGAATAAAGAAAATTAATTGTTTTATTATTATTGTGACTTATTAAAGCATGGGTTTCATGCTTGGGTCACCATGTTTTAGGTCAAAGTCCCCATTGAGGACTTCTAGGATTTATTTTGAGTCTAAAGAGTTATTGTACATTTAAAGAGACCTTTCTTGGGCTTTTGAATCATGTAAAAAGGTTAGGTATTGAGTCAAATATGAATTATGGAACCTCCACACCATGTCGGCCTAAGAGAAGATCAAGTCAGCCTAAGGACCCTATTCGACCCCACAAGACGCCAATAAAAGGAAGGTCATCGAATTCATTTGGAGCATCACTCTCTCATCAAGTTCAAATTCTGTTGTAGCTTGGAAGAAGTGTGAAAATCTCTTGTTGTTGGGCAAAAGTGCGAAGTTCTCTTGTAGCTGGGAAAAGGTGCGAAGTCTATTGTTGGGAAGCCGAAGTGAATGCGAGTTTGGGGAAGTCTAACGAAACAAGGAAAATCGAAATTTTTGTGTGTCTCTCCCTTTGTTTCGTGTCCTAGATTGGGAGATCAAAGTCTTCCAAGTTTCACTGTTGCCGGAAGTTGTCATTTGTCGTAAGTTGTTGCATAGTCAAAGTTGTTGGGAAGAGGTCGAAATTTTGGGACGCGGACTTGGTGTGGAGGGAAGGTCTAGTCTTCGTCTAGGGTGAAGAGTCTCAAAGAATACTATTGAAAGGAAGAATTATCTTGACTAGGTTTCCCCTCAAGGGGGGCTTTTCCCTAGCATGTGCCTACATCTGGTGTCTATCGTTTTATGTGTTGCTGCTTTTGGTAATTAATTGATGAACTAAAGAAAGAAGATATAAAGAATCGTAATAATAAGAAACATCACAAGTAATTATCAAGATCAAGAAAATCTTTACTGCCTTTCTAATTTTCTAACAGTTATAACAAATTTAAAAGAAAAAAGAAGAAATTCTAAATGACAACCACAAACTAGTCTAGTGTCTTCTCTCAATTACATAATGGAATCAATAATGGGAAGGTAAAAGATAAAGGAATGTGGATGAGGTGGGTGGAGGACTAAAATGTGTCTCTTAGAAACCCTAGCGACTTTCTCTAACTAGTGATTTAAGATCAAAGGAAGCATACACTAAGTTCCTTTGATGGATCCTTCAAAGACTAATTTTACAAAGTATAAAGAAACAAGATTCCATTAAAGATATTGCACTTAATATGGCACAAAGAAACCCTAATTTCAGAAATTTGCATGCAAAACAGAAGAAAATCAGCAATAAACATACATTGTTCTAACAAGAATCACTTCTTCAATCCAAGATAGGTCTCCTCGTGCAAAAATATCCCTCCCAAGACAATTCACCCCACCAATATCACAATGCGTCCAAGAGAAAAGAACAAGAGAG
The DNA here is from genome assembly GCA_031772625.1 of Pinus tabuliformis. NCBI lineage: Eukaryota > Viridiplantae > Streptophyta > Pinopsida > Pinales > Pinaceae > Pinus > Pinus tabuliformis. The sequence goes on along the minus strand of CM062815.1, from coordinate 198,174,672 downwards.
CTAGTGCACGCTTATTGAGAGAGAAAGAGAGAGAAGTGTTGTTAAGTGTGATGATTCAAAATGAAAGTCAGTCCCCTCTATTTATATGAGCGTAACCAAACCTCTTTTCAATAATTTACAATTAAAAGCCCTAAGAAGTTTACTTGAGCGTTCAACTAGGCCTAAAGGTCACAAGTTGACCTTAAGATAACTTCAAAACATGATAAATACATCAAAATAGCCCACATGTGTGAGAATAAAAGCTCTCTGTGATGACATCATCCTCTCAAAATGAAAATTCTCCATCAAGCAAGTCACAAAGAGGATCATGAGTGCTCCTCACTGAAATAAATCATCAAAGTGCACGGGTATATCTCCAAATAACTCCTCTTCCACCATGATATCATCTCCAAGAAGGCATATATCATCCTTCTAAGGCACATAGGGGTGACGGGGCACGCTCTAAGACAAGCGTTGCCAAATGGGCATGACGCACTAACCTTTGCAAGTTATGTCAATGATAACCATCCTCATATGGGCTCTAGAACAAGGAAATATCTATCAAACAAGGTCAAGGCTAGCTTGAAGGCATCTTGGGTCCTGTTACCGCTCAGACGATCAGGGGGTCCAAGAGGGGGCACTTGTTAGGTCAAGAACAACAATGAAGCTAAAGCCCACTATCACCACAGCTAAAGCTTCCTACTCTTTATGGACTTTCATTGATGGGAGGAGACCCGATATATAGAGAACCACTTATGAAGGATAGATCAACTAAGATGGATGTGAAGTGATCTCGAGGACCCTTTCCTAGGGGAAGCTCAACAATGGTACTTGCTTGCTTCTTAAGCAAGGTACAAGGCTTTCTAGGGGCAAGGGATGAGGATTTAAGGGAGGTTTAAGGAGTGTGAATTGTAAAGGAGCTTCCTAAACCCTAAAATCCTTGTTGAACTTGGTTTCCTTAGTGGTTTTTGAAGAGTTGACTTTGACAAGATATGAGACCACACATGACCAAGTGGACCCAGGTTAGGTTAAGAGGAAGCAGTTTAGCAACCAATGATAGACTTGACCTAAACATGAAGGAGAAGGGGATCAAAGAAGTGATTTTCACTTAAAGGTGCCAAATGATCCCGCTTAGGAACTAGCCTAGGGAAACTTGGGGCAAAACCAATCTCGAGGCTAGGGCTTGGAATATCTCACAACCCCACCGTCCGAATTCCCTAAAATTTGGAGGAGGCCTAGGAGACACACCAGCGTAGTAGAGGCCAAGAGATCGAAGTTTTTCTATGGGTGGTTTGTCGGGAAAATGATTCCCTAGGAGCCCTAATGTGGCTAGACCTAGAAAAAAGGAGAGGTGAAGAAAAATGGTTCTTTAAGTGATCACCTTACGGTAGACCAGTGCCTAATCCTTTGGGGAGATTGGAGTCAAGAAGAATATGAGAATGTACTTTGTTTCTAGGTCAAGGAGGCTTCAAGGACAACTTCATTTGTCATTAGGGCAAAAGAGAGTGACCTTAAAAGCTTTTACACTTCGTTTTGCAAGGTAAGATGACTTGACAAGATAAATTCAGTCATAGAATTATCCCTAGTAGAATTTGTTCAACATACATGGACCATACATAAAGAGATACTATATAGAAACATAATCCCACAATTTTGCAGTAAATGCATGCAGCAATTACCCCTAGTATAGCGAAAATCTCATCATCAAAGCATGCGACAAAGTAAAACAAGAAATAGCATTAAATTGGTACTTACATGTAAGAGAATATATCCAACCATCAATAAAATTTCCAATTAAGAAGATCAAAGTGTTCTTAAACTTGAGGATTGGTGAATCTAATTGCATATCTCTCAATAATTGTTTTGTTAACATTGGAGAGGCTAATTGTTGAGAAATATTGGCTAAGAGAATTTACAATTGATTGGAGACTTCCACAGTTATTCATATTGTTATTGTTAGATATTTTCGGAATAGCACTGCGTAATATGTGTGATCCATCCAACGTTTCCAATGGTGACTCCATCCATCATCAGGGACCAAAGAGAGCATTGTGAGTAAACAAGTGTTGGAGAGCCTTTTAATAGGGAAAATAATGAATTATGCATTCATTGGATGAACGGTCAAAATTTTTAAAGTAATAAATAATATTTGACCAACTTCACTTTTTTGAAAAAATAATGATTAAATTAGGATTTATTAATTTTGAAAAATTAACAAAATTGATAGAGGAATGAAATAGTATAAGGAATTAGATTTTTTATTTTGAAATAGGAATTAAATTTTTTATTTAAGAATTAGTTGAAAAATCAAAAATTATTAATTTAAGAATTTAATTATTAATTATTAATTATTATTTTAAAATTTGTTGAAAAATTAAAAGTTAATAACAAGCATAGATAATATATTTATCTATATTTGTTATTAGATTCATAAAATTAATTTTGCTAAATGACAAATTAGTTGAATTTGATCAACTTACAAATGAAATAGGGATTATTAACATAAAGAGGAATTAATAAATAAAAAAAGGATTTTCTTATTTTATAGTTCATAGTCACAAACATAACTAGAAAATAAAGGGGCAAAGAATTAAAGCAAGAAATATATATATATCAAAGGATTAAAAGGAGTTAAGGACTAAAATAAACTTTGTTGATGTAGAATATATATATCGTTATTAGTTAGATAAAGTTAAGAAATAAGAGTTCTTTAAGATGACCAAAAATTTTATTAGAACATTAATAGATAAAAGGGATCAAAAAAAGGGGGAAAGAGGGTAATAAGAGGTCCTAGGAAGGAGGAGACAATAATCAAGGCAGGGTCAAGAGTCATTGGGTGAGATAGTGGATGATGGGTTTCCAAGATTGGTTGAGTCTGTAACCATCCTCCCTATTAAAGTTATTAGGGTTCTTCTCGATTTCGAGGGCTTCTCAAATAATACGAGAGTTGTAGAATGGTGCAGAGGCTATGATTTTTGATTGATTGAAACAAATTAAGTGCTTGGACTTATATGAGTGTTCAACGATGGCAGACTTTGAAAGACGGTTATGGTTGGTGTCAGCTATGTGCTCCTTGAGGCGGGCTTTGAAAGGATGACCTGTTTGACCAATGTAAGATTTACCACAAGAACAAGGAATTTTATAAACCCTTGATCCTAGCATGGGATCTGATATGTCTTTGGTTGATCAAAACATTTTCTTGAGGGTTTTGTGGGGTTTAAATACAATTTTATGCTTTTCTTAGCCAAAATCTTAGCAATAAGATCAGTGGTCCCTTTAATGTAAGGGAGGGTGACTTGGCCACAAGAGGGAGAGGGGTTTGAATTTTTGGGTTTAGGGTTAGCAATAGACTAGAGAGATTTAAAGCTCTGAGCAAAAGAATAGCCATTGGCTTTGAAGGCCTTGACTAGATGGGATTTTTCAACATAAAGAATCTAGGGAGCAAAGATTTTTAAAGCTCTGGAGAAGAGGTTTTTGAGAACACCAGACTTTTGGGATGGGTGGTGATGAGAAAGGGAGTGGAGATAATGGTCAGTACGAGTCTTTTTTCTATAGAAGAAAAAAAGGGATTTGTTTGATTCGATTTCCATAGTGAACTGGATATAAGGGGAAATGCTATTAAGATGGGAATGAAAGGCGTCAAGCGCAGGGCGTCCGTGTTGCCAAATGACAAAGGTGTCGTCAACAAACTGGAACCAGCATTTGGGTTTGAGATGCCATGAATTGAGAGCTTTGGTTTCAAAGTGTTCCATAAAGATGTTAGCCACTACTGGAGACAGGGGGGAGCCCATTGTTGTACCTTCAATCTATTCATAGATGGTGCCTTTAAAAGAAAAGAAGGTGGAGTTGATTTTTCGTTCCTCTATCAATTTTGTTAATTTTTCAAAATTAATAAATCCTAATTTAATCATTATTTTTTCAAAAAAGTGAAGTTGGTCAAATATTATTTATTAATTTTAAAATTTTCACCATTAATCCAACAAACACATAATTCATTATTTTCCCTATTAAAAGGCTCTTCAGCACTCGTTTACTCACAAGGCTCTCTTTGGTCCCTGATAATGGATGGAGTCACCATCCGAAACGTTGGATGGATCACACATATTACACAGTGCTATTCCAGAAATCTCTAACAATAAGAATTTACAATCTTGTTGTCTCTTTTGAATAATTGTCATTGGCATCTCATATTGTCTCATTTGCTAATTGTCACAAGTGGATAAAGTGTTCTATTGTTTATCTATTGTGGATCTTTAGTTGTTAAGGATTTGTATCTTGTGGGCATTTGTTAATTTGGCACATACTCTTGTAATTGAGATTGTCTCTTCCATTGATAAGTACTTATTGTCATAATTTAAGATTAACTATAACTAAGTACTTAACTAAGAAACCAGATTCGTTCTTCAACCCCCTCGTGTCCCGAATCAGTCAAATCGGACACGATTTGGTGGGACAAGTGTCCTCCGGATCATGTCCCAATTCTAGGATACATGTCCGCTTTTTTGAGTGTCACGCGGCCCATAAAGGGCGATTTTAGCCCCCATTTCAACTTCACATTTGACTTTCTCTCTTGTTGTGGGTTTGTTGTGGGGGTGTGGGAGCAAATAGCAAAGGGTGTGGGAGCATTTTGGAGGCGATTCAAGCAACAGGTAAGTGCATTTTGTCTCTATTTTTTTGCATTTTTATTACAGCAGTTTGCATGTGCATTTTTTTTTACAAATTTGTGCATTTTTTCTTTATTTTTTTACATCATTCATAGTTCAATCAAGGGCAACAGGGAAGGGGAAAAGGAAGGGGAAGAATGTACCATTGGAGATGCCCCTCTTGTTCCAATTTCATCAGGGTCTGCAAGTGTTCCCTCTATTGGAAGTGGGGTTGCAACAGTGACTTCAAATGTTGAGGGTGGACCTTCCCGCAGATTCCCTCCTCACATGGATGGTGAAATTTCACAGGGGACGAAAGATGCATTGAGGAGGATTTTTCAGGATAGAGCATCCCTTGATGAGGTGGACGATGCCTTTGCAGAGTTTTCCACTGGCACTGGTGGATTTGTAGGATATGATGTGATTAGAGACAAGGGGGCTAAGAAGCCCTATTTTTGGTGGGCAACTCATGGGGCAACAAGCCCTCCTCTATAGCAGTTAGCCATGAAGCTCCTCTCTCAAGTGACTTCATCCTCTTGTTGCGAGAGGAATTGCAGCACAGATTTGTATAGTGCCAAGAAAAGCAGCCTTGAGCAGTGCAAGGCAGAGACAATCGTGTATATGCACACCAACCTTTGTCTTATTTACAGGGAAAGAGATGAGTGGTTGAAGGGAAAGACAAAGATGTGGGATGTCTTTCCTGATGACATGGATTTGGACAGCAGTGTTGATTTGGCATTGGACAACTTGGATCTTAATGAGCCAGTGCTAGAGCCTGTCACTTTTGATGATGATGACACTGTAGAGGGATCATAATCCACACCAGCAAATGCAGAGATGACAATGGATACAGAGGAGGAGGATGCCGCTGCGAAGAGCAGTGGTGACCATGATGATGACAGTGATGTTGATTTTGATGATGAGGATTAATGACCCATGAACTACCTACTGCCTTGAGGCTTGTAGTTGTTTTGTATTTGCTATTTCTATTTGTCATTGGCATTGTTATTACCTATGTAACACATTTTGATTTTGATGACTTAATGAGAAAACTGCAGTATCTAATCTTTCTCCTATTGGATCATTGATGAATATGTCACGACTCACAATTGTATTTGTATGCATAATGTTACTCTGTAAAACTTACATCTAGATGAAGATCTATGTTTGAATCAATGAATTTGTATCATGAATGAGAATTTATGTAAGAAATATCTAATTTTTAATATATATATATATAAACTAATATATAATGTGTCGTAACGTGTCCTATTCCGGGGGGTCAATTGCCTGTGTCGGATAGTCGAATCCTCGTGTCCCGTGTTAGGTGACTTAGGTACTTAAAGATCAATTAACAATCTTAACTCAAGAGGCACTCATTCACCTTGCATCATGTTGCACTCAAATGGTCGAAGTTCTAGGAAAGCGGAAATACCAACTTTTTCAACAAGGATCGGATCACATATCAGCAATCCGTGTGTCATGGTCATCCCATTTTGCAAGTTATATATTGTAAATGATTGTGGTAAAACCTTGAATCTATGTAACAACCTAGGTAAGCCTATAATTTGATGACGAATTCCATCCTAGGAGGTTTTTTAACCTCACTGATTACCTTTGTTTTTCGACACAGCTAATCAGAAGAGTTTTTTCCGTCCAACTTAAACCCCCAAAGCTAGGGTGAAATTTATTGTCGAATTATCAGATGAGTCCAAGTGTTTTTAGTCGAGTCTGATGTAAAAGTGGTTTGGGAATAATTTGAGCTAATTGGCTAAATTATTTTATTACAAATCGTTTGGTTTACTAGATTATATTGAGTCGTGGATGGGTTATGTGTCTTGAGGGTCTAAAACGAATGTGTATTCCCTCTTTGAGTCTTGTAAATAAAAATCTTATGTATTAGAGGGTTGGAAAAATAATTAAATCCCCTCGTGTGTAAATTAATTAATTTTTCTGGCAAAATTAAATTAAATACTAAGCCAGAAAATTAATTAATTAAAGTCAAATTAAATTGTCTTAGGAAAATAAATTCTCCAAATGGAAAAATTTGTGGGTCTTAAAAGAATCAATTTTTAAAGGTCTTCCACCAAGGGAATATTGTATTTTTCAATAAAATTTGGACCCTTGGACCTTGGTGGTTAAGTCAAAGTCAATTTTTTTAAGAAATTAGCTCAAAATAATTAATTTAATTTTGAGCTGATTAAAATTGAATTAAATGATAAATTCGAAAATTCCTCAAAAATAAAAAATCAAGGGTCAAGATTAAAAGATCTTGAAGTATTTATCAATAGCCAAGATTAAAAGAATAGGCATTTAACTAAAAATAACCAAGATCTTTGCATCACACATAGGTCATAGGTTTTAATATCATTCAGGTTAGTCGATCATCTTAAATAACGGGTGTCCATCCGGTCATTTGGTTCCAATTTATTATAAGCAAGAATTTGTGACTCCATTAAGGCACTGGTCTCATACTTTAAAATCTAATCTAATTAATAATCTTGCTTGAATTTAACCAATTGGCTAGGCCACTCATCTGTGTCTCCCAAACAAGTTGGTTTCCAACTTGTTTTCCTTCATCTCATTCCATAGGGACTACCCCCCATAGCCTGTTGTTGGGAGACAGCTAGAACGGAGTGGGCGGGGATCAGAGTGACAACCCCCGTCCTGAGCATTGTCGCAGTGCCTATACAATCCAGGCGACAACACATCCCATCCTAAATTAGTCTTGCATCAATAACTTATCTCCAAGCATAAGTTTGGTTGATAGAGAATAAGACCACCTTTCTCACCTAGCTTGAGGAGCCTAGCACCTCTTTAGTGGTTAACACGGTGACCTTGCAGTCGTCAGAGCCACAATCTCTGCAGCGCCAGAGGCACCGGGTGGTTAGTACCTAAGGGGAGATATCATTAATCAAGGATTTGTTTGCTTACCCTTAGCCTCTTTCTCACAAACTACTCTAGAGACTAGCTTCAAAATAGTTAACAGAAAGGATACACTTAGAACAGGCATTTAATTTAAAATAAACCAAGACTCTTGCATCACACCTAGATCATAGGACTTGCATAGCATATAGGATAGCAAAGCATTTAAGCAGCGATTGTTCATTTGGTCACATGGTATCTAATTGATCTAAAGCAAGTTGTTGACTCCATAAAGCACTGATCTCATAAATAATTCAATCTAATCTTATAACTTGCTAAAATCAACCAAGTCGCTAGGCCATTCAATCGTGTCTCTCGGACTTGTTGGCTACGAATAAGTCTTGCATTTCCATCATCCATAGGGACTACCCCACATAGCCTATTGTTGGGAGACAACTAGAACGGAGTGGATGGAAATCAGAGTGACAACCCCCACCCTGAATCGTTATCGCACCATGCCTGTACAATCTGAGCAACGAAACTTGTAAAATCATTCATATTTAAATGATGAAGTTACATTCTACATATATATTACAATAGTGTATTCATGAAATTTTCCAATCATGTGGCCTTTCATTTTGAGCGCGCATTTAGCAACAAAACTATTCAATAAAACAATACATTAAAACATCCACAGTAGTTAAAAATAGGTCTAATCTGTATCTCTAGAAAGGTGGTTGGCGGAAGCAGGAAGACAAGTATAAACCCTTACATTCCAATAGAGTATTGAATATATGCAGGAAAAAAAACCATCCCTTGTAGACCCCATAAAAACAAGTATTTACATGTTTCCTGTTGCCGCCTAAAATTGCACACCCAAGACTTGTGGGAAAAATCCTCAACCCCACAAGGTGTGTTCTTTGTGGCAACGCTCAGAGAAGGTGTTGTCACCTACTCCCAACTCTCTCCATTTAGGCCCTCTCTTAGCTAAAGCCAAGGGGGGTGGTCCCAGAGGAAGATTTCAAAGGAAGGCTTGTTAAATCTAACAAGTTCTAGGAGATAGTTAGTAAACCAATTAGGCATTCACCATTCAAATAACTTAAAATATAACTTGAAATGAAATTTATTAGCAAGTACAAATAACTATGAGCATATAAATATCAATAATGTAGATAGATCAATTAGATTCAACAAGATAGATCCTACAAGGAAAGTATTTGTGAGTAGACCAGTGTAAATAATAATATACTTGCAAGAAATATATGCTCAAAATGAAATCACAATACTTGCAATGAAATATAGCTTCCAAGTTACAACAAGTTGCAAGAATAGGAAGCTGCAAAAGCAAGTGTTAGTGAATCAAGACCAAACCACAATAGCAAAAAATTTGTTAAAATTGGAAACTAGGGCCAAATTCCACTTTGGACCGCTGATTTAATGTAGATGATGAAATTCCTCTTTTCAAGAGGACCAAAATCAACCTAAAGATCATCAAATTTGGACAAGGGAAAATATATTTTTGAGGTCAAGCCCACACGTGCAAATTGTCAAGGTCGGCCACATCATCATGTAGGCTCATGAAGCCCAATAAATGTCACTTCACCCTCAATGACTTGTATAAATATGGGAGACCTCAAACCTCATTTGGCATCATCTCATCTCACACATTCTTCTCTCTCCTCATCTGATTGGTCCGTACAGCGATTAGGCGGCCGAATTCTTCTCACACGTGTTGTTGGAAAAGAGGACGAATTATAGAGTCGAATTGCAGCATTGTTGCAGGGTTTGACTAGCGTTGACCAAGGGGTATTTGACCAAGTTTGACTGTGATTTTTGGGTCAAAATTTTGGTTTTAGAGAGGCATCTATTGGCACACAAACCAAGGTATTCTGAGCACTTTGACCGTAGGGTTGACCGCAGAGTTGACTGCAAGATTTGAACAAGTTTGACCATTGTTTTCATGACTGTTTTGGGTTGAATTTGACCACCTAAGGAGGCTGAGTTTGACTAGGTATGACTGAGCTGCATTATGGATGATTTGTTGTTGTTTTGACCAACGTTGACCTTATGGTTAGGCCTATTGACTGCTGCAGAAAATTACAGATTTGATAGGATTTTTTTGACTTTGATTTGGCAAGTCAATTTTGAATTTTGTACTCTCTCTATGTCTGTTGAACATTTGATATAATAATAAAAAGAATTGATCAAATCGTTTTCCCCATCTTGGGGTTTTCCCCTGGCATCCGCCAAATCTGGTGTCCTCTTGTCTTGGCTTGTCTTCTGCATTTTTGTTATTCATGTTTTATCTACAGTTATTGTCAATGTGATTTATGGTTAATGTGATTGCTATTGGAATACTAAATTGGAAATTGTCATTAGGTTGCTAAAGAACATTGAAGTAATTGTGCTAAGCATATAACATACCATTGTTAATTAAAATTAACATGGTATTAGAGCCCAGGTGAAGACAAAGCCCAAGCAAGAGAGAGAAAAGCAATCACAAAGAGAGATATGTTGGACAAGGACAAGCCTCAATGGCTTCTACATCTTACTTCAAGACTGAGGATAAGCTCAATGACAAATCTGACTATCATGCATGGAAGATGACTTTGGATTTGACTTTGGAAGAGCATGATGCAAAGGACTATGTGCAGGGAAAAGTGATGGAGCCTCCTTCAAATGCACCTACTGCTGCGAAGACGAAGTATAAGAAAGGGAGTTTTATCTTATTTCCACTCTCTATCTACTGCCTCTCCTTCAGATACGTTGGACCAGTGGTTGATTGATAGTGGAGCCTCAAGGCACTTCACTGGATACAAGGAGGCCCTCTCAAATTTGGTTGAAAAGAAGACTAATTTAGAGATCATACTCAGAGATAATGCCACCTACCCCATGAAAGTGATAGGTATTGTCACTCTTCACTTGAATCAAGGTCAAACCATTCATCTACAAGAAGTATTGTATGTGCCTGATTTGAAAAAGAATCTAGTGTCTATTTCAGCAATGGAAGATAAAGGCTTTAAGGTAGCATTCATTGATGGAAAGGTACGTATTTGGCAAAGAAACCCTAAAAATGCATTTACTCTTGGATTTAGGGTTGATGATCTCTATCAAGTTGGTGGAAGTCCTTTGGGAGCTTTGGTAAGCGATACATCACTTCAATCCGAGCTATGGCACCGAAGATTTGCCCACTTACATTACAAAGCCTTAACTAGGGTAAGGAAGATGATGACAGATATGCCTGAGTTCAACATGAATCGTGAAGGTATTTGTCAGGGTTGTGTAGCTGGAAAACTTACAAAGGGACCATTCCCTTCTAGTGAAAGCAAGACTACTAATATTCTTCAATTAGTCCATTCTGATATGTCTGGTATGTTGCCTGTAACATCGTTGGGAGGATATTTATATTATGCAAACTTTGTCGACAACTACTCTCGTAAAACATGGATCTATTTCTTGAAGAGGAAGGATGACGTGTTCAAATGGTTTCATTCCTTCAAAGCATTGGTAGAAAATCAAATAGGGAAGAAGATCAAGATATTGAGGACCGACAACGGAACCGAATATAAATCAAATGAATTCAATGACTTTTGCAAAGAGGTTGGCATTAATAGGGAGACAATTGTTTTATACACTCCTAAGAAGAATGGCGTTGTTGAAAGAGAGAATCGAACAATCATGGAAGTCACCCATGACATGCTCCATGACCAAGGCATACCAAAGTTCTTATGGGGAGAAGCTGCCACCACTGTCGTGTATGTACAAAATAGGAGCTTGCATCAAGCATTGGATTCAAGACCCCTAGGGAGGTCTTTAGTGTTCACTGGTAAGAAACCCGATGTTTCTCATTTTAGAATATTTGGTTGTCCCGTGTATTTTCATGTGCCTAAAGAGAAAAGAAACAAGTTTGAAGCATCTGGGAAGCAGGTTATATTCGTTGGCAAAAGTGAAAATTCAAAGGCATAGAGAATTTATGTGCCTGGTCAAAGAGATGTGGAAGTGAGGTGTGATGTTACCTTTGATGAAGACACTACCCTTGGGGAAGCAAGAGATCTCCCTATCCCAAGGAAGGACAATGATAATGTTGCGAAAAAACAGGATGAACCTCCGACAAATGAGCCTATGCCCGATGTTGATGGCCCGTTGGATCCTATTGATCCACCTACTAATGATTCTTCTACCTCAAGGAAAAGACCTCCATGGCTCAAAGATACTCTTGAAGATGTTGAAAGACATATTGCTCCAAGAGGAACATTTTGTTAAAGTAAGAACCCAAACATGTATCAAGGGTACTTAGCTGCTATGAGTACTATTGTTTAAGTTGAACCGTGACATTATAAGAAGTCGTAAAGCACCAAGTTTGGAAAGATGCGATGAAGGAGAAGTATGAGTCAATCATGAAGAATGACGTTTGGGATGTGGTGCCTAGACCCAAGGACAAGTTTGTGGTCAATTCTAAATGGCTTTACAAAATTAAACATGGAGCTGATGGGAGTGCTAAAAAATATAAGGCCAAGTTTGTTGCTCGAGGCTTCTCTCAAAAGGAAGGAGTGGACTATGATGGGATATTTGCACCGGTTGCCTGATATACCACTATATGAACTATTATTGTTCTTGTTGCCACTCAAGGATGGAGCCTACATCAAATGGGCGTTAAGACTGCTTTCTTGCATGGCTCACTTAAGGAGGAAGTCTACTTGGAACAAACTCAGTGATTCAAAGAATATTTCAAGGTTGAAAAGGAAATGCCTCTCATCTTGGTCCTTTATGTTGATGATCTCTTTTTGACTGGTGCAAACCCTCTCATTTCTCAATGCAAGAGGGAGTTGACTTCCGAGTTCAAGATGAAGGACCTAGGTCTGATGCATTATTTCCTAGGCCTGGAGATCTGGCAATAGCCAGGCGAGATTTTCCTTTCTCAAGGAAAATACATTGTGATGCTACTGGAGAGATGTGGGATGGTCGATTGCAAGTTTGTGTCTACTCCGATGGAATTCAACTTCAAGAGGCTATGTCAAAGTGTTGTTGGGCCCGAATTGACAAACCCTTTCAAACATATACAACTTGTGGGGGGCCTGATGTTCTTGGTAAACTCTCGACCAGACATCTGCTTCGCTATGAATATGTTGAGTCAATTTATGGTTGAGCCTCATCACATACATTGGATTGCTGCTAAGAATCTCTTAATATATCTCCGTGGCACAATCAACTATGCGCTGAGATACACTGTCGAGAATCTAAGGCTACATGGATATACTGATGTTGACTGGGTTAGCAGTGTGGTGGATCAGAAAGAGCACATTAGGATGTTGCTTCTCATAAGCATTCACTTCAATTTCATGAATGAGCGGGAAGCAGAAATCGGTTGTTTTAAGCACCCCCGAGGCCAAATATATTGCTGCTGGAATGGCCTATTGTGAAGTTGTCTCGTTGATGAATCTCTTCAGTGAGCTATTTGAGCACGTGTTAGATACCACTGTGATCTATTGCGAGAACCAAAGTGGGATTCGCCTTTCAGAGAATCTTGTGTTTCACGACTGCTCCAAGCACATTGATATCAGGTACCACTTTATCAAGGATGTAGTACAATGGGGAGCAATAAGGCTCCAACACAGCGGGGTTGATGAGCAGGTTGCAGACATCCTCATGAAGCCCTTGGGGAAGGTCAAATTCTTAACCTTCCGAGAGACACTTGGAGTCGTGGAAGGACCCTCCCATGAGGGTTCCACTTGAGTTGGAAATTGAGCTCTGGGAGCTCCTACGGGCCTGGGGTACTTCTTGGAGCTATGAGCGACCATAGGGTGAGTGGTTCACCTTCCCCTATAGGTGCATTGTGTACAAGGTGAGTGGTTCACCTTCCCATGTGGTACCCCATCATGGTTGACATGTGTGTAGAGTGACTAGTTCACCTTCCCCAACCATTGATGATATATGCATAGGATGAGTGGTTCACCTTCTCCTATGGCATATGAGCAAGATGAGCCTTCTCCTGTGGATACCCCACCATACATCCTACCCATGTAGTCTGGGACTAATGGGAAGTACCTCTCATATGGCCAATGAGTTGGGAAAAGTGGAAAGAGACCATAGCACTACAGATGGACACATCGTGTATTGTCATCCTCCCTATGTATAGAATGCATGGTGTTCAACAACTTGATCTGGGATCAAATCCGATTAGGGTTCTACCCCTGGACTGACTTTTGTCAGTGGAGAGTGGCAAGGTCTTGTAACTCACTCTTAATCAATTATTCTTCATTCTTACATCAATGTTCAACAGAGTAGAGACGAGATGCAGATGACAACATGGCATGATGATGGATGGATTAGCAGGTGGAATTCTCCCTAGTTGAGAGGGAGTGTTAAAAATTGCAACTAGGGCGAAATTCCACTTTGAACAGCTCATTTGATGTAGATGATGATTGCATTAAATTCCTTTTTTCGAGAGGACCAAAATCGACTTAAAGATCATCAAATTTGGACAAGGGAAAATATATTTTTGAGGTCAAGCCCACACATGTGCAAATTGTCAAAGTCGGCCACATCATCATGCAGGCTCATGAAGCCCAATAAACATGTCACTTCACCCTCAACAACTTGTATAAATATGAGAGACCTCAAACCTCATTTGGCATCATCTCATCCCATACATTCTTCTCTCTCCTCATCTAATTGGTTCGTGTTAATTTAAGGTATGTTCTATGCTTAGAGCAATTTATTTCAATTTTCGTAGTTAGCTCAATATCTTTTCCGGATTAGCAATCACATGAGCATTAAAGTAAACTGCAGATAGAACATAAACATAAATCGCAGAAGACAAGCCAAGACAAGAGGACACAAGATGTGGCGCTAGCCAGGGACAAACCCCAATGTGGGGAAACCCTTGATCAATTCTTCTTATATGTTCTTCAATAGTTTAGCGCAGATAGAGAGAGAGAGAGTACGTTTACAATAGAATTCAACACTCTGACTTATCTAGATAAGAGCATAGATCATCTCTAAGAAGATGATACATGAGATCAGTTGAAGACATGCTGCTTCAACTGATTCTCCAAGGTGACTCCTTCACCTATCGTTGTGCTGCATTTCGTCATCATGCTGCACCTCACCACACTGCACCATGCTGCACCCATCATCACTATGCTGCATCTCAACACGCTTCATTAATCATGACTGTACCCATCACTGTACTGCATTATGTGCCATTGTTGCACCATGTTGCCATACTGACCTATGTGTTGGATGCACATTGCTTGCTTGTTGTCCCTAGCATGCTTGTTGTCCCTTTGCATGTTGCTCTCCTTCGGAGACAGATGCTCTGGCTGTTCCGACAGTTCCGGCAGTTCATGGCAATTCCCAACAGTTCCGGCAGTTCACGGCAATTCCCGACAGTTCTAGCAATTCCCAGCAGTTCCGGCTATTCTCGGCAGTTCCCAGCGGTTCCGGCAGTTCCCGACAGTTCCCAGCAGTTCCGGCTTCTGCCCTCTAGATTAGGGCAGCGTTATCCCTTAAGATCTCTTCTCCTACTAAAACACAAACACAAGTAGAGAGGAAGAGATTCCAAGTGTTTTGAAATGACTTGAAGGCCACCTCTATATATACTAAAACGTTGAGCACAAGTGGGGTTTATTTGGTTGCTGACCGACCTTGATGAATTGTCCCATAACACAAATAAATTCATATCTCCATGAATACTTATCGGAATTGGATGATCTTTAGATCAATCCTACACCTCTCAATGAGAAGGATCCAAGAAAAATATCAGCTTCCATTAATAAGATGACCCACATGGAGTTTGGCCCTAGTTGCCAATTTTAACACTCACTCTCAACTAGGGAGAACTCCATCCGCTGATCCATATGTTCGACTGTATTATCTCTGCCATCAGTGCCCTACACTTCTCTACTCTGCTGAGCTCTGCTCTGCTCTGCTGAACCATGAAGAAGAAGAATTGATCGAGAATGTCTCATACCATTCTCTACTGACCCGAACTCAGTTTCATCTGAAGAGAGTGTGTCACATCACTCTTACTGACCCGAACTCAATTTTATTGATCCCAGATCAATATCACAAGAGAGTGTCTCAAACCATTCATACTGATCCGAGATCATTTTCATTGATCCCAGATCAATGGAGGTCATCCTAGCATAGGGAGTACGATAGATACAACGATGCGTCCATCGATAGTACTACTATGGTCCCTAACCCCATTTCCCTGCTCATTGATCAGATGAGAGGTACTTCCCATGAGTCCCAGACTGCATGGGTAGGATGCCTCGACAGGAGAACTAATCATCCTATCCACAGGAGAATGAATCATCTTGCCCCACAGTCGCCACAGGAGAACTAATCATCCCGCCCTACAAGAGAACTAATCATCCTGTTTCATGGTTTCCATGGGAGAACTAATCATCCTGTTTCACAGTTGCCATGGGAGAACTAATCATCCCAGCCCACAGGAGAACTAATCATCCTGTTCCACAGTTGCCACGGGAGAACTAATCATCCCGGCCCACAGGAGAACTAATCATCCTGTTCCACAGTTGCCACAAGAGAACTAATCATCCCGGCCCACAGGAGAACTAATCATCATGTTCCACAGTTGCCACGGGAGAACTAATCATCCTGGCCCACAAGAGAACTAATCATCCTGTTCCACAATTTCCACGAGAGAACTAATCATCCCGGCCCACAAGAGAACTAATCATCCTATTTCACAGTTGCCACGGGAGAACTAATCATCCAGGCCCACAGGAGAACTAATCATCCTGTTTCACAGTTGCCATGAGAGAACTAATCAACCCAGCCCACAGGAGAACTAATCATCATTTTCCACAGTCGCCACGGGGTATCACAGGGGAAGGTTGAACCTGTCATCCTGTACATAGCACACCACCAGGGGAGGGTGAGTCGCCTTGTGGTCGTATGTTGCTCCAGTAAGTACCCCAAGCCCCCCAGAGCTCCCAAAGCTCAATGCATGCAACATGCAAGACCCTTATAAGGTCTCTCAATGACTCCAAGTCGTTCAAGAAAGTCACAGATTTGACCTTTCCCCAGGGCTTTGACAAAATGTTTGCAACCTTTACATCAGTGTCAATGCGATGGAGCCTCCTCGCTCATCAACTTACCATATCTAGATAAGGCAGTATCTGATGTCTATCTGTTGGAGCAATTGTCGAATACGGGATTCCTCAATAATTGAATCCCCCCTCTGGTTGTCACAGAGAATCTCAGTCGTATTCATCATGTGTACAAACAGCTCACTTAAGAGCTTCTGCAATCATGCAGCTTCACACAAGATCATACACATAGCTATGTATTCAGTCTCGGTGATGCTTATAGCAACCGACTTCTACTTCTTGCTCATCCATGATATCGAAGCAAAATCCAAAGAGAACCAGCACTGAGAAGTGCTCTAGTGATCCTCCACACTACCTACCCAATCAGCATGTGAATAATCATGCAATTTCATATTTCCGGCAGTGTATCTCAATCCATGAGAGATTGTGCCCCGAAGATATCTCAGAAGATTCTTGGCACCAATCCAGTGAGGCTCAACCAAATATAAGCTCACCATGCTAACTGCAAAACATATGTTCGGACGGAAGTTCACCAAGAACATCAACGCGAATGAGTTTATGAAACTCAGAGGCATTTCCCAAATCTGGTCCGACATCACTACCATATAACTTCTGAAAGTTAAGATCCTCGAGGTAGTCACAGGCTTGCAATTTATCATTCCACATCCGGAATCTAACTCCCTCTTACTTCTGCAAATGAGAGGGTCTGCACCTGTAACAAATAGGTCGTCCTCATAAGGTGCCGGTATGAGAGGTCTATCATCCACAACCTTCGGGTAATGGTTTGGATCGGTTTCACTCCTAGTGAATCTCAGCTTCATCAAACAACTATCAATCCTCTCATACTATGCCCAGGGTGTTTTGCTTCAAGCCATAGAGGGCTTTCTTCCACTTGTATACATGAGATTCCCGATCATGAATCTCAAGCTCCTCGGGTTGTTCCAAACCTGTTGACCTGTTGCATGAAGGGAATGGTCCCCTTATAAGATTTCCTTCGGTACATCTCAGACATGTACCTTCATGCTCTTCTTGAATTCAGGCATCCCTATCACCATCTGACCCACATCGAGTAGGGCCCCATAGGTAGACCTCTGGTGTTATAGATGCGATATGTCAATTGACATGATCCCCAATGGACCATCCTGCAACTTGATACAAATTGCCAACCCTGAACCCATGAGAAAAAACATCTTTGAAAATTATATTTTTTAACACGTACATTTCCATCGATGAATGCCAACCTGAAACCTTTGACTTCCATTTCGGACATGGACACCAAGTTCTTATTGCGATTAGGTGCATAAAAGAGATTCTTGTAAATGAATAGAGTTACCCTCATTCAATTGAGGGGTAACATTCCCTACACCCTTTCCGGGATAGGTGGCATCGACTCCAAGTATAATCCCATGATTGTTTCCATCTCTACCAAATTAGAGAGTGCACCCTACTATCCGATGAAGTGCCTTGAAGCACTACAATCAATAAGCCAGATTCCCAAAGAATCTGAAGGAGAGGGCCAATACAAGATAACGCTTCGTTATCTTATCAAAAACAATATTTGATTCTTCATACTTGGGGTTCCTTGCTTTCTTTGAAGAGTTGGCCATTTCCTTGATGACCTGCATTACCTGTCATTCCTTTGATCATTGAAGATGTCCCTGAAATGATTGTTATCTTCATCAAGAGATGTGTCTCTGCCATTCGGACACTCCTTCGCATAATGGCCGAACTTATTGCAAGCAAGGCATCTACCTTTCCTTCCACCCTTAGATCCAGACTTCCCAATGAAGTGCTCTTTAGGTAGGCCATCAGAAACTTCCGTTGCACCATTCTGATAATATTCTCTGCTTCGACTTCACTCTCGATGAATTTGAAGAGGGATCAGGAATCCACTGATCCTTTTGTCCTTTCCCAACTGTCTTCAGTGATTGCTCTTTCACTCTTGCTTGGGCATTGTCTTCACCTCACCTCTGATACCATGTTAATTTAAGGTATGTTCTATGCGTAGAGCAATTTATTTCAATTTTCACAGTTAGCTCAATATCTTTTCCAAATTAGCAATCACATGAGCATTAAAGTAAACTGCAAATAGAACATAAACATAAATCGCAGAAGACAAACCAAGACAAGAGGACACAAGATGTGGTGCTAGCTAGGGACAAACCCCAATGTGGGGAAACCCTTGATCAATTCTTCCTATATGTTCTTCAATATTTCAGCAGAGAGAGAGAGAGAGATAGTACGTTTACAACAGAAGTCAACACTTTGACTTATCTAGATAAGAGCATAGATCATCTCTAAGAAGATGATACATGAGATCAGTTGAAGACATGTTGCTTCAACTGATTCTCCAAGGTGACTCCTTCACCTATCGTTGTGTTGCATTTCGTCATCATGCTGCACCCATCATCACTATGTTGCATCTCAACACACTTCATTAATCATGACTGTACCCATCACTGTACTGCATTATGTGCCATTGTTGCACCATGTTGCCATACTGACCTATGTGTTGGCTACACATTGCTTGCTTGTTGTCCCTAGCATGCTTGTTGTCCCTTTGCATGCTGCTCTCCTTCGGAGACAGATGCTCCGGCTGTTCCGGCAGTTCCCGACAATTCGCAGTTCCGACAGTTCCCGGCAGTTCTGGCAGTTCCCAGCTGTTCCCGGCAGTTCCCAGCTGTTCCCAGCAATTCCAGCTTCTACCCTCTAGATTAGGGCAGCGTTATCCCTTAGGATCTCTCCTCCTACTAAAACCCAAAGACGTAGAGAGGACGAGATCCCAAGTGTTTTGAAATGACTTGAAGGCCACCTCTATTTATACTAAAACGTTGAGCACAAGTGGGGTTTATTTGGTTGTTGGCCGACCTTGACGAATTGTCCCATAACACAAATAAATTCATATCTCCATGAATACTTATCGGAATCGGATGATCTTTAGATCAATCCTACACCTCTCAATGAGAGGGATCCAAAAAAAAAATATCAGCGTCCATTAATAAGATGACCCACATGGAGTTTGGCCCTAGTTGCCAATTTTAACAGTTCGTACAGCTATTGGGCAATCGAATTCTTGTCACACGTGTGGCTGGAAAAGAGGATGAATCATAGAGCCGAATTGCAAGACTATTGCAAGGTTTGACCAGCATTGACCTAGGGGTTTTTGAAAAAGTTTGACTATGATTTTTGGGTCAAAATTTTGGTTTTGGAGAGCTGCATATATTGGCGTTGAAACCTAGGTATTCTGAGCACTTTGATCGCATGGTTGACCACAAAGTTGACTGCAAGATTTGACCAAGTTTGTCCATTGTCTTCATGACTATTTTGGGCTGAATTTGACCATCTCAGGAGGCCGAGTTTGACTAGGTATAGCCGAGTTTCACTGGGTATGACCGAGTTGCATTGTGGATGATTTGTTATTGTTTTGACCAACATTGACTTTTTGGTTAGGGTTGTTGACTACTGCAGAAAATTACCGATTTGACAGGGTTGTTTTGACTTTGATTTGGCATGTCAATTTTGACTTTTTTACTCTCTCTATCTCTGCTAAACATTTGATATAATAATAAAAAGAATTAATCAAAAGGTTTTCCCCATATTGGGGTTTTTCCCTGACATCCGCCAAATCTAGTGTCCTCTTGTCTTATGCATTTTTGTTATTAATGTTTTATCTACAGTTACTTTCAATGTGATTTATGGTTAATGTGATTGCTATTGGGATACTACACTAGAAACTGCCATTGGGCTGCTAAAGAACATTGAAGTAATTGTGCTAAGCATAGAACATACCATTGTTAACTAAAATTAACAAGATCATATACAACTTTGAGAGATGAACAATTAAATAGACATAGAGCTTGCAAGTGATCAAAGCTTGTACTTGAAAGTGAAATTGCTCAAATATGATATAATAACATCAAAGGAAACTCAATATGAGCATGTAAATGAAATGGACAAATACAAGATCATAAAGTGAGATGTTTGCAAGTAAATGTAGATGATCACAATCCAACTTGTATGTATTTGAGAAAAAGCTTAAATGATAACCAATTACATGCAAGGTGAACCAAAGTTGTAGGTGAGTGTGTGAAGTAAAATGGTCTTATTGCCTATTTTAGGGTGTTACTTCCTCTCAATTCCTTCAACTTGGTAAGGACTCAAGGTGGTTGCAAGAAGGCTAGATTGTCGCTGCTAGAATGGAGAAGCTTAAAATTTCATTAACGATACCCACCTAGTTCTTCAAAACACCCTGCATTCCTTCGTTCCTACAAGGGACTCGGCCACGCAAGAGAACTACGAGGGCATGCATTTTACCTTTCCTCCAAACTCAAATCTTGGAAAATTGAATGAAAGTTGAGGAAGATTTCCTAAAAGTCTATCAACCAAGCTTATGCTTGGAGGTAAATTTTAGAGAAACAAAATTGCAAAATGCAAGTTAGATGTGAAGTTAATACAAGTACTTAATGACAACATTGCCTTATGAGTTGATAGTGCCAATTTTAGCTCAATAAAAAGTCACACTTGCATTAAATTGTAAGATCTGAAATGCAAACAATTTAGACTATCAAATGAACAATGAAGTAAGTGACGTACCAACAATAAGATGAGTTATATCAGCAGTGAGTGAATCAGATCTTAAGCAAGTAAATCAGCTATAAAAATTAGTGTACTTCAATGTGCTAAATAGCCCAATGAAACATGAAAATTAGAGATGAGATCTAGCATGTGAATAAGAAATTAGATGATGAAATGAGCAACTAAACTAGCAAAGCAAATGAAACAAATTAGTCACCAATCACTCAAAGATCTTCCTTACAAATGAGGAGATCGGGATGCCAAGGGGAAAACCCCAATCTCCCTCAAAAGAAAATTCTTTTATTATTATTAGAAATGCCCTCTTATAGAGAAGTGAGGGACTTAGATTTTGAGGAGGCTTTACAACAAAGGGTTCAAAGAACAAATACTACTCCTCAAAATACAAGATGAAAGCAAGAAAAATATTATAATGCTTCAATATTACAATGAAAGAGTTCCTCATGTGAAGCAACTCGCTTTTCCTCCAAGGGATCTAGCTTCAACCTTCAATGGCTCGCCTTTTGAATCTTCAAGAGGAAAATTTGTGAATAAGAGAGGGATAGAAGGTTTCTATCCACAGATCAGGGTAGGAAATGGTCTCAAGTGTGTAGATCTCTTGATCCTTCAAGCCTCCACCTATGGATCCCTTCAAAATGCCTTCAACACCCCACTCCTTAAAGCCT
Source organism: Pinus tabuliformis (assembly GCA_031772625.1). NCBI lineage: Eukaryota > Viridiplantae > Streptophyta > Pinopsida > Pinales > Pinaceae > Pinus > Pinus tabuliformis. The sequence goes on along the minus strand of CM062815.1, from coordinate 198,152,847 downwards.
CTACAAGAAACTCCATAGCATAGAAGTAGACTAGATCGTATGCAAGAGAAATAGATCACAAAATAGTGAGAATATACACTTAAAAATACAAATGCGAGCAACAAGAGTATGAGGACACCTCCGCTCTTGTGCAAGCAAGAAGGGTTTAGCCCTTCGATCAAGCTCTATAAAGCTAGACCTATCAATGAAAGCGCATAAAGCAAGTAGATCTCGATTAAATAATAAGGTGTTTTAGAGATCTGGGGTAGAAACTCCCTTTTCAATCTTTAGATCAGACTTTGAGAGAAGTAAATCAATGTGGGTTCTTGCTCCTTTTGACTTGGGAGTGGGTTCATTCAACTAAAAAATTACCCCACGCTAAAGATTTGTTTCAAAAAACAAAGATCTTCTACACACTTGACAAAAAATTATTAGATCCACAAGGAACTAAACTACACAATGAAAAAGAAGGCTAGGGGTTCAACCAAAAACCCTCTAGTGCTTCTCCCTCTAGAGTGGTCCTCTAGCTCAAAAATTAACGCAAGATAGCTTACATCAATAGATCCAAAGCCTAGCAAGTGGAAATAATAAATCGATTAGCACAAGTAGAGCATTAAGCATAAACTGAAACAATTATACCTCACAAGCAAAAGAATAACACCACATAGACTAAACCCCAAAGTCTATGCTTTATTAGATCTGAAAAAATAGAGTACAAAATTTGCAGAGTCACTAACCCAGTAGCATCGTCTAAGCATTACATAGAATTGTTTTCAAATGAGGAGCTCAAGGCTTAATTTATTGAAAAATGGGAATAGATGCCAATGCTAGAATTCATCTTCAAGTGCAAAGCGTTGATCCCGATGAAAAACATATTGATCTCCTTGAAAAATGTCTTGATCTCTCCAAGCAAATCAAAACCCTTAGATGCGCTGCGCAGTCTTCAAGAGAGATAGTTGTTTGCAACTGGAATAATGGGTGGAGTGATCGCAATTAAATGTTGGAGTGGTGGGAAACCCATTTTCAACTCATCCCAAGTCAAACTTAACCGAAATCCCCATCAAATCTTGGAACTCAGTATCTTCCATTAAAAGTGCGAGTTTGCTGGGAAATTCGTTGTGGCTAAGGACCATTGAATTTTTTCTTGTGGTTATCTTCCTTGATCAATGGGATAAGTGGAGTCCACATCACCTTCTTGACTTGATTTTACCCCTTGTGAATTTCCACTTCATTTTTGTGCATCTTTGACTTGGACAGAATTTTAATTTTCTCTCAATTATTAATTTTTAGCTAATTTATTTGTCAGTTTTTTCCAAAACTTAGAAAAATGGATTTTGAGAGGTAAATAATAATTTTTTCACCCTCAAGTGTGTCTTAGTAGAAAGTTGAGGTGTAGAGGTCTAATTTTGAGTACTCATACCCCCCACAACTTCTCTAGACAAAACTTATTACAATTTACATCAAAAAATTATTAAAAATCCCATCTTACAAGACCTAACTGAATTCCCCTAAACTTTAAAGATGATCTAGTATGGTAATATACATTGACTCTAGACACTGGGACTCACTTAATACTTTACCATCAAGACACACTCCAACTTTGGGGTATATATGGGAGAAAAACTCAACTAATTATTCAATGTTAAAAAACACAAATAATTAGCTAAGGAAAAAAAACTCCCTAGAGTGAACTCACTTGCTAGTAAAGTTCTAGCTACCTAGACCTGCTACGTGACTCTACTTCATCATACTAGCATCATTTTTACAATGTCCCTGCAAGGCTGTGAAATCTGAAAACAAGAAGGGGCTTAGAAGCCCTGATGAAGTATGGAACTCTGATTGATCTGATGATGCTGAAATGCTCTAAGGTGTACTTTGATCATGGAGTCTTTGACAAATATTCGAATGCAAATTTAGTGGTCAGCACTCCCCAGAGCATATTTTAGCCTTAAATAATTATTACATACCAATCTGTGTGTTTTCCAAAAACAAAATGAAAATGAGATTTCCATGAATGGAACCAAGAAAAAAACAGACGTGTTCAAGAAGAACATAAAAAGCATCGTTGAAAAAGGTGAGGAGAAAATAATGTGGTCCCCTGGGCAATAATGTCTCATACTGAAACAACTGCCCCAACTAGATTCCTGTAAGGTTGGTGGAGATATTCATATGATTGATCATTAACCATTTCAGTTATAGCCCAAAGATCCTTTTCAAAAGGAGACCATCTTTAACAAGTTGCTAGTTGCATGATTTCTTTCCTTGTAAATATGAGAACATGAAAACATAGTGAAGGTATGAATAATATGTTGAAAATTGGCAGCTCGGGAATGAATTTCCTTTCATAAAATCTCATTTCTGACAATTCTAAAGTGACTTTCTAAAATTAGAAAGTTCCATGTCTAGCATCTCAAATATGACTTCCCAAAAATAGTGAATCACCTTGCATCAATTGGTAATGAAGTATAGTTGAACGAAAATCACTAATAGTTCAATCTCGACTTAATCATCAATATTATTAATATTATTATTATTATCCCTTATGATACTATGATATTACTATTAAAAGGAATTGCAAGTCACCTTACCTTCATCACCTCAATCACTTTGCACCTCTCTCTTTGATGACTCACATGGCACTACATCTCTCTCTCTCTCTCTCTCTCTCTCTCTCTCATTACACTCTCTCTTACACACTCATTAAAGACATGGCATATTCCTCTTACACTCATTAAAGGCATGTCATAAAAGGTTCCTCTTGCGCTCTCTTTAATGCATATGTTACACTCTCCTTAACTAAGGCAAGCCCACCTCTCTTAATGGCATAAGTTACTAAGGCATGTGTTCCACTGTTAATGGCATAAGTTACTAAGGCATGCGTACCTCCTTAATGGCATATGTTACTAAGGCATGTGTTTCTCTCCTTAATGGCATGAGTTACACTCCCCTAAATGGCATATGTTACTCTTCCTCAAGGCATGTGTATTGTTCCTCCTAGGGTTGCAGGGGAGTGGCTCCCCCCTAAAACCCGCTCTTGGAGCGCGCTCGCAAATTTCGAGAGCAATGCCGGGAGCGAAATTTTCACTCCCTAGCCTTTTTTACAAAAAAAAATTGCAGTAACATTCCAAATGCAATTTTTTTTAGAGAAAAAATCATTTTTGTGTGGGGCAGCCTAATGATCAAGCCTATGGCGCTAGTATTGATATGCGATTCATGGTAATGTTAAATTCTTAAAAGTAAAAGTGACATTCTCCTTAATATTCATTTTCATCCTTTTATTTAAATTTTTAACATTACCATGAAATGACTCAAGATGTTTGAGAGTGGTTCCAACCTCACTGAATTTCATATGGAGAAAGTAGAATTTTAGATCTCATTCAAAATCCAGTGGACCCCGAAATCGCTCCTACAGGGAGCGTATTTCGAGGGCAACCCATCGCTCCCTAGCCTTTTTTGCAAAAAAAAATTGCAATAACATTCCAAATGCAATTTTTTTTTAAGAAACAAATAATTTTTTAATGGGGCAGCCTAATGATCAAGCCTATGGCCCAAGTATTGATATGCGATTCATGGTAATGTTAAATTCTTAAAAGTAAAAGTGATCATCTCCTTGATCTTCATTTTCATCCTTTTACTTAAATTTTTAACATTACCATGAAATGACTCAAGATGTTTGAGAGTGGTTCCGACCTCATTGGATTTCATATGGAGAAAGTAGAATTTTAGATCTCATTCAAAATCCAGCAGACTTATCAGTTTTTCAGGATTTCAAGATTAGGGGGGTGGTAATGTTTCCATTGGATTTTGTCATGTATTAGGGTATGGAACTCGTATTTAATCAAGAGCACCAATCCCTCTATGTATCTTGATGTTAGTGACATTGGTTGTCGAACTCCTCTATCATGGCCCTACTAAAAATGTACCCATCACTCAAACAAAATCTTGACTTGACATGCTATGTTTTTTCTATCTTATGTTAATGCTTAGAGAGTGATATTAATGACAAAGATCCTAATTTTCCAACAAGACTCAAAAATTAGACATTTCTCGTGGCGGCAAGAGGCCCCCAGCATTAGCAATAGATAATAGAATTGCTTGTCTTTTCTAGTTTCTAGTAGTTTTTATAACTATGGACTCTTTCATATTTATTATGATATTTTTTGTAAATAATAGATGACAATTTAAGTTTGAAGTTTGCAGTTGGCAATTTTAACTCATTGGTAATGAATTATGAATATGATGTTTCGTGAAAGCTGAAAGTTGTTTCATTTCAATTTATTTTATAACATTTCATTTCATGTTAGATATTCTTTGTTGTAATGGTTACACTTAGCTTACAAGTACAACTATGGTGATCAATGATGATAAATGTTATATATTGAATTTTGAAAGCTTGAAACTTTAAGATTGATGAATCATGAGACTCAAAATGTTGTATGTTACTAACTTGTGGACGTCGTTGATGAAGATTATAACTTATAGATGATTGATGTTATATGGTTCAATCTATGTTTTTATGCTATTTATATCTAAATTCATTATTCTACATGCTTTTGTTGACATATATGCATCAAAATATAAAGTAATATATATTATATAAAAATTCGCTCCCGAACCAGGAGCTTCTGAAAATGTCACTCCCGCTCCCCGTTTTCGCTCTTGCTCCCAAGTAACCTTGGTTCCTCCTTTATGACAAGAATTCGTTGCTCCTATATATGTGTCTCATGTCTTCTCACCTTATTGTTACTACTCATGCATTGTGAAAGAAGAATTCGAACTTGAGAGAGAGAGACTTGAAGAAGATTGTGAGAGAGAGAGACTTGGAGAGCAAGAGAAGAACTTGGTGAGCCAAGGTTGATTTAGTGCTTCTATGTTTCAGTGTTGATTCAATTGAAGGGAGGTTGATTTAGTCTTCGCATCTGTTGTTGCTTCCAGTGATCTTCATGCTACAGCTTGTTCAGATTTGGGTACTTATTCTCTTGATCTCTCATTGTACTATGTATCTTTGCTGAACAATTGATATCTAATAGAAGAAGATTTTGGTTGGGTTTTCCCCTAGTGGGTTTTTCCCTGGTCATTGGACCTAAATTCTTTGTCTCATTTTGTTCTTGGTTGTCTTCTATTGTGCATTTGGTTTATGTTCTATCTACAAATGCTTAACTAATATTGAAGCAAAAAGAAGTTTTTGGAACAAGTAATTGTTTGAGCAGATAACATCAAAATTTCAACATGATATGCTTTATCTCCTCAAGGATAGGCAATAAAAAGATGTTTTTGCAAGAAATTATGTGCATGAGCCAGTTAATGGAAAGCAAAGAGTCCCCAAAAATGTGTATTTGTGTGCAACCCTTCTCTTTGGAAAACAGAAGTATTTTTTCACAGGTAAGTTCCGCTTGATTATTTCTCCCAGGACCGAACCCCATTTTGACTTTGAATCTAGAATAAGATAAATCCTCTTCCACTGTTCTATCCATTATTGACTGAAGCATTGTCGAAGAAGGCCCACAGCTTGGATGTATCAATGCTTTCAGGGATGATTGCTTTTGGAGCAGCAATTCCTTTTCCTTGTGGATAGTGACTTAAAATAGTCGGCACCTCATCAGTTATGTGCCTCGAGTCAATAATAATATCTTGGAAGACCGCCCTATTCTTGGCGAACCATACCCCCCAATTGCGGGGGGGGGTTTAAAAGAACAATTGCAGCGATTTTTACACCACATAGACTAGATAGCCACAAGATCCTCCCCTTCCCACATAATAGAATGATGCAACGCGGAGCTAGAGATCTTCCATCCCTGTTGGAAGTATGGGTGATCCTTGAATAGATGAGCAACACTTTCCACATTGTTTTGGCATAAAGAACACCAGCCATGCTCGTGCATGAACCTTCTCTATAAGACATCCCAGGTGGGGGTCGTCTTCATCATAAGACACCACATGAATAATTTTGATTTTGGGGGCCGTCTTACTTTCCAAACCGTCTTCCACCACCACTTTTGCTCTACCTCCACTCTATGGGCCATAAGAAAAATAAAACCCAACATAGGAGAGTAGTGGGAAAAAGGGGAGATACTCCATAAGGTTCATTAGATCTATCAGTTAATCTAACATGACCACCAAATAGAGCTTGTAAATATACCTGCCATGAGGCCCTATACTCCCCTTCTAAGCCAAGCTCCCCAGTAGTTAGCCATTCATGCCGCCAAATAGTAGAAAGATCAAGATTTGCAATGTGGGCCAGTTTGCAGTAACCTTAGTCTCTCATAGAATTTATTAGGGGAGGGAGTAACAAGTGGTTCATGCCACTGCCAGGTCATGGATCCATTCCAAGTCTAACTCTGCCACCTCTACCAACCTGCCAGGCTAGACCACTTCCAATGATATCAAAGGAATTGAGAACAACCCTCCAAACAATTGAAATATTGGATCTTGGTTTGCCCAGTCTTCTAAAGAATTGGGAGCAATATAATTTTGGAAAACCATCGACGTCCAAAGACTTTGCGTTGACATCAAACGCCAACCGCATTTCATAGCTAAGGCTTTAGAGAAATGGAATAAATTCTTTAAGCCCAAACCACCTGAGGCTTTTGGTTTAGCTATGTTATCCCATTTGACCCATGGCAGCAACTTCGACCCATAAGAATCTAGGACAAAGCATAATCTGCTAACTTTTTCCAAAACACATTTAGGTATCCAGGCTAAGGATGCCCGATAAACCAGAATTGCTTCTAATATTGATTTAATAAGAACCAAACGGCCTGCTCTGGAAAACTACCTGAGATACCAACAATGTGAATCTCCAGCAACTTTAAATCATAAGGGAGAAGCTAAGATATATGAAGAATCTCCTCTTGAGAAAGATTGTGGTGAGATATAGTAGATTTTTGAGAGTTTATAGACATCTCGATGGCACACCCAAAGAGAGATAAGATCTCAACAAGCACTTTTATCTCCCTAACATCACCATGATCCAGGTGGATGTTGGTGGCCACCCGCCGATCCCACTTGGACCCCCACAACTACCTCTTTCAGTTTTTCAGATTCCTTAATTGTAGCACAATTTACTATTTTTGGCAGTTTTTCAGGTCTTGAACTTCTGGAGTCGTTTTGAGGCCCTAAACGACGTTTTTTGGGAAAACGGGGGCCAACATGGGTCAACAACTGATGTTGGCCATTTGAAAGTTCTAGTCCTCAAATAGATCTTTCTAACGAAGTATTGTGCGCGTCAAACGGAGATCGTATGCCAAAGTTACGACCCCAAGAAGTTGATGTACCAATTTACCCAAACGAGGCCCATAGTTTGGCGCTTCATCTCCTAGGGTTAGGTTTTTGGATGTTTAAAGTTTTCCATTGTTTCTCAACAACAAATAAACCTTCGCGCCTCATTGTAACACAGTTCAGAGGCATGTAGCCGCCACATCTCTTCTCAGAGATAAGCTACCATTGCCCAAGCTAGTTTATTTCCATTTCTGTTTGTAAGCATATTTCAGTATTTTACATTAATGAAATGAAGTATTATTTCTGCTGCATCTTTGTATTTATGGTTATCTCTGTAATTTGTTGCGTTCCTGTATAAATCCGAATCAGTGATATCAGAGCGGTCTGCTCTGTCTGTTTTTCTTTGCATGTCCCCAACGAGGTCGGGATATAAGGAGTTAGGGCTTGAACTAGTTGAACCTTTGTAAGACTAGCCTCGCAAATCCAGACGGCCTCCCATGGCGGATGAAAAGAAAGATGAGGGGGTAAGAGATCCTATTAAAATCTTGCTCGAAGAAGCCCTCCAGCGACAAAGGAACACGATGATGGACAACTTTGTCCAGATCCTTCAGCGGCTACCAAGGGGCGATGCATCTACTTCCGACAGCTACTCTGGAAGCGCCACACCCTTTAAGGTACAAGTTAACTTTGACATTCCCATATTGGAGGGTTAGATAGATGCAAAGGTCGTAGATAAATGGTTAAATCTGCTAGAAGGGTATTTTTTTGTTCATGATTTTTCCAGTCAGGAAAAGATCACTTTTGCCCTTCTCAAAGCAACCCCCCACATCAAGGATTGGTGGGAAACCTACTACGAGCAGAAGGATGAAAGTACAGCCTCACTGTTTTCAGCCGCAACCACTTGGAATTCATTATGGGATGCCATCAAGGAGCACTACTACCCTGCTGGAAGCTATGAGGATAAATACATAAAGTGGACCACGCTGCAGCAGGGAAGGGACCAAGACGTGTCGGAGTTTACCAATATTTTTCATACCCTTCGCACAAAGTTGGGTATCAAAGATTCTGAGTTGCATTTGGTACTCAAATATCACGGTTGCCTACACAGGTACATCCAAGACGAGATGGAGTTCCTGGGCATCTCATTGCTCGACGCGGCATATCGATACGCTATCAAGATCGAGCGGAAGTTTAAACAGAAGAAGCAAGACTTTGGATCCGCCAATCCGATGCAAGGAAAAGGCTTCCCCAAACTGCAGAACCAAGGACAAAGCCAAGACGGGTTGACACAAGAAAGTGGTGTGAGTTCCATAAGAGCCCCACTCATAACACAAAGTGAGTGTCGGGCCAAGCAGTTGCTAGTGGCCGAGTTGAAGGCTTCAGAATTAGATGCATGTTCCGACCCTGAGTCATAACCCGACAAGAGGAATGACAAAGGGAAGAAGATCATTGATGCAGAGCCCAGCGCCACTGTTGCCACCGCCAAGATCCAGAAGAATGAACCCGAAGATCCAGAGGAGGGGGAGCGTCTTTTCCACTCACAAATGTGGGTGAAGGGTTCGCCACTGCAATTCATTGTCGACAATGGCAGCCAAAAGAACCTCATTTCAGCAGAGGTCGTGAAGCGGCTGGGCCTACTGACCATACCACACCCGCAGCCATACAGCATCGTGTGGCTTCACCAAGGACGCGACCTCCGAGTCCGCCAACAGTGTCGCCGTCCCTACAGCATATGAGGTATTGTGTGATGCTGCACCTCTTGATGTTTGTGATGTATTATTAAGCCAACCATACTTGTGGAAGCGACATGCTGAGTACGAGTCAAGGCCTCACACTGTTATTATTTCTTTGAGTAATTCATTATACATAATACCGGAGGTAGCCCCACCTACTGCCACCGCTTTGATCTTTGCTAAGAAATGCAGTAAGATCATCTCCCAGACTAGGAAATTCATTTTTTTCTGGTTCGCTCTCAAAGTAAGGGGAAGATCTTAGCCACATCCATGGCCCCCGGGAAGGGTTCATCCACGTAGCAGAAGCAGGTGGATATGGTCATGAAAGAATACAAGGACATTTTCTCCTCAGCCACAGGGGTATCATTGCACTATCAGGTTAAGCATTTGTCCGATCTGACTCTCGGAGCACCTCTACCCAACGGGCCGATATATCACCGCTCCATTCTGGAAAATGCCAAGTACAAGCAGCGACATGATCAACATTGGGTGCCACACAAGTTTCAGGTGGGCGACAAAGTTTGGTTGAAACTGCAGAAAGAACGCCTTACAAGAGCCCATCGAAAGCTCAGACCACTCTGATATGGTCCTTACACCATTACCAAGGCTATGGGAAACAAAGCTTTGGAGCACAACATTCCCCCATTCCTTGGCCTGCACCGAGTGTTCAAAGTGGACAGCCCTCGACCATGCTTCCCACCACTACTGGACACATCAGAGATTGCAGAACAACTCACCAGGGACCAAGTTCAACAAAAGTTACCCCATCTCATGGAGGCACTCAACACAATGGAGACCATTGCTTCCTAAGGGGGGAGGAATGATCTAGGTGGATGTTGGTGGCCACCCGACGACCCCACTTGGACCCCCACAACTATCTCTTTCAGTTTTTTAGTTTCCTTAATTGTAGCACAATTTACTATTTTTGGCAGGTTTTTGGGTCCTGAACTTTCAGTGCCGTTTTGAGGCCCTAAACTGGGTTTTTTGGGAAAACGGGGGCCAACATGGGTCATCAATGTTGGCCATTCGAAAGTTGTAGTCCTTGGATAGATCTTTCTAATGAGGTATTGTGCACGTCAAACGGAGATCGTATGCCAAAGTTACGACCCCGGGAAGTTGATGTACCAATTTACCCAAACGGGGCCCATAGTTTGGCGCTTCATCTCCTAGAGTTAGGTTTTTGGATGTTTAGGGTTTTCCATTGTTTCTCAACAATAAATAGGCCTTCGAGCCTCATTGTAACACAGTTCAGAGGCATGTAGCCGCCACATCTCTTCTCAAAGATAAGCTACCATTGCCCGAGCTAGTTTATTTCCATTTCTGTTTGTAAGCATATTTCAGTATTTTACATTAATGAAATGAAGTATTATTTCTGCTACATCTCTGTATTTATGGTTATCTCTGTAATTTGTTGCGTTCCGATTTAAACATGGATCACACCATTACAAAAAATAAGAATATCATCAACAAAAAAGTGGGAAATTGCCAAATTCCTAGAAATTAGAGAAGCATGGAAGTCCCCCCTCCTCTTAGCATCAGACGGTAGACGACTTAGGCCCTCAACCACGAAAAGAAAAAGAAGAGGAGAGGGCATCCCAGGCGCAGCGATTTTTGCACATAGAAAAAGGGGAAGTTGAAACGTTTATGAGAACAACAAAAGAGACCGATTAGATGCAACTCATGGTCCAGTTTAGGAAATCAAGATTAAATCCCAGATGGGTAAGGAGTCTGATAAATATCCAATTCACTTTATCATATGCCTTGGATAAATCAATTTTGATGACTACCCCCTTCAGATTTTACGTTTTAATGCTATGTATGCCTTCCTGAGCCACCACGATTGCCTTATGAATTTGTCTCCTCTCCAAAAAAGCAAACTGCTCTAAAGAGGTGTATCTAGAAAGAATGGGTTTGAGCCTGGACGCAATAATCTTGGCTATAATCTTGTAAATAGCATTGCATAGGCAAATAAGACTAAAGTTTGAGAAAGAGAGGGGTGTTACCCACCAAAAGTGGGTGACCCTATAGGAGAAATTTTTCTCCTAGATCTCTCTTCGACTGGCAGCCCCTAACAGCCACCAGTGTAGCTGATACATTGTGCCATTTGATCTTTGCTCCCTCCATTGATTGTATGTCCCCTCACCCACCTGTCAAGAGCATATCTTTGAACGTGGACAATCCAACCCAAAAGATCTGCTTTTCATTGTGTAATGGGGTGCTTATGCTTGTTTTTCCTTGGGCATCTTGGGCATGAATTATTTGGTGACTTGGAAGAAGGAAGGGCTTTGGTCGTAGTTTTGTTCCATCACCTTAAATGAGGGGTTAACCCTCAATCCTAGTCATGTGGGATCTCCCCTATTGGCGTATGGCTTTAGGAAGAGCACTACCTGGGAAACCACTTTTAGTAGCATGGTCTTGTTTTTCGGATCCACATTTTTCACTCCCGTTCACACATTACAAGCCCTATTTCATCATTTTCCTTCTTTGCGTCCACATGACCATTGGGTCCAGAAGGCACTAGCATTTCCCCTCCCCTTGTCCACATGTCTGGGTCAGGCCTAGAATGTTGCCCCAAAGGTTGTTGCAGCTAAAAGAAAGTTAAAATCATATCATGGCCATAAGCAATAAACAAAAGAAAATAACATTAGAAAATGCAAAAGATGGTCGGGATATTAATATAGCACATAGACAAAAGCCAACCATGAGCTCTACCCCTTATTATGGCCATCACTCTGGTTCCTAGGGCCCTATGAGTGCCCCCACATCATTGAGGAACCCATGCACGTCCCAACCCGTGGTGGGTGATGAACTACCTCGCCTTAAGGGGGTAATAACTGCTTACATCATACACAACATGATCTCGTTTCCTAGAGCCTCGAGCAGTAATACAAAGAAAAATCAAGAAAAGGTAAAAGGCAAATAAAGAAGGGTGGACAAAAAAGGTTGAGGTAACTCATGTATCCACGATTGCTCCCTCCTACATCTATACACCCAAATACTCATCATTGCCATCCTTGAACCCATGGCATTTGGCCTTGAGACCCCCGTGTCCCCATCCATTCATCATCATTCACATGACACCTATCAAATGAAGGATGTACCAAGGAATTGTCTTTCCTCTTAGGGACAAGGAACACCTAATAGGGTTGTTTATTAGCCACTCCTACCTAGGGAGGTGACAATATTACGAGCTCAAGCACCAAATTTGGAAGGGAAACCCACTATGAAGTCTCAATGTGCCCTTGATAAACAAGCTTGGTTCACTTAGATGCACTAATGAATTATTTGTACCTGATGGTGAGGAAGCGCATTAGATCTTATATGTAATGAGCAGGGGCTTTCATCATGGGTTGGGCAACTTAATTGGAGCCCAAGTGCACCAGAGGATCATATTTACACCCCCAAGGGAAGCAATGAGAGCCATGGGACTCCCATCATGCGCAGAGCATCATTTTCATGCCATGGGCACCTTCAGCAATCTGGTCATTGCCCCACTTTATTCACGAGACGCTGCACTTGGACCAGTGTGCCCCAGCCGACTTAACAGTGATCACATGGTTTGGCAGTTGATCCAAGGCCCATAAGAGGTTTATCTCACCCCTTGAGTCTTGGGAAGGCAAGCATCATTGTCAAAGTCCTTAGTCCTCAGTATTGGAGCATTATAGGCTATTATATCATCGGGAGACCCATGAGACCAGTTTTTGGGCCCCAAGCCCAATTTGGGGCCCCACATGATGACTTGCATGGAGAGTTAGGGGTCATCCCCTAATTCATGATTTATGGAGCCCTCTCACACATTTTGGCACCAAGAGGACTCAATGTGGCCCTCCAACAGACCTACATCAACATGACGTCATTAATTTAGTTATCATTCGAATGGCTAATTCATAATTTGTGAAAGCTACTTGGTCAGCTTGTGACCAAGACATGTAGTTTGCACATTTTTATTATGTTATGGGGCTCTCAAGCTAATAATTTGACCTACTAAGTCTCATATAAATAGAACTTGACTTCATTTGTAATGGATCATCATCACAGTTGGGAATTTCGGCCTTCTTGGTAAATTCGCACTTTTTCTTTGGTTGGTTATTGGAACTCTTGGATGCATTTTGACATTTGTAGCTGAAATTTTCAATCTTCTTTGGAGCTATCACATGAATTGTGGATGGATATATCATATTGTCATCTTGTAAGTGCTCTTTGTTGAAATTTTCTTGGAATAATGTCTAATGTATGGAATTGTTGCAACTAGGTTAAATGTTATTGTGCCCTAATTTATTGAAGATCATTTTTAGAAAGCTATTTTCTTGACAATTGCATGTTATTCATTGTATGGCAAATGATAAATATTCCTAGTGAATGAAATTTTGTTTTCCTCCATAAAACTCCATAATTATTGAGTAGGTATGTTGAAGGTTGGTAGCTAGGGCATCAATCTTTGACCTCCATAAGGACAATTTTGGCCTATTTTAAGCATCTAGGACTCCATAGCCCAAAGGAGAAAGGCATTGGTCCAAGCAATTTGGTGATCAACCCTTCTTTTCTCCATAATTTCTCCTTCCAAAATTTTGATCCCCTCCTCTTGGACGGCTAGGCTAGGGCATAGAGCGAATTGCATTAGAGGACGAATTGGTGGATTCCAGGAGCACATACATCAAGCTTAGCGTCTTGTCCCTCAAAGTTTGATAGGCATCCCTTGCGTTTTCCATCCATAAAATCTCTTGCCCTAAGTGTACCCTAGAAGGGAAACCCTAGCATGCATTTCCTTGACTTGGGGATTTCTTTGAGGGTTGGATGAGCTTACTATTCGTTGGAATAAATCTCAAGAAGCCCTTTCTCCTCCTTGCCTTGACCTTGGAAGCACTTCTTCTCACGATTATTCACAACACCCTAGGTCTTGTGCAAGTTTATTCTAGGTCTCTTAAAGGGAGTCAAGCACCTTTAAAAAGCCTCTTATTATCACCAAAGGCTTCCCTTAACTAGTCCTATTCTATCACCTAGTACCTTAAAAGTTAGAAAATCTATCAAAAGGTGATTATCATGATACCGGGACTCCTCCCATCGGTGAAAGTCCGTAAAGAGCAAGGGACACTGGCTGTGGTGAGAGTGGGCCATTGTCCCATTGTCGTTGTTTGGTCTAGCTCTATGTCCTACAGGCTTTCCCTCCTTGGGGATAACAAGATTTTAGAATGACGACGATGAAAGTTAAGTTAAAGGTCGAATAGATATGACCCTCCTTCTTGGATTCTTCAATAACCCCTAATAGATTGGGGGCCAAATATTGGAGAGCTCTAGATAGAATTCAACACCCCAATCGCTAAGCCCTGGACTTTTGTCTCCTTGAAAATCGTGTAGCGCCGCTTAAAGTTCCCCCAAAGTAACCTCGTCCATAATAGCCTTGCTCTCTTCTTCATCCACCATTCTCGAGAAGAATTGAGAAATTTGCATAACTTCAACAATTGATGCTTTCGGAGGAACTTTGAACAAATCTTCAAAGTGACATGCACCCAATCTAGTTAGCCCATAAAAATATGAAACCTTAACACCATTTTCCTCTAGCAAGCTCCAAATAGTGTTCATCATTTTCCGGCCTTTTGCAAAGCCCTGGAAGAATTTCATATTTTCATCACCACTTTTTAACTAGATGGCTCTACTTTTCAAACACCATTCCTCCTCTCTAGCTACAAGAAGGTCAATCTTTCTCTTTTCAAGGTTCCTACAAGCTACAATGGACTCCTGGGAAGAGAAGCCTTCCCCTTCTGATGATGAGATAACCATAAGTTGCCTTTCAACCTCCTCCAACTCCTAGAGTCCTGTAATTTCTTCCTTTTTTCCAAATCCTTTGTCTTTTGTTTGATCATTTTTAAGTTTGCTTCTAAATGGGCTGTTGCCGAAGTTTCTAGGAGAGGAGAAAACGGTGACCAATGTAAGCTTTACAAGGGATAGGAACTCTTCATCCTTTAACCATGTCGAATTCAACTTAAAAGGACTAGTTGGTTTCTTACGGGATCTTCTTATGTCCAAGGAAATGGGGGAGTGATCTGAGACGCCACCCTCACCCGTCCACTATGTTGCATGGGGACCCCGTCCCCACCAAAATTCATGGTGTTTCCTTCATCCCGACAATCCAAGTACTTTAGAACTTGTCGGAAACTTCCCCAATTGGTCGAGGACTCCATCAGGGACATGGGGACTTCTAGGCTGTCCCCAGGCCGTCCCTCAAAAAATTAGGTACTTTTTGGGGGACTTTAGGACGTCCCCTAATACTGTGCACATTAAACTTTAAAAAAAATCAGATTAAAAAAATAAATTTTAAAACCTAAGTTTTAAACTTTAGAGTCAAAAAATTAAAAAAAAATAAAAAATTTGAAACCTAAACCTTGTCGCAACCTAAACCTTGTCGCAACCTAAACCTATCGCATACTATACACTACATTACATGGCGACAATGAAGGTAAATGCAGGTTGCGAAGGTTGCAAGTAAACACTGAGCTCGAGCAAAGGTTGCAGGTAAACATAGGTTGCAAGGGTTGCAGGTAAGAGTCGAGCGAAGTCTGAGATGGTGGGCGAAGGTAAACATTGAACAAAGAACTCCATTCACAGCGGCAAAGGTAAATAGAGCTGAGAGAACTCGAGCAAAGGTTGCAGGTGAGGTAAGAGTCAAGCGACTAGGCGAAGTTTGAGACTCTTAATTTGGGATTTATAATTAAATTTTAATGACTTATTCATGTTTATAGTTTACAGTCACTATACTCCATGAATTAATTTGCCTTCAATTTGAACTTGTCTCTTTCTCCATGTCTATGACAAACCTTTTCTTGGCATGAATCTTTGAAATTTCCCTATGCCACAATCACCATGATTTTAATACCATGTTAAATATATGCAAGAGACAGGCAGGAGAGACTAGATGATATATCAATGTTATACTAAATTACTAGTGGTGTTGTCTATATATGTAGCAAGTTCCATTATTCATTTTAGGAACCAATCAACTAATTCCCTGAATACATTAACATAAACATCATTTATTATATATTAATTAAGTTCACTTTATGACATTATTACTTTTGTATAACATTTGTTACTCTTGAAATAAACATTACAATGGCTAACTCATCTTTAACGCTTAATGTTATAAGGTAAATAGTTGGGATGGTAATACTCTTTGTGCTCAGTGAATAATAGTGATTCTGAATATACATTACATTGATGACAGGTCCCCAAGGTTCTTAAAATCTAGACTCTTAATTTGGGATTCACGTTTACAGTTTTATTACATTTTACTTTTAGTCTTTAAAGTTTAGTTGCTACTTAAATTTTGAAACAATTCATCATGCATCATTGAATGATTATGTAGACAGTAGTAGATTGTAAGTTGTAGCAGACTAGTAGTACTTCTTAAGTTCTTGACAATGGGCAATGATGAGGAGATTTGTTTTTGTGATGCACAATGATGATTAGATAGTATTAGACTTGAGTATTTTATTTTGTAATTTGAATTTCAAAATTAGCAATAGTTCTAATTTTTATACTGAATTATTAAATTTTATTTTAGTTTTTATTTTTTAATAAATATAAAAATTAGTTGTCGCACTTGTCGTCCCCAACCTGCGGTCCCCTGAAATTTTGGGGATGTGCTCTAGCCATCCCGGAAACTCGTCCCCCCATACCCCCCGTCCCCACAGCCAATGCAATGTAGCCCGTCAATTGTTTAATCAAGGGAAGAGAGTCCAAAAGATCTTCAACAAGGAGAAATCTATCAATTCTCTTAGCCACCCAATCTTCACTAGAACAATGTGTTGTTCTTCCATGATACTGGTGTCTAGGATAGAATCTTAAATCATTGACGCTACCAAACCAAGCATCACAACGAGTCTACTCTACACAGTGAAATATAAACAGCAGTAAATCTACTAGGGCACAAAATATACACAACTTTTTACACATTATGTACAATAACCCAACTTCATTATATTTATCCAACTGAATAATACAACAATCTAGGGCTTTCGTACTAGGGATAATGGCCCTCATACATCCATTGATACAAAACAACAACAACTAGGACTTGGTATTTGTCATGATGACCACCAATCTACCCTAAACAAGATACTTTGACCATCTAGTTGATGTAGAGCTCCTCACAGTTGCCTTGGTCGTACCCTATACACATATGCCCGGTCCTTCGACTCCCGATCTGCAACACCTACCTCTATCAATGCACCAAGTCCATCTGGCCACTGAATCTCAGCTCCAATCTGCTCTCTAGTCGATTGTTCATCCTTCAACGCATCAACACCTCGAGACTCTTGTCGAGTTGTTCACAACTTTGTTTTTGAACAACTCTCATCTACCCACTACTGCTCCTCAGCTACTTAGGGACTTCAGCCAACTATATTCTTCTTGCGCTGCTCCCATGAAGACTAACATAGGGCACGAAGGGTTGCCACCTATCACTACTAGAAATCCTTCTCCAACAATGAACACGGGCTAGGAGGATTGCCCAACTTCTATTTTAGATGTCCTTCTCCACAAGGCAAGTCTAGGGCTACTCAAATTGCTCCTAGCTTATCAGACCCTTGAGCTTCTCCTTTTGCCACATCTAACAGTCCCTTAGTCCTTCAAGAGACTTGTTTCTTCGGGCTTGAAGCAATCCTCTATGTTAAATTTGGCAACTAGGGCCAAACTCCACCTTGGACAGCTCATATGATGCTGCTGATATTTTTATTGGATTCCTCTCTCTGAGAGGTGTAGGATTGATCTAAAGATCATCTCATTCTAACATGTACAAATGGAATTATGATATTATTTTGTTTATGGACAAATTGTCAAGGTCGGCCAGCAAATTAATGTAGGCTCAAAAGCCCAATAGTCACATATATTCATCCTCAACGTTGCATATAAATAGAAGGTGCCTTTGCCTCATTTGGACATCACTCACCTTCTCATTCATCTCTCTCCTTCTCTAATTGGGTACGGATTTCAGGACAGCCTCTCTCCACACGTGCGAAGAAGAAGAAGACAGTTTTTTGCGTTGACCGAATTTCAGGGAAGTTTAACCAGCATTTTGATTAGCAGCGTTGACCTTGTTTGACTGTGATTTTTGTGGGATACTTTCTGTTTGGGCAGGCCCCATTTTTGGGCACAAAAATCGAGGCAGTTCGTACTGTTTGACCAACGTTGACTATAGAAGGGTTTAACTACTGTGTTGACCAAGTTTGACTAAGTATTTTTGGACTGTTTTGGGTTGATTTGATTTGCTATTGGAGGTCGAGTTGACTGGGTTTGACCGAGCTGTTTTGAAGGTCAAATTCTGCCCTGTTGACTTTCTAGTTATGGATTTTTGTGGCTATTGTTTGACTGGACATATTTCACTTTGATTGGGCAAGTGAATATTACATATTGTACTTTCTCTCTGCTGAACTTTTGAAGAATAATAAGAAGAATTGATCAAAGGGTTTCCCCACATTGGGGTTTATCCCTCGCTGGCGCCATATCTTGTGTCCTCTTGTCTTGGCTTGTCTTCTACTGTTTTATTTATGTTCTATCTGCATTTACTATCATGTTAATGTGATTGCTAATCTGGAAATTGATATTAGGCTTGCAAGAAAATTGAAGTAAATTGCACTTAAGCATAGAAGATACCATTGTTATCTAAAATTAACATGGTATCAGAGTTGAGGTGAAGACAAAGCCTAAGCAAGAGTGAAAAGAGCATCACTGAGAAGAGCAATCACTGAGATTTGTTGGACAAGGACAAGAGTCAATGGCCTCCACATCCTACTTCAAATCTGATGACAAGCTCAATGATAAATCTGATTATCATGCATGGAAGTTGTCTCTTGATTTGACTTTGGAAGAGCAAGATGTTATGGATTATGTTCAGGGAAAGATTTTTTAGCCTCCTTCAAATGCACCAGCTACCACTAAAATAAAGTACAAGAAGGTTGAAGTCAAAGCAAAGAAGATCATCAGGGATTCTATTCATAAGCATTTGGTTGCATACATATCCGATTTGAACACATTTAAGGAAATATATGACAGATTGGTTGACATGTTTAAAGCTAGCAATGCAAACCAAGTTCTCTTTCTCAAGAACAAGCTGAAGGATATAAAGAAAGGAAGAGGTGAAGACATTCAATCCTACTTCATGAGGATTACCAAGATCAAAAATGATCTTCTTTCGATTGGAGAAGCTATTGCTGATAGGGAGCTCACTCTCATTGCCCTTGGAGGACTCCCTCGTGAATGGCACGTGTTCAACACTACTATTCTTAACAACGACAGGATTCCAGATTTTGAAGAATTGTTGACTAGATGTTCTCAAGAAGAAACAAGGATGATGGAACTAGATATGCCTTCAAATAGGAATGATCCTACCGCATTCTCCGCTCATGCTAAAAAGAAGAACAATGCAGGTTCAAAGAAGCGATTTCAGGGAAGAGCGGGTTTCAAGAATGGAAGGGAAGATGCTTCATTTGCAACAAGTTTGACCACTATGCTAGGGAGTGTCCTAATAGAAGGGATACACCTCATGATGATGACAACCACAACAACAATAATTTCAGGGGCAACAACAATCAAAGGAATGGCAGATTCAACAAAGGAAAAAGGAATGCTCTAAATAGAAATACTGCTGTAGTGATTAATATTATTTCTTTGATGACAACCACAACAACAATAATTTCAGGGGCAACAACAATCAAAGGAATGGCAGATTCAACAACAAAGGAAAAAGGAATGCTCTAAATAGAAATCCTGCTGCAGTGATTGATATTATTTCTTCTACTTATTACCTCATAAATAAGTTATCTACAGTATTCTTACGGCAAATATCGAAATATATTCTCATGCTAAAAAGAAGAACAATGTAGGTTCAAAGAATCAATGTCAAGGAAGAGCGGGTTTCAAGAATGGAAGGAAGGGAAGATGCTTCATTTGCAACAAGTTTGACCACAATGCTAGGGAGTGTCCTAATAGAAGGGATACACCTCATGATGATGACAACCACAACAACAATAATTTCAAGGGCAACAACAATCAAAGGAATGGCAGATTCAACAACAAAGGAAAAAGGAATGCTCCCGCTACTCTGTGAAAATTTCTAAATAGAAATCCTGCTGCAGTGATTAATATTATTTCTTCTACTTATTACCTCATAAATAAGTTATCTACAGTATTCTTACGGCAAATATCGAAATATATTCTACTGCAACCTTCACAATTAAAACATTGCAGAAACTAAATGTAAGGAAATATACTGGCACCAATACAATCACAATGACAGTTATTTTTGGACAATCGTCCCCGGAAAAACCCAATGTGGGAAAATTGGTGCAGCAGATGAGGGTTTTTATTATTCTTCAACAAATTCTCTTGTACAAATTACAGCCAGCAAAATAGGAATGAGAAATTTTACAGACACTTCTTGACCAAGTTCTACCCCAAATGAAGCACTTCTTCCCCGGAATCCTTCTGATCCTCTCTGCATCAAACTGCTCTCCCAGGCTCAGCATCAAGCTGCTCACACAGGCTCTGCGTCAAACTGCCTCTACGCTGCCTCTTTTTGTGTCACCATGTTCCTGCTCTGTGTCTTTTTGCCTTGCACTCTCTGAATGTGCTAATGCCCTCTCTCTGTCTCACTTGCAACTCTCCCTCTGAATCGATTTTCTCTTGCTGAACTTCGACCATTGAGAAAGTCGATCTTACTTGGGTAACTGAGTATCTGCCTCTGGTGTGTTTTCCAAATGACCCTCAAGCCCCTTCTTATATCTTCCTGTTGGACAACCAACGGCCTAGATTAACTCCTAATCAAAGGCTCAGATCGTTTTGACTTGATCTCCGTCTTTTTCTAGAAGATTCACCCACAATTAGATTAATACTCATTAATATTTTAATTTTCCTAAGTTTAGACTTAGGAACCCCATTAAAAATATTAATTATTTTAATATAATCGTCTCTGGGTGGAATTTCCCAAAACGGTTTCTAGGTTCTTTGGAATGCATGTGCCCAAGCCTCCCTGCAAAATTTGAGGCCTAGAGCACATCCGATGCTACCCCAAATCAACACTCCCTCTTAGCGAGGAATGTGCTCTAGCAATATATTGTTGTTGCATCCTGCACTGACACTGAAGCATCGTCCTCTGTGTTGCTGATGTCTGGCATGCTATCCACCAACTACTGCATTGCTACTGCAACTGTACTGCTGCCTTTGACAATGCCACTACCAATGCTACATTTGTACTACAGCTCCCTCTAAATGTCTACATCTGTGCTGTTGTTGGCACTGCCACTGCCAACTGTCCCTACACTACAAACTATTGCTGCTACTGAAATGGATTTTCAACCATACCCATCTGCTCTCTGAACTGAGTGAGGTTAGCTCTTCTGAGAGCCTTTGTGAGTATATCAGCCACCTGCTCTCCTGTGGGGACATATTGTAGTTGTATTACCCCACGTTGAACACAATCTCTCATAAAGTGACAACGGATATCTATATGTTTCGACCAATCATGAAATACTGGATTCTTAGAGAACTTGATACAACTCTTATCATCGCAGTAAACCTTGGTCGCTTCCATCCTTTTTCTAAATAAGCTCACAAGCCATTTTCTGAGCCATATGGCTTCGCACGTAGTTGTCCTAGCTGCCATATATTTTGCTTCTGCTGAAATCAGCGCTATCGATTTTTGCTTCCTGTTGCACCAAGATATCATCCTTGATCCAACACTGAAGCAATACCCTGAGGTACTTTTTCAGTATACTGAATTACCTGCCCAATCTGCATCAGTGAACCCATTCAAACTGACGTCCTCCCATTTGGAGTACTTCAACCCATATGTTACTGTTCCACATACATACCTAAGAATGTGTCTTGCTGCTGCCCAATGCACCCTTTTTTGTTCCACCATGAACTGACTAAGAGTGTTGACAGCAAAACAAATGTCTGGCCTAGTGTTGACCAGATACATAAGCGACCCAATGAGCTGCTTGTATAAGGTGGGATCTACTTCTTTGTCTTCTGATGCATCTATTTTCTTCCAGTTGGTGATCATGGGAGTAACCATGGGTCGGCAATCCTGCATTCTAAATCTCTTCAGGAATTTCTGTAGCGTACCTTCCTTGTCCAAGAAAGATCTCCCCATTCTTCTGCCAAACTTCCAACCCCAGAAAATAATGCATCAATCCCAAGTCCTTCATGTCAAATTCGGCTTCAAGATTCTTCTTGCAATCCTAGATGAGCCTAGATGACCCAGTTAGGAACAGGTCATCTACATATAGTACCAGAATAAGTGGCTCATTCTCTACCAACAAATAGTAGAGATTGGGATCAGCATCACTCTTGACAAATCCCAAATGTTGCAAGTAACTATCAATCCAACCATACCATGCTCTGGGTGCCTGCTTGAACCCGTAGATCGCTTTCTTTAACCTGCAAACACGAGTTTTCTTCTCATGAGTTTCGAAGCCTTCGGGTTGTTCTATATACACCTCCTCTTTTATCACATTGTCCAAGAATGTTGTCTTAACATCCATCTGGTGAATCTCCCATCCCATTTGAGCTGCTAGGGATATTAAAGATCTGATAGAGGTGTATTGAGCAACTGGGGCGAAGGTCTCTTCATAGTCTATTCCTTCCTTCTCGGCATACCCCTTTGCCACAAGCCTTGCCTTGTACTTTTCTATGTTGTCGTCTGCAGCATACTTGATGTTGTAGATCCATCGTGATCCTCAAACTGATCTATCTTCTGGTCTAGGTACTACTTCCCAGACATCATTTGTCATGATGGAGTTGTATTCTTCCACCATGGCATCCACCCATACTTGGTGTTGAACAGTTTCCTGAAAGCCAAAGGGTTCTTCAACCTAAGCAACCAATGCTTGATATCTGTCTGGTTGTCTACGTTGCCTCTTCTCGGCCCTAGGAGCTCCAACAAATTCATCTATGTCCCTCAGTCTCTATCGTACTTCTCTGTTAGTTCTACCACTGGTGGTGGGAGGCTCAACCAACTCTTCCTCTTGATCCTGTCGTTCCGTCTGTTGAGAATCATCTACATTTCCTCCTTCTGACGAGATACTAGTGCAGGTCACTGTACTCAATACAGGTGTATGTCCTCCTCCCTGTCCTTCTTGCTGCCCCTACTGCTCTTGGACTAACGGAACATCTCCTAACTGATCTTCTGCAGGCATCTCACGAGATTTCCTTAAAGCTATATCTTCTATGAACTTTGCATCCTGTCTTACTACAATCTTCCTGCTGCTAGGAATGTAGATTCTATATGCCTTTGAGGTCTCGTTGTATCCTACGAGATACCATTTTTCTACAGTATGATCCAGTTTACTGTGCTTCTCGTCTGGAATGTGACAATAAGCCACGCTTCCGAATATCCTGAGATGACTGACTTCCGGCTTCTTCCCTGTGAAAACTCCTTCAGACATTCTCTTCCCCAATGCTCTATGAGGAGTTCTATTCTAGATATATATTGTTATGTTGAAAGCTTATGCCCATAGATACCTAGGTAGATCCTGATCATACAACATAGCTTTAGTTGACCCAACAATAGTTCTATTCTTCCGTTATGCTACTCCATTCTGCTCTGGATTATATGGAGTTGTCCACTCTCTTTTGATGTCCTCCTTTGCGCAAAAATATGTGAAGTCTTTGTCTGTATATTCTCCACCATTATCTGAACGCAATACCTTTATCTTTTTCCCTGACATATTTTCAACAAGAGCCTTAAACTCTCGGAAACGATCAAAGACCTCATCCTTGGTCTTTAAGAAATAGATCTAGGTTTTTCTCCAGTGATCATCGATAAAGGTGACAAAGTAGTCGCCACCACTAAGAGCCCTTGCGGACATAAGACCGCAGATATCTGAATGTATTAATCCTAATACACACTCTGCTCTATTGTTGCTTCTGGAAAAAATTGTTTTATCATACTTTCCTAGCACACATCCTCTGCATAAGTCATCATGTTCACTACTAAGGACTGATACCCCTGTAACAGTCTCTCTGAGCATCCTCAGTGCTCCATGGTGTAAGTGCCCCATTTGCCTATGCCATAATTTATTTCGCTCCTTCTCACCATTACAGTTACTGCATATCAGTGTCATTGGTGATTCGAGCTACAACCTATACAACTTGTTGCTTCAAACCCCAATTTGCTTTTTCTTCTCCCAGTCTGGATGCTTGACGTATACCTTCTTTCCTATGAAGTATACATCATAGGAGACTAAAAATAAGTTCATTCCTAACCCTGGCACATGCAAAACATAGGTGGCTCAAATGTTGGTCCCTGCTTCCGTCTGAAAAGCTATGGTGCCTCTCCCTACTGGAGTACATTTCGTTTTGTTTCCCATAGTTATATGGAAGTCCATTTGTTCTTCTTGATAGCTTGAGAAATGTTCTCGTACTCTAGTCATATGAGCTGAAGCCCCGCTGTGAATGTACCAAACATCCGTTGATGTTGAATTTGTTAATCATGCGAATTCTTCATCTAATCTGGTAGATAAGTCTGAGACACTTTGCGTATCCATACTGTGCCAATTTCTAACGCTAACCTGTCCCAGCAACTGCTGCAGGAAAAACTACGTCCCACCTGAGACAACCCTCCTTGTTGAATCTTCTGTTGTGTTGTACCTTCTACCACTGATAAATTTCGATTGGAAAGACTTACCTCTTTGTCGACTCACTCAGAGAGAGTTTTTCCACGAAATCCAATCTCCTTGGCTTGAACTACGCAATCCTCTAGGAGATTCGAATTTCTACCCCTGTAGGAATTTCGAATTCCCTTCTCCTTTCAACGTTGGGTCCTCTAGCTTCTCTCTTCTGTTTCCCTATAGCTCCAGTTCCATGTGAAAATTTCTAAATAGAAATCCCACTACAGTGATTAATATTATTTCTTCTACTTATTACTTCAGAAATAAGTTATCTACAGTATTCTTACAACAAATATCGAAATATATTCTACTGCAGCCTTCACAATTAAAACATTGCAGAAAGTAAATGTAAGGAAATATATTGGCACAAATACAATCACAATGACATAGTTGTTTTTGGACAATCGTCCCCAGAAAAACCCAATGTGGGAAAAGCGGTGCAACAGATGAGGGTTTTTATTATTCTTCAGCAAATTCTCTTGTACAAATTACAGCCAGCAAAATAGGAATGAGAAATTTTACAGACACTTCTTAACCAAGTTCTACCCCAAATGAAGCACTTCTTCTTCCCCGGAATCCTTCTGATCCTCTTTGTGTCAAATTGCTCTCCCAGGCTCAGCTTCAAGCTACCCACGCAGGCTCTGCGTCAAACCACCTCTTTCTGCGTCACCCTATTCTTGCTCTGCATCTTGTTGCCTCGCACTCTTTGAATGTGTTGATACCCTCTCTCTCTGTCTCACTTGCAACTCTCCCTCTAAATCGATTTTCTCTTGCCGAACTTCAACCAGTGAGAAAATCGATCTTACTCGGGTAACTGAGTATTTGCCTCTGGTGTGTTTTCCAAATGACCCTCAAGCCCCCTCTTATATCTTCCTGTTCGACAACCAACAGCCTAGATTAACTCCTAATCAAAGGCTCATATCGTTTTGACTTGATCTCCATCTTTTTTAAGAAGATTCACCCACAATTAGATTAATACCCATTATATATTTAATTTTCCTAAGTTTAGACTTAGGAACCCCATTAAAAATATTAATTATTTTAATATAATCGACTTTGGGTGGAATTTCCCAAAATGGTTTATGGGTTCTTTGGAATGCATGTGCCCAAGCCTCCCTGCAAAATTTGAGGCCTAGAGCACATCCAATGCTACCCCAAATCAACATACTCAACATGGAAATGGTCACCCTACCAAGAGATCAAGAAACACCAGGTATGATGAATCTAATGTTGTTGATAAGAAGCAAAAAGAATTTTATCTTATATCTGCCCTCTCTACTACCTCTCCTCCAGATAGTGGTGCTTCAAGGCACTTCACTAGGTAAAAGGAAGCTCTTTCAAATTTGATTGAAAACGATACAAATTTGGAAATTATTCTTGGATACAATACCACGTATCCCGTGAAGTGAGTTGGGAATGTTACTCTTCAATTCAATCAAGGTAACACCATTCATCTACAAGAAGTACTATATGTACCCGATCTAAAGAAGAACCTGGTATCTATCTCGGCAATAGAGGACAAAGGATTCAAGGTGGCATTCATCAATAGAAAGGTACGTGTGTGGAATAAAAATTTCAAAGATGCATTCACACTTGGATTCAGGGTTGATAGCCGATATCAAATTGGAGTAAGTCCATTGGGAGCTATGTCTTCGACACATCACTTCAATTTGAATTATGGCACCGAAGGTTTGCTCATCTACATTATAAGGCTTTACTCGATGTGAGGAAGATGGTGACAGGATGCTCGAATTTAAAGTAGAACATGAAGGTGTTTGTCAGGGGTGTGCCGAAGAAAAGCAAACAAGGGGACCATTCCCCTCCAGTGATAGCAAGACTACCGACATATTGCAATTGGTTCATTCTGATCTATCTGGTATGATGCCCGTGAACTCATTGGGGGGATATTTATATTATGCTATCTTTGAGGATGATTTCTCTCATCAGACTTGGATTTATTTCTTGAAGAAGAACGAAGAAGTATTCTCATGGTTTTGTTCCTTCAAAGCTTTGATCGAAAATCAAACAGGGAAGAAGATCAAAATATTGAGGACCGATAAAGGAACCGAATATGAATCAAATGAGTTCAATAACTATTGTAGAGAAGTTGGCATTAAGAGGGAGACTACTACCGCATATACTCCCAAGCAAAATGGTGTTGCTGAAAGGAAGAATCGTTCTATCATAGAAGCCACTCGTGCCATGCTTCATGATCAAAGCCTTCTGAAGTTCTTATGGGCCGAAGCTGCCAACACTTTCGTGTACATTCAAAATAGATGCCCTCATCAAGCATTGGACTCCAAAACTCCTGAAGAAGTTTTCATCAGTAAGAAACCTGATGTTTCTCACTTTAGAATTTTTGGTTGCCCGTATATTTTCATGTGTAGAAAGAAAAGAGAAGCAAAATGGATGCATCGGGGAAGAAAGGAACATTTGTGGGCTACAGTGAAATTTCTAAGGCATATAGAATATATGTGCCTAGTCAAAGAGAAGTGGAGATAAGTCATGATGTCACCTTTGATGAGGATGTTGCCCATGGGAAGATTAGTAACCTTCCTACTCCAAGGAAGGATAAAGAAGCAGATTCAGAAGAAGCAGATTCAGGAAAACAGGAAGAATCGCAGGATGAGTTGATGCCCGATGTTGAAGAACCAATGGATCCCATAGATCCATCCCCTCATGAACCCTCCTCGAAAAGGAGACCCTCATGGCTTAGGGAAACTCTCGAAGATGCCGAGAGACATGTTGCACCAAGGGGGACATTTCGTGAAAGTAAAAAGTCAAATAGGTACCAAGGGTACTTAACTGCCATGAGCACTATTGTTCAATCTTAGCCTTGCACATTCGAAGAAGCTGTGAAACAACAAGTTTGGAAGGATGCTATGAAAGAAGAGTATGAGTCGATTATGAAGAATGATGTATGGGATGTGGTCCCTAGACCCAAGGACAAATCTGTTGTCACCTCGAAATGGCTCTACAAGGAAACATGGAGCTGATGGAGGTGCTAAAAATTTCAAGGCTAGATTTGTTGCTCGAGGCTTCTCTTAAAAGGAAGGTGTGGACTACGATGAGATATTTGCACCTGTTGCCCAATATACCACCATCTGTTCGATTATAGTCCTTGCTGCCTCGCAAGGATGGAATCTACATCAGATGGATGTCAAGACCGCCTTCTTACATGGTTCAATTAAGGAGGAAGCTTAAGTAGAACAACCCAAAGGGTTCGAAGTTCAAGATCGTCAGACACATGTATGCAGGCTGAAGAAATCCCTCTATGGGTTGAAGCAAGCTCCCCGAGCTTGGTATGAGAGGATCGACAACTATGTAGCTGGGATTGACGAGAAGTGAAGTTGATCCGAACCTTTATTTTAAGGTTGAGAATGATAGACCTCTCATCTTGGTACTTTATGTGGATGATCTGTATCTGACAAGTGCAAAACCTCTTATTCATCAATATAAGAGGGAGTTGGCTTCCGAATTCGAGATGAAGGACCTAGGATTGATGCATTACTTCCTAGGCTTGGAGGTCTAGCAAAAGCCAGGTGAGATTTTCCTTTCTCAAGGAAAATACATCGTGAAGCTACTTGAAAGGTTTGGAATGGTGGACTGCAAGTTCGTGACTACTCTGATGGAGCTTAACTTCAAGAAGTTATGCGGAAGTGTTGTTGGGCCCGATTTCAGAAATCCTTCTAATATCATCAACTCGTGGGGGCCTTGATGTTCTTGGTGAACTCCCATCCGGACATATGTTTTGCAGTGAACGCATTGAGTCAGTTTATGGTCGAGCCTCATCACATACACTGGATTGCTGTCGAGAATTTCTTGAGATATCTTCGGGGCACAATCACCTATGGACTAAGAAACACTGTCAAGAATCTGAGGCTCCATGCTTATTCTGACGTTGACTAGGTTGGTAGTGTGGTGGATCGTAAGAGCACATCTGGATGTTGCTTCTCTCTAGGTTTTGCTTCGATATCATGGATGAGCAGGAAGCAGAAGTCGGTTGCCTTGAGCACCGCTGACGCTGAATACATTACTGCTAGTATGGCCTCCTATGAAGCTGTTTGGTTGAGGAAGCTCTTTAGTGAGCTATTTGGACATGTGTTGGATACCACCGTGATCTATTGCAACAACCAAAGTGGGATTCGTCTTTCTAAGAATCCTGTGTTTCATGACTGCTCCAAGCATATTGATATCAGGAACCACTTTATCTGGGATATGGTACAATGGGGAGCAATAAGGCTCCGTCATATTGGGACTGACGATCAGGTCACTGATATTCTTACGAAGCCCCTAGAGAAGGTCAAATCCTTAACCTTCCGTGAACGACTTGAAGTCGTGGAGAGACCCTCTTATGAGGGTCCCGTATGAGATGGATGTTGAGCTCTAGGAGCTCCGAGGGGCTTGGGGTACTTCTTGGAGCGATGAGCGACCATAGGGTGAGTGGTTCACCTTCCCCTGTCCTACCCCATGTTGAGATATGCATAGGATGAGTGGTTTACCTTCTCCTATGGCATATGAGTAAGACGAGTGGCTCACCTTCTCCTGTTGGTACATCCTACCCATGCAGTCTGGGACTCATGGGAAGTACCTCTCATCTAGCCAATGAGTAGGGAAATGAGGATAGGGACCATAGTACTACCCATGGACGCATCATGTGCTACCGTACTCCCTATGTGTTGTAGCGGCTACAAACCCCCTCCAAAATTTTGGCCTGCACCAATTTCGGAGCCTCCCTTGAAGAGTTTCACTTGATGACTGCACACACTCGAGTTCACTCCGTGAGCTCATGTGAGCCTTTACATCCGCCTTGCTTGATTCATTGCATTCAAGTCTCTGCATGCTAATGTCTAAGTTATGCTTGCGACCATGTTATGGTTATGCTCAAAGTCTTCGCTTCGTATGTGCTTGTTGTACTCGCTATGAAAGCATCTATCGCACTCACACACAGAGTCACATTCATTGTTGCGCAAGCGTCGTCTCGATCAATGAACGATCAATCATGAGTGTTGCGCTTGTCGCTTACATCGTCGGTCAATCTTATTGAACATGTGTCTAGATGGTTTGGTCGTCTCGTCGTCAAGTCATGCGAGTGTGTGTTCGTATGATCACCTATGCATCTTTCGATTGTTCACACACTTAGCCATTTTTGTTGAAAGTTCTAACGAATGAACTCCTCTCTGACAGCCAGACCATCACCTCGCCATCGACTCGATCAACTGCCAACTAGAACAGCGTAGAAGCACCAAGCTAGTCTTTTCAAGCTATGTTGCCCGCAAGCAATTCAATCAACTCTCATGCTGGCCACCCGAACAGTCGGACCCGACAGTCACCTCGGGACTGACTCCCCTCAAAAATTGCGCAGAGGCCACTAACCTCACCTGCTCAACTGACTGAGGAAATTGCGCAGACAGGTCGAACAGACACCAAGTGCCCGTCCCTGTCTCCCTCAGAAAATTGCGCAGTTTTCCCAGTCAGTCATCCCGACAGTCGACCAACTGTTCATCTCAGAAATTGCGCAATGTTCATGAGCAGGCCTTCCGCTGCCCATTAGTCAACTCAGCTTAGAAATTGTGCAGAGATGATCAACAGGCCAACCTCCCGGCCTCAATGCAGTTTTCCTTGCCAGCAGCCCCTAGTAGTAGACTGCCAGTTCCCTCTAGGAATTGCACAGTTTCTGCTGCCAGTCTCCCGGGCAGCCAACTGGCAGTTCCCTCTGGGAATTGCGCAGTTTCTGCTGCTAGTCAGCTCAGCTCCAAAATTGCACAGAGATGATCAACAGGCCAGCCTCCCGGCCTCAGTGCAGTTTTCCTTGCCAGCAACCCCTAGTAGTAGACTGCCAGTTCCCTCTGGGAATTGCGCAGTTTCTGCTGCCAGTCTCCCGAGCAGCCAACTGGCAGTTCCCTCTGGGAATTGCGCAGTTTTGGGCCTTTGGCTGCCAGTGACCCTAGTTGCCAACTGGCAGTGCCCTCTGGGAATTGCGCAATTTTGGATGCCAATGACCCGGGCAGTTCCCCAGAAAAACTGCGCAATCCCTGCCTGTTGAACCTACATGCAGCCCGGCCCGTTCCTCTGGAAAATTGGGCAAATTTGGTTGTCCAGCCCCGCTACCCGTTCGTTCTGAAAAATGCGCAGAGCATGCCTTTTAGCAGCCCGGACTGTTCCTCCCAAAATTTGTAAAAGTTTGCCTCCCAGCCGAGCCAGACCTTGCAAACAGTCACTGTCGACTCAGATTGCTTGTCTCCATATCTCAGTGACTCTTGCGCAGTTTTCATCAGCAATTGCCCGGAGATATCATCGAGCATCACAGCCTTCCTGCCTCTCCTGGTCACCTGCATCTGAATGATCATGTGTCATGGTAGACTAGGAGATTTTGGATTTGATGTCGTCTCGTCATGAGTGACTGCAGGTACAAGTACACCAACGAAAATGGCAAGACAACGACTGAGATGAACGAAGGGAGCACATGCAAAATGATAGGTTCACCAACAGACAAACGAACGAAGCATGTGAAGCGGACGAACGCAACGAACATGCACCTTCGCGAACAGATGAGCCTGTCAAGCCTTCCAACATGCAAGTAAGGAACAACATGGTAAAGCTTCATCAAGCGAATCAAGGACCATCAGAGACTCTGACCACTTCGCCAAGCGGAGGTGAAGCTATGATACACCATGAAGACATCCATCATCCAGCAGCACTATAGCTCGACATGCACTCCAGTAGCAGCACGAATGTACCAACATTGTCATGTCAAGTCATGTCGAGTCATGTCATGAGTCATGTCACCCACATCTCCACCATGGGCTTGTTGTCAATCAATGTGATGTAACATGGAAGTCCAAGAGACCCACTTGTTGAACAAAGAGTCATGTAAGTCGAAGAGTCATGGAAGTCAAATGGTCATGAGGGTAGTCGAACAGCCACAAGGGTCAGTTTCACCCTTGGCTATAAATACCCCCTCATTTGTACATGCAAAGGACATTTTCACCTCAGCTCCTCCCACATAGCCAAGAGAGTATGTAATCTTTCCTTTGAGGAGTAAGAGGCTCCAACACCTCACTGACGGGGTTAGTGATGTATGGTGTAGCGATGTGTCTTGGAACTTTCGCTTAATTCAGAAGCCTGTTAACAGGCCAGCACGTTTTCACACATGTATTATATCTGTTGTAAGACTAATCTTTAATACTTGTAATGCATGTTGCTTTAACTTGTGTTCTACATCTGAACTGTTTCATTTGTTGTAATGCATAATCTATTAATGGAAAAGTGTTGTATATGTTGTTAATATTGTCCCGTCCGTGTCGACTACTCTGTCGGACATCAAACAAACCTTTCACCTGAACCTTGTTGTAACAACCGTTGCACTCGTTCGGACTATTCCATGAGTGTTGTACGTGTTATCTTACCTTGTATGTTGTGATTGTCGCATCTGAGTGGACTGCTCCGCCGGAAGCTGTGTATGTCCTTTTGTGTTGTGCATTCCTAGCCGAGTTGGGACTGATCCCTTTCAACCTGGAACTCACCTTCACCTTCTTCCCCTCACAGTGAAAGAACCATTGACACAAGTACACTTACACTCACCAGGCACGCGAACCTCACTTCTCGAAGACAAAGCGAACCACTCTCTTGTGCTGACAAGCAAGAGTTGAGGCAAATCCTTAAGACAATGGCAACCGAGCCATCATACCGAATGGGACTCCCACACCAAATGGTGTGAGGTCTAGTTGGGACTTCATACCGAGGTGATCCCCTGATGTTGGCGGATCCAACACCATCAACACTATGCTAGGATGTTTGATATTGATTTGGGATCAATGAAGACTGACTTCAGGTTAGTGGAGAGTAGTATGATACACTCTCGATTATTGGAGACTGACTTCGAATCAGTGGAGAATGGTATAATACATTCTCAATCATTTCTTCTTCATTATTTCTTCATGGTTCAGCAAAGCAGAGCACGGATTACAGGGATGGTACAGATTGTCAGATGGTTTGGCAGGGGGAGTTCCTCCTAGTTGAGAGGGAGTGTTAAATTTGACAACTAGGGCCAAACTCCACCTTGGACAGCTCATATGATGTAGTTGATATTTTTATTGGATTCCTCTCTCCGAGAGGTGTAGGATTGATCTAAAGATCATCTTATTCTAACCTGTATAAATGGAATTATGAATTTATTTTGTTTATGGACAAATTGTCAAGGTCGGCCAGTAAACTAATGTAGGTTCAGAAACCCAACAGTCACGTCTATTCATCCTCAACATTGCATATGAAAAGAAGGTGCCTTTGCCTCATTTGGGCATCACTCACCTTCTCATTCATCTCTCTCTCCTCAACTGATTGGGTACGGATTTCAAGACAACCTCTCTCCACACATGCGAAGAAGAAGACAGTTTTTTGTGTTCACTGAATTTCAGGGAAGTTTGACCATCGTTTTGATCAACAACATTGACCTTGTTTGACTACGATTTTTGTGGGATACTTTCTGTTTGGGCAAGCCGCATTTCTGGGCACAGAAATCGAGGTAGTCTGTATTGTTTGACCAACATTGATTGCAGAAGGGTTTGACTGCAGTGTTGACTTGCGTTGACCAAGTTTGACTGAGTATTTTCAGATTGTTTTGGGCTGAGTTGATTTGATGTCGGAGGTCAAGTTGACTGGGTTTGACCGAGATGTTTTGAAGGTCAAATTCTACCCTATTGACCAACGTTGACTTTCTAGTTAGGGCTTTCTGTGGTTGTCGTTTGATTGGACATATTTCACTTTGATTGGGCAAGTGAATATTACATATTGTACTCTTTCTCTCTAGTGAACTTTTGAAGAATAATAAGAAGAACGGATTAAAGGGTTTCACCACATTGGGGTTTGTCCCTGGCTGGCGCCATATCTTGTGTCCTCTTATCTTGACTTGTCTTCTACTATTTTATTTATGTTCTATTTGCACTTACTATCATGTTAATGTGATTGCTAATCTAGAAATTGATAATAATAATAATATCCATTTTTAAGGTCACAGCCAAGCCAAACACCAAATTGGTGTATGAGACCCCCTTGTTTGTGGGACAAGGGACCCACCTCCGCGCAGCGATTTGACTGCTAAGTCTACGAAGGCATACATACTCTACCCCCCTCTGGTTTTGAACCTGTGACCTCTTGGGCTTACAAGAAAATTGAAGTAAATTGCACTTAATCATAGAACATGCCATTGTTATCTAAAATTAACACTCTATAATCCTCCCGAGTTGTTCTTTAGGTTGCTCCAACTCTGCTTTATCTAGGCCCACACTTGGTCCACTCTCACGCTGCCCTCCAACAGACCACGAGTGTCCAATACAATGTTGTAGCATCTGCTCACTAGTTAGGGCATCCAATCACTTTGATTACCCTTCCTCTTGGCTGCTAACAGACTTCACAAATTGTCCTCTTCTAGGACCTCATCCTCTAGCATCCATGCATCAACAAGATGACATATGTAACCCTCTGTCTCTGCCTCTTGCCTTGGGATATGTGCATCATATAGACTGGTTAGGGCACACCAACATCCCTAAACCAATGCTCAAATCACTATGTAGCCTTCTCCCAATGAGTTGCTCCCTTTGTTGTCCACTTCTAGGCATCCAACGTTGATCTAGGGCTTGAGGCTTCTCCTCAACGCACCCTACAGCAGTCTTGTGCCAACAACGACATGAATTTGCCCACAAGCAAGGGTTACACCCTTTGTTTTGACTGCGGCCTACTCTCCTTAACTGCGGCTGAAGTAGAGGACTCAAACTAGGTCTCTCGGCCCTTCCATAAGGGCCTCCAACTTGTTGTTGTACCAGCCTTCCTTGCGGCCCAAAACCAGAGTACAAAATACCATTAAAACATGCACAAACCACCCTTAAACTCACCTCTAATCTGCGGCTAGGATATGGAAAGGAAGACGCACTCAATCATAGAAGAAAAGTTGCCCAAACAGTCCTTCTAGCCCTTGCTCAAGCTGCCCTAGGCATGCAACTTTCTTCCACAATAAATATGCACCCAAACTCAAAGAAAATACTCCTCAAGATGCTCGTCCTCCTTGCCTCTCCAAATCGCAAAGGTATTCTTTATATTAGATGCTCATTGGATGTGGGAAAACAACTCCAAATCACCTTATGTTTATACACAAACACAAGGGCTTCATGTGGTGTACTCTAACATGTCTTGTGGCACTCTAATATACCAAGTCGATCTGCTCTAGGTGCCACAAAACCCATCAGCGACACATGAAAATTCATCTCCATTTCTAGAGCTCGGATTCAAGTGATTTTTGTTACCTCCTTCTTCTCTTGAGGTCCTCTATCATCTCAAATCATCATATGCCAAATTCTCCTCATGGTTTTGGCCCCACACTGATGGGTACAAAACCCCAAGCTTGGGTTCCAAGCCCACAAGCCATACTTGTGTCGCTCCAACCTCCAATCCCCGAACCCTAGGGCTTGGAGTACCTCCTGTTGTCGCTCAGATTGTACAAACACTGCGACAACGACTCAGGTCGGGGGTTGTCACTCTGATCCCCAACCTTTTTGTTCTAGTTGTCTCCCAACAACAGGCTATGGGGGGTAGTCCTATGGAAATGTGACGATGAAGGACAAGTTGATAACCAACGAGTCCGGGAGACACGATTGAGTGGCCTAGCTACTCGGTTTATTTTAGCAAGATTTAAGGATTATATTGAATTGAATTATGAGACCAGTGCCTTGGGGAGTTAACTTCTTGCTTACTACCAATTAATTGCCAAATAACGGGATGGACAATCACTGCTTGAATGCTTCACTAACCTATATGTTATGCAAATCCTAAGACCTAGGTGTGATGCAAGAGTCTTAGTCACTTTTAATTATATCCCTATTCTAAATATGATTCTCCTCTTAACTGTTTCGGAACCAATCTTTAGAGTAGGTTGTGGGATGGAAGCCAACGCAAGCAAGCGAAAGCTTGATTAATGATACCTCCCCCTGTGTTCCAACCACCCGATGTCTCTAGCCCTGCAAAGACTGTGGCTCTGACGACTGCAAGGTCACCATGTTAACCACTAGAAAGGTGTTGGATCCCTCAAGCTAAATTAAGAAAGGGTGGCCCTAGGTGTCTATCAACCAAACTTATGCTTGGAGGTAAGTTATTAGTGCAACTAGACTTAGAATGCAAGGCACGGATTATGAGTGTTTCTTGGGTTAAGATTGGTTAAGGTTCTATGTACTTTAGTTATGATTAGCTTTTATGACAAGAGTACTTAATAAATGTAAAGACAATCTTATCACTAAGAATGTGCCAAATTATCATGTGCGAATAAGACACAAAAGATACCCACAAGATACAAAATTCCAACAACTATGGGATGTGCTGAAATCCTGTAATAACTTAATCAACAGTTAATTAAGATATCAATGATCAATATTGCAAGATTATCAATGCTTCTACTTCAAGACAATGCCACAATGATTATTTCTTGAAACAATTAGAGATCACCAAAGATATTTTTTCAACAAGATAAATGTCAATCTCCAATTAACAAGAGTTATTCAATTAGATTAGAAGTCCTTAGGCAAATATCACTTAGATGTCAAAACAACCAAATAGATTTTCAAATACTCAAGATCACAAATTGTCCAATGATGCACCATTAGAACAAGTTACTCAAATGCCAATTAGATGCCAAAATACTTAAGAGAGCAAAATATTTCAATGTTAATTAGACTTCAATGCCCAAAGTAACTTAAACCATTCAAGGAGATTGGAGCTTAGATGACTTGACGGTATACTATATATCTTACCAATCAATTTTATACCTCTTAAACGTGTTTAACAGTGATATATCAGATCTGAATACTCTCATTACAATCAGCAATAAAACATGAAACAAGTGTAATCATGAGCACAACTCAAGCAATTAACTCCTTACTATATTAGACAATTTATGGATGATTATTATGGCACTTAGATGACAATTATATCATTGTTACGAAGTAGATATGACTATTGTAGCAAAACACTGAAAAGTAAAGGGTTTAGAAATCAAACCCTAGGCCCAAGGCCTTGAAGATTGCTTGCCCAATTTGCTCAAATTTTCCCAAGGGCTACAACACCTGCAAACATCAAAATTTAAGCCAATTTCTCCTGCAAAACCCACCAATATTCAATCCAAAAATCAAATGACCAACCAAAAGATGAATGAGGACAAACTAGGGCCAAGAAAGATTAACGTTAGGCCCTAGAAGGTTAGCATTGGGGGAAAAAAGGCCTTGTAGGCCTAGCGGCTAAGGGAAGGAGCCCTGAGGGGCTACCGTGAGGGCTAAAGAGGAGGCCGAGCGGCTGAAGGAGGCAACGGAGGGCCTAGGGAAGGAAGCCGAGGGGATAAGAAGGGTTGAGGAGGAGGAAGAGGGGGACAGAGGTAGGGAGGCGGCCTAGAAAGGCCTGCGTCTAGGCCTTAGAGACCCTAAAAGGCCCACGGCAAGCCCTGAAGGTTGTCGTCTAGGTGCAGGGAGGAAGACCGAAGCCTTAAAGGCATACGGCCAAGCCCTAAAGGGCCTTAAAAGCCTACAGCTAGCCTGGAAAGGCCGAAAAGGGCTGACGTTGGGGGCCAAGGAAGCTAGACAGCTAGGAGAGAGGAGGACATTGGGCCTAGGAGGCCTGAAAAACTTGAAACCCTTGCCCAAAAATTTATTTTGCTTTAGATCTTCAATTCCTGCAAAAATTTTCAGTTGTTGGCCCTACAAAATTTGTAAAGGCTAGATCTTACCCTCGAGGGCCTAGATCTAGCTCTAATCCAGCAATTTTCCTCTTATTTCACCTGGACAAATAAATTCACAATAGCCCAAAACCCCAATATATAAACAAAAAAAAAACAAAAAAAATCCCAAAACCCCAGCTACAAAACAAGGGTTAGAAAATAAAATAATTTACAAATTTATTATCCAAAATATACAAGTGTACAATGCTTAGAAAAAGTTTTGAGAATAAATCTTTTGTAAATTTTGACAATGGCTAGATGTATTTCAAAAAATAAATGCCAAACCACAACCATAGCGAAGTTAGAAAATCATATAAAATATTCAGGATCCAAACATAATCAGTGTTTGCCCACAGTTTGTGAACTTGGAGCCCAAGGGCTGGGGAACCTGCAAACACTATATATTTTCTCAAGAATAAACCATTAGAACATACAATGAATCAAATCACCTAAGATAAGCCCAAAAATTACTAATAGAATGTTCCTATCATCTACAATGAAATAACGATTCAATTAAATTTTAAAGCACAATATAGGAATGCCCGTACCCAACACATACCACAAATCAGCGAGACAAAGACACCATGAACTGCACCCCAAAGTCTTTTATTATGATAATCAAAATGTTCCCAGCAGGACAATAGCTTTACATCAGCTTGTACAAAGTTACATTAGCCAAAGATCAGTTGGCTTGAGACACAAATGATCTCTAATTTATAGATAAATCTTCCAAATGGAAAATAACGGCTAGTTGACTTGATCCATGTCAAATAATCTCGACCGTTGATAATTCCTTGATCAACTTCTAATATCTGCCATCGAAAATATTTATTTTTGAGGAATTTTCGTATTTTTCATTAAAATCATTTTTTATTAGCTCAAAAATTATTATTTTGAGCTAATTTCCTCAAAAAATTGACTTTGACTTAACCATTATAGTCCAAGGGTCCAAATTTTCTTCAAATTTCCAATATTCCCTTGGTGGGGGACCTCGATAAATTAATTTCTTTTAGACCCACGAATTTTTCTACTTGGAGAAATTAATTTCTCTAACATTTTAATTTTTGACTCTAAATTAATTAATTTTCTGGCTTACGATAATTTTATTTTTACCAGAAAATTTAATTAATTGACTCATGAGGGGATTAATTATTTTTTTCCACCCACTAATATTTTAGCCATGTTGTCTAAGTATGAGGGACCATGCACTAAAATATTTTTTACATAAAATGTTACAAATTCAACCCGTAAAGGGTGAATACCTGTTCGTTATAAACCCTCAAAATATTTACTCAATTCTGCGACACAATATGATCTAGTAGACCAAGTGATCTGTAATAAAATAATTTAGCTAAATAGCTTAAATTATTCCCAAATCACTTTTACAAAAGATTCGACTAAAACACTAGGACTCACCTAAGACTTTGACGATAAATTCCACCTTAGCTTTGGGGTGAGGCTGGAGGAAAAAACTTTGTCAATCATCCGTATTTAGAAACATAGATAAATCAATGAGACAAAAAACCTCCTAGGATAAAATTTGTCGCCAAAATAATAAGCTTACCTAGGTTGTTACATACATACACGGTCTTACTAGCATCATTTACATTACAAATATTGCAAAATGGGTTTACAATGACTCAAAAAGTTGATGGTTGATGATCTCGATCCTTTGAAAAATATGGTACAACTACTTCCTTGGAACTTTGAAAAAATGTGTGCAACACCTCCCAAGCTACAAATCTCAACATAACGATTCTTCCAGGTAACACAAATTTTAACAAGTTCCACATCCACTAACCTGCTGCGAGCAAGCCTACTTCTGAAGAAATATATTGAAGGGTCCAAGCTGGCACGAGAATCCCAAGATTCAAAAGGTCCCAACGAGAATTTAGATCACCACCAATGATGACATTATTTGATTGAGTGGGTTATATGTTGAGAAGAGCCTCCCAGAAGTCGATGTGATTTTGGGATGGACCAAAAACAATGATCAAAGTAAGAGCATGACCCATAACCAGGGAAGAAACCTCAATCCCCAAAACTGACTCCATACTCCAAATATTAGATATCTGAATTTGACGTGATTTCCAACCCACCACAAGACCCCCCAATCAGCCAAAAGCATCCACAGCCGAAAAGGCCCAACCATTCAAAAGGGATTCAAGGCATGAAGATATTTGAACACTAAATCCAAGAGTTTCATAGAGGAAGAGAATATCAAGGTCATTGACTTGAACAAGTCCCTTTAAGGCTTGTTTTTAGAGGGATAAGAAATACCCCAACAGTTGAAAGACATTAATTTCATCTGGGAGACATTGATGGGGCTGGGCAAGCTCTAAGGGCCCTTCTGATAGACAGTTGTTTACCGACAGTAGTATCTGCATGGGCTTTCTCCTTTTCTTTGGAAAGGAAGGATTTCCTACCACAACTTCGACCTTTCGTCGAGGACGTAGAAAGTTGTACCAAGCCCCAGACACCCTTCCGGGGGACCACGAGACAAGAACGAAGATTATATAGAACAACCTCTGAGTCATGGGGTTCAGATGTTGAAAAGGCCAAAAAGGAAGATGGAGAGGACATGTTGCCCAGAGCATTTGGACAAGGGAATAAAGTTGGACCAGGAATAAAGTAGGAGGATTGAGAAAGGTTGCATGAGATAATAAAACAAGGGTCCATGAATACCGAAGAAAAATAAGACTGTGCATGAGAAATGGAAAAACATACATCATTGATAATAGGCATAGATGAAGAAGGGGGAGGAGTCAATAGTGTACATTCACATTCCGGCATCGATTGAATAAAAGGTTGGACCACTGGTTGGGATCCCACTATCGACCAATGAGCCTCATGTTCTCCTACATCAAGCCCCATAGAATTCAGAGTAGTTGAAGAAACCCACAGCTCCTGCGATTGGACCCCCTGATCTTCACCATTGGCCGTAGCAAATACTTTTGAGCTATGTACCTTTTTTTGTAAGGGAAGTATACACTATTTAGCAAGGTGCACGTGCTTGTGGCACCTCCTCAGTGGAATGGTACACCTTTGTAATCCAACTCCAGAGGAGCAATCCCAAGACCCGTGTTGATTGTTCCAAGAAGCCCTCCTCAGAGATCCACACTAATAAGAATTCTTGCCAAGGACATGTCGCTAGTGGTGAGGTAAGAGGAGTCCTGTTCCAGGTAAACCCCCAGCAGATTACCAATATCTCAAAAAATAAGCTCATGCCAAAGATGGGCCGGAAGACATAGAATGCTTACCCAAAGAGGAACGATATCTTTCCTTTCGCAGCTTGCATCAAAAAGGGGGAACCAGGATTCGAAGACAATACGCAAATTGTCAATTTTCAACACCCGGGGAACAACAAGCTTGGCATCCTCTGCTTCCTGGAATATAAAGTGCACCCATCCCTTAGTATGTGCCCTAACTACCAAGAGGTTTTTAGTTAGGGGGCGCACCACAAACTCTGCCCATCCTTTGAGAAAAGGCAACCCAAATTTTCACCCACAAACCCTACCAACCAATGACTTTTGACATGAAGCCACCCCCGATGAATAGTCGTGTCTGCACCAAGGGATAAAAACATTATCACTTCCTCAAACAACTTAATACGGTGCTCTTTCTTCCTCTTACCCTAGGTTACGCCCTTTTTTTTACTAGACAGACTTCCACAAGGCTCAACAATGTCAGCCCAACCAATAGACAACTCTACTGGACCATTATTAATTGGCCTCCCACCTTCCACTAAAGACACCAGGTCCCCATATAAACTGCTAGTCGAAGGCAAATATAAAGGGATATGAGGAGGAAAGAAAGATGAAGAGACTACAAGGAAGACAAAACCCTTACCTATTCCTGAGTCCTCTGGCGCATTTGCATTTGTCGCTGAAAAGAGTGAGTTGAACCCTAAATCCAAATGTTTTAGGAGCTATTGTTGAGACACGACCAGAGCAGAAAGACCCGAACCCCTTGGTGATGTTTGGGACCCTTGGAAACCAACAACTCCAACGAAAGGATCCCCCACGTTCAATAATCCATTCAAAGTATGAGCCGCATTTGAGACAGGCACCGGAACTCCAGATGTGAGAAACCCTGGGACTTGAGGTTTTGAGGAAGACAAGGGGGCATATCTGGGCACCCCCACCAAGTTGAGAGAAAACCCACCAAGAGCTTCGTGACCATGCAGTAGCAGATGGGCCCAGATATCTTGGTAGCCCAACATATCATGTTCATAGTCAAGGGTTTCCTCTGTTAACTTTCCATAAAACTCTGCTACTACTTAGTGAATAATTGACAAGGCAACCAATATTGAAACCAAATTTACTTTCACCAAGATACAGAGTTTCTTAACTAATAAGCAGCGGAATATAAATGCAGAGATAAAAACACAATACACAATTTAACACACTTATTTTTCTCAGGAAACCCAGCAGGGAAAAACTTGTCTCCTTGATGTGGGATTTATTGATTGAGCAAATAGATCGATTACAAGGCAGTCTGCCTTCTTGAGAACATACTTGTTCTCTTGCTATACAAGCCTAACTCTGCTCTGCAATCCTCTGACCCTACTCCTACTTCCTTGCACTCTGTCTGGCCCTATTTCCTTGCACACTAGGCCTCCTATTTCCTAGCGCACAGGGCCTCCTATTCTTTAGGACTCAGCTCCTAAATCCTAGCGCAAAATTGCCTCCTATTTCCTAGCGCAATTTTGCCCTATTATTTAGCACAAGGAAACTCCTAAAAATGTGTGCACTAGCTCCTCAAAGATACGCACACCACAAGCAAAGAGATCTCACACAAACTTGTGCACTCAACAATGAATAATACATGTGCCTTTGTGTTAAAATTGGCAACTAGGGCCAAACTCCACATGAGTCATCTTATTTATAACAACTGATATTTTTCTTGGATTCCTCTCTCCGAGAGGTGTAGGATTAATCTAAAGATCATCCCATTCTGACATATACAAATGAAGCTATGAAGTATTTTGATTATGGACAAATTGTCAAGGTTGGCCAGCAAACTCATGTAGGCTCAAAAGCCGAATAGTCACGTCTATTCATCCTCAACATTAGCCTATAAATACATGATGCCTCGTCCTCGTTTGGACACACTTCCCTTCTCACACATCTCTCTCCTCACATGATTGGGTATGGATTTATGAGCAGCTCTCC
The DNA here is from genome assembly GCA_031772625.1 of Pinus tabuliformis. Lineage (NCBI taxonomy): Eukaryota > Viridiplantae > Streptophyta > Pinopsida > Pinales > Pinaceae > Pinus > Pinus tabuliformis. The sequence continues at coordinate 198,110,327 of CM062815.1, read as the reverse complement.
ACACGTTCGAAGAAGGATTGTACTTTTTTGTTCCAGCCATTGACCAGCGTTGACCAAATTTGCAGGAGGTTGTTTTGACTGCGTTGACCTATTTTTGGTGCTATTTTGGGTGGAGGAATTATGTCCTAGCAGGCCGCATTTCTGGGCACAGAAATTGAGGCAATCCGTACAGTTTGACCAGCGTTGACTATGGTTAGGGCTGACCGCAGGTGACTGTTTGACCAAACTTTGATTGGGCAGAATTCGATTGTTTTGAGGGTTGTTTCATCTTGCTATTTGGAGATCGAAGTTGACCGAATCTTTGAGGGTCAAATCTACCCAGTTGACCAGCGTTGACTTTTCTGGTTAGGGCTCTTTTGCTGCTATCATAAATTATCAGAATTTGTAAATTGTATTATCTCTCTCTGTTGAACTATTGAAGACTAAAAGAAGATTTGATCAAGGGTTTCCCCACATTGGGGTTTGTCCCTGGCTAGTGCCACATCTTGTGTCCTCTTGTCTTGGCTTGTCTTCTATCGTTTGTGTTTATGTTCTATCAGCATTTTACTTACATGTTTATGTGATTGCTAAACTGAAATTGATATTGGGCTCCTAAAGAAATTGATGTAAAATTGCTCTAAAGCATAGAACATACCATTGTTGCCTAAAATTAACATGGTATCAAAGCTGAGGTGAAGACAAAGCCCAAGCAAGAGTGAAAGAGCAATCACCAAAGACAGTTGGACAAGAACAAAAGACTCAATGGATTCCTCATCCCACTTCCCAGCTGAAGACAAGCTCTGTGATAAATCTAACTATCATGGATAGAAGATGTCTCTTGAGTTGACCCTGGAAGAGAGGGAAGTGATGGATTATGTGCAGGGTAAAATCCCTGAGCCTCCTTCAAATGCACCAGTTGCTACGAGGACCAAGTACAATAAGGTTGAAGTCAAAGCGAAGAAGATTATCAGGGATTCCATTAACAAGCATCTAGTGGCCTACATCTCCGAGTAGAAGACCTCCAAGGAGATATACGACAGGTTGGTCAGCATGTTCAAGGTTAGTAATGCTAATCAAATTCTCTTTCTCAAGAATAAGTTGAAGGATATTAAGAAGGTTAAGGACGAGGACATTCAATCCTATTTCTTGAGGATCACTGAGATCAAGAATGATCTACTCTCGATTGGAGAAGTCATTCCTGACAGGGAACTTACTATCACCACGCTTGGAGGACTCCCACCTAAGTGGTATGTATTTAGAACCACTACACTCAACAATGATCAAATTCCAGGGTTTGAAGAATTGATGTCGAGATGCATTTAAGAAGAAACAAGAATGGTGGAGCAAGAAATGCCTTCTAATAGAAGCAACACCACTGCTTTCTCCACTCATGCCAAAACAAAGAACAATGCAGGTTCAAAGAAGCAAAGTCAAGGAAGACCGGGATTCAAAAATGGAAGGAAGGGAAGATGCTTTGTTTGCAATAAGTTTGGCCACTATGCAAGGGAGTGTCCTAATAAAAGGGATACACCTCGAGATGATGACTATCATAACAACTCCAGGGGCAACTTCAACAACAACAACAACGATCAAAGGAATGGCAAGTCCAATGGCAAAGGAAAAAGGAATGCAGGACATCAAGGAAATGGTCGACCCTCCAAGAAATCAAGGAACTCCAAGTATGACGAACCCAATGTCGTTAACATAAGCAAAAAGAGTACTATCTTATATCGGCCCTCTCCACTGCCTCTCCTCTGAACACTTTGGGAAATTGGTTGATTGATAGTGGTGCCTCAAGGCACTTCACCGGATACAAGGAAGCCCTCTCTAATGTGATAGAAAAGGAGACAAACTTGGAAATCATCCTTGTAGACAATTCACCTATCCCGTGAAGGGAATGGGGAATGTTACCCTTCAATTGAATCAAGGTAACACTATTCATTTGCAAGAAGTACTATATGTACCCGATCTCAAGAAGAACCTAGGGTCTATTTCAGCAATGGAAGATAAAGGATTCAAGGTGGCTTTTATCGATGGAAAGGTACGTGTTTGGAAAAGAAATTTCAAGGATGCTTTTACTCTTGGGTTCAGGGTTGAAAGTTTGTATCAAGTTGGAGGAAGTCCATTGGGAGCCATGTCTTGTGACACATCTCTACAATCTGAACTATGGCACCAGAGGTTCGCCCATCTTCATTATAAGGCCCTACCCGATGTGAGACAGATGGTGACAGGTATGCCCAAGTTAGAATCCAATGAATTCCAAGATTATTGCAGAGAAGTTGGCATTAAGAGGGAGACTACAATGCCATACACTCCTAAGCAGAATGGTGTGGCTGAAAGGAAGAATCGCTCTATTGTAGAAGTTGTTTGTGCCATGCTTCATGATCAAGGCCTTCCGAAGTTTCTATGGGGTGAAGCTGCAAATACCGCCGTGTATGTTCAAAACCGATGCCCTCATCAAGCATTGGACTCCAAGACTCCCGAAGAAATGTTCACTGGTAAGAAACCTGATGTCTCTCATTTTAGAATTTTTGGAAGCCCCGTATATTTTCATGTGCCGAAAGAGAAAAGAAGCAAATTGGGTGCATCTGGGAAGAAAGGAATCTTTGTGGGCTATAGTGAAAATTCTAAGGGATATAGAATTTATGTGGCTAGTCAAAAGGAAGTTGAGATAAGTCATGATGTCACCTTCGACGAAGATATGGCCCTCAGGAAGATCAACAACCTTCCCATCCTAAGGAAGGACAAAGAAGCTGACACATGAAATCAAGGTGAAAAAGAGGACGAAACGATGCTTGACGTTGATGAACCTATGGACCCTATTGATCCACTCCCTCGTGAGCCTTCCTCCTCCAAGAAGAGACCTTCATGGCTTAGGGAGACTCTCGAAGATGCTGAGAGGCACATTACACCAAGGGGGACTTTCTGTGAAAGCAAGAAGCCGAACAGGTATCAAGGATATTTGACCGCCATGAGCATTATCATTCAAAATGAGCCTTCATCATTCGAAGAAGCCGTGAAGCAACAAGTATGGAAGGATGCTATGAATGAAGAATACGAGTCAATTATGAAGAATGATGTATGGGATGTGGTCCCTAGACCCCAGGACAAATCAGTTCACTTCTAAGTGGCTCTACAAAATCAAGCATGGAGCTAATGGAAGTATAGAAAAGTTCAAGGCTCGCTTTGTTGCTCGAGGCTTCTCTCAAAAGAAAGGTGTAGATTACGATGAGATATTTGCACCTGTTGCCCGTGACACCACCATCCGCTCGATCATATCCCTTGCAGCCTCGCAAGGATGGAACCTACATCAGATGGATGTCAAGACCGCTTTCTTGCATGGTTCAATTAAAGAGGAATTCTATGTGGAACAACCTGATGGGTTTGAAGTTCATGATCGAGAATCTCATGTATGCAGGTTGACGAAAGCTCTCTATGGATTGAAGCAAGCACCCGGGCTTGGTATGAGAGGATCAATAGCTATCTGATGAAGTTGGGATTCACTAGAAGTGAAGCCGATCCGAACCTTTACTTTAAGATTGAAAATGATAAACCTCTCATTCTGGTACTTTATGTGGACTACCTCTTTCTGACAGGTGCAGACCCTCTCATTCACAAATATAAGAGGGAGTTGGCTTCTGAATTTGAGATGAAGGACCTAGGACCGATGCACTGTTTCTTACGGTTGGAGGTCTGGCAAAATCCAGGTGAAATTTTCCTCTCTCAAGGAAAATATGTTGTGAAGACATTAGAGAGATTTGGGATGGTGGACTGCAAGCCTATGACTACTCTGATGGAACTTAACTTTAAGAAGTTATGTCGTAGTGTTGTTGGACCTGAATTGGGAAATGATTTTGATTATCGTCGACTCATAGGAGCACTGAGGACATATGTTTTGCAGTTAACACATTGAGCCAATACATGGTTGAGCCTCATCATATACATTGGATTGCCGCCAAGAATCTTCTGAGATATCTTCGGGGCACAATCACTCATGGACTGAGATACACTGTCAGAAATGTGAGGTTGCATGGTTATTCTGATGCTGATTGGGCTGGCAGTGTGGTGGATCACAAGAGCACTTCTGGATGTTGTTTTTCTTTGGGTTCTGCTTCGATATCCTGGATGAGCAAGAAGCAGAAATCGGTTGCCTTGAGCACCATCGAGGCCGAATACATAGCTGCTAGTATGGCCTCTTGTGAAGTTGTCTGGTTGAGGAAGCTCTTCAGTGAGCTGCTTGGACATGTGCTGGATACCACCATGATCCTCTATGACAACCAGAGTGGGATCCGATTATCAGAGAATCTCGTGTTTCATGATCGCTCCAAGCATATAGATATCAAGTACCACCTTATCTGGGATATGGTACAACGAGGAGCAATAAGGCTCCATCACATTAGGACTGATCAGCAAGTCACTGACATTCTGACAAAGCCCTTGGGGAAAGTCAAATTCTTGGCCTTCCAAGAACGACTTGGAGTTATGGAGAGACCCTCTTATGAGGGTCCTATATGAGATGGACATTGAGCTCTGGGAGCTCCAGGGCCTTGGGGTACTTCTTGGAGCAATGAGCAACCATAGGGTGAGTGGTTCAACCTTCCCCTAGTGGTTTGTTGTGTACAAGGTGAGTGGTTCATCCTTCCCCTGTGATACCCCTTGGCGACATGTGAGCAGGACGAGTGGTTCATCCTTCTCCTGCCGAGACATCCTACCCATGCAGTCTAGGACTCATGGGAAGTACCTCTCATCTGGCCAATGAGTAGGGAAATGAGGATAGAGACCATAGTACTACCAATGGATGCATTGTGTACTACCGTACTCCCTATGCTAGGATGTCCGATATTGATCTAGGATCAATGGGAACTGACTTCAGGTTAGTAAGAGTGGTATGAGACACTCTCTTTTGATTGGAACTGACTTCGGGTCAGTAAGAGTGGTATGAGACACTCTCTTTTGATTGGGACTGACTTCAGGTAAGTAGAGAATGGTATGATACATTCTCGATCACTTCTTCTTCATAGTTCAGCAGAGCAATGCAAAGTAGTGCGTGGATAGCAAAGATAGTACAGATTGGCAAATGGATTAGCAGGTAGAGTTCTCTGTAGTTGAGAGGGAGTTTTAAAATTGGGAACTAGGGCCAAACTCCACATGGGTCATCTTATTTATGACAGCTGATATTTTTCTTGGATTCCTCTCTCCGAGAGGTGTAGGATTAATCTAAAAATCATCCCATTCTGACATGTACAAATGAAGTTATGAATTTATTTTGATTATGGACAAATTGTCAAGGTCGGCTAGCAAACTCATGTAGGCTCATAAGCCCAATAATCACGTCTATTCATCCTCAACGTTAGTCTATAAATACATGATGCCTCATCCTCATTTGGATACACTTCACTTCTCAAACATCTCTCTCTCTCCTCACATGATTGGGTACGGATTTCTAGGCAGCTCTCCACACATGCGAAGAAGGACTGTACTTTTCTGTTCCAACCATTGACCAGCGTTGACCGAATTTGCAGGAGGCTGTTTTGACTGCGTTAACCAAGCATTGACCTGTTTTTGGTGAGATTTTGGGTGGAGGAATTCTGTCCTAGCAGGCCGCATTTCTAGGCACAGAAATCGAGACATCCGTACTATTTGACTAGCATTTACTATGGTTAGGGCTGACCGCAGGTTGACTGTTTGACCAGACTTTGATTAGGCAGAATTCAACTATTTTGAGCATTGTTTCATCTTGTTGTTTGGAGGCCAAAGTTGACTGAAGTTGACCGAATCTTTGAGGGTCAAATCTGCCTTGTTGACCAGCGTTGACTTTTCTGGTTAGGGCTCTTTTGCTGCTGTAATAAATTGTCAGAATTTGTAAATTGTACTATCTCTCTCTGTTGAACTATTGAAGACTAAAAGAAGATTTAATCAAGGGTTTCCCCACATTGGGGTTTGTCCCTAGCTGGTGCCACATCTTGTGTCCTCTTGTCTTCGCTTGTCTTCTATTGTTTATGTTTAAGTTCTATCAACATTTTACTTACATGTTTATGTGATTGCTAAACTGAAATTGCTATTGGACTCATAAATAAATTGAAGTAAAAATGCTCTAAAGCATAGAACATACCATTGTTGCCTAAAATTAACACTTTGTCCTTCTTTTATAGATTCGATCCATGCTAAAATAGGCAAGCACAAATATAGAACTTGAGTTGTGATTGACAAATTAACTGAATCGAACTAGTTCTCTCTCCAATCATCGCTGGAGTTATAACTCGTCCTTTCTTCAACCAATGATGGAAGTTTCAACTCATCCTGAACTGAACTCGTAACTACCACTTGAGCACAAGCTAGAGAAGAACTTCCACACTGCAATTTTCAACATCCTCACCCCCATGACATGGGGACACGTCATTGCCAAGTCAGCAGAAAAAAACGCCATAATAGACCACCTATAAAACAAAAAACACTTATTGTGGCAAACAATAAACCATCCTAGTAACCGCAGCAAGTTTAGAGAAACCAAAAACGCTAAATGGTAGCAAATTTAAAAGGTCGCTAAGACAGGGAGAAACATGTGATGACCATTGAGGAAACTGCATGCACTGGGTTCCTGATCGAAGGAAAAACTTGCCATACTGCCATGGACGACCTGTGTAGCGCCCTTAAACCCTAGCTTCCTTCCCCCAAAATGGTTTTGTCCGATAATGGTCAAATTCAATGGATGCACATGAATATATATGTTTTATTTTACCAAATTTGAATATTTTATGTATTTTTGGTGGACATCTTTTTTGGTCTAGTTTTTTGTTTTGGTTTACATTTTGGGGTCAACCAATTCGATGATCAGACCGGTATTGTCACAACTAGATAGGAGGCAACATGAATTCAAACATTATTGGATGAGCTTGGTCTTCATTTGAAGCAGTCAACTTCACTTTAATGTGATAATCAATGTGCCATTCATATTGCTCATTATCCAATGGACCATTCCAAGACCAAACATATTGGGTCAATATTATATACAGCAATTGATCCAAGATCAAACCATTTATCGAGGAGTGTCACTACATCGAGGACACTAAATTGCAGACATCTTCACCAAATATTTGACAAAACACTGTGTCTATCAAATTTCTTACTGTGATTCAGATGAAGTTGTCATTGAGAGGGATAACATAATGCCCCTTCCTTGGCCCATTATCAAGCTTAAGGGGGCATGTTATTGTAATATGTGTAATCTTGACTTTTGACCCTTATTGTACGTTTGTGAACCCTCCAAGTTATATATGTAAATATTTAGTAGTCATCCCATGATCACATGAATTGTTAGTGGGTGACTCAAGTGGGTATGACCTGGCTTGTTAATGTAGGTCTAACACCTATATCTAAAGAGTACCACACTCCATTGTAATCATTGTGTGTATCATTCATCCATCTACTCATTCATCATTGCATATTTAGGTAAAAGATTAGTATTATGTGGAGCCTATTTTAATCCCGTATCTCACTCTCATTTCAACACAAAGCACGACGACTTGAGGCTCTATAAAGCGCACTTTTTTCACTAGGCAAGATCAATTCAAATTTAAGTTTACACAATTGTCAGAGATCATATTGTGTGTGTTTATGTAAAGAAAATTCTCCCATGCATAGCAATTTATGGTATTAAAGGACCTACAAAACCTGTGCTGAAGTTCCGTTTCTTTGCAAAGTGAAACCCTTAAATGCTCAATCCTCTAATAAAATCTTTCATCATTATATTCATATTGAACAAGGTATTGAATTCGAATCGTGGAGATTGCTTAATTTCAATAATTGTCAACAAGCGAGCACGGTAGAACTCACATTCAGTGTAGTGAACGTAATACTCGTAATCTTGAGGAAACCCATTAGGAAGCTTACGACGCTCAATGATTTTAACAGGGTGCAGTTTCGAATCCCTCCACTTGCAAAGGAGACGAATGCCAACTTCCAGGGGAAGGCCGGCCGCTCTTTTCTTCTTTGAATTGTCATTGCCTCCGTTTTGTGCACTATTTACAGTGGACTCGACTTTAAATTTAGTCCTAATTGAATCCTTGCCTTCATCTCTGATCTCTTCGCTGCAAGTGGATTCATCCAAGGATCCCATCGCCAACAGATTTCAACCCTTCTCTACATGAAACCCTAAAACTCACTAGGGTTTATGTCCACTGCAGAGACCGAGTTTCTTTCCACGTGCTTCAAAGGACTGTATCGTTGGAACTTAGCGTGCACACATAAATGAAGACGATGGAATTGATTGAACTGCATGTACAATCTAATCTAAATTGCAGACCCGGACATGGTTTCTGTAACCAGTGAGTACATTCAATGTATGCGCTGCCCTAATCGGCATTGTTTTCTTTTCAAGAAAAAAAATAATAAAAATTAGTACACTATCCCATATTTTAGCTTAACATCCATCTTGACCATGAAGAACGTGTATGTAACTGCCATGCAATTCCATGAAGTGTGTGGTTTTGTCCCTGGGTAGTTTTACTAGGTTTTAACTTCGAATATTATAACATGAGTTGAGGGTGGGAGTGAATTGTGTGATTAGAAAATTTTAAGTGGTCTGTCCAATAGATGGTTCACCTTCCTAATATTGGTGCTAGTGTCAATCTACACTCATTAAAAAAACCATTATATCCCATTTTCTTTAACATGGACAAGATGCAAAGTTTAAATTTCTCTCCAAGATTACTAGTGACATTAGTTGTGTGTGAGCATATCGTTTTTCCATCTAACAATAATGGAAGGAATCAACTCCAATATTCCAACTAGCCCTACTTGGATTCAGTGTAGTATTGAAAAAAAAAAAAAAAACAATGCCAACTTTCTTTTGACACGAAAAAGTTTAAATTTCTCCCATGTAGATTATGTAGATTATGTAGAGTTTGAATGATCTTAATAAAAAATTATCTCAGTAAAAAAAATTACATATTAAAAAATTTGATCTAAATCAAGGTTTATGATGTTGGTTTAATAGTTTAATTATTTTAAATATAGTCATAGGTTGTTATTTGTTTATTTTTTAATTTTTTAATTGTAAGATGCCTCGAGACTTTTTTTAAAGCATCTTGTTACTATTGATGCAAAAAGTTGGAGTATATAACTTAGTAAAAATTAATTGAAAAAAATATTAATATTATTAATTAAATTGAATTTTAGTAGTCGGAAGGAATTGTTATTATTCTTATTTAGATTCAATTTTAATAATCAGCATGTTGAAGTCAATAAAAGTATATTGTTATAACTAGCAATTGCACCACGTGTTGCAAAGGAAACGACGTAAGGCAGGAGTGTAGGAAAGAGTAGCATAGAAGATCGAAATAAAATCACTTGAGAGTTGCATAGGGTCTTAATCCCTCGAAAATGCACCCATTTAGGTGGGTCAGACCACAACAAGAATGGAACCTTAGTGGGAAAACTCTGTCAATCTCACCATCAACTCATTGTTCCATTGGCAAGTTTGATCCTTTGTTATGATATAACACTAGTCAAAAGAGTGAGTTTCATTTGAAAGGTGTGTGTAATGTAATGAGGACCATTTGAAAATTCCTTCCTCTCACTGAATCCAACATGCAACAATCTCCATTTATGTTTTCAAGCTAATATTTTTAAGTGAACTCTTTTAGCAATGCTAATTTTTCAATCAAGAATTTTTGCCTTACATCATTGTTTTACCATTTATCATTTATGTTATTTTCTAAAAATGGTTTTTGTTCTTAACAGATGTGTGACTTGCTTCTGCTGCATCAATTGTTTGTGTACATGTTTCCTTCTTTTTTTTCCCAGGAAAAAGGCGTAATTTTATTAGTGAAAACAAAATTACAAGTTACATTTTCAAAGAACCATAACATCATCAAGTCCATGACTAATGATAAGCAAAAGCATACAAAAATAAAATGCAAACTAATGTACAAATAAGTGGAAAGTTAGGCTTTTCTCCCTTTCTTTTTTTCCACGTTGTGTCATTCCCCTTGGGATGGTGAAGAAGAGACAAGTGCAAGCTGATTGCCAGGTTCAGGTCTTGCATTGTCCTTGTCTGAATCTGAATTGTCTGATGAATGGGTACGTTTATAACCACTAGTTTCCATAGCTTATGGCATGTTTGTTGTTTGTACCTGATTGTCATGTGTTTCATTGGGTTCCTGAGGAAGTTCCCCTTGATATTTTGGTACCTGTGATGTCTGGTTGGTCCCGATTTGTGTGGTTCCCTCCTCTGCTTTGTCTTCCTCCACATCCTACTGGGGTGGAGGGAAATTCCATCCTTTGGGTTGTATCCCATTCTTCTTCCTTCTGTCGATGTATTTTTTGGCTTCAAGGCATATATTTTGAAGATGTATTGTTTGTCTGCAGATTCTACATCTGAAGGTTGTTTTCTCATAGTCTAGAATCTGAATCCAATTCATATGCTTATGGATCAGTTGTATGCGGTCTAGTAATCCTTTGTTGAGATCTACTTCCACACAAATCTGAGCATGTGTGTAGATCCTTTCTTCCAATCTTTGGGTATCTGTCTTGATATATTGCCCAATGATGTTTCTGATACCTGTGAATATTCTCTCATCCCATAAATGTAGAGGGAGATTGTGCAGTCGAATCCACATTTGCATTCTAGTGACAACCATGGTGTTTGCATCAAATTCTGGGAACCAAGGTGTGATGAATAGGCTTGTCGATCCCCAGAACCATGGTCCATCCTGTATAATACTATCTCCGACCTTTGTTGAAGGGAATTTTATGATGAAGAAACGCTTAGAGCATAAGTGTATTTCACAATCTAGTGACCAATTGGTCAAAATCCAATGAAATAGTTCCATAGGTTTTGGCCAGAAATAATTAAAATGATAAATAATAGCTTGTGATTCAAAAGAGGCACATTGCTCATCGGTTTCTGTATCATCTATATTAAGTTCTGGAATTGAGTTCAGTAGCTCCACAATGTATGGGCTAGGGGATGTACCCACCTGTTTTTTTGGTTATGTCGTTGTTCTTTTCCCTTGTAGGATATTATTAAAAGAGGGTCCTTTGTTCATTTGCTTCAGATTGACTTCTGAATTTTTTGAAGTAGAGCTCCCAAAGCCATTACTGGCATTGACTGGTTTTTTGGCTGAACCCGCACCCCCCCTTAATCTCAAGTTGAGCGTTATGGTGGATGTAGATTGAATATGGTAATCCTACAGAAATCGAATATCATGTAATGCTCTGCCTCCATATAATAGATTTTGCATATGTGCATGATATCCAGTCTTTTGCATGATGATGTGCTTCAGATGATACATAGGGTTTGTTTGATTTACCCATATTAATAAGGAAAACCCAGCAGGAGTTTTAATAAAAATTTGAAAACGGTTGGGGGTTACCAAGTACCTGGTGTTGTCCACCCACTTTTTTCCCAAATGTTGCACAAGAAGGGGAAGCCCGTGAGCCACAGGGGTTCGAATGGAGCGATTGATGGTGAAAGTAGGAGACAGGTCCATCGCATCAGAGCCCAATAATAGCGCTCGGGCCAGCAGAGACCTAGGTGGACCTGTGATGATGAGATACAGTAGAGATTTGGGGCAGGAAGACAGACTGCTTACAGCCTCGTTATTATCTGGAGTCTGAGAAGCTAGGATGATTATTTTCCCATCACCCAAATTGACAAGGGGTAGGAGAAACTGATGCAGACGACCTGCTCCCTCCTCCATGCAATTAGTCCCATAGAGCTCTCGTCGAAAGCCATTTAGTAGCGAGCCTCATTCGAAGTCGGATGCAAAATCAAGACAGGGGTCTCCGCCGGGATTCGTAACCCATGTTTTGTTGGCTTCATGTGTTCGATGTGTCGTATATAATGTAGTCATCACCTACCACAGGGACGCCAAACTCGACCACTGCAAAGAATGCCAAAGAGCCCACAATAACCCACCGAAACAGTGTGAGCAGGCTCTGAAAGGCCCATGGTGCAAACAGAGCCAAAGGAGGCAAAACGAAATCGTTTTAGTCCCCAAGTGCTTTTCCCTCCATCGCCCAGTTGAACCTTGTCCACCATGCGAGCCATCTAGCGTATAGAGCCTGGCAGTCGCTCCCAAAACCTAATTTTCACGCAGAGTAACTCTAGCTCTCATTTGTTCCATTTTTCAAATGCTCAGCTCCTGTACCTTTTAAGGACTTTATACTATGTAACTAAGGTCATACATGTTTCCTATATCACAAAACAATTAATTTCTTTGTTTTTAATTGGAATTTGTTCTTTAAAACATAAATTGTTGAAAAGAGCTACATCTTCAAATGTCATATATCTAGAGATCGAATCCGTAGTTTTCTCAATTTCTTCCTTTTGCCCTGATACATTGGACATATGCCAGGTTTGAGGGTCACTATCTAGTTTTTTTGTTAAATAATTCTCTATTCTATGGAAATCAAAGTCATAGAAATCCCAATCTCGTGTATTTATGACAAGAGTATCAACAAATTTGACTAAAGGATCCTCAAAAGTGTTTGATATGGACTTATTCTCTGGCCACATTTAAACCTTTCTTGTTTGACTTTTAGACTTTGCAAGTTATTATCAGTTTTATTGCATTCTCCTGTTTTCTTAGTTATCCTCATGGGTGTTCATCCCATTGCTCCACTTTGTGGTTCCCTTGTTGTAGTTATTGATTGACACGACAAAAGCATCCACTTTGAAAAAGGGAGACATTCAAATTAGGCATTGGATTCCATCCATGATCTCCAACTACCAGAGATACTTTTTCACAATTATGCAAGATAAATAAGAAGTTTAAAAATTTGAATTTTCTTCAGAAAATCCATGTTTACATGTGTGGCACTAGGATCAGTTTGTAGGAATTTTTAAGTAATCAATATGGGTATCTGTAGATCTCTTTAGTGCATTGGAAGTAGTGGTAAGTACCATATAATGTTAAAAGGCCTTGTCAAGATGCTTAAGATAATAATGTGTGAATTGTCACCTGGACTGATAATTGAATGTTTTAGTGCATTCTTATGTTCATAGTTCTTTCAATTGGCTAAACTTGTGATTGCTTCACATCAAGGTTGAAGAGCAATTATGGACCTTTTTATTCAATTGGTTATTTCAAGGTTGATTCAGTGTGTCTATGGGGGATTCCATTTGAAACTTGAGAACATCAAAAGAATTTTGAACCTCATCATTAAGCTTATTTTTAGATTTATCATTACTTGATGGGAGCCCAAAAAACAATGATAGATCCAGTTTATATGAATGACCAAGCACCTACCTCATAGCAGTTTTAGGTTCAACTCCTTGATGTTACCAATCAACAAGTAATTTGGGAATGGGATCAATTTTAGGCTATAATCCATAAAAGATTTTATCCGCTGGGATCCAAAGAAAATGAGCTTTCACAACAACCACAATTTAGGCAATTTACAAGGTGTCTCTTAAATCGGAAAGGAGAGATTCATATGAAAGTTTGAAACCCTTGAATATGTCCATTTCAAAATTGTTTCCTCATCTCAAGGAAGGAGTGGAGATTTTCAATATCACTTCTTTGAAGCACACTTTCCACTTTGTCCTAAAGATTGAGGTAAAGTTACAGCAATGGTCTTCAAAAAAGTCAAATGCTTCATCTTCTAAATTCTTTGCATTTGCTTCTACTCACCCCAACTTGGAAGAATGGATAGAAGAATGGAAAAAATGGTAAAAGTTTAAACTTCAAATATTAACAGAAGAAGCCGTAGGACAAGGGACCATGAAAGCATTGTCAATATCATAATACTTGTGGTCATTCCAAGTTCCCAATGGAGAATTTCTCAATTGTAAGGACAATAAAATTAAGAAGGATCACAAATTACATGCTACACAACAAGGAAGATGAGGTAATGAGAGTCTGTAATCTTATTACTTCTAAACCTCAACTGGTCCTCATGATGATACATTCTTTTGCCTTCTATAAAGAAAGTATATTCACATGCAGTTAGTAGATTGAATTTTGATTGAATCCCATAATCATATGCAATGGTAGTCAAAAGAATATTCTCTTTCAAAATTTCATTTAATCTCACCATCTTCTTATGGAAGCACATCCATGTTCCTATCATTTTGGTTGGTGCAGAATCGTCGATCAACTTGACTTTGTGGTTTTGGTTGTTGTGTTATCTTTTCTATTGAGCCTTTTAGTGACATTATTGAATGTAATGTTCTTCCTATGTTTTGTTGTGTTTTTCTCTCGCACACAATATCAAATGAATGTAAGGTTGAATAAGATGATGATTACCACAACAATTATAAGCTTCAATGAGGACCACATGGTGTATAAATTTACATAAATTCACAGGTCTTCAACGAATTGTAGTTAAGTAGACTAGTTGTTCTTTATATTGTAAGAGAAACACCAAACAATATGAATATATTAACAAACATGAAGGCCAAACAAACCTTTTCATGGCTAGACTATGTGTTATTTTTCACTACCGCTGCCACTTCATAGCAAACAACGATCTTTTGTTGTAAGTGTTATTTGTTAGGAAAGAGGAAATTCAATGATCTACCATTTCAAGATTCTTCAACATGATAGAATAACCCACCCTTGTCCTAAGCAATCAATATTTTTTGTTTCTACTCTTAGAAGATACACTTCTCCATATCATGACCAGAACTTCACCACACAACTAGATTATTACATATTTGGTTGTAAAGTTAGCTTGCCCTTCGAGAAATTTCCCTGACTTTACTGGAAATTGGGTACAATTTCCTCCAAGAAGGGAGAAATAATAAGCATTAAACATACTTTTTATATATTTTTAGTAGTTTTTCTAGCACCAAATTATTTATAGTGCTCATCATGTGACAAATAGAATGGCTAGATATACCTTTTTTTTAAATTTCCACAAGATCACAAAATCAAGTATCTATAGGGCAGAGGTGTTATAGCTTGAAGTGGCCTGCGTTGCAAATTATAGAACATATAATTATGAAAAACGTGAATTCATCTAAAAAGTTAAATGGTTAGTTCATTGCAAAAGGAGGATACCCCTATATACAAGGTTTGAGCAATAGTCCCTAAAATGTTTAGCTAAATGGCTTCTTTGGGGGTTCAACACCTATGCATTTTCCTGCAACAATTTTCCTCCAAGGTGCATCATTTTAGATGTTATCCTTGCAACATTTTCCTAGTAATTGTCCTAGAAAATTGTGTGCCAACCTTTCTCTTCTAATGTCGATCCCATTTTAATGTTGTTATAGGTGGTACAGTGTAGAAGTGTTGTTTGTTTCTACCTTGTCACATTTGAAAATTGTGAAAATTCTGAAGTCTGGAATCCTACTGCAGTAAGTGATATTATCTCTTCTATTTGTTAAATAAATTAAACAAATTATTTGCAGTTTCTTCCGGCAAATGTCAAAATAAATACACTACAGCCTTCACAAATTAAATACTGAGAAAAAGAAATGCAAGGAAAACTAAAGAAATGCTAACACACATATAAGCATATTAACACAATTATTTTTGGACAAGTGTCCCTGGAAAAACCCAATGTGGGAAAATCGGTGAAGCAGATGAGGGTTTTATTATTCTTCAGCAGTAATTCATGTACAAGATATCAAATAGCAAAAATAGAGAAAGAAACACTGAGAGAATTTAGCATTAAATTTCTCACTCCCCATAGCAATTCTCTGACCCTGAAACGACCCATCTTCCCTTACGCTAGTCTCACTAAATCTTCCTCTGCACAGTGCCCTGATGAACTCGTCCTCTCTCACGCTGGCCCTTCCAGAAGTTATCCTGCACTCTCAGACTATTGTTGATGTCCTCTCTCACTCCCCTGCAACTCACCCTCTGGCTCTATTTTCTCTTGTTGAACTTCAACCACTGATAAAATCGATCTGCCGAGGCAACTGAGTATCTGCATTGTTGTATTCTCCATCTACCCATAGACTTCTTCTTATAATATTTTGTTGGAACACCAACGACCAAGATTAAAACATAATCGATGACCTATATTAATTTCATGTCGATCCCTATGAGTTTCTAGATGATTCTCACCACATCTCAATTAATATTGATTGATTAACCATATTCCCTTAGTTTAGACTTAGGAAATAATTAAAAAAAATTGGTTAATAATCTAATTGAGACACTTTTGGGTGGAATTTCCAGAAACGATTTATGGGTTTTGGAGAACTCATTTATTCTAGCCTCTCCACAAAGTTTCATAGCTAGAACACATCTAATGCTACAAAAACTAACACTCCCTCTTAGCGAGGAAAGTGTTATAGTGATGATGCCCCCTGTAGCAACATCCTGTCTCCGCATCATCTCCTGTCACGTTGCTGATGTCTTGTTGTTGTGGCCCACCAACTACTGCATAACTCTTATATGTGTTGCATTTGTGTTGTTGTTGACCTTGCTGAATTGTTGTCAACTACTGCATCTACACTGCAACTCCCTCTCAATTGTTGTTGCTGAGAATCTATTGAAACAGATTCTCCACCATACCCATCTGTTCTCCGAACTAGATGAACTTAGATCTCCCTAGAGCTTCTGTGAGTATGTTTGCTACCTGATCGCCTGTGGGGACATACTGCAGCTGGACTGCCCCATGTTGAACACAACCTCTGATGAAATGACATCTAATATCAATGTGCTTCGACCTATCATGAAATTTTGGGTTCTCGGAGAGTTTTATGCAACTCTAATTATCACAGTAAACATCAGTCACTCCCATTTTCTTCCTGAACAAATTCACCAGCAATTTCCTAAGTCATATGACTTCGCACGTAGCCGTAATGGCCACCATATATTCTGCTTATGTTGAGCTCAATGTTGTTGACTTTTGCTTCATGCTGCACCAAGGGATCATCATTGATCCAATGTTGAAGTAGTACCTGGAAGTACTTTTCCTATCCACTGAACTACATGCCCAATCTGCATCTGTGAATCCGCTCAACCTGACGTCATCTCCTCGAGTATATTTCAACTCGAACTTAACTATTCCACGCACATACTTGAGAATGCGCCTAGTTGCTGCCCATTGTACCCTGTTCGGTTCCACCATGAACTGGCTAAGGGTATTGACAATGAAGCAAATGTCTGGCCTAGTGTTGACAAGATACATGAATGACCCAATTAGTTGTCTGTACAAGGCGGGGTTAACTTCCTTGTCCCCTAATGCATCTATCTTCTTCCAGTTGGTAGTCATTGGTGTTGCCATGGGTCTGCAGTCTTGCATTTTGAATTTCTTCAGAATTTTTGTATCATATCTCCCTTGCCCAAGGAAGATCTCCCCATTCTTCTGTCATACTTCCAATCCTAGAAAATAGTGCATCAACCCCATATCCTTCATATTGAATTTTGCTACAAGGTTCCTTCTGCAGTCCTTTATGATCCTCGATGATCCTGTCAAAAACAGATCATCTACATATAAAACAAGAATGAGAGGCTCATTCTCCACCATCAAATAGTAGAGATTGGGATCTACATCATTGTTGATGAATCCCAACTGTTGCAAGTAACTATCAATCCGAATGTACCATGCCCTAGGTGCCTACTTGAGCCTATATAGGGATTTCTTCAATTTGCATACATGAGTGTGTCTCTCATGAGTTTCGAAGCCTTCAGGCTGCTCTATGTATACCTCTTCTTCTATCTCCGCGTTCAAGAATGTTGTCTTGACGTCCATCTCGTGGATTTCCCATCCCATTTGTGTTGTTAGGGATATGACGAATCTAATAGTGGTATATCTGGAAACTGAGGTGAATGTCTCCTCATAGTATATTCCTTCCTTCTGTGCATACCCCTTTGCCATGAATCTAGCCTTGTACTTCTCTACACTACCATTTGCAACGTACTTGATCTTGTAGATCCATATTGAACCTACAATTGATCTGTCTTTTCGACGAGGCACTACCTCCCAAACATCATTTGTCATAATAGAGTCAAATTCTTCTACCATGACATCCACCCACACCTGATGCTGAGCGGATTCCTTAAAATCGGAAGGTTCTGCGACCTGAGCTACCAAGGCTTGATATCTGTCAAGCTACCTACATTGTCTTTTGTCTGTCCTGGGAGCTTCGACAAACTCATCTGTGTCTCTCAAGGTCTAGCGCACTTCGCTACTGTCTCTACCACTGGTGGTGGGAGGTTCAGTTAATTTCTCCTCCTGTTCCTATTGCTCTGTCTGTTGAGAACTTCCTCGATCTCCTACTCCTACAAAGATGCTAGTACTGGTCACTGTGCTTGACCCCTGCGACTGTCATCCTGCTTGTCCAACTTATTGTTTGTGGACTAACAGAACCTCTACTGACTGATCTCATGCAGGTATCTCTCGATATTTTCTAAAATCTATGTCTTCCATGAACTTTGCATCTCCCCTTACTACATTCTTCCTACTACTAGGAATGTAGATCATGTATGCCTTTGAGGTTTTGCTATATCCTGCGAGGAACCCCTTCTTTGCTGTCTAATCTAACTTACTTCATTTTTCGTCTAGGATGTGACAGTAGACCACACTCCTAAAGATCCTCAAATGACTTATTTCAGGATTTTTCCCTATGAAGACTCCTTTTAGCGTTTTCTTCCCCAATGCTCTATGAGGTGTTGTGTTTTGAATGTACTTTGCTATGTTACATGTCTCAGCCCATAGAAATCTAGGCAAATCCTAGTCATATAACATAGCCTTTGCGACCCCAATTATTGTTCTGTTCTTTCGCTCTGCTACTCCATTCTGCTGAGGGTTGTATGGAAATCTTTATCAATTCATTCTCCATCATTATCTGAACATAGCACCTAAATATTTTTCCCTGCCGTGTTCTCTACGAGTGCCTTGAACTCTCTGAATCGATCAAAGACCTCATCTTTGGTCTTTAAAAAATAGATCCAGGTCTTCCTGGAATGGTCATCAATGAATGTGACAAAATAGTCACTTCCACTAATAGCTTTGGTGGACATAGGGCTGCAAATATATGAGTGTATCAATCTCAACACACCTTTTTATTTGTTATCACTTTTGAGAAATGTTGCCTTAGAGTAATTCCCAAGTACGTAGCCTCTACAAATGTCGCCGTGCTCAGTACTGAGAAATGGAACACCTATCACAGTTTCTATGAGCATCCTAAATGCTCCATGGTGTAAATGTCCCATCCTCCTGTGCCATAGTTCATTCAACTCCTTCCCACTGTTGTTGTCCATGCTTGTCAATGTCATTGGAGAATCAATCTACAACCTATATAACCTGTTGCTTCTAGCTCCAATCTGTCTCACCTTCTTTCAGCTAGAGTGTTTGACATACACTTTCTTGCCTACAAAGTGTACATCATACCCCTTGTCCTGCAACTGGGACACTGAAATTAGGTTCATACCATATCCTAGCACATGTAGTACATTAGCGAAAATGGTGTTGGCTCTTGTTTCAGTTTGAAACTCTATGGTGCCTCTCCCTACCGAAATACATTTAGTTATGTTCCCCTTAGTGATCTTGAAGTCCACCTGCACCTCCTGATAACTAGAGAAATATTATCTAACTCCCATCATATGAGATGAAGCTCCACTATGAATATACCATATACCAGATGATGATGAACCTGACAAGCACGGAAATTCATCTTCCAATCTAGAAGTCAATTCTGAGGCTACTTGATTTATGATTCTATCCATGACTTTTCTATGTTATTTCTCATTTCCTTTTCAACGTTGATTTTGCTACTGCAAAATGTTGCGTCGTAGCTGGAAATCTGCTCTGCAAGGAAATTGTTGCTACTGTCTCTGCCTTTGTCAATCTTCGATCTAGAAAATTTAGTTTCTCTGTCGACTCTCTCAGAGAAATACATTTCCTCAAAAACTGGCCCAAGGGACTGTGTTGTCTTAGAGGGTTTCAAACGACTACCTCTACAGAGATTTGAACTGCCTCCTTCATTTTGTGCTAAGTTCTCTGGCTTACGATCTGTGCTCTGATACCATGTGAAAATTTTGAAGTTTGGAATCCTACTACAATAACTGATATTATCTCTTCTATTTGTTAAATAATTTAAACAAATTATTTGTAGTTTCTTATGGAAAATATCGAAATAAATACACTGGAACCTTTACAAATTAAACACTGAGAAAAATAGATGCAAGGAAAATTAGAGAAATGGTAGCACACATATATGCATATTAACACAATTATTTTTGGACAATCGTCCTCGGAAAAACCCAATGTGGGAAAACCAATGCAGCAGATGAGGGTTTTATTATTATTCAGTAGTAATTCTTGTACAAGATACCAGACAACAAAAATAGAGAAAGAAACACTAAAAGAAATTTAGTAATAAATTTCTCACTCTCCACAGCGATTCTCTGGGGCGAAACGATCCCTCTTCCCTTACACTGGTCTCACTGCGTCATCGCCTACGCAGTGCCCTGATGAACTGCGTCCTCTCTTGCGCTAGCCCTCCCAGAAGTTATCCTACACTCTCAGACTACTACCGATGCCCTCTCTCACTCCCCTGCCACTCATCCTCTAGCTCTATTTTATCTTGCTGAACTTCAGCCACTAAGAAAATCGATCTGTCAGGGAAACTAAGTATCTGCATTGTTGTATTCTCCATCTACCCATCAACTTCTTCTTATAATCTTCTGTTAGAACACCAACGGCCAAGATTAAAACATAATCGATGGCCCAAATTAATTTCTTATTGATTCGTGTGAGTTTCTAAATGATTCTCACCACATCTCAATTAATATTGACTAATTAACCATATTCCTTAAGTTTAGACTTGGGAAATAATTAAAAAAAATTGGTTAATAATCTAATTGAGACACTTCTGGTTGGAATTTCCATAAACGATTTTTGGGTTTTGGCGAACTCGTTCATTCTAGGCTCTCCACAAAGTTTCATGGCTAGAACACATCCAATGCTACAAAAATTAACACAAACTTGGCAATTTTTGTCATTACATTCTCCCTTGAGCTCCTTCCAACTCTGTGTGGTTGCATAGTTGAGCCACAAGATGATTTCACCTCCAAGGCACGTTAAGCTTAAGGTAGTCTTTCACTTTGATCTATCCCGCTATTTTAACATGCTTAATGTAGTATTGTTGCTTTTTTTGCACTCCCTTCCTGCATATATGTCCTATAGCAGTTATGTATGTGTTGATTGAATGTTGTTCTCTCCTCGGGCAGTGCTCTTCTTCTATGCCTCCAACATCCTTGTTCATTGGATATCCCATGTTTTCATCATTCTTTGAAACATATCCTTGTTGATTTGGTGTTGTAATCTTCTCTTGTCCATATCTATCTCGCATCCTATATAATGTTGTCATTATTTTCTCCAACTTAAGTGGGCATAGTCCTATTTCTACCAATAGGATTTTGTGTTGTGTGGAGTTTTTAATTGTAGAGATGAGATCATAAATTATTTCTACATTCTTTTGACTTGATTGGTGGGGAATGAAATTTTATTAGACTACTCCAACAACCAGAACTGGTACCAGCTAGTGCCCGCTATGCTGAGATACTTTGCTTGGTCTTCTGATCCTATGAATATTTCTTTGGAATATGCCAATTTTGGGGATCATGACAAAAACTACACTGACCCTAATGGCCTTGTGTATACCAATTTGTTGGACCAACAGCTTGATGCAGTTGTAGCTGCAATGAGAAAATTGGGTTATGAGGACATTAGGTTAATCATAGCTGAAACTGGATGGCCCAATGTCAGTGACCTTAATCAGTTGGGTGCCAACATCTTTAATGCAACCCATTATAACTGAATTCTTATAAGGAAAATGCTTGCAGATCCTTCCCTAGGAACCAGTCGTAGGTCCAATCAATTCATGCACAAATGTTCATTGTTTAATGAGGATCAAAAGCCTGGATCAAGAACTGAGAGACATTGGGGTTTGTTGTATCCTAATGGAACGGGGTTTATGAGACTGATCTCATTGGGGAGCTCCAAGATTTAGAGTATAAACCTCTCCCTCCTCTACCTCCACCCTACACAGGTAAATTGTGGTATGTTGTAGATGCAAGTGCAATTATTTTGCCTTCTTGTCTGCTATTAATTATGCCTGTAGTTAAGTAGACTAGTTTTTCTTTATATTATAAGAGAAACACCAAACACTATGAACATATTAACAAACCTGAAGGCCAAACAAGCCTTTTCATGGTTGGACTATGTTGTTTTTCACTAGCGCTACCACTTCCTGGCAAACAAAGACCTTTTGTTGTAAATGTTATTTGTTAGCAAGGAGGAAATTCAATGGTCTACCATTTCAAGATTCTTCAACATGATAGAATAACCCACCCTTGTACCAAGCAATCGAGATTTTTTGTTTCTACTCTTAGAAGATACACTTCTCCATATCATGACCAAAACTTTACCACACAAATAGATTATTACATATTTGGTTGTAAAGGTAGCTTTCCCTTCGAGAAATTTCCCTGGATTTACTAGAAATTGGGTACAATTTCCTCCAAGAAGGGAGAAATAACAAACATTAATCATACTTTTTCTATATATATTAGTAGTTTTTCTAGCACCAAATTATTTCTAGTGCTCATCATGTGATAGATAGAATGGGTATATATATCTTTTGTTAAAATGTCCACAAGATCACAAGATCAAGTATCTATAGGACAAAGGTGTTATAGCTTGAGGTGGCATGCCTTACAAAATATAGAACAAATAATTATGAGAAACATGAATTCATTTAAAAATTTAAATGGTAAGTTCATTGCAAAAGGAGGATACCCCTATATACAAGGTTTCAACAATAGTCCCTAAAATGTTTAGCTAAATGGCTTCTTTGGGGATAAACATTAGTACTACTTTGCTCTTAGTTCAAGATTTGCTTTTCATTATTCTTACTCTCAATTGTTTTTTTAAGGGAATGTACATTGCAACTTTCTTTGAGCCCCTTTGAGTCCTTTATATGCTAGACAAACATTCTTACTACTTTTCCCTTAGTTCAGGACTTGTCATTCACCATTCTCACTCTCATTGTTTTTTATAGCTACTGCACATTGTAACACCAATGAAATACAACTATACACTATGAGAGGAAGATACAAGAAGACACCATGTTTATATGGTTGTTTTATTAATGTGTGTTCATTCTTATAAGCACCTTCCTTGTATATTCACTCCATAAGCAAGAATTTTTCAAACATATCTTGGTTATGACTTATAACCAATGCTTATGGACCATGGTGAATGAAAACACTTTAATTCGATAGCACGATGTAATTAGTAACAACTATACACTAGAATTCAAGTTAGATACAAATATTGGTCAAATGGAATTTAGAAGGAAAACAAATGCTCTGGAAAAAGATCAAATGTGTATCCTAAGTGAGGATTTCACCAACCCAACAAGCCACCCATCATTGAATTGGATTCATATCAATTAAGTCATATCACAAAAACCTAGTTTTGATTCAATATCTTCATATTAGTCAAGTCATGTTAGTATGAACTAATTTTAATTGGATGGTTTAATTTGATAACAAATTTAACTAACCATTTGGAATTTACATAAAAAAGAATCTCCACAAATTTCAATCAAACATACTAAACAATCTTCTTCATGGGACCTGATTACTGCGGATAGGGTGACAATAAAAATAAATGAACCAGCTGATCAACATGCCTAAAACAAATACAATGAAGAATTCAAGCACTCTTTCAGGGTAGATCCACTCATTTGATAAAAAACATGGATAATACACAAGAAGTTCAAGTATAAGCTATGTTTAACAAAGTGAAACTAAATAGTTAGTTTCCCATAAAAATGGAAGTCCTAATCTGTATTAAGGTTACAATTGTATATAGGCAGTACTACCCATTTGAAGAATGTGTTAAACATAAGCCAATATAGTAAAGATATCTTGCAATTACAGACATTGCATATATACCAATTCATGTATTCTCTAAAATATACAGAGTTGACACCACATCAAAATTTCCTTCTCATTCCTCATTGAATATAAGCATTCTACTCCATACGTTCAAAACAATACAAATTATCCAATCCAGTGGGTTGTTGTTATGAAACCAGCTCACAAAAAGATAGAAAAGAGAGATCCACGCCTTAGAATTCAGCCTCTTCGAGGGGGCAACCTCCTTTACATTACATAAATGAACAATTCTTTGATGATACAAATGACAAAACCTCCTTTCTATATATAGGAGTCTAAGGAGTCACAATATAATCCAGCCGACCTAACAATAATAATATAAAGCCACAAAAATAACAATAGAGGGATTCTATGGGGCACAGAAATAACAATATGGGGGTAATAGGGGCACAACAATATAAATAGGGGGTATAACTA
This sequence comes from Pinus tabuliformis, assembly GCA_031772625.1. Taxonomy (NCBI): domain Eukaryota; kingdom Viridiplantae; phylum Streptophyta; class Pinopsida; order Pinales; family Pinaceae; genus Pinus; species Pinus tabuliformis. Next base: position 198,086,058 of record CM062815.1, on the reverse strand, counting down.
CAATAGTAATGGGGTAATCACTAGTATTATAGGGACCCAACATGCCCCTCTCCTTCAAAAAAGTGTTGTCCTCAACGCTTGAGCAGTTCTGGATACTTCTGCATAAAATTCTCATCCTCCCATGTGGAATCTTCAGCGGATAAGTTCTTCCACTTGATAAGATACTCTGAAATTGATCGATTTCGTAGCTGTCGAGTTCTTGTTTCTGTGATTGCTTCCGGTTCCAATATAATTTTTCCTTCCTCGTCAAGTTCTGGCAATATTGTTTGAATTGGGAGCTTGTCACCTATAACCTTCTTTAAACATGAAACATGGAAAACTGGGTGCAATCGAGAAGCTGCAGGAAGCTCCAATTTGTATGCCATAGTACCAATCTTTTCCAACACCTTGTACGGACCATAATACTTTGGTGATAATTTATTATCCTTCTTAGCTTGCTTTAGGGACATTTGCTTATATGGTTGTAGCCGTAGGAATACCCAATCACCTACATCAAAACTTCTTTCACTGCGATGTTGATCTGCCTGTTGTTTCATTCTATTTTGTGCCAACACGAGGTTATCCTTTAAGAGTTGGAGGACTTGTTGTTGATGTTCGATGTGATGTTCCACTGCCTGAACCTTAGAATTTTCTCTTAAATATGATGTGATGGATGGTGGTTGATACCCATAAAGTGCCATAAATGGGGTCATTTTTGTTGCTGTATGGAAGGAAGTGTTATACCACCATTCAGCCAGAGGCAACCATTTGACCCATTGTGTTTGTTTATCAGATACAAAGCAACGAAGATATCCTTCCAAACATTTGTTTACTATCTCAGTTTGCCCATCAGATTGAGGATGATAAGATGAGCTATGAGCTAACTGAGTACCAAGACAAGAAAATAATTATGTCCAAAAATTTCCAGTGAAAATGGGATCTCTGTCACTTACAATAATCTTTGGGTTTCCATGTAGCTTTTGAACTGTTTCCATAAATGCAGTAGAAACTGTACTGGCTTTAAATGGATGTGATAATGCACAAAAGTGTGCATACTTGGTAAGTCTGTCAACTACCACCATGATGACACTCTTTCCCTCAGACTTGGGTAAACCTGTGATAAAATCCATTGAAACCTCCTCCCAACGTTGGCTTGGAATGGATAAAGGTTGTAATAGACCTGGTGTCTTAATTGTTTCAACTTTATTTTGCTGGCAAACCAAACATTCCGCCACAAACTTTTGAATATCTGATTTAAGGCCATCCCAAAAAAATTCCTTCTTAACCCTGTGGTAAGTTTTTAAAAATCCTGAGTGCCCTCCTAAGGGAGAAGTGTGCAATTCCATAAGAATCTTTTGTTTTAGCTGGGAATTCTTACAGAGGTATAAGCGATCTTTGTACCATAACGAATCATTTTGCCAGCTAAATGTATCAGAAGTACTGGAATCTTGTTGTAGCTTTTGAATAAGTGCCCACACTTCTTCGTCATTCTTCCATTCCTCCCTTGCTTCGTTTATCCAATCTGGTTGGATAATAGAAATGGCACACAACAATGCTTCCACATCCTCATCCTTTCTTGAGAGTGCATCTGCCACCACATTTTGCTTCCCTTTTTTGTAGATGATTTCAAAGTCATAACCCAACATCTTTGTGACCCACTTTTGTTGCTCTTCAGAGGATAATCTTTGTTCTAAAAAGTATTTAAGGCTATCATGATCCGTTTTTACCTTGAAGTGTCTTCCCATTAGGTAGGGTCGCCATTTCTTAAGTGCATGGAGTATTGCCAACATTTCCTTCTCATAAATAGCTTTGTTTAAAAACTTTCCCTTGATTGGACGACTTTCAAAAGCAATGGGTCTTTCATCTTGCATTAGAACAGCACCAATTCCATTTCCTGAAGCATCACATTCCACAATAAAGGTTTTTGTGAAGTCCGGTGTAGCTAAGACTGGTGCTTGGCACATTGCCTCTTTAAGATGTTCAAAGGCCTTTGTTGCTTCCGAAGTCCATGAAAATGAATCTTTCTTCAATAATGTTGTTAGAGGTGCTGCTATTCTCCCATAATTCTTAACAAACTTGCGATAATACCCTGTCAACCCAAGAAATCCTCGCAGATGCTTTATGGATGTGGGGATTTTCCATTCCTTAATGGCTTTAATTTTGCTAGGGTCTACCTTAACTCCTTCATGAGATACAATATGACCCAAATATTCCACCTCCTGGACTCCAAAGAAACATTTGGATCTTTTTGCATATAATTGTTTCTCCTCCAATAGTTGTAGCACCCTGTCAACATGTTCAACATGATCCTTCCAAGACTTGCTGTAGATTAGTATATCATCAAAAAATACTAACACAAATTTTCTAAGGAATGGTTTGAAAATTGAATTCATCAAACCTTGAAATGTTGAAGGTGCATTGGTAAGGCCAAAAGGCATGACCAAAAATTCATAATGACCCTCATGAGTTCTAAATGTTGTTTTCGGAATGTCTTCAATCTTCATTCTGATTTGATGATATCCCGAACGAAGATCCAACTTGGTGAAGTAAATTGATCCATGCAATTCATCCAGTAATTCATCAATAACAGGAATGGGGAACTTATCTTTAATAGTGAGCTTGTTGAGCTCCCTATAATCTGGACACATGCGCCATGATCCATCCTTCTTGTGCACCAATACTACTGGAGCTGAGAAAGAACTTTGACTCGGTTGAATTATACCAGCCTCTAGCATTTCTGCAACCATACGTTCAATTTCACTTTTTTGGACATATGGATATCTGTACGGCCTGATGTTTGGAGGAACACTTCCTGGAATCAGATGAATAGCATGATCATGATCACGCATAGGTGGGAGACCTTTGGGAGTCTCAAATACCTTGGAATGATTGTCCAGGACTTTTTGGAGATCTGGAGAAATAGATGATTCCAATGTGGAAACATCTAGCGAACATAATTGTGCAATTACACCTCTTTGCTCCTTTTTTAGAAGCTTTGTCATGCCATTAGAGCTGATTATCTTTCCTGGTTTCCCTGCAATACCCCTTAATTCAACTTCCTTTCCTTCCACAGAAAATTTCATGAAAAGTTCTTGAAAATTAAAAGCTATTGTACCCAAGGATTGTAGCCATTGGACTCCTAGTACAACATCAGCACCTCCCATTGGAATGGAAAGCATTGGGCTAGTCAATACATATTCTCCCATGGATAGCTTGATATTATGGCACTTTCCAGAACAATTTATTGTTCCTCCATTTGCAATCATCACTTGACACTCTGGTGCTGGATATAGGAAGCAATTCAATTCTTTTGCTACCCTACAATGAATAAAATTGTGGGTGCTTCCTGAATCAATCAACACTATTACCTTTTTCTTCTTGATTTGTCCTTCTATCTTGATGGTTTGAGGAGTGGTAATTCCCGCCAATGCATTACAAGATATGGTCGGATTTATTTGTTCTTCATCTAGGCTTTGTTCCTGGAATATATCCTCTTCTTTTGACCTTTCTTGCTCCTTTTCTTCTTCCTCTTCACAATCTATGTAGAATAATTTCTTCTCAGCACACTTATGACCTTTTGTGTATTTGCTATCACAATTGTAACAAAGCCCTTTTGCTCTTTTTTCTTCCAATTGTTGTGGTGTCAACCTTGTAGGTTGTGGAAGACTATGGGCAACAACACTTCCGTCTTTATAGTTGTGAACGGTATGCTTCCTAGTTGCCATAATTTTGCTTTCCATTTTTCTTGCTAACCTGAATGCCTTCTCTAATGAATCAGGTTCCCAAAGGCACATCATGTTGGATATTATCCTTTAAAGACCCTATGAACACATCAATCCTATGCTCCTCTGGAATATCTTTTACCCTTATGTTCAATTTTTGGAACTCCTCAATGTGCTCCATTATTGAACCCTTTTGTTTGAGACTTATCAATTGGCTAAAAAAAGTGTTGTTTTTTGTATCCTCATAATGTGCTATCAATTCTTCCGTAAAAATTGCCCAAGTGATAAATTGTTTACGAGAACAAAGCCATTGATACCATACAAACTGATTTGGTTCCAAATATAAAGTTGCCATACGTACCTTTTGTGTGTTTTGCACATTATTGAGATCGAAGAATTGCTCCATCTGTAATATCCATGTGGCGGGATCCTTGCCATCAAACTTCCTCATATCGATTTTTGGAACATGGTGAGTCTTCGATCCAACATTAGAGTCTATGGAATCATGATTAACATTTCTTTTGTTCTCATCATGAGTTTCCTTTACTACCTTTTCACCATTAGTGACCCTTTCTTGTAGCAACTTCTTCAATTCATCCATCTTATCATCCATGCCATCAATTTTAGCGTCCATGCCATTCACCTTAGCTTCCATGCCATCCATTTTAGCTTCCATGCCCTTTATCTTAGATTCCACGCCATTTACCTTAGATTCCATGCCACTTATCTTAGCTTCTGTTAGCTTTTGTGAGCGTGACATTTGTTGCACTTGTTCTTGTAATTTTGATATATCATGTAGCATTTCTTCCTCTTCTTCATGAGTCATGCTAGAGCTTTCAGGTTCCTTACTAGGTGTTTGCATTTTCTTTCCTCGGGGCATCAGTTACCGATAATAATGTTTTACTATGCCCTTTGAATTCCGTTAAACCAAGCTTACACAAAAATTTAAAAAAAACTACACACCTTTTTTCACTTTATAGAAGCCTGATATTGAATCTGATGTATCTCTGTAATTTCGGATCATCCAATTCTGAAATTGCTACCTGTAGTAGCCTTCTGCGTCCTCTTTCCAATGCCACAAGTCTGAGCCAAATTGGATTCTCCAAGAAAGAGTTATGTGAAATCTCCCACAGTGACTTGCTTTTAGACTGGTTCAATAGAGCGAACTTGTACGACGTGCCACGAGTCCCTGTTTCAACCTTTGAATCTGAAACACACATACAAAAAACTACAATCCATCCTCTTTCTGTACCTTCTTACGAAATTTCAATCCGATCCCCAGAGAGAAAGTTATGACGATTTTCCCCAGGTCACCTGTTTTGAATGTAATTCAGGAGTCTGCAAAAAGACCAACTTCCTCAGATCATATCTCCGCAAATATCGCGCGAAAAGCTCTGAAATTCGGACTCAAGGTTCAGCGCGATTTCTTCTCAAATGGGTTTTTTTTGCGACTTCTGAAACGTCACAGAAAAAAAGTTATAGCGAAAATGCCACGATGACCTGTTTGGAGCAGCGAAACCCTAGAATCCAAAGCTCTGATACCAAATGTTATGAAACCAGCTCACAAAAAGATAGAAAAGAGAGATCCACGCCTTAGAATTCAGCCTCTTCGAGGGGGCAACCTCCTTTACATTACATAAATGAACAATTCTTTGATGATACAAATGACAAAACCTCCTTTCTATATATAGGAGTCTAAGGAGTCACAATATAATCCAGCCGACCTAACAATAATAATATAAAGCCACAAAAATAACAATAGAGGGATTCTATGGGGCACAGAAATAACAATATGGGGGTAATAGGGGCACAACAATATAAATAGGGGGTATAACTACAATAGTAATGGGGTAATCACTAGTATTATAGGGACCCAACAGTTGTGATAGCCTGTGCTTAGCCTATAGTGTATGAAAAACATAAACACAAAGCTTCACTGGAGAAGCAGAATAAGCTGCCTGAATTTCATATCTAGGCAGTGGTACTATAAATACATATGTCGAATAAGCTCCCAGTGGTTCTATTAATACATGTGTCGATTAAGTTTAAATCACATTTTGGATAACTTGCTAAAATTCCTCAGGTTGATAAAATCGTTTGTAAGCACACCATCACAGCGACCAACTAATTCAGATAATTAGTATTACAAATCATTCATTGTTCTCAAGCCCATTTCTCGATCCAAACCATTCCCAATTTTATTTTTTTTGTACATGCAACATAATATTAACTGGGTTATTGTTAAGAGCACACCTATAATGTTGGGATTTTGCAACCAAGTCCACAACAAAAATATAAGATTAGTTATCATGATAATATAAATATGTTAGCATAGCCATATAAAATTAAATGGTTGATAAATATTGATATACATATTGTAAAGAAGATATCTCGACCAATCACCATAAATCGTCCTGAAAATGTTGTTAAAGAAAGAAAAGAATAATGGGAAGAAAGGCATTCACTCCACACTCTTCGTTGTGATCACCATTTCTGCACACAATATAACCATTCCAATTATTTTTATTTTCTAGTATTTGTACAGACGATGGTGAATATTTACATAGAGTGTGAATATACACTCACCATGTCAACGAGTGGAGAACTATACAAACCGATAGAAGAGCCTATTCCCACAATTTCTATCATGAACTTGCGGTTATTATGATCATGAAGAACAAAGGCCAATATAATTGTTATTACAACGAACAACACCAAGGCTCCCACAAGCATGCTACCAATTCTTAGTTGAGATCATCAATAGCATGTTAATCAACAACAAATATATACCAAGGCCCCCACAAGCATCCTACCTATTCTTAGCTGAGATCATGAACATAATGTTAATCAAGCACAATAAACATACATGCATGAGTAAATCATGGATTTTTCCTTTTTTTCCTCTTCTTTAAAACTAAATTGAATTTACATTGGAATTATCTTGTTTATTAGATGAAAAACTAAGATTTATCTATTACAAAGACATAATGCTAATGAAGGACAAATAAACATACATGCATGAGTAAATCATGGATTTTTCCTTCTTTTTTTTCTTCTTCTTTAAAACTAAATTTAATTTATATTAGAATTATCTTGTCTATTCGATGAAAAACTATGATTTATCTATTACAAAAATGCTACTATTAAAACTCATCAAAAGTAAATCGAAATATCTATTAATATAATATTATTACTAAAATTGTGTAAAGCTAAATCAAACTTAACTATTTTTTTTATAATTTAATTCCCCGAAAACTTCCATATCCACTCATCTTCAGTTTTCCATATAGGTCCATCAAAATCTTCAGTTTTCCATACAGGTCCATCAAAAAAAGAACATGAAAAAGTACATGAATATTTTAGAAAAAAAAAGAGTCAGATTATACCTTCAACTTCGGCGGAGCAAAAATGAGGTAAGTAATAATGGCGAAACACTGTGGGAAAATTCCAGCGCCACCAAGTACTTCTCCCAGCCATTACCGATCACAGGGCAGCCATACAATAGATAGGTGAGGCAGTTGAAGAGGGCAATTACATAGGGTATGCGTGAGTATTCCTTTATTTTCTTGTTTTTTATTATTTTGATAAATGGAAGATTGTATTTTTTCAGGAAGAAAAAGCAATATAGATTATGTTAAGACAATATAAGAAGCCCGATAAGATACAAAAGGGAGCAGCATGTGAGGCCTCAAAAAAACCAATAGACATAAATTTACAGATATACAAGAGAACACCAGACAAATAAGACATATAACAAAATGTAAGATTGTATTTATTCTGTTGCATAAATATTTTTTTTATATATTTTTAGTTTTGTGAACCTTAAAATAATTTCTTTTTTTTCATAAAAATAATGCCAGCCATCCAGTAACTACTCACACATAACCAAAAGTGTAACAATTTCTGTCATGCAGGTTTAAGAAATAACATTAATTCAATGCAAACAAATCGGAAATAAACACCATAAAGCTTTCTTGTTTGTTTTCCTAATCCAACCAAACACATAGAGACAGCGGGGCGGAAAAAGAGACCCAAAAGAAACGTCACCCAAAAGAATCTCAGAAAAGGAGGAGCTGGTTTATCATTATAAAACAAGCTAACATATCCCACATTCATAAAAATATTAGCAAAAAATCTCGGTGTTCTTAATTAAATTCACATTTCAAACAGATTTATCATGAAACCAGTCTCGATCCCATCTTTATCGAAAACGTAGACACGAAAATGAATTCTGTTAATATTGACATTTCAACGAACTGATGCACCAATGCACCAATATATATGAGTTTGAATGGCCCAATGCACCATTATATATGAGTTTGAATGGCCCAATGCACCAATTGAAATCCACCATATGAGTGGGAAGTTAGTTTGAGATCATATCTGAATTTAAATAGCTCAACGCATCATGTTTAGACTGCAGTAAAGGCTTTTTATATGAAGAAATATATTAAAAATGATATCTTATAAACTGTGATCCAAATCCAAAAAATAGTATTCTATCAGTTTGATGTAAAGTAATAATACTTTTTCTTTTAACCATGTTTGTTAAAAATTATAAAAACATAAAAGCAAAACTATTATTGTTCAAGATCTCTACAATTTTATTTAATAGGGATCCAATTTATCAAGATCTCATCCAATTTAATGTAGGGAGAAATTTAAAAACTTATAATTAAAAAATATTTTAAAAGAAATTTAAAAAAGAAAAATTAAAAAAATAATCATAAAGTTAAATATAAGAAGATATTTACTTAAAATAACATTTAATATTATAGACTAGCGATTTGTATGAAACCTTAGTTGTGCTAAGATCTAGGCTCAGCTGCATCTTTGCAGCTTCTATCCATGGCTTCCCGAAAGGGGTCTCTCCCCCTCCCTAAGACGAGGCCACGACTTTCTAAGCGTTGATCTCCTCCCTCTCCCAAAACAGAGATCTAACGCAAATCCTACGAAGTTTGTTAGAAGGTTGGAGACGATTCCCCTTTCTGCCAATGCCCCAGGTTTTCTGCAGATCATCCCTTGCATATTGAGGACAAGCCCCGGTTGGGAAGTTCACTGAAATGTGGTCTTCCCCTAAGTCGATGGAGTAATGGGCAAAGAAAAACTGGAAGGGTAAGAGGAAATGGAATTTGGGAATATTTGAGGTCAAAAGTGATTTTTTCACCTTTCTGTTAGAACACAAGGAAGATAAAGAGATCATTTTTTGAAATAGCCCATATTTCTTTATAAGCATAGGAATGCATTTAAATTGATGGACCTTGGATTTTGATCCTGTTGAGGATATCCCCACAACAATCCCAGTTTGGGTGAAGCTCCCTTGGCTCCTCTTGTCCTGTTGGAGCGACGACTATCTTAGGGCAATCAGGAATGGAGTTGGTAAAGACATAGATCAAGTGGAACCCAAGGGTGGACAGTTTGTCTGCGCTAAGATCTGTGTTGAAGTGGCGCATAAACTAGCCTTAGGTGCTCAGACTCATCCAAGTCTTTGTTCACGTAACAATACACAGAGAGGAAAGCTCTGAAAGGCTAGTGTTTATAAAGTGGTCCGGTTGGATCCTTGCTAGGTTTGCCTGGTAAGCTCTCAAATATTGAGAAGGGTCTCCCAGCTGAAATATTTTTAACAATGGAGAAATAGAAACATTTCCAGATCTTATATTATGAGCAAATCCCATTAAAGTGCAGGATCTGCCATGAGTACGGTCATTTTGCTAGGGATTTCAAAAAAGCATAGGTAGAAGCCCTAAAAAAATCTTAGCCCGGCCAAGAAGATCAATCGAGTCAATGACAAACTCATAAAAATGGAGGGAACAAGAAAGGCCAAGCCAACACTAGGAAAGCATAGAACAATGCAGGTCCGTCAACCTCATCGAACCCATTTGGGGTTCTTCAATCTCCTAAGGCCACACAACTGGACTCACAGGAGAATCTCACAGTTGAAGATGTTGGAATGCTTGAGGAGGAACCTACAGAAGAAGGAGAAGTCCAAGAACAAGTAGCAGAAATAAACGATATTAAGAAGCAGGTGACTTAGATGCTCAACTAAGAAGGGGGCCCGATAATATGTCAGTTGGCCCAATTAGCCACTCACGAAAGGGGGTAGAATGAGACTCAAGAAGGATCTCGAAAAATCGTCACTAGAAACATAGCCCAGGCACAACAAGACTGATTTGATTAAGAAAATTAGTTTTGTTGTGCTAAAATTCCTTTTCAGGTTATATTAAATATGCTTGAGGATTTTTGAGATTGTTTGCAAGTTTAAACATGGGTTTTTAAGTGTTTTTATGTAATTTTTATGTGCAAATTAACACAAACAAATGACTGAACAACAACAAATAACAGACATAAACATCACCATAAATAGTATCACAACAGCACATGATGAAGGATTTCACCCCTCCTGGGCTACGTCTCATTGGTCCAACTTCCAATGGCTTGACCCTCTCTATTATGCTAAAAAATGTGAATACATCAGTTTACAATGCTCAGAATGCTCCGAAACTTGTTCCAATGGCTCCAGAATGCTCTAAAATGCTTGTGTAGCCTCTTTCTACTCCTGATTTGGTCAAAACTGAAGAAGTTATGGCATTTCTCAATCTTCTGCTAATCGCACGCAAATTCCCCAAAATCTAGCATCATCCTACAATTTTGCCAAAAAACAGGCGAAATTGTCGGACAGATAAAATGTCCGCTAACGTTTAAGTTCTGAAAATTGAGGCCACATAGGGAGCCATGTGTCCGGGGCTAAGGCCAACGACCCGCCACCAACGGTCGGGCCCCACTCCTCCTCTGTGGTGGTCGCATGCACGGTGATGTGACTAAGGGCTGGCCTCGTGGATTGGTCCTACCCCCAAATAGCGCGGCAATGTAATTCAAATAAAACTCGAAGTCCAATGTTGTTAAGAACTACCGCCACGGTGCATTGGTAATTAATTGGCTATGTTGTGTATTGGGAGGTCGCGGGTTTGACCCCCACTGCCTCTGCTCGACTATTACTAAGTTTTTGGTGGCCTCCTGGGCTGCCACGTGGCGGCCTATGGTTGGTCCATGTGTCAGCCTGTGGTTGGCCACTCCACCAACTAATCAAAAGTGCATAAATTCAACCATTAGATGAATGCCACTTGCCACATGGTGATTCGCTGAGGAGCCCATTGACCAAGTCAGCGACCACATAACCTACCTAGTCAACGCCACGTCAACAATATGAATTGCTGACTGGGTTGTCCTTTTCTTTTTTAAATTCCCCTAATTGGGAAAGTGAACAGAACTCGTTTCCAGAGTCATACGGAGTCCGATTCGCGTGAAACGAGTTGCGCCGGATTTAGCATGATGAGAACTACGTGGTCATCCAGGTTCCACACCAATCTGATAACTTTGAATTTTGAGCTATTTTTTGAGCACCCGATCATTCCTCCTCGCTAGAAGCCTTTTTTACCGCAAAAGATCACTTTCAATTGTCCAGCAGGTGAGGGTATAGTTCCCTCACCTTTCCAATCTCGATCCATTTGGCCTTTGAAGGATTTGTTCCCTTGAGCCCCACTCGAAGATAATCCACATTCCCTCATTTTGAAGACCTTGTTCTTCTGTCAAGAATGGTGTCTTGATGTAGTTCATCAAGGTATTCAGGAAAAAATCCTCAATGGAAGGAATTTGGACATTTTCTCCTTGATCTTCAATCAATGGAGGCTCATACAACCTTAAGTTCTCAACCTTAACAATAACATAAATTTGTATATATGAAGGCAAATCCACCTTGAAGGCATTGTTACCAATCTTTTCCAAAATTTTGAATGGACCATATCTAATTGGTTTTAGTTTTTTACCTTCTCCTTGGAGCCTCCTTTTGCTAATGTGAAGCCAAACTTCATCACCGACTTGGAACTTGTGATTTACGCGATGCTTGTCGTGCCTTGCTTTGTACTTGCCTTAGCTCTTTGCAAGCTGTTCTTGAACTCTTTAGTGTACTAATTGGATTTGTTCAATGAACCTTCTTGCTTTGTCTATGTCACTATGACCATCAATAGCAACATCTTTTCCAAAAAAGAAATACAAAGGAGACTTAGGCAAGTATCCCAAACATGCCTCAAATGGCGATGTTTGAGTTGAAAGTGCTTGTCTCGGTTGTAAGCATGCTAAATATAGTGCAAATGTTCATCCCACAACTTAGGATGCTTACTTCAATACCCACGAAGAAGATGTATCACTATCCTTTTCACCACCTCTGTTTGACCATCTATTTGTGGATGAAATGTTCTCTTTTTCAATTTGGTGTCCATGAATCCCCACAAGCTTAACCAAAAATTCCCAACAAAGCGAGAATCTCGATCACTAACAATGGATGTGGGCAATCCAAAATGCACCCATACATTCTAAACGAATAACTGAGAAGTTTGTTCAGCTGTAACTTGCTTTTTACATGGCATCAAAATACACATTTTGCTGAACCTATTCACAACTGCATACAAATAATCATGACCTATTTTTGACAATGGAAGACCTCCTGCAAAATCCACAGAAATACTCTCCCACGGTCGTGAAGGAACCAGAAGTGGTGTGTACAATCCTAAATTCCTATTGCTAATCTTACTGACTACACATAATGAACATCCTTTAATAAAACGTGACACACTTTCAAGCATACGAGGCCAATAACAATACCTTTGTATATGTGCCACCGTCTTACTTACATCGAAATGACCAACAATAAGAGAAGTATGTGCCTCTCTTATGATGTTGACTCTTTCTCCCTTTGGGATACAAAGCTTTCCAAGATGGTACAACAAGTTATTATTCAAATGATAATCCAATTCCTCTACTTGGTTACCTTGACTCAAGCTTGCATAAACATCCTGGAAGTCATTGTCTAATGCATATTGCTCAATATAACTTTCAGCAAAACAAAATTATGCTTGAGTAAAGTAGTTGCACTAATAATAGGCTTAGAAAGCATATTAGCAACTTTATTATAGATACCTTTCTTATACCTTATTACCAAGTGGATTTGTTGAAGAAAAGCCATCCATTGGAAGTGCCTTGATTGCTGCAACTTTGATTGAGATTGCAAGTATTGGAATGGTTGATGATCAATGTGAATGATTGTTTCCTTACCCATCAAGTAGTGTTTCCATTTTTTCACATTTTGCACCAATGCATACAATTCCTTGTCATATCTAGGATAATTAATCACTACATTGTTGAGCATTTTTGAATGAAAGCAGATAGACTTACCATGTTGCATGAGGATTGCACCCATGGCGTAGTCACTAGCATCAGCCTGAATCTCAAATGACTGTCTCAAGTCTGGAAGTGCAAGTACTGGAGTTGAACTGATCTTGTCCTTCAATGCATCAAAGGCCTTTTTTCCATTTGCCTCACCACTGAAAAACCTTTTTCACACTTGTCAATGCATGAAAAGGAGTTGCTATAGAAGAAAAGTTAGCAATGAATTTCCTCCAATATTGGGCTGCTCCCAAAAAACTTCTTACCTCAGTAACTGTCTTGGGCCTTGGCCAATTCAAAATGAAATCAACCTTGGAGGGATCTATTTTCAACTCACCTCCTCCAACAATATGACCCAAGTAAACTAAAGAAGTTTTTCCAAACTCACACTTTGACATCTTTAGATACAATTGTTCTTTCTTTAAGACATCAAGTACTTTTCTCACATGCATGACATGTTCATCACGAGGTTTACAGAAAATTAAGATGTCATGTAAGTAGACTATAACAAACTCATCAAGAAATGGCCTCAATACATCATTCATCACAAGCATGAAGGTAGTAGGACCATTACATAAACCAAAATGCATAACTAGCCATTCAAACAAACCTTGTTTTGTTTTGAATGTTGTCTTCCAAATGTCTCCTTCAGCAATTCTAATTTGATGGTAGTCACTCCTTTAGTCCAACTTAGTAAAATACTTTGTATCTTTCAATTGATCAAGTAAATCATCTATTCTAGGTAGTGGGTAACGGTTCTTTACCGTAACCTTGTTCAATGCATGGAAGTCCACACACATGTGCCATGTTCCATCCTTCTTTGGCACCAAAACAATAGGTGAACCACATGGTGAAGAAGATGGCCTAATGATCCCTTTATCCAACAACTCTTGAATTTTCTTTTTAATTTCTGCACTTTCCATCATTGACATTCTGTACATGCCAATGTTAGGAAGAGGACTATCTTGATGCAATTGTATCTCATGTTGGATTCCTCTTTTGGGAGGCAATCCTTGTGGTTCCTGAAACATGTCATCATATTGGTTAACTACATCAACCAATTCAGATTTCAATCTTGAATCACAACCTTTAAAATCTTCATTATCAACATCATTCTTGGGTTTGATCATTAGAAGCACAATTTTTTTGCTTGAATTCACTAGTCTTTTCATCTGCCCTGCATTAACAAGTGAAATATTTAGTTTCTTGCTATGAGCTCTCATAATATATTCTACTCCATATTTGAACAAATGGTATTTGTTTTCATGTCTATGGAAGATACTTTTTTTGTCATAGAGATACGGGCTACCCAAAACTATACCACATATGTCTAATGGCACAACATCAAGCTCCACTTCATTCATAAAATTTGCAATAATGGCGAATTTCAGTTTACTTTTTCTAGTTACCTACAACTGTGCATTGTCACACACCCATCCAAGTGGATATGGTTTATGATGTGGAATGGTTTCCAATTTTAAACTTTTGACAATGTTTTCAAAGATAAGATTGGCTTGAGAGCCACTATCAAAAAGTGTATCAATTTTGCTATGTTTTCAGATCACCCTTATGTGAAAAAGTTCTATCCTCTTCTTTTTATTTGGAGTTTCATTGTGTGAATTTGAAGTACTAGTGCTAGCAATGGATTCTTTTTCTTTCATACCCATGGCTGTAATTTTAGTTTCATCACCCGAATTGGATCCCAAATCCTGTTGAGTGGTTGCAGTTGTCTTTTGTTTTCCCTTGTTGTTGAATTTCTTTGGTTTCATTTCGGGATGAAGCTTCCAACAATGAGCTTCATCGTGACCCTCTTTGGAACAATTCTTGCATGTTAATTTATCTCCTTCCTTCTTGATAGATGCATTTTTCTTTCCCTTCCCTTTGAAACCCTTTTCTTTTCCTTTACCCTTAAATGGCTTTTTACTACCCTCTTCTGGAGTGTTTTTCCCTCTTGCCTCAAGATGAGTGGCTTGCACACACACCTCATCTAGATTATTGGGATTAAACATTAGGATAATATGCCTAAGGTAAATGTGTAAACCTCCTATATACTTCAACAATGTGTCTTGTGATTGCAAATCTACACCTAGCATTAGAGACCTTTTTATGAATTCTTGGGTGTAATCTTGCACATTTTAACCTTTAAGTTGTCTAAAGTTCTGCCAATTCATGATGGCTTTCTGCATATAAGCTAGAGGGTAGAATTGTCTTTTAATTGCAGCAATGAAATCAAACCAAGAAATTGAGATCTTACCATGTTTTATTATCTCCTCTTGTGTCTTTGATTCCCACCATAATAATGTTGCACCCTCTATTCTCAAGGAAGCCAATTGAATCTTTATGTCATCCTCTTGAAGGTTTTGAATTCTGCAGTAGACCTCCAACTGACGAATCCATTTATCAAGCTTCTTTGCATTCACTTCACCATTATACATGGGCAGTTCAAATTTAACATCAAGTTTTAATAAGGGTGATTTACTAGTTCCTTTTGAGGTATGTTGATCAGTACGAGTAAGGGTTGTGTTAGTGGAAGAGGGTGAAGATGTATGTGAAGAAGAAGATGAAGAAGATGGTGGAGAGGGTGGAGGTTTACCTCCTGTTGACCAATGGAGTGGCACTTGATGATCATATGAAGACTCCATTGATCCAGGTGGCTCCAGAGACAGGCAGAAGTCCCAGAGGACTCAGAAAGGGTCAAAAATCAAAGTGTTTGGATTGTGCTTGAACTGGGTTCATGTTGAATATCTCGTCATCGTGATCGTGGTGGTGTGAATGGTTCATCAAACTGAGTCCGTATGTGAAATTTAGGAGCAGTAAAAGTTCAGGGTTGACTTGGGTGACTAGGCAGGCTTAAGGAGGCAGCAATTTGGACAAAATCCGGCCACCAGATTCCAACCAACTTGGGCCAGATTCCGGGCGACTTTGTGGCCTACTTAAAATGACTCCTTTGGTCCATTTTCTAAATTTTTAGAATGACCATGGTTTTTATTAAAAACAAAAAAATATATATTTTTGGGGTGGCAGGCCACCAACCCCGCCACCCCCGCCAACAAACAAAACAAGATTTTAATTATGGGCCGAAGAGCCATGACCCCCGCCGGCCCTCCCTCACCCACCATAACCGAAGCTCACATTTATAGTGGGGTGGGCGGCCATGGCCCCGCCACCCCGAAGCCCTCACAACATATTAACCGTGGGGGCGCGGGCTGTCAACCCTGCCGCCCTCTCCACCTTCCCTTTACACGTAACCGCCAGTGGGAAATGCGGCGCTCCCATCCAAAACAGCCAACCCCCCAACCTTCTAACATAAAAAAAAAAAAAATAATATGTGGGTTAATTCGGGAGGGGCGGGATTTGATCCCCTGACCCCTCCTCAACTATTTTCTAAAGTTACCAATGCGCCCAATAGTCCTCCTTTGGACTATCCACCCACCAAATTATTTTTAAACCTTCATTCATTTGAGAGCCAAAAGGAAGGCAGGAGTGGGAATGCATTTCTATGCAGGTGGAATCACGAGCAGTGCAGAGAGGGGGCTGGAACCATAATTTGAGCAATTTCTCCAAGGGGCCAGATTTTCACTTTGTTAGTTTTCGACAAATTTTATATGGTTTTAGCATTTCTCGATGCCACGAACTCAATAGTGCTGTCCGTTTCTCCATCAGAGATTTGCAATTCTCGGGCTTCTTCAATTTTGGAGGTATAAGGTCGTCATTTTAACTTTTGATGTACTTTCATTATTTTGCCATCTAATGAAAACAGGGCCTCCCCACTAATTGGAGCAGGGCTCGAAGACGTAGTCCCTCCTCGATGAACTTCGATATCAATCTTGTGTCTTCTATGCGTGACTTGCTATTCTTTTCTTCCTCTTCTTTTATGCACTTGTAATTTCATGGTTAAATGTAAGCTTAATATGTAATTCTTTAATGCATCTATAAGCAAAATATCTTGGATCAAGTGGTATCAGAGCAGGTATTTGTAGATGTGAATTGCATGTTTGTATGCTAACAAGAAATAGGCTCTGAAGAGGCGAAGGGAAACTAAAGTCTTTCGATCCCGAAGGGGGTGTGTATATCGAAGGAGAAACATGGCAGATGAAGAGGCTTGATATGAAGAGGAGGTAAACTTCCGCAAGACTTTCTACACGATGGCAAATCGTGTTGAGAAGATGTTCTCAAGACTTGAAAAACTTGAGAGTGTAGGGGAAAAAGCTCTAGAAGGACAAGGTTCAGTGCACGGAGATGATGGAGGAGATCCACCTCCTTCTCCGCCAGCAAGTGAAAGTTCTTCTTCCTCTTCTTCTCACCATAATCATAGGAATACAGGAAACACATCTAAAAAGCCTTTCTTTAATTTAGATGTAAAATTTGATCTTCCCATGTATAACGGTGAAAGTAATGTAGAAAAGCTTAATAACTGGATTAGGAAAATTGAGATATACTGCAGGATTCATCAGATCGTAGAGGACGAGGCAAAGGTTTAGTTGGCCTCTCTTCGGCTGAGTGGCACCACTCTCGTCTGGTGGGAGAGCAAATTGCGAAGCAGTAAGAGTGTGGGTAATCTTCTTTCCTCCTGGCCTAGTTTCATTTCTGCATTAAAAGAACAATTTTATCCCTTGGGGTATAAGCAAAAATCCTTAATGGAGTGGCAATACTTAAGGCAAGGCAGAGGTCAGGATGTTCAAAGCTTTACCGAGGAGTTTAGAAAACAAGCACTTAATTTGGGCATTGCACTTGACTCATGTGAAGTAGTAACTAAGTATATTTGATCATTACATAGTTACATTAGACATTCATTATTATTGTTTGAACCTACTACCATTGACTCGGCCAATGTAAAGGCCATTCATCTGGAAAATAGGGGAACACATGAATGAGATGACCACCCAAAGAGAAACGTAGCAGCTAAGAGAAGGGGAGAAAAACCCTCTTGTACACATTGTGAGAAAGAGGGGCATGATGAAGAAAATTGTTGGAAGCTACACCCTAAGCTGAGACCTGAAAGGAATGACAGAAAGGGGAAGCAGAAGATCGTCACCACCGTTCAGCAAAACCAAGATTCCGAGATAGAGGAAGATGAGAAGGTCACAACTGTGGGATTCGCATGAGTTAGGCCCATTGACTTAGGGTCCGATTTCGGCAACGAAACGATGTTTGCAACCCTTGGGATCACGGCAGGAGGACCCATAGATTTGGGGTCTGATTCCAGCAATGAATCAAGGATTTCAACAGACATAACGAAAAGGGCACTCCCCACAGCAGGACTCTAAGAACTTGAGGAGATCAACCACCGCATCCAAGCAGAGAATGTTGAGCTAAGGAGGCTTCTACAGGAGGTAAGGGAAGAAAAACAAAGATTACTACGCCAGTTGCAAGCCAAGGATGAGGCCTTGGAAAAGCTGCAGCATAGCTATCTGGAGGTAAAAAGTGATTCTCCAATTTCATATGATTTTCATGATGATGAATTCACTGCTTTTGAAAAACATACTACAGGGATTGGATCCAAACTATTGAAGAAGATGGGGTATTAGGGAAAGGGCCTCAGCATCAAAGGCCAAGGCATCGTAAACCCCATCGAAGTCAAGGAAATGTCATGTCGTGCGGGACTCGGATATGCCAGAAAGGAAATGGGAGAAAGCTCCAATACAGCTAGTAACCAGCCAACAACAGACGATGAAACTCCTTCCTCACCGTCCAACGATAGTGAAGGCTCCATGAACACTTATCGGAGGAACACCAGGGGAAAGCGCCCCAAGGCAGCCCTGAAAGTTTGGAGGAAAAATAATCGTTGTAGTCATTGCAACAAAGAGGGACACCAAAAAACCACGTGTCCAATGCTACATGCTCCAGAAACATCACTAGAGGAGGCGAAAGGTGAACATGTTCAATAAATGAATCCACCCCATTCACGGTGGTCCACTTTATCAAGTTAGTTTTTTAAAAGGTAGTAGCGTGTTAGGGCCACCATTGTAAATCATACGTTTCAAGTAAATGTAAAAGTGATGGTTTGTTTCCCATCACTTCAAAATGCAACAATGATATTTTGGCCTTTCCTTATTAGTAGTTGAGGTATTGATTACTTTTTATGTAATCCTTGGCCAATGAGTGTGTGCTATAAACTCTTGGCAAAGAAGGGTTGTTGAGTCATGTGTGGTGGGCATGATTGGAAAAGATGTACCAATTTCGCATGCGAATTTGAAAATGTGGATTGCAAAGGACACAAACCGTGTGCTAAGTGCAAATGCTTTTGGAGGACCAAAATCTCTTCAGTGGGGAGGATTGATCTAGGTGGCTCCAAAGATAGGCAAAAGTCCTAGAGGACTCAGAAAGGGTAAAAAATGAAAGTGTTTGGATTGTGCTCGAACTAGGTTCATGTTGAATATCTCGTCGTCGTGATCGTGGTGGTGCAAATGGTTCGTCAAACTGAGTCCGTATGCGAAAGTTAGGAGCAGTCAAAGTTCAGGGTTGACTTGGGTGACTAGGCAGGCTTAAGGAGGCAAAAATTTGGACAAAATCCGGCCACCGGATTCTGGCCAACCTGGGCCAGATTCTGAGCGAATTTGTGGCCTACTTAAAATGACTCCTTCGGTCCATTTTCTAAATTTTCAGAATGAACATGGTTTTTATTAAAAATAAAAAATAAAAAATAAAAAAAAAATTAGGGTGGCGGGCCACCAACCCCACCACCTCCCCCAACAAACAAAAAACAATTTTAATTATGGGCCAATGGGCCATACCCCCGCCGGCCCTCCCTCACCCACCATAATCGAAGCTCACATTTATAGTGGGGTGGGCGGCCATGACCCCACCACCCCGGAGCCCTCACAACATATTAACAGTGGGGGTGCGGGTTGTCAACCCCGCCGCCCTCTCCACCTTCCCTTTACACGTAACCACCAGCGGAAAATGGGGTGCGACCACCCAAAACAGCGGGCCCCCCAACCTTAAAACGTAAAAAAAGAAAATATAATATGTGGGTTAATTCGGGAGGGTCGGGATTTGATCCCTCGACCCCTCCTCAACTATTTTCTAAAGTTACCAATGCACCCAACAGTCCTCCTTTGGAATATCCGCCTGCCAAATTATATTTAAACTTCATTCATTTGAGCGCCAAAAGGCAGGTAGGAGCAGGCACACATTTCTATGAAGGTGGAACCATGAGCAGTGCAGAGAGGGCCCCGGAACCATGATCTAAGCAATTTCTCCAAGGGGCCAGATTTTCACTTTGTTAGTTTTTGACAAATTTTATATGGTTTCAGCGTTTCTCGACGCCACGAACTCAACGGTGCTGTCCATTTCTCCATCAGAGATCTGCAATTTTTGGGTTTCTTCAATTTTGGAGGTATAAGGTCGTCATTTTGACTTTTGATGTACTTTCATTATTTTGCCATCTAATGAAAACAGGGCCTCCCCACTAATTCAAGTAGGGCCTGGAGACATAGTCCCTCCTAGATGAACTCTGATATCAATCCCGTGTCTTCTATGTGTGACTTGCTATTCTTTTCTTTCTCTTCTTTTATGCACTTGTAATTTCATGGTTAAATGCAAGCTTAATATGTAATTCTTTAATGCATCTATAAGCAAAAGATCTTGGATCATCCATGCCCAAGGATGTACCAATGGGCACTTGTACCATTAGATATGATCAGACAAAAGAGTTTTTAAAATTTACTTCTATCTTCTCGTCATCTTTCTTGTACCCAGATTCCACACCCTACAGGGAGTTGTAATAAGTGATACTAGTAATGATGAGTTTTTGAGTCTGTAACATGCCTAGGATATTGAGACTCGATCAACAAACGAGTACATCTTGGAGTGTTTTTTTTATCTGGTTAATTATCCCTTATTTTCCAGAGACTCAAATAAAATTGAATCTCTGCCATTAAATGAGAAAGCTGTTTACTTGGAAATTCGAATTTGTAAAGTTAATGCACATTTGGGAGGATTTGGGAGAATATTTGGTGGAGATTTTTGTGGCAAATTGTCGCCACATGGGTTACCACCCATATACACTTGTCATTCTATCATAAAATTCGAATTTGGCACATAAGGGAAGAAGAAAATGATGTCCACTTGCCAGAATTCGATTTTTACACTTGGAATTGGAGCTCCATTCAACAAATTCGAATTTCTCTTTGGGATTGTCACCTCATGTGACTTGTTTAATCACTTCTACTTTGGGGTTGGCTCCTATATTTCTATATAATAGAGCCTTAAGCTCTCATTTGTATCATATTGTTACTAGCTATTGTGCTTGCGGAAGTGCTAGTGCTTTGTACTCTTTCAAAAATATCAATAAAGACTTTGGGGTTTCATTCATGAGGTGTTCCTCCTTTGGGAGTGTGATGAATTGTTGATCATTGGTATAATTCCTTTTACTCATGCTTTGATCTAATTTGTTTCCATACGCTCTTGTAGATTTGTTGATGTAGAGCTATCTTGCATTAACATTTGATTTAGAAGTATGCTCTAGGTATAGAATGCTCTAGTTGGTTTTAAATAAATCTCTAGAGTTTCTTATCATTGTTTATTGCTAAAACTATATGGAACTAATTCTTGATTGAAGTTTTGTAGAGGGAAAATCTTGTTGGGATCACAAAATCAAGCGTGAGGAGAAGTCTTTGGAGAGACCAACCCACTCTTGATACATTCTTAAATGAGTTCTCATTTGTTCTTTGAGCCTTCATAGTCTTATCTTACAAAGTGGTTTTGCAAGGGTTTTGACACATAGCTTGTACACAAGCCAAACACTTCTAGATTTAAATATCTTTTAAAAAAACATTGTACTTCATTTCTTTCATTTCCTTGAAGATGGCTAAGCAAAGATGAGAGTTTACTCTCACTCTTTAGCTTAGCCTTTTGTAAATTATAATTGTACATATACATTTTATCTTGTTGATTATTCATTAATACTTAACTTATTTTGCAGTCATTGTTTGGATTGTTTGCTAACTCTTGTGTGGCAGATATTGAAGAGCAATCTCCCACAACATCTAACAAATGTTTGCAGGACCTTTGGAAAATGTTTGAGGTTCAATTTCCAAGGATGTTGTGATCCCTTTTTAGGCTTATTTTGGCAAATTTGAGTGCACTAGAGGGCTGCCCATTTTCCTCTCTAAGCCGTGGGCATTTGGAGGAAACTTTCACCTTTTTTCCCTTGCATAAGTTTTGTGAAATCTTGTCATTACTTTCTCAAGAAAGGAGGTCTAGTGTCCAAGTTTCAAGCAATTATTGTGAAGACTCTCATTGAAGTTTAGTTGAGGAATTTGAAGGGCCTTCTTCTCATTGTAATATTAATAAAAAATCTAATTTTCTTGTGAGAACTTGGGATTTCTCCCATGGTATCCTATCTCCCCATTTAGAGGGAGGCTTCTCTTGGGTGGATTGACTTTTGCATGGTTTAAATTTTCACACTTTATTCACTTACATGCATGCTTTAATTGAAAATTAACACAACCTCACTATCACATTTCATTTTTAAGTTAAAGTTTGTTACAATTTCATTTGAGCTTTTCATTCTCTATCTCATTGTTGCTTGGAACCACAAGCTTGCATTTTACTTTGGACAATTCATCCTTCACATGCAAGCATTTTATATTCTTAACAAACTTTGATTATTTCCATTTACTTTGGTAAATTGTTTCACGAGCACTTGAATACATGCTGCATTTTTATGCTACATTATTATCTTGAATATTGGAGCAATTTATTACCATTATCTATTTGAAACAAATTTTACTTTCAAGCAAATTACTTGTATCATTTTAATTCATTGACGAGACACATGCAAGACTTGTAATCTAATTTTATTTCAACAACTGAAGTTATAATTGCAACTTATGTTGAACACTGTTTCATTTTCAGGCATTGCAAATCAATTTCTTCGAAGCATTTACATGTAAAATCACTTTAATTTGGGGAATTAACACAACTTGCACTTCATCTAGGCATTTTAGTATAGGAAGGCCCCAAGTCTCATTAAAATTTTACTTCCAACATAAGCTCGTTGAAGTAGACATCTTAGGGATCTTCTACTCCTCTATTGACTCCTCATTGTGAGATCCATATCTTTGGGCGAGGGTGAGGTCTAAGGATTGAAGAGTTAAATTGTAATATTTTTGTATAGATAATTAATAAAATTAACCAATAACACTTTCCATGCATTTACTTTACTTACCTATTGATGGTTTGAGTTTTCATATGCAAAGTCTATTCCAAAAGCAAGTAATTTAATCCTTTCAAACACGTGCTTTCTTTTCATGCTTCAAGTCTAATTGCATATTGATGTCTTGGTTTAGCACTTCCTTTCTTTTGCATTTCCAAGTTAATGACTAATTTTTGGGTTTTGGCAAGACATGTTTCATATGTTTTGATTTATAAAGGGTATTATCTCAAAAACATTTTGTATCTTAAATATCTTGTGCTAACAATTTTTTTTTACATTTTAGGGTTACTTTTCTTTCTCTTTTGAGAGCATTGCATTTTATTGTGAGCAAATATATATTTAAATTGTTGAGAAAATTCCTTATAAGGCACTAGTTTTATGGTTTTTGTCATATTGATGATTGGCATTGTTATTTCAAGTTGCTCACTTCATATTTTCTCATAAATCCTTAAAAGTAATCCATTTTCACTATAACACTCTCGTAGAAACTCACATCTTTTAACTTAATGTTTCATTGGGGACCACCCCCCTTAGCTAATCTAGGAGATAGCTCAAACAGAGAGAGTCAGGATTAGTGTGACAACCCCTTCTCTAAGTTCCTTGCCACCAACCACACCTTGTGGGGTTGAAGGCTTTTCTCACTAACTTGTAGAAAGGTGTAGGCGGCAGAGTCAACACCTCCATTTCCATTAGCTCCTCCTCCTAGAGAACCTTATCCGTTGGGAGGTTTGGATCTTTCACCCTATAGTCTGGTATTCCTCTCTTCATAGAGGACCTTCACCATCTTTGTCATATCAAAGAAAGCCTTCTTGAAGGCCTTCTCATATTCTATCATGTTTGTAGGTTCTCCTTCATGAGACATACTTACTGGAGTCTCAACTACAACTTGAGGAAGAACTGGTGGTGGAGATTGTGGCAACATTACCCTCCTTCCCCTTTACCCAACTTCATGGCTTTCAACCAGCTTCCCTTCTCCTATCTTGAGTTTTAACCTTATAAACATGACATAAAATTGCAAACAGTGAAAGCCTTCTTACATAAATAAAACCAAGAGCTCTGATACCAAACTTGATATGATTAAGAAAATTAGTTTTGTTGTGCTAAAATTCCTTTTCAGATTATATTAAATATGCTTGAGGATTTGTGAGATTGTTTGCAAGTTTAAACATAGGTTTTTGAGTGTTTTTATGTACAAATTAACATAAACAAATGGCTGAACAACAGTAAATGACAGACATAAATGTTCTAACATGCTTTATTTTTTATAATTTAGTTTTTGTTTTATAAAATAAGGTATAAAAAAAAAAATGAAAATATGAAAAAATAGAAGAAAAAAAAAGAGATGAAATAAAACCCCATCAAAACAAAATCAAAAGATTTGTATAAGTGTGCTTGTTTAAATGCCACTTCATGAATAAATTCCATTTGTAACAAATAAAAGTCTGTGTGCAACTTGTTTTTATGCCACAACCTTTTCTTCTGATCTGAATCAAACTGTTTAATCTTGATTAGATCATTAAAATTTTTGTTATAGACTAGAGAATAAGTTCAACCAAACATTTTAATCTTGGCTGAACATTAGAAGATATGATAGATTATGATAAATAAAAGGCCTAATATGCTCAAAAATTGGCCTAAGGTTATATTAGATTAGGTTTAGATTAGTCAAATAGTTTAATAAAAGGGCAACTAGTCTAAACGTGCCCAAGATAGATTAATTTTTCAATTAGTGCTTAATTACCTTGTTAAAAGGTTGATTAATTAATTTGTAAATAAGCATGTTTTATGCTTTTAAGCCAAAGTCATATGCGATAAAAAAAATTTGTCGGCAAGTGGTAAAGTTCGGGCAAAGATCGACGGTCATCCGCCTCCCCGCCCAGATCAATGGCGGGGAAGCCTTTTCGCACCCCCTTGCCATGGAATGAGATAACAAAAGAGGGGCGGGGTGTGCAAAAAATGGTTTTGCCCGGGCGGACCCCCCTGTATACATGTCTCCTCCTCAATGCTTCGCACCCCACTCACTCCGTACCGCTTACCACTATCCCCCCCCTCCAAAATATGCCATTACACTTCTCGCGCTTCTCGATCATTCCTCCTATGCCATCCACCTCCAATCGCTCCACACCACGTGCCCTCACCCGTTATCACCTATTTGTTCCCGCGTATTCGTTGCCGCCATTAATTCTCTTTCGTTGTTGATCTTGCCTCCCGTTGATGCATTTATTTCCTAAATAGCTGATCAACAATGGCCTCTACTATAACGGTCGTCTTAAATCACTATTAAATAGTCTTTTGCCCTGTTACACCTACCTTTCTTCTACTGCTCTTTCATTGTTTCTATTTTCTATTTCTTTTTTGCAAATTCTCTACCGACTTGAGCGTGTAACTGTAAGCATCCTCTTTGCCTACCTCTCCACTTTTCTTCCATTCACCATTTTAGTCTGATGCCATTGCTCCAAATAAAAAGGACAAGCCCTCTGCAAGCTCCTCTACAACGCAGGAAACCCCAAAGGCCTCTGATGCCTTGGACCTGGACCACATCCCATTAGCCGATCAAAAATTTAAAATTGCAAATACTGAATGTGAATTCAACATGTTTGAATTGCACGACTGGCTGAAGAAGACTTACTTTGATTCTGAGGATGAAATAAACCTGTGGGAATCCAATCTACCTCTGTACATGTTTCCCCAGACTTATTCCTTTCTTAATTTAGTTATCTGGTGCCAATCCAAGTATAATCCTTTACAATGAACAATGGCAGCTCAGAATGGAGACATTCTGATAACTATCACTGCAGAAACCATAAACAAAATGCTTCTGATACCCAAGAGTGGCTCCCTTAGATTTTTCTCCATTACAGCCTTAATCGACCTATATCACACGTTGACCTTCCCTCAAAGAGCTCAAATATTTGAGATCTTTCTCCCTGAAGATGCTGAGCTCACCAAGAAGAATCCTCCTTACCCAACATCTATGTTCCCTGAAAGAGCCAAACATATAATTTCCCTTATTTCTTGCTTGTTAGGCTACCAATCATACTAATGGGTAGATGAAGTTATAATAGGCTATATGTCCGTCTTTTCTAAAGAAAACAAGCCTGCATTCATGTATAACTACAGTCAATTTCTGGCTGAAGCTATGCACGAGCAATTGATGAGCCTCAATACTGAAGGAGTGTTTAAATACTCCTCTATCCTATTTCATATGTTTATTTTTCAACATGGAGACAGGTTGCCTATTGTTTTGCACAAGCAGGATGATCAGCAAGAGAATCAAGCAGTTATTTACTGGACCTCATTAATTAGAAAGAACTCAACTGAGTTCAAATTTTCAGACTTCATAGATTGTTTCATTCACCCAATTGCATAGCTTCTCAACAGTTAGAGTGAACCCAGAATCAACATAGAAATTAAAAGGATTCTGCACCTTAGTGATCAAGTTAGAAAAGGAGACTGATATATTTACCAGAACTACACAAAGATCAGAGTATATGGTTGCAAATTGGCTCCATATAAGTTGCCAAAATATGTTCCAATGAGAATTTTCACTCTCGAATATATCAGGCAAATGATGAATATGGATGAGCTTCATTTCATCTCACGGAAGAGAAGATCACAGTTCAAGATAAAGGCACAAGTTGGATTATTCATTTGTAACACCAGATCAATTGGTTTAGAGGCAGATGCTATATTAAAACAGATGGGTTTCCAACCCAGCTTCACCTGGTCCTATGATCCATTCAACATTATTTCAGACTTAAGGGTGGAACTCAAAACCACTCCTTATAATCATACACCTAGGCCATAGATTGAGAAGTTCAGAAATCAGGAACAATGGGAAGAGAATACTCTTCAAGAAGTAGAAGAACATGTTTTACCTCCTTCTACTCTTCAGACTCCTACTTCTCAAACTAAGCATGACAAGAGGCCTAGGGAAGGATAATCATCATTAGCAATTGGAGAAAAGGAATTTATCCATTAGCAAAAGAAATCAAGGACTGGATCAAAAGGCACTACTACTACTACTACTCAGGGTCAGAAGGAGCCTATCATCATCAATTTGGATGATTCACATGTATCTATAGGGACAGAGGAACTTGTAATTACTACTTCTTCTTCTTCTACTTCACAGAATTTGCTAGAAATTACTCAATCTGCAGGAGCAAGTGAAACAGAGGAGTCAAATGTTTTCACTAACTTCCTTGAAATCAAGCAGAAGAATGAAGCTTTAAAAGCTAATGTTTATGCACAGTTTTGGAAGCAGACTTCCACTTCATAGCACAGGTTGTTGACAACATTTGATAGCGAGAAGGGAAGAATGCAAATGGCCTTTCTGCAGGCTCAAGTGCCTTTTCCTAAAGGTTCTTCTGATTACAAGAAAATTGTATTTACATTTGATGCTAATCAAATACATCCAATTGATCAAATGGACATGCATAGGTAGTCTGGTGAGATGTTGTTCTCAACCATGACCAACACTGCTATGGCATTGTCAAAGCTTAAAACTGCTCTGTCAAATGTGCAGTCACAATTAAAGATTGAGAAAATATCATCTCTAGCTAAAGATAACAGGGTTAAGTCATTGGAGGACTTAGTAATTAAAATTGGATATGACCTTATTGATATCAAATCTGTTGAAGATATTATCAGGAAAAATGACATAGATATAACATCATTGAGAAAATAGCTGAAACTTCCTTCTATAGAGGACCCCCAGACCAAGGAAATAGCAAAAATTGAACAACACAAGGAAGAAATGCTCAAACTGATAATTAACCAGAATGTACGAATAAAAATTATGGAGAAGCAGATTGAGAAATTGCTTAAGGAAAAAGAGCAATTTACTTAGTTATTTATAGCTCCCATCAGAGCTATTCCTATCACAGTGTCCAGAACAACAGGGGAATCTAAATCAGCCACAAGGGAATCTACATTGACAGTAGAGGATTTGAACAAACTCTCATAGGAGCTCACTCACTAGAAGCAAGAGAATGAAAGACTTCATAAGAAATTCCAGAATCTGGAAGCTCAAAAAATAAAGAATGATAGTTTGTATGTTGAGGAAATGCAGAAAACACACAGGTTGAACAGAATAATTGAAGAGTTGCAAAGTCAGTCATTGATGGCTTAGACCTTGGCCCAAGCCAAGGAAAGCATATGGGCAGATATCAGTTAGGCCATAACTGAAGTATGGCCCTCCATTCAGATAATTTTCGAGCAGGAGGAACTCATAAACAGATGTTAGGTAGCCATTTATGAAGTGAAACAACTTCTTAAAGATAAACAAAGTGAGGTTGTAGACATGATCAGAGTTCTTAACTCAAAAACCAGGGTTGAGTTGGAGCATATTCAAATTCTGGACAGAACATAAACCATCTTGGAAATCAAGAAGGTGTTGCAGAAAAAGAACTTGATGACTCAGTTAGAGACTAAGTGTGAAACCTTGAAGACTTTTGTCCAAAGGTTTCATTTTAAATTTAATTTACTGAATCAGAGAGGACTTTCAGGATTAGTGGCCCCAAATGACAGGTTGACTAGACTGGAAGAATACTGCCAGAAGCTTTATACCATATCCATTAATAAATCAAACTTTGCAGGTATAAAGGGGCATATCATAGGGAAACAAGCATTAGAAACTTTAGATTTTGATTTGACTATTAAGCTTGAGATAAAACATCTTTTTGTAAATAAGCCCACCTTTGAGAAATACCCTGAAGTTGATGAAGTTTACAAAAAATTGGTAAATCTTGCCATACCAAGTGAAGACCAATGGGATCACTTGTGTGAAGTTCTTGAGTAACTTTCATCAACAACTAAAGGACAGTTGGGCAACACTTTTTCGGGACCACATCATCAACAAATTCCTAAAGAATAGTGCCAACGCTTAACAGTTTTGAAATTCCTACAATTTTGTACTATTTTTGTAATTTTGTTTTAAAAATATCTAGTAGAACTTTTTGTATAAATAACTCCTTCTTCGAGTTATTAAGGGTTGAACCCTTGGATGAGCTTTAAGAACATAATTGTAATTGAGGTGGAGATTTGCCAAGATAATGAAAGGATTTTGAATTTGCCTTCTATAGTTCTGTCTTCTTGTAAGTTTTCATATGTGCTTATTTCATTATGTATTGCTTCATATACTTAAGTCTTTATGCAGATATCTAGGTAAGATCATACTGAGTATCAGCCAGTCTTAAATCCCCTATGAATTTATCAGTAATAACTAGGGACTACCTTATAAGCTTGTATGTTATTATAAACTCCCCTATATCAATTGATTGTCACACAAATCTTCATTCTTTTAAATATATTTTGTTCTACAGGAAACGTTGTTTGCCTATATTCTTTGCTTATAACCAATCAAATATTATGTCTGAATATTTAGCAAGTTATACTTCATTAATATTTTGCTATTCATTCACTTTAAATCAATTAACTATAGCTAGACAAATAACAACCCTTTCATCTAGCTTAGTAACTGTTAAGGCTTAAGCACCTGTTTTCAATAATTCATATCATTGGTCATCCATAAAATTTAAAACCAACAAAATATTTTTTAGATGCTTTGGCATGACTAACTGACATAGAGTCATCTCAGAGGACAACAATAAGCATCACCATAAGCAGTATCCCAGCAGCACATGATGAAGGAGTTCACCCCTCCTGGGCTACGTCTCCTTAGTCCAGTTTCCAATGGCTTGACCCTCTCTATTATGCTCAAAATGTGAATACACCAGTTTACAATGCTGAGAATGTTCTGAAACCTATTCCAGTGGCTCCAGAATGCTCTAAAATGCTTGTGTAGCCTCTTTTTTCTCCTGATTTGGTCAAAAACTAAAGAAGTTATGGCCTTCCCAATATTCTGCTAATCGCACTGCAAATTCCCCAAAATTTGGCATCATCCTGCAATTTTTCCCCATAAACGCGCTAAAGATTTCACCAAAAACTGGGTGAAATCGTCTTTTTGGTGAAATCGTCAGATAGTTAAAATGCTCGTTAACGCTTAAGTTCCAAAATTGAGGCCACATGGGGGCCCACATGCCTAGGGCTAAGGCCAACAACCCGCTCTCGCCGGCTGGGCCACCACACCTCATCCGCTGCGGTCGCATGCACGATGGTGTGACTAAGGGGGCTGGCCCTACTGCCAAACAACGCGACAATGTAATTCAAATCTTCCTCCGCCCAGACTATGACCAAGTTTTTGGTGGCCTCTCGGGTTGCGATGTGGCGGCCTAGGACTGGGCCACGTGTCAGTCCGCGGTTGGCAGCCAACCAACCAATCAACACCGGATAAATTAAACCATTAGATGAATGCCACTTGTCACATGGTGATTCGTCGAGGAGCCCATTGGCCAAGTCAACGACCACATAACCTACCCAGTCAACGCCATGTCAGTAGTACAAACTGCTGACTGGGCTATTTTTTTTTTTTTATTCGCCTATTTGGGAAAGTGAACAGAACTCATTTTTGGAGTCATCCGGATTTTGTTTCGCATGAAATGAGTTGCACTGGATTTAGGATGACGAGCACTACACGGTCGTCTAGGTTCCACACAAATCCGACAACTTTGAATTTTAAGGTATTTTTGAGCACCTGATCAAAGACAATGAGGAGAATAGTAGTCAGGATGTGGGGAGTCATGTCAAAAAGAAAGGAAGTCACTCTAAGAAGGATCTTCAAGAAGAAAAAGCGAAGAAAAACAAAAAGTTAGGGTGTCAACCTCAAATCTCAGACATTCTCAAAACAACGGGATCAAAAGGGATAAAAGGAACAACAGAGGGAGGATCAAAGTTAACTTTAACCCCCAAATGATAAAGATTATTTATTGGAATATAAGGGGTTCAAAAGCCCTCTCAGTCAAGGACGTGGTAAAAAAGGAACAGTCGACAATTCTATTGTTGTGGGAAATGAAAATGGAAGAAGAAGAGTTAATAAAACTGTTAAAATCTTTCTAGAGCGGCATTGAATGAATAGGGAAGAATTCAAGAGGAGCCTCAGATGGATTGGGGAGACTTTGGAGGAAGGATTAATCTCTCTAGTTGACAACATCAAATTCCACAATTGGGTAGGAGTGGAACTAGAGGAAAAAGATACCAAAAAAACGAATGAAGGTTAGCAATGTTTATGCACCCACAATATATGCAGAGAAACAAGAATTCTGGGATAAATTGTTGGCACTTCGAGCAATAATTGGAATCATTGGGTGATATTTCAATACAATAATGTACTCATTTGCATGTAGGGGAGGAAATATAATCAGATACCCTTTTTGGGAAAAGTTGGAGGATCTACTCTTTGGTTGGAATTTGATAGACGTCAAATCACACAACAGGAAGTTTACATGGACCAATCAAAGGACCATAGGTGATTTCATAACTACCAGATTAGATACATTTCTTATTCATAGTTCATGGTTGATTCGGGGCTTTGATCCTCAATCATCGATTGTAGCCCTTAAAGAATCAAATCACAAGCCAATAGTGTTGGAATTGGACAAGAAGGAGGATCTCAGTCTGATCCCCTTCCGTTACAATCCAGGATGGGTGTCAGAAGAGGGGGTCAATGATTTAATATCCTCGGCATGGAGATAAGAGTGTATAGAATCCCCATCCTTTATGTGGGAATCGGAAATAAAGGCAGTCAAATAAGAGTTGTGCTCATGGGTTAGGGAGGTGTATATTCCACCTGAGAGGAAAAATGAAGGATTGATTAAAGAAATGGAACAACACTATAAAATTATGGAGGAGCAACAGGTAGAGCATTGACATTTAGAGAAGGAGAAGAGTCGTATTAAGCAAATATATCAGGAGAGCAGAAAGGAGGAGGAGTTTTAGCGTCTAAAATCAAGAAGCACATGACTGAAAATGGGGGATCAAAATACCTTCTTTTTCCACAAGCAAACCAAATACCGGGAATGGAAGACCCCCAATATCAAAATTCTTGAAGGTAGACCCCCAATATCAAAATTCTCAAAGATCAAGGAGGAGGTGTTCTCTCACTTTCCAATTTGTACACCAAAGATAAGGAGGTAGATGAAAGAGTGAAGCAGGCCTTTTTAGCACCATTTAATACAGAGACCACGACGAAAGAAAATTATCATCTCATGCAAGAAATTAAGGAGAAAGAGGTTAAAGATGCAATTTGGGCACTAGACCTAGATAAGGCGCCTGGATCGAACGATTTTCCTATAATATTTTATCGTTCCTTTTGGTCATTAATTAGGAAAGATTTAATTTGAATGCTCAACTGGGCTCGAATTAAAGGGAAATTAGGGGGGTACAAATTTGGCCTTTCTAGCTCTAACTCCTAAGGAATCAAATGCATTCAAGTTTAGCAGATTCAGGCCCATTTCCTTGCAATTCTTCATACAATATTTTAACGAAAATATTGGTTGGTCACCTCAAAAAGATCCTCCCGACACTTATTTCAGAGAATCAGGGTGGGCTCCTTCCAAATAGGTATATTATGGATAATATCATTTTGGTTTGGGAGGTGATTCACTCGAGTCAGGAAAGAGGAGAGTCAGGTATCATCATCAAATTGGACATGGGAAACACCTTTTACTGGGTAAGGCATTCCTTTTTGTTTAACATCTTGGCTAAACTTGGTTTTAGCAAAGAATTTGTAAATTGGATAAATGCATACAAAGGAAGTCCCTGGATCTCTTCGTTGATAAACGAAAGACTAGCTTCCTTCTTTGAAGCTTCTTGTGGGCTCTAGCAGGGCTACCCTCTGTCCCCTCTCATTTACATTTTGGTGGCCAAGAGCTTGAGCAGAAATTTGGAAGAAGCTCGTAAGGCGAGATCTCTCCCTGGCCTATCCATTTCTCGTCAAGTCAAAGCCATCAACCACTCTCAATTTGTCGATGATACCATATTCGTGGGAGGAGCATCCAAAATCATAGGTTTCAGATTCAAAAAAATTATGGATGGTTATCTTGAGCTCTCGGGTGGTCAAGTGAATAAAAAGAAGAGTTGTATTTATGGGTGGAACTAACCGACAACTTTGCTTCAAGAGATAACATCCACTCTAGAATTCTCGGTTCTAGAAGAATGGAGATCCTTCAAATATCCTGGAGTCCCAATTTTGTTGGGTAATTCTCACAAAGAGGACTGGGAGGAAGTCTTTAAAAAATTCTAGAAGAAAATCGTAGGGTGGGGAGCCTATTGGTTGAATTTGGTTAGGAAAACAACTCTGATTAAGGTTGTGCTTTCTTCTCTTCCAATCTACTTTTTCTCAAGATTGTTAGCTCCAAAAGGTCTACTAAATCATATGAGAATTATGATCCAAAGTTTCTATGGAGAGGTGGGAAAAATAATGACAAAAAGTTCCATTTAATCAATTGGAATATGGTAAGATTACCAAAGGAAAAAGGAGGATTGGGAATTCGGGATCCGATAATGGTCAACACAACACTGGGAGCTAAGTTGGTTTGGAAGCTAATCTTTGAGTCCAATGAATTATGGAAGGCGGCCTTTATAAGAAAATATCTCCAGAAATCATGAATCACAAGGCTTGAGGAAGTTCAATGGATCGGGCGCAGATCCAAAATAAGGAGGTTGTGCAAGAAATTGGCCCCTCTTATTGTGGACAATATGGGATGGCTAGCAGGGAATGAAGCTCGAATCAACTTGTGGAAGGATAAATACCTTCCCAATATTACTCTTTCTTTTGAGGAGTTTCGCCCCCTAATCGAATGGATGAAAGACAATGGGATAAAAAAATTAAAGGAAATATCAAGGTGGGATGATTCAAACTCCTGGAATGGGTGGGCGTGCCCCGGTATTCCTCTAAGACTACAAACTTCCTAGGATCATCTTATCCATCTATTGAGATACCTAGCTCCGATTCATATAGATGAGAAAGACACCAGATGCTAGAAAGCAAGTAAACAAAGTATACATACAATTAAAGAAGGTTATCAGTTCTTATTGTGAGGATTACTAGCCTCTCGAGCATCTAAATTATGGAAAGACATTTGGAACAATGATAGCATCCCTAAGGTAAATGCCTTATGTTGGATATTGGTTCACGAAAGCATTCTTACAACTGAAAATCTAAAACACATGAATATTCAAGGACCCTCATAGTGCGTGTTATGCAAACAAGAGGAGGAATTGATACCACATCTCTTTTTTGAGTGTAAATTTTCCCTAGTTGTATGGAGAGGTGTATTTGGTTAGATATGTAATATAACAACTATCCTGACCAACTAGAAAGACATGTTTATAGATTAGTCCTACTCTAGATCCTTGCAAGGGATGATTTTGAAGAGAGCATGGAAAGCTCTTCCTAAGCTCATATGCTGGGGGATATGCATCTCAAGGAACCAATGCGTATTTGAAGGAAATTACCCCTCAATAAATCAAGTGGATGTGAAAGTTATAGCATTGCTCTCAGAATCCTTAATAGCAAAGGGAATACAAATCTATGAGCCGGGAGGGCTGACAAAGACAAAAAAAATGGCTTGCTATTGACAACCCATCAAATCACGTTGGAAGCTTCAATACTCACCCACAGGCGAGGAATGTTCGATGCATTAGAATAATTCAAGAGGATTTCAATCACTAGAAAGAATCTCAAGTGCTCTCCCTCCTCTTTTTTGATGGAGCCGTGAAAGGTAATCCAAGGGAGACAGGAGCAAGAGGGGTCCTTTTGAGCCCCGAGGAACATCTGGAGAAAAAATATGCATGGGGATTGGGAGTGACTACCAACAATAAGGCTGAGATTCATGCTTTATGGAAATGAATGGATTTAGTCATCACTCTCAATATAAAGAGACTAATCATAGTTGGGGATTCCATGTTGGTCATAAGAATGTTCTCAAATGCCCATTCTATTGACAACAATTCCCCCATAGTCAAAGGTATAAAATACCAGTTGGAGAAATTAGAGCATTACACCATATACCATGTTCTCTGTCATCTGAATCACGTTGCTCATGAAATGGAAAATCATGGGGTGCTCTTAGGAGTCAGGCATTATGAACTAGATGGGAGAAATTGTGGTCACCTTATTATTCCTTAATTAATTGATGGATAGTGTGTTAATTACTCATGGCATGGTCATCGAAGTCAGAGGTATGACGTCGGGAAGAGCTTGTAAAACACTAGACAAATGGAGAATCAATCGGACACATGGAATCCTCCTGGATCCCCGAGACACTCCATCGTATGGTTTAAGGCAATTACCAGAATGTTATTTGGAGCTAGAGGAGGATTCGCCATTTCAGAGGGTGTGTAGGATCGCAAATAACAAGGGAGAATTAATGGAAAGGAAGTGTTATGCTGCGAATTGCATGCGCAATTGGTATGCTAGACCCATGGGGAAAATGTGCATTTAATGGGGATTCAACCTGAGGATCTCTTTGGGATTATGGTACGAGCAGGGGAGTGTGGTGCGATAGAAGAAAGGAATTTATATAAGGCTTCAACATCCTCCATTGCAATGATAGTAGTTCAAGGTTTGGTGAGTTGAATTGATCTTAGTAAAGAATGGAAGAATGCATAAATGAATGTGTTGGGAGGTCACGGTAGGAACTCTCCTGAGGAGGACCTGAGGCGCTAGAAGATGGTTGTTGAATTCTTGTTCAAGTTAATTTTGGGGAGACTCAATGTAATAACTCATGGAGTGGAACTGTTGGAAAAGGACCAAGATGCAAATGTTGAGAGAATTAACGCAAAATTTGAGTCTATAGAGGCGTTTTTGGAGCGTAAAATCGTGTCAATTCGTAGCTAGTCAGTGATATCATATTCACAGAAGCTAAGGAAATTATTGCAAGATTTTCGGAGGAGGTTGTGGTTCAGCTTCAGAGCGATGGAGGAACGAGCGACCCTGGCGTAGACCCGAGCAGCCATGGCAAGCCAACTAGCGAGGATGAGTGGAAGCAAATTCTTGAATATTGCTTCTTTATGATTTGTCATTATGCTTTGATATTAGGATTGTATTTTTGGTATTATGGTAGATTTAAATGTTTTCTTATAATATATAGAGCAAGTAAGAGAAAGAGAGTAGTCTAATGGATATACTGGGATATGGAAGCTTATGCTCAGACTGAAGCAAGTTTTGGTAAAATGATGTAAAGCAGTTATGGCTGCAAAATCCAAATTCTGAATACAAAAGTATTTGTTCCATTTTAAAAATATAAAAATATGAATAATACTATTTTACTTTGATAAATAATATTAAATTTATTATTTATGATTAATACTATTTTACTTTAATAAATAATATTAAATTTATTATAATAAAAAATATCTAGAAAATTAAATTAAAACACAAAAAACATAAGAAATCGACACTTTTAAAATAAAGTAAGTAAAATCATTTTAAAGTGAATTTAGACTCATGTTCATGTTTTTAATTTAGAACAACAACAATTAATGATAAACAAAATATATTGTATCCTTCAATACAAAATGAATACTTTCTAATCCTCACACATTGGACCACTTTTTAATATTGTAATCCCTACCATCGTTGGAGTTTCAAATACTAATTAAGTATAAACAATAATATGACATTCATGATATTTTATTTAAAAATTCCAAATCTAGAAGCAGAAATGGAAAATTGAACAACGGTGAAAGAAAGAAGGTTGGTAAAGAGAGACACTTACAAAGTGTCTCAAATCCCCGCCCCCAATTCAAGTAGTAGGGGTATGCCTTATCTCCATGGCCAATTAATATCGCAAAGGAAACAAAATAGCAGCTACAAAGACAGTAAACAAGAAACAAAATAACAACTACAAAGCATAGTTACCAAGTTCGAACTCGAATTCGAGTTCGAGCTCGATTCGATATGAAAAAAGTTTGGTTGCTTAAAATTCAATACGGAAAAAATCGAAAATACACATATTTTTTTTAACAATAATGAGTAGAGGATTTTATTAAATTTGGGCCCAAAAGCAACAAAAGAACCATGGAATTCCTTACATTTGCACCATCTTCAGAGGATCTTCTACTAAGAAACTACCTACACATTATAGGAGACAAATCCCAGTATCTTCCATGATTTCTACAACTAAGACTTTCCTCAGGATTATGAGAGTATATTCTTACAAATTGCAAACATAATAATATGTAGAAACAATACATTGACTAATTTGGGAGAATTTTGCAACAAGGAGTCTACATGAAGTTGGGATCCTGAAGCTAAATTGTGATTTGTTTCGTATTCCCGTTTTTACTTATGGGATTTCCAGCCTATTATGAGAGGCGGTTCTGCTGCATTTGCGGAGAGTGATTTTCCAAAATTGCCTCCTGTACTTGACTTAGCATGAGCTGCTTTGATTTCCATAGCTTATTTGTAAAACATTGGAGTAGATCTACTCATCTCTACAAGCTCAGAATCTGAGATTGTTAATATTTTTGCAACAAAGTGTGATTTTATATCTAAAGAGAGAACCGTTGAAGGAGATTTCTCTTCATTCTCCCCCAACACTACTCAGTTTCCTTGATCCTATTTTGGGGTTTCATTCAGATGATAAATTTCATTTTGTTCTGAATCTTGAATAGCCTTAGAAGAATTTTTTTCCAGGGAAGGTTCATGAAATTCTTCGGTAGATTTCTTTGGAGTTGCAACCTTGCTCTGTTGATCCTTCCTTTGCTTTCGAAATTGTTGAAAATTTCCCGCATTAGATATGGGGGTACAGGTTTGTCCTTCTTTAGAGACAGGGGCTTGGGCTTGCTCATCCTTTTTTTTAGGGAAGTTTTGGGCAAAGTGCCCATGAGAATGAAAAATGATGCATTTGAAGGGAATTTTCTCATAGTTTAATTCCTGAATATGGCTCCATTCCCCTAAATTGTTTTTTAGGGCCTCCGGTAAACCTTCAGTGAGATTTACTTTGACACAAATGCAAGCACAAGAAAATTGGCCTCCTTTTGGTTCTTCTT
Source organism: Pinus tabuliformis (assembly GCA_031772625.1). Taxonomy (NCBI): domain Eukaryota; kingdom Viridiplantae; phylum Streptophyta; class Pinopsida; order Pinales; family Pinaceae; genus Pinus; species Pinus tabuliformis. Next base: position 198,048,081 of record CM062815.1, on the reverse strand, counting down.
TGTCTAGATAGCGGCCCAACTTATTTCCAATCTATTTTAGTGCATCAGGTCCCCAGAGATGGAGAGGGAGGTGAGGTAGTCGAATCCACGCCGACACAAAAGTAATTTTAGAATTTGGATTGAAATCTAGAGTCCATGGAGATATAAAGAGACCTCTAGTCCCCATAAAATATGGCCCCTATATGAAAATCAGATCTCTCTCCAGTTTGTTCACAAACAGAAAAACATAGAAACCCATTCCTAATACAAAGAAAGTTACCTGACCTTGAAGCTTGGGGGTCAATTGTTCCGTGATTTAGGATTCAACAACTTTTGGATTCGACCATAAGCCCATAAACTTGCCAACTAATGCTTTTTCTAAGAGGGCCAAGGCTCTCTTGCATAGATCTAATAGAGAGAGTTCCATATCCAAAATCTCATCTAATTTCTTCAAAAATTTGGGGGTGGGGGGAGAAGAAGGCCCCCACAATTTTTGTGCCTGCAACAGGGCTATGAATGCAACCACCTCCTCCAAAATGAGTAGAGGGAAAATGATCTGCAAGATCAAATATGAGATCTCTTTCAGCCAAAGCTAATCTTTAGTGGCCAAATCACGAAATGGAGTCCAAGATCAGAGCGCTACAGTCTTTTGCATATCAAATCTGAGCTAGTTGATGCCACGGCTAGGGAAACCCTAGCCTCCAAGAGCTAGGAGTCGCAAAGTTCATTTTATCCATGATTCAAAAATGTATTTTTTTTTTCTCTGTAAGACTAGGCTAAAATATATTACAAAAAGTCAAAAGTTACAGCAAAATTACACCAGGGCCGTGGCCCTGCATCTCCAGCGAGATTTTTCTCCATGAAAGACCCTTCAGAGTAGCATCATTACAAAATTGAGGCACCAGAATCGACATAGCCAGCGTTTGAACCGACACAATAAACACGTAAACTGCCACAATGGACATGTGAACCGACACGATGGACTGACAAACCGACACGATGGATGCATAGACTGACACGGTGGACATTTAATCCGACATGGATGACACATAGACAGACCAACAGAGAGAGCAGTAAATCGACAAAGAGCTTGAACGACAAACAAAGAGTTGCTTTCCTGGCAGCGGAAGGCAGAGTGCTAGTCCTCATCGGTTGTATGGGGCTCATCCTTCGCCGGTCCTTTGAGCTTCTGCGAGACCTCCATATCCTTCGCCGGTCCTTTGAACTTATGTGAGACCTCCATATCCGAGCGCAGTGACTGCTGAACCGGCTCACTAGGGCCAGCTTCCTCAGTTTGAGTTGGCCTCCGCATATCGACCGCGGGAACCTGCATATCCACCATTGGCACGCCCAGGTAGTCCAGAGGCCCTCTGTGATTGTTACAGTGTTCCACCATGACGGAGACTATAAGAGTGTTGTTCTCAAGCGTGCAGGGGATTCGGTAACGAACAGCCGGGTGCTCCAAATGCCCACAATCTGGAATTTCTCCCCACCCACGCACAGTGCCGCGTCCAACAAATCTGTTCGAACCTCTGTTATGCTCAGGATTAGTTTCCACCGAGGAGGAGGGCGAATTGACTGGGCGCTGAGTGGCGGAGCGGCCCCTGGAACCTCCCCGGCGACTGCTCATCCTGGGCCTCTCCCTTTGCATTGTCAAATTACCCTTCGGACCAGAATTCCACTGAGAAATTGTGCTCTGAACCAGAGAATGTTTCTCCGCTGCCAGCGTTTGCTTGGAATTCTTGCAGGAATGAATCCAGGCGACCGGGGGAGCGAAGATAATGAGCGCCATTTGCCTCGATCCCAGCTGCACAATGAATGCCCTCTGAACCAGCCATAAAACCGATTGAATTGAACCTCCCATCGCATTTAACTCCATTGCTGTCTGGGGTGTCGTGGCACGTCCGGGCTTACAGCTGCCCATGTGACGGTCCTCATCCGACACCTGCCCTTCACACCAGGTCATCACCCGCATCCGGGAGATTCAAAAATGTATTTTAAATAACAAAAATTCTTGAAATTGTATTGTCGTATTTTCCCCGAAATACACATCTTACAAATAATTAAATATATTATTTTTAGGCCGATAAGCCTTTCTTTTGAATCAATGCATCTCTCATTTTTGTTTACACTTTTATTCTCCTTTTGATATATGGCACACATTTTTATGCCCATTCTTCTCCTCTCAGCTTGACACCTTTTCTCATTATTTGACATCTGTTTAACTACGTTACCACTAGTTTATTGAAATTCGAGATAAGTACCACGAATTCATCTGGCCATCCACCTCGCTCTCTCCACGAAGCTCGAGATGGAAGACTAAATGTGGAGACCATCCATTTAATGTGCTGATGGATCTCTTCCATCTCACTCTGAATGCCTCAGCCGACTCTTCAAGTTACACATGCTACCACGAAATTCCTTGACCTACTATCGTATATTAAGTCTTTCCATCACATTCTTTCTCTTGATTTATTTCTAATTATATTAAACCAGTAACGTGACCCTTCCAAATTCAAACAAGAACGAGATGACTATAGAGTAGTTTTACACATGGATATCCTAATGAATTTAATTAACAATATTAAGTTGGACGTGCCATCTAACTATGACATGTATACAATTATTTGGTGTCGAGTCTCGAGGGTTAGGTAAAAAGAGTGTTAGGGGTTGCTTCGAGTGAAAGTTAGTTTAAGTGGCTTTTATGGTTCCTTTGTCGCATGCGGTGTTGTCAGATTTACCTGTAGGTAAATCATGTGAATTGGAGAAAGAAGAAAGCACTCCTATGGAGTGTGGTGACAGCGCTGGCCCATCCTCATTGGCATTTTCTGAAAGTGTGGTGAATGCCTTCCTGCCCATCCCATTTCTTCCAACTCCGCCCCCGAAAACCATTGAATCTGATGTATAAAAGGCCATGTCGAGCTAGAAACTTGTAATGGAGCCCTCTCCATTATCTTTGAAGACCCGTGTTCCAAAAAACAACATTGAGAAAGATGAAAATCCAAGTCTGCTATCTATCCTAGACTTCACGTTTCCCAGACGAAATTTCCACCCATAACTTGCAATAACAAATTATATGAATAGATTACTCATTTGGTGTGTTTTTGTAGATAACAATAGTTAGATTGGTCTTTGATCAATTTCATTTGTATATTATGTTGAAATTATCTATTTAATTATGGTTTGTTTTAAACAGGTTGGTAAGGAAGGCGGTGTGAAATGGAAGGCTATGTCAGACGAGGTTACAATTTTTATGGCTCTATTCATGACTTTTTGTTTTGTTTCTTCCTTTGTTTGTCAATTAATATTTTATGCCATGCTCTTGCAGGAGAAGAATCCATACTTGGAAAAGGTTGTTGAAATAAAGGCAGAGTATGAGAAAGCTATGTCTAAATACCAACGAGATCTCAAGGTTACTTTTACTTATTTATGTGCATTTGCATTTAGAAATCAATAATTTGGATCGTTTCATTTGTGTAATTGATATGCATCTTGTTTCTCCTCTCTATGTGTTTTTTATTTTTTCCATGGAAAAAGGTGTAATTTTATTAATGAAAACAAAATTACATGTTGCATTGGCAAGGTGTATAGCATCATCTAGTCAAAGACCGATGATAATCAGAAACAAACAGAAAGAAAAAACAACAATAATGTACATGGTGGGAAAAAGCTAGGCTTTTCTCCCCTTCTTTTTCTCAACCCTTCGCCATTCCCCTTGAGACGACACAGAAGAGACTAGTGCAAGCTGATTCTCTGCATCATGTTTGGCATTATCCTTATCTGAGTCTGAATTGTCCGATGAGTGAATATGCTTGTTCCCATTGATGTCTCCTTCTTCTGGAATCATGTCTGTTTGCACCGGTTGTTCCTGAGTTTCAGATGGGTCTTGTGGGGTTCCCCCCTGTGATTCTGGTTCCGTTGTTGTCTGGTTATTCCCCTTTGGTGAGGTTTCATCCTCAGCGTCACCCTCCTCCTCTTTAGGTTCTGGTGGGGGATATTGCCAACCTTTAGCCTATTTCCCAAGACTCTTCTTTCTTCGGGTGTCTTTTTTAGCTTCTGGACACGTATTATGTAGGTGCCTTGTTTGCCTGCAATTCCTGCACCTGAAAGTTGTGTTCTCATAATCTAAAATCTGTGTCCAAATCCGCTTGTTGTGGATTAGGTGTATGTTGTCTGGTAGGCCTTTGCTGAGGTCTACTTCTACACATATACGTGCAAAAGTAAAGACCCTTTCCTCCACTCTTTGGGTATCAGTCTTGATGTACTGCCCAATGTTGTTACCTATGCCTTCAAGGACCCGGTCATCCCAGAAATGGAGGGGAAGATTGTGCATCCGAACCCAAACTGACATTCTAGAGACGACCATGGTATTTGCATCAAAATCAGGAAACCAAGGAGTAGTGAAGAGGCCAGTCGAACCCCAGAACCATGGTCCTTCCTGAAGGATTGTGTCTCTAGCCTTAGATGTTGGAAACTTTACAATAAAGAAGCCTTTTGAGTAAAGATGAATTTCACAATCTAAAGACCAATTAGTTAAAATCTATTGAAAAAGTTCTACTGGTTTTGGCCAGAAGCAGTTGAAACGACATATAATGGCTAGGGATTCGAAAGAGGCACAATGCTCGTCAGTTTTAGGCATGTCTAAGTTTAGTTTTGGGGTGTAGTTCAGTTGCTCCACTATGTATGGGCTAGGAGCGGTTCCTACTTGTTTGGTTGATTCTGTGGCTGTCTTTTTTCCCTGAAGAATGTTCTTGAAGGATAGTCCCCCATTTGAGTGCTTTTGTTTTGTTCCAGTGCCTTTTGTTGTGCTGCACCCCAAACCCCCATCTGCATTTTTGGTTTTACTGGGTGCCGCAGCTCCTCCCTTGAGTCTCAGGTTGAGGATTATGGTGGTAACATGTAGGATGTGATATTCCAACAGGAGTTGGTTATCCTGTAGTATTTTTCCCCCGAATAACAAATTTTGCATATGAACAGGGTATCCAGTTTTTTGTGTGATGTATTGCTTCAGGAGCATCACTTTGTCTGCTGTGTTTACCCAAATTAATAACGTACTCCTGCCAGGGGTCTTTAGGAAAATTTGAATGCAGGGAGTACTTACCAGTTTCTTGGAAACAATATCTTCACTATTGCTGTGGGGCTGTACTGCTTCGAATGTTCCTTTTGTCCCCGTGTTCTGTTTAATCTAGTTGTAGAAGCAGGGCGAAACAAAGTGTGTCCCTGTTGAGCCATTTCGCTAGCCTTTTTCCGGTCCTGACTTGATGGAGCATGTGTTAATGCGTAGTCCCAGCTCCTCGTCCATTTCCCCTGTGATACCTCCGAGGACTGGGTGCCCCTCTGGTTCTGGGAGCCAAACTCCCTATTGTGATCGATGGACCACTCGAAGGCAGTTAGTCTGAATGGCTCAGAGGGCTGAGGAGGGCACTTGCAGGCCGAGAACAGGTTTTGGGCCACTTGATACGGGCCCTAAACCAATCCCAGAACCAGCCGAAGCACGGGAGGGTAAAAGGTCAAGCAACTTCGTGAAGATGATGGGCATGCCAGGAAGCCAATAGTGGAAGCGGGTTCAAGAACCAGCCAGCCAGAAGAGTAATATCGTCCGCCTCCCATAGAGTTAAAGCACTGACGAAGATGAGGTAGAAGACTCACTTCCACCGCAGCGTCGCAAGCCGTGTGACTCTTCCACCGAATCCCACCCACAGCTAAGCCATTCCCCAATGCCGAACCATCTGCGAGATCCAGGCCGCAATAGGGGACCGCGACACCTAGCTGGTAGAAAACAAATGCATTGCACGCTGTGGAAAGGGCAGTCCTCGCTAGCCAGAGAACCATCCAACACAATCGCGTCCACCATACCGTCCTGTAAGAGCTGTCATCTGTGAACTCGAAGCGATAAAGAGAAAGAAAGCAGCAGAGCAATGATAGTCTAGGTACCCAAATTTCAGAGACTGCCTTCTATTCCGTCAAGTTCCAGGTCTCCAACAACCCAATGTCCGGTTTGTTCCCTCCGAACTGGTCCATATAGTGAAACCCACCCAAGAAATTGGAGCCTCCATCGACCCGGTGCTTCAGAATCCTTGTTGCCCAGCCAACCGATCGAGGGATAGAACGAGGCGGCCGCTCCCAAAACCCCATTTTCACATAGATAAACCCTAGCTCTGATTTGCTCCATTCTCCTCTTTCTATGTGTTCTTTATATATGGGTAATGAAAATGATAAATTTCTGTAAAATGTAGGATGAGGCAGCTAAGTCCAGTGGTGAGTGTGAGGATGAAGTAGCAAAATCTGATGGTGATGGTGGTGATGATGAGGCAGCTAAATCCAAAGGGTGATGGTGAAACTGAAGAGGAGTAGGTGTGTCCATAAATTGCTGGAATTTTTTTATTTAAGAGGACAATTTTGTGGGGGCTTCATGAATTTAATATTGTAATGGATGCCTTGGGGCATTTATGGGGTTTTGATCAAACATCATGAGGTATCTAATTCTAGAAACATGTCTAATTGGGGAGGTGATATCATAGGACTAATGTATATTGATGTGGCATGGGGTGTCATGTTCTAAAATGTTCCACTTCCTATGTGGGCTATGGGTTGACATTACACAAAAATGAAATGATTTGAGGTAGGTACTTTCAAATTTTGTTTATGATCTAAAGTGCATAACACATGATTATTGGATATGTTATTATTTTTTGATAATATTTTGGGTAAACTATAGACTATTACATGGAAATTGATGTGGTATGGGCATCAGGTCTTGTTATGTCTCATATTCTTTGTTGGCTATGGGTTGGCAATACACAAATGGAAATGATTTGATGTAGTATACAATTTCCCCGTAATTTAAAGTGGATAGCTAATAAAGATCGTATATTATTATTATTTTAATTATTTTAATAATAGTATTATTTTTAATATTATTTCTATTATTTTACTTTATATTATTAAAACATTTTTAGGCCATAAGCTTTCCTTTTAAATTTGTTCACCTTCTATATTCGTCTATCCTTTTAATCCCCTCCTGACATTTGTGCACCCGATGGCCTCACAGTTGTATGCCTAAAATTGTCGCCGACAAAGACAAAATTCAAACCTAATATAAACCCTTTCAACGATAACGTCTTTCATACTTCACGTAAAGATCTAATGTTTAGGATTTACTGGAACTCCTTTTCAAGAAAGGGTCATTCGCACAACAGGCAGTCAAAATCAGATTGTGGATTACTCTGGCAAAGCGGTAGCTGGTGGTTGGACCATGCATAGTAGCGAAGATGTGAAGGTGTAGTTATCTTGTGAAATGCTTGGGTTAATGTTGTGAGTCCCCTTGCAACTTGGATTTCACTCGGCACTTGTTTTCTGCTAATGCTTATGTGACCAATGAGTCTTTCACATTTTTCAATGAATTATATTAAATACTTATCACTTCTTCACACTTTTGCACATGTAAATCAAACTAACGCAAATATCTATACTTTTGCACATGTGTTTAATGATGAGAATATCCTTTTTAATATTTTAATTAATATAATAAATTACTATATTTTAAAATTATTATTTGCGTGGTTTGTTTAGACGTTAGGTTGATCCATATGAAAACTAGTTGATAAGGATTATTTAACATATCCATAAGAAAATGATCACTCATTTTAAATTAATGTTTTGTAAAGATTAAATTAATTAATATGGATATTGTACAAAGCTTTAAGAGTTATGCCTCAAAAGTTATATATATATATGAATGAGAACAATTGTTAAAATGTAATTATCTCAATAAATGTGACTTTACGTTCAAACAATTGTGTAACGATAGGAAGTTATGTAACAAAGTCTTCATATTAAAATGATGTTGGTCGAGTTGACGTATTGTTGGAGAGTCATTTTTTACCTTGAATAATAAGAATTCTAATCCTTTGCCCCATGGAGGTTTCAATGTTTTACCATGTAAAATTCTTGTGTTTATTTGTGTGATTTGTTTCTTGCTCATTATGTATTTTTCTTTCTGATTTAATTAATTTTTAAGGGCTCTAAATACCAACAAATAATAGGCTTTCTTTAAGAATGAATTTGAATATATTCATTGACAAGTGAAACATATACCTTCGTATATCTTCACTCTCAAGTGGTCAAAAAAAATAAGTAAAATTATTTGTGCTTGTTGTACTAGTAATCACAATGATTGCAATAACTTATCAACCACCAGATCCTTGGCTCGAATCATTAAATGCAATGTCCAAAGTTTTTTTTGCTATAGAACATGCCACATTTAAACAAGATGACTCCATACTCTGCACTAGTGAGGATATTATTGCTATTGTACCAACCCCAACTGTTAATTGCCTCTTCAAGGGTCCAAACCAAATGAATGTGATGTAACATGGAGGTTCAGATCTAAGAAGGAAAAACTATGAAGGGAGTATAGGGATTTTAGAATATTCACTCGGGTTTCGATCTAAATTGCAAATATAAGGTCACAGGTGCATTAAAGTTCGAGGACATATTTCCTTCGTGCCTGCAGGGTTTTTTGATAGGCTCTTAATCAATGGAGAATCGTAAATTTACGAAAAAAAATAGAGGTTGAATGAAAGTAGGAATTTTTATTTTGCTTGATTCTAGTCCAAGTATTTTATTACGTCTATAGACCTGTTGTTTCCACTCGCTTAATTTTCGGAAGGTAGCTCCAGGACTCTGACGGCGAGTTTCATGGTGCACAATTGCACAACCAACTATTTTTATGGTGCATGACCAACCCCTTGCTAATTCCATGATGCACAATCAATACATTTCCTGTAGTGTCGGGTAAGAGTAAATTCAAAAGCAATTTTATCTACAATGAAGCTATGTATTATCCCTCTTTGTATTTCTTTTTTCTTAGTTCCCTGCTAACTCAATGAATTATTTATTAATATGAAAAATGCTAATAATTTCATCAAGTTTATTTGATGTATTAAGAATATTAGATGCATCAAAATTTATTAAGTAATTTTGATGTTTATACAAAACTTCATTTCTTTTAGGTATTCTGTGTATTGTTAATTATGTAATTTTCATATTATTTTATGCAAATTTTTATTCTAACATAAAATTTTGGAAAAAAAAATCTATTTTTGTAAACAATATATATATATATATATATATATATATATTATATTTATTTATTTATTTATTTTTCTAAAAATTTATCTTACAATTTTCATATTTATAACTAGCAATCGCCCCAAAAGGTGCAAAGAGAGGCCGATCGGATTTTTAAATTGAAAATTTTGTACTTTGAATTCCATAATCAATAAAAATAATAATAATAAATTGATTATTATATAATAAATTAGAAATATTTTTTTATATTATTTATAATTAGAAATATTTTTTATATTATTTTTAGAAATATTTCTAATTATAAATAACATAAAAAATATTTCTAATTATAAATAATATAAAAAATATTTCTAATTTATTATATAATAATCAATTTAATATTATTATTTTTATTGATTATGGAATTCAAAGTACAAAATTTTCAATTTAAAAATCCTATCGGCCTCTCTTTGCACCTTTTGGGGCAATTGCTAGTTTCTAATATTTTAAAAAGTTGAAATATACAATATATCAATAAATATTTCAAAAACATCTATTAAATGATTGCCATATACTAAATAAAATACATAGTTTTACACTAGAATAACATATTGGGAGAATTTTGGTGTTCATCCATATACACGATTACACTTATTATATGATGTGTAACATAAACTGAACTTTCATTCGAATCAAATTCTATATTAGAGTAAACCGTATAACCCAAATGGAAATTTCTGTGTAATTTAACCGGGTAACTGCATGCAATTTCATGGATGTTGAAGGGTGTATGAAGAGCAGGACCAGGTCGAAAACTGCTCTCTCTATAAAATGGATATGTCGAACTAAACTTCGAATTAGTGTAACAAATTGCCGTATTTTCAAAATTTTAATGTTAATTCGCCCATATTTGGTAACTAGGCTACAAAGATAGTAAACAAGCTCTTCAAGGGCGAAATGGAAAACTGAACAAGGGTGAAAGAAAGAAGGTTGGTTAAATCAAAGGGAGGTAGTCGACATTTTAGAGGGAGATCTGTTGTATCCGAGCATGGTGTGAGGAACTTATCCTTAGTCGAAGTTCCGGTCCTGGAGTCACCCGAGTTTCAGCCCCTTAGAGCATGTGAGGCTGGTGAATCGTCAAAATGACATTCCTCGTTTCCATGAATATTAGGGGTCTGGGCGCAGCTCCCAAATTTAATGCGCTGAAGGACGTTTTCTACATGGCACATCCCAAGATCATATTCATTCAAGAGACCATGCATCCTAGCTCCGCGTCCATAGCTTACTTTAGGAGAATGTTTCCCTTGTGGCATATAGTGGCCACTGAAGCAAATGGTCAGTCGGGTGGCCTCATGGTTATATGGGATCCAGTTTGGATTATGGCAAAAGCCTACAAATGCTATGCAGGAATTCTAATTAAAGCATCCATCAGGGGTCAAGAAAAAGCATTAAACTTGCTAAATCTCTATGCTCCATATAAAAACAGATTTCCTTTTTGGAAAAAGTTATTCGATTCCCATATTCTTGAGATTGAATCGCTGTTAATTGCAGGAGATTTTAATTTGACACTCAATTCTGGTGAATGTTGGGGGAACTGCAGGAAAAATGACTCTCTAGCTGATTTTATAAAGAAGGAGTTTCTGTACAGGGATATGGTGGACATTATTCCGGACAAATTGAAGCCCACATGGGAAAACAACAGGACTGGACAGGCCTACATTGCTAAAAGAATTGACAGAGTTGTTATTCATGCTAGTATTATCGGAAACATGGGTATGCCAGTACTATCCATTGGAGATGACCATTCTTCTGATCACAGGCCCATTCTCCTAAAATGGCATGAAGGCAATTACAGATTAGGATACTCCTTTAAATTCAACAGAATCTATCTAGAGGACCAGTCCTATAATAAAATCATCTCAGAAAATTGGAAGAGCATCCATGAGCATGAAATGGCTCCCTTTTTGCCGTTTCGCAAAAAACTGGAGAGATTGAGAACAGTGTCGAAAGAATGGCAAAAAAATAAGAAGAGAAAGGATAAAGAGGAATTAAATGAAATACGTAGGGAACTAGCCTCCCTATATGAATCGACTGATCACAATAGTTTATCTTTTGACCTGAAGAACTCGATCAGAAAGCTGGAGAAAAGGAAAAATCTGTTTCTTTTAAAGGAAGAAGCCACATGGCGTCTCAAAAGCAGAGCCATCTGGCTCAAAGAGGGAGACAGAAATACACGGTTCTTCCATAAATTTGCAAACGCGAGAAGGGAAAAAAACTCTATCTGGAGCATAAAAGATGAAAAAGGGAATGTCCTCACATCACAGCATGAGATAGCGAGGGAGGCTGTCAGATATTTCCAAAATCAGTATAGAAGAAGAGAGGTTATCTTTCAAGATATCCTTTGGGGCATAGAACTGGTGCCAGAAATGTTTAATGATGCTGCAAATGAAGACTTCATTAAACCGGTCTCAGAAGAGGATCTTCTAAAGGCCATCAAATCCTTCAAAAAGGATAAAAGCCCAGGGCCCGATGGATGGCCTATTGAATTCTTTTCTCATTTCTATGATCTCTTCAAATCAGATCTATTGCGCATGATCGAAGCATCCCGATTGTCTGGAAACATTCACTCGGCTACTACCACAACCTTCATTGCGCTGATTCCAAAAAAATTCAGACCGGAATTCTTTCAAGATTTTCGGCCAATCTCTCTATGCAACATCATGTTCAAATTAATTTCAAAAATTATTGCGGAGAGAATCAAGCCTATTCTCAATTCCTTCATCTCCAGAGAACAACATGCATTCTTAAAGGGCCGACTCATACTGGATGCGGTTGCCATGACACAGGAAAGTCTTTTTTCTATCCTGACGAAGAATGTGGAGGCGGCTATTCTTAAGATCGACTTACAAAAAGCTTACGATTGTGTTGACTGGGGTTTTTTGAGAATTCTTCTGGCTAAGACAAGACTGAAATCAAAAAGTGTCAATTGGGTCATGTCTTGCGTAGAGAATGTTAAATATTCGATGATTGTTAATGGTATTCCCTCATCTTTTTTCCAAGCGGAGAGAGGCCTCCGACAGGGATGCCCACTGTCCCCATTACTGTTCATCCTGGTGATGAACTCCCTCAGCTTGCAGATAAATAGAGCTGTCGAGGATAAGAGATGCCGCCCGGTCAAAATCTGCAAGGACAATTACATCTCACACAGTCTCTTTGTCGATGACGTTCTTATCCTCGCTATGCTTTGCAGGGCATCTTGGACATGTTTAAACGAAATCCTCACAAGATTCCAGAAAGCTACAGGTTTGTTTATCAACAAGGATAAATCTTCCTTGTTTCATAATGATGTAAATATGGAAATTGTTCATTGGATATCTGATTTGACGGGCATAACTCCTCATTCAGTTAAACATGGGTTTAAATACCTGGGCTTTGCTTTAAAGGCCAAAGGATATACAAAAAAGGACTGGAGTTGGTTATTGGATCGGTTTTATAAAAAAATTGTAGGATGGGAATATAAATTTCTTTCTCTTGCTGGCAAATTCATTTTAGTTCAGGCTGTCCTGTGTCAACTTTCAATCTACTGGGCACACATCTTTTTTCTTCCCATCAGTATTATTAAATAGATGAACAGATTGGTTGCAAATTTCTTGTGGGGTGGTCATGCACAACAGAGCAAAATTCATCTTGCCAAGTTGGCCTCTATTGCAAAACCAAAAAAGGCCGGTGGATGGGGTCTGTTGAACATCCACATCTTTGGAGATTCTCTCCTCTGTAAGTCTCTCTATAGAGGAATTTTCCATGACGGGCCATGGAGCAGGATTATAAAGGCGAAGTATCTAAAAGGGAAAAGCATTGAATTTTGGTATAGGAGGCGGACCATTGGTATCCGGAACGGATCGAGGATATGGCAAAGTTTTAGAAAGGTCCTTCCATTTTTCATGAAAAAATTCCGATGGAACCTCTTTTCAGGATCGAATATTTATATTGCCTTCGATTCTATTTCTCCAGACCAGGAATTCTCGATCCCTCATCCACTGATAAGCAATCTTCATAGACTGGGATATTTCACCTGGGATAAGTTGATTGAAGGTTGGTCAGGCTCTTCCCCGGTTTGGAAAGAGGGGGCGGATTTACATTTACCTCAGTCGATGGTTCCTCTCTGGCGGGTGGTTAAAGCGAGCCTTGAAAATTCAGGGATTTCTCGAACAGGAACAAAGGATCGTTTGCTATGGTCTCTCTAGAACCATGTGTCTGTAAGGCACATTTATGCTGATATGATCTCTGCGAGTATTGGAAGTCCTCCCCTGATCTTCCCTCCCTGCTTTTGGAAAGTTGCATGCCCGCTAAAGATGATCATCTTCTCCTGGCTGCTTTTTGAAAACAAAAACCTCACGTGGGAGATTCTTCAGAAGAGAAGCTGGCAGGGTCCGAGTAGATGCTCCATGTGCCACAATGACGGGGAATCAAACCTGCATATGTTTTTTCAATGCCCCTCGTCCCTTCATATCTGGTATGTATTGTCTTTACATTTTGGTTTCCCTTACAATCTATTTTCTTCTGTTCATGAGGGCTTTAAATGGTGGAGCAGACAGTCAACATCTTGGATATCGTTGTTCATCATTTCATGCTGGTTCATGTGGAACTGGAGGAATGCTCATATTTTCCAAAGCTCTAAGGAACCTCTTCAAGCTATTCTTCAACGCATATTGGCTTGTCATGATTTCTATCATCAGGAAGTCTCCTTATTGAACATGTCTTCTACATGATGCCATGGTCTTTTGCTCATGTTAGTGATCTTGGCTCCCGTATCGCCAGTTTCATGCTTTTTGGATCCACAAATTCCCAAGGCTGGGAATTTTCCGCCCCTTCTCTCTTTATAGGATTTTTGCATGCATCAGTTTCATGGTTCTGTTCTGACAGAAGCTGGAATGTCTCTGCTGACAGTCCTGGTATATCTGGTTTTGATCATCTATAGTATCTGGTATTTGAATTTTTTGTTTTGGGATCTGTTTAATCTGTCATCTATTTTTGCAAATACTGATAGGCCTTTTTCGCCATAATTCCCTATCTACATCCTATCTTTGAAAGTGATTCTGGGCACTTCCATGCCTTATCTGACTTTTGATTATGTAATGATGACCTTTATATACTCTTAATATAAAGCTATATTGGTTTTTTTCTCTCTGAAAAAGAAAGAAAGAAGGTTGGCGAGGAGAGAAACTTGTATATTGTTTTAAATCCCCGCCCCTAATTCAACTAGTAGGGGTATGCACTTATCTCCCTGGGAAATCAACATGGAAAAAGAAATAGAATAGCGACTACAAAGACAATAAATCAACTCTTCAAGGACAACCTGTGATGGAAGGTGCTATTATGAAAAAAAATGGTCATGGAAAGGACTAGAAAATGACTCGGCCATCCTAAGATGAACCCTTAAGTTTTTGGTTCAAACCTGTTTACGTTTACCAAGCTGTGCAAGTACCGGTCAAAACAAGCAAGCTAGGGATTGAGTACTCTGTCCATCCTATCGAATAAGGCAACACAGAAATATGGATTTCACTCTATAAGTAAAGTGTCGGAACTAGAGTTTTCTTACTGCCTTTCTCGATCAATTTATTTGAACTGATACTCACTGAATCCCAATAGCATAGTTGAAATAGGTCTAGGAGCAAACATAGTCAACCAAAAATAGGCAGGTCTATCTAGTAGACAAGCATAAAGGGAACTGACAAGAACTTATTCTTCCCATGAGCATGTTCCATGTCCTAAAACCTCCCCTTCATAAAAAAAAATACCTAGCTACTATTCACTAACTAATCTACTTATTTTTTAAGAAAAACCATAATTTATTTGGTAAAGATATAGAATCTCAAACTCTGCCTAATCATAGGCCACGCAGACTCGAACTGCCGCACCACAACACAGATGCAAAGATACACCTAAATCTCAAAACCGGTATTGAACATTTCGATGCAGAGATATACTCGAAGCTCCAAACGGGTATTTAACAATTCTACAGGAAGAGACACAAAGATACACTTGAAGCTCCAAACCGGTATTGAAGACCACGAATTCAATCGAAGCATTAAAGTATGAATGTAGGTCGGTGTGATCAACCTAGGACTGTCTGTGATTTTGATTTTAGTTGACTACAAACAATTGTCGTGGAATACATATGAGAGAGTAAGCACAAGCACAAAAATTGCAACTTCCGTACAATTTTTACACACGTTCAACCTAAACCAGAAGTGTTCCACAACAATCTTTCTGTTTTCGAATACATGTTCTCGTGACTTAGAAAGATAATTACACCTTTCTCTAAGAACTTTCTTCATATGTCCAAATCCTATTAGGAAATGACATGTGTTTGATTAGTTCTTCTATTGAGAAACAAAATGTCTTTGATCAATTGAGGAGCAATAATGCGAAAGGGGCATTGTTGTTCTCATCGTGTAGTAGATACATATACAAAGTTGATAGAAGTCACACCCTGATGTATTACAATTACAGCAATATTCAAGGAGTTGATAGAACACCCACCCTATGCACTTCTTTAAGTGTAGTACAACTATTTCAAAGATAAGAACATATGGAGCAGATCCTGTAGCGTAGAAATTGAAGTTAATGAGGAGGGTGGGCATTGTGGTGATGATCGATTGACTTCTTTGTCGTGATGTGATAGTTTTGAATTATGTGGTTTCGTTTGTGAAAGTACAATTACAATGACACGAGATGCAATTTACGAGATCTGCAATCAAATCCTCGATGAAGTTTTTACTAGTTGCTCAAGTAACATTAATAGAATTGAGCATAAGGGATGCTTCGCAAGTATTGCAAGATATTACATACATCTTCTTAATCTGAAGCTGCAAAAGTATTTCCTTCTTTGGGAAGATGTGTTGATAAGGCTTTGCTTCCATGTATGTGAAAAAAGGGAATTTTGTTTTCGACAGTGTTCGATGCTAATTTTCATATAAGTTTGTAGGACTTTACAAATTGCTTTAGTCGTATTAATTTTTGCAATTTTTTCCTGATATGCAGAAATTCAGGGTATACTTTGTTGCAAATTATAATCTCGTAGAGATATTGAGAGAAACATTCATAGAATCTGCAAAGCTATATGGATTGAAAAGGGGCTCTCCGCTATTTAAAAATGGCATATCTCTTGTATCAACTGTAACCAATTTTATTCCTATCTTAAATATTGGAAGAACTGTAGAAATGATTGCTTGTATTACATGTGAGTTGTTTGCATCTCGCTTTTGATTGTTCAATATTAATTTCTCCCTAATCCCTTTATATGTCCCATCTCCAAATTGTGCATCAAAACTATCCACTGCTATATTGTTAAAAAGAGTTAAAATTGGTTCAAAGAACAAATGCCTTGCAGTTATTAGTTTCACCGCAGAATAACCATATGCTAATCACCAGAGGATCGTTATCATGTTAAGAATCTCAAAATTCTGATGAAATTGTCTATGTCGTATGGTATATAGTTCAATCATGTTCAGTGCATACTTTTTAAGATGTCCTTGAGAATAATACCGGTTAGCTAGCAAATGTATTGGAGCTACAACCAAGGTTACTATGTGCAGTAAGAGATTTTCCACAACAATGGTTATGAAATTGCAAGGGTAATAATGAAGAGGAAGCTTGTGAACTTGTCTATGGTATTTGCTAGTTAGAATAATTTTCCATTATTGAAAAAAATCCTGCAGTTGTTGTCAAGAGTAAATTTACTCTATAGTTCTAGTGTTTATCGTTGAAACCTTGTAAACCCAATTTATCAATATAACCAAAACAGTGAGATGAAGATTGACTCTAATCACCATCACCAACTATAAGCTTGTATTTCCTGCCATGGATTATGTAATTTTTTTTTTTATGAATTTTGATTAAGAGGGAATAAAACTGACATTTTCTCGTGCTTCTTTCCTTGATGCTTAACAATTTCATGATTTGTACAATCTACTTCTTGATACTGCGCCTTTTTAATATATATGCATGTTGCATTAGATACATCAAGCATGTCCATATTTTTTTCCAACCACAATTATAAAATATTTTACCAAAGTGAATCTTTTAATGAAATTTGTAAAAACTTGTGGTTTATGATGTACAATAAAAGTGATAAAATAGACTATGTGACAATATGATCTGTAAAACAAAGGATAAATATAAAAATCTGAAAATATGTTATGTTCCAAGAAAAGTATACACAATGTTAATTGTTACTCTTTGATATACTATCAGACTGGAAAAGATAAACAAGAAATAGTTTTACTTGACTTGCTATTTGTGTCACAAAAGAGCTCCGTGAATTGAGATACAAAAGAGCTCCATGAACTGCTTGTCGAGTGCATAGTCATTACAAAATATATGTTTATTGGAATGATCCCTTAAGGATAGTGAAGCATATTAAGCAGAGCACAAGTCAGGCTATCTTTTTGCATGGTTGTTGCCCCAACATGTATAAAGTGCAATATTGTAGGGTGGTTTCCCCACAGTGGTACCACAAAAAACAGTAGTGTGTTATTACATCAATAAAGTGATTGTGTTGGGTGTCTATATTAGGAAATAACTCGCTGACTATGCTTCCTTAGTGGATGTGTAATGGAAAGGGAAGAAATCTCGTAGTTCTCGTTAATCAACATAAACATGTTCTAGACTAGAGAAAAAGTTTATTTCAGGTCACTATACTTATGCACAAATATCATGCCTAATTTCATGGTAAGCCACCAAACTCTTGCTTTTTCCATCAGTCATTTCTATATCCTCTATACCAACCATGATCTTGTTTATTGAATCATCTATTTCCCTCACTAATATAGATTTCTTCCTCGTCTTCCAGCAGGTATTGCAACTTCATTTAATAGGTTTGCAAGATTAGCACCACTAAAGCTAGGTGTTCTCATTGCCACCTCCTCATTCAACAAAGTCCACTTCCAAGCCAAAATTCATCCTATATTTTGGTGGTTGTTTGCTAAGTAGACACATTCAATGCTGAAACTCCAACACAATTTATTTGTCTGGGGCAATGCAACCAAAAGGATGGGGCAATTGCTTTGTTATTTTGAATCCAACATTGCTAATCGTTACTCTTCAATCTACTATCAGACTGGATAAGTTAAACAACAAATAGTTTTACCTGTCATACTATTTGTGTCACAAAAGATCTCCATGAATTGAGATACAAAAGAGCTCCATGAATTGCTTGTCCAATGCACAACCATTACAAAATATAGGGGGAAAATGGTACATTGTCCACTACATTTATCCATATTCTAAAACAAATTTTCTAGAGGTTGATGCCAAGAAGGGCATGCTTCCCTTGCTTATGTTGGGAGGGGTCCCTGTGTACCCACTCTCTTTGGCATCATGTATCATTTTAGATGTATTTCTATCATGTTTAGTCTACAAAATCATCTGTATACAAAATCATCCTTTAATTAAGTTACTGCTAAAGTCCACAAAGGAGTAAATACTCTTTAGCCTCCTTTGGATTTGAACCTATGGCCTTTTAAGAGAATAACACATTCTTAACCATTAATCTCACAATGACAAAAAAACCTCCTATTTAACACTATGACAATACTGGACCCATTTGAACTTACTACCATATACACCTAGAGGTGGCATATCCCAGGTCTCAATATTTCAGATTCATATGGTGATTTAAATGGGTTTTTGTTAACATTTATATTCAACAGGTCCAACTAACCATCTAAACTTAGTACATCATTAAAATTACACCAACATACAAAGTGCTGATAAATACACACCCTCTGCATAGTACATAATTAGAATCACACACAGTTGATAATTACCCACCTTCTGCACTTCTTGTAGTGCAATTATCCTCCCTTGGGCATCTTGTTTGTATGTATATAGTAAACTAACTAAGTATAAACAATAATATGACATTCATGATATTTTATTTAAAAATTCCAAATCCAGAAGTGGAAATGGAAAATTGAATAAGGGTTAAAGAAAGAAGGTTGGCAAGGAGAGACACTTGCAGATTGTTTCAAATCCCTACCCCCGATTCAAGTAGTAGGGGTATGCTCTTATCTCCCTAGCCGATCAACATGGAAAAATAAATAAATAGCGGCTACAAAAACAGTAAAAAGAAACAAAATAACGGCTACAAAGCATAGTTATTGTTATCACTGAAAATTCTGTTGCCAAAATTGCTCAGACTAGCTTAAGGACAAAGTGTTTTCGCAGCGCATAAATCCTTTAGCAGTTTCGCAGCGCAACCTGTTTTAGTGATTTCGTAGCGAAAAACACCGACTTTGCACTAACTGCGCTACGAAATGGAGAATTCGTGCTGATCTATAGCACATCTCACACCAGCTGTCATATTTTCTGCGAGAGTTTTACGAGAATAGCATGTGTAAAGTCTTACATGTCGGTCTTGACACGTGCAGGCTCTGTTGGCATCAAAGGGGATAGCGGTAATATAAATTATTATGAAGTCGAATGGAAGTCAAGGTTGCCTTTGTCTGCATATGTTTTGACGGGGATCATTCTCAGGAAGCAGCTTTTGTGATGACATTGAAGGCCCTTTCTCAGTCAAGGTTTGTTTTGGCATCCCCACAAACTGCAACGGATGCAGACTATGCTGCTATCTTGGGTGTTATTGGTCATGAGTATTTCCACAACTGGACTGGTAGCAGGGTAACATGCCGGGATGGGTTTCAATTAAGTTTAAAGGAAGGACTTACAGTTTTCAGAGATCAGGAATTCCTCCTACACCAGGCCCAACTTTTCTTCTTTGCCATTCGTTCCTATTATTTTGGGAAAGGGGTTGAGGGTTCATTCTCCTGGGTTCCACCTGCTACTCCGAAACCCTCAATTCCCGCAATTCCAAATACAGCGATACGTCCGGGGATTGGCAGATCCACAGTTGAAGAAGAGCAAGCGAAGAAGGCAAGCTGGGAAAAATGTTTTGGCGGATGACTGGTTTCTCGCCCCCTTCAGCGGTGGATTCAATTTTGGACAAAGAAACATGTACAGTTGAAGACATCTTGGCCGAGGAGGAAATTATTCAAGAGTGCAAGACTATCAACAATCGCCTTATTAATTTTCTTCGAGGCAAGGAACAAATGCAACGAGAACACTACCTAATTTGAATCTACCAGAAAAAAATATAGACATGGATTCTAGTACTACTACAAATTGCCATTATTCACCTACAAAAGAACCACGGTGCACAATACTGCATCAGAGTAATTTGGGTATATCAGCCATCTCAGATAATAGCCTGGTGACTGGGCATGCTGTTCCACCAAATCAAGGTGATGATAAGATTTTGCATCTCCCGAAATTTCCTTACAATGAGAAAGATAGAATTTTGTGTCCAGAAGATTCTTATTTACGAGCTATTAGTACTTCTGGTCCTTCCGACTGTGGTATTGGTGCTGATTGCAATGCCCCTCAAGGTGTTCAATTTGAGAGCACGAAAGAATTATCTGGGTCACTCATCATAATTGTCGACTCTGAAGATGAATGCTTTGAAGAGAGTTCTCTTCATGGCTTGCATGGAAAAAATAATCTATCTGGAAGCAGTGTTAATATCACAGTGCAAGAGGAGATATCTCATGATAAAGGCAATAAATTACAAAATTGTGTTACTTCAAGAGGACCTGACTATATAACTTTATCAAAGGAGGAATCCTTTAGCCATAAGGACAATGAGAAGAGTCAAGTAGTTGATATTGATAACGCTGATAAAGGATCTCTAAGAGATGTAAGAAAACACAAAAAGATAAATTTGTGCCCTGTGAATGCGAGTGGAAATGTTGAAGCAGCTTGTAGTAGTGAAGGAATTTCAAGCACTCTAGATTGCAAGCATTTTGACCGATCACGTTTTGAAGCTTTAATTGAGCTAGCAAATTCCAAACCTCGGCTGTGGGATTCTGGTATAGTGTGTGATCTATGTGGACAAGGTCGATCCTTGATATATGGGGACTGGTATGCTTGGTGCTGTGGTTATCGCTTGTTCTACTGCAAATGCACAGAGGACCATAAAAGAAAACTGAAGCTGTCAATGAATTAAAAGAACAAAAAAGTATCAAAAAGGTGGGATGGGCATCAGTGGAGTGGCAAAGTCCACAGAATGTGTGGTCTTTGGTCCTCTGAGGTTTTTGAAAAGGATGATGGAAGAGATCAACTTGAAGGTTTAGTAAATGCTGTAAGAAGAGGGAGAAATGTGTTCTGTAAGGATCCAGTTTGTCGAAGATTTGGGGCTACTTTGGGTTGCCGAGTTAAGAAATGTCAGTGTAGTTTTCACTATCCATGTGCAGTTAAACTTGCTAGCCAGCTTAGTTGCCGGATGTGGGAAGTATGCAGAAGGCCCATTGCTTGTCGTTCACACAGGCATGTTGATCATGATTGCATTGATGCTAAAGATTTCCAGTCCCATATCAAGGGGAACTATGGAAACAAAGTTGTCAGTCAGGCAAAGGGAAGCATGAATACAGCCACCTACTTAGAGAAACAGTCATTTGAAAACATGGATACTCCAAATAATGTGCCACTTAGAGCAGATCTCAACCTGAGTGTAGTTGAGGAGGAGACGACTGAGGTAACTGCTGTCAAGGACAAAGCAGGAAGCTGTGCATTGGAAAAAAGAGGGAAAACTGCTGATCAAATATGTGCTGTGAACAAACCTGAAAATGATGGAAAGATTGCTAGCAGGAGAGTGCAGGATGCCAGTACTGTACAATATCTAGGTAAGAATCTTATTTGTGTGGACATATCACATGGAATGGAGGCTGTAAGCATACCATGTACCAATGATATAGATCATGCTCCAGTCCCGTCATTTGATTATATTACTTGTAACAGATTTTCAGAGCATGCAGATGTCATCTTGAAAAGTGTGCTGGCAAACACAGTAAAACAAGCAAAGCCTTGCAATGGCTGTTATAAGATTGATATGGATGATCCTGAAGCTTGTATTTCTGTTCATGTTGATGTGAGTGATGGAAGGCGTGATCAGGATCGACGGATTGATTGGCAAGGAGAGCCTATGCTTGGTTGGCTGCTATATGATCGTTTTGGCCTTCTTCAGCTTGGATGGTTGGCAAACCATGAGATTATTTATGATATTTGTTAACAACCACTTCAGTTGCCTCTGCCAAATGTTTCAAGTACAGTTCAGGAATTTCAGAAAGTGGAGGACTATTTGTCTATGGTGGAACAGTAATCTTCTGAGATAATGCGGGATGCAGTGATTCCATCCATGAGTGCATTGGTAAAGCCAGAGTTTCTAAGGCACCAAGACAAAGATGTCAGGCTCATTGTTGTTACTTGCATTGGTGAGAATCACACTGAAAACGTATCTGCTTCAATGCAAACAATTAGGAGTTCGGTTTGAATGAAAGAAAGACTGTGTTTTTGAAATTACACAGCAGTTTCGTAGCGCGCTACGAAACTGCTGTAGGTGTTGTTTTTAGCGCAGAACAGACAGTTTGATGAAGTGACCGGAAATTTTCAAGGGAAAAACCCAAGGGACATTTAGGAGACCACATGAGGCTAGCATAGCCATTCAGATAATGACAAGTGTACCTTTTTGAAAAGGTAAAAAGTTTTGTCTTAAGTTAAAGCTTTGATAAAGGTACTTTATTACCGGTTGTTAGGGTTTGGAAGGAGGTGCATACGAAGAGTTTTGGCTTGCACACCTGTTCCATCAAAGAAGCTTCCAGCACATTTGGGAATATGGTGATGCTCATTATTTTTGGGGTATTAAAGAGCTGGGAACATGTTGCTTAATTTTTGAAGAATGGTGGGAGACAAGGACCGGAAAAACAGGGGTTTGTTCTTATGATCAATGAACCATCAGCGCATTCAGTATCCAATGCTAACCTTGTTCATTGCATCCACTTCTCAGTTATCTCGTCCAAACTGAAAGGAGACAGGTGTCCAAGAGCAAAGAAGGATCATGATACGAGGAAGATAGAATTAGATATGTAGTTTAATTAGCACTCTTTGTAATTACAGTCAGCACTTAATGTATTTAATGAATTAGTTAATTGGTAGATAGGGGTAATTAGTAATAGTCTTCGAGCTCCCCTCATGCTGGAGGAGGAAGCTCATAGTGGTTAAGGTTGTATCTCTATATATAGATCAGACTTTGATGTAATGGGGGTTGGATGTTTTTGGAGAAGACTGTTTTGGTTTATGTATAGCAGATTTCAGTAATGCAAATGACTGTTGTTTCTTCTCAGGATTCACAATAGATCTTATTGTTCAAATGTATGATGGTTTATTCTCTTTAATGTTCTTTTACAGTTTGGTTAATGCATAATCACTCAGAACTCATGAATCATGCTCTGACTTCCTGTATGCCTAGGCAAACTGTGTTTCATGTAAGTTATGTTTGAACATTAGATGTAAAGTGCCCTGATTTCTATGAAAGGATAGTGTTATTGTTTACTGAGATATTAGTGACTCCATAAGCCCAATGGGAAGCAATTCTGTCCAGCCAGTACATTTTTCATGTGTCTTGTAAGAGTTAGCCATCTTGCTCAATATCAATAACCTATGAGAGAGCCCTCTCAGACTAAGGAGGCTAAGCCTTAGTTAAAAGCCTGGTTTGAAACAGTTACACAGAGTCTTGCTGATTAGCAGCCTTCAGTGCTTGATTTTGTGATAACAGTTATCACGTTCGAATTCGAATTCGAGCTTGAGTTCGATTCGATGCAAAAAAAAGTCTGGTTGCTTAAAATTTAATACAGAAAAAAAAATGGAAATACACATCTTACAAATATTTAAATATATTATTTTTTCTAATATTTTAAAAAGTTGAAATATACAATATAATAATGAAAATTTCAAAAACATGTATTAAATGATTATCATATACTAAATAAAATGCATAGTTTTACACTAGAATAACACATTGGGAGAATTTTTATGTTCATCCATATACACAATTACACTTATTATATGATGTGTAACATGCACTGAACTTTCATTCAAATCAAATTCTATATTAACCATATAAATTCCACATTACAAACCACATTTATCTTCGAAATGGAGTCATATACAAGCATTTTGTTTAAATATATATTTATATCCTCAATTACTAGTTACTCTTAAAATAGAACAAACCAAATTTTGCTTTGTAATAATTAACAAAAAGATTTGTTATTTTCAAACATCAATTAGTCATTAATCCAATCAAACTAAATTCTACAATATAATAATTAATGACAATATTTATTATTTGTTATTCTTTATGATGAAAAACTTTAAATATTACAATTTAATATTTACTCAAAATTTTAATTGAAAAAACCTACCTTAAAAAATTCATGAAAATATTTCTTGTAAATATATATCATACATATATTTATATTTATCCTCTCTTTTAAAAATCATATTGTCACATAGTCTATTTTATCACTTTTATTATACATCATAAACCATACGTTTTTACAAAGTTCATTAGAAGATTCACTTTGGTAAAAGATTTTATAATTGTGATTGGAAACCTGCTCTGCTATGCTCTCCCGTTAAACCGAATATCCCAAATGAAAAGTTGTATCTAATTTCAATGGTTAACTGCATGCGATTTCATGGATACTAAAGGGTGTATGAAGAACAGGACCAGGTGGAAACTGCTCTCTCTATAAACTGGATATGTCGAATCGAACTTCAAATTTGCGTATTAATTCATAAACTGAATCAAACCGCCGTATTTTCGAATTTTTAATGCCAATTCGCCCGTATTTGGTAACTATGCTACAAAGACAAGGGTGAAAGAAAGAAGTTTGGCGAGTAGAGACACTTGTAGATTGCTTCAAATCCCCACCCCCAATTCAAGTAGTAGGAGTATGCATTTATCTCCCTGGCCGATCAACATGGAAAAATAAACATAATAGTGGCTACAAAGACAATAAACAAGTTCTTCAAGGGAGACCCCTAATGGAAGGTGATATGATGAAAACAAATGGTCATGGAAAGGACTAGAAAATGACTCGGTCATCCTCAGATGAACCCTTAGGTTTTTGGATCAAACCTCTATATGTTTACCAAGTAGCGTGGTTACCGTTTGGAACAAGCAAGCTAGAGATTGAGCACTATGTACGTCCTACTGAGCAAGGTGGCACAAAACTATGACTTTCACTCTACTAGTAAAGTGACAAAACTATAGTTTCCTTACTGCCTTTCTCAATCAATTTAATTGAATTGATTCTCATCGAAGCCCAATAGCATCGTTGAAATAGGTCTAGGAGAAAACATAGTCAACCTCAAATAGATAGGTTTGTCTGGTAGGCAGGAATAAAGGGAATTGACAAGAACTTATTCTTCCCATGGGCATGTTCCAAGTCCTAAAACCTCCCTTTCATAAAAAGATATATTTAGCTACTACTCACTAACTAATCTACTAGTTAACATAGTCAACCTCAAATAGGAAGGTCTGTCTGGTAGGCAGGAATAAAGGGAATTTACAAGAACTTATTCTTACCATGAGCATGTTCCAAGTCCTAAAACCTCCCTTTCGTAAAAAAATATATCTAGCTACTACTCACTAACTAATCTACTAGTTTCACAAGAGAAACCATAATTTATTTGTGAAAGGTATAAAATCTCAAACTCTACCTGATCATAGGCCATGCAGACTCAACCTGCCGCACCACGATGCAAATGAAGAGATACACCTGAAGCTCCAAACTGGTATTGAAAAATTCGAGGTAGAGATATACCTGAATCTTCAAACCAGTATTGAACAATTCTATAGGAAGACACGCGAATATACACTCGAATCTCCAAATGGTATTGAACAATTCGAAGTAGAGATATACTTGAATCTCCAAACTGATATTGAACAATTCTATCGGAAGACACGTAGAGATGCACTCGAAGCTCCAAACTGGTATCGAACAATTCAACGTAGATATTGTTATGAAACCAACTCACAAAAAGATAGAAAAGAAAGATCAATGCCTTAGAAATCAGCCTCTTCGAGGGGGAAACGTCCTTTACATTACATAAATGATCAATTCTTGGATGGTACAAATGACAAAACCTCCTTTCTATATATAGGAGTCTAAGTGGTCACAATATAATCAAAGTCGACATAACAATAATAATATAAGGGCACGAAAATAACAATGGTGGGCTTCTATGGGGCACAATAATAACGATATGGGGACAATAGGGGCACAACAATAACAATAAGGGCTAGAATGACAATAGTAATGGGGGAATCACTAGTATTATAGGGACCTAACATGCCCCTCTCCTTCAAAAAAGTGTTGTCCTCAACCCTTGAGTAGTTATGGATGCTTCTGCATAAAATTCTCATCCTCTCACATGGAATCTTCAGCGGGTAAGTTCTTCCACTTGACAAGATAGTCCGAAATTGATCGATTTCGTAGCTGTCGATTTCTTGTTTCTGTGACTGCTTCAGGTTCCAATATGATTTTTCCTTCCTTGTCAAGTTCTGGAAATATTGTTTGAACTCGGAGCTTTTCACCATTAACCTTCTTTAAGCATGAAACATGGAAAACTGGGTGCACTCAGGAAGTTGCAGGAAGCTCCAATTTGTATGCCATAGTACCAATCTTTAGCAAACACCTTGTATGGACCATAATACTTTGGTGATAATTTATTATCCTTCTTAGCTTGCTTGAGGGACATTTGTTTATATGGTTGTAGTCGTAGAAATACCCAATGACCTATATCAAAACTTATTTCACTGCGATGTTGATCTGCTTGTTGTTTCATTCTATTTCGTGCCAAAGTTAGGTTATCCTTTAAGAGTTGGAGAACTTGTTGTTGATGCTCGATGTGATCTTCCACTACTTGAACCTTAGAATTTTCTCTTAAATATGATGTGATGGATGGTGGATGATATCCATAAAGTGCCATAAATGGGGTCATTTTTGTTGCAGTATGGAAGGAAGTGTTATACCACCATTTAGCCAAAGGCAACCATTTGACCCACTGTGTCTATTTATTAGATACAAAGCAACGAAGATATCCTTCCAAACATTTGTTTACTATCTCAGTTTTCCCATCAAATTGAGGATGATAAGATGAGTTATGAGCTAACTAAGTACCAAGACAAGAAAATAATTCTGTCCAAAAATTTCTAGTGAAAATGGGATCTATGTCGCTTACAATAATCTTTGGGTTTCCATGTAGCTTTTGAATTGTTTCCATAAATGCAGTAGAAACTGTACTAGCTCTAAATGGATGAGACAATGCACAAAAGTGTGCATACTTGGTAAGTCTGTCAACTACCACCATGATGACACTCTTTCCTTCGGACTTGGGTAAACTTGTGATAAAATCCATTGAAACCTCCTCCCAACGTTGACTTGGAATGGATAAAGGTTGTAATAGACCCGGGGTCTTAATTGTTTCAACTTTATTTTGTTGGAAAATCAAACATTCCGCCACAAACTTTTGAATATTAGATTTAAGGCAATCCAAAAAAAATTCCTTCTTAACCCTGTTGGAAGCTTTTAAAAATCCCGAGTGCCCTCCTAAGGGAGAGGCGTGCAATTCCATAAGAATCTTTTGTTTGAGTTGGGAATTCTGACATAGGTATAAGCGATCTTTGTACCATAACGAATCATTTTTCCAGCTAAATGTATCAGATGTACTGGGATCTTGTTGTATCTTTTGAATGAGTGCCCACACTTCTTCGTCATTCTTCCATTCATCCCTTGCTTCGCTTATCCAATCTGGTTGGATAATAGAAATGGCACAAAGCAATGCTTCCACATCCTCATCCTTTCTTGAGATTGCATCTGCCACAACATTTTGCTTCCCTTTTTTGTATATGATTTCAAAGTCATAACCCAACATCTTTGTGACCCATTTTTGCTGCTCTTCTGAAGATAATCTTTGTTCTAAAAATTATTTAAGACTATCATGATCCGTTTTTACCTTGAAGTGTCTTCCCATTAGGTAGGGTCGCCATTTCTTACGTGCCTGTAGTATTGCCCACATTTCCTTCTCATAAATAGCTTTGTGTAAATACTTTCCTTTGATTGGATGACTTTCGAAAGCAATGGGTCTTTCTTCTTACATTAAAACAACACCAATTATATTTCCCGAGGCATCACATTCCACAATAAAGGTTTTTGTGAAGTCCGGCGTAGCTAAGACCGGTGCTTGGCACATTGCCTTTTTAAGATGTTCAAAGGCCTTCGTTGCTTCTGGAATCCATAAAAATTCATCTTTCTTCAATAATGTTGTTAGAGGTACTGCTATTCTCCCATAATTCTTAACAAACTTGCGATAATACCCTATCCACTCGAGAAATCCTCGTAGATGCTTTATGGATGTGGGGATTTTCCATTCCTTAATGGCTTTAATTTTGCTAGGGCCTACCCTAACACCTTCATGAGATACAATATGACCCAGATATTCCACCTCTTGTACTCCAAAGAAATATTTGGAGCTTTTTGCATATAATTATTTCTCCTCCAATAGTTTGAGCACCCTGTGAACATGTTGAACATGATCCTTCCAAGACTTGCTATAGACTAGTATATCATCAAAAAATACTAGCACAAATTTTCTAAGGAAGGGTTTGAAAATGGAATTCATCAAACCTTGAAATGTAGAAGGTGCATTGGAAAGGCCAAAAGGCATGACCAAAAATTCATAATGACACTCATGAGTTCTAAATGATGTTTTCAGAATGTCTTTAGTCTTCATTTTGATTTGATGATATCCTGAACGAAGATCCAACTTGGTGAAGTAAATTGATCCATGAAATTCACCCAATAGTTCATCAATGACATGAATGAGAAATTTATCTTTAATAGTGAGCTTGTTGAGCTCCCTATAATCCAGACACATGCACCATGATCCGTCCTTCTTGTGCACCAATACTACTGGAGAAGAGAAAGAACTTTGACTAGGTTGAATTATACCAACCTCTAACATTTCTGCAACCATACGTTCAATTTCACTCTTTTGGGCATAGGGATATCTGTAAGGCCTGATGTTTGGAGGAACACTTCATGGAATCAAATGAATAGCATGATCATGATCACGAATAGGTGGGAGACCTTTAGGAGTCTCAAATACCTTTTAATGATTGTCCAAGACTTTTTGGAGATCTGGAGAAATAGATGATTTTGATGTGGGAACCTCTAGCGAACATAATTGTGCAATTACACCTCATTGTTCTTTCTTTAGAAGCTTTGTCATTCCATTAGAGCTAATTATCTTTCCTGGTTTCCCTGCGATACCTCTTAATTCAACTTCCTTTCCTTCCGAAGAAAATTTCATGAAAAGTTCTTGAAAATTAAAAGCTATTGTACCCAAGGATTGTAGCCATTGGACTCCTAGTACAACATCAACACCCCCCATTGGAATTGAAAGAATTGGGCTATTTAATACATATTCTCCCATGGATAGCTTGATATTATGGCACTTTCCAGAGCAATTTATGGTTCCTCCACTTGCAACCATCACTTGACACTCTGGTGCCGGATATAGGAAGAAATTCAATTCCTTGGCTATCTTACAATGAATAAAATTACGGGTACTGCCCGAATCAATCAACACTATTACAATTTTCTTCTTGATATGTCCTTCTATCTTGATATTTTGAGGAGTGGTAATTCCGTCCAATGCATTACAAGATATGGTCAGATTCATTTCTTCTTTCTCTAGGGTTTGTTCCTGGTGTATATCCTCTTCTTTTTATGTTTCTTGTTCCTTTTCTTCCTCCTCTTCACAATCTATGTAAAATAATTTCTTCTCAGCACACTTATGACCTTTAGTGTATTTTCTATCACAACTGTAACAAAGCCCTTTTGCTCTTTTTTCTTCCAATTTTTGGGGTGTCAACCTTGTAGGTTTTGGAAGGCTAGGGGAAACAACACTTCCATCCTTATAGTTGTGAGTGGTAGGCTTCCTTGTTGCCATAATTTTGCTTTCCATTTTTCTTGCCAACCTGAATGCCTTCTCCAATGAGTCAGGTTCCCAAAGGCGAAAATCATGTTGGATGTTATCCTTTAAAGTCCCCATGGACACATCAATCCTATGCTCCTCTGGAATATGTTTTACCCTTATATTCAATTTTTGGAAGTCCTCAATGTGCTCCATCATTGAACCCCTTTGTTTTAGGTTTATCAATTGACTAAAAAAAGTGTTGCTTTTTGTATCCTCATAATGTGCTATCATTTCTTCCGTAAAAATTGCCCAAGTGACAATTTGTTTATGAGAGAAAAGCCATCGATACCATACAAACTGATTTGGTTCCAAATATAAAGTTGCAATGCATACCTTTTGTGTGTTTTGCACATTATGGAGATCGAAATATTGCTCCATCTGTAGTATCCATGTTACGGGATCCTTGCCGTCAAAGTTCCTCATATCAATCTTTGGAACATGGCGGGTCTTCAATCCAACGTTAGAGTCTATAAAATCATGATTAACATTTCTTTTTTTCTCATCATGAGTTTCCTTTACTACCCTTTCACCATTAGTAAGCATTTCTTGTAGCAACTTAGTCAAATCTATCTTCAAATATTCCATGTCGCCTTTCAGTTTTTCTTCTATACCATCCATCTTAGCGTCCATGTCATTCATCGTAGCTTCCATAACATCCATCTTAGCTTCCACGCCATCCATCTTAACTTGTACTCCATTCATATTAGCTTCCATGCCATTCATATTAGCTTCCACGCCATTCATCTTAGCTTCCACGCCATTCATATTAGCTTCCATGCCTTTCTTTAAACCATCAATCTTAGCTTCTGTTACCTTTTGTGAGAGCGAAATTTGTTGCACTTTGTCTCGTAATTTTGATATATCATGTTGCGTTTCTTCCTCTTCTTCATGAGTCATGCTAGAGCTTTCAAGTTGCTTACTAGGTGTTTCCATTTTCTTTCTTCAGAGAATCAATTAATGATAATTATGCTTCACTATGCCCTTTTAACTTCAAACTAATTTTTCAACCCAAACTTATGCAAAATTTTAAAAATACTACACACATTTTTTTGCTTTGTAGAAACTTGATATTGAATCTGTTGTATCTCTGTAACTACAGATCTCCAAGGTCTGAAATTTCTTCCTGCGGTAGCCCTCTGAGTCCTTTTTCTAATGCCACCAATTTGGATTCTGCAAGATGACCTGATTATATAATTATTGAGTAGAGCAAACTTGTACGACGTGCCACATGTCACTGTTTTGACCTTCGGATCTGAAAAAGATACACATAAAACTATAGTCCGTCCTATTTCTATAACTTCTTATGAAATTTCAATCTGATGCTCAGAGATAAAGTTATGATGATTTTCCCAAGGTCACATGTTTGGAATGTAATTCGGGAGTCTGCAAAACCCTACCTTCCTCAGATCATATCTACGAAAATATAGCGAGACAAGATCTGAAATTCAAACTCAAGGTTCATAATGATTTCGGCTCAAATGGGTTTTTTTTTGCTTCTGAAACATCGCAGAAAAAAAGTTATAGCAAAAATGCCACGATGACCTATTTGGGGCAACGAAACCCTAGAATCCAAAGCTGTGATACCAAATGTTATGAAACCAGCTCACAAAAAGATAGAAAAGAAAGATCAACGCCTTAGAAATCAACCTCTTCGAGGGGGAAACCTCCTTTACATTACATAAATGAAGAATTCTTGTATGATGCAAATGAAAAAACCTCCTTTCTATATATAGGAGTGTAAGGGGTCACAATATAATCAAAGTCGACATAACAATAATAATATAAGGGCACAACAATAACAATAGTGGGCTTTTATGGGGCACAATACTAACAATAGGGGCACAACAATAACAATAAGGGCTCCAATGAAAATAGTAATGGGGGAATCACTAGTATTATAGGGACCTAACAGATATATACCTGAAGCTCCAAACCGATATTGAACAATTCGAAGCAAATATATACTGAAGCTCCAACTCAGTATTGAACAATTCTATGGGAAGAGACACAGAGATACACTTGAAGCTCAAAATCGGTATTGAAAACCATGAATTGAATCGAAGCATTAATGTATGAAATTAGGTCAGTGCGATGAACCCCAGACTATCTGTGATTTCGATTTTACTTTATTACGAATAACTGTCATGGAATACATGTGAGAGAGTAAGCACAGGGACAAAAATATCAACTTCCATACAATTTTTACATGCATTCAATGTGAACAAGAAGTGGTCCACAACAATCTTTTTTTATTTCAAATACATGTTCCTATAACTTAGAAAGATAAATACACATTCCTTTGAGAAATTTCATTCTATGTCCATATCCTATTAGGAAATGACACATGTTTGATCATTTGTGCTGTTGAGAAACAACACGTGTTTGATCAGTTGTGTAACGATAATGCGAATGGGGCATTGTTGTTCTCATCATGTAGTAGATACATATGCAAAGTTGATAGAATTCACACCATGTTGTAGTAGAATGACCCCAATATTCAAGGGGTATATAGGACACCCACCCTCTACACTTCTTTCAGTGAAGTACAACTATTTCAAACCTTTTTTATAGTAAAACTATTTCAAAGCTGAGAATATATGGACTAGATCCCGTTGCATAGAAATTGAAGTTAATGAGGGTGGGCATTGTGGTGATGATCGATTGCCTTCTTTGTCATGTTGTGATAGTTTTGAAGTATGTGGTATGAATTGTGCAAGCACAATTATAATGACACCAGATTCAATCTATGAGATCTGTAATCAAACCCTCGATGAAGTGTCTCCTAGTTTCTCAAGTAACATTAATACAATTGATCAGAAGGGATGCTTAGCAAGCATTGAAATATATTGCACACATGTTCTTAATATGAAGCTGCAGAAGGCTTGCCTTCTTTGGGAAGATGTGTCGGTAAGGCTTTGTTTCCATGTATGTGAAAAAAGGGAATTTTATTTTCGACAGTGTCCGGTGCTTATTTGGATATAAGTTTGTAGGACTTTACAAATTGCTTCAGTCGTATTAATTTTTGCAATTTTTTCCTAATATGCAAAACTTAAGGGTATAATTTGTTGCAAATTATATTCCCGTAGACATATTGAGAGCAACATTCGCAAAAGTTGCAGAGCTATACGGATTGAAAAGAGGCTCTCCCCTATTTAAAAATGGCATATCTCTTGTATCAATTGTAACCAGTTTTATTCTTGTCTTCTGTATTTGAAGAACTGTAGAAATGACTGCTCGTATTACATGCGAATTATTTGCATCCTAATTTTGATTATTCAATATTCATTTCACCCTAATCCCTCTATATGTTCTATCTCAAAATTGTGCATCAAAACTATGCACTGATATATTGTTAAAAAGAGGTAAAACTGGTTCAAAGATCAAATATCTTGCAGTTATTAGTTTCACTACAAAATAACCATATGCTAATCACCAGATTATCTTTCCCATGTTAATAATCTCAAAATTTTGATGAAATTATGTATGTCATATGGTATATAATTCAAGAGTGTTCAGTGCATACTTTATAAGATGTCCTTGAGAATAATATCGGTTGGCTAACAAATGTACTTGAGATTCAACCAAGGTTAGTATGTGTAGTAAGAGATTTTCCACAATAATGGTTATGAAATTGCAAGGGTAATAATGAAGAGGAAGCCTGTGAAATTTTCTATGGTATATTCCAGTTACAATAAATTTCCACTATTGAAAAGAATCCTGCAGTTGTTGCCAATGGTCAATTTTCCATATAGTTCTATTGTTTATAGCTGAAAGCCTGTAAACCAAATTTATCAATATAACCAAACCAATGAGATGAAGATTTACTCTAATCAACATCACCAACTATAGGCTACATACATGGTATGATTGTTATCTTTATCTTTATCGTCTGTCATGGAGTATGTAATTTTTTTATGAATTATAATTTAGAGGGAATAAAACCAACGTTTTCCTGTGCTTATTTCCTTGATGCTTAACCGTTTCATGATTTGTACAATCTACTTCTTGATACTATTCCTTTTTAATATATATGCATGTTGCATTA
Organism: Pinus tabuliformis; assembly: GCA_031772625.1. Lineage (NCBI taxonomy): Eukaryota > Viridiplantae > Streptophyta > Pinopsida > Pinales > Pinaceae > Pinus > Pinus tabuliformis. The sequence goes on along the minus strand of CM062815.1, from coordinate 198,014,042 downwards.
GATACATCAACCATGTCCATATTTGATCAGCATTTAAACAGGAACACAACAAATTACAGATATAACCATAAATACAAAGATGCAGTAGAAATAACACTTCATTTCATTAATATCAAATACTGAAATATGCTTACAAACAAAATGGAAATAAGACTAGCTCGGGCAATGGTAGCTTATCTCTAAGAAGAGATGTGGTGGATACATGCCTCTAAACTGTGTTACAATGAGGCTCAAGGCCTATTTATTATTGAGAAACAATGGAAAACCCTAAACATCCAAAAACCTAACCCTAGGAGATGAAGCGGCAAAATATGGGCCTCGTTTGGGTAAATTGGTACATCAACTTCCCGGGGTCGTAATGCATACGATCTCCATTTGATACGCACAATACCTTGTTAGAAATATATGTCCGAGTACTACAATTTTTGAAAGACCAACATCAATCCATGACCCATGTTGCTCCTAGTTTTCCAAAAAAAATGTCGTTTAGGGCCTCAAAATGGCTCCAGAAGTTTGGGACTCGAAAAACTGCCAAAAATAATAAATTGTGCTACAAACAAGGAAACCGAAACATTGAAAGAAACAATGGTGGGGGTCCAAGCGGAATAGGCGAGTGGCCATCAATATTCACCTAGACCATTCCTCCCCCCTTAGGAAGCAATGGTCCTCCATGAGATGAGGAAACTTTTGCTGAACTTGGTCCCTGGTGAAGGAGTTGGCCTGCTTTGACAACTCGATATACTTGGATCATTTGTTTTTGGGTGTTCTTGATCTGCGTGTCCATGATTTGACCAATTGTGGCCTGTTCCATGCAATCTGGGTTTAACTCTATAGGTGTGAGTTGTTCTGCAATGTCTGATGTGTCTAGCAATGGTGGTAAGTACAGTCGAAGGCGGTCTACATTGAACACTGGGTACAGGCCAAGGAATGGGGGAATGCTTAACTCAAATGCATTGTCTCCCATAGCCTTGGTAATGGTGTAAGGACCATATCAGAGTGGTTCGAGTTTCTAATAGGCTCAGGTAAGGTGTTCCTTTTGCAAATGTAACCAGGATTTGTCGCCCACCTAAAACTTGTGTGGCACTCGATGTTGATCATGTCGCTGCTTGTACTTGGAATTTTATTTCTCTAGAATGTCATGGACCTTCTCATGAATATGTTGGATGTGCTCAATGAAGCTATTTGCCTTATCAACTTCAGACTGGACATGAGCTGAATCTGCCTGAGTAGCTGCAAATGGTATGGCCACATCAATGGGACATAATGGATGGAATCCCAAGCCCACCTAAAAAGGGTTATGGCCAGTCAAGCTGTGGAGAGCTTGGTTATAGCTATGCTTGACATAGGGGAGGATCTCATCCCATGTGCATGGATGCTTTGAGTTGTACATGCGCAGAATGTGTATGATCATCCTGTTGACGACCTCTGTTTGGCCATTAGTTTGGGGATGGAAAGATGTGGACTTAGTGAGCTTGGTGTCCAGCATCGACAAGAGACTAGACCAAAATGTATTGAGGAACCTACTATCCCGATCTGAGATGATAGACTATGGGATCCCAAAGTGTACCCACACTCGTTTAAAGAAGAGTTTTGGCTTCTGCTGTGATATTCTTCTTGCAGGCTGCCATAATGGCCATCTTCGAGAATCTGTTGACGACCACAAAAACACAATCATTGCCATGCTTAGTAGAAGGAATGCCCGACATGTAATCCATGGAGATGGATTCCCAAGGTCAAATAGGGGTACGCAACTAAGTATAGAGGCCTCGCTTCTTGATGGTTGGCTTGGCAATGACGTAGGAAGTTCAGGATTTGATGTAATTCCCAACATCATATCGAAGATTTGGCCAATAGAAATACTTCTGCACTACTGCCACCGTTTTCTCGACCCCGAAATGCCCAGTGGCCAGACTGTAGTGCGCTTCCCAAATCATCTTGGCACACTCACATGAAGGAACACAAAGGTGTCCCAGGTGGCATAACAGGGCATTGGAGGTGAAAATTTGAAACTTGCTGACCCTCCAAGAGAGTTTGGTATTTGTGGCCGAATTATGGGTCGCTTTTGTAGAGAAGTGGCCGAATTATGGGTCCACAAGAGTTGAGCATGGTGGTGAACGCCATGATCGGTGGTCGGCTGAGGCAGTCTACAACATTATTGGTGCAATCTACAACGTTATTGGTGCTACCCTTCTTATACTTTATATTCAAATGGAATTTTTGCAAGTATGTGGACCACTTCTGACGGCGATCATTTTGCAACTTCCCTTGCGTTTGTATGAGCTACAGGGGTTGGTGGTCTATGTGGATGACCGTTTCCTTCCCCAAAATGTAATGCTTCCATTGTTGGCAGGACTACACAATTGAATACATCTCTTTGTCATAATTGGGATACTTCTGGACTGTGTCTGAAAGTTTCTCACTGTGATATGCCATTGGATGCCCTTGTTGAGTAAGGACTACCCCAAAAGCATAGTCAGAGGCATCTGTCTTGATCTCAAATGGTTGTTGCAAGTCTGGTAATGTGAGCGTTGGTGCAGAGCAGAGGCGACGTTTCAACTCTGCGAATGCCTTCTCTTGAGATTCAGACCAAAATAATTTTTATTTTGCTTCTCCCTTGGTGACTTGAATCAAGGGCCAAGTGATATGAGAGAATCCCAACACGAACTTGCGGTATAAATTGGCAAGACCCATAAATCTACGGAGCTCTGTCAGAGAGGTTGGGGTTGGCCAATCTTGAATGACTTAGATCTTGGCTAGATCCACATGCACCCCCCGTTCATCAATAATGTATCCCAAATACTGAACCTGGGTCATGCCAAAAGTGAATTTCTCCAAATTGGCACACAACTTGTGTTGCCGTAGTGTTTGGAGAACCTGTTAGATGTGGTGGAGGTGCTCTTCCCAAATATGGCTGAAGATCAGGATGTCATCCAAGTATACCACTAGAAATGAGTTGGTGAATGGTCGCAAAATGTCATCCATCAACCTCATGAAGGTTGCAGGAGCATTCATGAACCCAAAACGAATAACCAACCATTTGAAAAAGGCCCTCCTTGGATTTGAAGGTAGTCTTCCACAAATGAGAGGGTTCGATCTGTACTTGGTGATATCTGGACTTCAAGTTGATCTTGCTGAAATATTCCCCCCCCCTTGAGTTGGTTCAGAAGGTCATCAATCCGAGGGATCGGGTATGTATTCCGGACAGTGACCTTGTTCAACGCTCGATAGTCAATACAGAGTCTCCAAGTCCCATATTTCTTCTGTATCAACACGATCAGGCTCCCACAGGGCGATGAACTCAGTCGGGTGTGACCTTTCTGCATCAACTCTTGAATCTTCCTCTTGATTTCATTGTTCTCTAGAATGGAGCACCGATATATTGGTCCATTAGGCAATGATGCACGTGGGGTCAGATCGATGGAGTGCTTGACCTGAAAGTGCAGAGGCACCCCTGCGGAGGTGAATATGTCCTCGTACTTCTCCACGACCTTGTCCATCTGTTGTTGTCATGAGGAGGGGACCTGTCTGGAGGTCGTGGCCACGGTATTCTTCTTTCCTTGAGGGTGTATCATCAGGAAAACAAATTTCCTGGATTTGGAAATGAGCTTACTGCATTGTTTTACAGTAACCAAAGAGATGGCAGTAGGTGGTGCTACCTCCGGTATCCTGTACAACTTATTTCCCAAAGTAACAATAACAACATGAAGCCTTGACTCATATACACCATGTCGCTTCCACAAGTATGGTTGGCCTAAAAATACATCACAAACATCAAGGGGAGCAATGTCACATAATACCTCATCCATGAAGGGATTGAAGCTATATGGAAGGCAGAACTGTTGGCTCATGCGAAGAACTCGTCCTTGGCGAAGCCACCCGATGGTGTACAATTGTGGGTGTGTTGTGGTCAGTAAGCCCAACCGCTTCACGACCTCTGCCGAAATGAGGTTCTTTTGGCTCCCGTTGTCGACAATGAACTGTAGTGGGGAACCCTTTACCCACATCTGGGAGTGGAAGAGGCGCTCCTCCTCCTCTAGATCTTCGGGTTCCTCCTTCTGGATCTTCGTGGTGGCAACGATGGCGTTGGGATCCGCATCGATAATCTGCTTCCCTTTGTCATTCCCCTTGTCAGGTTTTGACTCGGAGTTGGAACATGCATTTGATTCTGAAGCCTTCAGCTCGACCACCAGTGACCGCTTGGCCTGACACTCACTTGTGTTATGAGTGGAGCTCTCATGGAACTCACACCACTTTCCCGTGTCCTTCTTCAGCTTTGCAATATTGTTCTTTGCTTGCAGCTTTGGCGGGTTGTCCTGGGCCGCCCCACATTGGATTTTTCCTTTGTTCTGCGGTTTGGGGGTACCTTTCCCTTGCTTCAGATTTGTAGATCGAAAGTATCGCTTCTTCCGTTTAAAATTCTGCTTGATCTTGACGACGTATTAGTATGCCGTGCCGAGCGAGGAGATGTCCAGTAACTCCATCTCGTCCTCAATGTATCTGTGTAGGCAGCCACGGTACTTGAGTACCAAATGTTTCTCAGAATCCTTGATACCCAACTTCGTGCAAAGGGTATGAAAAACATTGGTAAACTCCGACACATCTTGGTCCCTTCCCTGCTGTAGCGTTGTCCACTTTATGTATTTATCCTCATAGCTCCTGACAGGGTAGTACTGCTCCTTGATGGCTTCCTGGAATGAGTTCTAGGTGGGTGTGGCTGAAAATAGTGAGGTCGTACTTTCATCCTTCTGCTCACAATAGGTTTCCCACCAGTCCTTGATGTGGGGAGCGACTTTGAGAAGAGAAAAAGTAATCTTTTCTCGGCTGGAAAAATCATGAACAGAAAAATATCCTTTTAGCATATTTAACCATTTATCTACGAAGTCTGCATCTATTTGGCCCTCAAATATGCGAATTTCAAAGTTTATTTGTACCTTAAAATGAGTGGAGACTCCAGAGTGGCTGCTGGATGTGGATGCACGGCTAGTGGGAAACTATTGAAGGATCTGGGCAAAGTTATCTATCATCACGTTCCTTTGTTTCTCGAGGGCCTCCTTAAGCAATATTTTGATAGGAGCTCCTGCCTCCTCGTCTTTCTTTTCTTCCCTTATGGGCGGTTGTCGGGGTTTGCGAGGCTGATATTGCAAAGGTTCAACCAGATTGAGTGCTAACTCCTTATATCCTGACCTCATTGGGGACATACAAAGAAAAGCAAAGAAAGAGAAGACCCCTCTGATACCACTGATCTGGATTTAAACGGGAACGTAACAAATTACAGATATAACCATAAATACAAAGATGTAGTAGAAATAACACTTCATTTCATTAATATCGAATACTAAAATATGCTTAAAAGCATAATGGAAATAAGAATAACTCGGGCGATGGTAGCTTATCTCTGAGAAGAGATGTGGCGGCTACATGCCTCTGAACTGTGTTGCAATGAGGCTCAAAGGCCTATTTATTATTGAGAAACAATGGAAAACCCTAAACATCCAAAAATCTAACCCCAGGAGATGAAGTGCCAAACTATGGGCCCCGTTTAGGTAAATTGGTACATCAACTTCCCGAGGTCGTAACTTTGGCATACAATCTCCATTTGACGCGCATAATACCTCGTTAGAAAGATCTATTTGAATACAACTTTTGAATGACGAACATCGGTCAACGACTCCCAATTTTCTCAAAAAACGTTGTTTAGGGCCTCAAAACGACTCCAAAAGTTCAGGACCTAAAAAAATGCCAAAAATAGTAAATTGTGCTACAAATAAGGAAACTGAAAAACTGAAAGAAACAATGGTGGGGGTCCATGTGGAATAGATGGGTGGCCACCAATATCCACCTGGATCAATATTTTTTTCCAACCACAATTATAAAATATTTTACAAAAGTGAATATTTTAATGAAATTTGTAAAAACTTATGGTTTATGATGTACAGTAAATGTGATAAAAAAGACGATATGACAATATGATTTGTCAAAAAGTGGATAACTATAAAAATATGAAAACATGTTATGTTCTAGGAAAAGTTTACACATTGGTAATTGTTACTCTTCAATCTACTATCGGACTGGAAAAGATAAACAGGAAATAGTTTTATCTGTCTTTCTATTTGTGTCATAAAAGAGCTCCATGGATTGAGATACAAAAACCTCCATGAACTTCTTGTCCAGTGCATAGTCATTACAAAATAGAGGTTTATTAGTGTGATCCCTTGCGAATAGAAAAACATATGATGCAAAGCTCAGGAAAGGTTATCCTTTTGCATGGTTGTTGCCCCAACATGTATAGAGTGTGATATTGTAGGGTGGTTTCCCCATAGAGGTACCACTAAAAACAATAGTGTGTTATTACATTAGTAAAGTGATTGTGTTAGGTGTCTATATTAAAGAATAACTCGCAGATTATCCTTCCTTAGTGGATCTATAGTGGAAAGAGAAGGAAGCTCGTAGTTGTTATTAATAAACATAAACATGTTCTAGGCTAGAGCAAAAGTTTATTTCATGATCAACATACTTACGCACAAATTGCTTGCCTAATTTCATGGTAATCCACCAAACTCTTAATTTTTCCATCAGTCATTGCTATACCCTCTATACCAACCACAATCCTCTCTATTGAATCATCTATTTCCCTCACTCATATAGATTGCTTTCCTCATGTTCTAGTAGGAATTTCAGTTTCATTTAAGAGTTTTGCAAGATCAACACCACTAAAGCCAGGTGTTCTCATTGGCACCTCCTCATTCAGAAAAGTCCACTTCCAATCCAAAATGCATCCTATCTGTTGGTGGTTGTTTGTTAAGTACACATATTAAATGCTGAATTCCACCACAATTTATTTGCCTTGGGCATTGCAACCAGAAGGATGGGGCAGTTGCTTTGTTATTTGGAATCCAACATTGTCGCTACACTTCAATCTACTATCAGACTAGAAAATATAAACAACAATATTTTTATCTATATTTCTATTTGTGTCACAAAAGATATCCAATATTTTCTTGTCTAGTGCATATTCATTACAAAATATAGGGGGAAAATGGTACATTGTCCACTACATTTAGCCATATTCTGAAACAATTTTTCTAGAGGTCCATTCCAAAAAATGCATGCTTCCTTTGCTTATGTTGGGAGGGTTGCCTGTGTACTCACTCTCTTTGGAATCATTTATCATTTAGATGTATTTATATCATGGTTAGTCTACAGAATGATCCGTATACATAATCATCCTTTAATTTTGTGTTAAATTCCACAAAGGAGTAAATACTCTTTACGCTCCTTTGGACTTGAACCTGTGACCTTTTACAAAGAAGAACATATTTTTAACCATTAAGCTCACAATGACAAAAAACCTCCTATTTAACACTACTATAATACTGAACCCATCTGAACTTAGTACCATATACACCTAGAGGATGCATATCCCAGGTCTCAATATGTCATATTCATATGATGATTTAAATGTGTTTTTGTGAACATTTATATTCAACAGGTCCAACTAACCATCTAAATTTAGTACATCATTAAAATTTCACAAACATACAAAGTGTTCATAAATACAGACAATCTGCATAGTACATAATTAGAATCACACACAAAGTTGATAATTACCCACCTTATGCACTTCTTGCAGTGCATTTATCCTCCCTTGGGCATCTTGTTTGTATGTATATAGTAAACTAATTAAGTATAAACAATAATATGACATTCATGATATTTTATTTAAAAATTCCAAATCCAGAAGCAAAAATGGAAAATTGAACAAGGGTGAAAGAAAGAAGGTTGGCGAGGAGAGACACTTGTAGATTGTTTCAAATCCCCCCCCCCCAATTCAAGTAGTAGGGGTGTGCACTTATCTCCCTGGTCGATCAACATGGCATTAGAAATATAATAGCAGCTACAAAGACAGTGAAAAAGAAACAGAAGAGCGACTACAAAGCATAGTTACCAAGTTAAAATTCGAATTCAAGTTCGAGTTCGATACAAAAAAAGCTCGATTGCTTAAAATTCAATACTGAAAAAAAATTGGAAATACACATCTTACAAATACTTAAATATTTTTTTTTCTAAGATTTGAAAATTTTGAAATATACAACATAACAATGAAAATTTCAAATACATCTATAAAATGATTGTCATATACTAAATAAAATGCATAGTTTTACGCTAAAATAACACATTGGGAGAATTTTTTTGTTCATCCATATACACAAACACTTATTATATGATGTGTAACATAAACTGAACTTTCATTTGAATCAAATTCTATATTAGAGTAAACCATATAAATTCCACATTACAAACCACATTTATGTTTGAAATGGAGTCATATACAAGCTTACTAGTTAGTCATAAAATAGAACAAACCAAATTTTGTTTTGTAAAAACTAACAAAATCATTTGTTATTTTCAAACATCAATTAGTCATTAATCCAATCAAACTAAATTCTACAATATAATAATTAATGACAATATTTATTATTTGTTATTCTTTATGATACAAAATTTTAAATATTATAATTTAATACTTACTCAAATTTTTAATTGAAAAAACCTGCTTTAAGAAAATTCATGAAAATATTTTTTGTAAATATATACCATACATATATTTATATTTAACCTATCTTTAACAAATCATATTGTCACAGTCTATTTTATCACTTTTACTATACATCATAAACCATAAGTTTTTACAAATTTCATTAAAAGTTTCATTTTGGTAAAATATTTTATAATTGTGATTAGAAACCTGCTCTACTCTGCTCTGCTTTCCTCGTAAACTAAATATCCCAAATGGAAATTTGTATGTAACTTCAATGGGTAACCACATTCAATTTCATGGATGTTAAAGGGTGCATGGAGAGCAAGGCCATGTGGAAAACTGCTCTCTTTATACACTGGATATGTCGAACCGAACATCGAATTGGCATATTAATATCGAACCAACAGTAATCAACCTCTTGGGTGAAATGGAAAATTGAACAGGGGTGAAGTCAATAAGGTTGGCGAGGAGAGACACTTGTAGATTGTTTCAAATCCCCACCCCCAATTTAAGTAGTAGGGGTATGCACTTATTTCTCTGGTCAATCAACATGGAAAAAGAAACAAAATATCGACTACAAAGACAGTAAACCATCTCTTCAAGGGTGGCCCCTGACGGAAGGTTCTATGATGAAAAAAAATGGTCATGGAAAGGACTAGTAAATGACTCGGCCATCCTCAGATGAACCCTTAAGTTTTTGTCTCAAACCTTTATATGTTTACCAAGTGGTATCATTACCTTTCGGAACAAGCAAGCTAGGGATTGATCACTCTGTCTGTCCCACCCAACAAGGTGGCAGAAAACTATGGCTTTCACTCTACTATTAAAGTGTTAGAACTAGAGTTTTCTTATTGCCTTTCTCGATCAATTTGATTGAACTGATTCTCACTGAAGCCCAGTAGCATAGTTGAAACAGGTGTAGGAGAAAACATAGTCAACCCCAAATAGGCAGGTATGTCTGGTAGGTAGGCATAAAGGGAACTGACAAGAACTTATTCTTCGCACGAGAATGTTCTAAGTTATAAAACCTCTATTTCCTAAAAAAATATATCTAGCTACTACACACTAACTAATCTACCTATTTCGCAAGAGAAACCATAATTTATTTGTGAAAGCTATAAAATCTCAAACTCCATAGGCCATGCAGAATCAAACTATTGAACCATGGTGCAGACGTAGATATACACCCGAAGCTCCAAACTAGTATTGAACAATTCAAAATAGAGATATACCTGAAGCTCCAAAGCAATATTGAACAATTCAACGTAGAGATATACCCGGAGCTCCAAACCGGTATTAAAAAATTCAACATAGAGATATACCTGAAGCTCCAAAGCAGTATTGAACAATTCAACGTAGAGATATACCCAAAGCCTCAAACCAGTATTGAACAATTCTACAGGAAGACATGCAAAGATACACCTGAATCCTCGAACCGATATTGAACAATTCAACGCAGAGATATACCTGAGGCTCCAATCCGGTATTGAACAATTCTAGAGGAAGTCACATAGAGATACATTTAAAGCTCCAAAACCATATTGAACAATTCGATGTAGATATATACCCAAAGCTCCAAACCGGTATTGAACAATTCTATAAGAAGAGACACAAAGATACACCCGAAGCTCCAAACCGGTATTGAAGACCACGAATTGAATCGAAGCATTAAAATATGAATGTAAGTCAGTGCAATCAACCCAGGACTGTATGTGATTTCAATTTTACTTGATGACGAACAATTGTCATGGAACACATGTGCGAGAGTAAGCACAAGGACAAAAATATAAACTTCCATACAATTTTTACACACGTTCAACTTGAACAAGAATTGTTCCACACCAATATTTTTGTTTTCAAATACATGTTCGCGTAAATTAGAAAGATAATTACACATTTCTCTGAGAACTTTCGTCGTATGTCCATATCTTATTAGGAAGGTGTTTGATCAGTTGTGTTATTGGGAAACAAAACATGTTTGATTAGTTGTGCAGCGAGAATGTGAATGGGGCATTATTGTTCTCATCTTGTAGCAGATACATATAAAGAGTTCATAGAATTCACAACTTGATGTATTACAATGACCTCAATATTCAAGGAGTTGATAGAACACCCACCCTTTGCACTTCTTTCAGTGCAGTACAACTATTTCAAAGCTTGTTCAGAGTACAACTATTTCAAAGCTCAGAATATATGGAGTAGATCTTGTAGCATAGAAATTGAAGTTAATGAGGAGGGTGGGCATTGTTGTGATGATTGATTGGCTTCTTTGTCATGTTGTGATAGTTTTGAAGTATGTTGTCTGATTTGTGCAAGTACAATTACAATGAAACCATATGCAATCTATGAGATATGCAATCAAACCCTCGATGAATTTTTTCCTAGTTGCTCAAGTAACATTAATACAATTGAGCAGAAGGGATGCTTAGAAATCATTTCAAGATATTACATACATGTTTTTAATCTGAAGTTGCAGAAGGCTTGCTTTCTTTGGGAAGATGAGTCGGTAAGGCTTTGCTTCCATGTATGTGAAAAAAAGGAATTTTGTTTTCGGCAGTGTTCGGTGCTTATTTGCATATAAGTTTTTAGGACTTTGCAAATTTCTTCAGTCGTATTAATTTTTACAAATTTTCCTGATATGAAGAAATTCAGGGTATAATTTGTTACAAATTATATTCTCGTGGACATATAGAGAGCAACATTCATAGAAGCTGCAGAGCTATATGGATTGAAAAGAGGCTCTATGTTATATAAAAATGGCATATCTCTTGTATCGACTGTAACCAATTTTATTCTTGTCTTCGGTATTAGAAGAATTGTAGAAATGATTGCTTGTATTACATGCGAGTTGTTTGCATCTCGCTTTTGATTATTCAATATTCATTTCGCCCTAATCCCTCCATATGTTCCATCTCCAAATTGTGCATCAAAACTATGAATTGATATATTGTTAAAAAGAGGTAAAACTGGTTGAAAGGTCAAATGCCTTGTATTTATTAGTTTCACCACAAAATAACTATATGCTAATCACCAAAGTATCTTTATCATGTTAAGAATCTCAAAATTCTGATGAAATTGTGTATGTTGTATGGTGTATAGTTCAAGCTTGTTCAATGCATAATTTATAAGATATCCTTGAGAATAATACTAGTTAGCTAACAAATGTACTGGAGCTTCAGCCAAGGTTATTTTGTGCGGTAAGAGATTTTCCACAACAATGGTTATGAAATTGCAAGGGTAATAATGAAGAGGAATCATGTGAACTTGTCTATGGTATCTTCCAGTTACAATAAATTTCCACTATTGAAACCAATTTATCAATATAACCAAACCATTGAGATGAATATTTACTCTAATCACCATCACCAACTATAGGGTACATACATGGTATGATTGCTATCTTTCTATGTATTGCCTGCCATGGAGTATGTAATTTTTTTTTAATGAATTCTGATTTAGAGGGAATAAAACCTACATTTTCTTGTGCTTCTTTCTTGATGCTTAGAAATTTCATGATTTGTAGAATCTACTTCTTGAAATTGTGCCTTTTCAGTATATATGCATGTTGCATTAGATACATCAAGCATGCCCATATTTTTTTCCAATCACAATTATAAAATGTTTTACCAAAGTGAATCTTTTAATGAAATTTGTAAGAACTTATGGTTTATGATGTACAATAAAAGTGATAAAATAGACTATGTGACAATATGATTTGTAAAACAGAGGTGTTATGTGGAAAAATCACTCTTGTGGACAAGAGCAATATTCCTAGATTCAATGGATGAATCTAGTAACAAACAAACAAACTAGTAAATCTTTCCTTGAGTTCATTCCTATTTAATCATCAGCAAGAAAACTGGAATATAAAATCCATACCTTTCAAACAAAATGCTTGACGAATATCCTCACTTAGTTTGATGCAGCTCCTCAATGCTCATAATCCAGACCTGCAAACATAATAACAACAAAGGATCAAAGACATATGATAGATAAATGACTCAATAAAACCCATACTAGTGATCAAGGAAACCTGTACCTAATATCATTATGAATGAAAAAATGGAAGTAAACACACAATACATTAGATCCATCGAACATTATAGTGGGAAATAAACACTCTTTTGTATTAATATTGAATAATAAGGAGTAATACAACCTTGCCTTGGTGATGTAAGCCTCCTCCCAATAGTACCCAATCGTCCCATTAGGTGACAAGCTTTCCATCCCTATTCCAACAACATAAGCTTACATTCAAAATTCCTCCTTAGCCCTTTGGTCTATGTTGAATTTATAGGCCAAGATGAGGATATTTGAGATCCTCTTCTCAAGGGATGAGATCCTCAAAAGGAGGGATTAGGGTTCCACAAAGGGAGCATGTTTGCTCCATGAACAGATGGATGAGGCCCAACTATGTAGAAGCTCAAGGATTTCAGTTGGGAAATATTCCTCTAACAAGGCTTCTAGAAAGAAATTTTTTTTTTTACTTACGTTAAGAGATTTGCACAGTTCATAGTGGAAGACAAAGCACAATTTTACGCAGCCCATAACGGTAAAAACTGTAGTTGTGAAAATCTTGGCTAGGAAACCGTGCAAGTGCTTAAAAGTAGGTTTCTGAGCAATGTAATCTAGGATTCTTGTTGTCTTTGGGATTGTTTTTCTTTTAAAAGTGCAGGGGAATGATTGGAACACTTCATCGGATAGCAAGAGATTATTATTGGCAGTCATTTTCCTAATGGTGAAAGAATAATGCGTAACAGATTGCCCCCTAAAGTGCAAAGTCAAAAAAAGATGTTTGACGACTGGATCACTTTATCATGCTAAAGTTCAGGTTAGAGACCATGGTTGGAGACCTGAGACAATCGATCAAGGGTTACAATACAATATCTTCATATAATTATCACTGAGGTAGGCATTCCCATACTCGAAGCAATAGTATCTCAAAGAATCCATACAGAAATGTACAAAGATCCATGTCATTAATAGACATAGTATGGGCGCAACCATCAAATATGGATCCATATTTATAATCATGAATATTTAAAAAATCCATGCAACTTGGATGGATGAAACTAGATCCAAGGTCTTGGTCTTCATCTCTATCCATCCATAGTACAAATCTAACCATGCAAACAAATGTTTCAAAGTTGAACATGGGAGAAACCACCTAATTACCAGTCAATAATGTGAAATATTAACAGGTGCGAGAGAAACCACCAATAATGACAATGGTTCTCAAGGTACTATAGTATAATCTATGAAGTGTGATTAAATGTTTTGAAGTCGAACACTCATAGAATCATTCGATCGAAGGTCAATGATGAGAACCTATCATCGAAAGTGAGAAACTTGCCATTAAGGCATGCATGCTTCAAGGTACTAAAGGAGGTTTCTAGATCAACTTCCTAGATAATGAGTTGAAGTCGACAGGAAGTGATCTGTCGCAGGAGAGCCTACGACGCGAAACTCATGTCAAGCTTTGAAGAAAAAATTTGGAGTGATCCCTGACTAAATCAGGGATGATCAACGTGATTGAGGGCTATGAATTGCAATGTAACTTTAGATGAGGTTGGACTTCTCTTGAGCACATTAGTAATACGATATTTCGACTTGGAAACATTTGACTAAAAAATAAGACCCAAAACCATACTGAAGAATTTCAATGAGGTATAATCAACTCAGAGATAGATGGATTTCCCAACCCATACAGAAAGGTGACAAAGTGTCACGTTCAAGAGTGACATACTAACTTCTTACAGTACAAAAACAAACATTTATTTCCAATTCCCCCCACCATTACTGGAAAGTACCTCTTTATTTTTAATGCAAGTTTGGGGAGGATAACATGTTCTTATCTTGTAAGCTCATCCTTCGAATGATTCCTTCAGAGTATTTTTAACGAACCCTAGGAAGGAGTGGTTATGTCTCATCATGATTGATGAGTACTACACTATTTTCTTTTTACGAGTCCAGTGAAGGAGTAACTCGATGTCGTTTTCATATTTAAAGGGTTTGAAAAAGACACAAAAAGAAAACTCATTCAGTTCTTTCAACGTAAAATTTTAACGAGCCCGAGGAAAGTAAAGCTCAACGTTTTTCATTTTTAGGGAGTCAAGAGAAAAACATAAGTAAACTCCACAGTGTCCTTTTTCGTAGATTTAGTCTCTCAAACTTGGAAAAGGGTAAAATAATGTAGGAGAGAACTATTTTGACCATGATTAGTCAAAGTATACCTTTTTCATAAATATTCCACATGATTTGTAAAAGGGGTAAACTTATATCAAGCATACATTTTTCGTTTTCTTTAACGAGTTCGAAACAAACAAGCATACTCAGCAATCTTTTCATATTTTGAGAGTCAGAAAATAGTTTAAAGATAACTCCAATATTTTGATTTTTTTTTGTAATTTTTAAGAGCCTGAAAAAGTGATAAAATTTTACTCTTTATCACCAACTTCAAATTTAATTAATGAGCAGGAAAAGACAGAAATAACTCGACATGTTCATGTACCTTTTACAAGCATGAAAATATAGAAAAAGACGCTTGGGATTTTCATGAGTTTAACGAGTCTTGAAAATAATAACCAAAATGGACTCTAAATAGTTTTCATTTTTATACAAGCTTGAAACAGAGAAAAACCATGCTTATGGGTGGTTTCATTTTTACACAAGCTTGAAACAGAGAAAAACTATGCTTGAGATAAGTTTTAATGCCCCCCAAGCATAACCTGGACAGGTACATTCCCCCCAAGCTTCATCTGACTTTCCTAAGTAGACTATTGGTTACCAATATGTGGATGAAATGAAAATTCATTCACGAGATCATATGAAATAGTCGACTGAATTAGGGGTGGATTTGTTTCATTTTTTAATAAGATTGACACAAAAAAATAACTATGCTCATGGAACCTTGTTTCATTTTTTAGCGAGCTTGACACAAGAAAAGCAACTATGCTTATCAAGCCTATTTCATTTTTTAACGAGGTTGACACAGAAAAAGAACCATCCTCATGTACCTTGATCATGGCTTCCATCTAGAAGGAACACATGCCAAGGGACATACTTCTATCATGGATTTCAAGAGGTCTTCATCAGAAGGAAGAATATTTCTCTAGAAGGAACACATGTCAAAGGACTCAATAATTATAAGAAAATTGGGTTCAAATGTCCCCATTGAAGGGTTCACCATATCAATTATTGGATCTAAGTCGAGAGAAGTCAATCAAACAATGAGAGGCTTGCTTACATCGGTAACTAAACACATGGGAACGGTTGCCACATAATTAACCTGTGGTGGGATAGATACCACTTCCATATAAGGAATATTCAGGGGTGTCGAATAGTTTGTAGTCGAATCAAGACCAACGAATGAAAGTTGGTCAATAGTCACAATGTTTCCATTGTGAGGGAAAGACATCACTCAAAAGAGTGTGGAAATGACAACTTTCATGGCATAGACATAGTCTCGCCCAAGGAGCAAGTTGAAATCCAAGGGGCCTTGGACTACCATAAGATCAATACAGACAATTTTACCTCCCAAGGTAATGGGTAACTGAGGAATGATCCCTAAAGGTTCATTGGTGGTTCTGTTAAAATCTAAAAGATTATGTGTAACAGATACAAGCTTAGGGGAACCCAAATCTTGCCAAGCAGTTGAGGATAAAATACTAACAAAAGCAACTTCATCTACATTTGTGCGATGCACGTTCTTACCATAAGCTTTCAAAATGATTTGGGAAGGGGTGGAAGAAGGAATGCACGACTCTTTCAATCTACTCCAATAAAAGGAAATGATCTATGTACTTCGAGAGGGTTCTGTGGAAACGAGTTAAATGCCCCTTTGTGTAGAAGAATCTGAATTAAGAAGAAGAACCCTAGTGGTATTAATTTCACTCTCTAAAGGAAGAGTGGGATCGACCAAAGATGGAATTGATTTGACCACTTGATCAACCAATGGTTCATCAATCTGAGTGATACATGTTTCACTCTCCAATGGTAGAGTGGAATTGACTGTACTTGGAAATAGATCAATCACTTCGTTAACTAACGGTAGGTTGGGAGAAAGCTTACGGTAACCAGTTGGAAGTTTTTGTTGTGGAACAATAAGTTTTTCCAACAATTTTGAGGCTTCATCCATGTGAGGGAAAAGGTGAGTTCGATGACTCCCTTCGCATAACCTGTAAGAAAACCTAACTTTACCCTTTTTCCCCAAAACCTGACAATCTCTAGTTGATGGATCAACAGTAAGTTGATGATAATTTTTAGACCACACTTCTAACACCTTTGGAATACTAGGACAATTAATAATAAGGTGGTCACCCTTACAAATCTTGCAAGGGAATTTAGGCTTGTGATGTATTTTCGACAGTTCCTCAACATTTTCCATACTCGAAGCAATGGTTGGTTGGTTGAATTATTTCTTATCTTACTTCTTCTTCTTCTTCCATTTCTTCTTCTTCTTAGCCACCTGGTTACTAGCATCAAGGCTTTTACCAAGCGAAGAAGAAGAAAGGGAAGAAGACATTTTGGGTGAAGAAGGTAAAGGTTCAACAAATGATTGGTCTTGTTGAGATGGAGAACTTGATTGAGGTGAAGAACTTGGTTGAGGAGGAACAATTTGGGTATTTGGGATTAAAGAAGTTGAAAAAAACCACACCAGTAAACCTATCATGAATCCAGGAAGTGACAATATAGCCATATAAGGAGGACCAACATTTCCAAAGCAATGAAAAGGACTAGGATTCCCGTTAAAAGGGGTTCCTTGATTGGTAAATTCCATAATTGTTGCCATTAGATTCAACTTTAATAAATTTTATTAAGAATTTAAAAATATTAACAGTCCAAATTCACAATCCACACCTAAGGTCTGCAAAAGTAAAACAGGAAAATAACATGCACTAATACATTTGAGGAGTCAAACCATGCAAACAACCTTTTCACACCAAAATCTCTAGTTGGCGATGAAACCCAATGTTGCATAGATCAATGTGAAAAGTGGATAGAGATAGAGTAGGTGGAATTAGTTACACTAACAACCTACTTAATTAGAATGATCTGGTGCAAGTAACATCATTTATGCCATCTCGAGTGAAGAATACCCTCCAAAAAGGTCCAAGTGAGTCTAGTCAATGTCTTCTCCAGATACAACAGGGATTTCCCCCTACCCCGCCGTCACCTTGGGTAAAATCCCTAAGATAATGGTCTATAAGGTTACCACATACAACAACTTGACTTGGAGGGATAATCGTAGATCGAACGTACACACAAGGGAAGAGTAACAAAGCTCAATCCCCTTGAAGGTTCCTCAACATGGTCAATTTGAGGTTTATCCTTCAAGTGACTCCCAAGCACCTTTCAACATTGTTTGTAATGCGTGAAAATCACACTACTGTAACCAATGAAGCGGGGTCGATCAATTCACTGGATGCGATATGATCTCGTGCTTAACTCCCTTGTAAGAGGAGCTTCCCATAGTCAAACTGTAATAGATTGATTTACTCCCTACAACAAGGTCCTATTGTTTGTTTACAACTTTGGAAAGTTAACCCACTTTCCTATTCCAAAGCCCTACAATTAAATCTAATGTAGGTGTAATGAGCCCTAGAAATATAAAAATTCTAATTTATTTTATTAGCATTGTTTTTTAAGTTGTTATTTACTCAGTAGGTTGATGGATATGAAACCGGTGGTGTTATAACCTGACTCAAAACTGAATGCAATTGAATATGATAATGTAATCTTTTCACTTCGATTAGTCCTAACTAAAGTAAGGAGATATGTTTCATTCACTTTTTAACAATTCAAGAATCAATGAATCATTTTAAAAATGCAAATCAAAGAGAATGCAGAATACACAATTCATATTTTTTTTTTAAATGCAACCTAATTTCCTTAAAATCTGAGATAGAAAATACAAAATTTTATTCTTAACAACTTCTTGCATACCCAAAATCAAATAATTAATTCCTCCTTCAAAAGGAACAAGCCATATAAGGAGGACCTTTCTAGAATGTAAATAGATCCATGAAAGTATAGAAATCAAAAAATTATGGACGTAGCAAATGAAAACCCTAATTTTTCAAAAATTTAAGAGACTTGCACAGGTAACTAGTTATTTCAAGTGCGTAGATGCACTATTTCTAAAGGAAAAGTGCACAAATTTGCACAGCGTTGCCGAAGAAAAGGTGCGCAAGCCGATAAAACTTAAGAAAAAAACAAAGCTAAAATTCCAGAACTTTAAGCTTTCAAGACTCATATCACAGTCATACAAGGATACTGAAGGAAATCAGAGATCATATGAGGACATAATGAAGAACAAATCGTTCCCTAGTGGAGTCACCAATTTGTTATGCAGACAAATCACTCTTGCGAACAAGAGCAATCTCCCTAGATTCAATGGCTGAATCTAGTAACAAACAAACAAACAAACTAGTAAATCTTTCCATGAGTTCATTCCTATTGAATCATAAGTAATAGTACTGGAATATAAAATCCATACATTTCAAACGAAATGCTTGATGAAGATCCTCGCTATAGTTTGATGCAGCTCCTTAATGCTTAGAATCTGTACCTTCAAACATAATAACAACAAAGGATCAAAGGCATATGATAGATAAATGACTCAATAAAACTCATACTAGTGATCAAGAAAACTAGTACCTAATATGATTATCAAAGGAAAAATGGATGTAAACACACAATACATCAGCTCCATTGAACAATACAGTGGGAAAGAAACACTCTTTTGTATTAATATTGAATAAGACGGAGAAATACAACCTTGCCTTGATGATGTAAGCCTCCTCCCAATAGTCTCCAATCCTCCCATTAGGTGACAGGCTTTCAAGCCCAATTCCAACAAAATAAGTTTACATTCAAAAGTCATCCTTAGCCCTCTAGTCTATGTTGAATTCATAGGCCAAGAGGACAAGGTTTGAGATCCTCTTCTCAAGGGATGAGATCCTCGAAAGGAGAGATTAGGGTTCCACAAAGGGAGGAAGTTTTCTCCATGAACGAAGGGATGAGGCCCAAGTATGTAGAAGCTCGAGGCTTTCAGTTGGGAAATATTCCTCTAACAAGGATTCTAGAAATTCCTTTTTATTTTTACTTACATTAAGAGATTTGCGCCATTCATAGTGGAAGACAGATCGCAAGTTTGCATAGTCCATAATGGTAAAAACTGCGGTTGCACAAATTTTGGATAGGAAACTGTGCAAGCGCTCAAAAGTAGGTTTTTGAGCAATGTAATCCAGGATTCTTGTTGTCTTTGGGATTTTTTCTCTTCTAACATTGTTGGGGAATGGTTAGAACACTTCATCGAATAGCGAGAGATCCAAATTGGCGGTCATTTGTGTAATGGTGACAAAATGACGTGTAACAAGAGGATAAATATAAAAATCTGAATACATGCTCTGTTCCAGGAAACGTATACAAATTGGTAATTGTTACTCTTCATTCTACTATTAGATTGGAAAATATAAACAAGAAATAGTTTTAGCTGTCTTGCTATTTGTATCACAAAAGAGCTCCATGAATTGAGATACAAAAGAGCTCCATGAACTGCTTGTCTAGTGCATAGTCTTTACAAAATACAGGTTTATTGGCGTGATCCCTTGAGCATAGCTAAGCATATGAAGCAGAGCTCAGGTTAGGTTATCCTTTTGCATGGTTGTTACCCCAACATGTGTAGAGTGCAATATTGTAGGGTGGTTTCCCCATAGTGGTACCACTAAAAAAAATAGTGTGTCATTACATCAATAAAGTGATTGTGTTGGGTGTCTATATTAGGGAATAAGTTGTTGTTTATCCTTCCTTAGTGGATCTATAGTGGAAAGAGGACACTCATAGTTTTCATTAATCAACATAAACATGTTCTAGACTAGAGCAGAAGTTTATTTCATGTCACTATACTTACACACAAATTGCATGCCTAATTTCATGGTAAGCCACCAAACTCTTGCTTTTTCCATCAGTTATTGCTATACCCTCTATACCAATCACAATCTTGTCTATTGAATCATTTATTTCCCAGAAGCAGACACACATACAAAGTTGACAGAATTCACACCCTAATGTATTACAATAACTTCAATGTTCAAGGAGTTGATACGACACCCACCCTCTGCACTTCTTTCAATGTAATACAAATATTTCAAAGCTTGTTCAGAGTACTACTATTTCAAAGCTGAGAATATTTGGAGCAGATCATGTAGCGTAGAAATTGAAGTTAATGAGGAGGGTGGGAATTGTGGTGATGATCGATTGGCTTCTTTCTCATGCTATGATAGTTTTGAAGTATGTGGTCTAATTTGTGCAAATACAGTTACAATGACACCAGATTCAATCTAAGAGATCTGCAATCAAACCCTCGATGAAGTTTTTCCTAGTTACTCTTGTAACATTAATACAATTGAGTAGAAGGGATGCTTAGAAAGCATTGCAATATATTGCATACATGTGCTTAATCTTAAGCTGTAGAAGGCTTTCCTTCTTTGGGAAGATGTGTCAGTAAGGCTTTGCTTCCATGTATGTGAAAAAAGGGAAATTGTTTTTTGGCAGTGTCTGATGCTGATTTGCATATAAGTTTGTAGGACTTGACAAATTGCTTCACTCATATTAATTTTTGCAAATTTTTCCTGATATGCAGAACTTTAGGGTATAATTTGTTGCAAATTATATTCCCGTAGACATATTGAGAGCAACATTCACAAAAGCTACAGAGTTATATGGATTGAAAAGAGGCTCGCCGCTATTTAAAAATGGCATATCTCTTGTATCAACTGTAACCAATTTTATTCCCCTTTTCGGAATTGGAAGAACTGTAGAAATGACTGCTTGTATTACATGAGAGTTGTTTGAATCTCGCTTTTGATTATTCAATATTCATTTTTCCCTAATCCCTCTATATGTTCCATCTCAAAATTATGCATCAAAACTATGCACTAATATATTGTTAAAAAGAGTGAAAATTGGTTCAAAGATAAAATGCCTTGCGGTTATTAGTTTCACCACATAATAACCATATGCTAATCACCAAAGTATCTTTCTCATGTTAAGAATCTCAAAATTCTGATGAAATTGTGTATGCCGTATGGTGTATAGTCCAAGTGTGTTCAGTGCATACTTTATAAGATGTCCTTGAGAATAATACCAGTTAGCTAGCAAATGTACTGGAGCTTCAACGAAGTTTGCTATGTGTAGTAAGAGATTTTCCACAACAATGGTTATGAAATTGCAAGGGTGATAATGAAAAGGAATCCTATGAACTTGTCTATGGTATCTTCCAGTTACGATAAATTTCCACTATTGAAAAAATCCTGCAGTTGTTGCCAATAGTCAAATTTTCATATAGTTCTAGTGTTTATCGCCGAAATTATGTAAACCCAATTTATAAATATAAGCAAACCAATGAGATGAAGATTTAATCTAATCACCATCACCAACTATAGGTTACATACATGGTATTATTTCTATCTTTATATGTATTTCTTGCCATGGATTATGTAAAAAAAAATTATGAATTCTGATTCAAAGGGAATAAAACAAACATTTTCTTACGCTTCTTTCCTTGATGCTTAACAGTTTCATGATTTTTATAATCTACTTCTTGATATTGTGCCTTTTAAATATATATGGATGTTGCATTAGATACATCAAACATGTCCATATTTTTTTCCAATCACAATTATAAAATAATTTACCAAAGTGAATCTTCGAATGAAATTTGTAAAAAAATTATGGTTTATGATGTACATAAAAAGTGATAAAATAGACTATGTGACGACATGATTTGTAAAATAGAGGATAAATATGAAAATTTGAAAACATGTTCTGCTCCAAGAAAATATACACATTGGTAATTGTTACTCTTCAATCTACTACCAGATTGGAAAAGATAAAAAATCTTGTCTATTGAATCATCTATTTCCCTCATCATACATATATTGCTTTCCTCGTCTTCCAGTAGGAATTGCAACTTCATTTAAGAGGTTTGCAATATCACCACCATTAAAGCAAGGTGTTCTCATTGGTACCTCCTCATTTAGCAAAGTCCACTTACAAGCCAAAATGCATCCTATCTATTGGTGGTTGTTTGTTAAGTAGACACATTCAATGCTGAAATTCCAACACAATTTATTTGTCTTGGGCACTACAACCAGAAGGATGTGGCAATTGCTTTGTTTTTTGGAATCCAACATTGCTAATCATTACTCTTCAATCTACTATCAGACCGGTAAAGATAAACAACAAATATTTTTACCTGTCATGCTATTTGGGTCACAAAAGAGCTCCATGAATCGCTTGTCTAGTGAACAGTCATTACAAAATACAGGGGGGAAATGCATTGTCCACTACAATTAGCCATATTCTGAAACAAATTTTCTAGAGGTCGATAGCAAAAAGAGCATGTTTCCCTTGCTTATGTTGGGAGGGGTACCTGTGTACCCACTTTCTTTAGCATCATGTATCATTTTAGATTTATTTCTATCATGTTTAGTCGATAGAATCATCTGTATACATAATCATATTTTAATTAAGTTACTGCTAAAGTCCACTGAGGAGTAAATACTCTTTACCCTCCTTTGGATTTGAACCTGCGACCTTTTACAAAGAAGAACATATTCTTAACCATTAATGTTCTTAACCATTAAGATCACAATGACAGAAAACATCCTATTCAACACTACTACAATACTGAACCCATCTGAACTTAGTACCATATACACTAGGAGGTTGCATATCCCAGGTCTCAATATTTCAGATTCATATGGTGATTTAAATGGGTTTTTGTTAACATTTACATTCAACAGGTCCAACTAACCATCTAAACTTTGTACATCATTAAAATTACACAAACATACAAAGTATTGATAAATACACACCCTCTGCATAGTACATAATTAGAATCACACACAGTTGATAATTACCCACCTTTTGCACTTCTTGCAGTGCACTTATTCTCCCTTGGGCATCTTGTTTGTATGTATATAGTAAACTAATTAAGTATAAACAATAATATGACATTCATGATATTTTATTTAAAAAATCCAAACCTAGAAACATAAATTGAAAACTGAACAGGGGTGAAAGAAAGAAGGTTGACGAGGAGAGACACTTGTATATTGTTTCAAATCCCTGCCCCCAATTCAAGTAGTAGGGGTATGCACTTATCTCCATTTCCGATCAACATGGAAAAAGAAATAGAATAGCGGCTACAAAGAAAATAAAAAAGAAACATAATAGCGGCTACAAAGCATAGTTACCAAGTTCGAATTCGAATTCGAGTTCAAGTTCGATTCGATACGAAAAAAGTTTGTTGCTTAAAATTCAATACGATTTTTATTTGAAATAAACATATTTTTTTTTCTTGTGACCCAGAGGAACCCAACATCCCAACACATAACTACTATTAAACCTCTGGGCATCTACGACATGTCCTCCTCTCTGTAAACTAGGTCGCAAACAAGGGGATTTGAACTTGGGTCTCTCGAGTTTCAATGATTTCACATATCTAAAATTACCAATTGAGTTGTCCCCCCTGGGACCGGAAATACACATTTTACAAATACTTAAATATTTTATTTTTTCTAATATTTTAAAAAGTTGAAATATACAATATAATAGTGAAAATTTCAAAAACATCTATTAAATTATTGTCATATACTAAATAAAATGCATAGTTTTACACTAGAATAACGCATTGGGAGAATTTTTATGTTCATCCATCTACACAATTACACTTATTATATGATGTGTAACATAAACTGAACTTTCATTCAAATCAAATTCTATATTATAGTAAACCATATAAATTGCACATTACAAACCACATTTATGTTCGAAATGGAGTCATATATATATATATATATATATTTTAAATATATATTTATATCCTCAATTACTAGTTACTCATAAAATAGAACAAACCAAATTATGTTTTGTAATAATTAACAAAAACATTTATTATCTTCAAACATTAATTAGTCATTAATCCAATCAAACTAAATTCTATAATATAATAATTAATGACAATATTTATTATTTGTTATTCTTTATGATACAAAACTTGAAATATTATAAATTAATATTTACTCAATTTTTTAATTGAAAAAAAATTGTTATTGTTTATGATAGAAAAATTCAAATATTATAATTTAATATTTACTCATATTTTTAAATGAAAAAACTTACCTTAAAAAAATTCATGAAAATATTTCTTGTAAAAATATACCATACATATATTTATATTTATCCTTTGTTTTACAAATCATATTGTCACATAGTCTATTTTACCACTTTTATTGTACATCATAAACCATAAGTTTTTACAAATTTCATTAAAATATTCAGTTTGGTAAAAGATTTTATAATTGTGATTGGAAACCAGCTCTGCTCTGCTCTCCTCATAAACCGAA
Organism: Pinus tabuliformis; assembly: GCA_031772625.1. Taxonomy (NCBI): domain Eukaryota; kingdom Viridiplantae; phylum Streptophyta; class Pinopsida; order Pinales; family Pinaceae; genus Pinus; species Pinus tabuliformis. The sequence continues at coordinate 197,989,088 of CM062815.1, read as the reverse complement.
TATCCTAAATGGAAAGTTGTATGTAATTTCAACGGGTATCCACATGCAATTTTGTGAATGCTAAGGGGTGTATTAAGAGCAGGACCAGGTGGAAAACTTCTCTCTAAAGATTAGATAGGTCGAACCGAACTTCGTATTGGCATATTAATTCACCAACCAAATCGAATCGTCGTATTAATTCACCAACCGAATCGAATTGTCGTATTTTCAAATTTTTAATGGCAATTCGCCCATATTTGGTAACTATGCTACAAAGATAGTAAACCATCTCTTCAAGGGAGAAATGGAAAACTTAATAGGGATGCAAGAAAGAAGGTTGGCGAAGAGAGACACTTGTATATTGTTTCAAATCCCCGCCCCCAATTCAAGTAGTGGGGGTATGCACTTATGTCCCTCACTGATCAACATGGCAAAAGAAACATAATATCAGCTACCGACTCTTCAAGGGTTGCCTTTGATGGAAGGTGTTATGATGAAAAAAATGATCATGGAAAGGACTAGAAAATGACTCGGCCATCCTCAGATGAACCTTATGTTTTTGGCTCAAACCTTTATACGTTTACTAAGTAGTGTGGTTACCAGTTGGAACAAGCAAGCCAGGGATTAAGCACTATGTCCATCCTACTGAACAAGGTGACACAGAACTATGGCTTTCACTCTACTAGTAAAGTGTTAGAACTAGAGTTTTCTTACTGCCTTTATCGATTAATTTAATTGAATCGATTCTCATTGAAGCCCAATAACATAGTTGAAATAGGTCTAGGAGAAAACATAGTCAACCCCAAATAGGTAGGTATGTTTGGTAGGTAGGTATAAAGGGAACTAAGAATAAATTATTCTTCCCATGGGCGTGTTCCAAGTCCTAAAACCTCCCTTTCATAAAAAAAAAATATCTAGATACTACTCACTGACTAATCTACCTGTTTCGCAAGAGAAACCATAATTTATTTGTGAAAGGTATAGAATCTCAAACTGTACCTAATCATAAGCCACACAGACTCGACCTACCGCACCATAACACAGACACAAAGATACACCCTAAGCTCCAAACCGGTATTAAACAATTCGACACAGAGATATACTTGAAGCTCTAAACCGATATTGGAAAATTCTATAGGAAGACACGCAAAGATACACCCAAAGCTCCAAATTGATATTGAACAATTTGATGCAGAGATATGCCTGAAGCTCCAAACCGGTATTGAACAATTCTACAGGAAGACATGCAAAGATACACCAGAATCTCCAAATCGATATTAAACAATTCGATGCCAGAGATATACCCGAAGCTCCAAAATGGTATTGAACAATTCTATAGGAAGACACATAGAGATACAATTGAAGATCCAAATAGGTATTGAACAATTCTACGTTGAGATATACCCAAAGCTCCAAACCGATATTGAACAATTTTACAGGAAGAGACACAAATATACACCTGAAGCTCCAAACTGGTATTTAAGACCATGAATTGAATCGAAGCATTAAAGTATGAATGTAGGTCGATGTGATCAACCTGAGACTGTCTGTGATTTCAATCTGTCTATCATTTTGATTTTACTTGATTATGAACAACTGTCATGGAATACATGTGAGAGAGTAAGCATGGGGACAAAAATAACAACTTTTGTACAATTTTTACACACATTCAACCTACACAAGGAGTGTTCCACAATAATCTTTCGGTTTTTGAATGCATGTTCCTGTAACTTATAAAGATAATTACTTCTTGCTATGATAATTTTCATCATATGTCTAGATCCTATTAGGAAATGACACATGTTTGTTTAGTTGTGCTATTGGGAAACAACACGTGTTTGATCATTTGTGTAGTGAGAATGTGAATTGGGAATTTTTGTTCTCATCCTGTAGCAAATACATATATAAAGTTGATAGAATTCACACCCTAATGTATTACAATGACCCCAATATTCAAGGAGTTGATAGAACACCCACCCTTTACACTTCTTTCAGTGCAGTACAACTATTTCAAAGCTAAGAATATATGGAGCAGATCCTGTAGCGTAGAAATTGAAGTTAATGAGGAGGGTGGGCATTGTGGTGATGATCGATTGGCTTCTTTGTAATGATGTGATAGTTTTGAAGTATGTGGTTTGATTTATGCAAGTACAGTTACAATGATACCATATGCAATTTATGAGATCTGCAATCAAACCCTCAATTAAGTTTCTCCCAGTTGCTCAAGTAACATTAATACAATTGAGAAGAAGGGATGCTTAGCAAGCATTACAAGATATTGCATACATGTTATTAATATGAAGCTGTAGAAGGATTTCCTTATTTGGGAAGATCTGTTGGTAAGGCTTTGCCTCCATGTATGTGAAAAAAAGAAATTTTGTTTTCAGCAGTGTCTAGTGCTGATTTTCATATAAGTCTATAGGAATTTACAAATTGCTTAAGTCGTATTAATTTTTGATTTTTTTTCTTGATATGCAGAACTTCAGGGTATACTTTGTTGAAAATTATATTCTCGCAGACATATTGAGAGCAACAGTCACAAAATATGCAGAGCTATATGGATTGAAAAGAGGCTCTTCACTATTTAAAAATGGCATATCTCTTGTGTCAACTATAAGCAATTTTATTCTTGTCTTTGTTATTTGAAGAAATGTAGAAATGACTGCTTGTATTACATGCGAGTTGTTTGCATCTCGCTTTTCATTATTCAATATTCATTTCACCCTAATCCCCCTATATGTTCCATCTCCAAATTGTGCATCAAAACTATGCACTGATATATTATTAAAAACATGTAAAACTGGTTCAAGATAGAATGCCTTGCAATTACTAGTTTCGCCACATAATAACCATATGCTAATCACCATAATATCTTTCTCATGTTAAGAATCTCAAAATTCTGATAAAATTGTGTATGCCGTATGTTATATAGTTCAATCGTGTTCAGTGCATACTTTATAATATGTCCTTGAGAATAATACCATCTAGCTAGCAAATGTATTGGAGCTTCACCCAAGGTTACTTTGTGCAGTAAGAGATTTTCCACAACAATGGTTATCAAATTGCAAGGGTGTTATGAAAATAGCTCACAAAACGATAGAAAAGATAGATAAACGCCTTAGAAATAAGCCTCTTCAAGGGGGCAACCTCCTTTACATTACACAAATGAACAATTCTTGGATGATACAAATGAAAAGACCTCCTTTCTATATATAGGAGTCTAAGGGGTCATAATACAATTAGAGCCGACATAACAATAATAATGTAACTGCACAATAATAACAATAGTGGGCTTCTATGGGCATAATAATAACAATATGGGGACTACATGGACACAACATTATAATAAGGGGGTTGCACTAATAACAATAAGGGGTTACACTAGTAGTATAGGGACCTAACATGCCCCTCTCCTTCAAAAAGTGTTGTCCTCAACGCTTGAGTAATTCTTGATGCTTCTGTATAAAATTCTTGTCCTCCCATGTGGAATCTTCAACGGGTAAGTTCTTCCACTTGATGATATACTCTGAAATTGATCGATTTCGTAGCTATCATGTTCTTGTTTCTGTGACTGCTCCAGGTTCCAATATGATTTTTCCTTCCTCGTCAAGTTCTGGCAATATTGTTTGAACTGGGATCTTCTGCAACTTTTGAATGAGTAGCCACATTTATTCGTCCTTCTTCCATTCATCCCTAGCTTCATTTATCCAATCTGGTTTAATAATAGAAATAGCACAAAACAATGCTTCCACATCCTCATCCTTTCGTGAGAGTGCATCTGCAACAACATTTTGCTTCCCTTTTTTGTAGATGATTTCAAAGTCATAACCCAACATATTTGTGACCCATTTTTTCTATTCTTCTAAAGATAATATTTGTTCTAAAAATTATTTAAGACTATCATGATCCATTTTTACCTTGAAGTGTCTTCCCATTAGGCAAGGTCGCCATTTCTTAAGTGCATGTAGTATTTCCAACGTTTCCTTCTCATAAATAGCTTTCTTGAGATGTAGCCGTAAAAATAACCAATCACCTCCATCAAAACATATTTCACTGCGATGTTGATCTGCTTGTTGCTTCATTTGATTCTGCACCAAAGTGGCGTTATCGTTTAAAAGTTGGAGAACTTGTTGTTGATGCTTGATGTGATCTTTCACTGCTTGAATATTTTTCTTCTTGATATGTCCTTCTATCTTGAGAGTTTGAGTGGTAATTTATTCCAATACATTACAAGATATGGTCGGATTCATTTCTTGATGCTTGATGTGATATTTCACTTCTTGAACATTTTTCTTCTTGATATGTCCTTCTATCTTCATAGTTTGAGGAGTGGTAATTTCGGCCAATGCATTACAAGATATGGTCGGATTCATTTCTTGATTCTCAGTGTGATCTTTCACTTCTTGAACATTTTTCTTCTTGATATGTCCTTCTATCTTGAGAGTTTGAGGACTGGTAATTCTTGTCAATGCTTTACAAGATATTATCAGATTCATTTCTTCTTTCTCTGGGGTTGGTTCCTGGTGTATATCCTCTTCTTTTGATGTTTCTTGATTCTTTTCTTCCTCCTCTTCACACTCAATGTAAAATAATTTCTTCTCAGCACACTTATGACCTTTAATGTATTTGTTATCACAATTGTAACAAAGCCCTTTTGCTCTTTTTTCTTCCAATTGTTGTGGTGTCAACCTTGTAGGTTGTGGAAGGCTAGGAGAAACAACACTTCCATCTTTATAGTTGTGAGGGGTAGACTTCCTTGTTGCCATAATTTTTCTTTCCACTTTTCTTGCCAACCTGAATGGATTCTCCAATGAATCAGGTTCCTAAAGACGAACCTCATGTTGAATGTTATCCTTTAAAGTCCCTATGGAGACATAAATCCTACGCTTCTATGGAATATCATTTTCCCTTATATTCGATTTTTGAAAGTCCTTAAAGTGCTCTACCATTGAACACTTTTATTTAAGATTTATCAATTGGCTAAAGAAGGTGTTTCTCTTTGTATCCTCATAATGTGCTATCATTTCCTCCATGAAAATTGACCACGTAACAAGTGGTTTATGAGAACAAAGCCCTTTATACCATAAAAATTGGTCCGGTTCTAAATATGAAGATGTAATACGTACCTTTTGTAATAGTTGCACCTCATGTAGATCAAAATAATTCTCCATCTGTAGTATCCAATTTACCAGATCCTTGCCATCAAACTTCCTCATATCGCCTTTTCTTGATTTTAGGAGCTCGATCTTGAAACGACTGTAAATCCATAATTTCAGATCTCCAAGTTCTAAAATTGCGTCGTACGGTATCCCTCTACATTCTATTTCTAACCTCGAAAGTCTGAACAAGATTGGATTCTTCAAGGAAGAGTTATGTCAAATCTCTCACGATGACCTGATTATAGACTAGTTTAGTAGAGCGCACTTGTACTAAGTGCCACGTGTCACTGTTTCAACCTTAGGATCTGAAAAATATACACAGAAAACTACAGTCCGTCCTCTTTCTGTAACTTCTTACGAAATTTCAATTTGGTGCTCAGAGTGAAAGTTATGACGATTTTCCCAAGGTCATCTGTTTAGAATGGAATTTGGGAGTTTGCAAAAACCCTAACTTCCTCAGATTATATCTCCACAAATATAGTGAGACAAGATCTGAAATTCAGACCTGAACATCACCATGATTTTGGTTCAAATGGGTTTTAATTTAAGAGTCTGAAACTTCATAGAAAAAATAGTATAGCAAACATTCCACGATGACCTGTTTGAGATGAAATTGTGGAGTTTGCAAAAACCCTAACTTCCTTAGATCATATCTTCGAAAATGTAGTGAGACAAGATCTGAAATTCGAACCTGAGGTTCCAACCAATTTCTTCTCAAATGGGTTTTGTTTTTAGCTTCTAAAACTTCGTAGCGAAACACTTATAGAGAAAATTCCACAATGACCTGTTTGGAGCAGCGAAACCCTAGAATCCAAAGCTCTGATACCAAATGTTATGAAACCAACTCACAAAAAGATAGAAAAGATAGATAAACGCCTTAGAAATAAGCCTCTTCGAGGGGGAAACCTCCTTTACATTACACAAATGAACAATTCTTGGATGATACAAATGAAAATACATCCTTTCTATATATAGTAGTCTAAGGGGTCATAATACAATCAAAGCTGACATAACAGTAATAATGTAACTGCACAATAATAACAATAGTGGGCTTCTATGGGGCACAATAATAACAATATGGGGACTACATGGAGACAACACTATAATAAGGGGGTTGCACTAATAACAATAAGGGGTTACATTAGTAGTATAGGGACCTAACAAAGGGTAATAATGAAGAGGAATCCTAAGAACTTGTCTATGGTATCTGCCAGTTACAATAAATTTCCACTATTGAAAAGAATCTTGCAGTTGTTGCCAATAGTCAATACTCTAATCACCATCGCCAACTATAGGCTACATACATGGCATGATTTCTATATTTATATGTATTCCTTTCCATGGACTATGTATTTCTTTTTTATGAATTTTGATTCAGAGGGAATAAAACCAACATTTTCTTATGCTTCTTTCCTTGATGCATAACAGTTTCATGATTTGTACAATCTACTTCTTGATACTGTGCTTTTCTAACATATATGCATGTTGCATTAGATACATCAAGCATGTCAATATTTTTTTCCAATCACAATTATAAAATCTTTTACCAAAGTGAATCTTTTAATGAAATTTGTAAAAACTTATGGTTTATGATGTACAATAAAAGTGATAAAATAGACTATGTGACAATTTTATTTATAAAACAGAGGATAAATATAAAAATATTAAAACATGTTCTGTTCCAGGAAAAATATACACATTGGTAATTGTTACTCTTCAATCTAATTTTAGACTGGAAAAGATAAACATGAAATAGTTTTATCTGTCTTGCTATTTGTGTCACAAAAGAGCTCCATGAACTACTTATCCAGTGCATAGTCATTGACGAGACCCATCAATAGGTATATTTTTAAGATCATCTGCCATCCTCCAACCTTAAAACTATCCTTCTCTCACATTAATTCACATTTTTTGTTGTATTATGCTTAGTAAAAGGAGTAAAATGTGTCTGTCATAGTATGTGGCATAATGTGGTTTAATCGCAGGAAAAAGAAGCATTTTTTAGGCAATTAATATGTAGGGGCTTGATGGAGACAAACAATAGAGAATATAGGGGTTTTTTCCACCTCCTTAACTCCCTAACTCGGCTTGGGATCATAATATCCTCTCTCACTAGTGCGAATTCATTGGTAGTTGAGTAACTCCTAGTCCAAGTGAAACTCAAGAGGGACAAGATCCACCATTTACGAGATCAAGGAGGGAATAACTCCTATTTTCAAGGGAGCTACTATCAACTTCCCTTTTGTATAAATAAACAAGAAGAAAATCTCATTAGGATTCGAAGTTTTGATTCAGCTAGGTGTAGCTATTGAGCTTAGAGCTTGACATTGTCATTTTGAACTTTTATGTGATGTATGAGACCTTTACTTTCTGATAATGAGAAGTTGGTTATTAAGTTGCATCTGAGTTAGTTTCAAAGTGTTGAGACCCTTGGGTTTGGGCCCAACATAGAGGCTTTAGTCCCGGTTTTTTACTTGTGTTTTGTTCTAGATTCCAAGCAGTTCATAATTTCTTTCATTCAATAGAGATTAAGTTATAAAAACCTGTGGTTGCAAGATTCTACATCACCTCTCTTACAGGAGAATGAGTGGAAGCATTCACAATCTCAATCCAAAAATATTTTGTTTATGATTTCTTGGAAATAGATGAATGTTAGTTGTTCTTCTTTACATTTTCTTTATGTAGCTTAGAAGTTAGTTTAGTGATTAGATTAGTGTTATGGCATAAAATAGATGTTATTTAAATTCAACTCATCTTTTCCATCATAGGTTATATCATTTTTTTAATGATCAATGGATGTATGCATGTGATTAATTGTAGGGATGTGTTGATCTGCAGGGAAGGGCACCTTTTCCACTTCCATATTGGACTCCTCCATATTCTATTTCCACCCTCAATTATGTACCAAAACTTTGTTTCTGTAAGTCACTTTGCCTAGTAAACTTAGGACACCGTGATCATTTATCTTATTGCAATACATACCTCTGAGAGGTCCTGGGCTTGGCTAGGGGGCTCAACCCAACCTTCCTTCATTCTCTTTAACCTCCATCCACCCCTCCATACCGTGAAGGCATCATTTTCACCCTCAAATTCCTCTCGGAACCCCTCCTGTAGCGAGCCTGTAGCACCACTTTTCTTCACCAATTTTGATCCCCATTTCAACTTTAGCTTAGTCAAGATGAATAATGACCCCCAACTATGATTTGATGATCATGGGAGCTCCTACGCCTCTCCAACCATTCCTTTTCCTCACTGCAAAACATAGTAGAATTAGTTTTTTTCATCACAAGTTTGATGCAAGTAGGCTTCTAATTTTCAAGCAAGTGTGAACTAGGTAGATTATACATGCAATTATGTTGATAGTTTGATGAATTTTTCAAGATAAAGTAGCTTCCTTTCTACAAGTAGAATTGGTAATTTGATGTATTTTGCAAGATAAAATAAATTTCTTTCTACAAGTAGATTAACGGTTGTCCTTTCATGAATTGATTAATTAGCATCTACAAGTTGAGAAAATGGGATTTCCATTTTCATAGCTAGAATTAGTTTTCAATTGCACTTTGATCAACAAGCTTTCATTATAGTTTAGTAGGATGAATGGTCTCATATCACTTTGATCAAATGCCATGAATGAGGGTGGCATGAGTGGAATCCAAGTTGTTGTGCATATAACACTGTCACCTCTAAGTTTGTACAAACGTTGAGTTGATAATTTAAAAGAGTTGAGGATCCCTTGGGAGTTGCAACATTCTTGGTGCAATACCAGGGCTCACATCCTTTTTTCACTGTTGTTGGGGAGGTGTCTAAGTAGATGTTTGTTATGCTTGAGCATTGTTTTTTGTTTTTTATCAGGTGCTAAAAAAAAACTCAAAATTAAAAGTTGTTGGATTGGTGTGGAACCTCAACGAATGCGTAGTTATCATCATCCTGAATCTAGTGCAACTCATTTCACGTGAAACGGACTCCGTATGACTCCAGAAACGAGTTCTAGTCACTTTCCCAAACAGGCGAATTTTCAAAAAAATTGATAGCCTAATCAACAGTCTGTATTGCTGACGTGGCGCTGACTAAGCATGGTATGTGGTTGTTGACTTGGTCAACGGTCTCCTCGGAGAATGGTATCATGACAAGTGGCTTCTTTTTACTGGTCGAAATTCCATATTTTCTATTGGTTGGAATGGTGGCCAACCACGGGTTGACACGTGGCCCAGCCGGAGGCGGCCATGTGGTAGCCCAAGAGGCCACCAAAAATTTGGTTATAGTCCAGGCAGAGGCAGTGGTGGTCGAACCCACAACCTCCCAACACACACCAAAGCCATTTACGAATACGCCACAGGGAAGTTCTTAACATGTATGGGCCGCGTGTTTTATTTGAATGTCATGTCCGTGTTGTTTGTGGGTAGGACCAACCCACGGGGCCGACCCTTGGTTATATAACCACACACACGACCACCACGGAGGAGGAGTGGGGGCCCGGTCGGTGGGGGCAGGCCATTGGCCTTAGCCCCGGGCACATGGCCACAATTTTCGATACATAGGCGTTAGCGAACATTTAAACTGTCTGACAATTTCGCCCGATTTTTGGCGAAATTGTAGGATGATGCCAAATTTTGGGGAATTTGCGGTGTGATTAGTAGAATATTGGGGAAAGCCATAACTTCTTCAGTTTTTTACCAAATCAGGAGCAGAAAGAGGCCACACAAACATTTTTGGGAATTTTGGAGACAATGGAATAGGTTTTAGAGCATTATGAGCATTGTAATTGATGTATTCACACTTTTGAGTATAATAGAGATATTCAAGCCATTGGAAGTTGGACCAAGGAGATGTAGCCCAGGAGGGGTGAAATCCTTCATCATGTGCCACTGTGATACTATTTATGGTGATGTTTATGTGTGTCATTTATTGTTGTTCAATCATTTGTTTATGTTAATTTTCACATAAAATTTACATAAAACCACTCAAAAAATGATGTTTAAACTTGCAAGCAACCTCATGAATCCTGAAGCATATTTAATATAATCTGAAAAGGAATTTTAGCATAGCAAAACTAATTTTCTTAATCAGATCAAGTTTGGTATCAGAGCTCTTGGTTTTATCTGTACAAGAAGGATATAATTGTTTGCAAGTGAATGTCATGCTTACAAGGTTAAAACTCAAGAGAGGAGAAGGGAGGCTAGTTGAAAGCCTTGAAGTTCAGTCAAGGGGAAGGAGGGAAAGGTTTCCACAATCTCCATCACCAGTTCTTCCTCAAGTTGCAGGTGAGACTCCATTGAGTATGTCTCATGAAGGAGAACTTACAAACATGACAGAGGATGAGAAGGTCTTCAAGAACGCTTTCTTTGGTATGATAGAGATGGTGAAGGTCCTCTATGAAGAGACGAATACTAGACTGTAGGGTTAAAGCTCCAAAACTACCAAAGGAGAAGGTTATTCAGGAGGAGGTAATGGAAATGGAAGTAAACCTCCACCCTCTCCACCATCTTCTTCATCTTCTTCTTCACATCCATCTTCACCTCTTCCACTAACACAACCCTTACACATACTCATCAACATACCTAAAAAAGAACTGGTAAATCACCCTTATTAAAACTTGATGTTAAATTTGAACTACCCATGTATAATGGTTAAGTGAATGCAGAAAAGCTTAACAATTGGTTTCTTCAGTTGGAGGTCTATTGCATAATTCAAAACCTTCAAGAGGATGGCATAAAGATTCGATTAGCTTCCTTGAGGATGGAGGGTGCAACACGAGTATGGTGGGAATCAAAGACACAACAGGAGATAAAAAAACACAGTAAGATCTCAATTTCTTGGTCTGATTTATTGCTGCAATTAAAAGACAATTCTACCCTCTAGCTTATATGCAAAAAGCCATCATGAATTGCCAGAACTTTAGATAACTTAAAGGTCAAAATGTGCAATATTACACCTAAGAATTCAGAAAAAATGTCTCTAATGTTAGGTGTAGATTTGCAATCACAAGACACCTTATTGAAGTACATAGGGGGTTTACACAGTTACCTTAGGCGTATTATCCTTATGTTTAATCCCAATATTCTAGATGACGTGTGTGTGCAAGCCACTTATCTTGAGGCAAGAGGGAAAAACACTCCAGAAGAGGATAGTAAAAATCCATTTAAGGGTAAGGAAAAAGAAAATGGTTTCAAAGGAAAGAAAAATGCATCCATTAAAAAGGAAGGAGATAAAACAATATGTAAACATTGTTCCAAAGAGGGTCACGATGAAGTTCAATGTTAGAAGCTTCATCCCGAAATGAAACCAAAGAAATTCAACAACAAAGGAAAAGAAAAGACAAATGTCGTCATTCAACAGGATTTGGGATCTAATTCGGGTGATGAAACTAAAATTACAGCCATGGGTATAAAAGGAAAAGAATCCATTGCTAGCACTAGTATATAAAATTGTCACACTAGCACTCCAAAGGAAGAAACAAGGATTGAATTATTTCATGTGAGGGTAATCTCAAAATGTAGCAAAATCGACACACTATTTGTGTTATGAAACCAGCTCACAAAAGATAGAAAATATAGATCAATGACTTAGAAATCAGCCTCTTCAAGGGGGAAACCTCCTTTACATTACACAAATGAACAATTCTTGGATGATACAAATGACAAAACCTCCTTTCTATATAGAGGAGTCTAAGGGGTCACAATATAATCAAAGCCGACATAACAATAATAATATAAGGGCACAAAAATAACAATAGTGGGTTTCTATGGGGCACAATAATAACAATATGGGGACAATAGGGGCACAACAATAACAATAAGGGATACAATGACAATAGTAATGGGGGAATCACTAGTATTATAGCGACCTAAAATGCCCCTCTCCTTCAAAAAAGTGTTTTCCTCAATGCTTGAGTAGTTCTGGATGCTTTTGTATAAATTATCATCCTCCCATGTGGAATCTTCAGCGGGTAATTTCTTCCACTTGATGAGATACTCTGAAATTGATCGATTTTGTAGTTGTCGAGTTCTTGTTTCTGTGACTGCTTCAAGTTCTAATATGATTTTTCCTTCCTCATCAAGTTCTGGAAATATTATTTGAACTGGGAGCTTGTCACCTATAACCTTCTTTAAGCATGAAACATGGAAAACTAGGTGCACTCGGGAAGCTGCAGGAATCTCCAATTTGTATGCCATAATACCTATCTTTTGCAACACCTTGTACGAACCATAATAATTTGGTGATAATCTATTATCCTTCTTAGCTTGCTTGAGGGACATTTGTATATATGGTTGTAGTCATAGGAATACCCAATCACCTACATCAAAACTTCTTTCGCTACGAGGTTGATCTGCCTGTTGTTTCATTTTATTATGCGCCAAAGTGAGGTTATCCTTTAAGAGTTGGAGAACTTGTTGTTGATGCTCGATGTGTTCTTCCACTACTTGAACCTTAGAATTTTCTCTTAAATATGTGATGGACAATGGATGATATCCATAAAGTGCCATGAACAGGGTCATTTTTGCTACCATATGGAAGGAAGTGTTATACCATCATTTAGCCAGAGGCAACCATTTGACCCATTGTGTCTGTTTATCAGATACAACACAACGAAGATGTCCTTCCAAACATTTGTTTACTATCTCAATTTTCCCATTAGATTGATGATGATAAGATGAGCTATGAGTTAACCGAGTACCAAGACAAGAAAATAATTATGTCCAAAAATTTTCAGTGCATATGGGATCTCTGTCGCTTACAATGATCTTTGGGTTTCCATGTAGCTTTTGAATTGTTTCCATAAATGCAGTAGAAACTGTACTCGCTTTAAATGGATGAGATAATGCACAAAAGTGTGCATACTTGGTAAGTTTGTCAACAACCACCATGATAACTCTCTTTCCTTCGGACTTGGGTAAACCTGTGATAAAATCCATTGAAACTTCCTCCCAATGTTGGCTTGGAATGGATAAAGGTTGTAATAGACCTGGGGTCTTAATTTTTTCAACTTTATTTTGTTGGCAAACCCAACATTCTGCCACAAACTTTTGAATATCCGATTTAAGGCCATCCCAAAAAAATTCCTTCTTAACCCTGTGGTAGGTTTTTAGAAATCTCGAGTGCCCTCCTAAGGGAGAGGTGTGCAATTCCATAAGAATACTTTGTTTGATTTGGGAATTCTTACATAGATATAAACGATCTTTGTACCATAACGAATCATTTTTCCAGCTAAATGTATTAGATGTACTGGGATCTTGTTGTAACTTTTGAATGAGTGCCCACACTTCTTCGTCATTCTTCCATTCATCCCTTGCTTTGTTTATCCAATCTGGTTGGATAATAGAAATGGCACAAATAAATGCTTCCACATCCTCATCCTTTCTTGAGATTGCATCTGCCACAACATTTGCTTCCCTTTTTTGTAGATGATTTCAAATTCATAACCCAACATCTTTGTGACCCATTTTTGTTGCTCTTCTGAAGACAATCTTTGTTCTAAAAAGTATTTAATACTATCATGATCCATTTTTACCTTTAAGTGTCTTCCCATTAGGTGGGGTCGCTATTTCTTAAGTGCATGTAGTATTGCCAACATTTCCTTCTCATAAATAGCTTTGTGTAAATACTTTCCTTTGACTGGACAACTTTCGAAAGCAATGAGTCTTTATTCTTGCATTAAAACATCACTAATTCCATTTCCTGAGGCATCACATTCCACAATAAAGGTTTTTGTGAAGTTCGGCATAGCTAAGACGGGTGCTTGGCACATTGCCTCTTTAATATGTTCAAAGGCCTTTGTTGCTCCTGGAGTCCATGAAAATGCATCTTTCTTCAATAATTTTGTTAGAGATGCTGCTATTCTCCCATAATTCTTAAAAAACTTGCGATAATACCTTGTCAACCCAAGAAATCCTCGCAGATGCTTTATGGATTTGGGGATTTTCCATTCCTTAATGGTTTTAATTTTTCTAGGGTCTACCTTAACACCTTCATGAGATACAATATGACCCAGATATTCCACCTCTTGCACTCCAAAGAAAAATTTGGAGCTTTTTGCATATAATTGTTTCTCCTCCAATAGTTTGAGCACCTTGTCAACATCTTGAACATGATCCTTCCTAGACTTGTTGTAGATTAGTATATCATCAAAAAATACTAAGACAAATTTTCTAAGGAAGTGTTTGAAAATGGAATTCATCAAACCTTGAAATTTAGAAGGTGCATTGGTAAGGCCAAAAGGCATGACCAAAAATTCATAATGACCCTCATGAGTTCTAAATGTTGTTTTCAGAATGTCTTCAGTCTTCATTCTGATTTGATGATATCCGAACAAAGATCCAACTTGGTGAAGTAAATTGATCTATGCAATTCATCCAATAATTCATCAATGACAGGAATGGGAAATTTATCTTTAATAGTGAGCTTTTTGAGCTCCCTATAATCCGGACACATGTTCCATGATCCATCCTTCTTGTGAATCAATACTACTGGAGCAAAGAAAGAACTTTGACTATGTTGAATTATACCAGCCTCAAGCATTTCTGCAACCATAGTTCAATTTCACTCTTTTGGGCATAGGGATACCTGTAAGACCTGATGTTTGGAGGAACACTTCCTGGAACCAAACGAATAGCATGATCATGATCACGAATAGGTGGGAGGCATTTGGGAGTCTCAAATACCTTGGAATGATTGTCCAAGGCTTTTTGGAGATCTGGAGAAATAGATGATTTTTATGTGGGAACCTCTAGCAAACATAATTGTGAAATTATGCCTCCTTGTTCTTTCTCTAGAAGCCTTATCTTTCTGTTAGAGCTTATTATCTTTCCCGGTTTCCCTGTGATACCCCTTAATTCAACTTCCTTTCCTTCTGAAGAAAATTTCATGAAAAGTTATTGAAAAATAAAATATATTGTACCCAAGGATTGTAGCCATTGGACTCATAGTACAACATCAGCACCACCCATTGGAATGAAAAGCATTGGGCTATTCAATACATGTTCTCCCATGGATAGCTTGATATTATGGCACTTTCTAGAGCAATTTATGGTTCCTCCACTTGCAACCATCACTTGAAACTCTGGTGTTGGATATAGGAAGCAATTCAATTCCTTGGCTATCTTATAATGAATAAAATTATGGGTACTGCCCGAATCAATCAACACTATTACCTTTTTCTTCTTGATATGTCCTTCTATCTTGATAGTTCGATGAGTGATAATTCCGACCAATGCATTACAAGATATGGTTGGATTCATTTCTTCTTTCTCTAGGGTTTGTTCC
Organism: Pinus tabuliformis; assembly: GCA_031772625.1. NCBI lineage: Eukaryota > Viridiplantae > Streptophyta > Pinopsida > Pinales > Pinaceae > Pinus > Pinus tabuliformis. The sequence continues at coordinate 197,973,690 of CM062815.1, read as the reverse complement.
TGGTGTATATCCTCTTCTTTTTACATTTCTTGTTCCTTTTCTTCCTCCTCTTCACAATCTATGTAAAATAATTTCTTCTCAACACACTTATGACCTTTAGTGTATTTGCTATGACAACTATAACAAAGCCCTTTTGCTCTTTTTTCTTCAAATTGTTGTGGTTTCAACCTTGTAGGTTGTGGAAGGCTAGGGGAAACAATACTTCCATCTTTATAATTGTGAGTGTTAGGCTTCCTTATTGCCATAATTTTTCTTTCCATTTTTCTTTCCAACCTGAATGCCTTCTCCAATGAATCAAGTTCCCAAAGGCGAACCTCATGTTGGATGTTATCCTTTAAAGTCCATATGAACACATCAATCCTATGCTCGTCTGGAATATCTTTTACCCTTATATTCAAATTTTGGAATTCCTCAATGTGTTCCATCATTGAACGCTTTTGTTTGAGATTTATCAGTTGGCTAAAAAAAGTGTTGCTTTTTGTATCCTCATAATGTGCTACATTTCATCCGTAAAAATTGCCCAAGTGACAATTTGTTTACGAGAGCAAAGCCATCGATACCATACAAACTGATTTGGTTCCAAATATAAAGTTTCAATGCGTACCTTTTGTGTGTTTTGCACATTATGGAGATCGCAATATTGCTCCACTTGTAGTATCCATGTTACGGGATCCTTGCCATCAAATTTTCTCATATCGATATTTGGAACATTGTGGGTCTTCGATCCAACGTTAGAGTCTATGAAATCATGATTAACAATTATTTTGTTCTCATCATGAGTTTCCTTTACTACCCTTTCACCATTAGTAAGCATTTCTTGTAGAAACTTTGTCAAATTTGTCTTCAATTCTTCCATGTTGCCTTTAAGTTTTTCTTCTAAACCATCCATCTTAGCTTCCATGCCTTTCTTTAACCATCCTTCTTAGATTCCATGCCATCCATCTTAGCTTCCACGTCATTCATCTTATCTTACACATCATTCATCTTAGCTTCTACGCCTTTCTTTAAACCACCCATCTTAGCTTCCGTTATTTTTTGTGATACTGAATTTTGTTGCACTTGGTCTCATAATTTTGATATATCATGTTGCATTTCTTCCTCTTCTTCATGAGTCATGCTAGAGATTTCAGGTTTCTTACTAGGTGTTTCCATTTTCTTTCTTCGGGGCATAAATTAATGATAATTATGCTTCACTATGCCCTTTGAATTCCTTCAAACTATTTTTTCAAACCAAACTTACGCAAAATTTAAAAAAAACTACCCACATTTTTTCACTTTGTAGGAGCTCGATATTGTATCTGATGTATCTCTGAAATTTCAGATCTCCAAGGTCTGAAATTGCAAACTGTGCTAGCCCTCTGATTCCTCTTTCCAACGCCACCAGTGTGATCGAAATTGGATTCTCCAAGAAAGCGTTATGTCCAATTTCCCAAGATGACCTGATTATACACTTTTTCAGTAGAGTGAACTTGTACGAAGTACCACGTGTCACTGTTTCAACCTTCGGACCTGAAACCGATGCACAAAAAAACTACAGTCTGTTCTATTTTTGTAATGTCTTACGAAATTTCAATCTGATACTCAGAGAGAAAGTTATGATGATTTTCTGAAGGTCACTTGTTTGGGATGTATTTCGGGAGCTTGCAAAAACCCTAACTTCCTTGGATCATATCTCCAAAACTATTGCGAGACAAGATCTAAAATTCAGACCCAAGGATCATTGAGATTTCAACTCAAATGGGTTTTTTTTAGCATCTGAAATGTCGCAAAAAAAAAGTTATAGCAAAAATGCTAGGATGACCTGTTTTGGAGCAGCGAAACCCTAGAATCCAAACCTCTGATACCAAATGTTATGAAATCAACTCACAAAAAGATAGGACAGATAGATCAACGACTTAGATATAAGCCTCTTCGAGGGGGAAACCTCCTTTATTACACAAATGAACAATTATTGGATGACACAAATGACAAAACCTCCTTTCTATATATAGGAGTCTAAGGGGTCACAATATTGTCAAAGCCGACATAACAATAATAAAATAAGGGCACAAAAATAACAATAGTGGGCTTCTATGGGGCACAATAATAACAATATGGGGACAATAGGGGCACAACAATAACAATAAGGGCTACAATGACAATAGTAATGGGGGAATCACTAGTATTATAGGGACCTAACAATTTGTTAGTGGGTCTCAAGCCAAATTGATATCTGATGACTTAGTCAAGAAACTTAATCTTGAAACCGTTTTAAATCCAAAACCATATCCATTGGGTTGGATATGCAAGGACACAAATTTACAGTTTACAAGAAAATGTATTATTCGGTTTGCAATCACAACAAACTTCATTGACGAAGTTTAATTAGATGTTGTACCTCTTGAAATATCAGGAATTGTTTTGGGTAGTCCTTACCTCTATGATAGAAAATAAATCTTCTATCGTCATGAAAATAAGTACCACTTGTTCAAAGATGGTGTGGAGTATATTGTGAGAGTTGATCGCAAGAAACTAAATCTTTCATTAGTTAATGCACGGCAAATGAAAATACTAGTGAATTCAAGCAAGAATTAATGCTTCTTATGATCAAACCCAATGTTGATGTTGATTATGAAGCGTTCGATGGTTGTAATTCAAAATTGAAAACTAATTTGGTTGATGTTGTTAACCATGATGATGAGGTGTTTCAGAAAGCAAAAGGATTTCCTTCTAAGAGGAGAATCCAACATGAAATACCATTGCAACAAAAGTGTCTTCTTCCTAACATTGACATGCACCAGATGTCAAGAAGGGAAAGTGAAGAAATAACAAAGAAAATCCAAGGATTGTTGAACAAAAGGATCATCTGACCATCTCCTTTACCATGTGGTGCACCTCTTGTTTTGGCGCCCAATAAGAATGGAGAGCATTTCATTAAATGTGACTCAAGGAGTGGCTATCATCAAAGTAGAGTTGTAGAAGGAGACATATGGAAGATGACATTCAAAATCAAGTAAGGTTTGTTTGAATGTCTTGTTATGATTTTTGGTCTTTTCCATGCTCCTACTACTTTCATGCATACGAAGAAAGATGTATTGAAGCCATTTCTAAACATGATAGTCTACTTGGATGACATTTTCATTTTCAGAAAATTTCATTATGAACATTTCATGTGTGAGAAAAAAATACTTGATGTCATATGTCAAGAACATTTTTTATTGAAGATGTAAAAGTATGAGTTGGATAAAACTTCTTTGATGTACTTGGGCCATGATATTGGAGAAGGTGAGTTGAAGTTAGACCTCTCCAAGATTGATGCCATTACGTTTTGGTCAACGCTCAAGATAGTCATTTGGATAAGAGGTTTTTTGGGAGCAGCCCAATATTGGAGGAAAGATTCTGTTAATTTTTTTCCATTGTAGCTCATTTGAATTCTTTGGTAGTTATGCAAAATGTCTTCCAGTGATGTTACACAATATTTTGTCACACCTCCTGCACTTCCCTGTGACATACCCTGAAGTGCCCTAAACATGACCATTATGCAATGTATTCATTCATATATGCAGCTCAGATCCTTCCTAAGACATTGATTGGAAAATTCCTTGAGCTTCCCTTGAAGAAAATAGCTCTAAAACCCTAATTTGAGGATCATCACTCTTATGAGGCCAAATGCAGTGATGATCACCTGTTGCACTGTACTTGACCTACGATGGCATCACTCTGTTCACTTGTATACCTGCGATGATCCAAAAAGGGCAATTTTCCCAAAGAGGATGAGAAGCTTCGTGATCTAGAAGCTTCCAAAGCAGTGAGCTGGAGGTTTTTTTGCATAGATGAGGTCGAATTCTCCCAACTTGGCCTTTTGGTATTATCCCTATGAGCTACCTCCTTAATATAAGGGCCTAATACTATATTTGGAGAGGTACTAACTCCCTTTCCTAGCCTATATATTCATCCTCTCCCATTCTCAAATGGTTGGTCTATGCCTATTTGCACCCTTATGCTAAGATTGTGCCTATATGCTACTCATTTGGCTTGGAGAAGGAGTTCTTGGAGAGATTAGCTTGGACTTGGATATTCATTCAAGGAGAGCCTATCAACATCAAGGCGTGGTTGTATGCTTCCCCTTATTTTCTATTAATATACAACTGCTGGTTAATTTTCCCTAAACGTGTATGCTCATGTATCATTTAACTTAACATTCCTTGATCAGTTAAGTAGGTTTCTTCTGAATATGTTATTTGTATTTGCATGATTTGTTGTGTCTTGATCTCTTGTGCAGGTGCATAAACGCTGAAAGTAGCAGGAACGAGCCCATGATGCGAGTGATTCAAGGTCTTCAACAAAGGAGATAGAGATAGCATCAAAACAAGGTAGGCCATCTTCATCTCTCTTTTCAATTGCAACTTAGGAAAGTGTCTAGTAGATTGTCACTTCGGTTGCTGGAACCACTCATTGGGCTAGAGGGATCGTCTCTGTCTGCAGAGAGGATTTACCTAGACAACAAAATGGCGACTCCACTGGTGATGATGGAACTGCTCAAAACATGTAAAGGTCAAGAGGCTGGCTAATAAGACCACTCATCACAGATGTTCCTCAGGCAAGGGTAAAACAACCAAGTGAAAGCATATGATTGGCCAAAGAGATGGTGACGATGGAATGAAAAAACCAAGGCTCATCTAGAAAAACAGAGTGATAAAAATGGCAATCACGAGATGTAAAGCGAGAATGGTTTCATTTTTAGATAAGCTTGAAACATGAGAAACTATGCTTGAGTATACTTGAGGATGGTTTCATTTTTTCACAAGCTTGAAACATGAGAAAAAACTATGCTTGGATTTGGTTTCATTTTTACACAAGCTTGAAACAAAGATAAACTATGCTTGAGATAAGTTTGCATGCCCCCAACATAATGACTCAATTCGAGGTACATGCCCCCAAGCTTCATTTCATTCACCTATGTAGACTACTGGTTAGTAGAAGGAATGAAGGTTCACTTACGAGATCAAGTGAAAGACTCGATTGGAATTTTACGAGATCTAATCAAAGACTTGAATTGGAAGGGGAATTGTTTCATTTTTAAACAATTTTGACACAAGAAAAGAACCATGCTCATGACACGTTGTTTCATTTTTTAACGAGGTTGACATAGTAAAAGAACTATCCTCATAGTCTTTGTTTCATTTTTATACGAGCTTGACACAAGACAAGGAACTCTGATCCCACCCTTGTTTCATTTTTTAAGGAGCTTGACACAAGACAAGGAACTCTGCTCCAAACCCTTCATCATAGACCAAAAAAGGTCATGGCTTCCAAGAGGTTCTCATCAAATGGGAGAACAACACTTTGGAAGGGATACATGTCCAGGGATGCAATGAGAAAATCAGGCTCCAATGCCCCCAGTGCATGGCTTACTACATCATCTACTAGATAATCAGTAGATGTGGGCATGGAACAAGTGGCCACGTAATTAACCTGTGGCGGGGGTGATACTGCTTGTATATAAGAACCACTTAGGGATGATGGTTGATTGGGAGTTAATTCAAGACCAATGAATGTAAGCTGATCAATGATCACAATGTTTCCTTCATGTGGGAAACACATCACTCGAAAAAGGGAGGAAATAAGATCTCCCATGACGTAAACATAGTCACGACCAAGTAGTAGATTAAAATCTAAAGGGCCTTGGACGACCATCACATCTGTATAGACAATTTTTCCTCCCAAAGTAATAGGTAACTTAGGAAGGATCCCTAATGGTTGACTAGTTCCTCTGTTAAAAGCTAGCAAAATTTGGGTGACGAGGACAAGCTGAGGATAACCTAAAGCTTGCCAAGTAGTTGAGGACAGAATGCTAATATATGTGCCCTCGTCTATGACTGTGCTAGGTACGGCCATATGGTAAGCCTGTATTGTAATCTGGAAAGGCACATAATATGGAAGGAAATATCCTTCTAGTCGACTCCAATCAAAATAAGTGACCAAACTACTCGGAGGGGGTGTCATAGGAACGTAAGAGTTTCCCTCTTGCTTGATGAAAATAAGAGAAATTCTCTCATGCACCTCAGGAATAGGAGGATTTACCTCCAATTCATTTAAAACTGAAGAAACTAGAAGAACCTGAGTGGTATGGGGTTCACTCTCTACCGGAAAGGTATGGTTAACTGAAAGTGGAGCCAAGTCTACCATTTTATCAACCAATGGTTGATCGAGAACAGACTCACGAGACTCAATTTCAGAGAGAGCGAGATTGACCAAAGATGACTTTTGATCAATCACTGGATCAACTAGTGAATGATCAGTGGAAAGCTTTCGATACCCAGACAGAAGATGTAAGGTTTTCCAACTCTTTGGAAGCTTCATGCATTAAAGGACAAAGGTGAATGGGATGATTACCTTCACACCACTTACAGGGAAATTTGACTTTACCATTTTTCCCATGAGCTTTACTATTACTAGTTGAAGGTTTATCACCAGCATGAGCTCCAGAGGCTGATGACAAAGGTCGATGTGAACCTATGGACCACACCTCTATGACCTTGGGAATACCAGGACAACTCTGAAGAAGGTGGTCACCCTTACATAACAGGCAAGGGAATTTTACTTTCCAGGGCTCGTTGGAAGATTTTTCTTCATTAGTTGTATGCGTAGCAATGACTGCTCGGTTTCCCCCTTGATTATTTTGCTTCTTCTTCTTCGACATCTTCTTCTTCTTCTTCTTAACTAGAATCCAGACTTTCACAAGGCGAAGAGGAAGAATGGGTGAAGAAATAGGTGAAGAAGGCAAGGGGTCAACTTTAGGATCAACATGAGGTTGATGTTGTTCAGGTGGAGGAGAACTTAGTTGAAAAGCAGTTTGGACACTCGGAACCACCGAGGTCGAAAATAACCAAACTGGCAGACCAATGGTCAATCCAGGAAGGGACAATGTCGCCATATAGGGAGCACTAGTATTTCCAAAAGAAGGAAAAGGACTAGGATTCCCATCATAGGGGTTTCCTTGACTGGTAGACTCTGGAAATGTTTCCATTGGTATCAACCTAAGATCTACTAAGGAGTATTTCCACAGGAAGGATGTTGTTCTGTGGTCAATTAATTTTATAATTTGAAACAAAAACTTTGCCTTTTCATGTTTTAAGAGTCGAGAAAAGGACAAAAAGGTGACTCTAGTCGCTTTCGTTGGTTTAGCGAGCTTGAAAGGACAAGTGCTTGATGATCTTTTCAAGTTTAAGGAGTCAGAAAAGATTGAAATGACTACTTAGGATACTCTAAGCAAAATGGATTACCAAGTAACCGTGAACTGCAATATACACCTTAGCAAATAAATTTACTAAGGACTTGACGTACGTGCAGGAAATCTCCCCGAATGCTATTTTCGGTGTATCACGTTTACAGGGTGGCAGACTCGGCTTCCTATGGATAAAGGTTTGCAACCTATGAGGGTCTCCCTTTATATACTCAATAGTACGGGGAGCACAAGTTCGTGCTAACGCTGTCTAATGCAAGAACAAATGACAACTGCTAAGTTTTATAGACGTCAAAACACGTCTCTAGCCTAGACCACTAAGTATGAACGTTAATGTTTCAAATGCTCCTTAGATTAATTGATAGATTTTAAAGTTAATCTTGAAACTATGTTTCGATTTCAAGGCCTTAACAATGTCACCTGTTCCTAAAATGCAGCTAAATGATGAAATTGAAATCCTTTCATTCGATGAAGGCTACCTATGTAGGGAAGAGAAACACCCAAATCATGCATCAAACAAGGAACAATGCATCAATGACAATTTTCCAATGCTAAATGCAAAACATGAAATCTAATCTTTCATTTCATAAACAAATGCAATGCCAAAATAAAATCTTAAAGCGATCTACTTTAAGATATAATGATGATTTCCTTTTTACTTTAATGCAATCAATGTAATCTAGTGCAAAAGAGCAAAAGAGAATGAAAACAACTCAATAATCATGAAAATCTCTTTCACATTAATGATTTTGAATGCAACAAATGCTTCAAAAACTACTTAAAAGATAAACACTTTCACTTTCGCTTTTCAAAACACAAAATTCAAAGCAAATACTTCCTTTTAGTTCAATTGAAACAAACAATTTTGTAATCTATTGCTTGCCAAATGGAACTAAAGTGACTTTCAGAGCATCTACTCAATTCAACGCTAATGAAAACAACTTAATACCCAAGAACCTAAAGTGATTTGCAAAAGACGTCCAAACACAAAAAGACTCTTTTATCAAGGGTAATTGATCTTTGAAGAGAAGACCAATGAGTGAATGAAGGATGACCTAGAAGTCCTAGAAACCCTAGAAGGCAAACCAAGATCCAAACACACTTAAAACAGATCAAGAGGCAATTGTAATCAAACAAACATGTCAAGCAAGACAAGGACACTAAAATCACACTAGTAAGTCACTGACAGAAGGCAAAATACTGAAAACAAGAAGACAAACCCTAATTTTCTTTAACCTCTGATATCATCGCACCTGTTAAAATAAAAGCAACGATCAGCATTACTGTAATCAACATATCCGCGATGTCATCGTGACTGTCAAGGAAAAAACTGAGATGGTCGAGAAAGATAAAGACAAAAACAAAAAATCTTCAAGAGCAGCACAAATTAAGAACCTTCAAGCAATTACCAGAAAGTGAAAATAGTTACAGACAAGCAAATAAGTCTGGGATTGGACGGTTGGTCAAACTCATCACAAAAATAAGGTGAAGGATTGGATGGAAAGGATCATAGCGTCCCCAGCGGAGTTGCCATTTTGTTGTCTAGGTAAATCCTCTCTGCAGACAGAGATGATCCCTCTAGGCTAATGAGTGTGTCTAACAACCAAAGTGACAATCTACTAGAAACTTTCCTAAGTTGCAATTGAACAGAGAGACGAAAAAGATGGCCTACCTCGTTCTGATGCTATCTTGATCTTTTTTGTTGAAGACCTTGAATCACTCGCGTCACATGCTAGTTCCTGCTACTTTTAGCGTTTATGCACCTACACAAGAGATCAAGACACAACAAATCATGCAAATACAAATGGCATATTCAAAAGCAACCTGCTTAACTGATCAAGGAATGTTAAGCTAAATGATACATGAGCATACACATTTAGGTAAAATGAACCAACAGTTGTATATTAATAGAAAATAAGGGGAGGCATACAACCAAGCCTTGATGTTGAACCATCGTGGCTAAACCATTAAGTTCATCTCATAGCTCCCCTTCATTGTCTGATACTGAAGGGTCCTCCCAAGGAGTTCATCCGAAGCTTCCTCAGTCACTTGAAGATCAAGGTTTTGAACTTGGGATTATTCCAAGTATCCAACCCATGTCTTCTAGTCTGCCTCCTTCGGATTCCTGAGACCCCTGACAATCCTATACAGACCCCTAAGAGTCCGCAGAGACTTGTTATTCATCTGTCGAATCCATTATTTGATTCTGTTGTAATATCTCCTCAGTGTCCTTACAGTCCTTACGATTAGCCTGGTATTCATTTGGAGTTTTCTACTTGTGCATCTCGTATTCCTCAACACCATCTGTTTCCATCTATGGAATCAAAGGGTGAAATCCCAACCTCTTCTTTGGGTCATTCGGAAGTTTCCGCCACTCATACTCCTCATGTCGATGATGAACAAGGGTATGAATTTCCTCTAGAAGGTTTTCCTTTTACAGGAAGAGTCCCATCTCACACACTTCCTGTAACTAGTGGGACCGTTTTTCCACCCAGTTATACAACCTTAGCCCAGTTAGTTTCAGGCACTCCTAGTGCTTCGTCTTTGTATAAAAATCCCATTTGGTCTTCAAATTCCATGCCTACTTCTGGTCTATTCATTCCAAACGCGACCTCTCAAACTTCTGTACAAACTATTGTCACGCCAATTCCCGTTCAACCTGAAATTCCATCGCAACCTGTATCATCATTTCAACTGACCCTTCCGGTACAACCGAATGTTTCAGGTCAGGTTTCAGTTATTTCTGCCACTGCTCCATCAAGTGGATAGAATGTGCCACCGCCTGAGGGGGAAAATCTAAATATTCCTCTTGTGTCAGGTGAAACCAATGTGAGTGGATTACAAACTCATGTGGTTGGAGTTAATCAACCTTATTCTGGTGGTATTCCTAACCATGTTGGTACATTCGGGTCAGGTAACATCCAGTATCAACAATCTTATATGACTCAGATTCCACTCCAACAGGCTTATGTCCCATATGGTTCGAAAGCCTTGGTTAATCCATCTTACATTCCTCAAGCAGGAGCTTATGTTCAGCTTGGTCAATCTACTATTCCTGGTGGATATGGTCAGATTGAATTCATAAATTACCAATACCAACAGGGTATATCCCAAGGAACTATCCAACAACCCTTGCAGCAACACAGGCAACCCTTGCAGCAACAAGGGAAACCATTGTAGCAGCAAGGGAAACCATTACAGCAGCAAGGGAAAACATTGCAGCATCAAGGGAAACCTTTTACAACAAAAGAGGAAACCTTTGCAGCAGTCTCAGCAACCTTTGCAACAACAAACTCAATGTTTTCAGCAACCTACTCAACCTTTGTACTCACAAGGCCAACCTTTGCAGCAGCAAGGTCAACCTTTATAGTAGCAAAGTCAGCCTTTGCAGCAACAAGGTCAACCTCTGCAGTAGCAAGCTTCATATGCGTATCAACAAGGTTAGCCCTTGCAAACACAAGGTCAACCCCTGTAGCAGCAGGGTCAATCTCTTCATATCCAGGGTCAACAGGTCCACCAACCTTACTACCCGTATGTTGCGTATAATGCTTATCAACAGCTTATGGTAGGTCAATATCAAACCTACCTTGGACAAAAGCCATCTTATGGTCAAGGTAACCCTCAGTGGGGGAGAAATACAATCCCATATGGACAAAATCCTCCACTGTGGGGGAAAAATCCTTACCTACAAGGTTGGAACCCATAGTTTTCCAAGGTTGGAATCCTTTCTGGTTCCCAGGTTTTCATGATGCAAGGTTCATCTCCTATTTCGATTGCTACTCGAACAAAGGACTATAAAACCTCGCAAAACCAGATCGTGGAGAAAGAATTCACTGATATACCTTATACTTCTACTCCATCCAGTTCTAGTCTGCTCCATATTGAGCGTCCTAACAATGAGTCCGTAATTCGACCACCTCCCAAGGGTGTACTTCAGAAATCATCTTATAATCTGAATGCTAGAGTTGCACAACATTATAATATTGTTGAGGATTTAGCTCAAGCACCTTCAGCGATGTCTGCTTTGGAGGTTCTCCAAACCTATCCAATGCAGCAGAAATCATTGTTGTCTGTTATAGGCACTATTGATCTTGCTGATTCGAGTTTAATTACCTTTGATCTTGAAAGCCACATTCCTCATCTTCCTCATCAGATTTCTTTTCTGATTCAGGTTCTCATTAAAGGAAAGATGATCCATCAGACTGTTATTGATGAAGGTGATTCCACTTGCATCATGTCTATTTCGTGTTGGAAGGTTATAGGCTCTCCTTCTCTTAGTCAGTCCCCAAACACTTTAGAGGAATTTGATGGCAGAGTCTCCAGTCCATATGGTATTCTCACAAACTTTCCGATCACGTTGGAAGGAAAGATCGTTGAGCTAGAAGTGGAAGTGGTAGATGCGAATCTCAATTACAACCTTCTTCTCAGGTGAAGCTGGACCCACACTATGTTTCATGGTTTCTTCTTTGTTCCAGGTGCTTCGTTTTCCTCACGAAGGAAAAATTGTCACCGTCGACCAACTGTATTTTTTCTCTTCCGGTTCATCGAATGAAAATGTCCCATATGTGGGAAATACCATAATTCCTTATGAGAGTGTGGGGGCAGGTCTTTTCAAAGATTCTGCTTTAATGGCTACTTTTCCTCTCCCACCTCTGAATGTCACTTCGATCAATATGATCTCGGTTTCTACGAATCCTTGGATTATTCCTACTCCAAATCAAATTGATTTATTTGGTGATTCTATGCCTTTAAGTCCATTAGAGCAAGACTATCAAGAAATTGTCTTGGCTTCAATGGCCGCTTCAGAAAGTCATGTTGTTTTCAGTATGAACCTGGATACTTATGTGCCATCTCCTTGGCTTGGTTCTTGGGATTCTCTGGATCCTTTGAACAAGACATTCCCCACCGACGAGAGTATCATTGAGGTTATGTCTTTAGACGAAACTCCTTGGAACGGTCTCCATCATCGTTCTTCATTTCTTCCCAGCCTTGGTGAGATGCCTTCGTGTCTTGAAGCATTTGTTTCTCATTGCGTAGAACGTCCACTTCAAACACCTGTTTTGGTGCATGAAGTCCTATTTGAGGGTAATATGGGTAACATTACTACAACCTTGCTCATTAACATTTCAATCCAACCTGAAATCATCAAAATATTTCAACTGGGGGCACCTTTTCTTCATCGTGAGAGTATGTTTTTTTTGCCTGCTTTCACGAGATTTTTTATCTGTCTCTACTGTTTGCCCATTATCGCAATGGGGTTTTCATCTTATGACTCGTAACCCTCACTTGCCCGGGGGTATGAGGGCATAACCTTTTATGAGTTTTACTCTATTATTTGGCTGAGTCAATGCTTACATGTCATGTCAACGATGAATCTCTGGTTTTATCTTTGTTGATCAATTACCCGATTCCATAAATGGGTTCTATCTAAACTTTTTACGTGTGGCCATCTGTGTAAATAATACTTTTTGTAGTGTGTGAATTCATTAGTGTGCATTTTTTTTTTTTGGTGTGTTTGTTTGCTTTGTAGACATGTGTTTTTTCTTCTTACCTTGTGTTCCACTCGGTTTGCAGATGTCATCAAGTCATTATGTCGGTTTTGTTGATGGTGCTTGTCATAGCACACAAAATTTGTCTTCCGCAGCTTGGGCACTCTTTGCCCCTGATGGCGAGTTGATTGAATTACAAGGTATATGCCTCGGTCGAACAACTAACAATATTGTTGAATACAGTGCAGTCATTGAACTATTGTCAGAAGCAGTTGCTCTTGGCATTAGGGATTTAGTTGTCAAGTTAGATTCACAACTCGTTGTGTTACAGTTAAACAATCATTATTCAGTGAGAAATCCACAAATATTGCGTATGTATCTACGTGTTCGATTACTAGAAATAAATTTTGATTTTATCACATATCAACACATTCCATGCAATTTGAATACATTAACATATGCATTAGCAAATTATGTTCTTGATAGACATTTGTGTCATTTATAAAATTGATCATATTCTGGACACATACGTAGAAAATAAAGCATGCATGTATATATATATATATATATATATATATATATATATATATATATATATATATATATATATATATATATATATATATATCGATATAGATATAGATATATCAAGCCTGTCGAAGTTTTTACATCAAAATATCAAAAAATAAAGTGTTTTGGGACACTTGGCTTTCAAAGCCTACAAAATGTGTAAAATAGCTAGAAAGGCTATCAGCCTGCACGGTTCTCATGGTAGCATGAGACTGCTCTGATCACTTAGCCTAATAGCTAACACAGTCTTACGGATACTCCCATTGTGTGTCTCTGCCAACGCAGTGGCACCTCGTCTATAGTAGCATACTCCAGAACTCCCCGAGTAATCGCTTCTAGGTTGCACTCCATCTCAGTTAAGGGGTCTGCCCCTTCCTCATAGTCAGCGCCCACTATTTGATGAGAATCCCGCCGTGCTATTGGTGACATTCCAGGTGGTCTTTCGAGTCCCACATTTGCACATTTATCATAAGTCAAGTCTCAGTTTACATTTTTACAAAAAAAATCATAAGACTTGAAAAAATCCAAAAAACAAGTCTTTACCTACATCAGTCCATTGTTCTCTCGGTGGCAGAGGTAGATCTGGATCCCATCGGAAATCTGTGCCAGCATATGCATAGTCGTCCACCATGAGTAATTGGTGCTGCAACTAAGTAAAAAATTGTGGAGGGTAGTGCATCTGCTGACCTGTCCCTCCTCGAGGCATGAGTTGACTCCACCTCACTAACCTCGGGTCTTGGGGGGCAGGATTTGGTACCTCTGCCCACTGATACCAGAATAAGGGCACCCGCTCTAGGAAGAAAGTCACCAGTATCGAGCCGAACCCAAATTGTCTCAGGTTTCCCTGCTTCCCTTTGGTCAGTTGTCTTTTCATATTCGCCAGAAGGCCTCCACACCAGTTGAATATGGTGGGGGTCAGACACTCAACTCCATACTGGAATTGGGATTTTGAACTCTCATGTAGGGCTTGCATCCCAGATACGCGAGCTATGGTGAATAGGATGGTTCGTAAAGGAAGGTTGTTGGTGATCGTGGCGATCTTCACCTTCCCACCCCTCGTCATCTCTGCACCTGGGCAATGCCTCCTAATCAGAGCACTAGTACTCTCACCACCTGGGCGAGATCCAAAGAGTTGGACTCTCTCTCCTCTTTGGGACAATCCCGTGATAAAATAGATGTCTGATTCTTCTATTTCCAGTTCCTGGCCTTTGATTATAAATATCTCTCAATCCACATCCCAAAGATTGATCAAATAGGGCAACAATTCCATCTAATCCCTCAGTCTTGTGGTCCTGAAGAACTTCAGCAACCCACAATTTCTCAAGGCATTGATGCATTTTGGATTCTGGGCTACTTGGTGGTCTTCGGCCTCATGGCCTCTTTCTTTCCATTCTAGAACCATGATCTCCTGCAAAACATCATTTAACACCAATTAAAACCTTTTTCATGGATTGAAATTAAGAATTTTTGCTTAAAAGAAGAGTTTTTCTTCAAAAAATTCCGCCTTGGCGCCATCGCGCCTATTTTTATAAACAGAGCGATGTCATCACGGGCGTATTTTAGCTCGAAAGCAGTTATCGTGGGTTCCAGACCAAACCCGCAATGATTGCTGACGCTAAAATTTTTGCAAATCCTCCCTTTTAGCACACAAAATTCCATTAAAATACATGAAAATGCGATGAAATGCAAGAGCAAGGACATACCTCTTACCTGTTGCAAACAATTCATGAAATGGCGCCCTAAATCTCCTGCAATGGTCACTTGAAAATCGAGCAAATTAGGGCACAAATGCACTTTCAAAACTTACTATGGTGAAATGGTAAAAAATAATGTTACTTTTGGTTATTTATAAGTTTTGAAGTCATTTTTTGTCAATATTTTAATAATATTTTATTATTATTTCTTGATATGAGTGATAGGTGTGTTTCTTTGTGCAGTTACATGTGCTTTCAGTGGACAGTGATTATTTTTTACTGATTCTCACGAGTTTTTGTTTTATATTTTTTTTTGGACTCGTTAAAAATAAACAAAAAAGTAACCCCCCTGGAGTCATCTTTAAGCCCTTTTCTGACTCTCAAAAACTGAAAAGATCGCCGAGTACTTGTCATTTCGAACTCGTTAAAATTAAATGAATCGACATCGTCTCAATATACGTTTACCCCTTTTTCGGGCTGAAATTGAATATTTACGAAAAAGGTACACCTTGGTCAACGTGGTCAAGAGGTTCTCTCAGATATTGTTTTCTACCTTTTCGGGTTTAAGAGACAAATTACGAAAAGGGACATGATGGAGTTTTATTTTTCGTCTCTTTTTTAAACTCTCTAAATATGAAAAAGACACCAAGTTATTCTTACATCGGACTCGTTAAAATTTTACGGCGAAAGAATCGTCACCATCATGAGACCGAGTATCTCCTTCTTGGGACTCATAAAAACTTACTAGGATGGATTTATTTGAAGAATGAACTTACATGACAAGCATATGCTATCCCCTTCAATCTTGTGATAAAAATAATTGGGGTACTCGCTAGAAATCACAGGGAAAAATGAAGATGAAACATCCTTTATATAGGCAGCATGTTGCTCTTGAACATGACACTCTTCTGCTTTCGTGTCGGGTTTGGGATATCCTCACTCAGTCACTTGTCCTCCTAGGTTTGGGTGATCCATTTTTGCCTCTCATTTGACTATTCCATTTTGTCATCATGACCTTTAGTCCTATGTTGAGTCAAATGTTGCCACACTCCGGAGTCGTGTCACCAGTGTTCAAGAGAAGTCCTATCTGTAGTTATTTACCTATACATTGTCTGACCCATTGTTACAGTCTTGGATCTTATTCATTTCATTCCACTTTATTCCTTGTTTCGTGTCGATGATGGGGGACTCATCATTGCCCTCCTTCGACGGGTCACTTCCTATCGACTTCAGCTCATTATCTAGGAAGATGACTTAGAAACTCCCTTTCAGTACCTTAGAGCTTGCATGCCCTAATGGCAAGTTCTTCACATCCGACGATAGGTCTTCATCATTGGCCTTCGATTGGATGATTCCATGAGTGTTCGACTTTAGTTTCATTATCACATTCACAGATTGTACTGTCGTACCTTGAGAGCCATTGTCATTATTGGTGGTTTCTCTCGTACCTGTTAACGGTCCACATCATTGGCCGGTAATCAGGTGGTTTTCTCGCATGTTCAACTTCAACACATTTATTCGCATGTTAGAATTCGTACTTTGATTGGTTCGAGATGGAGTGCAAGACCCTGAGTCTTGTATGATATGACTCAGGCTACATGGAGTTATATGTTATTCATGATTGCACACATATTTCTGCTATATGGATGGATGTGACCATACCGTGGGACTTTACATTTATGATAATTCTTTTATATCAGATGGTTGCATCCATACCTTGGATCTTAGATTCACAGATGATCCTTCTCATTTGGATGGCTGCACTCATACCATTGGTCTTTTTATATATTCCTTATCATTCGGATGGCTGCGACCATACCGTGGATTCATGATATCAGATATGTATATGTATATGTGTCCTTGATTTGCAGGTCTCCTAACAGTGATTGTCCTCGTCCTTGCAAAATATCGTAAAGCATCTCAATCATCACTCCTCATTCTGCCTTCATGCTTTAGGGGGTATCTGTTACATAGTATTTTCTCACACCTCCTTCACTTCCCTGTGGAAACATGTCCATTATGCAATGTATTCATTCATATATGCAGCTCAGATCCTTCCTAAGACATTGATTGGAAAATGCCTTGAGCTTCCCCTGAAGAAACTAGCTCTAAAACCCTAATTTGAGGATCATCGCTCTTATGAGGCCAAACATAGCGATGATCACCTATTGCACTGTACTTGACTCGTGATGGCATCACTCTGTTCACTAGTATACCCACGATGATCCCAAAAGGGCAATTTTCCAAAAGAGGATGAGAAGCTTTGTGGTCTAGAAGCTTCCAGAGCGGCGAGCTGGAGGTTGTTTGGCATAGATGAGGTTGAATTATCCCAACTTGGCCTCTTGGTATTATCCCTATGAGCTACCTCCTTGAAATAAGGGCCTAATCCTATCTTTAGAGAGGCCTTAACTCCCTTTCCCAGCGTATATATTCATCCTCTCCCATTCCCAAATGGTTGGTCTATGCCTATTTGCACCTTTATGCTAAGATTGTGCCTATATGCTACTCATTTGGCTTGGAGAAGGAGTGCTTGGAGAGCTTAGCTTGGACTTGGATATTCATTCAAAGAGAGGCTATCAACATCAAGGCTTGGTTGTATGCTTCCCCTTATTTTCTATTAATATACAACAGCTAGTTAATTTTCCCTAAATGTGTATGCTCGTGTATCATTTAGCTTAACATTCCATGATCAATTAAGTAGGTTTCTTTTGAATATGTTGTTTGTATTTGCATGCTTTGTTGTGTCTTGATCTCATGTGTAGGTGCATAAACGCCGAAAGCAGCAGGAATGGGCCCATGACGCGAGTGAGTCAAGGTCTTCAACAAAGGAGATCAAGATAGCATCAGAATGAGGTAGGCCATATTCTTCGTCTCTCTTTTCAATTGCAACTTAGGAAAGTGTCTAGTAGATTGTCACTTCGGTTGTTAGAACCACTCATTGGGCTAGAGGGATCGTCTCTCTCCGCAAAGAGGATTTACCTAGACAACAAGTGGGGAGGCATACAAAAAGAGGCATTTGATGCTTTGAAACAAAATATCAATTCAACCTTTATACTTGTTTTTCTATTCTTGAAAAAGTCATTTGAGTTTCACGTTGATGTATGTGACTATGCCACGGGCGCAATCTTTATTCAATATGGTAAGCCCATTTCATTTCATTCAAAAATTTTCAGTGGTGTAGTGTTTAAGTTGCAGCGACAAAGACACTTTCATTGGATGGTTTCTTCTACTATTCCACTTGGTCAAAAGGAATAAGAAAGGTATAAGAAACAAGTTTTTTGATCTACTTTCTAGGCCTATTGTTTGTGTAATTAATTTCCTCAAGCATCATTTTGTTTTACATGAAATTTATGTTCAACAAAATACATACTTTCAAAATGTACATTCAAGCTTGACTCAAGGGAATCAAGTGGAAGAATTTGTTTACCATTTACATTGCATCATAATGTATTGTATCATCTTGACAAGAAGGATGTTACTATTGATAGTAACATGGACAAAACCAAAGAGTTCATTGAACGACTCTAAATGGTACATCAAACAGTGCAAGATGAGCTTGAAAAGAGCAAAGGCAAGTACAAAGCAAGGCACAACAAGTATCATGTAGATCACAAGTTCTAAGTCAGTGATGAATGGATCAAGATTAGACAGGCGAGGGAAGTGTACCCTCACCTATTGGACAACTGAAAGTGATCTTTTGTGGTCCAAAAGGCTTCCAATGGGGACGAATGATCAGGTGCTCAAAAAATAGCTCAAAATTCAATTTATTTATTTATTTATTTATTTTTTTCATAATGGTGTGGAACCTAGATGACCGCGTAGTGCTCATCATCTTGAATTTGGTACAACTCATTTCGCATAAAATAGACTCCGTATGACTCCATAAACGAGTTTTCTTCACTTTCCCAAATAGGTGAATTTTCAAAAAAATTGACAGCCCAGTCAGCAGTCCGTACTGTTGACGTGGCATTGACTGGGCAGGGTATGTGGTCGTTGACTTGGTCAACAGACTCCTTGGTGAATGGTATCGTGACAAGTGGCTTTTTTTTATTGGTCGAAATTGCGCGTTTTCTATTGGTTGGAATGGTGGCCAACCATGGGCTGACACGTGGCCTAGTCGAAGGCCTCCACGTGGCAGCTGGGAGGCCACCAAAAATTTGGTTATAGTCCGGATGGAGGTAGCAGGGGTCGAACCCACAACCTCCCAACACACAACATAGCCAATTACCAATGCACCGTGGACTTTGGGTTTTATTTGAATTACATTGCGACACTGTTTGGGGGTAGGACTAGCCCACGAGGCCAACCCTTAGTCACATCACCATGCACGCGACCACCGCAGAGGAGTGGGGGCCCGAACAGCAGGGGAAAGCCATTTTCCTTAGCCCCGGGCACGTGCCCCCCCCCCCTCGTGGCCACGATTTTCGGTGCATAGGTGTTAGCGGACATTTAAATTGTCTGACAATTTTGCCCTGTTTTTGACGAAGTTGTTGCTCCGTTAGCGCATTTCTTGGGTGAAATTGTAGGATGATGTCGGATTTTGGGGAATTTGCGGTGCGATTAGCAAAATATTGGGAAAGGCCATAACTTCTTTAGTTTTTTACCAAATCGGGAGCAGAAAGAGGCTACACAGGTATTTTTGGGCATTCTAGAGCCATTGGAAGATGTTTCAGAGCATTCTGAGCATTGTAAACTGATGTATTCACTCTTTTGAGCATAATAGAGAGGGCCAATCCATTGGAAGCTAGACCAAGAAGACGTAGCCCGGGGGGTGAACTCCTTCATCATGTGTTGTTGTGACACTGATTATGGTGATGTTTATGTTTGTCATTTGTTGATGTTCAATCATTTGTTTATGTTAATTTGCACATAAAATTTACTTTAAACCAATCAAAAACCCATGTTTAAACTTGCAAGAAATCTCATGAATCCTCAAGCATATTCAATATAATATGAAAAGGAATTTTAGCATAGAAAAACTAATTTTCTTAAACAAATCAGTTTTGCATACAATTTTTGAAAAAGTGAAAAAAATAAAAACAAAAATTATTTCATGCATCGTAGGAGTAGGGATAATCAAGGAAAATTCTTACAAAACCCCCCCACACCCTCAAGAAATCAACCTTCACTCTTCTTCAGTGACTGTGAGCTTCCCTCTCTGACTACAGAGGGGTTAGAAGACCCTCTAGGTGAGCAACCTAAATTTTTTGAAGAGCTTATTGGGAAGAAGAAGAACCCACTTCACCTACCCAAGCTTGGCTGAAAATAGGGACAATGAGGTTTTCCCTATTAGAGAGACCAATGGAGAGGCTAGAATGAAGAATATAAGCCTTACTTCCCTTCCACACTTCCATGGTTTAACCTATGAGGATCCCGACACCTTCATGTTTGAATTTCATGTTGTTTGTAGGACCTATTATCCGGATTTAAACAGGAACGCAACAAATTATAGAGACAACCGTAAACACAGAGATGCAGCGGAAATAATACTTCATTTCATTAGTGTAAAATACTGAAATATGCTTACAAAACAACAATGGAAATAAACCAGCTAGGGCAATGGTAGCTTATCTCTGAGAAGAGATGTGGCAGCTACATGCCTTTGAACTGTGTTACAATGAGGCTCGAAGGCCTATTTATTGTTAAGAAACAATGGAAAACCATAAACATCCAAAAACCTAACCCTAGAAGATGAAACGCCAAACTGTGGGCCCCGTTTGGGTAAATTGGTACATCAACTTCCCGAGGTCGTAAATTTGGCATATGATCTCCGTTTGACGCGCACAGTATCTCGTTAGAAAGATATATCCGAGAACTACAACTTTGGGAAGAGCAACATGGGTACCCATGTTGATCCCAGTTTTCCTAAAAAACAACGTTTAGGGCCTCAAAACGACTCCGGAAGTTCATGACCCGAAAAACTGCTAAAAATAGTACATTGTGCTACAATTAAGGAAATTGAAAAGCTGAAAGAAACAATGGTTGGGGTCCAAGTGGACTTGGCAGGTGGCCACCAATATCCACCTAGATCATTCCTCCCCCCTTAGGAAGTAATGGTCCCCATTGCGTTGAGTTCCTCCATGAGATGAGGAAACTTCTGCTAAACTTGGCCCCTGGTGAGTCACTTGCCCTAGTGAAGGAGTTGGCCTGCTTTGACAACCCGATACAATTGGATATTCTGTTGGCGAGTGTGCTTGGTTGATCCAAGTGGATATTGGTGGCCACCCGCCAAGTCCACTTGCACCCCCACCATTGTTTCTTTCAGCTTTTCAGTTTCCTTAATTGTATCACAATTTCCTATTTTTAGCAGTTTTTCAGGTCTTGAACTTCCGAAGCCGTTTTGAGGCCCTAAACGACGTTTTTTGGGAAAATTGGGAGCAACATCAGTCTATGGGTCCATGGACCGTTGTTGCTCTTCCCAAAGTTGTATTTCTCGGATATATCTTTCTAGCGAGATATTGTGCACGTCAAATGGAGATCGTATGCCAAAGTTACAACCTCGGGAAGTTGATGTACCAATTTACCCAAACGGGGCCCACAATTTGGCGTTTCATCTTCTAGGGTTAGGTTTTTGGATGTTTAGGGTTTTCCATTGTTTCTCAAAAATAAATAGGCCTTCGAGCCTCATTGTAACACAGTTCATAGGCATGTAGCCGCCACATCTCTTCTCAGAGATAAGCTACCATCGCCCTAGCTCGTTTATTTCCATTTCTGTTTGTAAGCATATTTCAGTATTTTACATTAATGAAATGAAGTAATATTTCTGCTGCATCTTTGTGTATATGGTTATCTCTATATTTTATTGCATTCCTGTTTAAATCTGGATCAGTGGTATTAGAGCGGTCTGCTTTTTCTCTGTTTTTCTTTGCATGTCCCCAACGAGGTCAGGATATAAGGAGTTAGGGCTTGAACTGGTCAAACCTTTGCAAGACCAGCCTCGCAAATCTCTACGGCCTCCCATGGCAGATGAAAAGAAAGACGAGGGGGTAGGAGATCCTATCAAAATCTTGCTCGAAGAAGCCCTCGAGCAACAAAGGAACGTGATGATGGACAACTTTGCCCAGATCCTTCAGCAGCTACCCAAGGGCAACGCATTGGCTTCCAACAGCTACTCTGGAAATGCCACACCGTTTAAGGTACAAGTTAATTTTGAAATACCCATATTCGATGGTCAGATAGATGCAAATGTCATTGATAAATGGTTAAATCTTCTAGAGGGTTATTTTCCTATTCATGATTTTTCCAGTCAGGAAAAGATTATTTTCGCTCTTCTCAAAGCAGCCCCCCACATCATGCACTGGTGGGAAACCTACTGCGAGCAGAAGGATGAAAGTACAAGCTCACTATTTTCGGCTGCATCCACTTGGAATTCATTCCGGGATGCCATCAAGGAGCAGTACTACCCTATTGGAAGCTATGAGGATCAATACATAAAGTGGACCACGCTGCGGCAAGGAAGGGACCAAGACGTGCCGGAGTTTACCAATATTTTCCATACCCTTTGCACAAACTTGGGTATCAAGGATTCAGAGCAGCATTTGGTACTCAAATACTGCAGCTGCCTACACAAGTACATCAAGGAAGAAATAGAATTCCTAAACATCTCCTCACTTGGCACTGCATACCGATATGCCGTAAGGGTCGAGCAAAATTTTAAACAGAAGAAGCGAGACTTTGGATCTGCAAATCCGAAGCAAGGGAAAGGTACCCCCAAACCGCAGAACAAAGGACAAAGCCAAGCGGCGCGGCCCAAGACAACCCGCCAAAGCTGCAAGAAAAGAACAGCGCCACGAAGCCGAAAAAGGACACAGGAAAGTGGTGTGAGTTCCATAAGAGCTCCACTCACAACACAAGTGAGTGTCAGGCCAAGCAGTCACTAGTGGCTGAGCTAAAGGTTTCAGAATCGGATGGAGGTTCTGACTCTGATTCAGAACTTGACAAGGGGAATGACAAAGGGAAGCAGATTATCAATGTGAAGTCCAATGCCACCATTGCCACCACGAAGATCCAGAAGGAGGAACCCGAAGATCCACAGGAGGAGGAGTGTCTCTTCCACTCCCGAATGTGGGTAAAGTGCTCCCCGCTATAGTTCATTGTCGACAGCGGGAGCCAAAAGAACCACATTTCGGCAGAGGTCATGAAGTGGCTGGGCTTACCGACTACAACACATCCACAACCGTACACCATTGAGTGGCTTCACCAAGGACGGGATCTTCACGTGAGCCAGCAATGTCGCCTTCCATACAACATCAAGCCCTTCACGGATGAGATACTGTGTGAAATTGCTCCCCTTGAAGTTTGTGAGGTATTACTAGGACAACCATACATGTGGAAGCGACATGTTGTGTATGAATCAAGGCCCCGTGCAATTATTGTTACTTTGGGAAATAAGTTGTACAGGATACTAGAGGTAGCACCGCCTACCGCCATCTCTTTGGTTACTACAAAACAATGCAGTAAGCTCATTTCCAAAACTAGGAAATTTGTTTTCCTGATGATACACCCTCAAGGAAAGAAGAAGATGGTCGCCACGACCTCCAGACAGGGCCCCTCTGCACGACAACTACAGATGGAAAAGGTTGTGAAGGAGTACGAGGACATCTTCACCTCACCCGCAGGGGTTCCTCTGCACTGTCAGGTCAAGCACTCCATCGATTTGACCCCAGGTGGGCCGCTGCCCAATGGGCTAATCTATCGGTGCTCCGTGCTAGAGAACTATGAAATCAAGAGGCAGATTCAGGAGCTGATGTAGAAAGGTCACATCCATCCGAGTTCATCGCCTTGTGGGAGCCCAATCGTGTTGGTACAGAAGAAGGATGGGACTTGGAGACTCTGTATTGACTATCGGGCGTTGAACAAGATCACGGTCCGTAATAGGTACCTGATCCCACGGATTGATGACCTCCTAGACCAACCGAAGGGGGAGAAATATTTCAGCATGATCGATTTGAAGTTAGGATATCACCAGGTACCAATCGAACCCTTCGATGTGTGGAAGACTACCTTCAAAGCCAAGGAGGTCCTTTTCAAATGGTTGGTTATGCCTTTCGGATTGACGAATGCTCCTGCAACCTTCATGAGGCTAATGAATGACATATTGTGGCCATTCACCAACTCATTTGTAGAGGTATACCTGGATGACATCCTGATCTTCAACCAAAGTTGGGAAGAGCACCTCCACCACATTCGATAGGTTCTCCAAACACAGCGGCAACACAAGTTATGTGCCAATTTGGAGAAATGCATTTTTGGCATGACCCAGGTTCAGTATCTGGGATACATCATTGATGAACAGGGGGTGCATGTGGATCCTGCCAAGATCCAAGTCATTCAGGATTGGCCATCTCCAACCACTCTGATAGAGCTTCGCAACTTTCTAGGTCTTGCCAACTTCTACCACAGGTTCGTGTTGGGATTTTCTCATATCACTTGGCCTTTGAGTCAAGTCACCAAGGGAGGAGCGAAAGCAAAATTCTTTTGGTTTGAATCTCAACAGAAGGCATTCACAGAGTTGAAAGATCGCCTCTGCTCGGCACCAGTGCTCGCATTACCAGACTTGCAACAACCATTTGAGGTCGAGACAGATGCCTCTGACTATGCTATTGGGGCAGTCCTTACTCAACACGGGCATCCAGTGGCATATCACAGTGAGACACTTTCAGACATAGTCCAGAAGTATCCCACTTATGACAAAGAGATGTATTCCATTGTGCAGGCCTGTCGACAATGGAAGCATTAAATTTTGGGGAAGGAAATGGTCATCCACATAGACCACCGACCCCTGCAGTTCATACAGAACCAAAGGAAATTGTAGATTGATCGCCATCAAAAGTGGGCCACATACCTGCAACAGTTCCATTTGAATATCAAGTATAAGAAGGGCAGCACCAATAATGTTGCATATTGCGTCAGTCGACCACCGATCATGGCATTAACCACCATGCTCAATGCTTGTGGGCACGAGGTTTTTGATTGGCCACTTCTCTACAAAAGTGACCCAGAATTCGGTCACACATACCAGACACTCTTGGAGGGTCAGCATGTTCTATATTTTTACCTCAAAGATGCCCTGTTATGCCACCTGGGTCACCTTTATGTTCCTTCAAGCAAGCGTGCCAAGATGATTTTGGAAGCACACTACAGTCGGGCTGTTGGGCATTTCGGGGTCGAGAAAATGGTGGCATTACTGCAGAAGTATTTCTATTGGCCGAATCTTCAACAGGATTTCGAGAAGTACATCAGATCATGCACTGCCTGCACAATTTCCAAACCAACCATCAAGAAGCAAGGCCTCTATACCCCGCTGCCTACCCCGAGTCGACCTTGGGAATCCATCTCCATGGATTACATGTCAGGCCTTCCTTCCACTAAGCATGGAAATGACTATGTTTTTGTGGTCGTTGACAGGTTCTCGAAGATGGCCATTATGGTGGCCTACAAGAAGAATATCACAGCAGAAGTCACTGCTAAACTATTCTTTGAACGAGTGTGGGTACACTTTGGGATCCCATAGTCTATCATCTCAGATCGGGACAGTAGGTTCCTCAGTACATTTTGGTACAGTCTCTGGTATATGTTGGACACCAAACTCACTAAATCCACAGCCTTCCATCCTCAAACTGATGGCTAGATAGAGGTTGTCAACAGGATGATCGTACACATTCTGCGCATGTACAACTCAAAGCATCCACACACATGGGACGAGAACCTCCCCTATGTTCAACACAGCTACAATCAGGCTCTTCACAGCTCGACTGGCCACAACCCTTTTCAGGTGGGCTTGGGATTCCAGCCACTATGTCCCATTGATGTGGCAATGCCATTTGCAGCTACTCACACGGATTCGGCTCATGTCCAGTCCAAAATAGATAAAGCAAACAGCTTCATTGAGCACATCCAACATATTCACCAGAAGGTCCATGACATTCTAGAGAAATCAAATGCCAAGTACAAGTAGCGACATGATCAACATCGGGTGCCACACAAGTTTTAGGTGGGCGACAAAGTCTGGTTGCATTTGGAAAAGGAATGCCTTACCGGAGCCTATCAGAAACTTATACCACTCTGATATGGTCCTTACACCATTACCAAGGCTGTGGGAAACAATGCATTTGAGCTCAGCATTCCCCCATTCCTGGGCCTGCACCCAGTGTTCAATGTGGACCACCTTCGGCCATACTTTCCACCATTACTAGACACATTCGACATTACAAAACAACTCACAACCACAGAGTTAAATCCAGATGGCATGGAACAAGCTGCACTGATCGAATCATGGACACACAGATCAAGCACACTCGCCAATAGAATATCCAATTGTATCGAGTTGTCAAAGCAGGCCAAGTCCTTCACCAGGGCAAGTGGCTCACTAGGGACCAAGTTCAGCAGAAGTTTCCTCATCTCATGGAGGAACGCAATGCAATGGTGACCATTGCTTCCTAAGGGGGGAGGAATGATCCTGGTGGATATTGGTGGCCACCCGCCAAGTCCACTTGGACCCCCACCATTGTCTCTTTCAGCTTTTCAGTTTCCTTAATTGTATCACAATTTACTATTTTTAGCAGTTTTTTGGGTCCATAACTTCTGGAGCTGTTTTGAGGCCCTAAACGACGTTTTTTGGGAAAACTGGGAGCAACATGGCTCCACGGACCACTATTGCTCTTCCCAAAGTTGTAGTTCTCGGATAGATCTTTCTAAAGAGATATTATGCGCGTCAAATGGAGATTGTATGCCAAAGTTACGACCCCAGGAAGTTGATGTACCAATTTACCCAAACAGGGCCCATAGTTTGGCATTTGATTTTCTAGGGTTAGGTTTTTGGATGCTTAGGGTTTTACATTGTTTCTAAAAAATGTTATGAAACCAGCTCACAAAAAGATAGAAAAGAGAGATCCACGCCTTAGAATTCAGCCTCTTCGAGGGGGAAACCTCATTTACATTACATAAATGAACAATTCTTGGATGATACAAATGAAAAAACCTCCTTTCTATATATAGGAGTCTAAGGAGTCACAATATAATCCAGCCGACCTAACAATAATAATATAAAGCCACAAAAATAACAATAGAGGGATTCTATGGGGCACAGAAATAACAATATGGGGGTAATAGGGGCACAACAATATAAATAAGGGGTATAACTACAATAGTAATGGGGTAATCACTAGTATTATAGGGACCCAACATGCCCCTCTCCTTCAAAAAAGTGTTGTCCTCAACGCTTGAGTAGTTCTGGATACTTCTGCATAAAATTCTCATCCTCCCATGTGGAATCTTCAGCGGATAAGTTCTTCCACTTGATAAGATACTCTGAAATTGATCGATTTCGTAGCTGTCGAGTTCTTGTTTCTGTGACTGCTTCCGGTTCCAATATAATTTTTCCTTCCTCGTCAAGTTCTGGCAATATTGTTTGAACTGGGAGCTTGTCGCCTATAACCTTCTTTAAACATGAAACATGGAAAACTGGGTGCAATCGAGAAGCTGCAGGAAGCTCCAATTTGTATGCCATAGTACCAATCTTTTGCAACACCTTGTACGGACCATAATACTTTGGTGATAATTTATTATCCTTCTTAGCTTGCTTTAGGGACATTTGCTTATATGGTTGTAGCCGTAGGAATACCCAATCACCTACATCAAAACTTCTTTCACTGCGATGTTGATCTGCCTGTTGTTTCATTCTATTTTGTGCCAACACGAGGTTATCCTTTAAGAGTTGGAGGACTTGTTGTTGATGTTCGATGTGATGTTCCACTGCCTGAACCTTAGAATTTTCTCTTAAATATGATGTGATGGATGGTGGTTGATACCCATAAAGTGCCATAAATGGGGTCATTTTTGTTGCTGTATGGAAGGAAGTGTTATACCACCATTCAGCCAGAGGCAACCATTTGACCCATTGTGTCTGTTTATCAGATACAAAGCAACGAAGATATCCTTCCAAACATTTGTTTACTATCTCAGTTTGCCCATCAGATTGAGGATGATAAGATGAGCTATGAGCTAACTGAGTACCAAGACAAGAAAATAATTCTGTCCAAAAATTTCCAGTGAAAATGGGATCTCTGTCACTTACAATAATCTTTGGGTTTCCATGTAGCTTTTGAATTGTTTCCATAAATGCAGTAGAAACTGTACTGGCTTTAAATGGATGTGATAATGCACAAAAGTGTGCATACTTGGTAAGTCTGTCAACTACCACCATGATGACACTCTTTCCCTCAGACTTGGGTAAACCTGTGATAAAATCCATTGAAACCTCCTCCCAACGTTGGCTTGGAATGGATAAAGGTTGTAATAGACCTGGTGTCTTAATTGTTTCAACTTTATTTTTTGGCAAACCAAACATTTCGCCACAAACTTTTGAATATCTGATTTAAGGCCATCCCAAAAAAATTCCTTCTTAACCCTGTGGTAAGTTTTTAAAAATCCTGAGTGCCCTCCTAAGGGAGAAGTGTGCAATTCCATAAGAATCTTTTGTTTTAGCTGGGAATTCTTACAGAGGTATAAGCGATCTTTGTACCATAACGAATCATTTTGCCAGCTAAATGTATCAGAAGTACTGGAATCTTGTTGTAGCTTTCGAATAAGTGCCCACACTTCTTCGTCATTCTTCCATTCCTCCCTTGCTTCGTTTATCCAATCTGGTTGGATAATAGAAATGGCACACAACAATGCTTCCACATCCTCATCCTTTCTTGAGAGTGCATCTGCCACCACATTTTGCTTCCCTTTTTTGTAGATGATTTCAAAGTCATAACCCAACATCTTTGTGACCCACTTTTGTTGCTCTTCAGAGGATAATCTTTGTTCTAAAAAGTATTTAAGGCTATCATGATCCGTTTTTACCTTGAAGTGTCTTCCCATTAGGTAGGGTCGCCATTTCTTAAGTGCATGGAGTATTGCCAACATTTCCTTCTCATAAATAGCTTTGCTTAAAAACTTTCCCTTGATTGGACGACTTTCAAAAGCAATGGGTCTTTCATCTTGCATTAGAAACAACACCAATTCCATTTCCTGAAGCATCACATTCCACAATAAAGGTTTTTGTGAAGTCCGGTGTAGCTAAGACCGGTGCTTGGCACATTGCCTCTTTAAGATGTTCAAAGGCCTTTGTTGCTTCCGGAGTCCATGAAAATGAATCTTTCTTCAATAATGTTGTTAGAGGTGCTGCTATTCTCCCATAATTCTTAACAAACTTGCGATAATACCCTGTCAACCCAAGAAATCCTCGCAGATGCTTTATGGATGTGGGGATTTTCCATTCCTTAATGGCTTTAATTTTGCTAGGGTCTACCTTAACTCCTTCATGAGATACAATATGACCCAAATATTCCACCTCCTGGACTCCAAAGAAACATTTGGATCTTTTTGCATATAATTGTTTCTCCTCCAATAGTTGTAGCACCCTGTCAACATGTTCAACATGATCCTTCCAAGACTTGCTGTAGATTAGTATATCATCAAAAAATACTAACACAAATTTTCTAAGGAATGGTTTGAAAATTGAATTCATCAAACCTTGAAATGTTGAAGGTGCATTGGTAAGGCCAAAAGGCATGACCAAAAATTCATAATGACCCTCATGAGTTCTAAATGCCGTTTTCGGAATGTCTTCAATCTTCATTCTGATTTGATGATATCCCGAACGAAGATCCAACTTGGTGAAGTAAATTGATCCATGCAATTCATCCAGTAATTCATCAATGACAGGAATGGGGAACTTATCTTTAATAGTGAGCTTGTTGAGCTCCCTATAATCTGGACACATGCGCCATGATCCATCCTTCTTGTGCACCAATACTACTGGAGCTGAGAAAGAACTTTGACTCGGTTGAATTATACCAGCCTCTAGCATTTCTGCAACCATACGTTCAATTTCACTTTTTTGGACATAGGGATATCTGTACGGCCTGATGTTTGGAGGAACACTTCCTGGAATCAGATGAATAGCATGATCATGATCACGCATAGGTGGGAGACCTTTGGGAGTCTCAAATACCTTGGAATGATTGTCCAGGACTTTTTGGAGATCTGGAGAAATAGATGATTCCAATGTGGAAACATCTAGCGAACATAATTGTGCAATTACACCTCTTTGCTCCTTTTTTAGAAGCTTTGTCATGCCATTAGAGCTGATTATCTTTCCTGGTTTCCCTGCAATACCCCTTAATTCAACTTCCTTTCCTTCCACAGAAAATTTCATGAAAAGTTCTTGAAAATTAAAAGCTATTGTACCCAAGGATTGTAGCCATTGGACTCCTAGTACAACATCAGCACCTCCCATTGGAATGGAAAGCATTGGGCTAGTCAATACATATTCTCCCATGGATAGCTTGATATTATGGCACTTTCCAGAGCAATTTATTGTTCCTCCATTTGCAATCATCACTTGACACTCTGGTGCTGGATATAGGAAGCAATTCAATTCTTTTGCTACCCTACAATGAATAAAATTGTGGGTGCTTCCTGAATCAATCAACACTATTACCTTTTTCTTCTTGATTTGTCCTTCTATCTTGATGGTTTGAGGAGTGGTAATTCCCGCCAATGCATTACAAGATATGGTCGGATTTATTTGTTCTTCATCTAGGCTTTGTTCCTGGAGTATATCCTCTTCTTTTGACCTTTCTTGCTCCTTTTCTTCTTCCTCTTCACAATCTATGTAGAATAATTTCTTCTCAGCACACTTATGACCTTTTGTGTATTTGCTATCACAATTGTAACAAAGCCCTTTTGCTCTTTTTCTTCCAATTGTTGTGGTGTCAACCTTGTAGGTTGTGGAAGACTATGGGAAACAACACTTCCGTCTTTATAGTTGTGAATGGTATGCTTCCTAGTTGCCATAATTTTGCTTTCCATTTTTCTTGCTAACCTGAATGCCTTCTCTAATGAATCAGGTTCCCAAAGGCGAACATCATGTTGGATATTATCCTTTAAAGACCCTATGAACACATCAATCCTATGCTCCTCTGGAATATCTTTTACCCTTATGTTCAATTTTTGGAACTCCTCAATGTGCTCCATTACTGAACCCTTTTGTTTGAGACTTATCAATTGGCTAAAAAAAGTGTTGCTTTTTGTATCTTCATAATGTGCTATCAATTCTTCCGTAAAAATTGCCCAAGTGATAAATTTTTTACGAGAGCAAAGCCATTGATACCATACAAACTGATTTGGTTCCAAATATACAGTTGCCATACGTACCTTTTGTGTGTTTTGCACATTATTGAGATCGAAGAATTGCTCCATCTGTAATATCCATGTGGCAGGATCCTTGCCATCAAACTTCCTCATATCGATTTTTGGAATATGGTGGGTCTTCGATCCAACATTAGCGTCTATGGAATCATGATTAACATTTCTTTTGTTCACATCATGAGTTTCCTTTACTACCTTTTCACCATTAGTAAGTATTTCTTGTAGAAAATTTGTCAAATCTGTCTTCAAATCTACCATGTCTGTCTTCAAATCTGCCATGTCTCTCTTCAAATCTATCTTTGAATCATCCATCTTAGCTTCCATGCCCTTTATCTTAGATTCCACGCCACTTATCTTAGCTTCTGTTAGCTTTTGTGAGCGTGACATTTGTTGCACTTGTTCTTGTAATTTTGATATATCATGTAGCATTTCTTCTTCTTCTTCATGAGTCATGCTAGAGCTTTCAGGTTCCTTACTAGGTGTTTGCATTTTCTTTCCTCGGGGCATCAGTTACTGATAATAATGCTTTACTATGCCCTTTGAATTTCGTTAAACCAAGCTTACACAAAAATTTAAAAAAAAACTACACACCTTTTCTCACTTTATAGACACCTGATATGGAATCTGATGTATCTCTGTAATTTCGGATCATCCAGTTCTAAAATTGCTACCTGTAGTAGCCTTCTGCGTCCTCTTTCCAATGCCACAAGTCTGAGCCAAATTGGATTCTCCAAGGAAGAGTTATGTGAAATCTCCCACAGTGACTTTCTTTTATACTGGTTCAGTAGAGCGAACTTGTACGACGTGCCACGAGTCACTGTTTCAACCTTTGAATCTAAAACACACACAAAAGAAACTACAGTCCGTCCTCTTTCTTTACCTTTCTACGAAATTTCAATCCGGTCCTCAGAGAGAGAGTTATGACGATTTTCCCCAGGTCACCTGTTTTGAATGTAATTCAGGAGTCTGCAAAAAGGCCAACTTCCTCATATCATATCTCCGAAAATATCTCGCGAAAAGTTCTGAAATTTGGACCCAAGGTTCAGCGCCAATTCGTATCAAATGGGTTTTTTTTGCGACTTCTGAAACGTCACAGAAAAAAAAGTTATAGCGAAAATGCCACGATGACCTGTTTGGAGCAGCGAAACCCTAGAATCCAAAGCTCTGATATCAAATGTTATGAAACCAGCTCACAAAAAGATAGAAAAGAGAGATCCACGCCTTAGAATTCAGCCTCTTCGAGGGGAAACCTCCTTTACATTACATAAATGAACAATTCTTGGATGATACAAATGAAAAAACCTCCTTTCTATATATAGGAGTCTAAGGAGTCACAATATAATCCAGCCGACCTAACAATAATAATATAAAGCCACAAAAATAACAATAGAGGGATTCTATGGGGCACAGAAATAACAATATGGGGGTAATAGGGGCACAACAATATAAATAAGGGGTATAACTACAATAGTAATGGGGTAATCACTAGTATTATAGGTACCCAACAAAAAATAAATAGGCCTTCGAGCCTCATTGTAACACAGTTTAGAGGCATGTAGCCGCCACATCTCTTCTCAAAGATAAGCTACCATCGCCCTAGCTGGTTTATTTCCATTTCTGTTTGTAAGCATATTTTAGTATTTTACATTAATGAAATGAAGTATTATTTCCGCAACATCTTTGTGTATATGGTTATCTATGTATTTTGTTGTGTTCATGTTTAAATCTGGATCAGTGGTATCAGAGCGGTCTGCTTTTTCTCTATTTTTCTTTACATGTCCCTAACGAGGTCGGGATATAAGGAGTTAGGGCTTGAACTCGCCGAACCTTTGCAAGACCAGCCTCGCAAATCCTGACGGCCTCCCATGGCAGATGAAAAGAAAGACGAGAGGGCAGGATATCCTATCAAAATCTTGCTCGAAGAAGCCCTCGAGCGACAAAGGAACGCGATGATGGACAACTTTGCCCAGATCCTTCAGCAGCTACCCAGGGGTGATGCATCGGCTTCCAACAGCTACTCTGGAAATACCACACCGTTTAAGGTACAAGTTAATTTTGAAATCCGCATATTTGAGGGTCAGATAGATGCAGATGCTGTCAATAAATGGTTAAATCTACTAGAGGGTTATTTTTATGTTCATGATTTTTCCAATTGGGAAAAGATTATTTTCGCTCTTCTCAAAGCAGTCCCCCATGTCAAGGACTGGTGAGAAACCTACTGCGAGCAGAAGGATGAAAGTACAGTCTCACTAATTTCGGCCACACCCACTTGGAATTCATTCCGAGATGCCATCAAGGAGCAGTACTACCCTGTCGGAAGCTATGAGGATCAATACATAAAGTGGACCACGCTGCGGCAGGGAAGGGACCAAGACGTGCCAGAATTTACCAATATTTTCCATACCCTTTGCAAAAAGTTGGGTATCAAGGATTCAGAGCAGTATTTGGTACTCAAATACCGCGGCTACCTACATAAGTACATCCAGGAAAAAATAGAATTCCTAAACATCTCCTCGCTCAGCACTGCATACCGATATGCCATCAGGGTCGAGCAAAAGTTTAAACAGAAGAAGAGTGACTTTGGATCTGCGAATCCGAAGCAATGGAAAGGTACCTCCAAACTGTAGCACAAAAGACAAAGCCAAGCAGGGTGGCCCAAGACAACCTGCCAAAGCTGAAAGCAAAGAACAACGCCACGAAGCCGAAAAAGGACATGAGAAAGTGGTGTGAGTTCCATAAGAGCTCCACTCACAACACAAGTGAGTGTCAGGCCAAGCAGTCACTGGTGTCTGAGCTAAAGGTTTAAGAATCGGATGCATGTTCCGACTCTGATTCAGAACCCAACAAGGGGAATGACAAAGGGAAGCACATTATCGATGCAGAGCCTGACGCCACCGTTGCCACCATGAAGATCCAGAAGGAGGAACCCAAAGATCCAGAGGAGGAGGAGCGTCTCTTCCACTCCCAGATGTGGGTAAAGGGCTCCCCGCTATAGTTCATTGTCGACAGCGGGAGCCAAAAGAACCTCATTTTGGCAGAGGTCGTGAAGCGGCTGGGCTTACCAACCACAGCACATCCACAACTGTACACCATAGGGTGGCTTCACCAAGGACGGGATCTTCGCATGAGCCAACAATGTCACCTTCCATACAACATCAAGCCCTTCACAGATGAGGTATTGTGTGACATTACTCCCCTTGAAGTTTGTGAGGTATTACTAGGACAACCATACTTGTGGAAGCAACATGTTGTGTATGAATCAAGGCCCCGTGCTGTTATTGTTACTTTGGGAAATAAGTTGTACATGATACCGAAGGTAGCACCGCCTACCGCCATCTCTTTGGTTACTGCAAAACAATGCAGTAAGCTCATTTCCAAAACCGGGAAATTTGGTTTCCTGATGATACGCCCTCAAGGAAAGAAGAAGATGGTCGCCACGACCTCCAGACAGGGCCTCTTCGCACAACAACTACAAATGGACAAGGTTGTGAAGGAGTACGAGGACATCTTCACCTCCCCCGTAGGGGTTCCTCTGCACTATCAAGTGAAGCACTCCATCGATTTGACCCCAGGTGCGCCACTGCCCAATGGGCCAATCTATTGGCGCTCCGTGCTGGAGAATGATGAAATCAAGAGGCAGATTTAGGAGCTGCTGCAGAAAGGTCACATCCATCCGAGTTCATCGCTCTGTGGGAGCCCAATCGTGTTGGTACAGAAGAAGGATGGGACTTGGAGACTCTGTATTGACTATCGGGTGTTGAACAAGATCATTGTCCGTAATAGGTACCCGATCCCACGGATTGATGACCTCCTAGACCAACCGAAGGGGGGAAAATATTTTAGCAAGATCGATTTGAAGTCAGGATATCACTAGGTATCAATCGAACCCTCCGATGTGTGGAAGACTGCCTTCAAAGCCAAGGAGGGCCTTTTCGAATGGTTGGTTATGCCTTTCGAATTAACGAATGCTCCTGCAACCTTCATGAGGCTAATGGATGACCTCTTGTAGCCATTCACCAACTCATTTGCAGTGGTATACCTAGATGACATCCTGATCTTCAACCAGAGTTGGGAAGAGCACCTCCACCACATTCGACAGGTTCTCCAAACACTGCGGCAACACAAGTTATGTGCCAATTTGGAGAAATTCATTTTTGGCATGACCCAGGTTTAGTATCTAGGATACATTATTGATGAACAGGGGGTGCATGTGGATCCAGCCAAGATACAAGTCATTCGGGATTGGCCATCTCCAACCACTTTGACAGAGCTTCATAGCTTTCTAGGTCTTTCCAACTTCTATCGCAGGTTCGTGTTGGGATTTTCTCATATCACTTGGCCTTTGAGTCAAGTCACCAAGGGAGGAGTGAAAGAAAATTTCTTTTGGTCTAAATCTCAACATAAGGCATTCACAGAGTTGAAATATTTCCTCTGCTCGGCACCAGTGCTCGCATTACCAGACTTGCAACAACCATTTGAGGTCAATAGAGATGCCTCTGACTATGCTATTAGGGCAGTCCTTACTCAACACGGGCATCCAGTGGCATATCACAGTGAGACACTTTCAGACACAGTTCGGAAGTATCCCACTTATGACAAAGAGATGTATTCTATTGTGCAGGCCTGCCGACAATGGAAGCATTACATTTTGGGGAAGGAAACGGTCATCCACACAGACCACCAACCCTGCAGTTCATACAGACCCAAGGGAAATTGCAGAATGATCGCCATTAGAAGTGGTCCACATACCTACAACAGTTCCATTCGAATATCAAGTATAAGAATGGCAACACCAATAATGTTGCAGATTGCGTTAGTCGACCACCGATCATGGCATTAACCACCGTGCTCAACTCTTGTGGGCACGAGACTTTTGATTGGTCACTTCTCTACAAAAGCGACCCATAATTCGGCCACACATACCAGATACTCTTGGAGGGTCAGCATTTTCCAGATTTTCACCTCCAGAATGCCCTATTATGCCACCTGGGTCACCTTTGTGTTCCTTCAAGAGAGCGTGCCAAGATGATTCAGGAAGCACACTACAGTCGGGTTGTTGAGCATTTCAGGGTCGAGAAAACGATGGCATTACTGCAGAAGTATTTCCATTGGCCGAATCTTCGACAGGATGTCAGGAAGTACATCAGATCATGCATTGCCTGCGCAATTGCCAAACCAACCATCAAGAAGCAAGGCCTCTATACCCCGCTGCCTACCTCGAGTCAACCTTGGGAATCCATCTCCATGGATTACATGTCAGCCTTCCTTCCACTAAGCATCGAAACGACTCTGTTTTTCTGGTCGTTGACAGGTTCTCGAAGATGGCCATTATGGCGGCCTGCAAGAAAAATATCACAGTAGAAGCCACTACTAAACTCTTCTTTGAATGAGTGTGAGTACACTTTGGGATCCCACAGTCTATCATCTCAGATCAGGACAACAGGTTCCTCAGTACATTTTGGTCCAGTCTCTGGTTGATGCTTGACACCAAACTCACTAAATCCACAGCCTTCCATCCTCAAACTGATGGCCAGACAGAGGTTGTCAACAGGATGATCATACACATTATGTGCATGTACAACTCAAAGCATCCACGCACATGGGACGAGAGCCTCCCCTATGTTCAGCACAGCTACAACTGGGCTCTCCACAGCTCGACTGGCCACAGCCCTTTTCAGGGGGGCTTGGGATTCCATCCACCATGTCCCATTGATGTGGCCATGCCATTTGCAGCCACTCACGGAGATTCAGCTCATATCCAGTCCGAAATAGATATGGCAAACAGCTTCATTGAGCACACCCAACATATTCGCTAGCAGGTCCATGACATTCTAGAGAAATCAAATTCCAAGTACAAGCAGCGACATGATCAACATCGGGTGCCACACAAGTTTTAGGTGGGCAACAAAGTCTGGTTGAATTTGCAAAAGGAACGCCTTACCGGAGCTTATCGCAAACTTAGACCACTCCGATATGGTCCTTACACCATTACCAAGGCTGTGGGAGACAATGCATTTGAGCTCAGCATTCCCCCATTCTTGGGCCTGCACCCAGTGTTCAATGTGGACCGCCTTCGGCCATACTTTCCACCATTACTAGACACATCCGACATTACAGAACAACTCACACCCACAAAGTTAAATCCAGATTGCATGGAAGAAGCTGCAACTGATCGGATCATGGACACATAGATCAATCACACTCTCCAACAGAATAACCAACTATATCGAGTTGTCAAAGCAGGCCAAGTCCTTCACCAGGGAAAGTGGCTCACCAGGGACCAAGTTCAGTAGAAG
Organism: Pinus tabuliformis; assembly: GCA_031772625.1. Lineage (NCBI taxonomy): Eukaryota > Viridiplantae > Streptophyta > Pinopsida > Pinales > Pinaceae > Pinus > Pinus tabuliformis. Next base: position 197,936,216 of record CM062815.1, on the reverse strand, counting down.
TTTCCTCATCTCATGGAGGAACTCAACACAATGGGGACCATTGCTTCCTAAGTGGGGAGGAATGATCCTGGTGGATATTGGTGGCCACCCGCCAAGTCCACTTGGAACCCCACCATTGTTTCTTTCAGCTTTTTAGTTTCCTTAATTGTATCACAATTTACTATTTTTAGCAGTTTTTCGGGTCCTGAACTTTCGGAGTCATTTTGAGGCCCTAAATGATGTTTTTTGCAAAAACTAGGAGCAACATGGGTCCATGGACCGATGTTGCTCTTCCCAAAGTTGTAGTTCTCAGATAGATCTTTCTAACAAGATATTGTGTGCATCAAATGGAGATCGTATGCCAAAGTTACGACCTCTGGAAGTTGATGTATCAATTTACCTAAATGGGGCCCACAATTTGGCGTTTCATCTTCTAGGGTTAGGTTTTTGGATGTTTAGGGTTTTCCATTGTTTCTCAACAATAAATAGGCCTTCGAGCCTCATTGTAACACAGTTCAAAGGCATGTAGCTGCCACATCTCTTCTCAGAGATAAGCTACCATCGCCCTAGCTGGTTTATTTCCATTTCTGTTTGTAAGCATATTTCAATATTTTACATTAATGAAATGAAGTATTATTTCTGGTGCATCTTTGTGTATATGGTTATCTCTGTATTTTGTTGCATTCCTGTTTAAATCCAGATCATTGGTCTGTGTGTCCATGATCCGATCATTTGCAACTTTTCCATGCAATCTGGATTTAACTCTGTGGGTGTGAGTTGTTCTGCAATGTCGGATGTGTCTAGTAATGGTGGAAAGTATGGTCGAAGGCGGTCCACATTGAACACTGGGTGCAAGCCAAGGAATGGGGGAATGCTGAGCTCAAATGCATTGTCTCCCATAGCCTTGGTAATGGTGTAAGGACCATATCGGAGTGGTCTGAGTTTCCGATAGGCTCCGGTAAGGCGTTCCTTTTGCAAATGCAACTAGACTTTGTCGCCCACCTGAAACTTGTGTGGCACCTAATGTTGATCATGTCGCTGCTTGTACTTGGCATTTGATTTCTCCAGAATGTCATGGACCTGTTTGCGAATATGTTGGATGTGCTCAATAAAGCTGTTTGCCTTATCTATTTTGGACTGGACATGAGCCGAATTTACGTGAGTAGCTGCAAATGGCATGGCCACATCAATGGGACATAGTGGCTGGAATCCCAAGCCCACCTGAAAAGGGTTGTGGCCAGTCGAGCTGTGGAGAGCCCAGTTGTAGCTGTGCTGAACATAGGGGAGGCTCTCATCCCATGTGCGTGGATGCTTTGAGTTGTACATGCGCAGAATGTGTATGATCTTCATGTAAACAACCTCTATCTGGCCATCAGTTTGAGGATGGAAGGTTGTGGACTTAGTGAGTTTGGTTTCGAGCATCGACCAGAGACTGGACCAAAATGTACTGAGGAACCTGCTATCCCGATCTGAGATGATAGACTATTGGATCCCAATGTGTACCCACACTCGTTCAAAGAAGAGTTTAGCAGTGACTTTTGCTGTGATATTATTCTTGCAGGCAACCATAATGGCCATCTTCGAGAACCTGTCGACGACCAAAAAAACACAGTCGTTTCCATGCTTAGTGGAAGGAAGGCCTGACATGTAATCCATAGAGATGGATTCCCAAGGTCAACTAGGGGTAGGCAGCGGGGTATAGAGGCCTTGCTTCTTGATGGTCGATTTGGCAATGGCGCAGGCAGTGCATGATCTGATGTACTTCCCGACATCCTGTCGAAGATTCGGCCAATAGAAATACTTCTGCAGTACTGCCACCGTTTTCTCAACCCCGAAATGGCCAGCAGCCCGACTGTAGTGTGCTTCCCAAATCATCTTGGCACGAGGAACACAAAGGTGACCCAGGTGGCATAACAGGTCATCTTGGAGGTGAAAATCTAGGACATGTTGACCCTCCAAGAGTGTCTAGTTTGTGTGGTTGAATTTTGGGTCGCTTTTGTAGAGAAGTGGCCAATCAAAAGTCTCGTGCCCACAAGAGTTGAGCACAGTGGTTAATGCCATGATCGGTGGTCGATTGAGGTAATCTGCAACATTATTTGTGCTACCTTTCTTATACTTGATATTCAAATGGAACTGTTGCAAGTATGTGGACCACTTCTGATGGCGATCATTCTGCAATTTCCCTTGGGTCTGTATGCACTGCAGGGGTCGGTGGTCTGTGTGGATGACCGTTTCCTTCCCCAAAATGTAATGCTTCCATTGTCGGCAGGCCTGCACAATGGAATACATCTCTTTTTCATAAGTGGGATACTTCCGAACTGTGTCTAAAAGTGTCTCACTATGATATGCCATTGGATGCCCGTGTTGAGTAAGGACTGCCCCAATAGCATAGTCAGAGGCATTTGTCTCGACCTCAAATGGTTATTGCAAGTCTGGTAACGCGAGCACTGGTGTTGTGCAGAGGCGATCTTTCAACTCTGTGAATGCCTTTTGTTGATATTCTGACCAAAAGAATTTTGCTTTCACTCCTCCCTTGGTGACTTGACTCAAGGGCCAAGTGATATGAGAAAATCCCAACACGAACCTGCAGTAGAAGTTGGCAAGACCTAGAAAGCTGCGGAGCTCTATTAGAGTGGTTGGAGATGGCCAATCTTGAATGACTTGGATCTTGGATGGATTCACATGCACCCCCTGTTCATCAATAAAATATCCTAGATACTGAACCTGGGTCATTCCAAAAGTGCATTTCTACATAACTTGTGTTGCCGCAGTGTTTGGAGAACCTGCCGGATGTGGTGGAGGTGCTCTTCCCAACTCTGGCTGAAGATCAGGATGTCATCCAAGTATACCAGTACAAATGAGTTGGTGAATGGCCGCAAGATGTCATCCATTAGCCTCATGAAAGTTGCAGAAGCATTCTTCAATTTGAAAGGCATAACCAACCATTCGAAAAGGCCCTCCTTGGCTTTGAAGGAAGTTTTCCACACATCGGAGGGTTCGATTGGTACCTGGTGATATCCTTACTTCAAATCAATCTTGTTGAAATATTTTGCCCCCTTCAGTTGGTCCAAGAGGTCATCAATCCGTGGGATCGGGTACCTATTGCGGACAGTGATCTTGTTCAGTGCTTGATAGTCAATACAGAGTCTCCAAGTCCCATCCTTCTTCTGTACCAACACGATCGGGCTCCCACAGGGCGGTGAACTTGGATGAATGTGACCATAAAAAATTTTAGGGGCGAATTTTAGCCCATAGGCGAAATTTAAGGGGTTTCATATTTTAGAGGGGCGAATTTTTAAAATTACACACTTTTCAATAGTTAGCCCAAAAAATATTTAAAAAATAAATGATTATTATATTTTAGCCCATTAAAAATAGGGTAGATAAACATTGCAAAGCCCGCTTCGCCTGATTTGGTTGTAGAATTTTCTTGCCATCGCTCGATTTCTGGTTTGGCTGTAGAGTTTTCTTCTTAGCATCGCCCCAGTTTCCACTAATAGGACTGGCTAGGGGCTTTGTCCATTCCTTGGAAAAACAAAACTATAGAATTTTCTTGCCATCGCCTGATTTTTGGTTTTGTTGTAGAATTTTCTTCTTGGCATCGCCTCGATTTCCAGTAATAGGGCTAGTCAGGGGCTTTGTCCATTCCTTGGAAAAACAAAACTAGGTTGTATTCTCCTTGGAAACACAAAACTAGGTTGTATTCTCCCTGGATTTTAGGGCGCATGGGTTGGTAGTTTGATTCGTTGAATTTGCATTGCATTTGACCTACATTTGACCAACATCTAAGGTCTCTTATAGCCTCTGGCCCTCATTGGCATATAAAATGGAGGAGCTGGTAAAATTGGACCTCTCAGCCAACGATTTCTTTGGGGACATTCCTGGATTTAGACAGTTTCCTAAGCTTGAGGTATTTTTCTTGCACTCTAACCTGCTAAATGGTACTAACCCACTGAATGGTATTGTTCTCTCCTTCCTTGGAAATCTCTCTTTGTTGAAAAACTTAACGCTGGCCTACAACCCTCTGGATCAAGGTGTAATCCCACATGAACTCGGGAACTTGTCAACGTTGCAGTACTTGTGGATGAAAAATTGCAGTTTAGTAAGAGAAATTCCAGAGTCATTAGGGGATATAAGAGATATGGTACACTTGGACCTCTCACATAATCATTTATCTGGAAGGATCCCCAACACGTTGATGGCCTTTTCAAAGATGACAGATTTATTTCTATATAAGAACAATTTATATGGACCAATTCCAGACAATATCAACAATCTTAAGAGTCTTGTGAATTTGGATCTGTCAATGAATGAGCTAAATGGAAGCATCCCCAATGGGATTGGAGATTTGACAAACCTAGAGACACTGCAGTTATACAATAACAAACTCTCTAGGTGTATACCCTCTCGGCTTGATAAGCTTATTAATTTAGTCCATCTCAATCTTTTTACCAACAAGCGCATAGGAATACTGTAGCTGAGGGAGTATGGCCTCAACTACACTTTCCATGGCTGTTGTGGCCAACTACAGTAGCATTCATGCATCTTTGCAGGTATACTCTACTTCCCATGCCACTCACCATTCATATCATTCAAAATTACAAGCTAACACCATATGGATGTTTGCCTATTCTTGCATTATTCTCTGCTAGCTAATAATCTATTCATGCAGGTTTTTCTAAGATACAGTGTTGTTTTATTTCATTACAGTTGCCATAATGCTAATGTACCTTTAGAATTTTGTGTGGTGATGCAAAATTTCTTAACCAAATGAAAGAATGATGCGTGAATATTACTTGGCAATTCATTAATTTAGATGGGTTTCTACTACATGAAGTATTGGATGGTGGTACTGAGCTTATTATAGTCAGTTTGGTTATTATTCAGTTCAAACAAGTATATTTGTTTCTATTTGTTAGTTGCATTTGGATTTGGGGTTGACGTTGTAATTGATGTGTCATGTGCTATTGTTAACTGGCAGGCTTCAGGGAAGTGATTCTTCGAATACTCAGGTCTCAAGAGCTCCAGTGGCTAACCTTGCCTAAGGAAATAAAACGAGGACTTGGTTTCAGTAGTTGCATTCCAAACTAATGCGGTGAGGATATGTTCGCACTTTTGATAATATCCCATATATGATTGTGAGTCACCACCACCGTTGTTGGTCTAATTAGTGGATTTCTTGGTCTGATAATGGAAAACTGGCATTGTGATAGTAAAGCAAGTTATAGAAAATTAGGAGCTTCCCACTGTGGAATTTTTCTCCATGACTGGACATCACACTGTTGTATGTGTAGGTGATCACACTATTGATTGTCTTAGTAGTTCTCTTCCACAATGGCCACTTTGGTGTCTCTGGATATTGTTTTGTTGTATAATTAATAATTGTGATAGTTGTGAGTGTAGAGATCATTTTGCTCTGTGTGGATGCCATATTTCCATCCTTTTATTGAATTTACATGCATGGTTTAGCTGGGGTTAGTTGAACTGGTTGTCGTCGATGTCATCGGGGATTTACAAGAAACACCATCTACTTATGTGAGGAAACGTTCCTTGGATTTCCCCAAAAAATGGTGTCTTTACCATTGATCTAGTTTTTTAGAAATCACTTTGCTTTGATATTATTCAGTGGCATCTATGGGACTATTTTTGCTGGATCAAAACCACTCAGGCTTGTCTTGATGTTGCTTTAGATTGTTAAGTTGTCAGATTGGTGTACATGTGTATGCAGTTGATTTCATATTGTTGTGATCATGGTGGTTGTTCATATTGAGGTCACTTGACAATCTGGCTGCAATTTGGTTTATATGGATGTCAGTGTTTGATCCAGAGCTCAAATTGCTTTATGATTCTTGAAAATATTTCCACTAGTTACTATTTTTTGTGTATAGGGAGAGAAATTGATGCTTAGATTGCTAGGGGATGAAATTGCATTTCTTTACATAAAATTAATTTACTACATCAAAATCCCCTCACCATCCATATCGTTCAAAATTACACGCTGACACGATATGGATGTCTACCTATTCTTGCATTATTCTCCGCTAGCTAATAATCTGTTCATGCAGGTTTTTCTAAGATACAATGTTGTTTTATTTCGTTGCAGTTTTTTTTTCTAAGTAATACTATTATATTTAGAAAGACAAAAATAAAAATACAACAAGGCTCTAGCCTCTGCGGTACTGAACAGAGTTATGTCAAAATTAATCAAAAAGACTAAACTCAACTGCCCACCGAGGGGAAACCAGTCCGAGTGAACCCATTGTAAAAATCCCATGCAGGGGTCTCAGAACTTAACTTAAAAAGGCCCACACAGGGGTCCTAAATCAATACCAATCAAAACTAGCCACATGGTTTTTTTTTTTTAAACAGTAGAGAAAAACTCCATGAAAACAAACCCATGAAACAACAGTCTGAATGGACACCTGGCAACTGGCTCAATAGTCTGAATGGACCCCCTAGGTGTCATCTGGTGGAGGCTCTTCCACAATGCGACATGCGTACTCATACCAGTCATCATCCTCTGCTGACGTGCCGCGTGGGAGGCCACCGACTGCTTGCGTGCCTGCTGAGCTACCCTCCACTGCATGCTTGCCTGACGTGCTGCCCGGGATGCCACCAACTGCCTGCGTGCCACCCGAACTGCCTTCGATTGCATGCTTGCCTCCAGCCAGCTCCCCTCCATGCAGAATGCTGTCAAGACCAACCTTGCTCGTTTTCTCTGTCGTCTGCTACTTGCTACTGTTTCCTTTCTCTGGTTCACGGTCATCCTTGTTCTTTTGCTGCTCGCTGCTGTTCCTTTTCTCTGGTCCAAGGTCGTGGGTCTGAGCATCCTGCTCATCCTGCGGACTGATTTCCTCACTGAAGGTCACAGTGACAGTGGCTATGATATCAGGGCGATGCAACGTGCTGTGGAAGCGAAATTGGGTCATGTGGTGAGAGGGGTGAGGGGGGGTGGGGAGATTGGCCATTTGGGTAGCAGTGTTCAATCTTCTGGCACCATGGGCCTGTTCCTGACCTCTACCACTGTGAGTGTCAGGGTATCTGCCAGAGAAATGACCTCTGGAATGAGTAGTAGAAGGGGATGAGGAAGAAGTAGCTGGTTCAGGGCTGGGCATCGAGGGGAGGCGAGTGCTTCCGCTTCGACTACCACCTCTTCTGCTACGCATTCGATGGCGAATACGCGTCATGGCTAAAGGATGGCTGTTGAGCTGGGCCAAAATGGTAATGTTGTGTTTAGTGATTGCAATTGGGGTGGCAGAGTTAACTCTGGAGTTGATGGAGCTATTCATAAGAGAAACAGAGGAGTTCTGGGCGGAATTCAGTGCACAGTGAGTTGTTTGAGAGAAATGGAAGCCATTCCCCAAATCAACACAGCTGAGAATCCAATATCGCCGCCCAATAATTGTGCATGAGCTCGGCTCCGCAGCTTGAGGGGGGCAAGAGCAGTTTAGCGAGGAAGGGGTGGCTAAATTATTTCTTGTGGAAGCCATGGCCTTATGCCTGCTGTGAACTCCTCGACTTGAGCACCAGAGTAATGGTGCCTGCAGGTCGACTGTAACTTGCCATAAATTGGCATGGAAGGGGATGCGGGTGGCCATGTGGCCTGGCCGCCTGCCGTCCTTCTGTCTAATCTGCATTAACTTCATAATAATCACCCACATCCGGGTGTGCCTCTTCGCTTTGTACCAGTTCATTATATTCCTGTAGCTGGGAAGCAGTGGTGATCATGTTGAGTGAACCTGTATGTAGAGTTCGATCACTATCCACCCCCAAATTTGCCAGGAGATCAGCCACTTTGTTGCCTTCTCTTCTGATATGTTTGAAAGTGACTGCTCTGTTAGTGGTGAGCCATTGTTCTATGAGCTCTAATCTTTCTGCCAGTCTCCAGCTGCTGACCACTTTGTATGTCGGGGTCCCCTGCAGGATCTGATTAACCATATTAATAAGAATCTGAGAGTTACCTTTGATTACTAAGGGGAAGAAGCTGTGTCGTTGAGCTAAAAGAAGCCCTTGCCATAGCCCTTCTAGCTCTACAGAATTGTTCGTATCCCATCCAATTGAGCCTAGGAAATTAAAAGAGGTTTGCCTTTGTGATCCCTGAATGCTCCTCCATAGCCTACTTTGCCTGGGTTACCTTTGGAGGCTCCATTGAAGTTTAATTGGATCATATTATGTGGCGGAGGGATCCATTTGTTTGGGATATTGTGATGTAAAGAGGATTTACTATGTTTTGCCTGTACCTGGTGCATCCGAAGATTCCAATTTGTCCATATATTCTGCTCCTGTGGAAGGGAAGGAAAGTCCTCTTCATTCCAAGTTTGGAGCATTAATGTTTCCTGAAGGTTGTTGCAAAAGCTGTTCCATAGGACTTCTAATGGTGTAGATTGATCTTTAAAGATGCGGCGGTTCCTTTCTTTCCATATAGTCCACATAAGAAGACCTGGGATGATTTTCCATAAAGAGTTTAACAGTTTTCTCTTGTACGGATTGATTGCCCAGCTACGTATGGTGTTGGTAATATCCTCTTTAATTCTTCCTTCTTTTTGGCATCTGAAACTTGCTTTTTCCCAAAGTCTGTTTGCCAAATTGCAAGAGTTCATGAGATGCAGTATGGTTTCTTCCTGTTGTTTACAGTTGGGGCATATGGAGGGCCCGTGGAAACTTCTTTTCCTTAGATTGTCCCAAGTGAGTATTTTGTTTTGACATAACAACCAAAGGAAAGTAGAAACTTTTGGCCATATTTTGGGGGACCATACTTTGTCCCATAGAGGATCCTTGACTGTTTGATTGCCAATTATTAGTTTGTATGCCTCTTGAGTGGTGAAAGTTCCACGTGCATTATAACCCCATCGTATTATGTCCTTCTTGTCAGAAAAACAAATTTTCCTATTGATAAGCTCTATCTCCAAATTCTTATGAATAGACTCTATTCCTTGCTTGATGATGTGAGCCATGCTTATCCATTGTCTGTATCCCTGCTTGAGAGTAGGCATCCAGTGCTGGCTAACTTTATCCATCTGATGCTCTTCCCATTCCTGTGTTTGGTGAGGTCTAATCAGGTCACTCAGCTTGGGTCTCTGCTACCATGAGTCATCCCAAAAACGTGCATTGTTGCCATCCCTTATTTCCCAGAAACTATGTTGTTGGATTATAGCTTTGTGCTGACTAGCCGCATTCCAAATTAAGGAACCTTTTCCCACTTCTGTGAGTCGAATTAGATCATCTGTCATCGGGTTGTTTGCATATTTGGCGGTCCAGAGGATGGCCCAGGGTGTGTGCGGAGCAGAAATCCATTTCCACCATAAACGTGCTCCCATGACTGCATTGTTGTGTTGAGGATCTCGAAGCCCAGTGCCCCCTGAAATTTTTGGAAGGCAAACCATAGCCCACTTGACCAGTGCCCATTTTCTATTTTGTCTCGAGGATCCCCATAAAAAATTTCGTTGAAGATTTTTGATTTTCTTAAGCACCCATTTTGGTGCTGCCAAAACAGAGAAAAGATAAAGAGGCATGGATTGCAGGACAACTTTGACTAATACTAGACGACTGGCCATATTGAGGGCTCTATAAGTCCAGGAGGAAAGGTGAGCTTCCAATTTCTCTAGGAGCAGTTGCCAGGTAGAGTGCTTTAATGCAGAGTCAGTCATGGGTGCACCCAGATATTTAGAGGGGAGAGAGGCAACCGAGAATCCAAAAATGCGTGCTATAGAAGATTGAGTGATGGAAGGGGTATGAAAGAAAAAGATTTGGGATTTAGCATTATTAATGCTGGCACCAGAGGCTTCAGAGAACTCATTCAGAAGGGATTTTATTTTATGGGCCTCTTGAACCAAGGGATGGCCAAACAACATGTTATCATCCACAAATTGTTGGTAGGTAAAAGCAGGGGTGTTGGGGAAGGAAAGACCTCTGAGCTGCTGGGATTGAAGAGCGTATTTGATACTTCGTCCAAGCCCTTCCGCCATTAAAACAAATAGAAAGGGGGAAAGAGGATCTCCTTGTCGGATGCCTCTAGAGGGATGAAAGGGGGTGGAAGGTATGCCATTGACCAGAATGGAGAAAAAAGTGGAGGATATAAGACTCATAACCCATCTAACCCAAGGAGGGGAGAATCCAAAGGCTATCAGCATATTTTGAATGTAAGTCCAACTTAATTTATCGAAAGCTTTTGAAAGGTCAATTTTAAGGAGCATACCTGCTTTTTTGAGCTGCTTCAGGGAGTGTATGATCTCATGGGTGAGAATGATGCCATCTGTGATTTGTCGCCCTTCCACATATCCCGATTGCTCTGGCGAGATGAGCATAGGTAGCAACGGCTTCAGGCGAGAGGCAATAACTTTAGATATGATTTTGTAAATGACATTACAGAGAGCAATAGGCCTGAATTTGTCCGGAGTTAGAGATTGCTCTTCTTTGGGGATAAGGGAAATAAAAGTCGCGTTCAGAGAGGGAAGCATCCATCGTGAAGTCCAGGATTCTTCAACTACCTGCCAGACCTCCTCTTTAATGAGATCCCAGAAATTGTGAAAGAAATTTGAGGTAAAACCATCTGGACCAGGTGCCTTTCCTTCCTTGAGTTGTCGCATAGCAGACTCGACTTCCTGTAGAGATATCGGACAAAGGAGGAGTTGATTGTGTTCTTCTGTTATAATTTTTGGAATGTTCTGTATAATCTTCTCTATAGCTGGCTGTCGGTCGACTTGTGGTTCTTGATGCACTTGTTTGAAATATGTAAGAAGCTCTTGTTCTATGTCCTCATGGTTTTCCAAGCGTACTCCTTGCTGATTCTGAATATGAGTGATATTGTTGTGCATTCTTCTTTGTATGGTGGTGTGGTGAAATTTTTTTGTATTTCTCTCTCCCTCCTTAAGCCATCTGACTCTAGATTTTTGTTTCCAGAGTATCTCCTCTTGCTTTTCTCTTTCTGCTATTTGTATCTGAAGGAGATTTTCCTGCTCTGAGAGGGCTTCAGTTCTTCCTTCAGTGATGATTGTCTGCTGGATTCTTTTCATTTCCTGAGCTAGAGCATTCTGAGCTTGGAAGATATTGCCAAAGGTCAGTTGATTCCATTGCTTGATGTTCTTTTTGAGATGTTTGAGTTTTTGTTGGAATTGATACATTTTTTAACCTTCCGGGGGACTGAAGCTTTTCCAAGCTGTATGTATCAGGTTGTTGAAGTCTGGATGCATCAGCTAGAAAGCTTCAAAGTGAAAAGGTCTCCGAGTGTTGTTCCCGGGTCTTTGCCATTGGAGTGAAATAGGCCAATGATCTGAGCCAGAAAGAGGTAAGATCGAGGCTGAAAGATCTCCTCCAAGATGGATGGCATTGTCTGAAAGCAGAAATCTATCCAGTCGGGAGGCGATTTGCTGGGTGCCAGTTCTTCTATTATTCCATGTGTAGATACCATTATTGAATGGCATATCTATAAGCCAGTTATTTTGTATGAAATTCTTTAAATGGATACTTTCACTATCCAGTTTATTCCTGCCTCCGCTTTTTTCTTCCAGTTTAGTAATCATATTGAAGTCTCCTCCTGTAATCCAGAGTGGATGAATTCTGGTGGAGTTGATCAGAGTTAATGTATTCAGAATGGCTATCTTATGCACTGCTTCCTGGGGGAAGTAGACATTAGTGAGGTGACCATGCACATTTGTCCCTATTATATGAAAAGTGGCTTGAATGAAATGATGACTCGCATGGATATTAGTAAGCGTGATAGCTCGTTCATCCCAAGCTATTGCTAGTCCTCTTGAAGCTCCTAAGGCATCCACTGCTACTCCTTGACTGCCTAGACATGCTTTGGCGAGAGTTTGGCCAAGTGTGGTAGAATTACATTTTGTTTCTTGCATGAAGAAGATTTGAGGTTTCTCCTGTTGAATCATGTTTTTTATCATTCTGTATTTCCCAGGGCTGTTTAGCCCTCTTATGTTCCAAGATGTGAGCTTCATGTTTCATTATTGGGTAGGGGACTGTAATACTTTGTAAGCTTGGAATATCTTCCTGATTCCACCAGCATTTCCCCAATACGGATGGTTCTTTGGAGGTCTGTCTTTCTCCCTCATTTTTTATTGTCTTTAGGAATGTTTTTTCCATCCCATTGACTTCCGGGTTGAATACCTAGAGATCTTTGCTAATGTGCTCTGGAAAGGATGACTTCCAAGCTTTCTAGCTGTCTTTCTAGGATCTTGTCAAATTCTTTTTTCCTGCAAGCTTGTTCCAGTCCCAATATGTCCAGATCTCCTATGTCTATACTTTCAGGCTCTTCTTCCATATGCTTGGCCTCACTGCTTTCCGCCGCGAAGTCTGTTGCAACGGTGGTCTCTTGCTGCAAAATGTCTATATCCATGCCATGAGGTTTCCAGATCGGAGTCAGACTAGGCGTGGAGGTGGTGAAATCTATGGATTGCGAGGGCTTTTGAGTTTGCCCTGAGCCTGTGGGGTTGACCTTAGAGGTTGCCTTGAGAGGCTCCTCGGAGGGTAAGGGGGACTCAGTGGCTGTCAGATTAGGTTGAGCTAAGATATCAAAGCTGTTGCTAGTGGATGGCATTGAGGTGTTGGCGAAAGGATTTTTAGGGTTTGATGCAGGTTTTTTGTGGTTCTTTTTGCGATTGTTTACCTTGGTGAAACCTTCAATATCAGGTTTTTCTGAGGAGGTATAAGTTGGGGGTTTCACATTTAGCGAGCAATCACGAAAGAGATGCCCAAGGGCATGACATTTTCTGCATCTGAATGGAACATGTTCGTAATCTATTGACTGAATCCACTCAAAATCATCATGATATAGACTTACCGCATCCGGAAGAGCTTTGCTTAGATGCATATAGACACAAATGCGGGCGTAGGAAGTATATCTTCTGAGTTTTGTCTCCTCTGCAATTTTAATGAACTCCCCCAGTCCATTTCCAATATCTTTCAGTGAATCTTCATCCCAATACTCCAGAGGAAGGGAGTAAAGATGGATCCAGACTGGTGCCCAGCTTAGATCCTCTTTGTCCGGGTTGAATCTCTCAATCCAGTCTCTCAGGTAAAGACCAACTGCATTGAAGAAGTAGGGTCCTCCATCGATTACCCTATTTCGGTCCTCTATACAGTTGAAGACTACCATGAAGAAGCCCTTTGGTCCCAGCTGCAAGGTGATGTGCCCTTTTGGTTTCCATTTGGCTGCAATCCAACTGTGCAGGGCTTTCTCTGTGGGCCAGAAGCCAATAAATTTCCCTATTAAAGCATGATCCTTCATGTACTGGATTTGGGTGTTGATTCTTTGACTTGGTAGTTCAATCTTTGGTCTTTCTACTGCAACAGGTTTGCAGGTTGCCGAGGTTGCTTTAGGAACCTCATCCCTTCCTGTGTTATCTGTCTATGCATTATGATTCATTTCCGCTTCTTCCTGTGGCTTCTTCCTGTCATTTCCCGTTTGCATCTGAGGTTTTCCCTGATCATTGGGGGGAGGCACCGTGTCCTCCCCTTGGAGGTTATCCATGATGAATACTCTATTCGTTGTCGTATATTATTGCCAGTGTTGCTGATGAGTTGTTGCAGAGGCGCCATGGTCTGAGCAGGTCTGCCGTTGCAGGGTCTGACAAAAACCCTATACCGCCATTGTTCCTCCAGTCCGCATCCGATTGGGAAACCAAATCTTTATTTCATTGTAGTTGCCATAATGCTAATGCAGCATTAGAATTCTGTGTGGTGATGCAAATTTGCTTTACCAAATGAAAGAATGATGAGTGAATATTACTTGGCAATTCATTAATTTAGATGGGTTTTTACTACATGAAGTATTGGATGGTGGTACTGAGCTTATTGTAGTCAGTTTGATTATTATTCAATTCAAACAAGTATATTTGCTTCTGTTTATTAGTTGCATTTGGATTTGGGGTTGAAGTTGTAATTGATGCATCACGTGCTATTGTTAATGGGCAGGCTTCAGGGAAGTGATTCTCCGAATACTTGGGTCTCAAGAGCTCCAGTGGCTTCCCTTGCCTAAGGAAATACAACAAGGACTTCGTTTCAGTAGTTGCATTCCAAACTAATGCAGTGAGGATATGTTCACACTTTTGATAATATCCCATATATGATTGTGAGTCACCACCACCGTTGTTGGTCTAATTAGTGGATTTCTTGGTCTGATAATGGAAAACTGGCATTGTGATAGTAAAGCAAGTTATAGAAAATTAGGAGCTTCCCACTGTGGAATTTTTCTCCATGACTGGACATCACACTATTGATTGTCTTAGTAGTTCTCTTCCACAATGGCCACTTTGGTGTCTCTGGATATTGTTTTGTTGTATAATTAATAATTGTGATAGTTGTGAGTGTAGAGATCATTTTTCTCTGTGTGGATGCCATATTTCCATCCTTTTATTGCATTTACATGCATGGTTTAGTTGGGGTTAGTTGAACTGGTTGTCGTCGATGTCATCGGGGATTTACAAGAAACACCATCTACTTATGTGAGGAAACATTCCTTGGATTTCCCCAAAAAATGGTCTCTTTACCATTGATCTAGTTTTTTAGAAATCACTTTGCTTTGAGATTATTCAGTGGTATCTATGGGACTGTTTTTGCTGGATCAAAACCACTCAGGCCTATCTTGATGTTGCTTTAGATTGTAAAATTGTTAGACTGATGTATATGTGTATGCAGTTGATTTCAGATTGTTGTGATCATGGTGGTTGTTCATATTGAGGTCACTTGACAATCTGGTTGCAATTTTGTTTATATGGATGTCAGTGTTTGATCCAGAGCTCAAATTGCTTTATGATTCTTGAAAATATTTCCACTAGTTCCTATTTTTTTGTGTATAGGGAGAGAAACTGATGCTTAGATTACTAGGGGATGAAATTTCATTCCTTTACATAAAAGCAATTCACTACATCAAAATCCCCTCACCATCCATATCATTCAAAATTACAAGCTGACACCATATGGATGTCTGCCTATTCTTGCATTATTCTCTGCTAGCTAATAATCTGTTCATGCAGGTTTTTCTAAGATACAATGTTGTTTTATTTCGTTGCAGTTGCCATAATGCTAATGCACCATTAGAATTCTGTGTGCTGATGCAAAATTGCTTTATCAAATGAAATAATGATGAGTGAATATTACTTGGCAATTCATTAATTTAGATGGGTTTTTACTACATGAAGTATTGGATGGTGGTACTGAGCTTATTGTAGTCAGTTTGATTATTATTCAGTTCAAACAAGTATATTTGTTTATGTTTGTTAGTTGCATTTGGATTTGGGGTTGAAGTTGTAATTGATGTGTCACGTGCTATTGTTAATGGGCAGGCTTCAAGGAAGTGATTCTCCGAATACTTAGGTCTCAAGAGCTCCAGTGGCTTCCCTTGCCTAAGGAAATACAACGAGGACTTCGTTTCAGTAGTTGCATTCCAAACTAATGCGGTGAGGATATGTTCACACTTTTGATAATATCCCATATATGATTGTGAGTCACCACCACCGTTGTTGGTCTAATTAGTGGATTTATTGGTCTGATAATGGCAAAGTGGCATTGTGATAGTAAAGCAAGTTATAGAAAATTAGGAGCTTCCCACAGTGTAATTTTTCTCCATGACTGGACATCACACTATTGTATTTGTAGGTGATCACACTATTGATTTTCTTAGTAGTTCTCTTCCACAATGGCCACTTTTGTGTCTCTGGATATTGTTTTGTTGTATAATTGTGATAGTTGTGAGTGTAGATATCATATTGCTCTGTGTGGATGCCATATTTCCATCCTTTTATCACATTTTCATGCATGGTTTAGTTGGGGTTAGTTGAACTAGTTGTCGCCAATGTCACTGGTGATTTACAAGAAATATCATCTACTTATGTGAGGAAACATTCCTTAGATTTCCCCAAAAAATGGTCTCTTTACCATTGATCTAGTTTTTTAGAAATCACTTTGCTTTGAGATTATTCAGTGGTATCTATGGGACTGATTTTGCTGGATCAAAACCACTCAGGCCTGTCTTGATGTTGCTTTAGATTGTAAATTTGTCAGACTAATGTATATGTGTATGCAGTTGATTTCAGATTGTTGTGATCATGGTGGTTGTTCATATTGAGGTCACTTGACAATCTGGCTACAATCTGGTTTATATGGATGTGAGTGTTTGATCTAGATCTCAAATTTCTTTATGATTCTTGAAAATATTCCCATTGGTTCCTATTTTTTTGTGTATAGGGAGAGAAATTGATGCTTAGATTACTAGGGGATGAAATTTCATTCCTTTATATAAAAGAAATGTCACTGATATCATTGAGAAATTATGCATAGACGATTTCAACAGTAAATACAACGGAAACAATAAAGATCATAAAGATACAACCATGCACGATAGTGACAACAAGTTTTCCCTGGGAAACCCAAACTTGGGAGAAAACCCAACAACTCTTCTTCTAGGAGAAATTATTCTTCAACAAGGTTTACAATTCCAAATTGTCTAGAAATATGTGCCAAAAATCCAAGTCCAAACTTCAGTCAAATTCATCCTCTATCTGCTCCCACATGTGGTTGTTATAGAAGAGAGATGATGATGATAAGTAATCAAATGAAGTATCACATTATGTATATATATACAAGTTGAATGGGCGCATTTACCCCAGGGGACACATCCCTTCATGAGCTGGGTCGACTTGTCTTTTTGAGCCTACATGAAGCCCAATAAAAAATTGAATTTTTATTTGTATTTTCATAAATATTCTAGGTTGACTTAGGAGGCCTCTTGGCATGTGGGAATACCTCCTGACACTACACAAAAATCAAAACTTTGTCTTAGTGAGGGAGATATTCTCCTTGGCTGCAACAGATTTCCCCTTAGCTGAAATTTCTCCTCCATAAGAAAAGTTCATGAGCTTGCTATGTTGATGTATGTCTATAGATAACTCCATCCTGGAGTGGACAATGTGAGTATCTAGGGAATTTTACCTCTGGCCAAAATATTTTATGGCTCCTTAGACAAATGTATCAATCTCCTCTGGTCAAAGTCCCCTTCTAGTTTCTTAGGAGAGAATCTTCCCTTGGACCATTCACCCTCAGCCAAAATCCTTTATGGATTCTCAGGTGAATTACATCTATCTCCTCTAGTCAAAGTCCTTTATGACCTAGCCAAGTCGTTTTGGCTTCTCAGGAGAAGTTTTGTCCAATCCTGTAAATTTCCCGTATAATTGCCTTAGGCCATTCACCTTTCTAGTCAAAGTCCTTTATGACCAAGCTAGGTCCTTCTAGCTTCTCAGGTGAATGTATCCATCTCCCGTGGACAAAGTCCTTTATGACCTAGCCAAAATCCTTTATGGCTTCAGGAGATGGCCTGCCCTAATCCTACAAAGAAATCAACCCTCCCTCTCAACAAGGGAGACTTTCTGCATCATGCAAAGCTTGTCTATGAAGTATACAAACTTCACTATAGACAGAGGCTTGGTGAGAATGTCTGCAATCTGCTCATCTGTGTATGCGTACTGCAACTCCACTGCTCCTTTCTGCACCATGTCTCGGATGAAGTGCCCTGATCAAATATTCCTGCAAGAAGCTTTTGAAGTCATATTGTTTCATAACTTGCGACATAAGCTACGATATACTCTGTCTCTTTTGTACTGGGTGCGACAGAAATCAACTTCCTGTTGAACCAAGGTATCATAGCCAATCCCAAGCTAAAGTAGCACCATGATGTGCTCTTTTTGTCCTCTACACTCCCAGCCCAATCTGAATCCATATATCCCTGCAAATTCACTTCACCACCTGAGACATATATCAAACCATATCTACTGTATCACGCAAGTACCTCCGCCATGCTTTTCGACAACCCAATGTATCTACCTCAACTCGACCATATATTGACTTAGGGTGTTCACTGCAAAGCAAATATCAAGCCTAGTGTTAACTAGTGATATCAAGAATCTAATCAATTTCTTGTACATCGTGAGATCCACCAAATCTGAATCTCCAATCCCAAGAAATAGTGTATCATTCCAGAATCCTTCATTTCAATCTTCAAGGCCAACTCCCTCTGACACTGAAGCAGGCCTTCCTATGGTAGTCCTAGTTGCTCCCTCTGTCACAGAAGAAAATCCTCCTGTCACTGTTGCTCCCTCTGTCATGCAAGCAATTCTTTTTGTTGTTGTTACTCCCTCTGTCATGTAAGTAAGTCCTTTTTCTATTTGACATTGTCTCCTCAAAGAAGGCATATTGCTCTTAGAGACCTTCTATCTCTAAGCATCTTGACAATCTCAACCCATGACATCCTCTTTGGAAGGTTTCTCCTTCCACTCTGCTTGACTATCTGCTCCCTCGGTACTGGAAGCTCTTCTGGTCATCTAGCATAGTCCTAGATGTCTATACAATTTCTCCCTCTCGAACACCAATCACTTTTGTTGAGTTTATCTTCGAGCCCTTAGGTCATACAAGAAATTATCCATCGGAGGGTGGAGCAAGAAAAATCCTTGTGGTACACTCCCTCTTATTGGGAGAACCCTCTTGCCACAAAATTTTCTTTATTCTTCTAGATGCTACCATCTATTGCCATAATCATTTCCTTGGTAGCCTTCACAATGTACCTGCAAACCTCATTCAAGAGGCCATGGAAGAAACAATTATAACCAAGAAAAAATTATAAAGACAAGAGGTTGACCAAGGAATAAAGATAATAATAATATTCAAGGGAGAAAGATAGGAAGTACTTAAATCTTGATTAAAAAAAATAAAAAAATTGTTGAGGGTTGTAGGGAATTGTCAACTCCTTGATCCTTGCCTCCTTGCAAAAATCAATGAAGTCCATCTACAATATCATCCAGCTTGGATTCCTTATCTTCTTCTGGAGTGGATGCTCATCCTCGTCCTTAACATTCAGCTGCTAATGCATGCTGCTTTCCATTCTTGCATGATCTGTAAGAGATAGGGTTTCTTCATCCTACAAATTAGGCTTAGCAAGCCATTCATCGAGTTATCTAGCCAGACCAAAGGCTTAACAACAAGCTAGCATCAACACCAAGTCCACCCTTGGATCTCTTGCTTGCATTCCACATGCTATCAAGGAGATAAACCAAGCAAGCATCTCACAAACTCCACTTGCATCCAACACTCCAAGTCTTGCTCTAAGGTTTAATTCCACAAGCCCTAAGACTTTCAACAAGTATAAAGACTTCAAGACAAATAAAAAACTCCTCAAATCCCTTATCATAACAGCCACTTATCACCTAGTTGTTTTCCCTTTTGTTCATTGTTGATTAGCCTACTTTTGTAGCCTCAAACCTGTTCAACCTTGGCCTAACATAGGCCTGCAAGTTTACCTTTGACCTTCGGCAACCTTCCTTTCCTCAACCGTTCAGGTTGTAGCCTCTTTCTTTGCATCGCTTTCCTAGTTGTTGCACAACCAACTCAACCAGCCTTCTTAGCAGTCTCCAACAGGTTTTGGTACCCTTGTTGATGCCCTAAACTGCCTTGCAGCCACCTTCTCTTCCTCACTATATGTGTTTATACTTCAAACACAACCCAAAAACTTCCCTTCTGCTTGTGGCCAGACACCTTGTGGCTATTAGCCCTCAACTAGGTTGAACAAACTCAATACAAGCCTCACAAATTCCTTCTTTCAGCTCTATCCAACCTTCAATTGCCCTAATTCAAATCTATATAGCTTCACGGATCCCCTATTTTAGACTTGCGGAACCTTCCTAGGCTTGCCGCCCTACGGCCAGGCATGTAGCCCTTGGCCTTCTTTATGTAGCCCCGGACCTAACCAGACCTCGGTTAATTCATTTGGATAGACCTTTGACTTAGTTATTCCAGAACAAATCTCCTTGTTCGTTTTGTTAGCGCTTGAAATTTCACCTCAGGCTGAGAAAGGTAAACCTCAAGGCTACATCAAACCATTCAGCCTCGTAGCTAGCCCTACGGGGCAGGAGAAGGCTCTCTCCGGTCAATCTCGGTAGATCTTCAATGGGATGAGATGACCAACAAGGTAACACTGATATTAGGCTAGTAAACTGATTAAAAAGGTGGATTTAGGATTTTTTGGGTTTTTGGTGGCAATTTGAGGGAATGGCAATTTTGGTTGCGGGGATTGGACACAGTTTCTGCAGGGGATTCCTTGGGGCAAGGTAGGAAACAGTATTGATGCCTTTAACTGAGGTGGATGATCAAGAATGAAAGATGAGGAGCTAAAGAGAGCAAACAATGACTTTGAATTCCCTTTAGACAGTAGAAAACATGGAAATTAAACAAATTTAAAAGCAGAGCATGGCTAGCATGAATTCATACTTTAACACTTCATTTGTTTAATGTGCAGCAGTAAAGAAAGGAAATGAATCACATAACAAAGCTTACAAGAACATGAAGAAACACACCATCAACACATGAGTCCACAAGAATCCCAAAGATGACTGCAAAACCCTGGTCTTCCTTAGCCAAAAATTGCAGAGATACAAGTGAAATAATACAATGATAGCTTCTCCCTCAAGAGTCCAACCATGAAAATGAGCAAGAAAGTACATAATATAGATGATCTAACCTCTTTCCCTGCCTCCATGGGTCGAGCTCACTATCCTAGGAGCTGTTTGAACCACTTCTAAACTAAGCACTACAAAATAGGCAGTCAAAACAACTTGCCTCTATAAACTTGGAAACCAGTTCATACATTCAATTTTTACCCTTTACATGAAAAAATCTTCTAGAAGTGTTAAACAAGAGTGAAAGTATCCAAAAAGTGTCACAATTACATCCAAGAGGACCATCATTAACCTCAGAAAGTCGAAAAGAGTCAAATCTGCATTTTCTGGGCTGAACTGGTCAAATCTGGCAAAATCTGCTCAACGGGTCGCGCCCCTTTTCTCAACGGGTCGCGCACTTTGGAGCTCTGTTTGGGGCACTTCCAGGTGTCAGAATTGGGTGCAGGATAGCTCGTTGGAAAGGTCTACGAGTCTACTTTCCAACCCAACTAGAATTTTTGAATTTGGAGTTCATTTGCCTAGTCAAAACTCAATTCTCCCAAGACTGCTTCTGCAACTCAAAAAAGGGGCAGAAAGTCAAATTTTGCATGTATTTTGACCTTCTGGAGGCCCAAAACTCCATAAAAACTCAAGTCCATCCATAGGCATATGTAACTTTGCATGAAAAATCTAGAAATGCTGAGTTTTTGCAAAAAGGAGCTGCCATGACAAAGGGTCTCACCGGGGGTGAGACCCGTTGAGGAGCCAAAACCTGTAAATTTCCAAAAAATGCCAAAATTACCCAAAATTCTCAAAAAAATTTGGGATTTGTGCTGTGGCTGAGCTAGTGAGTGCCATGATCTTTGAGGAATGCCTCCGCCAAGATACGGAGTGGATTGGTCCTTTTCTTCCGCCTAAGAGCCTCGGACAACCTCCTTTGGAACATTTTCATTTTGGCCTTGCATACATGCATCCTTGCCCAATAGTGATTCTTCATGTTTCTCAGCAGCTTTTTCTCTTGGTTGGCCTTAGCCAACAGCCTCTCCAAGTGGGCATTCTCCTGAATGAGCATTGACTCTCGGTCAGCAGGCAATGGATCACCGGGTCTTCTACGGTTCAAGACTCGGTCGCTACGAATCCTCCAAAGCTCATCAAGTGCTTTCTCCTCCTCTAACTGTTTGTTCCGCTACTCCAGGTAAGTAATATTCCATTGGGCACCCTCAAGTCTCCTCTGTAAAACATCATTTTCAGCCCTGAGATGCTGAATGACCTCCTTCGCGCTCTTGGCTAGGAGAACTGGCCTCAAGATCAATCACCGGACCCTCATGAATCATGGGCTCTTTTCCCCTCTGTAGTACCTGTGCTGGTGAAGAAAGCGAGGCCCCTTCCACCTGATGTGGAGATAACACTCGCTGAGCTGAAGATGAAGGCGAGACCCCTTCCACCTGCTGTGGAGATAGTACTCGCCTAGCTGCTGCAAATAAGGCCCTCGGGTCTTTCTGATATGTGAGCTGAGGTGAAGAAACAACATGTCTAGTGACCGGAATATCAGGCTGCTGAGACGGTCCACCCTCCTCATGAATGACCTCGGGATGTGGCTGGGGTGGTGCTGTGAAAAACTCACGGGAGATGAACTCCTCCCATGAGATGCCCTGCTGAGTCAACTGATGTGAGACTATGAGCTGAATCAAACCATAATGACATAAGCTCCTGTACTGCTGGGCCGGGGTCTTCTTCTGCAACATGGGCACCATCCTCTGAATGTTATGAAACAAGAAGACCGGGATGTTCATCATCCTCACTCGGGTGAAATGCATCAAAAGGCGAATGTGATATGAGTACACCTGTGAAAATCTGCCCTCACAAGTAAAATAATGCATAATAAGCCTCATGATGGGAGCATACTCGCTCCGGAGAAATCTGAATGGAAAAACACCCGTCAAAAGTCTCACGAATGGTGGCCGGACATAGGGCTCAAAGTGAACAAAATCTAGCAACCTGCGCTTAGGCCACACCTCACCCACATTCGGTATCCCTGTAGCCTGTGAGATCACCTCGGGTGTCAATGTAAAGTTCACCCCTGCCAGAGTGACATGTCCATCATGGAGGTGTAAAACAAACAAGCGGGCCAACTCTCTATGGTGCTGAATCCGGGAAATCCTCTCACAGAAATCATAACAAGACATATACTGAAAACAAGTCACTGCCATGGGACAAGCCTGTAATTCTGCCAAAGAGGTGGGCTCCTCTCGCTTATGATGTCCACCCTTACCACCCTTACGAGGCCTCCTCTGTACCTCAACCTCTGTAGATGATGAATGGTCATCACTTTGCTCATAAGTTTCGGTTTCTGACATGGTTTAGGAGCAAAGTGGACAAATTGAACTGCTGTCTCTGCCTGCAAAAAGTGCTGAAATCTATGCTGTTTCAAGGGGAAAAAGACATGAGGGAAATGTTAGGGGAGGGATCTTTTAACAAGGAATGGGAATATATAAAGATAATAGGGAATTTCAAGGGAAATTTTGCAAATCATTATGCATATTAGAACACATATTTGTAATAGGGAAATCATTTGCAAAGATTATTGCATATGGGAAAAACATGCATGAAAGTAAACATGGGAATATATGTATACATGTTTAATAGGGGAAAAAGGGAAACCATGCACAAAACATGCTGACATGTTTACCAACAGTTTTTGTTATTTTGCACATGCATATGGTAGAGGGGAATTAGGGTTTTGAATTTTTGTTTTTTTTATGCTTTGGGAAAGGGGTAGGGTTTTCAGTTTTAATGGCTAGGGATGGGGAAAGATTTGCATTTCATTTATAAGATAAAATGGGAAAAGAGATGAACATATAAATGTGAGTGATAGGGAAAGGAGGGAAGCCAACCCAAGGGAAAAGTAACTTGAAACAACACAAACCCTAGCACAATTTGGTCATGAACATTGCAGCCATATAATGTCCTTTTACTTGCAAAATTTTGATCATAAAAGCATGCCCATGACATCCACCATTCATAACAGCAATTAATCCATGTTTAGAGCACCTACCTCGAGCAAATTCGGTGATTTGGAAGAAGATTAGGGAAATTTCCTTGAAGTTTGCAGCCAAGCGGTTCAACGGGTCGCGCACGTTGATTTTTTGAACTGCAGAAGGGCTCTGGACGGGTCGCGCACCACCCAACAGGTCGCGCACCTCTCTCGACGGGTCGCGCCCCTCTCAGCTGCCCGAAATCGCTGTAATTTTGCTCCTTTCTCTCAATCACTCTCTCTATCTCTCTTGCAAGCGTTAGAATGCACAATGAGAGTGAAAGGAGGGAATTTGGGCTTTTATAAGTCTCATTTGAAAAAATTTCATTTACAAACCGACTTTCTAATGTTTTTCTTTTGACACTTTATAACACTGATTTTTGGTTTCCTTTATCCTGAATTTGACTCATTGAGTGCTTTGACTTGATTCTTTTTGCAGGTAGATCATCTCAGGGACTTTGGCAAGGGGACCTGGGTTACTGCTGCCCTTTTGAAGACTTTTTGGAATTTCATTCTTTTTACAAAAATTTAACATGACCTTGGCTTTAAAAACAGAGTTTTTAAATCCAAGGTTAAAAATGAACTGTACATGATGAAAATATCAAAGAAACATGTTTACAATCTTCCCTCTGGCTTGCTGGGCACTCAAGGATTTTCAAAGACATGACCTTGCAGAGATAAATGACCAAAACCCTAGACCTAGGACCTTTGACCTCAAGACAAAACATGACAAGCTTGAAAGAGCTTAATGACTGATATGACCTGATCCAGCAAAACCAAGAGGGGTATAAATAAACCAGCTCCTCCATCAGGGTTATGGCATGCCTAACGGGATGCAAAACTTAACACTGATGAGACACCTACCTATGCAAATGCAAAGAGCTTTGATCACTGACGGAGGGCTTCTAGACCGACACTAACATGTTCCTTAATTCGACCTCTTCTAGCTTGTTTCCCGTGGCTCCTTCTAGGGCTCTCTTGCTCCACAAATGAAGTCCCTCTCCCTTGTCTCTTAGGCTAACTTTAGTGGTTGATCTCTCAACAAAGCTTTGATTCCATGTTGAATTTTCTACAAGATACATAATAGAAACCAATCTTTTGATTTGATAATTACTACCTAATGATCTTCAAACAATTTATCTAATGCCACTAATATCATTGAGCAATTATACATAGAATATTTCAACAGTAAATACAACAGAAACAACAATGATCATAAAGAGACATCCATGCACAATAGAGACAACAAGTTTTCCATGGGAAAACCAAACTTGAGAGAAAACCCAACAACACTTCTTCTTAGGAGAAATTATTCTTCAACAAGGTTTACAATTTCAAATTGTCTAGAAATTTGGGCCAATAATCCAAGTCCAAACTTCATTCAAATTCATCCTCTATCTGCTCCCACATGTGATTGTTATATAAGAGAGATGATGATGATGAGTGATCAAATGAAATGTCACATCATGTATATATATACAAGTTGAATGGGTGCATTTACTCCTAAGGACACATTCCTTCATGAGCTGGGCCAACTTGTCTTTTTTGAGCCTACATGAAGCCTAATAAAAATATGAAATTTTATTTTTACTTTCATAAATCTTCTAGTCCAACTTTGGAGGCCTCTTGGCATGCGAGAATACCTCCCGATGCTACACAAAAATCAAGACATTCTGCTATGGTACTAATGGTTGCATGTCATTGTGTCACTTAACAAAATGATTGGTAGTAGTTGCTTTGGTTTATATGGAGGTCGGTTTGCTCTTTGAATTGTCATAGGGGCCTAATTGAAGTTCATTTTGTTGTGTGTTTGTTGCATGGTTCATCAGAGTTCTGTGCATGAAGGTTAATTGTTAAATTGTATCATGATCATTGTATTGAGGTTTAGATGTCACTAGGTTTATTAACAATATGATTGTCAGCCTCGCTTTTGTTGGTACACTTTGTACTGAGAATTATTCATGATACTTGTATGTGTAGAAATTTGGATTGTCTAGACTCTAATTATTTTATGTTTTGTAGTTTTTGGTGACAATTTGGCAAAACAATTTTTGGTCAGAAAGTGGTTTTTTTGTTATTTAAGATCCATTTTTAATATAAGAATGGATTTAGTGCCCTGAAAAACCCAAGGGCACTCAATTTGTGCCGAGTTTACCAATCAAACTTGTAATTCCAACAAATTACTGTTAGATTTCAGACAAATTTGACCAAACAAATATTAAGGCTTTTGATCATTCTGTTGGTGTATGTTGATTTAACGTATTTATATGATTGATGCCCTAGTCCATGCATGGGTTAGACACTTCGAGCTTGTTATAGTATTGCAAGCAGAGATTACTTGTTTAATGACTGCCCTTGGTGTATATGGATCTCACTTTGCAAATGCTATTTCATCACATTAAATGTTTGTATCGGATTTTCATTGTAAACAACGAACTGATCTGGTTTTTTGGCCTCTTTCCCTTGTTCTTTCATTCCAGGTAGGATCATATGGACAAAAAAGGGGTGTAGTGGAGGCAAAGATAAAAGTTGCAATCAATGGGTTTGGAAGGATTGGTCACAATTTTTTGCGATGTTGGCATAGTCGAAAGGACTCCCCTTTGGATATGGTTGTCATCAATGACACCGGAGGTGTTAAACAAGCCTCGCATTTGCTCAAATATGATTCTATTTTTGGAACCTTTGACACAGGTGTGCAGGTAGCAAGAAATGATGGAATTTCTGTAGATGGCAAGGTCATCAAAGTTGTATCAGATTAGAACCCTGTAAATCTGCCATGGAAGTAAGTACATGAAACTAATCATTTGTATAGGATTATAGGTTAATGCTACAGATCTTCTTACACTTAAGTATTGGATCTGATTCCTGATGTTTACAGTTGGGTTTAGAAGATATTGAAATTCTTTGGGATAAATATCAGTTCATTCAAAAATCAATAATTAGAGCATTGTGAAATTGACATGTTCAGCACTTAACAGGCTCTCTCGGGTCTCAATTAGATTACTCAAATGCACTAACTTTAATCAACATGGTCAATTCTTTATTTTCTATGTATAGTATTTTGGTTTCTTAGCTGAACTTTGCTTTACGACCGAAAGAAATGAAAATAGAGAATCAAAGACCTAATTTAAAAAAATATAAGCATGTGCATTGCAAATTTGCTGATTAGCATATTTTAAGGGTATTGTTTAACTATTTCAAGTTTTTGATCAAACAATTTTTTGTCAAATTGTGATCTTTTGTTATTTAAAATGTGTTTTGGCTTGCATATATGGATTCGACACTTGAAAAACCCATAGAACACTCGAATTCTAGAAATATCGCAATTCAAACTTACAATTTCAACAAATTCCTACTTAATTTTGAACAAATTCCACTGAAAAATATACCCCGAACAACTCCAAAACCTATAACAAATAGACTACTAGAAGAGGCAATAACAGCCGCTGCCGCAAATAAATTGTTAAATCTGTATAATACTAGGTAGCCTTCCAGGATTATTATATAGAGATAATTGATGCTTCTCAGCTCATGACAAAATTATTTATATTGTATTTGCAGGGACTATGGGATTGATTTTGTCATAGAAGGCACTGATGTGTTTGTTGACAAGGAAGGCGCTGGTAAGCATCTCCATGCTGGGGCAAAGAAGGTTTTGATCATAGCTCTTGGAAAGGGAGATATTCCTACATATGTTTGTGGTGTGAATGAGGAAAAATATAATCCTGCAGAAGAAATTATTAGCAATGCCTCCTGCACTACTAATTACCTGGCTCCTTTCGTTAAAGTTCTGGACCAGAAATTCGGTGAGTTTCATCTAGTTAAATAGAACGAACAATATATTCATTGTTTCCCCTATTTCATGTTGAAATCTAACATATCATTTTCTACTGTCGATCACCATAGTTTATCTGGATTTAAAATGGCATTGTTTAGTTCCTATTTGAGGACATTGCTTTGTTCCTGTTCAATATGCTTGCCAATGTACACCTAAATTTGTTTAGTGCAGGAATCATCAAGGGCACCATGAAAACAACTCATTCATATACTGGTGATCAGATACTTCTCGATGCTAGTCATAGAGATCTTAGGCGCACTAGAGCTGCAGCCTTGAACATTGTCCCAACATCAACAGGAGTAGCAAAGGCAGTGGCACTAGTTCTCCCAAGTCTGAAAGGGAAACTGAATGGAATTGCTCTGAGAGTGCCAACACCCAATGTATCAGTTGTTGACTTGGTTGTTCAGGTGGAGAAGAAGACATTTGCAGAGGAGGTGAATGCAACGTTCCGAGAAAGTGCATATAGAGAGCTTAATGGCATCCTTGCAGTGTGTGACGAGCCTCTAATGTCAATAGATTTAAGGTGTTCAGATGTCTCCTCAACTGTGGATTCATCACTCACAATGGTGATGGGAGATGATATGGTGAAAGTGGTTGCTTGGTATGACAATGAATGGGGTTATTCACAGAGGGTTGTTGATTTGGCTGACATCATTGCCAACAAATGGAAGTCTTAGACAATTAATTTCTCCTTGCTCAACCTAAGTTGGTACATAACAAATATGGTTGTTTTTTGTTTTCCATTATTATTTGCTACGAAATGAGCCACTTAATCTAATCTATGTAATGTATGTTTTATGTTGTTTATTTCATGACAACATTATGAATAGTTTTTCAAATTATATTACAATTTTTTGGTTTTTGCAAGGTGCTTTGCATAATTCTTTTTCCCCTCTATTGGTAAGGGATGCCTTATTCAACTTACTGACATCATAGTTTCAAGCTCATAGTGTGTATTTATTAAGTTTATTTTTTGAATTACATTCTGAATCATAGAAATTTTAAATAAAAAAATTATTCAAATTGTTATTTTTTTTTAGAAATTGTGTATCATGATTGAAACCACTCATCTTGGTAAGTGGTATTGGGACTTGGAGGACAAGATAACCTCCTTGTAACCTAATCCCTTTTGATGCTTCACAACCATCAATTTTCACTCAATATCCATCATTTGATAAAGTGAAAGGGCACGTTATGTGCCAAGAGGGAAAGGATGTGGGATTGGCCTTGCTTGTCACCTTAGCCTATGAAGAGGGGATAGGTAGATGAGTGATAGAGGATGTGGGACCCTTTTCCCATTTGTAACAAAAATGGTGGGTGGTTGTCCAGGATAAGTGGGCCCCCAAAAAAAGTGTACACACTATGATAAAAGGAAATAAAATACGAGGGAAGGAAGAAAGAGGAGTAGGGAGAGAGAGAGAGACAGACAGAGAGAGAGAGAAGGGTGATTGAGTGATGACACTTCAAATAAAGGTGGCCAAGGAGGTGATGTTTCAACTTCTTATGGTGACATGTGGACCTAAGGTGCCACATCAACAACCACATCGAAAACATCCCAGATCAATAGAAGTTGCCCTATGTTAAAAAAACAAAAATAAATAAGTTTGGAGGAGAAAAAAACTCCAAGTTAGATGAAAATTTTGGGTTAAGTCTATAATGAGGAAAATCGTAGAGGTGCCAATGAGGGCCACTAATAACCAATTATGCACCTGGTCCTGCTTCATATCTTTTGTTGAGCATTATCTTCTGGTCCTGCTTCATATCTCCAGTGTTACTACATGCATTGACAAATGATGTGTCTGTTGGGTATCAGTGGAGATGCCATGTTGAACCACTTCTACTCATACATCATCATGTACAGTAAGGTCAGCACCAATATATCTTCCTTCCTTTTGATATTTTATGATAGGAATCCCCACATCATACTTATCTTTATTAAATGATTGTGACAAAAATGGCATTGATTGTCCCTCACTGCTTCTAAATTATTTGATCATTGTGAAGAAAATGATCAAGAAATTACCTTTGCGAGGCCTTGGTAGCATCTTCAAGTTCCTCATAGTCACAAGATGATGAACTCATTCTTGCAATGTATCTTCTCACGTCATTTTTCATGCAATGGTATCATCTATAGGGCACTCTTCAAGCAAATATACACATATCCTCCATATGACTGTTACAAAGTAGGATTCTTACAAATCTTGCGAGGAAAAAAAAAAGGTTTTTGCTTCAGGGCTCCCCGTTTAATACCCAATAGAATTGAGGGTACCAGTCTACAAAAAAGTAGATTCACCTCTGAAATGATGTAAAGGGTTTCTCCCTTGCAATAATTTCTCAAGTGAACATTTTGGAGATTAACTTGCCATTATGGGTGTCACTACATAAATGCAAGTTTTTTCAGAATAAAATAGGCATTCCAGTTTTTGTCTTCATAAATTAGAAAGTACTGTTGAGCATGTATTCCTTAACCTCTTCACGGTCTGAAGTGTAAATCTTGTTTTACAAACATTACCCACCACCTCCATATATGCCCAACCAATATTGGAAAATGTTTCATAAAATTCCTCAAATCGAAGATGTTAATTTAACTTCCACAATGACTTTGTATACCCTATCATTTAACTCCACCAAACTAAAACTCTATGTCATTTGCAATAAAAGTTATTTTAACTGTTCTCACTTTTGCTGCATTATCCCACCTGCCATCTGCAACATGAATGCTTGATAGAAGTTCATAAAATTTAGAATTTCCAAGCTCTAAGTTGCAAAGGTGTTCCACTTTCACTCACCTACCTAAAAAATGCAATGAATTCAGGATGCATCAAACAAGGACCTACACAATAGGATCATTTTATAGTGTCATATTTCTTAATAAATTCTTGAGTCTATCTAAAATAATATGCATGACCAAGATGATCAACTATGCAAAAATAATATTTCTGGCACAAGACTTCTGACTTGTGCTCTATCAATGTTTTTCCAGCTCTATCCATGAGTTCTGGATGACTGCAAGTACACAAAAGTAAAAGAGATTAATTTGGTAAAAGAGAGAAAGAAAGAAATACTTACATCCTTATACTTGTTACAACATATATAAATTCAAGATCAAGTGTAAGAAAATTCTAAATCCATGCAGATGTTAATATGATATTAGCACTAACTACAGTCAATAATCTAAATTAAATTAATTCTTTGTTAGAAAGGAAAGAGGGAAGTGTTGTTAAGATTATGAAATAAATTAAGAGCACAATAAAAATGTATCCGGAAAGGAGGCATATCTTTCAAACACAAAAGTAACTATCTAGGTTGAAAAACAAACACCTAGCTATAGAACTCCACAAAGGAGGTCGTTGAGGATTCTGAAATACATTAAGAGCACAATAAAGATGTAACTGAAAAGAACACATATCCTTAAAATACAAAATTAGCTATCTAGGTTGAAGCACAAACACCTAACTATATAACAACACGAAGGAGACCATTGAAGTATGTCAAGTGGAGGGATGGAATATCGAGAGCAAAAGGCCAGATTAATGAAACATATCAAAAGTTTATGTTGAGATTAAAAGATTTAAATCGTTGAAGGGTATGGATAGCCTACAATAATATTCCTACCATTGACCTTTAGAGAGTTCATTTCACATAGCAATCAATCAGAGTCTTTATGGTTGCAAATGGTGTTATAACAAGCATATATGTTGATGAAAGACAAATAATCAACTAGAAGAGCTTGAATGTTTGTTTATTATATTGAAAATGAAATTAACTCAAACAAATATATAAATCACACATAAAAACCAGACACACAATATTGGCGGAAAAAGGCTGAAGCCTCATGCTTCCTCAGGTATTATCTCTCATTCATACTAAAAATAATTGAATATAGTGTTACAAATAAATAGATGAGAGATAGTGTTCTCAAGATAGTGCGTGCTATCTTAGACACTTTTGGTTGAGATAATTTCTCCTTTGGTTGAGATAATTTCTCACCAGACACACACCAATATAGGAGTTACCTAAACTAACTCCTATCTTATAGGAACAACCCAAGAGTTAGGCACAAATTCCTAACTTGGAATATTTAATTTATTTATTTATTTTTGGATTTATTATTGTTTTATGAGAGAGGCTAACATTCCCCCCTTCAATGATAAATCCAAAATAAGAACGAGGAACCATCTTCCAAGTTCTCATGTTGATCCTCAAAAACATTGCCTGAAAAAACTGCCAAATCTGGATGCTGAAGAAATTACAATATGAAGAGACTGAGTCAGTTGCATGACTGATTCATCTCAAAAGGACACTTGACAACTCCATCATGTGCAAAGCCTCAAAAGGATCCAACTATCCTTTGCTTGAAAACAGTATCCGGTGTCGACTGACACAATTTGATGAACGCCCACTGGCGTATTTGCTAATGATGATCGCCCACTGGCTGAAGATGTCGAAAAACAACTCAATGTTGCTTTTGCTATGATGAAAGCTGCTCACTGCTGCTTTGGCTGTCGATCGCCCACTGGCGAATTTGCTGATGCTCACTGCTGAAGCAAAATGCCCACTGGCTGGTGAAGATGCCCATTGGCTGCTTCGTTGATGTTGTCGAGACTTTCAATCTGACAACCACTTGTCAATTTCATTGACATTTCCCCCCTTTGTTAGCTGAAAGGAGAGACAATATTCTCCAAAATATATCTGAACTCCCCCCCTTCAAGTTTAGGAGAGTTTCACTGTTGTACTCCCTCGTTCAACTGCATAAGAGTACCATCATCGGTTCACTGCTGGCTGCACTATGTGTGATTGTAGTCGGTTGTAGAACCGAGACAATCTTTTGACTGTGGATGACCATTCCCAAGGATCGATCCATTCATAATGTATCTTCAATCTGGCTGATTTTGGTTGGTTGCTACATTTTTCTGAGGAATGATTGGGCTTGCCACAATGGCAACAAGGATGGAGATCAAAACATTGATCTTCCATATGACTGGTTCTTTGACAATGAGAACATTTCGGTTGGACTTCAACTTCAGGTTGCGTGCAATTCTGTTTGTTTGCAATTTTCTCAGAACCTACTGAGGTGTATTGTGCAAGAAATCCTGCACTGATGAACTTAATTGGCTTGGAATAATCTGGGATATGTAATTTGGTGTCATCAGTGACATATCCTAAGCCTCGTCGATTCTTGTTATTTTGAATTTCTTCCCAGGGCTTGATGATGGGTTTGGAAGAAATTTGAATTTGATCATGAACAACTTCGACACTTGAAGTTGTTTGGATGAGTGATTTGGAATCAACATCTTTATCTTCATTTGTATGGTTGAATGACTTGGAAGAAGCACTCTTCTGTTGCAGCTCATCTCTTTGTAGTTGCGACTCTAGTTGAAGAAATTCAATGGTTTCATGTGTTTGTTGTAGATGCCATGAAAGATCAGCAAGAGTTTCTTTGCTGATGTGCACCATGTCTTCATCACTGGAGATGATCAAACTATGAAGAATGTTTAACCACTGAATATGTTGCGCCATCTGAACTTGCTCACTTGAAATCAGGCTCTCTTGTCGTAGATGTCGTGCTTTGAACTGTTTCACTTGATTTTGTTACTTGCATGACAGGCTTGCTTGCTATGGGACTTGAATGGCACGCTCACTTGATTTGTTGCTTATTGCACTTGCTGGGAACACTTGCTAGAGTTGTAGAACTTTCTTGCTTAAACTCTGGAATTCACGCTCGCTTGATGATGATCGTATTTGCATGAATGCTCACTTGCCTTACTTAATGACTTCACGCTCACTTGAAGGAATAGCCATGCTCGCTTGATGTCGATCTCAACTTGCTTGATTGGTGTTAGAGTTGAACTTGTTTGGTTGCTTTGATGGTTGCTGCAATGATCTTCACTCTGGCTCGCTTGAAAGTCTGAACTTTGTACTATTTTGATGCAAATTGCTTGAATGAATACTCACGCTCGCTTGCAGGAGATGTGAACTTGTTGTTTGTTTCATTTGGAGTTAAAACTCATGGACTCACTTGATTGTGCTTTAAAGGAAGGGTGTCGAACACTGTCGAAAATGCACCAAAAATAACTTACAATGATTTCAATGATTCACTACAATGAATTCAATTTGACTCAATTCAAGACTTGGGTGTCGGTTTCAACCGAGAATGCACCCTTACAATTCAATGTAATTTGAGTTTTAGTACAAGTTCAATAATGTTGATGTAGACTGTGCTTTGAAACGTTGAAGTTTACATATTCATTAACCCGATTGTAGACATTGCTTTGAAATGCTGGTCCGCTGGAGTCTGCAGATTCATGAACTTGATTGTATTGAGTGAAATTGTTTGTTGAGGTAGAATGCCAATGTTGAAAACTTTGATTATTTGTTGTAGTGACACAAATGCATGTGTTGAGCTTAATTACCCTTCTTTGCAACTATTTCGTTATAGGTGTTGTGCTTGTTGGAATTGTATTTTATGTGTGCATGAAATGAGATCATTTATGTGTCAAAACTAGACACAAATCATAAGCAAAAAAACATGAAGCATGCACCATCATCAACACACTCTTCGTGTACCTAAGATCCCCTTATTCAATTTCGGGCGGATCTAGGACACAATCACCACAAAAATGATATCTTTA
This sequence comes from Pinus tabuliformis, assembly GCA_031772625.1. Classification (NCBI taxonomy): domain Eukaryota; kingdom Viridiplantae; phylum Streptophyta; class Pinopsida; order Pinales; family Pinaceae; genus Pinus; species Pinus tabuliformis. Next base: position 197,902,304 of record CM062815.1, on the reverse strand, counting down.
TTAAACTTTGGAGTACATAATCGCTCAGCTTCACAACATCTTCATGGAATCAGAGTTCTAGAACTTTTGAAAGAAAAATGTCTTCAAAACACTGACTCAACCTTCTAGAAATAAAATATTCACTTATCTCTCCAAACACTTATCACTCTAAAATTACAAAAAAAAATCACCTTATCACTCCACACCATCATTTCAAAACGCTCACCATTCACTTATCACTCCAAAAAAAAATTTACATTAAAAAACTCATCTCCCCAAAATATATTAAAGAACTTTTACATACCACCCTTTTAAAACTTTCCATAATATATTTTTTTACACTATTTTTAAAATATTCGTTTACACCTTTTTTTAAAGCATAAACTAATATATTCTAAAAATGTGCCCACTTAAATCTTCAAACCATTCGTTTATACCTTTTTTCTTTCAAGCATATTCTAATATAAAAATGTGCCACTTAAATCTTCAAACCGTAAACTTCAAGCCTAGAAAACAAAACGACATATGCAATTTTTTTGCCTTTGACTTCCACGCAGGTAAGTATTCCACGCTGTAGAGTTTTACGGTGAAAGCTCTGCCACGGTGGCTATACGATGGCTCTTCCGCACGGTTGGCTTGCGCCTCGACTTGACTCGGCCTCCTCTCATTCACATGCGTTTGATGCTGATTCTCTGGGAAATGGATGTGCTATTACATTAGCGTTGTTGGTTTTGGCGATCTGTCACAAAACAACCTCAACGACAGTTTAAATAAGCACAGATCTGTCCACCACGCTTCCACTGTGTTGCGGCTTGCACAACAAACAAGTTTGATGAACCTTCAAACAACTCGACACTTCTGCACCTCTGGCTACAGGTCATGCTCTATTTCTGAAAACAAAATTCGAGGCCTTTCGACCTTCATACATAACCAACTTGAATACAATGAATTAAATTAATTTGAAAGCAATACCACAATGACCCAGATGCATATGGAGAAAACAATTCATATTCAATTCTCCAACGTTTGCACTGCGTGATTGCCTCGTTCTGCGTCCATATTAGGTCACTGCTCGTGTCCAGGATTGCAAGGAAGGGTTTGGATGGCATGCCAATGGCCACCGCCAAGAAATATTCTCCGTCTCCTGACCCCGCAATGATCTTCTCGTCACCAACAGACTTCAGCAATTTCTGTTGTCTTGCTTGACTGCATTTTATATCTCGTTTCAAGTGCTCGACGGATGTAATATTATAGATGGACCATTTTATTCTCCATCGTTGTCTTTTCTTATCATTCTTTGTCATATGCTGCTGGATATCATAGCTGGAGGTCACTATGTCAAACACCGGAACTCTGACACCCTATAATCTCTTCATAGAATATGAATACAAGCTTGCTGCGAATACTTTTAACGTTGTCCATCTATCCCCGTCTTATATGTCTTCTGGTTCACCCAATTTTCGCTGCAAAAATCCTTTAAATCGACATTCTCTGGCATCTTTAACCGTGTCTGCTCTCTAAACCGTCGAAAATTTTGCAATATGCAGTCTGATCCACAGCGCACCACTGCTTACGATCCCAGAGCTGAATAGAGCTTGGCTCTATCAATAGTGAAAGGATTCGGCATTCCAATTAATTATTGTTGGCCCCAGTCTAAAATCGTTCTCTTGATGTTGGCTAAGCCACGACTTGTGAGCAGTTTATCTATGATTGGGCGTTGATAAAGTCCTTCGACCAGACTCGTTCTTCACGATCTTCTGCGATCTCGGCTTTGAAGGCTTCAACTCGCTTCATGTTCTGTGAAACACACAGTCTATGCATATATAACTTGCAAATTCAAACAGGGATCTAACCAATCTCCGATACCACAGGCTTTGTGTCACTGCAATTTTCTTCACTCAATCTCTTTCCATTCTCTCAGCATACATTACGAACAAACTCACACGGATGTGCCGAAGTGTTCAGCCATAGCGCGTCGCTGGATTTTACCGCTAGTTGTTTTAGAGAGCGAGTCGGTCACAAAAAACCCTCTTGGAAATCTTGAAGGCAGCTAAATTCTCCCTGCAATTTCCAGATCGATATACTTGCAGATTCCAACAAAATGTAGAACAGAAATCTTTTTGCTCTGATACCGCATATTGAAAATGAAATTAACTCAAACAAATATATAAACCACACATAAAAACCAGACACACAATGTTGGCGGAAAAACGCTGAAGCCTCATGCTTCCTCAGGTATTATCTCTCATTCATACTAAAAATAATTGAATAGAGTCTCATTCATACTAAAAATAATTGAATATAGTGTTACAAATAAATAGATGAGAGATAGTGTTCTCAAGATAGTGCGTGCTATTTTAGACACTTTTGGTTGAGATAATTTCTCCTTTGGTTGAGATAATTTCTCACCAGACACACACCAATATAGGAGTTACCTAAACTAACTCCTATCTTATAGGAACAACCCAAGAGTTAGGCACAAATTCCTAAATTGGAATATTTAATTAATTTATTTATTTTTGGATTTATTATTGTTTTATGAGAGAGGCTAACATATTAACTGTAACCTACCTCCAAGTTCAAAATGGGTAAGAACCAAACTTTTCTCAAGCCATATTTATTCTTTGCGCCAACAGAAGCAAGGTGCTTGATAACCCAAGGTGGGGGAGATCCCCATGTGTGGGTGTGTCACTAATACAACAAAATGAACGAAAAAAAACCTGATGTTTTATTTATTTAAAGACTTCTACATAAAATAAAAATGAAATGACATCATATTTATTTCAATTTCTATATTTAAATTTTAAGAAATTATAAACTAACATAAATCCATCTTATCCTTAGATCTATTAAACATCGATAGGGATAAAAAAGGCAAGGTGAAAACCTCAAACATCTTTTCTCACACCAATGGATATTGTTTGAACTAAAATTAGGGGTTTGTAGCTATACCTGTACAACTTGTTACAACAACAAAAAATGGGAGAATTATATCTCCAATACTCATATCCGTGCATCTCCATCTCAAGATAGGCAAGACGATGAAAACTTTTTTTCACAAATTCCATTCTCTAACATAGCTACTTGGAAACTATTTTACAAACTAATTAGATAACAAGATACATAGATAGATCATACCTAATTTTTCAATAGGCCTCAAAGGAAGTACCCAAACTCGGCAAGCAAGGATTGTAATCCCAATGCTTTATTCCATTTAAATTCTTGTTCTCGCATTTCTTTCACAGGTTTCCTCCCTCTCATGACTAGCATAGAGCTTAATGTTTGTTTAACTACACTTGCATAAGTGAGAGTTCGAATGTCTTCCTTTGTTACCCCTAGGCTGAGGGAACATCTTCCCTCACTATCTCTAATCATTGTTCCTCCCATGGATTATGAATTTGTTGTTTCACCATTTTTCCCTTGTATTTCTTCTCCATTTTTGCATTTTTCGCCTTTTTTATTTTTTGCACTTATCTTCTTCCTGTCAATTTTCTAAGGACTTCTTGTGGCTCATTTCCAACTCCTCGCTCATATATTTATATTCCAATACATGAGAAGTATATTTATATTCCATATGAGGAATATACATATTTCAGTCCTCAAGGGATTGCTTGGACAACAAGACTCATATCCATTACAAGAAATACTCATTATGAGTTCAACACATTGTGACATGTAGGATTTCTCCCTACCACCTGCACTAAACCTAATTAACTTTCCATGAGAAATATCTTTATATTCCATATAAGGAATATTCTTTCAAGGAATATACTTGTTTTGGTTCTTGATGGATTGCTTAACAAGGCTTGAAGCCATCACAAGAAATACTCGGTATGAACTTTGTTAACCCTTTACAAAGCCTTTATTATTCAGTGAAAGATTCACCAAGATCTTACAAGATTTTATAATTTAGTGAAAGATTCGCCATGATTTTACAAGATAATATAATTCGGTGAGAGATTCGCCAAAAAAATTATATATACATATTATATTATTGATAAAATCGCCTTCCATTTTTCCTATGTATCATGGGGATTCGCCCATTTATTATACATATAAATTTAGGGGGTTCTTAAGATTTTCCCTGTTGAATCCTGATTATGACCTGCTACCTGAAGATGATATGGTCAGCCCACCTAGAACCTTACAACCTGAATCCATCAATAAATCCATTCCGTGGGCCTATTTCGATGGATCAGCCCAGGAATTGGGTTGTGGGGGTGGGGCTATACTCTATTTAATTGAAGTTCATTGTTTTAGAATCCAAATGAGCCTGGGAAGGGGAACCAACAATTTTGCTGAACTTTGCTCTGCCAAATTCCTCATACAATTTGCCTTAGAAAAACAATGCAGACATCTACAATTATTTGGGGATTCTAAAATTGTATGCAATTGGTTAAATAAAACAGCTAATTGTCATGCATATTCATTGAGGCACATTTTGGCTAAGGCACACAGGCTTATATCATTACTTAACACTTTTGTATGTCATCACATTTTCAGGGAGCGCAACACAGGGGCAGACTTCCTATCAAAGGAGGCAGCGCACAGGCAGGATGACAATTGGTTAATACAGGAAGAGAAGGATGGTGTATTTTACTAGCACTATCACAGGCCCTTCATAGATTTACATGCTGCTTAAAAGGGCTCATTGAGCCTGAACAGAATATTTTTGACTACATATCTAATTTTTTATTTGATATTTCATACAAACAGTACTTTGATCGTTCTCTCTGTGTAGAGACAGTAATATGATAATATTATGCAGACATATCAGTGCTCCCTGTGTGGAACACATGCTCATCCTTTTTTTATTTTTTTACATCTATATTCTGACAGGCTTCAGCGCCTCATATATGCATATGCTAAGGCATCTACAAAATGTAATTTTCAACTTTTAATGGAAATTACGACTTTTTTCAAGGGAAAAAAAAACAATATTGAATCCTGGTGATTCTTGTTTGGGTGATTCATATTTTGATAAATCTACCCACCCCAGTCTTATCTTATTTGGTAGAACCCTAGACAGGTTTTGGAAAACCCTAACCGAAGGGTATGCTGTTGTGAATGTATGAAACCCTAAACTAATTAAGGATATTGAGAAAAGCTAGTTGGAGTCTTTCTTGATGATTTCATGTTTGGGATTTTGGTATGATCAAGAAATCCTAATTTGCTAAGATGGAATTATAAGATCTAAAATCTTAGAACCTTTGAAGTTTTGGTAATATAAGGTTTTTTATGTTCTACAATGGAACCCTGGCTAATTGAGGTTTGGTGGAATGTGTATTCTACATTGGAACCCTAGCTCATTGGGGTTTGGTGGAATGTGTGTTCTACATTGGAACCATAGCTCATTGGGGTTTGGTGGAATGTGTGTTCTGCATTAGAACCCTAGCTCATTGGGGTTTGGTGGAATGTGTGTTCTACATTGTAACCCTAGCTCATTGGGGTTTGGTGGAATGTGTGTTCTACATTGGAACCCTAGCTCATTAGGGTTTGGTGGAATGTGTGAGCATGACCCTTATATTGTCTTAGAATTTATTTATTTGGTATGTGTGTGTTGTCTGATCAAACCCTAGTGTAATCAAAATGATTATTTGTCTAACTCTTCTTTGATGTTGTTGTGAAGTTGGTTTTAACTAACACGTGATATGAAATGTTTCATGATGATGAACTATAGGCATATAGAGATATGCCCTTTTGGTTGAATCCCTAACTTGGTCTAGGTTAGATGCATTAATGTTATTGGACATATGATTTGCTTATGTATGGTTATGAATTCCTAGATATGTGTGTTGACCTAATCATTGATGGTCATGAGTCTTAGGATTTAATGAAGTCCTTGTCTGAAATTTTAGGATGTTGGTGTTTGGAAATCTAGTGTGTTATAGTTAAACCCTAGTAGCGACATTTTCTGATGTGAAATATAACAATCTGAGATTTATGCATGAAATGATTGTTGAGATTGGAAATCTAAGGTTTTGGTAAACCTTAGTCAAAGTAAAATATTTGGAATAAGATGATTTCAGATTTGTATAAGATTTTTGAAATTGTGAAAATGGAATTATAGGGTTTTGGAGTCGAACCTTAGTCAAAGTAGAAATCTCTGATGAATGTTGACTATATGACAAATTGATATTTTTAAATAAATTGTTGAAATTTGAATTTTTACTTGACTATGATGATTTCTCAGAAATCTAGGGTTTTCAAATAACCTTAGTAGTGCTTGGTCATGTTAATGACTGATTGATGGTTGACTGAAAATCTAGGGGTTTGCAACTAACCCTAGTGGAAGCTAGTCAGGTTAATGACTAAGTTGTGATTGATTGATTCTTTTGTATGAAATATAGGATATGTATGAATCCCTAGTGAGAAGTCTAACACATGTATTTTGGAAGGTTGTTAGATGATTTGTAGATCCATATTTATGTGAATGGTTTCTAGGGTTTGTTATATGTTGTAATAAGGTATGTCATAACTTTGAAAGACACATTGAAACCCTAGATGGAATGAATGATCTTATGAAGGAGTCTAGGGTGTATAAAGTCCCTAGCAAGATGTTGAAGAACATATGTATCATGTTTATAATTAAGTATGGGTATCTGATATGAATAAAGTTGAAATGCTTCCATGATTCTGATATGGCTAACATCATGCTTCTATAAATTTGGTTGTACTTGCTATCCAAGATGTGCAGGTACACAATCTTCAACTTGGTGAAGATGCTCGATGTGACAAGAAAGATGTGTTGGTACACAATCTTCTACTTGGTGAAGATTCTTAATGTGACAAGAATGATGAGGATGATGATAACTCTGATGAAATGGTTGGAAGCCACGGAAGACTCTCCAATGTTGAAAAAGAAGAAGTTGATCACCCGGAGGAAGCATGAATAGAAGAAATCTCCCTAAGATTAAGAGGGAGTCTGGATAAAGAGGTGCTTCCTGGTTGAGAGGGATTGACGGATATGGTTCTTTGCTTCATGTGTCATGCACTAGACTAGGACTAACAACCGTAACTCTGAGTGAAGGCCATGAGTGGGAAAAGGAAATTGGAGAATGCATTTTGTAGTGCTGCTGAAAGAAGGAAAGTAGGATCCAATTAAAAAAATATGTTGTTGCATCTGAAGTAGGAAGGAAAACATATGATTAAAGAATCTTATGTCAAACATTCAATTGATAGTCCTACTATGAAAATATGAGAAGCAACATATGTTGTCTGTAAGACCCCCGAGGTTTCTATTTGATCATGTTCATGTGAAAGTATGTCGGGTTTGTGTTTGTACAAATGAATATCTCGAAGGAAATCATTTTACCAATCAGGTTGATCGGGAGAGATTGGACATTCTTGATCTGTTGGATCAAGGGGCATTGAGGCTTTGGGAGTGAAGCATTGCCTGGGGAGACATCCGGCAGACACTTTATGTTGATGTCAAAGTCCTCGAAGTTGGAAAGGTGGTGTTGATTATTGTGTTATGTTACACACCTGGATTTTTGGGTTGGTGGTTAGAAAGTAAGCCTGATGGTACCTAGAGGGGCTGAAAGCTTGAGTCCACTCCCATCTGGATATATTTCCCCAGTCAAGAATATATTCCATGGAATTGCAGTGCCTAAATTGTTGAGTGACTAGTTGGATAGATTTCCTTGGTCAGGAATCTAGTCCATTGCATTGCGGTGCCTAAATTGTTGAGTCACTGGATGGATAGATTGCCCTGGTTAGGAATCTATTCCATGGCATTGTGGTGGCTAAAGTTATTCATGGCTCATATAGTTTGAGATATTCCATTATATATGTACATTATGAATACCTCCCTAGTTAAAAGGGAGTGTTGGAAAAAGTAACTATGTTCGGTCTTCAATATTGTACTTGAGTCATTATGTAATGTACTTGCCAAAGAATAAAGAAAAGAATTATTATTATTATTATTATGACTTATTAAAGCATGGGTTTCATGCTTGGGTCACCATGATTTAGGAAAAAGTCCCCATTGAGGACTTCTATGATTTATTATGGGTCTATGGAATTATTGTACAATTAAAGAGACCCTTATTGGTCTTTTGAATCATGTAAAAAGGTTTAGTATTGAGTCAAATATGAATTATGGAAACTCCACACCATGTCGGCCTAAGAGAAGATCAAGTCGAACTAAGGACTCATTCTACCCCACAAGAATCCTATAAAAGGAAGGAATATGAATTCATTTGGAGCATCATTTCTCATTCTCTCTCTTCTGGGGAGAAGTGCGAAAATATGTTTTCCAAGCAGAAGTGCGAAGTAGGAGGCTGGGAAAGTCTGTTGCCGGGAAGTCAAAGTGAATGCAAGTTTGGGGGAGTCTAAGGAGTCAAGGAAAATTGAAATTTTGGTAGTGGTCTCTCTCTGTTTATTGCTCTGGATTGGGAGAACGAAGCCTCCCAAGTTGGACTATTGTCGGAAGTTGTGCGTTGCCGCAAGTTGCTATATAGTCGAAGTTGCTTGAAAGAGATCAATCTTCTGGTGGCTAACTTGGTGTGGAGGGAAGTTTTGGTCAAGGTATAGGGTGAAGAGTCTCAAGGAATACTATTGAAAGTAATAATTAATTTGATTGGGTTTTCCCCTCGAGGGGGGTTTTGCCCTGGCATATGCCTACATTTAGTGTCAATTGTTTTATGTGTTGCTGCTTTGTGTAATTTCTTGATGAACTAAAGAAAGAAGATATAAAGAATCGTAATAACATGTAACATCACAAGTAATTATCAAGATTAAGAAAATATTTACTGCCTTTCTGATTTTAAGCATAATCTGCCTATGATTTTGATTTTACTTGATTACAAACAATTGTCATGGAATACATGTGAGAGAGTAAGCATGGGGAAAAATATCAACTTCTATACATTTTTTACATGCATTCAACCTAAACAAGAAGTGTTCCACAATAATCTTTTTGTTTTTGAATACACTTTCCCATAACTTAGAAATATAATTACACCTTGCTTTGAGAACTTTCGTTGTATGTCCAGATCTTATTAGGAAATGACACATGTTTGATCAATTGTGCTATTGGGAAACAACACGTGTTTGATCAGTTGTGTAGTGAGAATGCGAATGGGGCATTTTTGTTCTCGTCTTGTAGCAGATGCATATACAGAGTTGATAGAATTCACACCCTAATGTATTACAATGACCCTAATATTCAAGCAGTTGATAGAACACCCATCCTCTGCACTTCTTTCAGTGCGGTACAACTATTTAAAATCTTGTTCATAGTACATCTATTTCAAAGCTGAGAATATATGGAGCAAATCCTGTAGCATAGAAATTGATGTTTATGACGAGGGTGGGAATTGTGGCAATGATAAATTGGATTCTTTGTCTCCCTGTGATAGATTTGAAATATGTGGTCTCATTTGCGAAAGTATAGTTACAATGACACTAGATGTAATCTATGAGATCTGCAAACAAAACCCTCAATGAATTTTTTCCTAGTTGCTCAAGTAACATTAATAAAATTGAGCAGAAGGGATGCTTACCAAGAATTACAAGATATTACATACATGTTCTTAATTTGAAGTTGCAGAAGGCTTGCCTTATTTGGGAAGATGTGTTGGTAAGGCTTTGCTTCCATGTATGTGAAAAAGGGGAATTTTGTTTTTTGCAGTATCCAATGTTGATTTGCATATAAGTTTGTGGGACTTTACAAATTGCTTTAGTCGTATTAATATTTGAAATTTTTTCTTGATATGTGGAAGTTCGAGGAATACTTTGTTGCAAATTATATTCCCATAAATATATTGAGAGCAACATTCATAGAATTTGCAGAGCTATATGGATTGAAAAGAGGCTCTCCGCTATTTAAAAATGGCATATCTCTTGTATCAACTGTAACTAGTTTTATTCATGTCTTCAGTATTGGAAGAAAATCAGAAATGATTGCTTGTATTAGTGCGAGTTGTTTGCATCATTATTCAATATTCATTTTCCCCTAATTCCTCTATATGCTCCATCTCCAAAATGTGCATCAAAACTCCGCATTGATATATTGTTAAAAAGAGGTAAAATTGGTTCAAAAATCAAATGCCTTGCAATTATTAGTTTCACCATAGAATAACCAAATGATAATCACCAGAGTATATTTCTCATGTTAAGAATCTCAAAATTCTAATGAAATTGTGTATGCCATATGGTATGTAGTTCAAGTGTGTTTAGTGCATACTTTATAAGATGTCATTGAGAATAATACCATTTAGCTTGCAAATGTATTGGAGCTTCACCCAAGGTTACTATGTGTAGTAAGAGATTTTACACAACAATGGTTATGAAATTGCAAGGGTAATAATGAAGAGGAAGCATGTAAACTCGTCTATGGTATTTCCCAATTACACTAAATTTCCACTATTGAAAAGAATCTTGTAGTTGTTGCCAGTAGTCAATTTGCCATGTAGTTCTAGTGTTTATCGTTGAAAGCCTGTAAACCCAATTTATCAATATAACCAAACCAATGAGATGGATATTTACTCTAATCACCATCACTAACTATATGCTACAAACATGGTATGATTGTTATCTTTATATGTATTGTGTGCCATGGAGTATGTAATTTCTTTTAATCAATTTTGATTTAGAGGGAATAAATCCAACATTTTCCTGTGATTCTTTCATTGATGCTCAAAAGTTTCATGATCTCTACAATCTACTTCTTGACAATCTTCCTTTTTTTAAAATATATGCATGTTGCATTAGATGCATCAAACATGTCCACATTTTTTTCCAATCACAATTATGAAATCTTTTACCAAAGTGAATCTTTTAATGAAATTTGTAAAAACTTATGGTTTATGATGTACAATAAAAGTGATAAAATAGACTATGTGGCAATATGATTTGTTAAACAGAGGATAAATATAAAAATCTGAAAACATGTTATGTTCCAAGAAAAATATACACATTGATAATTGATACTCTTCAATCTACTATCAGTCTGGAAAAGATAAACATGAAATATTTTTACATGTCTTGTTATTTGTGTCATAAAAGAGCTCCATGAATTGAGATATAAAAGAGCTCCATGATCTACTTGTCCACTGCGTAGTCATTAAAAAATACAGGTTTATTGTCGTGATCCCTTGAGCATAGTGAAGTATATGAAGCAGATCTTAGGTCAGGTTATCATTTTCCATGGTTGTTGCCCCAACATGTGTAGAGTGCAATATTGTAGGGTGGTTTCCCCATAGTGGTACCACCAAAAACAAAAGCGTGTTATTACGTCATTAAAGTGATTGTGTTAGGTGTCTATATTAGGGAATAAGTCGTTGACTATCCTTCCTTAGTGGATCTATAGTGGACATAGAAGGAAGCTTGTAGTTGTCGTTAATCAAAATAAACATTTTCTAGACTAGAGCAGAAGTTTATTTTAGGTCATATACTTACGCACAAATTGCATGCCTAATTTCATGGCAAGCCGCCAAACTCTCTCTTTTTCCATCAATCATTACTATACCCTCTAATCCATCCATAATCTTGTTTATTGAATCATCTATTTCCTTCACTAATATAGATTTCTTTCCTCGTCTTCCAACGGGAATTGCAGCTTTATTTAAGAGTTTTGCAAGATCAACACCACTAAAGCGAGGTTTTCTCAAGTCCACCTCCTCATTCAGCAAAGTCCACTTCCAAGCCAAAATGCATACTATCTGTTGGTGGTTGTTTGTTAGATAGACACATTCAATGTTGAAATTCCAACACAATTTATTTGCCTTGGCAAAAGCAACCAGAAGGATAGGACAGTCGCTTTGTTATTTGGAATCCAAAATTGCTAATTGTTACTCTTCAATCTAATATCAGACTTGAAAAGATAAACAATAAATAGTTTTACCTATCTTGTTATTTTTGTCACAAAAGAGCTCCATGAATTGAGATACAAAAGAGATCCAATTGCTTGTCTAGTGCACAGTCATTACAAAATACAAGGGAAAAATGGTACAATGTCCTCTACATTTAGCCATATTTTGAAACAAATTTTCTAGAGGTTGATGCGAAAAAGGGCATGCTTCCCTTGCTTATGTTGGGAGGGGTACCTGTGTACCCACTCTCTTTCGCATCATGTATCATTTTAGAGGTATTTATATGATGTTTAGTTTATAGAATCATTTGTTTACATAATCATCCGTTAATTAAGTTATTGCTAAAGTCCGCAGAGGAGTAAATACTCTTTACCATCTTGTGGATTTGAACCTGTGACCTTTTACAAAGAAGAACATATTTTGAACCATTAATGTTCTTAACCATTAAGCTCACAATGATAGAAAACTTCCTATCCAACACTACTACAATACCGAACCCATCTGAAATTAGTACCATATACACCTAGAGGTTGCATATCCTAGGTCTCAATATGTCAGATTCATACGGTGATTTAAATGGGGTTTTGTTAACATTTATAGTCAACACGTCCTAATAACCATCTAAATTTAGTACATCGTTAAAATCACACAAACATACAAAGTGTTGATAAATACACACCCTCTACATGGTACATAATTAGAATCACACACACAGTTGATATTTACCCACCTTCTGCACTTCTTGCAGTGCAGTTATCCTCCCTTGGGCATCTTGTTTATATGTATATAGTAAACTAATTAAGTATAAACAATAATATGACATTCATGATATTTTATTTAAAAATTCCAAATCCAAAAGCAAAAATGGAAAATTGAACAGGTGTGAACAAAAGAAGGTTGGCTAGGAGAGACACTTGTAGATTGTTTCAAATCCTCGCCCCCAATTCAAGAAGTAGGGATATGAAGTTATCTTTGTGGCCGATCAACATGGAAAAAGAAACAGAATAGCCGCTACAAGGACATTAAAAAAGAAATAGAGTTCGAGTTCAATTCGATACGAAAAAAAATAAATAAATAAAAATAAAAATAAATAAATAAATAATAATAATATTGGTTGCTTAAAATTCAATATGGAAAAAAATCGGAAATACACATCTTACAAATACTTAAATATATCATTTTTTTTTAATTTTTAAATTTTGAAATATATAATATAAGAGCAAAAAATTCAAAAACATTTATTAAATGAGTGTCATATACTAAATAAAATGTATAGTTTTACACTAGAATAACATAATGGGAGAATTTTTATGTTCATCCATATACACAATTACACTTATTATATGATGTGTAACATAAACTAAACTTTCATAAATTCTATATTAGATCAAACCATATAAATTCCACATTACAAACCACATTTATGCTCGCAATGGAGTCATATACACACATTTTTTTAAATATATATTTATATACACAAATTGAATTAAAGTATGAATGTAGGTCGGTGCAATCAACCTGGGACTGTCTGTGATTTCGGTTTAACTTGATTACGAAAAATTGTCATGGAATACATGTGAGAGAGGAAGCACGGGGACAAAAATATTATCTTCTATACAATTTTTACACACTTTCAACCTGAACAAGAAGTGTGTTGCAACAATATTTCGATTTTCGAATACATGTTCGGTTAATTAGAAAGATAATTACACCTTGCGCTAAGAACTTTCGTCATATGCCTGGACCCTATTAGAAAATGACACGTGTTTGATCAGTTGTGCTATTAGGCAATAACACATGTTTGATTAGTTGTTATTGGGAAATAACACGTGTTTGATCGGTTTTGCAACGAGAATGCAAATGGGGCATTGTTATTCTCATCCTGTAGCAGATACATATACATAATTGATAGAATTCACACGTTGATGTATTATAATGGCCCTAATATTCAAGGAGTTTGTAGAACACCCACCCTATGCACTTCTTTCAGTGTAATACAACTATTTCAAAGCTGAGAATATATGGAACAGATCTTGTAGCGTAGAAATTGAAGTTAATCAGGAGGAGGGTGGGCATTGTGGTGATGATCAATTGGCTTCTTTGTCATGTTGTGATAGTTTTGAAGTATGTTGTGATAGTTTTGAAGTATGTGGTATGATTTGTGCAAGTACAATTACACTGACACTAGATGCAATCTATGAGATTTGCAATCAAACTCTCGATGAAGTTTTTCCTAGCTACTCAAGTAACATTAATACAATAGAGAAGAAGGGATGCTTAGCAAGCATTGCAAGATATTGCATACATGTTCTTAATCTGAAGTTGCAGAAGGCTTGCCTTATTTGGGAAGATGTGTCGGTAAGGATTTGCTTCCATGAATGTGAGGAAAGGGAATTTTGTTTTCGGCAATGTCTAGTGCTAATTTACATATAAGTTTTTAGGACTTTACAAATTGCTTCAGTCGTATTAATTTTTGCAATTTTTTATTTATATGCAGAACTTCAGGGTATACTTTGTTGCAAATTATATTCCCGTAGACATATTGAGAGAAACATTCACAGACGCTGCATAGCTATATGGATTGAAAAGAGGCTCTCCGCTATTTAAAAATGGCATATCTCTTGTATCAACTGTTACCAGTTTTATTCCTGTCTTCGGTATTGGAAGAACTGTAGAAATGACTGCTTGTATTACGTGCGAGTTGTTTGCATCTCGCTTTTGATTATTCAATATTCATTTCACCCTAATCCCTCTATATGTTCCATCTACAAATTCTGCATCAAAACTATGCAATGATATATTGTTAAAAAGAGGTAAAATTGGTTCAAAGATCAAATGCCTTGCCATTATTAGTTTCACCACAGAATAACCATATGCTAATCACTAGAGTATCTTATTCATGTTAAGAATCTCAAAATTCTGAGAAATTGTGTATGTCATATGGTATATAGTTCAAGCATGTCTAGTGCATCCTTTATAAGATGTCCTTAAGAATAATACCAGTTAGCTAGCAAATGTACTGGGGCTTCAGCCAAGGTTACTATCTGCAGTAAGATATTTTCCACAACAATGGTTATGAAATTGAAACCGTAATAATGAAGAGGAAGCATGTGAACTTGTCTATGGTATCTGCCAGTTACAATAAATTTCCACTATTGAAAAGAATCTCGTAGGTGTTGCCAATAGTCAACTTTCTGTATAGTTCTATTGTTTATCGCTGAAAGCCTGTAAACTCAATTTATCAATATAACCAAACTAGTGAGATGAAGATTTACTCTAATCACCATCACCAATTATAGGCTACATACATGGTATGATTACTATCTTTATATGTATTGTCCTCCATGGAGTATGTAATTTTTTTCTACGAATTCTGATTCAGAGGGAATAAAACCAACATTTTCCTGTGCTTTTTTCCTTGATGCTTAACAGTTTCATGATTTGTACTATCTACTTCTTGATAATGTGCCTTTTTAATATAAATGCATGTTGCATTAGATACATCAATCATGTCCATATTTTTTTTCCAATCACAATTATAAAATCTTTTACTAAAGTGAATCTTTCAATGAAATTTGTAAAAAGTTATTGTTTATGATGTAGAGTAAAAGTGATAAAATAGAATATGTGACAATGTGATTTGTACAATAGAGGATAAATATAAAAATATGAAAACATGTTATGTTCTAGGAAAAGTATACACATTGGTAATTTTTACTCTTCAATCTACTATCAGACTGAAAAAAAATAAACAAGAAATAGTTTTACATGTCTTGTTGTTTGTGTCACAAAAGAACTGCATGAATTGAGATACAAAAAATCTCCATGAACTTCTTGTCCAGTGCATAGTCATTACAAAATACAGGTTTATTGGCATGATCCCTTGAGCACAGTGAAGTATATGAAGCAAATCTCAGGTTTGGTTATCCTTTTGCATGGTTGTTTCCTCAACATGTGTAGAGTGCAATAGTGTAGAGTGGTTTCCCCATAGTGGTACCACTAAAAACAATATTGTGTTATTACATCAGTAAAGTGATGATGTTAGGTGTCTATATTAGCGAATAAGTCGTTGACTATCCTTCCTTAGTGGATCTATAGTGGAAAGAGAAGGAAGCTCGTAGTTGTCGTTAATCAACATAAACATGTTATATACTAGAGCATAAGTTTATTTCAGGTCATTATACTTACGCACAAATTGCATGCCTAATTTCATGGTAAGCCACCAAACTCTTCTTCTTTTTTCCATCAGTCGTTGTTATACCCTTTATACCAGCCACAATATTGTATATTGAATCATCTATTTCCCTCACTGATATAGATTAATTTCCTCATCTTCCAACGGGAATTGCAACTTCATTTAAGAGGTTTGCAAGATCAGTGCCACTAAAGCCAGGTGTTCTCTTTGCCACCTGCTCATTCAGCAAAGTCCACTTCCAAGCCAAAATGCATCCTATTTGTTGGTGGTTTTTTGTTAGTAGACACATTGAATGCTAAAATTCCAAAAACAAATTATTTGTGTTGGGCAATGCAACCAAAAGGATGGGGTAGTTGCTTTGTTATTTGGAATCCAACATTGCTAATCGTTACTCTTCAATCTATTATCAAACTGGAAAAGATAAACAACAAATAGTTTCACCTGTCTTGTTATTTCTGTCACAAAATAGCTCCATCAATTAAGATACAAAAGAGCTCCATGAATTGCTTGTCCAGTGCACAGTCATTACAAAATACATGGGGAAAATGACACATTGTCTAATACATTTAGCCATATTCCAAAACAAATTTTCTAGAGGTCGATGCAAAAAAGGGCATGCTTTCCTTGCTTATGTTGGGACGAGTACCTCTGTACCCACTCTCTTTGGCATCATGTATCATTTTAGATGTATTTTAACCATGTTTAGTCTATAGAATCTTTCGTATACATAATCATCCTTTAATTAAGTTACTGTTAAATTCCACAGAGGAGTATATACTCTTTACCCTCCTTTGGATTTGAACCTGTGACCTTTTACAAAGAAGAACATATTCTTAACCATTAATGTTCTTAACCATTAATATCACAGTAACAAAAAACCTCTTATTCAACACTACTACAATACTGAACCCATTTGAACCTAGTACCATATACACCTAGAGGTTGCATATCCCAGGTCTTAATATTTCAAATTCATATGGTGATTTAAATGGGTTTTTGTTAACATTTATATTCAACTCGTCCAACTGACCATCTAAATTTAGTACATCATTAAAATTACACAAACATACAAAGTGTTGATAAATACACACCCTTTGCATAGTACATAATTAAAATCACACACACAGTTGATAATTCACCTTCTACACTTCTTGTAGTGCAGTTATCCTCCCTTGGGCATTTTGTTTGTATGTATATAATAAAATAATAAGTATAAACAATAATATGACGTTCCTGATATTTTGTTTAAAAATTCCAAATGTAGAAGCAGAAATGGAAAATTGAATAAGGGTGAAAGAAAGAAGAGTCACGAGAAGAGAACCTTGTAGATTGTTTCAAATCCCCACCCCCAATTCAAGTTGTATGGGTATACACTTATCTCCTTGGTTGATGAACATGGCAAAATAAACAGAATAGCGGCTACAAAGACAGTAAAAAATAAACAAAATAATGGCTACAAAGCATAGTTACCAAGTTCAAATTTGAATTCGAGTTCAAGTTCAATTCGATACGAAAAAAGTTTGATTGCTTAAAATTCAATATGGAAAAAAACCAGAAATACTCATCTTACAAATACTTAAATATATTATTTTTACTAATATTTACGCCGTAAGGCGTTCCCTCTGAAATCGACTCCCCAAATTGCTTTTCTGTCTTAATTTTAATCGTCAGATCCATTGTTAGACAATTCAACAATGGTCTGCCATCCAATTTAATTGAAAAACATTAAAAAACTTTTAAAATATAAAATTAGTTAATTAAAAGTTTAATTAATTCTCGTTACTCGTGCTCGGGCAGATAGCGGCTTTGCTGTAGAGAAGGGCCGAATACCTTCTTATTTGCTGCAGGAGGATGTGAGGAGGGCCACGGAGGGCAGGGATAGCAGCTTTGCTATAGAGAAGGGCCGAATACCTTCTTATTTGCTGCAGGAGGATGTGAGGAGGGCCACGGAGGGCAGGGAGGTAGTACCTTCTTCTTTACTGCAGGATGAGGAGGGCCGCAGAGTGTAGGGAGCGAAGAAGCAAGGAAAACACTGCAATTTGCTCCGTGATTCGACTAAGAGAATAGCTCTGCAACCAGTTCACCATTCGGGTTACAGATGCAGGTTCCTGGATGGTTTTCTCCAGTCGCCAGACCCGGTAATACCTCAGCTCATTATTCTGAGACTTAACTTCTTTCCTTTCCTCCATCTTTCAAGCAATAACCTTGTCATAATTTTTCTGTTGCAGCAGCGGGAAGGTTTGTTTATTATTTTTTTCTTCACCATCAGAAATGTGGGTCTATCATAGTCTGGAGGTGACCGATTCCGCCACCTCGCTCGACTGGATTGAGACCTTGTTCATGAGGGTTCAAATTCACCAGGGCAACTCTGCATTCCTTTGTCGACAGAGGTATGTACCAAGGTTTAACTTTTCATCTTAAAGAGTTTGGAAACCCTATTTCAGTTTTATATTTCCTGCAAGACTCTGACAACTCTCAAAATGGGTGGTTCAAAAGGAATGTAGTACTAATTCTTAATCTGCTTTGAAATTCACAATCATCAGTTGGGAAGGTTCGCTTTGCAACCAAATCCTCGCACAACCTCAGGTAAGGTTTTATATGCAACCAAATCCTCACACAACCTCAGGAAAAGTCCAACCATTAAATATATTGTATTCAAAATTACTGGGTTCATCAAGAAATTTAATTCCTGCTTCCTTATCGCAGCGTGAACAATGGCCATGGCAACCCTAGGTCTCAGCCCCATAGGTAATTTTGATTTCATCTTTCTATCAGTTATGCTACACATATTTCCAGGTCTGGAAATCAACTCACTCGCTGCTTCTCAACTGTAGGTAAACTTGTCGGTAGAATTACCTAAAGGAAAGGTTTCACGTTTGCTCAAAATGCCTAGATTCTCACACAACCCTCTTGACATGTATGTTGGAGGTTGTCCATTATTGGTCAAACCCTCCAAGATTCCAGTTCTCTTCTTATAAATTTTCTTTTTATAAAATTCTTGACAAAGCTTTCCATGAAATCATAAGTCGTTCTGAATTTTCTCTTCTCACTACAGTTAGTCAATTTCTAATATAATTATTCAGTGCTAATGTTAGCAGTCGGTCCTTCTCTGCTGGATTGATCCAACCATTAAATATATTATATTCAAAATTACTGGGTTCATCAAGAAATTTAATTCTGCTTCCTTATCGCAACGTAAGCAATGGCCATGGCGACCCTAGGTCTTCATCGATAATTGTTTGCAAAGCTCTGGTTTCTTCTTTCTATAATGGTTGGTGTTTATGTCTCCTCTACTGCTCCATTGGTGTATCAACATTTATGGTCATTTCTCGGTTGCAACGTTACAACTGAGTTATTGTAACTTCGAAGAGGACCCAACCATCATATGCATAATTTTTCTCAAGATAATATTCCCCTGTTTTTGGTCGGTTTTTCTTATTGTGGGTCATAACTCCTAAATCACAGGTATTGAATGGAGACACTCTATTTGTCTTAGGACTTTATGGGGAAACTCTGTTTTGCATTGCAAATTTGAGTATATTTTAGATCGAGCAAGAGATTTTTTGTATTTAAATATTTATCGATTCAAATATAGATTCTGGATTCACTCCAGGTAGATTTTGATAGAATCTCAATGATAGGAGATTCAAAACATTTGTATGCTTTTAATTTATGTTCAAATTTGCAGCGAAAACTTACAATCAAATATTTCTATGACATTTTTCTCTCTTGTTTTCAATCTTTTATTAAATAAACATTATGGTGTAAAGCATATTACAAAAACCTTAAAAGTTTGGTGGGATTCATGAATTGGAAAAACCGAGTTAGTACTAGAATTTGCTTACAGATATGCACATAGGTATAGGATGGTATTATGGGTTGGTGGAGAAGCTCGATACCTGAGATAGAACTATTTGAATCTGTCTCGATTACTTGGGTTGGATGTGAGTAATGAGACACATATTGCCTCATAGAAAGGTAGGAATAAGACATTTGAGGAGCAGGAAATGGAAGCCTTGCAGAGAGTGAGAAAGGAGCTCAATAGAGAGATTCCTTACCTTCTCGTGATTGACAATTTGGAGAGTGAGAGAGATTTGTGGGACAGTCGGGACCTTTTTGAGCTTCTTCCATGTTTTGGTGGAACAACGCATGTGATAATTTCTACTCGACTCTCCTGTGCGATGAATCTAGATCCAGTGAGGTTGTCATACTTATCAAGTGTGGAAGCTATGTCTTTGATGAAGGGAAAGAGGAGGGATTTTTCAGTAGTGGAGCTTGAAGCGCTAAGAAAAATTGAAGAAAGGTTGGGTCGGTTAACATTAGGCATCGGGATCGTTGGTTCCATCCTATCAGAGCTTCCCATTACACCTTCGAGACTCCTTGATACCATTGATAGGGTGTCCTTGAGAGATACGTTATGGAGTATTCGAGAAGATTCAACTTTAAGAAGTCATCCCTTTCGTATGCAGCTTCTGGATGTATGCTTCAACATTCATGATCATGCAAATAAACCAAAGAAATTAGCTACCAGGATGTTATTGGTTGGTGCTTGGTTTGCTCCTTACCCTATCCCTGTCTCTCTTCTTTCAAATATAGCGCACAAGGCTACTGAAAGAGGAAGTGGATTGCAGCTACAGAAGAAATGCCTGCATGCAATTGGTTGTTGTTGTAGGGTATCTCAGATAAGAAAATCAGAATCAGAAGCATCAACTATGTTGATCAGATTTGGTATTGCAAGAAGTAGCACTAGAGAGGGATGGATTAACATGCATGAGATGATTCAGTTATATGTGAGAAAAAAAGGAGGCAACTCTGCTGCCAGAGCTATGTTCCAAGGTGTTGGTAGCAGAGGGGCAATCTCCCTACATTCAGAGCATTTATGGGCAGCTTGTTTTCTTGTATTTGGATTTGGAAATGACCCAATGATTGTAGAACCTAAGGTATTTGAATTACTTTCCTTCATTAAAAGAGTAGCAATTCCATTCGCACTTCATTCTTTTACTTCCTTCTCAAGATGCCAAGCAGCTTTAGAACTTCTACGTATCTGCACCTGTGCCTTGGAGGCTGTTGAAGAGTCCTTTGTTTCTCAAGTGCAAAATTGGTTGGATAAATCCACATGTTGGAGAATGCTTGGTCGCACTGATACTAAATTGGATGAGTATCTCTGGAAAAATTTAACCTTCTGAAGGCTTTGCTTTTGGAAATGAGGGCAAAACTAATGCTCAAAGGTGGACTATATGATGGAGGGGAGGATCTCTGCAGAACCTACATCAGTATCAGAACGGTAATGTTGGGTGCAGATCATCCTGACACCATAGCTGCTCAGCAGACACTGGCCAAACTTGTCAGATACCAAACAAATATTAGAGTAGGGTAGATGATAAGTTTGATTAATGTAGTTGACATACAACTGTGGAATATGCAGGCAACATTTCGGTGCTCACCAAGTCATTCCCCTGTCATATGTTTATTATTGAAATATTATTCGAAAAATTTTGCATGTTGTTTTATTCCGTTCCTCTATTTTTTAAGAAAATTCACTATGCTTTGTAGAGGATATCACTAATTCAAATGTGGTACAATTCAAAGGGCTTCTTCTACTAAAAAAAAAGATTATGGAGGACCATCAGATTGCCAAAGGACAAATTAAATTGTGAGCGGGGGATGATTGTAAGTCGTGACATTTTTTTATTCTTCTTTTACTTCCATGTATTTCCTACTTATTTAGTGAATATTGGGAAAAAGTTAGATGTTGCTGGCTACAATTTTGTTCATTTGTATGCTTTTAATTTATGTTCAATTTTGTAGTGAAAACTTACAATCAAATATTTCTATGACATTTTTCTCTTTTGTTTTCAATCTTTTATTAAATAAACATAATGGTGTAAGTCATATTACAAAAAGCTTAAAAGTTTGGTGGAAGATTACGGAAAACCATCAGATTGCCAAAGGACAAATTAAATTGTGAGCGGGGGATGATTGTAAATTCTAGGGATGATTGAAGAATTGGATTGAAGTTCATTGAATTCTGAGTTGGGATGATTGGGATGATTGAATTCTGAAGTTCACCCTTGCACAAGCCAATTGCAATGTCTTGGTAGTCTTTGAAACCAAATCCTCGCGCACCCTCAGGTAAGGTTTGATCTACAACCAAACCCTCAGGTAAGGTTTGATCTGCAACCAAACCCTCACACAACCTCATGCAAGGTCCAACCATTAAATATATTGTATTCAAAATTATTGGGTTCATCAAGAAATTTAATTCCTACTTCCTTATCACAGTGTGAGCAATGGCCATGGTGACCCTTGGTCTCAACCCACAGGTAATTCTGATTTCATCTTTCTATTAGTTATGCTACACATATTTCCAGGTCTGGCAATCAACTCATTCGCTGCTTCTCAACTGCAGGTAAACTTGTTGGCAGAATTACCTAAAGGAAAGGTTTCATGTTTGCTCGAAATTCCTAGGTTCTCACACAACCCTCTGACATGTATGTTGGAGGTTGTCCATTATTGGTCAAACCCTCCAAGGTTCTAGTTGCTTATATATGATTTTCAGTTCTTTGAGAACTATATATAGGGATTTGCTATCTACCACAGTTGCCATGGGATTTTTGGATTGTTCGAGGAAATTTACCCTCAAAGGAATTTTCTCTTTACTTAGATTTATGTATTATACTCCTGTTAAGTTTCTCAGAAAGTGTACTCACATGAACTTGAGACCTGTAGTTTTTATGAGCACTGGGATTGTTTTATGACTGATAATGCCATTTAAAAAGAGATCAATAAAATTTTCTTTTTTATAAACTACTTAACAAAGCTTTCATGAAATCATAAGTCGTTCTGAATTTTCTCACTACAGTCAATCAATTTATAATATAGTTATTCAGTGCTAATGTTAGTAGTCGTAATTCTCCAGTCCTTCTCTGCTATATTTTTAAAGGGTTTTGAGCATGCATGCAATTATGATTATATTTTTTTTATATTACTCCTACGCCTTAGGGTCTTATACAAAGGCCTCCCTCTGTAACATATTAGTGTTCTTAATTCGCCGAGTTGAACAAATCCGGAAATGGATTCTAAAAATGGAATAAGATTATCTGAAATTTTGATGTATGCCATTTTCCTGGCAGTTAACACTACTATATGGACAGCTATGTTATACTTTTGTTTGTTTAAGGGTAGTTAGCCCAACTTCGACTTTACTATTTATTTATGTAGTTATGCATGGCGACCCTAGGTCTCAGCCCCACAGGTAATTCTGATTTCATCTTTCTATCAATTATGCTACACATATTTCCAGGTCTGAAAATCAACTCACTCGCTGCTTCTCAACTACAAGTAAACTTGTTGGTAGAATTACCTAAAGGAAAGGTTTCACGTTTGCTCAAAATGTCCAGGTTCTCACACAACCCTCTGACATGTATGTTGGAGGTTGTCCATTATTGGTCAAAACCTCCAAGGTTCCAGTTCTCTTCTTATAAATTTTCCTTTTATAAAATTTTTGACAAAGCTTTCCATGAAATCATAAGTCGTTCTGAATTTTCTCCTCGCTGCAGTTAGTCAATTTCTAATATAATTATTCAGTGATAATGTTAGCAGTTGGTCCTTCTCTGCTGGATTAGTCCAACCATTAAATATATTGTATTCAAAATTACTGGGTTCATCAAGAAATTTAATTCCTGCTTCCTTATCGCAGCATAATCAATGGCCATGGCGACCCTAGGTCTTCATCGATAATTGTTTGCAAAGCTCTAGTTTCTTCTTTCTATAATGGTCAGTGTTTATGTCTCCTCTACTATTCCATTGGTGTATCAACATTTATGGTCATTTCTCGGTTGCAACGTTACAACTGAGTTATTTTAACTTCGAAGAGGACCCAACCATCATATGCATAATTTTTTTGAAGATGTTATTCCCCTGTTTTTGGTCATTTTTTCTTATTGTGGGTCATAACTCCTAAATCACAGGTATTGAATGGAGACACTCTGTTTGTCTTAGGATTTTATGGGGAAACTCTATTTTGCATTGCAAATTTGAGTATATTTTAGATCGAGCAAGAGATTTTTTGTACTTAAATATTTAGCGATTCAAATATAGATTCTGGATTCACTCCAGGTAGATTTTGATAGAATCTCAATGATAGGAGATTCAAAACATTTGTATGCTTTTAATTTATGTTCAAATTTGCAGTGAAAACTTACAATCAAATATTTCTATGACATTTTTCTCTCTTGTTTTCAATCTTTTATTAAATAAACATTATGGTGTAAAGCATATTACAAAAAACTTAAAAGTTTGGTGGGATTCAAGAATTGGAAAAACCGAGTCAGTATTGGAATTTGCTTACATATATGCACATAGGTATAGGATGGTATTATGGGTTGGTGGAGAAGCTCGTTACCTGAGACAAAACTATTTGAATCTGTCTCGGTTACTTGGGTTGGATGTGAGTAATGAGACACATATTGCCTCAGAGAAAGGTGGGAATAAGACATTTGAGGAGCAGGAAATAGAGAGATTCCTCACCTTCTTGTGATTGACAATTTGGAGAGTGAGAGAGATTCGTGGGACAATCGAGACCTTTTGGAGCTTCTTCCATATTTTGGTGGAACAACGCATGTGGTAATTTCTACTCGACTCTCCTGTGTGATGAATATAGATCCAGTGAGGCTGTCATACTTATCAAGTGTGGAAGCTATGTCTTTGATGAAGGGAAAGAGGAGGGATTTTTCAGTAGTGGAGCTTGATGCACTAAGAACAATTGAAGAAAGGTTGGGTCGGTTAACATTAGGCCTCGGGATCGTTGGTTACATCCTATCAGAGCTTCCCATTACACCTTCTAGACTCCTTGATACCATTAATAGGGTGTCCTTGAGAGATATGTTATGGAGTATTTGAGAAGATTCAACTTTGAGAAGTCATCCCTTTCGTATGCAGCTTCTGGATGTATGCTTCAACATTATTGATCATGCAAATAAACCAAAGAAATTAGCTACCAGGATGTTATTGGTTGGTGATTGGTTTGATCCTTACCCTATCCCTATCTCTCTTCTTTCAATTGCAGCGCACAAGGCTCCTGAAAGAGCAAGTGGAATGCAGCTACAGAAGAAATACCTGCATGGAATTGGTTGCTGTTGTAGGGTATCTCAGATAAGAAAATCAGAAGCAGAAGCATCAACTATGTTGATCAGATTTGATATTGCAAGAAGTAGCACCAGAGAGGGATGGATTAACATGCATGAGATGATTCGGTTATATGCGAGAAAAAAAGGAGGCAACTCTGCTGCCAGAGCTATGTTCGAAGGTGTTGGTAGCAGAGGGGCAATCTCCCTACATTCATAGCATTTATGGGCAGCTTGTTTTCTTGTATTTGGATTTGGAAATGACCCAGTGATTGTAGAACCTAAGGTATCTGAATTACTTTCCTTCATTAAAAGAGTAGCAATTCCATTGGCACTTCATTCTTTTACTTCCTTCTCAAGATGCCAAGTAGCTTTATAACTTCTACCTATCTGCACCTGTGCCTTGGAGGCTGCCGAAGAGTCCTTTGTTTCTCAAGTGCAAAATTGGTTGGATAAATCCACATGTTGGAGAATGCTTGGTCGTGCTAATACTAAATTGGATGAGTATCTCTAGCAAAATGTAACCTTCTGAAGGCTTTGCTTTTGGAAATGAGGGCAAAACTAATGCTCAGAGGTGGACTATATGATGGAGGGGAGGATCTCTGCAGAACCTGCATCAATATCAAAACTGTAATGTTGGGTGCAGATCATCCTGACACCATAGCTGCTCAGCAGATACTGGCCAAACTTGTCAGATACCAAACAAATATTAGAGTTGGGTAGATGATAAGTTTGATTAATGCAGTTGACATACAACTGTGGAATATGCAGGCAACATTTCGGTGCTCACCAAGTCATTCCCCTGTCATATGTTTATTAGTGAAATATTATTCGAAAAATTTTGCATGTTGTTTTATTCTGTTCCTCTATTTTTAAGGAAAATTCACTATGCTTTGTAGAGGATATCACTAATTCAAATGCGGTACAATTCAAAGGGCTTCTTCTACTAAAAAAAAGATTATGGAGGACCATCAGATTGCCAAAGGACAAATTAAATTGTGAGCGGGGATGATCGTAAGTCGTGACATTTTTTTTTCTTCATTTACTCCCATGTATTTCCTACTTATTTAGTGAATATTGGGAAAAAGTTAGATGTTGTTGGCTACAATTTTGTTCATTTGTATGCTTTTAATTTATGTTCAATTTTTTAGTGAAAACTTACAATCAAATATTTCTATGAAATTTTTCTCTTTTGTTTTCAATCTTTTATTAAATAAACATAATGGTGTAAATCATATTACAAAAAACTTAAAAGTTTTGTGGAAGATTACGGAGAACCATGAGATTGCCAAAGGACAAATTAAATTGTGAGCGGGGGATGATTGTAAATTATGGGGATTGAAGTTCATTGAATTCTGAGTTGGGATGATTGGGATGATTGAATTCTGAAATTCACCCTTGCGCAAGCCAATTGCAATGTCTTGGTAGCCTTTGAAACCAAATCCTTGTGCACCCTCAGGTAAGGTTTGATCTACAACCAAACCCTCACACAACCTCATGCAAGGTCCAACCATTAAATATATTGTATTCAAAATTATTGGGTTCATCAAGAAATTTAATTCCTGCTTCCTTATCACAGCGTGAGCAATGGCCATGGTGACCCTTGGTCTCAACCCATAGGTAATTCTGATTTCATCTTTCTATCAGTTATGCTACACATATTTCCAGGTCTGGCAATCAACTCACTCGTTGCTTCTCAACTACAGGTAAAATTGTCAGCATAATTACCTAAAGGAAAGGTTTCATGTTTGCTCGAAATTCTGAGGTTCTCACACAACCCTTTGACATGTATGTTGGAGGTTTTCCATTATTGGTCAAACCCTCCAAGGTTCCAGTTGCTTATATATGATTTTCAGTTCTCTAAGAACTATAGATAGGGATTTGCTATCTACCACAGTTGCCATGGGATTTTTGGATTGTTCGAGGAAATTTACCCTCAAAGGAATTTTCTCTTTACTTAGATTTATGTATTATACTCCTGTTAAGTTTCTCAGAAAGTGTACTCGCATGAACTTGAGACCTGTAGTTTTTATGAGCACTGGGATTGTTTTATGACTGATAATGCCATTTAAAAAGAGATCAATAAAATTTTCTTTTTATAAACTACTTGACAAAGATTTCCATGAAATCATAAGTCGTTCTGAATTTTCTCACTACAGTCAATCAATTTATAATATAGTTATTCAGTGCTAATGTTAGCAGTCGTAATTCTCCAGTCCTTCTCTGCTGGATTTTTAAAGGGTTTTGAGCATTCATGCAATTATGATTATATTTTTTTTATATTACTCCTACGCCTTAGGGTCTTATATAGAGGCCTCCCTCTGTAACATATTAGTGTTCTTAATTCGCTGGGTTGAACAAATCCAGAAATGGATTTTAAAAATGGAATGAGGTTATCTGCAATTTTGATGTATGCCATTTTCCTGGCAGTTTACACTACTATATGGACAACTATGTTATACTTTTGTTTGTTTAAGGGTAGTTAGCCCAACTTCGACTTTACTATTTCTTTATGTAGTTATGCATGGCGACCCTAGGTCTCAGCCCCACATGTAATTCTGATTTCATCTTTCTATCAGTTATGCTACACATATTTCCGGGTCTAGAAATCAACTCACTCGCTGCTTCTCAACTGCAGGTAAACTTGTCGGTAGAATTACCTAAAGGAAAGGTTTCACGTTTGCTCAAAATGCCCAAGTTCTCACACAACCCTCTGACATGTATGTTGGACGTTGTCCATTATTGGTCAAACCCTCCAAGGTTCCAGTTCTCTTCTTATAAATTTTCTTTTTATAAAATTCTTGACAAAGCTTTCCATGAAATCATAAGTCGTTCTGAATTTTCTCTTCTCACTACAGTTAGTCAATTTCTAATATAATTATTCAGTGCTAATGTTAGCAATCGGTCCTTCACTACTGGATTGGTCCAACCATTAAATATATTGTATTCAAAATTACTGGGTTCATCAAGAAATTTAATTCCTGCTTCCTTATCGCAGCGTAAGCAATGGCCATAGCGACCCTAGGTCTTCATCGATAATTGTTTGCAAAGCTCTGGTTTTTTCTTTCTATAATGGTCGGTGTTTATGTCTCTTATACTGCTCCATTGGTGTATCAACATTTATGGTCATTTCTCGGTTGCAACGTTACAACTGAGTTATTTTAACTTTGAAGAGGACCCAACCATCATATGCATAATTTTTAACTTCGAAGAGGACCCAACCATCATATGCATAATTTTTGTCAAGATGTTATTCCCCTGTTTTTGGTCAGTTTTTCTTATTGTGGGTCATAACTCCTAAATCACAGGTATTGAATGGAGACACAATGTTTGTCTTAGGATTTTATGGGGAAACTCTATTTTGCATTGCAAATTTGAGTATATTTTAGATCGAGCAAGAGATTTTTTGTATTTAAATATTTAGCGATTCAAATATAGATTCTGGATTCGCTCCAGGTAGATTTTGATAGAATCTCAATGATAGGAGATTCAAAACATTTGTATGCTTTTAATTTATGTTCAAATTTGGAGTGAAAACTTACAATCAAATATTTCTATGACATTTTTCTCTCTTGTTTTCAATCTTTTATTAAATAAACATTATGAAATAAACATTATGGTGTAAAGCATATTACAAAAAACTTAAAAGTTTGGTGGGATTCAGGAATTGGAAAAACCGAGTTAGTACTGGAATTTGCTTACAGATATGCACAAAGGTATAGGATGGTATTATGGGTTGGTGGAGAAGCTCGTTACCTGAGACAAAACTATTTGAATCTGTCTTGGTTACTTGGGTTGGATGTGAGTAATGAGACACATATTGCCTCATAGAAAGGTAGGAATAAGACATTTGAGGAGCAGGAAATGGAAGCCTTGAAAAGAGTGAGAAAGGAGCTCAGTAGAGAGATTCCTTACCTTCTTGTGATTGACAATTTGGAGAGTGAGAGAGATTGGTGGGATAGTCGGGACCTTTTGGAGCTTCTTCCACGTTTTGGTGGTGTTATCACCAAAATAGGACCCTGATAGGCTGCTGATCAGACTATCTTAGTGTAACTATTTCAAACCAATATTTTAGCTAAGGCTTAGCCTCCTCAGCCTGAGAGGACTCTCTCAAAGGGTTAATGATTTTGATTAAAGATATGGATAGATGGCTAGTTCTATGGTTTGTGATTGTATATGTTTATAGGTTGAAAGATGAAGGCTGGCTACCATTGGGCTATGGAGTCAAAGTATGTTTCAGTACCATAGCAAGATCAACTTAACATGAAGTCAGGGCATAGAAAGTTTTTATACATCAACAAAACAAAGATACAATGCAAAGAAACACAGTTTATAAATACATGAAGGAAGTTAGAGCATCATTGATGAGTTCTAAGTAACATGTATTCATACCACTGCAAGTAAGTGAAAGAGGAAATCCATGAGACAATAGGACATAAAAAACTCTCTTTGAATCCTGAGTAGTGAAGCCAAAACATTCTACCTAGCATGGAAGTCAAGGCATTATAGAGTTCAAGTGCAGAAATGCAAATATAAAACAGTGAAACACAGTTAGTTTATCTATGAAGGAAATCAGAGCATCATTGGTGAATTCTGAGTATCATAAGTAAACACCACTGCAATGTAAGTATTGGAAGATGCCATCAAAACAAGAAAATACAAGAAATCTTCATGAATCTTGAGTTGTCTAAGTAGAAATTCTGCATTAGGTTAAAAATATACACAGTCTGCACATAGAGCAGCAGCTGAGCCAAAAAGTCTCCAACCCTTTGCTAATTCGACCTCTTGCTCTATATAAAGCATTTACAACATGGATTCCCTCATCACTCATCAAGAGAATTCGAATTTGCTATGATTGACACCTTTTCTAACCATAAAACAAACTATTAAATACAAATGACAAGCTAACTAGCAGTCTTAGAGTCCTAATACAATTAGGAGTGTAACTCCTTATTATGATTAAAACAACCTTATCTAAACATTGAAATAATTATTTGACAGCTGCAACCTCATGAAGTCGAATTTCATGAAGCCTCCCACGTTGTCACCTTACTGCTGATGACAAACCCTAGAAATTAGGGAACATGTTTCCCTGTTTTTATGTTTAGGATCCTTGAAAATTGGCACGTGGGACAAAGACTTTATCTTCTCATCCATGAAATATTTTATGAAACTGAAGGAGGTTTTTGTAGTCCATTCTGTCTAGAACAAAAAAATCTCTTGGTTTTTTAAAGCACTTCTCCAGCTGTCCAGAATCTGTCCTTGAAAAATAGGTGTAAAACAGGAAAAATTTGTTCTCTGAAATTAGGGTTTCAAAGAAATATTAGTATCTCCCAACTGAAAACACTTATGAAGAAAGTGAGATAGGTTATTATATCTGGAGAGTTGATGAATAGAAACCTCCTTCAAAATTCCAAAATACCTTTTCTTGTGACCAGAAAATGATCTTGAAAAAGACTGCTCAAACCAGAAGACAAAGCTTGACTTTCAGCAGTTTTGTAGCACAAGTTTAACCATAAATTCCTCCCACCTCAGAAAGAATTTGAAGAAACTGAAAGAGGTTTTTGTAGTTAAGTATGTTAGGAAGAAAATCCTCTTTCAGTTTTGAAAATTGAGTTCTCAGCTACTCAGGAACCCTTCTGGAAGTTGACTAGTAAAAGCAAAAAACAGAGTCTTTTATGTTGAAACAGGCTGCTTCAGGGGTTTCGTAGCGCGCTACGAAAACTCCTAGTTTAGAATCCCCAATTTCGTAGCACAACCTGTGCAAATTTTGGGTTTTTCGCTACAAAAACTCCTAGACTGAGTTTTGCACTACGAAAGCCTTGACACATGGAACTTATGTGTGATGTGGGACCAGTGATAGGCAAGAACATAGTGTTGAACCTATTTGACCATACCAACAAGACTATATTTTAGATCTTAGACTCTAAAACAACCATGGAAAGACTAGAACAAGACTAACATCAATCCTTTGGAATCAAACTGATGTCAAAACACATGGTGAGGCTTCTAGGACATGGAATGAGGCTGTGAATTTTTTTTTGGAAAAGAGAATGACACTTATTGAGATGAGATGACTCAAAACCTATAATACTATGACTAGAAACAAAGAAAACTTTCCAAAGCTTAGAAACAAAAATTTTAGGGTGATAACAGTTGGAACAACGCATGTGATAATTTCTACTCGACTCTCTTATGTGATGAATCTAGATCTAGTGAGGTTGTCATACTTATCAAGTGTGGAAGCTATGTCTTTGATGAAGGGAAAGAGGAGGGATCTTTCAGTAGTGGAGCTTGATGCGCTAAGAAAAATTGAAGAAAGGTTGGGTCGGTTAACATTAGGCCTCGAGATTGTTGGTTCCATCCTATTAGAGCTTCTCATTACGCCTTCTAGACTCCTTGATACCATTAATAGGGTGTCCTTGATAGATATGTTATGGAGTATTTGAGAAGATTCAACTTTGAGAAATCATCCCTTTCCTATGCAGCTTCTGGATATATGCTTCAACATTCTTGATCATGCAAATAAACCAAAGAAATTAGCTACCAGGATGTTATTGGTTGGTGCTTGGTTTTCTCCTTACCCTATCCCTATCTCTCTTCTTTCAATTACAGCGCACAAGGCTCCTGAAAGAGCAAGTGGATTGCATCTACAGAAGAAATGCCTGCATGCAATTGGTTGTTGTTGTAGGGTATCTCAAATAAGAAAATCAGAAGCAGAAGCATCAACTATGTTGATCAGATTTGGTATTGCAAGAAGTAGCACCAAAGAGGGATGGATTAACATGCATGAGATGATTCAGTTATATGTGAGAAAAAAAGGAGGCAACTCTGTTGCTAGAGCTGTGTTCCAAGGTGTTGGTAGCAGAGGGGCAATCTCCCTACATTCAAAGCATTTATGGGCAGCTTGTTTTCTTGTATTTGGATTTGGAAATGACCCAGTGATTGTAGAACCTAAGGTATCTGAATTACTTTCATTCATTAAAAGAGTAGCAATTCCATTGGCACTTCATTCTTTTACTTCCTTCTCAAGATGCCAGGCAGCTTTAGAACTTCTACGTATCTGCACCTGTGCCTTGGAGGCTGTTGAAGAGTCCTTTGTTTCTCAAGTGTAAAATTGGTTGGATAAATCCACATGTTGGAGAATGATTGGTCGCGCTGATACTAAATTGGATTAGTATCTCTAGCAAAACGTAACCTTCTGAAGGCTTTGCTTTTGGAAATGAGGGCAAAACTAATGCTCAGAGGTGGACTATATGATGGAAGGGAGGATCTCTGCAGAACCTACATCAGTATCAGAACGGTAATGTTGGGTGCAGATGATCCTGACACCATAGCTGCTCAGCAGACACTGGCCAAACTTGTCAGATACCAAACAAATATTAGAGTTGGGTAGATGATAAGTTTGATTAATGTAGTTGACATACAACTGTGGAATATGCAGGCAACATTCCGGTGCTCACCAAGTCATTCCCCTGTCATATGTTTATTAGTGAAATATTATTCGAAAAATTATGCATGTTGTTTTATTCTGTTCCTCTATTTTTTAGGAAAATTCACTATGCTTTGTAGAGGATATCACTAATTCAAATGCGATACAATTCAAAGGGCTTCTTCTACTAAAAAAAAATATTATGGAGGACCATCAGATTGCCAAAGGACAAATTAAATTGTGAGCGGGGGATTATTGTAAGTCGTGACAATTTTTTTTTTTCTTCTTTTACTCCCATGTATTTCCTACTTATTTAGTGAATATTGGGAAAAAGTTAGATGTTGTTGGCTACAATTTTGTTCATTTGTATGCTTTTAATTTATGTTCAATTTTGTAGTGAAAAATTACAATCAAATATTTCTATGAAATTTTTCTCTTTTATTTTCAATCTTTTATTAAATAAACATAATGGTGTAAATCATATTACAAAAAACTTAAAAGTTTGGTGGAAGATTACAGAGAACCATCAGATTGCCAAAGGACAAATTAAATTGTGAGCGGGGGATGATTGTAAATTCTGGGGATGATTGAATAATTGGATTGAAGTTCATTGAATTCTGAGTTGGGATGATTGGGATGATTGAATTCTGAAGTTCACCCTTGCACAAGCCAATTGCAATGTCTTGGTAGTCTTTGAAACCAAATCCTCGCGCAACCTCAGGTAAGGTTTGATCTGCAACCAAACCCTCACACAACCTCATGCAAGGTCCAACCATTAAATATATTGTATTCAAAATTATTGGGTTCATCAAGAAATTTAATTCCTGCTTCCTTATCATAGCGTGAGCAATGGCCATGGCGACCCTTGGTCTCAACCCCACAAGTAATTCTAATTTCATCTTTCTATCAGTTATGCTACACATATTTTCGGGTCTGGAAATCAACTCACTCGCTGCTTCTCAACTGCAGGTAAACTTGTCGGCAGAATTACCTAAAGGAAAGGTTTCAAGTTTGCTCGAAATTCCCAGGTTCTCACACAACCCTCTGACATGTATGTTGGAGGTTGTTCATTATTGGTCAAACCCTCCAAGGTTCCAGTCGCTTATATATGATTTTTAGTTCTCTGAGAACTATAGATAAGGATTTGCTATCTAGCACAGTTGCCATGAGATTTTTGGATTGTTTGAGGAAATTTACCCTCAAAGGAATTTTCTCTTTACTTAGATTTACGTATTATACTCCTGTTAAGTTTCTCAAAAAGTGTACTCGCATGAACTTGAGACCTGTAGTTTTTATGAGCACTGGGATTGTTTTATGACTGATAATGCCATTTAAAAAGAGATCAATAAATTGAATGGAGACACCCTATTTGTCTTAGGATTTTATGGGTCAACTCCGTTTGTCATTGCATATTTGAGTAGATTTTAGATCGAGCGGGAGCTTTTTTGTATTTCAATATTTAGCAATTCAAATATAGATTCTGGGTTCACTCCAGACAGATTTTGATACAATCTCAATGATAGGAGATTCAAAACTATGCAAATGTAAAATATTTCTTATATAAAGGACAATTGGTTTTTTCTATTTGAAAAAAAAAATCAAATCAGAATTTAAAGCTTTGCAAACTTGCTCCCGACTGGAGATCACAACGATTGCAAAGTAATGTTCACAGTGTGCCTTTGTGGATGAGAGATTCCAAAACACACCGATAAAAGTTTAATCGTTGGATATTAATTAAATTGGATTATTGTTTTTGATGTAAATTGTGTGAGAGTGAAAGTAATTTCCATGTTTCAGCCAGACACTCCACTTATTATTTGGGACAAGAAGTTAAAGAAAAATTGTGTGCGATTGAAAGTAATGTCGGATATTTCTGATGGACACTCCACCCATCATCAAGAACCAATAAAATCTTTTTTAAGCAGCTTTATCATCTTTGTCCTGGATGATAAATGGAGTGTCTACCAGAAACTTTTGCCATTGCTTTTTCTCACACATAATTTACATAAAAAAACAACAATCCAACTTGAAGACGTTCCTTTTGCTGGCACGCGGTTTACATCCAGAAACAATAATCCAACTTGAATAGATATGGAAACCTGCATTTGCATAATAATTAAAATTGTTGAGTTAACAAAGCACTGAACCAAGGAGCTCGCTAAATGAAAGAGATACAACTCATCAAGTTCACCATAGATATGAGTATTCAACCGGAAAATCTTGCATAAATTATAAGATGATGGAGAAATTGAGAGGCTTATCTCAAATCAACAAATAAGAAGTGATAATTGGCAAAAAGATTAAAAACTTGAACATGAAATCAGACAAAATAAGAGAAACTACATTGCATTTTATTGAGTGAAGGAACGAATGCAGAAGATGTGATTACATGGTAGGAAGTGACTCTGCTGAGTATCTACAGACTTTCTAGATATAAACTTGATTTGCATATCAAATTTGTCAGACAGATGCACCTTTTTGGAATGAAATACAGAACTTGTCATCATGGAAGGAATAAGATTAGTTGGACTTCATGGAGAGAGAGGTGTGTCCAAGACTATAACTGTATTGTGTTTGCTAATGAAAATGGAATGAGAATATAGTATATCGGAGTAAGAGCATGACAGAAGGAAAATATATAGCAGTAGAAGTGCTAGAAGGAAAAGATATAGCAGTCAAAGTGTGCTCAATGTTCTCCAAACAATGAACTTACACTGCTATATCTTCTCCTCCTTGCAATTTTACCAACGATCGCCAATTCATAGAGCACTTGCCTGGTCTTCTGGCTAAACATGTATTGGTCACTTGGTTTTTGATATCCTCCAACCAATTATTTTATTGTGATCAAGAATGACATTCTTACATTTATTTCTCTGGCTCCAATTGAAATCAAAATCTACACAATTGAGCATGACAGATATTCAAGGGAAACTGCTCTGCTAGGGTCTAGTGCTTATAGAGATAGATCTAGATTATATAAAAAATATTTATTTCTTCTTTAGAATGTTTTTTAATCTAAATTCATGGGGAGTGAGTGAAAGCATATCTGACAATGTTATTAGGAGGCCCACTGATTTTGAATGGGACATCATTCTTTAGCTTTTATTCTTGTATGTTTCTTTCCAGATGAACACAGGTGAAAACCAATTACCGTCTCTTTCGAATTAATATAATTTACCAGGCAAACTCAATCAAGCATTTTGAATAATAAATCAGTGGGTTTCTTCTCAAAGAAAAAGTGAAGGATAAACCAGTAGCTCGAACTTTAATGAGAAGGATGGATCATGTAGGGAATAGTGGAAAGTGAAACCTTTGTCAATTTCCACCTTGTTGGTGTTGCCGAAATACCATAATAAGTGGTTTTGTTGGCACCTAAAGACATGCATTGAGAAGCTTCTTGTTGTGAAGAGTTATATTACATCTCTGTAATGAATAGACCTATTTCAAAAGAATGTCTGGCTTTTGACTTAAGTTATCTTTAGACATATGGTTGTCTTGTTCTTCAACTTCAGAGTTGTAATCATAAGTGATAGGGCTGAAGCATCCTCTTTGGCCATTTAAAATTGCAGCACTTATCAGGGTGGGTTCCATTACATGGTTTGATAGCTGTAATCATAAGCGATAGCGCTGAAGCATCTTCTTTGACCATTTAGAATTGCAGCACTGTAAAAACTGTGTCATATGATATATATGTTCCTTTCTAAGAGAAATCTGGAATAGCCATATCTCATACCTCTAATTATCAAGAAATCTTGCACTTCCTTAGCAAAGAAGGTTTTTTGAACGATAATGCCACCAACACTGTACCTAATGGATATTCATATCTTTGTTTGCAAACGTTCCTAGTGTCTTTGGGTGCCATTACATGGTTTGATAGCTATAATCATAAGTGATAGGGTTGAAGCATCCTCTTTGGCCATTTAAAATTGCAGCACTTATCAGGGTGGGTGCCATTGCATGGTTTGATAATTGTAATCATAAGTGATAGGGCTGAATCATCTTCTTTGGCCATTTAAAATTGCAGCACCTATCAGGGTGAACTAACCTACGAAAGGAAAATCAATCCAAGTGTTAATTTTAATGACTTAGCTACCTATGAGCCCTGTCTTTTGTGGAGACTCCTAGTCATATATGTAGATAGATCGATAGGTGTTAGTGTGAGAAACTAAACTGCATTTTATTGAGTGAAGGAATGAATGCAAAGGATGTGATTACATGGTAGGCCGTGACTGTGCCTAGTATCTACAAACTTTCTAGATATAAACTTGATTTTCATATCAAATTTGTCAGACATATGCACCTTTTTGGAAAGAAATCCAGAACTTGTCATCATGGAAGGAATAATATTAGTTGGACTTCATGGAGAGAGAGGTGTGCCCAGGACTATAGTTGTACTGTGTTTGCTAATGAAAATGGAATGAGATGATAGTATTTCGGAGTAGGAGCATGACAGAAAGAAAAGCTATAGCGGTAGAAGTTCTAGAAGGAAAAGATATAGCAGTCAAAGTCTGCTCAATGTTCTCCAAACAATGAACTTACATTGCTATATCTTCTCCACCTTGCAATTTTACCAATGATCGCTAATTCATAGAGAACTTGCCTAGCCTTCTGACTAAACATGTATTGGTCACTTCATTTTTAATATCCTCCAAACACTTGTTTTATTGTGATCAAGAATGACATTCTTACATTGCTTTCTCTGGCTCCAATTGAAATCAAAATCTACACAATTGAGCATGACAGATAGTCAAGGGAAACTGCTCTCTAGGACTTTCTAGAGAGCAGGAGCATGGCATAAGGAAAAGATATAGCAATAAAAGTGCCAGAAGGAAAAGATATTGCAGTCAAATTGCACTCATTGTTCTCCCAACAATGAGCTTTTACTGATATATATATTCCTCCTCGCAATTTTACCAATGATCACCAATCCAAAGAGCACTTGCCCAATCTTTTGATTAAACACGCACTGGTCACTTGGTTTCTGATCATCCACCCTTGCTTTCAATCATTTCCATTTACATGTCGCTATTCTTCCCCGCTCTATGCCTTACGGCGTTTCCTTTGCAACATTAGGTGCAAATGCTAGTTTAAAAAGTTGAAGTATACAATATAACAGTGAAAATTTCAAAAACATCTATTAAATGATTGTCATATACTAAACAAATGCATTGTTTAACACTAGAATAACTCATTGAGAGAATTTTTATGTTCATCCGTATACACAATTATACTTATTATATGATGTGTAACATACACTGAACTTTCATTAAAATCAAAATCTATATTAGAGTAAATCATATAAATTCCACATTACAAACCACATTTATGTTCGAAATGGAGTCATATACACACATTTTTTTAAATATATATTTATATCTTCGATTACTAGTTACTCCTAAAATAGAAAAAACCAAATTTTGCTTTGTAATAATTATTAAAAACATTTATTATTTTCAAACATCAATTAGTCATTAATCCAATCAAACTAAATTCTACAATGTAATAATTAATCACAATATTTGTTATTTGTTATTCTTTATGATACAAAGCTTTAAATATTATAATTTAATATTTACTCAAGTTTTCAATTGAAAAAACCTACCTTAAAAAAATTCATGAAAATATTTCTTGTAAATATATACCGTACATATATTTATATTTATCCTTTGTTTTTACAAATTTTATTAAAAGGTTCACTTTGGTAAAATATTTTATAATTGTGAATTGAAACCTGCTTTGCTCTTCTCTCCTGGTAAATTGAATATCGAAAATGGAACGTTGTATGTAATTTAAACGGGTAACCGCATGCAATTTCATGGATGTTAAAGGGTGTACAAAGAGCGGAACAAGGTGGAAAACTGATCTCTCTATAAACTGGATATGTTGAACCGAACTTCAAATTGGCGTATTAATTCACGAACCAAATCAAACCGTTGTATTTTCAAACTTTTAATGCCAATTCGCCTGTATTTGGTAACTATGCTGCAAAGATAGTAAACCAGCCCTTCAAGGGAAAAATGGAAAACTGGACATGGGTGAAAGAAAGAAGGTTGGCGAGGAGAGGCACTTGTAGATTGTTTCAAATCACTGCCCCCAATTCAAGTAGTAGGGGTATGCACTTATCTCCCTGGTTGATCAAAATGGCAAACAAAACATAATAGTGGCTATGAAGACAGTAAACCAACTCTTCAAGGGTAGCGCTTAATGGAAGGTGCCATGATGAAAAAAAAATGGTCATGGAAAGGACTAGAAAATGACTCGGTCATCCTCAGGTGAACCCTTAAGTTT
The DNA here is from genome assembly GCA_031772625.1 of Pinus tabuliformis. Lineage (NCBI taxonomy): Eukaryota > Viridiplantae > Streptophyta > Pinopsida > Pinales > Pinaceae > Pinus > Pinus tabuliformis. Next base: position 197,863,469 of record CM062815.1, on the reverse strand, counting down.
TTGGCTCAAACCCCTATACGTTTACCAAGCAGTGCGGTTACCGGTCGGAACAAGCAAGCTAGGGATTGAGCACTCTATCCATCCTACCGAACAAGGTGGCATAGAACTATGGATTTCACTCTACTAGTAAAGTGTCAGAACTAGAGTTTTCTTACTGCCTTTCTCGATCAATTTAATTGAATTGATTCTCACTGAGGCCCAATAGCATAGTTGAAATAGGTATAGGAGAAAACATATTCAACCCCAAATAGGTAGGTATGTCTGGTAGGCAAGCATAAAGGGAACTGACAATAACTTATTCTTACCACAACCATGTTCCAAGTCCTAAAACCTCCTTTTCGTAAAAAAAAAATATATCTAGCTACTACTCACTAACTAATTTACATGTTTCGCAAGAAAAACCATAATTTATTTGTGAGAGGTATAGAATCTTGAACTCTCCCTGATCATAGGCCACATAGACTCGTCCTGCCACACCACGACGTAGGCGCTAAGATACACCTGAATCTCCAAACCGATATTAAACAATTCGATGCAGAGACATACCCGAATCTCCAAACCGCTATTGAACAATTCTATAGGAAGACACGTAGAGATACACCCAAAGCTCCAAACCAGTATTGAACAATTCAACGTAGAGATATACCCTGTAATAGCCCCAAGTCAAAATTTCATCTAATAAAAGTTAATAAAGGCAAAATAAGACCAAGGTCATGGGGCACGTATTCCAAGATGAATTTTGGGCAAAATATCCTAGTGTGCATCACTTGTTGTGTTTATGGCTAAGGGGAAATTGGCATAGGAAATAGAAAAGAGGCATTAATTAGCATATTATTTATGAAAATAAAGGAAAGTAGGAGAAAATGCAGCTGAAAGGTCACAGGTTGCATGTGAGGAGAAAAGTGAAGGAAAATTAAGGAAAATGAAGAAAGTAGAGGCATCAATAATAAAAAGACATCAGAGCATCTGTTTGTAGCCTTTTGTCTATTCAATTTTGGAGTTAGTCTTAGAGAGGAGAAGAGCACCAAGAGGAGAAGGACAAGGCAAGAAAAGGAAGGACAAGGTAAGCAAAGGAAGGACTAGGAAAGAAAATGAAAGGAAGTATCAAGCAAGTATCAAGCAAGGAAAGGTTGGATCAGGGAGCTTCAACATGAATACTTGCAAGTAACAGATTTCATGTATCGTTTCCTAGATGGTTTTGGCATGCTTGGTATATGCATGTGTGTATTTTGGTTTCATTGTTGTTAGCGGCATGGATTTTGTCGGTTTTTTTATAGTGGTTTCAGCTTTGCCTTACCATTTCCGGATATCAATGGTGTGATGGGATTCTTTCTCAGTTGAGCTATGAATTACCGGAAGGTTTTAGATCCGAGTGAGGTGGTTTCAGGAAAATACCAAGGGTTGGGGGTGGAGATGGTTTTTTTCTGGGAAGCCCTCAATAGGTGGGTGGAGACAGGAAAATTCCTCAAGGGATGGTGAAGGAATTATGAGGCATCCAAGCTTGATTTCATTATGTGATCTCATAGACGTTTTAGGTGAGATCACGATATGGTTAGGGTGGAGGTGGTTTAACCTATGGGTTCCATTTGTTTTTTATGGATGGTTTTATCCCATGAGATCCCACATTCATGCTTGGAATATGGGACCAGGGTGATTGGATGAAAGAAAGATTCGATTCAGCCCAATCTATGGTCGAGTTGTACGTGGAATTCCCTGACTTGGTTGTATTTTTCATATGGTTAATACGAGTTGAGTTCCTCTTTCTTTTAATGAGTAAATTTACTTGTTATTATGTGGCTTTAATGGTTGTTCTCTCATTGTTATTTATCTAGTATTTGTTGGTTATAAGCATGGTTAATTGATATATCTAAGTATGGCTCTTAACACATTTCTATTAATGAATGTCTGGATAATGAATTAAAAAACTAATTGGTGTTATTATAACTATTGTGAGAAGGCATTTTTCCTTCTTTTCTTTCCTCAGATAAGTTTTTAGATCATTATGTTCAGATTTGTATTCATGACCTATAGGTTGCATGTTCACCGTGTGTTTAATGGAATGATAGTCCCAGTTGGGAGAGATGAGGTCAAGTCTTGGTTCAAGTTTTAGTTCATAATATTTATTTCTATGTCATTTGTCATTTTTGGAAGTTTCACTAAGTTATGGGCAAAGGCCTGAGTCCTGGCCCTAAAAAAATGGCTTAGAATTCAGGGTTGCTGGCATAGAACTGATTAGAAAAGTCCACAGCCGCATGGAACCAGGCTTATCAATGCGACTAGAGGGCTATAGTCACTTGCATTCCTTGGAAAGGGAGCGACTGGGGCTCTAGGTCAGTGAAACAAAGATTCATCTCATGGGTTTGACACCTGGAGGGGTTGGGTTGCTCCTGGATGTTCTTTAGCACCTGAGGGAAGTCGGTAAGGTCTTAAGTTGTCGACTCCATTTCTTTAAGGTCATATAGGAGGTTGAGTCTTATCATAATGACCCTCAACTCATGTTTACCCTGGCAAGCCAGTGAAAGTGGGTAAATGTGGGAGGTGGCGGATTACACGGTGGTATCAAAGCGCATTGCGCTCTCTTTGGGTAAAATATGATGTTGTCATGGCTATGGTTGCCATGCACGGGGTCATTGTGTACAGTTGGTATGGTCATGCATGATGTTGTTGTATTGATATGAGTATTATTATATATGTATCATGCTAATGTGGATTGATCTTGGAGATGAGATGAGCCTCCCCTAAACATCAATGAGGTATGGTTTTGATTTTGGTATCTATTTGGTTTATCTGACATTGCCTACTTGTAGGAAGAAGAAAAGAAAATATGACAAGTAAAATGGTAGACTACAGTTCCTGTGACTCACCCTACAGATCAGTTGGGTAGCAAGGAGGAGATCATTCTCCTGGTATAATAGATACATTGAGGATTTTAAGGGCAGAGATTAGAAGTTGCAAAGCAGACAATGATAGGCTGGTTGAGGCTCAAGAAAGGCTTGCAACGGCTCATGAGAAGCAGGTAGAGGACAATGTAGTGATTCTTCAAAGCTTGTCAGAGTTGCAGAAACAGGGACAATTGAGGATCAGTCAAGCGTAGGAAGAGAAGGCTAATGGAGCCTCTGGTAGCAGGTCTGGGTCCGGATACAAGTTTGATATAGGGGATACAGTTAGAGGTGGAAGATCAATAGATACACCTGACAAGAGGACCAGTATGTATGAGTATCATTTTAGTTCTTCATCCAGGATACATCATCACAGTCACCACCATCATCATCCTTATAGGAGGGGTGAGTACTTACCTGAGGAATTCAAGAAAGTCAAGACGCTTACATTTGATGGAGAGATGAAGAAGGAAGAAGATGCAAAGGCATGGTTGCTTGGGATGAATAAATTCTTTATATTGCACAGTGATTCAGAGAACATGAAAGCCAAGATAGCCACCTTTAGTCTCAAAGGGAAAGCATATATTTGGTGGGAATATGTAAAGAATGTCAAAGGAATTGAGGAAGATGATTTGATATGAGATGAGTTTGAGAGACTCTTCAAGAAGAAGTACTTGTTGGAGAGGTACTATGATGACAAATATAAGGAGTTTTATGAGATGTAGATGGGTTCTATAACAGATGATGAGTACACTAGCAGGTTCCTGGAGCTATTGAGGTATGTACCTTATCTCAAGGATGAGAAGGCTAAGATCCAGAGATTCATCAATGGGATTCCAGCATCATATAGAGATCGAATTGAGTTTGATGAGCCAATATCATTGGCGGAAGCCATCTGAAAGCTAAAGCATCGTTATGAGCAGTCAAATGCAAAGTTGAGCCTAAGCATGACTTGAAATGAAATGAGAAATTTAAAGGGAAGTGGCCAACGAAGAGGGGAATACCTCGGGATGCAAGTGAGAAAGAAAATGTGGTTCCTTACAAGAAGTTCAATGCAGTTGAGAAGGGACATGGCTTGCAGCTTGGAGAGAAGTAGAAACGAGGTTATGGTAGAGGACTGTTGCAGTGTTGGATATCATCGAGGGAAGGATTTTCCATTATACCAGGGTGGTAGGCCTCATGTATATAGTGCTCATGAGGCGCAGATAGTTGGGGATGTTGGTCATAGCATTTCTGGGATTTATGCAGCTGTGGACAATAAGCAGACAAATCATCAAGCATCCATTCTTGAGATGGAAGGTAAGCTCTATGGTCAAGTTTTTTCTATTTTGATTTATCCTAGATCTAATTATAGCTATGTTAATCCTGACCTAGTGGATAAGTGTGGCTTAAGAAAAGAAGTGCATGCAGATTCTTGGTTGGTGCAATTGGCTACAAGTACTAAGAATAGAGTTTGTCATTCGGTAACAGCTTGTACATTCGAGTTGAATGGATGCCTACAACAACACATTTGAATGTACTGCCACTGGGATCATATTGTATGTTGTTGGGTATGGATTGGTCTATCTTCACGGGACCAAAGTAGATTGTTATGATAAGGCTACTGAGTGCGTGGATGATAATGGGGAAAAGAGAATTTTGTAAGGAAAGAAGAAGCCTACATTAGTGAGGATGGTCACCGCTATGCAGGCTAAGCACAGCTGCAAGAAAGGGTGTGTGGTGTTTGTGGTTCATATTTCTTGTGACAAGGGTAAGGATGTTGATGACGTGGAAATATTCAAGAGGTACCCTATATTACAGCAGTTTCAGGATGTGTTTCTAGCAGAGATTCCAGAGTTACCTCCCCATAGGGAAGTGGACTTTTCTATTGAGTTGGTACCAGGGGCAACGCCAACATCAAAATCTCCTTACAGGATGAGCACACCAGAGTTGGTAGAGTTGAAGTTGCAGCTGAAGGAAATGCTTGATAAGGGATACATTAGGCCAAGTGTATCACCTTAGGGTGCACCAGTATTGTTCGTGAAGAAGAAGGATGGTACTCTCAGGTTGTGCATTGATTAACAACAAATGAACAATGTGACGATCAAGAAAAGGTACCCATTTTCAAGGATTGATGACTTGTTTGATCAGTTGAAGGGAGCAACAGTGTTCTTGAAGATTGTTCTGAGATCAGGACATCATCAAGTACGCATCAAGGAAGAGGATATCTACAAGACTGCTTTCAAGACCAGGTATGGGAATTATGAGTTTTTTGTAGTTCCATTTGGTTCAACTAATGCTCCACCTACTTTTATGTGCTTGATGAATAGCGTGTTGTGTCCTTATCGAGACAAGTTTTTTATTGTATTCATTGATGACATCTTGATATATTATAAGAATGAGGAAGAGCATGCCGAGCATTTAGCAGCAATGTTAAGATTTCTAAGAGAGCATCAGTTGTATGCCAAGCTTAGTAAATGTGGTTTCTTTCAGACAAAGGTACATTACTTGGGACATGTTGTTTCCAAGGAAGGCGTAGTAGTGGATCTAGAAAAGATAAGGGTTATCATGGAGTAGGCAACTCCTAATAATGTGGATGAAGTCAGATCATTCATGGGGTTAGTAGGTTACTAGAGGAGGTTCATCCAGAAATTCTCACGCATTACATATCCTATTATATCATTGCAAAGAAAAGGTAAGAAAATTGAATGGACAGAGGAATGTGCAATTAGTTTTGAGCAGTTGAAGCAGTTGTTGACAAATGCTCTAGTTCTTAAGATCGCAGATCTAGATAAAGAGTTTGTGGTGTGTACATATGCCTGCAAAAGAGGACTTGATGGAGTCTTGATGCAGGAGGGATAAGTGGTACGCTATGAGTCTAGGAAAATGAATGAACACGAGCAGAACTATGTGACTCGTGATCTTGAGTTGGCAGCTAGTATCCATGCATTGAATATATGGAAACATTATCTTCCTGGTAGGAGGTTCGTATTGATGAGCGACCATAGTGGATTCAGACGTCTATTTGACCAACCAAAACTGAGTGCCAAGAAAGCTAGATGGTTGGCCACCCTCAGTGAGTTTGACTTTGAGATTAGATACATCAAGGGTAAGGAAAACAGGGCTACATATTCTCTCAACAGGAGAGTGCAGGTGAACCATGTTGCAACAGTGAGCTCGTATGGCATAGATTTACAAGATCAAATGTTACAAGCAGGACAATAGGATGACAGGTACATGGAGCTTAAGCACAGGTTACAAAAGCAGGGCACAGGTGATCAGGATGTGGACTATCATCTCACGACAGATGGTTTAGTGAGATTCAGGGACAGGATCTATGTGTCAGGTGACAGTGGGCTCAAGGATCTTATCTTGAGGGAGTTTCATGTCAAACCATATTCAGGGCACCCAGGATATCAGAACAGTGAAGAAGTTCTACTACTAGTCGAATCTGAAGAAGGAAGTGGAAGAGTCCGTGGCTAGATGTTTGGACTATCAACAGGTAAAAGTAGAGTGTAAGCATTCAGGTGGATTGCTTCGACCTATTTCGATTCCAGAATGGAAATGGGAGGTCATTTCCATGGACTTCATTACAAGTATTCTGAGGACATTGAGGCAGCATGATTCTATCATGGTTGTGGTAGACAATTTGAGCAAGGTAGCTCATTTCATTCCAGTGAAGACTACGTATTCAGCTAATGAGGTGGCACAAGTCTTCATCAGGGAGATCGTGAGATTTCATAGTGTTTTGAAGAAGATTGTGTTGAATAAGGATGCTAAGTTCACTTCCAAGTTTTGGAAGGAGTTGTTTGCAAGTTTGTGGGTAGAGTTGGGCTTCAATACATCTTATCATTTGTAGGCAGATGGACAAACAAAGAGGGTCAAAAGGATTCTAGAGGATATGATGAGGATGTATGTCATGCATCAGCAGAGGAGATGGGAGGAGTACCTTCCATTGGTTGAGTTTTTTACAACAACGGTTATCATGAGCCATTGAGGATGAGTCTATTTGAGGCATCGTATGGGCAGAGTTGTAATACTCCCATCAATTGGAGTGATCTAATGAACAAGGCACATATTGGACCGGACATGTTGGCAGACATGGAGCAGGAAATGCAAGTTATAAATAAGAATCTAAAGGCAACACAGGACAGGAAGAAGAGTTATGCAGATCAACACAGGGCAGTTAAGGAGTTTCAAGTTGGGGAGCATGTTTATTTGCACATCAAGCCCAAGAAGAGCTCCTTGAGGATTGGATCATGTGCCATGTTGTCACCACAGTATTGTGGGCCTTTTTAGATCCTTGAGAGGATTGGACCAGTGGCCTACAGACTTGCACTGCCTCCGAAAATGAAATTCCATGGTGTTTTCCATGTTTCATTGCTTAAAAAATATGTAAAGAATGTCGATCATGTTATTGATTGGTTTATATTTCAGGTGGAACCAGAAGAAGAATTCTAGACGGAACCTTAGTGCATATTGCAGTGGAAACAGCTCATGCTGCGGAATAGAGCAATCAAGCAAGTTAAAGTGCAGTGGAAGCACTTTGGGCTCAATGAAGTTACATGGGAGATGGTTGATCAGATGCAGGCTATGTATCCTTCATTGTTTGTCGGTTAAGGAAAAGTTTTTTCTGATATATGTACATATTCATGTATGGTTGTTATTGTAAATAAGAAATGAGATGAGTTATAAAGCTCCAACAAGAATTATGGTTGTCATGTTGTCATGTTTGTTATGATGGTTTTTCCTTTGAGTAGGTTGTTCATTGTAAATACTGCAACGAGCTGGGTTATAAAGCGCCATGGGCAGTATGTTTTGGATTTCAGTGGTTTTGCTGGTTGTAGGTGTCATAGAACAACAAGGACAATGTTCCTCTATGGGGGAGGGGTCTATAACACCCCCGGGGTCAAAATTTCATGTAATAAAAGTTAATAAAGGCAAAATAAGACCAAGGTCATGGGACACGTAATTCAAGACGAATGTTGGGCAAAATATTCCAGTGGGCATCACTTGTTGTGTTTACGGCTAAGGGGAAATTGGCAAAGGCTTTGAAAAGGCAAAGATGCATTAATTTGCATATTATTTATCAAAATAAAGGAAATTAGGAGAAAAGGGAGGGGAAAGGTCACAAGTTGCATTTGAGGAGGAAAATTAAGGAAAATTAACGAAAATGAAGAAATTAGAGGCTTAAATAATAAAAACACATCATAGCATCAGTTTGTGGCCTTTTTTCAGTTCAGTTTTGGAGTTAGTCTCAAAGAGGAGAAGAGCACCAAGAGGAAAAGTACAAGGCAAGGAAAGGAAAGACAAGGCAAGCAAAGGGAGGATAAGGAAAGCAAGGATCAAGCAAGGAAAGGTTGGATCAAGCAACTTCAGTGAGAATACTTGCTGGTAACATATTGCATGTATGGTTTCCTAGCTTGTTTTGGCATGCATGGCATATGCATGTGTGTATTTTGGTTTCTTTGTTGTTGGTGTCATGTATTTTGTCGCGTTTTTTTACAGTGGTTTCAGCCTTGCCTTTCCATTTTCGAATAGCCATGGTGTGATGGGATTCTTTCTTGGTTTACCTATGGATTGTCGGAAGGTTTTGGATCCAGGTGAGGTGGTCTCAGGAAAATCCCAAGGGTTGGGGGTGGATATGGTTTTCTACGGGAAGACCTCAATATGTGGGTGGAGACAGGAAAATTCCCCAAGGGATGGTGAAGGAATTATGAGGCATCCAAGCTTAGTTTGGTTTTGTGATCTCAGGACCAGTTTAGGTGAGAGCACAGTATGGTGAGGGTGGAGGTGGTTTAACCTTTGGATTCCCTAGGTTGTTAATGGATGGTTTTATCCGATGAGATCCCACATTGATGCTTGGAATATGGCATCGAGGTGATTGGCTGAAAGAAAGATTTGGTTCAGGCCAATCTATGGTTGGGTGGTACATGGAAGTCCCTCACTTGGTCGGCTTTTGAATATGGTTAATAAGATCTAAGTTCCTCTTGCTTTTGATGAGTAAATGTACTTGTTATCATGCGACTTTAATGGTTGTTCTCTCATTGTTATTTTCCTGGTTATATGTTGGTTATAAGCATGGTTAATTGACATATATAAGTATGGATCTTAACACATTCCTATCAATGAATGTCTGGATAATGAATGCAATACCTAAATGGTGCTATGAAAACTATTGTGAGAAGGAGTTATTCCTTCTTAATTATCCTAAGATAAATTTTCATATCATTATGTTCAGATTTGCATTCATGACGTGTAGGTTGCATGGTCACCATGTGTTTGACGGAATGTTAGTCCCGGATGGGAGAGGTCAGATCAAGTCCTTGTTCAAGTTTTGGTTCATAAGCTTTGTTTCTATGTAATTTGTCATATCTGGAAGTTTCACCGAGTTATGGGAAGAGGCACGAGTCCTGGCCCTGAAAAAGTTGCTCGAAATTCGAGGTCACTGGCATAGAACTAATTGGAAAAGTCTACAGTCGCATGGAGGCATGATTATCATTGTGACTAGAGGTCTATAGTCTCTTGCATTCCATGGAAAGGGAGCGACTGGGCTCTAGGTCAGTGAAAAAGAGAGTCATCTCAGGGGTTGGACACTTGGAGGGGTTGGGTTGCTCCTGGAGGTCCTGTAGCACCTGAGGGAAGTTAGTAAGGTCTTAAGTTGTCGACTCCATTTCCTTGAGGTCATATAAGAGGTTGAGTCTTATCATAGTGACCCTCATCTCATGTTTACCCCGACAATCCATTGAAAGTAGGTAAATATGGCAAGTGGCTGGTTACATACCTGAAGCGCCAAATCGGTATTGAACAATTCTACAGGAAGAGATGCAGAGACACACCAAAAGCTCCAAAATGATATTGAAGACCACGAAATGAATCGAATAATTAAATTATGAATGTAGGTCGATGCAATCAACCCGTGACTGTATGTGATTCCTATATGTTTGTGATTTCGATGTTACTTGATTATGAAAAACTGTCGTGGAATACATGTGAGACAGTAAGCACGGGGACAAAAAAAATCTACTTCCATACAATTTTTACACGCATTCAACCTAAACAAGAAGTGTTCCACAACAATATTTATGTTTTTGAATACATGTTCCTGTAACTTAGAAAGATAATTACACCTTGCTCTTAGAACTTTCGGCATATGTCCAAATCCTATTAGGAAATGACACGTGTTTGATCAATTGTGCTATTGGGAAACAACATGTGTTTTATGAGTTGTGCAATGAGAATGCGAATGGGGCATTGTTGTTCTCATCCTATAGAAGATACATGTACAAAGTTGATATAATTCACACCCTGATGTATTATAATGACCCCAATATTCAAGGAGTTGATAGAACACACACCCTCTTCACTTCTTTCAGTGTAGTACAACTATTTCAAATCTTGTTCAGAGTGCAACTATTTCAAAGATGAGAAAATATGGAGCAGATCTTGTAGCGTAGAAATTGAAGTTAATGAGGAGGGTGGGCATTGTGGTGATGATCGATTGGCTTCTTTGCCATGTTGTGATAGTTTTGAAGTATGTGGTTTGATTTGTGCAAGTACAGTTACAATGACACCAAATGGAATATATGAGATTTGAAATCAAACCCTCGTTGAAGTTTTTCCTAGTTGCTCAAGTAACATTAATACAATTGAGCAGAAGGGATGCTTAGCAAGCATTGCAAGATATTGCATACATATTCTTAATTTGAAGTTCCAGAAGGATTTCCTTATTTGCGAATATGTGTCAGTAAGGCTTTGCTTCCATGTATGTCAAAAAAGGGAATCTTGTTCTCGACAGTGTTCGGTGTTGATTTGAATATAAGTTTGTAGGACTTTACAAATTGCTTCAGTCATATTAATTTTTGTAATTTTTTCCTAATATGCATAACTTCACAGTATACTTTGTTGCAAATTATATTATCATATACATATTGAGAGAAACATTCACAGAAGTTGTAGAACTATATGGATTGAAAAGAGGCTCTCTGCTATTTAAAAATGGAATATCTCTTGTATCAACTTTAACCAGTTTTATTCATGTCTTCGATATTGGAAGAACTGTAGAAATGACTGCTCTTATTACACGTGAGTTGTTTGCATCTTGATTTTGATTATTCAATATTCATTTCATCCTAATCCCTCTATATGTTCCATCTCCAAATTGTGCATTGATATATTGTTAAAAAGAGGTAAAATTGGTTCAAAGATCAAATGCCTTGCAGCTATTAGTTTCACCACGGAATAACCATATGCTAATCACCATAGTATATTTCTCATGTTAAGAATCTCAAAATTCTGAGATATTGTGTATGTCATATTGTTTATAGTTCAAGCATGTCTAGTGCATACTTTATAAGATGTCCTTGAGAATAATACCAGTTAGCTAGCAAATGTACTGGAGCTTCAACCAAGGTTACTATGTGCAGTACGATATTTTCCACAACAATGGTTATGAAATTGAAACCGTAATAATGAAGAGGAAGCATGTGAACTTGTCTATGGTATCTGCCAGTTACAATAAATTTCCACTATTGAAAAGAATCTCGTAGGTGTTCCCAATAGTCAATTTTCCGTATGGTTCTATTGTTTATCGCTTAAAGTCTGTAAACCCAATTTATCAATATAACCAAACCAATGAGATGAATATTTACTCTAATCACCATCACCAACTATAGGCTATATATATGGTATGATTTCTATCTTTATATGTATTTCCTACCATGGAGTATGTAATTTTTTTATGAATTTTGATTCAGAGGGAATAAAACCAACATTTTCCTGTGCTTCTTTCCTTGACGCTTAACAGTTTCATGATTTGTACAATCTACTTCTTAGTACTATGCCTTTTTAATATATGTGTGTTGCATTAGATACATCAATCATGTCCATATTTTTTCCTTTGAATTCTCATCAACATTGTACTTAATTGTTCTTTTGAATTTATGTTATCGATATTATGTCCATGCTCATGCTTAATCCTTCCAATTCATTTTTTTAAGGGTTTCATGTATTAATGAATATGTTCAGTTTACAAATTTTAAATATTGCCTTTATCATTGCTTACATGTGCAAAATTACTTCCAAACTTCGGCTTTCAATTTGCATTACTGTTGCAACGTTTCATTTCTCCTGAAATGTAGACTTCGAATACATTTGAGACATTTGTGAATTATTTTCACGTGCATTCTTTGCATATCTGATTAGAAATGCCTTATGTTATACCCTATTATATTGTTGCATCCAGGGTTCTCTTTTTTTATCTTTGGGGAAATGATTTTTAAAATGATGGGGAGCTATGCACTCAGAGTTCTTTCCCACTAAGGTTTGACCCTAGGTATTTTTCCTAATGATGCCCAGTATCAACAACTAGACCACAACCCAATGGACAAATCCAACTAGACCCTCAAGCAAGACTTGATGCCACAAGAGATAGACCCACTTAGTCCGCAAGGGGTTCTTTATAGAGTAAAGATACGAAGGTAACGCTCCTTCAAACACATAAATTAGGATATTGTGTATTATCCCACTGAGGCCTATCACTAGCCACAAGATTGCCACAATTGGCTTCCACAACACTAGGGGGTCCTTCATTGCCTAATAGCCCCTTGGCACTTCCCCTTTCTTAGTGATTCACATGCTTACTCAAACAAATCACTCATAAAACTTATAACCCTCTCTTACTAGGTTAGGTCAAAGACTTCAACAATTATTTCTCTAACTAGAACAAGGGATTTACATTTTCTACCTAGGTTACTATCACCCAAAAGATTCTTTTCACACCTTCTACTATGAATCTCATTCTCAGAGCCTCTCGTTCATCTATGTCTCTTCCCCATGATTCTTTATTAGTCTTAGTCTCCAGACGCACTCCACGCATTCTCCCTTTGTCTCCTTGTGTGTGTGTGTGTGTGTTCATTTCTTAGCTCTTTTGGCATGAGGATTTTATAGTCCAAGATTAGGATTGCATGGTCAATTCATAATTCTCCAGAAGGGTACTTCAACCATACCTCTAGGATGATTCTTGTGCCACACCCATCTCTTCTCATAAGTATTGGAAGTTGGTAGTTCAACCACCAATCCCTTTTTTCTCTGATGCAAAGATTGGGCATTTATTTAAGACAAACTATTTCCATTAGTAAGAAATTTCTCAACACCCTCACAACTCCCCTCTCATTGCATCGAAATTTGGATAGACTCCACCCTTCAACTATTGGTAATTAAAAAAGACATATATTTTTTTTTATTGATAAGTGGGTGAATCCTGAATATCACGCTTACCCTATGGCTGAGAGGCCACAACTCAGGGGCATCTAATTCACCCGAGGATCGCACCCGGCTTGAGCCGCACCAGTGGAAGCCATGATAGATTTTTGGTATCGGCGAGACTAGAACCGGTGACCTTTGCTTACAGAGCGCCTTAACAGAGCGCTCCTTCACCAACTGTTCTAAATCTCTTTGATTAAAAAAGACATTATAATAATAAAAAATTTATCAAAAAAATCATGATAGCAACATTAAGTTAGAATTTACAATTACAAAATAAATTTTAAAGTAAAGTGTTACACTTATTACTAATAAGCTTATTTGTATACCATTTTGAAAATGCCTAAGCTTATTGCCTCTCTACAACCAAAAAAAAATATAATGTTTGAAATCTCAAATATTTTATATTTTATTAATATACTTAATTATAATCTAGTTATCCATGTATTTGGATATTATACTTCTCTTAAAATTAATTGAAAAGGAAATAAAATTTTAATCTCTTCACCTTTATTTTCCAACATCCATTATATTTTACATAAAATTCTTGAAATATATTTATGGTGTCATTGTCATATTTTTGTTAAACCTTAAACAAACCAATATACTTCAATATGTTATTTTTTCATAAAATATCAAAACATTCGCATCTTAATAATTTTAAGATCATTACATGCTTATTAATATACTTTGATATTTAGCAATTTTTAAAGAGTTCATTAAGAAGCAAATAAAATTTTAGAACCTCTCGATCTTTGTTTTAAATCATCCTTTCCTCTTTGGTTTCAATTCTTTTATGCATTTATATCTTTTGTCGTCGTGTCATTCTAAAACAAATAAAAAAAACCAAACACTTATAAAAAGATATAAATAAAAAATAATTTGTTTGAATTTTTTTCATCTTGATATGAATTCATTTCATTTTTATCACTTTTCATTTTAATTATTAATACGTGTTTACAAATTATAAAATACAAAATAAACTATTAAATATGTATTCACAAATTATAGAATATAAAATAAGTTTGTTTTGCCTAATATGAATACTTTAGATTTTAATTTTAGGCAAATAATTGTGGTTGTCCTTTAATACGATCAATATTATAGTTAAACCTACTTTCACATAATCTTGTTCTTTAATATAATCAATATTATAGTTAAACCTACTTTCACATAATCTTATTGGTAATCGAATTAATTTGAATAAAATAATATTTTATCTTATGATAATTGAATTAATTTGAATAAAATAATATTTTATTTTATTTATGAAAATGGATAGGAACACATACTTTTTCATTTAAATGATTATTTTTAATTTTTGTTAAATATTGGAGGCATTAGGCATTGGATTTCGTTTCCACCTTATACTCACATAAGCTTATAAGCATGGTAATATATCTTTGATGCTCGACAATAAATGTGGGCATGAACATAAAGGAAGCTTTTTTTTTCTTAGAAGACTTTCGAGTGTCATAACCAAGAATATGGTTTTATACATCTCAAGCTTGGCATTTATGTTTAATTTTAGGTTTAGGTAATGTGTCACCTTACCTTTGTTTGAATTTAACTATTTTAATTTTTTCATTTGTCTACCTTTGTTTGAATTTAACTATTTTAATTTTTTCATTTGTCTACATTATGAGAGTCAAATTTGTGGTATTTGCACCACAAACTATTTTATGGGGTGTAAGGATCACATTATTTCTTTTCTGAGGTGTAAATGATGGTTTTTGTCTTGGTTTTGGGCAAGGACACTTCAACTGTCATTGCATTTCTACTGGATACTTGGGGCTTAGGTGTTTTGGTTTTGTTCTATTAATATAGGTGTTTTTTATTTGAGGGTGATAGTGTATGTCATCTTTGGTTGAATGGGGATCTTCATTGAAAACTTTAACTTTTCCATTTTGGTTTAAAGCATTGTTAAACATGTTATAAAGGGCATCTTCTTGTAGATTCATTGCAAAATAATGCAGAGCTTTGTGTCATTGATAAATGAAAGTTGAATGAGGCTCATTATTTTGTCATATAGGGTTAATAAAGCAGGGATATGAGATTAATCCACTTCAAGGATGTTAAATTGTTGGATAAATCGATATGCTAATAGGGAAAGGTAATAAACCCACTCTTGAGGGATTTGATGTAACCAATGAAGGGTGCTACCTTGTAGAGAGAGAAGGAAAATTCTTACAATAATATTGTAGTGATGAATAAACTTGACACAAAGTATAAAAAATGCTTCTAAGTGATGCTTCTAGTCTTCTTCAATAACACCACTTAACTTAGGCGCTTGGGTAGGTTTATAGAAAGCAAAGGTTATCTAAAGATTTGAATGAAAGGACTAGACGGGGCACTCCTTATTTTGCCTCTAGGTCATGGGTTTTGGTTAAAATAACTAACATAAAAAGTATGTGGTTATTAGGGGATGATGCCTTCCCACTACCTTCTTGACATGCCCAGGGCTAAATATGGTATAATAAGGAGGGGCATCGAACATGCTCATACTCAAATTTCATTTTCCTTGAAAAATCATGTTCCAAGACCATGTTGTTGTGCTATGAAAGTTTGTCTAGGTGGCTAGGAAATCATTGGGATGTATCATTTTCCTTGTGTTTAAGAAAATGGTGGTATGCTTATTTGTCTTAATGATCATGTAATTGTAAAATCTGATCTAGGGGATCAAAAATATGCTCAAAAATCAAAGTGCTTGAATTCTCTCGAAACCAACACCAAATCATAGATCTCGTCGTTTTGTTTCCAACGATGCTTGAATCGCCTCAATCCGACACTGTATGAGAAAGTTATTACATTCTAAAGTTTTTGGCAAACAATTAAAAAGTCAACTTGTAGGGTTGACCGGGAAGTTGATTGGGCATACCATACGATGACGTGGCACTGAATTCAACAAGTGAATGTGCAGTATGGTTGTTAGAGGACAAATTAGGACATGATAAGTGGCGAGTTTTTATTTGTTGTGGTGATTCGTGTTAGGCCAATCGTAGGCCACCATGTGGCCCTATAGAAAGGTGCCACGCGGCTCTGGTTTTGGCATGAAAATTGTGATTATGGATTGATCGACCTCGGCAAGGTTTGATCCTGAGACATCTGGAAACACAAACCAACACCTTACCAATACACCACGCGGTTAGTTCTTGATATATAATGGCAAGCAATTATATTTGTTGTTATATGGTTGCCGCATTGGGGGAGGGTCGAGCCAGCGGCTCACCCGACCAGCCTAACCCTGGTCATATTATATAACACATATCCATGGCGAAAGGGGCGAGTAGTTGGCCACCAACCTCGGTTCCATTAAACACATAATTGTCAGCAAAATAAGCGGAGGGGCGGGGCATGTGGCACCCTGCTCACGCCTTAGCCAATGGTCACATTTAGTTACACGTTACCAAGATCAGAGGGCTAGCGTGCACGTGGCCTCTAGCCCATGCCCCTAGTCATGTTGTATGCCACGTGACCAACCCGGAGGTGGAGATTAAGGGTGCGAGTGTCAAATTAATGATTCGATAATTTGCACCATTTTAGGTGGAATTGTCGTTGAAGTCGGATGAGTTTGTTGCCTTGCACATATGCCAAAGGAATAATTCCTTGCGAGTTTTGATAGAGGGTAAATTTTGGAGAACAATCTCAGCCTTTTTGAGCCCATGAAGAGCCTACACAGGGGTTTTTGGGTGTTTTGGACACAATAGCAGTGCTATTTTTAAAATTTGAGCATTTTACGTCTGTGCAATTTCAAATTTGAGAATATAATATAAAGGGCCAACATTGGAAACTAGACCTGGAGATGTAACCAAGGGGTGAACTCCGTCATCAAATTATTGTTTTGTGATGTTTCTTGTTGTCTATTTTTTGCTGTTAAAATATGCAAAACTTAACTAAGTTTACTAATTTTATGTTCTTTTGCAATTTCAACCCATTGCACATAAGACATAAACTAGCTTGCAAAATTTCACGAGAAACCTTCAATTTTTTATTTCATATCAGTTTGGTATCAGAGCATGGTTGTTTTGAAGGTTTGGTAGTTTTTGCAAGTGTTTTCTTCCATGATTAAAAGGTATGAATTGAGAAGAGGAGAAGGATTGCTTGAAGAACCAAACCCTCAATTTGGTTCAAGGAGGTCACAAACTCCACCAGTCATGGCACATGAAGAAGGACAGGAACTGATGTCTGAGGATGAGAGAGATTTAGAAAGGCTTTCTATGATATGTGTGAGATGGTGAAAGTGTTGTACAATGAGAGGACAACAAGGTTGCAAGGAGAGAGTTCAAATCATCCAAAAGGTAGTGGTGGTGATGGGAGCAAGCATCCATGTTCACCTCCTCCTTCACCTCCATCCTCACCTCTTTCTTCACCTCCACCTCCATCTCGAGAAGGAAATACTAAGTCTCATTTGATTAAGCTTGATGTCAAGTTTGAATTTCCTATGTACAATGGGGAAGTAAATGTTAAAAAGTTGGATAATTGAGTTTGTCAAATTGAAGTCTATTGCAGGATTAAAAATATTGTTGATGATGTTACAAAGATCCAACTTGCTTCTCTTCGTTTGGAAAGTGCATCCCACATCTAGTGGGAGGCCAATGCTCAAGAAGATTTGAAGAAAAGTGGTAAAATTATCTATGCTTGGACTGATTCTATAACAACATTAAGAAGACAATTTTATCCATTATCTTACATGCCAAAAGAAATTATGGATTGGCAAAATTTTAGACAAGGTAAAGGTCAGAGTGTCCAAAGTTACACACAATCATTTAGAATAGGAGCTTTAATATTGGGTGTGCATTTGTCTTCACAGGGTACTCTCCTTAAATACATAGGTGGATTACATAGTTATTTGAGACATACTAAAGTTAAGTTTAATCCCACAAATTTAGATGAAATATGTGTCGAAGCAACTCATTTAGAATCAAGAGGCAAGAATGTTCCTTAAGAGACTAGCAAGAAACCATTCAAATTTGGAGACAAATCAAAGGGGAAGTTCAAAGGAAAAAAGGAAAAAAGAATGCTACAGTCAAGAAAGAGGGAGAGAAACTTACTAGTAAACATTGTTCAAAAGAAGGCCATGATGAAGACCATTGTTGGAAATTACATCACGAAATGAGACCAAAAAAGTTCAACAACAAGGGGAAACAAAACATTGCTACTACAACTCAACAAGATCTGGGATCTGATTCAGGTGATGAAACCAAAATCATAACCATGGGAATGAAAGGTATAGCTTCTAATGCAAGTATTATTTCTTCTAGTAAGCCTATTGAGTCTCAAAATAATAAAGAAAGAAGTGAGATTTTTCATATCACGGTCATTACAAAACATACCAAAGTTGATACATTGTTTGATAGTGGATCCCAAATCAATCTTACTCTGAAGCAATTGTCAAGAAACTAAATTTAGAAACTACACCTCACACTAAACCTTACCCTTTGGGTTGGGTATGTGATGATGCCAAATTATAAGTGAGAAGAAAATGTAAACTTAAATTCACCATCACCGCTAATTTTATAGATGAGGTAGAGCTTGATCATGTACCACTTGATATTTGCAAAATTGTTTTAGGGAGTCCATACTTGTATGACCGAAAAGCCATATTCTATCGTCATAATAAAAAAATGTCATATTCTTAAAGATGGAGTTGAGTATATTGTTAGATCACATCGCAAGAAGATGAACTTATCTCTTGTAAGTGTTGGTCAAATGAAAAGGCTTGTAAATGCTAGTAAGATTTTTGTGTTGGTGATGACCAAAGCTAAAGATATTGTTGAATATGAAGATTTCACACAATGTGATTCTAAACTCAAGCATGAATTGGTTGAATTTGTTAACACTTATGACAAACTGTTTTAGGAACCTGAAGGGTTGCCTCCTAAAAGAGGAATCCAACATGAGATTCATTTGCAGCAAGATACACCACTTCCAAATATTGGCATGTATAGAATGTCATTTTTGGAGAATGCAAAGGTCAAGAAGAAAATTCAAGAGTTGCTTGAAAAAGGGATCATTAGGCCTAGCACATCTCCTAGTGGGTCTCGTATTGTCTTGGTTCCAAAGATAGATGGTACATGGCGCATATGTGTGGATTTCAAAGCTTTGAACAAGATCACAGTAAATAATCGTTATCCTCTTCCTCATATTGATGATTTGCTAAATTGATTAAAGGAAGTTGTTTACTTTGCTAACTTAGATTTGAGAAGTGGTTATCATCAGATAAGGGTTGTTAAAGATGATATTTAGAAAATTGCTTTCAAGAGGAAACAAGGTTTGTTTGAATGGTTAGTTATGACATTTGGGCTTTGCAATGCACCTGCGACATTCATGAGAGTTATGAATGATGTGTTGCGACCATTCCTTGATGACTTTGTCATAGTCTACTTAGATGATATTTTTATCTTCAATAATACTCATGAAGAGCATGTCAAGCACGTGAAACAAGGTTTAGATGTCTTGAAGAAGGAAAAGTTGTATTTGAAGGTGTCTAAGTGTGAATTTGGGAAAAGCTCTTTGGTTTATTTTTGTCATATTGTAGGAGGGGCTGAATTGAATATTGATCCCTAAAAAGTTGATGTCATTGTGAATTGGCCTAAACCCAACAATGTAACAAAAGTTAGGAGTTTTTTGGGAGCAACCCAATATTGGAGAGAATTTATCACTAACTTCTCACTCATTGTAGCACCATTACATGCTCTCACAAGTGTGAAACATGTCTTTCAGTGGGGAGCCAAGTAGCAAAAAGCCTTCGACACTTGAAAGATAAAATCAGTACAACACCAGTTCTAGCACTTCCATATCTTAAGCAGTCATTTGAGATTCAAATTGATTATGTTATGGGAGCAGTTTTGATGCGGCATGGTAAGCCAATTTGTTATCATTCTGAAACCTTTACCAATGCAATAATTAACTATCCAACTTATGATAAAGAGTTCTGTGCTTTGATACAAAGCATGAAGAAATGGAAGCATTATTTGATGGGTAAAGAAACGATTATACATACTGACCATCAACCTTTGCAATATTTTCAATCGCAAACCAAGCTACAACAAGCTAGACATTTTAGGTGGATGGGATTTCTACAACAATTTCATTTGGTAATCATGTATAACAAAAGGTATATACAACAAAGTTGCAAATATGTTATCAAGGCCTATCGTTAATGTATACGTTATTATTAAGCATAACTCAATCATGCATGAAAGTTATACTGAACAATATGCTCAAGATTAAGATTTTAAAGATGTTTATGCAACTTTGAGTCAAGGCAATCATGTTGAAGAGTTAGATCATCATGTTCATAAAAATTTGTTGTATCATCTTGGAAAGTTATGTGTTCCATAGGGGGGAAGAGTCAATGTCATAATGGAAGCCCACATTTCTCTTATTGCTGATCACTTTGGTGTAGGAAAAACAGTTGCTCAAATTCATAGGTATTGTTATTGGCCTTGCATGAATGAAATTGTTTCAAGAGATGTAAAAGGATGTTCCATGTGTGCTACTAGCAATCCTAGCAATAGGAAATTGGGTTTGTACACTCTAATTCTTATTCCTTCTCGTCCTTGGGAAAGTATTTCTATGGATTTTGTAGGGGGGTTACCAATGTTTAGGAAATGTCATGGTTATCTATATTGTAACAACCCAAAAATTAAAATATGAAATTAATTAGATCAATCATGTAATTAATAATCAACTCACAACTTTCCACTAATTAACATAGAATTTCCAGTAACACGAGCATATGCGACTTACCTGTGGCGATGATATTCCTTACTTGTGGTTTTAAAGTTGAACATTATTTGAATCCCGCTAACTGTAACAAAGTTTTGGGGACGACTCTCTACCTAGCTGTAAGCTCAACTATACATAATATTTTTACAATTGACCACCCCGAGCCCTCAATCAATGTACTACTGCCAGGGAATCCTTTGTCTCACAACACTTTTCTCCTAAGAGAATTAAAGAATAAATGATGAATCTCATCTTCCTCATCATCCATTAAATAGACCAAAAAATAGAAAGGGGTCCGCATGCACACATTCCATGTGTCAACATGCAACTTTTATTTCTTTATTTTAAGTTTTACTTAATTTAATATTTATCTCAATTTAACTATTTCTTTTTTATTCTTTTTTACTTTGTTAACTTTACTTATTTTACTATTTTTATAGTTTAATTTTAAATATATTTATTTAAACTCGAGTTTATTATTTACTATTTTATTTATTTATAATTATTATATTCTTTTCATTATTTATTATTTATTTACTATTATTATATTTTCTTTATTGTTTACTATTTATTTACCATTATTATCTTTTTATTTATTGTTTATTATTTATTTACTTATATTTTAATATTATATTATATTATATTATTTAGTAAGTTATTATTATTAGGGGACATTACATATATGTTGTTGTAGATCATTTCAAAAAAAAAAATGTGTGTGTTGATGCCATGTAAGAAACAGGTTACAACTGAACAAACTATAAAGATGTTCTTCCAAAATGTATGGGTTCATTTTGGGTTACCACTTCTATTATTTTTTATTGAGATTCTTGATTTGTCGAGAAGTTTTGGTCAAGTTTATGGGAACTCATGGACACAAAATTGAAGAAGAGCGCCACATTTCATCCATAAACCGACAGCTAGACAAAAGTAGTGTACAGAATAGTAGTGCATATCCTTCAAGGATATTGTGGTAAGCATCCTAAACTTTGGGATGAGCATTTGCATTACATCCAACATGCATATAATCGTGCTAAGCATTCATCTACACAAGTATCTCCATTTAAAGCTTGTTTGGGTTATTTGCCCCTGTCTCCTTTAGATTTCATCTTTGGTAAAGGTATTGTAGTAGATGGACATAGTGATGTGGACAAAGCCAAGCATTTCATGGAACAAATTAAGCTATTACATCAAAGAGTACAAGAAAATCTATAGAAAAGCAAAGCCATTTACAAAGCAAGACACGACAAGTGTCGGGTTGATCATGATTTTCAAGTGGGACATCAAGTTTGGTTGTACATCAGTAAGGAAAGACTACAAGGTGAAGGTAAAAATCTCAAGCCAATCAGATATGGTCCTTTCAAAATTTTGGAGAAGATTGGTTACAATGCTTTTCGATTAGATTTGCCACCTTACATGCAAATTTATTATGTTGTGAATGTGAGACCTCCAACAACGCAAACCAATACCTTACCAATACACCACGTAGTTATTTCTTGATATATAATGGTAAGCGATTATATTTGTTGTTATACGATTGGTGCATTGGGGGGAGGGTCAGGTTATCAGGCTTGCTCGGCCGGCCCAACCCTAGTCATATTGTATAACACATGTCCGTGGTGAAATGTGGAAGGGGAGGGGAGTTGGCCCCCAGACCCGATTCCACTAAACACATAAAATCGTTGACAAAATATGCAAAGGGGCAAGGCACATGGCTCCCCAGCCAATGGTCACATTTAATTACACACGACTAGGAGCGGAGGGTCGGTGGGTGCGTGGCCTCTTGGTGGCGCCCTCGGTCATGTTGTATGCCACGTGGCCGACCCATAGGCGTAGATTAAGGGCGCAAGTGTAAATTTAATGATTTGACTATTTGCATCATTTTCGATGGAATTATCACCAAACCTGCGTGAGTTTGTCGCCTTGCATTTCCACCAAAGGTAAAATTCATTGCCAGTTTTGATAGGGGGTCAATTTTGCAGAAAAATTAGTAGGGAAATGAAGAAGGAGTCCTAACTTGGTCATTTTTCAGCGTTTTTTAGCCCAAGAAGAGACTACACAGGGGTTTTAGGTGTTTTAGACACAATGCAGTGTTATTTTTGCAATTTGAGCATTGTATGGTTATGTAAATTCAAATTTGAGTATATAATATAAAAGGCCAACACTGGAAGCTGGACCCAGAGATGTAGCCCAGAAGGGGTGAACTCCGTCATCAAATTGTTGCTTTATGATGTTGCTTGTTTTTTATTTTTCACTGCTAAAATCTACAAAACTTAACTAAGTTTATGCGTTTTTGTAATTTTGATCCATTGCCCATAACACATAAACTAACTTGCAAAATTTCACAAGAAACCTTCAATTTTTAATTTCAGATCAAAATCCCCTACTAAAAAAATTGCAATTGATTTTTTTAATTTAAGTTAATTTTTTACCTTGCAAACATTTCGTCAAACACTTTGCATGAAAAATCACTTCTCTGCTAAACAACTAACCCAACCAAACTATCACAAGTATAATATCATTAAAAAAAACAATTTTATCCAAGATAACATATATGTTTGTTAATACCATAGTAAAATACCACAAACAAAAATACCATGGTAGAGGTAAAACCCTTTTAGCACAATAACAATACAAACAATATCACACAAACAAATTTTATAACAACAAACTCAACCAATTGATTTATGGGGACCTAACACAATTGGGCTAGAAAAATAGATGGAGAAGACAACACTGAAATATCCCTTACAAATTGTTGTAGATGACTTTGCTAGAACAAAATTATTGACATGATTCAAGCTCCCCTTGAGACACCATGACCTAGCAAAATTAGGTCAACTTGTTGAGTGAAATGCGTTGGACTTGGACAGTGAAATCAAGCTGAAATGACCCACACAAAACCCTCAAATTTTGGTGATATACTGATAAACTCAATCTCCCATGTCTTCCACGAACTATTGTGGCTATATCGACCCATAAAAACCCCAAAATTGTTGATGAAGAGTGAAATACCCTTTCTGGAAGAGACATGACTGGTATTAGAGAGGTACGACCCCTCTTCTTACCTTGTATGGCATCAAAAGAATGGTATAACCTCCTTTTTTGGCTCCCATGATTTACTAGATGTCCATGTTTTGGCCAAAAAGATGAACCCCCCTCTTTAACAATGAAGTCATGTGAAGAATATGATCGATTCTTCCTTCTGGTAAGCTAGGATAGATTTGTTTCACCATCAAAAGCAATTCTCTCAAAGGTTTCACTCCTTACACTCAAAAGCTATAAGATTTCACGAAATCAACTTTAGGAAAAAAAATTAAGCATGTTGAAGAGTGAGATCCAACCTCTCCTTTATTATCAAAATACCATGGGTCTTCATAATACCATCGCTCTATACCATGGATCATCACAATTCCATCGATCTATATCACATGTCATCATAATACCATGGGTATCTCTTTTATAAGTTAATCATTTTCACCTTCACATGTTGCTTTTTCGCCCAATTAACATTTAAATAATTTACTTAATTGATCCCCTTCGTGACCAATTATAGCCTATGGGAATAAAATAGGCTACTGAATTGTTCTCTTTGAGTGGTCATTCATAAAGGGACATTACAGTCATCCCTTCCCAATGTTGCTTGCCTTGAAGCAATTTCAAACTAGGATACTGCAAAATCTGCTCCCCTTCCCACATAGTGTTCTCTATTGCCAAGTATGTCTACGTGATAAGACATTCTATGATCACTCTACTCCTCAGTTTCCTAACTTCCAAAATCTCCTCATGGATCAATACCAGCTACCCCTCCTCATTCAATGGCGGTAACTCTACTAAAGTAATAACTTGTTGTCTCAATGTCTTCTTAAGGCATCATACATGAAAAACATTATCAATCTTTCTCCCTTATAACACCTCAATCTTGTAAGGTACTTCCCTAACTCTTAAGACTACATTGTAGGGACCATAAAATTGTGGTTTCTACTTTTTTGCACCACTTTTCTTTAAAGAAGATTGTCTATATGGCTAAAACCTCAAGAAATTCAAGTCTACCACCTCAAAATTATGCTCAACCTTGTGCCTATTTGCATACATCTTTTGTTAGTTCTAGGCAACCTATAAGGTTTCATTAAGAACCTTGAGGATATCTTGGCTCTCCTCTATCCAGTCTTTGGTTTTGGGAGCCATGTTGTTCCCAAATTCATAATCCACAAATGAAGGAGCATCATAGCCATACAATGCATGGGACATGGGCATACCGATGGACATGTGGTAGGTGATGTTGTAGCAATGTTCTCCTAGATTCAACCACTTAATGGAAGCCTTTTGTTGTCCTCAAACATAGTTATACAAATATCCATCAACTCACTTGTTCATGATCTCCATCTAGCCATCCATTTGAGGGTGATAACTCGTATTAGGAGTTAACTTAGCATCAGCCAATTTGAACAATTCTTGCCAAAACGCACTAAGAAACTCGTTGTCCCAGTTATTGACAATGTACTTAAGGAACCCACAGAGTCTAAACACCTCCCTAAAAAACAACTCTGTCGTGTGCTTCCTTGTATTTTGATGAGAACACAAAGGAATATACGAAATGGTTAACTGATAAGAAAATACATAAATCACTGAGTTATTTACTGATTGTGCTAGAAAACGTGCGCAACAGCCCAACCCGAGCCTGCGCTGACCTAGTCGTCGTTGCCCCTGCAGATCCTTCTCTCGGCAGCCTCATGCTGCTGAGGCCAACCAAACCATGTAGCCCTCTGAGGAGGGAGATCCTCACTCTTCCACACAGACAGGGAATGAAGAAAATGCAGAAGCCTTCGCATCTTTGATCGCAGAGAATGGAGCTCCAAGGAACAAGCCATCAGTCAATAAATTTGTAAAGAAACTTGAAAGTATCCCAGAGATTTCCCTCCCTCTAGCACTTCCAAGAAGAGCAGCCATCTCTCTAGCAGAATGCAAACTTGTTGGATAGTTCACAGGGCTATGGCCTTCACCCAAATCAGTGCAAAAATGGGTGGAAAGAAACTGGAATGCAACCACATAGGGGAAGATAGCAATACGATTCTGTGGAAGGGGGTACTATACCTTTCTCTTTGAAACAAAGGAAGACAAAGATCTGATATTTAGAAATGGACCCTACTTCATGGACTCCAGAGGTTTATACCTGAATAGGGGACGCCATATTTTGATCCGGAGATGGATGTTCCAAACGCAAAGTCTGTGTGGGTCAGGCTCCCATATCTTCCTCCTCACTGTTGGGGAGACGAATCGGTAAAGGTTGTAGGAAACGCAATGGGCAAATATATTGACAAATGTGAGCCAAAAGACAACATGCATGCGTACGCAAGAATATGTGTGGAAGTAGATCTCGGAAAAGGCCTCCCAGAGGCAATAGAGATCAAGGTCGACCAGTGGACACACATTCAGCGGCTGGACTACGAGCAAATACCATTTAATTGAAAGGTATGTCACGAGTATGGTTATTTTGCAAATAGGTGTCTTAAAAAAAAAAGAGCCTGAAAATGTAGAAGAGCAAGAACCTACATGGGAACAAGTAAAAGGAAAAAACCTACCAATAAGCATAATGTGTCAAATATTTATCAGTCCCAAGAAGCAAATGAAACAACTTCTTATCCTCCAGTGAAGGTTACTCCTCCTGATCACACAAACCCAAATCCTTTTGAGCCATTAGAAGACTCCTTTGATCCACCCTCTCCCAGATCACCACCCTCTCCCAAATCCCCAACCTCAAAATCCCATAGCTCTCATATCCACCCCCAACCCAATATCCTCCCCTCCTCCCCCCTCAGTGGACCACATTCTAACTAGAAACAAAGCCAAAGAAATCCCCCAAGCTTGGGATCAGCAAAAAAAGTGGGAAGGAAATCCAATAAAGAAATCAGAGATGAGGCAGCAGCTAAAGAAATGGCCCTAGGAACGCAACAACGAATGGATTCTTTCCTTGGGAAATAAACAGGAAGTCATGAAAAAACTCAGCAAAGAGGAAAGGGAGGATCACACCAACACAACAGTAAACAATGATAGTGGCCTTGACACCTCCTTTAAAGTCAATGCAGCTAGAGACATTTTAGCCAAGGAACAACCAGATATATATGATCCAAGAGACCAAACTAAACAAGCAAGAAAATCAAAAAATGATTCAAAAACTAAAAAATTATGAAGAAGTAGCATTAGAAGCCACAAGAGCATCAGGAGGAATCAGCACCATTTGGGATAAAAGAAAATGGGAATTAATGACCCACAAAATCAGTAGACACTGGATTCGAATAGAGTTGAGGAATATCAATACAAAAGAACAGTATATCATTATAAATGTGTATTCTCCAAATCACTATAGAGAGAAAGAACAATGCTGGAAAACAGTTAAAGAAAAAATAGTAAAGAGACAAAGTGGGCACTTAATCCTAGGAGGAGACTTAAATCTGATAAGGAACACAAAAGGAAAATTTGGCGGAACCTTCCATAATGATCCTTCAAGAGAATCTCTTGAAGGAATAATAGAAGAATACAAATTAATAGACATTCCGCCAAGCAATGGCAAATACACTTGGAACAACAAAAGAATTGGAAAAAACAACATAAAATAAAGATTAGACAAAATTCTTATTCATGAAAACATAACAGCCGCTTACACTCTGGTGAAAAGTAAAATTTCTCACAACTTAGCTTCATATCACAAGTCGGTGGTGCTAACCTTGGGAAAGCTGGAAAATCAAGGACCTCTTCCCTTCAGATATAACCCAATTTGGAACAGCAAGGAAGATTTTGACAAACAAATAAAGGACAGCTGGAAAAAAAGTGTCACAGGATCTCCCCAGTATGTTTGGGAAACTAAGCTAAAGAACCTAAGGATGCACTTAAAAAATTGGGCAAGAGAAAATGATCTCCGAGACAAAGCTAGGAAGATCGATTTGCAAAAAAAATTGGATAACCTTTGCAAGGAAAAAGAGAACAAGGAAGAAAGTAAGCAAGATCAAATACAAGAAAAGGAAATATATCTGGAAATATATAAGCAAAATAGGCAACAAGAAGAGGAAAGCAGACTGAAATCAAGACGTCTCTAGCTAAGATACGGAGACAAAAATACAGCCTTCTTTCATAATACTATGAAAATAAGGAGATCAAAAAATCAGATAGAACAGATTCAAGTAAATGGTCAAGAAATGAAAGGATCTGAAGCAGTAAAAAATGCAGCCCATAATCACTTTAAATAACTCCTCTCAACGAGTGACCAGCAGGCAGCTAATGAAGAAATTCCGCAGCATATAAAAAGTAAAATAAACGACTAGCAAAATAGGGAATTAGACAAAGAAATTACTGAGGAAGAAGTCAGAGGAGCTGTGTGGAACCTCCACCCTGATAAGGCACCAGGTCCAGATGGGTTTACAATTGCCTTTTACAGACAACATTGGGAAATTATCAAAAAAGATCTAATGAGAATGCTCAAAAATGCTTTCCAAAAAAAAAGATTGGAGGAAACACAAAATCCTCATTCCTAGCCCTCATTCCCAAAGAACCCAATCCCACAACTTTTAATAGATATAGTCCAATCTTCCTTTGCAACTCGTCTTATAAGATACTTACCAAAATTCTGGCAAACTGAATGAAAAAATTACTTCTAGAAATAATTTCAGAAAATCAAGGAGGATTTGTCCCAAAGAGGCAAATTACAGACAATGTGATAATTGTTCAGGAGGCTATCCATAGCAGTATCCAAAGAAAGGAGAGAGGAATGATTGTTAAGTTAGATATGGCTAATGCTTTTGATAGAGTTAACCATAACTTTCTTGCAGTAACTCTCAAAAGGTTTGGCTTTTCAACAAATTTCATAGAGATTATCCAGGCATGTATATCAAATCCTTGGATAGCTCCATTAATCAATGGTCGGCCCAGTAAATTTTTCCAAAGCACACGAGGGCTGAGGCAAGGCTGTCCGCTTTCTCCATTCTTGTACATCATCATGGTTGAATCGCTGAGTGCTATGCTGGAAACTCAGAGAAAAGAGAAAAAAATAACAGGGATCCAAATATCTAGAGGAGTCAAAGACATAAACCATTCTCTCTTTGTAGATGATACCCTTCTCATAGGCGGGGCATCCTGCATTATAGCAAAACGATTCAAAAAAGTCTTTGATGATTTTCTCCTAGCTCCAGGAGGAATTCTAAACAACTCTAAATGCAGAATATATTGTTGGAATACCACAACAAAAACAATGCATAACATATCTCACAAATACTGGAAATTCCTTTACAAATAAATTGGAGCCACTTCACTTATCTTGGGCTGCCCTTATAAAAGGAAGTGGTAAAATCAGAAGTTTGGAACAAGCAAGTGGAGAGAATGAAGGGTAAAATTCAGAATTAGGGAGTGATGTGGCTCAACCTGGCAGGAAGAGTGACAGTGATTAAAGCACTTCTCTCGGCCTTGCTTATATATCAATATGCAATCATTATGGCTCCAGCAAGTGCCCACAAGCAAATGTAACTAATAATTACAAGCTTTCTCTGGCAACGAGGAAAGCAAGATAATAAAAAATCAGCCTTGTTAAATGGGAGCAAGTTACTCTTCCCTATGAAAAAGGTGGTATAGCAATTCGCCTGCCAGGACTAATGAACATTGCTCTAGGGACAAAAATTATCTGGAGAATGATAAATGGGAACGGCCACTAGTGGGCAAAAGTTCTAACAATGAAATACTTAAATAGTCATAGAACAAAGCTGCTCACTGAAACTATTCCAGACAGGCCATGCACTCAAATATGGAAATTGGTTAAAAGGATAATCCCTCTCATTAGAGATCAAATATCCAAAAATCCAGGGAATGGCAAAACAATTTCTATCTGGGAGGATAGAATAATGGGGAAAAACCCCTTAAATCAGCAACAAAATTTAAGGGGACTTCAGAGATGGATGGAAGAGCAAAGTTTTAACACTCTTTATTCTATTTTGGATTGGGATCAAAATAACTGGGTAAGATGGAAAAAGTTGGCTACACCACCAAGACTAAAAAGTAAGTGGGAAATTTTAAAAGTCCATCTGGTAGGGGTCGCGCCCATCAACTTAGAAGAGTAGGATGACTTTGTTTGGGACCCAAATGGAGGGGACTACACAGTGAAATCAGGGTACAACCTCCTCCAAAAACTCCACAATCAAAATGATTGGAGCCTTTGGAAGGCAACTTGGAATTCAGAGAGTCTGCCCAAAATTAAAGTCTTCATATGGACACTTCTCAAAGGTAAAATTATTACCTCCGTAAAAAAAAAAAAAAAAAAAAAAAAAAACAAGGGCCCTCAAGATGTGTCATGTGTCAAAAGGAGGAATAATAAATCCAACACCTCTTCATTAACTATATGGTGGCGAGAGAGTGCTGGAAACATGCAACAAGTCCTTTGGAAATAAGCATAAATCCAACAATTTAGTTGACAACTCTTCACAAAAACTAGGATGAAAGCTACCCATATACAAAGAAAAATAAGGCAACAATAAATAGGATATGGAAATGTCTCCCTTCAATCCTGTGCTGGCAAATTTGGTTAGCTTGAAACAAATGCATTTTCAAAGATCAAAAGCCAAATCTAAGCAAGATCCTAGCAAAAACTTGGAGTCAAGTTGCAGAAATAATAATTACAAATGGAATCTCAAAAATGGATCAGAACGACTTACAACAAGAAGAGAAGGACTGGTACAACAAAGCAATGTTAGAAAACAAAGCAAAAGTAGCAGCTATAGCAAAAAATAAAGAATTACACACAAACAAGAACTGAAAATTAAGGCTGGAGGATAAAGAATTTGCAGAATGGATAAAAGACCAGAAGAGGCACATTCTCTTTTTTGATGGAGCTGCAAAAAATAACCCAAGTAAAGCAGGGGTAGGAGGAGTTATACTAGATCCAAATGGAAAAAAAATAATAACCTATGAATGGAGCCTTGGAGAAATGACAAATAATAGGGCTGAAGTATACAGCCTTCTCCTAGGCACAAAGCTTCTAAACAAAAATGCAATCAAGGACCCTATAATAATAGGGGATTCGGCCATCATAATAGTAGCATTGGATGCCAAAAGGGACTTCAAAAGCATAGCCATCAACAAAATCTACCAAAGGATCAGAACAAGCTTTGAAAGCTTGGGAAATATAACCATAAAGCATGTCCTGAGAAACCAAAACAAGGACGCTAATAGCCATGCCAACAAAGCAATTGACAGACCAATTGGGGTTGTCAAAGAGAATAATGAAATTTATGAAGAAAGTATACCATGACCCCCACACCCAGCATGAGGATTGAGAAAGAAGATTTAGATCCGAATAATATCACAAGAAATTTTACAAGGGGGAAAAAAGAAGAATCAAAAATTCAACTCAAGATGGAGATTGCATGAGGAAAACAGAGAATATAAGTTAGCAGAGGTTCTCAACGGTAATCAGCCTTGATTAGAGCATTCAACTCTCATAATCCCAAAAAGCTTCACTAATTGATGAAACAAGAATCCAATTGCCCTCCTCTCCTAAGAACAGTCGGCATTATTCTTGTCAACCATGAACGCCTTGATCGTAATGGCAATGCAAGTAACAGTCAGGTCTCCAAGTTCACATGCGCAAGCTCCCAGGTGATCTGAGACAGTAAGGAAACCAATAGCAGCAAGTCTCTCCTCAACAGAGACCATTACATCAAGACCAGATACCACAAAACAACAAGGAATTGCCGCAAAGATAGCGTGAGGAGACAAAAGAAGGACCCCCGCATAGGAACTGGAGATCAACGGTTCAGAAATGACCTCAGAAGTATCGGGAGAGGTTCTCGCTCGAGGCAAATCAAGGGTCATCGGGCGCTAAACTTGCGCGAGCATTTTTCAAAAAGAAAAGGTGGGAATAAGTTGGAGAGGTATTTTCGGAGGTGTTTATGCGGTAAGTGGTTTCGTGAGGGAACCCTCTGATTCCACTCATCGTTGGACACGTTGCAAGTAGGTGGGGCGAGAATACCACTTTATCGGGCGGGTATTCTCTGCGCGATTTGCCCACCCGAAATCCTTGCTCGTCGTTGGATCCTTTGCATGTGGATCGACGGTTGTGGAGAGCCGTGCAGGTTGAATGATCGGCGTTCGATGGTGTCCGTCAGATCTGACGGAGGAAATCTACGATGGAGCCCGAGCCTAATAAAGGTAAATTTTGATGTTCGCACGAAAGTTGTGGAAAAGTGAAAACTGAGTCCCGTGTGTTTGTATTTATGTCTGCCTTTTCCAATGATAAGTGCGGGTTTTTGGTTAAGTCCGTTTTTTCTAAGATTAAGTGCGGGTCTGGTCTCTCCATGAGGCCTTAGGTGTTCAAGTCACAATTTGTATTTTTTGAAGCTTATAAGAAATAAGGTTGTTAAAGTAGATGTGGGGACTGCGCTCCCTGTTGCGCTCTACTTTGATCCAGCCCTCCTCTGATTGTACAAGGAACTAGCTTCCTTTCCCCTTTTTGCAATATATAAAAAGTAACCGACTGTGTTAAAAAATAAAAAATAAAAAACCAATCTTGGCCCTGCATCTTTGGTAGACTTGTGGTGCAATCCATCGACACACTCTCTTGATTTTGTTCTTAAATGAGAAAAGGTTGCAACAAACTTACATGAAGAGTATGCTCTGACTTATTTTATCGATACATCATGCATTTCCTCACATATCGAAACACATTGTCCTTTAGGTCCTTCTATGATAATCTATCTCTAATCTGTCGCTAACTTTTAAAGTATCCAGGGTACCCTACTACTGGTGTATCGTGAGTATCCCTCATAATCTTCTCCTTAAGTTCATATAGGGACTAATAATATTCCATAATTTAAGGAGATAATGTCATCCACCACTCTATATCCATCATTCTAAATGTGGCCATCCATCAACTCACAAGAAAACTTATTCTTGGAGTATTCTACTAATAGGTGTGATTTCCAATTAGCTAAAATATCCATAGGGAACATGTCATTGGCTTCCTAGAAAGGGCATCAGCAACAATATTTTTCTCTCCCTTCATATACTCAATGTCAAAATGATAAGCTTGTATCTTGCTCACCCATTTTTGTTGCCTATCATTCAAGTCCTTCTATTCTAGGAAATATTGCAAACTGTTGTGGTTAGTCCCAACAACAAATATACCATCTACCAAATTGATCCTGATGGATATCGATGGCCATCCACCTATTCCACTAGCTCACATCACAATTTTTTATTATGGTAATTTTCTTATAAGCTTTTTTTGCCTTAAACTTCTGGAGCCAATTTGAGGCCCTAAATGGTGTGTTATGGTAAAACGAGCAAGTAGTTTGTTGACTTCATTTAGAAAATGTACTTTTCTATTAGACCTTTACAACGAAGGTTATCGAGCACCCCAAAGGGAGATCATATGCCAAAGTTACAAGCCTAGGAAGTTGACGTTCCAACTTACCCTATCAAGCCCCACAAGCCTTTTGGCTCTTCATCTCCTAGGGTTAGAGTTTTGGGAAGTTTATGGTTTTCTCATTACTTCCTTATGAGAAAAATGCCTTGGAGACTCATTGCAATATAACCCAGGAACCACGTAGCCATCACATCTCTTCTCATATATAAGCTAACACCATTCGAATTAGGTTGTTTTCATTCTGCATTTATACAGTTCAACTCTTTTCATTTATTAATACAAGTCAAGTTTCACCATATCTTTGTATTTTGGTCACAAATATGTATATCATTTCATTCCCTTCACAAATTCATATCAGTGGTATCAAATCCCTCTACTCTTTATCTATTTTTATGTGCATGTCCCCAAGGAAGTCTGGGTATAAGGATTTGGGGCTTGAACTACTTGAGCCCTTTCAAGGCCTTCCTCACCGACCCCGACGATCTCCATGGTCGAAGAAAAGAAAGATGGAGGAGCAAGAGATCTTATTAAACTGTTGCTCGAGGAAGCCCTCGAGTGGCAAAGGAATGAGCGATTGATAATTTTTACCAGATCCTTCGATATATGCTAATAGGCAACACATCTTCATCAAGTGACCACTTTGGAGGCACTGCCCCCTTCAAGGCACAAGTTAATTTTGATATTCCTATTTTGAAGGCTAGACATATGTGGATACTCTAGATAAATGGTTAAATTTGATAGAAGGGTATCTTTCGATCCATAATTTTCCACTAGGGAAAAGATTACATTTGCACTTCTAGAAGTTTCCCCCCTATGTCAAATATTGGTGGGAAACTTACCGTGAGCAAAAGGTCATGAAGGAATATACACTATTTTTAGTCACACCCACTTGGAACTCGATTAGGGATTTTATTAAGGAACAATATTACCTTGTTGGAAACTACCAAGACCAATACATGGGATGGAACAGATTATAGTAAGAGAGGGACCAAGCAGTGCCAAAGTTCAAATATGTCTTTCATACCTTGCACACCAAGTTGGGTATCGAGGACTTTCAGTGACATCTAGTTCTCAAGTACCACGGATGTTTGCACAAATACATTTAGAAAGAAATGGAGTTCCTGGACATCTCCTCAGTTGGTGTTGTTAAAATTGAGTAAAAAAATAAATAAAATAAGTGAGACTTTGGATTTGCGAATTCCTCACAACAAAAGTAGGGATTTCAAAACAAAGGACAGAGCCAGGGTGGACCACCCCAAGACAACCCATCTAAGCTGCAAAAAAAGAATGGTAATGGGAAGATGATGAAAGACATGGGAAAGTGGTGTGAGTTCCATAAGGGTTCCTCTCATAACATCGATGAATGTGGTGCAAGGTAGTCGTTGATGGGTGAGCTAAAATGTAACAACCCCAAGTTAAAAGTTCATGTAATAAAGTTAATAAAGCCAAAAATAAGACGAAGCTCATGGGACACGTATTCCAAGCTTAAGGTTGGGTAAAACATCGTAGTGGGTGTAACTTTTGGGTTATTAATGGATAATTAAATTTGCAAAGGCAAAGAGCCATTAATTATCATTTATTTATGAAAATAAAGGGAAATAGGAGAAAAGGGATATGAAAGGTCGCAGGTTTGCATGAGAGGGAAATTGAAGGGAAATAGGAGGAAAATGAAGGACACAGAAAGCAAAGGACAAGCAAGGAAGGTTGGATCAAACAACTTCAATAAGAATACTTACAAGCAACATGTTGCATGTGTGATTTCCTTGTTGATTTGTGAATGCATGGTACATGCATTTGTGCATTTGGTTTTTTTGTTGTCATTAGCATGGGTTTTGTCAGGTGTGACAATGGTTTCAGCCTTGCCTTGTCATTTCTGAATAGCCATGGTGTGATGGGATTCTTTTCTATGTTGAACTTTGGATTACTGGACGATTTTGGAACTAGGTGAGGTGGTCTCAGGAAAATTCGCAAGGGTTGGGGGTGAAGGTAGTTTAATCTTTGGGAATCCCTGAACAGGTGGATGGAGACAGTAAAATTCCTCAAGGTAATGGTGAAGAAATTCTAAGGCATCAAAGCTTGTTTTGGGCTTAGTGATCTCTTGATCAGTTTTGGCGGGATCGTGGTAGCCTAAGGATGGAGGTGGTTTAATCTTTGGGAAGCCCTGATTGTCTATTTTTTGGTTTGCTTATGTGATCTCCTGATTGATTTTGGCGAGATCGCATGAGCATGAGGGTGGCGCTGGTTTAAGCTTCGGGAAGCTCTGGTTGTTTATGTCTTGAGTTCCCACATTCATCTTGGAATATGGCACGGAGGTGATTAACTGAAAGAAATATTTGGTTCAACTCAATCTATGGTCGGGTGGTATGTGGGAGTCCTCGACTTAGTTGGGTTTTGCATAAGTTAATAAGAGTTATTTTTCCTAGTGTAATCTACAAGCATTTGTACATGTTATTATGGTGATTTGATGGTTAATGACTGCATGGGCTAACAAGTGTTATTGCAACTATTATGAGAGGGAATAAGACCTTCTTGATGATTCCCAAGTAAGTTTTAGACTCCTATGTTCATATTATAGAAATTCCTTGTAGATTCAAATTCCTTATGTAATTTGCTAAAACAAAAGACTTGAATCTACTCTACTCATAAGTGGAAACAATTAAACAATCAAGAAATCACAACATAAACATGAGACAAGATTCAATCACATATGCTCATAGATTTATCTAAGGGGAAAGAAACTGCTCAAAACCCCTTCCTATTTGTATTGCATTAGATAAGGAAATATAGAAGAAATACAATGCTTGTTCAAGCCTGAACAATCTCTGCACAAGCATAATCTATCTCACTGCCTCACAAGCTGACTTTGGCCAATAATTAGCTAATTATGTTTCCTTCCAAGTTCTTATTTCCTTGTGTTGTTTCCTCAGGAACTAGCCCCCTATTAATTAGGGAAATCCCTATCCTGAATTGCGCAGTCCCTATAGGTCTTTCTCTGGCTGCATGCACCACTTGTACAACTCAAAAAATTATACAACTGATAGCACATTGCCCTTGAACTCTAATCTCAACTGGGTAACTCGAATTTCATGCATGCATGATTTAATTATGGTTGACTTATCAGTTAATTGGTTGAACACTGAAGTTGCACACCACTGTTAGACCTCTTACTAGTTCCTCCAACAATTGGAACTAGTTTAACTGACATTAACTCAATTCAACTGAATTAAATTATTACAACTCAAACTAAACTCACCTTAGGCTCCTAAAATTTAGGAACCACTCTAAATGACTCAAGTTAGGCCCTCAACTCTAATTAACTGGGCCAACTAAGTGAAACTAACTTAGTTAACTCGTACAAGTTGTTTTGTGATGTGGAATTACAATTTTCACCTAATTTAATTAAAGGGAGAATTAAATAAAGATTTTCTTGTTGCCATTTTCAACACTCCCTCTCAACAAGAAAGGGATTCACATCTACCCCAATCCAACACCTTTGGAATGTATTGCATGCAACACTTCTCACTGTTGTTGTTGCTATTGCAGCATCTGCAACTGAAAAAGCATCTAAAAATAAATGAAAATAATTACTGAATCAATCTGCAACTGTCTACTAGGAAAACTACTTTGCTGTTGACTATGCTATTGAGCCTCCTGCTCTTCTTTTCACTCCTCAGTATCTGACTTCCATTGATACTCCTGCTACTGAATATTGTGGGCCCCCGTAGCAAGGTAATTATCCATGAGACAAAAATACCTCAATGGACATTGCCCAAATTTCTACAACTCTTGGGACTATTGCTTCACATCAACCCACCTCACACCTAGAGGTATGGTTGTATGTGCTCCCACTTAGCTCAAAATTTCCCCCTACTGGAGGTCTATGCTTGAGTGGATGTTTCCACTTTGTCTCCTCCCTGCTTCTCTAATACCGTTGCTCCACAATTTGTTGAGGCTGCTTCTAAGGCTCCATTTTGAGAGGTAAATTATTGTCCCTCTTAACTACCAAGTCTCTAACTTTTTCCTTGCTCCTCAAGACTTTGCATGCATCTTTAACCTCAAGCGCATACAGGTTCTTGACTCGCACACCGATCTGCTTCACCTTACCCATGGCGATGTGTCTAAGGAAAACCTTTCTTTTGCTAAATATCATAGTGTAGCCACAGTCTTCCAATACCGCGACATAAACAAGATTCTTCTTTAGACCCAGAACAAACATCACATCCTTGAGTCTGATAGGGGCGCCAAAATCTTTCTAAAGTATCGATACCAGTCGCGTTATACCTCCCGTCATCTCCAAACTCAATGTTCTTCTTGAGGTCTTTCTCCTCCAAGTCACTAAAGAGATCTTTATTCCCCATCATATGGAACGAGGCACCACTGTCGAGATACCACATGCTTCCCATTACTGTTCTTTCCATGCATGCAATGAGAGTAAAATCAAGCTTGAATTGTGAAGCTAGAGCTTCACTTATTGCTGCTACTGCAGGCTCCTTCTTACTTGCCTTCTTCTGTGGACATTTCGTGGCATAGTGCCTAAACTCATGACAGTGAAAGCATTTGATGTGGGACAGGTATTTCTTCTTGCCATCCTTGCCTTGGGACTTCTTTCCCTTGACTTTCTTTCCTTTGTTGACTAATGCAACATCCTCTTCCTCTTCTTTAGATGAGGTCCCATCTCCATTGTCCCACCTGATTTCTTCCTGCACTAGGTCGGACCATAACCGCTCCCAACTTGGTAGTTTGTCTCTACCATTCACAAAATCCTAATAACTATGCCAGCTCTTATGAAGACCCAACAAAGCTAGAGCTACCAAATATTCTTCAGGAACAGTCACACCGACCCCACCAAGTTCATCACGACATTATGTAAACTTGCTCAGGTATTGCGAAATTGTGTCATTCTTTTGCATTTTGATGCTATGAAGCTTGTCCTTTAGTGCCAGCTTCCTGTGGTCACTATTGTTCTCAAACAAATTGGCCAATGTTTTCCACATAGCAAATGGAGTTTCTTTCCTGTGGAGATTCGAGACAATATGATCTTGAACTCCCTCCAATATGATTCTCCTCGCTTTAGCCACATCCTTCTTCCATTGAGCGAGATCTTACGCATCAAATGCTGGGGGTTTAACTACATATTTCTTGATGTAATCTAGTAGCCTGTTATTATCTAATACCGTCTCCATACAAATCTTCCATGCCACAAAATTTGTGGTTCCTTCCAGAGCATACTCGAGTCTGAGTCTGGTGGAAGTCATCTTCTTAGTCTTGGAGAAAACTTGCAACACTAATCTTGTAACTCAGACTTCTTCCACAAACTTCAAATTCTCTTATCTTCTATTGTGATTCGAGCTCCGATACCATGTAGAAATTTCTTGTAGATTCAAACTTCTTATATAATTTGCTAAAACAAAAGACTTTAATCTACTCTACTCATCAAGGGAAACAATTAAACGATTGAGAAATCACAACATAAACATGAGACAATATTCAATCACATATGCTCAAAGATTTATATAAGGGGAAAGCAACTGCTCAAAACCCTTCCTATTTGTATTGCGTTAAATCAAAAAGTAGAGAAGAAATACAATGCTTGTTCAAGTTTGAACAATCTCTACACAAGTATAATCTATCTCACTACCTCACAAGCTGACTTTAGCCAATACTTCGCCAATTATGTTGCCTGCTAAGGTCTTATTTCCTTGTTAATTAGCCCCCTATTAATTAGGGAAATCCCCATCCTGATTTTCACAATCCCTGTAGGTACTTCTTTGACTGCATGCACCACCTGTACAACTCGGAAAATTACACCGCTGATAGTACAATACCCTTGAACTCCAATCTCAAATGGGTAACTCAAATTTCATGCATGCATGAGTTAGTTATGGTTGATTTATTAGTTAACTGGTTGAACAATGAAATTGCACCCCACTGCTAGACCTCCTACTTGTTCCTCCAACATTTGGAACTAATTTAACTGACATTAACTCAGTTTAACTGAATTAAATTATTACAACTCAATTTAAACTCACCCTAGGCTCCTAAAATTTAGGAACCACTCTACATGACTCAAGTTAGGCCCTCAAATCAAATTAATTGATCCAACTAAGTGAAACTAACTTAGTTAACTTGTACAAGTTGTATTGTGATGTGGAATTACAATTTTCACCTAATTTAATTCAAGGTCAAATTAAATTAAGATTTCTTGTTGCTATTTTCAACACAAATATGTTCATCATATGTTTGATGAAATGAATGTCATGGTTATGCCTGGTTAGGTTAAGTCTTTGATCAAGTTTTGTATGATTGGCACTGTCTTCAAGTCTTTTATCATTCTGGAATGTTTCGGGAAGTTTTGGGCAGTGGTTTGGAGGCTGGCCTGGAATCATGGCTTAGATCTCAGGATTGCAGGCACTAAACTGGGTAGTTTGGGTCACAACCACACTCAAGCATGCTTATGCACGAGCATGCAGTTGGAGGGTCACAACCACACCCTTGCAAGATTGTGCATGCGGTTGAGGTGTTAAGTTACTGCAAAAGTAGTTTAGCTCAAGGTTTGGTCACCTGGGGTGGTCGTTTGACCCCTGAGTGTCTTGTAAGCCCTATAGGATGTTAGGTTGTGGTTAGTAAGTTCCAGTTGTTGACCCCACTTCCATAAGTGAAGCTTCGAGTTCAGGTCATGCCATAGTAACCCTTCATCTCATTTTTACCCTAGTAGATCAATGAAATTGAGTAAATGTGGGAGGGGTGGTTACATAAAAGCCTTAACGTCAGTCACAGGTTCTGACTATGATGCAGACCTTGACAAGGGGAACATATCATTGATGCAGAACCCAGTGCCATCGTTTCCACCAACAAGGTCCAAGAAAATGATCCTGAAGATGCGGAGGAAGGTGAGCGACTCTTTCACTCGCAAATGTGGGTGAAAGGTGCCTCATTACATTTCATTATCAATAGTGGGAGTTAAAAGAACCTCATATTAGTAGATGTTGTTAAGTAGGTGTCTCTATTGTACAACACCACACCCGCAACCATACACCATTCAGTGGCTCCACCAAGGGTAAGATATCTTCCTCAACCAACTATGTCGCATGTCCTACGTCATCAAGCCCTTCAAGGATGAGGTATTGCAGGATATTGATCCCCTTGAAGTTTGTGATGTTCTTTTAGGCCAACCATACTTATCGAAGTGTCTTGTTGTATATGACTATAGACCTCATAGTGTTATTATTACTTTGGGTAGACAACGATACATGATACCAGAGGTAGCCCCACCAACTCCCATTTCATTGATCTATGTTAAGCAATGCAGTAAAGTCATCTCCCAGACTGAGAAATTTGTCTTCTTCCTGATTCAATCTCAAAGTAAGGAGAATATTGTGGCCATATCCATGGCCTCCACATAGGGCTCCTCCAGACAATAAGAGCAAGTGGACAAGGTCGTGGAAGAGTACAAAGACACCTTCTCCTCACCTGCTGGGGTGCCTCTGCACTATCAAGTCAAGCATTCAATTGATCTGAACCCTGATGCACCTTTACCCAGTGGGCCAATCTATAGTTTCTCTCTTATAGAAAATGAGGAAATCAAGTGGTGAGTCCAAGAGTTGTTCCGAAAAGGGAACTTCTGACTGAGTTCCTCACCTTGTGGAAGCTCAATTATACTTGTGTAGAAGAAAGACATGACCTAGTGACTCTACATTGATTATTGGGACCTAAACAAAATCACAGTCATAAATTAGTACTCAATTCCATGGATTGACGACCTTCTTGACCAACTCAAGGGCTAATTACTTCAGTAAGATTGATTTGATGTTTGAATACCACCAAGTCCCAATAAAACCAACTGATGTATGAAAGACTACTTTTAAGTCTAAGGAGGGTCTTTTTAAATGGTTGGTCATGCCCTTTGGTTTGATGAATGCCCCAATGACTTTCATGAGGCTGATCGATGATATATTGTGGCATTTCACCAACTCTTTTGTGGTTGTATATATGGATGATACCTTCATCTTCAATAAAAGTTCGGCATAATTCTTACAACATATTCAACAAGTGCTTCACATCCTGTGGTAGCACAAGCTCTATGCTAACTTAGAAAAATGCTCCTCATGAGTGAACAAGGTCCAATATCTAAGCTACATTATTGATAAGCAAGGTGCGCATGTGGATCCAACCAAGATCTAAGTCATTCAGGATTGGCCAACCTTGACAACTTTGATAGAGCTTCACAACTTCTTAGGCATTGCTAGCTTCTATTGAAAAATTGTGTTGGGGTTCTCTTATATCGCTTGGCCCTTAATCTAGGTGACCAAGGGCAGAGGAAAGACGAAGTTTTTTTGGTATGAGTCACAAGAGAAGGTATTTGATGAACTGAAATACTACCTTTTCTTGGCACCAATTATCACCCTACCAGATTTGCAATAGCCATTCGAGAATGATGCAAATCCCTCTGACTATGTTATTGGTGTAATCCTCATTCAACATAAACATCCAATTGCCTAACATAGTGAAACACTTTTTTATATTGTTTGGAGATACCCCACCCACGATAAGGATATGTATTCCATTGTGTAGGCATGTCAGAAATGGAAGCATTATATTACAGGGAATGAGATTATAATCCACATTGATCATAGGCCTCTACAATTTATGCAAACAAAAGGGAAGTTACAGAATGGCTGCCATAAAAAATGGTCCACATACCTGCAATAATTCCATTTGATTATCAAATACAAGAAGGGTAGCACCAATCATGTTTCACACTACCTAAGTCAACCCCTAGTTGTGGCACTAACCATAGTTCTCAATTCTCGTGGGCACGAGACCTCTAGATGGCCACAATTATAAACAATCACTCGGAATTTTCTGCCACATACTAGATGTTGATGGCATACAAGTAAATTCCATAATTGTTACTTTAGGGTGCACTATTATGCTACCAAGGCCACCATTATGTTCCTTTAAGCAAGTGTCCCAAGCTTATATGGGAGGCACGTTACAGCCGAGTGGTAAGGAATTTTAGTGTGGAGAAGACTTTCGAAGTACTGTAGAAGTATTTTTTTTGTTAAACTTTTGACAAGACGTTGAAAAGTATATTAGGTCCTGTATCAACTACGCCATTGTCAAACCAACCATTCAGAAGTAAGGCCTGTTCACCCCTATGCCTACTCCTGATTGGCCTTGGGAATCCATCCCGATGGACTATATTTCTAGCCTTCCTTCTACCAAGCATGGCAATAACTACGTGTTTGTGGTCATTGATAGATTTTTTAATATGGCCATTCCTACTGCCTATAAAAAGAGTATCACAACAGAAGGCACTGCCAAGCTCTTCTTTAAACGAGTGTGGGTACATTTTGGGATACCACAGACCATCATATGAGATTAAGATAGCAAGTTCCTAAGTGCATTTTGGACGAGCCTCTGGTTATTGTTGGACACCAAGCTCACCAAATCAACTGCCTTCCACCCCAGACTAATGGCTAGACAAAGGTCATCAACAAGATGATTTTGCACATTTAGAAAATGTACATCTGCAAGAATCCAC
The DNA here is from genome assembly GCA_031772625.1 of Pinus tabuliformis. NCBI lineage: Eukaryota > Viridiplantae > Streptophyta > Pinopsida > Pinales > Pinaceae > Pinus > Pinus tabuliformis. Next base: position 197,820,670 of record CM062815.1, on the reverse strand, counting down.
TCACATGGGATGAGAGTCTCCCCTATATTCAACAAAACTACAACATAACTCTCCATAGCTCAACTGGCCACATCCCCTTTCAGACGGGCATGGGATTTCAATCATTAGGTCCCATTGATGTTGCACTACCCCTTGAAAATACACAGGAAAAATATGCACATGTTCAATTTGGAGCTGACAAAGCTACCAATTTTATTGAACGAATTCAACACATCCACCAACAAGTCCATGATATCTCGCCGAAAGCCAATACTAGGTACAAACAATGTCATGATCAACATCGGGTGCCACACAAGTTTCAAGTAAGAGACAAGGTTTGGTTGCCTTTGAAAAAGGAATTCCTTACAGGGGCCCATTAGAAGCTCTAACCATGTTTCCATGGAAATTACACCATCACCAAGGTTGTGGGTGGCAACACTTTTGATCTAAATAACCCCACTTTCCTTGGCCTGCACTAAATGTTCAATGTGGAACTCCTTCGACCATACTTTCCACCATTCTTGGGCACATTAGAAATTGTAGAGGAACTAGCACAGAAAAAGCTCGACCCATATTGCATTGAACATGCAACAATTGATCAGATCATTGGCACAAAGATTAAGAGCACTAACCAAGAAAAAATCCAATTGTATCACGTTATCAAAGTAGGCCAACTCTCGCAAGGAAAGTGGCTCACTAAGGGCCAAGTTCAACAAAAGTTTCCACATCTAATGGAGGCACTTAACACAAGGGAGACCACTGTTTCGTAAGGGGGGAGGAATGATCTTGGTGAATATCAATGGTCACCCACCTATTCCACTAGTCCACTGCATAATTTTTGTTTTGGCAATTTTTTTATAGTTGTTTTTGGTCCAGAGCCTTTGGAGCTGTTTTGAGGCCCAAAACAACATTATTTTGACGAAATAGTCAGAAAATGTACTTCTCAATTAGACCTTTCCAATGGGCTACCAAGTGCCCCAAACGAAGATCGTATGCCAAAGTTACAACCCAGGGAAGTTGACATTCCAAATTACCCTATTGGGGCTCGAAAACCTTTTGGCGCTTCATCTCCCAGGGTTGGGTTTTTTAGATGTTTAGGGTTTTCTCATTGATTCTTTATAATAAAAAGACCTTGGAGTCTCATTGTAAGATAGTCTGGGAAGGCACATAGTCGTCACATCTCTTCTCAGAGACGAGTTACCATCGTTTGAGCAAGTTTGTTTTCATTGTGAATTTATATGGTTTTATCACTTTCCATTTATTAATAGAAGTCAAGTTTCATTGTATCTCTATATTTTGGTTAGGAATTTGTATGCCATTTTGTTCCCTTCATAAATTCAAATCACAAATATTATTTTAACTTTGCCAAAGCATGCATAATGGCGAGTATCTCCTTCTCATAGATGGAGTAGAGCATCTTTGATTTCCTGAGCTTCTGACTCTCAAACAATATCAAATGTTTTTTCTACATCAACATGACCACTAAACCTTCTCCCGAAGCATCACACTCAAGCACAAAGGGTTGGTGAAATCAAGAAGTACTAGTACTAAATAAGTTCTCATCACCTCCTCGAGCTTGTCAAATTCCTGTTGGGCCTCCCTTGTCCACCTAAATGCCCCTTTATTTGTAAGATAATTTAAGGGTGCACCCAACTACGAAAGCCCATTAACAAAGTTCCTATAATATTTGCATAACCCAAAGAATTCTCTCAACTCTATAAGGCTTGTAGAAAACACCCAATCCAATATCGCCTCGATATTCTCTTAATGTACTTGCACACTCTGTGTACTGATCACAAGGCCTAAATATATAATCTTTGTCATACTGGGTTTACATTGTGATTCCTTGGCATATAATGACTACCCCCCATAACAACTAATATTCATTTAAATGCCTTGAGTGATCCTCCCATGTCCTGTCATAGATAAGGAGATCATCAAAGAACACTAATAGAAACTTCCACAACTGCTTTTTGAAGGCGTGGTTCATGCATGAATGGAAAATTGGAGGAGCATTGGTCAAACCAAATGGCATGACTAAGAACTCGTAGTGCCCATAATGACACCCAAAAGTGGTCTTCTGATCATCCTGCTCCCTGATCTTGATTTGGTAATACCCTGATATAAGATCAATCTTTTAGAAGTATACTGCCCCATGCAACACATTGATCATGCGAATGGGGTGCTTGTTTTTTATTGTCTTCTTTTTCAAATCCTGATAGTCAATACACATCGTCATGGTTCCATCCTTCTTCTTAACCAAAACCATTAACAAAGTGAATGGATTCAAGCTAGGTATAATGTGTCCCATCTCTAACAACTCCTTGATTGTTTTCTCTATCTCATGTTTGAACGTTTTCAGGTCCTTATATGTAGTAATGATGGGTTTGGCCCCTTATTCTAACTGAATGATGTGCTCAAAGCCCCTGTCATGAGGCCTCCCTAGATTTATCTCTCCAAAAACCTGGTCATGTTTGCTCATTAGTGATTAAATGTCTTCATGATAGTGCTAGTTGCTATCTGAGTGTTTCAGTGTCATAATCAAGCACTCTGCTATCCAAGATACATCACCATGTCTGAATATGCTTTCTATCCACTTGGTTGTAACAACTCTAGGAGCACCATTGGACATACCCCTTAGAACTATCCTCTTGCGCGGTCATTTAAACATTCACAGTGCTTCCCTTAGGTTGTTCGTTCCTATCACTCATGTCATCTTCTTCCTCTGATTTTGTTAAGATGGTTATCACTCTTTCACTGTCTCATGTAGGTGATGTATTCCATGTCCTTGGAAAACTTCAAGATATCATACACTCATAGGTTGGTAGGAAAACCTTGCTATGATATGACTATAAAATTCCCTACTAAAAAACTTGCATTTTTGTTTTACCTTGTAGACATGTCATCAAACACTTTTCATGAAAAATCCCTTTTATTTTAAACAATTAACTCAGCCAAGATATCACAAACAAAACATCGTAACAAACAATTTTATCCAAAATAAATTATCGCTTGTTAATACCATGGTAAAATACCAAGGTAGCTAGAAAACACTCCTAGTACAAGAGCAATGCAACCAATATTTCACAAATATATTTTACAACAACAAAGTTAGCCAAATGATTTAAGGGAACCTAATACAATTGGATAGAAAAATAGGTGGAGATGACAATAGTGAAATATCCTTACAAACTATTGTAGATTAATTTGCGAGAAAAAAAATATTGAGTTGATTCAACCTCCCCTTGAGATGCCATAATTTATCAAATATTAGCTCGATTTATTGAGTGAAATGCATTAGACTTGGATGGTAAAATCAAGCTGAAACAACTCACAAAACCATCAAATTTTGTTGATATATTGATAAACTCGGCCTCCCTTGTTTTCCACAAATTGGTGGTGGCTAAATCGACCCACAAAAACCTCGAAATTACTAATGAAGATTGAAACACCCTTCCTGGAAGATCCACGACCTACAGTAGAGAGGTACAACCCTCCTTTTTACCCTATATGGCAACAAAATAATGGTAAGGACTCCTTTTTGGTTCCCATGATTTATTGGATTTCCACGTTTTAGCCAAAGAAATGAATCTCCTTCTTAAGGAATGAAGTCCTGTAAAGAATATGAGTGATTCTTCCTTCTAATAATCCAGGGTGAATTTGTTTCACCACCAGAACCAATTCTCTCGAGGTTTTCACCCCTTGCACTCACAAGCTACAAGAGCTCTCCAAATCAACTTGAGGAAAAAGACTAAGCATGCCCAAGAGTGAGATCTAATCTCCCTTTTATTGTCAGAATACCATGGTTCATCATAATACCACAAGTCTCTCTTTTATAACTAAATCAATGTCACCTTCACACGTTGCTTTTTCACCCAAATGAGATTTAAATAATTAACTTAATTGATCCCCTTTGTGGTCGACTATAGCTTATGGGAATCAAATAGGCTATTGAGTCGTTCTCTTGGAGTGATCATTTGGAGAGGGACATTACAATAAAGGTGGTCACGAATACCGGGTTCATATTCAAATTTCTAATTTTGAATACTTGGATGACAAAGGAACCTTAGAGGAAGTTGGAGTTACTAGGATAGGATGTTGATAGTCCCTTTGATGAGGTTTGAAGATGTTTGACATTTTTTTCACGAGGTTGCATGTGCACTTGGTTTGTTTGGATGTAGGTTTGAGGTAGTGTTTATGAAGTTATTATATAAGTATCGAGATCAATGGATCCAAAAGACATTTGAACGATGAAATAGACATTTAAAGACTCAATTGGACCATGGTTGGTGAGTGGAGCAGGCAATATAGGGAAATAATGGAAGAGGGAGAAACCATCAACATGAGGTTTTGTTGAGTAGACAAAAATAAGGTCATATGAAGGGTAGTAACCAAATATCTAGGAAGAGATGCTACCTACATGCTCCAAACATGCCTAGGTCTCGAACTAAGGAAGATTTTTAAGGTGATGATGTGAGGAACTTATGAATAGTTAAATTATTGAGAAATTTGGGTTTTCACATTCAAGGCATGTTGAACGATAGAGAGAAGGAATGAGATATTAGAAAGCTATATGGCTTGTCATGTTAATGTTGCTAGCCTTCATGTCATTGATGATAGAGAGATTGTAGCCAAGGGAAGGGATCACTTTAGGATGCAATCTGATAGAAGTTCATAGAGGAAGAAGGGGGACCTTTTCTCTCTCAAAGAATACAAACACAATACTCTTAATGATGAGAGTAGAGGATCAACACATGGCAAGGAGGTGCTTTGCTCAAGATAGGGAAGAGTTGACAAGAACTCCCTTTTCGAGTTGTTGAATGTAGCATAATGGTTAGAGTGAAGTGTCGCGCTACCACAAGGAGAAAGGAAATAGTGGACTCACCCTCAAATCTTATGGAAAAAACAAGAAATAATAGGATTGGAAAAAGAAGAAAAAAAGGTGGGAAGGCCACTAAGTTATTTAGGTTTTTAGAGCTAAATTATGTGACCCAAGGCTACGGATTAATTAGGGTAATTACAATTACATCTCAACAATAAATATAAGTAACAAAAAGTTAGTAAAGGAAAGGCAAATTAACTAGGGTTAATTTACAAATTTCCTTTAGCGAGCTTATTAACCTAGACGTTGAAGATGAAGAAAGGTGAGAAGTGAACAAATTCAGTTAGAAACATGACATTATAGGTGTTGAAATTGTTTGGGATAAAGTCGATAGTTGCCACAAACCTCCAAGAGAGATTTTATCAACTTAAACAAATCTATACATATTACTAAACCTTTCTTTAATGCAAAATTTAACCCCAGTCTCTAGTATAATGAAATAAAAACATCTAGATCCACTATCTAAATGGTCCTCCATTGGAAATGTTGTATGATAATCCAAAATTCCCTCATAATAGTGGTATTTCTCTTTCTTAATTGTGATGGTACCTCCTTTGATGTATTGGGGTTGAATTATCCAAGTTGTTAGAGTGAACTAAGCTAATGTAGACACTCTCGGACAAAAATAACAAGTCTTTAAAGGAGAAACCAATGAAAAAGCAAGAGATAATCGTAGAATTGTCGGAGACGACAAGATCAAATAACCCAAGAGCATGAAAAAGGAGTTAGAAATCTAGATCATGGTTTGGTGCCAATATGGTAAGGTTTTCGTGAAAAAAGGGAAAAGAGAAAGTCTAATTGAAAAAGTCTTAGAAAGAGGAGAGGGGTGATATAAATAGGCAAATAAATGACCAAGGCATAGGTGAACATTAGACATGTTGTTGCAAAAAGTGTTGCATACAAGAATGTTGTACTAACTTTTGACTGCAGACTACTAGTTTTGGGCCTAAATTGTATGAATTTCCGTCCAAAACATGTATTTTCAATCCCAAACAACATTAGGTTTAGAATGTTGCAACTTATAGTTGTGGTACAATCCCAAAATGTTGGGGTTCACTTGGTGCCAAGAAACTGTGAAGAGTTAAACAATGTTTGACCTAAAGGACCTTTAATTAAGTAGCCCAAGATGGTTCTAGTCCGTTAGGGATAAAAAATGAGGTATCCTAACAAACTATGGGCTAGATAAGAGGCTTAGAGCCCCATATAAAATTAAAATAATAAGTAATTGCCCCAAACACGTGCTTCAAATGATCATATAAAGCCAAATTAACAATCAAGTGCTAAAGGGAAGAGGATATGCAAAGGAGAGCCTTATGAGAGAACTAGTCATCCCTACGAGGTCGTACATATAGACTAAGGCAAACCAACTCAAGGGAGAACAATCCAACACATAAGCCTCATTAATGCAGGATGAGAGGTAAAATAGTTATCAATAGGTAGATCACACATGGACATGACATACAAGTAGGCCACACCATAACACTTCTAGTGGGTAGGTTTATGTAAGTACTAAAGTGTGAAATCCATATGCTACACCCTTGTATTCTTGACTTAGGCTATATCTTTGAGAATCCTCAACTTGGCAACATTGATGAAATACCATCCATCTTAGAGGTTTTAATTAAGCAAGCGTACAACACTATGCTAGTATTAGCCACTATTCATTCACAACACACTAGATTTTTATCTGTAAATTTGAATCCATTATAATTCCCAATGGAAAACCATATTAGTAAAAGGCACAACAAAAAGAATGTAGAATTATTTAGAGTAGACTACGAGTTAGTGCCATGCAACCAACCATCTTCTCGACTTCGATGGGAGAGGCACATCACATTAAACAATCAATAAAATGAAACCCAATGGAAATTCCATAGAAGGCATTATGCATAGCCCTTTAATGCCGCCATTAATGTAGTACATAGAGGGCAAGTTGTGGTCTTTTTTGATTTCATTAAAACTTATTAAATTTTCATTTAGAGAATTTAGGCTTGTGTGATCCATATCAATTTTGAGAAGAATCTTCGGCGAAAATCACATAGAAATATTTTTGCCGACGCGTTTCGAACCAACCAGTGTGGTTCATCGTTAGGACAAGTTGAATGAGCAGATCTTGCTATGCATTATAAATAGATCGGGCAGAATGTCCAATGACCAAATTTCCAGATCAGGTAACGGTTAAAATGATAACAGCTAGATTGACTAGGGAACGACTAGTTAGACCATGAAGGGCATAATTTATTTAATTAAGAAAGTTCAATTATTAATTTCTTAATAAATGGACCATTTTTATAATTGCAAATATATGTTGGAATAAGCGAGTAATATATTATAATTATAAAATAAATCAAGTCATATATTTTAAATAAAATATAAGTTAAGGGACATTTAAAACTTAAATTAAGAAAATAAATGAATAAATTAATTAGTTATCAAAGATGTTTATAAATATTAGTTAGTTGAATAAGTTAAAAATAGAATAATCTAAAAATAGCTATTTCTATTTTAAAATAAAAGCTAGAGGACCTATATTAAAATAAATAGATTAGTATCATATTTGAAGTCAAAGAGTATCCCTATAAAAAATATTAGAGAGATTACAATATAGATTTTTTTTTTTTTCCGAAGGTGGTAAAACCTATCAACTCAGGTGTCAAACCAACAGTGAGGACAGCCATCTCTGGCTGCTATCCGCGAATGCTGGGTTTGACTCATCACTGCTAAATAGGAAAACCACGCCACCTGGCATAACCCTGCTGGTGGATTATTAAGAGTAAAGTAAAGTAAATAAATAAATAAATTAAATAAAAATAAATAAAAAAAATAAAAATAAAAATAAAAATAATAAATAAATAAATTAAATAATAATAATAATAATAATAATAATAATAAATAAATAAAAAAATAAAAATAAAAACAACTACTAATATTAATAATAATAATAATAATAAAATAAATCAAATCAAATCAAATCAAATAAAAATATTAATATTAGTTTAAAAGTCAAAGGGATTTAAATATTAGAGAAATCAAGAATTCGAAAAAAAAAAAATAATAATAATAATAAAGGGAGAAAGCGACTAGGAGGAGAGGGCTGGGACCCATCAACTACTGATCTTCCAGACATCCTCTCTATTGAGATTGTTCGGCCTTTTTTCAATCTCAAGGGCTTCCCTAAATATCACACTAGCTTCTTCGATGCAGACATTAAGGAGATGAGACTTCTCCTCCTCGAAGCTCCTTTCATCAGAGATCCTTATGGCAGGAGTCGCTAGGGTGTTGAGAACACCCAACTTCTGGGCCGGGAAATGGTGGGAACTAGCATGAAGATACTGCTCTGTATGAGTTTTCTTGCGAAACACTCGGAGAAGCTAGTGTGATTGTTAGAGTGTGGCAATTCCATCATCGGAAATTTAGGGAAGCCCTTGAGATTGAAAAAAAGCCGAACAATCTCAATAGAGAGGATGGCTGGAAGATCAGTAGTTGCTGGGTCCCAACCCTCTCCTCCTAATCGCTTTCTCCCTTTATTATTATTATTTATTTATTTTTTCTTCGAATTTTTGATTTATCTCATATTTAAATCCCTTTGACTTTTAAACTAATATTAATATTTTTATTTGATTTGTTTTGTTTTGATTGATTGATTTATTATTATTATTATTTGTTTTTATTTTTATTTTTATTTATTTATTTTTATTATTATTATTTAATTAATTAACTAATTATTTTTTATTTTTATTTATTTAATTTTTATTTTTATTTTTTTATTATTTATTTTTTTACTTTACTCTTAATAATCTATATTGTAATCTCTCTAATATTTTTATAGGGATACTCTTTGACTTCAAATATGATACTAATCTATTTATTTTAATATAGGTCCTCTAGCTTTTATTTTAAAATAGAAATAGCTATTTTTAGATTGTTCTATTTTTAACTTATTCAACTAACTAATATTTATAAACATCTTTGATAACCAATTAATTTATTCATTTATTTTCTTAATTTAAGTTTTAAATGTCCCTTAACTTATATTTTATTTAAAATATAATTAACTTATATTTAATTAAAATATAATCAACTATTCTCTATGACTTGATTTATTTTATAATTATAATATATTAACTTGCTTATTCCAACATATATTTGCAATTATAAAAATGGTCCATTTATTAAGAAATTAATAATTGAACTTTCTTAATTAAATAAATTATGCCCTTCATGGTCTAACGAGCCGTTCCCTGGTCAATCTAGCTGTTATCATTTTAACCGTTCCCTCATCTGTAAATTTGGTCATTGGACATTCTGCCCGATCTATTTATAATTTGGTCATTGGACATTCTGCCCGATCTATTTATAATGGATAGCAAGATTTGCTCATTCAACTTGTCCTGACCATGAACCACACTGGTTGGTTCGAAACGCGTCGGCAAAAATATTTCTATGTGATTTTCGCCGAAGATTCTTCTCAAAATTTTCATTTGCAAAGAATCCATCCACATCAAAGAGAGAAATTGTCTTGTCAACTTTGTTACTTAATTAAAACGAGAATAAGCTAATCTTATAACAAAGTGACAATTTTCCCATCACAATTTTGATAAAGATCCAACATAAATTTTAAACATTTAAACTTAATTCAACCCTAATTTAATTTAATTTAATTTTTATAAATAATTTAATGACAACTCAAAAGTTTTGCCCCATTCTAAATCTACCCAAATAATTTTAACATCTCATAATTCCAATACATAAAAAAATAAAAAATAAAAAATCACCGTATAACCGGATAACTCTATTTAAAAATAAAACCAACCATTTTCACAAATTTGGAATTTACTATTTATTAAAGAAAACAATTTAATATATCAGAATGGGTTAGGTCTTCATATAACTACCGAAAGGGAACGCGATCTGAAAATTCAACGCAAATTAAAATTAAAACAATCTAGACAGCTTATCGACACATTAAAACTTTGATAGGCACCGAGTAATAATGACAACACAAAAAATCATCCTCCACACAGTCAAGCTTTGATAATGTATTGACAAAGAGTCACATTAATAGTTGTGGGTGTAGACGTGGAAATGGAGAAGGGACAGCGGAGTTCACGAGAAAACCATCAAACAACTTCAACTACTACCACATGACATCTCCATCTAAAATACCTACGCTCTCTCCTTCCATTAAATTACTCTTTCCTTCATCGGCCTCTTATTGATGTTCATGACTCTCAGACTTGTCTGGACGAAGCAGAAAATCTTGGATTGAAGCAGAGCAGGAAGCGACCATGGCAGCTTCATGCCCTCACAGCCCCTTCTACTGTACATTTCTTTCCATCTCTATGTCTCCCACCTTTTCAATTTCAGTTTATATGGTTTAGATTACGATAATAATAGCATGATTCGTTGTTTTATCCATTTCTGTTAAAGTAAATCTGAGCAGCGATGACTATGATAAATTTGATTTATGTCGTAAAAGAGCGCCGAAAGCCCACGCCAAAATTTAAATGAATGTGCCTGGAACAGAACTGAATGGAATGAATCAACACTTGTGTTTGTAAGCAGATAGATCCCATATGAATTAACGCATTCGCCAAACTGAGTTTGATTTAATCTCAAATGGGTGGGATTTGTAATGAGTCCCCATGATATGCACACACAATATTGCTCATAAGTACATTGGTGGTTTATTCTCAGACAAGGATCTAGGCCTGAGTTCACCTTTGGATCTCTAAATGTTATTATTAATCTGCGTTTTCTCAAGGAATGGTGGGGATCGATTTATTATGTCCTTTGAATTTAGTCCGAGAGCTTCCTATGAAGGCAATGGGTGGCTTCTTGATAGCCTATCAGTTCGGCTCTCAGTTTTTTTTTGGGTTGGACGGATTGTTCCTTGCTGCTTGGAGTGGAGTTTAGTATGGGCCTGCAGGTTAGTTCACTGAGGAAAATGGATTGGTTTGTTCTATCAGAGATTTACCCATACCCTGCAGGAGGTTTCCAAAGTCCATCACAGTTCACACCCAAAAACTTTACAACAACATATAACACTTGTGAAGTTTTGCTTACAGGGTTTGTGTTTTTCTGAATATGTTGATTTTTTTATATGGAAGGTGAAAAACTTGTTCTTTATTACTATTATTTATTTTCCGTTTTGTCGTTGAAATGCTTCTGACGAATATTAGCAAGTAGCAACTATTCAATGCGGGATATTACAATATGGTAGTGTCTTACAAGCTATGAAATAACCCTCACGCTAAGCAGCCATGAGTGGGGTATCTATTTCACCAAAGTGAGTCGCCCAGGCCTTGCACCTTGCTCCATCAGCAATAAACGCCCCCGCTTGCGTAGGCACACCAGTCCACAAGGGGTGAACATGTGATGAAGACAGCTTGCCCGCAGTTACAAAATGAGAGCATACAAGAGAAAAATTCAGACCAGAAGATTGCTAGTGTCCAGCGTACATCATGCCATACACAGCCATAGCAAAGGTGTTAATGATGATTTGAATTAAAGTCAACTTTACAATAAACCGATTAAAGTAGAAGAGGTATTCCCTTACAACGGTCAGCCCCTAACCCTTCCAAATCTCTAAATTCTCCCTTGACTTCTTCATATGAGAAGTCAGGACGCATGCTGGCAAGCTTTTTCCAACGTGGCCAATTTTATACGTTATTTTCTATAAAACAGTCAGTTCCAGCTTATTCAGGTGTAATGGATTGTCATCCTCATCCTAATCCATGTAATGAATTCTAATCCTATCTTATCTTCACGCAGCCGCTTATTCACATTTGGCTAAGTGTGCGCATGCACTTATGTACTCCCCATTTGGAAGCACAACAAGGAGACAAGTCCTTTCAAAAACTATGTGATTATAAAATACGGAACTAATCTTTATTCTCCACATCACAATTTTTTGATACAAGATGAGCAACATGCTATTCTATTACAAGATGATTTTAAAAATCCAATTACATCACATCTAGTGAGGTAAGATTGGACTCTTAGATCTATGAATTCATCATTAAGTTCTTAATTCGGTGATCACATTATGAGATTAGTGAAATATCAGAAATCAAGTAATCTGTAAGAGTCCATTCCTTCATTTTCTATTATCTATGTAAAGAATTGTCATTCTCATCCTAATCCATGTAATGAATTTTAATCCTATCTTATCTTCACGCAGCTGCTTATTCACATTTTGCCAAGTGTGCGAATGCACTTATGTACTATCAATTTGGAAAATGCGCTGATGCAATTCGAAACTGGTAACCAACTTGTTTTCACTGCCAAATATGGCCCTGCATCAACATGTCACATGGGGGAATCGAACCTTGGTGGGGCTGATTAAACAACTTGCTTTCACTGACCCGAAAATTTTGTTTTTTTCCATTTTGAGTTGGGGAGGCTTGTGTTCTAGTTGCTTACGTTATCTTCGTGGCATGGGGTGTGCATGACCATATGTGTAACAAGGTCATGATCCCACCCAATTCATGCAACAAATTGACTTTTCATTGTAAAATTTCATTGGCTTGCTTCTTTTTTCCCTAAGGAGAGGATAGTCTCTACTTGTATGGCATTGGCCCTTAGGGTTGTTGAGAAATCTAGGGCATTAGCATTAGGTAATTTCTTTTAGATTAGTAATTGCTTGTGAATGCTTTTTACTTCATTAGGTTAGAATCTTCTTTGTCTTAGATTATTAGTGTTCTTCTTCATCAAATGATAACCAATGCACAAACATAAATAAACAAGGTACACAAAATGTAGGCTATGAGCCAAGGCCAAAACCTCTCACTCTTTGAGAGGAAAACCCGCACAAATTCTTCTTATAGAGATTCCAATTGACGAATACCAAGACCAAGACCCTTGACCTAGTAGCCTCTCCAAGACCAAGACACAAGTCCTCTTCCATCTTCTCGTTTACTCTTTCTCGGTTCCTTCTACTTCAGATTTCGCACCATATGTGATGACACCCAACTGTGATCATTGTGTTTGTCAAGGAAACCAAACTTTCTCCTTCAGCAGTAACACCGAATTCTGAACCAAAGTCACTGCCCCTTTTTGGTGCCATCGAGACCTTCTTTCTTGTCACAGTAATGAGCCCTTGTCACTATGATTCGAACTTGCTTCTCTTCTTACTGTAATGTATCCATCTGAAACTCAGAAAGAGATCTGAACTTCTGTTGACTGAGATAAGCCCTTACTGCCCCTTCCTTTCTTCCTTGTTGTCCCATCCTTTTCTATTTGAACTTGACATCCTAACTTGACACTTCTTTGCTGTCACTGTGACCTGAATCTCAGAGGGATCCGAATTCCCTTACCTCTCACTAAACTGTAGTCTTCACCGAATTCTAGCCTTCATTGAAATGGTTATGTGAATTAGAGATAATCCGAACTTACCTTCCATCACAGTTATCCGAAAAACTCAGAGAAGGATCTCCGAATTTCTATGTGTGAGGAATAGGCCAAGGTGCCTATTTATAGTGGTCTCCCATGAATACAAGCCGACCTGTCTTTATCGAAGGATTGTGTCTCAAAAGGTGAACCAACATGAGTGTTGTAACTCCATCTTGAAGCAGACATGGAAGAGGAGGACTTGTGCTTGTTGTTGGAGAGCTATTTGGTGATCTTATTGACTCATATACACTCTTCATACATGACATTGGTTTTTATGACAAATCCTAAAGCTCTCAATGGGAGCTTATCTACAAAATAAAATCTCTTGCTCATGAAACCCATGAAGCAAGCATTACAATAATAATTTTATTTTCTTCTTTTCATCATTTACAAAAATCAAAATTACATGTCATTATGAAGACCGAACCTAGTTACACTTTTCAACAAGGGTAATTGTCTTATAGTGTTGGGATCAAGTATTAGAATTTTGATTAGTTTGAGGGTTTTGTTTTGTATAGGTATTGATTTTTGAATCCAAGTTTTGGAGTTGTCTGAATGCTACTAATAAAACTGTTAATTTTAGATAACAATGGTATGTTCTTTGCTTAGCACAATTTACTTCAATGTTTCTTTAGCAGCACAATAACAATTTCCAATTATTTCCAATAGCAATCACATTAACCATTAATCACATTGACAGTAAATGCAGATAGAACATAAAACAAATGTAGAATACAAGCCAAGATAAGAGGACACCAGATTTGGTGGATGATAGGGGAAAAACCCTAATGTGGGGAAAACCCTTTGATCAAATCTTCTTCTTATTATTCAATAGTTCAGCAGAGAGAGGGAGTACAAAAATCAAATAGACTAGCCCAATACAAAGTGAAATCAACCCTGTCAAATTCTGCAGTCAACTGCAGTCAAACTTCAGTCCTAACTAGAATGTCAACATTGGTCAAATTAGCAGCAAAACACCTCCTTTGACGCTCAGTCAAAGGAAGTCCAATTCGGCCTTCAACAAAGGTCACAGTCAACCCAAAACAATCACGAAAAGTTTGGTCAAACTCGGTCAACCTATGGTCAGCTCTGCGGTCAAACATGTCTGCGGTCAACGCAGGTCAAACAACTGCAAAATCCTCGATTTCTGTGCTAGTCAATGTGGCCTAAAGAAATAAAAATTTTGCCCTCAAAATCGCAGTCAAAACAGGTAAAAATCTCCTCAGTCAATGCTAGTCAATAGTCTGAAATTTCTGTTCTGTTTTAGCCAAGAAAATCTGTCCTCCTCGCCGCACGTGTGAGAGAGAAAGAGAAGATGCTGAAGCTGTACGAACCAATCTGATGAAGAGAGAGAAGAATGTGTGAGTGAATGATGTCCAAATGAGGTGTGAGGTCTCTTTTATTTATACACTTTGTTGTGGGTGAAGAGACACATCCATTGGGCTTCTTGAGCCTACATTAAGTTGAGGCCGACCTGAACAATTTGCACATGTGAGGGAATAAATTCAAAATCACACTTCTGCTTGTTCGAATGAGATGATCTTTATATCAATCTTGGACCTCTCGAAAAGAGGAATCCAATGCAATCATCATCTCCATCAAATGAGCTGTCCCAAGGTGGAATTTGGCCCTAGTTGCCAATTTTAACACTTCCTCTCAACTAGGGAGAATTTCACCTGCCAATCTACCTGTCATCGTCATGCCATCCTGTCGTCATGTACCATCTCTGTCATCTTCGCTCTGCTCTGCTGAACCATGAAGTAATTATGAAGAAGAAGTGATCGAGAGTGAGTCACAAGACCTTACCGCTCTCCACGGACAAAAGTTAGTCTAGAGGCAGAACCTCAAATGATCCTAGATCAAGTTATTGAACACCATGCATCCTAGTCATAGGGAGTACGACAATACATGATGCGTCCATCGGTAGTGCTATGGTCCCTAACCACTTTTCCCAACTCATTGGCTAGATGGGAGGTACTTTCCACGAGTTTCAGACTCCATGGGTAGGATGTGTGTTGGGGCATCGACAGGAGAAGGTGAACCACTCATCCTATGCATATGTCAATTGCAGAGGAAGGTGAACCACTCAACCTACATACATGTGTTCACAATCGTAGGGGAAGGTGAACCACTCACCCTACACACATGTCAACCATCATGGGGTATCATAGGGGAAGGTGAACCACTCACCATGTACATAACACACCATTAGGGGAAGGTGCACCACTCACCCTATGGTCGCTCATAGCTCCAAGAAGTACTCGAAGCCTCCAAGAGCTCCCAGAGCTCAGTGTCATACTCATGCGGGACCCTCATAAGAGGGTCTTTCCACAACTCCAAGTCTCTCTCAGAAGGTTAAGAATTTGACCTTCCCCAAGGGCTTCATCAGGATATTTGTGACCTGCTTATCAGTCCTGATGTGTTGGAGCCTTATTACTCTTCGTTATACCATATCTTGGATAAAGTGGTACCTGATATCAATGTGCTTAGAGCGGTTGTGGAACACGAGATTCTTTGAAAGGAGAATCCCACTTTGGTTGTCGCAGAAGACACAGTGGTATTTAGCACGTGGTCAAATATCTCACTGAAGAGCTTCCTCAACCAAACAACTTCACAACATGCCATACTAGCAGCAATGTATTCGGCCTCGGTGGTGCTTAAAGCAACCGATTTCTGCGTCCTGCTCATCCAAGATATTGAAGCAGATCCCAAAGAGAAGAAACACCTAGACGTGCTCTTACGATCCACCACCCTGCTAGTCCAATCAACATTAGTATATGCATGTAGCCTCAAATTCCTGGCAGTGTACCTCAAACCATAGTGGATTGTGCCCTAGAGATATCTTAAGAGATTCTTAGCAGCAATCCAATGAATGTGATGAGGCTTGACCATAAATTGACTCAACTTATTCATAGCAAAGCATATGTCAGGATGGGAGTTTACGAGGAACATCAAGGCCCCCACAAGTTGTCGATACTCGGAAGGATTCGCTAATATGGGCTCAATAACACTTCCACATAGCTTCTTGAAGTTGAGTTCCATCGTAGTAGACACGAACTTGCAATCCACCATCCCACATCTCTCAAGCAACTTCCCAATGTATTTTCCTTGAGAAAGGAAAATCTCATCTGGCTTTTGCCAGACCTCCAGGCCTAGGAAGTAGTGCATCAGACCTAGGTCCTTCATCTTGAATTCAGAAGCCAACTCCCTTTTGCATTGATAAATGAAAGGGTTTGCACCTGTCAAAAAAAGATCATCCACATAAAGAACCAGAATGAGAGGCCTGTCCTTTTCAACCTTGAAGTATAGGTTCAGGTCAACTTCACTCCTTGTAAAACCCAACTTCATAAGATAACTATCAATCCTCTCATACCAAGCCCTAGGGGCTTGCTTCAACCCATAGAGGGTTTTCTTCAATCTGCATACATGTGTCTTATGATCTTGAACTTCTAACTCCTCGGGTTGCTTTACATAGACTTCCTCCTTAAGCGAGCCATGCAAGAAATCAATTTTGACATTCATTTGGTGTAGACTCCATCTTTGAGAGGTAGCAAGAGCAATGATGGATCAGACAGTGATGTATCGGGCCACTGGTGCAAATATCTTGTCATAGTCCACACCTTCCTTTTGAGAGAAGCCTTGAGTAATGAACCTAGGCTTGAACTTTTCAACACTCCCATCGCTCCATGTTTGACTTTGTAAAGCCATTTTGAAGTGACCACTGACTTGTCCTTGGGTCTAGGAACCACATCCCAGACATCATTCTTCATGATCGATTCATATTCCTCATTCATTGCATGCTTCCAAACTTGATGCTTCACGACTTCTTAGAACGTACATGGCTCAGATTGAACAATGGTACTCATAACAGCTAAGTACCCTTGGTACCTATTCGGCTTCTTGCTTTCACGAAATGTCCCTCTTGGTGCTGTTGACTCTGTCGCCTACACCTACCTACAAGTCAGTGAGAAAAGCCTGCAACCCACAAGGTGTGGTTGGTGGCAGGGAACTCAGAGAAGGGGCTGTCACACTAATCCCGACTCTCTCCGTTTGAGCTATCTCCTAGGTTAGCTAAGGGGGGTGGTCCCTAATGAAAAGTTAAGTTAAAAGATGTGAGTTTCTAGGAGAGTGTTATAGTGAAAATAGATTACTTTTAATGAGCAAATATAGCTATCTCCTAGGTTAGCTAAGGGGGGTGGTCCCTAATGAAAAGTTAAGTTAAAAGATGTGAGTTTCTAGGAGAGTGTTATAGTGAAAATAGATTACTTTTAATGAGCAAATATGAAGTGAGAAACTTGAAATAACAATGCCAATCATTAATATGATTAAAAACCATAAAACTAGTGCTTTATAAGGAATTTGCTAAACAATTTAAAGATATATTTGCTCAAAGTAAAATGCAATGCTCTCAAAAGAGAAAACAAAGTAACCCTAAAATGTAAATAAGAATTGTTAGCACAAGATATGTAAGATACAAAATGCTTTCGAGATAATCAACTTTATAAATCAAAACATGTCAAACATATCTTGCCAAAACCCAAAAACTAGTAATTAACTTGGAAATGTAAAAGAAAGGAGTGCCAAACCAAGACATCAATATGCAATTAGACTTGAAACATGAAAAGAAAACACTTGTTTGAAATGATTACAATACTTGCTTTTGGAATGGTCTTTGCATATGAAAACTCAAACTATCAAGAGACAAGTAAAGTAAATGTAATGGAAAGTGCTCATGGTTAATTTTATTAATTAGCTCTACAACAAGATTATTATTTCACTTTTCAATCCTCAGACCTCACTTTCGCCCAATGATATGGATCTCATAGTGAGGAGTCAATAGAGGAGTAGAGGATCCCTAAGGTGTTTAATTCAACCAACTTATGTTGGAGGTAAAATTTTAATGAGGCTTGGAGCCTTCCTACACTAAAATGCCTAGATGAAATGCAAATTGTGTTAATTCCCCAAATTAAAATAATGATACATGCAAATGCTTCAAAGAGATTGATTTGCAAAGCTTGAAAATGAAATAGTGTTCAACATAAGTTGCAATAATAACTTCAATTGGAAGAATAAAATTAGTTTACAAGTGTTGCATGTGTTTCATCAATGAATTAAAATGATACAAGTAATTTGCTTGAAAGTAAAATTTGTTTCAAATAGAAAATGACAATAAATTGCTCCAATATTCAAGATAACAATGTAGCATAAAATTGAAGCATGTATTCAAGTGCTCATGAAACAATTTATGAAGGTAAATGGGAATGAATCAAAGTTTGTTAAGAATATAAAATGCTTGCATGTAAAGGATGAATTGCCCAAAGTAAAGTGTAAGCTTATAGCTTCAAGCAACAATGAGATAGAGAATGCAAAGCTCAAATGAAATTGTAACAAACTTTAACTTAATGAAATGTGATAGTGAGGTTGTGTTAATTCCCAATTAAAGCATGCATGTAAGTTAATGAAGTATGAAAGCTTAAACCATGCAAATGTCAATCCACGCAAGAGAAGCCTCCCTCTAAATGGGGAGATATGATACCATGGGAGAAATCCCAAGCTCCCACAAGCAAGTTAGATCTTTTATTAATATTACAATGAGAAGAGGGCCCTTCAAAGTTCTCAACTATACTTCAAGGAGAGTCCTCACAGTAATTGCTTGAAACTTGGACACTAGACCTCCTTTCTTGAGAAAGTAGTGACAAGATCTCACAAAACTTATGCAAGGGAAACAAGGCGTGAGTTTCCTCCAAATCTCCACAGCTTAAAGAGGAAAATGGGCAGCCTTCTAGTGAACTTGACTTGGCCAAAATAAGCCTCAAAAGGGCTC
The DNA here is from genome assembly GCA_031772625.1 of Pinus tabuliformis. NCBI lineage: Eukaryota > Viridiplantae > Streptophyta > Pinopsida > Pinales > Pinaceae > Pinus > Pinus tabuliformis. Next base: position 197,801,591 of record CM062815.1, on the reverse strand, counting down.
ACAACATCCTTGGAAATCGAAACCCCAACACTTGCCAAGGTCTTGCAAACACTTGTTAGATGTTGCGGGAAGTTGCTTTTCAAAATTTGCCACGCAAGAGTTAGCAAACAATCCAAACAATGGTTGCAAAATAAGTTAAGTATTAATGGAAAAATCAACAAGATAAAATGTATATGTACAATTATAATTTACAAAAGGCTCAGCTAAAGAGTGAGAGTAAACTCTCGTCTTTGCTTAGCCATCTTCAAGCTCTTAGATAGCAAATGGAAGAAATGAAGTACAATGTTTTCTAAAAGAGATTTAAATTTAGAAGTTCTTGGCTTGTGTACAAACTATGTGCCGAAATCCCTGCAAAACCACTTTGTAAGATAAGACTATGAAGGTTCAAAGAACAAATGAGAGCTCCTTTAAAAATGTATCAAGAGTGGGTTGGTCTCTCCAAAGACTTCCCCTCACGCTTGATTATGTAATTCCAACAAGATGTTCCCTCTACAAAATTTCAATCGAGAATTAGTTCCATATAGATTTAGCAATAAACAATGATAAGAAACTCTAGAGATTTATTTAATACCAACTAGAGCGTTCTATACTTAGAGCACACTTCTAAATCAAATGTCAATGCAAGATAGCTCTACATTAACAAATCTACAAGAGCATATGGAAGCAAATTAGATCAAAGCATGAGTAAAAGGAATTATGCCAATGCTCAACAATTCATCACACTCGAAAAGGAGGAACACCTCATGAATGAAACCCTAAAGTCTTTATTGATATTTCTGAAAGTGTACAAGGCAGCAACGCTTCCACAAGCACAATAGCTAGTAACAATCTTATTCAATGTGAGAGCCCATGGCTCTATTATATAGAGAGTTGGGAGCAAATTCCAATGAAGAATGACAATGACAAATAGCATTGGAGCCAATCCCAATGTAGAAGTGATTAAACAAGTGGTATGAGGTGACAATCCCAAAGAGAAATTCGAATTTGTTGAATGGAGCTCCAATGCCAAGTGTAAGAATAGAATTCTGGCAAGTGGACATCATTTTCTTCTTCCCTTATGTGCCAAATTCGAATTTTATGGTGGAATGACAAGTGTATATGGGTGGTAACCTATGTGGGGACAACTTCGCAAAAAAATCTCCACCAAATATTCTCCCAAATCCTCCCAAATGTGCATTAACTTCACAAGTTCGAATTTCCAAGCAACTTTTTTGTTTAATGCCAGAAATTCGATTTTATTTGAGCACATGTCCTTTCCTTGATTTTAGGAGTCCACATCACCTTGGGACTTCACTTTAACTCCCTCATAATTTTCCACCTCATTTCCACAACATTTAGCATGTGTGGATATTTATTTTTCTCCATTTATTTAATTTCTGGCTTAATTAATTGCCAGATTTCCCACTAAACTTAGGAAAAGTGGGTTTTGAGGGTCCAAAACACATTATTAACCTCTCAAAGTGTGTTATAGTAGAAAGTTGAGGGTGAGAGGTGTAATTTTGATTACTAATACCCCATACAATTTCTCTAGACTACACTTATTACAATTTAAATACAATTTTATTTGCAATTTTTGACCTGCGGGAAATCTAAAAAATTAAAAAATGACTACCTAGACCTAATCAAATTCCACGAATTTTTTTGTGTGATCTAGTATGGTAATATACATCAACTCTAGACATTAAGATGTGTCAGGGGCTCAACTTTCAAATTGTCACCCTAGCTTTGGGGTAAAACGTGAGTGAAAAAACCTAGAAAATTATCCCCTCTGGAAAAGAAGGGATAATTAACCAGATAAAAAATACACTCCAAGGTGTACTCATTTGCCGATCGAGTCCCAACATCCTAGGCCTGTTACAGACTCAAAACTCATTATTACTAGTATCACTTATTACAATTCCTCGTAGGGTGTGGAATCTGGGTACAAGAAAGATGATGAGAAGATAGAAGTAGAGTTAAAAAAACTCTTTTGACTGACGATATCTGATGGTACAAGTGTCCTCTGGATCATCCTTGGGCATGGAGTCTTCATATAATCATCAGGTGCCACTCCAGTGGTCAACAGGTGCAACATGTCTTTCAACATCTTCAAGAATATCTTTGAGCCACAAAGGTCTTTTCCTTGAAGTAGAGGGCTCACTAGGGGTGGATCAATGGGATCCATCGGGCCTTCAACGTTAGGCATCGGCTCATCGGTCGGAGGTTCATCCTTCTTTCCTACATCATCATCATTGTCCTTCTTGGGGATAGGAAGATCTCTGACTTTCCCAAGGGCATAATCTTCATCGAAGGTGACATCATGACTTATTTCCACTTCTCTTTGGTTAGACACATAGATTCTATATGCCTTTGAAGTTTCATTGTAGCCCACAAAAGTTCTTTTCTTCCTAGATGCATCTAGCTTGTTTCTTTTCTCTTTCGGCACAGGAAAATATACGGGACAACCAAAAATTCTAAAATGAGAAACGTCAGGTTTCTTACCGGTGAAAACTTCTACGAGCATCTTGAAGTCTAATGCTTGATGCGGGCATCTATTTTGAACATATACAACGGTGTTGGTAGCTTCTCTCCATAAGAACTTCAGTAGACCTTGGTCATGAAGCATGGCACTGGTAGCTTCTATGATTGTTCGATTCTTCCTTTCGACAACTCCATTTGGCTCAGGAGTATATGTAGTAGTGGTCTCCCTCTTAATGCTAGCTTCTCTACAATAATCATTGAATTCATTTGATCTTCTTGGTCCTCAATATTTTGATCTTCTTCTCTGTTTTATTCTCGACCAAGGCTTTGAAAGAGCCGAACCATTTGAACACTTCGTCCTTCTTTTTCAAGAAATAGATCCATGTTTTGCGAGAGAAGTCATCCACAAAAATTGCATAATACAAGTATCCTCCTAAAGATGTTACGAGCAACATACCTGATAGATCAGAATGGACCAATTGAAGAATATCAGTAGTTTGACTTTCACTTAAGGGAATGGTCCCCTTGTATGTTTTTCAGCTATAGAACCCTGACAAACTCCTTCATGATCTATATTCAATTTGGGCATACTTGTGACCATCTTCCTCACATCAGGTAAGGCTTTGTAATGAAGATGAGCAAATCTTCGATGCCATAATTCAGATTGAAGAGAAGTATCGCAAGACATAGCTCCCAAAGGACTTCCTCCAACCTGATAGAGATCTTCAACCTTAAATCCAAGTGTAAATGCGTCATTCGAGTCCCTTTGCCAAACATGTACATTTCCATCAATGAATGTCACCTTGAAACCTTTATATTCCATTGCAAAAATATATACTAGGTTCTTTTTCAAATCAAGTACATACAATACTTCTTGTAGATGAAGGGTTTGACCTTGATTTAAGTGAAGAGTGACAATCCCTATCCCTTTCACGGGGGTAGGTGGCATTGTCTCCAAGTATGATCTCCAAATTTGTCTTCTTTTCAACCAAATTTGAGAGGGCCTCCTTGTACATAGTGAAGTGCCTTGAGGCACCACTATCAATCAACCAATGATCCAATATATCTGGAGGAGAGGCAGTAGCGAGGGCAAAAATAAGATAAAATTCTTTTTGCTTATCTACAACATTAGTTTCCTCATACTTAGATTTTCTCGATCTTTTGGGAGGACGACCATTTCCATATCGAGCAACGGGAGCATTCCTATTTCCTTTGTTGTTGAACTTGTTGTTCCTTTGACTGCCATTGCCTTTGTAGTTGTTGTTGTCATCATCCCTTGGAGTATCCTTTTTGTGAGGACACTCTCTAGCAAAGTGGCCAAACCTATTGCAATTTAAGCATGTTCCTTTTCTTCCTTCTTTAAATCCCAACTTAAATCCTTGACCTTGTCTTCTTGGACCAACATTGTTCTTCCTTTTAGCATGAGCGGAGAAAGCGGTAGGATTATTTCCATTTGAGGGCTTATCTCTTTCCATCATCCTTATTTCTTTTTGAGTGCATCTAGCCAATAATTCATCAAAACCCGGAATCCTGTCATTGTTGAGGATGGTGGTGTTTAAACACATCCCAATCTTTTGTAAGACCTCCAAGTACAATAAAGGAGAGCTCCCTGTCGCCAATGACTTCTCCAATAGATAGGAGATCATTCTTGATTTTGGTATTCTTCCCGAAGTAGGATTGAATGGACTCTCCTCTATCCAACTTGATGTCTTTCAACTTGTTCTTGAGAAAGAGGACTTTCTTATACTTTGTTTCTGCAGCAGCGGGTGCATTTGAAGGAGGCTCCACCACTCTTCCTTTGACATAGTCCATAGCATCATTCTCTTCCAAAGTCAAATCCAGAGACATCTTCCATGCATGATAGTTGGATTTGTCCTTAAGCTTGTCCTCGGATTTGAAGTATGATGTAGTTGCCATTGAGGTTAGCTCCAAATTCTTGTCCAACGACTTCCCTCAATGATTTCTTTTCTCACTCTTGCTTGGGCTTTTTCTTCACTTGAGCTCTGATACCATGTTAATTTTAGATAACAATGGTATGTTCTATGCTTAGCACAATTTACTTCAATGTTCCTTTAGCAGCCCAATAACAATTTCCAATTATTTCCAGTAGCAATCACATTAACCATTAATCACATTGACAGTAAATGCAGATAGAACATAAAACAAATGCAAAAGACAAGCCAAGACAAGAGGACACCAGATTTGGCAGATGCCAGGGAAAAAACCCCAATGTGGGGAGAACCCTTTGATCAAATTTTCTTCTTATTATTCAATAGTTTAGCAGAGAGAGAGAGTACAAAAGTCATATAGACTAGGCCAAGACAGAGTCAAATCAGCCTTGTCAAATTCTAAAGTCAACTACAGTCAAACTTCAGCCCTAACCAGAAAGTCAACGTTGGTCAAATCAGCAGTAAAACACCTCCTTTGAAGCTCGGTCAAAGGCAATCCTATTTGGTCTTCAACAAAGGTCAAAGTCAACCCAAAACAGTCACAAAAAGTTTGGTTAAACTCAGTCAACCTACGGTTAGCTCTGTAGTGAAATAGTACTGCGGTCAATGCAGGTCAAACAACTCCAAAATCCTCGATTTATGTGCTAGTCAATGCGGCCTAAAGAAATCGAATTGCCCTCAAAACTGCAGTCAAAACAGGTCAAAATCTCCTCAGTCAATGCTGGTCAACAATTTGAAATTTCGGTTTTGTTTTAGCCCAGAAAATTTGTCCTCCTAGCCGCACGTGTGAGAGAGAGAGAAGATACCCAAGCTGTATGAACTAATCTGATGAAGAGAGAGAAGAATGTGTGAGTGAATGATGTCCAAATGAGGTGTGAGGTCTCTTCTATTTATACATTGTTGTGGGTGAAGAGACACATCCATTGGGCTTCTTGAGCCTACATTACACTGATGCCGACTTGAACAATTTGTACATGTGAGGGAATAAATTCAAAATCACACTTATGCTTGTCCGAATGAGATGTTCTTTATATCAATATTGGACCTCTCGAAAAGAGGAATCCAATGCAATCATCATCTCCATCAAATGAGTTGTCCCAAGGTGGAATTTGGCCGTAGTTGCCAATTTTAACAAAAACTCATAATATGGAATCTTGATATTGAAAATGTTGGTCAATACCAATTGATTTGATATATGCTCTTTAATTGATTTAAGTTTATCCTTAATTTTTAGTGTTCCATGGGGATGCGTCCTCCAGGGTTGAAGGCACACCTCCCATATTTCCCATGCTCTCGAAAGTGAGGGGCAATCAGTGAAACGTTTCGCCACATCCCCCTTTTTGGCAAACGCGAGGAAACACACAAGGAAATTTTTCTCCAATGTGCGAAGTGTTTTTCCCAGAAAGACGACGCTTTTGGGCAACCCCATGCAAAAAGCGGGATGCTTGGGCACTCCCCCCCACCCCCAATTTTTTGCCAATGGCCTTCAAAATTAAAAAAAGGTGCGCCCCCAACTCCCTCCTCGATTTTTGGCCAGATACCATTAAAAATGCAATAAAGAGGCATAAAGCATTATAGTACCTAATTGTCGATCTTATATTTCACTTGCAAACTAATTTTGTATTTTCCATGAGAAGAGTGAATTGCAGTTTCCTTGGGCGAGTTATTGATTTTGTTGGAAGATAAGATAATTTTATTAATATCTAACAAATGACCACAAAAGTAGGTCAATGGGACTGAAGAGTACAATTAGTATGAATACAATGTGAAAGTGCCAATGCAACTCTAGAAAATGTTGAAAAATAATACGAAGAAAGAAACCTACATAAGTATAACATTAGAAATGGGGTGGCAGGAGGTGTAGGGATTCTCATTAATCCCGAAGGAATCATAGAAGATAGATATGCCTGGGGGTTGGGAAAGAGGACAAACAATTACGCTGAGGCTTATGGCTTGTTTCTCGGTCTCACCTTGGCTCAGAAAAAAGGAATCATGGATATCAATATTCTAGGGGACTCCCTTATGATCATAAAGCATATGAACCACAACTCAGCAACTCAGAACAATAAGTTGAACCAAACCCTCAGGAGAGTCCAAGGATTGTTTCCTCACTTTGGACAATTAAAGTTTTTTCACATCCTAAGAGGGAGAAATAAGGAAGCTGACAGGCTAGTTGGACATTTTCCTATCCCCTAATTGCTTATATGAAAATCCAAAACTTGAGTGTTATTTTTGATTCCTGCTTTAAAAATCGAAATAATCAGTTGGAAAATAGGGAGTTAAAGTGGTTTATAATTCCCATTATATCCCGTATGGCTCCCCTTGGCACCTCCCTCTTCTTCACTCTTGTCTCTTCACCCTCCTTCCCCTCCTCCTCCGACTCTGCCACATCACCCGCCTCTTGTGGCTGCCTAGGCCACCTGGGCTACCCTCTTCTCTTCACCCCCCGCCTATCCTCCCCTCCCTTGTCACTTTTGCCCTCTCATCACACTGGAAGAAAAGAACGCTTGGTCTGATGATAACACTACTGAAATTGATCTCAATTATCCAGCTACAATGGAGGATTAGCCAGTCCCTTGTGTTTTTGTTTTTGATGACGAAACATAAATGTATTTTGTTGTTGAAACAATTTTGTAGGGTATATAGCGGTAATCTGGAAGATATGTGGAATTTTGTAATTTTGGAAAAGAATCGGGGGGCCTGGATGAACAGTTTGAAAATATTGTTGCCCATGGATGGCATTGTAAACAATCTGTAATTCTCTTAGTTTTTGGCCACGTACGGGCACAAATTAATATAATCTATCTACTCTTTACTGTTTAAAAAAAATAACATTAGAACATATGTATAAAACCATGACAAAGGTATGGTGATACAAATACTGAGCGAGTTTATCCAAGACTAGAAAGATGGACAACCCAACTCAAGAACCTCTCATGAGAGAGAGAGAGAGAGAGAGAGAGAGAGAGAGAGAAATTGGGCAACAAGGCTAATGATGTCAAGGTCCTTTGAGATTGATGGTTAAGGGTGAGGGGGTAAAACTAGGCATTAGCTCCTTGTTGCAATCTTCTAGGACCATCAAGAAGCTTGGTTGCACAATTTGAGGGGGTGTGTATGAGTGGGGGATACTCCTAGCATCCAAGGTTTAAAGAAGGGAACTTTGAATGGATCTTTGGTTGTTCCTCTAGATCTAGGAGGTAGTTTGATGGACGAGAGGTGCTCTATGTTGGATTTGTCTAGAGTTGATCTCTCTAATGCTTTGAGAACGTGTGCCTTGATGTAATGACCGACCTTTCCAAGTTGATCTCAATAATATTGTGTTGTTTCCTAGAGCAGAAGGTTGAGGAGAAACCCAGGGTCTCACCATCCCGTGGTTCAGTGTACTTTGGAATTCTATCTGTCATTTGTTGCTCCAATTTCACGGAACAAAAGGGAAGTATGAGGTAATTGACCTGGTCATCCTATGGTGGGGCATGGCATGTAGGAGCTAAGATATGTGGTTGAAAATCTCCTTGATGAATAGGGCTAAACATCTTTGGTCCTGGTACTTGAAGAAAGTAGAAGGGGAACCTCCCAACTCCCAGTAGAGGCAATGATACCATCCTCTGATCTCATAACATAAGGGGCAATGAAAAATGAGGCGCATCTCCTGAAGGTGGCACACTTGGCAAATCCTATAAGATCATAGTATATGGTGATTTGTCTCTATTTGAAGGCAATGAGAGCTAACTTGGAGCTGTCTCGAAGGGATCTTAAGTGAGTGCATCCATTGTCTACATTTATAGGGGGGACAAACGATGATGCCATCATGTAGCTCCAAAAAGTGTTCAAGGTAGAAAGACGTCGTCAAGCCTAGGCTCATTGGACGTGAGGTCCAAGTGACTTAAATGTACAACTTGTCGATATCCTTTTTGATAGTCTGGTTTAATACTCGTCTTGTCGGCAAGAGATGGTGTGGTGCATCAAGGGAGAATCATAATAGGGGAAGGTGCTTTGGGGATATATTAATTGACTTAAGAAGATGAGGCCCAAGATGCCTTTGAGAACCAACCTTGTGTTTGACGATGTGAAGGATGTGGAGCAAGAGCCTCTGAGGAGAAAAGTGTAAGGTAGGGATACTGTTCTCATCTAGTGGCAGAGTCTCAAAGAGATTGGACTCCATGAAGGAAATAAATAAAGCGGAAAATGACCTCAAGGCAGAAAGGGTGGATGCCAAACTATACTTGAGTGATGGGCCATTGAACCATCTACTTACATTGGATGATGCGCTTGAGGAGCAAGGTCTACACTCTCTCCAACCTAGTGTATTATGTTTGAAACAAGCTTGGTCCCCATTTCTTGGAGCCATAGAGAACCATGGGTTTGATAATTGTCTCCATGAGATAGAGTTTTGTTGAGATGTTTTGAAACTTCCCCTGAAAGCATTATCTCTCGATGAGGGCCATAGAAGCATACCCTTTACTTAGCTGAGGTTGGAGGGCCAACTATAGCCAAAATTAGGCCTTGTGAATTGTACTTCCAGGTAAGTTTAATCCATGATGATCTCAATCTTTGTCCCTCAGTAACATAAATGTAAGTTTTTGAGAGAACTCTTCAAAGGATTGAAGATCAAAACCTTAGTCTTACCCCAAGTTGATTGTCACTTGTTGAAGGTCGCAAAAATTAGCTAATGTGTCGATTTGTCTTTGTAAGCCCTCAGGAGTAGAGGCCAACAATACCAAGTCATCGACAAATAGAACTAGGGAGATCAACACTTGATGTAGAAGACAACCATCGTCCTCTCGGGTATACTCATGAAGGAAGGACCCTGGCTCATCAATATAGATCCCAAAGAGTGTCGATGAGAGAGGGTAACCCTGTTTACCCCCAAAGGTACTCTAGATGAAGTCAACTGTCAAAAAGGTCTTGTCTATGGCAATCCTATAATTGACTCATATAGGCTCATGATGGCTGCTAGAAGGCTCTTAGATATACCAATGTTGTAGAGTTTCAGGAATAATGCCTTCCTTGGGATTGTGTCAAATGCTTTTCAAAAGTCTACAAAACAACTGTAAAACTTCAAAGAGCAATGATGAGCCTCCTCAATAATGTGGCTCGTAGTGTGAAGATGTGATCAACCATCTAGTGGTTGTTATGGAAACCTGCTTATCCTTTACCCCTGAGATGATAGCTCTCCAACCCCACAGAAAACCATTAGTGTACGATTGTGGCATAAAGCTCGGAGAATGTATGACCCACCATGATAGTTCAATAGTTGTTTGGGTCATAACTGCTCTATAATTTGTGGATCAGATGAATAAATTAAATGTGTTTGTCCCTGTTACTGCTCAATTTAGCAGGGGTCCTAGGAGGGGTTGCTATGGGACTACTACTAGATCAAGTGGCAACAATGGGACAAGGACCCACTGTCACCTCAGTCAATGTCCTCTGCTCTTTACGCACTTAACCGATGGGAGGAGTCTCGGTATGAGGATAATCACTATGAATGATAAGTCGATGATTGGATAGGTAGTGATTTCTAGAGCCCATTCACAGGAGAGACTGAATTGATAGGGTTTGCTTGCTTTAGAAGCAAGGTGTGGGGCTATCCAAGAAAGGCACAAGGGGGCCTAGACCTAGGGATTAGAAATATCTCTTGACAAGGGATGCCCTAGACCCAAGATTCCTAAAGAGAAGAGGTTTCTAAGTGGCCTTGTGAAATAAGAAATGGTAGAGATGTGGGACCACAAAGAAGCCCAAGGGGACCCAAACAAGACCTAGGGTTTTAGGTGAATCTTCAAACAAAGAGCCTAGGTCAAGCAAGGGGGAAGAAGGGATCAGTAATAGATGAACTTCCTTTGAGTTTTCAAGCATAGGAGATCCCTTAGAAAGCCACTAACCTAGAAAGACCTAAATCCAAGTGATTTTGGAGCTAGGGCTTGGTGTATCTCACAAATTGACCATGGGATTTGCTTCAAATTTGGAGGGCTAGTGGAGGACACCCCAATGCAGTTCCTTGCCAACTCGCTCAACAAATTGATGGCTAGAATGGAATTTGTTGGATGCCCTAGCTAGGCTGTCTAGGGTTAGGGCAGAAAAATTGTGAAAAAGGGAAAATTTAGGGTGATCATCAAGGACTTGAGACCAGTGCCTAGCCAATTGTGGAGAATGGAGTCAAAGTGAAATTGATTAAGGATTTTTGCTCTACCAAGGAGCCTTCCTGCAACTTCGCATGCCCTAGAGAAGCAACTACAAGGTCACAAGAAAGATTTATACTTCAACTTGCCAAGTAATGGAGTTTCAAGGTGCAAAGAGTCAACCCACCCCTAGGAATGTTTCAATCTTCTTGCCAAAATGAATAACATATGCAACGAGCCAAGATTACCAAGTGTTTAAGAATTTCACATCACAATAGGGGCACAAATAACCCTAGCAATAATGTCCCAAACATTATACAACAAGCATGTATATTTTCGCTTAAAAGAAAGCACTTACATGACAAAAAGAGTATATCCATCCATAAACTTGCCAAATAGAAGCTCTAAGAGTAATCATCCAAATCATTCCACAAATTGTAGGGTCCGAAACCTTTAGAAAGATATATCCCAAATCCAAGTGATGATATTGTTGAAGAATCTAGGGCAATTCGGTGTAGTGTGATTCTTCTTGACTTAATAACAATTTGTGAAGCACTTTTACAATTATCTTAGCTTGATCTTCTTCTTCTTATTAGTGTGTGTGTTGCATCAAACTGCTACCAAAAACATAAAGACAAGAACATAGATGTTGGCTCTCTGCCAGGGCCAAAACCTCTCTCTCTTAGAGAGGAAAACCCTTTGAATCTCTTCTTATAGATGTTTAGTGTATGAATACCAAGACCCTTGACAAATCTTTGACTAAAGATTACCTTCAATATGCTTGTCACTATCCCTTGCACTATTCGACCTTTGTTTCAGTCTTTAACCTTAACTGCACTCCTTTAGATTTCGGCCTCCTTATGCATTCGTCTTCTTAACATAGTTCATTGCTTCTCGGCTACCACAATTCTTCACTTGACGGTGTGTTGAGTTCTTCGTTATGTTGGGAGTGATACAACAGTCTTACACCTAGAGAGTATAGATCATCCGTGTTTGAGAGACAGACTTCATCGAGAGACAGTCCTTACTGTGATGATTTCTTTGTTGGATAGACTGTGTTATGCACTTCACCGAGAGACAGACTTGTTATTCGAGCTTCTCCAAGTTACTGCGGTTCTGTGTCTTCCTTCTTCACTTTTTCTTCTTCAGAGATGATCCGAAGTTTTGAGCTTGTAATGCCACATCATGCGTTATGTATATGAGTCAGCATTGACATATATTAGGCCGACATGTGAGCCATGAACTGGGTCGGCTTAAGGAGATCATTGTTTTTCATTTTAGGCTAACTTGCAAGGGATAGTGACACTTATTCATTTGAAACGTAGATCTTTTTGACACGACTTCCATAATATTTATGTTAAGACACTCCCTCTTAACTAGGGAGGTATTCATTAAATGGTACAAGGCTATTCATCACTAAAGAGATCTCATAAAAAGAGTCGGACTAGTAATCCTTCTGTATAGCATCATGATAACCAACATTGTCACATAGCAAGGCCTTGACCAACAATTCTATTTCTTAATAGATCATAGCACAATGTTGGCAAGACCAATGATGATAGACACTTTCATTATTGTCTCTTAAGGTACATACCCACCTGGGTGTTCACTAAGTATGACATTCTAGGACTATTCGTATCTTGGGTTCACAGCCCTCAAAGAATATCGATCCTCTTGCCTACTCTTATCATGGATGCTCTACACATCCTCAAAGAGTATCAGATGCCAGATGATTACCCAATCCTCCCATTCTTTCTTCCCAAGGGAAGACAAGATTGCTGTGTCTATCATGTGTCTACATTTCTATTCATGGCCTTCATCTAGACTCACCACTGTTAGTCCTGGTCTAGTGCATGCACACGACATGGAAAAACACAATTGTCACTCCTTTGTAATCAAGGGTGATCTTAATTGAAACTCCCTCTTGATCAGGGACTTGTCAGAGATCCCTCCTAGCTAGGGTCTCTTCTATATATCAACAAATTTTTCTTTGTGGGTCCTTCAGCTATTGGACCAACTTCTCTCCTTGGTCATGAAATTTAGTTGAGCTTCTTCCTTCTTATTCCGTCATGTCATTCCTTTCTTCATGGAAAGTGGCCTTTGTTGCATATCTGGAACCTTCTTCATATGGCTACTTCTTTTCTCTCCATGCTTCTTTCAGAAGTTTCCATCCATCGCATGAACGCTGGTTGCACTTGTACTTACAAGTCTTGTTCTAGTAGCCTTGCATGAACTCATCCATATATTATTCAAGAAACTATTTTAAATTAAATCATACCTTATGAGATGGCTTTTCATCATGACATCTTCTTGTAGGTATCATCATCCTGCACACATATTGTGCAATCTCCCAAAGATATCCATTATCAAGGGTCTTCTTTCTTTTCAGAGTTTTATCAGAGCCTTCATATCTTTCTGGGAGATTTCCTAGTCAAATCTTCTTGCTCTTTTGGATGTTCATTGCCTTTCATCATGGTTGCATATCTCACGATCTCTCCCTTCCTCACACATTCAATAGCTTTCAATCAGAGTTTCTTTATTGTAGTCAATCACCTCATACTTCATATGAGGACATATTATGTTGATTTCATCTAGTGTGACTTATGCTTTCCTGCATCTTTTCAGAGGAAGAGATCCTTTTCTCTTGTTCATGCTTCACAAGATAGAAGCAATGATCCATGTTCTGCAACCATATGACATGACATTATGATATTAAACATAAGCATACATATCTTGTTTTACCTTCAGGTCATCGAGGCTTCTTCCAACAACTTCCTTGATTGAAAAGATATTCAATCCCTTGATCTGCTTCATGTCATCACATCATCATCTCATGGATTCCATAAGTTGGAGTTTCTATTGAAACACATGCTTCCTCTTTAGATTAGTGAACCCTACGATGAGGATTTCATTAGAGAATTTTTGAGGATCTTGTATATCCCCAACTGGCAGATGTTTCCTTTTTGACTTGATGTATGATGAGTCTTAGATGACTCCTTTCTTTCCTTCAATGTTCACTAAGGTTCCCAAGAGCTATATATCCCACATGTTGTCTGCCATAGATTATTGTCCTTCATGATCCCTATGGAGATGTTACATGCTCTTGTTTCTAATGCTTCCATGATGCTGTGATGCATCTTATTATCATTGTCATATATTATAACACAAGATCTAAGAGCTTATGATAAGACCTTTTTGTGAGGGATACTATCTTACGCATAGGAGAGATTTGTTACTCCCTCTTTTCTTGGCCCTTTTCTTCAGCTTCCTCCATCTTTCAGTGATATGAGCTTCCAAAATCTTTCTATAACATTGAAGCTTAACTATACTTATTTTGTCTTGCTTGAGGACCAACCTTGCCTTTCTTTTCTACACATGGTTGAGTTTTTTTAACCTTCAATATTTTTGCCATCAACTTGTCCTTCTCTATTTGGCATAGAGACCGCAAGTTTTTGAATGAGGTAACCTTTTTGTTCATGGACATTTTTTATCCTGATTGTTAGTGCATTATGGTTATCTTCCTTTCTAGGTCTTGTAGATGGAAGATATCCTACATCCTTTGATACCCTTTACTTTCATGTGACCTTCTTCATTGCACTTTAAGAGAACGAGTTTATCATCTACACCACGTTGATGTCTCCAATTTTTATTATGTGAGGGAGTCTTTCATAAATATCCCTTTTCATAAATTCAAAGGAGATATTTTGATGACTTCAGCTACGTAGAGGATTGTGTCTATTTTCCTTCTTCATGCAAGGAATCTTGATAACCCATCCAATTCATAGATGTCCTTGCAATCATGAAGTCATTTAACCAAACTTGAATATAGAATAAAAAGATACTTACTTGTCATGTGAAGATGAAATCTTCACCTTGATGCTTTCTTGAATGATCTCCTTCAATGAGATTCTTGCTTGAGCTTCCTGGTACAATAGAGTTCCAGAACCTTTCTTGAGACTTCCTTGCATTGTTCAGCACCAAGCACTATTGCCTTTTATGATATGTTGAGATTATTTGATTCCTTGACTGTGAGGGTATGGAATCGAAATCAAGAATTTTGAGAGCACTGTCATGATGTCCACCCGAGATGTGGCATTGTGTTCTCCTTCTGAAGTGATATTGTTGTAATGTATGTTGTGACTGTATATCTTTGTAACCTTGCTGCAATGCTCCTTGTTGGAGTAGAACCTTGCTTGAGTTGACTAGCATGAGCAAAGATCTTTGTGGCCTTCGAGCATTGTTCAATATAAATCATCGAAACTGCTTAAATCATTAAGATTGCTCTGGATGACATTGGTTGTAATGACACACAAATTTTGAGGCTAGCACTGAGACTGTGAAAGGTACTGTGTTTTCCTTTTGTTGTAGTGTAGATTAGGACTGCTCCTCAGATTTTCGACCTTCTCCAAGATGATAATCTTTGTTGATGTAGATTGCTTGTTGTAGACTTGATCCTTTATTCTTGACAAAACCCTTAACCTTACTTTGATGCCTTTGAAGACTGATCCTTGTATGTCTTTTTGCTGCCCTTCCTTTGACTTTTGAGCCTTAGCTTTGATACCACGTTGAAGAATCTAGGGCAAGTGTGATTCTTCTTGACTTGATAACAATTTGTGAAGCACTTTTACAATTATCTTAGCTTGATCTTCTTCTTCTTATTAGTGTGTGCGTTTCATCAAACTGCTACCAAAAACATAACGACAAGAACACAGATGTTGGTTCTCTGCCAGGGCCAAAACCTCTCTCTCTTAGAGAGGAAAACCCTTTGAATCTCTTCTTATAGATGTTTAGTGTATGCATACCAAGACCCTTGACAAATCTTTGACTAAAGATTACCTTCAATATGCTTGTCACTATCCCTTGCACTATCCGACCTTTGTTTCATAGTCTTTAGCCTTAATTGCACTCCTTTAGGTTTTGGCCTCCTTATGCATTCGTCTTCTTAACACAATTCCCTGCTTCTCGACTACCACAATTCTCCACTTGACAGTGTGTTGAGTTCTCCGTTATGCTGGGAGTGATACAACAGTCTTACACCTAGAGAGTATAAATCATCCGTGTTTGAGAGATAGACTTCACCGAGAGATAGTCCTTAGTGTGATGATTTCTTTGTTGGATAGATTGTGTTTTGCACTTCAACGAGAGACAGACTTGTTATCCGAGCTTCTCCGAGTAACTGTGTTAAAATTGGCAACTAGGGCTAAACTCCATGTGGGTCGTCTTATTATTGGAAGCTGATATTTTTCTTGGATCCCTCTCATCGAGAGGTGTAGGATTGATCTAAAGATCATCCGATTTCGATAAGTATTCATGGAGATATGAATTTATTTGTGTTATGGGACAATTCGTCAAGGTCGACCAGCAACCAAATATACCCCACTTGTGCTCAATGTTTTACTATAAAAGGAGGAGGTCTTCAAGTCATTTGCATATACACTCTTCTTGTGATCTCTTCCTCTTCACATGTCTTTGGGTTTTGGTGGGAGGAGAGATACTAAGAGTATATGCTGGCCTAAGTCTTATGATGCCCTAGCCGCAGTAAGGAGGATGCCCTAGCAGTAGTCTAGCCACAGTTAAATGAGAAAATCTAGACGCAGTCAACAGAGAAGGCTCTATGCAGATCTAAGGAGCAACTAGAGGAGGCTCCTAGCCACACCATTTAAGGGTGCCCTAGGCCGCAGTCAATGAGGGTTTTTATGTAGCAAGAGGAGGCACTTATACACAGTGAAGGGAAGACCTTAATCTGCAATTGAGGGTGACACTTATTCACAGAAAGGAGGTCTCTTAGCCGCAGTTGGAGAGGCCCTAATCAACAGCAAATGAAGGCCTAAAACCGCTGCCACAAGAGGCTTCTATCTGGCCCTAATCTGCAGTTAGGAAAGGTCCTAATCTGCTGTCCAAGAAGCACTTATATGCTGTCCAGGAGGAGCATTAATATGCTGTGAAAGAAGCCCTCAAACCATAGTTAGAAGAGCCCTTATCACAACATTAAAAGGAACCCTCAGACACAGCAAGGATAGAGATATCTAGCCGCAGAAAAAGGAGGTATCTAACCGCAGTTTGATGTATGATCTATCAGCTGTCCAAAGGAGCTTCAATACGCTGCAAAGGAGGTCAACTAAGGAAGCCCCAGCACATCAAGAAGAAGCATGATCAGATTGCTGTAGGTGACAGCTCATTGCTGTAGATGACAGTAATGTGATAGAGGCTGTTCCAGGTATGAGACTGTTTGTAGAAGTGAAAGCCACAGTCATAAGAGGAAACTGTGTGATGATGAAGTCTGCCCGCAGACTTAGATCAGACCTAGTAGGACTGGTTTCATATGCAGATTGGGTACTGATATACTGATGCATTTATAACTGTTTTGAGGTCTTGTACTTCTGTGTTGCTATGTGCTAGGCCACAGGCCATAGCACCATAGCAAAGGTTTCTTTGGGGCTGCTCTCTCTTAAGTCTGTTTTGAAGATCATATAGGAAGCGATGGACAATCTCAGAAGTCCTCATCAGATCAGCACGCTTATACATGGGTCAGCTACAAGCATGAAGAATCATGGACAGCAGCAACATGGTAAAGCATGGACAACAGCAAGTACAGTGCAGCAAGTACATTGGGACAGCAGTAAGCATGGTGCAGCAATGGCACTATGTACAACAATGATAAACACTGGGACAGCAGCTGCATGAGGTCCCAAATTGTGATGATGGGTGTAGCATGGTGCAACACGGTAAACTACAACACATGGACGAGATGCAACACAATGATAAGTGAAGGAGTCACCTTGGAGAATCAGTTGAAGCAACATGTCTTCAACTGATCTCATATAGAGATAATCTATTCTCTTATCTAGAAAGTCAAAGTGTTGACTTCTGTTGTAAATGTACTATCTCTCTCTCTCTCTCTCTTTGCTGAACTATTGAAGAACATAGAAGAAGAATTGATCAAGGGTTTCCCCACAATGGGGTTTGTCCTTGGCTAGCGCCACATCTTGTGTCCTCTTGTCTTGGCTTGTCTTCTGCGATTTATGTTTATGTTCTGTCTGCAGTTTACTTTAATGCTGATGTGATTGCAAATCTGGAAAAGATATTGAGCTAACTATGAAAATTGAAATAAATTGCTCTAAGCATAGAACGTACCTAAAATTAACATACTGCGGTTCTGTGTCTTCCTTCTTCGCTTTTTCTTCTTCAGAGATAATCCGAATTTGTGAGCTTGTAATGCCACATCATGCGTTATGTATATGAGTCAGCGTTGACATATATTAGGCCGACATGTGAGCCATGAGCTGGGCCAACTTAAGGAGATCACTGTTTTTCATTTTAGGCCGACTTGCAAGGGATAGTGACACTTATTCATTTGAAGCGTAGATCTTTTTGACATGACTTCCATAATATTTATGTTAAGACACAAAATCCTAAAGACATCAAGAAGATGTCCTTGACCTATGGTACACACATCTTGCTCATGAAACCCATGATGCAAGGAATAATAAATGTTTCTTTTCATAATATTATCTTTACAAGTCATAATGAACATTGAAAACCAAACCTAGTTACATTTTCTTCAGCAAATGTGAGATCAAATGATCCTCTCTTATATTTATATGATCCTCCAAGGGATTCAAATGGCTTAATTATGCTTAATAATGCCCCTACAATAAAAATAATGTGCAAGATAACATCCTTTTGGTGACAAGCCCACCAAATAGCTCCATAATATGAAAAATAAGCCTCTTAAGAGGCCGAAATGATAATATAATAGCTAGGCGGGCCGTTGGGAGGCCTAGTGAAGTCCCTCATGTGCCATAATGAATAGGATGGCCCCAGTAACAGTGACGAAGGGGGTGGCCCCTTGATCTCCAAGCAAATGACCTGTGGTGCTCCCAAGTGGTTGTGGGGGCACAAAATCATCCTCATGGGTCTCCAATTGAATCGAACAAGCATGTATCCCATTTGCAAGGGCTAGAACAATGATGCAAGCCCTCCCTTGTCTCCCATCGTGAGACAAAACACCATCTCGGCCCTGGATCAACTGCCAAGTGTGTAGCCGGCTGGGCAAGGTGGTCTAGGTGCATCATCATCATCAAATAAGTCGGACTCGAGCGAGTAATGAATGGTGCTGAAGGATCCTATGGCATGGCTATCTGCTCTTTGCTATAGTTGAGGCCCATGGCTTTCAACGCACACCCTAAAAATGCCAATATGACCCTTTGGAGGTTTTGGACCATGTATAGGGAGACTAAACCCCAAGATGAAGACCCACATGCAATCCTGTATAAGATCCAATGCATCTCCTCACCTTCCAGTACACTAATTCATTAGTGCAATTGAGCGAATGAGCTTGTAAATCATGGAACCAAGTGGGAACTTCATAATGGCATGCCCTTCCTTAATGGGATTTTAGAGTGTACATGTGTTTCCAAGTTCAAGAGGGAGGTTAATAAAGGACCCTTTTAGGTGGTTTCAACCTCTAATGGAGTAACAAGTCCATGGTACATCCGTCAAATGGCAGGTGTCATGTGAAATAATGATGGGATAGAGTGGGGCAACCAGGAAGGCTCCAAGCCACATGCCATGGTAGAAGGGTAGCTATAATGAGAGAAGCCCACACTTGGGTGTATAGATGTAGGAGGGAAATCATGGTACTTGAGTTACCCTGACCTTGTTTTTCCACCCTTCTTCATATGCATTTTGCCTTTTATTGATTTTTCTTTCTTTTAACTGCTCTGGGCTCTAGGGAATGAGAGCATGATGTGAATGATATAAGACTGGATACCCCCTTAGGGTGGGGCATTTCATCGCCCACCTGGGGATAGGACAATCATGGGTTCTCACATAAGGGGCCTTAGGAATCAGGGTGATGGCCATAATGATAAGGGTAGAGCTCATGCTTGGCTTTTGCCCACATGTTAAATTTTATGACCTAGACATCTTTTGCATTTTGTGGTACATTTCCTGTTATAAGTGGCTAAATTATGCTTTTGACTTCTTTTTAGCTGCATCAACCTCTAGGGCATCGTTCTAGGCCCAACCCAAAGTGTGGACAAGGGGAGGGGTCTTTTGCATTTTGTGGTACATTTCCTGTTATAAGTGGCCAAATTATGCTTTTGACTTCTTTTTAGTTCCATCAACCTCCAGGGCATCGTTCTAGGCCCAACCCAAAGTGTGGACAAGGGGAGGGGGAGGTTAACTCTTGGTGGACCCAATGGACGAATATGGACCCAGATGGGAAATATGTGAAAAGGGGCTATAATGAGAGGAGGGGAGTAATGTATATAGTGTCGAGAAGCGGGACCACACAACCGAAATTGGGGTTTCACATGTAGTGTGTCTCCTAAAGCTAGTAGCTAATAAAGGAGATCCCACGGGACTAGAATATAAGACTAGCCACCAAGTTGGACAAGGGGACAAGAGTACAAGCCAAACCCATTCTTTTTGCCGAATCCCCCCACTAATTCATTTCTAAATGTGTCCATGATAAGTAAGCAAAAATACCCGATTACATAATGAAAAGCCATACCTTCGGGGTTGGAAGGCCCACCTTCACACATATGACCATAACAGATGGGCGAGGGCACATAATGGCTGGCTCAGGTGGTGGAGATGGTGCACATGGACCTATCTGGTCGTTGCCGACTGAAAACAATCTAGGAGAAAAATTTCTCCTATGGTGTCACCCATAGGTGGTGGGTAACAGACCCTAGATAGGGGGAAGCCCGAAAGGGGGGGAGCTTGAAGGGGGGGGGGGGAGGCTAAACATACCACATGAAATCAACAATACTGGAAGTAAGGGACTAGACTCCATGCTTAAGGAATTTGGCTTGAAGTCCTCCTTCATTAGCTGCTCTATTGGTACCCATAGCTTTGATTGCTCTCCTAATGTCCCGCTCAGAGAAAAGGTGGCAAATGGGTGGGGGGTTGTCCAAGAATATCATACAGGGACATGGTGTGGGAGAATATGGTCTGGGGGTTAAGGTCAGGCATAGTGGTATGGGATCGAGGAAAAAGGGCAAGCCAAAAGGATTTTGAGAAGTGGCGAAGGGCATCTCAAAGTGCCACCTCTGGGAGAGAAATGCTCATTTTTTACGGCGAAGGAGAATACAATATGTTTTGCAAAGGTGAGGGGAGGGAGATGGGTTGTGTGAGGGTGATATGGAGTTGTTTATGGAGGGATTTGCACACATCATCAAACCAATGATTCATGGGACAAGAGCTAGGGGTAGGTTTGTGGATGTGACGACAAGTAGAGTGGTTGGAGTTGTTGACCATGTACATGTCAACAGTGCCGAGAAGCAGAGTACAGAAGTGCGGATTAATTTTTTTTAAGTAAAAATGATTCTAGTATGAATATTAAGCCATGTAACAACACCTAGGTAAGCCTATGATTTTCTTAAAGGGTTTCACTCTAGGGATTTTTTTAACCTCACCAAATTATCTGTGTTTGTAAACACGGATAATTGGCAGAGTTCTTCCAGATATACCCCAAAGCTAGGGTGGAACTCATTGATGAGGTCTTAGGTGAGTCCTAGTGTTATCAAGTTGGTGTATTTTTATCATACTAGATCATGTGTCTTGAGTCGCAGTGTTTGGTTGAGTCTTAAGGGGTCTATGTCTATTGTAAATTTCCCTTCAAAGGGTGATTATTTGTATTATTGTGATGTAAAAGTGTTTTCTAGAAATATTTTTGGTGAATGGTTCCTCATAATTAGAACACCATTACCAAAATATTTTTTAGAGCTACTTTGGGGGTGGAAAATGTGTAATTCCCCTCTAGAGTCTTTTAATTAATTTTTTTGGCAAAAATAAATGAAAATAATTAGCTAGAAAATTAATTAAATTGTGTCAAAAATTAATGAGAGAAGTTAAATTCTCTCCAAGTGGAAAATTATCAAAAGTCTGTCAAATAATTGTGGGTCCAGAAAAAAATAATTTTATGAGGTTCTCCATCAAAGGAAAAGTCAAATTTTCAAGAAAAAATAAACCTTTGGACCATGGTGGTTGAGTCAGGCATCATTTTTCAAGGAAAAAGGGTTGGGAAAAAATATTTTTTGAACTAGGATCAAGGTCTTCATCAACAAATTCGAATTTTTTCCAGATCAAGGGACAAGATTTAATTTTGGCATGGATCAAGCAACAACTAGTCGTTATTCTACGGGATCAAGTCAAACTGACCGTTATTTTCCACTTGGAGGGGTTTGATCCTGTCATTGTCTATATAAGGAAGCTATTGAGCTCCTCATTGTATGATGTACTGTAACGAAAAATCTTAAGCAAGTTGTGAGTCAAGCTGTTGGATGTAATTTTATTTTGCAATAATAAAAATTCTTTGGGGTTCAATTCAAGGTGTCTCTACCTTGATGATTAATGGTATGTGCTGAATAATTTTAATGCTCTAATTGTGTTTATCATTGAAGATTATTGTTCCATAGCCAGTGGTTGGATTATCTATTAGCACAGGTATCTTGTTTTAGTTATTGGGCTAGAGTAAACACATTGAACTTGGTAGATCTAGTAGGTATCTCTAGATCTCTAGTCTATTTATGTGAATCAAACCCCTTTGAAACTGATAATCTATCTTTCGAGTGTGTAGAGACCTTCAGGGGATTTAGCCCTTGGGTATTCCCCAAGTACATGGACTTTGAGGTGACCACACCTTGTTCAACTCCTCAACTTATCTAATGATTTGTGTGCGACAACTTGACCATGACACTAAATTAAAATTATTTCTCCACTTAAATTATTTTCAAAACTTATTGTGCAAATAAAGTTAGATTTGCTTATTAGAGCTTGTAATTTTATTCGTGAATATTGTAAATAATTTTTTACTAACCCTTGTAATTATTTCTCATTGTATATATAGCCATTTAGGATTTTATTTTCCATTTTCTTGTGAGACGTCTAGGGTTTTTGAGCCCATTTTTTGTTGAAGAATGTAACTAGGTTCAGTGTTCATAATTGTATAATGTCAAAATAATTTTTTATTATTAATAAAATGACTTATTAAAGCATGGGTTTCATGCTTGGGTCATCATTTTTAGGTCAAAGCCTCCATTGTAGATTTCTAGGTTTTATATTGAGTCATTGTCAATTTTATTAGATCCTTCTTGGGATTTTGTATCATATAAAAAGAATTATTTGAGACACTCACCCAACAAGTTCGATACACAAGCAAGAGAGGCAAAAAAAGTGCAAAGTTGCTGGAGAGGGAAGAAGTTTGCTTGAAGACACCTAATCGAAGTTTTTGGGCTATCTATCTTTCACACGTGTGAAGTTACTAGGCATTTGCTGGGGCCGAAATTTTGAACTCTACTGCAGGTCGAAGTTCTGCTGTTGGGGAGGTCGAAATTCTGCTACTGCAAGGTCAAAACTTTAGGTTGAAATTATTGCTGGAAAGCTATCATTCGGAGAAGGAGAAAGGGCTGACTTGGTGATTGGAGGAAGTCTGTGTCTAGGCCAAAAAGTCTTGGATTATGTCATCTTGTTTTTGAAACTACTGAAGGAAGAGTTCTGACTGGGTTTCCCCTTATAGGGGTTTTACCCTGGCTATTCGCCTACATCTTGTGTCTCTTGTTCTTGTGATCTTCATACACATATAATTTGGTAATTGCTTAATGAAACATAATCTAATAAAGAAGTAAAAGAAGCCAACATAATTCACAAGTAATTATCAAGAAGAAGAATCAAAAGCCTAATTTATACAAGTATTGATTTCTCAACATGGTTTCAGAGCTAAGGACGAAGAAGGTTGGAGATCACTTTGTTGGCTTGGAAGAAAAGGTTACTCCCTCTATGACAAGTTACTTGAAGATGGGATTCAATATCATAAGAATTGCAGGACGTTGGATTGGAAGGATCATCTACAACTTATCTAAGAAAGTCAAAAGCGAAGGGTTGTTGGCTGCACTTATAGGTACTCTTGATGATGACAATGCATGGATCATTGATAGTGGAGCATCAAGACATATGACAGAAGAAAGTGGACAACTTCATACTCTATCAAAGGAACAATCATCTCATGCAGTGGAGCTAGGAGAGAACAACAATTGTGCAGTCAGGGGCCTTGGATCTACATCATTGAAGCTGGAAAATGGAGCAAAGCTACACCTCAACGATATACTCTATGTTCCATGTTTGAAAAAGAATTTACTTTGATTTTCTTGTTTAGAAGATAAAGGAGATATGATTGCCTTTGTAGATGCTGAAGTTTTGGTTTGGGGAAAGGATTCAAGCATTGAAAAGGCAAAGGTTATTAGAGTTTGTGTAGGAAGACTATATAGAGTTATAACACCATCTCCTCAAGCCCTAGTTCACATGGAAATCAATCCTATCGAACTATGGCATAGAAGATATGGGTATATACATTACAAGATCATTCCCTCTGTCAATCAATTGGTAAATGGCATCCCTAACATCAAGGAAGATCGTGAAGGAGTATTTAAGGGATGTGCTTTGGGAAAGAATACAAGGAAGCCTTTTACAGGCAGTGATACAAGGTTTAAGGAAATATTAGACCTCATTCATTCCGATGTGTGTGGGCCTATGTCTAACAAATCTCTTGGAGGTCATCTTTATTATGTGACCTTCATTGATGATCACTCTAGAAAGACATGGCTCTACCTTCTCAAGACAAAGGACGAAGTATTTGAAAAATTCAAGGAGTTTAGATCTAAAGTGGAGACCTTAATCGAAAGAAAGATAAAGACTTTAAGATTCGACAATGGTGTGGAATACACTTTAAAAGAACTAATTGCATATTGTAAAGAAGCAGGTATTAAGAGGGAGCCCATTGTTCCCTACAATCCTGAACATAATGGAGTTGTAGAAAGGAAAAATAGAACAATTGAAGAATATATACGAAATATGATATTTGCTCAAGATCCACCAAAGTTTCTATGGGGAGAAGCAGCTATAACAACAAGATATATACAAAATAGAAGTCCTCATAGAATCCTTGAGAATATGACACCTGAAGAAGCATTCACAGGGAAGAAGCCATGTGTGGACCATCTTCGAATCTTTGGGTGTCCCGCATACATCCATGTTCCATTTGACAAGTGAAAGAAACTAGATTCTACAAGCATTAAAGGGATCTTTGTTGGCTACAGTCTTTCTTCAAAAGCTTATAGAATCTACATTAAGGAAGGAAGACAAATTGAAGTGAGCAGGGATGTTATATTCGATGAGAATCACGCCTACAAAATATCTGAGAATATCCCAATCGATTCCAATGACGAAGATACACCACTATTTGAAGAAGAAGAGCATCATGATAAGACAACCACAAACCAAAAGAAGAAGAAGGAACAAGTGAGCCGATTCAACCTATGATCATACCCGAAACAAGGAAGAGGCCAAATTGGTTAAAAGCTACTCTTGAAGATGCCAAAGCACATGGAGCTACTAAAGGAACTTTTAGAGAAAGTAAAAGACCAAAGAGACATTTAGGATATGCAACATATATGACAAAACTAATAGAAGCTGAACCAACTACATTTGAAGAAGTTGCTCATCATGAAGAATGGAAGAAGGCGATGCAAGAAGAATATCAATCCATCATGAAGAATGGAGTTTGGGAAATCATTCTTAGGCCAAGTGACAAATTAGTTGTCACCTCAAAATGGATTTACAAAATCAAACTTGTTATTGATGGAAGTATATATAAATACAAAGCTAGATTCGTTGCAATGGGTTTCTCTCAAAAGGAAGGTATAGACTATGAAGAAACCTTTGCACCTACTGCTAGATATATTACTATAAGATCTTTGTTTTCGCTAGCTGCTACAATGAGATGCAATATTCATCAAATGGACTTAAAAACAATATTTTTGAATGGAATCGTCGATGAAGAAGTATACATTGAACAACCAGAAGGCTTTGAAATAAATAGCAAGGACACACATGTTTGCATACTTAAGAAAGCCCTATATGGCTTGAAGCAAGCTCCTAGGGCATGTTATGCAAGGATGGATGCATATCTCTTAAGAATTGGGTTCGTCAAAAGTTTTGCAGATCCAAATCTCTACATTAAGGTGGTGAACAATGAACTAGTCATTATATTACTATATGTAGATGATTTGTTTATTATAGGTGTGGAGTGCAAAATACAAGAATGCAAGAAGATGCTGGTAGCTGAATTCGAAATGAAAGATCTGGGACTTATGCACTATTACTTGGGTTTGGAAGTTTGGCAGAAACCTGGAGAGATATATCTCGATCAAGGTAAATACATAATCAAGATATTACAGAGATTTGGTATGATGGATACCAAGCCTATGACTACTTCCATGATCACTAATCTCAAGAAGTTGAGAAGCTCCAACTCTAGTCTCGTCGATCCTACTAGCTATCGTAAGTTGGTGGGCTCTCTGATGTATCTCGTAAATATGAGACCTGATATATGTTTTGCTATAGATATTCTTAGTTAATTTCAGTTGGAGCCTCGTCATGACCATTGGATAACTGCTAAGCATATTTTGAGATATCTATGTGGCACTACACATCACTGCGTAAAGTATGATGGAAAATAAGTTAAGTTAATAGGTTTTGCAGATTCAGATTGGGGTGGAAGTGAGACTGATGGAAGAAGCACTACTGGTGGATGTTTCAGTTTGGGGTGTGCAACTATTTCATGGATGAGTAGAAAACAAGATCCTGTTGCATTAAGTAGTGTCGAAGCCAAATACGTTGATGCATGTGAAGTAGGAAAGGAAGCTGCTTGGTTAAGAAAACTCTTGTTAGATTTGTTTGGAAAACCTCTGGATCCTACAATAATAAATTGTGATAATCAAAGCAACATCAAGATGTCTGAAGACCCCGTATTCCATGTAAGGACGAAGCATATCAACAACAAGTACAACTACATTAGATGCTTGGTACAAGATGGGGTTGTAAAGCTACAATATATTCCAATAGATTAACAGGTAGCTGATGTGCTGACAAAGTCTCTTCCAAATAAGAAGTTTGAGTTTTTTAGAAGCATACTTGGATTGGTTGACATCACAGATTTAGTTGATAGGGAGAGATGAAGCATCTAATGGCAGATGCTTAGGAGGACATCTGGCCGACCTTTGTGTTGATGTCTATGTTTCGAAGAGGGAGGGTGGTGTTGGTCATGGAGCTCTGCGCTTGAATACGCACCTAGATCCTTGGGTTGATGGTTAACAAGTAAGCCTGATGGTACCTTGATGGTACCTAGACTGGCTGAAAGCTTGTGTCCATCCTAGTTCCACTCAGATAGATAACCCTGGTCAGGTTTCTAGTCTGTGGCACTGAGTGTGCCTAAATACTCCCTAGTTAAGAGGGAGTATTGAAGAATGTAACTAGGTTCGATCTTCATAATTGTATAATGTCAAAAGAAATTTTTATTATTAATAAAATGACTTATTAAAGCATGGGTTTCGTGCTTGGGTCATCATTTTTAGGTCAAAGCCTCCATTGTAGGCTTCAAGGTTTTATATTGAGTTATTGTCAATTTTATTAGACCCTTGTTGGGCTTTTGTATCATGTAAAAAGAATTATTTTTGAGTCAAATTGGTCATTTGTTACCTCCACACCAAGTCGAACTTGTCCTCATGAAGTCGGCCTACATTAGGGTAATTCTACCCACAAGAAGGCTATATATATAGAGACAATTCGATCCATTTGAGACACTCACTCAACAAGTTCGATACACAAGCAAGAGAGGCAGAAAAGTGTGAAGTTGCTGGAGAAGGAAGAAGTTTGTTGGAAGAGGCCCAATCAAATTTTTTGGGCTATCTATCTTTCACACGTGCGAAGTTACTGGGCATTTGTTGGGGCCGCAATTCTGAACTCTACTGTAGGTTGAAGTTTTGCAACTGGGGAGGCCGAATTCGCTGCTACAATTTTGAAATTCTAGGTTGAAGTTGTTGCTGGGAAGCTATTATTTGGAGAAGGCGGAAGGGCTAACTTGGTGATTGGAGGAAGTCTGTGTCTAGGCCAAAGAGTCTTGGATTATCTCATCTTGTCTTTGAAATTACTGAAGGAAGAGTTCTGTGTTAGTGTGAAAATTCTTGGAAGGTGTACCAAAAATACTTCATTTAAGTCACTAGGTGACAAGTGACCCTAACAACAAGTTGATCTCTGCTCTCGGTCCAGATCTATAACACAAATAGAAAACCTGCAATAAAAGAAGATACGATCTAGAACATAAAGCAACAATATAAAATATCCAATATAATAACCCAATTGGAAAGACTTTTTTAAATGAATAAATCTTTTATTGATAGCACCTGGTGAAGGAGATCTACAGATGGGTTTGTAAGCCCCCCTTTGTGGGATGGGTCCTTTGATATCCTTGATGCTTCAGAAATTGATTCTCTCTCTCAATATGTGAAAAACCCAAACAAAAGTGGAGAACTCAAAATGGGAGCTCAAGAAAAATGACGATAATGTTGACGATGATTATGATCATGGTGAAGAATGAATGAAAAACCCTCATTTTTATAGCAAAGTATGGAGTTAATCTCGAAAATGGAGAATAATAAAATATTATTAACCAAATTCAGATCTAACCACTTGGAATACTTTATTATATTTATTGGAGAGGGAAAAGATATTTAAAATGGTTAAATACCTTTATTTAGAAATAATTAACAAATAAAATGATTTATTAATTATTTCGCTGGAATTAAGAAAGGTGTGAAATCAAAATAATTATTAAATAGTGATTTAATAATTATTCTAATAACATAAATAAGGAAATTTAAATAAATAGTGATTTATTTAAATATTCCTAAGGGATTTAGTCAAATGTGACAAGGAATAATTATTAAATAATGATTTAACAATTGTTCTTAGAGAAAATTAAATAAATAATGATTTATCTAATTATTCTCATGGGTTTTTTTGATTTAAATCAGAATAATAAAAGTGGTTTACTAAATTATTTTCCACAGTGAAAGTGATTTTACTATGGTAAAATTAAATCTACATGGTGTATTTCGGTCCATCTAGTTAGAAATGGCTAGGTGATCATTTTTTGGTGATAACATTCTAACTGGGTTTTCCCCCTATAGGGGTTTTGCCCTGGTTGTCCACCTACATCTTGTGTCTCTTGTTCTTGTGATCTTCATACACATATAATTTGGTAATTGCTTGATGAAACATAATCTAATAAAGAAGTAAAATAAGCCAACATATTTCACAAGTAATTATCAAGAAGAGGAATCAAAACCTTAACTTCTACAAGTATTGATTTCTCAACATTTTTGCAGGTTGGTTATTTTCAAATTAAGGAAGAGGCCCATTTTTTGAAGGTCCTTGCCCTCACCCAGCCTAAAAGGCTAGGGTTTGGGATTAATATTGCAAGCATTAAGAGGCAGTTAGCCTATTTCCATTGCAATCAAGGGTTTCACACAAGGGTTTGGCGTTTAAAAATTTATTTGCAAAATTTTGTGGCTATAAGTTGCATTTTTTGGCATCACATTCACTTGCTTTCATTGCAGAACTCATTGATCAAGTTTGGAGGCCAAGAAACTTAAGTTTTCATGCCTATCTAGCTGGCTGCAAGGGATTGGAGGGCTTGAGGCCCTAGCCGCAGGCCATTTTTGGGCCACAGAACCCTAACACAGTCCTATTTTTGGCATATAGCCCTAACACAAGGCATTGTAGACTCAATGAATACATTTTGGGCACTAAGTTGTGGTGTTTGCAGGCCTAATGAGATATTTTGTCAAGGTTTGGGCGTGATTTTCATTGATGAATTGGAAAATACAAGCCTTAATCCATTGCATTTATTGACTATCTTTGCTGCAGACTTGGGAAGTGGTTTTATACATTTTTGTTTGGTTTGGGTACTCATTCTCCATCAAAGTTTGCCATGTAAGCCTAGCCACAGGCCTAGAGGCCTCCTTATTCCTTGGTCGCAAGCAATTTCATGGTAATTTTTTATCACATATCATTTCTGGGCTAATTATTTGTGGGTGCAGGTGTTTGGAAGAGCTGCATTGCAATTTTGAAGCCTATACACTACTCCTTGGTATCTCAACTTGGAAAAGCAGTGATTGGAGAAAGGTTGCAAGGCCTTGTGGGTTTGGTTTGATTCTATCATTCATCATTTGCAGACTGTCACATGTTTTCAGATCTGAAACTCCTTGTTTGCAGACCCTAGTCACAAAAATTTACACATTAATCAAGCCTAAAAACATTAATAAAAACACAAATAAATTGCAAGATAAATCACATTTATTTGGCTATCATTTTATGCAATCTTGTGACTGACTCAGGTCATTGCAGAGGTCTGATTAAAATTACTAAGGTCCGATCTTATTTTACAGTGCCATCTTTGCATTACCTCTAACACTAAACTTGGATTTTGAGCATTTTCATTATTCCCTGCATGTTGTACATGATCTAGTGGACTGATATATACTTGACAGTAAGCTGCAGTTGGCAGTAGCTACAGGGGTCCGATTGCTTTGTTACAGAGGTCTTTTTTGAAACTGCAGTGATATTTCTAGGGTCTAGCATAAGTATTCTTGGCATCTAGATTGATTGTTATGCTTTGGCCCCTGTTCATTTCCATTTGGTAATAGGTAAGTGGTGTCATGTGGACTGTTATATATTAGCAATAAGTTACAGCAACCTAATCACTCTAAAAGTTAATATTAACAAGCCTAATAACACATAAGAACATCACACATTAACCGAAGGGCTTAGTCTCCTTGTTCTAGCTATCTTGTTTGTCCACTTGGGATTGATTTTCTTGTGGCTGGAGTCTCATCCTTTTAGTGACATATTGAAATTTGGTTCATTTGTGACAAGTTAATCATTTGCATTTGGATAGCTGTTTGGTAGATCATTGCCTTTACTATTGGTTTGTCCATTTTCTTGTCAAATTACTAACTCATCTCTTTGCTAATTGCATCTCATAGTTGCATTATTAATCTCTAGTTGCATTGCATTGCATAATTATTTCCCTCTTGCAAATTGGATTGCATGATTAAATCCTTTTGTTGCATTTCATATCCTAAATTCACTGTTAGCAATCTCATCTAATTTGCTTATGGTTGCGCTTGTATAATTTTGAAAGACTTCCGTTTCTCTAACTTGCTAACCTAATAAGTGAAAGAGAAATTTAAATAAGCACATATAAAGAGGCAATGCTATAATTATTTCATTGAAATGCAATAAAGTGCTTCTCTAATTGGATCTTGTAATCTTGTTTAACAAGTGGAATTTTGGATATATTGGTTACAAATGATTTTATCTTGTTATCATAATTGCTCTCTCATTGAAGCATCTCTCACTAGCTCATAATTTGCATCTTAATTCTAGGTTAGAAGTGCATGTTTAAAAGTTACCTCCAAGCATAAGCTTTGGGTGTAAGAGAGATAGGAGTAGGACCACCTTATTCACCCAATTTGAGAAGTCTAGACTCTCATTCGTAGTTAACATAGGTGACCTTGCAATTCTCTTGTGGGCAATCCTTTGTAGGAACAAAGTTACTTAGGGTGGTTAGAACCCCACGAGAGGTATTGTTAATGAGGCCCTAGCCTCTTTCCTTTGGGCTTCTCTCTACAACCTACGTTCGAGACTAGCTTCAAAAGAATTGAGAAGAATGATTCACTTAGATAGGACATCCAATTAAAATTAACCAAGATCCTGCATCTCGCATTAGATCTTAGATCTAGGTCTTGCACTTCATATAAGATAGAATTTGGATCCTGCAACTACTGTTCATCTGGTAACTTGGAGTATCAATCTATATTGTGCAAGTAATTAATTCAAAGGCACTGATCTCTCACTTATATCTTAAGGAATCTAATCCAGTTGCGCTTAATAATCATACTTGCCATTCAATTTTAAACCAAGTTGCTAGGCCATTTAGTTGTGTCTCCAACACTCGTTGGTTGCCAACGAGTTTATTATCTTCTCATTTGTAGGGACTACCCCCCTTAGCCTGCATTTGGGAGACAACTTAAATGGAGAGGGCATTGATCAGAGTGACAACCCCTACCCTGAGCGTTGTCACAATTTGAGCAACAACATGAGTCAAGGGTTGCCTCCATGAGGATTGAGGAAAGTATCTCAAGCTTGGTCATGGTTGTGTCCAATGACCTAAAGTGAGAATGGGGGGAAGGGGGGGAGATTCTCCTTAAGGTAGTTGGTGTACGATGCAACGTAACCTCAATCAAGAAGGAAGGTGATGGTGGGGTGGACTAGAGGGTGGGGAAATAAAAAGGTGAGGTAGAGAGGGAGACAATGAGGAAGAGAGATTGCACTGATTTGCTTGTTAAAGGAATGGATTGATTGATTGAAGAGGGAGCCATGGTTTTCTCCCTTAGGCTATTGATTTCTCCTTCAACATTTTCATATTTTCTCATTTCTCTTGAGTTGAAGCCTGATTTCTTAGTTTAGGTTTCTTCTTTAGTGTTCGGAGTTTCTCCTTTAGTAGATTTATTCATCTTGCATTGTGGAGGTTTGGTCAAGATCCTTTATCTCAAATATGAAATTGAAATGCTCGTTGTTTTTTAAACCTATGAGCAATTTTTTTTTTAATGTTTTTATCTCCATTCTTCATTCTAGCCTTCATACTCAGCATTTGGGCATGCAATCAACCATGAAAAATTGAAAACAAGCTTAAGTGGGTCAAATTAAGAAATTAAAATCTCCACAAAAAGTTTAAAACCAGCAACATGAGTGACTCTAGCAATAGTAGTAGTAGTGAAAGTGATAATGATTGTGATGCCCAAGTAGAGGGTCATGTTGGGAGTGGGATAGAGGTTGGAAGTGGGAGTGGAGTTGCCATCTCATCAATGTTGAATAAAACCAAAGCCAATGCTAGTCTATGCCCACCAAGGGCATTGGTTGAATAATCCAAAAAAAACCACGTATACTATGCGCAACCAAATTACTTGGGCCTTCAACCAACAAAAAACCACGAAAGCAAAGTGATAGTTCACATTATTAGATATGCAATGTTTGTGACCATCCTTGGGTTGGGAGTTATAGTCGGGTTAGGTAGCACCATTTGGGCATAACTGGCAAAGGGGTTAATGTATTTATGAAATTAACCATGCTACAACGATATGAGCTTTTGAAGATGTAAATGGCAATAGATGCAAAAGGCACCTTCTCTAACCAAAATGTCATGTCCCATGGTGATCAAAATGTGGACAAAACTACATGTTCCAAAAGGAAAGCTAAAAGCAAACCACCCATGGGCCACCATCTCCTATTGGGAGTGGGACATCTCCTTCCAGACTGAAGGGTTCTTGTTCTTGTGCAATAGGACTAACTATTATGGGGGTGTATGGTAAGATAAATCGTGATGATACAAATGATGCTCAATTTCTTTTTGCCAATTGCATTCCTTTTTTGTGTTAGTTGCTCTCCCTATTATAAGGAGTTAGTTCTTGCAATTGCAACATCAAGACCCTCATATGTGCCCCTAGGTGAACATAAGTTGAGGAAAGTGATTTTAGAGAGGCAAGTGTCCAATATTTATGTGCTTAAAGTGTAGATGAGATAGGGTTGGGTGATGGGAGGTTGTTCTATTGTTATGGATGGGTGGACAAACATTGCCAAATGTCCATTATGTCATAGTTACATGTTGAGATGAACCTTTCTTTCTTAAAGCTATTGATTGTTTTAGAAAGTGCAAAAATGTAGCTTTCCAATTTGAGCTTCTTTGAGATTGTATAGAGGAGGTTGAGGCTACCAAAGTCATGCAGGTTGTGATAGATGCAACAACAATGTGTAAATGAGTTGGGTTACTAATTCAGAGTAAAAACAAGTTTATTTTTTGGACGTATTGTTATGTGCTTCCACTCAATAATGCATTGAAAGTGAATGGGAAAATTAAGTGGGTTTCCACCTTGGTGACAATTGCAAGAGATGTGCAAATGTTTTGTAACCACCACACCTCCTCAGCCATGTGTAGGTTTCACTTGAGGAAAGAATTCATCAAGCCCACAAAGATTAGATATGATAGCTATTTTCTCTTACTGGAGAGGATGTTGGAGGTGCAATCAATATTGCAGGGCATGGTTATGACTTCGTATTGGAATATGTGGATAAAATTTGAGATAGATGAGGGGACGAACATTGAGCTTCAGATATTGGACAATGATTGGTGGAAAAGTTATAGTTATTTGGTGTCATTCTTATGTCCTATTGTTGAGGTCATTTGCTAACTGACATGGATTCTCCTAGTTTTGGAGAAATCTATGAGACTTTTGATAGCATGTTGGGTCAAGTAAAGGAAACTATTCATGAAAAAAAAGCCATCTTTAGAGTTCTAAACAAACCATATTCAATCCATTATTAAATGTAGTTGGGATTAAATGAACACACCTTTGCACATGGAAACTTATGCACAACCTAAAATGGTATATGGCAAGGCTTGGTACAATTCCTCCCATTAAGGATCAAGGGATCAAGAAGGGATTTCAAGCTACCATTACGAAGATGTACAATTCAGAAGAGGGGAGAACACTTAGGAGACAATGGATGCATTTCCAAATCTCAATGGTCCCTTCAATAAGCCTGATGCGAGGGAAGATTATAATGACTTGGGCCGGTATAATCCCATTGGTTGATCGATTATGCATGGGGATGATGCTCTAGAGGTTCAACATCTTTCTATTTGCTTATTGTCTTAGATTGCTAATCCCTCCACAACATAGAGGAATCCGTCCACATATAACTTCATCCGCTCTACCAAGAGGAATAGACTTGCCTCTAGAAGAGCATAGAAGCTAGTTGTAGTTTACAACGCCTTAGATATTGCACATAGGAAGACACTAGAGTGTTTGAGTGGATCGACAACATGATGAAAGGATGGCTTAGATGAGTTGTAGCATGGTTTGGTTGGTGTTCCATTGGTTACTCATGAAAGTGACCTTGACTTTGATAGTGACATTCTCTTTGATTGTTTTGATGACTTCATGCAACAGATAGATGTAGAGGACTAGTTGATCATATTGACTCGCTGATGTTTATTTTATTTTTAGTGCTCATTGCCCATTGTTAATTTTTAGTTTTAACTTCTGAGACCTGAATCTAGATAATAGATATTGATTACCTTAGACCAAGTCTTTGATTTGTCACTCTTTACTATTATTGAGTAATTTCAATTTACTATTTCGGACTTCATTATTTACTATTTTGCTTAGTACTATCTAGAATGATGAATTTGAATAATTACATTTCATTTTTGAATATGAATTTGTTTTGTGTTTAAATCATTTACAAATTTGGACCTAGAATTTACATCGCATAATGGCGAATTTGCATGGGATGAAATGTTACTATAGGGATTTTATTATTTTTATTTTTATTTTTATAATTAAGAGATAGAGTCCCCAGGGTTCATCGTAATGGCTTGACCAACTTACGACTAATTTCTTTTGGACTACATCTCTAGCACATATACTTCTTTTACATGTGTGAATTACGGCACCGACAAGGTTCATCGTAATGGCTTGACCAACTTACGACTAATTACTTTTGGACTACACCTCTAGCACATATACTTCTATTACATGTGTGAATTATTATGTTTGCGAAATTAACATTCATTCAACATTACAAGTATATTGCCACTTCACTTCAACCTAAACATCATGTGCATAAGAACATCACATCAACCAAAAACCACACAAGTGCAAGATTAAGTCGTGCAACAACTTCATATGAAGGGGAGGGAAACCCCACGATAATCCATTGCTTTTATTACACAAAATTGTGATGTCACAATGTTACAATAGCGTGGTTTCAACCGTTGTTTACTACCAGCAAACAAATTTTCTAAACGCGCCACAATCTCTCTCAACTTGCCCGCACAGACCTGCGATCGTTCTGCCCTACTGTAGCCAAACTCGTTCGAAGACACTTGTACGAACTTTTCCTTTGCCTGATTGTTAGCCCTCCCTCATCTTGTGCGCCTCCACTACTTCGCTTCACCCTTGAGGTCGATCTGAGTCATTCTTGTTTTGCTCTGTTTGGTTGTGCCCTTAATTGTTCCAACCATTCGTGCATATAGGCGTTGTGTGGTCGGGAGGGGTGTGTCGTCCAATTGATGCGTTAGTTCGGTTGGGCTGAGCTCACACGACCTTGTCTTGCCGATCGTTTCACTTCATCTTGCTCAAGCCAACGTCATTCCACTCGAGTGCCTAGGCCAATTTGTTCCATTGTGCACATGGGACGACTTGCTTTGTTCGTGCACCCTCGCGTTGCATGTCGTCGCAACCTTTTGGGATGGCCACTTTCATATCATAGACTAGTGTTTATTATATGAGCTTAGATTGTGTTGTGGATTGTTTCATCTCTTGGTTTGAGCTTGCACATCGTTGGTAGGCCCTTGTCCTCAACCTTTGTTTCTCCTCCTTTCTCTTCTCCCTTAACCTCCTTGTTTGCCCTCTCTTCCTCCTCATTTGTGCTAGCTCCATTATCTTCCTTCTCTATGTGTAGTCGTCCTATTACTTGTGGATACAACCTTGCACCCCCACTTTCCCCATTCTCCCTACCCCAACTGTTAATCCTCTCGCCTCTCCTCTTCATATGTTCCCTTCCCCTCCTACTTACACTTCCATTAAAACCTGTGACCCTTCCATCCTATATGATGGAGATCCATTCCTCCAACCCTTTCGTGAACACTGCAAATTTTCTTTAGAATTATTGATTACACCTATGCCTTGTTTAATGAACTAGTAGAGAGAGGCCAAAACTCCACTAACAAGGAATGTACATGATTCTAGCAAGGAAAAATAGTGGTTATCACACAAACAACTCAACTATTTTGGAAAACAAAAGGGAATTTTCACTCATATAACCATGATGTTGGTTTAGTATTCGAAAATTTGGCAACCCTCTCCACAAATTTGGTTTTAATGGCAGCTCAATTTAGAATTTCACTAGTTTAATGGAATGGCTACAAGCAAAGATGTTATCCCCTTCAACCAAAAGCAACAAAGGTGGAATTTGAGAACTTAATTCTAAAAAAACTGCTGGTTG
Organism: Pinus tabuliformis; assembly: GCA_031772625.1. Classification (NCBI taxonomy): domain Eukaryota; kingdom Viridiplantae; phylum Streptophyta; class Pinopsida; order Pinales; family Pinaceae; genus Pinus; species Pinus tabuliformis. The sequence goes on along the minus strand of CM062815.1, from coordinate 197,765,092 downwards.
AAACTAAGGCATAGGAAGCTCTTCATCCCCCAAGTGATGCCTAACCTGCATGCATTTTAGACCTTAAGAACAAACAAGAGGAGATTCATTCTCAATAGGTAATCTTCAAACAAGAAATTGAAGTGGATGAAATAGTGCATGTGAAGCTGTTAAGTTATGGTATGTTTTATGCTTATAGCAGTTTACTTATCTTTCTTATTATTAACCATAGAATAGCAATCACATGTACATAAAGTAAAGTGCAGATATAACATTAAACGATCGACAGGAAACAAGCCAAGACAAGAGACACAAGATGTGGTGGCTAGCCAGGGACAAACCCCAATGTGGGGAAACCCTTTGATCAAATTTTCCTTTATCTTCAATAATTCAGCAGAGAGAAATAGTACATAAATCTGATTTACATCAGCGGCATCAAACCCTAGATCAGCGAAACTAGGGCAAATAATATCTTGCAAACCGATCGTCGGATCGACTTGATTCCTTCACCAAAAATTGTGGCCTTCAGAGAAGATCCAAATTCACCTACAACGCAGTTCTGAAAGGCAGATTGATGGTCAACGCTGGTCAAACTTTGGTTTTGCTGTTGCAGCCCTAAATTCTGCACCTTTCTTCCACATGTGTGAGAGAAGAGTCTCTTTCTGTGCAGTAGGAGAAGAGCCTCTTTTCTGCACAGGAGAGAGAGAGAGATGTGATGAGTTGAGTGAGTCCAAATGAAGAAAAGGCCTCTTGTATTTATACACAACTGTTGATGATTGAATAGATGTGACTGTTGGGCTTCTGAGCCTACATGAGTTGTAGGTCGGCTTGATAATTATTCCATAATCAAAATAAATTCATATCTCCATAAATACTTATCAGAATCGGATGATCTTTAGATCAATCTTACACCTCTCGACGAGAGGAATCTAATAAAAATATTATGCCATGAATAAGATGACCCACATGGAGTTTGGCCCTAGTTGCCAAATTTAACACTCCCTCTCAACTAGGGAGAACTCCATTTGCAATTTGTCTGTTGGTCGCTACTATTCATCCATCAAATGCACTGCCCTGTACAGCTTGACCCCTGCTCTGCTATGCTCTGTTCTGTTCTGCCCTGTTTTGATCTGCTCTGTTTTGCTTTGCTCTGCTTTGTCCGAATTATGAAGAGGAAGAAATGATCGAGGATGTATCATACGGACTCAAAGTCAGTCTCAGAGTGTGTACCACTAGTCCCAGACCAGTGTCAACCGACCCGAAGTCAGCGTCATAGTAGGTACAACTCTTACCACTGGTCCCAGACCAGTATCATCCTCCATTGATTCAAAGTCAGTCTCAGAGTGTGTACCACTGGTCCCAGACCAGTCTCAACCGACCCGAAGTCAGCGTCATAGTGGGTACAACTCCTACCACTGGTCCCAGACTAGTATCATTGATCCCAGATCAATGAAGGTCATCCTAGCATAGGGAGTACGGTTGATACAACGATGCGTCCATCAGTACTACTATGGTCCCTATCCTCATTTCCCTGCTCATTGATCAGATGAAAGGTACTTCCTATGAGTCCCAGACTGCATGGGTAGGATGCCTTGACAAGAGAACTAATCAATCCTGTCCTCACTAGAGAACTAATCATCCTGCTACACAATTGTCATGGAGAACACATCATCCAGACCTCACAGGAGAACTAATCATCCTGCTACATAATCGTCATGGAGAACACATCATCCAGACCTCACAAGAGAGCTAATCATCCTGCTACATAATCGTCATGGAGAACACATCATCGGGACCTCACAGGAGAACTAATCATCCTGCTACATAGTCGCCACGGGGTGTTACATGGAAAGTTTTGATTCTTTTACCTTGTGGTCATATGTCACTCCAAGTAGTACCCCGCACCCCCCCGGAGCTCCCAGAGCTCAATACATCATACAGGACCCTCATTAGAGGGTCTTTGAACGACATCAAGTCGTTCTTGGAAAGTCAGGAATTTGACCTACCCTAGGGGCTTTGTTAGGATGTCGGCGACCTGTTCATCTGTACTGATATGTTGGAGCCTTATTGCTCCTCGTTGCACCATATCTTGAATATAGTGGTACTGGATATCGATTTGCTTGGAGCGATCATGAAATACAGGATTCTCTGACAAACGAATCCCACTCTGGTTGTCACATTGGATCACGGTGGTATCCAATGTAAATCCAAACAGCTCACTGAAGAGCTTTCGCAACCAGACTGCCTCACAGGAGGCCATGCTAGCAGCAATATACTTTGCCTCGACGGTGCTCAAAGCCACCGACTTCTGCTTCCTGCTCATCCAGGATATCGAAGCAGATCCCAAGGAGAAACAACACCTGGAAGTGCTCTTATGATCCACCACACTGTGCCCAATTAGCATCAGTGTATCCAAGTAATCTCACATCTCCGGCAGTGTATCTTAACCCATATGTAATTGTGCCACGAAGATATCTTAACAGATTCTTGGCACCAATCCAATGTATGTGGTGAGGTTCAACCATATGTTGACTCAATGTGTTGACTGCGAAGCATATATCTGGATGAGAGTTCACTAAGAACATTAATGCTCTGACGAGTTGACGATACTCTGTGGCATTTCGTAAAACAGGTCCAGCAACGCTACTGCTTAACTTCTTAAAGTCAAGCTCCATTGGGGTAGTTACAGGCTTGCAGTCCACCATACCGAATCTTTCCAATATTTTCACCACATATTTTCCTTGAGATAGGAAAATTTCTCTTGGCTTCTGCCAGACTTCAAGTCCTGGGAAATAGTGCATTAGTCCTAGGTCCTTCATTTCAAATTCAGAAGCCCAACTCCTTCTTATAGTTGTGAATGAGAGGGTCTGCACCTGTTAGGAAGAGGTCATCCACATACAACACCAGTATGAGAGGTTTGTCGTCTTCAACCTTAAAGTAGAGTTTAGGGTCGGCTTCACTTCTAGTGAATCCCAACTTCATCAAGTAGCTATCAATCCTCTCATACCATGCTCGAGGTGCTTGCTTCAGGGCATAGAGAGCCTTCTTAAACTTGCATACATGAGATTTTCGATCATAAATCTCAAATCCTTCGGGTTGCTCTACGTAGACCTCTTCTTTGATCAAACCATGCAGGAACGCGGTCTTGACATCCATCTGATGTAGGTTCCATCCTTGTGAAGCCGCAAGGGCTATGATTGAGCGGATAGTGGTATATTTGGCAACAGTGCAAATATCTCGTCATAGTCTATACCTTCCTTCTGGGAGAAGCCACGAGCGACAAAACGAGCCTTATATTTTTCCGTACTTCCATCTGCTGCATGCTTTATCTTGTAAAGCCATTTAGAAGTGACAACTGTCTTGTCCTGGGGTCTGGGAACTACTTCCCAGAGATCATTCTTCATAATAGACTCATACTCTTCGGTCATAGCATCCTTCCATACTTGATGCTTGACGACGTCTGAGAATGATGAAGGCTCATTTTGTATGATTGTGCTCATGATGGTCAGGTATCCCTGATACCTGTTGGGTTTCTTACTTTTCACGAAAGGTTCCTCGGGGTGCAGTGTGTCCTTTAGCATCATCAAGTAGCTCTCTAAGCCAAGAGGGCCTCTTCCTAGAAGAGGAAGGCTCAGGGGGGTCAATAGGATCCATGGGTGCTTCCACATCAAGCATTGTTTCATCATCCTTTTCTTTTGGTTCCCTGGTGTCGGATTCTTGAGAGCTCTTCAAAGTCGGAAGATTGTCCACCTCGCTGAGGGCCATATCTTCGTCAAAGGTGACATCATGACTAATCACGACTTCCCTTTGATTGGCTACATAGATTCTATAGCCCTTAGTATTTTCTCCATAGCGCAGGAAGATTCCTTTCTTTCCAGATGCACCCAATTTATTCCTTTTTTCTTTTGGCACATGAAAATATACAGGGCTTCCAAAAATTCTAAAATGAGATACGTCAAGTGTCTTACTGGTGAACATTTCTTCAGGAGTCTTGGAACCCAATGCTTGATGAGGGCATCGGTTTTGTACATATACGGCGGTGTTTGCAGCTTCGGCTTATAGAAACTTCGGAAGTCTTTGATCATGGAGCATGGCACGGACAGCTTCCACAATCGTACGGTTCTTCCTTTCCGCCACACCATTCTGTTCATGAGTATATGGTGTAGTAGTCTCCCTCTTGATGCTAGCGTCTTTACAAAAATCATGGAACTCGTTAGATTCATATTCAGTGCCATTATCATTCCTTAAGATTTTGATCTTCTTTTTGGTTTGATTCTCCATCAAGGCTTTGAAGTGTCGAAACCAAGAGAACACTTCATCCTTCTTTTTCAAGAAGTATATCCAAGTCATTTGAGAATAGTCATCTGTAAAAGTAAGGTAATATGAATATCCTCCCAAGGAGTTCACAGGCATCATACCAGATATGTTTGAGTGAACCAGTTGTAATATATCGGAGGTCTTGCTTTGGCTTGAGGGGAATGGTCCCCTTTTGAGCTTTCCTTCGGCACATCCCGGACATACACCTTCTTTCTCTACTCGGAATTTGGGCATCCCTGTTACCATTTGTCTTACATCGGGTAGAGCTTTATAATGAAGGTGGGCAAACCTCCAATGCCAAAGTTTGGACTGAAGAGATGTGTCACAAGACATGACACCTAGCGGACTTCCACCGACTGATATAATGAATCAACTCGAAACCCAAGAGTGAAGGCATCTTTAACATTATTTTTCCATGTACGTACCTTGCCATCGCTGAAGGTTACCTTGTAGCCTTTGTCTTCCATTGCCGAGATGGACACCAGGTGCTTTTTGAGGTGAGGTACATATAATACATCTTGTAAGTGGATCGTATTACCTTGATTCAATTTGAGAGAGACATTGCCTACACCTTTCATGGGATATTTCATATTATCTCCAAGGACAATTTCCAGGTTAGTTTCTTTCTCTATCAGATTATGGAGAACTTCTTTGTAACCAGTGAAGTGCCTTGAGGCACCACTATCAATGAGCCAAATTCCCATTGAGTCTGAAGGAGAAGAGGTAGATAGAGCAGCTGGTAGATAATATTCATTTTTCTTATTTTCAACAGTGTTGGATTCATACTTGGAATTTCTGGCCTTCTTGAATGGTTGTCCTCTTGCTTGATTTCCAGCACTCCTTTTACCTTCGCTATTAAATTTGCCATTCCTTTGATTGCCATGAGAGGGATTTTGATCATCGTCCCTGTGTGAGTCCTTTCTATTAGGGCACTCCCTTGCATAGTGATCTGCTTTATCACAAATGTAACATCATCCTTTTCTTCCACCCTTAGGTCCAACCTTTCTTTTTGATTTAGTCCTGGAATTATTTCTTTTCTTAGCATGAGAAGAAAAGGCAGCAGGAGGACCTTTAGGCATTGGCATTTCTTGCTCTTCTACCCTTGTTTCTTCTTGAATGCATCTAGCCATTAATTCCTCGAAACCAGGAATTACATTATTGTTCAGAAGAGTAGTCCTGAACACGTACCGTTTGGATGGTAATCCTCCAAGAGTCTTGAGTGCCATTTCCCTATCAGTAATAGTCTCCCCAATAGATAGGAGATCGTTCATGATCTTGGTGATCCTTAAGAAGTATGCTTGCATACTCTCATCTTTGCCCTTCTTAATTTCCTTCAGCTTATTTCTAAGAAACAAAACTTGATTTGCATCATTAACTTTAAATAAACTCACCAATCTATCGTAGATTTCCTTGGAGGTGTTTAGGTCGGAGATGTAGGCCACCAAGCGCTTGTCGATAGAGTCCCAGATGATCTTCTTTGTTTTGACTTCACCGGTTTTCCATTTGTTCCTGGCAGCAGCGGGTGCATTTGATGGAGGCTCAACAATATTGCCTCTCACATGGTCCAACACTCCTTGATCTTCTAAGGTTAGATTGATAGACATCTTCCATCCGTGATAGTCAGCTTTCTCATGGAGCTTGTCCTCAGTAGGGAAGAGTGTTGAGGACTCCATAGTTCTTTTAGGATAGCCTTGCCAATCTTCTCTTCAGTGACTGCTCTTGCTCTTGCTCGGGCTTTGTCTTCACCTTAGCTCTGATACCATGTTAAGTTATGGTATGTTCTATGCTTATAACAGTTTACTTATCTCTTTTATTACTATCCACAAATTAGCAATCACATGTACATAAAGTAAAGTGCAGATAGAACATTAAACGGTCGACAGAAAACAAGCCAAGACAAGAGACACAAGATGTGGCGGCTAGTTAGGGACAAACCCCAATGTGGAGATACATCGACATATCACTTGCTTCAGTAGAGCCACAGGTACCTTTGGCAAGAACCTAGCAAGGGTTGCGAGGGAAGCAGATGAGCCAGGTAAACAAGTTCAATTTTCAAATTCTTATTTTATTAATTTGTTTATAACTTTATAATTTGAAAGTTGGATATAATTTGTTGAGCTAACTCATTACACAACTATGTTTTTTGTAGCATTGTCAGGCCAGGCAGTAACTCTCCAATAGGTAGTAAAACTGATTCAATTGATTTCATTAGGTATGCTATTGTTATATACAAAAGGGTGTGACTGCTCAGTTCATCTCCTGATGACTGTTCACATTCCTAATTTAACTATTTACATAAATTCACCCAATCGTGAGGATTAGGTGTCAACATTCCCCACCTTAATCTGAAGGGATGTTGGTGAGTCCAAGCATCATTCTGAATCTTTCAAGTTTTTCTCTTCCAAGCGCTTTGGTGAAGATGTCTGCAATTTGCTCATTTGTGGAACAATGACGGAGATGGATTGTTTTCGCCTCAACATGATGTTGGATCAGATGATATTTAGTATTGATGTGCTTTGTTCGATCATGGAACTTTGGTTCTTGGCCAACTTTATTGCATATGTGTTGTCAATCATAAGTGGAGTTGATTGTACTTATTTTACCTGCAAATCTTCAAGAATTTTCCTGAGCCACACAATTTCTTTTTTTTGCTTCAGCTGCTGCCACATATTCTGCTTTTGTTGTGGAATCTGCTGGAAATGATTGTTTGCGTGATCTCCAAGAGACAGCTCTTGATCCAAGACTCATAGCATATCCTAAAGTAGATACCCCAGTTTCTTTGTCTCCATCGAAGTCTGAATCAGAGTATCCGATCAAACTGAAGTCATCCACCTGTGTGTACTTGATTCCAAAGTCTTGAGTTCCCTTCAAGTACTTTAGAAATCTTTTTGCAGCGGACCAATGTCCCTCACAAGGTTTTTGCATAAACCTAGAGAGGATTCCAACAACAAATGAAATGTCTGGTCTGGTAGTAGTAAGGTAGTTGAGACTTCCTACAAGCTGTCTATACTTTGTTGCATCCTCAAATTCTTTTCCTTTAATAGATGTGAGCTTTAAGTTTTGTTCCATTGGAGTAGTAAGAGGATTGCACTCTGTCATGCCAAATCTGTTTAACAAATCTCCAATGTATTTCTTTTGAGAAAGAAATATGGACTTTGGATGTTGGGTTACTTCAATGCCAAGATAGTAATGAACATAGCCCAAATCAGTCATTTCAAAACTTTTCCCTAATTCCTTCTTTATGGATGCAATGTAGCTTTCATTGTTCCCTGTCATTAAAAGATCATCTACATATACCACAAGATATACAATTGTTTTGCCAACTTTCTTGACAAATAAAGTTGCATCATCAAGATCAAAATGATTGAAGTTGAGTTTCAGAAGATGCTCAGTTAGTTTTTCATACCAGGCTCACGATGCTTGTTTGAGGCCATACAAGGACTTCACAAGTTTGCATACTTTATGTTCATGTCCTTTCACAGCAAATCCTTCAGGCTGGGACATAAAAACATTCTCTTTTAGATCTCCATTCAAGAAGGTTGTTTTTACATCCATTTGATGGACTTTCCAACCATTCTGAGCTGCTAGTGCAAAGAGTGTCTGGATGGTGGCCCATTTTGCTGTGGGGCAAAAGTTTCCTCATAGTCGACCCCTTCCTTCTGTGCAAAACCTTTTGCCACAAGCTAGCTTTGTGCTTGTCAAGTGAGCCATCAGCTTTGTACTTGTTCTTGTAGACCCACTTGCAGCCAATTGGTTTGGTTCCAAATGGAGGATCAACCAGCTTCCAAGTGACGTTCTTTATGAGGGCATCATACTCCTTTTGCATCGCTTCTTTCCATTCATCATGAGAAGCAGCTTCTTTAAAGGAAGTTGGTTCAAAATCTGTAGACAAGTTCAATTCACAATCATAAGAAACATCCATATCAACAGGTGAATTAGAGTCATCTACATCACCTCCATTTTGCCGGTTTGAATTTCTGGTTCCTGTTTTTCCAATTTCATTAGGATGAACACTTTCAAGTGTCTTTGTCAGCCACTTTGGGGGACCTTTCTGAGATGGTCCAGGCTGCTCTGTTGATTGAGTTGGGACTGAATCAAGATTGCGTCTCCCAATTCTATCAATTACATCACTTAAAGCATCATCCGTTGTTGGAGTTTCATTCGGGGGAGAGTGTTCTTCAGAAGAAGATTCCACATGTTGATCTAGAATAGGAATCCCCCCTTCAAGATGTGGAATCTGATTATCAAATTCTTGAAATGATTTCGTTTTTGCGAATCTATCCAGGCGATCAGGTTGCCGCTCAACAACATTGTCAGATTTGGATGATTCAAGAAAAATTACATCTCTAGATACAACAAACTTTTTATTTACTTCATCATAGAGGCGGTATGCTTTGGAGGTGTTTGAATACCCTAGGAAGATACACTTACGACTTCTAGCACCAAGTTTGTTTCTATGTACCTTTGGTATCAAAGCATAACAGGTGGAACCAAAGATCCTGAGATGTTTTACCGAAGGAACATGTCCATACCACAATTCATAAGGAGTCTTGTTTCTTATAGCAGTAGATGGACATCTATTCTTTATATATGCAGCACATAGAACAACATCAGGCCAAAACATTATCTTTACATTTTTGAAGAAAAGCATGGATCGTACCATATTCAAGATTGTTCTATTCATTCTTTCAGCTACACCATTCTGTTGGGGATTATAAGGCACAGTTGTTTGATGTTTGATCCCATGTTGGCGAAGATAGTTTTCAAATTCATTTGATGTATATTCTTTTCCATTATCAGTGCGAATAGACCCAATATGAGATTGTGCATCATTTTCAATCCATTTATGAAAATTCTTGAATGTTTGGAAAGCATCAGATTTGTTCTTCAATAAATAAACCCAACACATTCTGGTGTAGTCATCAATAAATGTCATGATATATTTATTTCCATTTGCAGAAGGAACAAGCATTGGACCACATAAATCTGAATGAATAAGTTCAAGCTTCCTATGTGCTCTTGAATGTGAATCATGAAAACACTGTTTGCTATGCTTTGCTAGAATGCAAGCATCACATTGCTTAAGTTTTCTAGGAATTGTAGGCAAACCAGCAACACCATTTTTCTTCAATACGCAGAGACTGTCATAGTTTAAATGTCCAAATCTAGCATGCCATAATAAACTTGATGGAAGGGTACCTTCTTCATGATGAGAAATATATGAGAAATGTTGTGCATGAGCAGAGGTTCCTTGCAGTTTGAGAAGCCTTTCTTTTTCTATTCCCCTCATGACAAGTGAGTGGTCAGGTGCTTTTCTTACCTCAAGCTTGCCATCAAACATATGAATGGAGTGACCTTGCTGGCGGATGTGGACCAAGGACAAAAAGTTTCTCTTGAGCTGTGGGAGATATAGAACATGATCCAGAAGAAAGTCTGGAAGACCAGGCAGTTTAAGCCTGATTGTGCCAAGCCCTGATGGCTTGATTTTTGATTGATCTGCAAAGTATACTGCTCCATCAACATTGTCAGTGAAATCTTCAAAAAAATCTTTTCTATGAGTCATGTGACAGGTTGCTCCTGAATCAAGCAACCAATAATTTTTCCAAGAAGCAAGTGAAGCATTAAACAAATCTTCATTTACTCCAATGTTACATTGTGCCTCAACATAGTGAGCGAGATTCAGGTGCTTTACCTTTGTCTGTATCATCAGTTTTACCTTTCTGTTGGTTTTTTTTCTGCTCAATTTTGTCCCATGGTAGCTTGCATGTAGAGGCATCATGTGATCCATTTCTTTTGCAGCGAATACAGTGTAAATTTGCCTTTTCTCCTTGAGAATGTCTGCCCCCCCTGCCTCTGAAATATCTTCCTCTTCCTCTTTGTCCACCTCTTCCTCTTGTAGAATCTTGAGCAGGATGCTTTTCTTTATGAGCAAGGCACACAGTCTCTTCAGAAGACTCAGGGGTTGTCTTCTTTCCAAAAGCTTTCTCTCTTTCAGCAAAATTTTTCACAAGAGAGTCAAAGGTTATATCTTTGAGATTTCTATTTGCTTGCAAAGACTCAAGATAATTGGAGTAAGTAGGATAAAGTGCCTTGAGAAAAGCAATAAGAGGGATATCCAGCTCAACCTTAGTGGATTTGATATCATGCATTATAGACTTTACTTCAGATGCAAGAGCAAGAGGATCATTATTTTGCAGTTCAAGAGTGAAGAGTTTAATCATGAGTTGAACAACTTCAAGTGCAGAATGTGAGTCATAGAGTTCTTTCAGCTTTTGTAAGGCTTCAAAGGCAGTTGAATATGACGAAATATGGCGACTCACCTCTTCATTTACAGATGCTGCGATTAATGCATAAGCTTTGCTGTTCTTGTTTTCCCAAATGACGAGCTCTTTGTCTGAGGTAGGCTGTACTGGGTCATTGTCTCCTTCTCCGACACACACTCCTTTCCACAACTCATTGAAGATGAGGGCGTGTTTTATCATCCGGGACCATTCAGGATAGTTCTCCTTGCCAGTGAGAACTATTCCTACCATGGAGATGATTGAATGCATTCTGTAAAAAAACTTTTGCTGATAGAAAAGAATACTTCTGCCAATGTACTCAAAAAAGCATTCTCAAAAGATTTCAAATCCACAATGTGACCCATATAAATCCATCATTGTATAAATTCACCTCACATAAACTTCACATAAGTTTTATATAAGTCCATCATATAACTCTCATAAAACTTCACCTTATAAATCTTATATAAATTTCATAAAACTTCACCTATAAATACCATGGTCATGCGCATTCTTTGAACTGTAATTTACAACGGTCAACTTCGGCAAAGCATCAAACATATGAATGGCACCAACAATCAAATCGGATCCAACTGTAGGGACAGAAGCACAGAATCTCGGTTGCAAATGGAATTTGAACTATTCAAAGCTGCATTTGAACTTATTTGAAATGTTGCATAGCAAATGGAATTCGTTACCATACACATTGTTCATAAAATACCATGAACACATGAAACAGCAGCATTCGAACTTATTTGAAACATCCGCATTCGAACTTATTTGAAATGGCAGTATTCAAAACGTATTTGAAATAAACAACAACATTCGAACTTATTTGAAACATCCGCATTCGAACTTATTTGAAATGGCATCATTCAAAACGTATTTGAAATAAACAGCAGCATTCGTTGGATCGTATACCATTCAGGCAGCATTGAAAACAGTCATAACCAGCGTTTGAAAACTTATGGGATCTCCGCTATGGCACCATGAATCTCGGTGGAACCTCCAAGGCAGTATTGCGTGGTTTGGAGAGGCGGTATCCGCAGAACAGGAAGCTCTGATTCCAATCCGGAAATTCAAGCCGCCAGCAGTGCCGCCCTCGGTGGTAAGGCCTACTCCATGGACGCCGGCCTCCAGGTACATGGGAAATGTGCAGTTCAACACTGGTCCGAACTTATTTGAAACAGCAGCGAACGTATTTGTTTGAAATGGCATTCAAAACGTTCATAACCAGCGTTTCAAAATTTTCATAACCAGCGTATGTCAATTCAACAGCGTAACGCCACAACACGCCATCAACACGATTTCCATTTCAATCCAGCGCAGTTAAACGCATCATCATAGAGGACAGAGGACAGAGGCGTTGAGGACAACGCTCACTTCAGAAACGCATACAATAATACAGTTAAACGCATACCAATTCACTGAAAAAAACGCAGAGGACAGAGGCGTCAGAACAGTGCTCAGGTCAGAACGACAGAGAACAGCGCTCAGTGGACAGTGCTCAGACCAACGTACAGCCCACAGTAGCAAAAATGAAGGGAGTTACAACTTATTTTGAGAACTGGCTCTGATACCATGTCAGGCCAGGCAGTAACTCTCCAATAGGCAGTAAAACTGATTCAATTGATTTCATTAGGTATGCTATTGTTATATACAAAAGGGTGTGACTGCTCAGTTCATCTCCTGATGACTGTTCACATTCCTAATTTAACTATTTACATAAATTCACCCAATCGTGAGGATTAGGTGTCAACAAGCACAATGGTGGGAGGCATTTGGTAGCCATTGTCCTCAATTGCAGAAGTTTGCAATCCGTATTTTGAGTCAAACTTGTAGTGCTTTTGGGTGTGAGCACAATTGGTCTGTCTTTGAGAGGATTCACACTAAGAAGAGAAATCATTTGGAACAAAAACGATTAAATGATCTAGTCTATGTCCAACACAACCTTCGGCTAAGACGCAATCAATTGCTGAACAAAATACCTGATACAGATCCCATTGTGTTGGAAGATATTGATCCAACATCAGATTGGGTAGTGGAGAGTCAACCAACAGAGTTTGACCTTGATGAGGATATTGGTCTTGATTTGGATTTAGAGATGGAGGCATTACTTGAACATAATGTTCAGTTAAATGCAGATCCACTAGTACTAGGCCCAACCCCAAGTCCTCCAGTTGCAGACACTTCCTCTACTCAGCCATGACGCAAGCGCATAGCTCGTCTATCTCAGCGTGCTAGTGCTACTACTTCTACAGTTGCAGTTGGAGATCTTGATGAGGAGGAGGAGCCATGGGTTTCCCCGTCTCACTCTGATTCAGAGTCTGAGCCAGATGATGTTGGCTTCTCTAGCAATAGTGACTAGTGACTAGTGATGTTTTGTTGTAGAGGCCATTTAGAGCCTCGTTGGTTATGTGTTTTTCTTCTGATCTCTATATATTACATGTTTTGGACAGTGCACTGGGTGCCATTTTGATATAATAGATATATTCATGAGCTTACTTTGATCATATCAATATGTTGTCTTCTCTCTATATTCTAATGCTTTGAATTTTGGAACATGAATGGAAATCTTTAAAATTATGTTTTTTCAAAAATAAATAAATGTTTAATGTATTTTTTACAAAGACCAAGTCATTGAAATCAACTAGGCCAAGTCAATACCGAGTTGGAGTCGACCCTCGGCTGGTTCGGAGTCGGAGTTGGAGTTTTAAAACTATGGTTACAGGCTTTCATTGATTTATCACTGACCCCTTAATGATGAACTGTTTCATTGCTCATCAGGGTTGGGATAATCAAAGTTCCTTTTATTTAGATAGCTCGTGCATTAGTCAGGAACTGGGTGAGGGCTAATGAGGGGGGTAGAGCTTAGGCTGGGCTTTTGTCCACACACTTTCGTTTATCCTTGTCAATCTTTTGCATTTTAACATTTTGGCACATGGTTTTTCTTTTATTTCTGCTGTATCATCCTCTTAGGGCTAAGTTTCCAAGCCCCTACTCAAGGACGAGGAAAACAGGGAACCAATATTGGTGACAGATAGCAATCAACTCGAAGATGGGATGTGGATATAAGGGAGAGATGGAAATGTTAAGTATGGATTACCATGAACTTTCAACATCAATCAAAGCCTCCTGAGTCCTATTTGTGCCCCTCTTAGACAATGGAAAGAAAGGCCTCAAGGAAGGTCACACTGGACGAGGGGCAAGTGATAACCGCCAAGGTGAAGCATGGGAACAAGAATACAACCAAAAGCAGTCTATCATCTAATTCAACCTGTGATCCACACTAGAATCCCCTTAAACATTAAATGAAAGCAGTTCAGTACAAAAATGGTTAATTTGCCTCATATTTGATGACCCGCCTTCATTAGATGAGTAGGCTAGATGAAATAATGGGAGGCATCTGAGGCTAGCTATCTCTGGATCATCATAAGGCTGCTGGCTGGAAAATTGAAACAATAGGAGACAAATTTTCTCTTAGGGGTTACCCAGTTGGGTGGGTAACAGTCCCATTGGCCTATTTTGGCTACTAATGGACACTAATAATATTATCTCGATGCTCTTCTGATTTGTTGATTACCGTCTCTATTCAGATTGGCTTCATAGTCATAAGATACTGCATTTATTCCATTTGAGAAAAAGAAGATTTGCTTCTATGTTTTCATCACTAATAGACATTAATAATCTTATCTGATAAAATATACTTTGATTGATACTCCTCTGATTTGTAGATTACTGTTTCTAGTCAGTTCCCATTTATAGTCGTAAGACACTTAGTTTAGTCCACTGGAGAAAAGAAGAATTGCTTCCATGTTTTTGTGTTTTGTGATTTTGTTTTAGAAATCCAAATTTCATTTGTAGTTCTGAAGAAACAACGATTTAGATTTCTGTGTGCAGGAAATATTTCTTCAACATCAACCTTTACTTCCATTATTGCCTAGATTTTTTCTGTATGTTGCCTGCAAGAAAAATTATGACAAAGGTTAAGCTTCGAAATGCCATTGTTTAGATGCTCATCCTTTGTGGGATTTAATCTTGTTGGCTTTGCAACATCTTGCACCCTTTATTCTAATTTAACAGATTTCTATGGAAGAACTTATATGCAAATCTTCCTGCACTATTTATAAAATTTACTCTTTCATAAGCTTAAATGGTTATTTGCCATTTCTGCACTATCTATGAAATTTATTTTTTCATAAGTTTGAATCCTTATTTGCTATGTTTTATGACATTAAATGTTAGATATATTTTGAAGCCTGAAATGCTCTGTTCATAAACCCCAATGACAAGAAGGAAATGGCAGTTTGCCCTGTTTTCAAGATGCTTCTTTGGTCATAATAAAGGTCTTAAACTTAAGCAATGATGAGTTTGGTTGATTCATTATAATTTCTGATTGCCCTTAATATACACGTCTTTGCTTCTGAAGGTTTAATGCTTCTGTGTCCGTTTTTCCACTATATTTTATTGCTTCAGGTGACATGTAGTAGTACATGATGTTAAATTTGGCTGCTACTGCTTATCACTTCTGGGTTTGGTTATTTATTTTTCTTTCCATTTTATGCCTCTTCAGGTTCACTGGAAACATCTACACGAGCTCAGGGTTTGCTTGAGAAAGGGGTTGTGAGGTATCTGCATTATGGCTTCTCTTACAGATCCTTTCCAAGGATGAACAGTGGGGATTCATTTAGAAGCAAGTGCAGAACACTTTCCAACCCAGGGAGAACCAAAGTTTGGCTTTCAACCAATTTCAAGGCTTCTCACACTACATTTGCTATGGCTTCTGATAGTGAGTATTCATGTGAAGATACACTGCAGATTATTTTTAGTCATATTTAGACAGTTAGTAAAATGCAAATAATATTTCATGTGAAATTTGGAACAATATGTTTCAGAAAGGCTAGGAATAGGGATAAGAGAGAATTTACAATATCAGAGAGATAACGTGTATGAGATTTTATATTTGAGACTTAAAAGGACATTCCTTATTTGTGTGGAATTCCTATTAGCAGGCTATCAAAGCTACATGCCTGCAACCTCTTGAGGTATTTGTCACTTCTTAGGAATCAAATGGATGACATCCATTATCCAGATTCCAGTAGCTTTCCCTTTATTTAGATGTGTCCTCTGTGGATGCCAGATTATACTCAATATTTTCACATGCAAGAGTACCTTGATGATTTTGTTCTCGGTTTACCATTGACGTTTGTTTTTAATTTCTTAGGGATTCCGCATGTTTCTAATTTCTTAGGGATTCCCCATGCTTCTGATACATATCTAGAAGCTTTATTTCTTTGGAAAGTTATGGCTGAACAATCATAAGTGTGGTTCCTTGTTTTCTTTATATTAAATGAAATTTACCAAGACAACTGCAAAGATGTTTCAATATCACGATTAGCAGCCTATCGAAGCTACATGCTCTTGAAGAATTTATCACTTGGTACTAGGTAGGAATGACATGGATGTCACCCATCATCCCACAGTCTTCCCTTATCTATGTGTCCTGTGCAGATGACAGATTAAAATCATTTTTTTGCATGGCACTGGGATCTGATTATCTTGTTCTTGGTTTATCAATAATGCTTGTTTCTGATTTCCTAGGGATTCCAAATGTTTCTGATGCATATCTAGAAACTGATTTTCTTTGGCAAACAATCATTGAACATTTATAAGTTTGGTTCTATGTTGCCTTTATAATATATAAAATTTATGGAGATAAACTGCAAATGTTTTTCAATATCACTACCGGCAGGCTATCAAAGCTACATGTTGCATGGTCTTGAGGAATTTGTCACTTGTAGGAATCAAATGGATTGCACCCATTATCCAATAACTTTCCCTTTATTTAGATGTTTCCTGTTGGAATGTCAGATTATGATCAATATTTTCACATTAAACTGGGATCTGTCTATTTTGTTCACGGTTTATTCATGATGCTTGTTTTTAATTTATTTGGGATTTCATATGTTTATGTTGCATATCTAGAAATTGATTTTCTATGGAAACCAATGATGGAGCAATCATAAATCTGAGTCTATGTCGATTCCTTGAAAAAAAATTGTTTTAATATCACCACTGAAAGCTTTTGGGTCATTTAGATTCAATCTTGTTAGATCTGGTCAGATCCCCAATAAAAACTGTAAAATTTGATCTGGAACCACCATTTCTGGTTGTGTGAGAGTCTGGAAATGTAACACATAATAACCAGGATATTTTCTCTTTTTTATGCCAGTTTCGTAGGGCAACTGCTAGACCCCACATAGCTGGGGTTTCTAGAGTGCACTTCAAAAGTAAAACCATTTTTTTGCTATTATTATATATTTTAGTTGGCTTCTTTCTCATCTGTATTTTTTTTTCTTATATTTTTTTACATTCATACCTTGCTTAGATATATTAGATGCATCAGATACTTTCTTATGGGCTTAATCTTGCATGTTAAGCTTTTGTTTTTTTCAGTTCCTTTTTTTGGACTAGTAAATATTTTAATATTACATGAGGTCCATGCCTAAAGATTTTACAGTTGAGATTTGGAGTATATTCAGGGATGCTTCCCACCCCAATATCCATCCTTTAATACTAAGTTACTAACTGAGAACTTGGAAGACAACCCTACACTTTTTTCTGGTCCACCATCTGTAGAATTTGTTCTACACTTCTCATGGTATCTACAAAGGTTGTCATACAATAAACAATTATTAATAAAACAACACAGTTTTTGGTTTCCTTCCTCAATCATTGGGTTCACTGAATAATCTTTAGAGCTTGAGATCTCTCTTGATTTCCTTACATATTGTCCACCATTAGCATTCTTCAAGGGCTCCATCTTCAACATTCCGATCGTTGTTTTTATAGATTGCACAATGGTCTGAAAATGGTCTTCCAAGGTTCTTATCCTTCACATGAGCCTTGCTCAAACCTTCCCAACATAACAACATTTGCGTTGGATTCCACATAGAATCTTTGGTAGACCAGATGCTTAATCACTTTAAGCTAATTGTTATGAAATGCTATGTTTGCTTAAACGTTGACACCAGAAACCCTGCCAACATCTGCTTCACTTCAAGGCTTATTGCCACACCTTGCAATCAAGACACACACACACACATGTATGTATATATCTGCTTTTCATTGCCCCTCTGGTCATGATAAGCTTTTTTCAATCTCTTCCAATCTTGTATAGTCTCTGACTGGAATTTTTGTATCACCTCTAGAGAGATCCCCTCTAGAGAGATCATTGTCTCCTAATTGCTCAAGCCTCTCATCTCCAGTTTTTTTCCTTGATAACTTATCAGGTCTTTCCTCACCCTTTGCCTCCTTATGTTCTCTATCCCATCTTTTGGGTGTTGAGCTCTACTCCTATTTCTCATCAGTAGGTCTAATCACAAAAAAGATCGTATTGGTTCCATGGACCATAACAGCAAAAGCCCACCTTCATATCTAAAAACCCAAAATCCAAGCCAATGCTCAACATACGTGCCCGCATTCCAAATAGACAACCAAGCAATATGATCCGAGTAACAACTATATGTACACAGAGATCAAAAGTCCAACGAGAAACATAGCTTTCAAGTTGCCCATTTGGGGCATCATTGTAGGAGAGTCAAATGTTCAAAAAGATCAAATCTGTTCATCAACTAAGAAATATCAATCGAAATTAGTTTAAGAAGTTAAAATCCATTTAGGATAAAATAATATATTCTAATATGAATGGATGATTGATAGAGTCACTTGTGATGTTACAAATACCACCTAGTAGTCACAGGTATATGTATCATGGAGACATGACTTTTGGAAACCCTAATAATATGCTTATATTATATATGTTTTTTGATTATGAGTTAATATTATTTCATTGAGAGGTGCATTCTACACCTAATATGGGGTAGATTGTCACAAGTGAGAGTAACCATGATGTCATGTCAACCTTTAACTTAAAAAATATTAAAAAATAATATACTTAATAATAATATTATTGAGTCAACTCACTTTATTGAGTTTATTAAATATATATAAACCAACTTTTAGGTCTTGTTATCCCCAATTCTAGTGGTAAGTATAGGAGAATTTTTTGCTTTGTTTTGAAATTTGATGATCCACATCACAGACAGTGATTCCGATGATGACATTTAACATTTTCCTTAGACAACAACCCACAAATACCTGTCACATCGTGCTTAGCTCACTCATTTGACGATACTGGTGCTTGACACACATGTTGTACACATGTCCACTGCTTCACATTAAGTGTTTATGTTCAATGTATTTGGCATGAAAGCTATGTTACTGGATCCACGGGGTCTCGATGCTGTATATGCGGATCGACATTTTAGATAGGGATCCACCCAGATCTGCATAGGGTCCATCACATAAATGGATCCTTCAAACCCAGAAATGGATGCCACGCTTCTGAAACGGATCTTGTGCCAGCTAACCCTCACATTTATGATCCCAGGCAAATAACATTAAGGTTTTTGGTTTATTTTTAATTCTTAAGGATATTTTCCACCTGTTTGTAGCCCTAAAAAGCAAATATTCTATTTAGATTTTTAGTTGGATTAATTTTGAGTAATCTATAGGCTGTATAATTTTAGTAATCTATAGGCTGTATAATTGTATAAGTCACTGATTAATTACCTATTCGTCCAAAATAGGCCACGTGTCCAAATCCCACGAATCCGACACGGTTCGAATCCTAAAATGGGACACCACGTGTCCTAACAGGACACCATCGAATCCTGGTCGTGTCCCGTTAGGACACCTCGTGTCCCAATTTTGGGATTCGAATCCCAAAAAAGTGAGGGTTTATGAGGTTTATGAGGGTTTATGCAAATATTTGAATTTTGTATGTACTATTCATGCTATAATGTTACTAACTTTGTAAACAATAAAACTAACATCTAGATGAAGATCTATGTTTGAAATCAATGAATTTGTATCATTAATGAGAATTTGTGTAAGAAATATCTAATTTTTAATATATATATTTTAATAAAATAATATATAACGAATCCTACGTGTCCTGTTTCGGGGGGTCAATGTGTCCAAATCCGACACTCGAATCCCTGTATCCTACGAATCCCGAATCCCTGTGTCAGGTGACTTAGCCTACAGGCTATATAGTACGTGATAATGCTAACAAGAAAGGTCTGACACATCCAAAATTTTAATTTTCAATTTTTGACAATGTTAACAGAAAAGGTTTGAGACAATACAGCGATAATATTGTATGGTGTACAAAGGATGGCTATGCCATTAATAATTCAATTAGATCAATCCCATCCACTATCCCATTCAACTCTAGGTGGAGTCCTCTTAGAACAATATGATATACATAGACTATAACATGTTCTCATACAATGTACAATATTCGTTTACCATTGTAACTAGATAAGAACTTTTACATTTTAAGGCAAATTTCAAGGAAGATGACATGCTTATAATGATGTAGAGTTGAAATATTCAAATGATGAGCATGCAGACCCATTTTTGGACAGTTAGACCTAGTCCACATAATCTTATCAATAGAGTGATCATTGATGGGACACTCAATTTTGTGTTTACAGTTATCCTTTTCGTATAAAGCATGATGCATCATGATTTCAGTCTTCAGCTTTATAAATCATCCAATGGTTTGAGTTCTAATGTTGTGATTCATGAATGGTTTTGATTTTTAACTTTGAATATGTTTTTTAAAATTTAAAAGATATTATTGTATTTTTTTATGTGGCATTTTTCCATTGTATCCGGATTCCGGATCTTGACTTTTCAAAAATTAGTTTTATCCAGATCCGAATCCAGATCAACATCTATTTCTATTTTTTGGTAGTTTAACATGAAGGTATCTTGAGTTGAATCAGATAATGACTCATGATGCTTGGAAGTGATGCCTTTTGCCTTGTTTCACCTTGGTGCTTATCGTCGATTTTCTAGTCAAGTGTTGCTACTCTTGGGGAAAAAGCAACACTAGGGGACCTTGATAAGGGTAAATGATCTTGTTACCCCTCATTCTGGCAGGTTATTCGTATGCATATTGATGAGCAGGCAGGTTTGATGACAGGGCAGAACACTTATTGAGGACTTGTCTTCATTCTGATTTTTTGAGCATTTTCACATTTTTTGAGGCAGCTCTGACACCCCAAGGCATTGGTCCCACTCTATGGGGCACTTTTTGGGCTATTTATGCACACATGGGCCTTGTCTACACATGACATGTGGAAGATGCTTGGATGCTCTCCCTTTTCATCATCTGTGATGGCTGACCTATCTCTTCAAGGACAATAACAACTGTAGGGTATCTTGATGATGTGGATGTATCACCTTTTGAATGATCAAAGCTTGAAGAGAGATGATGTGGTACCCACTTTGAAACACTTGTTATTTGGACATTATTTTGATGCATTGTGAAGAATAATGAGCTGAGCTTGAGGCAATGATCCCATGCTTTTGACGTCACTATAGCTGCTGGGTGTCTTATGACCTATTTTATGGCTTGGAGGGTCACTTCCAATCTTCATGGAGCTCCCTTAACACTTAATTAAGACATTATTTTGCAGCGTATGAAGCATTATACCATATTTTTGAGGGGTTGTTTTGGAGGAGCCACTCACTTCTTGGAGTGTTGTTCACCTTTCCATGAGGTTGTTCCACCTTGTGAGACTAGATATTGGACACTTTGTTGACTTGGGAGGCTCTTGCTTTGAAGCTTGGACCACTCTTCTTCAAGGGAACATTGACCATCTACATGTTTTTAGAGCCTTTGGAGGCCAGGCATGGCACCTTGAGGGCACCTTTCACCTCTCTTTGGAGGTGATGACCTCCTTTTTGGGGGATTATTTCATTTTGTGCATTGTACATGTGGCTTGACCACTTATATTTTAATTGTTGCGATAGATTGCTTAGTTGTAATTTTGATTTTCTTAGCCTAAATCTAGGGAAGCACATGAGAAAACATTATTTTATTGTAAACAGAGTTTAGCATCATCTATATAAAGAGATGCACTTCCTCATTTGAAGTAATGGATGGATACTCGAGAGCTCTCTCTTTGTGGAGGTTAATCGATATATCTTTCTTGGAGCATTTATGGTGTTAAGGATTTTTTCTTTGTGGATGAATGTTGTCAACTCTTGAAGCTTTTCCTACTTGGTTTTATTCTGATGCATGAAGATTAATGGTGTAATTTGCAAGTCTTCTACAAGCCTTTCAAGATTGATCCATTGAAGGATAACTTCTTTCTTGGAAGGAAGAAGTTTAGTGGTTGTCGTCATTCTTCCTTTTATTGATTTGCTGAGTATTTGATAACATGCTTTTTCCTTCCTTATGGTTCCTTGGCTAAAGTATTAAGTGGTTTCATCAAGTCATAGCTGATTTTGGATGGTGAAGGTTGTCTTCCATTGAAGCCCCTTCTTGTAGACCTTGAATTCATTATTGATCTTGTTTGGGTAAAGACTTGTCTCAAACCCTAATCCTTTGAGGAAATAATCCAACTTCTTAGAGGGTTTTCTTCCTGACCTCATTTGCCATTTGATTCACCTTTACTCCTTTGCCTTAGTTCGATTTGACATTGATCTTAATGTACTTCCATCACTTCTAAAAACCCTAAAAAACTCCAAATCCTGTTTTAGTAAGGCTATTCTCAACGTCACGTTGTGTTTTATTGCTTGGTCTTAGTAATCCTTGTAGGGATATCACCCTTGAGTTGGAGGAGAGTCGGCCTAAAGGGTAGAGAACAGGTTGCTACGGTGACAGGGGTGACCTTCCTAGATGTTTCCCCTTATATTGTACCTTGTGGATTAGGGCTTTCATCATTGCATGCAATCTAGGTGATAATAGTGCCCATGTCTTTTCATACTATATGTAGTTCGCCTATTCTCCTTTCTATTTTCCTTTCTTTTGGGTTGGTTCTTACATGTACCTCAGAAAGGTTTTTGCTTCATAATCCCATGAGAAGAAAAGGCTTGGATGCTTGAGGTTGATGCAACTATACGAAAAAACTTGAAATAGCATGATATTAATTTTAAAATGCAAAAGAAAAATGAAAGGGATATCAATGATAAATTGAAAGCCAAAGTAAGCTTGAGCTCTACCCCCTCGTTATGAGGCCATTACCGCAAGTCTTATGCAATGAAATGCATAAATAAAGAATGACTAAGTAGTTCGAGACAAAGTGACCACTTAGTAAAAGTGGGAAATAATACCCCCACCCTCACGAGGGTGGGCATATTGGGTAAATTATAATAATATTGTAGTTTCACTTAAATAAACAAAAGTGAAAGTCAAATTTTCTGTGTTCTCTTAGTTTTAGAAATCTAAATGAAATGTTCTAGAGATTCTAGAATATTAGTTAGATAGATTTGATCTAATCTTAGCCATACACGTCATTGTTGAAATAAGGTGGTTGCTAAGATTAAGAAGATTAGTTGCTAAGATATGGGAAATTAGTTGCTAAGATTGAGGAGATTAGTTATTTGTCTTAAAGCATAAATATGACAAGATGGGAGAAACTGAATACACACATTTTGTACATCAAGAAACTCAAGATATCAAAGAGAGACTAGTTGAACAAATTCAAAGCACAGGAGAGGAGCCAAGGTCAAGAATTAGACCAAAGTACTGTCTATAAGGTTGTATGGAATCTGGATTTTATATTGTAGATAATAGATATCTGTATAGTTGTATGAATAGGGTCGAACAATCCTCTACAACAATTCAGGAAGGCATATTCTCATTTGTGCAATAGACTATCTCAGTAAGTGTAGATCCGATTTTGTGTAAACTGTATCACTGTTAGTTTGACAACTTGTGGAGGTTTCCTTGTAAGCTTGGAATCTTTAAATGAAAAGCTGATTTGAAGGGGTAACAATCTGTGGATTGTGTTTATGCTTTTGCTCATTTTCTAGTTATATGTATGATTGTTGCATGTTCAAAGGTATTTATTTTTGTGGTTAAATAACTTCAAATTTGAGCAACATAGGACAATAGTCTCTTAGGGCTTCAAAATTTACATGGTATTAGAGATTGGTTGATTCTAGGATCCAAAGGATTAGAATTTGTGGGTTTGTTTTCTTTTAATTTTTTGGTTTGGGAGTTTGCGCAATAGATCTCAAAGATGGCATCAACGAACCTCAGATTTGAGGACAGATTAGATGGCGCCTCCAATTAGTTATCCTAGAAGATGAGGGTAACCTTACTTTTGGAAGAAAACAACCTTTGGGATATCGTCGAGAATATTGTTACTTCACTGGCAAATCCACAACAGTTGGCAACACATAAGAAAAAGGAAGCCAACGATCTTGGATGTTGTGAAGGATCATTTGATTCCTCACCGATTAGAGGAGAAATCAATGAAGAAGATGTTCGATGCTATGGTTAGCCTCTACCAGAGTGAGATCATAAATAGAAAGATGGTATTGCAGAACAAACTCAGAGCCGCAGAGATGACCAAATCAAACATCATTACCAATTCCCTGATGAAGATCACACAAATTTGTGATCAATTTGCAACAGTTTAGGAAAAGGTGTTAGATGTAGACTTGGTGAACATGGCACTGAATGGATTACCAACTTTATGGGAACCATTTGTCTAGGGTGTTTGTTCTTGTGAAAATCTTCCTAACTTTGAAAGGCTATGGGATGACTACATCCAAGAGGAGACTCGTATGAAGTCAAAGTCTAGCAAGAATGGTGGTGAGAAAAACCCAACCCTATTTTGTGAAAGTTTAAAACAAATAAGGGCAAAGGAAAAGGACCTAGTAAGGGTAAGAGAAAGAGTGAGGAGTCGACCTCACAACCAAGAAAGGACTTAAGTAAAGTCAGTCAGTTCAAACATTATGCATCACAGTGTCTAGACAAGAAAAAGGTCAAAGGGAAGCAACAATAGAATTAGGTAACAGCCTATACAAAAACTTATATGAACGAATTTGTTGCCAATTTTGAGAAAGATTTCTCAATGGTATTTTGGTTCTCTACCAACGGGGTTTTGAGGAATGCATGGTATGTGGATAGTGGAGCCTCACATCATATGACATCAGCTCGACAATTGTTTTATAGTCTAACGAAATAAGACTTAGGAGTACAGGTTGGGCTTGATGATGATGCCAAGTATTAAGAATCAGGAGTTGGTACTATTCCCTTACAAATTGAGTTAGGTAACTCTTGAGACTTTGATGATGTTTTGTTTGTTCCAAGTCTCAAGAAAAAATTGCTTTCAATTTTAGTTAAGGAGGATAAGGGCAATGTAGTATAGTTCAAGAATTGATAGGTCCTTATTAGGCTAGAGGAATCTAGCCTACAAGCAACATGTGATAGGGGTTGGGAAGGAAATTAGTATCGGTTACCAGGTGAACTTGTTTGAGTCCTAGTTCATAATAGTAACGACTTATGTAAGTTACGGCATAAGAGGATGGGGCAACCGCATTATAAAGTTCCACCTATTCTAAGGGATAGTTATAGATCTTCCCGAGTTCAACATTGAGCAATAGGGAGTATGCAAAGGGTGCACTCTTGGGAAGCATGCCCAGGTTGCAAGTGGCAAGAATAGGTTCCTAAAGGGATTCTAGACCGAGTACATGTATGTTTGTGGACCATTGTCAATTGCGTCAATGATTGGGAGCATGCATTATGTTTCCTTTATTGATGACTTTTCTCACGAGACTTGGATCTACTTCTTAAAGACTCTGGATGAGATATTTAGCAGGTTTTAGGAGTTCAAAGCTCTAGTTGAAAACCAAACAAGGAAGAAGATAAAAGTCTTAAGATCAAATAATGGCGGAGAGTATACTTGCAAGAAGTTCAAGGGTTTCTGCAAGGATACGGGGATCAAGAGGGAGCTGACAATTCCATACAATCCACAAGAGAATGGGATTGTAGAGTGGAAGCATCAATCTATCTTAGGGTTTTCTAAGGCCATGATTTGCTGATGTTTCTTTAGGTAGAGGCATGTAACATAACAATCTACATCCAAAGAATCTTTCCTCGTTGAATATTGGGGAGAAGACAATAGAGGAGGCATTCATTGGTGTGAAGCTAGAAGGCATTTTCGCATCTTTGGTTGCCTAGTATATATCCATGTATGTATAGAAACAAGCACCAAGTTGGAGCCCTCTAACATAAGGTGGTTATTGCTAGGCTATAATGAGACTTCAAAGAGCTATAGGGTCTATATTCCAGAGCAAATGAAGATAGTATTAAGCAAAAATGTAAAATTTGAGAAAGACTTTGCATCCGAGATGTCACATGAGCCCTTTCCAATGACAAAGGATGAGGAGTAGGAGGCTTTCAAAGGTTGAGATAGGGTCATCAAAGACATCAACAATTTTTAGTTCAGGACAAAAACCTTTAGGTGAGGAGGAGACATTAGCCCCTTCGATGGTTCACTCAGGGATTGAGGGATGCTCAAGAGTATGTTGAGCCTCGTAGGAGCACATTTAGGGAGAGAAGGCCTTATAAGAATTTTTCTTCTTACATGGAATTGATGGGTAGCGTCATTGATTCCAAGCCTTCTAATTTTCAAGAGGCTACAAACTAGCCAATATGGTGGGATTCAATGGTTGACGAGTACACCTCCATCATGAAAAATGATGTTTGGGACACAATGCCAAGACCATAGGGGATATCAGTTGTGAGTTCTAGGTGGCTCTACAAGATGAAACATGTTGCAAATGCTAGGATGAAGAAGTTCAAAGCAAGCTTTCTAGCAAGAGGGTTCTCTTAGAAAGAGGGAGTGGACTATGAAGAGACTTCTGCTCTAGTTGCCAAGTATTCTTCCATTACAGTAGTTATGTTTTTCTTTTCAATCATGGGATGGGGAATACATTAGATGGATCTAAAGACAACTTTCCTTAATGTTATTACTGATGAAGAGGTCTACATAGAGCAATGAGTTTTGAGATAGGACTCCCATATTTGTAGGCTCAAGAAAGCCCTGTATGGACTCAAACAAGCATCAAGAGCATGGTATTCCAGGATTGATGGATATTTGCTTAGTATGGGCTTCACCAAAGTTGAAGTAAATCCTAACTTTTCTTATATGCTTATTGGGAGTGATCTACTTGTTTTGGTGCTATATGTAGATGATTTGTTTTTGATAGGTGTAGAAAAGCTCATTGTAGGGTGCAAAGTAGATATGGTAGCTAAGTTCAAGATGGAGGACATTAGCGTGATGCATTACTTCTTGGGTTTGGAGGTTTGGTATAAACTAGGGGAGATATTCGTAGGGTAGGATAAGTATGTAGTTGAGATCCAGAAGAGCTTTTGGATGGAAAATTGCAAACCTATGGCTACACCCTTGATCACTAATCTAAAGAAGGTAACAATTTCAGATTCAGAGCTACTAGATCCCATGTTGTACAAGTAGCTAATAAGTTCCTTGATGTATTTGGTCAACATTAGACTAGATATATGTTTTGTAGTGAACACCTTGAGTTATTTCATGGTGAAGTTGAGGCAAGAACATTGGGTAGTAGCAAAATATGTGCTAAGGTATTTGAGGGGCATAGTGGAGTATGATTTGCGATATCTTGGAGATGGTGATGTGAAGTTGTAGGGGTATACATGTTTATATTGGGTAGTCAATGCAATAGATAGGAAGAACACTTTAGGGTGTTGTTTTAGTTCGAAATCAACAATGAAATCTTGGTTTAGTAAGAAACAAATTTCAGGATTTAGAAACCAAAAGTGAAACCTACATGAGAAAAATAATAAAATTAGTACAACTCCTACCAAGTATGAAATATTTGTATCTATATATATTTATTATCTTTTTTCATGAAACCAAATTCTATGAGAATACATTCACTAAAAAATGAAATCCATAAAACATGAGTTTGCATTAAGAAAAGTCATTAGAACTAATGTTGATGGTAGATGAATTAAGGAAGGAAAAATCAATTGCAAATAATAGAAACTCCCATTAAGTCACATGTTGTTGCTTAAATATATTATAGCGAGTACAATGAGTTATGATGCTATTTGCCTTTACAAGTTACTTGTAGTTTGATTTGATCTAGTGTTGGATCAGTGTTTTAAAAACCGGCCGTTTCGAAACCGAAACGGCCGAGTTGATCCGAGTTGCAGCTGGAGGGAGTGACCCGGCCTTGGAAACGGTCCGGTTGGCCGAGTCACCCATGACTCGGCCGAGTCATGGGTGACTCGGCCAACTCGGCCGGTTCCGATATGACTCGGCCGAGTCACAAGGGAACGGCCAGGCACACGTAAACCGCATTAAAATATTCATTTTTTGGGATTTTTGAATTGTTTAATGATTGTTATGGATCCCAAACTGTTATAATAATATGCTAAATGTTTTTTGGGGTCCATTTCCCCCTCCCAAACCCTATTTAACACACCCAAATGCTCTCATTCACTCACAACAGTCTTATGCATTTGAGTGAGAGTCTTCTTTGAGAATTAGTGAGCAGTTCTTGAGCTTGTTTTGGAGTAGCAGTGAGGAGTCTTGGAGGAGCATTATAGCTGGAGTGAGGAGCTTCTTGGGCAGCCATTTGGAGCAGCATTGAGGAGCTGATTCTTGGAGCAAGCTTGAGGAGGCAGTTTGTGCCTAGAGGTATTTTTTTCCACCTCTATAAATCTGTTTTTGCTTAGTAAATTTTAGGTGCATATCAAGAAAGCTTAGAGAGTGTTTTTTGTCAAATAAATGAACATTGAATCAATGTTTTTTTTTTTTTTTCATTTTCAGATTGTTTTCCTAGTCAAAAAATGGCACCTAGAGCAAGAGATCCTGCTTGGGCATATGTTGAAATGGTTGATAGTCAAATGCATTGCAAATTTTGCCATAGGAAAATTAAGGAAGGTCCTGGGGGCATTAATAGGCTGAAACAACACTTGGCAGGGATTAGAGGCCAAATTACCCCATGTACCTCACCAGAAATTGGGGAGATTAGAAAGAATTTATTGGCAAGCTTTGAGAAATTTAAAGAAGATAAGGCTAGGCAAAAAGAGATACAGGCTGAAATTGGGAGGAAGAGGGAGATACAAAAAATGATGGCTACCAACCCCCACTATGATTTTGAGGGTTCTTCCTCTATCCCTCAAACTGAGGCATCCAACCCTTTCCGATATGTTCCTCCCTCTTTTGGTTCTGTTCAAGATAAGGGAAAGGGTAGAATGAATTTGAAAAAGGGTGATGTGACTATCAAAAGTTATTTCACTCCCTCCTCTCCATCAGATGCACATGGTCCTGAAGTTAGTAAAGGTCAAATTCAGCCCACTTTAGATGACCATTGGAAGAAAGAATTGAGGGAGACTGCTTGTGAGTACATAGCTAGATGGTAATATGATGCTGATATCCCCTTTAATGCTGCTCGTTCACCATATTATGAGCCTATGTTTGATGCCATACATGTTGCTGGAAAAGGCTTCAAAGGCCCTACTATGCATGAGCTAAGGGGGTTTCGTTTGCAGAAAGAAATTCAATCCATTAATGAGTATTTGCAAGAGTTCAGGGACTCATGGGCAAGAACAGGGTGTACCATCATGTCAGATGGATGGACTAATCAAAGAAACCGTACCATCATAAACTTTCTTGTCTTCTGCCCACAGGGAACCATGTTTTTAAAATCAGTTGATGCATCTGATAAGGTAAAAGATGGCCACTTGTTGTTTCAGCTATTGGATCAGGTTGTTCAGGAGGTGGGGGTGGCTAATGTTGTTCAAATCATCACAGATAATGCCTCTAACTATTTTCTTGGTGGTAAACTGTTAGAGGAAAAACACAAGACCATCTTTTGGACCCCATGCGCTGCACATTGCATAGACCTCATGCTTGAGGATATTGGAAAATTAGATTGGGTCAAAAACATTGTAGATCATGCCAAAAGCATAACAAAATTTATCTACAACCATACACTGGTTTTGAGTCTCATGAGGAAACACACTGGAGGCAAGGATATTATTAGGCTTGCCATCACTAGATTTGCTACACATTTTTTGACATTGCAATCTATGCTTTCCCAACATAGAAATTTGCAAAAGATGTTTTCTAGTGATGAATGGAATCAAAGCAATTGGTCTAACAAACCAGAAGGCAAAGAATTGAAAAGGAAAGTCCATGAAGAAACTTTTTGGAGAAAGGCAGCAGAGATTGTGAAGCTTGCTGAGCCACTAGTTAAGGTGTTGCGGTTGGTGGATGGGGAAAGGTTGGCTATGGGCTTCATTTATGAGGCTATGGATCAAGCAAAGGAGCAAATAAAGACAGCATACAAGGATAGAGTGGCAAAGTATGGGCCCATTTGGGCAATCATTTATGAAAGATGGAACAATCAACTCCATCGCCCTATACATGCAGCTGGGTATTTTTTGAACCCACGGTATCATTATAAAACTAAGGAGTCAGGAGCTTTGAGGGGGGAGGTCAGAGATGGACTGGTTGATTGCATTGAACGCATGATCCCATTGGAGTCTGATCAGTTGGAGATACATCGACAGGTCACATCCTTCAGCAATGCATTAGGTACCTTTGGGAAGAACCTAGCAAAGATT
The DNA here is from genome assembly GCA_031772625.1 of Pinus tabuliformis. Classification (NCBI taxonomy): domain Eukaryota; kingdom Viridiplantae; phylum Streptophyta; class Pinopsida; order Pinales; family Pinaceae; genus Pinus; species Pinus tabuliformis. The sequence continues at coordinate 197,735,023 of CM062815.1, read as the reverse complement.
GCAAGAGAAGCAGATGAGCCAGGTAAACAAAAATTTCAATTTTCAATTTCTTAATGGTTTTACTTTTTTTATTAAAGTTTGTTAAATCATTTATAATTTGAAAGTTAGATATAATTTGTAATTTTGTTGAGCTTCAGCCTTCATCTAACTCATAATTCATTACACTCCTATGTTTTTTGCAGCACAATGGTGGGAGGCCTTTGGTGGCCAGTGCCCTGAATTGCAAAGGTTTGCAATTCGTATTTTGAGTCAAACTTGCAGTGCATCTGGGTGTGAGCGCAATTGGTCTGTCTTTGAGAGGATTCACACAAAGAAGAGAAACCGTTTGGATCAAAAACGGTTGAATGATCTAGTTTATGTCCAATACAACCTTCGGCTCAGACGAAACCAATTGCTGAACAAAAGACCTGATTCAGATCCCATTGTGTTGGAAGACATTGATCCAACATCAGATTGGGTAGTGGAGAGTCGTCCACCAGAGTTTGATCCTGATGAGGATCTTGATGTAGATATAGATATGGAGACATCAGTTGAACTTGAACATGTTGTTCAACTTCAGCCTGTTCAGTTGAATGCAGATCCCAATCCACCAGCCTCAGTCTCACAGCCAGCAAGGACTCTAGTTGTAGGTGCTTCCTCTGCTTAGCCACAACAGAAGCGCAGCCGCATATCTACTCTATCTCAGCTTGCATCTGCTGCACAGCCTGCTAGTGGTACTGGTACCACTTCTACAGTTGCAGTTGGAGACGATGATGATGAGGAGGAGCCATGGGGCCCCTGTTCTGACTCTGATGATGAGGAGGAGCCATGGGGCCCCTTGTCTGACTTTGATGATGATGATCCAGAGATTGGTCGAGATGATCTTGGCTCCTCTGGCAGTAGCTACTAGCCAGTAGTAGTGTAGCTGCTAGCAGTGCTGCAGTAGTACTAGTATTGGAGTCTGGTCACCATCACAGTTTAATTTTGTTGTAGAGGCCATTTCTAGCCTCCTTGGTTATTTGTATTTTGTTTTTAGTCTTTGATCATGTATGACAGTTGACTATGTATTGCCATTGGGTACCATTTTGATATAGTGGATTGGTTCATGAGCCTACTTTGATCATATGTTGTCTTCCATCTATATTATAATGCTGTGTGTTTGGATTCTGGAAACATGAATGAAAATCTTTAAAATTATGTTTAAAATATTTAAAATTATGTTTTTTAATAAAAAAAATAAATATTTAATGTATTTTTTACAACGACCGAGTCATTGAAATCGAGCCGGCCGAGTCATTACCGTTTCGGAGTCGGAGTCGGAGTCAAAGTCTTAAAACATTGGTTAGAAGGTGGGCTTCTAATCAAAAGGTACTTTATTCATTATGCAATCGGGCACTTATGCTTGTTTGTATCTAGGCATTTTGACATGGATTATGGGGCAACTTGGAAGAAAGAAGTTTCTTGGTCGTATTCTTGTTCCCTCACCTTAAATGGGGGGGGGGGTTAATTTTGAATCCTACTCAAGTGGGACCTCCCCTAATGGCCCATGGATTTAGGAAGGGGTGCTACTTGGGAAGCCATAATCGAGATAACGTAGCCCCATCTACCCCTATTCCATACCTACTACTTTCCATCTTACATTACAAGCCCTTACTCCACCTCGCTTCCTCGGGTCAACTGACTATTGATTCATTGGTATTTTGCATACACACATCCTCATACCTTGGGTAGGGCTTGGAAATGTACCTTGGGAGGTTGATGTAGCTAAAAGAAAAAGAAAGAGCATATGATGACCAGAAGAAAAATAAAAGAAAAATTAAAATGTAAAAGATGGCTGAGACATACAAATTAGCACGTGGGAAAAAGGCAAGCATGAGATCTACCTCTATAAGATGGCTATCACCTGGTTCTTAGGCGGCTAGGCTTATGTTGCCTTATGTAATAGTAGACAAGGAACCCTTGCATATCCCAACCCTTGATGGGCGATCAACTGCCCCATTCTAAAGGGGCTAATAATTGTTATACGTCATACAAAGCAATCTCTAATTCCTTGAGCTACGATTAGTGATACAAGGAAAATTCAAGAAAATGTAAAAGGCAATATAGAGGGGTGGAAAAACAAAGGCTGAGGTAATTGATGCATCCACGATTGCTTCCTCCTCACATCTATAAACCCAGGATGAGGTATCCCATCATAACTGGTCCTTTTGACTATGGCACTTGGCCATGGAGTTCTTTCCCCTTCCGTTCCATCACTATTCACATGGCACCTATCGATTGAAGGGTGGACCAAGGACATTTCACTACCATTTGGGGTTGGGGAACACCTAATAGGGTCATCTATTAACCACTCCTACCTAGGGTGGTAACACCATTACCTGACTAAGGCCCCAATTTTGGAAGAGGAGCCACATATGAAGTGTTATTATGCACATTTATTTCAAGCTTGGTTCACTTAGATGCAATAATGATTAATGTATCTGATGATGAAAGTAGTAGCACTGGATATTGTGTGTGAGTAGCAGGCAGTGTTTTAAAAACCGGCCGTTTCGAAATCAAAACGACCGAGTTGATCCGAGTTGCAGCTGGAGGGAGTGACCCGGCCTTGGAAACGGTCCGGTTGGCCGAGTCACCCATGACTCGGCCAACCCGGCCGGTTCCGATATGACTCGGCCGAGTCACAAGGGAACGGCCAGGCACACGTAAACCGCATTAAAATATTCATTTTTTTGGGATTTTTGAATTTTTTAATGATTGTTATGGATCCCAAACTGTTATAATAATATGCTAAATGTTTTTTGGGGTCCATTTCCCCCTCCCAAACCCTATTTAACACACCCAAATGCTCTCATTCACTCACAACAGTCTTATGCATTTGAGTGAGAGTCTTCTTTGAGAATTAGTGAGCAGTTCTTGAGCTTGTTTTGGAGCAGCAGTGAGGAGTCTTGGAGGAGCATTGTAGCTGGAGTGAGGAGCTTCTTGGGCAGCCATTTGGAGCAGCATTGAGGAGCTGATTCTTGGAGCAAGCTTGAGGAGGCAGTTTGTGCCTGGAGGTATTTTTTTCCACCTCTATAAATCTGTTTTTGCTTAGTAAATTTTAGGTGCATATCAAGAAAGCTTAGAGAGTGTTTTTTGTCAAATAAATGAACATGGAATCAATGTTTTTTTTTTTTTTTTTTCATTTTCAGATTGTTTTCCTAGTCAAAAAATGGCACCTAGAGCAAGAGATCCTGCTTGGGCATATGTTGAAATGGTTGATAGTCAAATGCATTGCAAATTTTGCCATAGGAAAATTAAGGAAGGTCCTGGGGGCATTAATAGGCTGAAACAACACTTGGCAGGGATTAGAGGCCAAATTACCCCATGTACCTCACCAGAAATTGGGGAGATTAGAAAGAATTTGTTGGCAAGCTTTGAGAAATTTAAAGAAGATAAGGCTAGGCAAAAAGAGATACAGGCTGAAATTGGGAGGAAGAGGGAGATACAAAAAATGATGGCTACCAACCCCCACTATGATTTTGAGGGTTCTTCCTCTATCCCTCAAACTGAGGCATCCAACCCTTTCCGATATGTTCCTCCCTCTTTTGGTTCTGTTCAAGATAAGGGAAAGGGTAGAATGAATTTGAAAAAGGGTGATGTGACTATCAAAAGTTATTTCACTCCCTCCTCTCCATCAGATGCACATGGTCCTGAAGTTAGTAAAGGTCAAATTCAGCCCACTTTAGATGACCATTGGAAGAAAGAATTGAGGGAGACTGCTTGTGAGTACATAGCTAGATGGTGGTATGATGCTGATATCCCCTTTAATGCTGCTCGTTCACCATATTATGAGCCTATGTTTGATGCCATACATGCTGCTGGAAAAGGCTTCAAAGGCCCTACTATGCATGAGCTAAGGGGGTTTCGTTTGCAGAAAGAAATTCAATCCATTAATGAGTATTTGCAAGAGTTCAGGGACTCATGGGCAAGAACACGGTGTACCATCATGTCAGATGGATGGACTGATCAAAGAAACCGTACCATCATAAACTTTCTTGTCTTCTGCCCACAGGGAACCATGTTTTTAAAATCAGTTGATGCATCTGATAAGGTAAAAGATGGCCACTTGTTGTTTCAGCTATTGGATCAGGTTGTTCAGGAGGTGGGGGTGGCTAATGTTGTTCAAATCATCACAGATAATGCCTCTAACTATGTTCTTGCTGGTAAACTGTTAGAGGAAAAACACAAGACCATCTTTTGGACCCCATGCGCTGCACATTGCATAGACCTCATGCTTGAGGATATTGGAAAATTAGATTGGGTCAAAAGATCATGCCAAAAGCATAACAAAATTTATCTACAATCATACACTGGTTTTGAGTCTCATGAGGAAACACACTGGAGGCAAGGATATTATTAGGCCTGCCATCACTAGATTTGCTACACATTTTTTGACATTGCAATCTATGCTTTCCCAACATAGAAACTTGCAAAAGATGTTTTCCAGTGATGAATGGAATCAAAGCAATTGGTCTAACAAACCAGAAGGCAAAGAATTGAAAAGGAAAGTCCATGAAGAAACTTTTTGGAGAAAGGCAGCAGAGATTGTGAAGCTTGCTGAGCCACTAGTTAAGGTGTTGCGGTTGGTGGATGGGGAAAGGTTGGCTATGGGCTTCATTTATGAGGCTATGGATCAAGCAAAGGAGCAAATAAAGACAACATACAAGGATAGAGTGGCAAAGTATGGGCCCATTTGGGCAATCATTTATGAAAGATGGAACAATCAACTCCATCGCCCTATACATGCAGCTGGGTATTTTTTGAACCCACGGTATCATTATAAAGCTAAGGAGTCAGGAGCTTTGAGGGGGGAGGTCAGAGATGGACTGGTTGATTGCATTGAACGCATGATCCCATTGGAGTCTGATCAGTTGGAGATACATCGACAGGTCACATCCTTCAGCAATGCATCAGGTACCTTGGGAAGAACCTAGCAAAGATTGCAAGAGAAGCAGATGAGCCAGGTAAACAAAAATTTCAATTTTCAATTTCTTAATGGTTTTACTTTTTTTATTAAAGTTTGTTAAATCATTTATAATTTGAAAGTTAGATATAATTTGTAATTTTGTTGAGCTTCAGCCTTCATCTAACTCATAATTCATTACACTCCTATGTTTTTTGCAGCACAATGGTGGGAGGCCTTTGGTGGCCAATGCCCTGAATTGCAAAGGTTTGCAATTCGTATTTTGAGTCAAACTTGCAGTGCATCTGGGTGTGAGCGCAATTGGTCTGTCTTTGAGAGGATTCACACAAAGAAGAGAAACCGTTTGGATCAAAAACGGTTGAATGATCTAGTTTATGTCCAATACAACCTTCGGCTCAGACGAAACCAATTGCTGAACAAAAGACCTGATTCAGATCCCATTGTGTTGGAAGACATTGATCCAACATCAGATTGGGTAGTGGAGAGTCGTTCACCAGAGTTTGATCCTGATGAGGATCTTGATGTAGATATAGATATGGAGACATCAGTTGAACTTGAACATGTTGTTCAACTTCAGCCTGTTCAGTTGAATGCAGATCCCAATCCACCAGCCTCAGTCTCACAGCCAGCAAGGACTCCAGTTGTAGGTGCTTCCTCTGCTCAGCCACGACAGAAGCGCAGCCACATATCTACTCTATCTCAGCTTGCATCTGCTGCACAGCCTGTTAGTGGTACTGGTACCACTTCTACAGTTGCAGTTGGAGACGATGATGATGAGGAGGAGCCATGGGGCCCCTTGTCTGACTCTGATGATGATGATCCAGAGATTGGTCGAGATGATCTTGGCTCCTCTGGCAGTAGCTACTAGCCAGTAGTAGTGTAGCTGCTAGCAGTGCTGCAGTAGTACTAGTATTGGAGTCTGGTCACCATCACAGTTTACTTTTGTTGTAGAGGCCATTTCTAGCCTCCTTGGTTATTTGTATTTTGTTTTGAGTCTTTGATCATGTATGACAGTTGACTATGTATTGCCATTGGGTACCATTTTGATATAGTGGATTGGTTCATGAGCCTACTTTGATCATATGTTGTCTTCCATCTATATTATAATGCTGTGTGTTTGGATTCTGGAAACATGAATGAAAATCTTTAAAATTATGTTTAAAATATTTAAAATTATGTTTTTTAATAAAAAAAATAAATATTTAATGTATTTTTTACAACGACCGAGTCATTGAAATCGAGCCGGCCGAGTCATTACCGTTTCGGAGTCGGAGTCGGAGTCGATCCTCCGCCGAGTCGGAGTCGGAGTCGATCCTCGGCCGAGTCGGAGTCGGAGTCGGAGTCGATCCTCGGCCGAGTCGGAGTCGGAGTCGGAGTCTTAAAACATTGGTTGCAGGTGGTTCCATCTATGGGATTGGGCAACTTAACTAGGGTCCAGGTTCTCTAGAGGGACATATTGACACCCATAGGTGACGCATTGAGAGCGATGGGACTCCAAAACATTATAGAGCATCATTAATAACCATGGGCACCTTATTATTCATGGGATGATGCATCTGGAACAATATGCCTCCAACCGACTTAACAATATATACATGGTGTAGTAGTTGAATCCAGGGTCCAGATGAGGTTTATCTGATGCCTTGTGACATGGGAGGGCTAACAGCATATTCACTACCCCTCAACGTTGGAGCAGAGACATTTTATCACTTGGAGACCCATGAGACTCAATTTTGTGCCCCAAACCCACATTTGGGGTCCTTGGGATGATTTCCATCGAGATACAAAGGCGAACCCCTAGATCTTGATTAAGAGGCTTTCTACACTTGTCATGGCACCAAAGGACCTCAATTTCAGCCGTCTAGAAGCCACGCAACATGATGTCAACGTTTTAGCCTAAGTCACATGGTTCCCGTTTGGCAATAATTAGGTTCGGTTTGAGTTTGAATTTTTTAATGAGATTTGGATGAGGTTCACCATTAGGTTCGTCTATATACATTTTCTATATATATATACATATATTGACTTTAAACTGAAATATAGGATAAACTACTAAGAAATCAACATCAATAAATATAAAAAATGTTATCACGGACATGGAAACTGCAAGGATAGATTGCAAGCTTGAGTTGTGACGTGAGGTTATGAGTTTTGATCTATGGACTTGGTCAATGGCTATGAGGTTTGTCAAATCTCAATTTTTTTTTAAGGCTCACCAAGATTCGAACCTCAAGGTTGAAGTTCGACAAACCTTGTGACATAGATTTTAGTTAGCATTCGTGAAGATAAAACTAAATTTGAAGAAGTTGCTAGGTCGGCTTATGACCTAAGCCATTACTTGCACATTATTTTATTATTAGAAGGGCTTGTAGGCTAAATAGGATATGATAGAGCACATATATATTAGAGATATCTCATTTGATCTCTCATCATCATCACAGTTGGAATTTCGGCCTCCTTGAGGAACTCACACTTGCTCTTTTGTGGACTATATTGGATCTTGGATGCATTTTGATATTTGGAGCTGATTTTTGGATATTATTTGGATTAATGGGTGGATTTCTTGCACATTGTATTGTAAGTACTCTTAATTGTTGAAGATATCTTTTCTACATGTAATGTATGAAATGATTGATTCTAGTTGATGCCAAAATTGTGCCCTAATTTTATTGAAGGTTAATTGAATGCTAGCTAGATGAATATTGCATTCATTACTCATACATGACATGTTAAGAACTGTCCTAGTGGTGAACTCCTAGTAGCTCTCCCGTAAAACTCCATTATTTCATTGAGTGGGTAAATGCTTGAAATTTGTTGCTAGGGCATCAAATTTCGGCCTCCTTAGGAACAAGATTAGATAATCTATCACATCCTTGACTCCATATGCCCAAAGGACAAGGCACTAGCCAAAAACATTGGTGATCTATCTCACTTTTTCTTCATATTTTCTCTCTCCCGAATTCGGTCCTTTCAAGGCTAGAGAAGGAATCTAGGGCTTGACGCGAATTTATGTCCTAGTGGTGAACTCCTAGTAGCTCTCCACTTAAACTCCATTATTTCATTCAGTGGGTAAATGCTTGAAATTTGTTGCTAGGTCATTAAATTTTGGACTCCTTAGGAACGAGATTAGCTAATCTATCACATCCTTGCCTACATATGCCCAAAGGTCAAGGCACTAGTCCAAAACATTGGTGATCATTCTCATTTTTCTTCAAATTTTTTCTCTCCCAAATTTGGTCCATTCAAGGCTAGAGAAGGAATCTAGGGCTTTATGCGGATATTTAGGGAGGAAGGATTTTGGTGGTTGGAGAGCCTAAAGATCAAGTAGGTAGTTGTTGGCGCAAAACCTATCAATTTGGTAGGCATCCACTTCAATATCATCCGTAAATTCTCTTGCCCTAGGTGTTTGCCTTAAGAGGAAAACCCTAGTTTTTCTTCCCTCAACTTAAGGAATTTCTTGAAGGTTTCATGAGCCTTGGCCTAGCTAATACACTTTCGAAGAATCCTTTTCTCCTTGCCTTGACCTGGTGTTACTCCGACACTTGTCAAATCAATCAAGCCCTAGGTCTTGTGCCTCCATTTCGAGGAATCTTCATAGAAAGCGGATTGCTTCCTTGTGAAGCCTTGAACCAAAATTGTGTCTTTCTAGAAGAACTCCTAGCGAGATCATTTAACACTTCAACCTTGGAATACTTATTATAAGTAATCTCTTTTCTACTGAGACTCCTCTCGTCGGTGAAAATCCATAAAAGCTGGGGGTTTTGGCTGTGGTGACAGTGGGCCACTGCCCCATTGTTGCTAATAGGTCTAGTTTGTACCTTGTAGAGTTTCTCTCTAAGGCATGCTAGATTTTGCGGCAACAAGGCTTATGTTAGTTGCCTTGGGTAAACCCTAGTCTTGCCCTAGGCTTCAACTTGGGGTTTGTTGAAGCATGTTGTTTTTGAAGCTGATCATATCTATTTATTCAAGCCTTTTCTTGGCCTTGTGTACCTAGGTAAGCCTGCTAACTTTGTCTATTCTTTCTACTGAGACTCCTCTCGTCGGTGAAAATCCATAAAAAGCAGGGGGTTTTGGTTGTGGTGACAGTGGGCCACTGCCCCATTGTTGCTAATAAGTCTAGTTTGTACCTTGTAGAGTTTCTCTCTAAGGCATGCTACATTTTGCGGCAACAAGGCTTACGTTAGTTGCCTTGGGTAAACCCTAGTCTTGCCCTAGGCTTCAACTTGGGGTTTGTTGAAGGCATGTTGTTTTTGAAGTTGATCATATCTATTTATTCAAGCCTTTTCTTGGCCATGTATACCTAGGTAAACCTGCTAACTTTGTCTATTCTCCAACCCTAGGTCACCTGTGCCCTAAATAGGCTTTTCGAAGGGTACACTTTGCCTTGTTCAAGCTTGTTGAGTCTTGTCCTTAGGTAGAGTACTCATCCTAAATGTATCCTTGTCACCTCCAAGCCCTACACTTCATATATCTATTAGGTGACCTGCATAGGGAAGTCTCCCTTGTGGTGAAAATCCACTATCCACTAAAGAGCAGGAGGTAGTGGCTGTGGTGACAATGGGCACACCTCATTGTGTTGTCACTTGGTCTAGCTCTTGCCTTGTGAGCTCACCTCACAATGCCTGCTAGATTTTAAGGCAACAAATAGCTTGTGGATGTTTCCTTGTAAGCTTGGAATATTTAAATGAAAAGCTGATTTGAAGGGGTAACTATTCATGTATCATGTTTATGCTTTCACTGTTCATTTTCTAGCTATATGTGTGATTGTTGCATGTTAAGAAATAATTATTTTTGTGGTTAAATAGTTCAGATCTAATTTATCTAATTAAGAGAAACATGGGATAAAAGTCACCTAGGGCTTGAAAATTTACATACCTTTAAAAATTGGTTGAATTAGAGTCCTTATGTTTAGGAATGTAAATTGGGTTTTGTTTCAAGTGATATTGGTATTCTGATTATTTCAAGCAATGAATTTTGTAATTAGGATGATAGTAAGGTACCCTTGTAACCTCTTGTTTCTCCTCATTTGATACTTGTGTTGGTTTGTTAACTAATGAAACTTCATGAGCGGTGATTCCCTGTTTTTCAACTTTGATTGATTCTGAGTTTTTTTCCTATCCATAGTTTGTACTTGCCTTCTGAAAATATTGTTCATTTAACTAGTTCTGTCGATGTTTCTTTGTCAATCCTTAGAATGGGTATATCCTTTCTCTCTGCCTTTTTACTTCTGTAAGTACGGTTTAATTTTTTTCTTAGACAATTAATTTCCTTATCTTTGTCTGTTGATATCTTCTCAATATTTTTCTTGAGATCTCTCTCTTTCTATTTTTATCATTCAACTTTGTTTGTGGGGGTGGGGCATTTGTTTTCAACTTGTAAATTAGGATGTTTCATTTTGTGGTCCATCAATTCTTCTCGTAACATCTCCAACATTAATGTCATGGTTGAATAATACCTCTTTTATGACCTTTACTCACCCATTGTTAGATAACTTGAGACTAAGTGGGTGCACAGAGTACAAGTGTCTCACTAGTGATATACATTTTTGGTCTTTGTTGATTTTGGGGTTAGGCTATTTAGATTAAAGTACCTCTTAAATATTATTATTATTATTATTTTCCCATAGAAAAAATCATAATTATATTCAACAAAAAACAATATCTACATTTAGTAGATGCCATAACATTACCATGAAATGACTGAGGATGTTTGAGAGTGGTTCCGACCTCATTGGATTTCATATGGAGAAAGTGGAATTTTAGATTTCATTCAAAATCCATCAGACTTATCAGTTTTTCAGGGTTTTATGATTGGGGGATTGCAATGTTTCCATTGAATTTTGTCATGTATTAGGGTATGGAACTCGTATTTAATCAAGAGCACCAATCCCTCTATGTACCTTGATGTTAGTGACATTGGTTGTCGAACTCCTCCGGGATTCGCTCCCAAACCGGGAGCTTTTGAAAATGTCGCTCCCGCTCCCATTTTTGTTCTCGCTCCCCGCTTTCGCTCCTACTCCCAAGTAACACTGAGCCAGATGACGTTGGAAACTCTAGCAATAGCCAGTAGTACTGGTTACAGACTTTTGTTGTAGAGGCCATTTATAGCCTCCTTGGTTATGTGTTCTTGTTTTGATCTCTATATCATCATCGTGTATGTGTTGGACAATGCACTGGGTGCCATTTTGATATAATGGATATATTCATGAGCCTACTTTGATCATATGTTGTCTTCTATCTATATTCTAATGTTGTGTGTTTGGAAACATGAATGAAAATCTTTAAAATTATGTGTTTTTATAAAAAATAAATATTTAATGTATTTTTTACAACGACCGAGTCATTGAAATCGAGCCGGCCGAGTCGATACGGAGTCGGAGTGGGAGTCGACCCTCGGTCGAGTCATTGAAATCGAGCCGGCCGAGTCGATACGGAGTCGGAGTCGGAGTCGACCCTCGGCCGAGTCGGAGTTGGAGTCGGAGTTTTAAAACATTGGTTTGATCTTGCCCCTTTGAATACAGTCTTTGATATGATGGTACTTGATCTCGATGTGCTTGGAGCGGTCATGGAACACTGGATTGTCAGAGAGCTTAATGTAGCTTTGATTATCACGACGTATGATTGTAGGATCCAACCTCTGACTAAAGAGCCCAACAAGCAACTTCCTCAACTAGATGGCCTCACAAGCTGCTATGTTAGAAAACATGTATTCATGCTGGTAGACATGTATTCAGACATGTATTCAAACTGTAGCCTGTAAAGGTTCTTTACTGTCACACCAATCTGCTTTATCGCTCCAGAATTTAAGGGCTTGAGGTAGGCCTTTCCTCTGCTAAAAATAACCTCATAACCCTTGTCCTCTAGAGGTGAAACAAAAACAAGGTTTTTTTTTTAAGGCTTGGAACAGAGAGGACATCCTTGAGATGAAGAGGGTTACTAGACTCCCTCTCAAATCTGATAGTACCCACTCTCTTGGTCAACTACTTGCTATCATCTCCTAGTTCAATATGAAACTGCTTGTCCTTCTCTGTCAACTGGCTGAAATATTCCTTATTCCTAGTCATATGGCTGGATGCTCCACTGTTAATGTACCATATGCTGTTGGCTACTGAGCTTGCCATGTAAGCTATGACTGAGAAGTCCTCAAACTTGGAATTGAACTCGTCCACCTTTGCCGAAGTTGCCACTTGGTCGTTCTCGGACCCCTTCTTCCTCTGAGGACAGTTGGTGGCATAGTGTCCAAACTGAAGTCATTGGAAGCATTTTATCTTGCTTAGATCCTTCTTCTCTTGTTTGCCTTTAGAGCTGGACTCGGCCCCTCCTGTGCCTTTATTACCTTTGGCCTTGCCCCCTTTGCCAACTAGGGCAAAGTTCTCCTCTTCCTCATGCTTAACATGATCTCTAGATCTAGCCTGCCTCCGAATCTCCTCTTGAACATAGTCACCCCACAACCGCTCCTAGTCTGGAAGCTTCTCTTTGCCACTCACTGCGTCTTGGAAGTTGTTCCACGTGAAGCCCTAACAATGCAAGGCTCACCAAATTTGCTTCAGGTACTATCTCCCACACACCAGCCAAATTGTCCTTCACCTGGTGAGATAAGAGATTATGGGCTTTGACTTTTCCATCCGTATGTTTCTTACTTTGTCCTTGAGCACGAGTTTTCTGGCCTCACTTGAGCCCGGGTAGAGGTTTAAAATAGCTGTCCACATTTCTTTGGCAGTTTTCTTTCCGGAAACATGTGGCACAATATGGTGTTTGAGTCCCTCAAGAATGATCTTTCTCGCTCTGGCATCATTCTTGTTGTGTTGAGCCAACTAACTGCTGGGGGTCAGTTGGTGTGGCTGGTGGGTTACCCACAAACTCCTTCACACTCTGCTCCTCAAGCACCACTGTAATCCTCTCCTTCTAAGAGCAGAAATTTGCTGCTCCCTCCAAACTGTGCTCTGGTCTCAAACCCTGCTATGACGTTCTGCTGGTCAAACTCTTCAGAAACCCTTGCGCGCTGGTTTAACTGGTGAAAACTGTGCTCTGTGAGTTAAAACCTTGGGTCGCACCACTCGAAACCCTAGCACAACCCTTCAGCTCTGCTGCACCTTCCTTTTTCTATTTAACCTGTTCCTGGGGTCAGAAACATGGGTGCTGGTCTTCACTCAGAGATGAGGCTCTGGTACCATGTTAGTTTTCTTAAGGCCCAGCTATCTAATTTGTGAATATTACCGAGTAAAGAACTGAAATCTGAACTTTAACTTTTAACCCACAGATATACTGAGTTTTCTAACTGGCATGGAGCGGAAACAAAAGGAATAGACGAAGACAAACACATCATAAAAACTGTGCACAATAAATTTTACCTAGGAAACCCCAACAGGATAAACCTGCAAACTGTGTTTTCTTTTTATTTTCTTCAGCAATAGCGAATTACATAATGACGGATAAAACTTCTCTTCACTCAGAAAATGCCCAACTAACTGCGCACAAGCTAAATTCTGTCAAACCAACTCGGCCTCCCTCTTTTGTGTGATGCAAGTTCCATACTGTCTCGTATGACCTTCTGTGTAGCTGCTCTGTGCAAACCTATTTGCTCAACTGGTGGAAGCACAATTCTGAAGATGATGACGGCTGTACGGCCTTCTTTCTCGAGCTGAAGTGTACTGAGTTGAAAACCTTAGTGCGGGAATTCGCTCTGCTCTTTTACTGAAGTGAGAACACACTAATCTGATGCAAAATGACCAAGTCTGTGCGCTTTTTCCCTCCTAGAATTTGACCTGGGCCCACCGGTCCCACAAGGGCTGAGATTAAGTCTCTCGGGATGGCTGAGATCTCTTAAGTCAATGAATAATAAAAAAGTGATTTCTGTACCTTGGCCCCACTTGTGGGTCCCTCTCCCAAATTTAGTGCACCTGCTAAACCTGGCTGAACCCTTCCTCCTCTAAATTCATTTCACAAAAAGGAAACATTCCATTCGTACATTCACTGTTAAAGACAACCACCTAACAATCTACAGAATTGCATCAACTGAGCATATGTCCAGAGTCTCATTAAAACAATCAGTCAAGACTGTGAATCATCTCCAGCAGCCTGCAAAAGATGCCTTGTTCATGAATATGAGGGTGGAAATATTCTAGCTGACCCTCTTCTTCCCCCTGTATGAACCAGTTACCAAATTCCATTAGCAACCCTACTTCTGAGAAGCCACCACTGATCTGGTTCCACTCCCTGTAGACATGTTGAAAGGAATATAGTTAACAACGAACTGATTCCTTTTAGTTCATCAAAGAAAGGATGCAGCATATAGGGTGATATAGAATTTTCTCTACCCCCTCAACAATTTGATGACAAGCATGGAATCACCAAAAATTTGCAGAGAGGTGATTCCTTTCTCACCAGCTAGCATGAGAAGAAGCTTCAGAGTCATTAGTTCCACATAAATAATTGCGCCCTGAAGTTTCCCTCATATAAATAATACCCCCAGCACCACAGCTCTGAAGATCCCCTTGTGATGCACCATCAAAGTAAGTCCATGGTTTAGACTTGTCCACATACTGTTCATCTACTTGATGAACAGATTTTTCCATCTTTTGCTGTCTGAAGCTATTGAGAATACCCATACCCTGGGAGGAACATTGGATAGGAAGGTTAAATCTATCGTCTTGAAATATTCCTTTAATTCACTTAGTCTTTTTTTCTTTTTGACATTACTACTCTTCCCTGTGTGTGTTTGTGTTTATATATAATCTTTCCCTGACAGTAATACTCTTCTAAATGCACTTTCCTGTTTCACTTTTCCGGCGATAATTCTTCTTCCTTATAGACTTATAGTTTATAATATTCATAACTATAACCTGGAATAAAGGTACCAAGTCACACTTTCTATGTTTTTGTCTTCAATATAATCCCAAGCATAATCCAAACTATTCAAAAACATATTTGATAAATATTTCTTTTTAACTTCAATTATATTATTGGGTAGGGACTCAGTGTTTGAGATGTGTCCAAGTGAAATAGGGATTGCGATGAGAAAAAACACAGTACTAATTTGAAGGTTATCGTTTCAGTTATGAACTTCTCGTTTATAAAAGCAAGTTGCATGTCCCTGTTATCTCTCAGAAATATCTTTCTTGAAAAGATCAAAATGGTGTCTGAATAACTATAGGAAAAGAGCCAATATCACCTCACTTGATTCCTCTCTCTTTGGGTTGGTGCTTTGGCAACCTCAGGGAGGAATCCCCAAGTGATTAAAGTGTCAAATATGGATTCTAGGGGATAAGTACGATCTCAAACCAGTGAATAAAAGCTGCTGTTCTGCACTAATTGAATCAGAAATATGGAAGTACAATGTTAGGACAGCAAACCTAGAAGCTTAATTTGTGAAAGTAGATGATAAAATCAACGAAATCACTTACAAACAGGTGGTAACCTCTCCTTTCTACAATAAAAGATTCATAGCAGCAAGAAAAAGTATCCCAAAACTTGAGGAAAACACTTGAATAAGGAAATTTCATATGCATTTGATTATGCAAGATTAAAAGTTCAAAATTTTATGATAGTTTCCCTTTGTTTCTGCAACAAAAAGTGCAGATCAGCAAGTAAACTTACTGAAAATGATAGGAGAACTATAAAAATGCAATCTTTGACTTTGAATTATTAACTGAGCAGAAATAAAAAAATCGTTATATTTTCTTTCTATTTCTGCAACAAAAGTTGCAGAACAAGAAGCTAACATAGCATGAAAAGCGAGAAAAATCCTTAAAAACAACCTCTCACGGTTGAGTCCAAGTATCCCACTCCAAAGCGCTATTTAACATGTTATTTTGCAAGTATTTTCAATTATTTTGCCTTGGAATTTTGCTTAAAATCAACTAAACGTAAAGTGACTGATGCCTTGTCCTTGAGTTAATGAATGTATGGAAATAAAACTAATAGCACAAACAGAAATCCCACAATTTCAGTGCTTTAAAAAATCAAAATAAGCGCAAGTAAGAGCTATGTAAAAAGATAGATATTCTTACACACATGTACTCGTGATATGGTTGCCAAAAGAATGTAGATAATGTCTTTATTTCTTGAGTTGGTAAAAGTACAAAGTTACAAGTAGGTGAAACCATGAAACTCATCAACATCCTCAAGTAAGTTAGGGGAGCCAAGAATCTTACAACTTCTTGACATCAAATGAAGTACAACTATGGTATTGGATGTGAGAAATCCCAGTAGTAAATGAAACATAAGTGTATTTTCTCAATGACTGGATCTCAAGGGAGTAGATTGATAGCAAGGAGATGAAAGGAATTAAGGCACAAATAAATGTCTCCCTTGCTTGCACTTTCTTTTATAAAGAAGAGAAAAACTAAGAATAGGGAGAGAGATCTAAGATGGGAGGGAGATTGAGAATAGAAGGTGGTCAAATCTAGGCCACCACTGAGAATAGAAAACAACACCATCCTTGCATGATAAAGAAGCAATCTGAAAACTTCATAAATTGCCAGGAATAACTAGGTGGAGTGCTGCTGCTCTAGCCATTAGAATATCACATTCATCTGCCAAGTAAAGGTCAGGTGGTGGGCCCTCCTTTTGACCTGGAATAAACAACTTGAATTAGAATAGCACATAGTTCTCCTAGGAATAATGCAAATGGAGTGGCCTCCTCAAGAATAGATCTCATGCATGAAAGAAAAGTCAAACTCCAAGTAGATCGCACTTCCCAAGCTCTAAATAATATGTTGCTTGACATAGAAACCAAGTCAGAATAGAAGCTATAAATATAATATAAGATTTTTAAAATAAGAAATTTCATTTTCCTCTAAATTTCACTCTTTACCCTTTTACTTAATTTTTTATATTATCATTAATATTTTCTGGGATGTCTGAGACGGGTTACAACTTACAACCTCATTGGAACTCATATGAAGAAAATATAATTTCAAATCCCATCCAGAATTCAATTGAGTTATAATTTTTAGGATTCATCTTTTCAGGATGAGATTCTGTAATGATCTATTCTAAATAATCTTTGCTTGGAATGCAATGATGCCAAGACTTGGAATGAAGATAACCCTCCTTTCCTTGAATAAATTTTTTTTCAAGGCCAAGTAATCTGATAGTAGCAACCAGCGTGTGCATGAACTAAAAGTCAACTAAATTGAAGTCAATTGGACTGTTCTGAAGTGATGTGTGTTGAAGAAGTCAAGTCAACTAAATTGAGCTGAAGTGATGTCAACTGAATTAAAGTGAACCAAAGTGATGTGCAAGTCAAGTCCAATTGAACACCATGAGTAGGGTGCACTCTTTATAGCGCTGATAATAGACCATGTGGGCCCAAAGAGATGCTAATGAGGCCTTCTCAGGTAATGTGCCCTCCTGTGCTAAATAGTATTACTTGGTCAACCACTCAACCTGGAAAAAGTTTACTTAGAGTGCAAGGCAAGTCAAACTGAAACTATACTTGAAGTGCATACTGAGCCAAACTCAGAAATAGGCAATACTGCCTAGAAATAGATCACACATGTTTGTTCCTTGTGAAGCAAGTAACTTGCTCTCCAAGCAATCTCTCAACTAGGGTGGATTGGTCATCTAGTCAGAATACCCTGAAACCAATCATCAAGAAAGACTGAAATCTCTAGGTCAAATCATCATCATGAAAAAGTACATGCCAAAAACAGGCAAGGGTGCTCATCACAGCTACCAAAAATAGTCTAGTGGAAACATAAAAATATGAAAATGCTTTGAATTATCAAAAAATTGAAATCCAACACCATTCTTAGAAGAGTGATCATGGGGTACCTACTGTTTTTAGAACTTGCTGAAACTGTAATTTTGACCAAAAATTTAACTTGAAATTTGACCACCACGTTGTTCACCAAAAGAGGTACCCAAAAATATGACCAGATCTTGAAATGCCAAACTCTTATTTAACCTAATTTTTTATGGTCTCGGACCACCAAATTTGGACCACTTTTGTCTTCAGTATAGAGTTATTTTGAAAAGAACAATAACCCTACTTTTGGTTGAACTTTGACAGTGACTGACTGAAATTTTAAACTTCTCCAAGTAAAACCAAAATTAAATCCTTTGCAAATCCTCATAAAAGGTATCCAAATATGTGATCAGATTTCAAGAAAGATGATTTTTCTAAGTTCTAATAATGAATGTTTTTCAAGAAAGTGAATCCTTTTTTTTTTAATATGTCGTTGAGGACATCAATACAATTTCACTTTCATTTTTTAGTGTTAAGAATTTTGGAATAGGAATTCTTGGAATTTGCTAGCAAACCAAAGGCTTGTTAATAGCAGCCTCGTTATGACCCAATTTAGTGTATGTTTGTAACCTTTTTTTTTGTAATTTAGTTACTCATACATTAATTAGCATACAAAAAAGTACATTCTTGCCAGGCTGTCTGTTAAACCTCTTAAGATTCTACCTATTTTGGTCTTCAATATTAATAAATTTGATCATAATATCAATATATCTATCTGGACTTTGAAATCTGGATATAACAATAGGAAGATAATAGATGTTTTTCTTTTCATTTCTACATTCCACATGCAGGATGCAGAGTGCAGAGAGTCTTGTTTCTCAATCTCCCAATGGCTGGGTTTCTGCATTCCTGCAACTCCGCATCTGGTGTGGAGTGCAGAGCCGAGATTTCAAGTTGTTCTGCCCTTATCTGTATTTTTAATTTCTGCGCATTCCACATGCGGAATGTGGGGAGTCTTGTTGCTCTGTTTTCCCATGATCAATTTTTCACATTTCCACATTGTTGCATCTAGTGCGGATTGCACAGTAGAGTTTTCAAGTTCTTTCCTTTTCTGTATTTCCACATTCCACATGTGGAATGCTGTCTCGTTGCTTTTTATCCTCTTATTTCTCTTTCTCTTTCTCCATATTCTCAGATTCATGCATCACTGCATCATTGGCTTGAACCGTTGTTTGCTCCCCTAACATCAGATATGGGGGGTATACTCATATAACCTTTCGAGTGTTCTCCTATCTATGTTTATTGGTTTGATGCTTCAAATGTGGTAATTGAAACATCATATTTTTATAAGTTAGCACCTGTAGGGATTTCCCATTTTTTGTTATTGTTTCTCTGAAATAACTTATTAAAAGGCTTCTTATTCTTCATAGTTACAGCGTCTAGGATATTTTTCATATTAGGTGCAATGGTTCTATGAAATAATTGATTAGTTTAAACTTTAAAGTACCATCTTACAAAGCTTGAAAATATTTTCAATTTGTATAATTTTATGACATGATATGCAGGGGATGCGATAGAGAGTGGTTCCCTGGGAGAATTAGAAAAAGAAAATCAAAATGGTGCATTGTTTCCTGATGGCATTGAGGTGAGAAAGGAGTGATTTTTTGGGTCTGTAGAGCTCTATTTCGTTTTATTATCAAATTATTTAGTTTCTTAGGGATTTTAAGCTACAAACTAGCTTCAACCGTCATCCCTTTTATCAGCTCAAACAAATGGCTGATTTCTGATTTACAGTATGCAATACCTCATGTTTACTACCTTTGTTTATTAATTGTCATATTGCATGTTAATTGTTAAATAATAAAAATCTAATTTTATGGTCACGGCCAAGCCAGACACCAAATTGGTGTATGAGACTCCCTTGTTTATGGGCCAAGGGACCCACTTCCATGCAGTTATTTGACTGCTGAAGTCTAGGGAGGTGTACATACTCTACCCCCCTCTGGATTTGAACTTGTGAAGTCGTAAGTGGAAACACATGTCCTTAACTGTTAGCCCCGCTCAGGCTATGTACAATTTTTGTAGGCATACTTTTTGAAACATTATTACCAACCTCACAATGACATTGCTTATGAAACAGCTCTCGGAAGTGTTGATTCCTTAAAAATAGGCTAAAAATTAGCATGTAAAAGGTGCTGATTCTAGAAATCAGTTTTTAAAAGTAAAGTTGTATGATTTCAAGCCTAAATGTTATTAAATTTTAGTAAATATTTTTTATACAAATTTATTGAAACCCCCTAAAATAACATTTTCTTGAAAAATGAGGTAAATCTAGTGGAATCCAAAAATAGGCCAAAAATATGATTGAATAAACTAAAGAGGTGTTCAAAGGATCAAGAGTTTAATACAGATGTTCTGCATTTGTAGAAATTCAAATACTTCAGTCTCCCCAATGCTTGTTTTGTGGCTGATGCTCAAGATCATCAGATCAGGTCTGCCCTTATATGAAATTGCATTCGGCACCGTCACAACCCAGTAGCGAAAATTCTGATCTGCCCCATAATGAGATCACTGGTTTTTGTCAGAAGACCAAATTTGCTCACAAACAGGGTCTTGGAATTGGCCTCATTCTTATTCAGTCCACAATGGTTCTGGTCCAGGGGAAGGGCCTTGTTCTAACATCAATGACTCTCCTCCTCTCATCTCTGTTCAACCTTGTAATATGGAGGTAGAGAGATGGGAATCAAACAATCAAGGAAAATGAAAGATATCAGATCTTGTCGTAGTTGATGAGAAAAAAATTACAAAGGAGTAAATGCTCGACTAAGGCCCAAAACATTCAAGGAATTTAGTAGGAAGTCACCCACACACCCAACCTTTGACTTGGGGCACTTCTTGATGCATACTCAGTTTGGATCACTCTTTGATGCCAGTTCATCTTAATGCAGTTTGGAATGATGGAGGTTGAATATCCCTCGCAAAAAGTCACTCATGAGAAATGCTTTGAATAAAATCAAGCTAGACAATCTTCCATTAGGGGATGAAGTTTTCTGGTTTTGAGCTTAGGTTGTGTAAGAATTCTTGTTGGCGGCCCTTTTGGTCTTTTAATCAACAAGAAGGAAGCAAGGGTGTTAGCTGTGGCTCTGTGGTTGTAGTCATGCCTAATTAGCCAGGATAGTGATTTGTCACTGGATTTCACTAAATGTGTATGGACTACCTTCCTTTGCAGACGTAGACTATTCAGGTTTTGTTCTATTTAGGCCCCTAACTTGTCATAGGACAAGGTCAATCTAATGGAATGGATGAACCCCCATTTACCTAGTGCAGAATGGATTCTGGGTGGCGATTTTAATAAGGTTGAGTGGACAAGTATTGGAGGAGAAAGCTGCTGGGCTTTATCTAATACTTAATAGTGAGCGAGTAACCTAGAACAAATTTAAGGTTGCATTAAGGGTTTTTGATCCTAACTAGAATAAACAAGATCTACGTTATCAGGATGTTATACTTGGTCCAACATGAGGCAAGGTGAGGTTCAAATTTAAACTAGGATGGATATGATTTATGGGACCCAGGATGGAGTGACTTTTTCAGGTAATCAACATAGAGCTGTGGATGTGCAAATGTGGTCCCTAGGCTCTAGCCACCTCTTTATTGTTTCTTCTTTCTGTATAGGATTAACATAACAGATGGGCTGTCCTTTAAGCTTAGTGTCTCTCTTTTGGCCTTTGAGGACTTCAAATTTTTGGTGCATAATTTTTGGAGTTTGGTCTTGTTAGCACTAATTTCTTCACTCTGTAGATTGATATAATCTTTTAAAAATCAGCAGTAGAACTCAGTGAACATATAGAAAAATTTGCCCTAAGTGTCACAAGCAAATCTCCCTCTCCGTTTGGGCTGGCGCTTGCCAACCTCAGGGGGACATCCCTAGTCTTTGTTCCTACTATTCTAACGAGTAAATCTGCAATATAACAACAATAAAAAAAAAAAAGATAATGGCTGTTTGACCAGCAAGTTATTGGCCAAACAAGCGAGTAAAAAATCTTTAAGTTTAAAGTGTGAATGTCCCTTGCAAGTCAGCCTTTAATATGGGAAAATAGAATAAGAAGAAAGCTTAATTAAGTGGCTAATTGCCCAAATAAATAGTGGAAATAACGCTTCATATATTGCACAAAATACCATTGAATCAAACAAATGAGATTGAGTGGATCAAAACTGAATTTTATTGCACAAGAGCCAAAGGTTGGCTGCAAGATGACTATCACAGGATTTGAAAACAATGATATCCTGATACAAAATAATAAGAGCTAGAAGAGAGAGAAGAATGGAGAGAAGAGAGAAGGCTGCTTGCTTTTCAAGATAATTTGAATTTGAAGGTTTGCCTTCCACTTGAATTTGTGCCCAAGAGAAAGATAGGTTGAATTCTCCATTATTGGCCATTATTGCGCATGGATGAATTAACTGAGATTTGAGTGGAGAGAAAATCTGGTTAAGTGACCGTTGCTTGAGTTGAACTAAAATAATTTTGATTAAATATGAGACAAAAATAACCGTGGGATTAATTTAGTCAATTTGACTTGAGTGATTTGTTCTAATTAATTTGATTTGGCATATTTTTCTCCCTCGAAACATTTTTTAGGAATTTTGACTTAGCTTGATTTTATCCTTACTCATCTTTAGATAATTCGACTTGCCTAATTTGAAAGGGTTGAATTAGTTTCCTTTTTTTGTGGAGCGAAAATAAGGGAGGAAAAATAGGGAAAACGGTGAGAGGAAAAGGGAGACAATTTAGGGTGATGAATGGGAGGAAAGATGTGAGGGAAAATAGGAAATAAGGAGGGACAATAGGAGAGGAAGTAGGAAAGGAAAACACACAGGGAGAGAAAAATAAAATTGCTCAATTGCCATGTCAATTCATCCCTTGCTAACTAACTAATGACTCACCCCATTTCATGCCACTTGTCCATTCACAACTGTTGCCTTGTGTCAATCTCTTCAACTACCACCTCATATTGCTAAAAATAGACATGCCAAAAATAGGAATTCCCCTATAAAATGGGAAAAAGTATCAAATGCTCGCGATAGATAGAGGGACCCTGCCATATATAGCATGCCTAAAAATAGTCAAGGCTAAAAATAAAAATATCATTGCATGCCCACAATATTATACTCATTAGTCCCAAAATCTTATTGGGAACCCAGATATGTGGTTAGCATTGCCATGCCCAGACTTCTAAAAATAGAAAGTCCTCAAAATTAGAAGAAACCACCACCATCAGACTCATAACTTAGTGGGGAGTCCAAATGTGTAATTATACCTGAAATGCAACCACTATTAAAAATATAAAGTCCTCGAAATCTCATAAAATTATACTCATTGGATTTGTATTTTAGCAAGGAATCCAAATTGGCGATCATAATTGACATGCAGCTACTACTAAAAATAGAAATTGCTCGCATGTTGCCCATAAGTAGCTCATCAAACTCATAATCTCATGTGGATTCTAAATATACCATTATCTTTGACTTGCAAGTCCCAGGGTGAAACGTGCTAAAAATAGTAAGTACCATGCATGTCCCCCGACGTGTTGTTTTTCCACAATCCTAGTGACTAGGATAGAATCTTAAATTACTGATGCTACCAAACCAAGAATCACAACGAAGCTACTTTACACAACAAAATATATACAACACTAAATCTACTAGCGCACAAAATATAGAAAACCTTTTATACAATTTGTACAATAACCCAATTTTGTTATATTAATCTAACTGAATAATACAACAGTCTAGGGCTCCTGTACTAGGGATAATGGCCCTCATACATCCACTAGTACAAGAATACAAAACTGTGGCTTGGTGTCAGTCCATTGACAACCAATCTACCCTCAACAAGATACTTTGACCATCTGGCTTTAGCGCTCTCTCTCTCTTGAAGAATCTAGGGCAATTAGGTGTAGTGTGATTCTTCTTGACTTGATAACAATTTGTGAAGCCTTTTTACAAGTTATCTTAGCTTGATCTTCTTCTTATTATTAGTGTGTGTGTTTCATCAAACTGCTACCAAAAACATAAAGACAAGAACATAGATGTTGGCTCTTTGCTAGGGCCAAAACCTTTCTCCTCTTGAGAGAAAAACCCTTTCATAAGTTTCTCTTATTGAAGCTTCTTATTGACCAATGCCAAACCCTAGACCCTTGAGTAGGATGTCCTCCAAGCACAAGTCAAGTCCTTCCTCTATTCAAAACTTTGTTCTCGGCACATAGACTTCCTTCTTCCGACACTTTGCTTCCCAACACTTCGTCCTCTTTCTTCGATCTTTGTCTAGAAATAGTCCTTGCTCATGAAATATGTTTCTTCTTTACTTAGAGATGATCTTCACTTATGAAGACACCCTTCCCTTGATCCAACGAGGTTCTTCTTGAGATAGGTCTACAAATTGATGTAACTGAACAACAACCCTAGTTTTGCCACGTGTGGTAGGAACCCTAGAGAATTAAGGCTCTTTTCCTTTTCTAGAGAGAGAGACTCCTTTGCTAGACTTGGGAGGCCTTGTAGACTTGATTTCTCACCCAAAA
This sequence comes from Pinus tabuliformis, assembly GCA_031772625.1. NCBI lineage: Eukaryota > Viridiplantae > Streptophyta > Pinopsida > Pinales > Pinaceae > Pinus > Pinus tabuliformis. Next base: position 197,710,816 of record CM062815.1, on the reverse strand, counting down.
CAATGATAATTCATGAACTGTTTTCTAGCTATTGTTATGCCGTAGACTTGCCTTCCTTTCTTCGCACGTGTGATTGTTTCTAGCCCTAGAAATAATCCTCTACACTTCGGTCTTCTTCCTCCTTTCTTCGCTTGTCTTGGAGACCCTTAGACTTGCCTTCTACCTTCACTTTCCTTGGCTTCTACCTTCGCTGATTTCAAAGCTTGATTGATGACATTGAGAGGGAGTGGACAACCTATATATATAGTGGATTGTCCCTCCTTTAGGCCGACTTGACTATTTCTTCATTATTTTCTTTGTTTTGCTTCTTTTGGAGGACATCGCTGCATGGAGAGGACTTGCACTTGTCTTGGAGGTATTCCTTTGACCTTATACATAGTGTAACATGCCCTCTAAGGGTCTTATATGAATACATTGACCTTTTGACTTCCTAGAAGCACTTAACCATATGTTTGACCTACTTAAATGAGCAAGAAACTCATTGACATATATTATAAAAATAATATTTCTTTTCTTGAATAAATACAAATATCAAAAGTACATTTGTGAAGACCGAACCTAGTTACATTTCCTTCAACACTCTCAGCGCTTCTCGGTCATACCCTATACCTTCCCAGTCCTTCGGCTCCCCATCTGCAACATCTACCTCTATCAATGCTCCAAGTCCATCTGGCCACTGAATCTCGGCCCAACCATCTAATCTCTCGTTGATTGTTTGTCCATCAACGGATCAACACATCGAGACTCCTGTTGAGTTGTTCACAACTCCGTTTGTGAACAACTCACGACTGCCCACTGCTGCTCCTCAGCTACTCAAGGACTTCAACCCACTATAGTCTTCCTGCAATGCTCCAATGAAGACCAACATAGGGCATGAAGGGCTGCCACCTATCATTGCAAGATGTCCATCTCCCACAATAAACACGAGCTAGGAGGACTGCCCAACATCTGCTGTAGAATTCCTTCTCCACACAAGTCTAGGGCTACGCAACTGCTCCTCTGGCTCATCAAATCTTGAGCTCAACAACTGCCACTCTAGCAACCACCTAAGTCCATGAAGATGATGCACATAGGGCTCCAACTTGGGCACTATCACGCTGTCATCCACTAGACCATAAATGCCCAATCTACGTTCCCACTTGGTCCACTCACACGCTACCCTCCAACAAACCACGAGTGACCAATCCTTGCTGTAGCATCTGCTCTTGGTTAGGGCATCCAACACCTATGGAGACCCTTCCACATGGCTGCTAACAAACTTCTCGTAGGACACCCATCAACTTGCAAGTCACATAAACTCAAGAGGACAAACACATCTATTCTGCAACCTTCTGCTTCTCCTCTTGACACAACACATAAGCTATTGATGTAATCTTCTCCTTAAGATGTCCACCAATTGTCCTAATCTAGGACTGCCATCCACTTAGCATCCAACCATCAACAATGTGACATTTACAACACACTGCTGTTGCCTCCTTGACCTTGATTTCTATGCATTCACTGGACTGGTTAGGGCACAGCCAAACCATTGCTCCACTCTTGTGTGATCTTCTCTCAAATGGCTGCTCCCTTTGTTGTCCAATCTAGGCATCAAACTATTGACCTAGGGCTTGAGGCTCTTCCTCAATGTACCCTACAACAATCCTATACTCAACAACAACTTGAAACAGTCCCAAACTCATGAAGGAACCCTTGTCTATCTGTGCTCTTGACCTGGGCTAATGCGGCCTAGAGAAAGGACCTCTTACAAGCCTCCACGTCCTCCAAATCTGCCTTCCCAATGTTTCTATAGTAGCCTCCTTCCTACAACTTGTTACAAAGATCCTCCAACACACAAATGCACAAAAAAATACCCTTGAAGATACCTCTAACCAACGGCTTTGTCTTGCATAAGAACGCACCCAAAGAACAAGAGAAAATCACGCCAAACTGTCCTCCTAGCCTACACACATTAAGCCTCAAACCTGTGCTATCTTCTCCCAAGGAAATTGCACCCAAAATCAGAGAGCTAAGGGAGTTGTTTGATGATTAATGCACCTTTTGATGTATCAAATAACCTCAACGAGCCCTCTTATTTATACACTTCTCAAGGGCTCCAACGAATTTGTCAAGAGGGCTAAACTAGCCCTAGCTGACATGCTTTCCTTGAAAAATTTGCCCACACATAACTTCAAAAATTAATATCTCTTCACTGACAATGCAGAATTGAACGATTTTCGATGCGTTGGATTCGTCTCAACATCTACTATCATCCTCAACCATCACATGTCACAATCTTGACATGGTTTTGGCCCAATCACAGTGGGTGCAAAACCCCAGGCTTGGGTTTCAAGCCTACAAGGCCCTTGTGGAGCTCCTTCCTCCAAACCTTCGATCCTTAAGGCTTGGAGTACCTCCCAAGCTACAAAAAGCTAAGAGGGAGGTACTTCAAAGACTAGGAAGTAACCATCATCATCCAGCGACACTAGCCCATCTGACGTCCATCCCTGTAGCATGCTCTGTAGAATGAACCTGACATTCTCAGTAGTGCCTCTGCCTCATCATATCTGAACCTGAAGATCCCAAAACTCCACAGGGCTGCTCCCTCTGAGGCTAGACTCCCTCTGAGCCTACATGATCTCCACTGGCTCAGTCATGCAAGCACTCATCTCCTGGATCAAATACATCTCGTGCAAATCCCTCCAATCTCGGATATGCAACATTATTATCTGATGAAGACTCGAACCTGCCAATTTGCAGTCCATCACCTGAAGTCATCTTGATCATACCGATCTTGTCCAAGCCAAAGAAACCCTCAAGCTGTCCCGACTCCCAACCATCCATGGCAAGTCAAAGGAAGTCTACCATCAACAACTTTCCCTACAAAAAAGCTGTTGTTCACCAGGCTCACCACCAATCCACCAAAACTCCTAGCCAATCTCATTGCCAAGCTAGTCAAGACCACATCTCCATGTCTTCAGCTGAACCCTCTGCTCTATGATCTAGATACCCACAACTCCCTCTGAGTTGCTTCGCTGTGCACACTCTGGTTCACTGTCCCTCAAAGTAGCTCATATACTCTGATACAATGTTGTTTTTCCACGATCTTAGTGAGTAGGATAGAATCTTAAATCATTGACGCTACCAAACCAAGAATCACAACAAAGCTACTTTGCACAACAGAATATATACAACACTAAATCTACTAGTGCACAAAATATAAACAACTTTTTACACAATTTGTACAATTACCCAACTTCGTTATATTAATCCAACTGATAATACAACAATCTAGGGCTCCTGTACCAGGGATATTGGCTCCCATACATCTACTAGTACAATAATTCAAAACTAGGCCTTCGTGTTAGTCCATCAACAACCAATCTACCCTTAATAAGATACTCTGACCATCTAGTTGTAGCGCGCTCTCTCAGCTCTTCTCGGTCATACCCTGTACCTGCCTGGTCCTTCGGCTCTCCATCTGCAACATTTGCCTCTAGCAATGCTCCAAGTCCATCTGGGGATTGAATCTTGGCTCAACCATTTGCTCTCTCGTTGATCGTTCGTCCATCAACGCATCAACACATCGAGACTCTTGTTGAGTTGTTCACAACTCTGTTTGTGAACAACTCACGACTGCCCATTGTTGCTCCTCAGCTACTCAGGGAATTCAACCCACTATAGTCTTCTTGCACTGCTCCAACGAAGACCAACATAGGGCACGGAGGGCTGCCACCTATCACTGCAAGATGTCCATCTCCCATAATGAACACGAGCTAGGAGGGCTACCCATCATTTTCTATAGAAGTCGTCCACACACAAGTCTAGGGCTGCTCAACTACTCCTCTGGCTAATCGAACCTTGAGCTCAACAACTGCCACTCTAGCAACCATCTAAGTCCATGAAGATGGTGCACACAGGGCTCCAACTTGGGCACTATCATGATGTCCTCCACTAGACCATAAATGCCCAATCCATGTTCACACTTGGTCCACTCACACATTGCCCTCCAACAGACCATGAGTGACCAATCCTTGCTGTAGCATCTGCTCCTGGTTAAGGCATCCAACACTTATGGAGACCCTTCCACATGGCGGCTAACATACTTCTCCTAGGACACTCATCCCCCTGCAAGTCAAGTCAACTCAAGAGGACAAACAAGTATTCTGCAACCTTATGTTGCTTCTCTTGACATGACACATAAGCTGCTGATGTAATATGCTCCTTAATATGTCTAGCAACTGTCCTAATCTAGGACTGCCATCCACCTAGCATCCAACCATCAACAAGGTTCCATCTACAACAGACTGTTGCTGCCTCCTTGACCTTGATTTCTGTGCATTCACTTGAATAGTTAGGGCACACCCAAACCACTGCTCCACACATGTGATCTTCTCTCAAAGGGCTGCTCCCTTTGCTGTCCAATCTAGGCATCCAACTACTGACCTAGGGCTTGAGGCTCCTCCTCAATGTACTCTACAACAACCTGTACCCAACAACAACTTGAAACAATCCCAAACTCATGAAGGAACCCTTACTTATCTGTGCTCTTGACCTGGGCTAATGCGGCCTAGAGAAAGGATCTCTTACAAAGCTCCACGTTCTCCAAAACCGCCTTCCCAATGCTGCTATAGTAGCCTTCTTCCTGCGGCCTGTTACAAAGATCCTCCAACACACAAATGCACAAAAAAATACCCTTGAACATACCTCTGACCAACGACTCTGTCTTGCATAAGAACACACCCAAAGAAAAAGAGAAAATCACGCTAAACTGTCCTCTCCTTCGCACATGAAGCCTCAGACCTGCGCTATCTTCTCCTAAGGAAACCACACACAAACTCATAGATAATCTTCTCTAAGTGGGCTCCCTTGCCTCTTTGTCCTGGCTGCCTCAGACGCTGCCCATTTCAGAGCTCTCTTTGATGATTAAAGCACCTTTTGATGTTTCAAATAGCCTCAATGAGGCCTCTTATTTATACTCTCTTCTCAAGGGCTCCAACGGATTTGTCAAGAGGGCTAAACTAGCCCTAATCGACATGCTTTCCTTGACAAATTTGCCCACACATAACTTCAAAAATTAATATCTCTTCAACGACAACTCGGAATTGAACGATTCTTGATGCGTTGGATTCGTCTTGACATCTACTATCATCCTCATCCATCACATGTTGCAATTCTGACATGCTTTTGGCCCAAACAGATTGGGTGCAAAACCCCAGGCTTGGGTTTCAAGCCCACAAGGCCTCTTGTGGAGCTCCTTCCTCCAAACCTTCGATCCTCAAGGCTTGGAGTACCTCCCAAGCTACAAAAAGCAGCATGACGAAGCCTCACTAGAATCCTAAGCTCATAAGGACAAACGTGTGACTACCACTGTTGTACTATCCCTAAAACTCTACCTCCTACAAAGTAGGGAACCTACTAAAAATAACAACTCTCTCCACTCCGTGCAATAATGTGTCTGAATCATCATTGAATCAATCCTGTAACTAGTTTACCTAGCAAGCAATCCCCAACTTGTTTCTGCATTTGACTTTGAACCTCCAACTTGAGGAAATGTGTTGGTATGTATCCCTCTAAATTTGGAAGGGGTGAGTTTAAGGTTTAACAAGTCCCATGTCCAAAGGGTGATCTTTGCTAGATGTTAAATTTTGTGGTAGGAGGGTGTAGCACACAAAATTGTATAAACTATTCATCAATGGTTTAGATGATTTCCAAGAAGAGATAAAGTAAAACAATCATGACAAGAATTGGAATCCATGAGAGCATTTTTAGCACCCTTTGGCAAACAAAAATGTAAATTTTATTCATTGCTGATTTGGATGGTTTCTCGAGGTCAAAGACATTGGTGTGGTTCTTCGAGGGTATGTAGTGGACAACTCTAGATATCAAACTAGATATACTTTCATCCTTTCAAGGGAGTCCTTATTTGACCCCATATGGCGACAAAAAATAGTAGACAATAGTCTTCTTTCATCTAGTCAATCATATTTCACTTTATATTTCTGTTTTAGGGTAAAACTAAGGTTTGTTTAGCTTACTTTCAATTTTCAGCCATAAAACCCTAGATGTCTAGGGTTTTTTTAACAAAATTTTGACCTAAAATATTAGGGTTTTCTTGGACATGTTTGACCTAGAGTCATTCTCATTGCAAAATATAGCCTTGCTGATTTTTGTTGTTGAATGGTTGTTACATGTCTTTCAATTTTCAGAATTTATACATTTATAAACCCTAGATCTATCCATTGTTTCAACCCTATTTTTTTATTGTTGATGAGTTGTTTATAGGGCTGAATTATATTGCTGTTGTAACTTGTTTACTACTATAAATTTTAATCTTTTACAAAGGTTTTATAATCGCTATAGGTAATTTTCGGATTTGCTTTGTTTAAGGATTGTTTTGCCTGAGATTATCACTTGATAAGCCCCCTAAAACAACCTTTGAGCAATTTAAACCAACTTTGAAATTTACTTTGAGAGACCATCTTATCCATAACTTGCTTGATATATTTTATTAGTGGTGAATTGGGCGGCTACTTAGGTGACCTTAGGCTTGATTGTCTCGCCTTAGGAACCCTAAGCCCTACCTTGTGTTGGACTCAATGTTATCAGAACTGAACCGGTGATCGAATCAAAAAACCTTGTGGACCGGGAATTGGTTAGAAGCAGACCGAAATTGGTAAAAAAACGGGACCAAAAAACGGTTTACCAAAAGCACATAAAATATTCATATTTTAATGAAAAACATATATATTCATGTGCATCCATATGAATCCAAACCATTTATATACAAATATGCAAAAGTTCTCATTTATATATCAAGAAATAGTGCATATAACCAAAATAACACTTAGTGCAAAACATTACTGAACAAAAAAACATGAAGAAGCATGCTCTAAAAGGCCTCTATAGTCCAAAATAGCACGATAATATGATACTACAGTCTACAATACTACAACTACAACCTACAAGTGCTAATTGTCATCATCAAAATCATCATCCTAATCCTCCTCATCCTCATTTGTAGAATGTGTAGCATCCAAGTTTGCAATTGGATTACAGCTTGAATCCCCTGGCCTTGATGTTGCTACTAGTAGTTCTGATATATTTTCCTCTGTGGAGGTGGGTCCATGTCCAACCAAAAAAGGTTTTCGTTGTCAAATGCTAGTGCCTGGCTCTCCACAATGCATTCTGATGTTGGATCAAAGTCACCCAAGGCAATGTTGCTTGATTCAGGGGTTTTGTTCAGCGATTGGTTGCACCTCAATCTAAGGTTTTACTTAACAAAAACCATGTCATTCAACCGCTTTTGCTCCAAACGGTTCCTCTTCTTAGTGTGTATATGCTCAAACACATTCTAATCCCACTCACACCCTGAAGCACTACATGTTTGGCTCAATATTCGAATTGCAAATTTTTGCATTTGAGGGCATTCACCACCAAATTGTTGCCACCAATAGGCTGCAAAAAGGGTGGAAGACAAAGAAGTATTAACAAATGAATTAGAAAGTTGAAACTTGGACTCAAGAATTGCAAATTGAAATGAGCAATATAATAATTTGCAAATTTTGATAGTTCTTACCGAGGGGATTCTTTTCTCTATTTCTTACAACCATAGAAATGCCAAAGGCACTAATACTCTCACTGAAATTCAAGAGCTTGTTATGAATCTGATCTTGAGTCTTGGAATCTGGGAACATGCAGTCAATGCATTTATACAATCCCCGTAATACCTCTCCATCAACCTCAAAATTTGTAGTGTAATGGTACCTTCAAATTTCAAAAAACAAAAACATATTCATCAACTAATTTTGAATATTTTGTAAATATTTTCTATTTAGTAATGAATGAAAAAAGTTAAAAGTTAAAACTTAAAAGCATTGAAATCCAAAATTACATACCTTGGATTTAAGTAGTAGCGAATTGCATGTAAAGGTCTATGGAGTTATTTTTTCTATCTTTCATCAATGATTCTCCATAGAGGAATATACTTTTGCCTTTTATCCCCATATGTTGCCTTTATTTTTTCTTTGGCCTGATCCATGGCCAAATAAACAAAATCCATGGCAAGTTTATCACTGTCCACCATCCGCAAAATTCTGACAAGAGGCTCACTAAATCACACGATCTCCTCTGCCTTTGACCAATTTTTCTTGTAAAATACTTGGTCAACCATCTATTTCCATTCAGCCTTCTTGCTCCACTGAGATGCATTCCATTTATCATAGGAAAACATCTTCCTCAAGTTGGATTTTTGTTGAACAAGGGTTTGGAATGAAAGAAAGTTTGTTGTAAATCGTGTTATGGCTGATTGAACAAGCTCTTTACCCCCAATGTGCTTTCTCATAAGGTTCAAAACCCATGAGTGGTTGTAGATGTACTTGGTTATGGATTTTGCATCATCCACACACTTCTTCACCCACTCAATTTTGCCAATATCCTCAAGCATGAGGTCCAAACAACGGGCTGCACCACCAAATGGTGGGGTGCTTTTCCTCCAACATCTTTTGAGCTGCAAGATAGAGACATTATTCGTGATCACTTGTACAACATTTTCAACCCCTACTTCTGTAACTACTTCATCCAAAAGACCAAATAGTAATTGTGCATCCTTCACCTGATCAGATGCATCAATAGATTTGAGAAACATAGTACCTTTTGGACAAGCAATTAAGAAATTTAACGTGGTGCGAGATCCACCATCAGTCCATCCATCAGACATAATTGTGCATCTTGTTTTGGTCCTGTTACCACTCAATTTAGTAGGAGTCCTAGGAGGGGTTCCTAAGGGACAACTACTAGATCAAGTGGCAACAAGGGAACAAGGACCCACTGTCACCTCAGTCGATGTTCCCCGCTCTTTATAAACTTTCACCGATGGGAGGAGTTCCGGTATGAAGGAAATCACTAATGAATGATAAGTTAATGATAGAATAGGTAGTGATTTCCAGAACCCATTCACAAGAGAGGCTTAATGATGGAGTTTGTTTGCTTTAGAAGCAAGGTGTGGGGCTTTCCAAGAAAAACTCAAAGGAGGCCTAAACCTAGGATTGGTGATATTTCTTGATAGGAGATGCCCTATACCAAAGATTCCTAAGGGAAGAATGTTTCTAGGTGGCCTTGTTAGATAATGAAAGATGAAGTAATAGGATGACAAAGAACCTTGAGAGGACCAAAGCAAAGCATAAGCAAGGGAGATGAAGGGATCGACATAAGTGAACTCTCTTTGAGTTTTCAAGCCAAATAGATCCCTTTGAAGGCCACTAACCTAGAAGGACCAAGGGTTAAATGATTTGGGAGCTAGGGCTTCATTTATCTCATAATCCGACTGTGGGATTGGCTTCAAATTTGGAGGGCATGTAGAGGATACCCCGCGCAACTCCTCACCAACTCGCTGAGGAAACTAGTGGCTAGAATTGAAATATGTAGGGCATGAAAATTTAGGAAAGGAGAAGAATTTATGGTGATCACCTAGGACTTGTAGACCAGTGCCTTTCCTATTGAGGAGAATGGAGTCAAATTGATTTGATTTAGGATTCTTGCTATTTCAAGGAGCCTTATTGCAACTTCACATGCCCTAGAGAAGTAGCTACAAGGCAACGACAAGGATTTATACTTTGTGGTGCAAGATAATGGAGTTTTAAGGTGTAATTAATTAATCCACCCCTAGGAATAGTTCAATCTCCTTGCCAAGATGAATAATGTATACAACGAGCCAAGATTACAATGTGTTTATGAATTTTGCATCATTAATTAAGGCACAAAATTAATCATGCATAACGTTCCATACATTAGACAAATTATATGAAACATTTTGCATAGAAGAAGCACTTACATGACAAGAAGACTATATCCATCCATCAGACTTGCAAAAATTGTGAAAATTTCAACACTGAAATCCTATTGCAACAACTAGAATTATTTCTTCTAATTGTAAGTTAATTTATCAGTTTATTGCTACGACACCAACGAAATAATGACATTGCAATCTTCACAAAAATACAACGGAAAATAAAAGCGTTGGAAACTAAGAAAATACTATAGCACACACAATAATTTGACACCGTTATTTTTGGGAAAAAGTCCCCAGAAAATCCCAACTTGGGAAAACTGGTGCAACAACTGAGGGTTTTAATTATTACGCAACAGTAAAATTATCTGAGTACAATCTGGGTACCAAAACCTAACAATCCTGTAGAGAAAATACTGGCAAAAATTCTCTGAGGGAAATTACCCTCTCTTTGAGCAATCTTGACACTTGATTGCCCCTGAAAAGCTAGCCGTCCAACTTGGTCTGTGTAGGCTCTGCATTTCTCTAGAGCTGCCTGCCACACGTGCTTCCTAAATTGACTGCCAATCTAGCCGTCTTGCATGCTATTGACTGGGAAAATACTTCTCCAACACTCTCGAAACTCTTCTCGACCTCTGGAATTGAAAGCATCTTCCCGTCCAACAAAATCAAACTACTCACTTGAGGGTATGCGCTGCCTTTGCGCAGCTTCCTGGAGAAAATCTTAGCCTCTCAGCAAAGTACTCTCGAATTCAGAAAATCTCCATTGGACCTCACTGTGCTTGCCCCTCTGTCTTTGCTTCCCTTCTGAAGGTCGAATTCTTCCAGCAATTGACTGCTGCTCTCTGGAAAATCGAACTCCAAGGAAATCAATCTCTTGTGTGTGTTATCCATCTACCCATCGACTTCTTATAATCTTCTGTTGGACCTTCAACGACCAAGATTAAATCTTAATAGATGGCTAAGATTATTTCCCTGTAGATCCGTATGAGTTTCTAGATGATTCACACATTTCTCAATTAATACTGATTAATTAACCCCTTTTCGTAAGTATAGACTTGGGAAATATTAAAAAATAGGCTAACAATCTAATTGAGACACTTCTAGGTGGAATTTCTAGAAACGATTTCTGGGTATTGGAGAACTCCCGTGTTTTAGCCTCTTCTCAAAGTTTCGAGACTATAACACCTCTGATGCTACAAAAACTAACAAAAATGAACCTCCAAGACAAGTAGGAAATATCCAAACATCAAAATGCATCAATTAACATCCAATTCGTCCATCAATTTGCAGGTTCAAGTTCTTTTTCCAAAGGGTTACAAATCCAAGAGATGATGAGAGATCAAATGAACCTCTCTTATATTTATATGATCCACCAAGGGATTCAAATAGCCTAATAATGCCCCTAAATAAAAATAATGTGCAAAATAACATCCTTTTGGTGACAAGCCCACCAAATAGCTCCACAATAAGAATAATTAGCCTCTTAAGAGGGTCGAAATGATAGATAAGTAGCTAGGAGGGCCATTGGAAGGCCGAATGAAGTCCATCATGTGCCAAAATGAATAGAGGGGCTCCAAAAATAGTGATGAAGGGGATGTCCCTTTGATCTCCAAGCAAATGACCTATGGTGACCCTAAGTGGCTGTGGGGGCACAAAATCATCTTCATGGGTCTCCAACTAATTTGAACAAGCATGTATCCCATTTGCACGGGCTGGAATAGTGATGCAATCCCTCCCTTTGTCACCCATGGTGAGACATAACCCCATTTGGGCCCAGGATCAACTACCAAGTGTTTGGTGCAAGTTTGTAGCTGGTTGGGCAAGGTGGTCAAGGTGTATCATCATCATCATCAAATAAGTGGAATACGAGTGAACAATGAGTGGTGCTAAAAGATCCCATGACATGGCTATCTCACTCTCTACTATAATGGAGGCCCATGGCTCTCAACGCACACACTATAAATGCCAATATGACCCTCTAGAGGGCTTGGAGCCTGTATAGGGAGATCAAACCCCAAGATGAAGAACCACCTGTGATCCTGCATAAGATACATTGCTTCTCTTCACCTTCCAGTAAAACAAATTATTATTGTAATTGAGCAAATGAGCTTACAAGTCATGGAACCAAATGGATACTTCATAGTAGCATGCCCTAACATAACGGGCTTTAGAGTGTACAGGTGTCTCCATGTTCAAGGAGGCGGTTAATCAAGGACTCTATTAAGTGGTTTCAACCTCTAAGGGAGTGACATGTCCATGGCACATCTGTCATATGGTTAGTATCATGTGATATAATGATGGAATGGAGTGGGGCATTAGGGGAAGGCTCCAACCCACATGCCATGGTACAAGGGTAGCTATGACGAAGGAGGCCCACACTTGGGTGTAGGAGGGAGCAATTGTGGTACATGAGTTACCCTGGCCTTTGTTTTTCCACCCTTCTTCATATGCCTTTTTCCTTTTATTGATTTTCTTTTTATAAATGCTCGGGGCTCCAGGGAATGAGAGCATGATGTGAATGATATAGCAGTGAATAGCCCCTTGAGGTTGGGCAGTTCATTGCCCACCAGGGTTTGGGACAATCATGGGTTCCTTAATGATGCAAGGTGCAAATATGAGGGGCCCTAGGTGTTGAAAAGTGTAACTAGGTTTGGTTTTCATAATGACATGTAATTATGATTTTATGTAATGAGATGTAAATAAGAAAAATATATTTTTATTTTTCTTGCTTCATGGCTTTCATGAGCAAGGGATTTTGTTTCTGAGTCAAGACTCCCATTGAGAGTCTTTAGAATCTATTTGTCATCTAGTCATAAAATTTTAGAGTCATTGTCATGTAATGAAGCCGTGTTACACTTTATAAAAGCTCAATATTGTCTATGTAGAGTATCCTCTAAGAACTTGTCATCTATTTGCTTCAAGTCGGCCTACAAACGATGAAGGAAATCTCTAGAACAAGTCTGCCTACCTCCAGTAGTCATGTCGGCCTAAAGGACATGTGGTGAGGTGTATATATACACATACTCGTCCTCCATTCTGAGCAAGTAACTCGATTTGCCTTAGACAAGCAAGAGTGCGAAGTAAAGGGCTAAACAAAAGTATGAGATAGAGGGTAAACAAAAGTACGAAGGAGAGGTCGAAAAGAAGTGTGAAGAAGGTTTCTTTTGGGTAGTGCGAAGAAGTTTTCTTTTCGGCAGTGCAAAGATAAGTTTCTTTTGGGCAGTGCAAAGATAGGTTTCTTCTGTGGTAGCGAAGTTTCTTCTGGGCAAGCAAAGGAGAAGGATTCTTCTGAGAGGTCGAGATAGAAATTTAGAGACCGATTTTCTCTAGAAGGGACTAGTAAAGACCTAGAGACCGAAATTCTCTAGAGGAAGTCGAGAAGTAGCAGTGTGAAGGATAGAGACCGAGTTTCTCTAGAAGGAGTCAAGGAGAGCAATTCGAGAAAGACAAGAAAGGGAAGAGGCAGAGCATCAAGGTTAGTGACAAGGTTCTTGGGAGGATACTAGAGTCAAGGGTCTGTGTCATGGTCTTGGTATTTATCAATTGAAGATCTAGAAGAAGAATTTTGATCAGGTTTTCCTCTCAAGAGGTGAGAGGTTTTGGTCATGGCTGAGAAGCCTACATACTGTGTCACTTGTCTTTTATTGTGCATATTGGTAATTGTCTTGATGAGAAGAACACATTAATAAGCTAATAAAGAGAAGAACACATTAATAAGCTAATAAAGAGAAGACTATAAGTTAAGAAGTAAAAGTACATCACAAGCAATTATCAAAAAGAGAAATCTCTTAACTTTGAATGCCCTAGATTTCTCAACATGGTATCAGAGCTTAGGTGCTGAAGACAAGAAGGGGCAGTCAAAGCAAGTAGATACACGAGTCAAACTTCAAAGAAGGATCAAAGCAAGTCAAAGAACACCAAGAAATATAAAGAAATATATGATAAGTTGGGAGAAATTTTCTCTAAAAGCACGATAGGAAAGATCATATCACTTAGATATGATCTGCATAAATTGAAGGTGTCAAAGAATGACGGGATATTGTCATGTCTTTCAAAGGCATCTCAAATAAAAGGTCAATTGCAGGATCGAGGAGCAATGGTATCTTATAACGAAATGATCTCCGTTATTCTAAATGCATTGACTGATGAAGAAGGTAACCTCATATCTACTGATTAAGAGGAAGCTTTCCCATTCATCAAATTATGGTCTTTCTGCAAGGTAGAGGAAGATAGGATGAAGAAAGAAAGTGACAAAAGATCAGATAGAAGGGAACAATTAGTGACAAGACGAAAAGGAATTTGGAAAGTTTGGTACTCCAAAGAAGAAAAAGAAGAACGTGGCTAAGAAAAGATGCTATGGTTTTCAAAATCTTGTGCACTATAGAAAACTCTGTCCTAAACGCAAGAGGGATAGGGAAGAAGACTATTCTAGCAAGGAAGTGAAAGAACTTGAGGCAAAGAAGCATAAGAAGGAAGAAGCAAAAAGATATCTACTATGACTGAGATGATCTTCTTCATTAGAAGGTTTCTTTAACTTGTAATTTATAGATAGGAAGCAATGTAAATAAAATAAGATGCATCAAATTAGAAAGAAGCATCGTTATAGAAACATTAGAAGTAAGAGTTCGTGACATGGGAAGCATAAATTATGTCTGGTACAAATCATACTGATTACAAAGAATAAGAAGCTCTTAGGAAACCTCATTGATACTTATAGAAAGAAGTAGAGGTCATCATCAACTGGGATTCACCAATCTAGAAAGGAAGCAAAGTTTTTCATAAGGAATTCCAATTTGTGGGATTCAAAGGATGATGGTATGATTACATAATAAGAAAGCAGGTCTGAAGGATGAAGTCCTTTCGAATGAAGCTGCTATAGGAAGTCTAGATGACCGAAAGGAAGATGAGGTATGCATGCTTACATAGATTATTCTGAAAGTCATGACTTATTGTTGCAGATAATATGGATCACTATTTCAATCTTGGGAAATATGATCAGGAGAAGAAAGGATCTCCTCCTCTGAAAGATTGCAACAAAGCATAAGTCCCACTAGATGAAATCAACTACAATCAAGGAACTTTGATTGGAAGCTCCTGGGAATGAAGTGTGTGAGAAAAGATAGGAAGAGATTGTGATAATATGCAATGAAGGTAGAAGGCATTCAACCTCCAAAGTCCAAGAAGATTTGACTAGAATATCGCCCGGAAAGATGTGAAGACCCTGATGGAAGTCGAAAAGGATAGAGACCCTTGATAATGGATATCTGTGGGAGATGTGTCAATCTGCATACAGGATTCTGATACTTACAGGAAGATGTCATGGTGAAAGATCATCACAAAGGTAATTTTGATTTGAAGTGTTCATTGATTATTTTTGAACTAATATCTAAATGGGCTTATGTAGGACTGCCATAGGAAAATCTGTGGATGTCTTCCAAGTGGACCATATTGAATGATGTAATATCCCTTTGAAAAATATGGCATGAAAGTAGAATGACATGAAGCAAAGCTAAATGGAGAATCTGATGGATCACTTTTTGGTGAGTTGAGGACATGACTAACTCATGGATAAAAGTGATGGATGATATGTTGTGCCCTATGTAGAAGTTGCCAAAGATGAAGACTCCTTAACGAAGAAGAAATTCATGACATCTAAGGGAGGAGCTCTTCAAGCAACTGGTTTCTTCTGGGGCAGTGCGAAGATAAGTTTCTTTTGGGGAGTGCGAAGATAAGTTTCTTTTGGGGAGTGAGAAGATAGGTTTCTTCTGGGGAAGCAAAGTTTTTTCTGGGGCAGCGAAGTTTCTTCTGGGCAAGCAAAGGAGAAGGATTCTTCTGAGAGTTCGAGATAGAAATCTAGAGATCGAGTTTCTCTAGAAGGGACTAGTAAAGACCTAGAGACCAAGATTCTCTAGAGGAAGTCTAGAAGTAGTAGTGTGAAGGATAGGGACCGAGTTTCTCTAGAAGGATCCGAGGTGAGCAGTTCGAGAAAGACAAGAAAGGGAAGAGGCAGAACGTCAAGGTTAGTGACAAGGTTCCTGGGAGGATACTAGAGTCAGTGGTGTGTGTCGTGGTCTTGGTACTTATCAATTGAAGATCTAGAAGAAGAATTTTGATCGGGTTTTCCTCTCAAGAGGTGAGAGGTTTTGGCCCTGGTTGAGAAGCCTACATACTGTGTCACTTGTTTTTTATTGTGCATATTGGTAATTGTCTTGTTGAGAAGAACACATTAATAAGCTAACAAAGAGAAGACTATAAGTTAAGAAGTACAAATACACCACAAGCAACTATCAAGAAGAGAAATCTCTTAACTTTGAATGCCCTAGATTTCTCAACACTAGGAATTAGGGTGATGGCCATAGTGATAGGGGTAGAGCTCATGTTGGATTTTGCCCATGTGCTAAATTTGTATGCCTCGACCATCTTTTGCATTTTATGGTGCATTTCCTTTTAAGAGTGGCCAAATTATGCTTTTACTTTCTTTTTAGCTGCATCATCCTCCGGGGCATTATTCTAGGCCCGACCCAAAGTGTGGACAAGGGGAGGGTAAGGCTAACTCCTTGTGGACCCAATAGACAAATGTCGACCTGAATAGGAAATATGTGAAAAGGAGTTATAATAAGCAGAAGGGAGTGTTGTATGTGGTGTTGGGAAGCGGGACCATGGCACCAAAATTGAGTTGTCTCATATAGTGCCTCTCCTAAATCTAGTAGCCAATAAAGGAGATCCCGTGGGACTAGGATACAAGGTTAACAACCAGGATGGACAAGAGTACGGACCCAACCCATTCTTTCCATTGAATGCCCCCACTAATCCATGCCCAAAAGTATCCATGATAATAAGCAAAAATAACCAACTACATAATGAAAGCCACGCCTTTGAGGTTGGAAGGCCCACCTTCAAACATGCGATCATGACAAATGGGCAAGGGTGCGTAGTGGTTCTAGGAGACAGATTTCTCCTATGGGTGTCACCCACAGGTGGTGGGTAACAGGTCCATGATTGCTAGAACTCTGTAAGGTACTTTTGTATTATTTGGATCTCATTTTGTAAAAGTGCCCCCTTGATATCTTGAAAGCTAGAGCCTTTGCAGTCGACTCCTCATGAAGCTATAACATCAATCATGGGCTGATAATAAGTAGAATTAGCAACATTAAAAGGTATGTCTGCATCATACCACCATCTAACAATGCATTCATATGCAACCTCCTTCTCTATCTTTTTCCATTTAGAATCAAGGGTGGGTTGAGAACTAGGGGTGGTGCAGGGTACAAAGAAGAAGTCAATCCCTTTACGAGCTGCTGTCCTCTTCAAGTTCAAAGCACTTGAACTAGGGCCAAAAGTGCCCTCTCCAACTCAAGCAGGGAAACTAGATGAATCTTCAAAACTAGGCATATATTCTTCAAAATTGGGGTCACTTAGAACAACATTATCCTTTTGACTTTTGCCTATATCTTTTTTAATTCCCTTGTTTTCCCCTTTGCTTCGTTGTAGGCTTCAAGTAGACTTAGTGTTAATTTTAGATAACAATGGTATGTTCTATGCTTTAGCACAATTTACTTCAATGTTCCTTTAGCAACCCAATGACAGTTTCCAATTATTTCTATTAGCAATCACATTAACTTAATCACATTGATAGTAAATGCAGATAGAACATAAAAAATATGTACAAAAGACAAGCCAAGACAAGAGGACACAAGATTTGGCGAATGCCAGGGAAAAACCCCAACGTGGGAAAATTCTTTTGATCAAATCTTCTTATTATTATTCAATAGTTCAACAGAGAGGGAGAGAGTACATATATCAAATTTACAAGCCCAATACACAGTCAAAACAACCCTGTCAAAATCAACAGTAAAAAACAGTTAAGTGCAGCCCTAACTAGAAAGTTAACACTGGTCAAATCAACAACAAAACATTTTCCAAGTAGCTCGGTTAACAACAGTCCAATTCGACCTTTAAGAAGGGTCAAAATCAACCCAAAACAGTGCACCGAGCTTGAGTCAAACTCGGTCAAACTCCTGTCAATGCTGCAGTCAAATTCTTGTGGTCAACGCAGGTCAATCATCAAACTGCCCCAAATGTATCGATTTATGTGCCAACAAGTACGGCCTCAAGAAATTGAAATTTTGCTCAAGAATACGCAGTCAAATTTGGTCAAACAAGCCTTGGTCAACGCTGGTCAACGTTGGTCTGCAATCTAGAATTTCGACCTGTACTTGCCTCTGAAATTTTTGGCCTCTTGCCACTTGTGCGAGGGAGAGAGAGAGAGAGAAGAACCCAAGTTGTACGAACCAATCTGATGTGAGGAGAGAGAAGGATGCATGAGTGAGTGATGGCCAAAAGAGGTGAGAGGTCACTCCTATTTATACACTTTGTTGTGGGTGGGAGACACATCCATTGGGCTTCTTGAGCCTACATTTGACTGAGGCCAATCTTGACAATTTGTGCATGAGAGAGAATAAATTCAAAATTTCACTTTTGCTTTTCCGAATGAGATGATCTATATTAAAATTGGACCTCTCGAAAAGAGGAATCCAATGCAATAATCATCTCCATCATATGAGATTTCCCAAGGTGGAAGTGGGCCCTAGTTGCCAATTTTAACACTCCCTCTCAACTAAGGAGAATTCCACCTACCAATCCATCTGTCATCATCATGCCATTCGGTCATCATGTACCATCTCTGTCTTCTCTGCTGAACCATGAAGTAATAATGAAGAAGAAGTGATCGAGAGTGAGTCACAAGACCTTACCACTCTCCACTGACAAAAGTCAGTCCTTTATTTCAGATCAAGTTGTTGAACATCATGCATCCTAGTCATAGGGAGTATGGCAGTACACGATGCTTCCATCGGTAGTGCTATGGTCCCTAACCACTTTTCCCAACTCATTGGCCAGATGAGAGTACTTCCCATGAGTCCCGAACTCCGTAAGTAGGAAGTGTGCTGGGGCACTGACAGGAGAAGGTGAACCACTCATCCTGCTTATATGCCATAAGAGAAGGTGAACCACTCATCCTGTTCATATGCCATAGGAGAAGGTGAACCACTCATCCTATTCATATGTCAATCGTAGGGGAAGGTGAACTAGTCACCCTACATACATGTGTCTGCAATGATAGGGGAAGGTAAACCACTCAACCTATATACATGTGTCTGCAATCATAGGGGAAGGTGAACCACTCACCCCACACACATGTCAACCATCATGGGGTATCACAGGGGAAGGTGAACCACTTACCCTATGCATAGCGCACCCACTAGGGGAAGGTGAACCACACACTCTATGGTCGCTCATAGCTCTAAGAAGTACCCCAAGCCCCTAGGAGCTCCCAGAGCTCAGTGTTCAACTCATACGAGACCCTCATAGGAGGGTCTTTCCATGACTCCAAGTCTCTCTCGGAAGGTTAAGAATTTGACCTTCCCCAAAGGGTTCGTGAAAATGTTTGCGACCTGCTCATTCGTCCAGATCTGTTGGAGCCTTATTGCTCCCCATTGTATCATATCCCAAACAAAGTGGTACCTAATATCAATGTGCTTGGAGCGGTCGTGGAACACGAGATTCTCTGATATGCAAATCCCACTCTGGTTGTCACAGAAGATCACGATGGTATCCAACACATGCTCAAATAGCTCTCTGCAGAGCTTTCTCAACCAAACAACTTCACAACAGGCCATACTCACAACAATGTATTTGGCCTCGACATTGCTTAAAGCAACTGATTTCTGCATCTTGCTCGTCCAAGAAATTGAAGCAGATCCTAATCAGAAGCAACACCCAAACATGCTGTTACGATCCACCACACTGCCAACCCAATCAACATATATATATCCATGTAGCCTCAAATTCACGGCAGTATATCTCAGTCCAGAGTGGATTGTGCCCCAGAGATATCCCAAGAGATTCGTAGTAGCAATCCAATTAATGTGATGAGGCTTGACCATAAATTGACTCAACGTGTTCATAGCGAAGATGTCAGGACGGGCATTTACCAAGAACATCAGGCCCCCCACAAGTTGTCAATACTCAGAAGGGTTCGCTAATATAGGCCCATCGACACTTCCACATAACTTCTTGAATTTGAGTTCCATCAGAGTAGACACAGACTTGCAATCCACCATTCCACATCTCTCAAGCAACTTCACAATATATTTTCCTTGAGAAAGGAAAATCTCACTTGGCTTTTGCCAGACCTCCAGTCCAAGGAAGTAGTGCATCAACCCTAGGTCCTTCATCTCGAATTCAGAGGCCAACTCCTTCTTCCATTGATGAATGAGAGGGTCATCACGTGTTAGAAAGAGATCATCAACATAAAGGACCAAAATGAGAGGCCTGTCCTTTTCAACCTTGAAGTATAGGTTCGGGTCAGCATCGCTCCTTGTAAATCCCAGCTTCATAAAATAACTATCTATCCTCTCATACCAAGCCTTGGGGGTTTGCTTCAACCAAGAGAGGGCTTTCTTCAACCTGCATACATGTGTCTTACGATTTTGAACTTCGAACCCCTTTAAGTGAGCCATGCAAGAAAGCAGTTTTGACATCCATTTGGTGTAGGCTCCATCCTTGTGAGGCAACAAGGGCTATGATTGAACAAATGGTGGTATATTGGGCAACTGGTGCAAATATCTCATCGTAGTCTATTCCTTCCTTTTGAGAGAAGCCTCGAGCAAGGAATCTGGCCTTGAGCTTTTCAGGACTCCCATGAGCTCCATGTTTGATCTTGTAGAGCCATTTTGAAGTGACCATCGACTTGTCCTTGGGTCTAGGAACCACATCCCAAACATCATTCTTCATGATCGACTCATATTCTTCGTTCATTGCATCCTTCCAGACTTGTTGTTTCATGACTTCTTCAAATGTACATACCTCAGATTGTACAATGGTACTCATGGCAGCTAAGTACCCTTGGTACCCGTTCGGCGTCCTGCTTTCACGAAATATCCCCCTCAGTGCAATATGTCTCTCAACATCTTCAAGAGTATCTTTGAGTCACAATGGTCATTTTCTTGAAGTAGAGGGCTCAATAGGTGGTGGATCAATGGGATCCATCAGACCTTCAACATCAGGGATTGGGTCATCAGTTGGAGGTTCATCCTGCTTTCCTGCATCATCAACATTTTCCTTCCTAGGGATAGGAAGGTCTCAGACTTTCCTCCGGGCAGAATCTTCATCGAAAGTGACATCATGACTTATTTCGACTTCTCTTTGACTAGGCACATAAATTCTATATGCCTTTGAAGTCTCACTGTAGCCCACAAACGTTCCTTTCTTCCCAGATGCATCTAGCTTGTTTCTTTTCTCTTTCAGCACATGAAAATATACAAGACAACCAAAAATTCTAAAATGAGAACATCAGGTTTCTTACCAGTGAAAACTTCTTCGGGTGTCTTGGAGTCCAATGCTTGATGTGGGCACCTATTTTGAACATACACAGCGGTGTTGGCAACTTCTCCCCATAAGAACTTCGGTAGACCTTGGTCATGAAGCATGGCATGGATGGTTTCTATGATAGTTATTCTTCCTTTTGGCAACTCCATTTTGCTCAGGAGTATATGCAGTAGTGGTCTCCCTCTTAATGCCAATGTCTCTACAATAGTCAATGAATTCATTGGACTCATATTCGGTCCCATTATCGGTCCTTAATATTTTGATCTTCTTCACTGATTGATTGTCGACCAAGGCTTTGAAATAGCGGAACCATTTGAACACTTTGTCCTTCTTCTTTAAGAAATAGATCCATGTTCTGTGAGAGAAGTCATCTATAAAAATTGCATAGTACAAATATCCACCCAAAGATGTTACGGACAACATACATGATAGATCAATGTTTTAAAACTCTGACTCGGGTTCGGAACGGTCAACTCTGACTCCGACTCCGACTTCGACTTGGACTCGGTATCGACTTGGCCGGTTTGATTACAATGACTCTGTCATTGTAAAAAATACATTAAATATTTATTTTTTTTATGAAAAAACATAATTTTAAAGATTTTCATTCATGTTTCCAAACACAATGCATTAGAATATACTATATAGAGAGAAGACAACATATGATCGAAGTAGGCTCATGAATATATCCATTATATCAAAATGGCACCCAGTGCACTGTCCAATACATATATGATATAGAGATCAAAACAAAAACACATAACCAAGGAGGCTCTAAATGGCCTTTACAACAAAAGTAAATTGTAAAACATTACTACTACTAGGCACTAGTACTACTGGCTACTGCTAACCTCCCTAGTGAAGCTTCTGCCTTTAGAGCTTTATAATGATACCTTGGGTTCAGAAAAAACCCAGCTGCATGTGCCATGTATAGGAGTTGATTGTTCCATCTTTGATCAATGATTTCCCAAGTGGGCCCATACTTAGCCACTCTATCCTTGTATGCTGCCATTATTTGCTCCTTTGCTTGATCCATAGCCTCATAAAATAAGCCCATAGCCCAATCTTTCCCCATCCACCAACTACAACACCTTAACAAACCGGCTAGGGGTCCGACTCGGCCGGCTCGACTTGGTGGGCTCGGTCGGTGCGACCGGTTCGGTAACAAATCGGCCACCGCACCGGTTTTTCTATCGAGCCAGCCTGGCTAGGGGTCCGGCTCGGTCGGCTCAGCCGAATCTGATTCGGTCCGGCCGAATTTTAAAACACTGTGATAGATCAGAATGACCAATTGAAGAATATCGATAGTTTTACTTTGACTTGAGTGGAATGGTCCCCTTGTATGTTTCCAGCTGCACAACTCTGACAAACACCTTCATGATCTAAGTTGAATTCGGGCATACCTGTGACCATCTTCCTTACATCAGGTAAGGCTTTGTAATGAAGGTGAGCAAATCTTCGGTGCCATAAGTCGGATTGAAGAGAAGTATCACAAGTCATTGCTTCCAACGAACTTCCTCCAAACTGATAGAGACCTTCAACCTTGAATCCAAGAGTGAATGCATCTCTCGGGTTCCTTTTCCAAAAACAAACCTTCCGATCAACGAATGTCACCTTGAAACCTTTATCTTCCATTACAGAAATAGAGACATGGTTCCTTTTCAGTTCAAGTACATACAATACTTCTTGTAGATGTGGGGTTTGACCTTGATTTAAGTGGAGAGTGACAGTCCCAATTCCTTTGACAGGATAAGTGGCATTATCCCCAAGTATAATCTCCATATTAGTCTTGTTTTCAATCAAGTCTGAGAGGGCCTCCTTGTACCTAGTGAAGTGCCTTGAGGCACCACTATCAATCAACCAATGATCCAATCTATCTGGAGGATAGGTGGTGGTGAGGGTAGAAATAAGATAAAATTCTTTTGCTTTCCTGCAACATTAACTTCTTCATACCAATGTGGGGAAAACCCTTTGATCAAATCTTCTTATTATTCAATAGTTCAACAGAGACAGAGAGTAAATAGATCAAATTTACAGGTCCAATACACAGTCAAAACAACCTTGTCAAAATCAACAGTAAAAAAAATCAACTGTAGCCCTAATGAGAAAGTCAACGCTGGTCAAATCAGCAACAAAACTTCCTCCAAGTAGCTCAGTCAACAACGGTCCAATTCGACCTTCAAGAAGGGTCAAAGTCAACCCAAAACATTCCACCCAACCTCAGTCAAACTCTAACAAACTTTAGTCAATGCTGCGTCAAATAGTCTTGCGGTCAACATCGATCAAACTGCCCCAAATGCCTCGATTTTTGTACCAGCAAGTATGGCTTCAAGAAATCAGAATTCTGCCCAAGAAAACATAGTCAAATTTGGTCAAAGAAGCCCTGGTCAACGCTAGTCTGCAATCTGGAATTTTGTCCTACACTTGTCTCTGAAATTTTCGGCCTCCTGCCACACGTGCGGAGAGAGGGAGAAGAACCTAAGATGTACGAACCAATTTGATGTAAGGAGAGAGAAGGATGTGTGAGTGAGTGATGTCCAAATGAGGTGAGAGGTCACTCCTATTTATACACTTTGTTGTGGGTGAGGAGACACATCCATTGAGCTTCTTAAGCCTACATTTGACTGAGGTCGACCTTGACAATTTGTGCATGAGAGAGAATAAATTCAAAATTCCACTTCTGGTTGTCCGAATGAGATGATTTTTATAGCAAAATTGACCTCTCGAAAAGAGGAATCTAATGCAATAATCATCTCCATCATATGAGTTGTCCCAAGGTGGATTTTGGCCCTAGTTTCCAATTTTAACACTTGGCATCTCTGCTTTAAGATCATCAAAAATGTTGTCATAAGGTTTTACTTGCCCTCTTGAATGTACTAGGTGTTCTTTAATTCTATGGATCCCCCCACCATTAACTTTCTTCCCACAATAGTTGCAGATTTTTATCCCTTGTTCATCTAAATGGCAGTGACCTAGGCTGGATCATTCTTGTTTTTGGGGGCCCTGACAACTTCTACAGGAAGAAATGAAAATCTGGATAGGAAACCCTAGGGTTTTAGGAAATCTAGGGCAAGTATTTTTTTTAGAGAAAAATAAAAGAGGAATAGAAGCCCTGAAATACCTGGAGATGATCTGTAAATTTTGAGAAGAGAAGAAGCTCCCACAAATTAGAAAATAAACTCTCCAATCAACGCCAAAATCTCCATCACAAATTTGCCAACGAAATCCTTCAAAATAACCCTGCAAAACAACTATTGTTGAGAAAATAATAGAAGAAGATAGCGACTATAAGAAATTATGCAAATAAAAATTACGAATTTGCATAAAAATACTAGGGTTTTTAAATTTTTAGGGGAAAAAACTAATTTTTGGAGAAAAAAAGAACAATAATAGATGGCAAAAATACTTGACTTGCCCTCTAAATTTTCTGAAGAAAATCAACTCCAAAATGCTCCCAAATCAGATTTGTAGCAACCCCCACAAAATAAAAAAAATGCTCCTTCAACCAACTCCAAAAAACCACTCAACAACACCCACATATCCTTGGGAAAAAAAATCCTTGAAGCAGCTCGAAAATCTTCCTTAGTAATCAACCCAACAACTCTCCAAGACTCCAATCAACTCCATAAATCTGCAAAAGAACTCCCTTAGAACAACCCTGCAAAAAACTCTCCAAATTCTCCTCACCAAATTCAACTAAAGAATTTCAAGAGATTCAAATGAATAGTGTGGGCAAAAGAGAGGGGGTTGGTGTGTTTAAATAAGTTTTGGGGGGCTAGGAAAAAATTGTCAATCATAGTCTTCAGGGAAGGCACAGATCCACAGTCAAGTACAAGTCAAAAGAAGGAAGCTAGGTAGTTGACTAGCCACTGGAAAGACATGTCAGTGAGGCAGAACGGGTTGACAGTAGAAGTCCCAATGGTAGTTGGTTAGAGCATAAGCATAGATAGCAGGTCGAGGCATGGTAGATAGTGGCCAAAGTTGCTTGAGGGGCTTGTAGTTAGACGCAGTTGGTTGGTGGCACATTGAGCAGGCGAGGTAGAGCAACGTGCTATACAAGCTGAGGAAAGAAAAAAACTTAAAATAAAATTTAAAAAAAGGTGCCTGATGGTTGGGGTTTGGTGGCCGACAACTGCCTAGCTGCCAACAAGTAGGGTCGTAGCAACCAACAATAGTGGATCATGACAACAAATAGGAGTTCAACGAGCAACAACGTAGGGAAGTCTAGGCAAAGAGGCGACAACAACAGTCGTGGCAGCATAGGTAGACCAAGTTGATGCGTAGAGGAAAAGCCGTCGCGGGCCAATGGGCCAACAAAGATAGGATGATAGTGGATTGGGATGTCAGCGCACAAAACTATAGAGAAGAGGTTGTCGATGCAACAACAATCACTGCAAATGTCGGAAGCAAGAGCATGCTCTGTTAACTTTGGTCGTTGAAAAGCAAAACTGCATGGAGGCCAAAGGTTTTGTGATTGGGGTATTGAAGCAAGGCAAGGAATTGTGTGCTATGATTTTGCTCGACGTCTATTTGCTACTGGCATTGTGGTTCGACATGTAGTTCTTGAAGCCTGGCATGACAGTTGACGCGGTACTCGGTCACCTAAGCTATGACTAGGAAGAGCGAAAAGTAGAGTCGACAAAGGAGATTAGCAGCCAAATCAAATCATACAACATGCAGCATGCAAGGGGTGCAAACTGCGAGAAGCTTCCCGTGGGGGTCAGATGGTCGTTAGCAGAGTCAGAAAAAGACGACAAACAGGGCTGAGTTTGAGCCAACAGATTGTAGTTGCAGGCAGGCACTAGTGACGACAACCCTTAGAGGGATACAAGCCCTGGACAAGGACATGATGGGTTGAGTGTTGCAGGTTAGAGGGCTTCCATGAGGTGTATGTGCTAGGCCACACAAAACCAGTGAGATAGACAAGGTCAGTAGCAGGGGAGCTATTAGAGTGTCATGCTAAGAGGCAGCCAATGGCCAAGACAACACAAATGCTGATGCAAGGCCGCATAGGTCATATGACACCATATTTAGTAGATTGGTGCAAGTTGGGCTTAGTGAGCATTTGGTGCCTAAGTTTGTGGGTGCAACAACTATTCTACAAACGATCATACCATGGGCAAAATGTCGCGCTGGGTATGGTCAAGTTGCTGTAGGATGTAGTGGCTAGCTAGATGTCGCTAGGTATGGGATTTATCGCGAGAGGCATGAGCCAGTGGTTGTTGGCAGAGTTGGTAGTAGCCCGTTGTGGGTACGAAGGACATTACTAGCTACAAAAAAGTTGGCAAAGGTCAACCCTCAGAGGGCGAGAGGGAGACTGTACCAGTCAAGGGAATGATAGTAGATTTCGTGGGTGTCTCAAAGGATTAAGGCAGACCCACAACAGTGCTAGAAGGAGTTAGCATAAGAACATATGAAGTGCTATGGGTGTTGAGACTTTGGTGGAATTTGCGCCCTGTCTCGATGATCGAGAAGAAGGGGTTTGGTGTAGAATTCTGGGATGGACTGACATTGATCAGACTGAGAGGATCTAGCTGAGACGATGGCCACGTCATTTGAGTTAGAGATGTTAAAATTGGGTAGAACTGGGGCAAATTTCCCTAAGGGAAACCCTAAGCACCATATGAAGCCCATCTCGTCGAAGGAAGAATTATAAAAATAAAATTATTTGGGCAAATATTTATAAGAGGGTTTGAAGATATAAAATAAAATAATTTGGGCAAATTTTAAAATTTGAAATTTGGGTTTCCCTCCAAGAGCATAAGTCGGCTCAATTGAAGTACGCTCCTTTTCACCTATGCAATTTCCTATATATTAGACACTCTTGTGGATCATTTGATATCATCATTTGTAGTATCTTTGTATCTCTGCGATTGGACGAACTCACGAAACATTTGTATCTCTGCGATTTAGAGTAAACATGCAAAAGGGTTTTCGCTATTATCTCTAGATGAATCTCACATGATCTTCTCCCGATGGGTATAGGGTTATACTATGCATTTGCTATTGGCATCACATACATTATGGGCATGTTCATTATTGGCATCACATTCATTATGGCCATGTTCATTGTTGGCATCACATTCATCATGGGTATGTTCACTTTTGGCATTGCATTCATTGTATGGGTATGTTCACTATTGGCATCACATTCATTTTATGGGTATGTTCATTGTTGGCATCACATTCATTACTTCATATATTAGTATCAACTTTATTATGGATCTCATCACTGTTATCGACATTATTATGATCTCGTCACTTGTATATAATCTGAGCATCGAATTGTATACTTTGGGCATTGTATATATATATATATATGATTTGGGCAATGGATTGTGTTGCATAGTATATATATTTTGGGCGTTACTTCATGTCAGCATGGGCATCAATTTGAGGCATCGCTTTCATTGAAATAACACTTCACTATAGCATTATATGTTTTCGCAGAATTTCTGGCTTAATGCTGTGGTTCCCTACAAGAATCAGGTATGGACCAAATGTCATAATGATACTCGATGATGACAATAGTTTATGGACAATGCAACTACAAGTTTATGTATGACATGGCAGATCATGGTAGACAACTTTATGTATGCCTTAGTAGAACATGGCAAACACATGGTATGTATATAACAATGATACGTAGAGCAACATGGTAGTATATGGAGTTGATAGTTAGATATAAATGTGGCATCATGTATGGCTTCTTTATCTTCTTTGTTGAGATCACAATTCATCACTATTGTTAAGATCATAGTTCATGGCATGGCACCACAGTTGTATGTATTGGCATCATAGTCCAATTCAATTATAAGTATGATATCATTGACATCACAATTCCTCTCTTATATGTTGCAACCCTAATGTTAGCATGGTAAGTTATTGATGACATGACAATATTATTGATGGACGAAGTTGTGAACAACTCATGTTTAGGCCCTGGGTAGTCTGATGACATTTGTACTTTGTATCTCAGTTGAACTATTGTTGAAATCTAATAGGAGAAGAAGAATTGAATTTTGGGTTTTCCCCCTTGTGGGGTTTTGCCCTGGTCTCCAACCAATCCTGATGTCTCTATGTGTGCTTGCTTTTATTTTGTTGTTCCTTTTATTATTTTGCTGCATTATTGGTGATATTGTTCTTTCTATATAATTGCTAATGTTATGATGATATTATGGGGTGAATGTATATATAATGATGAAATGTATAAATGCAATTGTCAAAAAGCAAAGAACAATATAGCCCTAAAGGAAAATTAACATGGTATTAGAGCTGGGCTGAAGAAAAGTCATGGATATCAACCCTATGAAGACACCGTTGATGGAAGCAAGTAAAGATGGGGGAGACCTAAAAGGGTTTGATGGAAACCCTAGGCACCTTTGTTAGGGTTTGGTGGATATCATAAGATTAGGGTTTGGAAGAAACCCTAAAGTATGGCCTGGAAATGTTGAAGGCTTGAAGTCTTAAAAGTTAAAACCCTAGCTTGATAAGTACACGCACCTGTGCTAGATTCAATATAACTCTAGATTCACTCTAGGAGAGTATGTTTGGATTGGTGGTCGATAGTTGAGGCATCTCCTCCTCTGTTGATGTTTGTTGATGACCTATGGCCCCTCATGATTAAGAAAGGACTTGGAATAATGATCTGCGAATGGTTGCATTTCTTCTATAAAATTTTTGTGACAAGATCAAGAGGGAGCTAATCTCTTCCTTCAACCCTCATTAAAGTAGGAACCTTCTAGACTTGTTTCTTTATAACACTGCTCTTGTTTTAAATTTATCGTTTTGATTATTGCTTAGCCTTCTTGCATATTTGAGTATTTTACTACTTCTAACTTCCTAATGAAGTGGTGATAAGTAGATTACTAGATCCTTCTTAAGGATCATCAGATACTAAGTGGTGCAGGAAAAAGGAAGCTGGAGTAGATATGCAAATTGACAAAGCAATTATTATATGCATGTGTTAAAGTTTCCAATGACAAACAAGTACTAGAAATCGCTAAATGTATCTAAATACTACAAGGTATGTATAGTATACTGTTTCAATAGTAAGTTAAGCCATGAGGTATGACAAAAATATCACCCTCATAAGTGACTTCATTTATGCTTGCGTGTCGCCTACATTTGTAAGTGAGTTTGACTCCTGGTTCATATGATCACTCTGATACTTGGCAAGCATCTGACCTGTCATGTGACCTTGTTGGATATCATGATTTTGTTTAGAATAAAGCAAGGATAGAAACATTGATTTTTATTTGATAACTTGATATTGTAGACAATATGATAACCCTAAGTGAAATAGATGGTTGTAAGATGGATACTCAGGATCTTCTGAATATTTTCTTGTTGTTCTTGATAAGATTTTGATAAGCTGCGTATACTATGATCACTTAACAATTTGACAATGGGACAAAAAATGGATGCCCTGACTTGATTATGTTAGGACTCTAATGAAAATACTTGTATAATGTGATAAATAAATGATGCTGTAACCATTTAACCATTCATGAATATTTGAAGGTATGTCCATATGTGACTGAGAAATAACAGCTGGTGAATTGTCATGACTATGATGTATATTTATATAAGAACATGATATAATTTGTCTCTGTGTTTTGACAGTTTCATTGATAGACAGGTTGATGTTTTGATTAGTTGTGATTGAAGAAGCTTTCCATTCAGAGGGAGAGACCTTTGATGAGATCCCAACTCCTATTACTATCTATGGTGGATGATTATGATTGCAAAATGAAACAAATCTTCTGGATATGAATTGATGAACATCTGATGTTATTGAAAGTATGCCTTTAATTATTGATTTATGAGTTAACAATTCTTTGATGACAATACTGATTCACCCGAGCAATATCAAGATCCACTTCTCAATATCAGAGGAAGTGTATTGTTAGAATCAGGACATACTAATTTGCATTGATGGATTATTATTACTAGATTTAATGGATCTAGTGATAAGCAATCAGTCAAATGGATCCTTGTATGCACTCTGAGCTAGACAAAGTTTGATTGTATATAGCTGGGACAAGAGTCATCTTCATGGATTGGGATTATGTTGTTCACTTAGGCTTGTGCCTTGTTGCTTCCCTGTATGAGAGGGAGAAAGGATGATTATGGCATTCTCTTCTTTATGTTATATATTTGCTCTAACGTTTGATGTCCTATATGAATAGGAAAACAAAAAATTGTTGCTTTTGGTAATGTATGAGGTGGTGTGATTGAACTCTTCAGTAAGCTATCTGAGCCGGTACCAGATACGAGCACTTTAATATGTTTTTGATCTTAAGAAAGCAACATGGATTGATGAATGTGACCCTCCCGGGCAAGGGTCTGGGCTGATCGAGGACACTGAGCTAGCTCTTCCCCCCTGTCTGAGCTCCCAGGGCGAGGAATTAAGCCGAAGAGCTCCAAGGGTTGAACGAACTCTGGACAATAGGTGTCTGTGATCCCTAATCTTGCAATAGGTCGGGTATCTCCCCTATTGTCATCTATTGTCACCCATAGGGTGTGCGTGATCCTTGTTCGTTTTGACAAGTTGGCTATCTCCCCCTATATTGGTCTAGTAGAGTATACCCCAGTTCACATCATACCCACAAGCCGAGCTTGTTGGGATTGCCCCTCCCCGTCTAGCTAACGGGTTGAGGAGGCTTGGGGGTGTGTGATCCTTCCCTTTGGTAAGTTGGGTTATCTCACCCAAGCTCGGATTATGATGCAGGGGTTCTATCACTTGACTCTTTAGGGTCATGTTGGGAAGATCAACAGATAATAGGATATGCATGATCCTTACCATTCATGGTGAGTAGTATCCCTCCTATTATCGCTAGGCAGTAGGATAGGTGCAGTGATTACCTCATAAGGTAAGTGGCATCCCTCCTATTGTCTGTAGATTCCGGGTGGTAGCAGTGGCACCCTGATGATGATGATTGCTGGTGGTAGTTGTGGCTCCCCGATGGATAGAGGTTGGTAGCTTTAGCTCTCGATGTGGTTCTAGGTTGCACAAGGCTCCTTGATGTTGTTCCAAATTGAGCTTAACTCTCCTATGTTGTTGTGGGTTGAGTTGGGCTCCCCTATGATATCAGATCAATCTTCCTCAGATTCGAGATTGTTCAAAAGTTGGAGGAAAACAAAGATGAGTCGAGACAAGATATGACTTGATGATGATAATGATTATATTTTAGATGACTGTATTGATTATTGGATATAGGATGGACGCTGGATGCCTCCTTATGATTATGATGTCAAATTCTTCTTATTCTTTAGATCATGATTGCTTAGCAGATGATCAAAGGACAAGATGATGAAAGATGGGTCTTATTGATGATACTGATGTCTGTCTTTTGTGTGTACACTCAAGATACATCATGATGCAACTATGATAAGATGAGGCCTATGATGCAGATGGAAATTTCTCCCTAGCCTAGAGGGAGTGTTAAAATTGGGCAGCATTGGGACAAATTTCCCTAAGGGAAACCCTAAGCACCATATGAATCCCATCTCGCCAAAGGAAGAATTATAAAAATAAAATTATTTGGGCAAATGTTTATAAGGGGGTTTGGAGATATAAAATAAAATAATTTGGGCAAAATTTAAAATTTGAAATTTGGGTTTCCCTCTAAGAACACAAGTTGGCTCAATTGAAGTACGATCCTTCTCACCTATGCAATTGTCTATATATTAGACACTCCTGTGGGTCATTTGACATCATCATTCGTAGTACCTTTCTATCTCTACGATTGGACAAACTCACATAACATTTGTATCTTTGAGATTTAGAGTAAACACGCAAGATGGTTTTCACTATTATATCTAGATGACTCACATGATCTTCTCTCGATGGATACAAGGTTATACTATGCATTCACTATTGGCATCACATTCATTATGAGCATGTTCACTGTTGGCATCACATTTGCTATTGGCATCACGTTCATTATGGGCATGTTCACTGTTGGCATTGCATTCGCTATTGGCATCACATTCATTGTGGGTATGTTCACTGTTGGCATTGCATTCGCTATTGGCATCACATTCATTGTGGGTATGTTCACTGTTGGCATCACATTCATTGTATGGGTATGTTCACTGTTGGCATCGCATTCATTGTATGGGTATGTTCATTGTTGGCATCACATTCATTGTATGGGTATGTTCATTGTTGGCATCACATTCATTACTTCATATATTAGTATCAACTTTATTATTGATCTCATCACTATTATCGACATTATTATGATCTCATCACTTGTGTATAATCTAAGCATCGAATTGTATACTCTGGGAATTGTATATATATATATATATATATGATCTGGGCATTGAATTATGTTGCACCATATATATATTTTGGGTGTTGCTTCATTTCAGCATGGGCATCAATTTGAGGCATCGCTTTCGTTGAAACAACACTTCACTATAGCGTTATAAACTTATATGTTTCCGTGAAATTTCTGGCTTACTTAATGCAGTGATTCCATAGCCTCTGGTATACAAGTATATGGTATGGACCAAATGTCATAATGATAATCGATGATGACAAGAGTTTATGGACAATGCGACTACAACTTTATGTATGACATAGCAGATCATGGCAGACAACTTATGTATGGCATAGTAGAACATGGCAGGCACATGGTATGTATATAACAATGATATGTATAGCAACATGGTAATATATGAAGTCGATAGTCAAATATAAATGTGGCATCATGTATGGCTTCTTTATCTTCTTTGTTGAGATCACAGTTCATGGCATGGCACCACAATTGTATGTATTGGCATCATAGTCGAGTTCAGTTATAAGTATGGTATCATTGACATCACAGTTCCTCTCAATTTATATGTTGCAACCCTAATGTCAACATGGCAAGTTATTGATGACATGACAATATTATCGATGAAACTTGTTCGCAAACAAAGTTGTGAACAAGTCATGTATAGGTCCTGGGTAGTCTGATGACATTTTTACTTTGTATCTTCGCTGAACTATTGATGAAATCTAATAGAAGAAGAAGAATTGAATTCCGAGTTTTCCCCCTTGTGGGGTTTTGCCCTGGTCTTCGACCAATCCTGGTGTCTCTATGTGTGCTTGCTTTTCTTTTGATGTTCCTTTTATCATTCCATTCCATTATTGATGATATTGTTCTTTCTATATAATTGCTAATGTTATGATGATATTATGGGGTGAATGTGTATGTAATGATGAAAAGTATAAATGTAATTGTCAAAAGCAAAGAACAATATAGCCCTAAAGGAAAATTAACAAGAGAAAGCAACTTGTATAGGCTAAAGGGCCAACCTATACGAGCGATAACGCGAAGTAGAGCAGTGACAGAGAGCAGGGAGCAGGGAACTCCAAAGGTTGAGCAACTCTGAGGGTGTCAACCTTCAGGTTTAGGAGGGGAGGAGCAGTCAACAAAGTCTTCCTAATCGATCAAGAAGGTCTGTTGGTACGAGATGACCTTATAGTTTGTTCAGGAGTAGGAGACTTCTAGGAACAAGTTCATATGGAGTGGGTCTTAAGGATGATGGGCTAGTTCCAAAGGGAGTAGCCATGGCAGCTAATGCAAGTCCATGATCGAAATGAGTTCTAGGTGGTAGACATACCTCCCTCACTAAGAGGGAATGTTGATGTCTGCAGATCGGGCAGGTACTTTTGCACATGCGTTGTGTCTAGGCATGCAAAACTTGCCCACATTCACCTTAGAACACTTGCTCAAATGTTAGCAAGATTGCTAATGTAACTTAGGCTAAGTTAAACTTAGGACAAAACACATATTATTTTGTTGGCTAATTGAGCTAAAAGAAACTTAGGAAAAACAAATAATTTACTTTAGTTATTATGTTTTAATCTTAGCCATTGATCTCAAGTGAGGCGATATCTAATCTCTGCTGTTAGTCACTTTGAGATTAGGGTTTATGGTTAGAGACTTAGCTCAATTTAAAGTTATAAAAGCAAGGCTAAGGAGAGGAGAAAGACACACTATACCAACGCAAGATTGAGATAGGCATCTTAGTGACTAAGTTTGTTGGGTTCGAGTGAGTGCAGAAGTGTTGGAGATCTAGATTTGTACGGAAGATCAAGCACTGCTTTAGGGCAGATTCGCTGGATTAGATCCATGTTTATTTGTATTATGTATTTTCTCAATTTGGCACGAACCCATGTAAGTTTGGATCATTAATGAAAACTTTGTTGGGTAGAATTTGAGTGTTGTGTTTTTATGAGGCTAGTTATCTATTTTTTCTTTCCACTAACTAGGTTAAGAACCTAACTGTGTAAATTATTTGGTAGATTTGCTTTCTGCTATGTTAATGATTTACTAGGTGCTAAGTTTATTAGAAATTAATAGGGTCTCTAGTAGGGTCGTGACATTAATACTAAAACTTAGATTATGTCTAAGTTTTATTCATTTTGAACTGGGAATTTAATTACTTAAAGAAATATTCCCTCTTCTTTTCAGTTAGCCTCATGGGGGGTTTAAGTGTTGCGGTGTTGGTTATTGAAACATTACAATTTCAACGTTAATAGACACAATATGACAATGGGCAAAGATGGAAAAAGTAGGAGATAAATCCATAGTGAAGTGCCAAAATGAAAATATGTCTGTTAATGAGTCGTGGATTGCCTTTTCATTAATTTTTGTTGGGTAGTTAAGGTAAACTTGACTTGGTCAAGTTAGCGGTGGTTTTTGAGCTCTAGGTTTATGAGAACCCATGGTATTGTCCATGGTATTCATGTGGAATATAGCCTATTTAAAGGGGGGAATTAAACCAACCTAGATCCATCTTAACTTTGGATCTACTAAGTGCCGAGATGGATCAAATCTCTTTAGATACAAATATCTTAAGATGTAAAAAGATTGCCAAGAGGGAACAAATCTCTTGAGACATGGATATCTTAAGATGCTAAAAGATTTGATCCCTCTCGGCGCTTGGTAGATCTAGAGTTAAGATGGATCTAGGTTGGTTTTAGTTGAAATGCTTCAAAAGGATACCTCAAACTCTACTTTGAAAGTTAAATGTGCCCCTATTCCATTGTTGAATGAACCAATTTTAACTGGGGTTTTAAGAGTTGAATTCAAGGAAGGTGACAAATCCTTTTTGAGTGGAATCCTATTTTTTCACTTGGGTACTAAGCACAGTAATTGATATGAATTCTTAACCAAATGTCTTGTACATCTCCAAATTACTCTATATTATTATGAGACAGACAACTACAATATTCGAACTTGCCTCTTTTGAGGGGCTTGGGGTTAACATTCCCAGCATGGCAAGATTTTTGGCAGTGGAGATGAATGAAAGGCCTATGATATCACAATGGAAGTCAAAATACAGTTTCTCAATTTGCCTAAATTGATGACGAGTAATAAGTACATTCCAAGTCTTCTTTGTTTTTGTAATGCAAAAAGTGGAGTGGTTCAGATTTCAAACATTCCATATTAGTGTTTTCAAATTCAAATTTAATGGCCTCAAATTTTTTCTAACATGACATGTCCCCATGTCGCCAACCCCATGTCTCAAATCCTTCGTGTTGGACACAACACAATGGTGATACGTGCCCGACACGAGTTTGACTTGTGTTCGAGATGAGGGACACGAGTTCCACTCCTGTCGAGCACGTGCTAAAATCGTGGCCTGTTTTTGTGACACATGTTTGTCGAAAAGCCACCCCACACACTGCTAAAATTATGTTTTTGGATGATTTCCCTCGTTGTTTGCTGTTTTGGAGTAGTAGGAGTGTGTCAACAACCAACAAAGGAGGAAGATGAGTTTTCGAGGAGATTTAAGGTGCAGGTAGGTGGATTTCTCTTCCATTTTTTTTAGTTTTGCTATAACAATCTCCTAGTTTGTTTTTGTTTACATGGTTTTTCTTTATATTCACAACAATCATGGCTCAATCAAGGACAACAGGAAATGGGCAAAAGAAGGGGAGGAATGCCCCCCTTTCAATTTCATCAGGGTTTGCCGATGTTTCATCTATTGGAAGTGGGGCTGCAACAACAACTTCAAATGTTGAGAGAAACATCATTTTAGCAAGACAACAAGCTCAAGAACTGAAATATCCCTTGTGGAAGTATGCTACAAGACATCAAGGGCTAGGGAGCAAGTTAAAGGGAGGAGGCAATGTTCTTTGGACATGCAACTTTTGCAACCATCAATTCAAGAGCACCTATTTCCATGTGAAAGGGAATTTGTTGGGCACATCTTGTGGAATTGGAGCATGTGTAGGAGTGAGTGCATCTAAGAGGAAAGAACTAGAAAGAGAGGCCAATGTTGGTGTGGAAATGGTGGTTGCAACATCTAAGAAAACAAGAATGAGGATCCCCTTGCATTCTTGAGGAAAAAAGTTATCCATTTGGGAGTTCCAATGGGGGTGCAGGTCAAGCAACAAAAAGGAGGGCACTTGGTCCAATGGACAAGATATTTCAGCAAGAGAGGTAAGAAGAGATTGATCTTACCATTGGCTTTTTTTCTATCTCAACTTCATATCATTTAATGTTGCACGATCACCTTTATTTATTGAGATGTGTTGAGCTCTAGCTCAAGGGGCTTCATTGGGGTATGTGCACTTGGTTTAATGAAGCTTAGAATCACATTGTTGGTTAAGGCAAAGAAGGAGGTGGATAAAATGCTTGACCCTATTAAATCAACATGGCCAACGTATGGGGTTAGTATTGTTTCTAATGGATGGAAAGATGTAGCATGCCATCCACTCATCAACTTCGTGGTGTCTTCCTTGAATGGACTAGTTTTCTTGAAAGCAATGGATGCTCTTGGAAAATACAAGGATGCACAATATATAGGTGAGGAGTTGATTAATGTTATTGAAGATGTATATGTTGACATTTGTGCAAATTATTACATACAATGCCCCTGTTTGCAAGGTTGATGGCATGATTGTGGAAGATAAATATCCACAAATATGTTGTTCACCTTGCATTATCCATTCGTTGAATTTAACAATTAAATCTATTGATTCCAATGTGCCATGGACCATAAATCTTATTGAGGATGCACGACATATTCACAACTTTGTACAAAATCATACCAGTGTCCTCACAATCTACAAAGAGTACACACATCTAACATTACTGAAGATTACAAATACACGGTTTTCCTTTGCATTCATCATGCTGAAGAGGTTGAGGGAGGTCAAGGCCGCTGTTGTGGCCATGGTTATTTAAAAATTTTGGTCTTTTTGGAGTGTTACCCACCGAAGAAATTTTTGCCCCACCATCTCTTCCAGTTGGCTAGCCACAAGCCCCTGACAACCACAAGTAGTCGATGACAATGTGCTATTCATATCTCCGCCACCTACGTCAATCATATGTTTCCTCACCCATTTGGCAAGAGCTCATGTTGGAAGGTGGGATTTTGATCAAAAGGTACTTTATTCATTTTGCAATCGGGTGCTTATGCTTGTTTGTATTTTGGGCATTTAACATGGATTTTGGGGCAACCTGAAAGGAAGAAGGGTTTTGACTGCGATCTTGTTTCGTCACCTTAAATGGGGGGGTTAATCTTTCGTCTTAGCCCATTAGGACCTCCCCTAACAACCCATTGGGTGTAAGAGGGGCACTACTTGGGAAACCTCGATTGAGACAACATAGTGCCATCTCTCCCTATTCCATACTTACCACTTCCCATCTTATGTTACAAACGCTTTATTCCACCATCGTTCTTTAGGTTAAAATTAGGGTTGAGGGGGAGCGCCTCCCCCCTTCCCAAAGCGCGTTCTAGGCATGAGCGCATCAGGAGCGACCCCTGGAGCGTGCTCCCTAAAATAAATTTCACTCCCTGCCAATTCAGGAGCGATAAAGGGATCTATTAAAGATTGGAAACAAGAATTTGGCCCCACTGTTGATATGTAGTTCATGGTAATGTTAAATTCTTCAAGTAAAAGTGACATTCTCCTTTATCTTTCATTTTCATCCTTTTACTTAAATTTTTAACATTACCATGAAATGACTCAGGATGTTTGTGAGTGGTTCTGACCTCATTGGATCGCATATGGAGAGTATAATTTTAGATCTCACTGAAAATCCAACAAACTTATCATTTTTTTTTTCAGAATTTCATGATTGGGGGGATTGCAATGTGTCCATTGGATTTTGTCATGTACTAGGGTATGGAAATTGTATTTAATCAAGATCACCAAGCCCTCTATGTGGGGGAGACTCCCAATAATCAAGAGCACCTAGGGTACTAGGGTATGGAACTTGTATCTAATCATGAGCACCAAGGTCGTTTGACTATGCTAGAGGAGACTCCCAATAAAGCACAAGACAAGAAAGTAGAAATTTCTCATGGAAAGAGGGTCAAGCAGTAGATAAATCATAATAGATTTACTTGTCTTTTCTAGTTTCTAGTACTTTTTATAACTATTGACTCTCTCATATTTATTATGGTATTTTTTTTAAACATTAGATGACAATCTAAGTTTGAAGTTCGAAGTTGGCATTTATAACTCATTGGTAATGGATTATGAATATGATGCTCCGTGATAGTTGAAAATTTAAACATTTCATTTCATGTTAGATATTCTTTGTTATTGTTTGGTTACTTGGTAATGGTAATGGTTACAAGTACAAGTTACAACTTATGTGATCAATGATGATAAATGTTATATATCGAATTTTGAAAGCTTGAAACTTTAAGATTGATGAATCATGAGACTCGATATGTTGTATGTTACTAACTTGTGGATGTGGTTGATGAAGATTATAACTTCTAGATGCTTAATGTTATATGGTTCAATCCATGTTTTTATGCTTTTTATATCTAATTCATCATTATACATGCTTTTGTTGACATATATGCATCACAATATATAAAAATATATATTATATAAAAATTCGCTCCTGAATCGAGAGCTTTTGAAGATTTCTCTCCTTGTTTTTGTCCCCCGCTTCTGCTTCCACTCCCAAGTAACCTTGGTTCAACTGACCATTGGTTCTTTGGGATTTGGCACCATACATCCTCATACTTGGGTAGGGCCCGAGACTTGGCCGTGGGAGGTTGATGCAACTAAAAGAATATGAAAAAGCATATGATGGCCACAAGAAAAAACAAAAGAATATCAAAATGCAAAAGATGGCTGAGACATACACATTAGCATGTGGGCAAAAGCCTAGCATGAGCTCTACCTCACTCATTATGGTTATCACTTAGTCCCTGAGCACATGTTGCTCCTTGTATTATGAGAAGGAACCCTTGCATGTCCCAACCCTTGGTGGGCAATGAGCCGCCTCACCATTAAGGGGGTAATATCATACAAAGCAAGCTCTAACTCTTTGAGCTATGAGCAGTAATACAAAGAAAAAATTAAGAAAAAGGCGCACAAGAGGGGTGGAAAAATAAAGGCTGAGTTGGTAACTCATGCATCCATGATTGCTCCCTCCCCACATCTATACACTCAGGATGAGTAGCCCATCATATCTGGCCCCTTTGACGATGGCACTTGGCCATGAAGTCTTCTCCCCTCTGTTTCATCATTATTCACATGACACCTATCAATTGAAGGGTGGACCAAGGAGATGTCACTTCCCCTTGGGGGTTGGAAACACCTAATAAGGTGGTCTATTAACCATTCCTACCCAGGGAGGTAACACCATTGTTAGTTCAAACCCTTAATTTTGGAAGGGAAGCCTTATTTAAAGTGTCAAATTGCCTATTAATTTCAAGCGTGGTCGACTTAGATACAAGAATGATTAAATGTACCTAATGACGTAGTTGCTAGCATTGGATCTTGTGTGTAATTGTCAGGTGGTTCTATAGCCATTGTTGAGATTGGTAGCTTGGGAGGTACTCCAAACCCTAGGGTGAAGTGTTGTGGATGAATTGGCAGCACAAAAGGGTTTTGTGGACTAAGTACCCAAGCTTGTGGGTGTGAAACCATGCATAAATTTGATGACTTGGCACTTGGAGATGATAAATCACCCTTAAAGTTGTTGGAAATCAAAGTTTTTCAGCTTTCATTAGATTTCTATTTCATTAGGAATTGCTTGTGAATATTATTGGATTCTTATTTATTTTATTTTGTTTCTTTCATCAAAGAATTACCAAAATGCAAACATGAAGATCACAAAAAAAATAGTGGACACAAGATATAGGCTCCAAGCCAGGGAAAAATCCCTCAAAGGGGAAAACCCATAAAATTCTCTTCTTATAGAATCATATCAAATGAGATATCCAAGATCCATAACCTCAGAAACTTCCACCTCTAGATGCCAATTCAAACCTTCCTTCTTTTCAGCAAATTCATCAACAAGAGATCAACAACCACAAATGTGCCAAGACAGATTTTCCAAAAACTCTAGCTCAAGAAATTATCCTCTCTTTCAAATTTCGTCCTCCACTTCTCTTCTGCCTTTTCTGTGATATTTCAGACTTCAATCCATCAAGTGTGTGTCCAAATGAGCTTCGTCTTCCCTCTATTTATACAATTTAGAGGGGTGCTAATAGACATGTCCATTGGGGTAGAGTCAACATGTCATGTAGGCCGACTTGGCACCTAGAGGGGTTTATGATCGAAAAATACATATTTAAATTTTTTTGTTTTGTTTTACAATATGTCCAAATAGGGCTTTGACTCAAAAACCTAAAAGCATGAAGAAGATGCTTGTCTAGAAAATAATAATAATTTCCTTTTTCTTTTCTTTTGCTTTTTATATAAAATACATAATGGTACAAATTATGAACACCAAAATTAGTTACATTCTCCAACACTCCCTCTTAACTAGGCAGGTATTCATAATTATACACCCGGTACAAGGATATTCTCAAACTGAAATATTCTCATAAGAAGAGTCAGATTGATCAGCCATCTTTAAGCATTAACATCTTAATAGGTTTCATTCAGTCACCTCTTACCCTAAAACATCCATTAAGTGACTTCTCGTACCCTAAAATATCTATTAGGTGACCTTCTCACATGCTGGGATTCCTCCCATTGGTGAAAGTTCGTAAAGAGCGGGGGGGTTTGGCTGTGGTGACAGTGGGACACTACTCCATTGTTGTCTCTTAGTCTAGCAATAGCCTTTTAGGGTACCCCTCTTCAAGACCTGCTATATTTTGTGGCAGTATGGAAAAAAGATAGATCATGTAGCCTCAAAAAGAGTAAAAGATACAATGTTAGATGATGCTTGGTGGAAGAGGGTAGATCTTACTATTAAGATCATGGACCCTACCATTCACTTACACAGACCAACCCATCCTAGGAGAGGTTTATGAGGGATGGGATTCCATGATTGAGTCCTTGAGGACCATTATTTTTTAGAATGAGTGCCTTGAGTATGAGACATCAATGGAGGCCTTCTTCACCACCATACAGGATGTTCTTGTTATCAGGTGGGACAAGAATTGCACACCTTTGCATTCTTGGCTCACTCATTGAATCCAACATCTACAACAACAAGTGGCTCAATGGTGGATTTTCATGTAGATTCCCTCCCCACATGGATGGTGAGATTTCCTAGGGTAGGAAGGATGCACTGAGATGGATATTTTAGGATAGAGCGTCCCTTGATGAGATAGAGGATGCCTTTTGTAGAGATTTCCATTAGCACTGGAAGATTTGCATGCTATGATGTGATTAGAGATAGGGGGCTAATAAGTCCTATGCTTGGTGAGCAACTCATGGGGCAACATGCCCCTCTACAACACTTAGCTATGAGGCTCCTCTCTCAAGGTACTTCATCCTCTTGTTGTGAGACGAATTGGAGCACATATGGGAGTCTGTATAGTTTGAACTTTGAAGAAGAGCGGGCTTGAGCAGTCTAAGGCAGAGACGATGGTGTATGTGCACACCAACCTTCGTCTTATTTACTGGTAGAGGGAGGAGTGGTTGAAGGGAAAGACGAAAATGTGGGATGTGTTTTCTAATGATATGGGTTTGGACAATAGTGTTGAGTTGGCATTGGCCAACTTCGATCTTAATGAGCTAGTGCTAGAGCTTGTCACTTTTGATGATGGTGATACTCTTGAGGGGTCGTCCTCCACACAGTAGGAGGATGAAGAAGAGAGAAGTGGTGGCAGTGATGCTGATTTTGATATTGATGAGCTATAGCCTATGAGATTCTTCCATCTTGATCTACGGTTCTAGTATCTACCCTGTTTAGTATTTGCTATTTGCCATTAGCATTCCCACATATAGTATCTGTGACTCAGTGAGTCAGGACTCAATATCTATGTAATACATTTTGATTTTGATGACTTAATGAGAAAACTGTAGTTTATGGTTAATTTCTTGTGTTTGTCAATTTATTGTCATTGATGTAGTAGTAAGTACTAGTTGTATCATTGATGAATCATGATTGTATGCATAATGTATGATTGAATTTGTATCATCATCATGTACATGTTTTAGTTTCTAAATTGAATTTGAATCTGTGTAATATCTATTAATATTTTTAGTTTCTAAATTGAATGAGAATCTGTGTAATATCTATTATTTTTTTTATATATATATATATATATATATATATATATATATATATATATATATATATATATATAAGGAATTGTGATTGTATGCATAATGTATGAATTTGTATCATCGTAATGTACATGTTTTAGTTTCTACATTGAATGAGAATTGGTGTAATATATATATTTGTGTCATCGTCTTGTACATGTTTTAGTTTCTAAATTGAATGAGAATCTGTGTAATATATATGTTTTGGGGGGTCACCATGTCACATGTCGGATACCCGTATTTTCGTGTCCTGCTTGTCTTGTGTCCTCGTGTCAGGTCACTTTGAAATTATTTCTTGCTTCAATTTCATGGTTTGGCTTTAGATTCACCGACAGCAAATGGTTTGCATGGCTTGCTTTTCAATTAAGGTTGACTAGGATTATGACAGTTGTAATAATATATATCTTGACGATGATATCTGATCTTATAGGAAAACCATTATTTTATTGTCATTTTTGTTCATGTTATGAAAGGATGAGTCATCCTGTACAAAACTCTTGGTTCTTCAAACGGAACACCTTTTTGCGTGTAGCTGACCTCGAAATTTTATATTTCATGATGTTTGAATTTCAAAATTTAACTCTTGCCTGATTTTGTGATATTTCATGCCCACTTTCTGAAAGTGTATGTTAAGGCTCTTCTTGCTAGAAGATTATACCATTTTGATTTTGCAGCTGTTTTTGGAGAAAGGTTTTGTGATTGGTCATTCTTTCGTGAATTCTTCTACTTGATTCTTTCGGATGAAAATGATTATTGTTCTGCTGTTTTGACTCTGATTTGGCGACGATCTTATTTTGAGTTAATTTAATGAACTGCAGTTATCTTTCACCATTGTTCTGTTATATGTAAAAATTAAATTTTAACATTTGGTTGCTTGTTGAAATTGCAGTCTTTCATAACGGAGGTCTGTGACGAGACCGACATTGCTGAGATCAAACTCAAGGTGCATATTGTTTCCAAGGAACTGAGTATTATCTTATTATGAGTTGCTTCTTTATGGGAAGAATGA
Source organism: Pinus tabuliformis (assembly GCA_031772625.1). NCBI lineage: Eukaryota > Viridiplantae > Streptophyta > Pinopsida > Pinales > Pinaceae > Pinus > Pinus tabuliformis. The sequence continues at coordinate 197,667,160 of CM062815.1, read as the reverse complement.
TTAAGATCATGTAAAATTGCTTCAATGATAATTTTTTGAGATGAACTTTATATGATTGGCTGTTTTTGAGGAACGCTCTGACTTCCATAGAGCCAAAGTGGAAAGTATTATTTCTTAACTGAATGACATCTCTTACAGGCAAATTGAGGAAACGAAAAAACTGTAACTCTATCAAAATTATCAGTTTGTGAGGACAGGAAAATATAGTGTCTCTTCATAGGTAGTATTGATCTTTTTTAACATCAACTGTTTCTTTGATAATTGCATCAATGCTTCGTATGTAAATGAGATAATTAGTTTTGTGCAATTTCTTGTTGAATTCAATGACTTTTGCATCTTGTACTTTTTTGACCTGTTATTATGTTGGGATCTTCCCTAAGGGTCTAATGGGGGGCTAAAGGGCCCACTATGAGTAATAATAGTATAGCTATGGTGTCAATTTAATGCAACATGGACTAGGTTCACTATGCATGCTATTTTTAAATAAGGCCCATTAGCTAGTTAGCATGGAATAAATGTATTGTGGCTTCTTAAAGAGGGGTGGTAGGTAGTTATGATTAGAGTTTCCTAAATAGCTATAAATAAGGATGGAGTCCTTATGGAGCATTTATTGGAGTATATTGTATTGGAGCTTAGCTCATTAGGAGGTTTCTCTTTTGAAAAGGCAATTGCATAGGGGTAGATTCCTTTCCATAGAAGGATCATTATAAGGTGTTGCCCTATCTTAAGGGTTTGATATTGGATAAAGTGTTTAGCATTTTAATATATTGTTTATGATTGTCAACTGGGTCTAGTGTTATTGGTTGTGGGGGGAAGTGTTATCTTCGCCACTGAGGTTCTATGCTTGAAAGTGAGATGTTGAGCTCACAATGGGTATACTGTTGTAACGAGTTTGAACCTTGTTGTTGTTCTAGCCTTGTGACTTGAAGATTATAGGGTTTACCCTATGTGTGATCTACAGAATAAAGGGAAGTGTCGTGGGGTTTTCCCTAGGATATATCACATGGAGAAAAAGTATATTGTTTACAATTGTTTTTTTTAGCACAAATGAGTAGGATTTATATGAAGTCTATGCTTGGTCGCAACAAAATGCATGAGAGATCAGTACATTTCTTTTCCATGCTTAGTTTCCTTCAAAGGAGGACTGATAAGTGGTTCCAAAAATTCTAATTGTAAGCCTATTATTGTAACTGATTAACATACATGTATTTTGTAAAATTGGCATAACAAAAGACAAATTTACAGTAAGAGATCATGATCAAAAGGGAGGGAGAACTTCTGCCAAGGTCTTGTTTAGATCGAGCTACACATTGTCAGGATATCGACCGAGTGACGGACTTGTAGAGCTTTGGTTTTTGCTTGTTTACATCTGCAATTCATTTAGTTGTTAGGGAAGTGTGTCAATTTCACCATCCTGACGATTGGCTTAATCTTTGAGAGACTAAAATTCTTTTATGAGGAGGATTAGGGAGTTCATTTGCTAGTGGAATTTCCAACTTAGATCTATATTTACTAGGTGCAAGTCTTCAAATTGTTTGGGACATTCATTGTATATACTACTGCCACCTCCAACTATTTGAGGTCTTTTCTGGGACAACATTGGACAGGTACTGAGGAGTGGGAGTTGATTTCAAGTGTGGTACAAAAGAATCCAGGGGTCAATGCGAAGGCAACACAGATTGGCTAAAGGGAAATCATTTGAGAGAATTCCAAAGGCGTTTGACAGAGGCAACTTAATGTCCTAAAGAGGAGTGGGTGGAAAGCCGAAGAGCTCAAGACACAGAATGTACAAAGACAAAGGAGAAAATACAGGGAAGAAAACTGCTGAAGACTATAGGTGGCAGTGAGACAATCCATAGAAAGGATCAAGAGATATCTGAGAGCATGGGAAGAGCCAAGATGCTAAGAAGACTCCCAACGAAGTAGACCCAGGAACCAATTGCATTGATGTGTTTAGGATGAAAGAGATTTGTACCTTTTGGAACCTACTGAGAGATCTTCGGTGCACTAGTGAAGCCAAATGCATTGCCAAGAATGGGATTGGGGAATTCTTTTCGTTTTTAAGCCAGCAGAAATGGACTAGAGAAGCCAATTGCCTTATCACGAGCTACGATGAGGAGGATTGTCGCTTCCAAAGCCAAAAGATAGACCCACAACGCCCCACATTTAATCGAACTACTTGATTCACCCCTCGAAGAGCGCAGAGGATAATTATGGCCTTTAGAGCCCATAGAGAGGCCCGCGATTCACCCATTAAGTTAATTGCCCTGCCACGATAAAGATTAGCTAGAATTATGTGTTCCAGGGCCAACAAAGAGACCCTCAATGCTCCAAGATCAATGGAGTTGCTCCATGCACCTCCCATTGAACAAAGTAAGCTCCATCCTTCACCAATTGTGCAGAGAACAGAGCAATGGACTTGAGCAAATCCCAATTTATAGCAAAAGACACCATTAGCATCAAGAACCACTGCTCAACACAAAGGGTAATACATGAGGTACCAATGAAGCTTGCAGACGTAGCCCCTTGACTTAAACACAGTAGCCACTAGACTTAGACACAGGTTTGAGGAATTCACATGCAGCACAGGCCTAATCTCCATTAAGTTCCATGATATCCCATCACCCGAAGCCCATCAATACGCCTGGTGCAAAATTTGAGTGTTGGATATATTACCGTTAGGACTCTGTTTTTATGGCATGCGAAGGTAGTGTAAACAATGCCATGTAGGACTTGCACGCTCCTGTCCAGCCACACCACCCTAAACAATATCCCAAACACCAAACCCATGATCACTATAGTTATAATCCATCCCTGGGACGTGGAGAATATGTCTAGGGGCTTAGACAAAGTTATTTTGATTTAGCATAAGGGCTACAGAGGGGTTTGAGGGAATTTCACAAAAACTAAAGGAGAGGGGCGTTTATTCATGGGATGTTGCACCATCTAGACACATCATTTGTGCAAGTCTATCCCATTTTTAAAAGTCACGCGAGATTAGCTTGCTTGTCTCCTTCATTGTTTTGAGATCTAAGGATATGAAAAAAGGACTTGAGATGAAAATGATCCATAGCATTCCTAATTTTGAGAAGTAGTTTAAGGTGGTTGTCCTTGGATATGGTGCCTCTATATTGATGCAGTATGATGAGGAGAGTGTCTCCCAGTATCACAATCTTAGTGGCCTCCAGATCTTTGGCAAAGGTTATCCCAAGCCAAAGACCATACATTTTAGCTTGATTGTTGGACCTTTGAGCTAGCCCCTGGGAATATTTAATTACTTGATTTCCATCAGGATTAAGAATAATCCCTCCCCCTCTTGCCACCCCTTATTTATGATTCAATTTTAAGGGTTTAGGATCATGTTAATTTTCTAACACTAACAACCTAACAATGTATTATTACCGCGCAGATTCCTTGGAGTAAATCAATTCTTATGCAAATCTATTGGATAAAAGCATGGCTAGGATTACACACGAATCTCACAATCACATGCACACAAAGATTTTTGGATAAGACCCTCTATTGAATTTTCTACAAGGATGAACAATAGAACCAATTGTATCATCTGATAATTACTTCCTAATGATATTTAACAATTTTATCTTTAGCCACTAATATAATTGAGCAATTATACATGGAAAATATCAATAGTAATGTAGTGAAAACAACAAGATCATAAAGAGACAACCATGCACAATAGATACAACAAATTTTCCCTAGGAAACCCAAACTTGGGAGAAAACCCAACAACGTTTTTTTAGGAGAAATTATTCTTCAGCAAGGTTTACAATTCCAAAATTTTTCTAGAAATTTGTGACAAAATATAAGTCCAAGATACTAGTCGAACTTGGTCAAATACCAAGTCCAACCAATCAACATTGGTCAAACCACCATAAACACCAAAAGTCAATGCTTGTTAGCAGTTAAAATTTCGTCCTGCAATTACCTTGGACCTGCAGTCACAGGCCTATGGTCAGCTCGACTTCCGATCAACTCGTCCTGTGGTTAGATCTGTACTGCGGTCAACAATCAAACTTGGTCAATTCATCCTTCTTTCTACTCTTTTCTGTGGTTGCTTCAGAAGATATCTTGTGTGGTGATGATTGGACGAAATGTGGATGTCTCTTTGTGTATTTATACTTGTCAAATGGGTGGGTTTTGACCAAGGGTCACACCCTTTCATGGTGCGACTGACTTGACAATTTGGGGCTTACATGAACCCCAAAAATTAAACTTTTTATTTTAATTTCCATAATTTTCCTAGGCCAACTTAGGAGGCCTCTTGGCATGCAGGAATACCTCTTGATGCTACACAAAAATCAACACTCCCTCTTAGCGAGGGAGGTATTGGCCAATGTAAGTATCCAAGGCTTTTGGCCAAAGCCCTTTATGGCTCCTTAGGCAAATGTATCAATCTCCTACGGTCAAAGTCCCTTTTGACTTTGCCAAGTCCTTGTGTCTTCTTAGGAGAGATTTTGCCCTTGGACCAGTCACCCTAGACCAAAGTCCTTTATGGCTTCTTAGGTGAATTACATCTATCTCCTCTGATTAAATTCCTTTATGACCTAGCCAAGTCCTTTTGGCTTCTTAAGAGAAGATCTGTCCAATCCTATAATTTCCCTTGGTCCTTCACCTCTGGTCAAAGTCCTTTATGACCCAGCCAAGTCCTTTTGGCTTCTCAGGCGAGTGTATCCTATAATTGCCCCTATAATTGCCTTGGACCATTCACCTTTTTGGTCAAAGTCTTTTATGAACTAGCCAAGTCCTTCTGGCTTCTTAGGTGAATGTATCCATCTTTCCTGGTCAAAGTCCTTTATGACCTAGGAAAAGTCCTTTATGGCTTCAGGAGATGGCTTGCACAATCCTGCAAAGACCTCATCATTCCCTTTCAATGAAGCAGACATTTAGCATCATACTAAGCTTGCCTTTGAAGTGTGTCCGTAATCTATCATTTGTGTATATGTACTGGGGCTCTACTGCTACTCACTGCGTCATGTCTCAGATGATGTGACCTGCCATGTCCTTTTGGCTTTTGAAGCCATACTGCTTCATGACTTGCGATATTGGCTGCAATATACTCTGTCTCTACCTTAATCCACATATTCTTGCAGCCTCACTTCACCTCTTGAGACATATCTCCAACCTCATCCAACTGTACAAGTACCACATGCTTTGCTGCCATACACTGTACATGCCTCGACTCAACTATAAACTGGTTCGGGGTGCTCACTGCAAAGCAAATATCTGGCTTGGTGCTAACTAGTTACATCAAGGATACAATCAGTAGCCTGTACATTGTGAGATTCACCAAATCTGAATCTCCAATCCCAAGGAATAGTGTATCTGGCTAGAATTCTTCATTTCAATCTCTGAGGCCAACTGCCTCTGACATTGAATCAGGTCTTCTTGTAGTAGTCTTGGTTGCTCTCTCTGTCATGGAAGCAAATCTTTGAGCCATTGCTGCTCCCTCTGTCATGTAGGAAAGTCCTTCTGCCACTATTGCTTCCTTTGTCACATAGGCAACTCCTACTACTGCTGCTCCCTCTAGACTGGAAGCTCTTTTGGTATGATCCTGGATGCCCTGATAATCTGTACAATCTGTTAAAGAATGTAACTAGCTTCGGTCTTCATAATTGTATTTGAGTCATAATGAAATGTATTTATCAAAAGAAAGAAAAACAATTTTTTATTATTATTGTTTTGACTTATTAAAGCACGGGTTTTATGAACCCAGCTCACAAAAGGATAGAAAAGAAAGATCAACGCCTTAGAAATCAACCTCTTCGAGGGGGAAACCTCCTTTACATTACACAAATGAACAATTCTTGGATGCCACAAATGACAAAACCTCTTTTCTATACATAGGAGTCTAAGGGGTCACAATATAATCAAAGCCGACATAACAATAATAATATAAGGGCACAACAATAACAATAGTGGGCTTCTATGGGGCACAATAATAACAATATGGGGACAATAGGGGAACGACAATAATAATAAGGGCTACAATGATAATAGTAATGGGGGAATCACTAGTATTATAGGGACCTAACAAAGAAATAAGGCATTACAAATGGAAAGAAGAAGGCTTTAGGTAACCATCAATAAATTGTCAAATGAGCCTAAGATAACAAGTTCCTTTGAGAGGCTTAATTTCCTTTCCTAGGAAATAGGCTCTCTTATTGAAGAGGAACGACACCCTGTAGTCACAAAGACAACCCAATTCACTAGGAAGAAAACATGGGATGTGGTTGTCCAGACAAAATATGTTATGGCTATTTTGATTGATAAAAATACATAGATGTAACAAAATATGATGGAGGATAATAATATACAAGTGGATACCAAAAGAAGAGTTGAGAAATCTAGGGCATCGATATTAAGTGATTTCTCTTCTATTGATAACTACTTGTGAATGTTTTTTACTTCTTATATTATGATCTTCTTTTACTTATGTTATTATAGCGTTATTCTTCAGCAAATGACTACCAATGCATAAACCATAAAGAGACAAGAGAGCCAGTATATAGGCTCCCGAACAAATTCTTCTTCTTATAAAGACTTTAATTTACAAATACCAAGACCAAGACCCTTGACCTATTTTCCACTCAAGAACAAGACACAAAGCTTCCTTAATGAGATCCTTAGTCAATGATAGTCAACCTTCTACTCCTTCCTCCTTCTCGACTATTATTCAAATTTGGCTTCCTTCTGCTTCAGACCTTTTATTTATTTTGACCTCCTTGAATTAGGTCTGTAATATTCAACCCTAATTCAAAAACCCTATTTTCTCCTTCTAGAAAATGTCCTTGATACATTTTCTTAGGATAGAGTCTCCTTCTATCCTATCTCAGCTTCTCCTTTGACTTGCCCCTCTTGAATTTGACTACCTAAGAGGATTTCAATTCCTCTCAGCTTCTTTTGCAGCAAATGACCTCTTCCTTCTTCGCATGTGTGACCCAAAAAGCAGCTCCAAGATAATGTTAAATTCTTTGCTCTTCTTCTTTCTTTATTCGCTGATGATAAGACTCCTTCCCAAGAGATCTTCACACTTCTTATTTCAGACTTGATCTTGACTGAAATTATGGCTTCTGAAATGAGTTTGAGTTTCCTATTTATAGTTGTTTTCCCATGCATATAAGCCGACATGAGTTGAGTGTGAGCCAACATGTATTTTGAGAGATTTTATTATTCTCTTGAAGTCGACTTGTAGGAGGTGTATTTTCTTTGTCTTGGAGGGTCTTCCTATTCATTTAATGACTCATAAAAAAATATAACATGCCCAAGATGGGTCCTTCATACATGACATCGACTCAAATTGACTTTTATGACTAGATGAAAAACCTAAAGGTTCACAATGTGAACCTTAACTAAAATAAAATTCCCTGATCATGAAACCTGTTGTCACTCACTATTTTTTTTTAGTCACTAGTTGCTTCAAATTCCCAAATAGAAGTGAATTTGATGCCAACTTTTGAGCCACATAAGCTATCAGAGCTTAATCATACCCTCTCCATTGCATCATGCTCAGAAAGGGCTTTCCAATCGTATATAGAAGTCTGAAAATGGACTCCTGGAGCAGAAGTTAAATCATTTTTAAGATTACCTTGGAAAAGCCCAACAAATAAAGAAAATGGCAAAGTATGGAGGGTAAATCTCAATCGAGACCTGGAGGCTTATTGCAATTGTAAATCAGGATTTCTGATGGGCAAGGAACAATAGCAGAATGAAAAGTAGCAATCGTCGATATCGCATATCGGCAGTCGACGGGTCCGGACACACCTTTTATAGCATATTGACATATCGTATCCTCGAACGCCGATATCACATCTCGCATCCCGTAGATCCAACAGTCCATCAGTTACGGCAAACTCCAAAACATGTGGGGGGGGTTCTTTTTGATATATTGTCGCACCGCTGGGGAAGGTCCATAAATAGTTTACAAAGGAAAAGGTCGCCAAACCAAGGGTCGAGTCGCTCCTTCTCTCTCCTCCATGTGGCGCAATCCCACATTATCGCATATCAGCGAGGTCTGAGTCCTGAAACAACAAAGGGGGTGCGATATTACAATATGGACCGAAACAATGAAGGGGGTGTGATATTGCAATATGGACCGTCAGGGAGGGCCGATTTTTAAATACAAAGGAAAAACATGCAAAACCAAGGCCCGACAGGCCACTTTCTCTCTCCTCCTGGAGGCCATGTGGTGACATGCGATTGTACTTCAGAGCTAACAAGGCAATTGACGTCAGCAGGGACGTGGCAGTATGATTGATGACGTGGCAGAGGACACGTGTCACCCGGTTTCAGTGTTTTCTAGGGTGACATGGAGCCATTTCTGGGTGCCACATGTCACCACTCATAGGGTGACATGTGGCAGTGATAACATCACCCCGCGGACCGATGATCATAACGGCTAAGGGATAAAAGCTTAATACATTAGTGCTAAGTGATTGTGATATGCAGGACTTCCCTTCCGGACGCAATAAAGTATTATGGTAGGGTCTATAAGGGCCTCACATCTGGACTATTGGCCTGCTCCAAAGAAAAGCGTAAGGGGCCTTCTCCTCCAGCAGGCGATTGCGATATGCAGGCATTTCCCCCCAGATGCGATAGAGTATTACGTCGTGGTTTATATGTACCTCATGTTTGGACTGTCAGCCCGCCCCAAGGGAAAGGGTAAAGCAAGTTTTAAATCACCAATATGCGGGACTTGAGATAACAAAGAAAAAGGCCCCAGATGCGATATTTCATAAGCCACATTTCATTAAGTTTTCGCATCTAGGAGATCGACCGATGCGGTGTAAGAGGCAAACAGAGGGAAATTCAAATTATAAAGAAAAAGCCCCCCCGCACAGTTGCTCAAAGCCTTGGTGCTCAAAAGAATAAACCCCTGGTCCCAGCCCCCGACTATATTGAGGAATGTCACACAAGGGGATATGATAAAGGGGAACAAAGGGAAATAAAAAACGCCCGCCTATTCGTCTGTTTTTAATGTTAAAGGCCCACAACCATGTTGCGCAGAGAGCATTGTCAAAATGGGCGGATGGGCTGGAAACTAAGGACTTTAATGGAGCATGGCACAACTGTAGAGTAGTATGCGCAAACTCAAGAAGACTTAATGGCATGACATGGTGCTCCATTCCCTCTACACAGAAAAAGGACCGCTTGGACACACTCCTTTCCCACTCCGCTCCCTATTCCACTGAACAAGTCACTCAAGCAATTAAAGCAGAATTGACAGAAAGTGGTCGAGCAACAGCAAACCACCTCAAGCAGCCGAAAAGAAGCCTGATGGTAGTAGGGACATGGCTCTATCCAAGGCCTCCACTGAAGCAGCAAGGGGACACCTCCTCTTTTCTCTCTCGATTTTCTTCTATGTGCATTTATTTCTGCATTTTTTCCAAGAAATGGATTCAATGCCTGTTGTAATCTTTAGGTAGGTAGTAGCAGAGCCGAGGCAGCTAGTTTAGCATGACAACTGGGGCTCGAGCTCAGATAGTTTGATTGTAACTCAAAGCTATCCCCCTATTCTTATAAATAGGGGGATGAAATATATAATAGAGGTTCCAGATATTTTGACGCACGAGGGTTGAACTCTGTGATGCCATTTTGGTTCTAATTTGCTTGTTCATGGGGATTTCACTGATATCATTGCTAAGTGTATGGACTGGTTATTGGACCCTTTGAGTTAAATGGTATTTTCCTCTTGATTCCTAACATGATTAATGTGCAATAAGTTTTCCCTTCTATAACCTCATTTCACAAGTTGTTTTTCCTTCTCTAAAATAGTGTAATGAGATTATTTTTCTCCTTGGTTCATGGATTTACCTTGCCTGCTAAATAGAGAATAGTGCTTGTGTATATTACAAATTTACTTGGTTTTTAAATAGCCTGCAGTACCTGTATGAGCACAACCTTTCTCGCACTATTTGGTGATAGAGGTACCCACGTCATAGGCTTGAAACCTCAATAAGTTCTTCGTTGTTTCTATCACTCCATCTCCTCCCTCTTTCATATTTCTATTGGAAAACCGTGGTTTAGGATTTTGTGTTGTTTACAGCCCTATCCATCGGGTTCCACTTCTGCTGGAACATTGTTGTTTAGGATTATGTTTGTTATAGCCCTATGCATCAATTTATCTCCTTCCTTTCCTCCTCTCCATAATTCCTATGACTTTAGTTTTAAGCTGTCCCATTTCCGTGTGTCAACCACCAGAAGAAGAAACCATTTCTCTTTTAGATTGCCCCATATACCCCCAACATTTGGATCCATGAGTTGGCTTGAATCTACCTCTTTGAAAGCTAATTAAACCAAGCCCCTCCTATTACCTTTTTTATTTACGTGACAATTGGAGTGTTACAACCCCCTCACATATAACCTTACAAACACTCCTTTATTTAAGATGCCTAGCCACTGGTCTACAATCAACCCAGAGGCTGTCTCTAGGAGGATTTCCTTCCTTCTTGCTGCACTTGTGCTGTTGATGCAAGATTTAGCCACAACATCTTTCTGGCGCCATTTCCGGGGAATGGATTAGAATATTTTTCCCTGGGTATGAAAGATTTTTACATTCCCTCTATTAGGTGAGCAAGGGAAGTGTGGGTTGAAAATCAATCACCTTGGTGACTCCATTGTTTCAAATTTTATGGTAAACATCCTAGCGACTCCACTATCCAAATATCAATTGTAAACACTCTGACAGCTACCTCTGTTAAGAAATAAATGAGACGATGGAAGAGAAGGTTATCATAATAAAGAACTCCTTATATAGATTGATGGAACTGGAGTTAAAGAATAGAGGCCTTCAACAACACTACTCCTCTTCCTCTAAAAAATAACAAGAAGCCAAGATGCATGAAGAAGAGGAAGATGAGCTTGATGTAACACTAAATGATGATGAGATCGATGATTGTTGCAAGCAGTTCTCTGATTTCATGATGGCTTGGTTGCACAAGAGAATTGCTCTTCGGTTATCTAGAAATACATCAATGGGACACAACCAAAATCAAGGCACTTCCTCTGAGGATCCTCTTAGGCCAGCTGATAAGGGAAAGGGACTTCTAGATACAAATGGCTTTAAACCCGATGTCCTCAAAGAAGAGAAGTCACCCTCCCCTTCCTAGCTCATCTGTGAAGAAGCCAAAGAGCCAAGTGGTGTTTGTAGCTTCCATAACTAAAAAGACATCATCCAACAATCTGTATGTGAAGAAGAGGTTGTTGCAAACATTCCTTTTCTATTCCATGACCCTGTGGCTAAGTACACGAGTCTATTCATAAGCCAACAACAGAGGTCATTTCAAGAGAATGTATCAGGTTCCATATTTGCAGATTTTCCATGATGCATGCATGTTTTTTTTTCTTTCTCAACAATATGAAGGCATGTGGTCCTGTACTCTTATGTTGGTCTGGTTCTATTGGAGAGTTGAACATACTTAGTTGAATTAAGTACTGTGCATAGGTAGGATTGTACATAAATAATCTCACCACCTAAGCATTTACTTTTTAGTCGTTAGAATTTTTATTTTCTGCATTTTAGATTCTGGAGGAAATTCCCATGGATATTTTGTTGATTACAAAGTTCATATATTATTGACTCCATGCCCAATGGTGAAGGATACTGGTCTGTAGGTTCTTAGCACCTTTCCTGCAAGGCACTGTCCCTAGTAGGAGCCAATGTTGTCACTCACTGTTTTTTTTAGTCACCAGTTGCTTCAAATGCCCAAACAACAGTGAATTTGATGCCAATTTTTTAGCCATGGAAGCTATCAGAGCTTAATCATACCCTCTCCATTGCATCGTGCTCGGAAAGGTCTTTCCAATCATATATAGAAGTTTGAAAATGGACTCCTAAGGCAGAAGTTAAAGCATTTTCAAGATTACCTTGGAAAAGCCCAACAAATAAAAAAAATGGAAAAGCATGGAGGGTAAATCGCAATCGCAAATCGGGCTTTCTGACGGGCAAGGAACAATGACGGAATGAAAAGCAGCAATCATCGATATCGCATATCGGCAGTCGGCGGGTCCGAGCACACCTTTTATCACATATAGACATATCGTATCCCCGAACGTCGATATCACATCCTGCATCCCACAGATCCAGCAATCCATCAGTTACAGCATACTCCAAAACATGTGGGGGGGTGATTTGTGATATATTCTCGCAGCGCTGGGGAAGGCCCATAAATAGTTTACAAAGGAAAAGTCTGCCAAACCAAGGGTCGGACCGCTCCTTCTCTCTCCTCCATGTGGCGCAATCCCGCATTATCACATATCAGCGAGATCTGAATCCTGAAACAGCGAAGGGGGGGAGATATTGCGATATGGGCCAAAATCATCGGGGAGGGCCGATTTTTAAATACAAAGGAAAAGCATGAAAAACCAAGGCTCGACGGGTCACTTTCTCTCTCCTCTCGGAGGCCACATGGCGGCATGCGATTGGTCTTCAGAACTCACAAGTCAATTGACGTCAGCAGGGACATGACAATACGATTGATGACGTGGAAGAGGACATGTGTCACCCGGTTTTAGTGTTTTCTGGGGTGACATGGGGCCATTTCCGGGTGCCACGTGTCACCACTCACAGGGTGACACGTGGTAGTGATGACATCACCCCGCAGACCGGCGATTGCAGCGGCTAAGGGGAAAAAGCTTAATACATTGGTGTTGAGCGATTGCGATATGTGAGACTTCCCTTTCGAATGTGATAAAGTATTATGGCAGGGTCTATAAGGACCTCACGTCCAGACTATCGACCCACTCCAAAGAAAAGGGTAAGGGGCCTTCTCCTCCAGCAGGCGATTGCAATATGCGGGCACTTCCCCCCAGATGCGATAGAGTATTACGTTGTGGTCTATATGGACCTCGCGTCCGGACCGTCAGCCCACCCCAAAGAAAAGGGTAAAGCAAGGTTCAAAGCGTCAATATGCAGGATTTGTGATAACAAAGAAAAAGGTCTCGGATGCAATATTTCATAAGCCACATTTCATAAATTTTTCGCGTTCGAGACCTTTTCAAGGCCCCCGACACGGCTTCTTACAACTTAATCATACCTTCTCCATTACATCGTGCTCAGAAAGGGCTTTCCAATCGTATATAGAAGTCTGAAAATGGACTCTTGGAGCAGAAGTTAAAGAATTTTTAAGATTACCTTGGAAAAGCCCAGCAAATAAAGAAAATGGCTAAGTATGGAGGGTAAATCGCAAACGGGACCTGAGAGGCTTATCACAATCACAAATCGGGCTTTCTGGCGAGCAAGGAACAACAACAGAATGAAAATCAGTGATCATTGATCACCAATATTTCATATTGGCAGTCAGCGGGTCCGGGCACACCTTTTATCACATATCAGCATATCGTAGCCCCAAATGTCGATATCGCATCTTGCATCCCGCAAATCCAGTAGTCCATCAGTTATGGCATACTCTAAAACATTTGGGGGGCCAATTTGCAATATATTGTCGCACCGCCGGGGAAGGCCCGGAAATAGTTTACAAAGGAAAAGGATGCCAAACCAGGGGTTGGACCGCTACTTCTCTCTCCTCCATGTGCCCAATCCCGCATTATCGCATATCGGCTAGGTTTGAGTCGAAACAGCGAAGGGGGGATCGACATCGCGATATTGACCAAAATCTTCGGGAAGGGCTAATTTTTAAATACAAAGGAAAAGCATCCAAAACCAAGGCTCGACGGGCCACTTTCTCTGTCCTCCCGAAGGCCACATGGCGACATGCGATTGGTCTTCAGAGCTGATAGGGAAGCTTACGTCAACAGGGACATGGCAGTATGGTTGATGATGTGGCATAGGACATGTGTCACCTAGTTTTAGTGTTTTCGGCTGTGACATGGGGCCATTTCCGGGTGCCACGTGTCACCACTCACAGGGTGACACGTGGTAGTGATGATGTCATCCCATGGACTGGCGATTGCAGCGAATAAGGGGAAAAAGCTTAATACATTGGTGTTGAGCGATTGTGATATGCGGGACTTCCCTTTCGAATGCGATAAAGTATTATGGTAGGGTCTATAAGGACCTCGTGTCTAGACTATCGACCCCCTCCAAAGAAAAGGGTAAGGGGCCTTCTCCTCCAGCAGGGGATTGCGATATGCGGGCACTTCCACCCAGATGCGATAGAGTATTACATCGTGGTCTATATGGACCTCACGTCCAGACTGTTGGCCCGCCCCAAAGAAAGGGTAAAGCTAGGTTCAAAGTGTCAATATGCGGGATTTACGATAACAAAGGAAAAGATCTCGGATGCAATATTTCATAAGCCACATTTCATAAATTTTTCGCGTTCGAGAGATCGGCCGATGTGGTGTAAGAGGCAAACAGAGGCAAATTCGAATTATAAAGGAAAAGTCCCCCCCCCGCACGACTTCTCAAAGCTTAATCATACCCTCTCCATTGCATCATGCTCAGAAAGGTCTTTCCAATCGTATATAGAAGTCCGAAAATGGACTCCTGGAGCAGAAGTTAAATCATTTTTAAGATTACCTTGGAAAAGCCCAGCAAATAAAGAAAATGGCTAAGTACGGAGGGTAAATCACAATTGGGACCTGAGAGGCTTATCGCAATCATAAATCGGGCTTTCTGGTGGGAAAGGAACAACGACAGAATGAAAAGCAACGATCATCGATCACCGATATTGCATACCGGCAGTCAGCGGGTCTGGGCACACCTTTTATCGCATATCAGCATATCGTAGCCTCGAATGTCGATATCGTATCTTGCAAAAGGCCGATTGACAAACATAAGCACTATAACCATGATTCTTGGAGAGGCTTGTTAAACAACATTTGGCCATTCTTCTAAAGTATCGAATAAAAACTGTCAGGATAAAGTACGTCCAAAATGAATTAGCATTGTGTCCTAAGTTTTAACGTTTTTGTTTACTTTCTGAAGTGCCAATAGGTTTCGTCCACTATTCTCTGTGCTTCTTTCTTCCTTGTACATGAGTATTTGCACAAAACCTAATGTTTTTAATCTGGATTTCTTTAAGAAGAGTGATTGGTCTCTATTTTGCGGTAGATTAATCATTATTTCAATTTATTATGGGTATGTTTGGGGATTTCCCAAGGAAAGCTTTTTTCCTGTGCTTTACTATCTTTAAACTCACCTGTATTCTTCTAAAATGAAAAACGTATACACCTTTCTCCAACAAATAGAAAGCTACTGAGGAATGACTAGACTACACGTGTTAAGTTTTGCAAGCTATTTTTCAGATAACTATGTGCTTTGAATGTATTCACATAAATGGTTATAAAGAGTCTAAAGACACCCATTGCCATTTGTTGTCTATTATGCTTTTTTTTTAATTAATGTTTTTCTTACCCGCTGTAATGTTGCTTCAAATTGTGAATGGAAGCAATGGGACCATGTTTCCCAACCCTGGAATATTGGACCCTGGCTTTTCTTTAAAATGTTTCATATACATATAACTGTCTGTCTAATGGTTGAAAGTTGGATTTCTAGTGCTCACTAGACATGGAATATCATGAGTTAAGAATGATTGAATTTGTCTGTCCTGCAAACTTCATGTTGCAAGGCATCTCTGATAGCCTGTTATACTTGAGAGGAATGATTTCTATGTTAGATCAAACATTCTCTAAGGTGGCTATGTAATGATGGTATACTGTAGTTTCCTGTACGAGCTTGTTTGATTGGAAGGATTTTCCATTACACGAATATGTATTCCCACATCAAATATGAGTGTTGTTCTTTCAGGTACCTCCATCAGTCTCTTGCCAGGGGACTGAAATGTCTTGAAATACCTTTTTATGCTAACTAGTATTACTGAATCTCTGTCTAATTTCCACAACAATGAGACAAGGATACAGTTATTGATACCAAATAAACCATAGCCGGAAGATCATCATCACCAGAATTTGGATGAAAATATCTGAGGGACTTTCAATTTTATATAGTATTGCATACATTTGGCTTTCCATGATGCCTTATAATTTTCTTGTCATTATTTTTTGCTACAGGCTGGAAGCTTTGCAATGCACATACGCCGGAATATAGAGAAGAGCAAAAGACCATCTTCTGTGGCATCCCCATTGCCTGCTCCTGCAATCCCAGGTGAACCAATGATTGACTCTGATCCCACAGTTACTCTGCCATCTTCACCAACACCAAAGATCCTCCTACTAGGTCTTTCAACCCATTTACAGCAAAACTATCAATGTCCAAAACATCAAAGTTTGGGCTTTTGGAGGCTGCTGGTGATGAAGGCTTGTGTTTTGTAACTGCTCCAAAGGTAACCGTGTTTAAATATTAATGGATCAAGTTATAAGCTGCTATTTTCATTTTTGTTGAATATGATTGAAAATTTCTCGTTTGACAGGTTGGCATCTTCAAAAGGAGCCGAGTTGTGAAGGGAAGGATTGGAAGACCACTTTGTGAAGAGGTGTAGTTTATTTTTTGTCCATGTTTAAGCTTACAGTTTTTTCATCTTTATATTATTTCACTGCTTACAGGAATCTTTTTTCTAATTAAATGCTTTTTCCCCCTTTGACTCAATATAAGCAAACTATGTATGGAGTGAGAAGGTATAGGAAACTGAATGAAATATTTACAACCACATCCAAAAACGTCCTAGATCCTGGTAAATTCTTATTACTAAATTATCAGAAGTGATCTAAACATTTGTGCAACAAAGAAGTGGTATCCAAAGCAGTCTCTTTGTATGACATATACACTGCTGGTTTGCAAAATTTTCCCTTTCATATTCTTAAATGGGGAAAGTCATATTCTTAAAAGCCCCATTGCATTCAGTGCCTAGTTTATTGTTGCAAACATCCAATATGAGAACTGTTCTCCAGCTTTTCATAAGGATGCTACTGATACACCGGTGATTGAGAGTATCAAGACACCTTAGGTGCATGGACTGTTCTGTCCCAGATTTTGCACCTTCACCCATCACGATTCATTCCTCCAACTGAATTGGAGGTGTCCTGTGGTTCTCATTTGGGCTACTACTGATCTGGGATACAACACTATTTCCAAGAAAGTAGTCAATATTTGGAGTTTGCAGAATTTAAAAGTAAGAAATGCGATGCCTGAGATTTGGATCGCTAGATAGAAGTTTTATTATTGTCCACTAATGCCCAACAACATCCAATGGATCATAGAGAGGTACCAGTGGCAACACAACCAGCTAGCTGCAGCTGCACAGACATGGGCACCATGCATCTTTATACTCTCACAAATGAGAGTTGGGATTGTTTCTTATGCAATAAATCATCTCAAGGAAACAATGCCATTTTGTAAACTTATTACTGCAATTTTAAAAAATTTCAGCCCTGATTTTGTGGAGATTTTAAATATTTAGCAACCCAGATTTCCGTCATATTTTCATGTCTTGGTTGGCATTACATCCCGTTGGAAACTTGTTGAAATAAATGTTCATGAGTGTATTGCTCTATGCTGTTGAATACAGACGTGAACTTGCCAGGTGCTGATATTTTGATTGCATTTCTTCTTTTGGCTTTGAATCAAATCAATAAATAGAGGAGATACATGGTGAAGAACATTCTTGTGAAAAGTTATTGAAAGTGGTTTCTTCATGTACCATGCAGGGACAATCCATAAAAGAAGGGCAGGTTGTATGTTATTTGGATCAGCTTGGTGGCCAGACACCTATCACAGTGAGTAGATAGTTTTTCTTGTTGACTTTGTATATGCTCTCCAGAAGTTGCACATCTTCGTATTTCAGTGCCTAGAATGTATTTAGAACGTTGTTTTAGGGTTGTTCAGGCACATTTACATGTTTAACTATATCATGCAGTCAGAAGTGTCGGGAGAAGTTGTCAAGATCTTATGGAGCGAAGGAGGTAAACTCATGGTCCACTTCTGCCACCTAATATTTATTATAAATCATTATCATTTTGAACAACATACCAAGATATTTAGAAACTGCTGGCTGAAACAATTTGCTGACATAAATATTTGAATGCAGGTGAATGTAGCTATTTTGTGCTTTAGAACTTAGCAGTTTGAAAAGTTCTCATGTTTCAAGGCGTAGTACATGATTGTTATGTTTCTAACTCTAAATCTGCCCTTTGCAGAGCCTGTTGGATATGGTGATCCTCTCATTGCTGTTCTACCTTCATTCCATGGTATCAAATGATTATATGTTTATAGTGGATTTTATGAGTAAAGCAGTGTACATTTACTTCACTGCCTCAGAATCAGTCTTATCTAGGGCACGCCTTGTGTTGACCAACGAACGATAGAAGAGTGTGAGGCTCCAAATTAAGAAGGAAGTTTCTCACTTGATTTGGAATTTGGTGTTCTGTTCTCATTCATTTTTAGTTGGCATGCATTTATTTTTTGGATTCACAGTTCAGCAAATTGACCTTATAACAAGTCCTTTTTGCCTGGTTAAATTTCATTTACAGTTTTCTACAGTTTGCTATTAACAAATGAGGCATTGCGACTTGAAGAAATCTGAAGAATATTGTTAAACAATCCATGATGATGTGATATTACAAAATGTAATTACTCATTTGCAATGAATATCGTATTAGTAGTAGCATTTGGGTAGTTCAGTGTCTTACCATGGAATGCTTTATTAAAGATTATGGTTATGAGGCATTGCGATTTGAAGAAATCTGAAGAATATTGTTAAACAATCCATGATGATGTGATATTACAAAATGTAATTACTCATTTGCAATGAATATGGTATATTAGTAGTAGCATTTGGGTAGTTCAGTGTCTTACCATGGAATGCTTTATTAAAGATTATGGTTATCATAAACTGTTTTTTTCTCCTGAGTAGAATGCGTTTGTAATTATTAGAGTGCAATTCTTTTTCCATCTGATTCTTGATTTAGTTGTTGAAGAGATGTGTAGCTGTTATAAAGGGATCAGCCTGGTTTCCCATGATTTGTTTTTCGGCTTCAAGCTTTGACTACCATTGGACTCTTTACATTTGTTCTTTGAGATTATCAGATCCATAACAATGGCATGGGCATTGTAAACAAGTTTCACTGATGGGCTTCCCCAGCAAAATGAAAACGATCTACATCCTGGCAAAGTCCATGGCTTCCATAAAGTTTGTTTTCGTTATTTTGCGTAAGATGGATGGAGATGATCACTGCATCTAGTGATCTCTTGGATAGTTAATACCTTTAAGCCTATTAAATGTTTGTTTTAGGATATCTCCTTTTGTTTACAATTTTCCGTCCAATATAAGGGTTCCCTATATATTACAGAAGCCATAAAGTCCTTAGATGCGAGGATGAGTATATGTTAGTTCATGAGATTCTCTAATATTTTGTGCAATGTTTCATCCTTTATGTTGGATACTGGGTGAACTTCTAAAGTTACGTCTATTCGATATTTTTCTCTCTATGTATCCGTTGAAATCACGCTATGAAGTAACTGGTATAACGACTTTCTAGATTAAGCTTACAGAAGGAAAATCCGTTGTAATACCCTAAAGTGTGGTGCTCTTACAGCCCAAGGTGATCCTTTGCAATGCCCTGAAGTTTGGTGCTCTTACAACCTAAGGTGGAAGAGATGTTCAACTTATCATCGGAGGAATGTTAATAAAATAATGTGAAAATTGATATTAGAGGAATGTCGTCATTTTAGACCTCTTATTAATTAGTATCATTAATTAGCATCAAAATATTTCATTTTGGAATGTGATGCATTTAAAGATATCGAAGAAAGTTATGGTAATATGTTAATATCAGTTTTTTGGCATTGTCTTTTTAGCAAGGGGATTGTTGAAAGGTTGGGTCTGGTCATCATCAATTTGAATAAGAAAATGTTTGAATTGCAAAAAATGAAAAGCAGGGAACTGATTGTCCCATAGATTGTTTTTAATTTCGTGGATGTTAAAATATCATTTCATATCAAATTGGAGCAACACTGATCAAATAAAGGAGAGAATTGACATTCGAGGACTGATGTCAAATTAGATCTATCACATAAATCCACTTTAACCCTGGGTGTTTAAAGTGGTGCTTGCTTTTTTAATTTATTTTTATATTGGTCCTCCTGATGGGTAATAGAGATTTGAAATAAATTCATGTTAATGTTAGCTTGCTCCATAATTTTTCATACCCATGGTCATGGATTTTTTTTAATGTATTATATCTTTATTTGGTGGAATTGATATTCAATCTTATTATTATTATTATTATTTTTATATAAATTAGTTCTTATGATTGATATTCAATCTTATTATTATTATTATTATTTTTTATAAATGGGATCTTACAACTATGTATTGAATAAAAAATGTTTGTGAGAGATATTAACATAAATAAGAAATTTATATCGGGCATTTTATTTAGAAAAAAGCCGCAGCTCACTATCACTAGCAAAAACCATTAAAGGACCAAATTTGCCATGAGCATGCCCAACCAAAATTTCCATGGGTATGCCCAATTGTCACTAGCAAACATTGTCAAAGAAGTTTAAAGGACCGTAATTTCTATTAGGTCTTTATAATACTAGTGTATCCCCCTTATCGTTATTTTTGTGCCTCATAGAAGCCCACTATTGTTAATGTTGTGCCCTTAAATTATTATTGTTATATAGACTCTAATTATATTGCGACCCTTTAGACTCCTATATATAGACATTTGAGGACTAATGTCAAATTATATCTATCACATAAATCCACTTTAACCCTGGGTGTTTAAAGTGGTGCTTAGTTTTCTAATTTTTTTCATATTGGTCCTCTTGATGGGTAGTAGAGGGTTGAAATAAATTCATGTTAATGTTGACTTTAGGATGGAATTTTTCATACCCATGTTATTTGGTGGAATTGTTATTCAGTCTTATTATTATTATTTTTATATAAATGAGATCTTACAATTATGTATTGAATAAAAAATGTTTCTTGGAGCTATTAACATAAATAAGAAATTTATATTAGGCATTTTATTTAGAAAAAAAGAAGCAACTCATTATCACTAGCAAAAACCATTGTCACCCATGTTTAAAGGACCAAATTTTCCACGAGCGTTTCTCACCAAAATTTCCATAAGCATGCCCAATTGTCACTAGCAAACATTGTCAGGGAAGTTTAAAGGACTGTAATTTCTATTAGGTCCCTATAATACTAGTGTATCCCTCATATTGTTAATGTTGTGCTCCATAGAAGCTCACTATTGTTAATGTTGTGTCCTTACATTATTATTGTTATGTAGGCTCTAATTATATTGTGACCCTTTAGACTCCTATAAATAAAAATGAGGTCTTGTCATTTGTATCATCCAAAAATTGTTTATTTATGTAATATTAAGGAGGTTTTCCCCTCGAAGAGGATAATTTTTAAGTCATTGATCTATCTATTTCTGAGCTAGTTGCATAACATTTGGTATCAGAGCTTTGGATTATAGGGTTTCACTTTTTCAAACAGGTAATCTTGACATTTTCGCTATTTTTTTTTTTTTTTTGTGAGGCTTCAAAAACTGAATTTTTTATCACGTGGAACCAAAACCTTGGTGAACTTTGTGTAAACATTTCAATGCTTGGTTTGCTATATTTTCAGAGATATGATATGAGAAAGTTAGAGTTTTTTAATGCTCTAGAATTCTATCTCAAACATGTGACCCAAAGAAAGTCGTCATAATTTTCATTTCCGACATCATATTTGAATTCTGTAAAAAGTGGTTGAAAGTGTATGAATTGTAGTTTTTTGTGTAACAATTTCAGGTTTGAAGGTCGAAACAATGAGACGTGGTACTCTGTACAAGTTCTCTCTACTGAACTAGTCCATAATCTAGTGATCGTGGGAGATTGGGCATAAGTTTATCTTGAAGAATTCAAATTTGGTCTAACTTGTGGCATTGGAAAGAAGACTTAGAGGGCATTGTCAATAATGAATTGTTGGATGAATTACATGGAGCAATTTACTTCACCGAGTTGGATCTTCGTTCATGATATCATTGAATTAGAATGAAGATTGAAAACATTTTGAAAACAACATTTAGAACTCATGAGAGTCATGCCTTTTGGCCTTACTAATGCATCTTCCACATTTCAAAGTTTAATGAATTCCATTTTCAAACCCTTAGAAAACTTGTGTTATTATTTTTTGATGATATACTAATCTACAACAAGTTTTGGAAGGATCGTGTTCAACATGTTGACAAGGCGCTCAAACTATTGACGAAGAGACAATTATATGCAAAACCTCCAAATGTTTGTTTGGAGTACATGAGGTGGAATATTTGGGTCATATTGTATCTCATGAGGGTGTTAAGGTAGACTTTAACAAAATTAAATCCATTAAGAAATGGAAAATCCCCACAACCATAAAGCATCTTCGAGGATTTCTCGGGTTGACAGGGTACTATCGCAAATTTGTTAAGAATTATGGGAGAATAACGACAATTCTAACATCATTAGTGAAGAAAGATGCATTTTCTTAGACTCTAGAAGCAACGAAGACCTTTGAACATTTTAAAGAGACAATGTGCCAAACATTGGTCTTAGCTACGCCAGACTTCACAAAAACTTTTATTGTGGAATGTGATGTTTCAGTAAATGGAATAGGTGTTGTTTTAATGCAAGAAGGAAGATCCATTACTTTTGAAAGTCGTCCAATCAAAGGAAAGTATTTACACAAACCTATTTATGAGAAGGAAATGTTGGCAATACTACATGCACTAAATCAATGGTGACCTTACCTAATGGGAAGACACTTCAAGGTAAAAAAAGATCATGATAGTCTTAAATATATTTTGGAACAAAGATTATATTCAGAAGAGCAGTGAAAATGGGTGACAAAGATGTTGGGTTATGACTTTGAAATCATCTGCAAAAGGGAAGCAAAATGTTGTTGCATATGCACTCTCAAGAAAGGATGAGGATGTGGAAACATTTCATTGTGTTATTTCTATTATCCAACCTGAGTGGATAACCGAAGAAAGGGATGAATGGAAGAATGATGAAGATGTGTGGTCACTCATTCAAAAGTTGTAGCAAGATTCGAATACATCTGATACATTTAGGTAGAAAAATGATTCATTATGGTACAAATATCGCTTATATCTTTGTAAGAATTCCCAACTCAAACAAAATATTCATTTTGAATTGCACACCTCTCCCTTAGGAGGGCACTCAAGATTTTTAAAACTTACCATAGGGTTAAGAAGGATTTTTTTGGGATGGCATGATCAAGGACAATCCTCAAAATGCTCAAAATTCAATAGTCTTAGATGCTCATGAAACCAACGCCAAGTCGAAGAGCTTGTCGCGCTGATTCTAGTGGTATATTCGGTTTTCAAAATGGCCTCCGAATGAGGGAGAAAATGTACTCTGAAGTTTTATTCAAACATGCAAAAAATGGGCAGAGCAGGCCAAGTGGCAGTCTCATAATAGGGCACGCATGGCAGTCTCAGAACAAGGCACGTGGCAGGAGTCAAGTCAAACTAGGTGAAGGAGTTGTGGGTCGAACCCGTGACCACCGAGCAATCAATCCAAAACTTTACCAATAGTCCACAACATTGCTTTATTAAGTGTGGGTGCAAACTTATATTTAAAGGTTACGTTGAATGACAATGGTGGAAAGTGTTGGCAACTTGTCATATTCGGCAAGCCCGCCAAACCCCGGTCATATCAAGCGCCGATCCAAACAAGACTAATGGAGCCACCACATATGGCGGAGCAGCCACAATTATATACCAAAATTTAATATATGTATATCACCTCGAATCTTGGGTGGAAGAACGATATCACCGTTGGTCTAATGTATAAAACTCTGTTAAAACTATATGTTATATATAGCGGCCAGGAGGTTAATCAAACCATTCGATATATATATTTTCTATGTTAATATATGTGGTTACAAGCAAATCCCAGGAGGCCCACATGTTTGACCCCGGGACCTTCCCGTGGGTTATAAAAGAGTTTACCACTGTGCCATCGGCAGGGGGAGATAGAAGGAGTGACTCTGTAATTGTTTTGAACAGTGTCTGTAAATGCCTTTTGAGGCATATCTCGACCAATATTGAGCCTTTTTGTAATCTGAAAGTTACGTTGGGATGCTGAGGCGGAGACCTTTCAGCTGACAGTAGCCATTGATGCTTGCGAGTATTTTCAATATATCAGACGCCCATTGGAAGTGGACCCGAAGATGTAGTCCAGGAGGGACGAACTTCGTCATCAAATTGTTTGTGTTTGCTTCTTATTTCGGTTGTTCATGGTTGATTTCAGATTTCAAGTTTTTGAGTTTAAGGCACATAAAAAATCAATTTTCCTTATTTGTTCACTTAAAAGCAACCTTAACTAATTTTTGGTGAAATTGTGCTAAGTCAATTCTGCTGTTTTTGGATCATATTTTGGTATCAAAGTAAGGTTGATCATGTATAAGCAGGATATTTGCCAATGTGAATGTTGACTAGATCCAGGTTGCGACATGGAGAAGGGAAACTTGAGAAGATAATTGCAGAGATTGGAAAGAGGAAAGTCTTTCAAAAGTTGATGATGGGAAAGCCAAATAAAGCAGAAGCTCATGAAACAAAGGTCGTTGGAGAGGAGCAATATCAACAAATGTTCCTTAATATGCATATGATGATTGCAGAACTTTATGAAGACAAGAAGACTAGAGATACAACTTCATCTTCTAAAGGCACGAATAAGAAAAAGGGCAAGGAAAAGACTGATGGTAACGAACCTCCTTCTCCTCCATCTTCGTCTTCTTCTTCTTTTCTCTTATCATTCAAGTTCAGATTCAGACTCATAAAAGAAACCAAAGAAATCTCATTTTCTGAAGCTTGATGTTAAGTTTGAGTTGCCAATAAATGATGGTGAAATGAATCCTGAAAAATTAGATAACTAGATAAAGCAACTTGAGGTGTATTGTAGAATTCAAAATGTTGTTGATAATTCTACAAAAATTTGGTTAGTTACACTTAGAATGGGGAGAATAACTTTGATTTGGTGGGAAAGTAAAACTCAATCAGATTTGAAACAAAAATGCAAAATTATCTCTTCATGGTCTAAGTTTGTTAAATCTCTTAGAAAGAAATTCTATCCTTTGGGATATATGCAACAGGTTATAATGGATTAGCAACATTTAAGGCAAGGTAAAGGACAGAGTGTGCAAGAGTTTACACAAGAATTCAGGAAAAAGGCATTAGCACTTGATGTTCCATTAAACACACGAGGAAATTTGTTAAGGTATATTTGAAGTTTGCATTTTTATTTGCGATATACATTGCTTATGTTTAATCCAACTGACTTTGATGAAGTGTGTGTACAAACCATTCATATTGAATTAGGTGGTAGACCTTTTCAGTCAAACTTTCCGAAGAAATCATTCAAGCATTCTTAGAACAAAGACTCTAAAGAAGGCAAGGGAAAGAATAAATTGAAAGGGAAGAAATCGACAGTAGCTAAGAAGGAAGGAGAAAGGCCTCCTTGTACTCATTGTTAGAGGGTTGGACATGAAGACTCCAAATGTTGGAAGGTTCATCTTGAACTTAAACCAAAGAAGTTCCTTAAGAAGAAGGGTGAAATAAAAGTTAATGCTGCAGTCCAACAGGATTTGGGATCTGACTCCAGTGATGAAAAGAAGATTACTGCTATGGGTCTAATATGTATTCCTTCTAAAACTAGGTCTAGTTCTACTTGTTCTGCATCTTCTTCAAAAGCCAATATTGTGATTGAAGAAAGGAAGAGGGTTAAATTGTTTCACATAAAGATCATATCCAAGCACGCTAAGATAAACACATTATTTGACAGTGGATCACAAGCAAATCTAATTTTTGAGGAACTAGTAATGACATTGGGATTGGAAACTAAAAATCATCCAAAACCATACCCTTTAGGATGGTTGAAAGAAAATACTTAGATGCAAGTCACAAAACAGAGTCGATTAAGATTTGCAATTACAACTAATTTTGTTGATGAAGTTGAGCTAGATGTGATTCCTTTGGATATATGTGGAGTTGTGTTGGGTAGTCCTTATCTTTATGATCGAGATGCCATATTTCATAGAAAGGAGAATAAGTATCATCTCTTTAAAGATGGAGTTGAATATGTTGTCAAGGCACACAGAAGTAAGACAAACTTGGATTTAATCAATGTTAGTCAAATTAAAAGGCTAATAAATTCAAGTAAAAAGTATATTCTCATGATTGTTAAAGAACAATCTAAAGATAGGTATGATGCTTTTCATGGGTGTGATTCTCAGTTTAAGGACAAATTGGTTGAAATAGTAGTTTCTTATAAAGAATTGTTTAAAGAACCAAAAAGTCTACCTTCAAAATGAGAAATACAACATGAGATTCAATTACAATCTGATGTCCCTCCCGAACATTGGCATGTATTGTATGTCAGTGATTGAAAATGAAGATATTAAGAAACAAATTCAGGAATTGGTTGATAAAGGCTTTATTCGACCTAGTTCTTCTCCTTGTGGATCACCGATCATATTAGTCCCAAAGAAAGACAGAACTTGGAGAATGTGTGTTGATTTTAGAGCCTTAAACAAAATCACCATTAAGAACATGGATCCTCTTCCTAAAATTGAGTATTTGCTTGATCAATTAAAGAATGTTGTTTACTTTACAAAACTGGATTTAAGAAGTGGTTATCATCAGATTCGTATTGCAGAGAATGATATATGGAAAACTGCATTTAAGACTAGACAAAGGATTTTTGAATGGTTGGTTATGCCGTTTGGGTTATGCAACGATCCAACAACTTTTATGAGAGTGGTGAATAATGTTTTTCGTCCTTTTATTGATAAGTTCTTCATAGTCTATATGGATGATATTCTTATTTTTAATTCACGTTTGGAAGAACACGTAAAACATGTTAAACACATTTTTGATGTGTTGCAAAGAGACAAATTGTATCTGAAACTTTCTAAGTGTGAATTTGGAAAAACTTCCTTAGTATATCTTGGTTACATAGTTGGAAGAGGTCAACTAAAAATAAATCCAACTAAAATTGAAGTAACTATTAAGTGGCCAAGACCTCAAAATATGATGGAAGTTATAAGTTTCTTAGGTGCAATTTAGTATTGGAGGAAGTTTATTTCTCATTTCTCTTTTATTGTATCACCACTTCATGCTTTAACAAATTCTAAAATCCCGTTTCAGTGGGGAGGAAACCAAAAAAAATCATTTCATTCTTTAAAGTAGAAAATTGTAAAAGCTCCAACCTTGGCTTTTCCAGACCTTCAACAACCATTTGAAATAGAAACTAATTCTAGTGGGTATGCAATGGGTGAAATATTGTTACAAAAAGGAAAGACTATTTGTTTTATTTCAAAAACATTTTCTAAAGCAGTTGCTAACTATCCAACTTATGATAAAGAATTGTATGCCCTAGTGGAAAGTGTTAAAAAATGGAAACATTATGTATTGGGCAAAGAAACAATGATTCATACAGATCATCAGCCACTTCAGTCCCTTAAATCACAAACTAAGTTGCAATAGTCTCAACATTATAGATGGATGGGGTTTTTGCAGCAATTCCATTTAGAAATCAAATACAAGAAAACGACCACTAATAAAGTCGCTGATATATTATCAATACCTTTTTTGAATGCTTTAGATATTATGCAAAATAGTACTTTAGCACATGAAAGTCATATAAAACAATATGTTGCAGACACTGATTTTAAGGATGTTTATGAATCACTAACTCATGGTGCTAAGGTGGAAGAAGTGGATTATCATGTTCATGACAGGGTATTGTACCATCTTGGCAAGTTGTGCATACCATAGGAAGAAAGAGTGCATGTGATGTGGGAAGCACATTCTTCTCATGTTTCAAGGCATTTTGGTGTAGGTTCTTCTACTGGTAGATCTCCTTTTGGAACATGTTTTGGGTACCTGCCAAAATCACCAATGGACTTTATGTTTGGTGAATAAGCTAAGGAGGATGGACATGGAGATGAAGACAAAGAAATCAAGTTCATTCAAATAATCCAAAAGATTTATGAAGCAGTGCAAGATCAATTGGAGAAAAATTAGGCCAAGTACAAGCATTGGGTGGATCATCACTTTCAAGTTGGTGATCAAGTATGGCTATAAAACAAGCAAAGAAAGGATGAAAGGTGGAGGTAAAAATTTGAAACGTATAAGGTATGGTCCTTTTAAAATTGTTGAAAATATTGGGCACAATGCATTCTGCTTGAATTTGCCTCCATACATGCATATATATTTAGTTGTAAATGTTGATAAATTGAAGTTTTATGAATCTCCAATGATCATGGATTAAGAGGAAAATGCTCAAATTCCAACAATAGATGATTTTTCACCTGAATGTATGATTGAGTTACAGGAATTTACCATCTTGGATAGGAAGGTCCACACTTCTAGGCATGGAGATAGAGTATTTTTGAGTAGGACTCAAAGGCATGAATCCAAGCAAAGCAAGGTGGATGGAGATCGAAAGGGTGAGGGAGCTGTACACTCACCTCATATATGCTTAAAACCAAACTTTTGGTGGTCCAAAAGCTTCCAGTGGAGAGGAATGATCCAAGAAGATCCTCAAAATGCTCAAAGTTCAATAGTCTCAAATGCTCATGAAACTAGTGCCAAGTCAAAGATCTTGTCACGCTAATTTTGGTGGTATATTTAGTTTTCAAAATGGCCTCTGTATGAGGGAGAAAATGTACTCTGAAGTTTTGTTCAAACATGCAAAAAGGGGCAGTCTTAGAACATGGCATGTGGCAGTGTTAGAGCAGGGCACGTGGTAGGATTCAAGTCAAACCAGGTGGAGGAGTTGTGGGTCAAACCCGTGCCCACTGAGAAATAAATCCAAAAGTTTATCAATAGTCCACAACATTTCTTTATTAAGTATGGGTGCGAACTTATATTTAAAGGTTCTGTTGAATGGCATTGGTGGAAGGGGTTGGCAGAAGACCATATCTGACAGGCCCACCAAACCCCGGTCATATCAAGCACCGATCCAAACAAGGTTAATGAAGCCACGACATATGGCGGAGCAACCACAACTATATACCAAATTTTAATATATGTATCTCACCATGAATTTTGCGTGGAAGAACCATATCACTGTCAGTATAACCAAAGTCTAATGTTAAATTGTTGTTATAACCATATGCCATCGTCAGTCCAATGTATAAACCTCTGTTAAAATTATATGTTATATATAGCGTGCCAGGAGGTTAATCAAACCATTCGATATATATATTTTCTATGTTAATATATGTGGTTACAATCAAATCCCGTGAGGTCCATGGGTTTGACCCTGGGATCTTCCCATGGGTTATAAAAGAGTTTACCACTGCGCCGGTAGGGGGAGATAGAAGGAGTGAGTCTGTAATTGTTTTGAACAGTGCCTGTAAATGCCTTTTGAGGCATATCTCAGCTAATATTGGGCCTTTTTGTAATCTGAAAGTTGCGTTGGGAAGATGAGGCGGAGACTTTTCAGTTGAGAGTAGCCATTGATGTCTGTGAGCAGATTCCAGAGGTGAATTTTGATGTAAAGAGACTTTATGAGAATTTTCAATACATCAGACGCCCATTGGAAGCGGACCCGGAGATGTAGTCCAGGGGGACGAGCTCCGTCATAAAATTTTCTATGTTTACTTATTTATTTTATTCATGGTTGATTTCAGATTCAAATTTTTGAGTTTAAGGCACATAAAAAATCATTTTTCCTTATTTGTTCACTTAAAAGCAACCTTAGTTAATATTTGGTGAAATTATGCAAATAGTCAATTCTACTATTTTTGGATCATGGCCTTAAATATGATATTCAGAAATTTGTCACAGAATGTTTAGTTTGCTAACAAAATAAATTTGAGACAGTTAAGACTCTGGGTCTGCTACAACTTTTAGCCATTCCATGTCAGCGTTGGGATGAGGTATCAATGGAAGCAATTCAAAAGCTTCATGGAAATCTAAAGATTATAGTAAGTGACAAAGATCCCATTTTCACTGGAAATTTTTGGACAAAATTATTTTCTTGTCTTGGTACTCAATTAATTCATAGCTCATCTTATCATCTTCAATTTGATGGACAAACTGAGATAGTGAACAAATGTTTGGAAGGATATTTTCGTTGCTTTGTATCTGACAAACAAACATAATGGGTCAAGTGGTTAACTTTAGCTGAATGGTGGTATAACACTTCCATACTGTAGAAAAAATGACCCCATTTATGGCACTTTATGGATATCATCCACCATCCATCACATCATCTTGAAGAGAAAATTCTAAGGTTCAAGTAGTGGAAGATCACATCGAACATCAACAAGAAGTTCTCCAACTCTTAAAGGATAACCTCACTCTGGCATAGAATCGAATGAAAGAAAAGACATATCAGCATCGCAGTGAAAAAAGTTTTGATGTAGGTGACTGAGTATTTTTACAGCTACAACGATACAAACATATGTCTCTCAAGCAAGCTAAGAAGGATAATAAATTATCACCCAAGTACTACGGTCCTTACAAGGTGTTGCAAAATATTGGTACTATAGCATACAAATTGGAGTTGCCCAAATCTTCCCGAGTACACCCAGTTTTCCATGTTTCATGCTTAAGGAAGGTTATAGGTGACAAAATTCCAGTTCAAACAGTGTTTCCAGAACTTGACAAAGAAGGAAAAATCATATTTGAGCCTGAAGCGATCACGGAAACAAGAACCCGAAAGTTACAAAATCGAACAATTTCGGAGTATCTTATTAAGTGGAAGAACTTACTCGCTGAAGATTCCACATAGGAGGATGAAATTTTTATATAGAAGCATCCAAAAATACTCAAGCATTGAGGAAAACACTGTTATGCAACCATCTCACAAAATAAAATAAGAGATAGATCAATGCATTCAAAATTAACCTCTTCGAGGGGGAAACCTTCTTTACATTACACAAATGAACAATTCTTGGATGATACAAATGACAAAGCCTCCTTTCTATATATAGGAGTCTAAGGGGTCACAATATAATCAGAGACGACATAACAATAATGATGTAAGGGCACAACAATAACAATAGTGGGCTTCTATGGGGCACAATAATAACAATATGGGACAACAAGGGCACAACAATAACAATAAGGGGATACAATGATAATAATAATGGGGGAATACACTAGTATAATAGGGACCTAACTGACAATAATATTGGGGGAATACACTAGCGTAATAGGAACCTAACATGACTTTCTCCTTCAAAAAAGTGTTGTCCTCAACATTTGAGTAGTTCTGGATGCTTATGTATAAAATTTTCATCCTCCCATGTGGAATCTTCAGCGGGTAAGTTCTTCCACTTGATGAGATACACTGAAATTGATCGATTTCGTAGCTGTCGAGTTCTTTTTTTTTTACTGCTTCAGGTTCCAATATGATTTTTCCTTCCTCGTCAAGTTCTGGTAATATTGTTTGATCTGGGAGCTTGTCACCTATAACCTTCTTTAAGCATGAAACATGGAAAACTAGGTGCACTCGGGAAGATGCAGGAAGCTCCAATTTGTATGTCATGGTACCAATATTTTGCAACACCTTGTACAGACCATAATACTTTGGTGATAATTTATTATCCTTCTTAGCTTGCTTGAGGAACATTTGTTTGTATGGTTGTAGTCGTAGAAATACCCAGTCACCTACATCAAAACTTCTTTCGTTGCGATGTTGATTTTCCTATTGTTTCATTGTATTCTGCACCAAAGTGAGGTTATCCTTTAAGAGTTGGAGAACTTGTTGTTGATGCTCAATGTGATATTCCACTGCTTGAACCTTGGAATTTTCTCTTAAACATGATGCGATGGTCGGTGGATGATATCCATTAAGTGCCATAAATGGGGTCATTTTTGATGTAGTATGGAAGGAAGTATTATACCACCATTTAGCCAGAGGCAACCACTTGATCCATTGTGTTTGTTTATCATATACAAAGAAAAAAATATATCCTTCGAAAATTTGTTCACTATCTCAGTTTTCCCATCAGATTGAGGATGATAAGATGAGTTATGAGCTAACTGAGTACCCATACAAGAAAATAATTCGGTCCAAAAATTTCCAGTGAAAATGGGATCTTTGTTGCTTACAATAATCTTTTGGGTTTCCATGTAGCTTTTGAATTGTTTCCATAAATGCAGTAGCAACTGTACTAGATTTAAATGGATGAGATAATGCATAAAAGTGTGTTACTTGGTAAGTCTACCAACTACCACCCAGTAGCAACTGTACTAGCTTCAAATGGATGAGATAATGCACAAAAGTGTGTATATTTGGTAAGTCTATCAACTACCACCATGATGACACTCTTTCCTTTGGAATTGGGTAAACTTGTGATAAAATCCATTGAAACCTCCTCCCAATGTTGACTTGGAATGCATAAAGGTTGTAACGGACCCAAAGTCTTAATTGTCTCAACTTTATTTTGGCAAACCAAACATTTTTCCACAAAATTTTGAATATTGGATTTAAGGCCATCCCAAAAAAATTCCTTCTTAACCCTATGGTAAGTTTTTAAAAATCCAGAGTGCCTTCCTAAGGGAGAGGTGTGCAATTTCAAAAGAATCTTTTGTTTGAGGTGGGAATTCTTACAGAGGTATAAGCGATCTTTGTACCATAACAAATCATTTTTCCAGCTAAATGTATCAGATGAACTGTGATGTTGCTGCAACTTTTGAATGAGTGCCCACACTTATTCGTCATTCTTCCATTTATCCCTTGCTTAATTTATGCAATCTAGTTGGATGATAGAAATGGCACAAAGTAATGCTTTCACATCTTCATCCTTTCTTGAGAGTGCATCTGCAACAACATTTTGCTTCCCTTTTTTGTAGATGATTTCAAAGTCATAACCCAACATCTTTGTGACCCATTTTTGCTGCTCTTCTGAACATAATATTTGTTCTAAAATGTATTTAAGAATATCGTGATCTGCTTTTACCTTGAAGTGTCTTCCCATTAGGTAAGGACGCCATTTCTTAAGTGCATGTATTATTGCCACATTTCCTTCTCATAAATAGATTAGTGTAAATACTTTCCTTTGATTGGACAACTCATAAGCAATGGGTCTTCCTTCTTGCATTAAAACAACACCAATTTCATTTCCTGAGGCATCACATTCCACAATAAAAGGTTTTTGTGAAGTATGGCATAGCTAAGACCGGTGATTGGCACATTGCCTCTAAGATGTTCAAAGGCCTTCATTTCTTCTGGAGTCCAAGAAAATGCATCTTTCTTCAGTAATGTTGTTAGAAGTGATGCTATTTCCCATAATTCTTAACAAACTTGCAATAATACCTTGTCAACCCAAGAAATCCTCACAAATGCTTTATGGATTTGGGAATTTCCATTCCTTCATGGCTTTAATTTTGCTAGGGTCTACCTTAACACCTTCATGAGATACAATATGACCCAAATATTCCACCTCCTATACTCCAAAGAAACATTTGGAGGTTTTTACATATAATTTTTTCTCCTCCAATAGTTTGAGCACCTTGTCAACATGTTGAACATGATCTTTCCAAGACTTGTTGTAGATTAGTATATATCATCAAAAAATACTAACACAAATTTTCTAAGGATTGGGTTGAAAATGGAATTCATCAAACCTTGAAATGTAGAAGGGGCATTGGTAAGGCTAAAAGGCATGACCAAAAATTCATAATGATCCTCATGAGTTCTAAATGATGTTTTCAGAATCTCTTCAGTCTTCATTCTGATTTGATGATATTCTGAACGAAGATCCAACTTGGTGAAGTAAATTTCTCCATGTAATTCATCCAATAATTCATCAATGACAAGAATGAGAAATTTATATTTAATAATGAGCTTGTTGAGCTCCCTATAATCCAGACACATGCACCATGATCCATTCTTCTTGTGCACCAATACTAATGGAGCAAGGAAAGAACTTTGACTAGGTTAAGTTTTACCAACCTCTAGCATTTCTGCAACCATATGTTCAATTTCACTCTTTTGGTCATAGGGATATTTGTAAGGCCTGATGTTTGGAGGAATACTTCTTGGAATCAAATGAATAACATGATCAATATCACTAATAGGTGGGAGGCCTTTGGGAGTCTCAAATACCTTGGAATGATTGTCCAAGACTTTTTGGAGATCTGGAGAAATAGATGATTTCGATGTGGGAACCTCTAGTGAACATAATTGTGAAATTACACCCTGTTGTTATTCCTTGGAAGCTTTGTCATGCTGTTAGAGCTAATTATCTTTCCCAGTTCCCTTGCGATATCCCTTAATTCAACTTTTTTTCTTCCCAAAAATTTTTCAAGAAAAGTTCTTGAAAATTAAAAGCTATTGTACCCAAAGATTGTAGCCATTAGACTCCTAGTACAACATCAACATCACCGATTAGAATAGAAAGCATTAGACTACTAAATACATATTCTCCCATGGATAGATTGATATTATGGCACTTTCCAGAACAATTTATGGTTCCTCCATTTGCAACCTTCACTTGACACTCTGGTGTTGGATATATGAAGCAATTCAATTCCTTGGCTATCTTACAATGAATAAAATTATGGGTACTACCCAAATTAATCAACACTATTACCTTTTTCTTCTTGATATGTCCTTCTATATTAAGAGTTTGAGGAGTGGTAATCCTGCCAATGCATTACAAGATATGGTTGGATTCATTTCTTCTTTCTTAGGGTTTGTTCTTGGTGTGTATCCTCTTCTTTTGAAATTTCATGTTCATTTTCTTCCTCCTCTTCATAATCTATGTAAATAATTTCTTCTCAACACACTTTTGACCTTTAGTGTATTTCCTATCACAATTGTAACAAAGCCCTTTTTCTTTTCTTTCTTCCAATTTTTGTGGTGTCAACCTTGTAGGTTGTGGAAGGCTAGGGGTAACAACACTTCCATCTTTATAGTTGTGAGTGGTAGGCTTCCTTGTTGCCATATTTTTGCTTTCAATTTTTCTTGCCAACCTGAATGCCTTCATCAATGAATCAAGTTCCCAAAGGAGAACCTCATGTTGGATGTTATCTTTTAAAGTCCCTATGAACACATCAATCCTATGCTCCTCTGGAATATCATTCACCGTTATATTCAATTTTTGAAAGTTCTCAATGTGCTCCACCATTGAACCCTTTTCTTGAGATTTATCAATTCGCTAAAGAAGGTGTTTTTCTTTGTTATGCTCATAATGTGCTATCATTTCCTCCGTAAAAATTGACCAAGTGACAATTTGTTTACGAGAAAAAATCCATTGGTACCATAAAAATTGATTGGGTTACAAATATATAGTTACAATGTGTACCTTTTGTGTGTTTTTCACATTATGGAGATCGAAATATTGCTCCATTTGTAGTATCCATATTATAGGATCCTTGCCATCAAACTTACTCATATCGATCTTTGGAATGTGGTGGGTTTTCAATCCAATGTTAGAGTCTATGAAATTATGATTAACATTTGTTTTGTTCTTATCATGAGTTTCCTCTACTACCTTTTCACCATTAGGAAGCCTTTCTTGTAGCAACTTTATCAAACTTTCCATGTCTTTATTCAAATCTTCAATGTTGTCTTTAGTCAAATCATGGTTAACATTTCTTTTGTTTTCATCATGAGTTTCCTCTATTTCCTTTTCGCTATTAGAAAGCCTTGCTTGTACTAACTTTGTCAAACCTTCCATGTATTTCTTCAAATCTTCAATGATTCCTTTCAATTTTTCTTCTATACCATTGATGTCGTTCTTCAAACCATCCATCTTAACTTCTGTTAGTTTTTGTGAGAGAGAAATTTGTTGCACATGGTCTCGTAATTTTGATATATCATGTTGCATTTCTTCCAATTCTTCATGTGTCATAGAAGAGATTTTAGGTTACTTACTAAGTGTTTCCATTTTCTTTCTATTGGTCATAAATTAATGATAATTATGCTTCACAATTCCCTTTGAATCATTTCAAACTACTTTCTCAAACAAAACTTATGCAAATTTAAAAAAACTACACTTTTTTTGTTTTGTTTTGTAGACACTCGATATTGAATTTGATGCAATTCTGTAATTTCAAATATCTAGGGTTTGCAGTTTCTTCTTGTGGTATCCCTCTGAGTCCTCTTTCCAACCCCACAAGTTTGATCGAGATTGGATTCTCCAAGAAAGAGTTATGCCCAATCTCCAATGATGACCTGATTATAGACTAGTTCAGTAGAGAAAACTTGCACACAGTTCCACATGTCATTGTTTCGACCTCAACCCTAAAAACGATACCCAACAAACTACAGTCTATCTTCTTTCTGTCACTTCTTACGAAATTTGAGTTCGATGATCAGAGAGAAAGTTATGCTGAATTTCCCAAGCTTACCTGTTTGAGATCAAATTCTATAGCTTGCAAAAACCCGAAGTTCCTAAGATCATATCTCAGAAAACCTAGCGAGATCATATCCCTGAAGTAAAATTGAGGATTAAAATTTGAATTTGATTTTAGCAGCTATTTGTAATTAATTAATTAATTCATCTTGAGTTAATTAGTTGTAGAAAATCAAACATGAAGTCTATGTGAAGACATGCAACAATTTCCCCTTTGATTGAGGAAGTTATCCCTTGATTAAGGAAATCAGGATGAGTTGTAATTAGTTAGCTCAGTTAACTGAGTTAAGTCTAGTTAGATTAGTTCCAACAGTTTGTGGAACTGATTGTGAGTTCAGTTAGTTAATGCATGCATGCATGTAGCTATTGCACTTAAGATAACTGAATATTCTCTCATAAATAACTCATGCATGTCAGTTCAGTCAGAGACCCAGTTGAGATTAGATGATGGGATAGTGTACTATCAGTTGCAGGAATATTCCATTGAGGATATCTCTTGCATGCAGAAGGAATTCATTCCTTGGAGATTGCGCAGTTACTTCTGAGTTTAGATAGTTGTGTGAGAGGTCAATTCACACAGGTGGCAGCCAGAGGACCCATGAGAAACTGCGCAAGGAAATAAGAGGCTTGGAGGGCTGGAGGAAGGCATATGTTGTGTCTATTCAGTCATGAGCAGCATTGAGGGATTGTACTGAGAGCTGGATAGCTTGTGAGCTAAAGCTTTGTGTAATCCGGACATATTTCCACTTGTATGATTATACAGAAATCAAGGTTTTTAGCTGAGGCTTTCCCCAGAGTATTCTTCTGTGTCCATGTGTGATTGATTTTTCATTCTCTGTTATATGTGTTCTATTTGATCTTGCTCAAATTGATTAAGCTTCAACAAGTTTGTTTGTAGAAGTAGATCAAGTATTTTGCTTTAGTATATTGCATTATCAGGTGATCTATAGTGGGAATTTCTACATGGTATCAGAGCAAAGGTGATAAAAGCGAAGAACAATATACAAAGAAGGGAGAAGTTTGAAGCTTGAAGTTCCTGATTATAGAATTCAAATTCTTATCACATCTCAAATTTCACTAATGGCATTCAACGGTTTGAGACTCGAGTATGCCCTTGATGGCAGCTCGAATTATATAGCCTGGAAGGATCGCATGGAAGCGGTATTAGAGGACAACGATTTGAAGGACTTCATTGATCAAGAAGTCCCCAAGCCAGTAGCTGCTAATGCCCAAGAATTGGTGGAATGGAAGAAATGTGTGGCTAGAGCGAGGAGAATCCTTCTGGAGGGAGTTTGAGACCACATAGTCTCGAGTCTCCATGGGAAGGAGACGCCGTTTTAAATGTGGAAAACATTGAAGGATCTATATCTAAATAGCAACGATTAGAGGAAGCTGGCATTGAAAGACAAGCTTCAGAAAATCAAGTGTGAAAAGGGCGACACGATCTCTACATATCTGAACAAGCTCACCACCTGCAGGAATGATCTTGGAAGTGTAGGGATCACGACAATCGATGATGACATGGTGAGTCTTACTCTCCTCGGTCTTCCTAAGAGCTAGCATAGCTACCAAGACTCGGTAAATGGAAGAGAGAAACTGACAGATTGGGAATGACTTTCGTTGGATCTGATGCAGGAGGAGATAAGGAGAAGCACCAGAGATGGATCTTCATCAAAGCAAGATGATGAAGAAAATTGAGCCTTAGCGAGTAAGGAAAAGAAAGGGAAAGGGAAGGCGTCCCATCCCAAATCCAGTTCTTCCCATGGTGGGAAGAAGATTGACAAATCGAAAGTGAGATGCTTTCATTGTCATGAGGTGGGCCATTATGCTACAAATTATCCACAGAAGAAATCCAAGAAGGGATCCTCGAAGGGATCAGATGGTGAGGCACTGGCCTCACAATTCGAATTGGATTTCACCCTCATCGGATGTATGGTTTCATTGATGGTGGGGTGTGTTTGGTACTTGGACAATGGAGCTTCCTTCCACATGACCGGCGATAAGAATCTTTTTAGTACCTTGGAGGAGAAGGACCTCCAGATGTGGATCGAGATGCGCGATGATGGAAAGTACCGTGTTTTAGGTGAAGGTACAATTGTGTTTCAGAGGGAGCATGGAGCTCCTCTCACCTTGACTGATGTAAAGTATGTGCCGGGTCTGAAGAAGAATCTTGTGTCCATCGCTATGCTGGAAGACAAAGGCTATGATGTAGCCTTTAGTAAAGGAAAGGCATTCTTGAGGCATATCAGCACTAGACAGACCAAGAGGATTGGGATTCGAGTAAAGAATCTCTACAAACTGGAGGTAGATGACTGTGCTGCATTGAGTTCCAAAGAAGAGTTGGTGTAGAGCCAAGATGTTGGCGAGCTATGGCATAGAAGATTGGGCCACTTGCACCATGGGGCCTTGAAGATCATGCAACAAATTTCTACTGGACTTCCCAAGGGAAAACTAGAGCAAATGGATACATGCAAAGGTTGTACCTTGGGTAAGTACGTAAAATATTCCTTTCAATATTGAGACAGTAGAGCTGGAGAAATCCTGGAGCAAGTTCATATAGATGTGTGTGGACCATTCTCTACAGCCTCCACCACTAAACAAAGGTACTATGTTATTTTTATTGATGATTTTCCTCGTAGATGTTGGATCTACTTTATGCAGAAGAAGGATAAAACCTTCTCAAGGTTTTGTGAGTTCAAAGCCTTAGTAGAGAAAGAATCTGGAAAGAAAATAAGGGCCTTGCAGATCGACAATGGTGGAGAGTATGTCTCCCAATAGTTTAAGGACTTTTGTGCAGCAGAAGGAATTAAACGAGAGTTAACGACACCCCATAACCCACAACAGAATGGGATAGTTGAAAGGAAGAACAGATCGATTGTGGGAGCATCTCGAGCGATGTTGCATGACCAAAGCCTACCACTTCATTTGTGGGCTGAGGCATGCAATACAACAATATACTCGCAGAACAGAAGTCCGCATTGTATACTGGGAATGAAAACACCACTGGAGGCCTTTTCTGGGAAGAGACCAGATGTGAGTCACTTCAAGATCTTTGGATCATCGATTTATTGCCATCTGACCAAAGATGCTTGGAAGAAGCTAGATCCAACAACTGAGTTGGGGATACTTGTGGGGTACACTGATACACCCTACAACTATCGAGTGTTCTTGCCTACCAGTCAGAGGACAGTGGTATGTAGAGATTTGATGTTCGTCGAGTAGAAAGCCATGCGAGTATCAATGACACACCCCACAACTATCGAGTGTTCTTGCCTACCAGTTAGAGGATAGTGGTATGTAGAGATTTGATGTTCGTCGAGTAGAAAGCTCAAGTTGCATGCAGATGAGGAAATTTTAGTTCCTAAGGAGGAGGAGCCTCAGACTGATGCGGAGCAGCTACATGCAGAGGATCTGGGAGTGGAGACATCCACTCAGGCTGAGTCTTCCAGAGATGGGCAGAAACGCTCAAGGGAAGCTAATAGGTTGATGCTGGATGTGAGAGAGAATGTGGGACAACCATATTCTCAACGCAGATAGAGGAGGTCACCCGAGCGGTACACTAGTTACATGGCCCTGGTTGGGGAGTGTGTAGAGACCGAACCTTATTCATTCAAGGAAGCAGTGCAACAACCAGTCTGAGTTGATGTTATGGTGGAGGAGTACGAATCCATCGTTTGGAATTGTGTTTGGTATGCTATCCCAAGACCGAAGGATAAGTCAGTGGTGAGTTCCCGATGGCTTTACAAGGTAAAGCAAGCAGCTGATGGCAGTGCTGAGAAATATAAGGCAAGGTTTGTTGCCCGTGGTTTCTCACAGGTTGAGGGGATCGACTACGATGATAATTTTTCTCTTGTAGCAAGGTACTCATCTATCAGATCGATGTTGGCACTATCAGCTTATATGGGTTGGAAGATCCATCAAATGGATGTGAAGACTGCGTTCCTCAATGGGAAGATTGAGGAAGAGGTGTACATTGAGCAGCCTGAAGGTTTTTAGGCCTTCGATCTTGAGTCGCATGTGTGCCAACTTAGGATGGCTTTGTACGGCCTGAAGCAAGCACCTCGTGCTTGGTAGACCAGGATCGACAACCATTTCACCGGGTTGGGCTTCACCAAGAGTGAAGCAGATGCGAACCTTTACCACATCATGGTAGAAGGTAAGCCATTGATCATTGTTCTTTATGTTGATGATCTGATATCGAGAGGTGATGATCAGTTGATCAAGTCTTGCAAGGAGGACCTTGCAAGAGAGTTCGAGATGAAAGACATGGGTCTTATGCACTGTTTTCTATGCATGGAAGTGTGGCAGAAGGATGGGGAAGTGTTTGTGTCTCAAGGCAAGTATGACAATGAGATCCTCAGGCGATTCCACATGGAGAAGTGCAAGCCCATGCAGATTCCTCTAGCTGGTAACTGGAGGATGGATGATGCTACTTCAGGTGAGGTAGCAGCTGCTACTATTTATCGATAACTTATGGGTTCATTGATGTATCTAGTGAACACACGACCAAATTTGTGCTTTGCGGTGAACCAATTGAGTCAAACTATGGTTTAGCCTACCAATCTATTTTGGAAGGCAACGAAGCATGTGCTGAGATACCTCAGAGGCACATCTCAGTATGGATTGTGATACAGATAGACAGAGGGAGTGAAGCTTCAGGGCTTCATAGATGTAGATTGGGCAGGGAGTCCATCAGACCAGAAGAGCACTGCAGGAGGAATCTTCAATCTTGGTTCAGCTGCAGTTTCTTGGTACAACAAGAAACAGAGGTCAGTTGCACTTAGCTCAGCAAAGGCTGAATACATGACTACCAGTCAGGCAACATGTGAGGCCATTTGGATGCAGAAGATTCTAGTTGGATTGTTTGGTCAGAGGATGGATCCAACTGTGATCTATTGCGATAATTAGAGTTGTATCAAACTCTCTGAGAATCCAGTATTTCATGACAGGTCCAAGCACATCGATATCCGGTATCATCATCTTCAAGACTGTGTGGTGAAGAGGATCATGTTGTTGCTGTATGTTTCGACCGAGGAACATGATGCAAATATTTTGACTAAGGCATTGTCAAAATGCAAGTTTGAGTTCCACAAAGACAGGATTGGGGTGACTGATAATCCCTTTCTTGTTGAGAGGGAGTGTTGAAAATAGCAACAAGAAATGCTAAAAATAGAAGTGCTAAAAATAGCACTGCTATAAATAGCATTTCGGGATACATTCCAATTTTAGTTAGTCCCTGAACTAAAATTGAGAATTAAAATTCGAATTTGATTTTAGCAGTTGTTTGTAAAATAATTAAATAATTCATCTTGAATTAATTAGTTGTAGAAAATCAAACATGAAGTCTATGTGAATACATGCAACAATTTCCCCTTTGATTGAGGAAGTTATCCCTTGATTAAGGAAATTAGGATGAGTTGTACTTTGAGTTGTAATTAGTTAGCTCAGTTAACTGAGTTAAGTCCAATTAGATTAGTTCCAACAATTTGTGGAACTGATTGTGAGTTCAGTTAGTTAATGCATGCATGCATGTAACTACTGCACTTCAGATAACTGAATATTCTCTCATAAATAACTCATGCATGTCAGTTCAGTCAGAGACCCAATTGAAATGAGATGATGTGACAGTGTACTATCTGTTGTAGGAATATTCCATTGAGGATATCTCTTGCATGCAGAAGGAATTCATTCCTTGGAGATTGCACAGTTACTTCTGAGTTTGGAGAGTTGTGTGAGAGGTCAATTCACACAGGTGGCAGCCAAAGGACCCAGGAGAAACTGTGCAACGAAATAGGAGGCTTGGAGGAGTAGAGGAAGGCATATGTTGTGTCTATTCAGTCTATGAGCAACATTGAGGGATTGTACTGAGAGCTGGATAGCTTGTGAGCTAAAGCTTTGTGTAATCCGGACATATTTCCACTTGTATAATAATACAGAGATCAGGGTTTTTAGCTGAGGCTTTCCCAAGAGTATTCTTTTGTGTTCATGTGTGATTTATTTCTCATTCTCTGTTATATGTGTTCTATTTGATCTTGCTCAATTCGATTAATCTTCCGCAAGTTTGTTTGTAGAAGTACATCAAGTATTTTGATTTAGTATATTGCATTATTAGGTGATCCACAGTGGGAATTTCTACAACCAAATGTTATGCAACCAACTCACAAAATAGAATGAGAGATAGATCAACGACTTCAAAATTAGCTTGTTTGAGGGCGAAACCTCCTTTACATTACACAAATGAAAAATTCTTGGATGATACAAATGACAAAACCTCCTTTCTATATATAGGAGTCTAAGGGGTCACAATATAATCAAAGCTGACATAACAATAATAATGTACGGGCACAACAATAACAATAGTGAGCTTCTATGGGGCACAACAATAACAATATGGGGACAATTAGGGCACAAAAATAACAATAAGGGGCTACAATGACAATAATAATGGGGGAATACACTAGTATAATAAGGACCTAACAAACACTTTCTTGAAGGAGAGGGGCATGTTAGGTCCCTATAATACTAGTGTATCCCCCTTATTGTTATTGTTGTGCCCCATAGAAGCCCACTATTATTAATGTTGTTCCCTTATCTAATTATATTGTCACCCCTTAGACTCCTATATTTATAAAGGAGGTCTTGTCATTTGTATCATCTAAGAATTGTTCATTTATGTTATGTAAATGAGGTTTCCCCCTCAAAGAGGATAAATTTTAAGTCGTTGATCTATCTATTTGTGAGCTGGTTGCATAACAATTTCCATGACATTAAGTACATAAAGAAACCAATAAAACATGAAAGGGTTATTGGTATTTTGTGAAAATGGAGAAAACAAAAACATATATAGGTTATAATGGAGTCTATTCAATCCACTTTATGAATATGGGACAACACTAAAATACACATTGAAGTGAAATATGACAAAAAACATAAAATAAACTAAAGGCGAATTGACTTTTTTTATGCCTAAGTCTAGTATCTAATTGACCACTATAAAAATAATATTTACTTTAATACTTTGTTAATGGTCATTCTGATAACTGCAACAAGATTATCTTGAAAATTTACATATTTTTAGGCCTCGAAGCATTGGTGAGAATGTCTATAGTTTAATATTTTATAGGACAATACTGTAGCTTGATAGACCCATCTTCTACAAGTTGTTTGATAAAATGGAAATGTACCTCAAAATGCTTGGTATGTTTGCGGAATATTGGATTTTTGGAAGTTTCATAACCTTTATTGTCACATAATAGGGGTATTGGCTCTGTGTTGCATTTGCATATCTAAAAGTATCCTCTTGAACGAAGTTGCCTCACATGTTCCTTTAATTTCTCCTTGATATTCTGCTTCTATTGATGAAAGGGATAATACATTCTACTTGCTAGTCCATGTGATTGCGCCTATGCCAAGGTTGAAAACATAACCAGAAGTGGATTTTATCATCAATAGAATATTTTCATTCTAAATTTGTGTATTCGCATAGCCTTGGGTCTTTGATTTTGTTGTATAGAATGCCAAATTCAAGTGCGATTTTCATGTCTCAAAGCTCACTTTGTTGTTATCAAGTGCTCTACCCTTGGCACAAAGTGTCATCAATATGGAAATGAAGCTCACAACGAAACTCAAATAAGGTCAATTTGCGATAATATATATCAAACTACCCACTCATTGCTTATATACTGATTTGTTAACTACTCTAGAGATAGTTTTGGCTAAATGTTTCAACCATTTCTCGATAGTTGTAGACAAGATTTTGCAATCTTTCATTTTGAACTATCTTGCAAACTCTTGGCATATTTTTTTTGCGAGCACAAAAATGTTGTTATCTATTTGCCAAACTTCTAGACTCAGACAATAGTGTAAGAGGCCTAGATATATGTGAAAAGCTTTGCTCATATTTGATTTGATTTATGTCATTGCACTTGCCTTACTACTTGTAATGATTATATTATCTACATATATGACCAGAAGGGTG
The DNA here is from genome assembly GCA_031772625.1 of Pinus tabuliformis. Classification (NCBI taxonomy): domain Eukaryota; kingdom Viridiplantae; phylum Streptophyta; class Pinopsida; order Pinales; family Pinaceae; genus Pinus; species Pinus tabuliformis. The sequence continues at coordinate 197,622,922 of CM062815.1, read as the reverse complement.
ATATCATTACCAACTCTTTTGACATACATGTTGGAATCTAAAGAATTCCATTGGAACCTTTTTCCATCCACATACTTATCAATTTTGATGTACTATGTCCTAGGTGTTTGTTTTATACCATATAAAATCTTCTTCAGTTTGCAAATTAGATGTTGTTTCCCTGAAACTTGAAAACCATGCAGTTGATATTTGTAGACCTCTTTCTACAAATCTCAACGAGGAAGACACTTTCCACATCCATTTGATTTAACTTGCAATTGAATTATGTTGCCACGACTAGAATGAGTCAAATGCTGTAGGAGAAAAAGCCTCCTTGTAGTCAATTCCGTCTCGCTAAGAGAACCCTTTTGCAACTGGATGTGCTTTGTACTTGTCAAGTGTACCATCTACCTTGATCTTGTACATCCATTTGTAGCCAATGAGTTTCCTTCTTGATGGAAGTGGTTTGAGATCCCAATTCTGATCTTTCATCATACTCTCACGTTTGAATTCCATGGCCTTTTCCCATTTATGTCTCCCTTATGATTCCTTGAACATCTATGGCTCATATGTTTCCTATATATTGTCCATAAGAGAAAAGTTGACTGTGTTTGTTATCTATTTGTTCTTTCCTCTCAATGATTGTCCCTTGATCATTTCACCTCTTTGAACATCTCCAGTGCATTGTGCTACCACTTGTCTCTCTTCTTAGGTTCTTCCTCATCCAAGTCTATATTTCCACTATGACTTGGGCCACTTGTATTTAGATAAGAAATTACTAGTCTAGGAGACTCATGCTCAAAATATTCACGCCTTAAGGTGAAGCGACTTGAAGTTTAACACTTGAATTCTCAACCAGTTTTGGTTTCTCTGTAATCCAAAACATGGGAGAAGTTTGGAAAGTTCTAACCTCTTGATCAACAACAACATTTTCACTAAAGCTTACCTTGTCAACATTGGTATTAGTCAAACTGTACACTTTATGAGTGTTTTTGTACCATGTAATCATAAATCTCTTTATCTTTGGATCTAATTGGGTTCTCTTCTCAGCTAAAATCCAAGTATGAGCAGCAGAACCAAAGACTTTAAGATGGTTTCCTTTGAAAGTCCACACTTCCTCTAGGGTCTTCTGCTTCACTGCCATCATGGGATATCTATTTAGTAGGTATACTAGTATGAACACTTCCTCAACCCAAAACCTATTTGGAATAGACCTATTCTGCAACATTCACTTCACCATCTCTGTGATAGTATGCTTTGCCCTTTCATCCACTCAATTTTGTTGTGGAGTGTAGGATGTAGTATTTTGTATTTGGATCCCATGTTTAGAAAAAAAAGTTATTGAATTATTTTGAATAGTATCCCCCATCATCATAAGATCTAATAGAGGAAATATGAGAACCTAAACACTTAGGATTTTATTTTCAGAAGGAAATATATAAGGAAATACTTGGCATTTGTGATTGATCCTGTGTTCATTGGTCTACATATGGCTGCATGAACTAGCTGGAGGATTCTCTATGCTCTTCAAGCTTGTCCATCAAATGGCATTCAATGTTGCTTCCCTTCCTAACAAGCTCCGTAAACTCCCTAGATTTTCTATGCAATGTCTAGAAGTCCATCTACTAGTTTATTTGTCAAGTTGATTCGAATGATGTAGCCATACTTTCATTTGGTCTTTAATTTATAAGTATCCCTTGAGAATGCATCAATACTTAGTCATTTTCCAAAAGTTGATATGGAAGGATGATAGCATGACTAACTACTCTTGTCACACTTCTCAATCCCAGTGCGTCGACTCATACTTAGCCATTTTTCAGAAAATTGGGATGTTAAGATGGCCTAAACCCTGATTTAACCCTTTCACCCTTCTGGATTCCTCAATGTCCTATTTTCCCATTTCTCAACTCCCCATAGCCCAACTTCCTTGTCTTTCCATACTTACCTTTTTTACGATAAATCATCACTTTCGAGGTAGTTAAATTCTTCCATCACTTCATTTTAGCCCATCTTAACATTCAATATGGCATAATTCTCGATGATGTGATCTCAGGGTTCTTACCTTGGGAAAAAAATCTTCATTAATACACCATTATGATTTCTATGGCAAGTATTTGATGAGTAACATTAAGTGTAAGTTGCCTTGTTAAGTGAACATTAATATTTTATTACACCAAGTACCTTAAAGCTATTGAAAGAAAAAGATGGTGGGTAGAAGGAAATAGCCTTATTGTGGATATACTCTTAATACACTTGCAAGGGAGAAACTTAACTATTGTTGGGCCACTGCGTACAGGTGTTATTCCAAGTTACTAGAAGAGAAAAAAGGCACCAACCAAGCATGAATGACTAGAATAGTAAAGGAATATTGCATGTTTGAGGTATCTAACTTCATGAACATTGTTTCATAGTGCATACAAAAATTTAATAAGCATAAAAGGGTGATTCACTTCCCTCAATGGATTTTGCACAAATTCAAGTGAATATGTTAGCTGACATCTATAGAGTTTGCATGGATGTTAGCAAGAATTACTAGCCAAGATTTTACTCAACATATACCTGGATATGTTCTTTACATTTTAAACCATCTAGTTAATCAAAGAGTCAATATTTGACTAGACCATTATCATTTCCAATGAGATTTCCTATAAATTAGGTTATTTCGAGAGTTTTTTTTTTTTTATATATATATATATATATATATATATATATATGTCTTCATATTGGATTTATGCTTTAGTTTATTTAAATAAATTTGAAGGCCTACTTGTTGGTCATAATGTAAATATAGATGAACAATCAGTTCAATTTTAGTATCCCATATTGTTAATTTTAGGCAACAATGGTATGTTCTATGCTTTAGAGAATTTTTACTTCAATTTTTTTTATTAGCCCAATATCCAATTTAGCAATCACATCAACATGATAGTAAAATGCAGATAGAAGATAAACATAAACAATAGAAGACAAGCCAAGACAAGAGGACACAAGATGTAGCACCAGCTAGGGACAAAGCCCAATGTGGGGAAACCCTTGATCAATTCTTATTTTAGTCTTCAATAGTTCAACAGAGAGAGATAATACAACTTACAAATTCTGATAATTTAGAACAACAACAAAAGAACCCTAACCCGAAAAGTCAATGATAGTCAACAGGGTAGACTTGACCCTCAAAGATTTGGTCAACTTCAGTCAACTTTGGCTTCCAAACAAAAGGATGAAACAACTCTGAAAACAATTGAATTCTACCCAGTCAAAGTCTGGTCAAATAGTCAACCTGCAGTCAGGCCTAACCACAGTCAATGCTGGTAAAATAGTCAACGAATTGCCTCGATTTTTGTGCCGAAAAATGTGGCCTTCCCAATCAGAGATGGCCCTCACAAAAGCACAATCAAACAGGTCAACTCTTGGCCAACACAACCCAAAACAACCTTATGGAAATTTGGTCAAACCTGGTCAACATCCAAAACAGAAATTTAATTTTCATTTCCTTCGTACATGTGGAGAGATATGCTGACCAAAAATCCATACCCAACCAGATGAGGAGAGAGAGAGATGTGTGAAGATGAGTGTGTCCAAACGAAGATGAGGCATCATGTATTTATAGGCTAACGTTGAGGATGAATAGATGTGATTATTGGGCTTCTGAGCCTACATGAGTTTGCTGATCGACCTTGACAATTTGTCCATAATCGAAATAAATTAATAACTTCACTTGTACATGTCAGAATTAGATGATCTCTAGATCAATCCTACACTTCTTAGAGAGAGGAATCCAGGAAAAATATTAGCTGTCATAAATAAGATGACCCATATGGAGTTTGGCCCTAGTTGCCAATTTTAACACTCCCTCTTAACTAGGGAGAACTCCTGTTGCTAATCCATCTGCCAATCTGTACTATCTTTTCCATCAATGCACTGCTCTACACTACTTTGTTCTGCTTTGCTCTACTGAACTATGAAGAAGAAGAAGTGATCGAGAATGTATCATACCATTCTCTACTGACTCGAAGTGAGTCCCAATCAAAATAGAGTGTCTCATACCACTCTTACTGAACTCAAGTAAGTTCCAATCAGAAGAGAGTGTCTCATACCACTCTTACTGACCTAAAGTCATTTCCCATTGATCCCAGATCAATATCAGACATCCTATCATAGGGAGTATGGTAGTACACGATGCGTCCATTGGTAGTAGTATGGTCCCTATCCTCATTTCCCTACTCATTGGCGAGATGAGAGGTACTTCCCATGAGTCCCAGACTGCATGGGTAGGATGTCTTAGTAGGAGAAGGATGAACCACTCGTTGTGCTCACATGTTTCCAAGGGGTATCACAGGGAAAGGATGAACCACTCACCTTGTACACAACAAGCCACTAGGGGAAGGCTGAACCACTCACTCTATGGTTGCTCACCACTCCAAGAAGTACCCCTAGCCCCCTAGATCTCCCAGAGCTCAATGTTCATCTCATACACGGCCCTCATAAGAGGGTCTCTCCACGACTCCAAGTTGTTCTTGGAAGGCCAAGAATTTGACCTTCCCCAGGGGCTTTGTCAGAATATGGTGACTTGCTCGTCAGTCCTAATGTGATGGAGTCGTATTTCTCCTCATTGTACCATGTTCCAAATAAAGTGGTACCTGATATCAATATTCTTGGAGCGATCATGAAACATGGGATTCTCTGATAATCGGTTCCCAATTTGGTTGTCGCAGAGGATCACAGTGGTATCCAACACATGTCCAAATAACTCACTAAAGAGCTTCCTCAAGTAGACAATTTCACAGGAGGCCATACTAACAACTATGTATTCGTCCTCGACGGTGCTCAAGGAAACCGATTTCTACTTCCTGCTCATCCAAGATATTGAAGTAGAACCCAAATAAAAATAACATCCAGAAGTGCTCTTGCGATCCACCACACCGCTAACCCAATCAACATCAGAATAACCATGTAGCCTCACATCTCTGGTTGTGCACTCAGTCCATGAGTGATTATGGCCCGAAGATATCACAGAAGATTCTTGGAGGCAATCCAATGTATATGATGAGGCTCAACCATGTATTGGCTCAATGTGTTAACTACAAAACATATGTCCGAACAGGAGTTCACCAAGAACACTAGTGCTCCTATGAGTTGACGATACTTAAAGCATTTCCCAATTTAGGTCCAACAACACTACCACATAACTTCTTAAAGTTATGTTCCATTAGAGTAGTCACGTGCTTGCAGTCCACCATCCCATATATTTTCAATATTTTCCTTGAGAGAGGAAAATTTCACTTGGATTTTTCCAGACCTCCAACCCTAGGAAATAGTGCATCAGTCCTAGGTCCTTCATCTAAAATTCAGAAGCCAAATCCCTCTTACATTTGTGAATGAGAGGGTCTGCACATGTAAGAAATAGGTCATCCACATTAAGCACCAGAATGAGAGGTTTATCATTTTCAACCTTAAAGTAAATGTTCAGATTGACTTCACTTCTAGTGAATCCCAACTTCATCAAATAGGTATCAATCCTCTCATACCAAGCCCAGGGTGCTTGCTTCAATCCATAGAGATCTTTCTTCAACCTACATACATGAGATTCCCGATCATGAACTTCAAATCCCTTAGGTTGTTCCACATAGACTTCCTCTTTGATTGAACCATGCAAGAAGGCGGTCTTGACATCCATTTGATGTAGGTTCCATCCTTGCAAGACAATAAGGGATATGATTAAGCGGATGGTGGTGTATTGGGCAACATGTGCAAATATCTCATCGTAATCTACACCTTCCTTTTTAGAGAAGCCTTGAGCAACAAAGCGAGCCTTGAACTTTTCTACACTTCCATCAGCTCCATGCTTGATTTTGTAGAGCCACTTAGAAGTGACAACCGATTTGTCCTGGGGTCTAGGGACCACATCAAAGGCATCATTCTTCATAATTGACTCGTATTATTCATTCATAGCATCCTTCCATACTTGTTGCTTCATGACTTCTTCGAATGATGAAGGCTCATTTTGAATGATAGTTCTGATGGCGGTCAAATATCCTTGATACCTGTTCGACTTCTTGCTTTCATGGAAAGTCCCCCTTGGTGCAATGTGCCTCTCAACATCTTCGAGAGTCTTCCTAAGCCATGAGGGTCTCATCTTGGAGGAGGAAGGTTCATGAGGGAGTGGATCAATAGGATCCATAGGTTCATCGACATCAAGCATCGTTTCATCCTCTTTTTCACCCTGATTTCCCGTGTCAGATTATTTGTCCTTCCTTAGGATAGGAAGGTTTTTGATGTTCTTGAGTGCCATATCTTCATCGAAGGTGACATCATGACTTATATCAACTTCCTTTTGACTAGCCACATAAATTATATATCCCTTAGAATTTTCACTATAGCCCACAAAGTTTCCTTTCTTCCCAGATGCACCCAATTTGCTTCTTTTCTCTTTCGGCACACGAAAATATATGGGGATTCCAAAAATTCTAAAATGAGAGACATCGAGTTTCTTACCAGTGAACATTTATTCAGGAGTCTTGGAGTCTAATGCTTGATGAGGGCATCGTTTTTGAACATACACAACGATATTTGTAGCTTCAACCCATAGAAACTTCGAAAGGATTTGATCATGAATCATGGCACGAACAACTTCTACAATAGAGTGCTTCTTCCTTTTAGCCACACCATTCTGCTCAGGAGTGTATGGCGTTGTAGTCTCCCTCTTAATGCCAAATTCTCTGTAATAATCTTGGAATTCATTGGATTCATACTCGGTCCCATTATCAGTCCTCATTATCTTGATTTTCTTCTCGAATTGATTTTCGATCAAGGCTTTGAAATGTCGGAACTAGGTGAACACTTCATCCTTCTTCTTCAAGACGTAGATCCAGGTATTGCGAGAATAATTAACCACAAAGGTGAGATAATATAAGTATCCTCCCAAGGAGTTTATGGGCATCATACCTGATATGTCAGAGTGGATCAATTGCAATATGTATGTGGTCTTGCTATTACTTGAGGGGAATGGTTCCCTTGTAAGTTTTCCTTCAGCACATACCAGACATACACCTTCATGCTCTACTTTGAACTCGGGCATACCTGTCACCATCTGTCTCCCATTGGGTAAGGCCTTATAATGAAGATGGGCGAACTTCCAGTGCCATAGTTCAGATTGTAGAGATGTGTCGCAAGACATGGCTCCCAATAGACTTCATCCAATTTGATACAAAGTGTCAACCCTGAACCCAAGAGTAAAAGCATCTTTAATTTTTTTTTTCAAACACATAAATTTCCATCGATAAAAGTCACCTTGAATCCTTTATATTCCGTTGCTGAAATGGACACTAGGTTCTTCTTGAGATCAGATACATATAGTACTTCTTGCAAATGAATAGTGTTACCTTGATTCAATTGAAGGGTAACATTCCCTACTCCCTTCACGGGATAAGTGGCATCGTCTCCAAGGATGATCTCCAAGTTTGTCTCCTTTTCTATTAGATTAGAGAGGGCTTCCTTGTATCTGATGAAGTGCCTTGAGGCACCACTAGCAATCAACAAATTTCCCAAAGTGTCCGGAGAAGAGGCAATGGAGAAGGTCGATATAAGATAGTACTCTTTTTGCTTATTGTTAACAACATTAGATTCTTCATACTTGGAGTTCCTTGATTTCTTGGAGGGTCGACCATTTCCTTGATCTCCCGCATTCCTTTTTCCTTTTCCATTGGACTTGCCATTCCTTTGATCGTTGTTGTTGAAGTTTCCCTTTGAGTTTTTATGATTGTCATCATCTCAAGGTGTATCCATTCTATTAGGACACTCCCTTGCATAGTGGTAAAACTTATTGCAAATAAAGCATCTTCCCTTCCTTCCATTTTTGAATCCTGACCTTCCTTGACTTTTCTTCTTTGAACCTGCATTGCTCTTCCTCTTGGCATGAGCAGAGAATGTAGTGGGGTTGCTTCTATTAGAAGGAATTTCTTGCTCCACCATTCGTGTTTCTTCTTGAATGCATCTTGACATCAATTCTTCAAACCTTGGAATTTGATCATTGTTGAGTATAGTGGTTCTAAATACATACCACTCAGGTGGAAGTTCTCCAAGGGTAGTGAGAGTAAGTTCCCTGTCAGGATGACTTCTCCAAGTGAGAGTAGATCATTATTGATCTCAGTAATCCTCAAGAAATAGGATTAAATGTCCTCGTCCTTTCCCTTCTTAATATCCTTCAACATATTCTTGAGAAAGAGATTTTGATTAGCATTACTAACCTTGAACATGCCGACCAACCTGTCGTAGATCTCCTTGGAGGTCTTCAATTTAGAGATATAGGCCACCAGATTCTTGTCAATCAAATCCATGATAATCTTCTTCGCTTTGACTTCAACCCTATTGTACTTGGTCTTCGCAGCATCTGGTGCATTTGAAGGAGGTTCAGGGATTTTACCCTTCACATAATCCATCACTTCTTCTTCTTCCAAGGTCAAATCAAGAGACATCTTCCATCCATGATAGTCAGATTTATCATGGAGCTTGTCTTCAGCTAGGAAGTAGGATGAGGAACCCATTGACTCTTTTGTCCTTGTCCAACTTCCTTTGGTGATTTCTCTTTCAATCTTTCTTGGGCTTTGTCTTCACCTCAGCTTTGATACCATGTTAATTTTAGGAAACAATGCTATGTTATATGCTTTAGAGAAATTTTACTTCAATTTCTTTATTAGCCCAATATCAATATCTTGTTTAGCAATCACATCAACATGATAGTAAAATGCAGATAGAACATAAAGATAAATAGTAGAATACAAGACAAGACAAGAGGACACACGATGTGGCACCAGCCAGGGACAAACCCCAATGTGGGGAAACCATTGATCAATTCTTATTTTAGTCTTCAATAGTTCAACAGAGAGGGATAATACAATTTACAAATTCTGATAATTTAGAATGACAACAAAATAGCCCTAATCAGAAAAGTCAATGCTGGTTAACAGGGCAGATTTGACCCTCAAAGATTTGGTCAACTTCAGTCAACTTCGACCTCCAAGCAGCAAGATGAAATAGGCCAACGCTTGGTCAACGTAGCCCAAAACAACCTTCTAGAAATTCGGTCAAACCTAGTCAACGTCTAAAACAAAAATTTAACTGTCCTTTCCTTCGCACGTGTGGAGAGATAAGCTGCCCAGAAATTCGTACCCAATCAGATGAGGAGAGAGAGAGAGATGTGTGAAGATGAGTGTGTCCAAATGAGGATGAGGCATCATGTATTTATAGGCTAACGTTGAGGATGAATAGACGTGACTGTTGGGCTTCTGAGCTTACATGAGTTTGTTCGTCGACCTTGAAAGTTTGTCTATAATCAAAATAAATTCATAACTTCATTTTTACATGTCAGAATTGAATGATCTCTAGATTAATCCTACACCTTTCGGAGAGAGGAATCCAGGAAAAATATCAGCTATCATAAATAAGATGACCCATGTGGAGTTTAGTCCTAGTTACCAATTTTAACACATATTGTGGAAGATCACGACTTCCTTTCACTTCGATCAGGTTTAGAATTCATTTGTTATAGTTGAAGAAAATAGTTTTTGGTTCTAACACAAAGAAGATTTAAAATTTTCTTTTAGTAAAGGGCATTTTTGAATGCCAATAAAGGTCTTCCTACATTCTCAATGGCTTTGAAGGAAAGCATATGCTTCTTCTAGATTAGGTTTTTGAGAAATTATTTGCTACTGAAGTGTGCCAACAACACAAGTATTGGATACATTTACTAATCAAAGGAGGGAAAAACAAATCATTCCTACTCTCTTCAAAATTGAAAAATTTACAGTGAAATCTATTGTTCATTTTGATGAAATTGCATCATATTTTGACATTTTCAAAATGAAGCAACTCCACTCATTGTAATGGCCCAAAATTAGAATGTAATTGAATATAAATTCATTGCAGAAACTCAAGATCATTAATTAACAATATGCAATAGAACCGTTAATGATATATGAGTGAGAGGAATCGTACACGAGAGATGATGAATCCCACTTACAAGTTGTGAACGCTGAGTTGTTGTGATCCCACTAACTTCAAGAAACACGCTGGGGATGACTCTCCACCCAAACATATGCTTAGTTGCACTGTGTCTTTCTATAGTTGACCACCCTCGAGTATTCAATCAACTACTACCACTAGAGAATCCCTCATATCTTAGAATTGTTTTAGGAAAGAATAATGTCTCACATCCTCATTGTAATCCATTAAGTAGAGCAACTTGTTCCAAAAAGGGAAGAAATTATTCGTGCACATGATCCATGTGTCATCATACAATTTCTATTATTTATCTTAAGTTTTTCCTAACTTAGATTTATTACATAATTTTCTCTTACTTATTTTATTATATTTATATTATGAACTTCACTTTATTATTTATGATTTTATTTATTTATTAATTATTATTCTCAATTTTATTGTTATTATTATTTATCAATTTGATAATATGGAGCATTACATACTCCCTATATTTAAGTATCTTCGTCTCAAGTTAAGTTTAATCATATAACTTATAAGTTATTTTTTTATTTTTTTTATTCTATCCAACACCCTTTGCTGTAACTAGTATGATGCCACCAAAGTGACCATATCAAGCATCAAAATTTACATCACATCATTGGAGGAAAGTAAAAGTATTCTCAAGTTCCTCTTTCCCAAGTTTTGGAACTAGGCTTAAAGCCCCATCGGTATATACCAGAGCCCCAAGGCTCAAACCTAATCTGCCCCAAGGCTGGCATCTAATTTGGTACTTGCATACCCTAGGCATCTTGAAAGGCTGACCCAAACTTCCTCCACAACTTATATTAGGTAAAACCTCAGGCATCAAAGTTCCACACACAAATTTATCCCACTTATGGATTTCAGCATCACAACTCCAATATTAATCACTCAACCTTCTTAAGATGGTCCCATATCCCATCAAGAATTATAGAAATAAAAAAAACTCTGGCATAAGTAGTTGATTAAGTTTGTCCCCTATGAATCACCACCTTACAATATGCAACCAACTAATTAGTTATAACATAATCATCTCATAGAAAATAATCCACATGCCTACTCTTGCATCATTTCCATCAAGATCATTGTTATCAAAAAGCCTTGAATAATGAGGGATTGCATGCTCATGCATGCCATTGTTATACATTTCATCACTAAAACTATGTGCAATTACTGCACGCTATGAAATCACGAAATTCCCTCATAATATTTAATATTATCATATCTTTATCAATGATAGAACATTAGATCAAAATAATAAATATAACCACATTTTATATAACAACATATCTTAACATCATAAATATGATAATCAACTCAACACATATTACATGGAGAGAAACAAAACTATAAGAATTATCATCATGATTCATCAATCAAATTGATTAATATGTATAAACAATAAATACCATCTATTTTAATTAATGAAAAAATATCATTAAACATCTATCTATGATCTATTTCAGTTGTTTTCCAGTTAGGAATATGTTTTTAGTTCTTATTCTTCTAACAAGGGAGTTGAAAATTTACTTGGTCAAGATAGTCACCTCCTCTTTAGTATGCTCAAGTTTTCACATATTTTCCTTAATTAAGTACACTATTAAACTTTCAAGTAAGCATCTTTATTTTGACCCTTAATCTTTAGTTATGTATTCCTTCTTTCCTAAGGGAAATTTAGTAAAATTAAACATTAAGCTATCACTGGCCTTACGATAATTCTTTAAATCATCAGTGTTGAATTAAATCCCTTGGTTTTCTTCCATTAGTTTATATCTTTTGTTTATCCTTTACAGAGCTACTAATACCAATAACATGTAAACATTATGCCATTATTATTATTATTTATTTATTTATTTATTTTTTATTTCATACGTAATCAACTTGCACAAAGGATTTGTTAAGCCTTATTGTTTTTCCATCACCTAGTCCTCATTATTGTTCACCCTCACAAAGATTGGTTTGTCTCGCCTTGTTGCCAACTCAATACGACTTGATTTTCTTTATTGTAGATGTGTATTTCTTCAAATTGGAATATAGAGTCTTCTGCTTCACCTTTGGCTTGTTAGATACTATCCTTTATTTTAGAATTTAAAGCACTTGAAATGACTACTACCATTATTTTCCACAAATTTATTTTATATGCTTGGTATGCTTGATAGTAACTTCTTTTAGTAGTAATGGCACAAACTCAATCAATTGTTTTATATGAAGTATCAATATATTATTAATCAGCTCATGAAATATTAGTGTATATTGGTCAAATTCACCCGCCAGTAGTTGATACACATCTTTTGTCAATTTGTGCATAATTCTTCTCAAGGCCCTGTTATAGAATTTTCCTCAACCTTCCTTCATACGATTATGGTAGGGTTTTTCTCATTAATCTTCATAATCTATTTCTTGTGCCAAAAAGTATACAATTGTTATCATTGATTATCTAAACATTTATTTTTTCATTTTATCACTTGTTATTCCTGACCAATTATGAGTGTTCACTGTTTAGAAATCTAGAGCATTTAATGTTAACGATTTCTCTGCTTGATAATTGCTTGTGATATGCTTGTACTTCTTAGCTTATGATTTTTTCTTTGTTAGCTTATTAGTGTTTTCTTTTTATCGAGACATTATCAAAATAAATAAAGGCAAGTGACACAATATATAGGCTTCTCGAGCTAGGGCCAAAACCTCTCACCTCTTGAGAGGAAAACCCAATCAAAATTATTCTTCTAGATCTTCAATTGATAAGTACCAAGACCATGACACTAACCCTTGACTATAGTATCCTCCCAAGTACCTTTTCACCTACCTTGATGCTCTTCCTCTTCCTTCCTTTGCCTTTCTTCTTGATCTAGAACTTCTCCTTCTTCGGCTCCTTCTAGAGAAACTCGGTCTCTATCCCTTATACTGTACCTTCACAACTTCCCTAGAGAATCTCAGTCTCTACTTTGATCACTTAGAAGAGTCTTTTTCTTCTTGCCCTAGAAGAAATTTCATTGCCCTAACTTCGCACTGCACATAAGAAATTTTACTGCCCCAACCTTTTACTGCCTAGAAGAAACTTCGCTGTACCCAGAAGGTAGTCTCCCAAAACAAAACTTCGCACTTATCTTTGCTACTCCTTCTTTTCACTCCTATTATCCATCTCTTTGTATCTTTCTTCTGCCTTCTCTTCACACTTTTCTAGTCGATATTAGGTTGAATTCTTGTCATAATTGTATGTCTCCAAATGAGGACGAGTAGGGATATTTACACCCTTCTTTTCTTCACCTTTATGCCGACTTGATAGCTTGAGTTTAGCTCGACTTCATCTAGTAGCTTATTCATTATTTGTAGGCCGACATGAAGAGGTTTGGTGACAAGTTCTTGGAGGATACTTTACATAAACAATATTTACCTTTTTACAAAGTGTAACATGACTTCATTTACATGACAATGACTCTTTTATGACTAGATGAATAAACCCTAAAGATTCTCAATGGGAGTCTTGACTCAAAAACAAAATCCCTTGCTCATGAAACCCATGAAGTAAGTCATTATAATAATTTCATTTTTCTTGTTTACATCTCATTACATAAAATCATAATTACATGTCACTGTGAAGACCGAACCTAGTTACACTTTTCAAAGCTCCCTCTTAACTAGGGAGGTATTCATAATGGTACCTTGGAATTTCTCAATTTGAAGAATCTCTCATAAGAAGAATTGAGATTTGTAACTCATTTGTATAGCATCATAACAACCAAAATTTTTACATTGCAAGGCCTTGACTAACAACTCTATCTCTCCACAAGATTAGAGCACAACGCTAGTGAGACCAATGATTTGTAGACATACTCATCACTGTCTCTCTAGGAACATACCCAACTCGGGTTCACTTAGGATATGCTCCATAAGGACTATTCTTTTCTTGGACTCCCCAATCCAAAAAAAATATCGGTCCTCCATGACTACTCTTTCATGGGATGCCCTATCTCATCCCCTAAGAGAATTAGATGCCAAATGATTACACAATCCTCCATTCTGTCTTCTTAAGTGAAGAGAAGAATAACGCATCTACATCTCCTTCTCAAACCAGGAGGTTTTATTTGATTAAAGGAATGTACTAATTCTTATCACAGAGGAAGGTACCTAAGCTTCCGGCTTAGGAATTTTCAAAGTTTCTTCTAAGTAAGAAACTTCTTCTCAGGCTCCCTCTCAACCAGGGACCTATCATAACTCTTCATGTGGAGATCCTTAAACAATCAACTGCATGAAGAGCTTCTTTCTTTTATGTCATGAGTTTATTCTTTGTTAAGGAGTCATCAACCTTTGGGAACTTATATATCTATATATATATATATATATATATATATATATATATATATATATATATATGGCACAAATCATACTTCACTTTTGTTCATGAGTCAGTCACATCCTCAACTCATCAGAAAGTGATCTATCGGATTTTCCATCTGGATTTTCTTCTTGTAATTCTGCTTTCATGACATATTTTAAGAGGGACATTGCATAATTTTATATGGTTTGTTTGTAATTCATTCAAAGATCTTACTTTCGAGAGTTTTACGTAAGCCCAGTTAGATGTTAGTTCAAATCAATCAACACTTTAAATCATACTTACTTTTGTGACGATCTTTCACCATGACATCTTCCTGTAAGTATCAACATCCTACATGCAGGTTGACACATCTCCCATTGATATCCATTATCAAGGGTCTCTATCTTTTTCCGACTTCCATCAAAGTCTTTACATCCTTCCGAGAGATCTTTTAGTCAAATCTTCTTGGATTTCGGATGTTGAATGCCTTTTCCCTTCATTGCATATTATCACGATCTCTTCCTATCTTTTCTCACACACTTCATTCCTAGGAGTTTCCAATCATAGTTCCTTGATTAGAGTCAGCTTTCTCATGATTCATGTGAGAACATATTATGTTGATTTCATCTAGTGTGATTTATGATTTTGCTGCAATTCTTCAGAGGAGGAGATCCTTTCTTTTCTTGATCATATTTCCCAGGATGGAGATAGTGATTCATATTATCTATAACCATATGAAATGATTTTCATAACAATCTATGCTGAGCATCATACCTCATCTTTCTTTCAGTCATTAGAATTCTTCATTCTCCTTCGTTCAAAAGGACCTGATTTTCTATTATGTTATCATACCATAATTCCTTGAATCCCACGAGTTGGAATTCCTGATGAAAACTTGTTGCTTCATTTCTACACCAGTGAATCCTTTGATGATAATTCTATTAGAGAAACTTGAGGATGTTTCATATCCTCACCTGGTAGATGTTTTCTTCTATGATGATCCCAGTCGATGATGACCTCTACTTTTATAAATACTAATGAGGTTTCCTAAGAGATTCCTATTCTTTGAAATCAATAGGATTTTTACCAGACATATCTCATGTCATGAGATATTTAGTTCTAATGATTCTATGCTATTTTCTAATGTGATGCATCCTATCTTGCATCAAGAACATAATTTACAAGTGGAAAGTACCTTCTTGAGAAGAAGATCATCTTAGTCATAATAGAGATCTTTTACTTCTTCATTCTTAGGCTTCTTTGACTCAGGCTCTTTCACTTCTTCAGTAATGTGTGCTCCTTCTCTATTCCTCTTGTACTTACCACGATTAGGACAATATCTTCTATAATGTCTAATTTCATGACATTCATAGAATCTTATCTTATCCATGTTCTTCCTTTTCTTTTGAGGACCAAACTTTCCAAATTTTCCCTTTCTTTTTGTCAATGTAGCATATGCTTGATTTTTCTCACTTGGTCCGACATTAATCTTTTTCTTTAGTCTAGTTTCTTAGATCTTACACAGTGACCATAGATATTGAAATGGAGTAGTCTCTTTCTTTCCATATAATCTTGAAGTGAAGTTACCCCATTCTTTTGGTAGTGCATTTAGTACCACTGTGGTCATCTCTCTATCAGACATAACTTCTCCTAGTTCTTGTAGTTGATATCGAATTTCTGATATCCTCATGAAGTATGAGGCTATTCCATATTACTTGGATATATTTAATTTGTAGAGTTCTTGTCTTAAGGAGATTACTTCTCCTGTAGTACTTACGGAAAAAAACTCTACCAGTTTGTCATATATAGCTTTTGTAGTCTCCAATTTTGATACATAAGGGATTAGAGAGTCTTTTATAGATTCTATAAGAATCCTTTGGGCTCTCACTTCTCCATTCATGTATCTAACATGAGCTTGAGTATATTCTTTTGGAGGCTCGGTTATTGATCCCTTAATGTGATCTATGACCTCATTCTCAATAAGGTTTAGGTCAGTCCTTTTCTTCCATGCAAGGAAATTTACAGCCCCAACCAATTTATTGCTTTCCTTGCAAAAATGCATTTTGATATTATCAGATATAGCCATATACTTACTTGAATGAGTGTTTCTTGCTTCCTCCTTTATCTCGATGTTGATAGAGGACCTTCTTCTTGAGTGATTTATGGGAGAGAGATTGATTCATGATCCTTCGATGATGTGATGATCTCTGAAGTGCTTCTATGGTTTCAGTCTATCTTCTTGCTTCCTTCTTTGATCACGTTGATGAATTGATTTGATTCCTTCTTTGAAGATTGATTCTTGTGTGCCAGCTTGATTTTCCTGCCCCTTCTTGTCTTCAACTCCTAAGCTTTTATACCATGTTGAGAAATCTAGGGCATTCAATGTTAACAATTTCTCTGCTTGATAATTTCTTGTGATATGATTGTACTTCTTAGCTTATGATATTTTCTTTGTTATATTACTAGTGTGTTCTTTTCATCAAGACAATTATCAAAATAAATAAAGACAAGTGACATAGTATATAGGCTTCCCCAGCTGGGGCCAAAACCTCTCACCTCTTAAGAGGAAAACTCAATCAAAATTCTTCTTCTAGATCTTCAATTGATAAGTACCAAGACCATGACATTGAACCTTGACTATAGTATCCTCCCAAGAACCTTGTCACCCACCTTGATGCTTTGCCTCTTCCTTCCTTCTTGATCTAGAATTGCTCCTTCTTCGACTCCTTCTAGAGAAACTCGGTCTTTATCCCTTATACTTCACCTTCAAAACTTCCCTAGATAATCTCGGTCTCTAGGTCTTCTAGAGAGAAACTCAGTCTCTACTTTGATCACTTAGAAGAGTCTTTTTCTTGTTGCCCCATAAGAAATTTCACTGCCCTAACTTCGCACTGCCCAGAAGAAATTTTGTTGCCCAGACTTTGCACTGGCCAAAAGAAACTTCACTGTACCCAGAAGACATTCTCCCAGAAGAAATTTCTACCTTCTCTTTGTTGCTCCTTGTTCGCACTCCTATTAGCTCTCCCTTCATATCTTTCTTCTGCCTTCTCTTCACACTTTTATGGTCGAGACTAGGTCAAATGATTGTTCGAATTGTATGTCTCCAAATGAGGTTGAGTAGGGCTATTTATATACTTGTTTGCTTGACCTTTAGGCTGACTTGACAACTGGAGTTTAGGCCGAATTCGTCTAGCAGCTTCTTCGTTGTTTGTAGGCCGACTTGAAGAGGTTTGGTGACAAGTTCTTGGAGGATACTTTACATAGACAATATTGACCTTTTTACAAAGTGTAACATGAATTCATTTACATGACAATGAATCTTTTATGACTAGATGAATAAACCCGAAAGACTCTCAATGTGAATATTGACTCAAAAATAAAATCCCTTGCTCATGAAACCCATGAAGCAAGTCAATATAATAATTTCATTTTTCTTATTTACATCTCATTACATAAAATGATAATTACATGTCATTATGAAGACCGAATCTAGTTACGTTTTTAAACATTCACATCTCCTTATCTTGGCACATTTAAATTATATAGATCATCACTATGGCCCTTAACAATCATGTTTATCAATCCGCTCATCAATATCCTTAAGAGAACTTGCCACTTGAGAGATATAACCCTTAGTATTATCACATAAATTATCCCTAAACATTATTCTATTTCTACATTTCCCCTCACACTTTAATGATGTACACCCTAAAGAATTTTATGAGCTTTAGTTAGCTACTCCAATCCTAAAATTTCATATTGTTGTTATCCATATTAGCACCCTACTCGAATATCACTAATATTGGACTTACTATGAAAACACTACCTTTATGCGAAGGCATTCTTCCTTTTTCCGCTTGCAAAATTTTCCCAATTTCTATTTTATCTTCTTTATTCCCATCATACAAGCATTCATGCATTTATTACCATTGTAATCTAATGTTCCCATTCTTCCTCCTTAAAATGACCTTCATCATTATCCCATCTTCATTGGTTGGTTGATAATATTTAATCCCCTATAGGCATTGTCTTTATTTATACCTTATAGTGACCCTTATCATATTATTCTTATATAGAAATACTTTTGTGATTTCTCAACCATTTTCCACAACGTTATTCTTTCACAGATACCTCAAAAGTGCTAAGTTATTTAACCACGATTCTTCGCCAAATCTAAACTCTCCCAACCTATTTTAGGATAGGTTATTACTTCTTGTTGATTACTTACACTCATTTTTGAAACCTATACTCACTCACTTCAAGTGTCCCATAACTCTTTTTTATTCATGTCTTCCTTCCAAGATGGTTATGGTTACAAGACTACAACTCATTATCATCATTATAAATGTGTAAGTTCCTTCTTAGATAACTTTATCATATATCACCGCTAACATTGAGAATCAACTTAGAAAATTTTCTTTAGTGGGAGTTTTAATTTGATCAATTATACTTTCTCCACATCTTTCCTAAATAGTCAATGTCTTCTTTATCTCCCCGAGTTTCTATACAAGTTCTATTGTTTTCTATTACTTCATATTTGATGGCATTTTATTAATATTTGTAATCAAGCCTCTAAGTCTATACTATCAAACGTAAGGTAAACACTTAAGATACATCTTAATTCTTCTTACACTCATAAGTCCATATCCATAACACAATTCCATTATTGTATTACTTGCTCATGAACACTAACATGCTATCATGAAATGTATAAAAGGGTGTCATCCTCCCACTAAGACTAATTATGAGTTGCTTTTGCTTGTTTCTTATCAATATATTGCAAGGTTATTATGTGACTATGAGTTTAATTGTCCCTTTTGGTCATGCCCTTCCTTCAATGGGCATTGGTTATTCCTTCCCAACTCATCATATGCTTTAACATCATTTATGCCTATTTTACGAGTCTTAGGGTTTCCTAGTGAACATAAAAACAATCATTCTCCCCTATTCAAGAGGTGATATCCTCTTGACCAAATAACCACAAATCCATCTTATATTTTTATTAATTACACTAAATTTCACATTTTCTGTAGATTATCATTCCTAAACCTCATAACTAGTGCTAGACTATCATATTAGTGTACCTCTATGTTTCAATAAATGATCAATGAACCTAAATCAATATTTATAATACTATTTATTTTCTTTGAGATAAATTTAATACTAGTAATTAGCTTGGTGTTTGCACTAAAATATATTAATCATATTAACACTTTGAATTGAACATTATTAGATTTATGACATTATCCCAAACATTCAAAAATTGCAAAAAACTATCTATCAAAGTAAAATAGAAACTGTCCTATGTAAGATAGCCAAAATATTAAATATCCATGGCCCATTAAAACATGGAGTAAGTAATACTTAAACTTATTTTATGGTTGGATGTTACTAAAATAAATAAAATTAAAACATTTTTATCTTAAAATTTTATATAGGTTCTATATCAAGAATAAAGAAAAACAATATTACCATAAAATACAATTGAGAGGTGATTATTAAAATGAAGTAAAATATTATTAATATGTATTAAATATAATATCCTTAATATTAAAAAGATAGAAAAGACTACATGTTAATATGTATTATTTATTTAATTGTGTTAAATATGTTTATTAATGAAATCTCTATATAATTTATGCAACCATTTTTTAATTATTTATTATACCAAAATTTATTTAATCATATATGTCATATTATATTAAAATATAGCAAAAATATTTTACACACTAATGTATTAAATTAAATAAGAAAATGAGTTACATAACTTGTGCACACTAGGTTGTTGTGATCTCGTTGACCCTAACCGACGTGTTGGGGATGACTCTCCACCCAACCATATCCTTAGTTGCACTATGTCTTTTTTACAGTTAGCACCCTTGAGCCCTCAATTAACCACTATTGCCAGTGAATCCCTCCTATCATAGAATTCTCCTAGGAAAAAAGATTGTTGTACATCCTCCTTCTCATCCATTAAATAGAGCAACTTGTCCTAAAAATGGAAGGAAATTCTCCATACACATAATCCATGTGTCATCATGCAATTTTCATTTTTTTCCTAAGTTTTTCTTTGCTTTATTCCATAATTTACTCTTACTTATTTTATTCTCACTTTTTATTAATTTGAACATTTTTCAATAATTTTTTTCTTACTATTTTTTTTTTTCCTTTTGTTTATTTATTCTGAACTTCACTTTATTATTTATTATTTTATTTATTTATTAGTTATTATTATTACTTTATTATTTCTTGTTTTATTTATTTTTGTTGGTATTATTATTAGTTTTTACTAATTTGATAATATGGGGTATTACACTCTTGCAATGGCTTTGACCGACATGGGATATTTTATGCACATATGATTTTTGTCGGGTGTGGTTTAAGCTTTAGTAAAAAGTTAGAAAGAGAAGCTAGAGGCAATCAAAATTTAGAAGAATAAAAACACAAGGATAATAATCATCATGATGATACTTTGGTTAGTATAAATTAAAGACAAAAGCAATGGGACAACTTACAACAAGTATTGATCATAGTTCCCCTTGTAATAAGAATTCTTCAATCTCCAAAAGTCAAAGACAAGGAAATATATTTTAGGAGATGAACTAATATAGAAAGTGTTGGTGATGGAAGAGGTGAAGACCCTTCACGGAATTTGATTGAAAAGTTTCGTACTATTTGATTTGAAAATAAAGAGGTAAAGGAAAAGGAAAATATATTAAATAATCCGAAGAGGAACTCATTATTTTTTAAAATATGAAAATTGATGCTATTATTGGAGTCCCTAGTTGGGCTAAAAAATAAATATTAGAAAATAAAATGCTGGGTGAAGAACTTGTTACTTTGGACCTTATCATTTTTGAAGAAGAATCAATAACATTGTTCAATGCATAATTTTACAACAAATAGGAAAGGTTAATAATAAAAATAAAAAAGTGGCGGGACAATGGAATTCTAACATTGATATTGCATAATCCAAGGCTTCTCGAGTTTCAACATTGCCTCCGAATATAGATAATGCTATAGAGTATTCAATAACTAAGTAGGAAAGGGAAATTATTATTTTAAAATAAAGAATAAAAGAGCATGAAGTTGCTCTATGTCTTAAACCTCTGTTCTAAAAATGTATAGAGCATCAAGTCTACAAGAAAATATAAGTGGCTGAAAAAATTAATAGAAGACTTTCTATAATCCCAAAATGATGGGAGTTGGTAGAGAAATAATTTACTATTGAATTCTATTAAATAATTCTACAAAAATATCTTAAGATTGATGAGTATTTTATTAAAAATTTTCAAAGTGTTTTCATTGCTAGGGTCATCAATATGAATGAGATGCATAGAAAGAACATAATTTTACTTCAAACCCCTGAAGGCTTATTGGAATGAGATAACTAATTCTCTAAAGAAAATTATTATTAATTGTGACAATGCTGCTATAACAAGGAATGTCATATTCTTTAGACGTGTTGACATGGAAAAATAATTGAATGGTACACATTTGGTAGTTGATTCCATATTAAAAAAAGAATTGATGAACGAAAAGTTAGATGAAAATTTGTATTTCATGGGTTGAGACTTTTGAAACATCCAAAATCTTTTCAAAAGAAGACATCCAAAAGTGGTTGGTTGACAATGCCAATTAAAATGATGAGCAAGAAAATGTGACACATCAACTAAGTGCCAAATTAAATGAAATTGAGGAATGATTTTCTATTTTCTTAATAAAGGATGAAATAACCATAACACCATTATGAAACTTATTAAGAAAATGGTTAGGAAGTGTGTTGTAGTGGCTACAACCACCCTCCAAATTTTTTCCTTCGCTTTGTTTTGGAGCCCCCCTCAAAATCTTAGCAGAATGTCTTGCATTGCTCAAGTAATTGTGTTTTTATTCAAGTTATCTTTCACTTTTCAGCTTGCGTTCACTAACTTGTTTTGCTGACCAACCACAAGCTGACCCAGTGACTTGGTTCACATACGGTTCTTGCGTTGTCTTGAAAAACTACGCAATCCTAGAGGGCATCCTACCTTGCTCTCAGGAATTGCACACAGTAGTTAGGCAGTCTACCCTGTTCTCCAGAAATGCACGGAGTAATTTGGTAGACAACCTTGCTCAGAGAAATTACGCAGGACATCCCGACACTGGGCTTCAACTCAGGAATTAGGCAGACCGAGATGACAACTTGTCTTCAGCTAGGAAATTGCACAGAGCATGAGAGGCAACCAGAGCCATTCAACCTAGGAATTGCGCAGAAGCACTCCTCATGTTGATCTCCGATGCGTTTGTCAACAAGTTGCCCTATTCCCTCTAGAACTATGCAATCTACCCATGCATGCATGAAAATATTTCCCAAAAAAAGAAAAAAAGAAAAAAGCAAAAAGCATCCCTAAAAAATAGGGATCTATTTTTAGCACTGGGAGTTACATGCAAGTTGATTTTAGAAACTTCCTGCCAAGTGTTGCTTTTTCCTATATTTGTGGCATGCACGTCATAAACCCTAAATCTACCAAATCTATTTAAACGATGCCCCATAGCTCATTCTACACATTCGACCTTGGATCTCTCGCATTCCCAAGGCATTTAGAAACCTTTGACACAACCGGCATAACTATTCCTTTTAAGTTTTGATTTTCAAGTCTTTTGCTACTTTTTCTGTCGCTTTTATTTCTTTAGAAGTGTTGTTTCAAGTTTTACATTGTCTTTCTTAAGTGTCACATGCATAACATTGTTTTTGAACTTACGGTCACCATTGCGACAACTCTCCCCACCAGCTTCGTTGTTCGTCCGTTTGACTGATTCCTACATTGGTTTTGATTGCATGCATGATCATTCACTCCTGTTTGCACCATCCTTTTCTTGCGCTTTCATAAATACTCGTTTTCAAGTCACCCTTGGGAAGATCTGCGCTGCCTTGGCTCAGATCTTGCTTTCCTTGGCATGCTCCGTGCATTCCTAAACTTGAGGCTCTACCTTGGCTCTAGGAATTATGCGGATGCTTCATGTCACTAGCCTCCAGCTGTGCTATGTGTAGTTATGGAAAACAATGCCCAATCTTGCCCACTGGGATTGCGCAATGCACAGTCCCAGTCAACAGTGAAGCCAGAATGAATTGCACATTACGCAATTCCAGTCCACTGTCAACCCAACTAGACTGTGCAGTTCCAGTCAGCAGTAGGTCTCACTAGCAGCTGAGACTACACAATGCGCAGTTCCAGCTGATAGTCTCATAGCCTTGAGAGTCACTATTGCGCAATATTTCCCAATAGTCACCCAACTTGTTGCATGATCAATAATTGAAGTGCATTGTGTTTTTTTTTAAACTGACATTTTCTTGTCGTGAGCGTCTACTCTGTCTCCAAGTACATCAATTGTTGAGCAGTCTCTCAGCAGTATATACATCATGGTTTCCAAGAGAGATGGATCAAAGGACAATGTAGAGAGCAATACTAGAGACACGGTTGAACATGTACCAATAAACTTACCCATCTATGCAAACAGGCAACTGCTCGTAGAGAAGGACATGAAGATCACATGGCAAGAAATAAAGGACATATTTGCAGGAACTTTCAAGGAAGATCTGGAAGATCGACAAGTCTATGTCAACATTCACAAGTCAGGCTTGTACAGGGCTGCATGCAAGTATCCTGCCTTCCTGCGTGCAGATATCATTCACTAGGTTGTCTTACATACTGATCTCGAGATGATGACATTGAGAAACACTAGTGGAACATAGCTTGCCACCTTTAGGTCGGAAAACTATCATCATATGTATCATTTCCCATAATCGGTGAACTACATGGATGTAATGTTCTTCACTCCCAACAACAATGTAAACTCTAGAGATATCATTAAGCATTGGGTAAAAGAGTCATCGAAGTGAAGGACGACACCTAACTAGGTCTACAAGATGAAGTCACTCAGGAAGGCTTACCAACTCCTGGTCATATTCGCATGTTGCTTGTATGACTAAGAGAGTAGAGAGACCTTCCCGTAGAGTTGGGTGGTTATATTAGATTAGTTGGAAAATTAAGGAAGGCCTTTCAACTGGTCAGACATGTTGGCTCTTCAGCTGAAAGTGCATTTGTCAAATGCCTAGAATTTACCTAAGGATGGAAAAGCAAGATTCTATATGTCTGCATACCTGTTTGATGCAATCTATGCCCAACAGTAGGTCCCTTGCATGGGTTGGACATGGACACGACCAGAGGAAGTTGTGAATGTTTATTGCAAGTTTCTCTCTAAGTGCAGCTACCAAGAAGTCATGATGAGGCTGTCTGACCACTTCATCGCCTTGTTGTACAGGATGATATTTGAATAGGACCCAACTTGCATGTCCCAGAAGCGATGAAGGCATTGCTTAACATTGCAGGTTGGTATGCCTCACACGGCGACACCTTCATCAGGATGTTTGGCGTGGAGAAGCCTCCACATGTGAGACCGAGGTTTTCCATGGACAAGTTGGTCATGCAAGAGGTTGCATACCACATATTCACATATTTATCAACAACACTGCACAAGAGGAAGAAGGCACCATGGCCTACTCTTCCTTTATGGATTGGGTTGTAAGAAATCCCTACCTTGAAGGATGCAGATGTTGAGACCAAGGAATTGAAGAAGTTTGGATTCGGCACCAAGAGTTTCAATCCGTATGATCCTCACTGCATATGTAACAACCACTGTGTGAAGGTGTACTCCCCATGGGTCCACGTGGCATGTCATTGGCTAGAGGAAGATCCTTGGAGGTATTTCTAATGTGCCAATGAGAATAAGCTGAAAGCAGAACAAGATCCTAGGAGGAGAGAGAATGAAGAAAGGCAGAAAAAGGAAGTCACTTAGGAAGGCTTACCAACTCCTGGTCATATGCACATGTCACTTGTATGACTAAGAGAGCATGGAGACCTTCCCACAGAGTTGGGTGGTTATGTTAAATCAGTTGGAAAATGAAGGAAGGCCTTTCAACTAGTTAGACATGTTGGATCTTCAGCCATAAGTGCATGTGTCAAATGCCTAAAATCAATCTAAGGATGGACAAGAAAGATTCTATATGTCTGTGTACCTGCTTGATGCAATCTATGCCCAACATCAGTTCCCTGGCATGGGTTGGACATGGACACCATCAGAGGAAGCTATGAATGTTTATTGCAAGTTTCTCTCTAAGTGTAGCTACCGAGGAGACATGACGACGCTGTCTGACCACTTCATCGCCCTGCTGTAAAGGATGATATTTGAACAATACCCACCTTGCATTTCCTAGGAAGTGATGCAGGGATTGCTTAACATTGTGGATTGGTATGCCTCACCCGGTGGAACCTTCATCAGGATGTTTGGTGTGGAAGAGCCTCCACATGAGCTACCGAGGTTTTCCACAGACAAGTTGGTCATGCAAGAGGTTTCATACCACATCTCCACAGGGTTATCAATAACACTGCACAAGAGGAAGAAGGCACCATGGCCTACTCTTCCTTTGCAGATTGGGTTGTACAAGATCCATACCTTGAAGGATGCAGATGTCGAGACCGATGAATTGAAGTTCATATTCGACACCAAGAGTTTCAATCCATATGATCCTCACTGCATATGTAAGAACCATTGTGTGAAGGTGTACTTCCCATGGGTCCACGTGGCATGTCATTGGCCAGAGGAAGATCCATGGAGGTATTGCAACAATTTCTCTAGGCTCAATGAACCGGTCAGCATGGATGTAAAATGGAAAGCCACACTGCAAGCATCAACACCACAAGAAACAACAAAAACAGAAGTAGTGAGAAGAAAACTGGCGCAAGGCAAAGGCAAGAGGAAGATTTCCGAGAGTGCAGAGGATGAGAAAAGCTACAAGTTCAAAGAATATTCACATGTTGAGAGAGTAGCTTTGGAGATAGATGAAAAGAGGCAAAAACATGATAGGAGAGTAGCACAAAGAAAGAGGAAGAAGAAAATATTGGAAGAGACAGAGAGGAAGTTGCAGGAGACAAAGAAGAAGCTGAAAGAAGAACAAGAGCTTAGGAGGAGAGAGAATGAAGAAAGGTAGAAATAGGAAGAGGAAGAAGGACAAGGTGTATTGATAGTGAAAATGCATAGATACAGGTTGAGACAACAGTGCAGCCAAAAAATGATGAAGAGGGTGAGCAGGTGCAGGTTCGGGAACTTGCTCAGTAGGTTGAGCAGTTGGTTGAGGCAATAGACACAAAAACATAATAGGATCTAGAGGACCAAGAAATTGATCTCATGCCAAGGGCATCCAAGGTCGTAACACAATCTCTGCCACCTCTAGAACCAAAACCAGTCCTTAGCGAGAAAGGAGAAGTTGTTCTCCTTGATGATGATCTAGAGATGGATGTGTACAATCTGACATTTGATGAGACATGATAGAGGATTGTATAGGCATGAAGAAAGTAGCTCCTGGATGATCATACATCACTAGCACACATAGAAGAAAGGGTGATTGTAACATATGTTAGTTGCCATGGCTGAGGCTTCTAAGGCTTATGCAGAAGTCACGAGTTCAACGATAAAGTTATTGATAGTAGACAATTATCGAATGGCAAAGGACTTGTAAGAGGCTAGGCAGAGAACAAGGCAGTCTGTAGGATATGCCCTGACATAGATGAAGAAAGAAATAGTGGCGGAGATATCCACATTGGAGGCTACCATGCAGACGATGTATAGAATATTTTTCACCGTGCACAAAGTGGTTGTCCATCTATGCAGTTTTCAAAAGTGGTGTGCGTAGATAGCCCAAACTCACAAAGGCATTCACACTGAAATTACACACATGCAAGAATGGACAATGAGGTACAAGGGAGCCCCTTCTTAGTTGCACAAGAGGATGAAGCTAGAGGCTGAGCTAGACAAGGCACAGATTCAGATGTTAATCTAGAACTATGAGTAGTTGCCTCTGCTCATCACCAACATTGAGGCTTCCTATGCATGGTTGTTCAGGGGTCTGGATGTCATAGTGCAAATGCACAAGATCCCTTCCATCAAAACCCTCACCCAGGCCATGAGGAAGAACCAAGTCATGCTGGATGTCGACTGGTACATAAAGCAGTTGATGCACGTAGCCACCAATGATGACTTACAGCTCAATGCAGAAAACATGCAAAGGTACATTAGTGGTCCAACCACACTGAGGACAATGTTGCATATGCTTCAGGATGACCTAGACAAAGGT
This sequence comes from Pinus tabuliformis, assembly GCA_031772625.1. Lineage (NCBI taxonomy): Eukaryota > Viridiplantae > Streptophyta > Pinopsida > Pinales > Pinaceae > Pinus > Pinus tabuliformis. The sequence continues at coordinate 197,595,440 of CM062815.1, read as the reverse complement.
TTTAGAACCATATACCCAGAAGCTATGGAGGAAATAATCCTCTTCGACAAAGATGTCATCAAACAATACGGGGACATGATAACGTAGTACCAAGATTGGTATCAGTTTGTCACCGGAGATCACCGCGAGGAGGTTACCGAGTTGGTCTTTCTACAAAACCCCGAGTGATGTTGTTTGTCTTCTAAGGCTGACTCAAGCCTATTTTTGTCACACATGGGTATATGTGGAAATTGTATTTTTGTAAGCATGTTGTAAGTGAAATTCCAAGTGTCATTAGTGGAATGTGAATAGTCACTATTGTAATGTGAAGAGTCATGAGGGTAGTCCAAGAGTCAAAGGGGAATGTCAAGGGTCACCCACCCTTTCCTATATATAGGACCTCATAACTCATAGAACAGGCTTTTGGGAGCCAAGAGTTTGGCTAGGCATTGCTTAGAGAAGGCTTGGAGAGTATTGTGATGAGCCTTGGATTCTCCACAGTGCAGAGCGAGTACATCTCTTTTGAGGAGCAGGCGGTATTGATTGTAATGTTCCACTATTGGAGCTAGTGACTATCAATGGTGTATGTATGGATGGAACTTTCACTTAATATATATAACAGAGCCAACATGTCTTCATGCATATATTGTTACTGTAGTTGGACTATTCTGGTTGCTTTAGCAATGTATGTTATTTGACTTACACATTTGTGTATGAACTATTTTGTATATGATTGTATGAATCTTGTTGAAATCATGTTGTTGGTTTAACCCGCTACTTTGGATTATGGAATATTATGCTTTCCATCTTGTGATGTCATTCATCTCGTGTGTTCCTTTTAGGCTACGTACTATTATAGGCTTCTAAAGGACACACTTCCTTTTCCCCTCCATGTGTTAGAACCCCCATGCATCTCACTTGACTCGCTGCAAGGTCACACACTTTCTTCCTACAAATATATCACAATTACCTTTGCGTGCTATCACAGTGAAGAAATTGCTTTACTACCCACTGCTGGGATTCCTACTCCAAATGGTTTGAGGTCTAGTTGGGACTTCTTAAAGGGGAGATCTCCTGACATGTTGGTGGGTCCAACACCATCAACATTTGTGGCACTAAAAGGAGGGCCAGATGACAAGTTGAGTCCTCAAAGTCTGTTTTGAATCTCTACACATTCTTTATGACTTACATTATGGTTAATCCGACATGTTTGTCTAATGGATGTGATTTCGAAGTTTCAGAGGATCTCCTCGATGACTTGTCATGTAACACATACGGTGGTTAAGGCAGAGAAACTTTGCTTAGTCATGATGTTTCCTTCATGGATTTTTGTGAAAGAAATGAAATCCATGAGGATCACATTGCCTGCTCACTGTTCACATTCACATTTCGAGGGCACACCCTACAATGTTGTGCCACATTTCTCGCAACATCCATTCACTCTTATGATCAGATGATTGAAGATTTGCCCCGTGATTTCTATGATTATGATTGTAAAACACTCAATAAAAAAATTCTGTAATTACGGAATGCACCTGATGAATCCATTTTGAAATTTTGGAAGTGGTTCTAAGATCTCGCTTTTAAAATATTCGAAGATGAAATTGATTGGAAATTTATCAATGAAATATTTCAATATATTCTTCATATATATGCAAATCCTCACGTGTTAGAATCATTTGAACCCTTCCCTACATACCTCGGTGTTAGATCTGCCAAACCCAAGATAGACAAGGTTGCTGTCACAAGTGACCTTCCATTTGCTTCTCACCACACAGATTTAGCTCTGCAGTGCAAGGTGGGAGAATTTGCGAACCCATCTGTTGAATTGTCACATCCTCCCACCTCACTTGCTCTAGATATCTATGCATATTTAGCTTGCAAGCCTGTTGGTTTTCACGTGAACTTATTCTCTCAACCTTCGTCTTCTCGTTCTGTTGATCCTCCAGATTGTACTGTGTTGTGTTCTGTCGTTCCGGACTCCACATTCGTTATTCACGACGATCAAGTTGTCGACGGAGTTGGTGTTGAGCATCCAACTTGCACTATCATTTGTGATGAGTATGTGTGGGAATCGTAATAAGAACCCGCGGTGAAGGATGACCTCCTTCTGTCTGCACCTCATCCGCTATTTCCTGACATCTTTTGTAATTCTACCATTTCTGATTTGTCCTGTGAAAATTCCTGGATGCTTCTACTTCCGATCATTCATAGAACACACTGGATGTCAATTCGTCATTTGATCGCGAAGAGGACATATTTCTTTATGAATCCACCTAATACATCATCTTTTCTTTTTGGAAAATCAGAGGGTTTACATTCTTGTTTCTCATCAACCCCTCTATATGATTCGTCAGATCATGAGTATGCCGATGAACATATTGAATTTTCTGATCGTGGCTGTTGTGATCTCTTTACTCCATTTGATCACGATGTCGATTCATTTGCTATTGATATTTCTAATCCATCGGACTTTGATGATCCACTTGATGATGAAGCAAAAACCCCTCAAGTTGTTGAGGCACTTTACCCGAGATGATGGCTATGTCAAGTCCTTGCTATGCTGAGGTTAGTTCCACTTCAGATTAGAAATCTGTTGAAACACTCCAGGCTCCTCATCACTCTCCTGTTTACATTGAAGATCAATATCATCCACAGATTTCACATCCTCCACCTCAATCACATGATCCCATCGCTCATGCATTGGAGGAATCATACACAATGATCACTCTTGCTAAGCGAAAGTTGTCTTCCTTTTTCATGTTTTCTCATTTGTCATGGTCAAAAGAGTGTACATGCTCATCATCTACGCACAGTGTGTTGCAACACCATGGTATGTCCGTAGAATGTTTTTCTTACGTGTTTACTCTTTTCTTTTCCATGGAGGTATTCAATATTCGAGCATGTTGGTCTTTACCGTCTTATCTTTTTTGTGCACTAGTTTACATGCTTATCTTTCTTGTCAACTATGCCTTCACCAACATGGGTCAACCAATGCATCGATGGCTGCATTGGAAATATCAATTTACGTGAGTAGACCCTTGCACTTTTTAGCGTAGGAGTAGGAGTAGTGTTTTCTTTATTATTTGCTTTGCTTTCTTGTTTTCTTTTCTTTCATGCTTTCTTTTCTTACTTGTTTTGTTTTCATTTACTTCTATCCTTTGGTTGTTTGTTTTGTTTTCTTGTTATGCACCCGTAGGTTTAGCTTCACATGAAATAGTGTTTGGATCTTGAGACAAGCACGGTGAAGTATAAGAGGAATTGTACAACTATCAACAATTGGTTATTTGTTTTCCTCTCTATTATGAAGAGATTTTTGTCTTTAGTCGATGATAGCCTGATGGAAAATAAATTTTTCTTAGAGTGAGTCTTGGTGAAAAGACAACGCTTGTACTTTTAACTAGTACCGCCTACTCTAATCGGTTTTTCTATGTTCGGTTAACCCTTGTCAGCTCAGTCAAGTAGAGTAAGGTGAGGGGGAGAACCTTAACAAGTATGTAAAAGGTATATATAACATACTTCTTTGAAGGGACAACCTCTTCTTCTGTCAATAAGTTAGGATCCCTCTTCCACCTCATGAAAATAAATAAGTTCCTATGCATAGTTCTTTGAAAAATGAAAAAAATAAATAAAGGCAAAAGAATAGAAAGGTTTCCTACATAGAGAGGTGATGCAAGTAACTCCTCCGCGGTACTGACCAGGCTTACTGGAAGTGGAGCGATGCTTGTGTTCCTGTGTGCCTCTGCTGGGGTACTGTCCAGGCCTGCTGGCAGCAGAGCAACACCAGAGATGAACCTAAAACTCTGATAGTCATATTACTTGTGCATCAATATACCCCTTTTCCCCAATTGAAACAACTCAGTTGACTTGGCTTGGTATGTGTGTTGACCGATCAAGAGAATGCATGTATATCTTTAATACAAGCTAGTGTAGAAGCTATGCCAATCAAATAATCGAACAATACTTCCGGAGGAGTTAGACTTACTTTACATGAAACATGGTCCATACAGAGAGCTGGACTTCTACCAGTGTGTTGCCAATGTTGTAGCGGCTACAATCACCCTCCAAAATTTTTCCTTCGCTTTGCTTTGGAGCCTCTCTCCGCAAAAGATTAGCAACATATCTTCCACTGCTCAGGTACTTGTGTTTTTATTCAAGTTATCTTTCACTTTGCAGCTTGTGTTTGCTAACTTTTTTTTCTAACCAACCACAAGCTGACCCCGTGACTTGGTTCACATCCAATTCTTGCGCTGTCTTGGAAAACTGCGCAATCCTAGAGGGAAGCCTACCTTCCTCTCAGGAATTGCGTAGAGTAGCATGACAATTTTCCCTGCTCTCTAAAAATGCACAGAGAAGTCTGGAAATCAACCTTGCTCAGAGAAATTGTGCAGAACATACCAACACTAGGCTTCAGCTCAGGAATTGTGCAAACCTAACTGACAACTTTACTTCAGCTAGGACATTGCACAGAGCATGAGAGGCATCCATAGCCACTCAACCCAAGAATTGCGCAGAAGCATTCCTTATGTTGCTGTCTGATGCATGTGTCGACAAGCTACTCGGTTCCCTCCAGAACTGCATAATTCTCCCATGCATGCATGAGAGTCTTTCTCGAAAAAGAAAAAAGGAAAAAAAAATCATCCCTAAAAAAATGGATCTATTTTTAGCACTGGGAGTTACATGAAAGTTTATTTAGAAACTTCCTGCCAAGTGTTGTTTTTTCCTATATTTGTGGCATGCACGTCATAAACCCTCAATTTACCAAATCTATTTAAACGATGCTCCATATCTCATTCTACACATTCGATCTGGGAGCTCTCACATTCCCAAGGCATCTAGGAACCATCGGCACAGTCGGCACAACTTTTCCGGGTAAGTTTTTCTTTTCAAGTCTTTTGTTGCTTTTTCTGTCACTTTTATTTCCTTGGATTGTGTGAGTGTTGTTTTTCATGTTTTTTTGAACGATCGCTGGCGTTTTAGTTTTATTTAACTTGTAGAAGTGTTGTTTCAAGTTTTCACTGTATTTCTTAAGTGTTGCATGCATAACATTGTTTTTGCACTTACGGTCGCCATTGGGATGACTCTCCCTACCAGCTTCATTGTTCATCTGTTTGAATGATTCCTACATTGATTTTGATTGCATGTATTATCATTCACTCATGTTTGAACCATCCTTTGCTTACACTTTTAGATCTACTCATTTTCAAGTCGCCCTTGGGAGGATCTAGGCTACCATGGCTTAGATCTTGCTTTCCCCGCCATGCTCTGCGCATTCCTGAACTCAAGGCTTTGCCTTGGCTCCAGAAATTGCATAGAGGCTACCTGTCACTGGCCTCTAGCTGTGCTCTATGCAGTTCTGGTAGACGGTGCCTAGTCTTTCCCATTGGGATTGCGCAATGCACAGTCCCAGCTAGTAGTCAAGCCGTATTGAACTGTGCATTGTGCAATTCCAGTCCACAGTCAACCCAACTAGACTACACTCTGCGCAGTTCAAGTTAGAAGCAGGTCTCACTGGCAGCTGGGACTGCTCAATGTGCAATTCCAACTGATAGTCTCCCAGCCTTGAGAGTCACTACTGCACAATCTTGCCCAACAATCACCCAACTTGTTGCATGATCGATCCTTGAAGTGCATTGTGTTTTTCTTAAATTGACATTTTCTTTCTGCGAGTGTATGCTCTGTCTCTAGGTACATAAGTTGTTGAGAAATATCTCATCATGTACATGCATCATGGTTTCCAAGAGAGATAGATCAAAGGACACTGTAGAGAGCAACACTCGAGACGTGGTTGAACAGGTGCCAATAAACTTGCCCATTGATGCAGACACAAATGTTCATAGAGAAGGACATGAATATCACATGGCAAGAAATAAAGGACATATTTTCAGGCACTTTCAAAGAAGATCTGGAAGATCAACAAGTCTATGTCAACATTCAAAAGTCAGGCTTGTATAGGGTTGCATGCAGGTATCCCGCCTTCCTGTGTGTGGATATCATTCACTCGGTTGTATCACATACTGATCCCAAGACAATGACATAGAGAAACACCAGTGGAACAAAACTTGCCACCTTTAGGTCAGAAAACTATCATCAGATGTATCACTTGCCGCAATCATTGAAATACATGGATGCACTGTTCTTCAATCCCAATAACTATGTAAACTTTAGAGATATCATGAAGCATTGGGTAAAAGAGCCATGGAAGTTCAGGACGACACCCAACCAGGCCTACAAGATGAAGTCACTCAGGAAGGCTTACCAACTCCTAGTCATATTCACATGTTGCTTGTATGGCCAAGAGAGCATAGAGACCTTCCCGCAGAGTTGGGTGGTTATGTTATATCAGTTGGAAAATGGAGGAAGGCCTTTCAACTGGTCAGACATGTTGGATCTTCAGCTGAAAGTGCATGTGTCAAATGCCCAAAAATTGCCTAAGGATGGACAAGCAAGATTTTATATGTTCGCGTAATTGCTTGATGCAATCTGTGCCCAACAACAATTCCCTGGAATGGGTTGTACATGGACACCATCAGAGGAAGCTGTGAATGTTTATTATAAGTTTCTCTCTAATTGTAGCTACCGAGGAGTCATGACGAGGCTGTATGACCACTTCATTGCCCCGTTGCAAAGGATGATATTTGAATAATACCCACCTTGCATGTCCTAGGAAGTGATGCAGGGATTGCTTAACATTGCGGATTGGTATGCCTCACCCGGTGGCAGGATGTTTGGCGCGGAAGAGCCTCCACATGAGCTGCCGAGGTTTTCCACAGACAAGTTGGTCATGCAAGAGGTTTCATACCACATCTCCACAGGGTTATCAATAACACTGCACAGGAATAAGAAGGCACCATGGCCTACTCTTCCTTTGAGTATTGGGTTGAACGATATCCGTACCTTGAAGGATGCAGATGTCGAGACAGAGGACTTGAAGAAGTACGGAGTCAACACTAATAGTTTGAATCTCTATGATACTCACTGTATATGCAAGAACCACTGTGTGAAGGTGTACTTCCCATGGGTCCACGGGGCATGTCATTGGCCAGAGGAAGATTCTTGGAGATATTGCTACAATTTCTCTAGGCTCAATGAATCAGTTAGCATGGCCTTAGAATGGAAAGAAGCATTGTAGGAAACAACGCCATAGGAAGGAACAATAACAACAATAGTGAGCAACAAACTCACGTAAGACAAAGGAAAAAGGAATATTGTCGAGAGTGCAGAGACTGAGCAAGGCTACAAGTTCAAAGAAGATCCACTTGTTGAGAGAGTAGCTTTGGAGATAGATGCAAAGAGGCAACAACACAATAGGAGAGTAGTGCATAGAAAGAGGGAGAAGTAAATATTGGAAGAGATAGAGAGGAAGTTGTAGGAGACAGAGAAGAAGAACAAGAGCTTACGAGGAGATAGAATGAAGAAAGGCACAAACAAGAACAGGAAGAAGGACAAGGTGCACTGACAGAGACAAATGTACAGATACAGGTTCAGACAAGAGTGAAACCAACAAATGATGAAGAGGGTGAGCAGGTGCAGGTTTGGGAACTTGCTTAACAGGTTGTGCAGTTGGTTGAGGCAACATACATGGAAACATAATAGGAGCTAGAGGACCAAGACATTGATCTCATGCTGAGGGCATCCGAGGTCGTACCACAGTCTCCACCACCTCCAAAGCCACAACCAGTCCCGAGCGAGCAAGGAGAAGTTGTTCTCCATGATGATGATCCAGAGATGGATGTGTACAATCTAGAATTTGAAGAGAGATAACAAAGGATTGTATAAACATGAAGAAAGCAACTCCTGAACAATCATACATTACTAGCACACATAGAAGAAAGGGTGATTGTACCATATGTTAGAAGATATCCAGTTGCCATTGCTGAGGCTTCTAAGGCTTATGAAAAAACCATGAGTTCAACGGTCAAGTTCTTGATAATAGAGAATGCTTGAATGGAAAAGGACTTGCAAGAGGCCAGGCAGAGAACAGAGCAGTCCGAAGGATCCACCATGATAGAGATGAAGAAAGAAATAGTGGCGGAGATATCCACATTGTTGGCCACCATGCAGACAATGTATATAAGTTTTTTCATCGTGCATAAAGCGGTTGTCATCTATACGGTTTTTAGCAGAAGTGTGCACAGACAGCCCAAACTCTCAAAGACATTCACACTGTTGTTGCACACATGCAAGAATGGATAATGAGGTACACGGGAGCACTGATTTACTTGCAAAAGAGGATGAAGCTAAAGGCTGAGCTAGACAAAGCATGGATTCAGATGTTGATACGAAACTATGAGCAGTTGCCTCCACTCATCACCAGCATTGAGGCTTCCTATGCACAGTTGTTCAAGAGTCTGGATTTCATAGTGCGAACGCACAAGATCCCTTCCGTCAAAACCCTCACCCTGACGATGAGGAATAACCAAGCCATGTTGGTTGTCGACAGGTACATAGAGAAATTGATGCACGTAGACACCAACGATGACTTACAACTCAGCGTAAAGAACATGTAAAGGTACATTAGTGGTCCACCCACACTTAGGACAATGTTGCACATGCTTCAGGATGAGATGGATAGAGGTTTCAGAACCATATACCTGGAAGCCATGGAGGCAAGAGTCCGCTTCGAAAAAGATGTCATCAAACAGTATGGGGACACAATAATGCAGTACCAAGCTTGGTATAATTTTGTCACTGAAGATCACAGCGAGGAGGTTATCAAGTTGGTCTTTCTACAAGATGCCAAGTGATATTGTTTATCTTCTCAGGGTGACTCAAGCCTATTTTTGTCCCACATGGGTATATGTGGAAATTATATTTTTGTAAACATGTTGTTAGTGAAATTCCAAGTGTCATTAGTGGAATGTGAATAGTCACTATTGTAATGTGAAAAGTCATGAGGGTAGTCCAAGAGTCAAAGGGGGATGTCAAGGGGCACCCACCCTTTTCTATATATAGAACTTCATAGCTCATAGAACAAGATTTTGGGAGCCAAATGTTTGGCTAGGAATTCCTTAGAGAAGGATTGGCGAGTATTATGACGAGCCTTGGCTTCTCCACAGTGCAAAGCGAGTACATCTCTTTGGAGGAGCAGGCGGTGTTGACTGTAATGTTCCACTATTGGAGCTAGTGGCTGTGAATGGTGTATGTATGGATGGAACTTTCACTTAATATATATAACAGAGCCAACATGTCTTCATGCATATATTATTATTTTAGTTGGACTATTCTAGTTTCTTTAGCAATGTATGTTATTTAACCTACGTATTTGTGTATGAACTATTTTGTATATGATTGTATGAATCTTGTTGAAGTCGTGTTGTTGGTTTAACCTGTCACTTTAGATTTTGGACTATTCTGCTTTCCAACTTGTGATGTCATTCAACTTGTGTATTCCTTTTAGATTGTGTACTATTACAGGCTTCTAAGGGACATACTTACTTTTCCCTTCCGTGTGTTAGAACCCCCATGCATCTCACTTGACTCACTGCAAGGTCACACACTTAAAGATATCGCACTTACCTCTACGCACTATCGTAGTCAAGGAATTTGTTTACTACCCACTACTGGGAATCCTACTCCAAATGGTCTGAGGTCTAGTAGGGACTTCTTACCGAGGAGATCCCCTGACATGTTGGCGGGTCCAACACCGTTAAAAAAGTGTTATGCAGTAAATTGTTGAAAGATAATTGATTTCAACAATTCGAAAATACTTGAAGCATTTTAGTTTTCTTTCTTAAATTCAACATTATATAATTTATTTCATCAAATAAATGAGTGTCTTTTCCAACGTCACAATTAAAGTGTTTATTTTTGTCTTTCCTTTCCTTCATTATCTCCCCTTAGTCAATAATAATTCAACCTTCTCAGTTTAGTCTTTTTGAATGATAAGGTCAATTCTTGAAAGTTTTTTTTCATATTCTAGGTATTTTCCTATTTTTATGGTATACAATATCCCCATCCAATCCTTAAATTCACAAACACATTTCAATTTCTCAGCCTTTATGGAATTTTGTTCAAGCATTTGTATATTTTTTAAAGGTTCCACAAAAACTAGGAGTTCATAGCTAGTGTGATCTTTTGACTTTGATTTTTTAGTGTAATATTGCAAGAGTGTAAGTCATTTCATCCTTCTGAAGTTAAATGAAATTATCATTTAAATTTCTCTGGAAATGAAATCCTAATTTATTTTTTTATCAAAATGTATGATGCTTTACCTTTTTTATGCTAAAAAATGATGTCTGATAAATATTCAACTTTTATAGATGCTTATGTGAATGTTGTATTATATCATCATTAATACTTATCTCATATAAAGCCTCATCCTTTCAAAATAATTTTTATTTGAATTTTTGTCTTTATTTCTTTGTGTAAGAGAGTGTCACCTCTATAAAAATGAGGGGGAAAAGCTTTTCCCTTAAATGTTGTCTTTATTACTTTGACTAGTCCCAATGTTCAACACATCTAGATGGGGGATCTTCCTTATAATTTGATGCCTGGAAATATATTAAGCTTCATACTTGGCACATAGTAGACATTGAGGAACATGAAATTTTTTTCCTCCAAAGGAAATATATACATTTACAATTCCAACTATAGTATTCTCCCCACCAATGAAGATCACATAATCTTTGAATGAACAACGTGAATACTCTGTGAACCATTCTTTCCAATTGATGAAGTGTTGTGGTGTCCCTGAATCGATGAACCAAGCGGTTGACCTAGATTGGTATGCTTGTGTTGTGGCCAAGAATGCATATAAATATGAGTCTTTTGTGTGCTATGTGACATGAGCCTTCTGCTAAGGCCCCTCCTAGTTGGATTTTTTTTATCTTCCAACCTCTTTCCACAATGTTTTTTCATGTCATATCTTTCCATAATAATCATATGTGATGGTATTCAGGCTCTTAGCTACATCCTCACCATTTCCATGATCATTATTATTTACCCATTTTCATTTTTCCTTGGCATTGGCTATAAAAGCTTGTTCTGAACCCTCGATCTCACTATTGTTACTAGATTGTTTCTTTCACCTATCTTGCTATGAGAGCTTATTACATGACTCTCTAGAATTCAAGTTAACATTTGTAGTGTTGATATTCAAGATATATATGAAGTTCCCATAAGCATGTGATAAACATTTCAATGTGATTATCACCATGTCCAATTCTTTCATGTTCTAGTCAATGGCCTCCAATTATTCTTAGACATAATTGATCTTGAGTACGTGCTCCTATAATTACGCATCCTCACCCATTGTGATAAAAAAAATGTTCTTCAATAAGAAGGATCTACCCGTATCTAAAGTCTCATGCAGATCTTTCAAATTCTTCCAAATCATGGTGGAAGTCTTCCTGGTTTCAACCTCACGAAGCATCTCATATGTGACAGAAAACTTGAGCAACATCATTACTTCCCTGTCTTTTCCATTAAAATTTTCTTGGTCTTTATCTATAACAATGGGGTTGGTATCCTTGCGAAGAACAATGTATAACAAATACCTGTACTAAAAAATAGACAACATACATTACTTCCATGTATTTTAGTTCTTCCTAAAGAACTTTTGGTTTCCTTCTAGTGTGGTATTAGACAACAAATCCATAGATACAAGTCAAGTGTGTAGAAAAGTAGATGGCTACAAATAGTTGTAGAAACCACACACTGTTGAGAAACATAAATACTTATGAGAAATATACCTCAAATCAACCCAAAAATACTCGAATATACCTACCAATAGCTAAAGCTTCACAATTTTAGATAAATCTACCCTAAAACAACTAAAAAATAGTCACATTTGCTAATAACTAGCATCAAAACAATCAATTTCTCCTTGTATCTACTAAAATATCATAAATCAACAACCAAAACTTCTATATCTAGAAATCTAGGCACAAATATAGTAAAAAAACAACATCAATGTAATTCCAATTCATCAATATTGTTAAGGAAACTGAGAAATAATATGTTCTGGGTTGTATATCAAAATTTTATGCACTTTCTTGAGCAATTTTGTACAATTTGACATGGAGTCCATATGATTTCATATGATTTTATAGATTATGTCTGATTATGTACGATATGATATTTTACTATATAACTATTCTATATGACATATGAAAATGATGGCTGAAAACAATCGCTGAAAAACTTTGTATGGCATTTTTTTTTTAATTGGCCTTGTTTTTGAAAAAGATAGGTGTGCTATACTAGTGATCTTTGTATGGATTTTTTTTTTTTTTTTTTTAATTGGCCTTGTTTTTGAAAAAAATAAGTGTGCTATGCTAATGATAAAACTTTGTATGGCATTTTTTTTAATTGGCCTTGTTTTTGAAAAAGATAAGTGTGCTATGCTAGTGATCTTTGTATGGATGCTAATGATCTCGCTAGTGATCTCTCTAGTGTGCTATGCTAATGATATTTGTAGATTAATATCTTTGTAGATGCCAGTGATCTTTGTAGATTAAATTAGCTCTGATACCATATTATGAAAATCAAGCACATAAAAGAAATAAGAAAACTTGAAAGAGTTTTTTTATTTTTTATTTTTTTCATTTCACAAATAGTTTGGAAAGCAAAATCTTTCTTATATAAGAGATAAGAGAGTCAAGTCAATCTACCTTATAAATATGGGATAAACCAAAATACACACTCAATTGAAATAAAACATTAAAACCATAAACAAAACTAAAGTCGAATTGACCATATTAATACATAAGTCTAATACACGATATATAACTTACCTATGATTAATGCTTCCAAAGTATAAAAAGATTGATATCCATATGTTATTCTTAAACTAAAGTAGTTGGAGTCCCCAAATAAAAGTATTATGATAGTCGATTTCAGGTATATCACTATATGACACAAATTGTTTGTTTCACATGAGGTTCATTAATGGTTTATTATTAGTCATCCATGAATATTACTTTAATTGTGAAAGTTTCTAAAGAAAATTGTGGCTTATAGAGTTGGATAACACATGAATCATGAAAATGGCACTCACAAAAGACTAGAAAGGGCCGATGATTATCCTATAAAGGACTTTTATCATATATGATTGAGCATTGAGGAAAAGGTTGAGATATGGCTTTAAATGATTTCATGAAAAGTGTTATATTGCAATAACATTATATTACATATATGATATGACATTGTAGTGATGTAAGGGAAAACACTATAATAATATATGATAGGACCCTATGGTACCATAGGCTTATATATCATGATAACATTTGATAATAAGGTTTTGTGGTATGTCAATGTGGCATTATGGTATAAGTCATACGCTCCCAAATTTTGATGGTGTTTAATAAGCATGATGTTATAATATATGTTTTACAATAATTCTTTCTTGCATGATTATCGTTGAAGGCATAAGGTATAACACCATTGTGGCATATTATATGTGAGTTGATATATAATAAAGGTGGGTAGTAATGGCTATTTGAAAGGTGCCAGATATTTTCACTGCTTTTTCCTTCACAGTTGTTGTTGCTGTTTTTGGCCAGCACTGAGCTTCATCTACCATCACCTTACAAATTCTCATGAGAAACTTCACACAGGAGATACTATGTCCCCTGCAATCCTCGGAGCCATTCAAAGTGCATCAGTTCATATTTCCCTCACCACCCGAGGATGCATTGTTTGGATAGGGATACGAAGGGCAGAATGAATTGTGAGGGCATTTATGTTGAAAGCTGCAACGCCTGTTGGTGCAAGTAACAACAAAGGGTTTTTGTTTGCTGGTGAGTTTTCCACAAATGCATGGTGCAGACATTTAATCAAATGGGATTTTCCTGTCCCAGCTGTTCCTTGTATGATTATTTTGCGTGGGGGTTTTGGCGAAAGGGTTTTAAAGTGTGAAAAAATAGTGGTGAAGGCAATATGATTTTATGTTAGTTTGAAATCATTTATTTTATTTCAAATATTCAAACAAAATATTTCTCGCCAAGAACAACAAGGTCTAGCATTCACTGCAATTTAGAAATTTCTTTAAAAAACTATTTATTTTACTTCAGCGCTTTAAAAAACATGCTTTTGTCAAACACATCCATTGTCACTTACAATGTTTTCTTTTTGGATGGAAACAGGTACGAATACAGGCTAACTATGATTGTTGTATGAGTATTGCCAAGAAATTCATCATACTGCCCCAACAAACATTGCCTCTTTACCATTTGCGTCCAACCATTGAATTGTTAAAGAAGGTAAAACAAATACTCAAGATAATAATTCACATCCATGAAAGTGACACACACAGGAAAATGCAGCGTCAATTGCAGGAACAACTCTGTTGTCGATGCCATGCCCCATCATGCATATATAACTGCTCATTGTCAATTACATCTATATGTAATAGAATGCTCTTATTTTACATATGTTTAGAAGCCAAAGAATACTTTCATTGTATATATGTTTAGTTATTACCTACCAAACATGTCTCTATGTGTAGACCATATGTAAAATTTTAAAAAATACATTGCAAAGCATGTAACTATCTCCTGTATAATTGCTTGTGATAAACACACAATACCAAGTAAAATATTTAGAAGTATTCAATTGTAATAAGTCTAGTATGTTCCACCAGACATGATGCATAGTTATGGAGTGTCATAAGTGTTTCTGTACCTACAATTTTAATAAAAACTCAGTTTACATAGATTTGGCCTTTTGAGTGTGGTTTCTATTGTTCATGGAATGCCATATGTTATGCTACTCACATTAAGTTGTCTTTGTTTTTGTTTCAAATATGTTATATAAGAATATGTATACCTTACATGGGCTTCTGCAATGACATTTATAGAGTGGTTAGTTGTTTGTTTTTAAATTAGAATACATTTACATGAAATTTTCAAATTCTCTTCTTTTTTGTTTCAGTCATGTCAGCATTTTTAAATACATGTGAATGAATAGAAAGTCTTGTGGTTTTCTTTAAGTATTTCTGCTTTGACATGCTGCTTTGTTCTCTTTTTCACTTCCAATATAAAGAACTTACATTCCCAGTCTGTTCTGTCTCCTATATCTTTTACTCTATTTCATATTTAATAAACTGTACAATATCAATAGCAGTTGAGAAGGTGGCCCGACCTTTTATAAAAATTCAACAATTCCAACTTCATAAATCTATCGGCCTCTCTTTGTACCTTTTGGGACAATTGCTAGTATAATATATGTTTTACAATAATTCTTTCTTGCATGATTATTGTTGAAGGCATAAGGTATAACACCATTGTGGCATATTATATGTGAGTTGATATATAATAAAGGTGGGTAGTAATGGCTATTTGAAAGGTGCCATATATTTTTGAGCTATGTCTTTAGTAATGTATTAATGATGCCGGTTTAACAACTCACCACTCACTTTTGGAATTTATTAGGGTTGTTTTACTGTGTTCATTTGGAATGTTTGTAGTTTTTTTACAGTTTGTTGAAGTTTTAAGCTAAGTTGAAACGAGTTTTTGCAAGTATTTAATCTCAAAGTCAAACTCTACATCAAAGGAGAAAACTCAGGTTGAATGTGAGTGTTCTATATAGTTATAAAGTAGTGCCGTAACTTAGTTTTGCTAATAGGTGTATTAGCTCAGCCTTGGATTAGCTTAGTAGTTTGAGTGCATTTTCATTCTTTTCTCATCTTCATTCATAAATACAAAATCGTTTTGTATGCATGTAGTGATGTGAAGTTGAAACAACATTCTCTTCCCAATTCGTGTATTTCATGAAACCCACTCATAGTTGAAGAATTTCAGTATCTTGTAGTTGATTTAATAGTGAGTGAGTTTTGTTGATGCCATGGCTTGCTTTGAGTGTTTCACACATTTATGTTTTCATTATACATTCATTTTACATCATATACTCTGTTATACTATGTAATATTGTAAATTGTTAAGATTACTGGGTGGTTTATGAAGTGGCTAGTTATCACATGATTTTTTTTCCAAATAACCTAGAGATAACCAACTAGGATACATGTTAAAAATGAAAATGTTTATATAAGTTCTAGTTAAACATTGAATGTAAATTCTTTTTACCTTTTGATGATAGGCTGGTATATACAACTAAAAGGAATGGGGTTTGCGTGGGGTTGTTTTCATTACTTAAAAAGAAAAAATATCATTCATATATCATACCATATATTTGAAATTCTTTTAAAACTATTTTGGATTTTAGGAAAATGTCACCAATTTCTTTATGGTTGGGAAAAACATTATACAAGTTATTTTGCGATACCTTGAACTCAGCGCTGGCATGTTACATTTGTTTTTTTGAAAAAATGTGTATGGGTAGTATAGTCATTTAAAAGAAATAGAAAGAGACCTTGAACTATCATATGCCATATTTATTTTGGTCCTACTCTTCATAATATGTATTGTAATGAGTTTGATCTTGCTCCACTACATATTTTACTTTATGTATATAGTAATAAATCCTAGTTCTTGAGAATCCTATTGAATGATGAAAGTAGTGTTTTGATAACATATTATATTGAGTTTCAGTCATGCTTTGCGTAAAATATCATGCAAAGTTTGAGCTCCCAAATTTTACATTCTATTTTAAAAATGACCTACATCCTTGACAACTACGTTGAGTTGAAGAACCTGGATTATGATTTTAGTGTTGATTTGTAATATAATATATACTGTAACCTACAATACTTTCGATCATTTCTTCCATATTATCACTTTCTATGCATGTATACATTTGAAGACATAACACTTTCTATGCATGTATACATTTGAAGACATAATAATATAGTTTGAGTATTCTTTATTTATTTATATTAAAATGACTCATGAAATTGAGCTTGAATACTTTGCTTATACGTGAAATACTTGTAGCACAAAATTAATAGTGTTATCGAAAACGGATGTGTTTGGCACGGGGTTTTTTTATGGTTGCAAACCTTCATACTTATGATTTTGCATTTCCCTATTGAAGCATACCTCTATACTATCACTTGTTGAAGGTTGATCGAAGCATTGTGTTATGTTGAAATAACAAGATTGATATGTATGGAAAATAAAATCAGTTTTGTGGATTGAATGTATTCTGGTATAAAAACCAAGTATGTTTGAGTTTCTCTTTGTATTGTTGATTAATTTTTTTTGTATTTTTGTTTTATATTATTAGTTTTTTATATGCGTTGATCTTATATAAGGGCCATATTAACCCTAAGTCTAGTTGGAACTCCTGATGGTCTCATTTTATTATAATTGTACCCTTTGTCTCCTATATATATACTAAGGAGACCTAGTCTTAGGATCAAATATTGTGTTGTACATTGTATTCATTGTAAAAGTGGGTTTCCCCCTCAAAGTGGAATGCAATTATTGGTTTCTTATCATTTTTGAGTTGTAAGGTGCATAACATTTGGTATTAGATCTCATGATCCTTGGATTTTGCTATTCCAAACAAGCCACAGTGAAATTTTCGCTATAACTTTTTTCTAGGAGGTTTCATAGAGTGAAAGCTGGAGAATATTTAGAATACATCTCAAGTAATATTTGGTTCAAATTTCAGATCTTGGTTTCCTCTATTTTTGGAGATATGTTCCAAGGAAGTTAGAGTTTTTGAATGCTACTAAAAGCAGTATCAAATAGGTCAATGTGGAATTTTCGCTATAACTTTTTTTTCCTATGAGATTTCAGATTACGAAACTTAGACCACATGGACAATTTTTTTTAGTGAAGATCTAGTTTAAATTTCAAATATTTTTTATCTATAAATTTGGATACATGATTTAAGGAATTCTATGTTCCTCAATGCTCCTAAAAACAATTTCAAACATGTCAATTTGTGGGGTTCCATATAGTGAAACTTGGCCCATATTAGGTATAAATCTTTGGAAATATCTAGTTCAATTTTTAAAATTTGGTTCACTACACTTTCAAAGTTAGACCTTGTAGATGATAGGGTTTGTGAAGAGTCCGAAAATAAATATTAAACAATTCAACTTGGTATTTTTGCTATATATTATTGTTTGGGACTTTTTGGGCTGTGACATATTTTGGGATTTTAGGAGACATACAAAAGTCTCTTGTGTATAAATTTCATAATTATATTTGAATAATTGAACACATGACACTCTATATAAGTTTACTCACGGGGAGAGGCCAAAAATCAAAAGGTTTTGGGGAATTTACAATAAATTTCACTTAGCACGTCAAATTCAGTTAAAACATGTGAAATTGCATAAAAGTCATATCACAATATTATATAACAAATTTTCAAATCTAGAAGGGCTCAATTCATATATATATATATATATATATATATATATATATAATAAAACTTCAACCATCCTTATATTCTCCATTCAGAAGGTCATGTATTGTTATGATCGGTCTAAACATAGGGTTGAATTTCAAATAGTTTGGAAGAAAAATGATAGGACCAAGTTTAAAGGAAAATGACTAAAATCCTTTGGACACAGGAAAATGGGGAAAATATCAATTGCACCACTCCTACCAAGGGTGATTTCGAATGAGATTTCTTTGCTATCAATAGAGGTGGCCTGTCAAAAAACAAGAGAAGAGATCAAGTATGCCAAGAGAAAGCTTTGCAGTCTTGGGGATGTGGAAAACCACATGATGAAATATTGTCCTGACCGTTAGCAAGCCAAAAGAATCCATACCATTTCCAAGAGGGAACAACTGTGAATGAGGTGGCAGAAAGTGTTCCTTGGATTTACACATAATTGGGTGATAAGCAAGCAAATTATCACGCCTCGATGCTTGAAATGGAAGGTATGGCTACCAACCATCCCGTACCAATTTTAATTGATACAAGTTCTATTTCAGTTATATTATCCCAAGAATTAAAAAAGCTTGTTCCTTGCAAAATAAAGCACATGCAAAGTCATGGTTGGTACAACTAGCCACAAAATCTAAGAAGAAGGTGACAGGGTTAGTGGAATCGTGCCCCATGGAGATAGGAAACATGATCACAATAACCGCGTTAATGTGCTACTGTTAGGATCGTATGACATGTTAATGGGCATGGATTAGTTAGCATCCCACCAAAATAAGATGGACTACTATGATAAATTGTTGGAGTGACTCAACAATGAAGGTGAGGAAATGATGCTACAAGGAATGAAAAAACTAGTCTCAGTTAGATAGATCTCAAGATCTATCTAAGTAACCAATGTGATAGAGAACAACAAACTCCAAATCAAAAATCATCCTGTCTTAAAACAATACAATGATGTAATTTTGGAAGAAATACTAAGATTTCCACTCAAGAGAGAAACAAACTTCTTCATTGAGTTGATTCTCGGTTCAATGCCAATTTCTAAGGCCCCATATCACATGAACACAATAGAGCTAGTAGAATTAAAGTTACAACAAAAAGAGAATTTGGGTAAGGGGTATAATAGACCCAATATGTTGTGCTAGGGAGCCCCAACGCTATTTGTAAAGAAGAAGGATGGAACACTATGATTGTGCATTGGTTACTGATATTTGAATAAAGATAGAGTGAAGAACAAATACCCACTGCCCAGAATTGATAATTTATTTGACCAGCTAAGAGAAGCCACAATATTCTCCAAAATAGATTTAATATTTGATTATCATCAAATAAGAATTATAGAAAAACATATTTATAGGATGATGTTTAGGATGAGATATGACACTACGATTTCGTGGTGGTATAATTTGGGCTCACAAATGCCCCAACCACATTTATGTGCCTAATGAAAAATGTCTTAGCCAATATCTGGACAAATGTGTGCTAGTTTTTGTGGATGACAACTTTTTTTAGTAAAGAACTAGAGAAGAACATGAAGATCATTTCAAGGAAGTGTTGAAGTTTATGAGGGAACACAAATGATATGCAAAACTCAAAAAATGTGATTTATTTAAATCAAAAGTCCAATATATGGGACATGTCATCTCAAAGGAAGGTATAAACATGGATCCTGAAAAGATAAAAGACATAATGGAATGGTACAGTCCCTAAATTGTTACATAAGTCAAATCCTTCTTGGGATTAGCTGGATATTACCAACATTTCATTTGATATTTAACAAATATTTGGCATCCAATCACAACTTTACAAAAAAAAGGATAACATTCCAATGGGCATCAAAATGTGCAACTAGCTTTGAGAAACTCAAGAAATTTCTCACACATGCACCTATCTTAAGAATAACTAACTCAAAGAAGGGTTTCTTAGTTTACACAAATCCCTATAAGGAAGGATTAGTTGGATTCCTTATGCAAGAAGGACATGTGAACTGTTATGAGTCAAGGAAATTAAATGAGCATGAGAAGAATTATGTCACTCATGAGTTGGAGCTAGCATCAATTGTTCATGCCTTGAATATGTTGAGACACTACTTTCTTGGAATAAGATATGTATTGATGTTAGATAATGGAGGGTTGAGGTATTTGTTTGATAATCCCAAGTTAAATCATAGATATGCCAAATGGTTTTCTTTAATCAATGAATTTGAATTTTAAATGAATAATATTTGAAGGGTAAGGAAAACTAGTAAGAAGACACATTTAATAGAGGCTTGCAAGTAGCTCAATTAATAGCCATGAGTACTTGTGATTTTGAAACCAAGGAAAGGATCAAAGAGGCATTGCGACATGATGAACATTTCCATAATGTGAAGGAATGATTACAACAAGAACCAAAGGGAATAATAATCAAGGAATACAAGATTATTGATGAAGATATGCTATTTCTTAAAGATAGACGATATGTACCTTGTGTGACTAAATTGAAGAAGATTATAATGGATGCGTTTCACAAAAAGTATTATTCTTGCCATCCTGGATATCAAAAAATGGTTACAACCATTGAGAAATCGTAATATTGGCCAGGAATGAAGGGGGAAGTTGTCGAGTATAGTTCCAAATTCCTGGAATGCCAACAAGTCAAAGTAGAGTGTAGGCACCCAATAATATTGTTACATTGAATCCTAATCCATGAGTGGAAGTGAGAAGTCATATCCATGGACTTCATCACGGGGTTTCCAAGAACACCCAAACATCATGATGCTATTATGGTCGTGGTGGAAAAGTTGAGTAAGGAAACTCACTTTATAACTGTTAAGTCCACCCACAAATCTATTGATATAACTCATATCTTTATGAAATAAATATTTAGGCTACATGGAATACCCAAGAACATCATCTCATATTAGGATGCCAAGTTCACTTCCAATTTTTGGAAGGAATTGCTTGCTAGTTTTGGAACCCAACTAGCTTTTAGTACAACATATCATCCTTAGATAAATGATAAAAATGAAAGGGTAAACATAATTCTCTAAGACATTTCGATGATGTATGCCATAGATCAACTAAAGTGGTGGGAATATTTTTTTCCATTAGTTGAATTTTCATACAAAAACGAGTACTAGGAGTCACTGAAGATTATCCCATTTGAAGCATTGTATGATAAGAAATGCAATGCTCCCATTAGTTGGGATGACCTAGTGAATAGAGTGGTTCTTGGACCTAACACACTAAAAAAAATGAAGCAAGAAGAAATTAATATCATGCAGAAATTTAAAGCAGCCTAGGATAGCAAAAGAGCTATGTAGACCAACATAGATTGCTAAAAGAAATCCAAGTGGGAGATCATTTGTATCTCCAAATTAAACTAAGAAATCTAATTGAGAATGAAATCTTGTACTAAGTTAGCAACCATATTTTGTTAGCCATTTCATATTTTGGAAAGAGTGGGACCCATAGCTTATAAACTGGCCTTACCACCCAAGGTGAAAGCACATGATGTTTTTCACATTTCCTTGCTTAAGAAGTATGCACATGACACTAATAATGTGGTTGATTGTTTTGTGATATAGGTGGAAATCAAGGGATAATTCTAATCAAAACCATTCTGCATCTTGGAACGGAGACAAACCACGCTCCAAAATCAAGTAATAGAGCAGGTCAAGGCACAATGGAAGCACTTTGGATTCAGTGAATCAACTTCAGAATATGTAGAAACAATGAGGGTAATTTACCCATTTTTTCTTAATGAATAAGAATATGTAATATCTATGATATAAAGCCAAGTTTTTCTTTTTTTTTCCTGGTTACAAAACACTAAAGACAATATTTCTTTAAGATGTTGGGGTTTGTAACTCCCCACCTCTCCCAACTTTTGTAAAATTGATTATAACTGTGTATTCCAACATGAAAAATATGGATGGCTAAGTCGAATTCTTATGAACACTTGAAAATATTTTTAAAATATAAAATTTTGATTATGGACTAAAGGAAGTGACAAACAGATCCATAGCCTAAGGGGGTGGTGAGTTTGTGTGCCTTGAGCGGTCATGAACCCAACTAAATTAAATACTGAAGTTAGTAGAATTAATTGTCCTGACAAATTTTGTATATGATGCAATAGGGGAAGATTTTAATGGCCATTAGTTAGTTATGTGATTTGATTAGGGTTGTGGAAGCATAAGGAGATACCCATTTCCATAGAAGGTGGAAGATCCAAGTGAGTTTTCTCTTAGACATGTGAAGGGATATAAAGGAAAAATATAAATATGCATGACATAAGAGGGACAAGGGTTGGTATTTTCTAGTGGGACTTGGTATTTTATCACTAGTGTTGTGATAGTGTCATATTTCTCTTCCCCTCTCTTTGAGTTCTGGTGTGTGAGCCTTCTCTCATTCTACTTGAGGAAAGAAGCTATTCAAGAACACTTGTGGATTATGTGGAGTTGCAAAGTAGTGATAGTAGTAGACAAAGTAGTTGTTAAGTTGATTGTTGAACTTTGTGACTAATTTGAATTGTTATGAAATTGGGTGATATTCCTTGTGAATTGCTTGAGGCCATTAGAAGGCGTGTCTAAGCCTAAATGGTAATTCAAAGGCTCAGTGGATGATCAAATAATTGTGGTGCTTTTGGTGTAGCTGATAAACCACATGGATAGGGAAATCTGAGTCTCTATGGTGCTTGATGGAGAGTTGATATACCGTTTGGATAGTGGAATGTAGACCCCTCTGGTGCTTGCTATGAAAAGACAATTAATAAACCACCTCGATAGTGAATTCAACCTCCTGGAATAACAAATACCCCATCCGGGCCTTGGTTGAATCCCTGTGAATGATCACAAAGGAATGAGTGGGTCATTGTGGTGCTTGCTACTAGAGAGAAATCGATAAACGACTTGGATAGTGTAATCCATCTCTTAAGCATTTACCAATCATTGGTGTGAAATATACTTGAGTAAACATCCTCTCAGACATTGGATATGTCTTGGGAGTGGTCAGATGCAAGTAAGTTGTAGTGTCACTAGCCTATGGTTGGGTGGAGAGTGGAAGTCCCTCCTTTAGTTTCTGACCACCTTAAAATAATAATATAAGTACAAATTCTTATGTATATTACTATCATATTCATGATTTACATGACATTTAATGTTTATGTCTAAATGTCTAGAGTTCACTTAGCATTAACTAACCATATAAATAATCATCATATATATTGAATATTGGAATTGGGTAATTCACTCCCATATTCATGATTTGTAGGTTATCTAACATGCTGTGAATTGATTGTATACCTAGGTTGTGCTAGTATAAAGTGATTAAGTATGTGTTACGCTCACTCTCTTCTTGACATAATAGCTTATGATCTAAATAAATTAGCCTAATAAGTGGAGTAGTGATTTTTAAGGATAATATATTACCTCTCTTGTGTAGTTATGCAAATATGATATTCCATATTTATGTAATTAATGGAGAATATATGTTCTGAGGTTGAGTTTAATTAGCCCGCAATAGGGCAATAGAGCTAGATTATTTTGTATTCTTCTCCTTTGATATAGATTGTGTGAATTGATCCTTGGAACCATGCCCTTTCTCATATTTTGTCTCTAGTGTATTTTGGGCCTTTGTTTGTGTCCCTTATTCTCATTCTAGATAAGTAATTCAAATTTCAAGGCCTCAAAACCTTGGATCAGATATTTCAGGGATTTGGTGTTCTAGGGTTGTCCCTTTCTTACATATATAAATCGCTACAAACTGAGGTTCGGGACCCCACGATCGTGTGCTTCAATACACATAGAAATTGGGGCTTAGGGAAGTCACCCCTTTGGTTTTACATAACTCCAAATAATGGTGCTCTCTTGGTTGCCAGGATCGACAGAGTGAAGTATGTGTGCATGTATGTATGTATGCATGTATATATATGTGTGTGTGTATGTATATGTGTATATGTGTGTACATATATATAGGAAATGCAACACTCCCATTAGTTGGGATGACATAGTGAATAGAGTGGTTCTTGGACCTTACACACTAAAACAAATGAAGCAAGAAGAAATTAATATCATGCAAAAATTTAAAGTAGCCCAGGGTAGGCAAAAGAGTTATCTAGACTGACATAGATTGCACAAATAAATCCAAGTGGGAGATCATGTGTATCTCCACATTAGACTAAGAAAGAGCTCATTAAGAGTGAGATCATATACTAAGTTAGCACACAGATTTTTTTGGCCATTTCATATTTTGGAAAGAGTGGGACCAATGGCTTACAAACTGACCTTACCACCCAAAGTGAAAACACATGATATTTTTCACATTTCCTTGCTTAAGGAGTATATACATGACACTAATAATGTGGTTGATTGTCTTGTGATATAGCTGGAACTCAAGGGGGAATTCCAATAAGAACCATTGTGCATCTTGGACTGAGACAAACCATGCTCCAAAATCAAGTAATAGAGCAGGTCAAGGTGTAATGGAAGTACTTTGGATCTGGTGAAGCAACTTAGGAATATGTAGAACAAATGAGGGTAATTTACCCATTTTTGTTTAGCAATAAGAAGATGTAAGAGCTATGATATAAAGCTATGTTTTGTTTTTTTTTTTTTTTGTTTCCTAGTTACAAAACACCAAGGACAATGTTACTTAAAAAGGGTTGGGTTTGTAACATCCACACCTCTCTATGCTTTTGTAAAATGAATTATGATTGTGTATTCCAACATGAAAGCCATCGCTGGCTGATTTGAATTCCTATGAACACTCAAAATTATTTTTAAAATATAAAATTTTGATATGGACTTAAGGAAGTGACAAACGGATCCATAGTCTAAGGGGGTGGTGATCTTGTGTACCTTGAGCATCCATGAACCCAACTAAATTAAATACTTAAGTTAGTAGAATTAATCGTCCTGACAGATTTTGTATATGATGCGATCAGGGAAGAGCTTACTAGACATTAGTCAGTTATGCGATTGGATTGGGGGGGTGGAAGCATAAGGAAATATCCATTTCCATATCAGGTGGAATGTCCAAGTGAGTTCTTTCTTAGACATGTGAAGGGATATAAAGGAAAAATATAAATATGCACTACAAAAGAGATACATGGATTAGTGTTTTCTGGTGGGAGTTGGTATTTTATCACTAGTGGTGTGATAAAGTTATCTTTCTCTTCCCCTCTCTCTGAGTTCTGGTGTGATATCCTTCTCTCATTCTACTCAAGGAAATAAGTTGTTCAAGACCACTTGTGGATTGTGTGGAGTTGTGGAATAGTGATAGTAGCAGACAAAGTAGTTGTTTCTTTGATTGTTGGACTTTGTGATTGATTTGAATTGCTATGAAATTGGGTGATATTCCTTGTGAATTGTTTAAAGCAACTAGATTGTGTGTCCTAGCAAAACGATCATTCCAAGGATTAATGGATGATAAAATCATTTTGGTTCTTACAGTTTAGCTGACAAACCACATGGATAGGGAAATCTGAGTCTCTGTTGTGCTTGATGGAGAGTTGATAAACCACCTGGACAATGGAATGTAGACCCCTCTGGTGCTTGCTATGGAAAGATAACTGATAAACCACCTAGATAGTGAATTCAACCTCTTGGACTAAGAAATACCCCATCTGGGACTTGGTTGAAGCCCTGTGAATGATCTCAAAGGAGTGAGTGGGTCATTGTGGTGCTTACTATTAGAGAGAAATCGATAAACCACTTGGATAGTGGACTCCATCTCTTATGTGTTTACCAATAATTGGTGTGAAATATCCTTGATAAAACATGGTCAGATGCAAGTCATTTGTAGTGTCACTAGCCTATGGTTGAGTGGAGAGTGGAAGTCCCTCATTTAGTTTCCGACCACCTTAACATACTAAGATAAGCACAAATTATTATGTATATTACTGTCATATTCATGATTTACATGATATTTTATGTTTATGTTTGATTGTCTATAGTTCACTCAGCATTCACTAACCATCTTAAAAATCATTGTATATATTGAATACTGGATTTGGGTAGTTCACTGCCATATTCATGATATGTAGGTTGTCTAACATGCTATGAACTGATTGTATACTTGGGTTGTGCTGGTAAAATGTTAAATTATGTGTTATGCTCACTCTCTTCTTGACATAATAAATTATGATCTAAATAGCTCAGCTTAATAAGTGGAGTAGTAATTTTTAAGGATAATCTATAGCCTCTATTGTGTATTTATGCAACTATGAGTATTCCATATTTATGTAGTTAATAGAAAGTATATGTTCTAAGGTTGAGTTTAATTAGCCTACAATAGGGCAGTAGAGATAGATAATTTTGTATTCTTCTAATTTGATATAGATTGTGTGAATTGATCCTTGGAACCATGCCCTTTCTCATATTCTGTCTCTAATGTCTTTTGGGCCTTTGTTTGTGTCCCTTGTTCTCATTCTGGATCATTAATTCAAATTTCAAGGCCTCAGAATGTTGGACCATAACTTTTAGGGATTTGGTGTTCTAGGGTTTCCCATTTCTTACATATATAACTTGCTGAAAACTGAGGTTCTGGACCCCAGGGCTGTGTGCTTCAATACACAAAGAAATCTGGGTTTGGGGAAGTCACCCATTTGGTTTTACAAAACTCCAAACAATGGTGTTCTCTTGGTCGTCAAGATCAATAGAGTGGAGTATGTATATATGTGTGTGTGTGTATCGCAAGGGCTGACATCAAGAGATTGATGGAATTTCATACAGATCCTTATTTTAAGGGGAAAACTTACTTGCTGACTTATCTTTACCTAAGTTCAGTTTAATTCCTAAAGCTTGCCTGCCAGCTTGTCTTGCGTGAATAATCATGACCCACACCAACCAACAAAATGATGAGATTGTTTGAATACTCAAAGGTAAAATGTCTAAGAGGTAATCACTTAATATGACTAGACCTGAACTGAAGTGGGAAAATATCTTCATCCGCCATTACACAAGTAAAGGAGTTGGTGAGGCAACATGACAACACACCCCATCACTAGACAATTGAAACCAAAGGATGAGGTAGATGACGGTGGCCATAATTCATGTGGTTTATTCCACGAAATAGAGAGAGGAAGGGCTGGAAAAAATGGAAAAATAGTAGAGCGATAGATGGGGAGAGGAGATGAAAAAAAGATGAAGAGTACTTCATGAGTAGAGGAGTGCAGGCACAGGAGGAGCTACATTAAGAAGAATGGAACACTGGATTCTGGGATGTGGGAAGTGGTCCACCTGGGTTGGGTTGTATTTTCCCTATTCTTTGGTTTAGTGCCATTGATATGATACCTATTTCTCTATGATATGGGGAACCATCCATTTGACTGTGCCTTATAACTAGTGGGATCTCTATTTGAATTCATGGAGCTTGTGCGAATTTCAGTGAGAAAATGGGCCATTGAGTGATGGATATTGATCTAGTGGAGCACCAGAATAATGGACTCCATCTCCTGAAATCATGATGAACCCATTGGTGTGAACTTTTTCCCATGTGCAAGCATTTACCCTTATACCCTGGATCTAGCTCGAGGGTGGTCAACTACAAAAATGTTTGTATTGTAGCTGGCCTATGATTGGGTGGAGAGTGGAAGTCCCTCCTTTAGTTTCCAACCACACAAGATAATCAGATAAATGTTTGTTTTAGTATATATACATATGTATTGTGCCATGAGTGGCTAATGTCCCTATAATTATTATGAGAGAATTTTCGAATGATTATTAGCTAACTTGTATGTCTATGGTAAATATGAGCTGCTTGAGCTGTGAGGCTACAACATCCTTGTTAATTGCATGACCATGAATGACTACTTGAATATGCTTTGCCAATCATCACATTAGTTGATTTGTAATGTTTGATAGGCTGTAAAGTTCATGGATTCTCTGTATTTTTAAGGTATGGGAAGCTCATTGTTGTGACCATGGCTGCATGTGCTTCCGATAATGGTGCATCTATACATATGGTTGTGTATAGTTTCATGTGGTGTATCCATGTTGTTGATAAAGAATGTGTGTGTTCTTGCCTACTCATTCTCATAATATGAGGGATTTGGAAATCCTTGTGTTGCTAGTATATTCTTAAGTTATAAATGCATGAATCAGTCGGATGTTATGAGATTTCATATATGTTTCTATAGTGTGTGACTTCCATGGTATGCATGTTAAAATAAACATGGGGCCATGTCATAGAAGCTTGAGGTTACCTGATCAATTGTTATGCTTACAATAGTCCTTGACTTGTTATTGACAAAGAGTTCAAAAGTGTAGCTATGGAGGATGAAATCCATGTCCCGAACATTTTGACTTAACAAGGATTTCTATGGAGGTCGTGACGACATGAGACCATGATGGGAATCGGTTTAATGACCCCTTAAGACTAGTTGGGTTTAAGTCTCGAGAATTGAAGTTATGGAGGGGCGAACTCCATGTATGGGGGCCAATGGTATTTGCTACTGTGTTTCCACTACGACATGAGAAGGAGAATAATCCACTATGTAGTGGGGAATTTTACGGGTATATGTGATTTATCAAATCCCTAGATCTCCATATCATTACGAGACTTGTAAAGTGGTAAATTTTTGTGAATGGCATGGGATAGAAGGACACCTCGTCATGGGATAAATATATTATTGTGCTGCAATCCTAACGGTTGCTCCCCTTTCTATGTGTTTTGGAGAGAGTGTTAGGTCTCTATAATACTAGTGTATTCCCCTTATTGTTATTGTTAGTGTAGACCCCTATTTTTATAGTTGTGGCCCCATAGAAGCCCACTATTGTTATTGTTGTGCCCTTAGATTATTATGGTTATGTAGACTCTGATTATATCATGACCCCTTATACTCTTATATATAGCAAAGAGGTCTTATCATTTGTATCATCCAAGAATTAGTCATTTATTTAAAGTAAAAGAGGTTTACCCCTTGAAGATGATAATTTCTAAGTCACTGATCTATCTTTTCTTCTATTCTGTGAGTTGGTTGCATAACATTTGGTATCGAAGCTTTGGATTCTAGGGTTTCACTTCTTCAAATAGATCATCTTGGAATTTTCACTATAACGTCTTTTCTACGAGGCTTCGGAAGCTGAAATTTCAACCATGTATATTCGAAATATTGGTGAATTTTGTGTATGAATTTTAGATCTTGGTTCACTATATTTTCATAGATATTATCTGAGGAAGTTAGGGTTTTTACAGGCTCCAAAATTCAATCTCAAACATGTGACCTAGAGAAAATTGTCATAACTTTATCTCCAAGCATCGGATTTGAATTTCATAAAAAGTGGCTAAAATTTAACTAATTGTAGTTTTTCGTGTATCATTTTTAGGGACGAAGGTCGAAACAATGACACGTGGAACTCCGTACAAGTTTGCTATACAAAACAAATCGATAATCAGGTCATCGTGGGATATTGGGCATACCTATTTATTGAAGAATCCAATGTTGATCTTACTTGTGGGGTTGGAAATAAGACTTAGATGGATACTACAAAATGAAATTTCAGGCCTTGTACATCTAAACTTAAAGATATACAATAGTTGCAATATTGGGCTCCTAAAAATCAAGAAAAAGGTGTGTATTTTTTAATTTTGCATAACTTTTATTTCGAAAATTAGCTTGAAGTGATTCAAAGGGAATATTGAAGCATAAATATCAATATTTGGTTTTAAAATGCCTCATGAAAAAAAGAATTCTACACCCATTAAGCCCTTAGAAACATCTACTATGATGCATGAAGAAGAATAATTGCAACATGATATATCAAAATTACTAGACCAAGTGCAACAAATTTCGCTCTCACAAAGATAAACCAAAGATGACATGGATGGATTTAAAGGGGACATGGATGGTATAAAAGGAAACATGGAGGTTTTTAAAGTAGACATTGATGCGATGAATGTCAAGTTGGAAGGGTTGACAATTTTTTTTTTAAGAAACGCTTTCTGGTGGTGACAAGGTAATCCAAGAAAATCATGATGAGGAAAAAAGGAATATGAAATATGAATTTAGAGACGTCAATGTGGGGTTTAAGAACCAACACATTCCAAATATATATATGAGGAAGTTTGATGGCAAGGATTCGGTAACATGGATACTGCAAATGAAGCAATATTTTGATCTACATGATGTGCAACCCTCACGAAAGGTACGCATTGCATCTTTATATTTAGAACACAATCAATTTGTATGGTATAGATGGATGTTTTCTCATAAATCACTTGTCACCTAGTCAATTATTAAGGAGGAAATGATAGCACATTATGAAGATACAAAGAGAAACACCTTATTTATCCAATTGATAAAAATCAAACAAAAGGGTTCAATGGCAGAGCACATTGAAGACTTCCAAAAATTGAATATTAAGGTAACCGATATTCCAAAGGAGCATAGGATTGATGCCTTCATAGGGACTTTAAAATATAACATCCAACATTAA
The DNA here is from genome assembly GCA_031772625.1 of Pinus tabuliformis. Classification (NCBI taxonomy): domain Eukaryota; kingdom Viridiplantae; phylum Streptophyta; class Pinopsida; order Pinales; family Pinaceae; genus Pinus; species Pinus tabuliformis. Next base: position 197,564,797 of record CM062815.1, on the reverse strand, counting down.
TTTCTCCTTTCGGAACTTGATTCACTAGAGAAGGCATTCACGGTGGCAAGAAAAGTTGAAAGAAAAATTATGGAAACAAGGAAGTCTACCACTCACAACTATAAAAATGGAAGTGTTGTACTCCTAGTCTTCCACAAACTACAAGGTTGACACCATAACAACTGGAGGAAAAAAGATAAAAAGGGATTTTTTACAGTTTAGATAGAAAATACACTAAAGGTCATAAGTATGCTAAGAACAAATTATTCTACATAGATTGTGAAGAGGAGGAAGAAAAGGAACAAGAACATCAAAAGAGGAGGATATACACCAGGAATCAAACTCAGAGAAAGAAGAAATGAATCCTACCATATCTTGTAATGCATTGGAAGGAATTACCACTCCTCAAAATATCAAGATAAAATGATGTATCAAGAAGAAAAAGGTAATAGTTCTGATTGATTCAGGTAGTACCCATAATTTTGTTCATTGTAAGATAGCCAAGGAATTGAATTGCTTCCTATATCCAGTACCATAGTGTCAAGTGATGATTGGAAATGTAGGAACTATAAATTTCTTTGGAAAGTTCCATAATATCAATCTAACCATGGGGGAATATGCATTGAATAGTCCAATGCTTTCCCTTCTAATGGGTGGTGTTGTTGTTGTACTAGGAGTTACTAGTTACAATCTTGGGGGATAATAGATTTTAATTTTCAAGAACTTTTCTTGAATTTTTTTTTGGGAAGGAAAGGAAGTTGAATTAAGGGGTATCGCAGGGAAACTAGGAAAGATAATAAACTCTAATAGCATGACAAAGCTTATGAAGAAATAAAAATGAGGTGTAATTGCACAATTATGCTCACTAGCAGTTCAAACATCGAAATCATTTATTTCTCCAGATCTCAAAAAAGTCTTGGAAAATAATTCCAAGGTATTTCAGACTCTCAAAGGTCTCCCACCTATTTGTGATTAGCATCATGCTATTCATTTGATTCTAGGAAGTGTTCCTCCAAACACCAAACATTACATATATCCGCATGCCCAAAAGAGTGAAATTGAATGTATGGTGGTAAAAATGCTAGAGGTTGGTATAATTCAACCTAGTAAAAGTTCTTTCTATTCTCCAGTAGTATCGGTGCAAAAGAAGGATAGGTCATGGCGTATGTTTCGAGATTAGGGGGAGCTAAAAAAGCTCACTATTAAAGATAAATTTCCCATTCCTGTCATTGATGAATTGTTGGATGAATTACATGGAGCAATTTGCTTCACCAAGTTGGATATTTGTTCAGGATATCATCAAATTAGAATGAAGACTGAAGACATTCAACAAACAACATTCATAACTGATGAGGGTCATTAAGAATTTTTGATCATGCCTTTTGGCCTTACTAATGCAACTTACACATTTCAAGGTTTGATGAATTCCAATTTCAAACCATTCCTTAGAAAATTTGTGTTAGTATTTTTTGATGATATACTAATCTACAACAAGTCTTGGAAGTGTTAAATTTTCTGAGTGTTCTATGTTGTATCAGTTACTTTAGCCCAATTTACTTCTTCATTAATAATGCATCCAATTATTAGCAATATAACCAACCATAAATGTAACTAAAGAAAGAACAATATATGCAGTGACAAAGAACCATAAGAGACAGTAGATTGGTCCAATACTAGGGAAAAACCCCACAAGGGGAAAACCCTTTCAAATCTTCTTTTTTAATAGATCGTCATAAAAAGTTTTCAGCAGAGAGTATAATGATCCCAATACATATGTTTGCAGCTGATATTTAGAAATCAGATCTATAGATCTACAAATCTATAAAATAGTAGAGATAAATCTAGATCCACTAGATCACTGAAACTAACTAAAGCCAAAATGTCAAACCCAAGATCTAAACCCTAGATGCTCTCATAAAAAATGATTGTGTGCATCCGAAACTCCCTGGATGCTCTCTTGGAAATTGTGTGAGGGCGTCTGTGACTCTTCGGGCACTCTTAGGAAGAATCTGTGCATGTGTCTGGTGTAAAACACACCAAAAAACCTTGGATTCTCCCTTACAGTTATTGTGCATGCGTTCAAGACGACCTGGGCACTCTCAAGACTACTCTCTGCGAGAATCCAAGGACTAATGCAACCCGATCTATCTCTGAACCCTTGGACACTCCCATAAGTCCGTGTGCCAACGTCTAGGGCTCTCTAGACGCTCTCTTAACCACTATTTTCCAACGTCCAGGGATTAAAATTCCCAGTTTTTTTCCAGCGTCCAGGAATAAGAAAACCCTAAATCAGAGCGACCCTCACGCCTGTGATTTTGGACCCTTGCAAAAAATCCTTTTGTTGAACCTATGCAAACCAAGAAAAAAGAGAAGAATAGAAGATGGCTTGATCATTACGATGAAATGATATTGAGGTTGATTCTATTTATAGGATTTCCTAAGGGTTCACTTGGGGTTGAGGCCAACCTAAGAAGTTACACATGTGGTTAGGGACAACCCATTCCATAATATATGTAGGAATAAAATAATTCAAAACTCAACTTCTTCTTGACAAAATTGGGTGATCTTTAGGTCAATTTTGTCCTCCCAAAGGAGGAATTTAATGCAAGCAACATCTCAATCATATGAGCTGTCCAATGTGGAATTTTACCCTAGTTGCAAAAATTGACACTCCCTCTCAACTAGGAAGAATTCCACTTGCCAATGTCTGTCAGTTGATCTTCACATCATCCTATCATGTTGTCATAATTCTTTGACTTTATCTGCTCAACTTTATCTGATGAAACTTTCTCAAATCTAAAAGAAGAAGAATCGGGGAGAAATAACTTCCACCCATACTAAGCAATAAGATAACTCATCATACAAGGGAGCACATCTTCGACCTTGGAATCTCATCGGGGAGCTCATCCTCAATCCGAAATCTCAACAAGGGATTTTGTGCTAAATGGATCCCACTCTTCTTGTCGTAATATATCATTGTAGTGTCTAGGACCTTCTCAAATATCTCTCCAAAGAGATTTCTCAACCAAATTGCTTCACAGCTAGCCATGATAACGACTATGTATTCTACTTTGGTGGTGCTCAATGCTACAAAATTTTGTTTCCTGCTCATCCAAGATACCATGGAAGATCCAAGGATAAAAAAACATCTAGATTTACTCTTTTTTCCAATAACATTTCCAACCCAATCAACATCAGTATATTCATGAAGTTGAACATCTCCAGTAGAATATCTTAGGCCAAGTGTGATCGACCCATGAAAATATCTCATTATGTGTTTGGAAGCTATATAATGTGTGTGGAGGGGCTCATTCATGTATTGACTCAATGTGTTTACTGCATAACATATATCTAGACACGTGTTCACAAGGAACATCAGAGCCCCAGTCAATTGTCTATACTCAAATGGATTTTCCAAATTGGGTCCTCCAACTTCTCCACATAACTTCTTGAAGTCCATTTCCATTAGTGTAACCATCAATTTGCATTCAGTCATTCCAAATCTTTCCAACAGCTTCACAACATATTTTCCTTGTGAAAGGAAAATATCACCAAGCCTTTGCCACACCTCAAGGCCCAAAAAGTAGTGCATGACTCCAAGGTCTTTCATCTCAAATTAAAAGGCTATCTTCCTCTTGCATTTGATCATTAAAGGCTCACTACCTGTTAAGAATAGATCGTCAAAATATAAAACCAAAATAAGTGGCATATATTGGAATAACTTGAAGTAAAGGTTGGGGTAAACATTGCTTCTTGTGAATCCTAGCTTCATTATGTAACTTTCAGTACGTGCATAGCAAGCTCGGGGAGCTTGCTTCAAACCATACAATGCCTTCTTCTAATTGCAAACATGTGTTCTTCGATATTCTACTTCAAATCCCTGTGGTTTTTCAACATATACTTCTTCCTGTAACATGCCATGAAGGAATGATGTCTTTACATCCATTTGATGAAGAGTCCATCCCCGACTCACAGGAAGGGGAACTATAGAACAGATGGTTGTATATCGAGCCCGGAAGCGAATATCTCATCACAATCTTCTTCCTTCTTTTTAGAGAATCCTCAAGCTACGAACCTTCTTTTGTATTTATCAATGTTTCCATCAATTCCATGTTTGATATTGAATAGCCACTTTGAATTCACAATAGAATTCCCTTTCAGTCTTGGTACAACATCCCATACATCATTTTTCACAATTGATTCATATTCCTCGACCATAGCATCTTTCCAAACTTGTTATTTTACTGCTTCTTCAAATGAGGATGGTTTGACTTGAATAATAGTGCTCATGGCTACAATGCATCCATGATATCTACATGGTTTCTTCCTTTCTCAGAATGGTCTATGAATGGGAAGATTTCTTTCAGCATTCTATAGAGTATTGCAGAGCCAAAGTGTTGTCTTCCTAGTAGGAGGATCACTTGGAAGAGGATCTAACGAATCCATAGGCTCCATGGGTTCATCAACCATATCAGACTCGGCACGGAAGGACCATCTATAATATCCCAGTCATAATTCTCTTCCTTGGGAGGTGGAGGCAGAGGAATATCTATTGCTTTTCCAAGAGCTGCATCTTCATCAAATGTTACGTCCCTGCTAATTTCAACCTTCCTCTCACCAGGAATATATATTATATATTCTTTATAATTTTCACAATAACCCACAAACGTACCTTTTTTCTTCCTGTAGCTTCTAATTTGTTCCTTTTTTCCTTCAGCACATGAAAATATATGGGGCATCCAAATACAAGAAGATGGATAATATTAGGCTTGATACTTGTGAATATTTATTCACGGACCTTATTTTCTAATGCTTGATGAGGCACCCTGTTTTGAACACATAGAACAATAGATGTAGCTTCAGCCCAAAGGAACTTTGGCACCTTTTTATCATGGAGCATGACACATGAAACTTCTACTAGAGACTTGTTCTTCCTTTGAGCCAAACCATAATGTTTAGGAGTATATGGCACAATCATTTCCTTCTCGATCCCTTATTTCTTACAAAATGATATGAATTCGTTAGATGTGTATTCTCCTCCATTGTCGGGCCTGAAGACTTTGATTGTCTTTCTTGATTGATTTTCGATCAAGGCTTTGAATTCCTTGAATATTTAAAAGGATTCATCCTTGTGATTAAGGTAGTATATCCATGTATTTCTTGGGAAGTCATCAATAAAGGTGTTTTAGTAGAGATGCCCACCAAAAAAATGTATAGGAATCAAACAACATATATCAGAATGAGTGAGATGGAGGATGTCATTTGCCTTGGTCTTGCTAGAGGGAAATGGTCCCCTCGTTTTCTTTCCGCTCGCACAACCTAGACACACTCCATCATGATGAGATTGAACATCGAGGATAATTGAGATCAATCTCTTCAACTTCAGAAGTGCATCATAGTGTAGATGAGCCATCTTGTAGTGCCATAAATCGCTCAGATGATTGGTAATGTGAACCAAAGTTAGAAGATGTCTTCTAGTGACTCTATATAGTCCTTCAAATCTCCATCTCAATGTGAATGCATCTCTCATAGGTGAATCAACAGGCCAAGTAAAAAATTTTCCTTTGATGAAGGCGACCCTCATCCCTTTATCTTCCAATGTAGATATAAATACTAGATTCTTCATTAATCCTGGTAAATACATAACATCATGCAATAGAATTGATTCCCCAGAATTCAATTGAAATTGTATGGACCCAAAGCCTTTTGCAGGAAGAGCAGAGTTGTTTCCAAGTATGATCTTCAACCTAGTATCCCTCTCTACCAGATCATAGAGGAATTTCTTGTATCTAGAGAAATGATGAGTGGCCCCACTATCAACCAACCAACTATCCCACGAATCTGGTGGAGAAGAAATAGTAAGGGAAGAAATAAGAATACCTAGGATCCCTTGACTTCTTTTGAGGAGGATGATCTTCTTCATGGTCACTTGAGGAGTCCCTTCTTCTTTCATATCTTCTATCACAGTTATTTCTTTGAGTTGTATTTTATTCTTTTGTTATTGTAGTTTCCTATAGTGTTGTAACATGACCCTTTTTCTTCTTGGGACAATCTCGTGCATAATGACCCTTCTTGTGGCAATTGAAGCATTAAACATGAGATAATGATAAATAAGCCATAAAATCATGGAGGTTTCCTTGATGGACTTCCTTTTGCCTTATTCCTTTTGTCGTGAGTGATATATGCAGCGGGCTCTCCCTCTTCATGTTTTTGAATCCTTCCTCTTGCTATCATCCTTGATTCTTCCTGAGAAAGATTCCCAAAAATTTCATCAAATGACGGAAGGACATTGCTATTGCTGATTGTAGTAATGAAGGTTTCCCAAATAGGAGGGATACCTCTAAGGGTCACAACTACTAGCTCCTTGTCAGGAACATTTTCTCCAACTCTCTGCAATTGATCTCTAAGGAAAGATATCCTCATAATGTAGGATTGAACAACTTCTCCTTTTTTCATCTTGGTTTCCTTGAGTTGATATTTCAAGGTGATGATCTCGTTCAAGTTTTTGATTTCATACATACCGACTATCTTGTCATTCATATCTTTATACTTTTTAAATTCCCAACATATGCAAGTAAATGATCTTGTAAACCATCAACTATAATTTTATTTTCTTTGGACTCACCTTTCTTGTACTTGTTCTTGAGGGAAGCGGAACAATTTTCTAAAGGGTTGGGCATCCTTCCTTGAGTGTATTCTAACACATCATTGTTGTCAGCTATGATCTCCAATTTGAATTTCCATGCAACAAAGTTTGATGCATCACCCAACTTTTCATGCTCCTTAAAGGTGGAGGATGACATCTTGACCTTAACTAGAAAATCTACTTTTTGAAAATGAGGGATTCAATTCTTGTCTTCTTTTGGGCTTGTCCTTCACCTCAACTCTAATTCCATGTTAAATTTTCTTATTGTTCTATGCTGTATCAGTTACTTTAGCCCAATTTACTTCTTCATTAACAATGCATCCAATTTTAGCAGTATAACCAATCATAAACGTAATTGCAGAAAGAACAATATATGAAGTGACAAAGAAGATAACAACACAACCATAAGAGACAACAGATTGGTCCAAGACCATGGAAAAACCCCACAAGGGGGGAACCCTTTCAAATATTCTTATTTAATAGATCGTAATAAAAATTTTTCAGCAGAGAGTACAATGAGCCCAGTACATATGTTTGCAACGGATATTTACAAATCAGATATATAGATCTATAGATCTATATAACAGTAGAGAGAAACCCAGATCCACTAGATCACTGAAGCCAACTGAAGCCAAAATTTCAAACCCTAGATTTGAACCCTTGATGCTCTCATCAAAACTAACTGCGTGCATCCAAAACTCTCGGGACGCTCTCTCAGACACTGTGTGAGTGCATATGTGACTGCTTGGATGCTCTCAGGAAGAATCTATGCGTGCATCTAGGGTAAAACACACCAAAAACCCTTAGATGCTCCCTTACAGTTACTATGCGTGCGTTTGCAACGACCTGGATTCTCTTAGGACTACTTTGTGCGAGCTTCCGAGGTCTCATGCATCCCGATCTATCTCTGAACCCCTCAACGTTCCCATAAGCCTGTGTGCAAACGTCTAGAGCTCCCTAGACATTGTCTTGTCCACTGTGTGGAAATGTCTAGAGCTCTCTAGACATTGTCTTGTCCACTGTATGCCAACATTTAGGGACTAAAATGACTAGTTTTGTGCTAACGTCCAGGAATCAGAAAACCATAAATGAGAGTGAGCCTCACGCCTGTGACTTCAGACCTTTGCGCAAACTCCTTTCATCGAACCTGTGTGAACCAAGACAAAAGAGAAGAATAGAAGATGGCTTAATCATATCGATGAAATGAGCTTGAGGTCGCTTCTATTTATAGGCTTTCCCAAGGGTCCACTTGGGGTTGAGGCCAACCTAAGCAGTTACACATGTGGTTAGGGACAACCCTTTCCATAATACATGTAGGAATAAAAAAAATAAAAACTCAACTTCTGCTTGACGAGATTGGGTGATCTTTAGGTCTATTTTGGTCCTCTCAAAAATAGAAATTTAATGCAAGAATAATCTCAGTCATATGAGCTATCCAATGTGGAATTTGACCCTAATTGAAAAAATTAATAGGAATGATCATGTTCAACATGTTGACAGGTTGCTCAAACTATTGGAGGAGAAACAATTATATGAAAAAACCTCCAAATGTTTCTTTGGAGTACAGGAGGTGGAATATTTGGGTCATATTGTATCTCATGAGGGTTTTAAGGTAGATCCTAACAAAATTAAAGCCATTAAGGAATGGAAAATCCCCACAACCATAAAGCATCTTCAAGGATTTCTCAGGTTGACATGGTATTATCGCAAGTTTGTTAAGAATTATGGGAGAATAGTAACACCTCACACAACATTATTGAAGAAAGATGCATTTTCTTGGACTCCATAAGCAACTAAGGCCTTCGAACATCTTAAGGGGGGAAATGTGCCAAGCATCGGTCTTAGCTATGCTAGACTTCACAAAAACCTTTATTTTGGAATGTGATGCCTCAAGGAATTGGAATTGGTGTTATTTTAATGCAAGAAGGAAGACCCAATGCTTTTGAAATTTGTCCAATCAAAGGAAAGTATTTACAAAAACCTATTTATGAGAAGGAAATGTTGGAAATACTGCATTCACTAAAGCAATGGTGACCTTACCTAATGAGAAGACACTTCAAGGTAAAAATAGATCATGATAGTCTTAAATACTTTTTGGAACAAATATTATCTTCAGAAGAGTAACAAAAATGGGTCACAAAGATGTTTGGTTATGACTTTGAAATAATCTACAGAAAAGGGAAGCAAAATGTTGTTGCATATGCACTCTCAAGAAAGGATGAGGATGTGGAAGCATTTCTTTGTGCCATTTATATTATCCAACCTGATTGGATAACCAAAGTAATGGATAAATGGAAGAATGACGAAGAGGTGTGGACACTCATTCAAAAGTTGCAACAAGATCCTAGTACATCTGATACATTTAGCTGGAAAAATTATTCATTATGGTACAAAGATCGCTTATATATTTTTAAGAATTCCCAACTCAAGAAAAAGATTCTTTTGGAATTGCACACCTCCCCTTTAGGAGCACTCATGATTTTTAAAAACTTACCAAATAATCAAGAAGGAATTTTTTTGGGATGGCCTTAAATCTGATATACAGAAGTTTGCGGAATAATGTTTGGTTTGCCAACAAAATAAAGTTGAGACAATTAAGACCTCAGGCCTATTAAAACCTTTATCCATTCCAAGTCAGTGTTGGGATTAGGTCGCAATGGATTTTATCACAAGTTTAACCAAGTCCGAAGGAAATAATTTCATCATGGTCGTAGTTGACAGAATTACCAAGTATGCACACTTTTGTGCATTATCTCATCCTTTTAAGGCCATAAAATTTGCATGGAAGCCCAAAGGTTATTGTAAGTGATAGAGATCCCATTTTCACTGGTTTCTTGTCTTGGTGCTTAATTAGCTCATAGCTTATGGAAACAATTCAAAAGTTGCATGGAAACCCAAAGATTATTGTAAGTGATAGAGATCCCATTTTCATTGGTTTCTTGTCTTGGTACTCAATTAGCTCATAGCTCATCTTATCATCCTCAATTGACGAGAAAACTAAGATAGTGAACAAATTTTTGGAAGGACATATTTTTTGATTTGTATCTGAAAAACAAACACAATGGGTCAAGTGGTTACCTCTAGCTGAATGGTGGTATAACACTTCCTTCCATACTACAACAAAAATCACTCCATTTATGGAACTTTATGGATATCATCCACCATCCATCACATCATATTTAATAGAAAAATCTAAGGTTCAAGTAGTGGAATACCACATCGAGAATCAACAACAAGTTCTCCAACTCTTAAAGGATAACCTCACTCTAGCGCAAAATCGAATGAAACAATAGGAATGTCAACATAGTAGTGAAAGAAGTTTTGATGTAGACGACTGGGTATTTCTACAACTACAACCATACATACAAATGTCCCTCAAGCAAGCTAAGAAGGATAATAAATTATCACCCAATTACTCCTTACAAGGTGTAACTTGTAAAGTATTGGTACTATGGAATACAAATTGGAGTTGCCGACGTCTTCCTGAGTACACACAGTTTTCCATGTTTAATGCTTAAAGAAGGTTATCGGTGACAAGCTCCCGATTTAGACAGAGTTTCTAAAACTTTATGAAGAAGGAAAAATCACATTTGAGCCTAAAGCAGTCACAAAAACAAGAACCTAATAGCTATGAAATTGATTAATTTTAGAGTATCTCATTAAGTGGAAGAACTTACCCACTGAAGATTCCACATGGGAGGATGAGAATTTTATACAGAAGTATCCAAAAATACTCAAGCCTTGAGGATGCCACTTTTTTGAAGGAGAGGGGCATGTTAGGTCCCCATGATACTAGTGGATTCCCCTTATTTTTATTGTTAGTGTAACCCCCTATTGTTATTGTTGTGCCCATGTATCCCCCATGTTGTTATTTTTGTGCCCCCATAGAAGCCCACTATCGTTATTGTTGTGCTCTTACATTATTATGGTTATGTAGGCTCTGATTATATTGTGACCCCTTAGACTCCTATATATACCAAGGAGGTCTTATCATTTGTGTCATCCAAGAATTGTTTATTAATGTAATGTAAAGGAGGTTTCCCCCTCGAAGAGGATAATTTCTAAGTCGTTGATCTATCTTTTCTTCTATTTTGTGGGCTAGTTGCATAACAAAGAGGCAGGTTGGGTCATGGAGATGGGGGAACATGGATATATATTAAAGAAACAAAAGGTTGTTAAGTGTTGTAGTAGCTTGATGTGGAGCTTCATGACACTTAATTGAAGTATTTTCAGTTTTCAAAACCCTGGGAGAAAAGTGAGTGTAACCTTCTTGCGGCCCCTGATGGACAGGATTAAAGAGACAAAGGGGTTATTGTCAAGTGGTGTAAATTCTATGGTTTCAGACCAAGAGGGGGTGGACCTATGGTGTTACAATGGGATTAAGGATGGGGCACGATTATGTGGAGGCCTGTAGACTAGGCTCCACCGTGACCCAAAATCCATTATAACGGTGAAGTGTTGCATTGGATGAAGGCGTAGGCCTAGGTGGGTCCCGAGACATAATCTACTTGGCACGATGACATGGAGGGATGTAGATGTGACACATAGACATTTTGACACATGGCATCTAGAATTGGACGTTTTTGGATGGTCTTTTGTCTTATAAATACGTGACACATGGCATCTTGCAAAGGATGACACATAGAGGTGTGATGTCAACATGACATCATAACAAGATAATTTCTTTGTAATGTTAGTAGGGTTGTTGTGGCAGAGGCTACATCATTGTAGTAATGGGGTCCTAAGTTTGGCACACTACATTGTATACCTTCAGTCATCAGGAACCAGGGAGCGATAAAAGAACATGGCAATTGATGTGAATATTCCCATTTGTGCCCGAGAGTTGAGTGGGTGTGCCAGTCCATGACGGTCTTGGGAGATGGGAGCCATGAGATGGAAATGATGCCATCATTTGACATGAATATTCCCTTTCACTCAACAGACCTTGTGGTAATTCCTCCTTTTTTCACTTGGGATTTAAATGGTGGGGTGTGATGATCTGGTACAACTCATGAATATGTGGTAGGTCGCTTGGTGGTTGAGTCTGACATGGGAAGGGCCACAATGGGGCTGCTAGTGAGGTGTACGGTCCATGTAGACCACTTGGTAGTGCCAAGAGGCAAGATTAGATGACATAACAAGGGTTTATTAGCCAAACTTTAAATGGCCATAACTTTTGATTTGGGTGTTAGATTGAGATAAAGTTTATGTTGTTATGGATTAAGGACACACTAAACACCATAACTCATGGGATTGAGTTGTTATGGGTTAATGAATGTTTTATATGTTTTTTATTCTATTTATTGGCTTCATGTTTTCCTTGTTGTTTTGATAGTTGACCTTGAGCTTGGGCATGCTAATTTTTTTTTTTTGCCTTGTGTTTCTATTGTGGTTTTCTCTTTTGTCATTCTTTATTATTTCCTCTTCTGGTTTGGTCTTGGTGGTTGGGTGGGAGTGAGAAGTGAAAAAGGATCTCTAGGGAAGATTTCTATCAAAACCAAATTGGAAGTGCAAGAACTTGGTTAAACCATGTGCATAAGATAAACGACAGTCAAAAGGCAGAAGAAGATGATAGAAAAACTCGGTGGATTGGCTGGGTCGATGGGAACAAAGTGGGCATCAATGTGACAACCATGAGACTAGCATAAAAAGAAAATTTTCTAAACTTTGAGACTACATGGTTGTTTTATAGGTGGGTTGGCTGGGTCCAAGGGAACAAAGTGTACATCAACGTGACAACAATGAGACTAGCATAAAAAGAAAAGTTTTCTAAATTATATATATATATATATATATATATATATATATATATATATATATATATATATATATATATATATATATATATATATATATATATATATATATATATATATATATATCTATATATATATATATATATATATATATATATATATATATATATATATATATATATATATATATATATATATATATATATATAGATATATATATATATATATCTATATATATATATATCTATATATATATATATATATATATAGATATATATAGATAGATAGATAGATATAGATGTGCACTCTTTATCTTACGATGTAGTAAATGTACATAGTTGTTGTCTCCTTTAATAGTCCCTTGGTGGAGAACCATCATAGTAGCAAGGTAAGTGACCAATCAATAAAAAACATGATCGTTCTGTGAATGACATGAAGATAGAGTTTGTAATTTCCATGATTCGGTGATACAATAAGGTTATTAATTGATCCAAGTGGCTCCAGAGATGCTCATAAGTCAAATAGGTCTCATAATAGCTTAAAAATAAAAGTCCTCAGATTGAAGTGAAACTAGGACCGGATCGTAGTGCTCATCGCCCTAATTCCAATGGTGTGAACGAAAATTAAATCCGAGCTCATATGCTCAAGATATAGCTGGTCAAAGTTCTGGTCAAACTTGGCCAAGTGGCAGTAACTAACGAGACAAAAATTTGGAAGAGTCTCGGCGCACGAAATCTAATGGTCAGAAAAGGTGAATTTGTTACTACTTAATTTTCCTAGTGACCCTTAAAAATTAGTCAACAAAAATCAGAGGGTTAGTTTAATATATATATATATATATATATATATATATATATATATATATATATATATATATATATATATAGAGAGAGAGAGAGAGAGAGAGAGAGAGAGAGAGAGAGAGAATTAAATTGGTCCCAAGCGTCATATGTTATGCCATATAGCCCATGACCCACCATACAAACAACGACAATTACACAAGGCAAGACGGGTGAGAATCAAACCCACAGCTAGCCGGTCTGCTGACCCTACCCATTGCGATGGTCTTACCACATCCCAATTCAAATAACACTCCAAACAATGCAACCCGCCACCTGTGTTCCATAACCGCCAATGGTTATCAAAATGTCAACGCTCATTCTATGTTGGCCAACGTCAATCAACAATGCACCATTTTTAAAATAAAAATATTGCCCGCCATGATTTGTAAAAAACGCCAATTCAAATGGTATTATAAATGCACGAAACAAAATATTTCCATTGGGGGAGTTGACCCCTGGTCCTTTGCCTGCCCAATGACTTGACAACCGTGGGCCAATGAACGACCCAAGTGGTCACATTGATTTAACCACCCTCCAAAATGTTATTTAACAAGCACTTTCTCATTCATTGAACCAATGAAGGAACTTTGAACGCATGGGAACTTAGAGCCGAGGTGAAACCTTGTGCACATGAATTTCGAGAGGTTATATTTTAGGAGAATATTCCTTGATGCAGTGAAGAATCTAAAATATTCCGTGGAGGGAGATTTTTTACAGTGTTAGATTCATGCCAAATTTATAGTAAAATGAACCAGAATTTTGCAGGGAACATAATGGTGTGGTCCATTTCCCCATCTAAGAAACAAAAATTTAGGTAACCAATAACAAGGAATCTTTGTAGAATCTTATGGAATCTAAAAGATTCACTTGGAGGCTGATTTTTTATAGAGGTACAATGATGTCAATTTATAGTCATTTTTCACAGAATTTAATAAGGCTTGCAGTGGTGTGCTCAGAATTTTCATCTGAGCATCAGATTTTTCAGCCATCCCTAGGAAGGAATCTTTAGAAGAATCTTCAAGATTCCTGAGGGTTCAAATTTTGACGGTGTCATAAAGGGGAAAGGTTTATAGTCATTTGACATGATTTCACGCCAGAAATTCAGTGGTGCAACCCATTTCATCAGCACAACTTTGAATTTTCAGGTCATCCTCGAAAGTGGAGGAATATGATGCAACGTTACCTTATATTTCTTTTGATTCGCTGAGATGATGTTTTTTTTTGTTGAGATCCCTATTACCATTATTTTGAGGGATACTTGTATGCCACATCATGTGAAAATTTATTAGCTTGTCATGTTGAAGAAGGGCCCATTTGAGTGAGAGTTCCTATAGGTGGACATCTCATGGAGAGACATGACACTCTTGTTGAGGAAATTTTCTTCTATGAGTGAGAGTCCCTAAGAACATCTCATGGAGAGACATGTCACTCTGTGTGAGGGAATTTATCCTTGTAATGACAAAGAATATATCATGTACATCATAATCATTTTGCAACATTAATGACGCGACCTCCCCACTCTTGACACCGGGCTCGAAGATGTAACCCACACTGGGTGAACTCCATTATCAATGTGTTGTGTGTTTTTGATTTGATGGCTATCATTATGTTTCATCTTCTTTAAGGCATGCATATCTGGTTGTTTTATACTCTTTCACATGCAATTATGCTAACAACGCAAAAGTGATATTGGTTAATTCTGGTAGTTGAAAAGATCCAGATCATTAATGGATTCCAAGTTTCTTGGAACACCTTTGGGAAAGTGGGTAGGAATGTCCCATTGCTGATAATTATGCTATATTTATTCTCTTGATGATGGTGGTGGGAATGAATGAAAAATGGAAAAGGATGAACATTGATGGCATAAGAACACAATGGATGAGGACATGTTGAGTTAAATAAGCCGCTGAATGTTGCAATAACAAAAATATGAATGAAAAGTGCTGGTAATGGCAGCATGTAAAAAGGAAAATGAAAGAAATTGGATGAGAATTCCTTTGGATGAGTTTGAAAATTGTTGTTTTCAGTACAATGCATGCTCTACATGAATACTAGAAGGTTTTCTAACTTTAACATCATCTGTCATGTGAATGTGCTATATTTTATGAATATGTGAATGATGAAATGAATGTATATGTTATGCCATTGCATTTTCCAATTTATTGTTGGGAATCATTCTTGTAAAAGAATGATTGGTTAAAGCTCAGAAAATATGATGAATGTATGAATGGCATGTTTGGGATAACATAATGAGGTTATCTGATGAGATCCCCTATCATGTAAGGGATCCATTGAGCAAGTGTGAAGCCTTGATGATAATTATTGTTATGATAATATGATTATGACATTTATGTGCCCATGTTAATATTATGTTTATGACTAGGAAATGTTAATTGTTATATCATCTAGTATACTAACTACTTATTGGATACCTTGATCAATTAATGAGGCACATACACCACTTAGCACTTGCTTTTTCCGATAGACCAATCAGTGCATATGGTTTCATTATTACCACCAACAAAGTGCTAGCTAGCCACTTATATACTTGTCGAACAAGGACATCTACCTTGTTGGAGGTGTGATGATATTGGGATAGGTAAATTGCCTAGAATTGGGGGTTGCCTAAGCCTATGAATTGTGATGAAGGGGGAGTTGTGATGATGTGTAAAGTGTGTATTGTTATAATATATGAATAATATTGTGTATATGATATATATAAATATATGATAATGATTATATTTATGATATTTATGATGTTGGAGTTGTGATGATAACATAGTTGTGATGGGAGTTGTGGTGATAATATTATTCTTGTTGAGAAAAGGCTGCCTAGATTCTAGTACCCACACTTTTTAAGAGGTGAGTTGGGGGGGGGGGGGGAGGGGTTATTTGGATCTATACAAAAAGACTGCATGGGACATTATAACTGCCACTGAGTTCTTTCTTTAGCTATGAACCACTCAGTGAGATGGATTTGAAGACAAATTTGGTTGAAGATGGTATGCAACATACACAACACTCAATACTTACTTTAACTAATAAACTACTGAGTGCAAGAGCAAAGAGAAATCCACAAAGATAAGTGTCAATTATCAATTTAAAGAAAATTATGTTAAGGTTGTGATTTAATATTATTTAAAATTATCATGATTAATATCATAATAATAATGCGTTCTTGATGTAGGTGACCGACTAAACTATCCAACTTCAATATATGTGGTTAACTACAAGAAAACAAGTATCAACATAGTAATATCAGGATGCGTAGGAATAAATTAATTGAGTGGAAGAACTTAAGAAATAATCCATTTAAATGGTGTTGGAAACCTATTATATGTGTTTGATTTCCATAATGAGATGGCATGGCTAATATGGCTATGTTATTGAAGCAAGGCCGAGAAATGTCTTAGCCATGAAGACCCTTCCCGTGCGAGGAAGCCTTTCCAAGGGATGGATCGCTTGAGGGAATGGGAAGAAGAGAAGAGGATGTTTGAAATTATAAGGTGTGTGATTGCTAGGAGGAGAAAAATTAAAAAAGTCAATTTTAAAAGGTCATGATCATGCTCAGTGGAATCAACCATTTATTCAGGACCATAAGAAGTGTTCCTGAGATAAATAGATGCAAATTCAGAGCTTTATTTTTTTAAATGTCCCTTGTTTTTTAGAACACTGAGGATGGTGTTCCTTTAATGTAGTGGGTTTGTAACATCCCTGTCCCACCCCTGCTTTTTATGATGATGATTGTGATTGTAATGGAAACATAGAGGGACCATGGCTGGCTAGACTTCTGATTTAAAATATAATAATTATTAAAAATTAATTAATAATTGAAGATTGGAAAACCTTACAGATCCTTGGTTTGAGGGGGGAACTTACTTACTGACCTATATTTACCTATGACTAATTTAATTCCTAAATATTTTCTATGGGCTTGTCTTGTGTGAATAACCACGACCCACACTAGCCAACAGAACACTGAGGTCATTTGAATACTCAGGGATCAGAGACCAAACATGTAATTAGTTAATATGACTGGACTTGGACTGAAGTGGGAAAATATATTCATCAACCCTTACAAAAGTAAAGGAGTGGGTGAACTAACATGACAACATGCCTCACCACCGAATAGTTGAAATGAAATTATGAGGCATACGATGGGGGTTGTCATTTTGCGGTTGATTCCACAATGTGGAGAGAGGTAAGGGCTAGAAAAAGGAAAAATAATAAAGTGAGATATGCGGAGAGGAGATGAAATAAAAGAGGAAGAAAACTCAATGAGTAGAGGAGTGCAAGGAGCACATGAACAAGAGGAGTTGCATCAAGAGGAAAGAACACTGGAATTTTGGAGTTGGGAAGTGTTCGGCTTGGGCTGAGTTGTATTTTCCCTATTCTCTAGTGTACTACCATTGATATAATAGAAAGTTCCCTATGATTTGGGGAACCATGCATGTGACTATACCTTATAACTAGTAGGATCACTTCCTAAACCCATGGAATCTATGAAAATGTTAGTGAGAAAATGGGCCATTAGGTGTTGACTATTGAGCTAGTGGAGCATTGGAACAATGGACTCCATCTCCCGAAATCACGATAAACCCATTGGTGTGAAATTGTTCCCTTATTCAAGTATTTACCTTAAGAACCTGGATATAGCTTGGGGTGGTAAAATGCAAGAAAGGTTGCAATGTAGTTGCCCTATGGTTGGGTGTGTTAGGTTCCTATACCCATAGGTTTCATTTTTCATGATTGATAGTGGAAGTGCCAAATATGTTCATCTTTGATGCTGCAAAGGTTCCATATTTTCTATGCAGATAGATATATTTAAAAAAATGTGAATATGGTATGCCCTAAAAGAATTATCAAAGGGAAAAAAGAGTAAATTGGTCATAAAGAAAAATAAAAATGAACCCCAAAGAATGACTAGGAAAGTGGCTAGCCAAAATGCCACTACTAGCTTGATGGATGGCCCAACAGTTCAATCTGGACCATGCCATGTTTTAAATTGCTTGTTCTAGACTAGAGAATGAATACCTGTCCAAATAGTTCAAGCTTGGCAGAAGAGTAGATAGGCAGAGAAATGAAGGAGCCCAATTGCTTAATCTGGGCCCTTGGAAGAGATAAGGGTAGATTTAGATAGGAGGGCGGTCAAAAGAAAAGAGGATAATCAGGGTTTGCAAGTTTAAGTGCACCCATTCAAAAGGAAGAAAAAATGTTAGGTGTATTAGGTTGGGTAGGTAGTTTGAGGTTGCAGAAGCAAGGTTTTGATCACCTCATGTATTATCAATCAGAGCTCATCTCATCAATCACAGAAATGTCAAAGCAGTTGTCTAATGGCAGAACTATGGAAGCATGTCTAACTCCCTTTCACCTCCCCCTCAAAGTTTCTTACTAACACCCCCTTGAGGACTTTGGGATCTTCCCAACAAGTCCTGCTTTCAGTTCATTTTTGTAAAATATCAAGTCAAGTTTTGACTTCCTTCAATGAAAAGAAGCCACATTTCTTGTGTAAAATCACTCCTCCACATTCCATTCTATTCTTATGTCTAAGTTTCAGTCCATAAACTTAGCCTCTGCCCTACTCCTTCACCTCACAAACTCATATTAACTTCTAATTCTATTGTATAGCTCCCTAACTACTTCCCATCCCTATTACTACAAAAAATATATAAAATTCCAAAAAATATTACATATCCTACCCTATAGCATTATAGCTATGTAAATATAGTTTGGGAAATAATAGCCCATCTGGGACTATTATGAACCCTTCTGCGTCCTAAACCCGGAGTTACTTTAGCCTCTGGTTAAAGTAATAACCATAGTCCCCCCTCCCTTGTCTATAAACCTAACTCCTCTCCAATTTTCCCTCATTATCAAGGTTTGGTGTTTAAATGTTTTAATTAAACATTAAATTATTGTTTCCCCCCCGCATAAACCCAACCCATAAAACCCACATTTCCAAAGTTTTTGACCCCCTTGGCGCATAATTATTTTAATATAGTGGGCGGGTCCCGTCCCTAACCCCCTATCACCTCGCCTACCCCGTCCGCCGTCCGATTCCTCACACCACAGATCAACGGTGGGCGGTCATTATCGTATGCCGATATGCCGGAGGATAACGTCCGGGGGATGGGCGGTTTCCCTGCCGTACCCCCGCCACGTGTCGTCCTCCCGGCATGATCGGAGGCCCCTCCCCCAATACTGCCTATGCTGAAAAGTGGTGCAGGAGGAAACCGGATACCGCTCCCCCGCCTCTGATGTCAGCGCCACGTCCTCGTGACGTCACCTCCGCGTCCCCGCCGCTGCTCCATGTCATTGCCACTTCATCCACCTGCGTCCCCACCTTGCCACCGTGTCCTATGCCACGTCACCATCCTCATCAAATGCCACATCACCTCGCCGTACCTGGGACCTGTCGATGATGTCATGCTGACATCATCGCGGAAAAGCGCCAAAAGCGCAAATATGCCAAATTTTTAAAAAATATGCGTTTTCGACTGTTTTGTTAGTCATTTTCATTGGTCATAGTGGAGAGCTGTTGGTGCCGTTTTCGCCCGTTTTCCTCCAAATTTCAAAATTCGACCAATTGAGCTGCGGCCACCTTCAAATTTGTCTCCACCGTTCACCATTGGACCAGTCCAATTGCCCTCGGTGCTATTTTAACTAGGTATTTGCCACATTTCACCCATTAGCCTTGTTAGTCACCATTTTCTCCATTTTAGCTGCTTGAATACTTGCAAGTACCCAAACTAAAGACACCTCTTGCACCTAAATTCTGCCTAAATTCACTGATACACCACCTGCTTAAAATAAAACCTTGCAAACCCCCGTCCATTCACAATTTCACTGTGGAAAACCGTTTTCAAGCTCGGGCTCCTGACAAAATTCCACAGCGGCCCTGCATTTTCCTTTTTTGCCACATTCCACTCAAAAACCACAGTAGATTGAGCTGGGATAATCCTCATTTCTTTTCCAAGTTGCCCTTACAGTCTATTAATCCAGAGAGTTTATAAAAAAGAAAAGGGCCCTTCCAAACTCTGCAAATTGTCCTCGTTGTCATAATCATAAATAGTGGAGCTTATTGCCTCAGCTGAACTCATTTTGAAACCCCTTTACAAATCCACATAAACAGTTATCTTCAATCTGTTACTACTGTAAAATTCACTCCACATACAACATCAGAGAAAGTTTTATAATGGCTACTCCAACAGCTCTAAATATCACTCCTATGAATCCACTAAACAGAGAGCTTGAAGCCATGCCCCTAGCTGATAAAGATTACCTCATTCAAGATCTGGTTGGGGATAGGAATCACTAGCAAACCTTCTGCCAGTTGAGAAACAGTTTTTTGAGCAATTGTGACATGTATGTCATATGGGAGTCGAATCTGCCTCTTTACTTCCTCCCCTCTGTTAATATCTTTCCTGAGATTATCCGTTTGTGTGCTGAGAACTATGAGCCAACTCAGAGAGCTGTCAAGTCTCCATCTCGGAGCATACTTTTTCATATTACTCCTGACTCCGTCAACCAGATGTTAAACTTCAAACAGACTCAGCTATTGTTTCCTTTCTCTATGAGCTACTTGCTGGATGAAGGCTCCAAACTCTACAGCTCTGAGATTGCAAGGATTGCCAAGACATTCATGAGGGCAGACCGCCAACCTACTGAGCAACCTCCATTCCTATGTGTCAACTTCAATGAGGTGGGTAAGCTGCTTGTAGATATGATCTCTTATGCGCTGGGTTTTAAAACAAGTGAGCACATTGATGAAACAGTGCTGGTTCTGCTGTCTGCATACAGCCCAGGACAACCCCCTGCTGTCAAGTACAACTATGCCAAGTTCATAGCCAATAAAATGCATGACCAATTAGTGAAGCTAGATAGTGAGGGAATCTTTAAATACTCATCATATATCTATCATTTGTTCATGTATTACCAATCTGCAAGCTTCAAATTCCCCATCAAGAAGTTGGATTCTAAGGGTGAAAGAAGGTCTGTTATCTTTTGGTCATCAGTTTTTCATGAGGTTCAAAATTCTCCTTTTTCCTACTGTGAGTTCATTGACCAATTTGTATACCCAGTCTCTTGTCTCCTAATGAGAACCCCTCCTCCTAGATTATCATATGACATGCAGAAGATCTTGTAGCTGTCCAAGAGTTACAAAATAGGTGATTGGTATCTCTACCAAAATCACATTGTCATCAGAATCTATGGCTGTGAGCTCTGTCCTTACAGGCTCCCAAGATATGTACCAATGAGACTTTTTGCCTTAGAATATTACAGGCAACTCATCAATTCAGACCTCACTCATTTCCATAGTGCCAAGAAGAAAGCTCGCCTGAAATTTAGAGACCATCTAGGCCCCTTCATTATGAACAAGAAAGAGGGTTGGCAAGAAGCTGACCAAATATTGGGGCAGAAACTCAAGCTGAAGAGAAGTTTCTGGTGGGTTCCTTATGACCCGGATGGCTTTATCAGTGCCAGAAGAGTCAAATATAGGCTGACAGCATATGAGCACTGTAGATTCCCACAAATTGAACAATATGCCAACCAAGATGAGTGGCTGGCAGGGACACTAGCTGAGGAGTTTACTCAAGAAGAAATTATGGAGAAAAATGTCAAAGATCTAGAAAAAACTCTTGACTTGGATTCTTTTGACCAGGTAACGTTCAAATTGCCACAGCAAGTCAGAGAAGGTCCATCCATAGCTATAACTTCACAAGCTGCCCAACAACGGTCTACCCCAGCAACAGGTACAACAAAAGGAAAAGAGCCAATGGATGCAGAGCAAGAAATGGTTGCAGAACAACCTACCACCTCAAAGGAGCAAACTCAAGAACAAGCTCCTCCACAGCAAACAGAGGTCCTACAAGTTCCAATATTGCAAACTCCTGCTAATGAAGAAAGAGGTAAGAAGCAAGACCGAGAGGACTCCACACCTGCTAGTGGGTCTGCACAGCAACCTGAAGCCAAGAGGCAAAGATTTGATTCTCCAGTTGAGGAGGAAATTAGTGAGGACATCCTAGAAAGTCCAAGAAGAGAAAGGGAAGCAAGCCAACACACACCTACTAGCTCTTTCCAGCAAGAGCAAGAGAGGCAGCATGGCATGGAGGTATCCTCCTCAACACAACAGAGCAAGCGGCCACCTAGTATCAAAACTGCTTTCATGGAAATCAAGGCTCAAAATGAGCTGTTAAGAGTACAGTTGTATGATCAGTTTCTTAAGGCAACACCTGCCAAACAACAAAGGTTGATGGCAGCATATGAGCTCAAGGAGGAAAAGATGATTCTAAGTCATTTTAAGCCCAAGATACCACAGCCACAGTCTGCTGTAGATTATGTGAAGACTAAACTAGAGGTCCTTGCCAAGGACATTCACCCAATGGATCAAATAGAGCTGCATAAAAAAACGGGTGAGATGGTCTATGCTACTTTAGCATATAAAGCCATGCTGGCCCATGAATTGAAGGAGTCTTTGAAGAATACAAATACTCAGCTAGATTTGGAAAGACTGTCCTCCTCAGCCAAAGACAACAGAATTAAAACATTGGAGGACATTATTGTGGATCTAGGACATGATCCCAAGGACCCTAAGGGCGTCAGGGCCCTTATGAAGAAAAAAGAAGATGATATTGCTGCCCTTAGAAAACAATTGGGGTTGACTCCTACTATGCACCCACAAACTGCAGAGCTGACGCAAGAAAAAGAGGTTGAGGATACAATGGATCTACTGATGAGAATGAACGAAAGAATAATTCAGATGGAGAAAGAATTGGAAAGAGCAGTGCAAGGAAAGCAGGGAGAGTCGACCTCCCAGCCGCCTCAAATAGTTCCAACTGATGTCCCTGTTTCTCTTACACAAGCAGCAGTGACCCCTCCTATCATCCTAGCATCTACAACAGCTTCATCCACCACAGATTCTACAGCAGCAGCAACGACAACAGCCCCTGAATCTAGCATGAGCATGGATGAAATGATGAAAGCTGTCAAGGAGCTAGAACTTCAGGCAACAGAGATAAAAGAGGCCAAGGAAAAGCTGGCCAAACTAGAAGTGAGCTACGATAAGTCCAAGGTGACAGTAGCTGAAAAAACAAGGGAGATTAAGGCCCTCAATGACAAAATAAAGGCCTTGGAGAAGGAGCTGAATATGGAGAAGACCCTAGCTGAAATTAAAAAGATTTTGTGGGCCAAAATTGGCCAATCAATCACTAGACAATGGAAGTCAATCCAAACCATGCATGAGCAGATAGAATTAATAGGCCTAGCTCAATTTGAGAATCAAAGGGCTAGGGCAGCATTAGGGAATATGCCTGAGCAGGCCAGCAAAATGATTCATTTCCTGAACACTCACACCAAGGAAGAGTTGGCAGTGTTAGATATCAGCAACAGGATAGATACTGTCCTGACAGCAAAAAAGGTGTTGACTTTAAGAAATTTTGTCCAAAGTCTAGAAAGAAAATGTCAGGAAATGCAGGCAGAGGTAGATGAATTTAAGCTAAAGCTTAAAGCATTGCAGAGCAGAGGATTGCCCAACCTATTGACCAGTGCTAGAAGACTGCTGACCCGGGAACAATATGCCACCAGGATGAATAATTTTATTACAAATCAGATTACAACATCTTCAAGTTCCTCAGAGGAAACAAGACCTCCATCAGGACAGAGCCTTTATGACAAGCTGGAGAACTTATTTTACATGGAGCATGAAATCAATCATCTTTTTGAGGTCCCGCCCATTTTTTACAGATATACTGAGGCAGATGAGACATTGATAAAGATACATCAACATCAGCTGCCTAGAGAAGATTGGTGGCAAGCAATGCTGGAAATTTTGCCCAAGTAATATCGATCTTTTCCCTCTTCGTTCAGCTTCAGATTTTGGTCAGCTACAGGTCATCTACAGATCAGCAGAATGGAGTATGTTGGCACCAGACAGAGAAGTTGGACAACAAGTGGAGCAGGTCAAACCAATGACTCATAAAAGTGTTGGGACAGCAGGCCCGAAAAATGCAAATTTGAAAGCGCAGCTCTAGTCGACTTAGTTGGTCCCAAAAGTCAAAATTCTCTGACAGAATGGACAACTAATACACTAATATTTACTTCAGCATTTAATTCTGCACTTACTTCCTTGGAAGAGTTGGTGTTGTAATTTATTTCATGAAGACTCATCATCTAGATATTTTGTATCTTATTTTTGTATACATACCCCCCCATAGAATGTATTTGGGGTTGGTGAATGATTCTCGCTCTAAGAGCTGCGCTGTAAATTTCAGATTTTTCTAATACAAAGAGCTGGTGGAGTTTATGATTTTTACACTGTCTGGATGTGAAATTAATGAACTGCGTTTTGCTACAGAATTACTGTGTTGTCTAATGGAACAATAAGTTTTTCTCAACCATATTTTGTCTTTTCTATGTTTGTCAAATTCACATATATGTTTCATGATCTTAGCAATAGAGAAAAAGAATAGCTCAAGACTTGTTTGAATGCACCCTCTACTCAATCTCTGTTTCTAACTGTGTTTTCTTCGGAATTGGTCATAAATATGAATTCTTAATTGCTCATGTTTTCACTAATTCTTCTCATTATGGATGCTGTTTAGGAATTCTTAAATGCTCCTAGATAATATTCTCACATTTTCCCTCTATTAGCATAGTGAAAGATCCTTGACTGCCTTTCACTCCTTGATTCCATGCCATCGATTCCTATATTTGAAGATTTGTTTCATGGATACTTGTCTGGCTCTGTAGTATTACCTCTTCCCCAACAAGCACTTTCAGCTGTACACAAGCATTGACTCCATTGCCCAATGGTCTAAGCTATTCTGAAAACTGCATATCAGTTCTATTTGAAATCATCATCCAACCAAATTCAAAACAAAATCCTGTGCATCATAACTAGCCTAAAATTACACCAAAACAAAGTTAAATCATAAAGAGAGAGCCCTCTCTGGTTGCAGGTAGGCTAGGACCTGTAGCTAAAAGATTGGTTAGTGGTTACCTCGGCCGTATTCCCTTAGGAGCCAAGGAACAACCTGAGTGATAACGTCATTGGCGACTCCACTAAGGACAAACGAATTTTTCAATTGCTGTCTATTCCTTAAAACTACAGATGAAGCCTGAATGTCAGCCAGAAAGCCTTTGAAATTGTTCTTGCTTTGCATTTACAGGATTAAATAAAAGCTGCTTCAGTCAATCTTCATTCTAGTTTTAAGCTTTAAACAACTGTCCCAAAAATTTGATTAGTTCCTTCCTAAAACTAGAAATATTCCTAGAAAAATACCAAAAACAAATTTGGAAGCTGGCTCCAAAGAAGAAAACTCGTTATACCAGGTCAAATCCTGACCCAGATCCTCCAGCTGTTTTTGACAATCCTAATTTAATCCCTAAGATCCTTAGAAAACAAGAAGAACAAGAAGATCTAGCTGATTCTAGCCCGGAAGCAGTTCAGCAAAGTTATATCCCAACCCCTGCTAAACCTTCAGTCCGTCCTCACATTGCTCCTTCCTCTCCTTCTTCCTCATCCACCTCTCAAAATACTTTCTCTGCACCTCCATCCACTACACATATTTATGCTACTATCCTTGCTGTCCCAACTGTTCCATTCCTTCCTGTTGTTCCATTTATCCTTGTCAATATGGTAAATAGATATGCCCCTTTACAGCTACCTGGAAATCCTGGGGCTATGCCTCAGGATTATAAAAGTAAGATCACTTATTTTGATGGTACAGGTACATATACTGCCCTACAACATACAAAGAAAATGCAAGACTACTTTGAGAACTATGAGATAGATGATGATGATGTGAGAATGAAAATTTTTGTGCAAAGTTTAACAGGTGAAGTAAGAACTTGGTTCAGAGCACTTGCTGCAAATTCAATAGCCAATCTGAATGCTCTTTACCAAACATTTCTCAACAGATGGGAAAGGAAAAAAGATCGACTGCACATATTATTTGAGTATGACACTATAAAAAGAGGCCCACAAGAAACTATCCTAGATTATTGTGCAAGATTCAACAATGTTTACAATGCCATTCCTAAAAGCCTTAGACCTCCACTTGATTTAGCTTTGATCAAATTCCCTGATGGATTTGACTCTGAAATGGCATATCAACTGAGGGAAAGAGCCCCTCCGACCTTAGTAGACATGCAGAATATAGCTGTTAGTGTAGAGGAAAACCTAATTGCTAAAAGAAATAGGGCAAGAGCTGAAAGAAGAACTACTTTTAAAGAATAACCTTCAGCATTTGAACAAAAATTGGATGTAATCATCAAAGGCATGGACAGACTTGGGGATAGGGTGGAAACCATCGAAAGAAAGTCATCATGGGAAGGTCAACCAAGTACTGCTAGAAACCCAAACTTTAGAAAGAATCAAAATCCAAATGTTGGAAGGGTTGGTCCCGACCAGAACATCAGACCTCCTTTTCAAGAAAATTATGCCGAGGCCTCAACATCTAGTGAACCAACCGAGGACCCTCACATCAACTTGATGGGTTTGGACAGTGAACATCAAGTCTTTTTAACACAAGAGGATCAAGAGGCCCATAATTGCAATCAATTTCAAACCAAATCAGGAGAGTCATTTGATTTTAGAGAAGGCTATGATGCAGCAGTCTATGAAGTCCATAAACAGTACAAGTTGAGGAGCAGAACTATAGATGTGCCTGAAACTATCAAACCAAAGGATGCTAAACAGCCAAAGAAAGTAAAAGATAAAGCTGCTCTCACAGAATTCTCTGATAAAACAGACCCAAACCCAAGAGAAGTTACTGTGGAAGACATATCAGATGTACAACCCTCTAAAAATCAGCCATTCTCATCTGTCCCCTCAAAAGCAAATTCAAACAGTGTTCCTGAAAATATTTCTAAAAAAGAGGTACTTCAAAACAACAGTCAAAATCAAGAGAGGGTCATTGAAGATCCAGCTGAAAAAGAAAAGCTTGCTGTCCCTAACACAAAGCTGCAGACAGAAAAACCCTTTAACTTGGAAACATAAATTGGTAAGCTGAAAATAGCCATTCCCCTCTCTGAGTTGGCCAAACATGAAGTGTATAGACAACAAATCAATAGGTCACTCCAAATACCAGACAATAGGGATGCTGTAAATGTTTTAGATGATCAACCTGAATTACTTTTTGGTCCTGAAGTTAATGGAAAAACAACAAATGGAGGAGTTCCACCTTTTTATGTCAGTTTAAACATTCATGACAAGGTGTTACATAATGCAATGTTTGATTCAGGAGCTTCCCATAACCTAATGCCTAAATCTGTGATGGAAAAACTAGACCTAGATATCACAAGACCATACAAAGATTTGTTTTCATTTGATTCGAGCCAAGTCAGGTGTCTAGGCCTGATTAAAGATTTGTGTGTTTCCCTGGTCCAATACCCAACCAAAACAATTCTGATGGATGTGGTGGTAGCTGATATTCCACCCAAGTATGGCATGCTTTTGTCAAGATCTTGGGGGGCCAAACTCCAAGGATCTTTGCAATTAGACATGTCTTATGCCACTATTTCGGTCTTTGGACAGCCAAAGAGATTGTACCGTGAAACACTAATGAAATATGTGGTGAGTAGTCAAGAAAAGCCCCAAAACTTCCCCATCTATTCAATACATTCCGACATGGACTCATTTATTTTATATAATGCTGATATGTGTCCCAAAACCGATGTCAAACTCTTAGAAGTAGCACAAACACAAGGCATAGTTGAACAATCTAGTGGCCAAGAGCAAAAAATCCTTGATATGGTTAATGCAACAAATGGAAAGGACATAACAAATGACTTACAAGAACCCAATCTGCCCATGGTGCAACTTTCTAAAAATCTCAATACTAACCTTGACCATGAAATCTTATGGTACTTAGAGTTTGATGGCTCAGTAAACAAATTAGGAGCAGGGGCAGGGGTCTGGGTGCACAACATGCAAAATGACCATGCTGAAGGTCATGCATACAGATTAAACTTCAGATGCACAAACAATATGGCCGAGTATGAAGCCCTTTTGCTAGGACTCAAGCTCATCAAAAACCTGGGTGCAACCAAAGTCTCAATTTTAGGGGATTCAGATCTGATCATACAGCAGATGAAGGGAAATTTTGTCACAAATGATCTTAGGTTGAGGGCTTATAGAGGTGCAGCCATTGAAATACTTAACACTTTCTTAGAATTTCAGCTCACCAAAATCTCAAGAAAGCATAATTTACATGCACATAGCTTGGCAAATTTTGCCAGCACATGCAAACTACCTTTTGAACCTAACCACCATTTCACAGCTGAAATCAAACATAGACCTGCAGTCCCGGATAATGTCAAAAATTGGCAAGTCTTTGAAAGTGACACACAGATAAACAACTTCCTGACTTTAAAGGAGGAATTCTCTAGCATGAGAATTGATACTAGCACTATGGATGATCGACAATAGATAGGCAGAATTGAGCATAATATATCAGCTGAAACAACAATTCTGATTTTGCATCCAACTACTTTTAATGACAAGAATGTACAACAGCTGAAGCAAGCAGATTTTGATGAAATAGCTGAGGCAGAAGCTGAAGTAATTGAACTAAAAGACAATTTTCTGCCTATAGGTTTAACCCCTTTGGAGGATCTATTCGATTCAAATGACATCTCAAGGAAGCCAAAAATGAAACCACTGAATGCTGAAATTGAGGACTGCAACATTGAACCACACAAAATCCCAGAATGGCAAAACTATCCAAATCATTTCCTGCTGATCAAAAACTGAAATACATTGACTTGTTTAAGGAGTTCCAAGATGTATTTGCTTGGGGTTATGAAGACCTCAAATCTTATGATACCTTAGTAATCCAACATACTATACCCTTGAAAGAGAATCAAAAGCCTTTTAAACAAAAGCTTAGAAGAGTGAATCCTGTCCTCCTTCCCCTGATTGAAAAAGAAGTTAAACGAATGTATGAGGCAGGAATAATTGCTCTAATTAGGTTCTTAGAGTGGATTTCAAATCTAGTGCCTACCAGAAAGAAAACGGGAGAGATAAGACTGTGTGTTGACTTAAGGAATTTGAACAAAGTCTCTCTCAAAGACCATTACCCCTTACCAAAGATGGACCACATCCTACAAAGGGTAGTGGGAGCTTCTAGGATCTCATTGTTAGATGGATTGTTAGGATTCAATCAGATTTTAGTGCACCTGGATGACCAAGACAAAACTGCCTTTACAACACCTTGGGGAACCTTTAAATATGTTAAAATGCCTTTTGGACTTAAAAATGCAGGGGCCACTTTTCAAAGAGCTATGGATATAGCCTTTGCCAAAGAGATCCATGATTTCCTAGTAGTCTACCTTGATGATCTTGCTGCCTTTTCAAAATCAGACCAAGAAAACTTAGAACACTTGAGGCAAGTGTTCCTAATTTGCAGAAAATATGGCATATCTTTAAACCCAAAGAAATCACTGTTTGGCCTAGAAGAGGGCAAGCTCCTAGGTCACATCATTTCAAAAGATGGTATTAGGATCGACCGGGACAGAATTCAAGCTATCCTTCAAGTGCCTCATCCAAGAAACATCAAATAACTACAAGCTTTTCTAGGGAAGATTAACATTTTGAGAAGATTCATTCCTAATTTGGCTGAGATCATAAGACTGTTAAACAATATGTTGAAGAAAGATTCTAAAGTCAAGTGGACCATGGAAGCCAAACAAGCCTTTGAGGACATTAAAACAGCCCTGACAAAAATACCAGTCCTCACAAATCACAACTTTGATAGAGATTTCATCATTTTTTCCTTTGCATCTGAGCATACAATTGCTGCTGTCCTACTACAAAAAGATGACCAAGGATGTGAGAAACCCATTGCCTTTTTCAGCAGAGCTCTTAGAGATGCTCCCTTAAAATATCAGATCATGGAAAAGAAAGCTTATGCCCTAGTAAAGGCCATCAAGTATTTTAGAATTTACATTCTATATTCTCATGTGATTGCCTATGTCCCAAATGTTGTGGTTAAAGACATTTTAACTCAAGAAGGAATTGAAGACAAAAGGGGCAAATGGATTGCCAATCACATTGAAATCAAGCCTACAAAACTGATAAAAGGGCAGGGATTAGCCAAACTGATGACTGAAACCAACTTCCAAGCCCTTGATATCAATGAACTGGACAACGAACAAGAGATGGTGACTCCACAGATCAATCAAGCCTTTTTACAATCCCCTTGGTATGCTGATATATGTTTTGTATTGTTAAACTTGAAAG
The DNA here is from genome assembly GCA_031772625.1 of Pinus tabuliformis. NCBI lineage: Eukaryota > Viridiplantae > Streptophyta > Pinopsida > Pinales > Pinaceae > Pinus > Pinus tabuliformis. The sequence continues at coordinate 197,534,332 of CM062815.1, read as the reverse complement.
CTCCTTCAGGGTTGTCCAGAACCAAGAAGAGATTCTTGAAAATGAAAGCATCAAAGTTTTGTATTATAGGCAATGCCTTGTTTTGGAAAAATCATGAAGGAATTTTACTTAATTGCCTAACATTGGATGAAACTGACAATGCCCTTAAGGAATTTCATGCAGGTGACTATGGAGGACACTTATAATAGAAATCAATAGCTAATAAAATCCTAAGGGCTGGATTTTATTGGCCCTCCTTGTTCACTGATGTGAAAAAGTTTGTAATGTGTTGCCACAAGTGCCAAATCTTTGAAGGCAAAAGAAAGTTGTTACCTTTACCCCTCAAACCTATCTCAACTGAAAGACCATTTCAGCAATGGGGCTTAGACTTCATTGGTGAAATCCACCCTTCATCCTCTGGCCAACATAGGTGGATTTTGACTGCCACATACTACTTTACCAAATGGATAGAAGCCATCCCTTGTAGGCAAGCCAATGACTCCATTATTATGCAATTTTTAGAAACCAACATCTTGTCTAGATTTGGCTGTCCAGATAAAATTATTACAGACAATGCTGCTGCTTTCAAATCCAAAAAAATGATCAACTTTTGCCACAAATACCACATGACCTTGGGCCATTCCACAACCTATTACCCTCAAGGCAATGGCCTAGCTGAGTCCTCCAACAAAAGCCTCATCAACATCATCAAAAAGATCTTGGAGGAGAACAAAAAGAATTGGCATAAGAAGCTGGTAAATGCACTGTGGGCAGATAGATTGACCACTAAAAGATCCATTAGTACAAGTCCATATGAATTGGTTTATGGAATGGAGGCAAGGTTCCCTTCATCTTTGGGAATCCCTGTGATCAAGTTACTACAAGAAATACAAGCTGAGCCTAATGATATTCAAAGAAGGATCAATCAGACTATACACTTGCAGCAAACAAGAGAAGAAGTATATCAGAGAACCTAGGTCCTACAAGATAAACTCAAGAAGATATTTGACAAAAGAACCAAGGCTGAAGATTTCTTCATAGGAAACAAAGTGTTGAGATGGGATTCTAGGAGAGAGGACAAAGGGAAACATGGGAAATTTGATTTTCTGTGGAAAGGACCTTATGTCATTCATGCTGTACAAGGTAATAACACATATTTTCTGAAGAGTTTGGATGGCACAAATACTGAAGAAGGCCCAGTCAATGGGCGAATTCTCAAGCACTATTTTGATTCCCTGTAATCAGCATAACACCATGGTGTATTGTACATAAATATTTGTATTTCCAACAGTTTTTATTTTCACAACAATTAGATAAGGAACCAAATGTAGTAAATTTTGAAGAAAATCAGGGAACTGCATCATTTTTTATATATATTTCGAGTCTATCATAACAAATCAAGAAGAACACTTGGGAAGTATGAAGATGATGACAAACACTCAGAGGAACCAGCAAGAAGCAGGGTTGTAATTTCACAACATATTAGCTCAAAGGATACTTCATACAAGTTACAAAGATTCAGATCAATGGTCTCCAAGACAAGGAAGTTTCAAACTATAGCAATAATTGAAAAACAAGGCAATCTGACCTGCTGTTCTTGGCCTTTCACAAGGAAAGGCCATCCCCAAGTGGAGCCACTATTAGGTTCCTATACCCATAGGTTTCATTTTTCATGATTGAAAGTGGAAGTGCCAAATATGTTCATTTTTGATGCTGCAAAGGTTCCATATTTCTATGCAGATAGACAGATTTAAAAAAATGTGAAGAGGGTATGCCCTAAAATAATTATCAAAGGGAAAAAAGTGTAAATTGGTCATAAAGAAAAATAAAAATGAACCCCAAAGAATGACCAGGAAAGTGGCTAGCCAAAATGCCACTACTAGCTTGATGGATGGCCCAACAGTTCAATCTGGACCATGCCATGTTTTAAATTGCTTGTTCTAGACTAGAGAATGAATACTTGTCCAAACAGTTCAAGCTTGGCAGAAGAGTAGATAGGCAGAGAAATGAAGGAGCCCAACTGCTTAATCTGGGCCCTTGGAAGAGATAAGGGTAGATTTAGATAGGAGGGCAGTCAAAAGAAAAGAGGATAATCAGGGTTTGCAAGTCTAAGTGCACCCATTCAAAAGGAAGAAAAAATGTTAGGTGTATTAGGCTGGGTAGGTAGTTTGAGGTTGCAGAAGCAAGGTTTTGATCACCTCATGTATTATCAATCAGAGCTCATCTCATCAATCACAAAAATGTCAAAGCAGTTGTCTAATGGCAGAACTATGGAAGCATGTCTAACTCCCTTTCACCTCCCCCTCAAAGTTTCTTACTAACACCCCCTTGAGGACTTTGGGATCTTCCCAACAAGTCCTGCTTTCAGTTCATTTTTGTAAAATATCAAGTCAAGTTTTGACTTCCTTCAATGAAAAGAGGCCACATTTCTTGTGTAAAATCACTCCACATTCCATTCTATTCTCATGTCTAAGTTTCAGTTCATAAACTTAGCCTCTGCCCTACTCCTTCACCTCACAAACTCATATTAACTTCTAATTCTATTGTATAGCTCCCTAACTACTTCCCATCCCTATTACTACAAAAACTATATAAAATTCCAAAAAATATTACATATCCTACCCTATAGCATTATAGCTATGTAAATATAGTTTGGGAAATAATAGCCCATCTGGGACTATTATGAACCCTTCTGTGTCCTAAACCTGGAGTTACTTTAGCCTCTAGTTAAAGTAATAACCATAGTCCCCCCTCCCTTGTCTATAAACCTAACTCCTCTCCCATTTTCCCTCATTATCAAGGTTTGGTGTTTAAATGTTTTAATTAAACATTAAATTATCGTTTCCCCCCCGCATAAACCCAACCCATAAAACCCACATTTCCAAAGTTTTTGACCCCCTTGGTGCGTAATTATTTTAATATAGTGGGCGGGTCCCGTCCCTAACCCCCTATCACCTCGCCTACCTCGTCCGCTGTCTGATTCCTCACACCACAAATCAACGGTGGGCGGTCATTATCATATGCCGATTGATGAGCCCCAATTTTTGGTAACAATTTGGGCTCATTTGGCCTACTTACCTTGCTCAACCCTTCATCTTTTATCACTCATGCATTCATTTCTTAGTATATTCGTGTTATTTGTAGGAAGAAGGGCAGGCATTATATCTATGTGGCTAATACATGATGATTTCAGGTTTTTTGGCATTAAAGGGAGCAAAGACCATGCAGAAGGAGACAAGGAGACAACAAAGGTGGCATTGCAGGTTTATAGGGAGGTTGTCTACAGCCTTAAATGACCTCCCTCGTGATCTCCACCCTAACTCCGAGCTCCAACAACTTTCCCCATCGAGCTCAAAGGCAGCCAACGGATTCTACAGGAACAACAGTTTACAGCAGTTTACTTTTAGTTGGACAACCGAGCTCCACTAATTGAGGAAGCAGTTTGATCCTCATCATGTATAAATATTAAGGCCGTGGCCTTTGATAAGGGCTTTTTGAACTTTTGAACTACTGTTGCAATTTCTAAGCACGAGCTACAGCTCGGTTTTTGCTTTTTGTAAGCCAGTTTTGGCATGATGTTAGACTCATGATTATTCAATAAAGGCAGGCAGCTTTGGATTCAATTATGAGTTTTTAAGGGAGCTATAGCTCTCAGGTTAGGGCCCAACCTGAGAGCAATAGACCTCCTTTTCCTTGTATTGTTACTTGTCTTTCCTTTCAGTACTTTATTCCTCTGTTTTGACATGCATTTAGAAATTACAGTCTGCTGATTTGATTTCTTTCATGTGATTGAGTAGGATTAGTTTACGGTTCAAGTGCTTTTAGTTGCTTAGATTAGAGTAGGAGGATCAGCATTCATTAGAGCTCCAAGAAAAGGTTGACAGTGCACTCACTGCCATCTCTGTTTAGAGATTGGGGGTGAAGACCGTACCAACCACCAAAAAAAACGCAGTCTTATACTTTCATTCAAGCTGCAACACAGTCATTTCAATTGTAGATCCATCCATGCATTCTGATCTTGAGCAGTACTTCTTCATTCCAACTTCATGCACGATTTTTCTCTGAAGTTTACATTGTTGTTCGTTGATTTAATAACACAGTTAGGATAGGTTGATGAATTCTCGGTTTTGTGCAGATTTGTTTCCTTTACACTGCGTTGCATCTCTCTGTTATCTTCTTCTTCTTCTCAACCACGCCTAAAGTCACCTACCCAACCTCTGTTCAGCTCGTTGGCCTTCCAACATTTCTACTGTTCACGTAGCTCCATCTCTTTGGACTTTCCATTGCTTCCACCCTTCCATTCACCAACCAACTGCAAGCACTCTTTCTCCATCTCATATCTCTGTCCCTGAGCCATCACAAGTTCCTTTCCATCCTACCTATCCACCCATACAACTCCTCCACTCCTCCATCACCAAAAACTCCAACCACAGAACATCCTGTAGAAGTTAGCAGACTTCCTGTAGAAATCCCGAGCTTCCTGTAGGATCCCCTGCAGACATCCTGTAGAAACCTGTAACCTCGGTTGCCAAGCACCTGAATGTTGTGGACTTCTGTGGAATGATGTTAGGGATCCCCTGGAACCTCTCCTAGCCCTCCTAACCTTTCCCAAGCTTTCTTTCCCTCCGAACTACCCCTGCACAGTCCAACCCTAATAAGAAACAAAATCATAATAACTCCAACCACTTAAGCAAAAATACAAAAACAATGTTCTTTTCAGTAGAAGTAGCTTAAATTCATGCATCTCATATCACTAGAAGTAATGGCATCATTTCTAGAAGTTTGCACTCCCACCATTGCATCATAGAGATTAGACTAGTCAGATTAGGGTTTACTAGGGTTTCCCTATTTTGTTGGCTTTCAGTTCATTATTGAAAAGTAGGTTAATTTCCTTTGAGATAGCCTTTGTCCATCATTTAGAAAGCTTCTTCTGAGAACATATAGAAGTTGGCTTGAGCCCTAGCGGACTTGTGCCAGCTGACCAAGTGACAGCTGCGACAAGAGCTAGTACTTGTGCATATAGCACCGTCGCTTCGAAGTTTGTTACGAACTACCGGGTTGATAAAATTAGAGATAGGAAGCTCCAGGAGTTGTAGCATTATTGCTACAATACTGGAGCCCACCATCTTTTTGGCGCCGTTGCCGGGGAAGCGTCAGAGTATTAGTAATTGTTGCTTTTCTTCTATTTTCTTACTCTTGCCTTCTGCTAAGTAGTTTATTTCATTTCCATTCTGCAAAAGTAGCATAGACATTTCCTGCTTTCATAGATTAGCATTTCCTGCTTTCATAGATTAGCATTTCCTGCTTTCATAGATTAGCATTTCCTGCTTTCATAGATTAGCATTTCCTGCTTTCATAGATTAGTATTTCCTGCTTTCATAGATTAGCATTTCAATTCTGCAATTTCATTCCTGCAAGCGTAGATTAGCCTTTCAATTCTGCAAGCGTAGACTAGCATTTCCATTCCTGCAATTTCATTTGAGCAAAGTAGATTAGTTCTTTCCTGCTTTCAATTTAATTCTGCATCTTTATTTCAGTAAGATAGTTAGTTGTAGATCAATCTGTTTCAGTTTTGCAGGTACCAAAGAAAAAAAACAAAAGCAATCAAAAAAGTCTTTCCATTTCATGCCTCGTAGGAATCGAGATAGAACAGGCAAATTCTTACCCAACACCCCCACCACATCACTGAGTCACCCTTCTCTCTTCTTCGGTGACAGTGATCCAGAAGAACCTATAGGTGAACCTCCTGAGATATACGAAGATCCTATAGCAGAAGAAGAATTAGAGACCATCCCATCTGAAGCTATGGCTGACAATAGAGGGGAAGACGAGAGAATAGAAGGTGCCTTCCCCATCCGAGAGACCAATGGAGAGATGAAAATGAAGAACATTAGCCCCTCTGCTTTACCTCACTTCCATGGACTGACTACTGAAGATCCTGATACCTTCCTGTTTGAGTTTGCTGTCCTTTGTAGAACCTATGACTATACTGAAGATGAGCAGAAGCTGAAACTCTTCCCTTCAACTCTTAAGGATGCAGCATTACGCTGGTTCATGGGCTTACCTGGGAATAGTATCACTACTTGGGCTCAGATGCAGCAAGCTTTCAATACCAAGTACCGGGATTACTGTAGGTCCAAGGAAACCAAGGGAGAAATCTTTCGGATGACCATGGGAAGTGATGAGTCCTTAGAGGATTATGAGGAGAGGTTCCAACTTAGCTATAAGCGGGCCAGGTGCACACTTGACCTTGAATCCCTCAAGTTGGTCCTGCTCCGAGGAGTCCCTGAAGACCTCTTAGATACCCTTCACATGTTAGCTGGGGGGGATATTTACCAACTGCCTTATGAGGATATCAAGACTGTGTTTAGAAACCACTCCAGGGCAGCTCGGAAACGAGGTAGAGGAAACCTCCTCTCAACTGGTGTCCCTTTCTCCAAACATGAGTTTGCAAATCAATTGGAAGATCTTAAGAGTGAGGTGAGACAGACCATTGCCATGCAGCTGGACACATTCAGGATCCAGCAAAAGAAGGAAGAAGCTGAGAGAGCCTTGGCTATCTTCTGCCCTAGATGTACCAGGAGACACCCTAAGAACGAATGTCCAATGCATTCGGTTGAAGTGTGTTTCGTTTGTGAGGAGGACCATCCCACAAACCAATGTCCAACCTTACCTGGATTTAAAGCCATGTACCAAGGGACAGAAGCTCCCACTGAACCTCTCTATTACCTCAACCAAAGGAGGCCACAAGGACATAGACCTTACCAGCAGGGGATGCAAGGGGCACCTCAAGCTTATTACAACCCCAACCAATCGACTCCTATGCCTTCCTGGGGTCCCCCTGCTCATCCTTCTTGGTCTATGCCTCCTCCATGGTCTTACCCTCCTCAGTACCCTACTCAACCCACTACTCATTCCTATCACTCACATGCCCAGCCACAGCCTCAGTGGAATGCACCTCAGTCGGGGTGGAGGCCCCAGTACAATACTCCTCCTACCATTTTTCCTCCACCACCAGTTCAACCTCAACCCTTACCTCCTGCTCCTCTAAGGCAACCTTAAATACCTGCTCAACCGAACCCGAACCCCAACAATAGACAGGCCCAACAGGTATACACTGGGGAAACATCATGCCCTACTTATGCTGTGGAGATCCAGGAGATCAATCTTCGATCTGGAAAGACTCTTCCGGATCGCCAACCTCCTCCCCCAGAGGATGAGGAAGATAAACAGGAAAGTGAACCAAAGGCTATTCCACCCTTTCCTGAGAGACTAACAACCACCACACAACCCAACCCAGAGGAGGATGAGCTCTTGGGTGAGCTCAAGCAGTTGTGTGTGAAAATACCACTTCTCCAAGCCATCAAGGATGTGCCAATATACAACAAACTGGTTAAGGAAAAGTGTTTTAAACACCCAGGCAGGCGAAAGAGAGATGCTTCAACCATCAATGTCTTAGGACAACTGTCTGACCTTATGTTAGGACAAGTCATCTGCCCAAAGTATCTAGATCCTGGGAGTCCTGTAGTAGATGTCCACATCAATGGCATCATCATACCTCACACCTTGATTGATCTGGGGGCTTCCATTAATGTGATGACCAGGGATACCATGCTCAAACTCAATCTTCAGGGTTCCTTGAGGAAGACCTCGACAGTTCTGCAACTAGCAGATCGCTCCACTGTGACTCCCGAAGGGATTGTGGAGGATGTCTTGGTCTCTGTCGACTCTTGGGAATACCCTGCAGATTTCTTGGTTCTGCAACCCAAGGCAAAGCTTACTGGATATCCTCTTATTTTGGGAAGGCCTTGGTTAGCAACTGCAGATGCTTACATAAGTTGTCGTGCAGGAAATATGACCATAAAAAATGGTCCTATGTCCAAGCAGCTAGTCCTATACCCTCCTGCCCAACCTTCCTTAGAGCATGACTTACCACTTTGGTTGGAGGAAGGAGAAGAGGATGAAGTGTACTCAGCACCTTTGTGCACCCTAGATACCACTAGAAGAGACCCCCCAACCGAGGACGACTTGATTGAGACCTTGATCCAGAATCCACCTTCCAGTGCACTATCCTTAGAAAAATTGGTGGAGGATGCCCAAGCCAGCACCTTAGTGGATCTTTGTACGACCAACCCGGTCACTCCCAGAGTCAAGAATGTGGAGTTCGGCCCTGAGAGAACATTAAAGATCAGCTCCTCCCTATCTCCTTCCCAGGAAAAGGAGCTGTGTAGCCTGTTGGCCAGTCACCTAGATGCTTTTGCTTGGAGCTATAAGGAGATGAAAGGAGTCCATCCCTCGGTCTGTACCCATCACATATACATCAAAGAGGGTTGTAAACCGGTTAGGCAACCTCAGAGGAGAATGAATCCAGCCCTTAAGGACATTGTCAAGGAAGAATTGCAAAAACTGTTGGATGCCGGATTCATTTACCCCATCTCAGATAGTGAATGGGTGTCCCCTCTGGTGTTGGTTCCCAAGAAGAATGGGAAGTGGAGAATCTGTGTGGACTATCGAGAACTGAACAAAGCTACCAAGAAAGACCGTTTCCCTCTACCTTTCATAGATCAAGTGTTGGATGGACTGGCAGGAAAGAAGTTTTTCTCTTTCCTGGATGGGTTTAGCGGGTACAACCAGATTCAAATCAGCCCGGAAGACCAAGATAAGACCACCTTCACTTGTCCTTGGGGTACCTTTGCCTACCGAGTTCTCCCCTTTGGGCTATGCAATGCTCCTGCTACCTTCCAGAGAGCTGTCTTGAGCATCTTCTCGGAGCTGGTCCATGATGCAGTAGAAATCTATATGGATGACTTCACCCCTTATGGGGCCAATTTCCAGGAAGCATTGTCCAATCTAGGAAAAGTCCTAACCAAATGCATTGAGATGAACCTGTCCCTTAGTCCTGAAAAATGTGAATTCCTGATGACTGAAGGGACCGTGCTAGGCCATACCATTTCTTGCCAAGGGTTACAGGTGGATCCTAACAAAATTGCTCTCATCAAGAAGGTTCCACCTCCTCAAAAGGTAAGGGATGTTCGGAGTTTCTTAGGATTAGCAGGGTATTACCGAAGATTCATTAAGGACTTCAGCAAGCTAGCCTCGCCATTGTTTGGCCTGTTGGCAAAAGATGTGGAGTTTAAGTGGACTGATGATTGTCAGAGGGCTTTGAATGAATTAAAGGACAAGTTGGTGTCAGCCCCAATCTTGAGAGGTCCAAACTGGGCCCTACCTTTCCACATCCACACTGATGCCTCGAACAAAGCCATAGGTGCAGCTTTAGGACAAGTCGAACAAAAACTTCCATATGCCATTTACTTTGTTAGTAAAAACTTGTCCAAAGCTGAGCTGAATTACACTGTAACTGAGAAAGAGTTTTTGGCTGTGGTCCATGCACTGAACAAGTTCCGACACTATATCACTGGCTATCAAACATTTGTACATACAGACCATGCTGCAATTAGATATTTAATGAATAAACTAGATGTGAATGCTCGTATTATTAGACGGTTACTTTTGTTGCAGCAGTTTGATTTGACCATTGTTGACAAACCAGGTAAAGAAAATGTTGTTGCTGAATTTTTATCTAGATTGGATTTGTCTGCAGATGAGGATGGAACAGTGGATGACCAGATGCCCGATGAACATCTGTTTGCTATCTCAACACTCTCTCCATGGTTTGCTGATATAGCAAACTACCTTGTTTCAGCACAGTTCCCTCCGCACCTATCTTCAAGAGAGAAGAGAAGAATCATCAGAAAAAGTGCCTCATTTACTTGGATCGGGGGCAATCTGTTCAAGCTTGGCCCTGATCAGATCTTAAGGCGTTGTGTAAGGGAGGAGGAAGTCTTTGATATCCTCCTCACCTGTCATGATGGGCCTTGTGGAGGACATTTTGCAGCAAAGAGGACTGCCTTCAAAATCCTGCAGGCAGGCTACTATTGGCCCACACTTCATCAAGATGTCAGAAGATATATCAGCCAATGTGACCAATGCCAAAGAATGGGGAAACCGACTCAAAGGGATGAGATGCCTCTCCAACCTCAAGTGACTCTTGAGCCATTTGAGAAGTGGGGTATGGACTTTGTGGGTCCAATCAACCCTCCTTCGAGGCAAAGGTCCTACATCATTGTGTGTACTGACTACCTGACAAAGTGGGCAGAGACTAAAGCAATCAAAGCAGCAACAGAAGAAAAGGTGGCCGAGTTCTTAAGAGAAAACATCTTCTACAAGTTTGGCTACCCAAGAGAGCTGGTCACCGATCAAGGGAGCCAGTTCACATCCAACCTGGTTGAAGACTTACTAGCTCACCACAAGATCAAGCATAGGACTTTCACCCCCTATCACCCTCAAGCAAATGGGCAGGTGGAAGTCACCAATAGAGCATTAGAAGGGATCTTGACTAAGGTGGTGAGCAACAGCAGAAAGGACTGGGCAGATCGCCTGGTTGAGGCCACATGGGCTTACAACACAACCTGGAAGACCACCACCGGCTTCACACCTTATGAGCTGGTCTATGGGAAGAAAGCTTTGCTGTCCATTGAGTTCGAGTACAACACTTTGAGGATGGCAGCTCAGCTAGATCTAGATCTCAGCCATGCACAACAAGAAAGGTTATTGCAGCTGAATGGACTGGACGAGCACCGGATGCAGGCCCTCCTTCACTCGAAAGTGGTTCAGCTTCAGAGAAAGGTGTGGCATGACCAACATCTCCATGACAAGCAATTTCAGCCAGGAGATTGGGCCTTGTTGTATGACTCCAGATACAAAGATTTCAAGGGGAAGCTGAGAACCAGATGGCTAGGACCATATGCAGTGGAAAAATTTCATGACAATGGATCTGTTCTTATTCGGACCATTGATGAGGAAGCCATCCCCATGCTTGTCAATGGGCATCGATTGAAGATCTACAGGAAGCCTCTCTTAAGACAAGAGTTCGTCAAAACTATGGAGAAATCAGTGTTGGTCATAGAGAAGGGTTCTGCCTCTCCTTTGGGCATACCCTGAAAGATCTAGAAAAAAAAAATTAAAAAAATAAATAATAATAATAAAGATCCTTGGGTGAAAACCTTTCTGAGGCGCCCAAGGCAGGTGGTAGGGGTGAAAACCTCATTAAGGCGCCCCTATTGTCTTTCAAAAAAAAAAAAAAAAAAAGAAGAAGAGAGATTTGAAAAAAGATCCTTGAGTGAAAACCTCTCTGAGGCGCTTAAGGCAGATGGAAAGGGTGAAAACCTCATTGAGGCACCCCTGTTATCTTTCAAAAAAGAAAAAAAAGAAAAAAAAAGAAAAAAAGAGAAAAAAACCAATAAAAGAAATCAGCAAATTCATAATGTAAAGTTGCATGCAGGTTGCAGGTGTGCTATGGAGGAGAGGAAGCCTCTCAACTCAAAGCTAAGGATCCTTATCATGCTGTCAGGAGACCTCACCAGCACCTCCTCCAAGAATACTCATTTTCTCCAAGGTATGTGCAATTTTATCACGGCTTGAGTCTTCTACAGGAAGACGCAGATTTTCTACAGGAAGATGCAGATTTTCTACAGGAAGGTGCAGACTCTCTACAGGAAACGCAACCTTTCTACAGGAAGCTCTGTATTTCTACATGAAACTTCCTGTAGAAGTTCAGGACGGCCCAGAATCCATTTTATGAGGAGATCTAACGACTAAGGATCTGTTTGGACGCATGCAAGCTATTGTTATCTCCCTTTCACATTGTGGTCACCTCGTCCTGCCATCCTTGTCGACATGCAACGAAGTTACCTGCACCAGCAAAGCAGATCGATGAGTTATCAAGAAAAAGCAATTTTTAAATAAAAAAAAAAAAACGCTGAGATCTCATACCATATCCATCCCAGTCATCCAGAAGCCCTGGGAGCATGATCGGGAGGCCAGATCCTTCGTCGTGCAGCATGCACCCAAGGAGGAAGAACTGTTACAAGACATCCCGCGGGAGTCCTGTAACAGTTAAGCCTGCTAGAGTGTATACTATTCACAGCTGGCCATATGCAATGGAAACGCGGACGCATGCAGCCAAGCATCAACTCCATCGTCGGCAGCCTGTAAACGTGAACCTCCGGGCCTGTGCAAATTCACCAGCAGCAGATAGATCCATTCATCATCGTCCAAAACCCGAAAAATCGTGTTGCAGCCGCGCAGTTGACTGGCCATGTCGACCGGTTAATGGTCCAGTCGGATGTTTGGGTGGCGGCCGTGACAAAAGGAATGGGTAGCACACACGTGAGAGCAATCCCCGTCGGGAAAAACGGATTTAGCAGAAGAAACGGCGGCGGATCTGCTGGAGGGATGATGCGGTAGTAAGTGAACTCGCAGACAAATGATGGAACGACGTCATCCAATGGTCCGGCGGGGACAGCTCACCCCCGCGCCACGGATTCCGCCGATTCAAATCTAATCGGCTAGATTGCTCGCATGCATTTATCATTCACCGTTTGAATCTCGAGTGAACATTCGGATCCCTCTGCAGTTCGAAACTCCGAGCCTTTGGCTATCAGAACGGCTGTGAAGCAACACCGAGAGCGCAGACCAACTGCAGTCTTCCCCAGGAATCACGCGCTGCTCTTACATGAAAGCTATTTCTACAGGAAGGCGGGTTCCTCACATAAAAAGGTGGCAGATAAAAAGGTAACCCTGAACTCTCCATGCAATTGGTTTTTAAAGGTGGAAGAATCGTCGTCTACAGTCTGGTCGTAGAAAGTTGTTGCAAGTGTTGTCTGTTGTGCATAGACTGTCGTTCTACAGGATGTCAGTGTAATTAAACTGTGTTAAGGTCCTCAGGGATAAGTTTTGTGGATTATTTGCACGACGGAAGCGTAATTCTACGCTCTGTCCCAATAAGCTAAAACTCTTCCGCATTCGCCACCTCTAGCAACAGTTTTTATCATGCCTGGTGGGTTTATTAGACGGGAACCCACTGATTCATCAAAGTTAAGAGAAAACCAGGAGGTGGTGGAGCTCTTCACACGGGTGCAATGGATATCCTTTTGTGACAAGTTGCAGGGTTATGACGACGAAGTGGCAGAAGAATTTTTACAAGCTTTGAGGCCGAAATCCAAAACATTGGCCACCGTGAACTTCAGGGGCCTAAGCCTCAAGCTCACCCCGCAATATATCAGTTGAATTACTGAACTTCCAATGGGTTTGCCATGGGATAAGGAAGAAAGGAAGTTGAGCCAGCAGGCAAAGAAAGAATTCTTTCCACCTGAGGAGGAATTCTCGGAGGACAAAAATGGGGTGCGTAGAACCAGTTTGCTGCCACCATGGAATGAAGTTAGCCTACAGATCATGAAGTATATAACCTGTGAAGGCCGTTTTAGCATTGTGTACGGGTATCACTTTCGGTTGCTCACTGAATTGAGGCACCAGATTGATCTTCCTGTAGAAAATAAACTGAGCATTCCTTATTTCCTGCTACAATCTCTAATTGAGTGTGCCACAAAGTTAAAAGAAGGCATACCAAATCAGGTAACCCACCATGGATTGATCAAACTTCTCGTGGAGGATGCGCTTCATTCATATAAGGTTCCCCTCTCATGGGAAGCATTCAGAAATTTGACAAGAGATGGAGACATAAGGATGTTGACCGAGGAAAGTGGTTCCTCCAGCAGTGAGGAGAAAGAAACAGTGGCCGCGGGAAAGAAAGAAACAAGCCAGAAGACCCCGACCACAGTGCAGAAGAAAAAGCAAGAGAAGAAACAAAAGAAAAAGGATGCTGAGGAAAAAGGTGACACACCCATCTTGTCAGCAAGAGAGAAAAGGTTGCAGAGCAGAACGGACAAAGCTGAGAAGGTCCACATCAACACAAGTACCTCATCAGCACCTGCAACCAAACCAAAAAGCAAAACCCATGCAGCAAAGCAAGCCAAGGTGGTGACACCTGTGTCTACAGGAAAGCAGAAACAGGCTTTTACAGGAAGCCCGAAGATTATTGAAAAAGGGTCTTCTACAGGAAGCCCGAAAATTACCAAAACAAGGTCTTCTACAGGAAGCCCGAAATTGACTAAAACAGGGTCTTCTACAGGAAGCCCTGAAAAAGTGAAACCCAAGGAGAAGAAGGCGGACATTCTAGCAAGGGAGGCAGCAGCTGTGCTGGCCGCCCTCAGCACACCACCTAAGCCAAAAGAGAAGAGAAAGAGGGAGACCCCTCTATACTTTGAAGCTTGAAGAAGTGCGAGAATAAAGACGGGCAAGCCACAGCCCCCATCCAGCAGCCAAATCACTGCAGGGGATGCCCCTACTTCACCCAGTGAGAGGTCCCCCTCGAAGATATCGGTCACCTACGAGAGGGGGAGCCCAAAAACAACTACTTGGAAAAGAAGGGTAGACCAATCGGCTTCAAAGGCCCGGCTCAAGGTCAAGGAAACAGAGAAGAGGGAAGGAGCGGCACCCTCACCGCCACCAAGGGCAGAACAGGCAGAGCCACCAAGAGTAGGAAAGAAAGAGTGTATTCCGGAGCCTAGTTCTCGGCCAAGGACAAGGAGCTGGGGGAAAATTGCTCAAGGATGAGCAAATATTTTAGCTGGGGGGTGATGATGAGCCCCAATTTTTGGTAACAATTTGGGCTCATTTGGCCTACTTACCTTGCTCAACCCTTCATCTTTTATCACTTATGCATTCATTTCTTAGTATATTCGTGTTATTTGTAGGAAGAACGGCAGGCATTATATCTATGTGGCTAATACATGATGATTTCAGGTTTTTTGGCATTAAAGGGAGCAAAGACCACACAGAAGGAGACAAGGAGACATCAAAGGTGGCATTGCAGGTTTATAGGGAGGTTGTCTACAGCCTTAAATGACCTCCCTCGTGATCTCCACCCTAACTCCGAGCTCCAACAGCTTTCCCCACCGAGCTCAAAGGCAGCCAACGGATTCTACAGGAACAACAGTTTACAGCAGTTTACTTTTAGTTGGACAGCCGAGCTCCACTAATTGAGGAAGCCAGCTTGATCCTCATCATGTATAAATATTAAGGCCGTGGCCTTTGATAAGGGCTTTTTGAACTTTTGAACTACTGTTGCAATTTCTAAGCACGAGCTACAGCTCGGTTTTTGCTTTTTGTAAGCCAGTTTTGGCATGATGTTAGACTCATGATTATTCAATAAAGGCAGGCAGCTTTGGATTCAATTATGAGTTTTTAAGGGAGCTATAGCTCTCAGGTTAGGGCCCAACCTAAGAGCAATAGACCTCCTTTTCCTTGTATTGTTACTTGTCTTTCCTTTCAGTACTTTATTCCTCTGTTTTGACATGCATTTAGAAATTACAGTCTGCTGATTTGATTTCTTTCATGTGATTGAGTAGGATTAGTTTACGGTTCAAGTGCTTTTAGTTGCTTAGATTAGAGTAGGAGGATCAGCATTCATTAGAGCTTCAAGAAAAGGTTGACAGTGCACTCACTGCCATCTCTGTTTAGAGATTGGGGGTGAAGACCGTACCAACCACCAAAAAAAACGCAGTCTTATACTTTCATTCAAGCTGCAACACAGTCATTTCAATTGTAGATCCATCCATGCATTCTGATCTTGAGCAGTACTTCTTCATTCCAACTTCATGCACGATTTTTCTCTGAAGTTTACATTGCTGTTCGTTGATTTAATAACACAGTTAGGATAGGTTGATGAATTCTCGGTTTTGTGCAGATTTGTTTCCTTTACACTACGTTGCATCGCTCTGTTATCTTCTTCTTCTTCTCAACCGCGCCTAAAGTCACCTACCCAACCTCTGTTCATCTCGTTGGCCTTCCAACACTTCTACTGTTCACGTAGCTCCATCTCTTTGGACTTTCCATTGCTTCCACCCTTCCATTCACCAACCAACTGCAAGCAATCTTTCTCCATCTCATATCTCTGTCCTGAGCCATCACAAGTTCCTTTCCATCCTACCTATCCACCCATACAACTCCTCCACTCCTCCATCACCCAAAACTCCAACCACAGAACATCCTGTAGAAGTTAGCAGACTTCCTGTAGAAATCCCGAGCTTCCTGTAGGATCCCCTGCAGACATCCTGTAGAAACCTGTAACCTCGGTTGCCAAGCACCTGAATGTTGTGGACTTCTGTGGAATGATGTTAGGGATCCCCTGGAACCTCTCCTAGCCCTCCTGACCTTTCCCAAGCTTTCTTTCCCTTCGAACTACCCCTGCACAGTCAAACCCTAATAAGAAACAAAATCATAATAACTCCAACCACTTAAGCAAAAATACAAAAACAATGTTCTTTTCAGTAGAAGTAGCTTAAATTCATGCATCTCATATCACTAGAAGTAATGGCATCATTTCTAGAAGTTTGCACTCCCACCATTGCATCATAGAGATTAGACTAGTCAGATTAGGGTTTACTAAGGTTTCCCTGTTTTGTTGGCTTTCAGTTCATTATTGCAAAGTAGGTTAATTTCCTTTGAGATAGCCTTCGTCCATCATTTAGAAAGCTTCTTCTGAGAACATATAGAAGTTGGCTTGAGCCCTAGCGGACTTGTGCCAGCTGACCAAGTGACAGCTGCGACAAGAGCTAGTACTTGTGCATACAGCACCGTCGCTTCCAAGTTTGTTACGAACTACTGGGTTGATAAAATTAGAGATAAGAAGCTCCAGGAGTTGTAGCATTATTGCTACAATACTGGAGCCCACCACCGATATGCCGGAGGATAACGTCCGGGGCATAGGCGATTTCCCTGCCGTACCCCCGCCACGTGTCGTCCTCCCGGCCTGATCGGAGGCCCCTCCACCAATACCGCCTATGCTGAAAAGCGGTGTGGGAGGAAACCGGATACCGCTCCCCTGCCTCTAATGTCAGTGCCACGTCCTCGTGACATCACCTCCGCATCCCCGCCGCTACTCCACGTCATTGCCACTTCATCCACCTACGTCCCCAGCCTACCACTGTGTCCTATGCCACGTCGTCATCCTCGTCAGATGCCACGTCACCCCGCCGTACCCGAGACCCACATGCTGACATCATCGCGAAAAGCGCTAAAAGCGCAAATATGCCAAATTTTTATAAAAATATGCATTTTCGACTGCTTTGTTAGTCATTTTCATTGGTCATAATGGAGAGCTACTGGAGCCGTTTTTGCCCGTTTGCTTCCAAAGTTAAAAATTCGACCAATTGAGTTGTTGCCATCTTCGAATTCGTCTCCACCGTTCGCCATTGGACTAGTCCAGTTGCCCTCGACGCTATTTTAACCAGGTATTTGCCACATTTCACCCATTAGCCCTGTTTTTCACCATTTTCTCCATTTTAGTTGCTTGAATACCTGCAAGTACCCAAGCTAAAGACACCTCTTGCACCTAAATTCTGCCTAAATTCACTGATACACCACCTGCTTAAAAGAAAACCTTGCAAACCCCGTCCATTCACAATTTCACCGTGGAAAATCGTTTTCAAGCTCGGGCTCTAGAAAAAATTCCACAGCGGCCCGACATTTTCCTTTTTTGCCACATTCCACTCAAAAACCACAGTAGATTGAGCTGGGATAAACCTCATTTCTTTTCCAAGTTGCCCTTACAGTCTGTTAATCCAGAGAGTTTATCAAAAAGAAAAGGGCCCTTCCAAACTCTGCAAATTGTCCTCGTTGTCATAATCATAAATATTGGAGCTTATTGCCTCAGCTGAACTCATTTTGAAACCCCTTTACAAATCCACAGAAACAATTATCTTCAATCTGTTACTACTGTAAACTTCACTCCACATACAACATCAGAGAAAGTTTTATAATGGCTACTCCAACAGCTCTAAATATCACTCCTATGAATCCACCAAACAGAGAGCTTGAAGCCATGCCCCTAGCTGATAAAGATTACCTCATTCAAGATTTGGTTGGGGACAGGAATCACTTGCAAACCTTCTGCCAGTTGAGAAATAGTTTTTTGAGCAACTATGACATGTATGGCATATGGGAGTCTAATATGCCTCTTTACTTCCTCCCCTATGTTAATATCTTTCCTGAGATTATCCGTCTGTGTGCTGAGAACTATGAGCCAACTCAGAGAGCTGTCAAGTCTCCATCTCGGAGCATAATTTTTCATATTACTCCTAACTCCATCAACCAGATGTTAAACTTCAAACAGACTCAGCTATTGTTTCCTTTCTCTATGAACTACTTGCTGGATGAAGGCTCCAAACTCTCCAGCTCTGAGATTGCAAGGATTTCCAAGACATTCATGAGGGCAGACCGCCAACCTACTGAGCCACCTCCATTCCTATATGTCAACTTCAATGAGGTGGGCGAGTTGCTTGTAGATATGATCTCTTATGTGCTGGGTTTCAAAACAAGTGAGCACATTGATGAAACAATGTTGGTTCTGCTGTCTGCATACAGCCCAGGACAACCCCCTGCTATCAAGTACAACTATGCCAAGTTCATAGCCAATAAAATGCATGACCAATTAGTGAAGCTGGATAGGGAGGAAATATTTAAATATTCATCATATATCTATCATTTGTTCATGTATTACCAATCTGAAAGCTTCCAATTCCCCATCAAGAAGTTGGATTCTAAGGGTGAAAGAAGGTATGTTATCTTTTGGTCATCAGTTTTTCATGAGGTTCAAAACTCTCCTTTTTCCTACTGTGAGTTCATTGACCAATTTGTATACCCAGTCTCTTGTCTCTTAATGAGAACCCCTCCTCCTAGATTATCATATGACACGCAGAAGATCTTGCAGCTGTCCAAGAGTTACAAAATAGGTGATTGGTATCTCTACCAAAATCACACTGTCATCAGAATCTATGGCTGTGAGCTCTGTCCTTACAGGCTCCCAAGATATGTAACAATGAGACTTTTTGCCTTAGAATATTACAGGCAACTCATCAATTAACCTCCCTCACTTCCATAGTGCCAAGAAGAAAGCTCGCCTGGAATTTAGAGACCATCTAGGCCCCTTCATTATAAACAAGAAAGAGGGTTGGCAAGAAGCTGACCAAATATTGGGGCAGAAACTCAAGCTGAAGAGAAGTTTCTGGTGGGTTCCTTATGACCCGGATGGCTTTATCAGCGCTAGAAGAGTTAAATATAGGCTGACAGCATCTGAGCACTGTAGATTCCCACAAATTGAACAATATGCCAACCAAGATGAGTGGCTGGCAGGGACACTAGCTGAGGAGTTTACTCAAGAAGAAATTATGGAGCAAAATGTCAAAGATCTAGAAAAAACTCTTGACTTGGATTCTTTTGACCAGGTAACATTCAAATTGCCACAACAAGTCGGAGAAGGTCCATCCACAGCTGCAGCTTCACAAGCTGCCCAACAACGGTCTACCCCAGCAACAGGTACAACAAAAGGAAAAGAGCCAATGGATGCAGAGCAAGAAATGGTTGCAGAACAACCTACCACCTCAAAGGAGCAAACTCAAGAACAAGATCCTCCACAACAAACAGAGGCCCTACAAGTGCCAATATTGCAAACTCCTGCTAATGAAGAAAGAGGTAAGAAGCGAGACTGAGAGGACTCCACACCTGCTAGTGGGTCTGCACAGCAACCTGAAGCCAAGAGGCAAAGAGTTGATTCTCCAGTTGAGGAGGAAATTAGTGAGGACATCCTAGAAAGTCCAAGAAGAGAAAGGGAAGCAAGCCAACACACACCTACTAGCTCTTTCCAGCAAGAGCAAGAGAGGCAGCATGGCATGGAGGTATCCTCCTCAACACAACAGAGCAAGCGGCCACCTAGTATCAAAACTGCTTTCATGGAAATCAAGGCTCAAAATGAGCTATTAAGAGTACAGTTATATGATCAGTTTCTTAAGGCAACACCTGCCAAACAACAGAGGTTGATGGCAACATATGACCTCAAGGAGGAAAAGATGATTCTAAGTCATTTTAAGCCCAAGATACCGCAGCCACAGTCAGCTGCAGATTATGTGAAGACTAATCTAGAGGTCCTTGCCAAGGACATTCACCCGATGGATCAAATAGAGCTGCATAAACAAACGGGTGAGATGGTCTATGCTACTTTAGCAGATAAGGCCATGCTGGCCCATGAATTGAAGGAGTCTTTAAAGAACACAAATACTCAGCTAGATTTGGAAAGACTGTCCTCCTCAGCCAAAGACAACAGAATTAAAACATTGGAGGACATTATTGTGGATCTAGGACATGATCCCAAGGACCCTAAGGGCGTTAGGACCCTTATGAAGAAAAAAGAAGATGATATTGCTGCCCTTAGAAAACAATTGGGGTTGACTCCTACTATGCACCCGCAAACTGCAGAGCTGGCGCAAGAAAAAGAGGTTGAGGATACAATGGATCTACTGATGAGAATGAACGAAAGAATAATTCAGATGGAGAAAGAATTGGAAAGAGCAGTGCAAGGCAAGCAGGGAGAGTCGACCTCCCAGCCGCCTCAAACAGTTCCAACTGATGTCCCTATTTCTCTTACACAAGCAACAGTGACCCCTCCTATCATCCCAACATCTACAACAACTTCATCCACCACAGATGCTACAGCAGCAGCAACGACAACAGCCCCTGAATCTAGCATGAGCATGGATGAAATGATGAAAGCTGTCAAGGAGCTAGAACTTCCGGCAACAGAGATAAAAGATGCCAAGGAAAAGCTGGCCAAACTAGAAGTGAGCTACGATAAGTCCAAGGTGACAGTAGCTGAAAAAGGAAGGGACATTAAGGCCCTCAATGACAAAATAAAGGCCTTGGAGAAGGAGCTGAATATGGAGAAGACTTTAGCTGAAATTAAAAAGATTTTGTGGGCCAAAATTGGCCAATCAATCACTAGACAATGGAAGTCAATCCAAGCCATGCATGAGCAGATAGAATTAATAGGCCTAGCTCAATTTCAGAATCAAAGGGTTAGGGCAGCATTAGGGAATATGCCTGAGCAGGCCAGCAAAATGATTCATTTCCTGAACACTCACACCAAGGAAGAGTTCGCAACATTAGATATCAGCAACAGGACAGATACTGTCCTGACAGCAAAAAGGGTGCTGAATTTAAGAAATTTTGTCCAAAGTCTAGAAAGAAAATGTTAGGAAATGCAGGCAAAGGTAGATAAATTTAAGCTAAACCTTGAAGCATTGCAGAGCAGAGGATTGCCCAGCCTATTGACCAGAGGGTGCATTCAAACAAGTGTTGAGCTATTCTTTTTCTCTATTGCTAAGATCATAAAACATATATGTGAATTTGACAAACATAGAAAAGACAAAACATGGTTGAGAAAAA
Organism: Pinus tabuliformis; assembly: GCA_031772625.1. Taxonomy (NCBI): domain Eukaryota; kingdom Viridiplantae; phylum Streptophyta; class Pinopsida; order Pinales; family Pinaceae; genus Pinus; species Pinus tabuliformis. The sequence goes on along the minus strand of CM062815.1, from coordinate 197,513,176 downwards.
CTTATTGTTCCATTAGACAACACAGGATTTCTGTAACAGAACGTAGTTCATTAATTTCACATCCAGACAGTGCAGAAATCATAAACTCCACCAGCTCTTTGTATTAGAAAAATCTGAAATTTACATCTCAGCTCTTAGAGCGAGAATCATTCACCAACCCCAAATACATTCTATAGGGGGGTATGTATACAAAAATAAGATACAAAATATCTAGATGATGAGTCTTCATGAAATAAATTACAACACCAACTCTTCCAAGCAAGTAAGTGCAGAATTAAATGCTGAAGTAAATATTAGTGTATTAGCTGTCCATTTTGTCAGAGAATTTTGACTTTTGGGACCAACTGAGTCGGCTGGGGCTGCGCTTTCAAATTTGCATTTTTCGGGCCTGCTGTCCCAGCACTTTGATGAGTCATTGGTTTGACCTGCTCCACCTGTTGTCCAATTGCTTTGTCTAGTGCCAACGTACTCCATTTTGCCGATCTGTAGATGACCTGTAGCTGACCAAAATCTAAAGCTGAACGAAGAGGGAAAAGACCGAGATTACTTGGGCAAAATTTCCAGCATTGCTTGCCACCAATCTTCTCTAGGCAGTTGATGTCTCTGTATCTTTATCAATGTCTCATCTGCCTCAGTATATCTGTAAAAATTGGGCGGGACCTCAAAAATATGATTGATTTCATGCTCCATGTAAAATAAGTTCTCCAGCTTGTCATAAAGGCTCTGTCCTGATGGAGGTCCTGTTTCCTCTGAGGAACTTGAAGATGCTGTAATCTGATTTGTAATAAAATTATTCATCCTGGTGGCATATTGTTCCCGGGTCAGCAGTCTTCCAGCACTGGTCAATAGGCTGGGCAATCCTCTGCTCTGCAATGCTTCAAGTTTTAGCTTAAATTCATCTACCTTTGCCTACATTTCCGTACATTTTCTTTCTAGACTTTGGACAAAATTTCTTAAAGTCAACACCCTTTTTGCTGTCAGGACAATATCTGTCCTGTTGCTGATATCTAATGCTGCCAACTCTTCCTTGGTGTGAGTGTTCAGGAAATGAATCATTTTGTTGGCCTGCTCAGGCATATTCCCTAATGCTGCCCTAGCCCTTTGATACTCAAATTGAGCTAGGCCTATTAATTCTATCTGCTCATGCATGGTTTGGATTGACTTCCATTGTCTAGTGATTGATTGGCCAATTTTGGCCCACAAAATCTTTTTAATTTAAGCTAAAGTCTTCTCCATATTCAAATCCTTCTCCAAGGCCTTTATTTTGTCATTGAGGGCCTTAATCTCCCTTGTTTTTTCAGCTACTGTCACCTTGGACTTATCGTAGCTCACTTCTAGTTTGGCCAACTTTTCCTTGGCATCTTTTATCTCTGTTGCCGGAAGTTCTAGCTCCTTGAAAACTTTCATCATTTCATCCCTAATTCCATGCCATCGATTCCTAGATTTGAAGATTTGTTTCATGGATACTTGTCTGCCTCTGTAGTATTACCTCTTCCCCAACAAGCACTTTCAGCTGTACACAAGCATTGACTCCATTGCCCAATGGTCTAAGCTATTGTGAAAATTGCATATTAGTTCTATTTGAAATCATCATCCAACCCAAAACAAAATCATGTGCATCATAACTAGCCTAAAATTACACCAAAACAAAGTTAAATCATAAAGAGAGAGCCCTCTCTGGTTGCAGGTAGGCTAGGACCTGTAGCTAAAAGATTGGTTGGTGGTTACCTCGGCCATATTCCCTTAGGAGCCAGGGAACAACCTGTGTGATAACAAGGTGGAGAGTGGAAGTCACTCCTTTAATTTCTAACCACAAAAGCTAATCAAATAAGCGTTTGTTCTTGTATATATACAAATGTATTGTTCCATGAATGGATAATTCCCTTTTAATGATTATGAAAGAATGTCCAAATGATTATTAGCTAACTTGTATGCCTATGGTAAATATGAGTTACTTAAGTTATGAGGTTAGAACATCCTTAGTTAATTGCATGAATGTGCATGGTTGATTGATATGATCTACTCATCATCAAATTAGGTTATTTGTAATGTCTAATAGGTTGTAAAGTTCATGGATTATTTGTATTTTAAAGGTCTCGGAAGGTTACTGCTATGACCATGGCTGCATGTGCTTCCAATAATAGTGCATCTATATGTATGGTTGTGCATGGTTGCATGTGGTGTATCGATGTTGTTGATAAATAATGTGTGTGTGTTATTTCCTACTCATTCTCATGATATGAGGGATTTGGAAATCCTTGTGCTGTTAGTATATTATTAAGTAAATGATTGAATCAGTTGGTTTCTATAAGATTTCATATATGCGACCATAGTGTGTGAGCTTTGTTGTAGCAAAATATTTCAGGGCTAAAGTGTCAAATTTTTCCTCAAGCAAAATCTTGCTCTCTAGGTGAAATGGTGGGTACTGAAAGTTTCTATACTGAAAAAAAAAATTGCTAAGAATATCCTCCATTTTTACAAATGTTTCATGAGTTCCATAAAAAATGAATGATTGGTTCAAAGTCTAGAGATGTTAAGTGCAACTATTCTATACTTCTCTGCTATTGCTATGGTTCAACTCTCAAAGGGTATATTCAACTTGGACTCAGTTGAATACAATATAGAAAAATGAGGACATAATTTCAAATTGGGGTTGAATGGATTTCTCTATCCAATGCTTTTTGTGATACCAAACCTAACTAGTTTATCTACTATATCATATCTCGAATCTATTTGCTTCTGTGTTTACTCTATTGCTTCTTGTGAAGTCTTGACATTGATCAAAACAAATTGGGGTTGAAGGGATTTCTCCATCACAACGTGGAATATGTTGTATCCAATGCTTCTTATGACACTAAACCTAACTATTTTCTCTATATCGTATCTCCAATCTCTTTGTTTATGCCTCTAGTTTATTTCTTTGAAAGCTATTATGAAAGTATTGCTCTTAATCAAGCAACCACACTAGGACACATACATAATATTGAAATTCTCAAGGCTGTTGGAATTCCTCTCTACATATTATTGTATATTCTTTAGTGGAAATATTTATTTTTGAACCCTCTACGTGCTATCCAACATTCCAAACTCATTATTCCTCTGGATGACAAATCCATTTGTGGGGAATTTTCCCTTAAACTTAGATACGTAGTTTGATCAAGTCTTTAAAGGTGATGAAGAATTCTTGGATGTCAATATCATTATAGAAAACAAAACTACAAAGTCATGTGACCTTAGTTTCATGACTATTGCCATTGTTTAAGAGGTAGATAAACATGTTGCACTAAACTGAGTTGGGGCAATGAAAATTAAAAAAAAAATTCTTAGTGCTAGTTCAATTGGAGGGAAATGAAAATGCACATTTAATTTAATTGGAATAGAAGTAAATGTGAAGTATTTAGGAAGTTATCAACCTATTGTAATACTTCTAGGAATTGGGATAACAATTCCACTGACTATAAAAAAATTGGTATCTTCTTTAGAAGTAAGACGTGTTTGTTATTTTGTTACCAAAGTTTCTTGACCTGATGGGTCAAGCAATGCATCTTGTCAATAGAAATTAATGGAAAATAACTATTTAAAAGATATCAAAAGGAAAATGTTCAAATTCAGAAAAATTAGTTTATCGATAAGGCCTCTAATTGACATTCAGGTTTCTCATTTAGTCTTTGGACCATGTTGGTTGCAACATTATTATTCATTGAGACTAGAGATACATTTGCAACACATTAATTTGGAGAAGTGAAAAAGTTTAAGGAGATCCCCGAATTGTTTAGAAAGTTATAAAATTTCCAACATATCGATTTTGTAGAGGACCTAGATAGAAAAATTCAAGTGCATTTTCTAGACAATTGGAGGTGAATTTTGAGAATCCCCCACATAGGTTTTTAGAAGATTGACCCAATTAAATTTCACATAGGTAGATCCATAAAATTGTTAGCAATTTGAAATATTTCACTAGTCCTTTTGAAAGGTATACACTTAATATTTGCAAACGAATACCACAAGATCATTCCAAATTGATTATTAAAAATCCCAACTTCTTCTCCACCTCAATGAAGGATCCTTATAATACACTGGACTCAAAATTTAATTCGCTTTGGTACTCATATTCAAATTAGTCAAAAGAATTCCAAATTTTTCACTTTTGGGATAAAAGTTTATGGTATTATCATTGCTAAAAAAGGCATGGTGAAGGCACTGATAGTATGATATTAATACATGCTCCTTCCTTGCTGCCTATATTACCAACCAAAGTATTGGAACAAGGGAAACTTGTATTTACTGAACTTAGGAACGAGGAAACAACTTTTCTCAAGGAAATTGACCTTGAATATGGCTAAATAACAATATTAAAAACTCTCATTGATTATGAATATGAAAATTTGGCAGAGAACTATGTTGATTATTTCCCATAGTCCAGGAAACTGACTAACACATTTAATAAAATGACTCAAGCTTGTATTTTCTAATGCATATGACCACAGGAGAAGCAAGAGATTCAAAACCGATGACTTCCCCTCTCTATATTTGAAACCCCCAGAGGAAGCCCCACACAACAATTTTGGGTTTAGATAGTGGTTTGTGGTTTGTTTCCAACAAGGCCCACCTACCTCCACTACATTTTATAACTTTATGTTATAAGTGTGTTAGGTCAAATAATGCTCTGAACATGTATTGAATTTTTTTTATACAGTGGAGAGGCATTTTAATATTATATCACATATATAATATTAAAATCATTTAAAAATCATGATAAGAATGAAGAGATCTAAAAGAAATTATTGTCATTTCGTATAAAGTTATTAAAAGCGAAAGAGAATAGCTTGATAACTGTTAAAAGATATAGTTTTGTAAATGTAACTGAATTAGTTTTGTAACCGATTTAGCCTAGCTAGTTTAGAGACAAATATAAAAGTAAAAAATGAGAATCAAGATGGGGTAGAGTCCCTGAGTTGAAATTGCGATGTAATAGAGAAATCTCTCAGTAATCAATCAATGAAACCAATTTAATTCTAAAGTTGAGATAAATTGCAATATGTTTAATTTTCCCTTTGGGTACTTATTATTTCACACTGTGTTTTTCTTTTGCTAAAGAAGGTGTATGTAGCAACAATATTGTTCTATTCAAGTTTATAGACTTTTTTATGTAACCATATGTTTCAGATGAAACCTATAAGTTGAGTAAGAGAACCTTAATGGGTGTTTTGTCTTTTTCAGAAATGCATTCATATCTTTTGCTTCTTTCATCAAGTTCTCTCTCAGGTTTTAAAACTTGAATTCCATCTTGCTCAAGTTTTACCCTTGCCTTTTCTAAATTGCTTCTTTTCTGTCTTATGCATTTTAAATCTTGCAACCCATAATGACTTGACAACATTGGTCGTAAAAGATGAGTTTTATGAACTAGAATATTCTTTTCATTTTATGTAAAATCAACTCCAGCCAATCCTTTAAATAGGTTTTATTAAATCTCTGATAAATGTCTTGGGCACTGATCCCCTGCAATTGGGGTTGTATCTAGGGTACAACATAAACTGGCACCGTTACCAGGGACGAAGCTGAATATTTTCCATGGACCTTGAAATTTTTTGAGTTGATTCTTGAGGGTGAAAAGAATCAGGCTTAGGCTATAAATATTCACCTGATATTTCATCTTTGGGAATTTTGTTTTCCTGGGTTTATAAAATGGCAGTCCTTGCATTTTTCCCTAACAAATTTTCTCCATACAATGAAGAATTTATTAAGTTACTAAATAATCCTCAAAGGTCCTACTTTGTACATTTTGTCGATGCTCCTATTTATGATTTCTATGTTTTAGATGAAGAGTTGAGCATTTTAGAACAACAACAATTCAAGTAATGGACAACCACACAAAAAGAAGAAGTTGATAATAGAGTTAATGAATGTAATCCTGCCTTCGAAAATTAAGAACCCCCTAGAGAAGATTATGGAAGAAATTGTCATGTTGAAAACGTGGAGGGTTACCAAGAAAATGATAAAAGGGTTTTTCAAGAATAGGTCTTGAAACAACTCTGCAAAATTCTCATAATATCAAAGTACAACTCAACCATTCCTTTTCAAAAGGAAATTTTAAACATAAAAATCAAGAGTTTCTTAAAAACAATGATGAATCTTTTGTAGAAAAGTTCCTCCAAGATTGTTTGGAAGTTGTTAATGAAATGTTGATGAAAACCATGCATAAGGAGTACTTGTTGAGCTCTCCTGGAAATGAAAAGGGTGTTATAAAAAAATGATAATATTGCAGACATACCACTAGAGAAAACCCTATGTGATCAAGAAAGTAAAAAAGTTGTTAATAAAAAATACATCAGTAAGTGTGAGGGTGGATACCTTTTAAGGGAGAATTTTCTTAACTTTTCTCAAGTCAAAGAGACAGCTAAAAAATGAATTTTGGAAGAAAATGATGTTATTTATTTAAGTACAAATATCGATGTTCTTCAAAGTCCTGGTTATATGTTTTTTCCACCAAATGAATGCACAAAGCAACACTCAAAGTTCTTGAAAACAAGCGTTGGAAACAATGTTAATACTATGAGGGGGGTGAATCAGTATTAAGGCCAATTTTAACTTTTTATGCCAATTTATTTTTCATTCAATCATCCATATAACAACAACCATTAACAAACCACAACAACAACTATATCAACAATACAATCATGTACATTAGACACAAAGGTTTTACGTGGAAACCCTTTCAGGAAAAACCACCAAAGTTTGTTGTTGTTATTGATGTAGAATAAAAGAATCTACTCCATTACATTATTCTGTTTGTGAGTCACCACTCAAAGGAAGCACCAACTCCCTCCTTTTGTAGACACATGTCCAACTTACCAGAAGCACCATGTGAAGCACCAACTTCATGGATTTGTTGCAAGCACCAACTTGTAGCTCCTTGGATTTATGCAAGCACCAACTTGTAGGAGGCACCAACCCCCAAGCCTTCTCAAGCACCCACTAGAGATGGAAGCACTAACTTCTTGTATGTAGGCTCCAACCACCCACTCAGATAGGAACTCAATGTTATCTGTAGATGGATACCGCTGTGCTTGATATAAACTCTATTCTCTGCTCACTCTGATCACTCTGCAACAACTCACTAATCTGCTCAACAATATGCACTTCATCTCTCAGCCCCTTCTATTCCACAGGCTCTCTTGGCCTCTTACACCACAACACAAGCTCTCTTGGCCTTCTCCCTTTGCACATGCAGCTTCAGACTTTCTCACATTAGCATTGACTCTCTGAGGGTATTTACTATGCATAGGCACTCTTTTCAGCTCTCTACAGAACAAGCTCACTTGGCCTCACACAAAAACGTGCACACTCACACAAAGCTCTCTACACATCTCTCTCACAAAAATGTTTATTTCCTCCATATTTCTCAACTATGCTCCTCTATTTTATTCCTTTGTTACACACTAGTCGATGTTGCCTCTGCTACCCATCACTCTGCCATTCATGCTGCCTAAGTGTGTACTCCTGACATGGCTATCCATTCTACTATTGTGTCTAACTTGGCCACTGCTACATCATTAACCACTAAGAATGGGCATATGAGTGATCTCCATATTGAGAATTAATTCTCATTCCACCTATACACTTCAACCATGCATTGTCCTCTTTGTGAAAAAATATCTTGTCCCCAAGTCTCTCCATGCTTATTTATGGATTCACAGAGCTTGACAGTACTTTAGGATGGATTCTCTACACATCATGGTCCTTGCTGCCTTAACTTGATGATATTTGTCTCTGTCTCCTACCTTTGACAGTCGTTATTGACTCCATCGACCAACTCGTCTGTGCGATCATGGTCCTTGTTTCTGACTCATCCATCTTCCATATACCTCTGTGTTGTCATTTCAAAGCTTTTACATGATAGTGCAATTTCAGAGCCACAACTTATCGTAACTTTTTATTAAAAATATATTATGATATTATGAGATTTTGATGCCTTTAGCTCCTCTTATGCTAACGCTTAGCCTCTTTTCCACCATATGACCACTACCTGTGAACACTAGTATAGTAATTAAGTGCTACAATATTAGAGCCTTCGTCTATCGTAACTTTTATTAAAATGATGTTACGAAATTGCAAAACTTCGATCTGCCTTTGGCCCCTTTTTCTTATCCCCTTCTCGTTTTTCCTCCATGGGTCCGGGTGCCATGACCGAGGGCATAGCACTTAGGTGCTAAGGTCTTTAGGATTTCGTTGGTGGTCTATTTCCTTTCATATTCTCTCTCTCCCTTGTCTCTTTTGTCTTTCACAACCAAGTGCCAACACATCGGAAGCCCCCTGTATCATAACTTTTTCAAATTGCAATTAGAACAAAGTTACGATGTCATCAACCTATGATAGACTCCATAACACTTAGGTTCTATCTCTACTTTGCACCCTTGGTCCTTTGGGTCTCCCATGACCATGCGGCAGTCTCATCGGAGTTCCACACCTCGCATTGGAACTTTCCCATAAAATGATTAGACAGGAGTTATGAAAACTCCAACCTCCGAAATTCTAACCTCTGAAATGACATTAACTCCATGTGGTGCTTCCTTAGTGGTCACACATTTCACACAAATTTTCCTTATTAGGCCACCCAAAATGCCGAAATTGGCTACCACATGTCCTCCATACTTCCACATCATGCTGATGTCATCTAGCTCGTCAGCTTCTTAGGGCCAATCTTCTACTGCCATGTGTCCTATTGGGGGAGAGAGAAAAGGGTTCCTCGGTCCTTGGTTTTTCAACGAATTCCCTTTGTAATTATTGAAAAATCACAACCTCAACACTTCTAAAGAAATTCAATTTATAAGGACTTACAAAAATCTGAGGTTCCAATGATCTCATCCTTCTGAGATTCAATCCTTCTCCGACCCTCCAAAATTATGATCTTCGATATTTTAGGTTTTGATATTCTAAGGTTCTAGCCTATTCTGGTATTCAACCTTCCGATATTATGACCTCCGATATTGTGGCCTCCGCTATTATGAGTTTCTACTTGCTCCCTGATATTTTGCTACTCCGAGGTTCCGATATGACCTTCTCAATCCTTCTGATATCGGGTTCTGATATTCTACCTGCTCCGATATTTCGATTTAAATAAACCTACGAGGTCCTAGACCTACTTCTGATATTCGACCTTCCAAAATTCGGCATTCTGAAGCTCCCAAGACTCCGACCTCCCCTGAGTTTGGCATTGCTTCCAACTTTGGCAATGTACCAAGACTCCTCCAACCACCTTTTAACTCTACTTTCATGGCTTAAGTCAACAAAATTTGACTGGGAATAACTCTTGATCTATGAGTGCATTTTCAAACTTCCACATATGTTGGAAAGCTCTATTCGAGCATTATCTGGTGGAGAAGGTTTGATTAGTCTTTGTGCCCATTTTATACCTAAAAATGGTTGCAAAGTCTTTGTTGGTATTTTCGCTTTGACCCTTGTTCTTGTGCCTAAAACCTATTCTTCAAAGACATTATGGGACTCCCAACCACCATAATCATCATTTTATGGCTTCTCCAGTAAGCCTTCTACTATGGTGATTCTCTACCAGAGATTGAAACAACCATAGGAGTCCCCCTAAGCTTGACACATCAAACACATAAAACTAGCTCAATTACCATCATATCTAGGCTAGGGGATGCTGCCACAAACATCCATGCTAGTCTGGTTGACATCAATGCCAACACTCTTGCCAACAGTCAGACAACACAAACTACTCAACACATCTCCTAGCATGATTTTTGACATCAATGTCAACACACTTGCAAACACTATCCATCCAGACAATGCCAATTGTCCAACAATCTCCCTCTTTGGCATTGATGTCACCACCTCAACCTCATGACTTCACTTTGATGGATAATCCTCATGTTTCTTCAACACTTATCTTGCATGAGCCACCAATGGATTTCTCTGCTTTTCATGCGAAATCACAACTTCTCCATGAATTCTCCAATAATTCTCTCCCCCTTTGACATCAATGGAAAAGGGATACAAGTTGCCTTTTTCTTCCCCATGCAATCATCGACTGTCAATGACAAGGGCCTAGTTGATGCTCTATAAACTAGACATATGTGATATGATCCCCTTGAACATATACTACCTATGATTTAAATTCCTCTAGTTCTGAATCCCTTAGGCTACTGGCTACATACTCTCTCCACTTATGAATCATTTGCATCAATTAAATGGAATTGATACCAATTAAAATTTCTCATGGTATTTATGTTGCTGCAAATACCAATCATTAGTGATGCATTGCGCTTGTTGTTCACTGCTACTATTGTTTCATCCTCTATGCTCACTCTTCCTGAGCTTCTCAATCACTTCTTCTCCCCCTAAGATCATACTGCTCCAAATATGGATTGGTGCTTAAATAATACCAATTGAACCAAACATTTGATACAAATTGGACAATGTGTTAGGCAAACTCTTATATCTCTTTCTCAAAAGAAATGCTCATTTTTACAAAAAGGATTCTCCACCTGAACGCATTCCAAGTGACATAGTCATATGAATTGAAGGTTAATGGACATGCAAATCTTGTACTAATTGTGTTTCATGAACACAAGACTGCTAGGCATAATAAAACTCACAACTTAAATGAAATAAGGGTATTTCACCCAAGGTGCAAACCTTTCATTTCCTGAGCAATATTTCTTCTTTAGGTTGATGATCATTGCCTACCACTGTTTACTAAAGCAGCTCCCCCTGAGCCAATTCTCTATGATCTCCTGCATCCTCTTCCTTGGTTCTGCATGGGGACTAATCTTGTGGACCTGACTTGGCTGTGGGATTCTTGTCATTCCACACTTCTGCTACTTCCCATCTTCTTCTTCCCACAACATAAGATATTGTTGATGCTAGCTGCACTCCTCCTTTCTCTTCAATGCTAATATATTTGAAATAAGAAAATAAATTATTGTAATCAACAAGGGGCTCAGACATACCTTCATTTTTTAGATGCATCTCGCTTGTATGAGATTTTATGCCCACATCTAACTTATCTGGCCTCCTTTAAGGCCATCCTCTTATTTTAATGAAGATAAATAGAGGGTCTACTCCACCTTAGTAGATCATCTTCCTTCTTCATCCAAACCTTATTTGGCTAAGCCCTAAAAAAAGCATTCTTATCTAGCTTCTTCTTTACCCATATTTTGGCCTTTTCTTTGCTGCACATGTCTAGGGGACACTTCTCCTTCAAATCCTCTTCCTTCATGTAGATCCTCTTGTTGCTCCCTTTCCTTACCTGAAGCTTGTGCTCATTATAGCTTGCAATTAAAGAGGGCTTTCTTCCTTCTTTATTTTGCAAGTCCTTTTCATATTGAGTGCTGAAGTCAAACTCATAATCCTTTGCTCTTTTGTTCATTTTTGTCTTCAAATCCCAAGCTACATTATTTGAATGCATATGCTGAGAAGCATGTTTTTTCTTCTCATATTTACAGCTTGCTCTCTTGTGCCCAAGATTTCCACAATTGTAGCATTCGATATGTCTTAGTGAGGTAGAGGAATTACCATATCTACCATCATTCTTTTCACTACCTCTACTACTGCAAACACACATTTTCCAGGCTTCTTTGGGCATTCTTGGGTTTTTTCCACCCAACACAACTTGTTTCCTTGCATGTCATCTACAATCCATGTATTTATGTCAAATTTATTGCAAGAAAAACATTATCCATAAAAGGGATTTTGAGGATTGAAGATACCTTTTCTTTGAGGGCTTTGTCCTTGACGAGGAAAGGACCTATGCTGGTTCTTCATGTGCCTTCTATGAAAGTTTGCATGGCTTCCTTGTACTTTTTATTTCAACCTCTTAGCTCTCTTCAGATGCTTAGCATTTTGCTGCTGCCTTTTATTCTCTTGTTTTTGATGCTTTCCTTGCTGCTGTTGTTGTCCAACAGCCTATTTTCCCTTGTTGTTGTTGGAACCTTCAACTACCCTTACTTGGATATTTGAACCTTCAGCCTTTGCCTTCATGAAGCTTGTTACTTCTTGGAAACTTAAACCAACCTTGATGAGAGGGTATCTTTGCTTAGAAAGCATCTCATCCAAGTCCTTTGTGATCCCCTCAAGCATATGATATTGAGATAAATCTATATTTGACTTTTCTAAGTCATGTCTCAATGAGACTACTTCAACTTGTAGTCTCTCACAATAAGCTTCCTTCTCACTCAACTGATTGGTCAACATGCCACTCACCTGCTAGCCTCTTTTTGTTGAACATTTAGATAAACTATTGTTTTACTCAAATTTTCATTCTCAAGCTCATAAATTTTCAATTGCTTTTCTTACTTGAGATTTTCCTTTGATAGGTCCTTGATCTCTTTTAGAGCAGAGATCAAATTTTTTCTAAAGTAGATCCTTTCATTCAAATCCTTCTCTTCACTATCATAGGTGCTAGCTAATTCACCACAAAGATTTAAAACCATCTCTGTGTCCATTGAGTATTCCATAGGTCTAAGAGGTATCCCTTCTTCATCACTTCTAATGATACCACTATTCTCTTCATGGGATATACTATCTTCTTCTTTAGAGGACTCCTCATTTTATATTTCTACTAAAGTGGGTATATCTTCATTGCTACTACTAGATGCACAGATATCTCCATATTCAAGTGATTCACATGAACATATAGATAACGAATGACCTATTTATTTACATTCATCAGAAAGCAATAACATACCTTCAGAGCAACCTGACCTCTCTTTTGATTTTTCATCATCATCTTGAGAGTGATGGGAAGAAACTTGAGCATTAAGAGGAACTTCTTTAATCTTTTCAAAATCTCTTTTATCAGATGATTTCTTTGAATTATTCCTTCCCTTCTTTTCATCATTAGAAACCACATGTTTTCGTTCACTAGTTGAGCAACAAGGTTCTTCAACCTAAGTCTTGAGTCACCTAGTTATCTCCTCCACACAGACATTGTAGTCTGTCCAACATTTCCCTTGTTGTCTCACAATTCCTTACTTTATCAACATATAGATTAGACAACCCTTTCATGATAACCTCCTTGGCTTTCTCATTCTTCTCACTTTTTTCTCGATTCAATACATAGCCCCATACATCAACATCTAAGGCCATTAAATAGGCTTCCATTCTAACCTTCCAAAGTGCATACTTTGATACATTTGAAAATGGAACTCCTTCTGAAGTAAGCCAAGTTTGATTAGCCATTACTTCCCTTTGACCAACCTTCTAGCAGTTAAGCTATTCCTAAAGGAACTAGACTCTGATACCAATTGTTGGAAACAATGTTAAGACCAAGAGGGGGGGTGAATCAATATTAAGGATAATTTTAACTTTTTTTATGCGAATTTATTTTTCCTTCAAACTTGGTGATCATCCATATAACATCAACCATTAACAAAACACAAAAATAACCTTATCACCAAAATAAGCATGAACATTGGACACAAAGGTTTTACGTGGAAACCATTTTGGGAAAAAATCACCAAATATTTTTGTTGTTATTGATGTAAACTAAGAGCACCAACTCTATTACATCAATCTGTTTGTGATTCACCACTCCCAAGAAGCAACAACTCCCTTTGATTTTTTACTTGCACCCACTAGTAGGAAGCATCGACTCCCTCCTTTTGTAGACACATATCCAACTTACCAGAAGCACCAACTTCATGGATTTGTTGCAAGCACCAACTTACAAATCCTTGGATTTATGCAAGCACCATCTTTCAAGAGGCACCAACCCCCCTATCAGTATTAACATTGTTTCCAACAACAAACACATCTCCTTTCAGTTTTGTAGCTTTGTAACTGAAGAAGAAGTTGCTGAAATGATCATATTCTAGACTCGCAGCAAGAACAACCACTCTATGATCAAGAAGATGAAAAAATTAGGGATAAGATATTATAAGGAAAATTTCCTTTGACTCCTCAAGAGCTATTGAAGTGATTGAAAGAAAAGTTTCTTGTCATAGTATTGAATAAAGGAATTTTATCCACGAGTTAAATGCAAATGCAAGACTCTTTTTGAAATATGATTATACACTTCTTTCTTCTTCAAAAGCACACATGAAACAACACTTTGAGTTTCTTGAAGGCCATCATAGATTTCATGACTCTAGTAGCTATGTGAATAGAGAATATATTCAAATGAAAATAAATTCTTATAAGTAATTCCTTGTTGATTTCACAAACACTCCAGTATATGACTCATATGATTCATATGGAGAGCTGGGTACAGGTCTTCAATCTCATCTATTGATAGACAAATGTCAAGAAGAAAATGAACTAGTAGGCATTTTGAGATAGCCACATCTCCAATATTTCTCCATAGTCAGGAATACTATCATACAAGAAGAGGGCGATAAAGAAGTTTTTTGTAATGAAAAAGGGAATGTTTCTTATGAATGAGATGTAACCATTCGTCCTGAATTTTCACATATACATATGATCCAGGAGGATCCTAAAAGGAAAAAAATTGAAATTCCTCGAAACTAAGTGAAACGTATCTCAAATCGAATATCTCATCATTCTGAATCCAACGATGTGAATGACACCTCAATCCGACACCATATGTGAAAGTTATGGCCTGTCGAATTTTTTGAGAAATAACTAAAATGTTTTGCAGGAAGGACCCATAGGGATGACACATGGTGTTGACATCAACAGTATGGATGCTGATGTCATCTATACAAATATTGACATCAACAAAGTGATGTGGCAATACGACTGACAAGGAGCCAATCAGGAGGCAACACATGGTAGGTGACATCAACATGACATTAACAACCTAGTCAGTGGTATGAGCCAATTAGATTGAACCACATGACACCCAGTTAGCAGCCTTACGATTTTATTAACGAGGATTTTTTTTTTTACCTTTATGGGAGACGACAACAACCAAATTGTCACTTGATTAATTTTTCTAACGACCCAAAAAATATTGGTAGCAAATTCAAATGATCGAGTTTGTTTTTAAATAAAAAAATAATAATAAATTGACCGACTGACGGGCGGTCAAGACTTCTTGACTGGCTGACGGTTTTAACATATATTATATAAAATAATAACTACTGGCAGGATTCAAACCCACCTGACGGGACCTCTAGCACCGGAAGAAAACAAAAAATGTCGACCAACAAACAACTATTAAATTCCAAAATGCCACAGGGAATCAACCCTGAGTCTCTCGGGTGCTATTTGGAGAGGGCATGTTACTTAATATTATTGAAACGAAATTTGAACACTATTGAGGGGGAGAGGTGTTAAATTATGGTATGTTCTATGCTTATAACAATTTACTTCTTTTTCTTATTATATTCCACCGATTAGCAATCACATGTACATAAAGTAAAGTGTAGATAGAACATTAAACGATTGACAGAAAACAAGCCAAGACAAGAGACACAAGATGCGGCGGCTAGCCAGGGACAAACCCAAAAATGTGTGGGGAAACCCTTTGATCAAATCTTCTTTTATCTTCAGTAATTCAGCAGAGAGAAATAGTACAATAAATCTGATTCATATCAGCAGTAGGAAATCTTAGATCAGTAGCATCAGCATTAGCGGCTTCATTATCAAACTAGGGTAGACCATATCTCACAAACCAACCGTCGGATTGACTTCATTCCACCACCAAAAGTTTTGGCTTCGAGAGGAGGTTTAGATGAACCTACAACACAGTTCAGATGAGGAGATCTTCTAGGCCACGCAAGTCAATCTTTACTTCTGCAGTTGTAGCTTCAGTTTCAGCAGTTTCCGTATTCAAACTAGGGCAGTCAATATCTTGCAAACCGTTCGTCGGATTGACTTCATTCCACCACCAAAAGTTGTGGCTTTCAAAGGAGGTTCAGATGAACCTATAGCACAGTTCTGAAGAGGAGATCTTCTAGGCCACGCAATCAATCTTTACTTCTATAGTTGCAGCAGTTTCTGGCTTCAAACTAGGGCAGTCGATATCTTGCAAACCGTTCGTCGGATTAACTTCATTCCACCACCAAAAGTTGCGGCTTTCAAAGGAGGTTCAGATGAACCTACAATGAAGTTCCAAAGAGGAGATCTTCTAGGCCACGCAAGTCAATCTTTACTTCTACAGTTGCAGCTTCAAATTCAACAGCTTCCGGCTTCACATGTGTGTGAGACAGAGACCCATTTTAGCGCAGTAGAGAAGAGACTCATATCTGCGCAGTAGAGAGAGAGAGATGTGATGAGATGAGTGAGTCCAAATGAGGAAAAGTCCTCTTATATTTATACACAACGTTGGTGGGTGAATAGATGCGACTGTTGGGCTTCTGAGCCTACATGAGTTGTAGGTCGGCTTGATAATAATTCCATAATCAAAATAAATTCATATCTCCATGAATACTTATCGGAATTGGATGATCTTTATATCAATCCTACAGCTCTCGACGAGAGGAATCTAATAAAAATATTATTAGCCATGAATAAGATGACCCACATGAATTTTTGCCCTGGTTGCCAATTTTAACACTCCCTCTCAACCATGGAGAACATCATCTGCAATCTGTTTATCAGTCGTTACTATTCATCCATCAAATGCACTGCCTTGTACAGCCTGACCCTTGCCTTGCTCTGCTCTATTTTGCCTGTTCTGCTTTGTCTTGTTCTGCCCTGCACTGATCTGTACTGTTTTGTTCTGTTTTGCTCTGCTCTTGCATTGTTCTGTTCTACTCTGCTTTTGTCCGAATTATGAAGAAGAAGAAATGATCGAGGATGTATCATACTGACTCAAAGTCAGTCTCAGAGTATGTACCACTGGTCCCAGACCAGTCTCAACCAACCCAAAGTCAGCGTCATAGTGAGTACAACTCCAATGGTCCCAGACCAATATCATCCTCCACTGACTCAAAGTCAGTCTCAGAGTATGTACCACTGATCCCAGACCAGTCTCAACTGACCCGAAGTCAGCGTCATAGTATGGTACAACTCCTACCACTGGTCCCAGACCAGTATCATTGATCCCAGATCAATGGACGTCATCCTAGCGTAGGGAGTACGGTAGTTACAACGATGCGTCCCAACTTCATTTCCCTGCTCATTGATCAGATGAGAGGTACTTCCCATGAGTCCCAGACTGCATGGGTAGGATGCCTCGACAGGAGAACTAATCAATCCTGTCCTCACAGGAGAACACATCAATCCTGCTACAATTGCCATGGAGAACACATCAATCCAGGCCTCACAGGAGAACACATCAATCCTGCTACAATTGCCATGGAGAACACATCAATCCATGCTGCCATGGAGAACACATCAATCCAGGCCTCACAGGAGAACTAATCATCCTGCTACACAGGAGAGCGAATCATCCTGTTCCACAAGAGAGCGAATCATCTTGTCCCATAAAGGAGCGAATCATCTTGTTCCAGTGTGCACCACCAGGGGAGGGTGAGTCACCCTATGGTCATATGTTGCTCCAGTAGGAACCGCAAGCCCTCAGAGCTCCTAGAGCTCAATGTATGCAACATGCAGGACCCTTGTACAAGGGTTTCTTGCCGACTCCAAGTCGTTTGGGAAAATCACAGATTAGATCTTTCCTCAGGGCTTTGACAAGGTGTATCAACCTGTACATCATCTTAATGTGATGGAGCTTACTTGCTCATCGACTTACCATATCCCAGATTATGTCTATCTGCTGGAGCAATTGACGAATACGGGATTCCTCAATAATCGAATCCCACCTCTGGTTGTTACAGAGAATCACAGTGGTATCCAATGTAAATCCAAATAGCTCACTGAAGAGCTCTCGCAACCAGACTACCTCGCACGAGGTTATGCTAGCAACAATATATCCTGCTTCGACGGTGCTCAAAGCCACCGACTTATGCTTCCTGCTCATCCAGGATATCGAAGCAGATCCCAAGGTGAAACAATACCGGGAAGTGCTCTTACGGTCCACCCCACTGCCTGCCCAATCAACATCAGTATATCCAAGTAGTCTCACATCTCCGGCAGTGTATCTTAATCCATGAGAGATTGTGTCCTAAAGACATCTAAGAAGATTCCTGTCATCAATCCAGTGAGGCTCAACCAAATATGAGCTCACAATGCTAACTACAAAACATATGTTCGGACAAAGGTTCACCAAGAACATCAATGCGAATGAGTTTTTGAAACTCAGAGGCATTTCCCAAGTCTGGTCCGACATCACTACCATATAACTTCTAAAAGTTAAGATCCTCGAGGTAGTCACATGCTTGCAGTCCATCATACCGAATCTTTCCAATATGTTTACCAAATATTTTCCTTGAGATAGGAAAATTTCCCTTGGCTTCTGCCACACTTCAAGTCCTTGGTCCTTCATTTCAAATTCAGAAGCCATCTCCCTCTTACATTTGTGAATGAGAGGGTTTGCACCTGTTAGAAGGAGGTCATCCACATACAACACCAGTATGAGATGCTTGTCATCTTCAACCTTAAAGTAAAGGTTGGGATCGGCTTCACTCCTAGTGAATCCCAGCTTCATCAAGTAGCTATCGATCCTCTCATACCATGCTCGGGGTGCTTGCTTCAGCCCATAGAGAGCTTTCTTCAACCTGCATACATGAGATTTTTGATCATAAATCTCAAATCCTTCAGGTTGCTCCACGTAGACCTCTTCTTTGATCGAGCCATGAAAGAATGCAGTCTTGACATCCATCTGATGTAGGTTCCATCCTTGTGAAGCGGCAAGGGCTATGATCGAGCGGATGGTCGTATATCTGGAAACAGGTGCAAATATCTCATCATAGTCTATACCTTCCTTTTGGGAGAAACCTCGAGCAACAAAATGAGCCTTATACTTTTCCGTGCTTCCATCTGTTGCATGCTTTATCTTGTAAATCCATTTGGAAGTAACAACTGTCTTGCCCTGGGGTCTGGGAACTACTTCCCAGACATCATTCTCCATAATAGACTCATATTCTATGGTCATAGCATCCTTCCATACTTGATGCTTGATGGCATCTGAGAATGACGAAGGTTCATTTTGTATGATCGTGCTCATGATGGTCAGGTATACCTGATACCTATTAGATTTCTTACTTTCACAAAAGGTTCCTTAGGGTGCAGCATATCCTTCAGCATCATCAAGTAACCCCTTAAGCCATGAAGGCCTCTTCCTAGAAGAGGAAGGCTCATGTGGATGAGGATTAATCGGATCCATGGGTTCTTCTACATCAGGCATTGATTCATCATCATTTTCTTTCGGTTCCCTGGTGTCGGCTTCTTGAGAGCTACTCAAAGTCAGCAGATTGTCCACCTTGCTTAGAGCCATATCTTTTTCAAAGGTGACATCATGACTAATCATGACTTCCCTTTGACCGGTGGTGAACATTTCTTCAGGAGTTTAGGAACCCAATGCTTGATGAGGGCATCGATTTTGTACATATACGGCGGTGATTGTAGTTTTAGCCCATAGAAACTTTGGAAGTCTTTGATCATGTAGCATGGCCCGGACAGCTTCCATCATCGTGTGGTTCTTCCTTCCCACCACACCATTCTGCTCAGTATGTGGTGTAGTAGTCTCCCTCTTAATGCCAACCTCAGGTATGCCTAAGTAAACCAATTGTAATATATCGGAGGTCTTGCTTTGGCTTGAGGGGAATGGTCCCTTTTGAGCTTTCCTTTGGCACATCCCAGACATACACCTTCTTTCTCTACTTGGAATTCGGGCATCCCTGTTACCATCTGTCTTACATTGGCTAGAGCTTTGTAATGAAGGTGGGCAAACCTCCGATGCCAAAGTTCGGACTAAAGAGTTTTGTCACAAGACATGACACCTAGCGGACTTCCATCGACCTGATATAATGAATCAACACTAAACCCAAGAGTAAAGGCATCTTTAACATTATTTTTCCATATACATACCTTGCCATTGCTGAAGGTTACCTTGTAGCCTCTGTCTTCCATTGCCAAGATGGACACTAGGTTCCTTTTGAGGTCAGGTGCATTTAATACATCCTAGAATTTCTAGCCTTCTTGAATGCTTGTCCTCTTCCTTGATTCCCAGCTCTCCTCTTACCTTTGTTGTTGAATTTTTCATTCCTTTGATTGTCATCAAAGGGATTTCGAGTTGCACCACTGCACACTGTACCATGCTTCTCTAATCATGATTATCATCATGCTGCCCATGTCCATGATTTTATCCATCATAATGCTGCTCAAACTAGTGTGCATCATCATCATGCTATCCTATATGTCCATGATCTCATGTTGCCCTTTATGTCCATGATCTCATTCATCATGATGCTCATGATCTCATACATAGTGACTTGCTTTATCGCAAATGTAACATCGTCATTTTCTTCTAGCCTTAGGTCCAGCCTTTCCTTTTGATTTAGTCCCGGAATTATTTATTTTCTTTGCATGAGAAGAAAAGGCAGCAGGAGGACCTTTAGGCATGGGCATTTCTTGCACTTCTTCCCTTGTTTCTTCTTGAATGCATCTAGCCATTAATTCCTCGAAACTAGGAATTACATTATTGTTCAGAAGAGTAGTCCTGAACACATACCATTCATATGGTAATCTTCTGAGAGATGTGAGTGCCATTTCTCTGTCAGTAATGGTTTCCCCAATAGATAGGAGATCGTTCTTGATCTCGGTGATTCTTAAGAAGTATGCTTGCATACTTTCATCTTTACCCTTCTTGATTTCCCTCAACTTATTTCTAAGAAACAAAACTTGATTTGCATCATTAACTTTAAATAAAATCACCAGTCTGTCGTAGATTTCCTTGGAGGTGTCTAGATCAGAGATGTAGGCCACCAAGCGCTTGTCGATAGAGTCCTGGATGATCTTCTTTGTTTTGACTTCTCCATTTTTCCATTTGATCCAGGCAGCAGCAGATGCATTTGATGAAGGCTCAACGATATTGCCTCTTACATGGTCCAACACTCCTTGATCTTCAAGGGTTAGATCGATAGACATCTTCCATCCGTGATAGTCAACTTTCTCACGGAGTTTGTCTTCGGCAGGAAAGAGTGTTGAGGACCCCATAGTTCTTTTAGGATAGCCTTGCCAATCTTCTCTTCAATGTTTGCTCTTGCTCTTGCTCGGGCTTTGTCTTCACCTCAGCTCCGATACCATGTTAAATTATGGTATGTTCTATGCTTATAAAAGTTTACTTCTTTTTCTTATTATATTCCACCGATTAGCAATCACATCTACATAAAGTAAAGTGCAGATAGAACATTAAACGATCGACAGAAAACAAGCCAAGACAAGAGACACAAGATGTGACGGCTAGCCAGGGACAAACCCCACAATGTGTGGGGAAACCCTTTGATCAAATCTTCTTTTATCTTCAATAATTCAGCAGAGAGAAATAGTACAATAAATCTGATTCATATCAGCAGTAGCAAATCCTAGATCAGTAGCATCAGCATTAGCGGCTTCATTATCAAACTAGGGCAGACCATATCTCACAAACCGACCGTCGGATTGACTTCATTCCACCACCAAAAGTTTCGGCTTCCAGAGGAGGTTCAGATGAACCTACAGTGCAGTTCAGATGAGGAGATCTTCTAGGCCACGCAAGTCAATCTTTACTTCTGCAGTTGCAGATTCAGTTTCAGCAGTTTCCGTCTTCAAACTAGGTCAGTCGATATCTTGCAAACCATTCGTCGGATTGACTTCATTCCACCACCAAAAGTTGCGGCTTTCAAAGGAGGTTCAGATGAAACTATAGCACAGTTCTGAAGAGGAGATCTTCTAGGCCACACAAGTCAATATTTACTTCTGCAGTTGTAGCAGTTTCCGGCTTCAAACTAGGGCAGTCGATATCTTGCAAACCGTTCGTCGGATTAACTTCATTCCACCACCAAAAGTTGAGACTTTTAAAGGAGGTTCATATGAACCTACAGTGCAGTTCCAAAGAGGAGATCTTCTAGGCCACGCAAGTCAATATTTACTTCTGCATTTGCAGCTTCAAATTCAATAGCTTCCGGCTTCACATGTGAGAGAGAGAGAGACCCATTTCAGCGCAGTAGAGAAGAGACTCATATCTGCGCAGTAGAGAGAGAGAGAGATGTGATGAGATGAGTGAGTCCAAATGAGGAAAATTCCTCTTATATTTATACACAACGTTGGTGGGTGAATAGATGCGACTATTGGGCTTCTGAGCCTACATGAGTTGTAGGTCGGCTTGGTAATAATTTCATAATCAAAATAAATTCATATCTCCATGAATACTTATCAGAATTGGATGATCTTTATATCAATCCTACACCTCTCGATGAGAGGAATCTAATAAAAATATTATTAGCCATGAATAAGATGACCCACATGAAGTTTTTCCCTGGTTTCCAATTTTAACAAGAGGGGACACACGACTGACCACATGAGGCTAATCCAGAACTGGGAGTGTCAGAACCGCGCATTGGCATGAATTTTGAGAGGAATCTGTAGGGGAATATTTTGCAAGAATAGTCTTAAAATATTCCTATAAGGAATTTGCAAGGAATATAAATATTCCCTAAGCTCCAGAGGTCACCAGTATAGAACAGGGCCAAATTTATACTCATATGAACTAGAATTTCACCAGGAGTTCAACCATGTAGTCCATTTCTTCATTTGAGTAGCAGGTTTTTTGACCATATCTAGAAGATAATCTTGTGAGGAATTTGAAAGATTCCCTAGGAGCCCAAATTTTACTGTGACAGAAAGGGGTGATTTTATACTCGTATTTCTCAAATTTTCGCTAGGATTCTAATGGTGTAGACAATTTTCATATCCAAGAAGCCCATTTCCATTTCATCCCCAAATTTGGAGGTATAAGGTGTTTTTTTCCCTGTATTCATTTTGGTTCTTCTGCTGATGAATGAAGAGGACTCCCCACTTTGAACAGGGCCTAGAGACAGCCCACAATGGGTGAATTCCATTATCAATTTTTGGTGTCTCTTTATATTTGTGATTTCATTTTATTTCCCTCTTCTATTATGTGTTTTTATTCATGGTTGCATGCTCTTTTAAATGAAATTATGTATGCATCCTTGAAGTAAAAAGATCTGGATCAAGTTTGGTATTAGAGTGGGTCTTTTGTTGATGTGAATTGAAAGTGTATGATAACTAGGGCAAAGCTCCAAAGAGGTGAAGGAAAACTTGAGTCCTTTGATACAAAAGCAAGGCGTGCAACACGAAGAAGGAAAATGGTAGATGAAGATGCTCAGTTGTAAGAAGAATGAAAATTTTATGAGGCCTTTTATGACATGGTTGACAAAGTTGAAAAAATGTTTGCGGAACATGAGAAGGCAATGGCGAAGTAGGAGAAGAAAGAACCAGATGATCATGCCTCAGTAAATCAAGGAGGAGAGAAGAATCTCTTGAAGCCACATATCCATATTCTATTGAATTCTCCACTTCTTCCTCATATTCTCATCATAGTTAAAGTAGAAAATCTCATAAAAATCCTTTTTTCAAGTTGGATGTCAAGTTTGATTTGCTTATGCTTAATGGAGAATCTAATGTAGAAAATCTAGATAACTGTATTAGAAAGGTTAAAGTATATTATAAACCAAATCAAAGAGGACGAGGCCAAGATTCATTTAGCATCCCTTCGACTGAGTGGCACTTCTCTCATATGGTGGGAAATCAAGATGTAGAAATGTAGTACTAGTAATCCTAAACTTCTCTCATCTTGGTCCGAGTTCGTTTCTTATTTAAGAGGAAAATTTTACCCATTGAGCTACAAACAAAAGGCCATGATGGAATGGAAAAATTTGAAAGAAAGTATAGGTCAAAATGTTTATAATTTTACAAAGGAGTTTAGGAAACAAGCATTAGCATTGAATGTTCCATTAAACTCTCCCGAGACGTTGATGAATTACATTGTATATTTGCATAGTTATTTGCGTCATTCATTGTTATTATTTGAACCTAAAACTCTTGATGAAGATACTGTGAAGGTTGTGAATCTTGAAAGTAGGGGGAAGCATGAGCAAGATGACCGCCCAAAGAGGATAAAAGTAACTAAGAGAAAAGAAGAAAACTCCTCTTGTATTCATTGTCAGAAAGAATAGCATGATGAGGAGCATTGTTGGAAATTGCATCCGGAATTGAGGCAAAAAAGGAATGGCAGAAAAGAGAAGTAGAAGATAGTCGCTATTGTGCTTCATGACCAATAATTTGAATCATAGGATGAGGAGTATTGAAGGAAATGTAACTAGGTTTAGTCTTCATAAATGTATTTTTGATATTTGTATTTATTCAAGAAAAGAAATATTATTTTTATGATATATGTCAATGAGTTTCTTACTCATTGAAATAGGTCCAACACATGTTAAAGTGTTATAGGTAAGTCAAAAGGTCAAAAGAATTATGTTAAATACCTTAAGGGTATGTTACATTGTGTATAAGAGTCAAATAAGTCACCTCCAAGCAAAGTCAAGTATCCCCCTATAAAAGACACCATCAAAAGAAGAAATGGCACCATTAAAAGCACCCATCGAAGCAAAGGAAGTCAAGTCAACCTCAAGGCATCAAGTCTTCTTAAAAGATGGCCTAAAGGAGAGACAATCCTCTATATATAGAGGCTATCCACTCCTCCAAAGAGAACACAATCATCTTTGAAATCAACGAGCAAGTGAAGTCAAATAAAAGGTGGAAAAGTTGAGTTTAAAGGAGCCTCTAGTGCAGCAAAGAAGGATGAAATATAATCGAAGTATAAAGGACTGTTTTAGGGTGAATTGCAGTCACACATGCGAGGAATAGGAGGGTTGTCTATGGTCACTACATCAACAACATTAAATTTTCTCATCTCTCATCATTTGGGCTACAAACTAGGCCTATTGGCCTCCTATCCATGCGAAGAAGGAAGGACCTCAAACGAAGGAAAAAGGAGCCATATAACATCAACAAGAACTCTCACACGTGTAAGAATTAGGGCTGCGGTGTTGTCACACTAAGCCTACCACTATACATCAAGAAGGGAAACGATGATCAAGAGAAGAAAGGAGTATTCTTAGATGAACGATATCACTAAAGATAACTATCTCTTCTAGAAGGTATACTAAGAGTGGAAGGAAGAACGAAGTGCCAAAAGAAGGACGAAGTGCCGGGGAACGAAGTGCCGGAAAGATGTGGAAAAAGTGTCGGGGAAACATAGTTTAAAGAAAAGGAAAGACTTGAATTGTGCTTGAAGGATCTTCTAGTCAAGGGTCTAGGGTTTGGCATTGATCAAGAAAGAAACTCAATAAGAGAAAACTTACCGAAGGGTTTTCCTCTCAAGAGAAGAGAGGTTTTGGCCCTGGTAGAGAGCCAACATATTGTGTTCTTGTTTTATGTTTTGATATAATTTTTATGAAGCACATAAACATGCATTAGTAATTAAAGAATAATATTAAGCTAACAAAGACAAATTGGAAAAATACTTCACAAATTGTTATCTAGTCCTGAAGAATCACCTACACCTAATTGCACTAGATTCTTCAACATGATATTAGAGCTAAGGTGACACATCAAGGAAAGGGAATCTCAAGAAAACTCATAAGGTGACTCATCAAGGAAGGACATCTACAAAAGTTGAAGCATCAAGCCAAGAAGTCTCTATCACATCAAGGACAAGAAGTTTTATCATCTATCATTCATCAAGGGAGACTACAAAGTTAGAAGAAGAGCCTTATATAAAGGCACCTACAAAGAAGATTAGATCAAAGAGGGACCTACATCAAGCCAAAAATCATCAAGCTAGTCTCATCATTAAGCAAACCTTGTTGGAGAAGACATCTTGAGGAACATCAAGATTCAAGGAAAGCAAGCCATCGAGAATTCAAAGAGAAAAGAAGTCAACTACATGTAAACATCTATCAAGTAAGTATATGTCCCCTTCTAAATATACATCAATGTATTTTTGCAAGGAAAACAAAAAATTGGTAGGTACCAATAACTTTCTTGCATGGAAGAAGAGGACTGATTTACTTCTCAAAGAGAATGAACTTCTAGAACATGTCAAAGGGAATATCACTATCCCTGCTAAGGAACAAACCCAAGCCTTAGCCAAGTACAATAAGGATGAGACAAGAGCTCAAAGGATTCTAATAGAATCTATCAAGGACTCTTCATTCCTTATGTCTCCGAATTTGAAACATCAAAAGAAATTTATGATATGCTAGTAGAGCTATTCTCGATATCCATAGTCGAAGAAGTGATATCTCTATGAAATGAATTGTACAAGATGAAGATATCCAAGAAATGAATAACTCCCTACTTCATGAAGATCTCTGAGATGAGGGATCAAATTCAAGATCTTGGGGAAGTCATGTCTAACAGAGAAATGACAAATGTAGTACTCAATGCTCTACCTGAGGATTGGGGTAACTTCACGTCAATCATATATGCCAAGAAGGAAGAAACCACACTTAGTGAAATGTGGTATCTATGCAAGACAGAGGAAACCATACTTAAATAAAAGGAAGATGTGGGATCAAAGGAGAAATCATTTGCTACCATGGCCAAGAGAAAGAGAAAATTTGACAAATTTGGTCCACAAAGAACAAACAACAAAGATATGTCCAAAATCCAATGCTCTGGATGCTAAGAATATGGACACTAGAAAAGGAATTTTCTTAATATTAAGAAGGAAAAAAACAAAAAAATAAATATGGAATAATATCACATGACTCAAGAGGTGAAAGAAGAATAAAAGAAGCAAAAGAAGGAAGATCCACCAGATCTCTACAATGACTAAGTCAAACTCTTTACTTAAAGTCTTCTTTCAAAGTTTTGATTAGGATAGGAGCATGTAGGAATTGCATGGCCAGAAACATCTTCTAGAATATAGAAGCATGAAGTACATAGAGTTCTAGATACTCATGTAGAAAGAGCATTTATAAATGAGAAGAAAAATGCATGGTTAGAAATATCTTCTAAGAATATAAGAGCATGGTAGATATAGCTCAAGATATTCATGTAGAAGGAGCATACCTAGTATATGACCTCATCCACAATGAAATAGAATTGATCATGATTAAGAATCTTAGGAGACCTCCATCATCAAAAGAAAAGAAACATTTGCAAGGCAAGGGTCTTTAAGATCCTATTATAGAATCTTCAAAAGAAGGTTCATGAACCAAAGCAGATGTCTCATTGGGAATCCCATTCATGGGATTCAAGAAAAGGATTATATGCATGCAAGCTAAAGATGAAGCAAGAAGGGCCACACCAAGGACAATCAAATGAATCTAAGATGATCAAAGTAGAATCAAGATGAGGTATGTATGCATCAAAGTTTAGTCATGTTATCATATGTATATTATTGAGTCATGGGAATAGTTCTATAACATGATCAAGTATGAAAGAACCTCTTTCACCAAGGACATGCTCAAAGGCATGTACTACAATGCAATGAAGGTCAACAAAAGGATATGCTCACATAAGGAGTATAATATTGTTGACTAAGAAGCAATAAGAAATGTTGACTAGTATAGGAAGCAAGCAATGAAGAAGTGATCTCACAAGGAGCATAAGGTGGTTGAAAAATCTATCCAAGAAGAAGAAAATTAAGAAAGAGATCAAGGCAAGAAAAATATGACAATTTGGAAGGAAGGACCCTTGACACCTATGAAGGCCTTTGAGATACAAAATATGCAGATAATTGATTCTACTATATGAAGATGTCATGATGAAGAATCCATCCAACAAAAGCACCATTTCATGTTGAAGTGATATCAGGATGAAGTCATGATGGGCTACTAGGTTGAAGCAAGTAAACAAGCAAGTACAACGAAGCATCCGTGAGAAGAGTATTATGAAGCATGGATAGATGACAAAGGAGTAGCCAGATGAAAAGAAAACCTGATGTATGACAAGAAAACTTGATGTATGACAAGAAATCCACTTTCCACGAAGGAGGCGATGACATAACAAAATAGGAAGGAAAGTCATCGATGGATGGTGCCCTACCTAGAAGAAGTTCAAACAAAGACTTCATGACATCAAAGAAAGGAAGGAGATCAAGCAATTGAAGGACCCACAAAGAAGAAGTTGTTGATGAATGAAAGAGTCCCTAGTTAAGAGGGAGCTCTAATAGGTCCTTGATCAAAAGGGAGTTTTGGATCACCCCTGATTACAAAGGAGTGACAATTGTGTTTTCCATTTCATATGTCATGCACTAGATCAGGACTAACATCCGTAAGTCTAGGTGAAGGCAATAAATAGAAATGTAGACACAAGATAGACACAAAATTCTTGTCTACACTTGGGAAGAAAGAATGGGAGGATTGGGTAATAATTTGGCATCCGATACTCTTTGAGGATGTGTAGGGCATCCAAGAAAGGAGTAGGCAAGAGGACTGATATTCTTTGAGGGCTGGGAACACAAGACAAGAATAGTCCTAGAAGGTCATACTCAGTGAACACCTGGGTGGGCATGTACCTTGAGAAATAATGACTAAGGTGTCTATAAGTCATTGGTCTTTCCAAAATTATGTTATGATCTATTGAGAGATAGAGATATTAGTCAAGGATAGAGCTATTGGTTATTATGATGCTATAACAAATGGATTGCAAATCCAGTTTCTCTTATGTGAATTCTTCAAGATTGAAACATAGTCAAATACCTTGTAATGTTGTATAAATACTTCCCTAGTTAAGAGGGAGTGTTGAAGGAAATGTAACTAGGTTCAGTCTTCATAAATGTACTTTTGATATTTGTATTTATTCAGGAAAATAAATATTATTTTTATGACAATGAGTTTCTTTCCCATTGACGTAGGTCCAACACATGTTAAATTGCTATAGGTAAGTCAAAAGGTCAAAAGAATTATGTTAAAGACATCAAGGGTATGTTACATTGTGTATAAGAGTCAAAGAAGTCACCTCCAAGAAAATTTAGGTCTCCTCCTAGCAAAGACATCATCAAAAGAAGCAATGGCACCATTAAAAGCACCCATCAAAACAAAGGAAGTCAAGTCGACCTCAAGGCAGCAAGTCAGCCTACAATTTGGCCTAAAGGAGGGACAATCCTCTATATATAGAGGCTATAAAATCCTCAAAAGAGAATGCAATGATCTATGAAATCAGTGAGCAAGTGAAGTGAAATAAAAGGTGGAAAAGTCAAGTTTAAAGGAGCCTCTAGTGCATTGAAGAAGGAGGAAATATAATTGAAGTATAAAGGATTGTTTTAGGGTGTGCTGACGGTGTTGAAACCACCAACATGTCAAGAGGATCTCCCTGGTAAGAAGTTCCAATTAGACCTCAGACCATTTGGTGTAGGAGTCCTAGCAATGGATCATAAGGTAATACCTTGACTGCGATGTCGCACAGAGGCAAGTAGGATAACTTTGTCAGTAGCAAGGGTGTGATTACCACAGTGAGTCAAGGAAGATGTATGAGGTGTTCTAACACAAAAGGGGGAGAAAAGGGTGAAGGTGAGTTCCAGATTGAAAGGGATAAATCCCAACTCGGCTAGGAACACACAACACAAAAGGACATACACAAATTTCGGCGGAGTAGTCCACTCGGATGTGGTAGTCATAACATACAAGGTAAGATAACACGTACAACACCCATGGATCAATATGAATGGATGCAATGGTTGTTACAAAAGGGTTCATGTGAAAGGTCTGTCTGATGTCCTGCAGAGTAGTTGACATAGATGGTGACAACATTAGCAGCATATACAATACATTTGCAACAAGATTCATATAATTGCATGTGAATCAATTCATACACAAATACGTAAGTTAAAAAACATATATCATTAAGGCAACCATAGTAGTCCAACTACACTAACAAAATATGCATGAAAATGTATTGGCTCTTATTATATAAAGTGTAAGTTCCAATCATACAATACATCCATGTAAACCTGCTAGCCCCATCAGTGAAACGTTACAACCACATTCGCCTGCTCCTCCAAAGAGATGTACTAGCTTCGTGCAGTGGAGAAGCCAAGGCGCATTACAAATCCAATATTTCTTCAAGATAGTCTTAATAGAAGCTTGGCTAACCAAAAGCCTCTACAATGAGTTATGAGGGACTATTTATAGCAAAGGGTGGGGTGACCCTTGACATTCCCCTTTGTGACCATTCAACTACCCTCATGACCCTTCACCTACTCTATGAATGTTATATCCACTATTGAGACTTGACTTACACTTGACATGAGTCAACATTACAATGCGCATGTACTCATGTGAGAAAACATGGCTTGAGAAAGCCTTGTAAGACATCACTGACACTCATTCTACTGTCATGAGACTAACTCTTTGACATGCTTGTGATGGTGAAGGTGGTGAGCTGATGCCAAGCTTGGTCATCCATGATGGTGTGCATGCACCTCATGGTGACATCTTACTGAAGAGAAATCTTACCTCCGTTGCAACTGGTGCATTGGTCCAGCTCCTTCATCTAACTTGTCTGCTAACATGCGCATGGTATTCTTGGGTGTGGCTAAACCGACAACACACTGTTGCATAGTTTCCATATTGATCTTCAAGTGTGTGCTGGTGGTCATGCGCATCAACTTTCCGAAGTACATGTTCATCTCTAGTTGGACTTGCTTCTTGTCTTCGCCTTGGTGAGTGTGCTGAATGGGTTGGATTGCATGTGTGTCCTCAATGACATGCATGATGTTTAATCCATGTCAACTGCTGAGATGGATCTTTAACTTGTATGGGCACAGTTTCATCGGTGAGTGCATGTTGCTCTCACTGTTGTTCTTGTTCCTCCTACAAATCATTTGTATCTCTGTGCAGCTTCATGTTCTTCCTGAGTTGCTGCTTCAGCACATGAAACTCCTTATTTGTTCCATTCTCTATCTTCACATGATCTTCATGTCACCCTGTCACCTCATAGCTGAAGTCTCCAAAGTTGCTTTCATCATCAATGGATCTGTTTGAGCTTGCAACCTTGTCCCACCTCCGTGTTGTCAACAACCCCCCTCTTGCATTTGGTATGTTGTCTTCAACTAATGTTCATGATGCTGCTTGTTGTGATGTTGCTGTTGTCATATCTTGATGTCCTTGTCTACGAACAACTTGATGTCTTCGTTGGTAGGCAAGTCCATAGACACTTGATCGACTGCATCCCCAAGTGTGCTCTGAATTATGTCTTCATCTCTGCTCCCCTGTAAACCATTGATTGTACTACTGAGAGGCAGATGAACACATGTGATACCTGGAGACATGGAAACACTCATGGCAAGAAATCTATCAGTTGAAAACCAAAATGAACATGAGAATTGACTCGCAACATACTTGAGTGAATGATCATGAAGGTTGTTCAATTTTGGCCGGTAGGTTGGGAGACTGACTACCAAGACTGCACAAGGCACAATCTGGGCAGCTAGGAGATTGACTCACTACTGGAACTGCGCAATGCATAGTCCAGTCTGGCTGCTGACTGTTTGGATTGCGCAATGCACAATTCCAGCTGGGAAGGACTGCTGGCCCAGGGACATATTTGCACAACTTCTTGGGCCAAGCATCCTTTGTCCTCCATAAATGCGCAAAACAGTTCTGGAGGCCAGTGCTGGGTAGGAATGCGCATTTTTGCAGAGGAAGGTGAGCCTTCCTTCCCCATATTGCGTAATGCAGCCTTGGTGGGGGCAGAGTCTGGGCCAAGGTTGCCTCGACTCACCGACGGGAAACTGAAAGAAAATAAGACAGTGAATGCATGGAGACACTAAGTGATAGCAGAAGTGATCGGCAGGGGGACTACTAGGCCTCTTCGCACTCAGCTGAAGAGCCCTTCTCCTACCCTACGACCCAAGACACACTTATTCACTTAGACTCTATCTTCTTCCTTCCTTCTTCCTTCCTTCTTGCTTTGTTCTCTTTTACACTTAGAGCCTCACTCTATTTATACAATCCCATGGTTCGTGGACCATGGGTAGGCCGACATTACATTAAAAAACTAGGGCGGAAAACCCTATGACTCTATCATACATTGCGCACTCCATGCCCACAATTCACGGAGTCTTTACAACACTATTGGGTCAAAACTTGGGCTTTGAGCCCCAAAACATTTCTTGGGGGGATTCCATGCCCAACAGGCCCCCAACACAAACATCATGACTCACCCTCGAGTCACTCTGTCGGTGCAATGATCTTGGTGTGGAGTCCCTACAACTGTTCTCGAACTGTGTTGAGGTCAACAACGCATTGAGCTACTGCTTGCTGAATCTGCTGCATCCGCTGTTTTGAGACCTCTCATTCTGGGGTGCTTCTTTGCATTAATGTGTACATCCCCTATATATGCACGAGCTTTCCTTCAATTTTCACTGTGATAGTGAAGGCCTCGTCGATCCACTTTTGGACATGTGCTTTGAGAACTACCTCCTTGTGGTGCACCGCATCCACCTATTCCTTCAGTGCCTTAGCTTGCTGCATCCTCACAAGCCTCTAGGTGAGGACTACCATTTGCACAGTTCCTCCAACACTGTCATATTGCTACTGGAGTTCTCATGCTTCTTTTTCTAAGTGTTGGATGTTGGGGTCCTCCTGCAGAGTCATGAGAACCTCAAGTGCTTCCTCCAACATGCTGGTGCAGTCTCGTACTACACCTCCAATTTCCTCCAATCCCACTGTAATAGCACTAACGCACTGCTCTCTAACTTCCGGGGGAGTGGATGGCTGCGCCTTTAATTGTAGCTCGGCGATCTGAAGATTCAACTCCAGCTGAACCTTGGTCATTTATTCCCTAGCCTCACGGACTCCTATAGCTAACCTGTGGATCCACACTTCTATTGGTAGGTCTGCTGGGATGGCCAGCTCCGGGATGCGTCAGCAAGCGTCATCTACCATTTGCACAAACTGTTGATTTTGCGACACCAATTCGTCATGCTGCAAGCTGAGTTGTTCCACATTTATCTTTTGCTCGTTGAGGACTTGGATTGCGCGGTTCTCCCTCATGCGCAGTTCTGCTATTATCCCATATTGTAGCAAATACAATGTCTCGCGCGGAAGGGTAGCTCGATTAAGGCCAAGGCCTTTCATCATGCTCACCTAAAATCTATTGGCCTCATTCACTACTACTAGGGCCCCTTCGGGCAACACTCTTGTGTTTGCCATTCGTGCGCAATGTCTGCTCTGCTACCAAAGATCCTACTACGAGGTGGATTGAAAGGGTCCCCTCTTGAGGGGGACACACCTGTAACTCCTATAGCTGCGCTCTGAGGGCCCCCAACATAGTCTGGTGCTCCTGCATAAAATCCTGAAGGGCCTCATTTGTGACATTGCGAACCGTCTCACTGATGTCATGTAGATCACCTTTGATTAAGGTGATCAGGTCAATGGCAAATTTCGAGGCCTTGACCTTCTTCCTCAATCCTGTGCACTCTGCTATGTGTGGGTGCTTCAAATGTGTGGACGCGGTCCCTGGGTCCGCGCTTCCTTCTGCTGTTTCTGCTTTCTCTAACTCCTACCCCTATGAGGACGTTGCTTGGTCCTCGTACACCTTCGTGGTTACTTCTTCTGCCGCCTGTGATACTACTGCTGCTTCTCTGGCCTTTTCTTCTCGACAACTTTCTATGTTGCTTCCCGTGCTGCCCTTTCCTCAGCTGTTGTTGTTTCCTTCTGCCTTTTCTCAACCAATTTTGTGATGTGCAGCTTGGCATCGTCCTTCTTCTTCTGCGTTGCCACCTTCTCAAGTTCTGCAAGATCTAGGGCGTGCCATTCTGGAGGCCATGTCTCCAAGACAGTAAAAACAACGTCGTCAGTGGCTAAAAAGGGTAACTTCGTCCACTGCTTCGCCAGATCCTTATGTGCCCTAATAAAGATGTTGTGCATATCAGCCTTAAATTCAACAAAACTCTACAGACTATTGTACACCATGGGTGATAGGCACGGCTTCCCGTTGATCCACATCTGGATGTTCATATCCATGACCACCTAGAAGATTTTTGTGTCGTGTATCCTTTTCGCATCCTTCGTGGCCCAGAGCGAAGCATACTTTGCGGCCTCCAGTGATTATCTGTCAATGCTAGGGAATTGAATGTCCTCCGGAAGTTCCCCCGCTACGAGCACTATGGATAGCAACAACCATGCATAGTGTAAGGTTTTACCCTATTCCTAGGCTTCGCGACAATTTTTCAGAAATTCCTCGTAGAGGAATTTGTACCAATTGAATTGGACCCCCTCCGCGCACTGCTTGGCCTGTGTGACCACCGGCGCCGGTACCTCGTCAACGCAGCACTTCCGCATAACTTTGCCTGCGAGGATCTGGGTGGCTACATAGACTGCTTTGTCCTTGATGCTGGAGATGGCATAGCCCCTCTTCTTCTTTTCCATCTTATACTTTGTTTTCATGGCCTCCACAAGGGCCAATCATTGCCATTTCCTTCAACTATGGTCGCGGGGTCCTTACCTTTGCAGGGGAGCTGGGAAACACGATGAATTAGGTTTGACGTGATGTGGATAGGCTCCTCCAGCCATAAATACCCATCGTGTACTAGGCAGAGTAGCTGCATGATTATGAAAATGGTGATGGGCATGCGATGGAAATGCGACACCCGTAGTAATTTTAGTAGCCCAACCTTTTCCACACCGTGCAACCACTTCCGCGGCTCTAACGTTCTCACCACCCCGTAGTGTTCTGCTTCATGAGGTTCCTGGTCTCCAGGTGAGGGAACTTCTCGCGGTCAGTGAGGTCCAAATATTCAAACTTCATAGTTGGCACACGACCTAGGTGCGTACCTTCGAACACAATGCTGTTAGGGAGGAGCGGGGTTTGGAGTGAACTCTTTGCTTCGTCCAAGTCCTTTGGCACCTTGGTCTTACCTTTTTGCGAAGGGACATATGCGGGAAGTTTTGTCGAAGAGTGTGTAGGTTGAATATCCTCATCCATGCCTTCGTCTTCTTCCTCCACGATGATAAGGGCTTGCAAATCTTCTTCTTCCTCATTTGTTTCAATCGTGATAGCTTTCCCTTTCTCTGCCATCGATAGTTTGCTGCGCAGTGGGTTCCTCAGGGACACGCGTACGGGGGCCATTGCCTATTTATCCTTCTTGGTCCTTGGTGTACGCGGTAATTTGGGGATTTCTGCCATAACCCTAGCACCTTCTGGAATGTCTTCCATAGTTGGGGCCTACGCGGCCTCACTGGTGGTCACCTCTTCTATTCCCAAACCGTCCTTAGTAGCTGTCATTGTGTCTGGATTGTAATCTAGCACTCTCGAATTCAGGGGCTCAATCAACGCTCAGCTCACAATGCTAAGGGATCTGCTCAATCGCTGAATTCTCAAATGACCAAGTGTTTTTTGCTGGCCAACCCTTTATGTTTTATAATGCCTTTTGAACTCGAATTCAACCATTCCCCTCAATTCTAGTCCATTAATGCTTTCTTAGTGGCATATTTTCCCAAATCTTGCCCATAAATCATGTCTTAAATTCCCACCGCTCACTCCATTTGGCCTTAAATCGCGCATCCCATCATGAACAGTGATTTCGACGGTCACTTTCTCGCCAGTCCGCGCGGCAGCGCAACCCCTTGTGCACGGTCGCTGACCTTGAGACGCTCTATTTCTGTGCACATCCCCAATATCACGCAGCTCTCAGGAAGAATAGTTAATGGTCCCGCGCTCCCTTTCAGCTGCATGGAGCGCTAAGACTGTCCTCCCCGCGGCTAGTCAGGTGGTCGCACCACCCGTGTGGGGCTCCATTTTGTCCTCCACCACAGTTCATGGAGAATCCCCACCTTCCGTTGTTGTGGTCATCATCGCGCACTACACTCCTTGCAATGCACTACCCTGGTCACTACGCTTGGGGATATGCGGTCCCAGCCTCGGTAGTAGACTAACCAATTCACGACGATAGTTCTCAAACTTGTTAGTATGATCATACACACCTTGCCTGTCCATCCTCGGTTCTTTGACGAGAAACACTTCCTTTATCTTGTCCTCCATCTTCTTGACCTCCACATCCATCAATGTGCTTTTTTACCTTAATCGTACCCTCTATTTTTCAAGTTCGCAGAGTCTAAAGTTTCCCCGTCGGATTTCTTCCTCAAGTCCAATGTGGTCTGTTTCTTGCAGTTGTGTGATTCCCTCTTTCTAGGCTTCGTGAACCATTTTATCTATGAGTGCTACTATGTGTGGATTAGGCTTTGCACACTCCATAGGGAGTACATCCTTTGCTTCATACTTCAGCGTTAGAAGTGCTTGTGCAGTCAGGGTTTTGCACATGGCCCTATAAACCCATAGAACTGCTGGTATGCGCAGGTCCCAATCAGTGCGTCTCACATGGTGGATCATGTTCATTACTTCACACACTTTGTCAAAGGCTTTCATGCAGATAATCTTTGGTGCACTTGGTATTATCATACCTTGTCATTCACGCCCTTGTCTTTCCCGCTCCTACTTGTTGGCTGTGTTTTCTATCGTGAGGACGGGGTGCGTTCATGCAGGTTGTGTACCATAACCTGTACCCATTTGGAGAGGTGGGCGTGTAAGCTATTTTTTCCATCATATCCAGCTTTTATCCACATCTGAGGCTTTCCAAATCGTATGAGCATCATCGTTTTGCATTCCTGCCAGTCCCTAAATTCTGCTGGTGTGTACCCCACCAACTTGAGGGCGTAGTGCGCAGTGCCCATTTCAAAGCGTCGAAACACTACCGTTTTGGTACTTCTCTTTCGAATTTGTTCAGGAAATCATCTACCGTGGTCAGTCTATCATACATAGGCAGATCTCTTACCTCTGTTGCTACACAACATAGTGACTTTATCATCATGTTGTAATTGAGTGTGATTACCTCGTGTAACCGATTCTGCCGTCATTCTATTTCCTCATCTGAATCTGATGTGCAGGAACTTTCATGCTCCCACGAAATCCTGCCATCCGCTGTAGGATTCATCCAATCCTACTCCTGAGTAGTTATCTTGTAGATATAGTCTAGATCGTCATCGTTGTCATAATCGTGCACTGACTCTATGTAGCGCGATCCTTCCTCAGGGTCTAAGGGTACCACTACGCGCAGTGACTTTTTCTCAAAAATCATTTTGCGCTTCTTTAGATTTATCACTCCATTCATATCAGTGGCCTAATCTATTATGAGTAGCACGGGATAAGGATTGCTATCATCAACAATCTCTATCACTTCGAAATCTACAAGCGCGCTCGCACCTTCAATATCTACCGTTATTCCCTGCAATCTTCCCATCGGTAGGATCTTTTGCTGGTTCGCCATTCTCAATTGAATAGGAGACCATTGCAACGTGGGCTTGCCCATGCGCTCCCATGTCTGCTTTGGTAGAATGTTCGCGTCTGATCCTAGATCCAAAATCACTTGATCCATTTCATATTCCTTGATTTGCGCATTCAATCTCATCTCCCTTCTCGTTCGCGTTGCGTGCTTTCTGAGCTTCTAGACTACGTGCGGTTCTCTGCATCCCGTACATATAGTTATGAGTTCTTGCAGCCTTTTCATCACTTTGCTGTCGTACAACAACTTCATGCATGTCTCCAGAAAGGTAGTGAGCATTGATGGGTCCATCTCTGGTGCTAGTTTGTCTTTACTACCTGAAGTGGAGGCCTCCGTGAAGCTCCTCTTAGCTTCCATGAGTGTCTCCTTCGCGTGCTCCAAATTGAACTCTGGATCCTTTTTTGGAGCCTTGCGAACCCAGGCACTTTCTTTGGGCTGCTTGCCCTTGTAATCTCCTATTGTGATACCGCTTTGGAGCATGATGTTTACATTCAGTGTCCTCCTCATGCGGCTCAGGCCTCATCATTTGCAGGTTCTGAGTTGGGGGAGGTTGGATTGTTCCTCTATCGTGCAACCTCGCTATCATTGTGGGGCAATCCTTCATCTCATGATCAAACTAGGTACAATATAAACATGATGCTCTCGTCAGATTTGTACAATCGTACGCATAATACCCTAGTCCTCCGCAATTGTAACAGATCAGCTATCCGTGACCCCTTCCTAGTCCCATTCGACCTCGATGTCGTTCGCGCCCCTGAAACCCAGTGTGTGCCATCCCTGCATTTTAATTGGGGGCTCGCGTTTTGGTCTAAACCTGTAGGTAGGAGTCTGATCCGTCATTAGTTCATAAATTCTACAGGTACGCTCATCATGGCCTACTAACCTGCAGAAATTACAGAATAACTGTTGGGACCTCTACGTATACTTTTGTAATAGATGACAGTTATCTGTAGCATGCTTCCCTCCTTTCTGACAAATCACACACCATTATGCAGGAGCCGTACTTGGCCCTGCTTGTGCCTCTGGTCTCAATGGCATTGGCCCTCCTCCCGCTAGGTAGTTCACGAAGACTGGACAATGGTCCTTGTCATGTCCCTGGCCTTTGCACTTTATGCACCATACCTCCTCGCACGCTTCTGGGCGAGCTGTCTTGTTTCAGGCTTTGCATCTCAAGACACAAATCCTTCAACTGTTCGTGGATTTGTTGGACTCCCAAATCAAGATCTTGTATCGGGGTCTCCTGCAGTCCCATTGCGATCTCCAAAGCCTCGGCCTGAGTTGACAACTTCTGTTGTGACAACGCATTTCATAGATGCGGTGTTAGCGACGCTACAAACCATGCATGGTGTTTCCCATCCATCAAGGTCATGTTGGCTTCATGAATCATACACTTCAGTCTCTGATTCAGCTCCTAGGGGGTCTCACCTAGAAGCGTCGCAATTTCCTTAAACCCAATAATTGACTATGTCTCTGATTTTGGTATGCTAAATTCCCTATTTAGCGCAACTTGGATATCCGTGATCCCTGCGTTTGGATTGTCATTTGAATGCTTGATGTACCACGTTAGTGCACGATCCTGCAAGGTGCTAATCAGTGTTTCCTTCTTGATATTATCATCTGTGACTCCTTGTGC
This sequence comes from Pinus tabuliformis, assembly GCA_031772625.1. Classification (NCBI taxonomy): domain Eukaryota; kingdom Viridiplantae; phylum Streptophyta; class Pinopsida; order Pinales; family Pinaceae; genus Pinus; species Pinus tabuliformis. Next base: position 197,474,420 of record CM062815.1, on the reverse strand, counting down.
TTCCCATACAACGTTTACTATGAACCAAAATTGATCCGAATCTTCGTTCCCTACTCCTTTGAATACAAAAAACTTTATTGTGCTCGCCATATTGAACTGTGATGGTGGTGGAGGTGTTGTGGGTGAAGATAGTGAAACTAGTGGTGGTGTAGGTGGGGGTGGTATGCGCGGAATTCGTTGCCTTATCAGACTTATCTCACTTCTCGGTGAAACTTTTGCGAGCTCTTCCTCACCTTCTTGCGGAGGTGAAATCAAGGGACTAGTCCCTAATTCTTTGCTACTTTCGTTTCTATAGATCCTCCCACTTCGCGTAACCCCAAACATTAATTTATTCGCATAACCCGCTTTTCACACAGTAGCATTTTAATCCAAGTGTTCAAAGATTTAATGTACCTACCTCATTATCCTTTAAGGAAGCATCGTTCCACCTCGTTGTAGCTAACTGACGTGTCTACTGCGAATTTAGTGATAAACTCTCCTATAATTCGATCGAGCCAATGGTCCACAGTGTGCATGATCTTATCGCCTGATGCTTCTAGTATGCGCACCAACTCTAGGGTCCACACAATAGCTTTGTCGAGCCTGCACCTTCCTTGACTATTTGCTAGCTTCCTGATCCACTCGTACAACTCAGAGGGGAAGGATGCAAAGAAAATTTCGTGGATTTCTGTATATAAGTAGTGCTCTAACCACTGTTCCTTTGATACTCATGGATTCCTATTTTCCTGTGCCACGAAATCATGAATCTTCTTATCGAACCACCCTTCAATTTATTTCTTTGTCAGATTCTAGTGACACGACATCAGACATCTCTTATGTAGATCCCGGTCCCAGCAATGGAACCATTTGTTGGCTTATTAGGGCCTGACCCAAGTTTAGAGTTATTTAGCTAAACAGATCCTGGTACTACTGGCCCTTTCGGCAACATTCCACGAAGCGCGAGCTGAGGTCTCACCCGAAGTAGTATGGGAGGGTTATAGAACCAGGTTTCTGCACCCTGGAGATGTCTAATGAGTTCAAGTGGCTTGTGGTTCGACCCTGTGTGCATGTTGCCACGCGCACTTTCCCTTACCTCGCAACCTGAGATGCTGTCTTCGCGCAACCCTATTCAGGGGTCGAACATTGTTATTACCCAAGTCCTTACTAGTATTCCATTGTTAGTTGATTAACTTAGCCTACTTGTAAGTGTTTAAGTTATATTTAGAAAATTAAATCAGACATATAGGTGCGCGCAATAAATAAACAGTATATTTTCAATTTATAACAAGCATGCATTAACTTAAGAACAGATGCACAGAATTGTGACAAAACTTCTCTTTATTATTTTCTTCCTTGGTTACAAACTCGACTCCGCCCTACGCACTCAGCTGCAGGGGTCCGTGCACTCAGCTGCGGACTACAAGGCCTCTGCGTACTTAGCTGCAGAGTCTTCTCCTACCCTACGACCTAAGACACACTTAGTCACTTAGACTCTATCTTCTTCCTTCCTTCTTGAGGGCCCTGAAATCGGGTCAACAACAAGGGGGATACCCACCCGGTCGGGAACCTGGTTGGCGGCTCCTTACCCGTTTGGTGTAGTGGGTCCGACTGGGGATAACGGGACCAGCTTCCCGATCTAAGGGGTGTGTGTGTGTGTAGGGTTTTATTATGCTGTTTCTTTGAGGACTTTTGAGAACTAATTTAAATCTAACTCATGACTTGACTATAAACTGCTGAAATCTAATGAAAACAACATATGCAATCTACGCTAACCCGGGGTATGTCTTCTCCATCACGCGATCTAAAAAGATTTCATATAATAACTGGTAATGAAGATTATTCAGCTACTATAAGAATATAAACCATTTAAGATAAACCGTTCTGCATAAGTAGTTAAACAGGACAGTTGTGGACTGCATATCGCATGATAAATCATTCATATGTCAAGCATGAACAAATGACTCCATTGTACAGAAGTGCCAAATGGTAACCACACATTTATACATTAACATATAAAACATCAGCTGTATATCACTCTAAGCAAATAAGTAGAAATTCATCAAGAGATAAAAGTACCATTTATGACTGATTTTTACTCACAAACTTCAAGCAATAATGATTTACTTCTACTTACTTCTAACACCTACTAAGAGTACAGAAATGCAACATCAGTAGCATACATTAAAATGCAAATATCAATAAATCCGATCCTTCCATTCATCAAAACCCCCTCTGAGGTGCAGAAGTGCATGTTCTGAGGACAAGTTTTTTGACAAATTTCTGGACCCTTCTCCAATGCAATGAGAAGGGTTAAAATACTATGTCCTAATCCTAATAATAGTATTATTACAAAACTAAGGATTTGGTTTTCAAACGACCATCCTTTTTCTAATATAACTAAAACAAAAAGAAACAACATTCTGAATAAAACTACTTGTGGACTTGGTCTTTGAAGTTGCATGTTTCTAACATAGGCTTGAGAAGAGTCGGCTGGCTAATTTCCGTTCTGAGCTGGGCTGCGAAAACGACATCTATAAGAGCTGGCGCTACCTTCTCGGCTGCGTTCATGATACACTTTACTGTCATCCATTGGCTATGTGGTTTAACCAGGTACATCCAGTAACTTTCCCAATTCAGTCCAGCCAGTGCTTGGATAGCTTTCCCTTTTGCCTGTGCCTTTTGCCTCCATTCTGTCTCTAGTTGCAAATTGTTTGGTAGGTAGCCCGGGGTGGTTTCTGAAATCAAATTGGCCCTGTGTAAATTTTCATTTACACAGTCGATAAGAATACTTGCCTGTGTCGCTGCTGCCTCTGCTGCTTGCTCCGCCTGCGTGATCTGCTCGTCCCATTTATTAAAAAGCATTTCTTTATGATTTTCATTAATTCTAGGTGATCCTGCTCTTTTTCCCTTATCATCGTCTTGCCAAGTGGAGATTCCTGCATCTCGGTTGCAGGCTGTATCTGTGTATAGGGGCGGCATCTCCTTGGTCTTCTCTCTTGCTTCGGAGCTCTGAGCCTTGTTCTTCTTTCCCATTTTTACTTTGTGTTTCTTTCTGAGTCGTCTTTGCACTTTGTTCCTGCAGATTACAAGTGAAATGGAATGTCCGATCAAAAAGGTGATGGGAGAGTTTTAAATGCAAGAGATAAATCAATTACGCCACCTTACGTGAAGCAAATATCCAACAAGGCACGCGTCTTTAATCCTCTTAATGACTGACAACCAATTTACTTACTAATATTAAAAGCACATGATTTCAGGTCAGGTAATGGTAAGTGGCTTTTCCTTTGAAAGGCGCGCCCGGAGGATTCGTACTAAGGTGATTTTATGATTTGCTGACGTACCCTCGCATGTCGCACGATCGCAATATCGCAGATCGCAAAACCTAGTGCTTGCCAAATCTCGTCTGGCTTGTTTATGCGATATGCGATCTAGCGATCGCAATATCGCAGGTCGGCGAAGTTCTTGGCTTTTCGTTATGGACATCAGTATGGTGCGATGCGATGTAGTTATTGATCATGAGGGTGGCGCGTATTTTTATTTTTAGAAGAGTAACAGAGATGTTTCCCATCTTTTTGTATATGTGACTTAAAAGACCTATCGTCTTCCATAGAAAAGTATCTAAGATGCCTTTTCTAAATTATGATTTGTAACTTCAAAAAAGAAAGTCTAGCTTTTCTTAAAAATTTTATCTAAGGGTCCCCATTCATTTGGTATCATGATCTGATACTAAATAAAAAAAAAGGGGGGGTTGTTGCTGGCCACAACAATTGGCGATTCACTTGGCAGAACCAGTTATCTCTGTTATTTCTATTGACGTTTTTTTTTTTTTTTTTTTAAACTTCTGAAAAATTTTAAAAATTTTGAACTTTATTATAAAAAGATAAGACAAATGAGACTTCAAACTGCCTATGATGTTTCGTTTCAAACTCTTTCCGTTTCAATTATTTGTATACCCAGTTCGTTTTTTGCATCTAAATCAGCTGTTACTTGGTCTTTGTAAAACATAAAATAAAGTCTTCTCTGTTTATCAGTCCTTTAGTATGCTCCTTAGTCGCAGGTAGAGCCTCTGCTGCCAGCAGGCGTCCATAGCCTCGACAGGGTTACCTTTTAACCAGCAATGATCCTTTATCCTGCTTGAGGTTACTCGCAACATTCCAGAAAAAAAAAAAAAAATCCTTTTTACACACTTTTCCTTTTTTAATTCTCTAAAGAACAATGTCTTGGTTTGGTGGCCAATTTATGACACAGTCATTCACTTGATTTAGACTTTTGCTGAACAAGCCGGCTCGTGATGAGACCTCTTGTCTTTTGATTGCAACAATCTTAAGTCGTTGCCCTGTTTTGATAGACAGTATTGGCAAAGTCAACAAGTTATAATATCTGTGATCATGATAAGCCGGCTCGTGATGAGACCTCTTATTCTTTGAGATATAGTGTTTTTCTTGGGTTTTTTCTCTGAATGCTGTAATTTCCTTTTAGCAGGGAGGAAGTCATTGTTTTTCCCTAAGAAAGTTCTGGACGACAATGATAGGGCGATAAAGGCTGTTTTGACAGAGGATACTTATCTTAAGATTGATACCTTTCATTGTGCTGACCTAAAACAAATCCTACACTGAGATAGCTTTCTTCAAAATTTTGGAGTTTGAAACTATCATCATATATGGGTTGAAGTTCTAATGATAATAAAGATCAAATTTTCTTAAAAGATTCATTGTTGATAGTAGCAGAAGTTCCAAATTTTAAACAGAGACAAGGCATCTTCAGTAAATGTCAAATGTCATTAAACCAGAACAAACATTTATTATGGAGGAAATTAAAAAGGAATGATAGGCAATTATTTTCTGAGGCTATAAAGAAAATATGTATAGCTTTGCCTATCAGTTATTAAAAACAAAAAACCTAACTAAACTACTCCTACTCCTACTCTAACCATATACAGGCAATAACTATGTGAAATGATATTTCCAATGGAACCATCTATTCATTTTTATCCCTAGCCGAATTAATCTTCCAAGCATTAAAAAGAATCGAATTTTTCTTGGATCGTACTCGTTGGCTAAGAAATAAAAACACAGAACTTCAATTTGAATTCTGGCTTATTTTCTTTTCTTATGCAAAGTTGTTTCCAACTGGGTACCTATTGGATCATAAAAATCAGAATGAATCTCAGTTGTGAATTGATGATGTCGCAATAGGAAAGACAGCAAGTCAAATTGTGGACAAGATTTTTTGATTTCAATGACTTGTAACCTTTTATCTGTTAGTTTCGAATTTTTTGTGATTTTGTTTGAGAAGAAAATTCTCATATGTGAGTTGCTAAAACATAATCTATCCAAAGTTTGAAGGTTTGAAAAGAAATCCGATTTTGTACATAATGAGTTTGAGTGAGAAAGGAATGATTGGGAATTTATACAAATAGTGTTACAGCACGACTGGGCTTTACTTGTAACATCTTGTTTTTCACAAAAACTGGCCAGGCTTTGTGAACAGGGAACTAGGTCATGATTACAAACAGGGATGGAGCTTTCCTCATGATACGAATCATAGATCGGGGTATTACCTGGGATAGTAAAATCATTTAAGTGATCTTCTACTTCGAGATGAGGGTGGACTGACATGATTTCTGTTTTAAGATGTGCTCTGTCCTTTGACCCTAATTTAGTTATCTGAGAAAACTCAACAACATTATCATCGTCAAAGTAATTATCACAAAAAACTCTACAGATTTCCCTAGGTTCCTCCTTTTCATTGTATGTTTTCTGACAAGGGAGTTCAGGAAATCCCTTTTTATCTTTGATCGAAAGCTGTGTTAATGCAATCTCTTTAACTTGAAAACCTAATGATGAGTCATTTAAATAACCCTCTGTAGTTTTTGAGATACCTTGAATATTAAGAGGGGAAAGGTTGTCATCACTAAAAACATCAGGATAAAGAGAAAAATGTAAATCTGGAACAATACATTTAAAAACATCATAAAAGAAACTTTGTTCATTAGATCTATCACAAATGTCGGGCTTTAGATCATACCTTTTTGCGCTGATACTTTTTGAAAGAGAAACATTTGATTGATCTAACCTTGGCATCTGCATTTGTTGGCTTGCAATGATATTGTCAGAGTCATCTTCTGTTTCCAAGTTAATTTCGCTTTTAGCATCCTCATCTCTCTTTACTGGTAGTAGAGCGTGCATGACTCCCAGGCTTTGTAGGTTTTCTTCATTATGGATGCTTTGTGTATTTAACTTGGAATGATCATTCATATTAGAAGAAAAGCTAACAAAGGTAGAATTAATTTCTGATTGGTCAGACACAGGAGGTAGGAAATACTCACAGTAATCTGAAGATTCTTCGTCTGTGAGCTCATTCTCGAGATTATATTGTAGACATTTAAGATGAAACCGCATATTGAAATCCCTTACGGGTTCATCTTGTTCTCTAAGATAATCAATTTCATAATATACCTGATCGTAATCATAACAATCAAATTCCAAGATGAACATCTTAACGAATTGGTCCCAGCTGTGAATTGATGCAACTGGGAGGGTTCTGCACCATTTTGTAGCTTCTGCTGTGAAGGTAAGAGTAAAAATCCTGCACAAAACGCCTTCATCAATTTTCTGAGTATCAGAAGTTGAAACTTTTTGTATGAACTGAAGGGCGTGATTGAATGCAGAAGAGTTTTTCTTACCATTGAACTTTACCTGATACAATAGCCTTACCACGTTTGGTGGAATGTTGGAAGAGGTATGAACATAGATGCAACTCCAAATAGGAACTTCATGAGTAGTCATCCTATTTCAAGATTTATAATTCAAAAACAAAACATTCCAACAGGTATTATGCTCAGCCCTCCTTCTAGTGCCAAATATGTTGAGGGCCCTGAAATCGGGTCAACAACAAGGGGGATACCCACCCAGTCGGGAACCTGGTTGGCGGCTCCTTACCTGTTTGGTGTAGCGGGTCCGACTGGGGATAACAAGACCAGCTTCCCGATCTAAGGGGTGTGTGTGTGTGTAGGGTTTGATTATGCTTTTTCTTTGAGGACTTTTGAGAACTAATTTAAATCTAACTCATGACTTGACTATAAACTGTTGAAATCTAATGAAAACAACATATGCAATCTACGCTAACCCGGGGTATGTCTTCTCCATCACGCGATCTAAAAAGATTTCATATAATAACTGGTAATGAAGATTATTCAGCTACTATAAGAATATAAACCATTTAAGATAAACCATTCTGCATAAGTAGTTAAATAGGACAGTTGTGGACTGCATATCGCATGATAAATCATTCATATGTCAAGCATGAACAAATGACTCCATTGTACAGAAGTGCCAAATGGTAACCACACATTTATACATTAACATATAAAACATCAGCTGTATATCACTCTAAGTGAATAAGTAGAAATTCATCAAGAGATAAAAGTACCATTTATGACTGATTTTTACTCACAAACTTCAAGCAATAATGATTTACTTCTACTTACTTCTAACACCTACTAAGAGTACAGAAATGCAACATCAGTAGCAGACATTAAAATGCAAATATCAATAAATCCGATCCTTCCATTCATCAAAACCCCCTCTGAGGTGCAGAAGTGCATGTTCTGAGGACAAGTTTTTTGACAAATTTCTGGACCCTTCTCCAATGCAATGAGAAGGGTTAAAATACTATGTCCTAATCCTAATAATAGTATTATTACAAAACTAAGGATTCGGTTTTCAAATGACCGTCCTTTTTCTAATATAACTAAAACAAAAAGAAACAACATTCTAAATAAAACTACTTGTGGACTTGGTCTTTGAAGTTGCATGTTTCTAACATAGGCTTGAGAAGAGTCGGCTGGCTAATTTCCGTTCTGAGCTGGCGCTACCTTCTCGGCTGCGTTCATGATACACTTTACTGTCATCCATTGGCTATGTGGTTTAACCAGGTACATCCAGTAACTTTCCCAATTCAGTCCAGCCAGTGCTTGGATAGCTTTCCCTTTTGCCTATGCCTTTTGCCTCCACTCTGTCTCCAGTTGCAACTTGTTTGGTAGGTAGCCCGGGGTGGTTTCTGAAATCAAATTGGCCCTGTGTAAATTTTCATTTACACAGTCGATAAGAATACTTGCCTGTGTCGCTGCTGCCTCTGCTGCTTGCTCCGCCTGCGTGATCTGCTCGTCCCATTTATTAAAAAGCATTTCTTTATGATTTTCATTAATTCTAGGTGCTCCTGCTCTTTTCCCCTTATCATCGTCTTGCCAAGTGGAGATTCCTGCATCTCGGTTGCAGGCTATATCTGTGTATAGGGGCGGCATCTCCTTGGTCTTCTCTCTTGCTTCGGAGCTCTGAGCCTTGTTCTTCTTTCCCATTTTTACTTTGTGTTTCTTTCTGAGTCGTCTTTGCACTTTGTTCCTGCAGATTACAAGTGAAATGGAATGTCCGATCAGAAAGGTGATGGGAGAGTTTTAAATGCAAGAGATAAATCAATTACGCCACCTTACGTGAAGCAAATATCCAACAAGGCACGCGTCTTTAATCCTCTTAATGACTGACAACCAATTTACTTACTAATATTAAAAGCGCATGATTTCAGGTCAGGTAATGGTAAGTGGCTTTTCCTTTGAAAGGCGCGCCCAGAGGATTCGTACTAAGGTGATTTTATGATTTGCTGACGTACCCTCGCATGTCGCACGATCGCAATATCGCAGATCGCAAAACCTAGTGCTTGTCAAATCTCGTCTGGCTTGTTTATGCGATATGCGATCTAGCGATCGCAATATCGCAGGTCGGCGAAGTTCTTGGCTTTTCGTTATGGACATCAGTATGGTGCGATGCGATGTAGTTATTGATCATGAGGGTGGCGCGTATTTTGATTTTTAGAAGAGTAACAGAGATGTTTCCCATCTTTTTGTATATGTGACTTAAAAGACCTATCGTCTTCCATAGAAAAATATCTAAGATGCCTTTTCTAAATTATGATTTGTAACTTCAAAAAAGAAAGTCTAGCTTTTCTTAAAATTTTTATCTAAGGGTCCCCATTCATTTGGTATCATGATCTGATACTAAATAAAAAAAAGGGGGGGGTTGTTGCTGGCCACAACAGAGCCTCGCTCTATTTATAAAATGGCCGACATTAAATTACAAAACTAGGGAGGGCAACCCTGTGACTCTATCATACATTGCGCGCTCCGCTCCCGCAATTCCCGGAGTCTTTACAACACTCTTTGGTCAAAACTTTGGCTTTGAGCCCCAAAACATGCCTTGGGGGGATTCCATGCCCAACATGCATGCTGCCTTAGGAGAAGCAACCTATGCATGAAATTTTGTTTTGCTCGAGCCTGGAGGGAACCAGTCAACTCAGTTGCACATGCCAGAGGCTGTTCGATTGCTTTAAGGAAATGCACATTTTTGGCTGGGAGCTAGGCTGACTGCCCAGGATATTTGCACAATTTTTGGTAGAGCAGCTGAATATTGCCCAAATTTATGCAAATTCTGGACTGAGCAGCCCTGTTGGGGAAAATTGCGCAATTCCTGTTGGGAGTATTGACTAGCAAGATTGCGCAATCTTGTAGCTTAGAAGGCTGCCAGATAGGATGGCTCAAATTATAGAGAGAAGGTTGGTTTCCCTCTAGAGATGTGCAATTTTCTTGGGGAAGCTGCTTAGCCTGCAACTAGATCAAGTCCGGGTGAACAACCTGTGAGGGGAATGCATCAAGCTATGATTGATAGGCTGCCTTTGTGCAAGAAAGACTCTGAAGCTTGTGAACTTGATGAAGCAAGACAAATTGCTGTGAAAATTTTGAAGGGAGGCTCCAAAACGTAGCTAAGGAAAAATTTTGGAGGGTGGTTGTATCCGCTACAACACTTGGTGACACACTGGTAGAAATCCAGCTCTCTAAATGGACCTTGTTTGTGAAAATCAAGTCTACCACCTCCGGAAGTATTGTTCAGTTCTCAGCTCATCTTGGTTTCGCACTAGCTTGATTGTAAGATGTAGCATATACAAAGCCCTTGGTCGATTGACACACATTCCAAGCCAAGGCAACACAGTTGTTTCGATTGGGGTTGAAGGGTATATAGGTGCACAAGCAGTATACTGGTCGAAGTCTTAGTTTCATCCCTAGTGTTTCTCCGCTGCCAGTAAGCCTAGACAGTACCCCGACGGAGTCACATAGGAATGCAAGCATGGCTATGCTGCCAGCAAGCTTGGTCAGTACCTCGACAGAGTTACTTGCATCTCCTCCTTGCGCAGGAAATATTTCTCTTCTTTTGCCTTATTCATTTTTCACTTTGAGTTTTTGAGTTTTTCATTTTTTTCATTTTTCATTTTTTTCAATTGAGCATAGCACTTATTCATTTCAGAGGCAGAAGAGGGATCCCGAATTATTGAGAGCAGAAGAGGTTGTTCCAGCAGATAAGTAGTTTATTGTATCTCTGATGTGCTTGTTAAGGTTTTCCCCCTCACCTTACTCTACTTGACTGAGTTGACAAGGGTTAACCCAAAAAAAACAGACTAGAGAAGGTGACACTAGTTAGCGTGCAAGCGTTGTGTTATCACCAAGGTTCACTTCGAATAGTACATATTTTCCTGCGACGTATCATGGAGTAAAAGTAACAAGCTCATCATACAGAGGTAAGACTGCAGATAACCAAGTAGTGATAGTTGTGCAAGCCCTCTTGTACTTTACCCAGCTCGTTTTGAGAGTCACACATGGTTTCATGCAAAACTAACTTACAATGAAACAAGCGAACTAACAAACAAAAAGCAAAGCAAGAGCAGAAGCAAAAAGTGAAATCAAAGCAAGTAAGCAAAAAAGCAAGAAAAAAAACCAGCAAGCAAAGCATGTAAGCAAACAACTGAAATAAAACACTACTCCTACTCGTACACTAACGGTGCATGGGCCCGATCACGTGAAGTGATACTTCTAATGCAGCGACTGGTGCATTGGTAGACCCATATTGGTGAAGGATTGTTTTGCGAGCAACCCGGTTTTGTGAACCATCAAGCAAGAAAGATATAACATTGAAGACAGCCACATTTCGTCTTTCAAAGTTCCCACAGAACTTAAGTGAGTGCATGTGCATGACGGGTAGTCCATGGACTTATCATGGTGCTGGGTGACACTACATGCAACATTGAAACACAAGCACACTCTTGAATGTGACATGCAAGCAAACAAAAGAAACAAAGATAACTTGCGTTGCGCATGAGTGATTGGAATGTAAGACTCCTCCAATGCATGAGCAATGGGATCGTGCAGTTCAAGTGGAGGAAGTGTGATCTGTAAGTGAGATGGATCTTCAATGCATATAGATGAGTGATGAGGAGCCTTGGGTGATTGAACAATTTCATGATCAGAAGTGAGACTAACCCCAAGAGAGTGAGGGCTTGACATAACCATTAGCTCCAGCTAAAGTGCCTCGACAGTCTTGGGTGTTTCAACTTCATCATCAGATAGATCATCATAAATGGGTGGCTTCGAAAGATCAACTGTGATAGAGTCATGATCGTGATAAAAAATGGAAGTAAATGGATCACAACTGCCATGATTAGAAAGATCATTGAATTCTTCAGCATCCTCATGATTAGATAAATCAAACAGAGGGGTAGACGAAAAGTGAAAAAAATCATCCTCCGTATCTCCAGAAAAGATAGATGAAGGATCAAGTGGATATTCAATGAGTAACTTATCTCCTCCATTGTCGAGTGATGGACTAACATCCAATGAGTCCCGCAAGTGATCAACAATGGGTGCATCCGTGGATGAAGACAAACATGCAAAATCATGGATGGCGGGTTTACCAAATAGGTTAGGAAAGAATGGAGGGGGCTTAGATGGAAGGGAGTCATCCTTTGCCGAGTGTTGATGCTCAAGCTCCCACTCATACTCTTCATGAATGATAGCACATGTTGGTTGTGAAACACCAACTCCGTTAATGGGTTTCTCCTCATTCACAACAAGTGAAGAGTCCAGAATGGTTGAACACAAGACAACATCATTCAGAGGAACACCTGAGTGCGAAGATGGAGGTCGTAGGCAAGAATTCATATAAGAACTCAAAGGACTCACAACCAAATCTGCACGAAATTTGAGCGAAGTGATGTTGGGAGAGTGTGAAGGATGAAAAGGTGTGTGAGTATGCTCTTCAACATCACTTGGCGGTGGTGGAGTTGTTGAATGAGGAAGGCGGGCAGTGAGTTGAGACGGTGTTTGCATCCACATGAGATTGCGCAGCTCCATCAATGAAGAATGTTGAGCAAGGCTCGATTTCAAGCTTTCTCTTGAGACAGGTTGTTGGCTTGTTGGGGCCTGACCTAGGTTCAGAAGTGTTTTAGCCAAACAAATCCCGCACTACTGACCCATTCGGCAATAGTCCACAGAGCGCGGACTGAGGTCTCACTTGAGGTAGTATAGGATGGTGCTGGAACTAGGTTTCCGCACCCTTGGGATGTCTTGATGGGCCTTGGAAGGCTCGCGATCCCACTCTACATGTTGCGCTACTTCCGTGTAGCTGTCTGTCCAGTGCAACTACCTTCGTGCGGCCTAAAAGAAGAGAGCGAATGTTCTTTACCCTTTTCTGTGCTTATTAGTATTATAGATCTTGAATTAAATTAAGTGGGCCCAATACCTTCATTTACCATTCAACATAAAGAAACATGCATGCAATCATAAACTATAAACAGATGCATAAACAGAAATATAGAAATAGATATGCGATGTTCCAAAACCAACTTATCTTTATTAATGCTTTTCCCAGTTACAATCCACTTCCTACCCTACACACATAGCTACAGGGGTCCACGCACATAGCTGCAGACTCTACTAGGCCTTCACACACATAGCTACGGAGCCTCTATCTACTCTACTACCCCAGACTTAGACTTACAAACTCATAGTGAATATCGCATTCACAAACCCATATCACTTCATATCAACACTAAAAATTGACTTCTACACTTAGAGCCTCGCTCTATTTATATATTCCCATGGTCCGTGGACCATGGGTAGGCTGACATAGTCTATATTAAATAAAAATATTTTAGTGCGGACTACCCTAGACTCTCGCGCTCCGCGCCCACATTTTGTGGTGTCTTACATTACATTGACCCAAAACTCGGCTTTAAGCCCCAAAAACCCACTATTGGGGGATTCACTACCCAACAGGCCCCCAACACAATCATCGTGACTCGTCCCAACTCACTCGACTGGTGCAGTGATCTTTGCTCGAAGTTCATCCAGCGACATCTGCACCGTGCTCACATCTGCCACACACTCTTCCACTGTCCATTGTATCAATTGTGTGTGAATTTATGATGCATTGTTGTCAGCGGCACCTTCTTTCCTTAGCGCATATGTGTCCTGCATCTAGGCCAGCTTCCCCTCGATCGCGGTGGTGACCATGAACACTTCCTCAAGCCACGTCTAGATGCGTGTTTTAAGCCCTGCTTCTTTATGTCGTGTAGTGTCCACCTGTTCTTTCAGAGCCTGGGCTTCCCTCATCTTGGCCCAAGTGCTGAGTGAAGGTGACCATTTGCGCGGTCCCCCGGACATTGTCATAAGCCTACTGCAACTCCCGCGCTTTTGCCTCTAACTACTACAGCGTTGGGTCTTCTTGTAGTGAAGTGAGTGTAAGAAGGGACTTATCCAACAATCCTGTGCAGTCCTGTATAGTGTGCTCTATCACTTCCAACCCCAATTGAATTGCATGGTGGCACTGCTCTCTGACTTCCAGGGGTCTAGAAGGTTGTGCCTTCAGCCTCAACTCAACGATCTGCAAGTTCAGCTCCAACTAAACCTTTGCAGCCTCCTTCTAGGTCTTACGGACTCCATCTGCCAGTTGGTGAATCTTCTTCACGATGGGGAGTGCCGCCGGCATGGCCAACTCCGGGATGCTGCTACAGGCTTCCTCCACGGCCTATTCTAACCCCTAGTTTTGTGCGACCAGGTTGTTGCGCTATAGGCTAAGCTATTCTAAATTTTCCTTCTGCTCACTCAATATTTGGAGAGCACGACCCTCCTTGGTGTGAAGCTCAGTAGTTACCCCATCCTGCAGCTGGTATAGGGTTTCTCTGGGAAGGGTGGCCAAATTCAACCCCCACCCCCTCGTGTCGCCTTCGTCCTCTGCTAGGACAATGCCTTCTGGTAACACCAAAGTGTTCATTGTGCGGGCACGCAACATCTACTGAGCTGTAGATGCACCTTCCACAAGGGTCGGTGTCATCACTCCTAGGGGTCGCACCTATAATGCCTGTAACTGTGCTTTGAGCGCCCCCAACAGAGTTGTTTGCTCCATAATCAATGCCTCCAGAGCATCCTTAGTGACATCGCAAACTGGTTTGCTACTGTCAAGAAGATCTCCCTCCAAGGTCTTCGTTGTCTTTATCTTTTTGAGTGCGGTTGGTTGCTCCTGGACGCGCAGCCTCTTGATTTTGGTCGATGTTGTTGTAAGGTCCATGCGTTCCTGTGTCTCCATCTCCCCCTGTATGTCCTGCTCCGTGGACATTTCCTGACCTTCCTCAGTCTCTTCGGTGGTTGCAGTTGTGGTTTATGCTGTTCGCGTTGACGCTGCTACCTCAACCGCCTTCCACTGCGTGGTCGCTCCCTGTTCCTGGCACTTTCTCTCTGCCAACTTTGCGAGGCACAGCTTGGCTTCCTTCTTCCTTTGTTGTGTGGAAATATTTTCTAGTTCTGCCAAGTCCGGAGCATGCCACTCCAGAGACCAAGCCGCCATTACCTCAAAGATTGCATCGTCCGTTGCAATGAATAGAAACTTTACCCATGTCCGGGCTGGATCCTTTCGCACCCGGATATACAAATTATGCATATCTGCCTTGAATTTGGTTGCGCTTTGTAAATTGTTGTATACTGTTGGGGACAAACGCGGCCTGCGATTGATCCATTTTCGGATGTGCGCCTCCATGAACACCCAAAACACCTTGATCTCGCAAACCCTCATCACGTCTTTCGTCGCCCAGAGCGAGGTGTTCCTCGCAGCTTCGGGAGGTTCTTCTCAATGGTGGGGAATTGGCTGTCCTCTCGTAGCTCCACTACAACCAACAGGATGGATAAGAGCAGCCACGTATAGTGGAAGGTCTTACCCTGCTCCTGGGCCTCCCTATAATTTGTCAAAAATTCGTCGCAGAGAAACTGTGCCCAGTTGAACTGGACCCCCTCTGCACACTGCTCTGCCAACACAATTACAGATGTTGGCACCTCGTCTGCATGACATTTCCTCATGAGCTTGTCAGCTAGTAGTTGGGTGGTGACGTGCACCCCACGGTCCTTGATGCTTGCTATTACATACCCTCGCTTCCTCTTCTCCAGCTTATATTTGGCCTTCATAGCTTCTGCGAGGCCCAAGTCACTGCTCTTCCTTGCTATGGCTGTGGGATTGTTTCCTTTGATGGGCAGCCAAGAAATCCAGTGAATTAAGTTGGCTGTGATGGGAATTGGCTCCTCCAACCAGAGATACCCATCATGTACTAGACACAGTAGCTACCGGATGACAAAAATTGTGATGGGCGCGTGGTGGTAGTGGGGTATCCATCGCAGATGGAGTAACCCAGCCTTCTCCACACCGCGTAACCATTTCTGCTGCAGTAATTTTTCCACGGCTAAGTGTGGGAACTTCTCATTGTCTGTGAGGTCCCAATCTTCGAACTTTATATTCGGTACCCGTCCCAGTGGCGGGCCATTAAACCTTAATTCATCTGGAAGAAGCGAGGTCTGGAGTGCACTCTTCGTGGCCTCCAGGTCCTTCGATATCTTGGCTGTCCCTTTCCATGGGGCCATGTAGGGGGGTAACTTTATCGCTGAAGGTACTTGGGAAAAAATTTTCGCCTCATTGTCCTGTGCTTCGATTTGAGCGATCAGGGCTTGCAAATATTCCTCCTCCTCCTCGGTTTCGACGGTGACAGCTTTGCCCTTTTCTACCATTGACAATTTACTGAATTGTGGGTTCCATGGTGATACCCGGACTGGCCCCATTATCTGCTTGTCTTTCTGTGGTCGCGATGTGCATGGGGACTTTGGAAGCTCTGGTGCAGTTTCCGCCTCTCCAGGCTCCTCCTGGGTCACACGGGGCTCTGGAGTTACTTCCGTGAATCGTACTGTGGTTCTTACAGCCGTCATTATTGCTATACTGGATTCGTTCCGTTGTGTACTTATGGGTGGCAAGGTATCTTGGTTCTCAATTCTCTGTATCGGCTCAAATCTCAAACAACCAAGTGTTTCCTTGAGGCTTCCCCAAGGGATTTTATAGTAACGTTTGAATTTGAATTCGCCCATTCCCTCCACTTCTGAGTCATTAATACCTTCTTGGAAGCAGACCATCCCGAATCTAGCTCTTAATTCCTGTCTTAATGGCCAGCTGCCCGCTCCTCTACCTTAAATTAGACCTCTTGTCATGAACAATGACATCAACGGTCACCTCCCAGCCTACCCGCATAGAAGCAGAGCCCCTTCTGCGTGACCATGATCCCTGTGACATGTTGGCCCCGCTTGGAACCTCCTTTCCACACAACTCTCTTGCAGACTCATTTATAGTCCCACACCTTCTTTGAACTGCTAGGAGCACTGAGACTGTGCTTCCTACAAATAGTCAGGTGGTCGCACCCCAGGTGCGAGGCTTCCATTTTCTTGCTAGCCCAGGCTGTGGGCACCCTTCAAATACCCTTGCATCCGGTAGTGCGTCACATTCTTCTTTGTATGGTATGCTCCCCTGTTTAGTAAGGTGTGGTTGCAGCCATGATAGCAGGGTCACAATTCCTTCTAATGTAGTAGTAGGACTGGCTAGACTTGGTCCCATCATGCTTAGTTTTTCACGGCCTGCTTGCGCGACTTCGGTTTCCAATTCGCTAATTTCTTCGTCCAATGTCACACTTCTCTTCCTCAGCTGTGCCCACTCTTCATCAAGTTCGTGAAGTTTCATGCTCCCTCGCCGAATGGCTTCTTGCAACTGCCTAATTCCTTTACCTAGGTCCTTGCGTTCTGTCCCAACTGTGGGAGCTGTGGTCTGGGGATTCTTCTTTGTCCTCCTAGTTTCCCCTCTTCTTGTCACTGTTGGGGTCATTTCCGCACTCTGGCTTTTGCTTATGGTCCTATAGGCCCATCGAACAGCTGGTACGCATAGGTCCCATTCCATTCGTCCCGCCTAGTAAACTCTATTCATGATTTCGCATGGCTTTCTGAATGCTCCGAGGTGGGGTATTTGTGGTGTGCATCACTTTTCCTACTACCGTGTTAGGTTTTGATTTTTGATGCTTAGCCTGGGATGTTCTTGCATAGAACACGTCTGCACCCATCGACACAGGTGGGCGCACAAACTGCTTCGCCCTGGCTACCCGGCTTGCATTGGACGCTGGGGACTTCCAAATCGTAAGTGAATCCATCTTCTGCATTTGCGACAGATCCCAATATTCTTCTGGTGTGTATTCCACCATCGTGCAGGTGTCGCGCGCAATGCCCATTCCATCACACTATACCGTTGCTGCTCTGGCACTGCCCTTTCAAATTTGTCTAATAATTCATCCACGCCTGTCTCCCCATCATATGTTGGCAGTTCCCTTGCTTCAGTCGTCATGCACCGTAGTGATCTAATCATCGTGTTGTAGCAAAGCGTTGTTACTTCATGCAACCGGTTCTGCCAGTGTTCTATTTCTTCATCTGAATCTGAAGTATAGGAATTGTCGTGTTCCCATGAGATTCTACCATCTTCAGTTGGGTTCACCTGATCCTCGTCTTGTGCCGTTATCTGACAAATACAATCCATCTCATCGTCGCTGTCAACATCATGCACAGGTTTATTGTAGCGCGCTCCTTCGGATGGATCTAGTGGAACTGCTACACGTAGGGACTTTTTCTCAAAAATCATCTTCCGCTTCTTCAGGTTGATGACTCCATTCATATCCGTGGCCTAGTCTATTCCTAGCAATGTGGGGTAAGGGTTACTGTCATCCACAATCTCTATTACCTCAAAGTCCATCAGTGTACTCGCGCCTTCGATATCAACTGTCACCCCTTGCAAACTCCCCATGGGCAAGATCTTTTGTTGGTTCGCCATCCATAATTGAATAGGGGACCACTATAATGCGGGCCTGCCCATGCATTTCCATGTCTGCTTTGGTAACACAATCGCATCTGAACCTAGGTCTAGAAATACCTGATCCATTTAATATTTTCCAATCTCGCCATCAATCTCATCTCCCTCCCGGTGCACAATGTATGCTTTCCTGGTTTACAGACTACGTGCAGTTCCCTGACCCTGCACACCTAGTGATCAACTCTTGTAGTCCTTTAACTAACTTATTGTTGCGTAGTAGCTTCATGCATGTCTCTAAAAAAGTAGTAAGCATAGAAGGATCCATCCCCGACTCTGGTTGATCCTTACTACCTGAAGTAGAGGCCTCCGTGAAGCTCTTCTTAGCTTCCATAAACATCTCCCTTGCGCATTCCAAGTCAAACTCAGGTTCCTTTATAGGAGCATTATGAACCCATGTATCTTCTTCGGGCTACTTCCCCTTATCTTCCCATATAGTCACGCCACTTCTGAGCATCATGTCACGTTGGGGTCTTCTTTGCGTGGTTCAGACCTCATCATTTGGATATTCTGAGTTGGAGTAGGCTGTAGTACCCCTTTCTCGCACATCTGTGCGATCAACGTAGGACAATCTACTGCTTCATGATCAAACTGATAACAATAAGAACAACATGTTCTATTTGGATTCGTACAGTCGCGCTCATAGTTCCCAGGTCCTCCACAATTATAGTAGATTAATTGTCCGCGCCCTCTTCCGGGTCCCATTCCTCCTCATCCTCGCCCGCGTCCTTGGAATCCACCGTGCACTATTGTTGTGGTTGGATCCTGACCTTATGTCTCAGTTTACATCCTGTAGGCAGGTGCTCGATCCATCAACAATTCATAAATTTGACAGTTTTGCACATTGTTTCCCACCGATCTACAAAAATTGCAAAACAGTTGTTGGGGATTCTAACTGTCTGTCGTGTGCTTTCGTCCCACCCGACAGATCGCGCACCAGAGCGTGGGTGCCGCCCTTGGCCCTGCCTGTGCCTCTAGTCTCAATGGCATTGGCCCCCCTCCTGCCAAGTAGTTCATAAACATTGGACAGTGATCCTTGTCATGGCCCTGGCCTTTAAATTTTATGCACCACACTTCTTTGCGCGCCTCTGGTTGCAACGCCCTATCCTGCTTCAAACTCTGCATCTACGAGCATAGGTTCTGTAGTTGCGTGTGGATCTATTGGACTCCCAACTTGGATCCTGTATCGGTGTTTCATGCAACCTCATTGCCATTTCCAATGCTTCTACCTGGGTCAAAAGCTTCTATTGTGACAACGTCGTCCTCAGGTGTGGTGTCAAGGATGCCACAAACTACGCACGGTGTTGCGCATCCGTTATTTTCATATTAGCCTCGCGGATCGTACTCTTTAGTCTCTGATCCAGATCCCAAGGGTTTTCACTTGGAAGCATCACGATCTCTTTAAAACCAATGATTGACTGTGTCTCTGGCTTTGGTCAGCTAAACTCTCTGTTCAGTGCATTCTGGATTTCCTCTATTCCTACATTTGGGTGATCATCCGAGTGCTTGATATATCATGTCAGCGCGAGATCCTGCATCGTGCTCACCAACGTGACCTTCTTAATGTTATCATCTGTGACTCCTTGGACTTCCCACAATGCTCTTACCACGAACCATCACTGGTCTAGATCCTCATTCCCTACTCCTTTGAATATAGGTAGCTTGATCATGCTCGCCACGCTGAACTGGGGTTTTGGTGGAGGGGGGTGGTTGAAGATGGAGGTGAAGTAGGTGAAGTGGGTGATGGCGTTAGTGGAGGTGATAACTGCAGAATTCGCTGCCTTATCAAATTGACCGCACTCCTCACAGAAACTCGAGCACTCTCTTCCTCGCTCGCTTGCGGGGTTGAAATTAAAGGACTATTTCCTAACCCTTCGATCCCTTTGTAGATCTTTCCGCTTCACATCATTCCAATCATTAATGTATTCGCATAACTCGCTTCTCACTTAACAACATCTTAATCCAGGTATTAAGGTATTTGATGTACCTACCTCATGGTCCCTTGAGAAAACATCGTTCTGCTTCACTATAGCTCACGGTTGTGTCTATCGCAAGCTCAGTGATAAACCCTCCTATTATCCAGTCGAGCCAATGGTCCATGGCTCACGTGATCTTATCTTCTGATGCCTCTAGTCTGCGCACTAGCTCGGGAGTCCACACTATAGGTTGGTCGAGTGTATACCTTCCCTGGCTGTCGGCTAACCTCGCAATCCAATCGTACAGCTCTAAAGAGAAGGTCGCGAAGAAGATCTCATGGATTTCTTTATATATGTAGCGATCCAGCCACCTCTTCTAAGATATTTGCGGGGTTTTGTTTTCATGTATCACAAACTCGTGAAGCTTCTGATCCAACCAATTTTCAATTTCCTTCTTCGTAGGGTTCTAGTGTTTTGACATCAAACATCCCTTAGGTAGATCTCGATCCCGACAATGGAACCATTTGTTGGCTTGTTAGGGCCTGACCCAGGTTCAAAAGTGTTTTTTCCAAACAAATCCCGCACTATCAGCCTTTTGGCAATAGTACGCAGAGCGCGGACTGAGGTCTCACCTAAGGTAGTATGGGAGGGTGCTGGAACCAGGTTTCCACACCCTTGGGATGTCTTGATGGGTCTTGGAAGGCTCGCGATCCCACTCTACACGCTGCGCTAATTCGCGCGGCTATCTGTCCAGTGCAACTACTTTCGCGTGGCCTAAAAGAAGAGAGCGAATGTTCTTTACCATTTACTGTGCTTATTAGTGTTATAGATCTTGAATTAAATTAAGTGGGCCTAATACTTTCATTTACCATTGAACATAAACAGACATGCGCGCAATCATAAACTGTAAACAGATGCATAAACAGAAATATAGAAACAGATATGCGATGTTCCAAAACCAACTTATCTTTATTATTGCTTTTCCCAGTTACAATCCACTTCCTACCCTGTGCACACAGCTGCAAGGGTCCGTGTACATAGCTGCGGACTCTACTAGGCCTCCACGCACATAGCTGTGGAGCCTCTATCTACTCTACTACCCCAAACTTGGACTTATAGAATCATAGTGAATATCACATTCACAAACCCATATCACTTCAAATCAACACTAAAAACTGAATTCTACACTTAGAACCTCTCTCTATTTATACATTCCCATGGTCCGCGGACCATGGGTAGGCCGACACAGTCTAGATTAAATTACAATATTTTAGGGTGGACTACCCTAGACTCTCGCACTTCGTGCCCACATTTTGTGGGTTCTTACATTACATTGACCCAAAACTCGGCTTTAAGCCCCAAAAACCCGCTATTGGGAGATCCGCTGCCCAACATGGGTAGATTTCTTAAGGCAATACTCGAACCGGTCCCAAAGATAATAAAATTTCATCTGGCTCCTCAGAGCTTGAAACTACAAGTCACGGAAGTGCTGCAAAAAATCAATAATTGATTCATGCGGAACCCTCCATTGCTATAACAGTTTCTGGTCAAGATGATCTGGATCAAAATGATAGAACATGTCTTCAATGAGATCACAGAAGTGCACAAATGGAGATTCACGAAGTGTGTATGCAAGCAGTAATCTGGCCTGTTCATAAGAAAACTCATCTTCCTCATGAAGCATTGAAAGAAAGTTATGTAAGTGCTCGGGCAAGGCCACTTCGCCTTCACCATCATATGTGTGAGTGGACAAGAGATTGAAAATATTCCCCATGATGGAGGCATCTTCACTATTCGGAAAAAACCGCGGGGGAAGAAGAGTGCAAGACTCCATGAAAGATGTGCAAAGGCTCAAAACTGGATGAGAGGACACAACTTGTTATCAGGCCCTCCATCTAGTGCCAAAAATGTTGACGGTGCTTGACCCGCCAACATGTCAACGAGATCTCCTCAGTAAGAAGTCCCAATTAGACCTCAGAATGTTTGGTGTAGGAGTCCCAACAGTGTGTCATAAGGTAATGCCTTGACCGTGATCACATAGAGGAAAGTAGGATAACTCTGCCAGTAGCAAGGGTGTGATTGCTTCAACGAGTCAAGGAATATGTATGAGAGATTCTAACACAAAAGGGGGTGAAAAGGGTGAAGGTGAGTTCCAGGTTGAAAGGGATTAGTCCCAACTTGGCTAGGAACACACAACACAAAATGAAATACACAACTTCTGGTGGAGTAGTCCACTTGGATGCGGTAGTCACAACATACAAGGTAAGATAACACCTACAACACTCACGGATCAGTCTGAACGAGTGCAACAGTTGTTACATCAAGGTTCATGTGAAAGGTCTTTCTGGTGTTCGATAGAGCAGTCGACACGGATGGTGAAAACATTAACAGCATATACACACATTTTCAACAAGATTCATATAATTGCATGCGAATAAGTTCCTACACAAATACGTAAGTTAAACAACATATATCATTAAGGCGACCGGAGTAGTCCAACTACAATAACAAACTATGCATGAAAATGTGCTAGCTCTTATTATATAAAGTGTAAGTTACAATCATACAATACATCCATGTAAACTTGCTAGCCCCATTAGTGAAATGTTATAGCCACATCCGCCTACTCCTCCAAAGAGATGTACTAGCTCCGTGTAGTGGATAAGCCAAGGTGCATTACAATACTGTCCAAGGTTTCTTCAATATAGTCTTCATAGAAGCTTTGCTAACCAAAAACCTCTACAATGACTTATGAGGGACTATTTATAGCAAAGGGTGGGGTGACCCTTGACATTCCCCTTTGTGACCATTCAACTACCCTCATGACTCTTCACCTACTCTATGAATGTTACATCCACTATTGAGACTTGACTTACACTTGACATGACTCAACATTGCAATGCACATGTACTCATGTGAGACAACATGGCTTGAGCAAGCCTTGCAAGACATCATTGACACTCGGTCCGCTGTGATGAGACCAACTCTTTGACATGCTTGTGATGGCAAAGGTGGTGAGCTGATGCCAATCTTGGTCATCCGTGATGGTGTGCATGCACCTCATGGTGACATATTGCTGAAGCAAACTCTTGCCTTCATTACAACCGGTGCATTGGTTCAGACCCTTCATCCAACTCGTCTACTAACATGCACATGGTCTTCTTGGTTGTGGATGAACCAAAAACACACTGATGCATAGTGTCCATGCTAATCTTCAAGTGTGTGCCAGTGGTCATGCACATGGACTTGCTGAAGTACATGTTCAGCTCTAGTTAGACTTGCTTCTTATCTTCGCCTTGGTGAGTGTGTTGAATGGGTTGGATTGCATGCATGCACTCAATGAAATGCATGATGTTGAATCCCTTGCATGTGATCAACAACACTTCTCACCATGTCTGCTTTGTGTCAACTGCTGGGATGGATCTTTAACTTGTACATGCATAGTTTCATCTATGAGAGCATGTTGCGCACACTACTATTCCTGTTCCTACTGCAACTCATTCGTCTATCTATGCAGCTTCATGTTCTTCCTAAGTTGCTAATTCAACACATGAAACTCCTTCTTTGTTCCATTCTCTATATTCGAACAATCTTCACGTCGCGCTGTCACCTCATAGCTGGAGTCTCCAAAGTTGCTTTCATAATCAATGGATCTGCTTGAGCTTGCAACCTTGTTCCGCCTCTGTGTTTTCAACAACCCCCCATTGCATTTGTTGCATTTGGTGTTCTATCTTTAGCTGCTATTCATGATGTTGCTCGCTGTGATGTTGCTATTTTCATATCTTGATGTCCTTGTCTATGAACAACTTGATGTCTTCGTGGGTAGGCAAGTCCAGAGACACTTGATTAACTGCATCCCCAAGTGTGCTCTGAACGGTGTCTTCATCTCAGCTCCCTTGGAAACCATTATACCTCTATTGCTGAGAAGCTGATGAACACCTGCGATACCTGGAGACATGGAAACACTATGGAAAGAAATCTGTCAGTTGAAAACCAAAATGAACATGAGAACTAAATCGCAACATACCTGGGTGAATGATCATGAAGGTTTCACAATTTCAGCTGGGAGGTTGGGAGACCGACTGCCAAGACTACACAAGGCACAGTCTAGGCTACTGGGAGACTGACTGACTACTGGAACTGCAAAATGCATAGTACAGTCTGGCTGCTGAATGCTGGGATTGCACAATGCACAATTCCAGCTGGGAAGGACTGCTGGCCAAGGGACAGATTTACACAATTTCTTGGGCCAAGCAGCCACTACCCTCTAGAAATGCACAAAATAGTTCTGGAGGCCAGTGCTAGGAAGGAATGAGCATTTTTGGAGAAGAAGGTGAGTCTTCCTTCCCCGGATTGTGCAATGCAGCCTTGGTGGAGGCAGAGTCCGGGCCAAGGTTGGCTCAACTCGCCGACGGGCAACTGAAATAAAATAAGACAGTGAATGCATGGTGACACTAAGTGATAGCAGAAGTGATTGACAATGCATGAAAAACATGAATGAAAGATTCAAGAAACATATCAACATGCATGTGGGTGAGGCAGTTCACTAGTTGGGTGAACATCCGTGCAAAACAATTTCATTCATGTGACAACAGTGAGATAACAACGAAAACTGAGACAGAGCTAGGAAAATATAGAATACATGTAAACGACATCAAACATTCAAAGAAATCAATCAAACAATACTCACACAAGCGAAAACACAAAAAGCGACAGAAATGCAGAACAAGGCATGGGAAGCGAGCTTACCCCAAAACAACTGAGTTGAATGTGCTGACTGCTCCTAGATGTGATGTGGGATTTTAGAGATGCAAGGTTGATGTGAGAAATGAGCTCTGCAGTGTCCGACTGATGAGTTTTGATAACATAGAGGTTGCGATACACATGCCACAAATCGAGGGAAAGCGACACTTGGTGGGAGGTTTTCTAATTGCTCCTTGCATGTAACCTCCAACTGCTAAACATAGATCCCTGAGACAAGGGATGCCTTTGCATGCTGCCTTAGGAGAAGCAGCTTATGCATGCAAGTCTGTTTTTCTCGGTCCCGGAGGGAACTGGTCAACTCAGCTGCACATGCAAGAGGCTGTTCGACTGCTTGAAGGAAATGCACATTTCTGGCTAGGAGTTGGGCTGACTGCCCAAGATATTTGCGCAATTTCTAGGTAGAGCAGCTGACTGTTGCCCAAATTTGCGCAAATTCTAGGCTGAGCAGCCCTGCTGGGGAAAATTGTGCAATTACTGCTGGGAGTGTTAACTGGTAGGATTGCACAATCTTGAAGCCTAGCAGGCTGCTAGACAGGATTGCACAATTTCTAGAGGGAAGGCTAGTTTCCCTCTATAAATGTGCAATTTTCTTGGGGAAGCTACTCAACCTGCAACTAGACTGAGTCCGGGTGAACAACCTGTTAGGGGAATGCATCAAGCTGTGATCGACAGGCTGCCTTTGTGCAAGCAAGACATTGAAGCTTGTGAACTTGATGAAACAAGACAAGCTGCTATGAAAAGTTGTAAGGGGGCTCCAAAACGAATCTGAGGAAAAATTTGGGAGGGTGGTTGTAGCCGCTACAATAAGGTGAATTGCAGTCACACGTGCGAGGAATAGGAGGGCTGTTTGTGGTCACTACAACAACACCATCATTAAAGTTTCTCATCTCTCATCATTTGGGCTACAAACTAGGCCTACTATGCTTCCTATCCAAGCGAAGAAGGAAGGACCTCAAGTGAAGTAAAAAGGAGCCATATAACATCAACAATAAATCTCACACGTGTGAGAATTAGGGCCGCAGTGCTGTCACACTAAGCCTACCACTATACATCAAGAAGGGACTCAGTTGATTAAGAGAAGGAATGAGTATTCTTAGATGAAGGATATCACTAAAGATAAGTATCTCTTCTAGAAGGTCTACTAACAATGGAAGGAAGAACGAAGTGCTAGAAGAAGGAAGAATGAAGTGCTGGAAGAAGGATGAAGTGTTAGGGAACAAAGTGCCGGAAGGAGGTGGAAAAATTGTCGGGGAAACATAGTTCAAAGAAAAGGAATGAATTGACTTGTGCTTGGAGAATATTCTAGTCAAGGGTCTAGGGTTTGGCATTGATAAAGAAAGAATCTTTAATAAGAGAAAACTTACTGAAGGGTTTTCCTCTCAAGAGAAGAGAGGTTTTAGCCCTGGCTGAGAGCCAACATCTTGTGTTCTTGTTTTATGTTTTGATAGAAGTTTGATGAAGCACACATGCAAGCATTAATAAGCAAAGAATAAGATTAAGCTAACAAAGACAAATTGGAAAAATACTTCACAAATTGTTATCTAGTCCCAAAGAATCACTCTACACCTAATTGCCCTAGATTCTTTAACAAGGAGAAGATCACAACTGCAATATTTGCAGGTGTTGGAATAGTTGACGTAGGATTTGACTCAGGTGATGAGATGAATATTGTAGCTCTTCGAATTGTGGGTGATGGACCTATTGACTTGGGTTCTGGTTCATGTGATGAGACAAATATTTTAGCCGATGTTGTGCCAAAGATGAAAAGGGTACCAAATAATGCATGGCTCTAAGAACCCAAAGAGATCAACCAAAGCAATCAAGTGAAGAATTATAAAATAAGGAGACTCATACAAGAAGTAGAGGGGGATAAAAAAAGGTTACAAAATCAGTTACAAGCTGAGGAGGCCTTGGAAAAATTGTAGCGGAACAAGCTTGAGATAAAAAATGATTCCTCAATTTCATGTTCTCTTTATGATGATGATTTCACTACTTTTGAAAAACATACTAAAGGAGTTGGATCAAAATTGATGAAGAACATGGGGTATCAAGGTAAGGGCCTTCAGGGCATTGTGAATCCTATCAAAGAAGAGAAGTTTCCTTGTTATGCAGGGCTTGGTTGTGTTAGAAAGGAGGTTGGAGAATGCTCCAAGACAACCAATGACCAATCAATGACATATGATGGGAGCACATCCCAACATACTAGTGGCAGTGAGGATTCCATAGGAAGTTCTCCTCATCAAAGACGTATCAGGAACAAGTATACAAAGAAGATCCAAAAGGTTTGGAGGAGGAAGAATCATTGTAGTCACTACAACAAGGATGGACGTCAGAGAACCTCATGTCAGGTGCTACATGACTAGAAAGTTCTTGTGGAGGAACCAATCAATGAAGCTTTTTGATGCCAAAATGATGATCCATTCACTTTGTTGAGTGAGAGATGGTTTTATTATATATAGTAGCTTGTCATGGCCAAATTTTTTAAATCACATGTTACAACATGATTATAAAAGGATGAGGTGTTTTCCATCGCTTATAAATGCAACATGATGATGTTTTTGGCCTTTTTAGTTGATAACTTGGGATTGGTTTCTGTTATGATTATGATGTAAGCTTGACCAACGAGTGTGGTATAAAATATTGGAAAGTATCAGGTTGTTTGGGTCATGATTGGTATTGTATGTAGTTTGCAAAGAATGTATTGCAAGTTTGCATAAAATGCAGGTGTTGATTCGTCACTTATGGCTCTAAAGTACAAAGGTGAACGAGAAGGAAGTGTGGCTTGACAGGGCACTTGTTGTGTAGATGAGGGAGTACAAAAGATTTCATATTTTTTCATGCTTTTGGAGGAACAAACGATCCTTAGTGGGGAGGAATGATCTAGGAGGATCTTAAAAGGAAAATTTTCAGAGTCCTCGAAACTCAGTGAAAATTATCTCAAATCGAATAAATAATCGTTTTGAATCCAATGACATGAACGACACCTCAATCCGACATTGTTTGTTAAAGTTATGGCTTGCTGATGTTTTTGAGAAACAACTAAAAAGTTTTGTAGGTAGAACCACAAGGGTGACACGTGGCGCTGATGTCAACAATATGGATGTTGACGTCATCCATACGGATCTTAACGTTAGTAAGTTGATGTGGTAATATGGTCGATAGGGAGACAATAAAGAGGTGACACATGGTAGGTGATGTCAACATGACGTTAGCAATCTATTCAGCATCCCAGTCAAATGTACGAGCCAATTAGATTACGCCATGTGGCACCCAGTCAGTAGCCTGCCGGTTTTCTTATTGAGCCGACATTTTTCACCTTTACGATAGTTGGAGGTGACCAAATTGTCACCTAATTAATTTGTCTAATGACCCAAAAAAAAATCGATAGGAAATTCAAACGACCGAGTTTGTTTTTAAATTAATAATAATAATAAATTCACTGGTTGCCGGTTATTTTTAACATATATTATATAAAATAATAACCTCCGACGAGACCACAGAAGCCGGTGGAAAACGAAAAACACCGACCAACAAACAAATTTTAAATGTCGAAATGCCACAGGGACTTGACCCCGAGTCTCCTGGGTGCTATTTGGAGCAGACACTGTTACGCCAACTGACAAACCTTGAATGATCCACTCACTTAACATTATTTAAATGAAATTTGAACATCGCCGAGGGGGAGAGGGGACACACGATCGAGCACAGGAGGCCAAGCTAGAACCAGGAGTTCCGGAACTATGTGCTGGCACAAATTTTGAGAGGAATTTTCAAGGGAATATTCTATATGAATATTCCTATAAGGAATCTAAATATTCCCTAGAGCTCCAAAGGTCACTATCACAGATTAAGCCCATGTTTATACTTATCTTAACTAGAATTTCATCAAGATTTTAGTTGTGCAGTTCATTTATTCATCTGAGCAGTAGGTTTTTTGCCCATCTCCATAAGAGAATCTCGTGAGGAATCTAAAAGATTCCCAAGGATCCAAAATTTGACTGTGGAAGAATGGGGTTGAGTTTATACTCAAATTTCTTGATTTTTTTCCAGGATTCTAATGGCATAGACACTTTTATAATCTGAGTAGCCTATTTTCAACTCATCCCCAAATTTGGAGGTATAAGGTGTATTTTTCCATGTATTTATTTTGATTTTGTTGTTGATGAATGAAGAGACCTCCCCACTTTGACCAGGGCCCGAAGATGTATCCCACAATGAGTGAACTTCGTTATTAATTTTTGGTGTCTCTTTCTCTTTATGATTTCCTTTTATTTCCCTCTTCTATTATGTTTTTGCATTCATGCTTACATGCTCTTTTAAATGCAATTTTGTATCCATCCTTGAAGTAAAAAGATCTAGATCAACATATTATTTCAAACAAAGGCATGGGAAAACTTTTTGAATGTTTATAGGCCATTATTGAGAAGCATTTCCAGTCAATCCAAAGGTGAAGAATGTAAATATCACCATGAAATATCCTTGATAATGACATTGTCGATTGTCTTATTGGAGAACTTGTTTTTAGCTGTAAGTTTTTATACCATAAGATATGTGTTCTAGTCTCGATTTATGTCTAAGAGACTAAGGAACATGAGACATCCAAAACCTAGAAAAGGTTTCTAGATAAAACACCTAGATACCACTCAATTAAATTAGTTGATCAATAATTAAAAAATTCCTAGTTCTAACTTATGGAAATCAATTAATTAAAGTGAATTGATTGAGTATGATCGAGAATGCTCTAGAGACTCACATGGATCAATTCTAAGATGATATTAGTCATTGATGAAGGTTTAATCATGGCCATTGAAACTCCAACATGATATTATAAGAGCAGATTGATGGGATGAGGAGAGACACAAGTCAGGGAGAGAAAATTGTCCAGGCAATGCGAATTTCCCAATGAACAATGATTAAATGAGGGAAGAATTCGAGCTAGTGGAGGAGTATCAATAGAGGTAATACCAGGAGGAGAATTTCAGAGGGTATTCCAGTGTCTCTCGAGTTCCAATTTCGCAGGAGAGAGGAGGTTGAATATTTTTGCAGATAAGGGCCATACAACCATTGCGAGTAACCAGGAAGGGATCGTATTAGTTTCCTGAGGTCGAAAATATATTCTAGAATGCAATGATCTTTTTTTCTAGTGACCGTGGGAGGCAAGATGGTTCACTAGAATCAGTCTAGTAGGTTGTATGCATTTCCCAGGGAAGCAATGTGAATTCCAGGTAGGTTGAGTTGCTAGTGAGAAGGTTGAAGAAATCCAGAGGGAGGCCAGATTATTTGTAGGAGATAATTTTCTCTAGTTTGTTTGGAAAGTGTATTTCAAGAGGATAGTTAGTCAGACATCTATTCGTACTAATTATTCATTTTCTACATAATAAAATAAACCCTCTTTTGTTTCACCGATTTTCCCTTCAAGGTTTTTACTAGGGATGTTAGTCCAAAATATGTAGATTTTATTGTGTGTGTGCATCAATTTCTCAGTAATTTTATGGTGAATATTTCAAATGTGATTTATTTTCTAATTACCATAAACAAATAAATTGCTAACGGTTATAATAATAACTTCTATTAATTGAAATCAAGGAATTTTCACATGGTATCAAAGCAAGTTTGATCAGATCTGAAGCTCAAAGGTAGGAAGGAGTGACATCGTGCAGTTTTAGTGAAAGATGTGAAGCACTTTCTCTAGATCTATGTAGACCAGCCAGACAATGCACATAACAGAGAGGCAAAATTCAATTTCTTGATCTAGATTGGTGAGAAGGCGTGAATTGCTTTAGATGTATAGTAGCAAGCAATGGATTTTCTAGAAAGAGTGTTTTGGTGGGTAGATAAGTGATTTTGTAGAAAAAATTCATGATTTTTGGGCGAAGAGATTTGTAGAAAGTCTCATGGTTGTAGATCTTCTTAGGGAAGGAAGAGAAATCACACAAATTATGGCTACATAGAGATTCAACATAAGGAGGATATTGATTTATCTTCCAGATTGGAAGATGAATTTGCTTATATTTCTTTCCTCTATAGTTCAACTTCACATGGAACTTGTTATATAGATAATGGAGTGTTAGCTCAAAAGATAGGAGTCAGAGAGTATTTCTCCAATTACCATGGGGAGGATATGGAATTCCAGATAATAATGGGAAACAAAACTAAATGCAATCTAGTTGGGAGAGGTGCCATTGATATTTTAGGGAGTTAGGAACAAGCACCAATGTTACAAACATATTGCATGTGTCAGGGCTAGGTATGAACCTAATTTTCATATCTCAGTTACAGGATAAGGGATATGATGTAGACTTTGTATGGAAGAATGTGTTCTTCAAAAACCAAAACTAGAAGAAGGTGAGGCAGATTGGGGTGCGAAGCAATAGATTGTACAGGTTACAGTTCGACTCTCCAATGACACTTGTTAGCAACAACAATGATAGAAATAATAGTGGGAGAGACTTGAATGAGATATGGCATAGGAAAATGGGACATCTACACCATGGAGCACTTAATATGCTTAGGGAGATAGTGACAGGTGTTCCAAAATTAGGTAGAATACATGATGACATGTGCAGGGGGTGCATACTTGGGAAATATGTTATGGAAACATTCCCAAGAAGTGATAATAGATCATATGGTGTGTTACAACTTATATACTTAGATATTTTTAGCCCTATGTACACTATATCTCTCATAGGGTATGAATATTTTGTCACCTTCATCGATGATTATTCCAGGAAAACTTGAGTCTACTTCTTGAAGACCAAGGGTGAGGTCTTTAGTCGCTTTCGAGGGTTTAAATCTCTAGTGGAAAATGCATCAAGAAAAAATATCAAGATGCACCATTCAGATAATGAAGGAGAGTACACTGACAATGACTTCACAAGTTTCTGTGTGAAGGAAAGCATCAGGAGGGAATGGATAACTCCATATAATCCACTATAGAATGGAGTAGTGTATTGGAAGAACAAGTCTATAGTTGGGGCAATGAAAGTGATGTTGTATTACTAGGATTTTCCCAAGTTCCTACGGGTAGAGGCATGAAAAATAACAATGTATATCTGAAACAAGGTTCCCCATATGGCGTTGGGAAAGATAACACCAAAAGAAGTCTTCTCACATAAGAAGCTAGAAGTGAGTCACTTCAGTGTCTTTGGTAGTATAGCCTACTTCCATATACTAGATGAAAAACATACTAAACTAGATTAGACTGAAAATAAGGGGTTCTTCATTGGGTATAGTGAAACCTCAATGAATACAAGATTTATATTCCAAGAAACAAGAATATTGTCGTGAGAAGGGACATAAATATCATGGAGGACAGAGCCTTCAAGAAATATTGAGAGTTTCCAATAGGTGATGAGAGTGAGCTAACAAAAGCTCCTTTACTCTAGTAGCAGGGGCCTCCATAAGGGGCACCCAAAGGGACAACAACTAGGGAATCCACAAGGATTTACTACAATTACTAGTACCATCACATCCTCATGTACAAGAGATTATGTGAGTTTGCATGAAATAGAGAAGTAGAGGTGGGATGAGGAGTTGGTTGATCCTCCCACCACTAGTGGTCAAACCAACTTAGAATTTTATCAGACACCGAGGGATGCGTAGGAGTTCATAGGTGCTCTTACGATGAATAGGAGAGAACACAAACAACCAGGCATGTACCAAGAATTGGTGGCACATGTTGTTGAAATTTCCAACTATTGTGAGGTTGCACAAAATCAAGTGTGGGTGGATTCCATGGTATAAGAGTATAGATCTATCATGATAAATGATGTTTGGGGGGTAGTACTTGGACCTGTGGAGAGGTTAGATTCAAGCTCTTGGTGGATCTATACAATTAAGTATGATGTATATGAAATTATGGAAAAGTATAACACTAATTTCATGGTAAAGGGATATGCTCAGAAGGAAGGCATAGACTATGAGGATACCTTCAACCCAGTTCCTAGATACACCTCCATCTGGTCAATGATATTCCTAACAACACAAATGGGATGGAAGATTCAACAGATGGATGTCAAGAAAACATTCTTGAACGGGGTGATAGAAGAGGAGGTATAAATCGAACAACTAGAGGGTTCCGAGACACGTGAGATGGGCACACAAGTCTAAATATTGAAGAGAGATCTATATGGCCTTAAACATGCTCCCAAGGCATGGTATGGTTGGATTGACAACTACTTGCAATAGATGGGATTCGTCAAGAGTGATGCAGATCCTAACCTT
Organism: Pinus tabuliformis; assembly: GCA_031772625.1. Taxonomy (NCBI): domain Eukaryota; kingdom Viridiplantae; phylum Streptophyta; class Pinopsida; order Pinales; family Pinaceae; genus Pinus; species Pinus tabuliformis. Next base: position 197,441,449 of record CM062815.1, on the reverse strand, counting down.
TAATATCTAATGGAGCCACTCATCCTAGTTTTACATGTGGATGATCTCTTTTCAAGTGGATCATCAGGGATCATAGAGGATTGCAAGAGGAACCTAGTAGAAAATTTTGACATGAAGGATTTGGGGCTGATGCATTATTTCCTAGGTCTAGAAGTATGGTAGAGGGATGGGGATATCTTCCTTGGTCAAGGGAGATATACTACAAATATTTTGAAGAGATTCAGGATGTAGGAATGTAGGCATATGTCCATGCCTGTGATTACTAACTGGAGGAATATTGATGCATCAAAGGATGATGACATTGAACCAACCTTGTATAGACAGCTCATTGGTTCCCTTATGTATTTAGTCAACACCAACCTAGATATCTGCTTCACAATCAACACTCTCAGTCAGTTTATGATGGGACCTAAGAGAGTGCATTGGAGAACAACATGGCACATATTGATGTATTTACATTACACAATTGAGTATGGTATGAGGTACATTCGAGGTGATGGTGTTAGGTTATGTGGTTTCAAAAATGTAGATTGGGAAGTCAGTTCACTAGATCGGAATAACACAGCAGGATGTCGCTTCAACGTTGGGTTAAGTATTGTATCTCGGTGCAATGAGAAGCCAAAATTTGTGGCACAAATATCTTCTGAAGTAGAGTACATGGCAGCTAGAATGGCCACATGTGAAGCTATATGGCTTTATAATCCACTAATGAGTTTGTTCAACCAAAATATGGAGGTGACCAATATTTATTGTGACAATCAAAGTTTCATCAGGCTCTCTAAGAATCCATTGTTTCATGATAGGTTAAAACATATAGACATATGGTATGAATTCATTAAATATTGTGTGAAAAATAGATAAGTCTAACTACAATATGTTTCCACAGAACAAGAGATGACAGATATACTCACAAAGGCTCTAGGAAGAGCCAAGTTTTTCTATTTCAAAGAACATATGGGTATAGTGGAGAACACCCTCAAATGAAGTAGATCTACAGAAGCATGATTAGACATGATCAGTGCACAGTTGCAATGATAGTAGCAATGCAAATACAATGCAATGTCAACAGATCTAGTTGTAGTTAGTTCAATATGAGATATTTGTGGGGCTAGTTGCAGTGGCATGGGCAATGTGAATTGCCTAGTTGCAGTATACAGATGTAGTTCCAATCAGAATATTCCCAACATGAAGATATCTAGTTCAGTTTCCGGTGCAGGAGGAGAATACGAGTTGCCAGGAGGGAGAAGAGAGGTTCCCCATAGGGAAATAAAAACCTAGAGGAAGTACCCCTATGGAAGCTAACGCTTCAGGATCTGGGGAGACCAGACTCAGTATTGTAGTAGTTACAACATTAGTGCAGAGATAATAGAATATTAGTAGCAACAATAGTATGAGTAGATCAAATTTTGTGCAGTAGCATGGTGGAGAATATTCTCTTCAAAATGGTTTCTAGTTACAGGGAGATTGGTCATCACAAAGTAGAGAAGACCAACTACACATCAACAACACAAGACTGTCCAGGTGCATGGGAGTAGTATTGGTGAAGCGAACACCTTCCTTGCTAAGAGGGAGTGGTAGGTTTTGTAACATCAAGTAGGTGTTATAGTTTCGATTTGTGTCTAAGAGACTAAGGGACACGAGATCTCCAAAACCCATAAACTGTTTGGAGAGAAAACACTTAGAGACCACTCAATTAAATTAATTGATTGATATTTAAAAAATGTCTAATTTAGGGAAATTAATTAATTAAATGGAATTAATTGAGAATGATTGAGAATTCTCTAGAGACTCACATGGATCGAGTCTAAGATGATCTTAGCCATTGATGAATATTTAATCAAGGTCGTTGAAGCTCCAATGAGGGATTATAAGAGAATATCGATGGGATGAGGAGAGACACAAGTGAGGGAGAGAGAATTATCTAGGCAGTGTGAATTTCCTAGTGCACAATGATTCAGTGAGGGAAGAATTTGAGCCAATGGAGGAGTATCAGTAGAGGGAGTAGCAAGAGGAGAATTTCAAAGGGTATTCTAGTGTCTCTCTAGTGCCAATTTAGCAGGAGAGTGGAGGCCAAATATTTCTGTAGAGAAGGGTCATACAACTAGTGCAGGTACCCAGTCCAGCTAAGCGAGTAGATAGGAAGGGATTCTACCAGTTGTTGAAAGCCGCAAATATCTTTTGGAAGGAAATGAAATTTTTTCCAGTGACTGTGGGAGGTAGGATGACTCACCAGGAGCCAACTAGTAGGACGTACAAATTTCCCAGGGTAGCAGTGAAAATTCCAGGTAGGTGGAGTTTCTAGTGAGAAGGTTTGAGCAGGCCAGAGGGAGGATGAATTATTTGTAGAAAGAGATAATTTTCTCCAGATTGTTTGGTGAGTGTATTCCAAGAGGATAGTTAGTTAGGCATCAAGCTATAATAAATTTTTATTTGCTGCATAATAAAATAAACTCTCATCTGTTGCACTAGTTTTCCCTCTAGGGTTTTTCTGGGGATATTAGTCAAAAATTTTTACGTTGATTTTATTGTGTGTGTGCATCACTTTCTTCGTATTTTTATGGTGAAGATTGAAATTGTGATTTATTCGTTACTTGTTACAAATAATTAAATTGCTAGCAATTAGAAAAATAATTTCTAGTAATTGCAATCAAGGAATTTTCACATTATCTCCCTAGAAGAATGTTTAGTAGAATATTTATTTCAAAGAATATTAAAATTAAAAAAAATGTTTGGAGTTGATGAAGATGTTTCTTTTTAACAAAGTTATGTTGTTGTAAAATCATTTTTAACTGCTTATCAGAAGTTGGTATTTTTTCATACTCTCCAAAACCCTATAAGAAATTATATGCAAACTTTCAATGGAAACTAGCACATATCATTCTATAGATATGTTCATAATTTTTATTATGAGCTTCCCTTATGCATACTTACTTTATTCTTCATGTTGGGTTGTATTTTCAATATTTAAGGGTGGAGTTGTGTAAGGTCCAACACCTAAATGTTGTCATGGTATCACTTGAAATTTTCTTCCAATTGACTTAGATCAATTAAGTTATTTAAGTAGGATGCTATACATAAATAAGCTCAACACACGAGCACTTAATTTACAATTTCCAAAAGTTTTATTTTTAGTATTTTAGTTTTGAATAAGAAACCAAGATTCAAGAAAAGAAGATTCAAGGATATTTTGGATTTCAAATTTTTTAGAGTTGATTGCAATTAATTTTGGAAGTGAGTCCATAGCCCAACAAGGATCCCAGTCTACTATTATCAGTGTCATGAAAAAGAGACACTATCCCCTGTTGGAGCCATTGTTGTAGAAAAATATTGCAGGGCTAAAGTGTTGAAGGTTTCCTCAAGCAAACTTAAGATCTCCAGGTGAAAGAGTTGAAATGAAAACCTATACATTGGAAAAAATAGTTGCTGAGAATATGCTCCATATTTACAAATGTTTCATGACTTTCTGAGCAAAAGAATGATTGATTCAAAGTCTAGATATGTTAAGTGCAACTATTCTCTTCTTCTATGATCTTTCTATGGTTCAACTCTCAAAGGGTAGATTCAACTTGGACTAAGTTGAATGAAATATTGAAAAAATGAGCGCACAATTTAAAATTGGGTTTGAAGGGAATTCTCCATTACAAAATGGAATATGTTGTATCCAATGCTACTTGTGACACCAAATTTAACTGGTTTCTCTATATCATATCTCCAATCTCTTTGCTTCTACCTCTACTCTATTGGTTCCTATAAAATCTTGAGATCGATGGTGATTTGAAACCTACCATGAAAGAATTTCTCTTAATCAAGTGACCACAGTGGGACACAAACGTAACATTGCCAATCTCAAGGTTGTTGGAATTCCTCTCTAAAGATCGTTGTATATTCTTCAGTGAAAATATTTGGTTTTGAACCCTCTACATGCTATCCAACATTCCAAACTCATTTTCCCTCTAGATGACAAAGCCATTTGTGGGGAATTTTCCCTTCAACTTAGACATTATGCTGGGGTTCTTACACTATCACAATTTAATGAGGAGGGAGCCCCATGTTCAATTGTTTTGTCAAACCAATTTGAACGTGATCTACGACCATATTAAAAGCGGGGAATTCCCCTCTTTATATTTGAAACTACTATAGGAAGCCCCACATAGAGCTTTTGGGTTTAGACAACAGTTTGTGGTTTGTTGCCATCAGGGACCACCTACCTCCACTACGTTTTCAAACTTTATGTTATAATTTTGATGAGTGAAATAAAGCTTCGAACATGTATTGTAAAATATTTATAAAGTGGAGAGAAATTTTAATATTATATCATATATATAATATTAAAATCATTTAAATACCAATGATAATAATGAAGGGATATTAAAAAACATTTTTCTTCTATATAAAGTTATTAAAAGAGAGAGAGGACAATTTGATAACTATTAAAAGAGACAATTTTATAACTGTATATGAATTAGTTTTGTAATTGATTTAGGTAATTAGCTTAGGGGAAAAGATAAAAGTTAGAAATGGGTTCAAAGTCTAGGGGTTGAAATTGTAATGTAATGGATAAATCTCTTAGAAATCAATCAATGAAACCAATTTGATTCCAAAGTTGAGATAAGTTGTAATATGTTTAATTTTCCCTTTGTATACTTATTATTTCAAATTGTGTTTTTCTTCCACTGAAGAAGGTGTATGTAGCACCAATATTGTTCTATTCAAGTTTTCAGATTTGTCTATGTGACCATATGTTAAGATGACACCTATAAGTTGAGTAAGAGAACCTTAATGGGTGCTCTGTCCATTTCAAAAATGCAATTGTATCTTTTGATTCTTTGGCATCAAGTTCTCTCTCAGGTTTTAAAACTTGAATTCCATCTCGCTCAATTTTTAAGCTCGCCTTTTCTAAATTACTTCTTTTCCATCTTATGCATTTTAAAGCTTGCAACCATCAATGGCCTGGCCACACAGGTTGTAAAAGATGAGTTTTCCGAACTAGAATATTCATTGCATTTTATGTAAACCAAACTCCAACGAATCCTTTAAAAAGTTTTTATTAAATCTTGAATAAATGTCCTAGGCACTGACCTCCTACAACTAGGGGTTATTTGTAGGGTACAACATAAATTGACACCATTGTAGGGGATGAAGTTGAATATTTTCCCTAGGTCTTGAAAGTTTCTGATTTGATTCTCCAGGGTGACAAGAATGGGGCTTAGGTTGTAAATCTTCACCTGATATTTTCATCTTTGGGAATTTTATTCTTTTGGGTTTAAAAAATGGCAGCCCCTACATTTTTCTCCAACAAATTTTCTCCAGACAAAGAATAAGTTATTAAGTTAAAAATCAATCCTCAGAGGTCCTACTTTGTATGTTTTGTTGATACTCCTATTTATGATTTCTATTATTCATATGAAGATTTTGGTATTTCAAAACAACAAAACTTCAAGTCATGGAAAAAAACACAAAAAGAAGAAGTTGACAATAGAGTTAATGAAAGTAAACCTAGGTTTCAAAATTAAGAACCCCTCATGAAGATTTTGAAAGAAATTTCCATGTTAAAAATGAGGAGGGTTACCAAGAAAATGATAAAATGGGTCTTCAAGAATATATATATATATATATATATATATATATATATATATATATATATATATATATATATATATATATATATATATATATATATATATATATATATATATATATATATATAGATATATATATATATATATATATATATATATGTATATATATGTATATATCTATATATATATGTATATATATATATATATATATATATATATATATATATATATATATATATATATATATATATATATATATATATATATATATATATATATATATATATATATATATAAAGGTCTTGAAACAACTCCACGAAATTCTCTTAATATCAATGTCCAACTCAACCATTCCTTTTCAAAAGAAATTTTCTGAACATAAAAATCAAGAGTTTATTAAAAGGAATGGTGAATCTTTTATAGAAACGTGCTTACAAGATTGTTTGGAAGTTTTCAATGAAATGTTTATGATAACCATGCATAAGGAAGACTTGTTGATGTCTCCTAAAAATGAAAAGGGTGTTGGTGAAAATGATAATATTGAAACCCTACCACTAGAACAAACCCTCTTCTCTCAAGAAAGTGAAAAAGTTGTTAATAAAAAAGGAGTCAGTGAGTTTGAGGGTGGATACATTTTAAGAGAGAATTTTCTTGACTTTTCTCAAGTCAAAGAGATAGCTAAAAATGACTTTTGGAATAAAATGACGTTCTCCTTTTAAGTACAAACATAGGATTTCTTCAAAGTTCTAATTATATGCTTCTTCCACTAAATGGTTGCATAGAAAAGCACTTCAAAGTTGTTGAAAACAAGCACATGTCCTTTCACTTTTGTAGCTTTGTAAGTGAAGAAGAGGTTGCTAGAAATGATGATATTCCATACTTACAACAAGAACAACCATTCTATGATCAAGAAGATGAAGAAATTAGGGATGAAGATATTATAAAGAAAATTTCCTTTGACTCCTCAAGGGCTAGTGAAGTGGATTAAAGAAAATTTTATCATCATAGTATTGAATAAAAGAATCTTATCCATGAGTTAAATGCAAATTCGAAACTCTTTTCGAAATCTGATTATACACTGTGCAGTAACACTTTGAGTTTCTTGAAGACCATCATAAATTTCATGACTGTAGTAGTTTTGTGAATAGAGAAGATATTTAGCTCCAAATAAATTATTATATGCCTTTCCGTGTTGATTTCACAAAGGCTCCGGTCTATGACTCATATGATTCAGATGGAGAGCTTGGTACAAGTCTTCAAGCTTATATGTTGACAGAAAAATGTGAATAATAAAATCAACAAGTAGGCATTTTGGGACAATGCCATCTTCGACCATTATCCATAGTGAGGAAGACTTCCATAAAAGAAGAGGCTAATAAAGATGTGTGTTGAATTGAAGAAGGTAATGCTACTTATGAATTAGAAGTAAGAACTCCTCTTGAATTTGATCATATACATATTATTTCAAACAAAGGCATGGGGCAACTTGTTGTATGTTTAGAGACCATCACTGAGAATCATTTCTAGTCAATGTCCAAAGGTGAAGAATGTAAATATCGCTAGGACATATCCTTTATTGTTAATGAAATTGTTGATTGTCTCATTGGATAACTTATTTTCAACTCCATAGAATGATGTTCACCAAAAGATTTATTTCGACAAAGAATATCAAAATCAAAACAAGTGTTTGGAGTTGATGAAGATGTTACCTTGTCACAAAGTTTTGCTATTGTAAAATAATTTTAAATTGTAGATCAGAGTGTAGAGATGTTAAGTGAAACTATTATATTCTTCTATGATATTTCTATGCTTCGACTCTCAAAAGGTAGATTGAACTTAGACTCAATTGAATACAATATAGAAAAATGATGACACAATTTCAGATTGGGGTTGAAGGGAATTCTCCATTACAACATGGAAGATGTTGTAGCCAATATTGCTTGTGACACAAAACTTAACTATTTTCTCTATATCATATCTCGAATCTCTTTGCTTCTACCTATACTCTATTTATTCCTGTAAACTCTCGAGATTGATGATGCTTTGAAAACTATCATGAAAGTATTTCTCTTAATTAAGTGACCATAGTGGGACACATACATAACATTGACATTCTCAAGGCTATTGGAATTCCTCTCTAAAGATCATTGTATATTATTCAGCTAAAATATTTGGTTTTGAAACCTCTGCGTGTTATCCAACATTCCAAACTCATTGTTCCTTTGGATGACAAAGCCATTTGTGGGGAATTTCCCCTTCAACCTAGATAAGTAGTTTGATCAATTCTTTGAGGGTGATGAAGAATTCTTGGATGTCAATATAATTTTAGAAAACAAAACTGCAAAGTCATGTGACCTTACTTTCATTATCATTGGCATTGTTCAAGAAGTAGATAAATATGTTGCACTAAACTAAGTTGGGGCATTGAAAATTGAAAAAAAAATCTTAGTGCTATTTCAATTGGAGGGCAATGCAAATATATGTTTAATTTAATTGGAACTGAACTAAATGTAAATAATTTAGGAAGCTATTAGCCTATTGTAACTTCCAGTAATTGGGATAACAATTCCACTAACTATTAGTAATTGGTATCTTCCTTGGAATAAATACATGTTCTTCTTTGATACATTTGCATCACATTAATTTGGAAAGGTGAAAAATTTGAAGGATATCCCATAATTGTTTGGGAAGTTATATAATTTACAACATATAAATTTCATAGGGGACCCATAGAGAAAAGTTCAAGTGCATTTTTTGGATAATTGGAGCCGAATTTTAAGAATCCTCCACATGGTTTTTTTGCATATCGACTCCAATTGACTTTCACATGGGCATATTCATGAAATTTTTAATGGTTTGGAGGATTTCATGAGTCCTTCTGAAGGGTATACACTCAATATTTGCAAACCATTTCCACAGGATGATTCCAAATTGATTATTCAAAATCCCAACTTCTACTCCACCTCAACAAATGAGCCTTATAATATAATAAACTCACAATTTAATTCACATTGATACTCATAATCACATTGGTCAAAAGAAATCCAATTTTTTCACTGTTGTGATAAAAGTCGATGGTATTGTCATTTCTAAAACAAGCAAGGTGAAGGTAATATTATTATGATATTAATACATGTTACTCTCTTGTTGCCTAGTTTACTAGCTAAAGCATTGGATTCAGAGAAACTCATATTTACTGAACATAGGAATGAAGAAAATTTTTTGCACAAGGAAATTAACCTTGAAGATGATAAACAAATAGTATTAAAAACCATCATTGACTATGAATATACAAATTTGGCGAAAAATGATCCAAAAAATCTGCTGATTATTTCTCGTAGTCCAAGAAACTTACTAAGACATTTTATAAAAGAACTCAAGCTTGTATTTTCTAATGCATATAACCACAATGAAAGAAAGAGATTCGATAATGGAGATAATGTCCATATCAGAGAGTTGTGTCCAATCATAATATGGAGATCGAAATACTGAGTAAATGGAGGACTCTTGGTGAGTGATCTACGAACAAAATTATTTTGCGTTCAGATTGACAGTATGTGGGGGTTCTTACCATGTTGCAATTTAATGAGAGATAGAGCCCCATGTTTAGTTGTTTTATTCAAATCGCTTTGAATGGGATATACGAAAATAATCATAAGCAAGGACTTCCCCTGTCTATATTTGAAATAACTAGAGGAAGCCCCACATAACAATTTTGCTTTTAGACAATGGTTTGTTGTCACCAAGGCCCAACTACCTCCACTACATTTTCCTAAATTTATGTTATGATTTTGATGGGTCAAATAAGGCTCCGAACATGTACTGTAAATGTTTTATAAAGTGGGTAGGAATTTTAATATTATATCATATATAATATTAAAATCATTTAAATATCATGATAGTAATGAAGGGTTCTAAAAAAATTATTGTTATTTTGTATAAAGTTATTAAAAGAGTAAGAGAACAATTTGATAACTATTAAAAGATACAATATTGTAATTGTAACTGAATCAATTTTGTAACTTATCTAGACAATTAGCATGAGGGAAAAGATAAAAGTCAGAAATGAGAATCGAGGTGGGGTTAACAGTTCTGGAGTTGAAATTGTGATGTAATGGAAAAATCTCTCAGAAATAAATCAATGAAAACCAGTTTGATTCCAAAGTTGAGATAAGTTGAAATATGTTTAATTTTTCCTTTGTGTATTATTGTTTCACACTATGTGTTTCTTCCGCCGAAGAAGGTGTATGCAATAGTAGGATTGTTCTATTCAAGTTTACATATTTGTCTATGTAACCATATGTTTCATATGACACCTATAAGTTGAGTAAGAGCACCTTAATGGGTGCTCCATCTTTTTCATAAATGCATTCGTATCTTTTTGTTCTTTCATCAAGTTCTCTCTCAAGTTTTAAAACTTGAATTCCATCTAGCTCAAGTTTTAAGCCTACCTTTTCTAAATTGCTTCTTTCCATCTTATGTATTTTAAAGCTTTCAACCCTCAATGACCTAGCCACACCGGTTGTAAAATATGAGTTTCTTGTACTAGAATATTCATTGCATTTTATGTAAACCCAACTCTAGCCAATCCTTTATTTTATTTTTAATAAATATCGAAAAAATGTTGGGCATGAACCCCCTACATCTGGGGCTTGCCTCTAGGGTACAACAAGTTCCATGGTGTACATGTTAAAAGAGGCATGGAGACTCTATGGTAGGAGGAAGGTTGTTTTAATGTGAATGCTATTGATGTTTCTTATATATATGCTTATTCTCATGCAATAGGATCTTGAGGCCCCCTTCTCAATTGTAATGCTTACAATATTCCATGACTTGTTATAGACAGAGAGTTTGAATGTGTAGCTATGGAGGATGAAATCCATGGCATGGACATTTTTACTTAACAAGGATTTCTATTGAGCTAGTGATGGTGTGATACCATGATGGGAATTAGTTTAATGACCCCTTGAGACTGGCTGGGAGTAAGTATCATGAACTGAAGGTATGAAGGGGTGAAATCCATGTAACAGGTCCAATGGGCTCTACTACAAAGTTGTAATTATGGAATGGGAGGGAGAAAAATCCACAAAGTGTAGTGGGGCATTTGGTAGGTATATTCTTATTTTCAAATGCCTAAGTCTTCATCACACTGCAGGACTTATAGAGTGGTATATCGTTGTGAATGGTGTAGGATAGAAGGGAACCTCGTTAGGAGATGGAGATATTCATGTTGCATCGATGTCCTCGAGGGTGCTCCCCTTTCTATGTATTCTGGAGAGAGGTTGGGTGGGGCACAAAGATGGAGGAACGATGATGTATATTGAAGAAAATGAAAATGGTTAAGTGTTGTAGTCACTTAATTTGGAGTTTACTGACACTTAACTGAAGTATTTTCCATTTTTGTGGCTCTAGGAGAAAAGAAATTGTAAAATTCTTGTGTCCCTCGGTGGACGACAACCTTGAGATAGAGGGTTTATCATAAAGTGGTGTGAATTCTACGATTATGGCCTGAGAGGGGGTAGCCCTATGTCATTACACTAAGAGAAAGGACAGGGAACGATTACATGGAGGCCCATATACTAGGCTCCATCGTGACTTGAAATTCCATTATAATGGTGAAGTTGTACATTGCACGAAGGTTCGGGCCTAGGTGGGTCTTGAGATGGAGTCTACATGGCATGATGACATGGATGGATGTAAACATGGCACATGGAAAATGTGGCATGTGGCATTCAAAATTGGAATATTTTGAATGGCCTTGTGGCCTATAACTAAGTGAAACATGATACTCGCATAGAAGGCCACATAGTGGCATGACATCAACATGACCTCAACAGGGTTGACATGGCGGAGGTTACTTCATCACAGTGGTGGGGTCACAAGTTTTGTGCATTACATTGTATAGCCACAATCAATTAGAGCTAGGGATTAGGAAAAGAGCATGAAAATTAATGTGAATATTCCCATTCGTACCCCGAGAGTTGAATGGGTGTGCCACCCAATGTCAGTCCCAGGAGATGGGATCCATGAGATGGAAATGATGTCATCATTTCACATGAATATTCATGTTCGCACCATAGAACTTTTGGAAATTCCTCCTTTTGCAATCTAAATTTGCAGGGAGGGGCGTGATGATGTGGCATAACCTGTGACTATGTGGTAGGCTACGTTGTGGTCGAGGCAAACATAGCAATGATTTATTGTCCAAACCTTAAAATGGCCATAAATTTTGATTTAGGTGTCAAATTGAGATAAAGTTTATATCGTTGAAAATATTTCGATGAGTCAGCTGTGTTGGTGGCATTGGTTTTGGAATTCGAGTAACCCCATTTCCATAATGAGACCTTGGACGTTGGGTTAAACTTGATGTAACACCTTCCAATACCCAAGAATGACCCAAAGGGTTGGAGTTTGTGTTACATATTTGACCATAATTATAACAAAATTATGGTAATATCATTTCAATCCTAAGAATCCTTTGATTTTTTTCAAGGTATTTGGAATTGGCCATTCCATCATAGCTTTAATTTTGTTAGGATCCACCTTAACACCATCGTGCGATGCAATATGACCTAGATATTCCACTTCTTGAACCCCAAAGACACACTTGGAAGGATTTACATAAAGGTGTTTCTCTTTCAATAGTGTTAAGACCCTGTAAACATGTTTCACATGTTCTTCCCAAAATTTGTTGTAAATTAGTATGTCATCAAAAAATACTAGCACAAATTTTCCAAAGAAGGGTTTGAAAACAAAATTCATCAAGCTTTAAAATGTTGAAGGTGCATTTATAAGTATAAAAGGCATAAATAAAAACTCATAATGTCGTTCATGTGTTCTAAAGGATGTTTTGGGAAATTTTTCTTTCCTCATTTTGATTTGATGATATCCATAATGAAGATCGAACTTAGTAAAAAAATTACACCATGCAATTCATCTAACAATGATCAGTAACAAGAATAGGAAATGATCTTTGATTGTCATTTTGCTGAGTTATCTATAGTCTAGACACATATGCCACGAACCATCCTTTTTGATAACCATCATCACTAGAGAAGAAAAACAATTTGGCTAGGATGGATGATGCCAGCCTCTAACATTTCTTGAACCATATGCTCAATCTCACTCTTTTCTACATGTGGATTTTTATAGGGCCTAATGTTAGGTGGTACACTTCCAGGTTGAAAATGAATAACATCATCATGATCTCGAATAGGAGAAATACCCTTAGGTATTTCTCCAAATACCATAGCATGATTGTTGATAACTTTTTGAAGATCCAGTGGAGAAGAGGATATAGATGTTTGAACATTCAATGAACACAATTGCGCAACTACACCTTCGTATCCATTTTATATGTTTGAAAATCTATTAAACAAAATTGTGGAGATACACATTGGTCTTTATACTTACCAAGGTTTTCATGCTATTATAGCTTATCACTTTCCTGGGTTTCTTGCAGATGCCTATAAGCTCAATTTTCTTTCCTTCTGAGAAAAATATTATGAAAACATATTGAAAATTAAGGGTCACTATTCCACCAATACAACATCAACACCACCCATTTCGATTTCAATCACGAGAATAACCAATAAATACTCCCACATATTTAGCTTAATATTATTGTACTTTTGTGAATAATTTATGGTACCTTCGTATACAATCATCACTCGAAATTATGGTGCTAGACATACAAAGCAATCGAGAGCTTTTGCCAATTTGTAATAGAAGAAGTTATGGTACTACCTAAATCAACCAATGTTGTTACAATTCTCCTTTTGATATATCCTTCTATTAAGAGGGTTTGTGGAGTACTGATTCCATTCAATGCATGACAAGTGATTGTTAGAGTAGTTTCTTTTAGCTCTAGAGATTGTGAATTTTTCACTTCTTGATCTTATTGATCTTCACACTCTATGGAGAACAATTAATTGTCACTGCATTTATGCCCTTTACTATAATTGTTATTACAATTGAAACATAGGTCCTTTTCTCTTTTTTTGTCCATTTGCTGAGGAGTCAACCATGTTGGATTAGGAAAGGGAGCATGAGTTTCTCTATAGTTATTAGTGACCAATTTTCTAGTGGCCATATTTTTAATTTTAACTTTCCTTTCTAGAATAATATCATACTCTAGATATTTAGGTTTAAAGAGAAACACCTCATGTTGGATGCTTTCTTTTAAACTATCCATAAATAGGTCTAACAAGCTGTCCTCTAAAATATTCTTTACTCTGATACTCAACTTTTGGAATTGTTGAATGTGCTTTGTAACTGGACCCTTTTTCTAAGATTTACCTATTGACTAAAGAGTGTATTTCTCTTAATATACCCATAATGTGCTGTCAATTCCTCTATAAAATGGACCAATGTATAACATATTCCTTTTTTCTTTCACAAATCCATTGATATCATACATTGTGGTCTTATTCTAAAAACATGGATTCAATACTTACTTTTTTTGGACACCTAATCCGCTAAGGGCTATGGTGTGGAAGTTGAACAATTAAATGGAGTCCAAGAGGCCTTGGACGATGAACAAAAGAGTCATAACAATGTATTATAAATGTACATCCGTGTGAATACTAATGAATCTCATGATTATCCTACTCTTGTTGTTTACATTTTGTGTGTTTAACATGATATCAGAGCTACTTGGCTCAAAATTCATTTGCCTTCCTACAATTGTGATAACTAAGTTTGGATGAAGGCCACTATAACCACTATACCACCTTCTTAGTTCTCCTATGTCTCAAAACTGAGCTGCTGAAGCCTAACATTCCATTGCCATTTCTATGAGATGTCAAAACTCTATTTTTTTTAACTCCTCACAAATATAGTTATGAAAAACCTAAAATTTTGTGGCTATGAGACCATGACTCAACGAAGGTTTAACAAGGGGAGCATTGAAGTCGTTCCTTTTTTCCAAGATGTGGTGCAGGAGTTTGGTAAATTTACAAATTTTTTCTGGATATCCTATCATCTCTGACATAACGTCTCTGTCGCATTTGTAGTTGCAACTTGTTGAGAGATCCATATTATTTTTTGTGCACAAGTTGTATGCTCGATCTCCTTTATGCTCATAGTATCAGTTACTTTGGCTCTAAGAAAACCAGGTTCACTATAGGCTTGTGCTGGGAAGATTTCTGACAGAATTATCATAGAATGATCATGCATATGACACCATAATAATTCAAATGATTGTCCGCAGACTAAGGTTGTGGTTTTACAAATATTTCACTTCTAATACTTGTGTTACTGTTTTACTTGTGTTATTGATTGGGGAGTATCAGAATTACATGTTTGTGCCTAAGCCTATGTTATACCTGTTTGCATAAACTAGCACAATACTATTCATTAAAGTGATTTGCATTATAACTTTAGAGAACCCTACAAGATTCCACAAGATACAAGGTATTTCACCTGAATTCCCGGATGAGAAATACATTTAGTCTACAGGCTCCCTTAATAACGCCGAGGTTGGCTAAGTTCCTCTTCCTTGTATTGGGATTTTGTTTATGCTCTGGTTTCTTACATCCTCAGAAGGACTCCAAGGCTTCCCTTTGTTGAAGATGCATCCAACACACAAATATAAAATATAAGATATGATCTTGATTTTGTTGTTGTGGTCCCTATTCCATTCCCATTCCAATTAACATTCTTTTATTATGCTCAACCATTTTCACTGTTGTAATTTGATTCAATCGTGTACGAAATCTATATTGGAGGTGAGATATGTCGAGTACTGACTATTTGTCATGAGAGTTCTTAGTTTAACATTGGTTTTGCAATATCTAGTGGTTGTTGATTGTTTCCCCTAGAATCCTTAATTGAAGGGGCATTTCTTGATGCTTTCTCCCATTCCCCAAGATTGTTATTTGACCATATTTATGCCCATTATGGTTCTCTGTATGGTTACTCTAATACACTATATTCGTTAGACAAAATCTTGATGGTTGACATTATATATGGAGGAATAATTAAGGCAACATTCTCCCATTGGATAAGAATAAGTTGGACAAGAAATGTTTGGAATCACATGGGTAATTTGAGGTTGCATTTTCCTTCTATTAAGAATCAAGTGAAGTAGTGAATGTTTTTCCATCATTAATGAAAATAATTCATGCACAAGGAGACAAACCGACACAATATAAAAATATATGCTTCTTAAATCAAACTAGTGACTTGTACGATTGTATTCTGCTTGCACATCGAGTGCAACCTGCATATTTTTGTTGTCTCCAAACATAAAATCTATCATTATTCATTGTAGCTGGAAGATTTTTTTAACTCAACAAAATCAATATCATAATGATGTTTTGAGACTTCAATTCTGTATTTATTTTCAAAATTATTTTGTGATTCAGTGATTGTTGAAGGGTGGAATTGCAATAATTTTTTTTGAAATTTTTAAATGGATCAAATTGAAAAATTGTTAGAGTTATTAAGAGATCTAATACTATCTATTGTTGAAAGCATAGTTAAAATAACCAACAGTACTCTGTCTGATATTAGAACTTGTTTGCAAAATGCACAAGAGAAGATTGAATTTTTGCAGCTTGAATCTCAGCTATAGCAAGAGGAGCTATAACAATGTAGTCGCCATTTTGAACTTGTTTTTGTTCAAAAAAATCCCCTTTTTGAGTCAGAAGTTGACTGCCATCATCATGCAAAAACTAATCAAGACAGTAAAGTTGAGGTTGGTTCAAGAGAAGATTTGCATGCAGATGCAAAAATTTAGCATGCACTTCCCAAGCTCATCGTCAGACCTTAGGAAGAGCTTGTCAACAATAAGCGCAAAACTGTCTTGGATATGATAAGTAGGCATCCTTTCATACTCCAGACTACTCAAAGCCCATCAAATTTTAGAGTTTTGGATTTATTCATGATTTCTCTTCACCTATTTCTACTCCTCCTCCATATTCACAACAGATTGTCAAATGCCAACATTGTGATAGAGTTGGCCATGTAAAGGATCACTTTTTTGATCTTCACTTGTGAAAGCATTGTGGTCGACACACTCATTCTTCAAACAAATGCTTAAAAAAAAAACCTCCTGCAAGAATAAATATTCACCTTGGATGGATCACTTCTTGGAAATGAGCTTCAACAACCAAGAAGATATTTTGGTCATATGTCAAAATTTCTTCTACAATATTAAAACATCTCACAGTTGATTTTCTTTCATCTTCTCACCTTGTATCTGACAGGGGGGGAATTGATGGTCATATACAAGCTTCAAAGATAAATCAAGTGAGCCTGAGCCACAACCTGAACTTACTGCCTGAGCCTACAGCTAGAGATAACCATATCCAGATTCAAAGTTGTAGCCATAGATGCAGAAGCCCCTAAGCATGCCTTTGGTTGGTGTCCTTCCTCATACCGCAACAGGTTGCAGATCTCCCTTTTTCCAGGTTGAAGGTCTCCCTCTTAAAATAATTAGGGTCACTTCCTCTAGAAGAAGATTTCAACTTCTTGCTAGATTTGGAAGAGTTTGGGAACAACACTAAGCGTTCTAGGTTGAGACCCCAACATTCTCCCTTTTCAAAAAAAATCTGGAACACTTCCTCTAGCATAAGAATTCAACTTCTTGCCAGATTTGGAAGGGTTTAGGGAACTACACTAAGCGTTCCAGTGTTTGTGATCATCATTAAACCACCGCCAGTTGAGACCTTGAGTTCTCCCACCTTATGCCATATTTCAGAGAGCACATTGAACCTAGTATTGTCATGCATTGTTGTATTTTTGTATTAGAGGTTTCTTCTTGGACTTGTATATACCCCTTCAAATTAAAGGGGGGGGGATGTTGGACACCTAATCTGCTAAAGGTTACGGTGTGAATAAAGGGAGTACAAGAGACCTTGGAAGATGAATCCAAGAGTCATAAACATGTATTATAAATGTACATCATTGTGAATAATAATGGATCTCATGCTTATCCTACTCTTGTTGTTTACATTTTGTGTGTTTAACAACTTTTGTAAGGATGCCACTTTGCGTATATCAAATAATTGCTCCATATAAAACATCTATGTTATAGGACCATTACCATCAAATTTCCTCATATCAATCTTTAGCATGTAGTAGTTCCTTGGTGCTGACTTGAAGGCTTGATGATGTGGATCTTGGATTGAAAATTCATGATTATGGTTATGTAATTCAAAAACATGTCCTAGCCCCAAGGGATAACTAAATTGGTCAATTTCCCATTACTAAGTACCTTTCCAATTGGGAGGTCACAGGGTCAAAGACTCAAATATCCTTGACGCCCTTGGGTTTAGGCCTGACTAGATAAGCTGACAGGTAGATCCCTTCGGGTGGATTTTCCCGAATTATTACTCGTTGATGTAGTGGCCACTCATGAACCACAGTTGAAAAAAAAAATCAAAATTCAAAAATTTTCCTCTCAAATTGTGATAGCATACTCCCCATATGAGGTTTATTCTCAACAACATGCTTCTCCTTATGTTCAAAATTTACTTCAATCACTACATCCCTTTTAGGAATCCTATCCAAGAGAAGATTTTCCATAAGAATAATGTATTTTTTTATTTCTTCCTTCATTTCATTCATCTCCTTTTCTATTCCTTCCTTATTTCATTCATTTTATTTTCTATTCCTTCCCTATTTTCATTCTTTTCCTTTTCTATTCCTTCCTTATTTTCATTTATCTCCTTTTCCACTTCTCTTTTAAGCTTTTCTTGAGAATCTAAGAAATTCGCCATTTTCAATGTGCTACCATCCATTTCATTAACTGTATTGTCTAATTGAGATAACATAAACTCTAAGTATTCACTTTCTTCATGAATCAAGGATGAGTCTTCAATTTATTTAATTGGTGTAGTAGTTTTCTTTGGAGGCATGTTGGAAAATAATAATAGTCCTCCTCTTTATTACAACAAAAGGGGGCTCTTCTAATAAAAAATTAGGTCACTCATAAGTTACATACATTAATTTGGAGAATATTAGAGTGGTTAAAGATTTATTGATATATCTCTTAGATTTGAGGCCTTATGGATCTAAAAATTGATTCTGCAATACTCTGATATGTAGTTTTTACAATCCACATGTGTGAGTTGAATCTAATGTGCCAACTAAAAGTTATAGTAACTTTCTCAAACTTGCTTAGTTTTTTGGCCTCTTCCCATGAGCAAAGTTTTATAGTGTGCCACATGTCCAATTCAATATAAGTCTGGAACTTGTAACTGAGATACTTCTATATGTCTCCTGTTTGAGACTGAATTCTAAAGTATATAGAAACCCTAACTTCCTTGAACTATATATCGAAAAATATAGTGAACCAGGATCTGTAAATTGGAACAAATGTTCATCATGATTTCTACTCAACATGATCCAAGTTTCACAATATGAAACCTCACAAAAAAATATTATAATGAAAATGCCAAACTGACCTGTTTGATATAGAATTTAGGAGCATTCAAAAACCCCGACTTCCTTGGACCATATCTCCAAATATATAGTGAACCAAGATCTAAAAATTGAACCATATATTGTTGAGGATGTCTTCTTAATCTTCTGCATGTTTTAGCATTTGAAACCTCCCAAAAAATTTTTATAGAAAAATTTCCACGATGACTTATTTGAAGCAATAAAGCCCTAGGTTCAAGAGCTCTGATACCAAATGTTATGATCCTTGCGCCCTAAAAATGATAAGAAACAATTAATTACTATCCACTTTGAGCGGGGAACCTCCTTTTACAATAAATAAAAGGAACAATGTAATATTTGATGATCATAAGACTAGGTCTTTTTGGTATATATATAGGAGAAAAATGATTTAATTATAATAAAATGAAGCCATGATGGGTTCTAACCTACATAACAATAGAACAATAGAGCTCTAATTACTCAATATCTAGGGCTTGATAAGGGTTTTTTTGGTTAACATATATGGGGCTTCACAAAGTGGGGTCTAATCTCGTAAGAAATCCTCTTAAAATGTTATATGTGTTGAAAATTCTTAATCAATGTGTCAAACATGGCTTAATTTTGTCATTATTTGATATTAAAATGGATATAAACAACTTATCCTTTTTGGATTCTTTAAAAATAATATTAACACCTTTGTTCACCAATTAATGCATTTTTTTCTCCCAAACTTTGTTAGAATGTCTAAGTTTGTTACAATAGTAACATCATCTTCCATATCTTTCTTCGAACCCATCTCTTCTTTTTCCTTTTTCATGAGATCCATATCCTTATTTGATAAAATAGCTTGGACTTCTTCCCTTACCTCTTGAAATGGATGAATTTTCCTAATAATTGTATGAATTATATGATTTTTTTTATGCCAATTTCGATTAGAATAAATTTGGATCTGATATATATAATGTGTTCATGGACCCCCGAGATCAGTGACCACTACATCTAATAAATATTTGTACTAGACAAATCCACCCAAAAGGATCACTTCTTGTCAGCTCAACCACAAAGCCTGATCTCCGAGAGCGTTCAGAGAATTGAACCCATGGCCTCTCAATAGTAAAGTTATTTTAATGACGGGGACTCGACCAATTGAGCTAACGGTCGGGGCTAACAACTTTGGTTATGATATAACTCTCCGATTCTTTCAAATTCTTTAAACCTTGTAGAAAAAACATTTTCCATGTCTTCATTTACAATGCTTTCTTCAACAACTAGCAAGTAACCACACAATTTATAAATATTATTGTATTTAAATTGCTTGAGACTAAGTCCCTGAGGGGAAAATCAATTGGTGATGGTCGTGTAAATGAAGTATTATGTGTGAGAAGGTTCGTTGTTCAATCCCCCTAATTCACTTGTGCATGTGTAAGGGGCAATGTATTGGCTTATATGTTATAGTGGTAGTCGTTGGAATCCACCTTGTGTCACACATGTATGAGATTGATCCAGTTATCGATTCCCCCAATTACAAAAAAAATAGCATAAATAAATAAAAACAAGTAAAAAAAATGTTGGAGACTAGAATATCGATGACAACCATTTCAATGTTAGACAAAAAACTTATTAAAATTTTCTCAATGAATCTTCTTTTTGGAGTTATCTTCACCCAACCACCTCATTTAATGAACAATATTTTGTATTTTTGTAATATAGTTATTCATTAAGTCATATAATTATTCATTAATTCATTACTAGGTAGCTTGACATTTTCATATTTATTTCTTAATGTTTTGCAATTTATGTGTTGTTGCTCCTTTATATATTCTTTAATATAACAAAAAATATATCACATAATTGTTGAAGTGATTCAAGAACATTTATTCTTGGAAATATTGATTCATTTTTTTGTAAGTTTGACATTGGTGAAGCTACACCATAATTATGTCCAAAAACCTCATGAAAATGGTCTATCTAAAACTTCATAAACCATGAAATATTAATTCATTAATTTCAATTCCTATAGCATTGAATGCTTCATTATCATCGTCATTTCGTTTTTTCAATAAACTCCTTTACGAATTGCATTCCTTTCCATTAGTGCCCATTGTTCTAAGGTCGTGCCCTAAAGGTCAAGGGTCAGCACATTCATAATCAAGCTCAAGAGTGTGTAGTGTAGTTTGGAAGGTGACTAAACCTAATCCTCATCCTCGTCTTCATCTCACTGCGGTTTAACCTTCCCCTTACTGCCCCAATAATAACATCTCACTGCGGTTTAACCTTCCCCTTACTGCCCAATAATAACAATACCATTGAGTGAAAAATTTATATATATCTTTAGTGATAAATAAATAAGGGTTGTGTTATTTTTTTACAATAAAGATAATTTATGTCAATAAACTCAGGTAACACAACATTGTTTATAATCACTGAAAAATTAGCAAAGAGATAGAGGATGCGAAATCAACCCAATTTGTTCCATGCTTAAAAAAAAAGGTATTTTAAAATTGAAAATTAAGAAATCTAAAAAATAAGAAATATCATTCAAATTATTATTATTATTATGATTATTGTGCTTTAAAAGCGTTTAAAAACTTTAAAATAGATAATAAATTAATATATATTAACAAAATAAAAATAATAATAATATTAAAAAGTTCTAGCCATGAATAAAATAAAAATAGTAATAATAAGAAAATTCTAACCATAAATAAAATATAGAGATATGTAATTTCTTCATTAAAAGTTGACTGAAAATAATATTGTTGATATTACATGATGTATAATTCATTTTATATTGTAATATTTAAAACGAAAATATATTAATAACAACAAATATTTTATGTCCAGTAAAATATTTCAATGTCCATATTAAACAAGTGTTGCAAGACAATACTCAAGTAGAAATTATGTTTTTAGAAAAATTGTAAATTGATATATGAATTGGAAAAATTAATTGTGTAGTAATTTGTTTTGGTGGTAGTACCCATTAGTAAGTCCGGACATTATCTTTACTCCTACTTATTAAAGTGTTTCAGAACACATACATAATAGTGGATAGTAACTCCTAGTAAGTATATTTATTTACATTTTGTTCCTACTATTTTTTATGCCATTAATTGTTTACTTATTAAAATGTTTAAAAACACATAAATAATGGTGGGCAATAACTCCTAGTAAGTATATTTATTTACATTTTGTTCCTATCTATTCTTTATGCATATACTTGCTTGAATTATGGTGGACGGTAAATGATAACAAATATGTTATCTACGGAGAATGAGTTGTTTTTAAGGATTTTAATTTTAGGTGGTTTTCTTATTCAACTTAACAATGAAAAGTCATTGCACAAATATCTAAAAATCATGGCATAAATATTGCAACTATATCCAATAATTATGACAGAAAAATATAATTTTAGGTGGTTTTCCTATGCAACTTAACAATGAAAAGTCATTGTACAAATATCTAAAAATCATGGCATAAATATTGCAACTATAACCAATAATTATGACAGAAAAATATGAGACAATTATCCACATGACATTGTATTGTGCAAATGCTACAATAAATCTTCATGTTATGGTTAAAACATTTTATTAGTGTGTTGTTCAAAATTAGGATAGATCCATTTTAATTCCTAATCTACTAAGCAACCAAAGGGATCAATTCTTTTGAGGGATTAATTGTTCTATGGTGACTATTTTTTTTAACCATGGTGAAAGTTAAGATTGTTCTATGCTAATTATTTTATCTAACCATTATAAACAAGTAACTTGTTGGAGAAATTTGAACAAGATCCAAGATCAAACCTAATGATTGTCACTAGAATTTATGACTTAGCAAGCAAAAACTGCATGAAAATGGGGGAATCTATTCCTAAAACCTTATCACAACAGACCAAAAATACTCCATAAAATTTAAAACTGGATAAAAAAATAACATGTACCCACCACTTAACATCCTAAAATAAACTTTTAAAAACTCATGCATAGGAAATTCTAACCCATAACCATAACCTTTTCCATGAAAAAAAATAAATCATATAATACAAATTTCTCAATGTTTTACACCTCACCGAAACAAGTAACACATGATGTAATATAGAATGCCCAAAATAAAATAATAATTTGCTTTAACCTGATATCCTTAACAAATATCTCGATATTTTGACTCCAGCATATTGATAAACAAATAACACGGCTCTAAATATGAGGTCAAGAAACCAAGACCCGTGAACACCGCAGAGTCAACAACAGAGCCTGGATCGATAATACAATCGGAAACAGCTGGAAAAGATTCCATGCACTCATTTCACGTTCACCAACATCATTTCACCATTTTATTTGACAGATTCCTGCGGCCCATATTCACAATTATCCTCTGAAGACACCAAACCCATCGTTGTGTGAATTTTATAGATATCTGGATTCTGCCAGCCACGTGCTCACCAATTCTTTGACAGCCACGGAATTCTTAACAGCTAATAAACTCACCACGAAACTTACCAACCCACGCAGGAAGCAAGCAAGGAGAGGGTGTATTTTAATGCTGAAGTGATTTCTTCCAAACCATGGAATGTTACACCGTACTTATCATGGTGCCAACGGTTGAGATCTCAATTAACATTTATTTCAGAAAATCTCTAAGTGCCATTCACCTACACCTCAGCTGCTTATTTATCGTTTCTGTTTGGCTTTCCTTGTCCATTTCATTTTCAAAAGGCCCAAGCACATTCATACACACATATTTAAAAAAATAATTCATCTGCAATTTTCAGTGGAGTTGTCTATAATGTGATTTTTTTGGAGATTCAGGTGACGGAATCCAGCTGAAGAAATTGAGGTTAAATCTTGATTTGTTGCAGTTAAAATGGTTTTTTAACTGCATATTTGGATTCAGCACCCTGGAAAACCCCTGGGACGCTTTGATTGTGGAGAAACTAGCTATCAAACTTGCGATTCCAATAAATTGCTGCCAGATTTTGACCGGAAAAACCCACCGGAAAGGCTTCCAAAAAGTCATTATAGACAACTGCATTTTCAGCAGATGCTTATCCTACCAGAAAATGAACATAAATGATAGTGATGTCATCATTTAGAAATAAGAATAAAAAAACAATGTAACATATATCAATATAGATCCATTTTAATTACAGATTTAACATGAACCTAGAAGATCACATGTTAAACTAATTTATCAACATAATTTAGTTAACATAGATCTTGAAATAGTTTATTTAAATTTTCTGTTGAAATATTTTTGAAAGGATCTTACTCACATTCTTTTACATAATTCAGTCAATATAGATTTTGAAATAGTTTACTTAAATCTCTTGTTGAAATATTTTTGAAAAAATCATACTCACACATTTTTTTATACTTTTAATTACTTTACAACATATTTTTCTTTATTCTAGTCTATATTATTTTTCTCTTTAGAACATAATTTATTTTTATTTTAAATAGACTGATGGATAGACTTACACATCTCCTCATACTGGGCTGTAAAATGAGCCCTTGGCCTAGACTTATACTCTCTTTCAGTGCTCTCTAGCTTACTTCACCCATGCAATGGCTAAACTCATTGCTTTCTTCTTTCATATCTCATCTACTTCATACTTTCGATATTTCACTACTTTAATCACATAAAAGTGGTATTCATGGAGGAATTATTATTATTATTATTATTATTTAATTAATACAAATTTACATTATAATTATTTCACACAATTTAATTTATTTAAAAAATAAAAAATAAATGTACTATGGGGTGATATCATATTAGGACTTAAATCTATGAATCTATAGTTGGGACAAGTGACAACAAAAAAGAGTGGGCAATGCATGCGATAAGAATTTGCTTTATGGCAATTTGTACTACACTTTGCTTTGTTGTTCAAGCAATTTCCTTTTGATTTGTATGATAATTCAATAACTTTTATTCCTCCTTGTTTGTCATTTGTGTTAGGGGTAGGTCCCACTTTGGTGTTTTAGGGCTTGGAAATGCCTAGAACCTATTCAAGGCATTAAATGACACATTTTTCATTTAAATATTTATGAGCATATCTTTCATCCATTCAATATTGTTATGTACACTGAAAAATTTCAAATGGTGTGACTATCACCTCAATTGAATTTGTATGTTGATTTTTTGTCTCCCACAAGCTTTCCTATCTTGTTAACCACCATGGTATTGAATGGATGTCATATTAGCCCACATCACTCACACATGTGGGGATAACCACATGGAATTCCAAGAATATTCTATAGGTTCCAAATCCCTAACATTAATTAGGGGTCGAAGTATACAGAAAACCCTATCCCTAACCCTCAATGACTATTAAGCTATGCTATGTATTATGCTACTAGGGAAGGAAATGGTTCCATTCTTTTGGTATTTTATTATCTCATAGTTGAGAAGAGCATCTAGGGGTTGGATATTCAAGCATAACAAAGGAGGTAGAAGATTTTGTAGTATCCATTTAGGATATAGTATCCATGCCAACTCCATAGTGAGCACCCCTTCCTTTATACTTGCATTTCATAACTACGAAAAGAAGAGTTGAGCACAAGCCTCATCTTATAGTTGGGTTTTATACCATATTTAGTTTCCTAGGTTACATCTTGTGTTCATTTGTGTGGATGGTGTGTTTATATTCTTATTTATTTCATTTTGTTTTAGTTATTTCCATAATTTTGAGTGCTACCTTAGTATTATTAATTTTGAGATCCATGATAACCTGCATAACAAAATGTTTTAAAATATCATAAGATATGTTGTGGAAAACTATTGTAGTGGAATATCCATGGCATTTCATAGATCATATTGGTATCAAATCATTTTTTTCGTCAGAGCTTTGTAATAAATTGTAGGATTCAAAAATTGGCTTAAGAAGGAAGTTTAAGAACCCTAACCATGGATGATGAGTCCAATCAAAGCAAGCCTCAATATGAGATAGGGAAGATATTTTTGAAGCTAGAAGAACAAGGCAATCACATCTCTCACAATGTGACACTCCTCATAGAAAATCTAGAGGATAAGTTTGGACCTTTTGGGGAGGTTATTTTCTCTAAATAAGAGGTTGAATTAGACGAAAAATGAAGAGATAATGAATACCTAGAAAAGGAGTTGAAAAAATAGTTGGGCAAAGATAAACCAATCTCTAGCGTATCACTTCATCAATATCTATATTTGAAATGGAAGCAAAAGTGGATATCAAACCCTACCAAGGTGAGATTGATGTTGTTAAGTTTAATTATTGGGTGAAAGAATATAATTTTATTTCAATGTCCACAAAATAGGAGAAGAGAAAAATATTTATGTTTCATAACTAAAGATTTAGAGGGCCATGCCCTAGCCTAGTGGGAAATACACACAAATAATCTTAGGCTAGAAGGTAACCCCTTGGTAACAAAGTGCGAGGTGCTTAAATCCCTTATCAATTCCTACTTACAACCCATTGGATATGTATAGGACTAGTGGATCCATTTGTATCACTTTGGGTAGAGTTAAGAGTAGATTAGTGTCCAAGAGTACACCACTGACTTCATAAATTTTTTAATTATGTTGGGTATATATTCTTAAGAACCCAAACATACTCTTCAAGTATCTAGGGGGTCTACATAGTCATTTATGTAAACAAGTGATTCTCTTTAAACCCAAGACAATTAATGAGGCCTATCTTCAAGTACAATACCTCAAGAATATAGTTAATACAAAAGGCAAATCAAGTGGTTCCAAACAAAAACACCACCAATATGCTTCCAAGGAGTGGAAGAAGTGGAAAGGAAAGAAAAAAAGGTAAGTAGCTACCACATGTCATTGAAAGGATCTAAACACCACTGCAACGATTATAATATCAATGATCATACCAAATATAAGTGTTGGAAGATACATCCAAAGATGAATCCAAAAAACTGTAAAAAGGATTCCAAGAAGAAGAACTTGCTAGCCATGGATTTAAATAATTGTGTAGAGATAAACTTGAAAGTAGTTGAAAATATTGTCTACACTACACTATAGAAGGAAGTGCAGCCAAGTATCCCTCACCACAAGGAAGAGAAGGCTATGAATAAATTATTACATATTAAGATCTAGGTCGAGAAGACAAACGTGGATGATCCATTTGATTCTACTTCATGGGAAAATGTCATAACAAAATATCTAGTAAATAATATTGATTAGAAGTTCATGATCATCCTAACCCATATCCACCAATATTGGTAAATAAGGATATAGAGCTCAATCTCACTAAATAGTGTAAGATCAAACTTTTTGTAAGTGAAAACTATGTTAATGAAGTGGACGTAAATGTGATACCACTTGATGTGTGTCGTGTAATGTTTGGAAGCCCCTACATGTATATGAGGGATTCAATATTCATGAGGACAGAAAGCCAATATCATTAATAAAATCTGGGAAGTATTTCATCAATAATGCACACAAAGGTAAGTCCTATATCTATCTAGTAAGTGCTAACCAAGCTAAGCAATATATCAATTCTAGCAGAAAGTTTGTATTACTTTCCTTAAGAGAAAATTAGCCAAGTGATGAATAGGTAAAGTGAAGGCATATTTGGATTGATGTACTAAAGAGTAGAAAATTTAGTTGAAGAAGGTGTATTAACTATATGGAGAAGTGTTTTAATATCTAAAGGGTTATCATATAAGATTGAAGAGGAGAATAAGATACAATCATTCCCTTACTACCCATTGGAAAATATTAGGTTATATAGAAAATTCATCTTGGAATCAAATGAAGTGAATAATTAATTGCAACAACAACTAGAGAAAGGAATAATTAATCCAAGCACCTCACCTTGTGAGTCACCTACCATCATAGTACCCAAGAAGGAGTGGGATTAGAGAATGTGTATCAACTATAAAGATTTGAAAAAGATAACCGTTAAGAATCGATACCCTCTGACTAAGATCGATGATTTGTTAGATCAGTTACAACATGTTGAGTACTTCACCAAGATTGACCTTGAACGAGATACCACTAACTATGAGTTACAAAATAATACACCTAGAATACCACCTTAAAGACAAGGCATAATCTATATGCATAAATGGTAATTCCTTTTTATTTATGTTATTCACTAGTTACATTTACGCATGTGATGAATGACACATTCCATCCCTTTCTAGATGCATTTGTAATTGTGAGAGTGTACTTAGATGATATACTAAAATGATATCTACTTGGGAAGAGCATACAAGTGTTAGATACCCCAAAAAGGCATTAGTTTTTTGTTAACCTTAAGAAATATTTTTTTTTCTCAGCAATCATTGTTGAATTTGAGGTTTTTAATTGGTGGAGGGGAACTCAAGGTAGATCCCATGAATATGGAGGCCATACTCAAGTGGCTATTTCCTACTAATGTCATTGAGGTTGGGAGATTTTTTGGGTAGCCTAGTACCTATGAAATTTTACAACATCATTTTCAACTATATCTATTTCACTTCATTCCATACTAGTCAATTATTAGAATTTTTAGTGGGGGAAAAATGAATAGAAATCTTTGAATGAGATAAAATTGAATATCAATCAAGCATTCCATTTCTCTTTGGGGTTATGGCACTAATAGTTAGGAAATCTCAATGCTGGAAGCTCCATAAATTCTCAACATATGGACGCATTCACCAACAATACCAATGCATTCAAGCACTCAGGAATTTCTCAATTGGAACATACAAAATATTAACCCATAGCCATAATAATGGCTCCTTTTCTATAAAAATACTATTCTTTCCAAAATGTAAGAACATCACAACGAAAGTGAAGGATATGAATGAATTGAACCCCCCAAAAAGGTATGGTCAAATATGCATGCTCTCAAAATTCCACATGGCCTCACCAAAGAGGCTCACATAACCACATTTTTCCCTTACTTCCCTAAAATGGGCATAATAAAAAATATATACCAAAAGTTTTAGCCTCTATAGCTACCCCCTATTGTGGAATCGTAACCCCCTATACTCTTTTCATTTTCTATCTACAATTAGTGATGAATTTTTTATTAATATTCAAAACTACTACATAGATAGCTTTCTTTGCTTTCCTCATGTACAACATACATCATTAATCTGAGTTGAAAAAGATGGTATTGCATAGTTCCTTCTAGACTACTCTTTATGTGAATATAGACTTAAAGATGAAGAGATATAAGTTTTTTTGGCCACAAACAAATGGGAAAATAGAAAAAATTGATAGGACATTAGTTCATCTTTCAAGGGAAATCGAAATAATCCAAAGACTTGGGTTGAAAAGTTGATTTAAATTTAAGACTTATAATAGAGCAATCCACATTTTTATCAATAAGTTCCCTTTTGAAGCTTTTTTTTTGGGTATTTTCCACCTTCACCCTTGGATGTTGTATATGGAAATGGCAAAAATGTGAAAAATGGGAAACACATTTTGGTATGTGGAGAGAATTTGCACTATGTTCGGAAAACTCTTAGCCGAGAAAAAAAGTCAAAATATTTTCTCGGCAGAGAGTTTGAAAGTTTCTTGGCTGAGAGTTTGAAATATTTCGGCTAAGAGTTTAGCAGAGTTAATCTCGGGTTAGAAAAATCTCGATCGAAATTTTAGATTTTAATTACAACTCTTGGTTGAGAGTCTTAGATTCTAATTTATTCGCTTAGATGAAAGTTTGGTTGAAAACAATTTCTTGGGCACAAACTCTCAACCGATAGTTTAGATTCTATTTAAAATCTCTCGGACGGGAGTTTGGGTTCCATTTAAAACTCTTGACCAAGAGTTTAGATTCTATTTAAAACTCTTGGCCAAAAATTTGAAAGGTATAAATTGGAAAAAGTGTAGTGTTGGCAACCACTTTTGCCCTCACCCGCAAAAACCTTATAAGTGCCTATTCTACATGGGTGCCTTCACTGACGCTAACACTGCTCTACTCTTTCAAAGAAGACTAGAGGATAATGGAATATGATTTGAGGAGAATGAACTTTTTGGATCATTGGTGGGGAAGAAGGTGTGTTTATCTCTTTCCCGCATAATCTCTAGGGGGGCAACCTTCCCTTGACCACTGGAACTACCATTACCACTAGCCATGAGAGGGAACTACTTACACTACTGCACTAGAAAGGGAAAGCCACGTTGCTTTGTTTGCAAAAAGGAGAGGTATCTTTTCCATTCTACAATTTCTTGTGCACGTAAAATCTTATGTGAACCCTTTTAAGAAAAGTTCAATCATTGATTTGTACTTTTTCTAAACTAGGATAATATACAATCATTAATAATTGTCACATTATTTTGGAAATTGAATTATGCGTGTATTAGGCACTTATAGTAAATCATTAAGGCTACTTGAACATAGACACTTATGTTCCTCTCTATGTTAAAATCCATGGATGACACATGTATTGATGGAGACCTCAAATGACTCCTAGTTGGGATATTTCCATTTTTATCTTGACAACCTGTATCATATTCATTTCTAACTTGCAGTTGATTTTATTTAGCTCCATAATTGGTTTTGTTGTTGTTTCTAGAGCTCTTAGGTTAACATACTAGCTTTTTATCCTCACGTAAAGAAAGTATTTTACCCAATGTGCTTAAATTCCCTCTAGACTGCTACTCCCCTTCATTTTCATGGGTTAACCTCAGTCTCCCTGACATATGCTTCTTAGATTCTTTGTTGACTATAGATTCAGATGAAGGTGATTAGAATTGTTCTTCTTCTCGAAGTCACCATTTGTGAGGGTGGTGTGATTTCATTGTTTGATTTGACTCCATAAGGAACCATTGGACTAACATTGTTGTGGAGTATGTTATATGTGAGGGTAGTTTCTTTTATTTGTTTCTTTCAGGCATATTTCATATTAGAAAGGTTGTGATTATACAAATTTTTGTACACACCCGTGTCTATTTGTGTGACCTATTCTAAATCTGCATTCATTCTGACGTTAAAATTTTCTCGATAAAAAAGTATACCTTCGATAGTTCTGCACTGTACTTTTTGGTTCCTTGCATAACATTTGAAAATGTTGTTTACTAGCTCTTGCAATATTCAAAAAGTGCTTTTCCCGTGTACCATCAACCAAGCCTATTTTCCAAATTGTGTTGACACTTTTCCTATATTTTGTATTTAATTACAATTTATTTTATTTTATTTTTTTCAAACTCTACAAACCATGTTTCTCTGCTTTTAAGCCACCATTCTACCTCATCCTTTTCTATAAACTCTTTACGACTGTGACTCAACAAATGAGACCAGGTGGTCTTTCCTATGTTGGATATTTATGCTTTGGGGTTTCTATAATTAAAGTACAACAATCCACCTAGCCAAAATTTAGGCCCCTCTAGTGAAATTTTTATTGGAGGAAACCCCCTCTTTGACTCTTTGATAGAGGAACATCCTCAAATGTCAATTATTTAACCTTATTCCTAAAATTTTATAATATTTCCCCACTACAATAAAATTAGGATAGCCCTTTAACTGGTGCAATTTTAACTATTACATATCATAATGAATCTACTACAATTTTAGATGTTTCATATCATAATGATTGTACTTGTATGTGATCTTTCTTTGGGCCAATGTCACACTCTACTACAACACAAGTCTCCTTGCTGCAAACAATTTACTAAATATGAATGTTATCAATCATATGAGATATAAATGGTAATAAAATATCATACCACCCTTTGATTGTTGCTTTGGGAAATGAGAGAGGAATCCGATTGCACAAAAATCAAGTGTGAAATTGAATGCAGATCTTGGATTTGACATTGCCAACCAACACAATGAAAGGCCACATTTGATCATAATTCCTGCCTACATGGAAGTCTAAACCTTTGGGCCGAGTTCAACTTGATGCAATTTAATTTGGCTTCACATTGACAATAATTCAAATACATGTGAAATAATACATTATTTTTATTTACAACAACTATAGGTAATTTCATAAATGAGATAATAAAAAATAATAGGGAATACAAATCGAAATAAGAATACAATGTTAATTTTGAATGCCATCATATTTGCTACATAAGATATTGGATTTTTTATTTATTGAATGCCCTTCATCAAAGGGCATAAAATACCTAAAATGAGGCATCAGTAATTTGTACCCACAGTTTCCTCTTAGTAGAAATTTCCCATTCTAGAGGATCAATATTTTTTCACAATGGTTATAAATATTTCATTGATGAAATAATTGGTAAATTAATTCATATCTATTTTATTTTTACTTTTCTTACAGTAACATATTCAAAGTTAGCATACATGTATATTTAAACTTATTTAGCAGTGACTACATTGCATGGAGCACTTGTTCATACTAGAAGCAATAACACAAACCTCTCTTTACCTAAAATAAGCATATTATATTTTAATTTCCCAGAGTTGACCTAAAGGCTTACTTGGTTGGGTCAAGTTGGTGGCACACTCGACTCAGTTTAATTCAAGGATAATAATATACTTATTAGTAGATGGTTTTTTTCCAAATGTGTTTTTCTTAGGTAAATCATGTGTACATATTTTCTTTGTATGTTTCTTTTTAATTATTTTTCTTTTCCCATCATTTTAGTTATTAACCAGAAGAGATCCATCTTAACCATTATCTTGCAAGTGCCTGAGAGGGATCAAATATTTTGAGGTGCAAACCTCTTTTAGAGTGGAAAACTTTAAAAAGGTTTGCACCTCGAAATATTTTATCCCTCTCGATGCAATTCCAACAAATATTTCTTAGATTTTGGAAAAAAAATTACTGACAAATATATCTAAAAGTGGCCAAAATGTAAAATAATGAAACTACTTGAAATATTATAACTATAAGAATTTATTTTCTTCAATTGTATTATGTAATATATACATAGTTTTTTTTTAAAACTATATACATTTGATAATGAAATATTTTATTGATGGATTTCATTGTCCACATTAAAATGTTTTTATTTTTATAAATATATTTTTAAATACACATCAATATTACTTAACCCTGCATATTGAAAGATCTTAGTTGTAACCCACATTATTTTTATTTATTTATTAATTTTTTAAGGTGTAGTCTAACTAATATTCGCTACTACCATACAATGTGTCTAGGCTATTCATCATGGACATATTACCATATCATCATTTGAATATCCTAGAAATAACCATCAAAAGCTCCAAAAAGGTGAGGCCACAAGACATCAACGAAATCTTCAAAATGGTGAAGGCATTGGTCATCAAACTCCATTAGTGATTTGTGAGATGCACCATAACAACAAACTCAAACAAATCCACATTGACCTCTACCCATATAGGTATTTTTCTAATACCAAGGATTTGATAACATACTGTAACATTCCCAACTCCAAGCTAGGTCATGTCATGATAACATTTTTATTTGATACCAATTGTTTTCTAGTAATGTTATTCTTTCATATTAAATAACAAAAACATTTAAATAGAATTAACATTAATTCTTTCCAAATGTAAATCTTCAAGATTAATATTAATAACTAGTCGTATTATATATATGAATAATGGCATCGAAAAACCCCTCCAATGACCCCTTGTCAGGAGGATCCATTCTAGGTTCCAACAAACATATTATACGACATTCTGAGGGGTCTCTTGGGGCGTACTACATGTACACATTTGATTTTTAGTAAACATGTTCAACGCCACACTCTAAATTCAATATTTAACATGTGAATAATATTCTTTGACACACATTTAATGTGAAAGAATATCGTTGTTGATAGGTGCATTGGTCTCATTTGAGGTTGGCAGAAATGGTTTGATTACTCCACCTTTGAGAACCAACAAACTGTTTGATAGAGTTGGTTAAGGTAAAATCTATATAGAAATCTTTAAGTGAGATTTTTAATGCAAAAAAAATTATCACACGCGTCTCATACTTTTTATTGAACATTTGATGTAAATTGTACAGGCTGTGCATATAGATATTTTGATAGGGCTTGATGAATGAGTAGACACGATTCTTAGGGGTCTACTCCACATGGTAGAGGTACATGTTTTATTTCTAGTTAACATGTTTCAAGTATAGACAATATATAAATTTAACATTTAACATGTGAATACTTATTTTGCAAACATTTAATCTGAAAAAATATCATCATCCATAGCTAAATGCTCTGAGTGTGACATTGGCCATGTTGATTCTAAGTGAGTCATCCAAGAGAATTCATGTGAAAGCTAAACATAAATATTGTTCAAGATATGTTTAATGTTAAAATTTATCCCATCTCTCATACTTATTCACGATTGGAAATTTGATGTTTTGTACATGGCATAATAGATCTGAGTTTGTTTCCTCAGAAGGGGACCATCGTCCTCCAAATGACGACTTAGAGAATGAGAGATTTCTTGGACTAGGTAATTTTACAGTGTAGACATTTTTTGAATATGAATTGTCCAAGTGAAATTAATTTATATTTAAATAGTATGTGAACATTTATCATGTTATAGATTTTGATCATGCTCCTGTGGGAGATCATGGTGGTAAGAGAGGTTGTACGACTCAAAAATATGCCCACAACGAAAACTATGAACCTCTTTACCCCCATCCTAGAGATGTTCGTTAGGAGGTGCCTTGGGAGACAACATCTCCACTCCTACTCTTGATGAATTCAAGGTGTATTATGCAAGATTGCAGAATGAGCTAGAAAATAACAATCTCTCTAGCTCTACTAGAGAACGTCTCCAAAAAATTTTGAAAATTTTTGAGAATCTCATGGTGGCTTATCATGGGGTTGGACCAATGATCGAGGTTTCTTATGAAATGATACATAGGAGAAGAAAATAATTTATGGAAATACACTCTAAAGAAGTGAGAGAAATGGTCACTAAGGAAATGGCCTTCTCATTGTTTGACTTTGTTATGAAACCAGCTCACAAAAAGATAGGAAAGATAGATCAACACCTTAGAGATAAGCCTCTTAGAGGGGGCAACCTCCTTTACATTACACAAATGAACAATTCTTAGATGATTCAAATAAAAAAACCTCCTTTATATATAGAGGAGTCTACGGGGTCACAATATAACCAAACCGACCTAACAATAATAATATAAAGGCACAAAAATAACAATAGAGGGATTCTATGGGGCACAATAATAACAATATGGGGACAATAGGGGCACAATAACAACAATAAGGGATACAATGACAATAGTAATTGGGAGATCACTAATATTATAGGGACCTAACATGCCCCTCTCCTTCAAAAAAGTGTTGTCCTCAATGCTTGAGTAGTTTTGGATTCTTCTATATAAAATTCTCATCCTCCCATGTGGAATCTTCAATAGGTAAGTTCTTCCACTTGATGAGATACTCTGAAATTGATCTATTTTTTAGCTGTCGAGTTCTTGTTTCTTTGATTTCTTCAGGTTCCAATATGATTTTTCCTTCATCATCAAGTTCTAGCAATATTACCAATAACCTTCTTTAAGCATGAAACATGGAAAACTGGGTGCACTCGAGATGCTGTAGGAACCTCCAATTTGTATGCCATAGTACCTATATTTTGCAACACCTTGTACGGACCATAATACTTTGGTGATAATTTTTTATCCTTCTTAGCTTGCTTGAGGGAAATTTGTTTATATGGCTGTAGCCGTAGGAATACCCAATCACCTACATCAAAACTTCTTTCGCTGTGATGTTGATCTGCCTGTTGTTTCATTCTATTCTGTGCCAAGGTGAGGTTATCCTTTAAGAGTTGGAGAACTTGTTGTTGATGCTCGATGTGATCTTCCACTGCTTGAACCTTAGAATTTTATCTTAAATATGATGTGATGGATGGTGGATGATATCCATAAAGTGCCATAAATGGGTCATTTTTGTTGCAGTATGGAAGGAACTGTTATACCACCATTCAGCCAGAGGCAACCATTTGACCCATTGTGTCTGTTTATTAGATACAAAGCAACGAAGATATCCTTCCAAACATTTGTTTACTATCTCAGTTTTCCCATCAGATTGAGGATGATAAGATGAGCTATGAGCTAACTCAGTACCAAGACAAGAAAATAATTTTGTCCAAAAATTTCTAGTGAAAATGGGATCTCTATCACTTAAAATAATCTTTGGGTTTCCATGTAGCTTTTGAATTGTTTCCATAAATGCAGTAGAAACTGTACTTGCTTTAAATGGATGAGATAATGCACAGAAGTGTGCATACGTGGTAAGTCTGTCCACTACCACCATGATATCACTCTTTCCTTCAGACTTGGGTAAACCTGTGATAAAATCCATTGAAACCTCCTCCCAACATTGGCTTGGAATGGATAAAGGTTGTAATAGTCTTGGAGTCTTAATTGTTACAACTTTATTTTTTTGGCAAACCAAACATTCCCCCACAAACTTTTGAATATCCAATTTAATGCCATCCCAAAAAAAATCCTTCTTAACCCTGTGGTAGGTTTTTAGAAATCCTGAGTGCCCTCCTAAGGGAGAGGTGTGAAATTCCCTAAGAATCTTTTGTTTTAGTTGGGAATCCTTACATAGGTATACCCGATCCTTGTATCATAACGAATCCTTTTTCCAGATAAATGTATCAAATGTACTGGGATCTTGTTGTATCTTTTGAATGAGTGCCAACACTTCCTCATCACTCTTCCATTAATCCCTTGCTTCATTTATCCAATCTGGTTGGATAATAGAAATAGCGCAAAGAAATGCTTCCACATCCTCATCCTTTCTTGAGAGTGCATCTGCCACAACATTTTTCTTCCCTTTTTTGTAGATGATTTCAAAGTCATAACCCAACATCTTTGTGACCCATTTTTGCTACTCTTCTGAAGATAATCTTTGTTCTAAAACGTATTTAAGACTATCATGATCTATTTTTACCTTGAAGTGTCTTCCCATTAGGTATGGTTTCCATTTCTTAAGTGCATGTAGTATTGCCAATATTTCCTTCTCATAAATAGCTTTGTGTAAATAGTTTCCTTTGATTGGATGACTTTTGAAAGCAATGGGTCTTTCTTCTTGCATTAAAACAACATTGATTCCATTTCCTGAGCCATCACATTCCACAATAAAGGTTTTTGTGAAGTTCGATGTAGCTAAGACTGGTGCTTGGCACATTGCCTCTTTAAGATGTTCAAAGGCCTTCGTTGTTAGAGGTGCTGCTATTCTCCCATAATTCTTAACAAACTTGCGATAATACCTTGTTAACCCAAGAAATCCTCGTAGATGCTTTATGGATGTGGGAATTTTCCATTCCTTAATGGTTTTAATTTTGCTAGGGTCTACCTTAACACCTTCATGATATACAATATGACCCAGATATTCCACCTCTTGTACTCCAAAGAAATATTTGGAGATTTTTGCATATAATTGTTTCTCCTCCAATATTTTGAGCACCATGTCAACATGTTGGACATGATCCTTCCAAGACTTGCTGTAGATTAGTATATCATAAAAAAATACTAACACAAATTTTCTAAGGGTGGGTTTGAAAATGGAATTCATCAAACCTTGAAATGTAGAAGGTGCATTAGTAAGGCCAAAAGGCATGACCAAAAATTCATAATGACCCTCATGAGTTCTAAATGCTATTTTTGGAATGTCTTCAGTCTTCATTCTGATTTGATGATATCCTGAATGAAGATCCAACTTGGTAAAGTAAATTGATCCATGAAATTCATCCAATAATTCATCAATGATAGGAATGGGAAATTTATCTTTAATAGTGAGCTTGTTGAGCTCCCTATAATCTGGACACATGCACCATGATCCATCCTTCTTGTGAACTAATACTACTAGAGCAGAGAAAGAACTTTGACTAGGTTGAATTATACCAACCTCTAGCATTTCTGCAACCATACGTTCAATTTCACTCTTTTGGGCATAGGGATATTTGTATGGCCTGATGTTTGGAGGAGCACTTCCTGGAATCAAATGAATAGCATGATCATGATCACGAATAGGTGGGAGACCTTTGAGAGTCTCAAATACCTTGGAATGATTGTCCAAGACTTTTTGGAGATCTGGAGAAATAGATGATTTCGATGTGGGAACCTCTAGAAAATATAATTGTGCAATTACACCTCGTTGTTCCTTCTTTAGAAGCTTTGTCATACCGTTAGAGCTGATTACCTTTCCCGGTTTCCCTGCAATACACCTTAATTCAACTTCCTTTCCTTCCGTAGAAAATTTCATGAAAAGTTATTGAAAATTAAAAGCTATTGTACCCAAGGATTGTAGCCACTGGACTCCTAGTACAACATCAACACCACCCATTGGAATGGAAAGCATTGGGCTATTTAATACATATTCTCCCATGGATAACTTGATATTATGGCACTTTCTAGAGAAATTTATGGTTCCTCCACTTGCAACCATCACTTGACACTCTGGTGCTAGATATAGGAAGCAATTCAATTCCTTTGCTATCTTACAATGAATAAAATTATGGGTACTTCCCGAATCAATCAACACTATTACCTTTTTCTTCTTGATATGTCCTTCTATCTTGATAGTTTGGAGAGCGGTAATTCTAGCCAATGAATTACAAGATATGGTTGGATTCATTTCTTCTTTATCTAGGGTTTTTTTCTGGAGTATATCCTCTTCTTTTGACATTTCTTGTTCCTTTTCTTCCTCCTGTTCACAATCTATGTAAAATAATTTCTTCTCAGCACACTTATGACCTTTAGTGTATTTGCTATCACAACTGTAACAAAGCCCTTTTGCTCTTTTTTCTTCCAATTGTTGTGGTGTCAACCTTGTAAGTTGTGGAAGGCTAGGGGTAGCAACACTTCCATCTTTATAGTTGTGAGTGGTAGGCTTCCTGGTTGCCATAATTTTGCTTCCATTTTTCTTGCTAACTTGAATGCCTCCTCCAATGAATCAGGTTCCCAAAGGTGAAACTCATGTTGGATATTATCATATAAAGTCCCTAGAACATATCAATCCTATGCTCCTCTGGAATATCTTTTACCCTTATGTTCAATATTTGGAAGTTCTCAATGTGCTCCATCATTGAACCCTTTTGTTTGAGATTTATCAATTGGCTAAAAAAGGTGTTGCTTTTTGTATCCTCATAAGGTGCTATCATTTATTCCATAAAAATTGCCCAAGTGACACTTTGTTTATGAGAGCAAAGCCATTGATACCATACAAATTGATTTGGTTCCAAATATAAGGTTGCAATACGTACCTTTTGTGTGTTTTTCACATTATGGAGATCGAAAAATTTCTCCATCTGTAGTATCCATGTTCCAGGATCCTTGCCATCAAACTTCCTCATATCGATTTTTGGAACATGGTGGGTCTTAAATCCAAGATTAGAGTCTATGAAATCATGATTAACATTTATTTTGTTCTCATCATGAGTTTCCTTTACTACCCTTTCACCATTAGTGACCATTTCTTGTAGCAAATTATTCAAATTTATCTTCAATTCTTCCATCTTATCATCCATGCCATTCATCTTAGCATCCATGCCATTCATCTTAGCTTCCATCTTAGCGTCCATGCCATCCATCTTAGCTTCCACGCCGTCCATCTTAGTTTCCATGCTGTCCATCTTAGCTTCCAAGTCATTCATCTTAGCTTCTACGCCTTTCTTTAAACCATCCATCTTAGCTTCTACATCTTTCTTTAAACCATCCATCTTATTTTTTGTTACCTTTTGTGCGAGTGAAATTTGTTGCACTTGGTTTCGTAATATTGATATATCATGTTGCATTTCTTCCTCTTCTTCATGAGTCATGCTAGAGCTTTTAGGTTGCTTACTAGGTGTTTCCATTTTCTTTCTTCGGGGCATCAATTACCGATAATAATGCTTCACTATGCCCTTTGAATTCCTTCAAACTAATTTTTCAAACCAAGCTTATGCAAAAATTTAAAAAATACACACCTTTTTTCACTTGTAGGAGCTCGATATTGAATCTGATGTACCTCTATAATTTTGGATCTCCCAGTTCTGAAATCGTGACCTGCAGTAGCCCTCTGCGTCCTCTTTCCAATGCCACTAGTCTGATCAAAATTGGATTCTCCAAGGAAGAGTTATGCCAAATCTCCCACGATGACCTGATTATAGACTAGTTCAGTAGAGCGAACTTGTACGACGTGCCACATGTCACTGTTTCGAACTTAGCACCTAAAACTGATACACAGAAAACTATAGGCCGTCCTCTTTTTGAAATTTCTTACAATATTTCAATCTGATGCTCAAAACAAAAGTTATGATGATTTTCCCCAAGTCACCTGTTTGGAATGTAATTCTGGAGTATGCAAAACTCCACCTTCGTCAGATCATATCTCCGCAAATATAGCGAGAAAGGCTCTGAAATTTGGACCCGAAGTTTAGAACTATTTCAGCCCAAATAGGTTTTTTTTTTAGCTTCTGAAACATCGCAGAAAAATAGTTATAGCAAAAATGGCACGATGACCTATTTGGAGCAGTGAAACCCTAGAATCCAAAGCTCTGATACCAAATGTTATGAAACCAGCTGACAAAAAGATAGAAAAGATAGATCAACACCTTATAAATAAGCCTCTTCGAGGGGCCAACCTCCTTTACATTATGCAAATGAACAATTCTTAGATGATTCAAATGACAAAACCTCCCTTCTATATATAGGAGTCTACGGGGTCACAATATAACGAAGCCAACCTAACAATAATATTATAAAGGCACAAAAATAACAATAGAGGGATTCTATGGGGCACAATAATAACAATAAGGGATACAACGACAATAGTAATGGAGGGATCACTAATATTATAGGGACCTAATAGACTTGCAACCTAAAGATAAAAATCGTATGAAGGTTGCAAGATTTAATGACCCTAATATTGCACCATTTCTTTATCGTAAGTCCCTATAAAAATATGGAAATTTCCCCAATAATGATGAAGTGCTGCAATATTTTGTGAGGATGTTGTATGTTGAGTTTCAAAAGCACATGGATCCCAATTATGTAGATACGAGATTGTTACACTAAAAAATGTCACCTTGACTACTTACAGTTAGTATGGCTCAAATCAACAGTCATGCTACCCTCTTAGGCAAGTCTCATGCCTCTGTTATCCATCTCAAACTCAAAGAAGAGAGAAAGTCTTGTAAAAACTATGTTTATCTCTGGGGTCGCAGGTTCTCTCTAGCCTTACCTGCGGGGACGCTGACCATGTTCACAAAATCTGCGTCCATGGACGCTCTGTATGTTAAGGGACAGGTGCGTCCCTCTGTAAAAGGCAAAATGCGCGAGTTTTATCTTGAAAACGTTACTTGTGGTTACTTCTAGAACATTCTAGAGGTCGGTTTGATGAAATGGATGCGCCTCCAGTTGGTTCATGTATCTCTATTAAGGGGGAACTTATCCCATCAATAAGGGAGCTATCCCACCCATAGAGGGGGATGATCCCATTGATAGTGGACCTGAATAACCTCTTTACAGCACTATAAATAAAGGCATTGAGCCAGAAGGAGAGGAGGTTGGAACTATACATTTTCTTTGGGTAAATGCTGCAGGATTTAGGTCTTCCATTAGAGCCTTTGTGAGGAGAGATTGTCTTCACTTGATTCTACTTGGATCGTGACTATTGATCAGCTGACATACTTTTCATCCGACCCAACCTCTTTAGAAACTATCCAGCATGTTGGCAAAACGACAATCCCTTATAGGGACATTGGTGTAGGTTTAGTTAAGGATTCCGGTTTACTGGGAACTTTTCCTCTCCCTCCACTCAATGCAGACCCTTCGTTCGCAACAATTCATATGATCACGTCAGAAAACATTATTTATGATGATCCTTGGTATGTTCCCTCTGACTCTGAGCTAGACTCACTCGGTGATGTTATGCCGTTGAGTCCGTATGAGATTGCTTATGAAGCTCTTATGTCTTTTACCGACTTTCATTCAACCGACCAAATGAATGTGGTCAGTGAAGAGTCACTTTTCACCTCACCCTTAGAACGGATAACGTTTCCCGAAGAAGTGTCATCTGACGAACAACTTCGCGAAATCCTAAGTGTAGATGATCTACCATGGGAAGATCTCCATCACAGATCTTCGTTTTTACCTAAGGATGATGCATTTGAAAATGATTTTTCATCTATCTTTACCGCTGAATATGTCAAAGACGCTCAGGATCCAACGAAACATTCTGATTCAGAGCTGAATTTAGGGAATATTTCTCGTACTATTCCCATTGATATTTCAGTGAAGCCCGGAATCGAGGAGAACATTCATATAGGTGCCGCATGTACTGAAGAAGAAATCCAAACTTACAAGGCCCTATTCCAAGAATTCCGCGACGTGTTTGCCTGGTCTTACGAAGAAATGCCGGGAATTGATCCTGCCATTGTTGTTCATGAAATCAAAACCTACCCGGATGCTAAACCCATTCGGCAACGGTTGCGTCAGATTCACCCTCGAAAAGCGGCTGCAATTAAAGCAGAAGTCGAAAAGCTGTTGAAAGCAGGTTTCATTTATCCGATCCCGTTAACGGATTGGGTATCGAATATTGTTCCCGTCAATAAAAAACAAGGAACAATAAGAATCTGTATCGACTATAGGGATATCAATCGAGCTTGTCCAAAAGACAACTATCCTACGCCTTATATCGATCAAATCATTGATGATTGTGCCGGAAGTGAGATGTTTTCCTTCATGGATGGTTTCTCAGGCTATAATCAAATCAATATTCTACCTACCGATCAACCAAAAACGGCATTCATTTGTCCATGGGGGACATTTGCTTATTGCAAATTACCTTTTGGACTTAAGAATGCCGGGGCCACTTTTCAACGGGCGATGTCTTATGCATTTCATGACATCAAGCACATTGTGCAACCCTATCTCGATGATTTGCCTGCTCATTCTTTACAACGAGCTGATCACCTTGTCCACCTACGAGCAATCTTTATGAGGTGTAGGCATTATCGAATTCGGTTGAATCCCCACAAGTGTGTTTTCTGTATAGAAACAGGTCGATTGCTGGGATTTGTTGTTTCAAAAGCCGGCATTCGCGTCGATCCCTCGAAAGTCGAGGCTATCATCAAATTGCCTCCTCCTTCGAGTTTGCGCCAACTCCAAAGTTTGCAAGGGAAAGCGAACTTTTTACGCCGATTCATCCCAAACTACGCCGAGGTCACTAAAGGTTTTACATGGTTGTTGAAACAGAACACACAATTCTTTTGGGACGAGATTGCCCAACAATCTTTTGATGCACTGAAACACGCGTTGACCCATGCACCGTTATTGCATCCTCCCAACTACAACCAGGACTACTTCTTATACCTCGCAGCTTCGCATTCCACCATTGGAATGGTGTTAGTTCAAGAAGATGAATTCAAAGCAGAGCATGTGATATATTATCTTAGTAGAACCTTAAATCCCACTGAGTTAAAATATTCGCATGTGGAGAAATTGGCCCTGGCAGCCGTTCAAGCTGTCCAGCGTTTTCGTCACTACATTCTTCTCCGCAAGACTACAGTTATTTCGGATTGCAACCCTATGATTTATATTTTGACAAAACAACTGCTAGGGGGCAAGTACTCTAAATGGATTGTTATCCTGCAAGAGTTCGACTTGGAGTTCGAGAAGTCCAAGTCTAAGAAATCTTTAGTTTTTGCGGAATTGATGTGTGATTTCCCGAGTGCTGACACAGAGACTGTGGCAGAGGAGTCCATTGTGGACGAATCTTTGTTTCTTATTAGCACTTTAGATCCGTGGTATGGGGATATAATCATCTATCTCCAAACCCAAACCTTTCGGCCTGAAGCTTCCAAGGAAGACCGTCGAAAAATTCGGTTTCGATCCCAGCAATACAGAATTATTGGAGATACACTTTATCGCCGGGGGCAGACTTAGTTTTTCGACGTTGTTTAACTCACGAAGAGGCTGAGAGAGTTTTGAATGATTGTCACTCTGGAGCATGTGGCGGTCATATGTCTGGGTATGCCACAGCTCAGAAGGTGTTGCGCGCTGGCTATTTCTGGCCGTCTATGTTTAAAGATTGTATCCTTGCTGTCAGAACATGCCACAACTGTCAAGTGTTTGATCGAAAGATGCGCGCTCCACCTGCTCCTCTCCACCCTATAATTGCCGCTGGTCCATTCGCCAAATGGGGCATTGACTTTATTACTTGTAACCCTCACTCGGTCGGGGGGCATGCGTATATCATCCTCGCGGTTGATTATTTTACAAAATGGGCCGAGGCGATGCCTACATTCGACGCAAGCGGCAAGACAGCTGCAGTTTTCGTATTCAATCATATCATAACTAGGTTTGGTGTCCCACAAGCAATCATTACTGACCATGGGAGCCATTTTCGAAACGTCATGATGACTGAGCTTACAAGCCAGCTTGGTTTGCGCCACGATAGCTCTACTCCTTATTATCCGCAAGCCAACGGTTTGGTTGAGTCAATCAACAAAGTTCTAGTCATCATGATTCGACGGATCATTGGTATCCATCGAACGAATTGGCATAACATATTATTTTCGGCGCTATGGGCATATCGAACTTCAGTGAAAAATTCAACAGGTTTCACCCCTTTCCAGCTAGTTTATGGCTTAGAAGCTGTGTTACCTATTGAATGCGAAATCCCATCACTTCAAATGGCTGTCGAATTACTTCCAGCTACTTCCGAAGAGGAGAAACGGTTATTATACTTGGCTAAATTAGATGAGACTCGACGTGACGCTACTTTAGCTATCGAGACTCACGCGAAACGAATGAAAGCTCAGTACGATAAAAATGTAACCCCTCGAAGTTTTTCGGAAGGAGACCTAGTACTATTATATGATCAAGCTAACGATAAGCTAGGTGCCGGAAAATTCGTTCCCATGTGGCATGGGCCCTACATTGTAAAGCGAAAGTTAGCAAAAGGGGCTTATGAGTTAGTTGATTTTGATGGGGACTCTTTGGGTAAACCCAGAAATGGACTTTACCTAAAGAGGTATTATGCTTAAAATGATGGGTTTGGAGAATTTTTTAGATAGGTTAGATTTTCTTTCTAGCTAGCAAGTGTGTTAGTTTAGTCAGTGTGCTTAGCTTAGCAAGTGTGGTTT
Source organism: Pinus tabuliformis (assembly GCA_031772625.1). NCBI lineage: Eukaryota > Viridiplantae > Streptophyta > Pinopsida > Pinales > Pinaceae > Pinus > Pinus tabuliformis. Next base: position 197,396,479 of record CM062815.1, on the reverse strand, counting down.
TTCGTCATTATTCTGGCTTATCTTGGTTTTACTCTTGATATTGTAGATGTCGACGCCTCTCCAAACATACATTGGATTTGTTGATGGTGCTTGTCGTAATACACGGAATATCTCTTCCGCAGCTTGGGTTATCTATTCGCCCTCTGACGAGTTAGTTTCTATGCATGGGGTAAGCCTCGGTCAAACAACGAATAACATTGCAGAATACAGTGCAGTGGTTGAATTATTATCCGAATCTATTTCATTTGGAATTCGACGTTTGATAGTGAGGTTAGATTCTGAACTTGTTGTATTACAGCTTAATAGAGTTTATGCCATTAGAAATCCTGTGTTATTAAGGTTGTTTTTGAGAGTGCGTCTCTTGGAACGTGAATTTGATTACATTGAATATCAACATATTCCAAGGTCTTTGAATACATTAGCAGATGCAATTGCTTCTCGAATGTTGGACAGACATTTACGATAATCATGCAAGTAAATTTAAAAACATTTCATCACATATGTTAAACAAGATAAGCCGGTAATAGTGATATATATAGATAGAAGTGTGTCAAAAAATATATACATCGTCTTCGATCATAGGTTTAAAACACCTTATGATCGGCAAAATGATAGTACAAAAAGTCAAAAATGTCACATGTGACTACAAAAGTGACTAGTCAATCACTGGTGGTGCTCTCTGTACGACACCACTGCGCGGGCTACCTTACGCAAAAATCTCCTAAACGGTCCAGGGACCGCGACTACGAAGCGCTGAAGCCTGATAGGAATGTCGTCCATAGTAGTCTCAGGTATATCTGCCGTGAGACGCTCTAGATCATGCTCCAACTCAGCTAGTACTTCTGCTGTCGCGTCCTGTGGGGCCGGTACCTGTGCAGCTGGATGTAGTCTATCATAAGGCCGGAGGTTGGCTGGACGCTGTGGACCAACATCTGCATTTTGAAAGATTTACTATTAGTTTTGAGACGATATATATAAAAAATACAAAAAATACATAACTAGAAAACTTGTGAAAATAAAAAGTACCTCTGTCGTCCCATTGTTCTCCCTGTGGAAGAACCATGTCCGGATCACCTCTGAAATCCATTCCGGCATACGGAAAGTCCTGTATCACAAAAAGCTGGCCCTCTAACCAGTCAAAATAACTATCTGAGAATCGAACTACTGTCGCGCCCTCGTCAGGATGCCGGGCCATCACCGCAACCCATCGTATCAGCTTTGGCTGCTGAGGACCCAAGATATCAACAGTGAGTTGCTGAGGGATCAGCATTGGAATTCTCTCCAAGGCAAAGCTCACGACTATAGGCCCATATCCAAAAGTCTTTAGTCGTCCGTTCTTTGCCTTGGTTAGTTGGCTCTTCATATGAGCCGACACAGCTTCACACCAGTTGAAAATGGTGCCTTGGTAACAGTCAATTGCCATCCGCATTTGGGATCCGGAAGCAATGTGTAAAGCGGCCGCGCCGCAAATTCTGGTAACCGTGAACGCTATGACTTTGAGTTCCGGTAGAGTGATGTGTTTTATCTCTATGCCTTTTGAATGGTGAGCCCCAGGTGTGCACCAATTCTCGCGGAGACTATCAAGGGATTGGCCACCCGGCCTAGTCCCCGCAAGACTGAGTTGCTCACCTCTGTTTGGCAAGCCAGTGAGAAAGTATACATCCGAGGGCTCTATCTCGAGCTGGTGCCCTCCTATGTAAAAGCATTGTTCTTGTACGTTCCATCGCTCAACCAGCCATTCCAAGAATCTTACCTGGCCCCTCATGCCTGGTATGGTCCAATATTTGTATAATCCGCATGCTCTTAAGGCATCCAGGGAAGGTTGATGATTTATCGCAGCTTCATCTTCCTCTACATGCTCTCTTTCTCTCCAGTCTAACATGATTAATGCCCTGCATATCAAAAATAGCAATTAGAAATTAATTTGGGAATTTTTGGTGGTTTTTTGAGAGAGTTGGGGTTTTGAAATGCGCGTTTCTCGGAGGACGCACCCCGGCTTTGTAGCACAGGGCGCCCGGACGTAGCTGGCCTGAAGGCGGGCTGCGTCTTCCGACCGTTTTCCCATATGAGAAAAAGTCGGGGGACGCAGGTCACCCGAAGGGCACCTGCGTCCGCCGAGAGGCGCATTCCAAAACCAAAACCCCCCCAAAAAATGAAACTAAAACCTAAAAATTGATTCTAAACGGATAGAAATGCAAAATAGGATGTGTAAAATACCTGGATGAGACGGCGTTCGATTCCAACGGTCAGATTTTCCGCAGCGACCACGGGAAGTTTCTTGTCAAAAGCTCCTTTTTCAACCTCAACAGTGAAACGGTAAAAATGACATGGTAAAAGGTCTTTTTATAGGTTTTTTGGATGAATTAGTTCATTTTTTACCATGAAAAGATGTTTTTGAATGTATTTTTGCCTATTTTAAACAGGTATGAGTAATGTGTCGCTTTTGTGCAGGACAAAGGGATTTCAAGGGAAATTGTAATTTTTCACAAACAAAATATCAGAGTCATCTTTTAAGCCCTTTTCTGACTCCTAAAACATGAAAAGATCGCCGAGTGTTTCTTTTTCACTCGTTAAAACGGAATTAAAAGACGGTCCCCTTTTAGCTCTTTTCTGACCGCAAAATCAGGAAACGATTGCCGGGTTTTTGTCGTTTCGAACTCGATAAGGAAATAAAACGACGTGTCCTTGATCACTTTTTACTTTTCAGGTTAACGACACTATTATGAAAGTACTCCTTGGTCGCAAGATCAAGCGGTTCCCCCAGGTATTATTTTATACTTTTTCGGGCTTGAGGGACACAAATATATGAAAAAGTTCAACGTAGAGTCTCCTTTAGTTTTTTCAGACTCTCTAAAATTGAAAAACGCCGAGTTTCTCCTATACTGGGCTCGTTAAACTTTTACAGTAGAGGACCTGTTCAATTACAAACAGGAACGAACCACTCCTTCCTAGGGTTCGAATTTAAACTAGGTTGGACTCGTCCGAAGGATGAGCTTATAATCAAGCATATGTTATCCTCCTCAAGCTTGTTAAAAATAAAGAGGTACTTGCCAGAAATGGTGGGGGAAAAAAGAGAAGAATGAACCTATTTGTCACCTTTTGTCTCAGAAGAAACTTTATTACCGCTCTTGAACACGACACTTTTCATTCACCTGGGTTGGGAAATCTTTTACCTCACAGTTGACCAAATCACTTTGAAAATCTTTAACCGGGTTCCAGGGGTTAACTTTGAGTTATACGTCACCAAGCCATCTGTTGTGTCGTTATGTGTTCAAGAGGTCTGCAAGCAAAAACTTTCATCTGCAAAATACTTGTCATCCATTTGACCATCCCTGAGTCAGTCCTTACAGCAACATTTCTTCAACTTGAACAATGATTTCGTGTTGCAGGCTTGCCTGCAACGGGTCGCTTTCTATCGACATCGACACATTATCTAGAAATATGACTTAGGAATCGACAGTACCTTGAAGTCTGCATGCATCAATGGCAGGTTTCTCGCCTTTGACGTCAGTTTACATCATTGACTTTCGATCAGAGGATTCCGTGAAGTGTTCGACATCAAAACATCTATTCACATTTCACGGGTTGTGCTTGGTACTTTGAGAACCATTGACATTACTGGTGGTTTCTCTCACGCTTGTTAACAGTTTACATCATTGACTGGTAATCAAGTGGTTTCTACCATGTTCGACATCGAATCATTTAATCACATGACTAGAATCGTACCAATTCGGGAAGTAGAAGTGAAGACCCTGGATCTAGTTTCTACCATCCAGGCTGCGAGGAGTTTTGTATTCATTATCTATGTAGACTAATCATAAACAGATGGCTGCGTCCATACTGTGTCTACAAAAGTCTATAAAAATGATGTACTGCAAGATCATTCCTGTATCAGAATAGTTAGTCCATTAGTTAAAGTTTTGAATCTGAGTATGGGAATGCCTACCTCAGTGATGATATAATCTTATCCATGTATTTTGTGTTGAAAATTGCAGGTTCCAACCAGGCCATCCACAAGGCAATCCTTGAAATGATAAAGCGCTTCACCCTTCCTAGAATTACAAAACCCTATTCTATTCCAGGCTTCGCACTTTAGGGGGCAATCTGTTACACTAAAAAATGTCACCTTGACTACTTACAGTTAGTATGGCTCAAATCAACAGTCATGCTACCCTCTTAGGCAAGTCTCATGCCTCTGTTATCCATCTCAAACTCAAAGAAGAGAGAAAGTCTTGTAAAAACTATGTTTATCTCTGGGGTCGCAGGTTCTCTCTAGCCTTACCTGCGGGGACGCTGACCATGTTCACAAAATCTGCGTCCATGGACGCTCTGTATGTTAAGGGACAGGTGCGTCCCTCTGTAAAAGGCAAAATGCGCGAGTTTTATCTTGAAAAAGTTACTTGTGGTTACTTCTAGAACATTCTAGAGGTCGGTTTGATGAAATGGATGCGCCTCCAGTTGGTTCATGTATCTCTATTAAGGGGGAACTTATCCCATCAATAAGGGAGCTATCCCACCCATAGAGGGGGATGATCCCATTGATAGTGGACCTGAATAACCTCTTTACAGCACTATAAATAAAGGCATTGAGCCAGAAGGAGAGGAGGTTGGAACTATACATTTTCTTTGGGTAAATGCTGCAGGATTTAGGTCTTCCATTAGAGCCTTTGTGAGGAGAGATTGTCTTCACTTGATTCTACTTGGGAGAGGGTGAGCTTTGTCAAAGTAGAGGAAAACCCTTGATGGACCCTGGGAGGAACTTGCACAACACCAAGGCCAGGTTGTAAGAGTTTCTTTGTTTCGTTATTAATACAAACTGGTTTATTTTTCTCAATAGCTTGTGTTAATGAGTTATTTCATGTGTTCCTTGGTCTGCATGTTGAATATATGTTTTATTATATGAAATGCAAGTGCTTGGTAATTGTTTGATTGTTTGTGGTTGCAGGAATTGACTTGAAGGAGGAGCTCATCCGGATCGTCAAGAACGGACTTCAACAACAGCGTTTTGGAATAAGGTAAGCCTAAACACTTGTAGTTTTCATGTTGTAAAAGGTGTATTTAGAGAAAGATCACTCCATTTTGTCTTGTTTGTCATTAGAATGTCTTAGACTTCTAGGAAGGTCAGTCGTGTCCGCACCCTTGACAGATTCCGTGTGACAGAGATCCATATTCTATGGGGCTTAGAAAGGTTGTACATATGAATGACTCGATGTTATGCTAGATGTTGGATTTAGGGATCCCAAACCTTGTTTAGTCACTCATCCACTTAGAGTTATTGCATTTCGAGATGATTTAGATGTTGCATCCAACATAGGAGCTTTGGGAATGGAGAAGGTTATGGAGGTTGTTCAGGATGTTTTGTGAGTGGTGTTGGTTGGCTAAGGAAAGAGGAAGCATTCAGAGGGTGAGAAGAAAATTACACCATTTGTTAGTGTTTTGGATGAGGTGCTGAGAGAGATGGATTGATTGAAACTTGAGAGATATGCAACATCTTGCAGTGATCATGTGGAGCAATCCTTGGATCGCAATAGTTAGAGCCTTCCCGAGGCATGTTCTAGGAAGCTATAATTAATGAACTATAAAATCACATTTATAAGATTAGCTATAATGCATGTTAGATAAAAATTTATTATGTTGAACTATATATACATTTTGTCTCCAAAAACCATGTATATATTTATTCGAACTTATGCAGTTTTCATAAATTTTAAATGACAAAATAAATGACTTAGTGGAACAATTGACGCTTCATGAACTTGTTGATGTACAAACACCCCAGGTATTACCATGTATATAGATTTTTTCCTTAAAATTGTGTATGAATTAAATTCACATAAATTTTATGGAGTCTCTCATACATTTTACATTCACCTTTTAGGTTAGCGGCATAAATGAAATAATTAATTAGGAAATGGAGCCACAAGGAGATGGTACATAATCTCCACAAGATTGAATTTTCATACCTTAGTATCCCATTGATCCAGGTGGATATTGGTGTCCACCTGCCAATTCCAATTGGACCCCCGCCATTGTTTCTTTCAGTTTTTCAGTTTCCTTAACTGTAGCACAATTTACTATTTTTAGCTATTTTTCGGGTCCTAAACTTCCAGAGCCATTTTGAGGCTCTAAAAAACATTTGTTTGGCAATCTACTACCAACTATTTATTAATAAAATCATATTTTATATCATATTGCTCTGAGATATCTTTCTAACCGGGTATCACCTGCGTCAAATGAAGATAATATGACCAAGTTGCAACCCCGGGAAGTTGGTTGTCCAACTAACCCCAACGGGGCCCATAAACTCTTGACGTTACATCTCCTCAGGTTAGGGTTTTGGTTGATAGGGGTTTTATCTTATTATTCAATAATAAAAAGGTCCTTGAGCCTCATTGTAACACAGTTTAGAGGCATGTAGCTGCCACATCTCTTCTTATAGATAAGCTACCATCGCCTGAGCTAGTCTTATTTCCATTATGTTTGTAAGCATATTTCAGTATTTAATATTAATGAAATGAAGTGTTATTTCTACTGCATCTTTGTATTTATGGTTATATCTGTAATTTGTTGCGTTCTTGTTTAAATTTGGATCAGTGGTATCAAAGCAGTCTTCTCTTTCTCTGTTTTTCTTTGCATGTCCCCAATGAGGTCGAGATATAAGGAGTTAGGGCTCAAACTAGTCGAACCTTTGCAAGATTAGCCTTGAAAATCCCAATAGCCTCCCATGGCAGATGAAAAGAAAGATGAGGGGGAAGGAGATCCTATCAAAATATTGGTCGAAGAAGCCCTCGAGTGACAAAGGAACGCGATGATGGACAACTTTTCCCAGATCCTTCGGTGTCTACCCAAGGGTGACACATCTACTTCTGACAGCTACTCTGGAAGTGCCACACCATTTAAGGTACAAGTTAACTTTGACATTCCCATATTTGAGGGTTCGATAGATGCAGACGTTGTAGATAAATGGTTAAATATGCTAGAAGGATATTTTTCCATTCATGATTTTTCCACCTAGGAAAAGATCACTTTTTCACTTCTCAAGGCAGCCCCCCATGTCAAGGACTAGTGGGAAACCTACTGTGAGCAGAAGGGTGAAATTATGAACTCACTGTTTTCATCCACACCCACTTAGAACTTGTGTTGGGATGCCATCAAGGAGCAGTACTACCCTGCTGAGAGCTATGAGGATAAATACATAAAGTGGACAATGTTGTGACAAGGAAGGGACCAAGATGTGCCAGAGTTTACCAATGTTTTTCATACCCTTCGCAAGAAGTTGGGTATCAAGTATTCTAAGAAGCATTTGGTTCTCAAGTACCACAACTGCCTACATAGGTACATCCAGGACAAGATGGAATTCCTGGACATCTCCTCACTCGACACGGCATATCGATATGCCATCAGGATTGAGCAAAATTTTAAACAAAAGAAGCGAGACTTTGGATCTGTTAATCTGAAGCAAGGGAAAGGTGCCGCCAAACTGTAGAACAAAAGACAAAGCCAAGGAAGGGTGGCCCAGGACAACCAACCAAAGCCGCAAGCAAAGAAAAACACTGCGAAGCCAAAGAAGGACACAGGAAAGTGGTGTGAGTTCCATAAGAGCCCCACTCACAACACAAGTGAGTGTCGAGCCAAGAAGTCACTGGTGGCTGAGCTAAAGGTTTTAGAATCAGATGCATGTTTTGACTCTGAGTCAGAACTCGACAAGGGGAATGACAAAGGGAAGCAGATTATCGATGTGGAGGCCAACGCCATCATTTCAACCACGAAGATCCACAAGGAGGAACCCAAAGATCTAGAGGACGAGGAGTGCCTCTTCCATTCCTAGATGTCGGTAAAGGGTTCCCCGCTACAATTCATTGTCGAAAGCGGGAGCCAAAATAACCTCATTTCGGCAGAGGTCGTGAAGTGGTTGGGCTTATCGACCAAAACACATCCACAACCGTACACCATTCGGTGGCTTCACCAAGGACGAGATCTTTGTGTGAGCCAACAGTGTCGCCTTCCATACAACATCAAGCCCTTCACGGATGAGGTATTATGTGACTTTTCTCCCCTTGATGTTTGTGATGTATTATTAGGCTAATCATACTTATGGAAGCGACATGCTGTGTATGAGTCAAGACCTCGTGTTGTTATTGTTACTTTGGGAAATAAGTTGTACAGGATACTGGAGGTAGCACCACCTATTGCCATCTCTTTGATTACTGCAAAATAATGCAGTAAGCTCATTTCCAAAACTGGGAAATTTGTTTTCCTGATGATACGCCCTTAGGGAAAGAAGAAGACAGTGGCCACGACCTCCAAACAGGACCCCTCCGCACGACAACAACAGATGGACAAGGTCATGGAGGAGTACGAGGACATCTTCACCTCCCCTGCAGGGATGCCTATGTACTGTTAGGTCAAGCACTCCATGGATCTGACCCAAGGTGCATCACTGCCCAATGGACCAATCTATTGGTGCTCCATTTTGTAGAATGACAAAATCAAGAGGCAGATTCCGGAGCTGCTGCAAAAAGGTCACATCCGTCTGAGTTCATCACCCTGTGGGAGCCCGATCATGTTGGCACAAAAGAAGGATGGGACTTGGAGACTCTGTATTGACTATCGGGCACTGAACAACATCACTCTTTGGAATAGGTACCCGATCCCATAGATTGATGACCTTCTCGACCAATTGAAGGGGGAAAAATATTTCAGCAAGATTGACTTGAAATTGGGATATCCCCAGGTACCAATCGAACCCTCCGATGTGTGGAATACTGCCTTCAAAGCCAAGGAGAGCCTTTTTGAATGATCGATTATGCCTTTTGGGTTGATGAATGCTCTTGCAACCTTCATGAGGCTAATGGATGACATCTTGCAGCCATTTACCAACTCATTTGTAGTGGTATACTTGGATGACATCCTGATCTTCAGCCAGAGTTGGGAAGTGACCTCCACCAAATCTAACAAGTTCTCCAAACACTACGACAACAAAAGCTATGTGCCAATTTGGAGAACTTAACTTTTAGCATAACCCAGGTTCAGTATCTGGGATACATTATTGAAGAACGTGGGGTGCATGTGGATCCAGCCAAGATCTAATTCATTCAGGATTGGCCAACTCCAACCACTTTGACAGAGCTCCACAGCTTTTTGGGTCTTGCCAATTTCTACCACAGGTTTGTTTTGGGATAATCTCATATCACTTGGCCCTTGAGTCAAGTCACCAAGGGACGAGCGAAATAAAAATTATTTTGGTCTGAATGTCAACAGAAAGCATTCACAGAGTTGAAACATCGCCTCTTCTCTGCACCAGTGCTCACATTACCAGACTTGCAACAACCATTTGAGATCGAGATAGATGCCTCTGACTATGCTATTGGGTTAGTCCTTACTCAACAGGGACATATCATAGTGATACACTTTCAGACATAGTACGGAAGTATCCCAATGACGACAAAGAGATGTATTCCATTGTGTAGGCTTGCCGATAATGGAAGCATTACATTTTGGGGAAGGAAACGGTCATCCACATAGACCACCGTCCCCTGCAGTTCATACAGATGCAAGGGAAGTTGTAGAATGATCTCCATCAGAAGTGGTCCACATGCATGCAACAGTTCCATTTGAATATCAAGTATAAGAAGGGAAGCACTAATACTATTGCAGATTGCCTCAGCCAACCATCAATCATGGCGTTAACCGCTGTGCTCAAATCTTATGGGAACGGGACTTCTGATTGGCCACTTCTCTACAAAAGCAATCCAAAATTCAGCCACACATACCAGATGCTCTTGGAGGGTCAGAAAGTTCCATCTTTTCAACTCCAATATGCCCTATTATGCCACTTGCGAGGCCTTTGTGTTCCTTCAAGTGAGCGTTCCAAAATGATTTGGGAAGCACACTACAATCGGGCTGTTGGGCATTTCAGAGTCGATAAAATGGTGGCAGTACTACAAAAGTATTTCTATTGGCCAAATCTTCGACATGATGTCAGGAAGTACATCAGATCCTGCATTGCCTGTGCCATTGCCAAACCGACCATCAAGAAGCATGGCCTCTATAGTCCGCTTCCTACCCCTAGTCAACCTTGGGAATCCATCTCCATGGATTACATTTTAGGCCTTCCTTCTACTAAGCATGGCATCAACTGTGTTTTTGTGGTCGTCGACAGATTCTCGAAGATGGCCATTATGGCTTCCTACAAGAAGAATATCACAGCGGAAGCCATTGCTAAAATCTTCTTTGAACAAGTGTGGGTACACTTTGGGATCCCACAGTCTATCATCTCAAATCGGGACATCAGGTTCCTTAGTAAATTTTGGTCCAGTCTCTAGTCGATGCTGGACACCAAGCTCACTAATTCCACAACTTTCCATCCCCAAACTGATGGCCAGACATAGGTTGTCAATAGGATGATTGTACACATTCTGTGCATGTACAACTCAAAGCATCCACACAAATGGGATGAGAGCCTCCCCTTTGTCCAACACAACTATAACCGAGCTCTCCACAGCTCGACTAGCCACAACCATTTTCAGGTGGGCTTGGGATTCCAGCCACTATGTCCCATTGATGTGGCCACGCCACTTGCAGCTACTCAGGAAGATTCGGCTCATGTCCAGTCCAAAACCGATAAGGCAAACAACTTCATTGAGCACATCCAACATATCCTCTAGTAGGTCCACGAAATTTTGGAGAAATCAAATTCCAAGTACAAGCAACGACATGATCAACATCGGGTGCCACACAAGTTTTATGTGGACGACAAAGTCTAGTTGCATTTGCAAAAGGAACACCTTACCGGAGCCTATCAGAAAATTAGACCACTCCAATGTGGTCCTTACACCATTACCAAGGTTGTGGGAAACAATGCATTTCACCCAGGGTTCAATGTGGATCGCCTTCGACCATACCTCCCACCATTGCTAGACACATCATACATTGCAGAACAGCTCACACCTACAGAGTTAAATCCAGATTGCATGGAACAAGCCACAACTGATTGGATCATGGACACGCAGAACAAGCACACTAGCTAGCAGAAGATCCAACTGTATCGAGTTGTCAAAAAAGGCCAACTTCTTTACCAGGGCAAGTGGCTCACCAGAGACCAAGTTCAGCAGAAGTTTCCTCATCTCATGGAGGAACTCAATGCAATGGGGACCATTTCTTCCTAATGGGGGAGGAATGATCCAGGTGGATATTGGTGGCCACCCGCCAATTCCACTTGGACCCCAACCATTGTTTCTTTCAGTTTTTCAGTTTCCTTAATTACAACACAGTTTATTATTTTTAGCAATTTTTTGGGTCCTAAACTTCTGGAGTTGCTTTGAGGCCCTAAACGACGTTTTTTTGGAAATCTATTGCCAATGATTTTTTGATAAAATCATATTTTTTGTCGTAGTCCTCAGAGAGATCTTTCTAACAGGGTATCATGCACATCAAACAGATATAATATGACCAAGTCGCGACCCCAGGAAGTTGGTTGTCCAACTAACCCCAACGGGACCCATAAACCATTGTCGTTACATCTCCTCGAGTTAGGATTTTTGTTGTTTATGGTTTTCTCTTATTGTCCAATAATAAAAATGCCCTTGAGCCTCATTGTAACATAGTTCAGAGGCATATAGCCACCACATCTCTTCTTAGAGATAAGCTACCATTGCTGGAGCTAGTCTTATTTCCATTCTGTTTGTAAGCATATTTCAGTATTTGATATTAATGAAATGAAGTATTATTTCTACTACATCTTTGTACTTATGGTTATATCTGTAATTTGTTGCATTCCTGTTTAAATCCGGATCACCGATTATCCATCTAGTTGTTTGGATATAATTTGATTAATATTGATTGTAAGCTCTAATTAATGGTCTGTTTCTTTAGAAATCCCATATACGACATGTTTTTTATTTATTAATTTATTATGATTAATTAAATTATGTTCTTGTAGTTTAATCAGAGTTATCTCAAGGAATGTGCGCTAGGAGTTCATGCCATATCTCTTTTTCATTTTTATTTGAAGGATAAAAAGTATAGTTTCCCATGTTGCATTAGGTGATCCATTGATCTATCTAGATCTCATAGATGCATGGTTGTAAGCCATTTGTTCTATGAAATTCATTTTGTATTGTGTTACTGGCATTTAAAAGTCATTCTTATGTTTAATACCTTTTCGGGAGTTAAATACCCCAGTAACATTTAGAAATTTTTGGATTATGATTGCTTTTGGTATTTGAATGTAAAATTTTGCTACATCCTCCTCCATTTGATGAGGAATAATTTGACATTGTGATATCCCATATCTCCATTGGAAGAAAAACTGACACTCTCTAAGAGATAAATTAGCAATTATTACCAAATGCATGAATTGGCATTGACGTTAGATGGAAGGGATGCATGTTGTATATTAACATCATTGCCATCTCTTTTCCACTGGATTTTATTATGGAATTTGTTAGCACCTAAATCTGCCTTAGGATGAAGGAAGGAAAAAATTAGGGTAACCAAAAACCACACTCAGTCTGGTAGCTAGCCCTACCAGAGCAAGAGAGGGCTCTCTCCGAGTCACGTTCAGTGAATATATGATCGAAAACGGTCTGAGGTAACTTACAATACACTGTTTACCTTAGGCTAGTAATTTGATAGGGATTTTGGAAAAGATTTTATGAAGTGACCGAGCTTCTGGGATGTATATGGGACTGGCGCTCAGTAAAGAACAGAGAATTGAAAATGAAGGCACAGATTATTCCGTGAGGCAAGGTAGGTGGAAAGAGCAGCAATTTTGGTTTAAGGTAACGCGGAATGGAAAGATTTCTGAAGAAAGTGAAAAGGGAATAGTCACATGAATCCTTTTCAACAGAAGAATGACATTGCACATGAAATTTTCCCACAGGCAGAGCAATATAAATTGAATTCTACATAATCTCACTTAGAAAATTTCACTGAAATGAAATGTGAATGAAATTATGAAACATAACAAGATACATATGGAACATAAGAACACATTTGCTACACTCACAACCACAAGAATCTTATGAAACAGAGCCGCTTGCTTTCATTAATTCTCTGTCAAAAATACACAGTGAAGAAACAAAGTTTCTTTCCCACCGTCTCCCAGAAGTTACAAGCCAGCCAACCCTTTGCAAATAACTTGCATAAAAAATATAGAATGAGTGGAGAAGAGATAGAACACCTAGGGGTTGGGAAGTTACTCAAATCATTACGAAATGGAGATGGAGAGCCAACCATCAGCTACAAGTGCAGCGCTCTCAAGCATGACATTTGGCTGGGGTGACCCTTTGCATTCCTTTGCCACTTGGATAGATGCCCATTTGGAGATAAAACTCTTTAAATGCCACCTTTTGTGCCAAAAAACCAAAGTGTATATGATCGGGCCCACTTGGAGAAGTCGCGACGCGAAATTTCGCGAAACGGGAGCAAATTGGCAGTTTTTCCCCCTGTGCGTCGCACCAAATTCTCTGTGCGTCGCGCTACTTTGGAGCCTATTTTGTGGAACTTGCAGGTGTCCAAAATGTTCCCAAGTGGGCTTGTTGGAAAGCCTCTCCTATCTACTTTTTAACCCCACTGGAATTTCCCAATTTGGTGCTCATTTGCCCCTCCAAATCTTCATTCTCCCAAAATAGCTTTCTGTGTGTCAAAAAAGTGGCAGAGAGGCCATTTTTGGGTTTTTTTGACTTTTAGGAGACCCAAAACTTGTCAAAATTTCTTGCTCAGACACCAGTAGACATAATTTTCGATGCTGAATCCAAATATGCAAGTCTTTCCTCAATTAGAGTAATAGATTTTTAGCGTCGCGCCAGTGGCGCGGCACACAGGGAGGAATTTCCTATTTTGTGCCCAAAAAATTTGCTTGTGACCAAAATTTGCCCAATTTTTTTGAAATTTGGGCTGGAGGATCTCTATGGGGTGCCATGCTGAGCCAAGGAAGTGTCAGCCAAGATTCTAAGCCTATCTTTCTCTTTTTCCCGTTTTACCCTTCTTGTTGCTTTCCTCAGTTTTGCTTTTAAACTCCTTATCCGGGCCTGTGCACTCATGTTCCGCACCCTGTAACGGAAAGTCATGTGTCTCAATATAGCAAGGTTCTAATCAGCTTTGTCCAATAGCCTCTCCAAATGCATGTTGACCCTCTCAAGGTTGGACTCCCGGTCTTCATTGATTGCTTGCTCCAAAGATGTGAGCGGAACCCTTCTTCTTTGAGCAGCTTGGCGATGCTCGCAGATGTTCTGCAGCTCCATGATCATCTGTTGGTCCTCAAGATATTTGTTTCTCCACTACAGGTAGTTCATGTTCCACTTGGCCCTTTCTAAATCAATGGACAAGTCTTCAATCTTTGATTGCTGCTCCCTGATGATCTCTATAAGCTCCTCATTGGTTGGTTCTGCATCTGTCTCATCATCCTTGAGGAGAAAAAACTCGGTCTCTCGCTCACTGGATGGCCCTTCCTCCTGCACTGGCTCCTTGCCCTTACCCTTCTCCTGTGATGCTGATGGTGGAAGCGAGGCCCATTCCACCCCGGGTGGAGATAACACTCGCTTTGCTGTTGCAAACAACGATCTATTGCCCTTCTGGTATGTGATGTATACTGGCAGTCTCATGGCTCTCAAACTGACGTGAAGGACTCCCCTCCTCATACTCAAACTGATGTGAAGGACCCCCCACCTCATGCTCTGCCCCTGATATCACCGGTGGAGCGCTTAAGAAATCACAGGAGATGAAGTCCTCCCAAGAAATACCCTGCAATCCCAACTGATGGTCCACCAAAATCCGGATGAGAGAAAAATGATAGACACTGTTTAGCTACTGTCGAGGAGTCCTGCGCTGCATGAAGTTTTTCATCTTCTCAATGTTGTTGCAAATAAAAAATGGGAGGCTCATCATCCGCACCCAGGTGAAGTGCATGAGCAATCTGATATGATATGCATAAAGGCATGAAAACCTCCCCTCGCAACTGAAATACTTCATGATCAATCTCATGAGTGGGGCATGCTCATCCCTCAAAAATCTAAATGGAAAAACTCTGGTGAGCTGGCTCAAACAGCCGTTCTTGATGTAAGTCTCATAAATATGCCTCTCCACCTTCCTTTTCTTATGCCACTATTCCCCAACGTTCGGTATTCTTGTTGCCGTTGATATGGTCTTGGGTGTCAAGGTGAAAGTGACCCCAGCCAGGACAGATTGACCTCCCTGTAGATGAAGTGAAAAAAGGTAGGCCAACTCATGATGTACTCTGACATTTGCCACCCTTTAGCAAAATTCATAACATGCCAAGTGCTGGAAACAAGACATGGCAAGTGGGCATGCCTATAGCTCTGTGAGGGTGTTTGGCTCGTCTCTGAGATGTCTGCCACTCCGGTGATGTCTCCTATGGGCCCTCTCTCTTGATGATGTGTCACTGTGTGTATCCCCCTCATAATCTAATGAAATTCCTGATGCCAGTATTGCTGTGTGTACCTTGAGTTTTCTTTTGCTGCCCTCTGAATCCAATGAAACTAGTGGTTGCCCTGAGAATCTGTCACTAAGGGGAAAATAAAACAGGGAGTGTTAGGAGGGGAATGATGAAAGGGGAATATGGATTTAAGAGGAGAAAGTTATCAGGGATTTGGGAGTATTTTGGGTATAGTTTTGATGGGACAGGGTTTGGATTTTGTTGAGGTAGGGTTTGGGTGTTTAGCCATAGGAACCAAGGGAACCAAATGAATATGGTCACAGTGGGGTTAGGGTGGTTATTAAGGGAAAAAGATACAGGGGGATTAGTTTGATAGGGGTAGGGTAGGAGCATGCTTTAGCAATCATGTTACTGTAGCAAAACATAGCTTTTTGCCCTTCTTTGTGTCATTTTTGGGTTTACTTAATAAAAATTTTGCCTTTGATTTCATGGTCACCAAAGTCATATTTTTCTTTGAGTTAAGGATCAATGGTGAAGGTATCTAGGGCCACCTTTGCAATTTTGAGAGCCGTTTATAAAAATTTAGGCGATTGGGTGTTTTTTTTTCTAGGCTCACAGGTCTGTGCGCCGCACACTTTGCCCAGTGCGTCGCGCGCTGGGTATGCGTCGCGCCAATGCAATATTAACACTGTGGCCGGGCTCCCAGTGCGCCGCGTGCCTTGAGTGCGCCGCGCCACCTTGTGTGTGTGCTGCGCACTGTCAAATGACACTAATTTGCTTGGAACACCGGGGGTAGGGTCTTTAGTGAAGATTTCTAGGGGGTTTCCTTAGGAGACAAGGTGGAATGGAGGTGAAAATGATGAGGAGTGAGGGGACAAGGGGAGGGGAGCAAAACCTTGGTGGCGTCTTCACAAATTTGCAACCCCGTTTATCATTTTTGCTTTGATGATTATTTTCATGGATGGCCAATGTGCTTTGGATATCATTCAACATCTTAGAAACACCAAACCATTGACCAAATTGACAGAGAAGAGGTTTCATTCGAGCCTACCTCTTGCTTGCTAGCCTTCAACCAGGATATGAAACAAATTTGCAAGTGTTTTGAGCTACATGGTTGTGTGCATCGCGCGCCGAGCCCAGTGTGCCGTGCACCCTGAGTGCATCGTGCCCTTGTTGGTTTTGCACTGTGGGCTGGCTGCCAATGTGTCGCGCCCTCTGTGTGCACCACACGCCTTGGTGTATGCGCCGCGCCACCTAGAAATCTGCCCTCACTTACTCGAATTCCTCCAACTTAGCTCTCTTTCTTCAACAATGCCTCTCTCAAGCTTTTCCATATCACAATGACTTGGTTTTGTGCCACAACAAGTTTATATAGGCTTGGGAGAGATGGGTTTAATTTTTTCTTCTTTGAAAACCCACTTTCTAATGTTTGTGTTTTGCACTTTTTTCATTGACTTTAAACCACCCTGATTTTCATTTTTCTTTGAAACTTTGGCTCTCATGATGGGTTTTCAGCATTTCTTTGCGAGGACTATGTGACTGGGCATCTGGCCAAAGAAACCACAACTACATCTGAAAAATCAACTTGTGCATTTTTGGAAAATTTTGTCATAAATGACCTTGTTTGACTTTTCTTCATAACAGAGTTTTGAAGAAGAGTCGATGTCTCTTCAGGTGATGATGGAGCTTTCTGAACCATAGCTGTGTAAGGCCTCCCTATGGCCAGCATGGCTTGTTCTGGACATGTTTTCAAAGGCCAAATTGATGTATTCATAGACCCAAACAATAAAAATGACTTTGTCCTATAATATGACCAGACCTTGACTATCATGAATTTCAGTGAGTATGGAGCAAGACCTGAACCAGCAGGAGCCAGGGATGAGGGAAAATGACTAGCATGACTTTCTCCATCAGATCATGGCATGTTCCTAGCGAAATGCAGCTGAGTGAATGGAGCGGGACACCTAAAATTGAAATGCACAAAGAGTTTTTATCTCTGACGGAGGGCTGACCAGACCGACTCTAACATTGGCTCCAATGGAGGATGGTAGCTCCTTGGAGGTGCCAAGAACAGCAGATCTCTGGAGGAGCTAGACAGTGCCTTTTGTCCATTGGGCTATGGAGTCATCATTTTGATAAACAGCACAGGACTCTGACTTATTTATAAAACTGGAATAACCAAGAAATTGACTCAAACTTGACAATTGGAATAACTCAAAAACTTACTTTACAGACTGAAACCAAACTGAAAAAAAAATGGTATTTACAATGATAGTGGAAGCAGCGTTAATAGATCAACAGTGATACCGCTTGAACAGCTGACCATTGATTAGCCCTCCAGGACAACCTTCCCCATTCATTTCCTTCAATAGAAAGGCATCCTAACCCCTATATGCTGCGATCCTGAAAGGACCTTTCCACAGATTTTTGAACTTTCCATGCTTGCCTTTCTCTTCATTCCTTGTATCCCACTTCAGCACCACATCATCCAACTGATTTTTATCTGCTTTTGCTTTTCTGTCATAGATTTTCTTTATCTTCTCCTGCAACTTGGATGTGTTCTTGAAAACTTCCTCTCTTGTTTGCTGCAAGTGGATCATTTGATTCAACCTTCTTTGCATGGGATCTTCCTCACTCCCAGCCTCCTGAAGAAGTCTGACCACAGGGGCAGCAAGAGAAGCGGGAAATACTATGTCCACTCCATAAACCAACTCAAACGGTGACATACCTATAGACTTTTTCTCATTGATCCGATCTGCCCAAAGCGCATGGACCAACCTCTTGTTCCAGCTCTTCTTATTTATTTCCAGCAGCTTCTTGATGATGTTGACCAAAGATTTATTCAAATATTCCGCCAATCCATTTCCTTGCGGATGATAGGCAGTTGAATGACCCAAAATTATGTGATATTTGTGACAAAATTCTACCATCCTTTTCGATTTGAAAGTTGTTGCATTATCAGTGATTATTTTGTTTGGACAACCAAAGCGAGACAAGATGTTATTTTCAAGAAATGAGATGATTACTGTGTCCATCGCTTGTCTGGTAGGGGCTGCCTCAATCCATTTTGTGAAATAGTTCGTCGCTGTAAGGATCCATCTATGCTGTTTGGAAGAGGCAGGATGAATTTCCCCAATGAAATCCAACCCCCACTACTGGAAGGGAGTGCTCACTTCAATAGGCTTAAGTGGCAAAGGCTGTAATTTCTGTTTTCCTTCGAAAATATGACATTTATGACAGCGCTTGACCATCTTATGCACATCAGCAAACAAAGTAGGCCAGTAGTACCCTGCTCTCAAAATTTTGTTTGCTGTTGACTTCCAAAAAATATGACCTCCATACTCTCCTCCGTGAAAATCCTCCATGACTCTCTTTGCCTCCTCTTCCACCAATCAATTTAGAAAAATGCCATCGGGATCTTTCTAATACAGTGTGGAATTCAAAATAAAAAACTTGGCAGCCTTCAATTTGAGTGTTCTCGCTTTGTTTCTAGTCATGCCGGGCAGTGGTGATAGATTTTTCAACACATATATTATATCAGAATACCATGGGGACAAAGAAAACATTTCGGATACCTGAATTGACGTTACTTCCTCATCCTCATCGGACATGGCAGCGATCAGATTTATGTCCAATGCATGAAAATTTGATTTAGCCATTAGCTTCACCAACCCCTGTCCTTTGACCAGCTTTGTAGGCTTTATCTCCACATCGTATTCTAGCAAGGCTGCAATCCATTTTCCTCCTCTCCCTTCCGGATCGGTCTGCACTAAAACATCTTTTACAACAGTATTAGGAACATAGGCCAGAATGTGAGAATGTAGGATATATACCCGGAAATCCTTCAATGCCTTCACCACTGCCAGGGCCTGCTTCTCAATGATGTTGTACTTCAAACCTGCATCCCTTATAGCCCTGCTGAAGAATGCAATGGGTCTTTCATGATCATCCCTCTTCTGCAATAATACCGCTGCCATAGTGTGCTCAGAAGCAAATGAAAACAATATGAAATCTTGAGTGTAGTCTAGGCTAACTAGAACTGGAGCTAAAGAAAGGGCCAATTTGACCAAGTTGAAAGATTTTACAGCCTCCTTTGTCCATTTCACCTGGATGTCTTTTTTAAGCATGTTGGTCATTTCTTTCAAGTGTTCTGCAAGATTAGGCACAAAACGACGCAGAAAATTCATCTTACCATTGAATTATGGTATCTCATTTTTGTTCCTGGGCAGATCGATTTGCTGAATTGTTTGCACACGCGCTGGGTCTATACGAATGCCATCTTTTGAAATGATGTGCCCAAGTAATTTTCCTTCCTCCATGGCGAACAAGCTCTTCTTTGGATTCAACAATAAACCATATTTCCTGCATTTTTGAAAGACAATTTTTAGGTGATGCATGTGCTCTTCATCAGATTTTGAAAACACCGTCAAATCATCCAAGTACACCACCAAAAACACATCCTTCTCATTTGCAAATGCCAAGTCCATTGCACGCTAAAATGTGGCACCTGCATTCTTTAAACCGAATGGAATTTTGGCATAGTGAAAGGTTCCCCATGGAGTGGTGAATGCTATCCTATCTCTATCATCTTCATGGACGGAAATTTGGTTATATCTGGAATAGCCATCAAGCAGCGACATATGAGATGCCCCCACTACTCGCTGAAGTATATGGTCCATCTTGGGCAGTAGATAGTTGTCCTTCAATGAGACCTTGTTTAGATTTCTGAAATCGATGCATAGGCGGATCTCACCGGTCTTCTTGCGTACAGGTACTAAGTTAGATATCCAATCTGAAAATCTAATAGGCACAATGATACCTAACTTGTACAACCTATTTACCTCCTTTTCGATAGATGGCAACAACTTTGGATTGATCCTTCTCAGCTTTTGTCTAAATGGTTTTTGATTGGGCTTGATAGGTATTGTGTGCTGAATGATATTCGTATCATAGGTCTTTAAATCAGAATAATCCCAAGCAAATACATCTGCAAATGAAGCCATCAAACTGATATATTTGTCCTTGATTTTTGGCGGTAATGCTTTGGACAATTTCACTAACTTTGGATTGGCAGCTGTACCGATGTTGACTTCTTCTACACCTTTCTCCGTTGGCTGCAAAGTTGGCTTGCAGGCTACATCATCCTGATCAAAAAGTTCCTCTAGGGGTATCAAGCCTTTAGGAATGATGTTATTCTTTAGCTGTAATACATCGATTTGATTAATCTGCACTTCTTCTGTACCATTCCCTTTGCCCTCATCATTTTCCACATCGATTGAGGTTTCTTTGAACTTTCCTTTGTTGAGCAGAAAATCCTTAATCTCCTCATTGTCTTTGAACACTTGCCAATAACGCTGGTTGTCTGGAATTGTTGGACGGTGCTTGACATGGATTTAAAATTTATTGCTGGAGTTCATGGGGATCTTCAAGTTGGTTGTTGCCTTGGCAAGAGCATCAGCAATACTATTTTGTATTCGTGGCACACATGTCAAGGTGTATTTGGAAAATCGCTTTAAGATTTCCAAAACTGCATTACGATAGGCCCGCATCCTAGGATGTTTTGCTTGATACTCACCTCTGACCTGTTTTATCACCAACTCGGAGTCGCCATATACAGAAATCCTCTTTGCATTCAACTTTCTAAGAATCTTCAGGCCAGCAATCAGAGCTTCATATTCAGCTTCATTATTTGAACATTCAAGAGCAAACTCTCACGCTTCTAGGCACTTTGTTTGGGGCGGAGAAAGGACTGCGTACCCAAATACCAATACCAGCGTCATTATTCCCTACTGCTCCATAAAAATCCATGGTCCACAAGCCTTCTTCCTCCTCTTGTAAGTGCTGGAAATCTGTTTGCTGTGCCTTGTCTACTTGTTGTCCATCATTTTCAGCTGATTGCCCAATCTTTTGCTGCTTTTCTTGTCCTTCTTTCTTCAAGATTTCTCTAATATTTTCCGTTATCTCCAGAATGCCGTCTACTTCTACATCTGACTATCTATTTCATTTAACCTATCTGAAAACAAAACAAAAGACTCTAAATCTGTATGTACATATTTAATAGGATGATTTATCGGTTTCTGCTTGCTTGTGATCATATATTTCATCTTTTGTTCCCGATATAATTTCCTCATTTGTCTAAACACCAGGATTTTTGCATAGGAGAAATTGAGCTGTAGTGTCCCTTTCAATTTCGCTACCTAAGACCTTGAAAGAAGCATGCCAAACATTGGAGGAATATCTGCTACCACTACATCCATCAGAACATTTTTCATAGGAAGTTGATCCAAACTCACAACCAAGTCTTTGATGAGTCCTATACATCTTACTCTACTGGAATCGAATGAATATAGATCATGATACTACCGGGTGATGTCCAGACCAAGCTTATCCATGATAGCCTTGGGCATGAGATTGTGAGAAGCTTCGGAATTGAACATGGCATTGTGTAACACAAAATCATGCAATCGTAAACTGATATAGAAGGGTGGCACCTCGCTCTTAGGAGACTCACCATTCGTTGCTGGCCAAAAAATAATTTCAGGTTGATCATCTTCTACATTTACCATGTCAGACATTGGGTCCAAATTCAACCTTTTAGAAATCTGTCCTCTATAACTGCTGTTCTTCATGATTTCAGTCAAGGGGATGGATACCTTTAGCTTAGAAATCTCATTCTCTAGGCTGAAAGCGGGAGTTTTTTTCTACCTCTTTGACTGGGATCTCTTTCCTTTCCTTTTCTTTTGATGTGGCTGGTTGCTATGATTGTTCTGCTGATTTTGATTTGCTGCTCTCAGGACCAACCGCCTCCTTTCCCTTTCTTTGTGTAGCTGATGGATCATTCTTTGTCGTTTCACCCTCCTTCTTTTTCTGAATTGGTTTGACCGGCACATCTCTGTTTCTAAGGGAATATCGTTGCTGTTGTGTGGAAAAAGCATTCATATACCCCCTTTGATATTCTTCTGACTCTTCCTCCAACACGGTGTCATTGGCTAGAATAAAATCAGTGTCTTGGTGTGTAGCTAAATTTACTGCACATTCTTCTTCTTCGGTGATGTAAGTAGGCAGCTCATCTGGAGTAAAGAGATGGTTTTCCTCGCCTATTACATTCCCGTCCTCATCTGACT
The DNA here is from genome assembly GCA_031772625.1 of Pinus tabuliformis. Taxonomy (NCBI): domain Eukaryota; kingdom Viridiplantae; phylum Streptophyta; class Pinopsida; order Pinales; family Pinaceae; genus Pinus; species Pinus tabuliformis. Next base: position 197,373,958 of record CM062815.1, on the reverse strand, counting down.
CCAGTCCATGCACAAAATTCTGCTGCAAAGGTGTTTGTACCGGCTGTTGTGCTGTCTGCTCTTGAGTTCGCTGATCTCTTTGTCTAATTCTATATTGTGGCTGTTGTTGGCCACGAAAGTTAGGATTCCTAACTTGTGGCTCTGGCTTGTCAAGTTTTACTCTCTCAAGCATCTGTTCTACCTTTTTGAGCAGCTGATCCATTGAAGAAGATTCTTCTTTCACCGTGGTTTTCTTCTCTGCTTTCGCTCTTGCTCTTTTGGACAACAGATTTGCCTCAACGCTGACCGCAATTTTCTGCATGTCTTCCATTGTAGCTGGTTCTCTCTCTCTTAATTGGTACGCCATGTCAGCATCAAAACCATCCGGAAACTTCATCATTTCTAGTCCCACAGGTGGCTTTAGATGGTCTGGAATTTTGTTGTAGACTGCATTAAATCTAACACAATAATCTTGGACCGACTCACCGACATTCCGCTTGATTTGTTCATACTCGACTAGAATTTGAAGGGGATTCTTTTTCACTTCCCACCGGTTCAAAAACTGTCTTTGTAGTTCCACCAAGGTAGTGATACTTGCAGCCGTCAAACCTCTGAACCATTTCCTCACATCACCTGCAAATGTTTGTACAAAAAGCCTCATTGCCACGTTCTCCGCGTCAATCTCGTGAAGTTCATAGAAGTCTGCCATTTTATCCACATGTTGCTGAGTTGTAATACTGTTAGGAGTGCCATCAAAAAACGGAATTTTACTTTGATAATCATTTGGCATGTCATCTAGGACTTGGGGCAGAACAAGGGGTGTGAAACGGGCAGCCATCATTCTCAGTGGATTTGGCCTTGGAGGTGTTGGAGGAGTGTGCACAGTTTGCAAGGGGCTTGCACTTGGAGTTTGGGGCTGTGTGGCAATGTAATTATCAATTAATCTATTAGCTCTCTCTGTTTCAAGGTCTACAAGAAATTGTGGATTGGGGACAGTGTAATCAACAACCCTTTCGGATTTAGACTCAAACAAAGATATCTCAAATAGTTCGTCAAACTCAAGCTCTTCAAGATACTCAAAAAATGTCGGGACATGAATGGGATTTGAACAAGGGAGTTATGGTGCTTTCTTGATGAAGGAGTCTTGGGATCAAATTGGGATTCTCGTAAATATGAGGAGGGTCTGGGTCTGGATTCGCTCTGGTATATCGTCTTGAAGCCAGTGTTCTATTGGGAGAAATTACGGGACACAACCAACTTACTCAGCGTTTCCAATCCTAAGCTCATCATCCGGAAGCCTAGAATTCTTATGAAACAAGGGGGTTTGATTTTCAACTTCTCCCCAGTATGGTCGCCACTATGTTAGCACCTAAATCTGCCTTAGGCTGAAGGAAGGCAAAAATTAGGGTAACCACAAACCACGCTCAGTTTGGTAGCTAGCCCTACCAGAGCAGGAGAGGGCTCTCTCCGAGTCATGCTCAGTGAATATATGATCGAAAACGGTCTGAGGTAACTTACAATACACTATTTACCTTAGGCTAGTAAGTGGATAGGGAGTTTGGAAAAGATTTTATGAAGTGACCGAGCTTCTGGGATGTATATGGGATTGGCGCTCAGTAAAGAACAAAGAGTTGAAAATGAAGGCACAGATTATTCTGTGAGGCAAGGTAGGCGGAAAGAGCAGCAATTTTGATTTAAGGTAACTCGGAATGGAAAGATTTCTGAAGAAAGTGAAAAGGGCATAGTCGCATGAATCCTTTTCAACAGAAGAATGACACTGCACATGAAATTTTCCCACAGACAGAGCAATATAAATTGAATTCTACCTAATCTCACTTAGAAAATTTCACTGAAATGAAACATGAATGAAATTATGAAACATAAAAAGATACATATGGAACATAAGAACACATTTGCTACACTCACAACCACAAGAATCTCATGAAACAGAGCCGCTGCCTTTCATTAATTCTCTGTAAAAAATACACAGTCAAGAAACAAAGTTTCTTTCCCACCGTCTCCCAGAAGTTACAAGCCAGCCAACCCTTTGCAAATAACTTGCATACAATATATAGAATGAGTGGAGAAGAGATAGAACACCCAGGGGTTGGGAAGTTACTCAAATCATTACAAAATGGAGATGGAGAGCCAACCATCAGCTACAGGTGCAGCGCTCTCAAGCAAGACATTTGGCTGGGGTGACCCTTTGCATTCCTTTGCCACTTGGATAGATCCCCATCTAGAGAGAAAACTCTTTAAATGTTGTCTTTGGTGCCAAAAAGACCGAAGTGTAGATGACCAGGCCCACTTGGAGAAGTCGCGACCCGAAATTTCGCGAAATCGGAGCAAATTGGCAGTTTTTTCCCCTCTGCGCCGCGCCAAATTATCTGTGCGTCGTGTTACTTTGGAGCCTATTTTGGGGCACTTGCAGGTGTCCAAAATGTGCCCAAGTGGGCTTGTTGGAAAGCCTGTCCTGTCTACTTTCTAACCCCACTTGAATTTCCCAATTTGGAGTTCATTTGCCCCTCCAAATCTTCATTCTCCCAAGACTGCTTTCTGTGTGTCAAAAAAGTGGAAGAGAGGCCATTTTTGGGTGCTTTTTGACCTTTAGAAGACCCAAAACTTGTCAAAATTTCTTGCCTGGACACTAGTAGACGTAATTTTCGATGCTGAATCCAAATATGTAAGCCATTCCTTGATTAGAGTCCTATATTTTTAGCGTCTCACCAATGGCGCGGCGCACAGGGAGGAATTTCCTGTTTTGTACCCAAAAAATTTTCCTGTGACCAAAATTTGCCCAAATTTTTTGAAATTTGGGCTAGAGGATCTCTATGGGGTGCCATGCTGAGCCAAGGAAGTGTCAACCAAGATTCTAAGCCTATCTTGCTCTTTTGCCCGTTTTACCCTTCTTGTTGCTTTCCTCAGTTTTGCTTTTAAACTCCTTATCCGGGCCTGTGCACTCATGTTCCGCACCCTGTAATGGAAAGTCATGTGTCTCAATATAGCAAGGTTCTGATCAGCTTTGTCCAATAGCCTCTCCAAATGCATGTTGACCCTCTCAAGGTTGGACTCCCAGTCTTCATTGATTGCTTGCTCCAAAGATGTGAGCGGAACCCTTCTTCTTTGAGCAGCTTGGCGATGCTCGCAGATGTTCTGCAGCTCCATGATCATCTGTTGGTCCTCAAGATATTTGTTTCTCTACTACAGGTAGTTCATGTTCCACTTGGCCCTTTCTAAATCAATGGACAAGTCTTTAATCTCTCATTTCTGCTCCCTGATGATCTCTATAAGCTCCTCATTGGTTGGTTCTGCATCTGTCTCATCATCCTGGAGGAGAAAAAACTCGGTCTCTCCCTCATCGGATGGCCCTTCCTCCTACACTGGCTCCTTGCCCTTACCCTGCTCCTGTGATGCTGATGGCGGAAGTGAGGCCCCTTCCACCCCGGGTGGAGATAACACTCGCTTTGTTGCTGCAAACAATGGTCTACTGCCCTTCTGGTATGTGATGTATACTGGCATGGTGGCAGTATCATGGCGCTCAAACTGATGTGAAGGACACCCCTCCTCATACTCAAACTGATGTGAAGGACCCCCCACCTCATGCTCAGCCTCTGATATCACCGTTGGAGCGTTGAAGAAATCACGGGAGATGAAGTCCTCTCACCTTGCAATCCCAACTGATGATCCACCAAAATTGGATGAGAGAAAAATGATAGACACTGTTTAGCTGCTGTCGAGGAGTCTTCCGCTGCATGAAGTTTTTCATCTTCTCAATGTTGTTGCAAATAAAAAATGGGAGGCTCATCATCCACACCCGGGTGAAGTGCATGAGCAACCTGATGTGATATGAATAAAGGCGTGAAAACCTCCCCTCGCAACTGAAATACTTCATGATCAATCTCATGAGTGGGGCATGCTCATCCCTCAAAAATCTGAATGGAAAAACTCTGGTGAGCTGGCTCAAACAGCTGTTCTTGATGTAAGACTCATAAAGATGCCTCTCCACCTTCCTTTTCTTATGCCATTATTCCCCAACGTTCGGTATTCCTGTTGCCGCTGATATGGTCTCGGGTGTCAAGGTGAAAGTGACCCTAGCCAGGACAGATTGACCTCCCTGTAGATGAAGTGCAAAAAGGCGGGCCAACTCATGATGTACTCTGACATTTGCCACCCTTTGGAAAAATTCATAACATGCCAAGTGCTGGAAACAAGACATGGCAAGTGGGCATGCCTGTAGCTCTGTGAGGGTGTTTGGCTTGTCTCTAAGATGTCTGCCACTCCGATGATGTCTCCTATGGGCCCTCTCTCCTGAAGATGTGTCACTATGTGTATCCCCCTCATAATCTGATGAAATTCCTGATGCCATTATTGCTGTGTGTACCTTGAGTTTTCTTTTGCTGCCCTCTGAATCCAATGAAACTGGTGGTTGCCCTAAGAATCTGTCACCAAGGGGAAAATAAAACAGGGAGTGTTAGGAGGGGAATGATGAAAGGGGAATAGGGATTTAAGAGGAGAAAGTTATCAGGGATTTAGGAGTATTTTGGGTATAGTTTTGATGGGACAGGGTTTGGATTTTGTTGAGGTAGGGTTTGGGTGTTTAGCCATAGGAACCAAGGGAACCAAATGAATATGGTCACAGTGGGGTTAGGGTGGTTATTAAGGGAAAATGCTACAGGGGGATTAGTTTGATAGGGGTAGGGTAGGAGCATGCTTTAGCAATCATGTTACTGTAGCAAAACCCTAGCTTTTTGCCCTTCTTTGTGTCATTTTTGGGTTTACTTAATAAAAATTTTGCCTTTGATTTCATGGTCACCAAAATCATATTTTTCTTTGAGTTAAGGATCAATGGTGAAGGTATCTAGGGCCACCTTTGCAATTTTGAGAGCCATTTATAAAAATTTAGGCGATTCGGTGTTTTTTTTCTAGGCTCACAGGTCTGTGCGCCGCGCGCTTTGCCCAGTGCGCCGCGCCACCTTGTTTGTGTGCCACGCACTGTCAAATGACACTAATTTGCTTGGAACACGGGGGGTAGGGTCTTTAGTGATGATTTCTAGGGGGTTTCCTTAGGAGACAAGGTGGAATGGAGGTGAAAATGATGAGGAGTGAGGGGACAAGGGGAGGGGAGCAAAACCTTGGTGGCGTCTTCACAAATTTGCAACCTCATTTATCATTTTTGCTTTGATGATTATTTTCATGGATGGCCAATGTGCTTTGGATATCATTCAACATCTTAGAAACACCAAACCATTTACCAAATTGACAGAGAAGAGGTTTCATTCGAGCCTACCTCTTGCTTGCTAGCCTTCAACTGAGATATAAAACAAATTTGCAAGTGTTTTGAGCTCCCTGGCTGTGTGCGTAGCGAGCCGAGCCCAGTGCGCCGCACGCCCTGAGTGCACCGCGCCCTTGTTGGTTTTTCACTGTGGGCTGGCTGCCAGTGCGTCGCGCCCTCTGTGTGCACCGCGCGCCCTGGTGTATGCGTCGCGCCACCTAGAAATCTACCCTCACTTACTCGAATTCCTCAAACTTTGCTCTCTTTCTTCAAAAATGCCTCTCTCAAGCTTTTCCATATCACAATGACTTGGTTTTGTGCCACAACAAGTATATATAGGCTTGGGAGAGATGGGTTTAATTTTTCTTCTTTGAAAACCCACTTTCTAATGTTTGCGTTTTGCACTTTTTTCATTGACTTTAAAACACCATGATTTTCATTTTTCTTTGAAACTTTGGCTCTCATGATGCGTTTTCGGCATTTCTTTGTGGGGACTGTGTGACTGGGCATCTGGCCAAAGAAACCACAACTGCATCTGAAAAATCAACTTGTGCATTTTTGGAAAATTTTGTCATAAATGACCTTGTTTGACTTTTCTTCAAAACGGAGTTTTGAAGAAGAGTCGATGTCTCTTCAGGTGATGATGGAGCTTTCTGAACCATAGCTGTGTAAGGCCTCCCTCTGGCTAGCATGGCTTGTTCTGGACATGTTTTCAAAGGCCAAATTGATGTATTCATAGACCCAAACAATAAAAATGACTTTGTCTTGTAATATGACCAGACCTTGACTATCATGAATTTCAGTGAGTATGGACCAAGACCTGAACCAGCAGGAGCCAGGGATGAGGGAAATGACTAGCATGACTTTCTCCATCAGATCATGGCATGTCCCTAGCGAAATGCAGTTGAGTGAATGGAGCGAGACACCTAAAATTTAAATGCACAAAGAGTTTTGATCTCTGACGGAGGGTTGACCAGACCAACTCTAACAGAATTCAATAACTTCTTTAGAACAAATTCCCATCAATATTTTAGCATGGATCTTACTTTTCATTAACAAGTAAAAATCCTTGAGAAAAAGCATCGTTTCCTTGTCTGACATCCTTGTGGATTCTAGATCACAAAAACTATGGATGGTTGTGATCTAGTGTCTATCAAAATGTTTTTGGATGTCACCTACAATTTCTTTCAACCTTGCACAAATGATAGGCCTTTTATTGACACCTCTAAAATTCATTTCCTTCACAATGCTCCTCTTATTTTGAGATTCACCTAACATTCTTTCCATTTGCATAGTGTGCATGGAAATGGTACTAGAGGTCCCTTATGCCTAAATTAATAGATCTCACATTTATTATGATCAATTTCTATAAATTAAGGCATGTTAGCATGCACCTAGAATTGGGCCCACATGGGAAATCCATCATATGTGGGATAAGTTCACCAAGTCAAAGAAAGGGGAACCCCTCCTCCTACCTTACAAGAGACTAAATATAAAAGCAATGAAAGTACACAACATGTTAGCTCTTTTTTGTATTAGCATTATTCATATCAACATCATGTAACTAGGGTTTCTAGTAGGAGCAATCCATCCTAAGGCTTAGTCCAGAAGCCCTTACCCTAATTCTTAGGATTTATTAGCTAAGGTTTAATATCTAAACCCTAAATTCATAAAAACCCTAGAAGTTCCATAACACCTTCAATAGTTCTAGGGTTTTGTCCACAAACCCTATATTTTCATGTTCTTACTCATTTAGGGTTTAAAATATTTAAAATTTCAAACCCTAGATATTCAACCTAGGTATTCAATCTTGATTAGCCAAAACGCTAAGGACTTACCAAGACATGAATGGATACTACCTTTCATGAACTAGTAAACATCCTTAAGAAAAAACATCTACTCCCTGTATCACATCCTTGTGGATTCTGGATCACAAAAAATATGGATGGTTGTGATTTAGCGCCTATCAAATGTTTTTGGATGTCACCTACAATTTCTTTCAACTTGGCACAAATTATAGGCCTTTTCTCGACAACCTCTATATTGCATTGCCTTGACAATGCACCTCTTATTTTGAGATTCACCTAGCATTCTTTCCATTTGCATAGTGTGCATGGAAATCGTGCTTGAGGTCCCCTTTGCTGAAATGAATAGATTTCTCATTTCTTATGATCAATTTCTACAACTTAAATCCTGGTATCATGCACCTATCGTTGGGCCCACATGGGAAATATGAAATCTAAATTCATACAAACCCTATAAGTACCATAAAATCTTCAATAGTCCTAGGGTTTTTTCCACCAACCCTAGATTTTCATGTTCTAACTCATTTAGGGTTTACAATCCATAAAATTACAAACCCTAGATATTCAAGCATGTTTTCAATCTAGATTAGCCAAAACCTTAGGGACTTTCCAAGACATGCATGGATAATACCTTTCATGAACATCCTTGAGAAAAAGCATATGCTCCTTGTCTCACATCCTTGTGGATTCTAGATAAAAAACACTATGGATGGTTTTTATCTAGCAACCATCAAAATGTTTTTGGATGTCACCTACAATTACTTTCAACTTTGCACAAATTCTAGGCCATTTCTAGACACCTCTAAAATGCATTTCCTTGACAATTCTCCTCTTATTTTGATATTCACCTAAAATTCTTTCCATTTGCACAGTGTGCATGGAAATGGTGCTCGAGGTCCCCACTGTCGAGATGAATAGATATCTCATTTATTATGATCAATTTCTACAACTTAAGCCCTGTTAGCATGCACCTCGCATTGGGCACACATGGGCAATCCATCGTATGTGGGATAAGTTCACCAAGTCAAATAAAGGGGAACCCCTCCTCCTACCTTACAAGAGACTAGATATAAAATCAATGAAATTACACACCATGTTAGCTCTTTCTTTTATTAACACTATCAATATTAACATCATGTAACCAACATTTCTAATAGGAGAAATCCATCCTAGGGCTTAGTCCATAAGCCCTTACACTAATTCTTAGGATTTATTAGATAGGGTTTCATATCTGAACCCTAGAAATTCCATATCATCTTCAATAGTCCTAGAGTTTTGTCCATAAACCCTAGCTTTTCATGTTTTGACTCATTTAGGGTTTACATCCTAATATTACAAACCTTAGATATTCAATCTAGGTATTCAATCTTGATTAACCAAAAACCTAGGGACTTGCCAAGACATGCATGGACCTTACCTTTCAAGAACCAATAAACATCCTTAATAAAAAGCATCTACTACCTGTCTCACATCCTTGTGGATTCTAAATCACAAACACTATGGATGGTTGTGATCTAGCGCCTATCAAAATGTTTTTGGATGTCACCTACAATTTCTTTCAACCTTGCACAAATGATAGTCCTTTTCTTGACACCTCTAAAATGATTTCCATAACAATGGTCCTCTTTTTTTTAGATTCACTTAACATTCTTTTCATTTGCATAATTTGCATGGAAATGGTGCTCGAGATCCCCTCTTCTGAGATGAATGGATCTATCATTTCTTATGATCAATTTCTGCACCTTAAGGCATGTTAGCATGTGCTTATAATTGGGCCCACATGGGAAATCCATCTGCTGACAGTGCTAGACCCGCTAACATTCAGGGGATCTCCCCCGTATGAAGTCCCAACTAGACCTCACACCATTTTGTGTAGGAGTCCCATCTGGTACAATGGCCCGGTCACCATTATCTTAGATATTTTCCTTAGCTCTTGCTATTCAGCACATGAGAGTGTTATGCTTGTAACTTCAAGAAAGCGAGGTGAGTATGCCTAGTGAGTGCATAATGTAACTTTATGTTTGGGTTGTCTCACTGCAAGGGAGAGGGTAAAAGTGAGCCTATAGATGAGAGGTAGTAGTACCACCCAGGGAGCGACACACACAAAAACAACAAGGGTCTGTCCAACATCCAATGGAATAATCCACAACGGATGTGGTAGGCATTAAAACCAAAGTGAAAGGGAAAAAACGTACACCGTCCAATGGATTATTCCACATGGGGGTGACGATCTTTATAACCGAGGAAAACAAGAATGGTCTGTCTAATGTCCTGCAGAGTAGTCCACATGGACAAGACATCAGTGAAAAACAATAAAACACATCTCACTAAATAACTGAAGTAGTTCTACTATATTATTACAGGTTAAGAAAACACGTGTAACAAACGTTTAAAGAATAACCTTACAAATGGGTACAAAACATGTGATAAAACATGTTGGCCTGAGACATGCTTATGAATTAAGAAAAAGTTCCAAGGAACATCTATACACCATACAACACTAGCCCTAGTAATGGAACATTAGAGCCACTCGTCACTCCTCAAAGAACAGATTACAGACTCTCAAGGCTATGTGGGAGGAGCCAAGGTGAAAAGTATGTTGCTCATAAAATGAGGAGGTATATATAGCCAAGGGTGATGCTTGACCCTTGTGACTCTTGGAATTCCCTCATGATCGTTCAACTTCCTATGACTTTTCAACTGACGTGACTCTTCAAATTCATATGTGCATCCTTTGGAATTTCACTTTAAATTACATTTGATTACAACAAGTATGACCCATAGTAGTGATGTGGCTAAGACAACTCATGACACAACTCGACATGACACTACTGACATGTACTGGATCACTGTGGTGTCCATGTAAAGTTGTTATGCTACTGAGTGATGGATGTGCTCTTGGTGTGTTGTGTCTTCACCTTCACATGCAAACATGTTGCGGGGTCTTCGATGGTCTTGGTCTTTTATTGATGGTTCAATGCATATATCCCATTCACTTACTGCTCGATGTGCTTTGTATGTCCATTCAGCTGTGACCAAGTCTCCTAGCATGCGCTCCTTCTTCATCCCATTCGTCCTTGCACCATGTTCCATCAATGTAACTGTTCTTGCAATTCACTCATGACGGGACGACATCAAATCCAAAAATCAACTAGTCTAGCATGATGCATTTTTTTCGGTTTCGGGTCCAAGTGACCGAGAGGGAGGACAAGACACTGAAACTTTGCATAGCACATCTCAGGGCAGGATGAGGGGCTTCGAAGTACTGTCAAGAAAGACTGTGCAGAGGTCACTAGGAGGAAAAATTGTCTAATCAGGGACAACAGTGACAACTACAATGTGGACCCAGTCGGGAAGAATTATGCAATTCATGGGAGGAAGACAAGGCAAGGTGTCATGGGGAACAGTTGGACAATTCTGCAAAATTTTTAGGATGAGGTCTAAGTGGGTCACTTGAGGTCTAGATGGGAATTTGTGAAATTTCTCGGAGGGAGACAGAGCGGGGAAATAGAGAGCATTGGCGTGAAATTTTGCGTAATTTTCTAGAGCAAGGCATGATTGGGCTGCGAGGAGATGTTGGTCATAACTATGCATTTATTAGGGATAGTGCGGGATAGGTAACACCGCGTAATTTCTGGAAACAGTGCATAGTGGGGCAACATAAGGTGTACCAACCAGAACTGCGCAATTTTTAGGAGAAAAGCAAAGAAAGCCAACAGGAGGCCTAACTCAGCATGACTGCATAGTTTCTGCACGTAGTGCAGGGTAGGCAACTAGGTATGTCTGCGCAATTTTGGAGAGCAGTGCAGCCACGGGTCACAGTGCAGTGCAAATTTCTAGTAGACCAGAGGGAGGCTTCATAACTAATCTTGCGGGAAGCATAGATTGGATCGGGCTTGGAGAAAAATTATGTGCAATTTTTGGAGACAGATAACATGCTCACTTCTAGGATTGTGCAATGCAGCTACCCTGGAGAAAAACCTCAAGAACTGCGTAATTATCGAAGGAGGGTAGGGTCACTGAGAGATGAGACTGCGTATGTTACACAATATTTTGTCATTGTCCCTATACTCCTTGTTCCTCGATCCTAGAGGACATCTACAGTGAGCCTTACATGCTTTCCCATCATTAAGAGACTGCCCTTATGTCCCTCTTCATGGGCAAAACATTTCCCTTTTGCATCATTTCCCAAGAATCTTCCTTTTATCCCAGTTTACAAGACCGACTCTAGTGCTCAATTTCTTCCTCACACCGATTTGTAGGGTTTAAAACTAGGCCTAGCACCGTAAGGCGCAAGTGAGCCCTTAATCACTCGCACTGATCCTCTTTTTGCAAGTTTTTTAAATATGGAGTCAAAGCTTCCAAGTCTAGAAGCTTCATAATGGAAGTCTGGTAAATGGTTAGGCTGGATAGAGCCGAGGAATTCAATTTGGGCTCCTTTCCCCTATTAATATTGAACAAACCTAAGAGATAATTCCTCTCCCATAATAATAGGAACCATCTCCCCTCCATCAAAGCTATATAAACTCCTCCTTTTCCAAGTTGAACTAGTTATTTTTGGAGCTTGAATAACCAAGAAGATATCTATAGCTTTTTTCCTTCTAGTTTATGTGTGTAAAGGGAGAATAATGTATTTGGTTTGGTTTGGAACTAAAGGGAAGAATCCTTAAACTCCCATTGTTGAGGCTAACCATGAGATGTTAGAAGTGGTGTTGGAACCCAGATACGTCGGAGGAGACCTGCAACGTCAAGGCTTTGGTTGTATCTCTTTCTGAGCTTTATATCAATACAACTAATGATTTATTTCCAACATTGAGTATCATATTAAATTTAATCGCTTAAGATTCCTTGAATTTTAAAGTAAATTGAATGCAATTTTATGCTATTACGTTTTTTTTTATCTCTTATGTATTTGTTTCAAATATTTGAAGGAGAAGAACTCAAAGGAAGTTGGAGCAAAGGAGCAAGGTCGTCATCAAGCGGAGTAGCATTCTAAGAGGTAGGCCCTCTTATTCGATTTTAGTTTAAGGAATTTTTCATTAGGTTTTTGTGGCTAGACCCACTCTAGGGCTAGAGGGATCACCTCTATCCATAGAGGATATTTACCTACTCCACAAATTTGTGACTCCACTAGTGTCGATCTTGTAAACTGGGATAAAAGGAAGATTCTTAGGAAATGATGAAAAATGGAAATGTTCTGCCCATGAAGAGGGACATAAGGGCAGTCTCTTCATGATGGGAAAGCATGTAAGGTTCACTGTAGAGGTCCTCCAGGATCGAGGAACATGGAGTACAGGGACAGTGACAAAATGTTGTGTAACAAATGCCCCCTAAAGCATGAAGGCCGAACTAGAGTGAGGGGTGAAATCCTTTACAAGTAGATGCGTGGAACCAGAGACAATCGTTGGAAAACCTGCAAGCAAGCATAGATACATATACATCACTGAAAACTATGATAAATGATACGTGAATCGTGGTATGGACGTAGCCATCCAGAATAATATTATGTAAATGGATCCAAGGTATGGGCACAACCATCCAATAAGAAGGATCATATCAAACACAAGGTATGGTCGCAACCATCCAATAATGAGAAGTGTCACATATAACAACTCATGATATGGTCGCAGCCATCCATATGAAAGAGACATGTATGTAAGCATGATCATGTCACATCACCTTGTAACCTGGACTTGTGTAATATGAGCCCAGGGTCTTGCGCTCCAACACGACCCAATCAAAGTACAATTTCTAGCACATGAATAGATGTGTTGATGTCGAACGTGCTAGAAAGTCACTTGATTACCAGTCAATGATGCGAACCATTAACAAGCGTGAGAGAAGCCACCAATAATGACAACGGCTCTCAAAGTACTAGCAACACAATTCATGGAATGTGAATAAAGGAATTGAAGTCGAACACCCTTGAAATCACTCAATCGAAAGACAATGATGTGAACTTGTTGTCGAGTGTGAATAAATTGCCATTAGGGCATGCAAGCTCTAAGGTACTGGAAGGGATTCTCTCAGCCAACTTCCTGGATAATGAGATGAAGTTGACAGGAAGTGACCTTGTCAAAGGAGGGCTATTATGTATCCCACATAATTGACGCGAGACAAAGGGATGTAATGATTTTGGATGATACGGAGAATCAGGAATGAGTGTAACTGTAAAAGGATAACTCTTGAACATATCAGCGACACAACTCCAGAGTTTGGAAGCTTTGGGGTCCATAGGATCGGAGGTCATGAGGACGTGGTAGAGATAAAATGGAAAGGAAAAAAATGGTGACCCAAACCCAGGAAGGTCAATGATAAAGTGGGGATATCCCAACCCGACACGAAGCAGAAGAGTGTCATGTTCAAGAGTGACTAGCTTACGACACAACTGGTAAATTTCCCATTTTCTCCCACCATTTCTGGCAGGTACCCCAATTATCTTTTTATCGCAAGCTTGTAGGGGATAGCATGTGCTTGTACTATAAGTCCATCCTTCAGATGAATCCGCCCTAGCAAGATTAGTGAGCCCTAGGAAGGATAAGCTCATGCCCATCATGGTGATGAATCCGATGTCGTTTAATCTTTTAACGAGTCCAACAAAGGTGAAACTCGACATCTTTTTCATGTTTAGAGAGTTTGAAAAAGAAGTAGAAAAGAAAAATCCAAAAGGTCCCTTTTCATAAAGTTGTCTCTCGAGCCCAAAAGGGTAGAAAATAATACTTGAAAGAACCTCTTGACCATGTCAGCTAAGGAGTACCTTTTTCACAAATAGTTTAACCCAGCCCGAAAAAGGGGTAAATGTATACTGGGTAAATGATGTTTTGAAACAATTTACGAGGTCAAAATGACAAGAAATCGGCAATCTTCTCATGTTTTGAGAGTCAGAGAAGGGCTTAAAGCAAACTTGCCATTTTTATTTTCTTTAACGAGTCAAAAAGGGAAAAATACTCAGCAATCTTTTCATTTTTTATGAGTCAGAAAAGAGATTAAAGGTGACTCATCCTAGAAGAACGAGTGGTATAAAGGGTAGTAACTGGTTCCGATTATGGTGGAACTGCTCAAAAATGTGTAATGGTTAAGAGGCTAGCTAACAAGACCACTCATCACTGCGGTTCCTCAGGAAAGGAAAAGCAACCAAGTGAAAGCATATGATTGGCCAAAGAGATGGTGTAAATGGAATGAAACAACCTAGGCTCATCTAGCAAAAATTAGCTGATAAAAACGACAATCACAAGATGTAAATCGGGCATGGGTTCATTTTTACACAAGCTTGAACCATGGGGAACTCTGCTTGAATTTGGTTTCATGTTTACACAAGCTTGAAACAAAAAACTATGCTTGAGTTTGGTTTCATTTTTACACAAGCTTGAAACAAAGACAAACTATGCTTGAGTTAGGTATGCATGCCCTAGCATAATGACTCAATTTGAGGTACATGCCCCACAAGCTTCATTTCATTCAACTAGGTGGATGGAATGAAGGTTCACTTTTGAGATCTAGGAAAGACTCGACTGGGATTTTATGAGATCTTAATCAAAGACTCGATTGGAAAAAGGGAGTTGTTTCGTTTTTTAACGAGGTTGACACAGTAAAAGAACTATCCTCAAGAATCCTTGTTTCATTTTTTAAGGAGCTTGACACAAGACCAGGAACCATGCTCTGCCCCTTGTTTCATTTTTTAACGAGATCGACACAAGACAAGGAACTATGCTCTGTCTCCTTGATTCATTTTTTAAGGAGCTTGACACAAGACAAGGAACTATGCTCACATTCCTTGTTTCATTTTTTAATGAGCTTGACACAAGACAAGGAACTATGCTCACTAATTTGTTCATGGACCATACGAGAACATGGCTCCCAAGAGGTCTTCACTAGATGGGAGAACCATGCTTTGGGAGGGATACATGTCAACTGGTACCAAAGACAAATCAGGTTCCAATGCCCCCAGTACATAATATACTAGACCATCTTTGTGTTCATCAACAAATGTTGAGACGAAACGGGTAGCCACATAATTGACCTGTGGCAGAGAGGGTACTGCTTTAAAACAAGAACCAATATGGGACGATGGTTGCATAGGAGGCACCTGGTGACCAATGAACAACAATTGATCAACGGTCACTATTCTCCCTTCGTGTGGAAAACAAACCACGCGGAAAAGTGAAGAAACAAGAGCTCCCATGACATAAACATAGTCGCGTTCAAGGAGAATATTGAAATCTAAGGGACCTTGGACTACCATCATGTCTATATAGACGGTATTTCCTCCCAGCTCTAGAAGGATCCCTAAGGGTTGACTAGTTCCTCCATTGAAATCCAACAGATTCTGGGTGACAGGAACAAGCTGTGGGGAACCCAAAGCTTGCCAAGTAGTAGAAGAAGTGATGCTAACAGACGCACCTTCATCTAATATACTCCCATGTACTACCATATTATAGGATTGAAGTTTCATTGCTTGATTTTTTGAGTTTTTTGGATGGTTTCTATGACCCTAGGGCATCTAGGTCAATTACTGTTCATTTGTTTTTTTACTCATTATGTCAAGTTTATGATTTGCTGCTTCATTTAATCCATCTTTCAGTCGTAAAATCTTCATTGCTTCATTTTCAATTGAATGAGTGAAAGATTCTTGTTTGTTCTCTTATTTCAAACGTCTCTTTTCTCTTTTCGAGCATAGATTGCATTTCTTGGTTTGTTGATTGAAGCATTTGTGTGATTCAGGGAAGAAGTTGCTTTTAGTTTCATTTATCATGCTTTGGATTTGATCGATGCTTGTTTGTTCGGAATTGTGAAAATTTTCATTAAAGTGATTTATGTGAAAGATTCATTTTTCATTTTATGAAAAGAAGAACATCATTCTAGTTTACTTAAGTGAAAATATTGCATTAGTAGCACCATTAAGGAGCTAGAATTGTGTCTTCATAAGCATTGAAAATGAAATGAAACATATTTTGTTGTTAAGGGAATATTAAGTGAATTTAGGACATGTATTAGTGAAATATTTCATTCTTTTATTGTTGGATTGATTGTGTGCTCTCTATCCCTCAATTAGTGTTAAGTTTCATCGAAGAAAGATTCCTTTTCTCATACAGCTACATATAGGAGTTTTTAGATGACAACGGTAGCACCTTGGAATTGAAACCTAATTCAAGATCAATTGTTAAAATTTATTGAATTAACCTAAGGAAGCATTGAAACTTAATGCTCAAATTTAGTGGTCTAGGCTAGAAACGTGTTCTAGCATCTTTAAACCTAGCAGTTGTCGTTCGCTTTGGCATTACACAACGTTAGTACAAATTTGTGCTCCCCTTACCATTGCGTATATGAAGGGAGACCCCACTAGGTTTGCAATCCTTTATCTGTAGGAAGCCTATTCTGCCACCTTGTAAATGTGATACACCGAACACAACATTCGGGGAGATTTCCTACTCGTACTTTTCAATTCGCCAGGAAGTATTCTGTAGTTCATAGTTACCTGGTTATCCTTTTGCCTAGATTATCATGAGTAGTAATTTTGATCTTTTTTGACTCTTTAAATTTGAAAAGATCATTGAGCACTTGTCCTTTCAAGCTCGTTAACTTTGAGAGTAACTAGAGTCACCTTTTGCTCTTTTCTCGACTCTTAAAATATGAAAAGGCCAAGTTTTGTTTCAATGTCTTAAAATTAACTGCCCACGAAATATTCCTGGTTAAAGTTATCTTCCTTAGTGATTCTTTAGGGTTGATTCCGTTGGCAACATTTCTAGAGTCTACTGGTCAAGGATTCTCCTCGGATGGGAATCTTGGTCCCTTTCATTCTTTTGGAAATGCTAGTACTCCTTATATGGCAAAGTTGTCCCTCCTTGGATTAACCATTGGTTTACCTATCTGGTTATTCTCGACCTCGGTGGTCTCGAGTGCCTTGACTCCTCTCTAGCCATCTCCTTCATTTGAACAAAATCACATTGATTCTAAGGTTGACCTATCACCTTCTTTCCTTATTTCTTCACCTTCCTCTTCTACTTTGCCTGGTGAAAGTTTGAAATCTAGTAACCAGGAGGCTAAGAAGAAGAAGAAGAAGAAGTCAGATAAGAGAGAGGCCAACCATGAAGTTGTTACTCCAAATGCACCTCCCATAGACAAACTTTCCGATCCTTCACAGAAGGTCAAATTCCCTTGTAGGCTATGTAAGGGTGGCCATCTCCTTCAAGACTGTGCTGGTATTCCCAGAGTCTTAGAGGTATGGTCTCAAAATCTGGATTGACTGTCCCCATAAACCTCTCGAGATCATGTCGATGCTACACCCTTGGCTAGTGATGGTAAGAAGAAGGGAAAAATTAAATTCCCCTGTAGGTTATGTGAAGGGAAGAATCTTCTTCACCTTTGTCCTCTTATGGATAAAGCTTCCAAACTTTTGGAAAACCTTACAACTCCTCAAGTCCAACTCAATGTTGGTTATCAGAGACTTTCTTCTGACCCTCTCCTAGTTGGTAAAGAGATTGATTTGGATTCATCTCTTTCTCGCCCTACTCTTCCCGAGCATGACTCTCTTCTATTTGTTCCCGACCAACCATTGGTTGAAAAGAGCGTTGACTTGGCTTTGCCTTCAGTTGTTCACTCTATTCCCGAAGAGAGTGATGATCATACTACTCATGTTCTTCTCATCTCCTCACATTCTCATGAATCAAAGAGTGACCCTCCCATCCCAGTTGTTAAGGGGAGTCCTTATCCTTCTCCTGTAAAGCATGGGGGAAATCCTATGATACCCCCACTAAGTAGTTATGTTGTTTCTTTTGATTGGATTCAACTAACTGCATTCTGCCTCCCATATTATGTGCCTTTCCAGATCATAGTACAAGCCTATAATATGGTAGTACATGGCACTGTATTGGATGAAGGTCATCTGTTAGAAACATGTCTTCTACTACTTGGCAAGCTTTGGGCTCCCCACAGCTTGTGCCTGTCACCCAGAATTTGTTGGCTTTCAGCAGAGGAACCAGTCAGCCCTTAGGGATCCTTTCAAAGTTCCCTATTAATTTGGGAGGAAAGACCGCCTATATAGACATGATGGTAGTCCAAGGTTCCTTAGATTTAAATATTCTCCTTGGACGCAACTATGTTTATTTCATGGGACTCTTGTTTCTTCGCTTTTCCACAAGGTTTATTTTCCACACGAAGGGAGAATAGTGACCATTGATCAATTGTAGTTCATTAGTCACTAGGTGCCTCCTATGCAACCATCATCCCGTATTGGTTCTTGTTTGCAAGCAATACCCTCTCTACCATAGGTCAATTATGTGGCTACCAGTTTCGTCTCCACATTTGCTGATGATCACATAGATGGTCTAGTACATTATGTACTGGGGGCATTGGAACCCAATTTGTCTTTTGTACAAGTTGACATCTATCCCTCCCATAGCATGGTTCTCCCATCTAGTGATGACCTCTTGGGAGCCATGTTCTAGTATGGTCCATGAACAGATTAATGAGCATAGTTCCTTGTCTTGTGTCAAGCTCATTAAAAAATGAAACAAGGAATGTGAGCATAGTTCCTTGTCTTGTGTCAAGCTCCTTAAAAAATTAATCAACGAGACAGAGCATAGTTCCTTGTCTTGTGTCAAGCTCATTAAAAAATGAAACAAGGGGTGGAGCATGGTTCCTAGTATTGTGTCAATCTCCTTAAAAAATGAAACAAGGATTATTGAGGATAGTTCTTTTACTATGTCAACCTCGTTAAAAAATGGAACAACTCCCTTTTTCAAATCGAGTCTTTGATTAAGATCTCGTAAAATCCCAGTTGAGTCTTTCTTGGATCTCGAAAGTGAACCTTCATTCCATCAACCTAGTTGAATGAAATGAAGCTTGGGGGGCATGTACCTCGAATTGAGTCATTATGTAGGGGGCATGCAAACCTAACTCATGCATAGTTTGTCTTTGTTTCAAGCTTGTGTAAAAATGAAACCAAACTCAAGCATAGTTTTTCATTTCAAGCTTGTGTAAACATGAAACCAAATTCAAGCAGAGTTCCCCATGGTTCAAGCTTGTGTAAAAATGAACCCATGCCTGATTTACATCTTGTGATTATCGTTTTTATCAGCTAATTTCTACTAGATGAGCCTTGGTTGTTTCATTCCATCGCCACCATCTCTTTGGCCGATTGTATGCTTTCACTTAGTTGTTTTTACTTTCCTAAGGAACCACAGTGATGAGTGGTCTTGTTAGCCAGCCTCTTGACCATTACATGTTTTTGAGTAGTTCCACCATAACCGAAACCAGTTGCTACCCTTTATACCACTCATTCTTCCAGGACGAGTCACCTTTAAGCTCTTTTCTGATTCATAAAAAATGAAAATATTACCGAGTATTTTTCCCTTTTTGACTCGTTAAAGAAAATAAAAACGGGGAGTCTACTTTAAGTCCTTTGCCGACTCTCAAAACACAAAATGATTTCCGAGTTCTTGTCATTTTGACCTCGTAAATGGTTTCGAAACTTCATTTAACCAGTACATATTTACCCCTTTTTCGAGTTGGGATAAGCTATTTACGAAAAAGGTACTCCTTGGCTGACATGGTCAAGAGGTTCTTTTGAGTATTGTTTTCTACCTTTTTGGGCTCGAGAGACAAATTTACGAAAATGGACCTTTTGGAGTTTTATTTTCCACTTCTTTTTCAAACCCTCTAAACATGAAAAAGATGCCAAGTTTCACCTTTGTCAGACTTGTTAAAAGATTAAGCGACATTAGATTCATCACCATGACGGGCATGAGATTCTCCTTCCTAGGGCTTATTAATCTTTCTAGGTCAGATTCATCCAAAGTATGGACTTATAGTACAAGCACATGCTATCCCCTTCAAGTGTGCAATAAAAAATAATTTGGGTACCTGCCAAAATGGTGGTGGAAATGGGAAATTTTACCAGTTGTGTCGACAACTAGTCACTCTTGAACATGAAACTCTTCTGCTTTGTGTCGGGTTGGGATATCCCCACTTTATCATTGACCTTCCTGGGTTTGGGTCACCATTTTTTCCTTTCCATTTGATCTCTACCATGTCCTCATGACCTTAGATCCTATGGATCCCAAAGCTGCCAAACTCTAGAGTCGTGTCGCCGATATGTTCAAGATTTAATCCTTATGCAATTTACATTCATTCTTGGTTCTCTATATCATTCATAATCATTACATCCCTTGTCTCATGTCAATGATGTGGGATACATCATGGCCCTCCTTCAACATGGTCACTTCCTGTCGACTTCAGCTCATTATCTGGGAAGTTGGCCAAGAGACTCCCTTTTAGTACCTTAGAGCGTGTATGCCCTAATGGCAAGTTCTTCACACTCAGCGACAAGTTCACATCATTGGCTTTCGATCGGGTGGTTTCACGGGTGTTTGACTTCAGTTCCTTATTCACACTCTATGAATTATGATGCCGGTACCTTGAGAGCCATTGTCATTATTGGTGGTTTCTCTTGCGCCTGTTAATAGTTCACATCATTGACCGGTAATCAAGCGATTTTCTAACATGTTCGACATCAACACATCTATTCACGTGCTAAAAATTGTACTTTGATTGGGTCGTGTTGGAGCGCAAGAACCTAGGCTGAGATTACACAAGTCCAGGTTGCAGGGTGATGTGACATGATCATGCTTCCATACATGTATGGATGGTTGCAACCATACCATGAGTTGTTATATGTGATCCTTCTCATTATTGGATGGTTGCGACCATACCTTGGGTTTGGTATGATCCTTCTTATTGGATAGTTGCGCCCATATCTTGGATCCATTTACATGATATTTTTATGGATGGATGCATCCGTACCACGATTCATGTATCATTTATCAGTTTTCAGTGATGTATATGTATCTATGCTTGCTTGCAAGTTTTCCGACGACTGTCTTAGGTTCCACGCATCTACTTGTAGAGAATTTCACCCCTTACTCTAGTTCGGACTTCACGCTTTAGGGGGCATGTGTTACACAACATTTTGTCACTGTCCCTATACTCCCCATTCCTCGATGTTGGAGGACCTCTAAAGTGAAACTTACATGATTTCCCATCATGAAGAGATTGCCCTTATGTCCATCTTCATGGGCAAAACATTTCCCTTTTTCATCATTTCCCAAGAATCTTCCTTTTATCCCAGTTTACAAGACCAGTGTTAGTGCTCAATTCCTTCCTCGTGTCGATTTGCAGGGTTTAAAACTAGGCCTAGCGTCATACAACGTAAGTGATCCCTTCATCACTTGCGCCGATCCTCTTTTGGAAAGTTTTTTAAATATGGAGTCAAAGTTTCCAAGTCTAGAATCTTCATAACGGAAGTCTGGTAAATGGTTGGGTTGGATAGAGCCGAGGAATTCAGCTTGGGCTCCTTCCCCCTATTAATATGGAACAAACCCAAGAGGTAAGGCCTCTCCCATAATAAGAGGAACCATCCCCCCTCCATCAAATCTATATAAACTCCTCCTTTTCCAAGCTGAACTAGTCTTTTTTGGAGCTTGAATAACCAAGAAGATATCTATAGCTTTTTGCCTTCTAGTTTATCTGTGTAAAGGGAGAACAATGTGTTTGGTTTGTTTTGGAACTAAAGGGAAGAATCCTTAAACTCCCATTGTTGAGGCTAACCATGAGATGTTAGAAGTGGTGTTGGAACTGGGATACGTTGGAGGAGACCTGCAACATCAAGGATTTGGTTGTATCTCTTTCTAAGCTTTATACCAATACAACTAATGATTTATTTCCTACATTGAGTGTCATATTACATTTAATGGCTTAAGATTCCTTGAATTTTTAAGTAAATTGAATGCAAATGTATGCTATTACGTTTTTTTGTTATCTCTTGTGTATTTGTTTCAGGGATTTGAAGGAGAACTCAAAGGAAGCTGGAGCAAAGGAGTGAGGTCATCATCAAGCGGAGTAGCATTCTAAGAGGTAGGCCATCTTATTTGATTGTAGTTTAAGGAATTTTTCATTATGTTGTTCTGTTTGTGGCTAGACCCACTCTAGGGCTAGAGGGATCACCTCTGTCCACAGACGAGATTTACCTACTCCACAGCGTAGTGTAGCTCAGTTGGGGTCTTGTTGAAGGGGTTTGTCCGGTCGATATATTTTTAGAAAAAGTGGTTAAGTGCGAGAGAAAGTGAACTTGTCTAGATGTGACATTGTGATTAAACACATAGCATGACTCGATGACATGACACCACAAACCAGCAAGACAAACATGTGCTCAGTGAGATTGTCTTAAGGTTAAAAGTGATAAGTGAGAAACATGAGATAGACCTTCGAACGACCGTGATGACACTTGCGCAACAGTGCTTACAAATTTGTGTTTGAGTACGACCTATGTTCATAGAGAGAATAAAACTCATATAGATGAAGACCAACCTTCAAAATTTCCAGAACAAGATTGCAAGCATGAAAAAACAATCAACATGCCAAAAGATGACCGTTAGTCAGACAAGAAAAAGGGTGTAAAGAATCTACAAGAGCTCATGGAATGTGCTTGAATGTTTGCATCCATCAGTTGGAAAAAACATGGAAGGCTATGAAATTTGGATGTAGGCCAAAATTTTGGAGGGTCTTGCGGCCGCTACAACACTTGGTGACACATTGGTTGAATATAAACTTCTTTGTTTTGGTTCATTTTCAACATAGGGACTTTGTCTTTCAGGGAGTATTTATTCGTTGTGTAAATCACTTCGGCTTCCCCACTTATTCCATGGCCATATATGGTTCACCTTGTACCAAATCAGTCTAACACAAGAAAAGATTCAGCCATATCACATTGTTTCAAAATTGGGAAGGGTAGTTTGGCTCATGAGCTTAAGATTTTAAGAGTATAATTTTTCATCTCTGGTGTTGCTCCATTGCGAGTAGGCCTAGACAGTACCCCAATGGAGTCATGCAGGAACACAAGAATTGCTTCACTGCCAGCAAGCCTGGTCAATACCCAGTGGAGTCACACAGGAACAAAATCATTGCTACACTACCAGCGATCCTAGTTAGTACCCCGGTGGAGTTTCCTGCTTTACCTCTCTAAACAGGAAGCCTTTCTCTTCTTTCGCCTTTGTATTTTTTTTGAAAGAGGATTGTGCATTGGCACTTATTTATTTTTGGGGCGGAATATGGAGCCTGACTTATTGAGAGAAGAAGAGGTTGTTCCTTTAGAGAAGCATGTAATACCTCTAATTTAGGTTTGCTCGTTTAAATTTTCCCCTTCTCTGTTTCTACTAGTTGGATAAGCTTGGACACATAGAGTAGAAGACTGAGTAAAGGCATGGGGTTTCCTAGTTTGGACACAGGATCATGGTTTGAACAAAGCTTCCCTTACTGAGGGATCATATTTTCCGTTGAGATTTCATCGACCAAAAATTACAACCAAGCACAGAGAAGACAAACACATGATTGGCCAAGTGCTGCAGTGTCACAAGACTCCTGAACTTCATCCACATACTTATTCCAAAGAAAAAACATATTGCAGGACAAAAATTATTTACAAAACTAAATGACAAGACATCAAAACAAAGAAAATAAAAATGAAGCAAAAAAAACAAAGAAAAACAAAAGAACAAGTAATAAACATACTATGTACATAGTGCGGGGTGCAGCCCTAGATCATTGAAAATAAAATTTTAGATCTTGGCCATTGACAGGAAGGTTGTCCATCCTCTCGTCAAGTGATTGAATATGGTATGTGTGTTGGCAAGCTTTTTGTGAACCGTGAAAGGACCTATCCACAGGGACTGGAACTTTGTGTGTTTTCCTTTGTCCTCTTGGGGTTTGTCCCAATTCAAGACTAGGTCAACCACGCTGAAGTTGGTGTTCCCTGCAGAATTTCTACCAAACCATTCTTCCTGTGACTTGTGCAGTGTGTCCATCCTACGCTGAACTAACATACACAACTTGCCTTGGGATTCTTGGGACAACTGTAGAAGAGGCAAGTAGATATTTAGTGGGAGGATGGATTCTTTTCTGTCTACCAGGAGGTATGGAGATGTGTTCAGAGAGGTTTTTGGGTGTGACGTGGTCAGCTCATAGAGCATTCACCAGATTGGAATTCCAGTTTCGTTGTTTAGAGTGAATGGTATTTTTTATGATGTAGATAAGATTTTTATTTGTAGATTCGACAAGACCATTTCCCCGTGGATAGTAGTTAGTTGAATGTTTTAACACAATACCATATTGCAATGCAAATTCTTAAAGTTTTAATGAAGTTATGTATGTTGCATTATCAAAAACAAGTGATCTAGGAATGTCAAACATTGAGATGATGTTCTACTATAGGAAGATGATGACTTCCTAGTCATTCACTTGTTTGAGCAGAATTGCCTCTTCCCACTGCGTGAAGTAATATGTAGTAGTCAAGATGTAACGGTGCTACTTTGATGAATGTGGGAAAATATCCCTAATGAGGTACAAGCCCCACTGTTGGAATTGTTCGTCCACTGCAACAGGTTGCAGCGGGGCTGCTTACCTTTGATTTCAGCCTGCGAATCATTGACAGATCGGGCACTTGTGAGCATAAACATGTGCATCTTTGAACAATGTGGGCCAGTAGAAACCGACTCTCATGACTTTGTGTGCTGTTGTGTTACCTACGAAGTGACTCCCAGCTGGTCCGTCATGCAGATCACGTAATACTCTCTCTGAATCCTGTGCTTCCAGGCACTTGAGCAAAATTCCATTCTGGTGCTTTCGGTAAAGCACTCCATGCACCAACTAGTAAGATAAGGATTTTGGTCGGAGTGCCCTCTTTTGCTGCATAGAGAAGTGGGAGGGCATGGTGCCATGCTCAAGGTAATGATGCACTTATTCGTACCAAGATTTACTGTGCAAAGTGGGGGATTCTTGCTCTACATTTTACATGTCAATTTCTTGCTCCCAACCAACGAGCTCTACTTCTTCCTCTTGCACGTGCACTTCTTCCACTACCAGTCTGTAGAGGTTGTGACCCTTTATGGTGTGAGCTGGCTTAATGTCAAGATCATATTCGTGTATACCCATGATCCAGTTCATAGGCCGTTCACCCAGATCTTGTTGAACAAGTAGCGATCTAACTTTTGGGTGCGACACAAAGAATATGCAATGATTCTTTACTATGTAGGGTCTGAAATATTTCATTACAATTGTTTGTCTACAATGGGATAGTTGAGCTCAGGTCCCTGCAAGCTCACGCTCATGAAGGAGATGGGGCATTCGTTGTTTTGCTCATCCTTCTGAGTGAGCACTGCATCGAGTGAAGTATCATAAGTGAATGTGTAAAGAAATAAATCTTTATTTAAATATGGGTTGTACAAAGCAGGTGCTTCTTCTATCACCTACTTAATACGGGTGAATGCGTCCTTTTCCTTCTTCCCCCAGCTGTACATTGAATCCTTGTTGATCATATCTTGTATGGGTTTGATAATCTATGCATACTTTGAGATCAGGAAGTTGATCTTCCCCAAGAAGGATTGCATGGATTTCTTGTTCAGGGGATGATGGATCTATGTGATGGTCTAGACTCGGTCCAGATCTACCTTGATCCCAGTCTTAGAAATGATGTGCCCAAGGATTTTCCCCTCAGACAATGCAAATATGCTCTTCTTGGGATTCAAGGATATCCCGTACTTGTGACATTACTCAAAGAGCTACCTGAGATGGTGTAGGTGGTCTAACCATATTCTGGAAAAAATGGTTACGTCATCAAGGTATACCAACATGCTCTGTCTGATGAGCCCACAGAAGGCGATGTCCATTGCACGCTGAAAAGTTGTGCCTGTGTTTACCAACCCAAATGGAATTCTTCGATAAGAAAACATACCCAACTTGGTATGGATTTTTTTTTATTCTATCAGGTTTTGCTACCAGAACTTGATTGTATCCCAAAAAATGTCTAGCGGAGAAAAAATTTCTGCTCCAGATACTATTGCAAGATGTGTTCCATATACTGCACATGGTAATTGTCTTTATCCAAGGCACGATTTAGATTTCAGAAATCAATGCACCGACAAATCTCCTCAACATTCTTTCTGATAAGAACTAAATTTGAAACCCATGTAGAATGACAAACTTTGTAAATGATCTGAGCATCCAACAACTTAGTCAACTCTTTCTGAATGATGAGCTCCAACGACAGTTGTACTTTCTTGATATTCCGCTGAAACTGTTTGGCCCCTTCCTTGATTTGGATGATGTGTTGGATTATTCGTGTGTCATATGTTTTCATGTCATCGTATGTCCATGTGAATACATCACAATATTGTCTGAACACACGGACAAAGGATTGGTGTGCAACACGTATGAGATTCACGAACTTCATATATTTGTTTGTTCCTAGATTAATATATTTGTGCATCAGTGTGGAACTGTGGGTTTTAGTGTTCATGGGTCCCTGGAAGTAGTTCTGGAAGTCATATAGCTTCTCGAGTGAAGCCACACCCTTGGGGATGAGGTTTCCTTTACTTGTATCAGTTGTGTCTTGCAAAGACTTCACGTGATCATCTTCATCTATCGCCGTGTCCTTGAAGACGTCAGTGTTGGCCATGAAATGGAGTATCTGTTCATCATCATCATCAAAAACACATAAATTATTGATGTTTTCAGGGATAAATGGCTTATATAAAAATTCAAAGGAAAATCTATCCCTAAGCAGTATCATCCTAGCAGTTACATTTGCAAGAGCATCTGCAGCTGCATTACGCATTCTTGGTACATAAATGATATTGAAAGCTTGGAATTTAGAGATGAGTCACCATACCTTTGGTTGGTAACTCTTAAGATGAGGTGAAACATAGTGTATGGTGTTACGATCCTGAAGTACCATGATCCCTGAATCACCTACCACTTTTAGCATAGCAAAGTTGAGGTTGATGGCTTTTTGCAAGCCCAAAATGAGTGATTCATATTTGGAAATGTTGTTCATGCACTCAAACTCCAAGTGGATTGAGACTAAGTGTTTCACTTTCCTTGGGTCTATCAAAACACACCCAACTCCAGAGCCATCCTATGTCATGGATCCGTTAATATACAAGGTCCACATGTCATCTCTACAAGGACCAGTTGCCGCGCTAGTACCACTAACACTACTGCTACTACTATTACAATGTACTGTACAAGCTTCATTTCCATCAGTTGGGAAAGGAAGGAGACCCAAATGTGTGTCTGGTGGGGTAGGGATTGGTTACGCAAGATAACACCCCAGCTGCGTTTCCAGAAATAAATTCTCATTCATAAGTTTTGCGAAAGCCAATGGTTCATTTTGACCATTCAAGGGAGTAACATTATGTTTCATATATCTCTTTGAGAACACCCAGATTTGGTTGTTTCTGCTCTTTTTCGGAAGACATAAGTGTGACCAGTCCATGGAAAAATATCCTTGCAACTTGTTAGACCAGTCTCTATTGAGCAATAAGCCATATGCTTCCGAAATGTCCACATTCACAATGTTGATGCACTGATGAACTCGTCTGTCAGACGATAACTGGATGATCACATCCCAAAGTTCACCAATGGATGGTACACATGTTTGGTCAAGTTGGATGATGTACGTAGTTGTACTACTCCATTTCACATTGATCTATTTAGTGATGGAGAGTGGCATGACATTGACTGACACGTAAAAATCAACCAAACAGTTGTGGACATTGAAGTTTAATATTTCAAATGATAACAAAAACAGTGGGCAGAGTGAGTTTGCTTCCTCCATGTGAAGCACGTTGAGCATGGATGCGAGTGATTCAGGAGACTTTATTGGTCCCTTGCTGGAAGAGGCAACACTGTCTATGGAGGTTTTCCCCAGTGCGCGCAAAATAATATCCCACTGACCCGTGAGCTTGGTTAACTCATAAAGAGAGATGTTTGCATGAGTCTTTTTCATATCTTCCACAATGTTGTAATCTAGAGCAGGAAGACTCACCGAGTTGTCTGGGGCTAGACTTGTGTTTTTTTTGTCCGGTGGGTTTCTTTTATCTTTTCTTCTCACGAACACACTTTTAGCTCTAGATGTCTTCCTAGACCTGCCTTGTGTTTTCTATGTTGAGATGACCGGTGGGTCCACTATTTTGAGTAGATGTTGTCTTACATTTTCTCTCGGTATCTCAAAAATAGTGGGGACCCCTTGACTCCACAAACTATATCAATTTTTCTGCTTCTAGGCCGAACGGTCGCTTGGAGGCTTCTTCCCAATAGTTGTCTTATGGGCAGCATTAGCACATTGATACATGTTGATTACATGCCTAGCACTAGGAGATTCATCAAATGTAGTAGCTTCCTCTTCATATTCATTCTCAGGCTAAACCTCCTCACTGGCTTTAAAATGATCAGTTAGCCTTGTAGCCATTGTCCTCATCACTCAGTTCCATTCTAGACAAGTATTTTTTGAATGTTAATCTTCATGGACCATGCAGAAGTGATCCATCGCAATTTGGTCGAGGTGGAGCACAACATTAGAGCTCTACACAGATTTAGCTAGGTGGCTATTGTTGCTTCCTAATGTCACATTATTCTTCTCTGCGAATCTAGGAGGCCTGTTGCTCATAGCTATGTCAGTCATCTATTGCTTGAGTTCAGACACTTTGGCTGTCAAGGACTTGACGAGAAAAGTAAGGTTCTTAATTTCACTTGCTTCCTTTTCCTTTACCTTACTCACAACAGTTTAAGACCTCTTGTCCAGTATTTGGAGTCCTTAGCTGGTTCATCATCTACAATGACTCCAAGAGTGTATAGGTATTTCTCCACATCAATTTCCTCTTGGAAATTTTCCAAAATTGTTGGTTTGGAAGATCGCTTGATGAACTACGCAATGTTGGTCGGCAGCGTGAACATGTAATAGTCAACTGTGATGGAGTCGTGAGGTTTGGTGTCTGCAGTGAACTTGTTCAAGATATAGTTAAACCTATGGTTAAAATATTTCACTTTTTCTTTCTGCTCCATCTTGAGACTACCCAACTCTTTTAACAACATGGCAAGGGTTTTGTCCTCAACAAACTTCTCAAGGAAAATTCTCTTGAACATCCCCCAGTTTTAAATGGAGTTAACAGGAAGGCTATGGTAACATGCAGCTACTCTTCCATCCATAGTACATGGAAACAGTATATATGCAACATCTTCATAATGTAGCTTGAGTGTCTGTAGATGTAGGCAGAACATGTCTAGATGGTTTTCCGCCTTCACTGCTCTGTCAGGGTCATACTTTGTTAACAACTTATCTACATGTATTTGCATCTTATGCAAGACACTCGGGAGTTCCAATGGGCTCTATGTCATCCATTCTAGATTTTGATCAGCTATATTGTCCTCTTCTTTTCCTCCTTCTCTTCTTCTGAATCTGACGGTTCAACCTACGAATATGTTGGTTCGTCTCTACCTCCGCCCCCTCCGCTGTCTCTGCCAGAACCTAATTCCAAGAGTATGATGTTATCTTATTCTCTATCTAGGAAAAATGGAGGTTCCTCTTTGTTTTCAAAAACTTTTTCTAGCTCTTCAAGAGCGATGAGGATTACTTATTCAACAAATGAGACTACGACTCCTATGGGTTTAGTCTTTTGCTTCCTTTGTGAAGAGGGAAGAGTGTGTACTCTTGGAATCATTCCAATTACCTTAGCAAAATGATGGGTGATGGGACAGGAAATATGAATGTGATGATATGAAATTTCTTGTTTGGGTCTGGGAGGTGAGGAGTAACCAACTTTAAAGTTGTGCATGGGAGAGAGGGAGTTCATGTTACTACCTTGACCAAATGATAGATAAATGGGGTTGAGAGGAGATTCAACCATAAACTACTAGCGACCCTCTTTTTAGCACCAGAAATGTTGACGGTGCTGGACTCGCCAACATTCAGGAGATCTCCCCAGTATGAAGTCCCAACTAGACCTCACACCGTTTGGTGTAGGAGTCCCATCTGATACGATGGCCCGGTCGCCATTATCTTAGAGATTTTCCTTAGCTCTTTCTATTCAACAAATGAGAGTGTTATGCTTGTAACTTCAAGAAAGCGAGGTGAGTATGCCTGATGAGTGCATAATGTAACTTTGTGTCTGGGTTCTCTTACTACAAGGGAGAGGGTAAAAGTGAGCCTCTAGATGAGAGGTAGTAGTACCACCCAAGGAGAGATACACGCGAAAACAATAAGGGTTTGTCCAACATCCAACAGAGTAGTCCACATCCGATGTGGTAGTTGTTAAAACCAAAGTGCAAGGGAAAACATGTACACTATCCAAAGGAGTAGTCCACTCAGGGGTGATAGTCGTTATAACCAAGGAAAACAAGAATGGTTTGTATAATGTCCTGCAGAGTAGTCCACATGGATGAGACAAAAATGATAAACAATACAACGCATCTTCAACAATGTAAGTACTAAAATAACTGAAGTAGTTAAACTATCTTAGTATAGGTTAAGCAAACATGCATTACAAAGTTTTAAAGAATAGTCTTACAAATGGATACAAAAAATGTGTGAAAGTGTGCTGGCCTGAGACAGACTTCTGAATTAAGAAAAAGTTCCAAGACACATCTTTACATCCTACATCACTAGCCCCAATAGTGGGACATTGGATCCACTCCTTGCTCTCAAAGAACAAACTATAGACTCTCAAGGCTATGTAGGAGGGGCCAAGGTGAAATGTCTATTGCTCATACAATGAGGGGGTATATATAGCCAAGAGTGATGCTTGAACCTTGTGAATCTTGAACTTCCCTCATGACCATTCAACTTCCTATGAATGTTTAACCGACGTGACCCTTCAACTTCGTATGCGCATTTGTTGGAATTTCACTTTACATTACATTTGATTACAACAAGTATGGTCCATAGTAGTGATGTGGCCAAGACAACTCATGACACAACTCAACATGACACTGCTGACATGTACTGGCTGACTGTGGTGTCCAGTCAAGTTGCTATGCTATTGAGTGATGGATGTTCTCTCGGTGTGTTGTATCTTCACCTGCACATGGAAAAGTGTTGCAGGGCCTTCGATGGTCTTGCTCTTTCCTTGAAGGTTTAGTGCATGTATCCATTTCACTTGCTTCTTGATGTGCTTTGTATGTCCATTCATCTGTGAGCAAGTATCCTAGCATGTGCTCCTCCTTCATCCTGTTCATCATCGCACCATGTTCCATCAATTCACTCATGACTGGATGCCATCAAATCCAAAAATCTCCTAGTCTAGCATGAATCATTGTTTTCGGTTTCGGGTCTAGGTGAGTGGGAGGGTGGAAAAGACATTGAAACTACCCAAATCACAACTTAGGCCGGGATGAGGGGCTCTAGAGTATTTTCAAGGAAAAATGTGTAGAGGTCGCTGGGAAGAAAAATTACGTAATTATGGAAAACAATGATAGCTGTAAGGTGGAACCCAACCAGGCAGAACTGCACAATTCATGGGAGGAAGACAAGGCAGGGTGTCGGGGGGAACTACTGGACAATTCTGCACAATTTTCAAGATGAGGACTGAGCGAGCCACTCGAGGTCTAGCTGGGAATCTACACAATTTCTCGAAGGGAGACAGAGCAGGGAAGCAGACGACACTCATGGGAAATTTTGTGCAATTTTCTAGAGAAAGGCATGATTAGGCTGTGGGAAGATGCTGGTCATAACTGCACATTTCTGAGAGATAGTATGGGATATGCAACACTGCACAGTTTCCAAAAATAGTACAGATTAGAGAAACATAAGGTATACCAGTTAGAACTGTACAATTTTCAGGAGCAAAGAAAAGCAAGCTAGAAGGAGGCTTGTCTGCACAGTTTCTGCAGGTAGTGTAGGGTAGGTAGATGGGCATGTCTGTGCAATTTTGGAGAGAAGTGGAGCCCCAGTTCATAGTGTAGTGCATATTTCTAGTAGACCAGAGGGAGGCTTGATAAATGATCTTACAAGAAGCGCAAATTGGATTGGGCTTGGAGACAACTTCTGTGCAATTATAAGAGATAGACAACTTGCTCACTTCCAGGATTGAACAGTGCAGCTGCCTTGGAGGACAACATCAAGCACTATGCAGTTCTGGGAAATAGAGCAGGGTCACTAAGAGTTGAGACTACATAGTGCAACTTAGTTGAGGTCTGGTTGAAGGGGTTTTTCTGGTCGATAGATTTTCAGGAAAAATGGCTAAGTGCGAGAATAAGTGAACTTGTGTAGACATGACATTGTCATCATACACTTAGCACGACTTGACGATAGGACACCACAAACCAAGAAGACAAACATGTGCTCAATGAGACTGTCTTAAGGTTAAGAGAGACAAGTGCGACACTTTAGATAGACCATCGAACAACCGGGATGAAACTTGCGCGACAATGCTTACAACTTTGTGTGTGAACACGACCGATGTTCAGAGAGCGAAGACAAGTCATACACACAAAGACCAACCTTCAAAATTTCTAGAACAAGATCGCAAGCATGACAAAACAATCAACATGTCAAAAGGAGACTGTTGGTCAGATAAGCAAAAGGGTGTAAAGAATCTACAAGAGCTCATGGAATGAGCTCGAGTGTTTGCAACCATCACTTGGAAAAACCAAGGAAGCCTTCGAAATTTGGATGTAGGCCAAAATTTTGGAGGGTGTTGCAGCCGCCACAACACCATCATATGTGGGATAAGTTCACCAAGTCAAGGAAAGGGGAAAACCTCCTCCTACCTTACAAGAGTTTGAATATAAAATAAATTAAAGTACCCAACATGCTAGCTCTTTCTTATATCAAAATTATTCATATCAACATCCTATAACTATGGTTTATGGCAGGAGAAATTCATCCTAGGGCTTAGTCCATAATCCGTTACCGTAATCCTTAGGTTTTATCAGCTTTGGTTTCATATCAGAACCATAAATTCATACAAACCCTAGAAGTTCCATAACATCTTCAATAGTCCTAGGCTTTTATCCACAAACCCTAAATTTTCATGTTCTGACTCATTTAGGTTTTACAATCCCTAAAATTACAAACCCTAGATATTCAACCTAGGTATTCAATATTGATTAGCCAAAACCCTAGGGACTTTCCAAGACATGCAATCTTTTAAACCCTAGATATTCACAAGAACAATATTAATTATAAAGTAAAAATCAACATTTCAACTTTATCATGCAAAGTAATTTAATCAAGAATTGAAATGTCAAAACAATCAATCAATGGAAGATGTACCAATGAGAGTATAAGTCAAGAACATTCTTGCACAATCATTATCAACACTTTCACGATCAAGGATATGTTGTTGAATAAGTTTCCAAGTATGTGATCAGAGCATGGGTCATTTTTACACCAAGGGTTGACCATAGTAGCTTTGCAACTTGAGGCCATGGCTGAGTATGTGTCCAACCTGAGTATGGGTAACTTTGGCATGGAGGAGTGACCATAGTCGCTTTAAAACTTGAGACTGATGCTTACAACAAAATATTCATAATAACATTTCTACTTTGAGGCTTATAATTATAACATGAGTTTATAGGCCATCTCAACCTCTCAAGGTCTTTAGATAGCCCATTTCCATGCTTTGAGTTATCCCATTCCATCACCAGTGAAAAATAACCCATAGTGTCCAATCTAAAATGCTCACACTTCATTTCTTGAAAATTCTCTACCTCATTCATGAAACCTTATTATTGTGGCCAGCCATATATGTCATGAAAGTGACATTGAAACCTTCAATAACATGGGAGTGCATATATTTGCAGTCATCTCTTGAATACTTGCAATTTCCTGCAATCCAATAATGACATGCTTTATCCCTTTTTTGAATTTGTCCTCTCCTACATTTGTTATTATTCCTTATGTCCATGTTTTATTCATATCTCTTTGGAGCTACAACCCTTTTGGAGTTTTTCCTACTTTTCTTATTTCCTCTTGTTGGTTTGTCTAGGATGATATCCATGTCGACATACATTGCTAAAAATTTCTCTAAGATGATATCCATGTTGATCTCCATCGGTGTGGGTTTATTTGAGATGGCTTCCATGGCGAAAAATGTTTGGTGAGTCTGTGTTTCTACTTTTCTTACTTGAATGCCAAAATATTATTTAACAATTCTTTTGCTTTGCTTTCTTGAATGCCAAAAAAGCATTCAACTCTACTTCTAATTTTCTTTCTTGAACACCAAAATTTCATTCAACTTTGTTTATGCTTTTCTTTGCTTTCTTTCCAAAATCTCATTCATATTTTCTTCTGACTTTGTATCTACTTTGCTTTGCTTTCTTGAACACCAAAATCTCATTCAACTCTGCTTATGATTTGCTTGCTTGCTTGAATGCCAAAATCTCATTCAACTTTGTTTTTTATTTTCTTGCTTGAATGAAAAAATATCATTCCACTCTGTTTTTGATTTGCCTAGTTCACCACCATACCCACAATAGTTTTCAATATTCTAAAATAATGAAGGATCCAAAGGGTTATTTGGAAAATATCATCTTGAAAAATCCTTATCCCCAGTGAAACTGAAAGCAACAAGATCATTCTTGACATAGATTAAATCAAATTTCTTCTCCTCACGACAATGAATACCATCTAAATCTACAGATTCAAAGTCCACATTCTCAATCAAAGTAGAATATTTCAATCTTGATGGAGGCTATATTATAGCCTCAGATGGAGAGTTGCAAGTTATTTCACTAACAATTCAGTTTCTCTACTATAATGGTCATCGAAATTTACCCCATTCCCTTGTAGAATATTTCATCCTTATGCATTGGTTTTTTAGATCCATCAAACTTCGGTAAGAAAAGACATAAGAACAATTCTTGAATATTTGAGCTAATTTCCTTGAAACCTTTTGGGTTGGGTGTTTCTTCTTGGAAAGGAGAGTCAAGAACTGAAACTGGACTAGGTTGTTCTGCTTTCTCATTATTAACTTCTGAAGCTCCAGATTCATGATGATGCAAATGGTTTGGTGGAATGCAATATTCCAAAGAGCTTGTTTGTGGTTTCTCTGATGGAATCCCCTCAGTTACATAAAAAAATTTATCACCAAATTGAGTGAATCACTTTGCACAAAAGTAGGGGAGTCCAATGGCTCCAATGCAATCTCCTTCATTTCTTTAGAATCTACAGGTAAGGTCTCACTTATGATTCCCTTTGAAAGCTAAAGTGGTTCAATTTCCATATGGTGAGCATCTGTTGATTGCTCACAAGTTTTCTGGTGCTCCAAAATGTCCAACACTACTGGGAGTGCATCACATCCCTCATCCAGGTTTCGATAGAAGTATATGGCTGCATCAATGAATCAGAGTTCTGGCTGGGTGATCTTCCTCCCCACAATAATATGTTTCCCTCCAAACTTGAATCATTTCCCTTGAAAATAGATTCATCATTTTTAATCTTGTTGAACTTAGTAGGAAGGTTGATGCTTCATGTGCTAGAAACAATCCCATGTTCCTGGCATGTGTTGAATTTAGAATTTTTTTCTAACCTCTCTCTGTCAAAATCCATGGATGATGTAGATTTGTACTTGTAGATTCAAACTGCTTGTGTAATATGCTAGAAAAAAAGACTTGAATCTACTCTACTCATCAACGGAAACAAAAATTGATCGATGAAAACAATAAGTAGAAAAGGAAGAATTTCAATCACACATAACACAATATTTTTCTGGGGAAAGAAACTGCTCAAAACATCGACTATCTATATTGCATTAACCATATGATTTGAGAAGAAAATACAATTCTTGTTATCCCGAACAATCTCTACACTAGTGCAATCTATCTCACTGTTTCACAAACTAGCCCAAGCCAACATTTAGCCACATATGCTTCCTTCCAAGCCCCTACTTCCTTGTGCAATCCCTTGGGAATTATCCCATATTTAATTGGGAAATTCCTCACTCATAACTACGCAATCCATCTATAGGCCTTCCTCTAATTACATGCACCATCATTTTAATTTAGATGATTTTACAACTGATAGTACATTGTCACTGAACTCTAATCTTAACTAGGTCTTCCTTTGAAGTGACATGCATGGTTATATTTGAGTGAATTATTAGTTATTTGATTGATCACTGCATGTGAATTAAATCCAATTTAGTTCACTTGATCACTCACTAGTTCCTCCAACAGTTAGAATTAGTATAACTAAATTTAACTTAGTTAAACTAAATTAAATAATTACAACTCAATAAGAACTCAACCCAGGCCCCTAAAATTTAGGGATCACTCTACATGAATCTAGATAGACTTCCAACTCAAACTTACTGATCCAACTAAGTCAACTTAACTTACTTAACTTCTACAAGCTGCTATGAGAATATAATTACAATTTAATTCCTAATTTAAGGGACAAATTAAATTAGGATTTTCTTGTTTCTATTTTTAACACCCCTTTTCAATGAGAAAGGGATTATCTGCTACCCTAATCCTGCCTCTGTGAAACTCAAATTTGCATATTGACAATGCCTTTGTCAAAATATCTACATCCTGCTCCTCAATATGAATGTACACCAGCAACATGATTCTCCTCTACACACAATCTCATAGATGGTGATATTGGATGTCAATATGCTTGGACCGATCATGAAAACATGATTCTTAGAGAGTTTGATACAACTCTAATTGTCATAATAAATAATCGTTGGATCCATCTACTGACCAAACAAACTAACGAGAATCTTCCTCATCCAGATAATCTCACAAGTTGCTTGACTAGCATCCATGTACTCTGCTTTTGCTGAACTTAGTGTAATTGATCTCTTCTTCTTATTGTACTAAGAAATTGTTGTTGACCCAATACTGAATATTCCACTTGATGTGCTCTTCCTGTCGGATGGACTCCCTACCTAATCTACATCTGTGAAGCCTTGAAGCTTCACTCCTTCTGTACGTTTGTACCAAATACCAAACTGAGTGGTGCCTCTGAGGTATCTCAACACATGTTTGGATGCCTTCCAAAACAGTTTGGTTGGCTTACCCATGGCTTGGCTAAGCTAGTTAACTACATAACACATGTTTGGTCGTGTGTTCACTAAATACATGAGTGAACCCACAATATTTCTATAAAGAGTAGCCTCCAATACTTCTTCTGAAGTAGCATAATCCTTATCCTAAATTAGCATACTCATTCTCTTGAAGTAGAATACTCCTTATCCTAAAGTAGCATACTCATTCTCCTGAAGTAGCATACTCCTTCTACAGATGTAGCATACTCCTTCTTCTAGTTACCAACTAGAGCAGTCTCCATGGGTTTACTTCTCTCCATGTGGAACTTCTTCAGTTTCTCATTGGCATACTTTATTTGAGTGATACACAGTTCCTCATCTCCTTGCCATGCATCCACACCAAGAAAGTGTTGCACGAGCCCCAAGTCCTTCATTTCAAACTCTCTTGAAATATCCTCTTTGTAAGACTTAATCAGCTTCTCATCACCTGCTAGAATCAAATTGTCGACATATAATACTATAATCAACAATTTACCTTCAACCACAATATGGTAAAGGTTCACATCTACTACACTTTTGGTCAAGCCCAACCTAGTGAAATAGTTGTCAATCTTAGTGTACCAAGCATAGTGTGCTTGTTTTAATCCATACAATGCTCGCTTGAGTCTACACACATGAGACTCTTTGTTGAAGGTCTCAAATCCTCCCAAATGCTCAATGTACACTTCTTCCTCAATCATATTGTTGAGGAATGTTGTCTTTACATCTATTTGATGTATCTTCCATCCCATCTATGTTGATAGTGCTAGAATATATATGATTGATAAGTAACTTTCTACAGGATAAAAATTCTCATCGTAATCAACTTCCTCCACCTGAGAGAACCCTCTGGCCACAAATTTGGTATTTTTTTTCTCCACACTACCATCTGCTGCTTGGTTTACCTTGTAAAGCCATCTGAAAATCACCACTAACTTGTCCATTAGTCTTGGGACCACTTCCCAAACATTGTTCCTAATAATGGAATCATACTCCTCAACCATGGCATCAACCCATACTGGTTGTTGCATTTCTTCCTCGAATGAGGATGGCTCAATCTCTACACTCTCGCTCATCAGATCCATGTAGCTAGTATACCAATATGGTGACCTCCTCTACCTGCGTTGGGATGTGGGTGGCCCCACATTCTCTCTAGAATCATGCAAAAATCTATCAGCCTCTCTGTTCCGCTTCCTTCCATCTCTGGAAGTCTCTGCATGAGTGGGTTCTTCCACTCTCTTCTCCTCTGCATATGGCTTCTCTACATCATCTCGAGGTTCCTCCTATGGAGCTCAAATCTCCTCAAATACATGTAGTTGAATCTCCCTCTCAAGGGAACATATCATGGCCTTCTCTTCATCAAAATTCAAATCTCTGCAAACCAATGTCATCATGTTGGTTGGAAGGTACACACGATAGTTGTGAGGTGTATAAGTGTACCCCAAAAATATGCCAACTCAACTATTGGCTCTAACTTTTTCCGTGCATATTTGATAACATGGAAGAACACTGATGAACCAAAGATACTAAAGCATGCTAGATCTAGTTTATTTCTTGAAAAATCCTCTTCTAGTGTACTCACCCTGAGAATTTGATGAGGGCTTTTGTTATGCAAATAAACATTTGTGTTACATGCTTCAATTGACAAGTGTAATGGTAGGCCTTGGTCATGTGACATTTCCCGTGCCGCTCCCATAATACTTATGTTCTTACTTTCAGCCGCAACATTGTGTTGTGGGTTATGAGGTGATATCAACTCCTATCGAATACCTTCTGATGAATAAAAGTTCTTGAATTCATTCGACACATACTCTCCACAGTTATCGCTTCTGAGAGCTTTAAATTTCCTAACAGTATCTTTCTCGACAAGTGCTTTAAATTCACAAAACTTAGTGAACATTTGATCTTTCTTCTGTATGAATAAAATCCAACACTTATGACAAAAATCATCAACAAATATTACTTAATACCTATGCTTAGTCGTGGATTCTGTCGAGAACAAAACACACACATCTAAGTGAACTTGATAAAGGATCGCTTGTGCTCAACTTTCTTTTTCATGAAATGAAGCTTTGGTGTACTTCCCCAAAGTACACCATTTTCATTTTTCTCTATGGTCTAGTGTACCCTTGGGAAGTCCTGTATAAATTTTTTGCATGATCTTGAAAGCTCCATGGTACAAGTGACACAATCTTCTATGCCACTACTCAATGATGTCTCAGCTTTGCACCTTCTCTACTTTAATGCTCAAAGCATTGCATTCTTCTACATCCAACTTGTAGAAGTTCTTCACTTGAACCCCAATCCGCTTCACCTGTCCTGAGGCTATGAGACAAAGGAAATCCTTTCCCTTACTAAATATCACATCATAGCCTTGATCCTCCATCATGGAAACGGAAACCAAGTTCTTCTTTAAACCTGTAACATACATCACATATTTCAATGTGAGGGGAGAACTAGACTGCCTTTGAAAGGTTACAATACCGATGTCGGTCGTGCTATACCTCCCATCATCTCCCATGTCGATGTGAATTTGGAGGTCCTTATCCTCCAAGTCACTGAAGAACTCCTTGTTTTCAGTCATGTGGAATGAGGCCCCACTATCCAGGTATCACACAATACCCATCACTGATAGCACCATGCAAGTGATGAGGTGAAATCTAGTTCAAACTACGAAGCAAGAGCTTCACTTGCCGCTCCTCCTAAGGGCTTCATTAGAGGAATTTTGAGGTTTATAATGGGCCTCCTAAGAAAAATGTACCACCAAATAAACTTTATAAGAACCAATAGCATTCAAGATGATGGTGTCAACCATGGGGGATGATTCACCATTTTTGGAGTAAAAAAGTAAAAATAATAAAAATAATAAAATAATAAAACTACTTTTTCAACTCGTATTTTCAACTTATCCACCTAATGTTTTACTCAAATTTCAAGTGGAAGTACTCGTTGGATGAAAAATTTAATTCCTCATCCAAAGTCTACACATGTTGCATACTTTCAATGGACCCTGCTACAAAAAAAATCAGAAATACATGAAAAAATGTGATTTCTCATTTTTCGTGTAGCAGGGTCGATAAAAAGTATGAAACATGAGTAATCCTTGTATGAGGAATCAAATTATGCATCCTACGAGTGTTCCTGCTCGAAATTTGAGTAAACCCATAAGGAGATAAGTTGAAAATACGAGTTGAAAAAGTAGGTTTTTCTTTTTTCCCTTTAAAATTTGATGATGTAACCTAATATTATTTTATTATTTCCACTATTATTTTATAATTTCCTTAGGAGGCCCATTTTAGACCTCAAAATTCCCCTAATGTATTACCTACCTTCTTGTGCAGACACTTTGCGGCATAGTGTCCCAACTCATGATAGTGAAAGCATTTGACTTTCGACGTGTCCTTCTTCTTCCCTCCCTGACAAGAATCTGATTTGGAATGGGATGAATTCCCCTTCCCTTTCTTTTCCTTACCAACTAAGGTGCAATTTTCCTCATCATCGTGCTTAGATGAGGAGCTATCTCTAGTGTTTTGTTGAATTTCTTCTTACCAAGTCAGACCACAACCGCTCCCACTCTAGTAGCTTCTCCCTCCCATTAACTGAGTCCTGCTAGTTGTGCCAACTCTTGGGAAGTCTTAGAAGAGCTAGGCTTACCATATCATCTTGTGCAACAGTAACCTCGACACTTCCAAGCTCATCCTGACATTGGGTGAAATTGGTCAAGTAATTTGGAATTGAGTCGCCCTTCTCCATCTTGATCTTTCTGAGTTTTTCTTTTAGTTCCAACTTCCTCTGGTCACTGTTGTTTTGAAACAGGTCTGTCAAGGCCTTCCACATAGCATATGGAGTTTCCTTGTCATGGAGATTCAAGACAATATGATCTTGAACTCCTTCTAGGATAATTCTTCTTGCCTTTACCACACTTTCTCCTTTCTGCTAGATCTTGTGTGTCAACTATTTGAGGCTTAGGAATATCATTAGCTATGAACTCTTTAAGATCGTTGTCTTCCAACATTGCCTCCATCCTATCCTTCCAAGCTATGTAATTCGAGCTGACCTCCAAGGCATACTCAATTCTCAAGCCGTAGAAAGATATACTGTCAACTCTGAAGTATGAACTACAAATTTCAATTCTCCTGCAACCAAAAACTTGTATTATCCTCTTATAAAGTGAATTCAACTATGATACCATGTATATTTTTACTTGTATATAAAAATTACTTATGTAATATGTGAGAACAAAATACTTGAATCTACTCTACTCATAAGCAGAAAAAAAAAATTGATCGATGAAAACACTAAGCAGAAAAGGAAGAATTTCAATCGCACATAACACAATATTTTTATGGGGAAAGAAACTGCTCAAAACCTCTACTATCTATATTGCATTAACTAGAAGATCCGAGAAGAAAATACAATGCTTGTTTAACCTGAAAAATCTCTGCACCAATACAATCTATCTCACTGCTTCACAAACCAGCTCAAGCCAACACTTAGCCACGTATGCTGCCTACCAAGCCCCTACTTCCTTGCGTAATCCCTTGGGAATTAGCCCATATTTAATTAAGAAATCCCTCACTCATAACTACTCAATCCATCCATAGGTCTTCCTCTTATTACATGCACCATCGGTTTAATTTAGATGATTTTACAACTGATAGTACACTGTCCCTTAACTCTAATCTCAACTAGGTATTCTTTTGAACTGACATGCATGAGTTATTTTTTAGTGAATTATCATTTATCTAATTGATCACTTCATGTCAATTAAATCCAATTTAATTCACTTGACCACTCACTAGTTCCTCCAACAGTTAAAACTAGTTTAACTGAATTTAACTCGGTTAAACTGAATTAAATAATTACAACTCAATAAAAACTTAACCTAGGCCCCTAAACTTTAGGTATCACTCTACATGACTCTAGAAAGACTTCCAACTCGAATTTATTGAGCCAACTAAGTCAACTTAACATAGTTAACTGTGAAAAGCTACTATGAGAATAGAATTACAATTTAATTCCAAATTAATTCAAGGACAAATTAAATTAGGATTTTCTAATTGCTATTTTTAATAGATGACACATGTATTGATGGAGACCTCAAAAGACTCATATCTGGGATATTTCCATTTTCATCTTCACAACCTATATAAGATTCATGTCTAACTTGGAGTTTCTTTTCTTCTGATCCATAATTAGTTTTTTTGTTGTTCCTCGAGCTCTTAGATTGTTATACTCACTTTTTGGTCCTCACACAAAGGAAACATTTTCCGCAATGTGCTTAAATTCCCTCTAGACTTCTACCCCCCTTCATTTGCACGAGTAAACCTTAGTCCTTTAGACATATGCTTCTTAGCTTCTTTGTTGACTGTAGATTCAGATGAATTTGGAGACTTACCTAGAGGATATGATGAAGTCCCACCATACCTCTTTGTGTAGTCTAATGAATGTTTGGTAATAGGAGTGGAAACATCAGCATCTCTGCAAATGCCTAGCTCTCCAGAACTATCTCTAGACCCATTAAATGAATTTTTCTTGCCATTAATGCTAGTGAAGGTAGTAGAAACTTCCCCCAATCTGGAATGGTCTTTTGTTAAATCTCTAGTCACACTTTATCTCACTTGCCTTGTAACCTCTCAAGAAATTGGGCCCATCATGAATTCAACTCTGAACACTCTCTTGAGTATACTTAGATTCATCCTTCCTGGTCTCTTTGAGTCCCATCTTAAGTCTTTCCCTTACTTCCTCTAGAAAATTGCGAGTGTTAGCTCTTTCACCTTCACCTAGACTTTTAAAAGCAGCTTGAGATTGAGAAGAGTAGCTTGGTGGTGAAGTGGGTCTAGCATTTTGAGTACTTCCAGGGCGAGGCTTTAATACATCTATCCTTTTTGGTAAAGAACAATAATTATTCTCCCACAATCATTATAAACACTTTCAATCTTTAGATAGAGAGGAGGAATGACCTGTTACAGAGTTTTGTGAACCCAATGTTTCGGACTTCCAAGTGAGTCCATCATCAGGGGATGCGACAATAGATATTCTTCAACATTAATGATGAATCCAAGAGCTATGTTAGGGTATATATATAGGTTATTAAGGAATGATGTGAGGAATTAAGTCGGCCATTTATTTATTTATTATTGTTATTTATTTATTTATTTACTTATTTATTTATTATTATTATTATTATATTATTATATTTTTATTTATTTATTTATTTATTTATTTTTAATTTAATTTTTTTAATTTTATTTTATTTTTATTTTTAATTTTAATTTTATTTTTATTTTTATTTTTATTTTTATTTTTATTTTTTATTTTTTTATTTTATTTTTTATTTATTTTTTATTTTTTTTCTCTTCAAATACCCTATATTATTATTTCTATTCATATTACTATTATTATTATTAATCAATTAATTAATTATTTTTAATTTTTAATTTTATTATTGTGTTTAATTGCTATTATTAAGTTAGGTAGGTGGATTAATTCCTTTAATAAATAAGTTAAAGGGATAAATAGATTAATTAATTAAT
Organism: Pinus tabuliformis; assembly: GCA_031772625.1. Taxonomy (NCBI): domain Eukaryota; kingdom Viridiplantae; phylum Streptophyta; class Pinopsida; order Pinales; family Pinaceae; genus Pinus; species Pinus tabuliformis. Next base: position 197,330,511 of record CM062815.1, on the reverse strand, counting down.
TTTATATTTTATAGGTTTAATTATTATGTTTACTAATTTCTTTATATCAAATTAATTATTTTGAATAATGATTTACTTAATTTATTAATGTGTTTTAAATTATTTATTATTGTTATTATTTATTTATTTATTTATTTTATTTATTTTATTATTATTATTATTATATATATATATATATATATATATATATATATATATAATTTTATTTTTTTTATTAAAATAGTTGATTAAATAATATTTATATTTTTTATTATGCTTACTGATTTATTAATTTGATTAAATAAATAATTAGTTGATGAGATATAAAATGATTACTTAATTTTATTATTTCTTGATTTAATTATTATATTAATTACTTAATTTAATTATTTAATTTTTTTATGTAAAAATTATCAATTACTTAACTACTACTATATTTGACTTGATTTATAGAAAATTAACTTATTTTAATATTTACTAATAGTTATTTATTTACTATAATCAATTGATTTCGCCAACTACAATCAACCAATGTCTACAATTTTCTCTATTGATAAGGGATTTTCCACCTTATTCTTTTTATGTAACATTATAGATCATATTATTAGTAGCTAGATGAGGATCTGTATAAATGTTGTTCCAGTTTTCTGTTGTAGCTAGTCCTTAATAGGTTAGATGATACCAAGAATTCATATGAAGATCTTTTGCTATCTTCTTAACAGAGAATTCATTATTGATTTAAGCCTATTTACCCTACTTTAAAACCCTTTTGACTAGTATTCGAAAAGCAAATGACATTTTTCTCAAATGCTTGTAAGTTAGCTTCTCCATCATTTACAATAATAATGGTGATCTTATACGATCTCTATTATATATTTTAATTTTGTGTAAAATATATATTTACAAAGGAAACAAATGCTTTTATAAAAGCATTAATTGTAAATATGAGTTCAATTCTATCTCGTCTTTCTACGTTATTAAAGAATATCTAATCTTAAAAAATAAGTTAACGTTAACCTTATTAAAACAAAACAAAACATTCACAAGTAAAATTTATTTTGAAACTCCTCCGAAAGCAGAATTACTGTCAATGTGGATGGAGTAATTAAATTTTATTAATTTATTTGTCTAATTAAAAAGGGTTGACAAAGACAACTATAACCAATATGGTGTTCACGAAGGGACGATTTTTCATGAAGCATAAATATATGATGAGGATTTGTATCTGCTATTCCATTTTTCTGTTGTAGCTAGTCCTTAATATGTCAGATGATGAGGATCTGTATATGTTATTCAATTTTCCTGGTGTAGCTATTTCTTTATTTTTTTGTTTTCTTGTTCATTAAGAGGGGTTCAAAAAGGCAATTATAAACCATATTTTATACTTTATAAAGTAATGATTCAAATAATAGTCAACAATTTGATTTCATGAAAGTAGCGGTTCAAGATAGTGTCACTGTACAAAGACTAGTTTCTGAAATTTATTTGTAAATGCAAATTTGATCTAACTAGATTCAATATATTTCACTACTCTTTCATATCTTGAGATCAAATTTTCTTGTACTCATTTTCTTATATCTATACTTGAATATGTTATTTTTTGTATATGAATATTTATTTTAACACATTTGTATCCAATCTCTAGGGTGCGATTCTAGTGCTTGGTTCAAACATGGTGATTGTTGCCTTTGGTGGTTACAATGGAATTTTTTTCCCAACCAAAAATTAATTTGTATTCATAATTAGATTAATAGCCCCACTCCTTACATTACATTTTATTTCTTATTATTGTTGTACCATCTAGCTTGTAAGAGTACTAATATGATCTTTTGTATTTGTATGTAGGCATCGTATGCTTTTATGATTTTTTATATTTGTATGCAGGCAACAACAGGGTGTCTTCCACCTAAAATTGATGATACCTTGCACTTAAAACTGATGATGTATTTCACCTAAAACTAATATGTTTTTATTTTTTATTTTTATTTTCTATATTTGTATGTAGGAAACATACAAGTAGCATATGATTTTATGATTAATCCATTATGTATCTTGGTTAGGATGTATTAATTTGGGTATAAGTACTATTAGGATTAATCCATTAAGATGTGTGTTGGGCATGAGGTGCCACTATTTTCTAGTTTTAGTCCCAAGGTACTATTATATATATGTTGAGTATCATGTGCTTCCATTTTTGAAAGAATGGATTGTTGGACAATTTTGTGTACATATAACTGTCTTTGGACATGCACTAACTTTGTTTATGGTTTATTTTTTGAATAATATTGTATTGTATTCAATATTTAGTTTTTTTGATGTTGATGAATCGATTGATGCATTGGACATGTTTGGATAAATTTTTTCTTTTATTATGGAATGGATCTTTCAAAAAATAGAATTTTGTATCTATGCTAATTTAACATAATAACCATCTTGCAATTTGAAATATTTCTTTCTATGTGTCTACATTTTCCTTGAACTTATTGAATAAAATTGAAAATGACAAGCCAACTATAAAATAATAAGTATTCTTGTTTTGTATTTGGGCATAGGTTCATTAATCAATCAACATTTATATTCATTGATCCTATGGAACATCACTCTCCTCCAACAAACAAGCTCAACTCTAAAGAGAGTGTTATAAGCCATTTTGTCACATCTAATCAACGGGCCTTCAAACTAGATCAATCAACATCCTTTTGCCCCTTCTCATCACCCTTGCACAAATCCCTTAACATGGCTCTCCCTATTCCCTAAATTTTTGTCGTTAAATGATTAATTTTAGTGATTTTAAGGACCAACATGATCTAGGTGGATATTGGTGGCCACCCACCTATTCCACTTGGACACTCACCATTGTTCTGTCAATTTTTTTTCAGTTTCCTTAATTGTAGCATAGTTTACTATTTTTGGGAGTTTTTCATTCTGGATCTTTGTGGTGGCGACAGTGGCGTTGGGCTCCGCATCAATATTCTGCTTCCATTTGTCATTTCACTTGTCAAGTTCTGACTCAGAGTCGAAACTTGCATTTGATTCTAAAGCCTTTAGCTCGGCCACTAGTGACTCCTTGGCTCGACACTCACTTGTGTTGTGAGTGGAGCTCTTATGGAACTCACACCACTTTTTCGTGTCCTTGTTTGGCTTCGTTTGTGTTGTCCTCTGATTTTGGCCTTGGTGGGTGGTCCTGGGCTATCCCGCCTTGGATTTGTCCTTTATTCTGCAGTTTGGGGGCACCTTTCCCTTGCCTCGAATTCGCATATCCAAAGTCTCGCTTCTTCTATTTAAAATTTTGCTCGATTTTAACGATGTATTGGTAAGCCATGCTGAGCGAGGAGATGTCAAGGAACTCCATCTCATCTTGGATGTATCTATGTAGGCAGCCATGGTACTTGAGTACCAATTGCTTCTCAGAATCCTTGATACCCAACTTCGTGCGAAGGGTATGAAAAACATTAGTAAACTCCGACATATCTTGGTTCCTTCCCTATCGTAGCATGGTCCACTTTATGTATTTGTCCTCATAGCTTTCAACAGAGAAGTACTGCTCCTTAATGTCATCTCAGAATGAATTCCAGGTGGGAGAGGCTGAAAACAGTGAGGTTGTACTTTCATCCTTCTGCTCACAATAAGTTTCCCACCAGTCCTTGATGTGGGGGGCAACTTTGAAAAGAGAAAAAGTAATATTTTCCCGGCTGGAAAAATCATGAACAGAAAAATATCCTTCTAGTAGATTCAACCATTTATCTACCGCGTCTGCATATATTTGGCCCTCAAATATGGGAATGTCAAAGTTTACTTGTACCTTAAAAGGTGTGGATCCTCCAAAGTGGCTGTTGGATGTGGATGCACCTCCAGTGGGCAACCGTTGAAGGATCTGGGCACACCCACAACCATACACCTTCGGGTGGCTTCACCAAGGACAAGATCTGTGTGTGAGCCAACAATGTTGCCTTCCATACAACATCAAGCCCTTCATGGATGAGATATTATGTGACGTGGCTCCCCTTAATGTTTGTGATGTATTATTAGGTTAGTCATACTTGTGGAAGTGACATAATGTGTATGAGTCAAGGCCTCGTGCTATTATTGTTACATTGGGAAATAAGTTGTACAGGATACTGGAGGTAGCATCGCCTACTGCCATCTCTCTGGTTACTACAAAACAATGCAGTAAGCTCATTTCCAAAACCAGGAAATTTGTTTTCGTGATGACACATCCTCAAGGAAAGAAGAAGATGGTGGTCATGACCTCCAGACAGGGCCCCTCTGCACGACAACAAAAGATGGACAAGCTCGTGGAGGAGTATGAGGAAATCTTCACCTCCCCCACAGGGGTGCCTCTGCACTGTCAGGTCAAGCACTCCATCGATTTGACCCCAGGTGCGCCATTACCCAATGGAATAATCTATTGGCACTCCATTATGGAGCACGATGAAATCAAGAGGAAAATTCAGGAGATGTTGCAGAAAGGTAACATTCGGCCCAGTTCATTGCCCTGTGGGGTCCCAATCATGTTGGTACATAAGAGGGATGGGACTTGGAGACTCTGTATTGACTATCGGGCACTGAACAAGATCATTATCCAGAATAGGTATCCGATCCCACAGATTGATGACCTTCTGGACCAACTCAAGGGGGGGAATATTTCAGCAAGATCGACTTGAAGTCTGAATATCACCAGGTAGCAATTGAACCCTCCAATGTGTGGAAGACTGCCTTCAAAGCCAAGGAGGGCCTTTTCGAATGGTTGGTTATTCCTTTCGGGTTGGTGAATGCTCCTACAACCTTCATGAGGATTATGGATGACATCTTGTGGCCATTCACCAACTCATTTGTAATGGTATTCTTGTATGGCATCCTGATCTTTAGCCAGAGTTGGGAAGAGCACATTCACCACATCCAATAGGTTCTCCAAACACTGCGACAACACAAGCTAGTGCCAATTTGGAGAAATTCTCTTTTGGAATGAACCAGGTTTAGTATCTGGGAGACATTATTGATGAACGAGGGGTGCATGTGGATCCAGCCAAGATCCAATTTATTCGGGATTGGTCAGCCCCAACCACTCTCACATAGCTCCACAACTTTCTGGGTCTTGCCAATTTCTACCGTAGGTTTGTGTTAGGGTTCACTCATATCACTTGGACCTTGATTCAACTCACCAAAAGAGGAGCGAAAGAAAAAGTATTTTGGTATGAATCTCAACAAAAGGCATTCATATAGTTGAAACATCGCCCTTGCTCTACACCAGTGCTCACATTATCAGACTTGCAACAACCATTTGAGATCAAGACAGATGCCTCTACCTATGATATTGGGGTAGTCCTTACTCAATAGGGGCATCTAGTGGCATATCACAGTGAGACACTTTCAGACACAGTCCATAAGTATCCCAGTTATGACAAATATATGTATTCCATTGTGCAGGCCTGCTGACAATGGAAGCATTACATTTTGGGGAAGGAAACGGTCATCCACACAAACCACCAACCCCTGCAGTTCATACAGACACAAGGGAGGTTTCAGAATGTTTGCCATCAGAAGTGGTCCACATACCTGCAACAGTTTCATTTGAATATCAAGTACAAGAAAGGTAGTACAAGAAAGGTAGTACAAATAATGTTACAGACTGCCTTAGCCAACCATCGATCATGGAGTTAACCACCATGCTCAACTCTTGTGGGTTTGATTGGACACTTCTCTACAAAATCGACCAAGAATTCGGACAGACATACCATACGCTCTTGGAGGGTCAGCAAGTTCCAATTTTTCACCTCAAGGATGCTTTGTTATGCTACCTGGGACACCTTTGTTTTCCTACAGGCGAGCATGCAAAGATGATATGGGAAGTGCACTACAGTCGAGCACTGGGAATTTCAGGGTCGAGAAAATGATGGCAGTACTACAAAAGAATTTCTATTGACCAAATCTTCAACAGGATATCGGGAAGTACATCAGATCCTGCACTACCTACGCCATTGCCAAATCGAGCATCAAGAAGCAAGGTATCTATACTCTGCTACTTACCCCTAGTCGACCTTGGGAATCCATCTCCATAGATTACATGTTAGACCTTCCTTCTACTAAGCATCAAAACAAGTGTGTTTTTGTGTTCATCGACAGATTCTCGAAGATGGCCATTATGATGGCCTACAAGAGTATCACAGCAGAAGCCACTGCTAAACTCTTCTTTGAACGAGTGTAGGTACACTTTTGGATCCCCCAGTATATAATCTCAGATTGGGACAACATGTTCCTTAGTACATTTTGGTCCAGTCTCTGGTCGATGCTGGACACCAAGCTCACTAAGTCCACAACTTTCCATCCTCAAATTGATTGCCAGATAGAGGTCATCAACAGGATGATCGTACACATTCTACGCATGTACAACTCAAAGCATCCACACACATGGGATGAGAGCCTCCCATATGTCCAACACAGTTACAAACAGGCTCTCCACAGCTCGATTGTCCATAGCCTTTTTTAGGTGGGCTTGGGATTCCAACCACTATGTCCCAATGATGTGGCCATACCATTTGTAGCGACTTCGACAGATTCGGCTCATGTGCAGTCCAAAGCCAACAAGAAAAATAGATTCATTGAGCACATTCAACACATCTTCCAATAAGTCCATGACATATTAGACAAAGGCAATGCTAAGTACAAGTTGTGGCATGATCAATATCGAGTGCCACACAAGTACCAGGTGGGCAACAAATTTTGGTTACATTTGTAGAAAGGAGCGCCTTTCTGGGCCCCACCACAAGATTCGCCCACTTCGGTATGGGCCATACACCATCACCAACACTATGGGAAATAATGCTTTTGATCTCAGCATTCCCCCATTTCTTAGCTTGCACCCAGTGTTCAATGTGGACTGCCTTCAACCATACTTTCCACCATTACTGGACACATCCAACATTGAAGAACAACTCACACCAACAGAGTTAAATCTAGACTATGTTATCACTCAAATTTTCCCAGAAGTTGTGAGAAGGGGAAAGGGGTCCGAGGTAACCACAAACCAATCTTTTAGATACAGAATCTAGCCAATCTATATCTAGAGAGGGCTCTCTCTTTAAGGTTTATCTTTGTTTTGGAAAGGTTTTAGGCTAGTTGTGAAGTTTGAGAGTTTTGTTTGAGTTTGGGTGGTGAGATTCAATAGCAAAGGGGTAAAACTGAGTAGCTTAGTCCATTGGGCTGATGGAGTCAAATCAGATGGCTTAACTGGACTTGGTTTCTTCACAAAGGATGGTTTAACAGAGCAAGGTAGTCAAACAGGGAACAATTAGAAACTTAAAAATGGAATGGGTTTAAAGGGTTAAAGGGAAACTAAGAATCCTTTAACATACTTTAAGAAAGTAGAACATGACTAACCATCAATAAAGAGCAATTAAGAATTCTTTACTAAATGATTAAGATGAATAAACCAGGAAACATGAGCAATTAAGAATTCACTGTTTATACTAGTTCAGAAGAAAACATTGAGAATAATAACGATTGAAAACATAGTGCAATTAAGCATATTCTGAGTTATCGTTTTTCGTTTTCGTTTATCATTCGGATGTGAAACATAGATGATATTTTAAACAAGGAAAAATTTAAAACACAAGGTATAGATGACTTATTGATCCGATGTTTGATTCAAGAATTCTGAGAAAAGTCCTTAGCTCCAATTCTTCATCCAGCAAGCCACAAAGTTGGTCCAATCAGCACTTTATTCCAAAATAGTCAATATTACAGCAATGTCTAAGAATCCACCCTCAATACTCCAATTGAGGGGGTATTTATACAAAAAATCTTTACAAAAATATCTCATAACAGAGTGAGATATATTCTAGTGATGACTAATTATTTTTACAGAAAAATAGAGACACTTAGTCTCGAAGATAGGAGAAAGGTGAACTGATGTTGTGTTGTTCCTTTTCTCGTTGAATGTGTTGGAGGTAGGCCCTTTTATTTGTCTTTCTACTATCCTCTTTAGTAACTCTGTGTTGGCTGCCCTGTTTTGACCAATACTTTTCGCCTGTTCTGATACACTTCAACTTGTTTGACCCCTCTTGATCTTTGTTCATCTTGCTATGGTAAAAGACAAAATTTACATTTTACTAAAAGTAAATTTACAAAATTTCCAACATATCTTCCCACCATTTTGGCTCTGGCAATCTGTGTTTTTGAAGTTTCCTCAGAGTCTCATCAGTTTATATATATCTGAAAAAGTTAGGTTGGAGTTGAAACAAGTGCTTTACCTCATGTTCAATATAGAATAAGTTCTCCAAGCTGTCATAGAGAACTCGGCCTGTGGGAAGTGCTTTTATTCCTGATGCACTTGTTAATGAACTAGCTTGATCTCCAGCATACTTATTCAATTTATCTACATAATCAATGTGCTTCATTAACCTATCATTGATGACCAAAGGACTTGGTAGCCCTTTATTCTGTAAGACAGTGAACTTCTCCATAAAAGAATTGATTTCCACCTGCATATCTTGACATCTTCTCTCTAGATTCTGCATCAAAGTTCTTTTAGTTAGCACCTTTTTGATTTCCAAAATAGTGTCTGTCCTGTCTGGGATGCCAAGTGCTTCCAGTTGTTCCTTATTTTTGGTATTCAAAAAATGTATAAGCCAGTTGGTTTGTTTAGGCATCTGTCCTAATTGTGCTCTTGTCTATTGAATTGCTCCATGTGCTGCTTTTACCAAGTCCATTTTCTCATAGATCACTTGGATGGATGGCCAAACATCATTCATAGATTGAGTGATGTTGGTCCACAGGATTTTCTTGATCTCTGCCAGGGGCTTGTCAAAAGTGAGCTCTTGTTCTAATGTTTTAACTTTACTTTCTAAGGTTTTAATCTCCCTTGTCTTTTCCACAACACTTATTTTGGAATTATCATAATTTCTTTCTGCCTTAGCCAATTGCTCTTTTACTTGTTTTAATTCTGTAACTTGTAATTTTAGTTCTTCCATGGCCTTTATCAATTCTTAAGTGCTCATATTAGTACTGCTGCCTGATGTTGTTCCTGTTGTTGATGTACCTGTAATCACCTCTGCTGGGGCTGTTGGGATGTTTGGAGCCAATGCTGTTCCAAGTGTAGAAGGGACTGTTGTTGAGACTATGGGAATTACTTCAGGAGGCTGAGAGGTTGACTCTCCCTGCCTGTTCTTCAGTGCCTTTTCTAATGCCTGTTCTTGTATCATTTAATCTTTCATTAAGTTTCAAAAGGAGATCCATCATCTCTTCATCAGATTTTTGCTTCACAACCTCAGCAATGTGTGGGTGCCTTGAAGGAGGTAGCTTTAGCTGTTTCCTCAGGGCAGCAATGTCTTCTTCCTTCTTCTTGGTTAATGCCTCAACGCCTTTCATATCTTTGGGATCATGTCCCAATCCAATGATGATTTCTTCTAATGATTTTTTTCTATTATCCTTGGCTAGGGAGGAGGCTTTTTCCAAGTGAATTTGAGCAGATGTATTATCCAAGGAATTTTGTAGCTTGTGGGCCATCATTGCTTTGTCAGCCAGTGTGGAACAGACCATTTCCCCAATCTTCTTGTGAAGTTCAATCTGGTCCATAGGATGAATATCTTTGGCTAAGACCTTCAAATTTGTTCTGATGTAATCTGCTGCTGACTGGGGTTGTTGCACCTTTGGCTTAAAATAACTCATTATCATTTTGCCTTCTTTAATATCATAAGCTGACATCAATCTCTGTTGGTTTGAGGGGGCCATCTTTAGATATTAATTATAAATTTGAAGCCTTACTGGATCATTCTTGGCTTTTATCTTTGTAAATGTCTTCTTAATGTCTGAGGCCTATTTTCTTTGTGGCCTGGTGGATGATACTTCTACACTGTGTTGTCTTTCTAGCTCCTGCCTTTGTGAGCTAGGGGAGGTTCCTCCCAATGGGGGAGTTTGCTGGCTAGTTTCTCTTTCAGCTCTTAGACTTTTTGTGGTTTCTTCAATGATTTCCTCTTCTGAAAGAGGATTCAATCTTTGTCTCTTTGCTCTAGGTTGTTCTGTAGGTCCAGTGATAGGTGTGGTGGTTTCTCTATCCCTCTTTTTGTTTCTTTCCTCATTTAGAGGAGTTTGTAAGGTTGGACTTTCTACTACATGGATTTGAGCTAGAGGAATTGGCACTTGACCCTGTTCTTTGGACTTTTCAGGCTGATCTGTCATTGTGGGCTGTTTTGTAGTCTCTACTTCCTTCCCTTTAGGTGTGCCTGTGGCTGGTATGTTGACTTGGTATGTAGGCTGTTGAGAAGTTCTGGCAGAAGATGTACCAATTTCTGATTGTTGAGGTAGCTTGAATGATACCTGTCCAAAAGAGTTAAGGTCAAGGGTTTTCTCAAGATCTTTCATAGCATTTTCCATCTTTTCCTGCTCACTAATGTCTTCTATTAGGGTCCCTTCTACCCATTCATCCTGATTTGCAAACTGTTCAATTTCTAGGATCCTATGATGTATATAATCTAATAGCCTGTTTTTTGTCCTTCTGTTACATATGAAACTATTTGGGTCATATGGCACCCACAAAAAACTTTTCTTCAATCTAAGGTGGTCTTCTAAAATGTTTTCAGCTTCTCACCATGCATCCCTAGAATTGATGACAAAAGGGCCTAACTGGTTCTTGATTCTTAGCTGAGCCTTTTTATTTATGCTACAAAAATGGACTAAGTCTGCATTTATGATATGTCTGAAATATTCTAGTGCAAATAATCTCATGGGCACATATTTAGGTAACTTGAAAGGGCAAAGTTCACACCCATACATTCTGATTTCTGTGTGATTTAGGTACAGGTACCAGTCACCTAACCTGTACTATTTAGAGAGTTGCAGAATCTTCTTCATGTCACCAGTGATCCTAGGAGGGGAAACTCCTATCAATAAATTGGTTGCTAGATGTACAAACCAGTCAATGAACTCATTATAGGTATAAGGGGACTCACAGGTATTATGAAAGATGGAACTCCAAAAAATCACAGACCTTTGATTTCCTTTTGAGTCCAATTTTCTGATGGGGAAAGGAAAGCTATCTGGCTGATGATACAAAAATAGATGGTATATAAAAGATGTATATTTAAAGACTCCTTCCCTATCCAAATTTATGAATTGATCATGGATTTTGTTGGCAATGAAAGTGGCATAGTTATATCTGACAGCAGGGGGTTGTCCTGGAGTAAAAATTGATAGTAAAACTAAGGTGATCTCATCAACATATTCACTGGAGTTAAATCCCATGATCAGGGATATCATGTCAATGATGAGTCTGCCAGTGTCATTGAAAAAAGTCCGTAGATAAGGAGGTGGGCCTTTAGGCTAGTACTTTGGTAGCATGAAGGTCTGAGCAATACGACTTATTTCTGATGTGGGGAATTGAGATGCTTTTTCAAGTAGATATCCCATGGAAAGAGGAGCAAGGGGCTAAGTGGAGTGGAACTGTATCATTTCATTAATGGACTTAGCAGTTATGGGAAAAAGGACAGTTTGGGATGGGGACATAACTGCTCTATGGATAGGGTCATAGTTGGCACAACACTAATGAATGATGTCTGGGAAAGCATGGACTGAGGGGAGGAAAGACATGGGAAGGTTAGATTCCCATAGACCAAAAACGTCAGACTTGTTTAGATAGCTATCCCTGATTTGGTAGAAGGCCTAAAGATGGTTCCTATCACCAGATAAATCCTTTATTTGAAAATATTTGTTGGCCAGAGGTAGATAATCTAAGTCTTTATGAGGTGTGTTCATGGGCGTGACATTCAGGGCTATGGGAGTTTCCATATTTGGTTCTTGTGTATTCAAACTGGAATTCGGGCTTTCTGTGGAAAAATGGATTAAGCAGCAGGTTTAGGGTCTTTTTATGGCAGCTATAGACTATTTTTACCATGAATTTGGCTTTCTCTGGTAGAATTCTCAGTAGAAAACTGAAATTGCAGGGTTGCAGGGCAAAATGAATAAATACCTGTGTTAAAGAGGAAATCGTACAATGGCAAGTTGTTTGACAGGCTGCAAAGCTTGTGCTGTAGTCTTTCTGGTCAGGTGGCGGTTGAGAAGCCGAAACAGTGGACTCGGTCGTTAATTTGCATGGGAGATCGAGATGCAGTGCATCACCATGAAAATGACATTTTATCATTATATTTAACAAAATTCAGGTTGGTGGGACTTTTTGGCTTTATTGGGTAGATGACATAAGCGTGATGTGATACTTTCTCGTTATGAGGAGGGTGGTAAGCGGTTTGTATCGCACCGCATTTGAGGCTGGGCAGTTTTGGGCCTGGGGTGAGCGAACATATTGGCAGCGCAACACGTGGAGGAGGTATGGCAGAAAATGCCTAGTGATCGCGAGTTAAAGCGTGGTCACCAGGGTGGTCGCGATATCACTATAAGTCGTTGGATGAAAAGGCAGAAATCGACCAACTGACGGGTGTTGGAGATGGTGGGGAGTTAATTTGTGGCGGTCCCGATGTATTTAACAATGTTTAATCATATCGGGGCCAATTCTATTGGTTGGGGTTGGTTATTAATTAACTTGAAGGGTTAATAATCCCAAATGGCGCAGTGGGGTGTTAGAGTCCTTAATGAATTATGGGTTAATTCATTAATCCCCTTTTAAACATTGGTTATGGTTGTATTCAACTGGAGCGGGATATATTAAAAATTTGGGGTTTTATGTATAATTAAATAATACGGGAAGGGTTTTATAGTGCGGGAGTTATATAATACTAGTTAGGAATTAATATGAAATAAAATGATTAGCGCCAAGTTAAAATGTTAAGAATTTACATTTAAAACTTAGGCTAAAGGGACTTTCAAGTGATATTGTGTATTTCCTAAGTAAAATAGGTTTTTTTTACTTAGGAAAACTTTATGAAATGAAATGAATAATGGATGGATGATTTTTGAGTACTTAGGCTTTTAAATCATTGGGTCGAGGGTCTGGTCCCTCTAGAAGTCAGAGAAATGCTCTAAGCCCCTTTGATTTTCAAAGTCCTTAATACTTTAGGGGGAATCAGTGAAATCTTTAGGGAAAAATGTGAGTGGAAATTAGTTATTTGACCTTGTCTTGCTTGAATTGCATCAAGTGTAATATCTGCCTTGCACTGGTGAGAAAAGTAAAGATTAGCACATTTAGAAGCATTTTCCATCACAAGTATCATTCTGCAACATCATCTACCTACCTTACCTACTTTAGCCTGACATTTTTTCTTCTTTATTAGGGTGCACTTAGACTGGCAAACCCTTATCACACTTTTCTTTTACATATAGAAATCTATATAAATCTACACTTATTACATCCAAGGGCTCAGATTAAACTATTGAGCTTTTTTTATTCATTCTACCTATCTACTTACCTGCCAAGATTACATTGTTTGGTCAGATTTTATTCTCTATCTCTATAGCTTGAAATTGAAAAATGAATGAGCCAAGTTTAAATAGTTTGACTCTTCATCAATTATGGCATAAGATTCACAAGTTGCACACAATTGCTTATTATAGAAAATAAAATAGTAGTAGCATTTTGGACTTGCAAACTTTCCTAGTCTATTTTTGTTTGGGGTTCATTTTTTTCATTTTTTTGACCATTTTATTCTTTTTACACTTTAATTTTTCTTTTAGGGTATACCCTCTTTACATTTTTTAAAATTTTTTGATTTTTTGAAAATATGGAAAACCTTTGCAACAAGAAAAGGTATGAACATATTACAGAGCTCATCAAGTCAATCATGAAATATGACACTTATTGGTATAGGAGCATAAAAAACTACATGGAAACAGATGCAACTGATTAGATCATGGAAACGTAGATCAAGAAAACTCACTAACAGAAGATCCAACTGTATCAAGTTGTCAAAGCCGGCCAACTCCTGCACCAAGGAAAATGGCTCACTAGGGACCAAGTTCAACAGAAGTTTCCTCATCTCATGGAGGAACTCAACGCAATGGAGACCATTGCTTCCTAATGGGGGAGGAATGATCCAGGTGGATATTGGTGGCCACCTGCCTATTCCACTTGGACCCTCACCATTTTTCTGTCAGTTTTTTTTTTGTTTCCTTAATTGTAGCACAATTTACTATTTTTGGTAGTTTTTTGGGTCGTGAACTTCCAAAGCCATTTTGAGGCCATAAACAATGTTTTTTGGAAATATTCCTTTAAGTTATTTCATAGAAATCATGTTTTCAGTTGTCGCCCTTAGAGAGATCTTTCCAATGAGGTATCATGCGCGTCAAACGGAGATAATATGACCAAGTTACAACCTCGGGAAGTTGGTTGCCCAACTAACCCCAACGAGGCCCATAAACTCTTGGTGTTATATCTCCTTAGGTTAGGGTTTTGGTTGTTTAGGGTCTTCTCTTACTGTTAAAAAATCCATTGAGCCTCATTGTAACTTAGTTCAGAGGCATGTAGCCACCACATCTCTTCTTAGAGATAAGCTACCATCACCTGAGCTAGTCTCATTTCCATTATGTTTGTAAGCATATTTCATTATTTGATATTAATGAAAGGAAGTGTTATTTCTGTTGCATCTCTATATTTATGGTTATATCTGTAATTTGGTGCGTTCCTGTTTAAATTCGGATCATAGTGCACCCTGCATAACTTAGCAACCGTGTTGCAGTGCAATTTCTCCTTCTCTCAGGGTATTATGTAGTGCACCCCGCACAACTGTGGGGGTGCGTTGATTCCAAAATTTCGTGAAAAATAAAAATATTTCTGAAGCTTCCTCTTCGAAAATCTTCCAGAGGTTGTTTCAACCATTTACCTTGGATAAACATTCAAATCCTATCTAATTCCACCTTAGAGAAATCATCATCTTATCCCTTGATCTCATCCTCCCACCACTTTTGGATCTCAAGTCTAGATTGGTAAATGGATAAGAATTCATGAACTACCTCTCCTTCCTATATATTTACTCATTCAAGTAGATCCACAAAAATGTTTATTCTGCATTAGTTTTGGTCAAATTCTTGGCTTTTTTATTTCAAAACATGGAATTCGCATTGATCCTCTAAAAGTACAAAAAATCATCAACTTGCATGCACCTTCTTCACTCGTTCAACTTCCATGAATTCAAGGGAAATCTAACTTCCTGCGAAGGTTCGTCCCTAATGACGCTGAGTTGAACAAAGAATTCACACACCTTCTTAAGAAAGGGGTTCCCTTCCATTGGGGACAACGCTACTCAGAAAGCGTTTGATGACCTAAAAGATGTACTATTTTGGGCATCTCTCTTATATCCCCCTCATTACTAGTGCAACTATTTCCTATATCTTGTTGCTTCCATTTCTACTATAGCAATGATATTGGTCTAGGAAGGCGATGTAGGGACAAAACACTCCATATATTATCTGAGCCAAAATCTCAATGATACCAAAATTAGGTATACCCACGTAGAAAAGTTGGCTTTGGCAGTCGTTCAAGATGTTCAAAGGTTCCTCCATGAAATCTTGCCTTGGGAAACTACAGTTGTTTCAGATTGTAACCCTACGACATACATTTTTTCACGTCAATTGATGGGGAAGAAATACTCTACATGGATCGTCATCTTACAAGATTTCGACCTGGAATTCATCAAATCCATGTCAAAGAAATCCTTGGTTTTCGCTAAGCTTATGTGCGACCTTCCTTCCCTTGATTTTGAATCAACATGTGACTATTATATCCCTAACAATTCGTTGTTTTTTATTTTGTCAGCTGACCCATGGTATGGAGACATTCTGATATATCTCCAGACCCAGACTTTTTGGTTTGATACCTCTTGCATTTAGCAATGACATATTCGATACCTAGCCAAGAATTACAACATTATCGACGACACCCTTTATCGACATAGTATTGATACAATTTTATAGAGGTTCCTCACACATGAGGAGTCCG
This sequence comes from Pinus tabuliformis, assembly GCA_031772625.1. Taxonomy (NCBI): domain Eukaryota; kingdom Viridiplantae; phylum Streptophyta; class Pinopsida; order Pinales; family Pinaceae; genus Pinus; species Pinus tabuliformis. Next base: position 197,314,655 of record CM062815.1, on the reverse strand, counting down.
ATAGAGTCCTTAATGAATGTCACTCAAGGGCATGTGGTAGTCATTTTTTTGGTTATGATACCACACAAAAGCACTACATGTTGGTTACTTTTGGCATACCCTTTTTCGAGACTACATTCTCATTGTCTAAAAGTGTCATGCATGCCAAATTTATGATCATAAGACCCGTGCTCCACTTTCTCCATTGCATCCTGTTATCATTGTCAAACCTTTTATGGAATGGGGTATCAAATTCATGACATGTAACCCTCACTCGAGTGGGGGGCATGGTTATATCATTATCATAGTAGATTATTTTACTAAATGGGTTGAGCCGATGCCTACATTTAACAACACCAGCGAAATAACTACATATTTATTTTTCACTCATGTTATCGCACGGTTTGGTGTTTTGCAAACCATAGTTAAGGATCACAAAAATAATTTCGAGAATCATATTATGACTGAACTAACTCCTAAATTAGGACTTTCCCATGAAAATTCCACCCCCTACTATCCTCAGTTTAATGGACATGTTGAGGCTATCAAAAAAGTTCTCAAAACTATTCTTCAACGTATGGTAGGGGTCCATATATCAAACTAGAATTTGCTTCTTTATGCTGCCTTGCGGGCATACCGAACCTTAGTAAGGAATGCTACCAGATTTACACCCTTTCAGTTGGTTTACAGTTTGGAAGCAATCCTTCCAATCAAATGTGATATTTCATCACTAAAGCTAGCTATAGAACTTATTCCTTCGACTTCTGTAGAAGAGGAACATCTTTTAGATATGAATCGATTAGATGAGACATTACATGATGCTGCTATAGCCAATGAAGCTCATAAAAGACATATCAAGGCGCATTATGAAAAAAGTGTCAAGCCTCGTGTCTTCTCAGAAGGAGACCTTGTTCTTTTATATGACTAGGAATCTAATAAGTTAGGATGGGAAATCTCCAACCTATGTGGTCAGGTCCATATATTGTCAAGCGTGTTCTTGCAAAAGGGGCTTATGAGTTAGTTGATTTTGATGGAATTCTATTGGCACAACCTAGAAATGGGTTGTACCTAAATAAATATTATGCTTGATCTCATGCGTAGTAACACTGTGTACATATTGTGTATAGGTGTGTTGAGTGTGTTTGTGGTGTGTCTCTTTAGAGTTTCCTAAGGTTTCTATTGATTCCTTTTACATTTGGTTTGCAGATGTCGGCATCCCTTGAACCGTATTTTGGTTATGCTGATGGTTCTAGTCATAGTACTCAAAACCTATCCTCTCCAACATGGGTTATCTTTACTCCAAATGGCGAGTTAGTGTGTCTACAAGGGATTTGTATTGGTCACTCTACCAACAACATCATTGAATATAGCGCAGTGGTTGAGCTACTGCCTGATGTTATTTCACATGGTATCCACAGTTTAGTCATCAACGTTGACTCATAGATCATGGTACTACAATTCACTAATGTTTATTCATTCAAAAGTCCTACCATCTTGCTTATGTTTTTAAGGGTTCACCTTCTAGAAATACATTTTGATTTCATACAATATGAACACATTTCTAAAAATCTAAATACATTGACAAATGCACTTGCTAATCATGTTTTAGATATACATTTACAATGAATGTAAATAATTTTCAATACACATCACATCTATTAAAAGCATATTAGTAACACAAAACCACTATATATATATATATATATATATATATATATATATATATATATATATATATATATATATATATATATATATATATATATATATATATATATATATATATATATATATAGTTTGGTTTTACAAAATTTGTGCCCGAGACACATATGGCCACACGACCCATATAAAAAAATACATGCAAATATCTAAGTAGACTAATCAAAGTGCTCATGATAACATGACACTGCACAAGCTATCTTGCACAGTAGCCAACCAATATGGCTAGGAACTTCGATAGTATGTTACTGAAGTTGCATCGAAATCTGTTCAATCACGGTCTCATCTATCCCATGTGTCAACCCCTCCATGTGCCACTCCACCTCTGTTAGGATCTTGGCTACAACAAGATACCGTAGTGCATCCCATTTTATTGTAGCAACCTGTACTGGTTCTACTGCTTCCTGTGGCTATTCTCTTGCATGATGGAGATATGAAGCACCTATTGGTCAAACATGCCCAATATATGCATGAAAAAATCAATAGTTTAAGTCTCCGAAATACAAAAATAAAAAATAAAAAAATTGTAGAACTCTCAAAAATTCAAATGGTTGAAATATCTTACCTATAACACCCCATCGCTCACCCTCAGGAAGCATGAGCTCAAGGTGGTCACGGAAATCCATCTTTGCATACAGATAATCATTGATCATAATGAACTGTCTACGCAGCCATCCAAAGAAGGTGGGTGAGAAACTGATCACCGATGGACCTGCATTTCAAGACATATGATCTATCCACCTCCTCATCCATGGAATCCTCAAATAAATGGACTCAAGTTTAATCTGATGAAGTTGTAGTAATGGAACCCGCTCTTGAGAAAAAGAGACCAAGATGGAATCATATCCAAAGTTTTTCAACTTTCCCTCTCTTGATTTAGACAGATGTTCTTTCATATTGACCAACACTCCCTCACTCCAGTTGAAGGCTATTGGCTGCAAACACTCCACACCATACTGCATGTATGATCTACTAGCTACATGAAGCTTTGAGCTACCCGTTATCTGGCAATAAGGAATTAGATTTTTCTTAAGGGAAAATGGGTTACATCTTTTATGCTAATATTTCCATCTCTAGTTCGCTTGGATCAAGGTCTGTAGTAAGTAGTAATATAATATTTCATCGTTTCTCCACCCCTTCTCCCACCTAGGAGAGAGATGGGGGCACCTCTCCTTAATAAAACTATCAGAAAATATAGATCCTCTACTATTATCTCGAGAATATGTTCCCCAAATATGAATGCTTGTGCTTGCACATCCCATGCATGAACAAGATATGCTAGTAATACCATCTGTTGCCTCATTCCAAGAAGCTAGAAGAGTTTTAACAATCCATAGTTATTTAGTGCTTGGATGGTAGCAGGATCATTAGCTGCATTTAAATCTTGTTCCTCATGTTCTCTTTCTCTGTAGATAAAGGCCATTTTGTGCTAATGAAGACTTGAAACATCAGGAAGAGACTCATTAGAATCCTTTTCATGCAAGAAAACTAAAATTTTTTGAAGGGAAACAGGCAAACATATTTTGGATTTGCGCCAAATGCACCCCCATGAGGAGAGAAAATGTGTTTCACCCCTCCCTTGTAGCATGTTCTCACTTAGGTGCAACACACCTTTTGACCATATGGGTCTTCTTGTGTCCTAGGGCGAGTTTTATAAACGTTGGGGCCCTAAAAAATGCTTAAAATTTGCATGAAAACACAAAATGGGACCATGAATTGAAAGAGAAAGGTCTTAGTTGTTCCATGGAAGTGACAGTGCTTGAAACGATCCATTAGATTGAGCGTAATTAACTGCAAAAGATATAGGGAAAAAATTATTCGGAACTCTCACTGCTGAATGTAAATGTGAAATGGTAAATATGAATTCATTTTGACATTTATGGTTGTTTCTTCCATTATTTTATTCACATTTAATGTTTTGACCTAGTAACAACCCACTTTACCATGAAATAGGTATTTTTAATCCTTTTTGTGATGTTCTAAGCAGGTCGACAACTGTTTGACGGATTTTGTCATGTTTTGAACACAATATTTTAACTGAGGAGCACACTTTTATCACTTTTTTGAGCTCTATAAACTCACGAAAAAGGAAACCCCTAAATTCCTCTTTCAACTCTTTTCAGACTACCAAAATATGAAAAAACTATTGATCACTTTTCTTTTTGAACTCATTAAAGTAAATGAAAAGACGCCTACTCAGTATAAGTTTAACCCTTTCCCGGATTGAGATAGACTACTTAAGAAAAAGGAATAACTTAGTTAAACATGGCTAAGAGGTTCTCTTGGGTATTATTTTCTGCCTTTTTGGACCTAAGGGACTATCTACGAAAAGGAACACCTGGAGTTTTCTTTTTCGCCTATTTTTCAAACTCTCTAAACATGAAAAAGATGTTGAGTTTTCACCTTTGCTAGAATCGTAAAAACATCAAATAGCGATGGACTCGTCGTTCATGATGGGACAAAACCACTCCTTCTCTGGGTTCATCAAATATTCTCAGAGGGATTCATATGAAGGACGAACTTTCAAATCAAGCATATGTTATCCTCCTCAAGCTTGTTAAAAAATAAAGAGGTACTGACCAGTATGGTTGGGGAAATTGGGGAAACCAGGTACTCCATTTTTTTAATGGAAGCAAGTCACTCTTGAACATGACACTCTTCCACTTCATCTATGGGGTTGTTGGATTGGGAATTCTACTTTCCTTTTGGTTTATCATACCATTTTCAAACCCTCCATTTTTTGGTTTTGGGTTAATGCTACCAACTCCATTCAGTGTCGTTGATGTGTTCAAGAGAAGTCATTCAGTCAATATCTGCTACAATACTCTTAAGCCTTCATTCAATGTCTGCCTCTCCTGATCCAGTTCCGTATCAGCATCATTCTGATCATTTTGTCTCAAATAATGATGCTCATTTCGTGTCGTTGATGGCAAATACATCAAGGCCCTCCTGCATTAGGTCACTTCCTATTGACATCAAGTCATTATCCAGGAAGTTGACTTAGAAACACCCCTTGGTACCTTGGTTCTTGCATACATCAATGGAAAGTTTCCTCACTCTTGGTGACAAATTTACATAATTTTGCTTCAAACGAAAGATTTTGAGTGGTGTTTGACACCAACTCATTTATTCACACCATACAGATTGTACTAGAGTACCTTGAGATCCATTAACATCATCGGTGGTTTCTCTCACGTCTATTAATGACTTACATCATTGGTCGGTAATCAGATGGTGTCTACCATGTTCGACCCTAGCTCATTGATTCACATGGTTAGACTCATATATTGGTTAGTCATGCGAACAAGATAAAAGACCTCGAATCTAGTTTCATCCATTCATGATGTGATTTTAGGAGTAATACAAGATCACAATGTATGATGGCTATGATCATACATACAATCATCTAGTCATGGGTCCACCATCAGTCATCCGTGGACATGTATTTTGATCATTGTACATGTAATGTTAGCTTATGTGATGAGTATGGGTATGCCTTCCTCAACAAATATGTCATGATGTAAATGTATTGTAACAGATGATGATCTCACCGGTTTTTCTTGATCCCGATTTGTCACAAGGTAAATCACTTCAATCATCAGCTATTATTTTTTACTTTGCGCTTTAGGGGGGAATCTGTTATAGGTCATTTTGTCACATCTAGTCAATGGGCCTTCAAACTGGATCAATCAACATCCTTTTACCCCTTGACATCACCCTTGCACAAATCCCTAAGCATGGCTCTCCCTAATCCCTGAATTTTTTCCCTTAAATGCTTAATTTCAGTGATTTTAAGGACCAGTGCACCTTGCATCATTGAAAAATTGCGATGTAGTTTAGTCTCTCCTTCTCTAAAGGTGGTATGCAGTGCACCCTGCATAACTATAGGGGTGAGTTGATTCCAAAAATTTGAAAAAAATAAAAATATTTCCAAAGCTTCCTCTTTCAGAAGCTTCCAGAGGTTGTTTCAACCATGTACCTGGATAAACATTCAAATCCTATCTGATTCCACCTTGAAGAAATTACCATATTATCCCTTGAGGTCATCCTCCCATCACTTTTGGATCTCAAACCTAGATTGGTAAATGGATAAGAATTCATGAACTACCTCTCCTTCCTATATATTTACCTCATTCCAAAAGCACTAGGTTGGTTGTTTTTGGCTTTTGGAGAGTGATTCTACCCTTACGTTGTTGATGTGGGAGATGTCATTCCATTAATTAGGGTGATTAGAGGTTCACTTTATGACAAGGAAAGGACAAGTCAACTTGGAGGAGCTCTTCTACAAGATCAACACCTATTTTTGGTTGTAACTCACTCTATTTCTATCAATGCAAAGAGTTCTTTGTTTTCCTATATATGATATTATGGTTTCATATATTTCAATACAATGTTTATCTGTTCAATAAAGTGATTAGATGATGCTACATATATTTTGTGGATCGTTGACTTGTGTTATCTAATTGTGGAGGTTCTAATTATAGTGATCAAAGCTAGGATTGGAGCATTCAAGCTAAAGGAGTGAATCATATGATAGATTCCAGGTAGGCTTCATCCTATTATCTATTTAATTTAAGGAAAACATTAGTCCTTTTGTCTTTCTGTTGTTCTAGGTAAGTCCACCAGGCCTAGGGAAGATACTTATGTCTGCAGTCATAGATTCTACATAATAGAGAGTTTGGGAGGCTGGTCTATATTTTAATGAAATTGTACATTGGATATTTTTGTATTGAACATGATAATTAATGAGTCAAATAAAAAAATATTGGCGAAATTGACTTATTCTTTGTTTGTTCATGCTATAACATGCCTAAAGCCATTTGGATTTAAAAAAAATGTAGTATTAATGATGTTTGAATTAATTAGAATTAAGTTTTAATGGTAAAGAAGAGTCAGATTATAAATATGATTAGCCAATTTTATAACTAAGCCATATAGTTCTAAAAGTTCATTAAAAAACATAACAATATATAACATAATAATATAACAATAACAATATAAGAAATATTTTTATAACATAAAATTAATAATATATAGCATAACAATATAAGAAACATATAACACTATAACATAACAATATATAGCAATGATAATAACATAACAATAACAATATATAACATAATAATAAAAATACAACAATATAACAAGAAATATAATCTAACTAACCTTAATTAACCGCATATATATAATGAAATTAATACATATAAAGAAATATAACCTTAATTAACCGCATATATATAATGAAATTAATACATATAAAGAAATAATTTTAAAAATGTACAAGTATTTGTTTCTTTAAATTCAAGACAACATAATACATAGACTATAAATTTAAGGTCCAATATTGTAACTATCTAATAAAAAATAACTATATTTAATATAATTTCATGTGTTCTATTCACATGAAATGTGTTAGTGATGAATTTTCAAGAATGATATTATGATCTTTTATCGATGATTTCCAATGTCGTAGCTTTTTTCTACTCTTCACTTATTTCAATTGCAACCAAGTTTCTATGGCCAAATGAATATATTAGACACATATATCATTTGGTTGGTAGTCTTGAAAAATAATGTGATTTTTACATTTATTTACTTGTTCAAAGAAATTCACCAATAACACCACTGAACCAACTAGATATGTATAATTTGAAGGATTTTTATACTCTCATAACAATGTGTTTTTTGACTTAGTGCATCAAAATAAATAAAAATGCACTTTCTTTTGATTATCTTCGGGTGAAATGGTAGAAAATACATCACCTTCTCTAACCATACCAGAAAGATGATCAAAATCCTTGTCAATCATGACCACTTCATTGTCCATCTCCTCATTAGTAAACTTTTTAAGTGGGGGGAATGATGTCAGTTCTTTGTGTATCCATGGTTTGACATATTTGTTATTCTGGCTTACACAGTTAATGATGGAGTTCATATCATCAATACATGCAGGACATAAGCAAGAGTACTTTCGTTTAAGAATTGAGAATATGTTTATCATTTTCTCGCTTCTAATGGAGTCCAAACCTCTTGTTCTGTGGATTTGTTGATAATTATATGGAATCAATCTATTAACATCACCCAACACAATATTCCAAAAGTACTTTTTTGAAAAAAAACTCATGGAAGTCAAATTTAGTCATTTTTAAATATATCATTTTGATAGAAAAACATGTAACACATGTATACACACACACACACACACACACACACATACCTATGCACATGAGCCATCCTTGGATTTGATACATGGCTTAATTTTGTTTGCACCAGTTAACAACGCCATTTGAATCTACAAGTTGGGAAGCCTCTCGATTTAATTGATGCCTCCTAATTTCATCTTTTATGCATGCCCCAACACCATCGTGCTCTCCTTTTCCATGCCCCGTCTCAAATAAATTCTATGTATGATGAATGTAAATTTTTTTATGAAGGTAAGACAACGAGAGGAATGATCGTGATGATTTAAATTGACCAACACAAACATCTGACCATACCCAATGTTCTTTAAAAGTGATCTTTCATTCTGATAAGTCCTTATAAAGAATTTTAAAACAATGTTGAACAAAGCATGTATCATGTGTACGATCATCAATGATGTATAAATGATACTCTTTAATCACTTCATGGTTATTTTCATTATTATCAGAACCATCGATAGGAAGCTCTGCATGCCTATACAAAATTTGCATGAGTATAAAAATTGGGTATGAATGATAATATTCACTTTGTATTTCCCTTTGTGGAGTGAACATGTAATTTTTAGCAAACTCGACAACCGATAATATGGTTCCGTTTGGGAACACATCACATGATTGTTTGAACTATAATTCCTGCCATTTTTCTGAATATGAGAGTGCTTAATATATTTATATATTTTCTCCCTAAAATTCTCCATAAAATATGTCACATAAACGTTGTCTTCAATTAAATTAATCTTTCTTGATGTTAATGTTGAATTTGCAACAATAGTGTATAGAACATATTCATATCTTCTCCACTTCACAGTGACATTTGACAATTACAAATGATTAAGATCAATGAAATACTTAGCATCAAATAGTGCCAAATGAGAACATTCTTTGCATTTTCTTCCACCAACACAATATTTCTTATAAAATAATTGATCATTTTCTTGACCACATAATATCTTATATAAAATTCACAAAACCTTGAAGGAGGGGGATAATTGGACCAATATTTTATGCCAAATTTTAAAAACGCCTCATAATATAATTGGAATTCTACATGGTGTCAACAACAACATGTGTCATGGACAGTCACAAGGCTGACATACCATGGTTTAAGCTTCACAAATGTGCTGAGGGAAATCTTCACATCAACGTTACTCTCCATAAAATTCTAAAATAAATCCACTTGACTAACCTTTGTTAATTATTTGGCATGTTTTTCATAATGCCCTCTAAATATACGATATCACACAAACTCCTCATTTGGTAATGCATGAGAATCCTAATTCCAAAATTCTTTCACCCTATCTCTCACATTATCTAGAGGTCTATCTTAATAGGATTGCCTTTAGATACTAGCCCAACATGCAAGCTCATCATTCTCATCTACTTGAATCCTAAATTTTTTATGCCTTCATAGACTTTTTCTTGATGTTTTGTATATTATCGCTACCATTGGCATCAACTGATGTGATGCAATTCCTTTTCCGACAATACCTGTTAACAATGCTCTACGAGGAAATGTCATATTTTTTGATACCAACTGATTTATCCACACCACTTTGGAATCTCCAATACCCCGTAATTGAATTGCATCTCTTAGAGGTTTGTGTTTGAAACTTTTATGTAACATTTGAGCTTGTGTTATGTTAGATTTACCTTCGAAAAACATTTTGATCGCCTTATTTACTTATTTCGAACTATACATTCATGCTTTAATGGCCCAGTTTCTTCCATTTTAGCTGGATACATATTATCTAGAAAATTATCATCAGAGGTAATGCTCTTGTATCTTCCAATTAATTTTTGTATTTTTCTAGCTGCAGTAGGATCTTCTTGCAGGTTGGATATTGTCCCTGCATAAAAAAAGATAAATTTGTATTTTGTACTTGACACATGTACATTGAACATTATTAAAATAGATTATAATGATGCTTTGAAATATAATTTAATTTAAATATACGATTTATTCATGATTTAAAACATTAATTGACTCACCAATACTATCGATATTCTAGTTGACAAGTTCCTCGACATCTCTCATTTCCTGGTCTCTTTCAAACTCTCTATTTTGTACTTTCACATCTCCTTCATGTTCTCTATTTTGTACCCCACATCTTCTTCAAGTTCTCTTTTCGGTACTTCCACATCTTCTTCAGACTCTCTATTTCATATCTTCACATTTCTTTCAACCTCTCTATTTCCCTTAGCACTCTCCTTTTTCTTTTAGTTTCTCTTTTTTTCCCTTTAAATCTTGGTTCTAATGAGATCGTACTTTCATTTACAATTCTTTTGGTTTCCTATTTTCTAAAATTTAGAAATCTAAAATCTAATTCTAAAACAACACAAGTGAGTTCAAACTTTTAATACTATAAATGATTCAAGAGAAATTCAAATATCTCAAAGCATAATTTTTTATGGTGATTCATAATTTAATATAAAATAAATTTCTATATATTTTCTTCTTTAGAAAAAAATCATTCAAAATATTTTTTCCATAACAAAAAATATTATATTTAAATTCCATAGCAAAAAATAAATGTTCAATTTTCATAGAAAAAGAAATAAAATAAGGCTCCACCCGACCTAAAAAAATCATTTTCATTCATATATGTATATGTAATCTTTTTTTCTCTCATGAAAAAAAAATATTTGTACTTCAAAAAAAACAAAACATTAAAAATATGGAAAAAGTAATATTTGTTTTCCATAGCTAAAAATAACAATATTCTATCTTCATAGAAAAATAATAAAATAAAGCCTCTTCTTAAAAAAAAAAAAAAAAAAACTTTTTTTCCAACGTATAAAAAAAACAATGTTTATAGTACCTTCAACAAAATTGTTTTACAAAGATGAACTCCATGTTTCGCACTTCGCACTTACACATTTTTGTCCTTAAAGGAAATTTTCAGCTCATAATTTATACAACTCTGGGTTGAAAGAATTGTACACGAAAATGGGTGTCGATTAATAAAATAATCAGGAGGATAGATTTTGTGTCCAAATTCTCGGCTGAGAGTTTGTAAATCTTTTGGTTAACTCTCGAATGAAAGTATATAAAAATCTTCACTGTTACACTGAGAGTATGGGCATGGAAAGTTTCTGTGTGTAAACCCTAGACCGAGAGTTTTAAATTTTCTCAGACAAGAGTTTTTGTAGCATTACCCCAGTTTGGTTAATGCAAACTAGAGTTGCAAAAAACTTTTGGTCGAGAGTTTTAAGATTTTCTAGTGAGAGTGTTTTGCAACTCTTGGCTGGCTGAAAGTTTTTGGTCAACGAAAATTAGGAAAAATTCAACGATTTTAAGGAAATAGCTACTTCATAGGAGTCGAATCCCTGCCAAATTTAAGAGTTAGCTTAATCCTTTGGTACAATTGGATTCAACTCTAAATCTAGTTTCAAATGATATAAGTTTTATTGAATTTCATGAATAAATGATATTTATTAATAATTTTAGTAATTTTAGACTAAATTTTGAGAGTTTTGAAAATTACTTAAAATGAAAAATTAGTAACTTCAAAATCGAAACACCAAATCATTTGAAAATTCACTAGGTAATGTCCTCTTCAAAACAATATTTTCAACTTACTTATTGATGATCACATTAAGATGAAAATTGATGGATCATCAAAAGTGTTGAAAAATCATCCTTTTTTTCTCTTACCGTGTTTCATTAAACGATTAACCATAGTGATTGAATATGAGTATTCCCCAAAAATAGTACATGCTCGAGTGAAATTTGTGTAAATTGTGATGACATACTTTTTTTTCCTGAAAGGAATCACCATCTCTACAAACCATGGTGAATACTTAAGTCACTCATTATACTTGCCTGAAATTTTCAAATATATCCATTTAGTATCCACCAAATTTCTCCAACTATATGTCCATAAAAAAAAGGAGTAAGGAGGCAAGAAAACTCTCTACAAATCTTGCTTTTACTGCAAATCAAAATTCTCAAAACAAGTTAAAAGTGTTTCTCAATTTCATAGTTTCACCGGAAAACTAGTTATGGAGGACATCACATGAGATGCATTGGAAGTACACAAATTTGCTGAAAAAAATAGGAAGATCCATTTGCAGGTATAAGATACAGTGAAGAAATCACAAGAAAAGTGTAATTCCATACATGGTCAACACATGATTGAGAAAACATTGAAGGTGGCATATTGAACTTGATTGCATTTGAACAAAGAAAGTCTATAGAATTCCATCAATAAGAACATCAAGGCACTACAGTATGGCCCTATTGAAGTATTTGAAAAGGTGGTCGATTACTTTTATATGTGCATTTACTTAACAGTTAATGTGGAAAATCTAAAAGTCTATGAGCCTTTCATGGTGGTTCAAGAAACTCATGAGTAGATACAACCTACTATAGAGGAATTACTACCATAAACTTAGTAAATCTGACAAAAGATATAGTTTTGTAGAAGAATTCCAAAATTACTAAATAAAGGTAGCATGAACTCTAGTAGATTGGGTTGAAAGAGAAGCTTCTAAGAAATCTCAAATATTACTATCACCCAAAAAAAAGTCTTAGCCTCTTTTAGTAAAATATTTTATATACGCAAAGCCTCTCTAAATGGGAGATATTATCTAAAATGATTTATTTCATATTTCGTGCTCTTGGTATTTTATAAATAGAAGAAATTGAAACATATTCCAATTCAGTGATTTTTTTTTGGAGTATATAAAATTATAAAACTAGTTTAGCACATAATACAACACTTTTTAAAATCAAAGATTTGTGAGCATAAACCCCAATCGCTCAATGTAATTGGGGTTTTTATGTAAAAAACATACCTGGCAAATTCAACTACCCTATTTACGACGTAAATATAGTATCCATTAAATACCACAGCATTATTTTAATATTTTAATCAGTAGAAATACTAATTTTTATTATTATTTATACTGTGGTTCTTCACCAATATGAACCAAAGCTCTAGAAATCAATGATGCAAGAATAAGCAGGAATGAGGTTAAATACTATTGAAATCCTTAATATTAAACATTTTTTTAGATTTGTAACATAATTTATGTAAAAAGTTCAAACAAGATTATTTGTGAATGACTGAAAATGTATTTTTTATAATTCATATTATGTTGTTTAATCCTAAACTTATTTTTATATAAATATGGAATATAATTCATTCTTGAGGTATATTTGATGTTTTGACCATTTATTTTTAGAGTTGAATAATTACTGATAATGTTAGAATTCCCATATGAAGTGAAAATTCAATCTAATTTTCTTCTTGTGAAAAACTAGCTAGGAAAATATAATGATTTTTAAGGTGCATCTTGTTTTCCAAAATGCTACTGGAAAAATATTATGAGATGGTTCAGATGCTGATAATAGTAACTGGAGATATGTATGCTTTGCATGAATAGTCGGTGAGCCACCGAGACCTTTCCAAATGAGGTAATCCCGGTCTGATGAGCGAAAAATGCCCCACACTCGCATTGTAGTAATGATGGAATTCCATTGTGTTTCCAGTACGCCGTTAAGTTGTATTTTTGTAGCAGATTTCCATATAGGAACTGCTCCATCCCATTTTTGAATGACACTGGCCCAAAAGAAGAAACCCCTGTTGTGTAAAGCTCTCAAAAGCTGGGTGGAAATATTGATCTTTTCTTCTGCACCTACAAAATCATCTATGCCAATAATAATATTAGATCCAGACTGAAATTTCCAGATCAAGTTTTTTCTGAAGAAAGGCTCCATTCTTTGAAATCCTCTCCATATAGATGAGCCATTGGAGGATCCAGTATTGCGCTGTCTATACCAATAAGTCATATCCTGATTGTCCATATACTTAGCTCTAATGGCCTTGCTCCAAATAGATTCTCCCATAATCGCTTTCCACATGGTTTTACAGAGAAGAGCTCTTCTAAATGTGTGCAGATCCAATATACCCCAACCTCCCATATTTTTAGGCCGAGACAGCTTCGAAAGCTTAGTCAAGTGGAATTTTTTCTTATCCTTCTGTCCTCCCCATATGAAATTAGCAATCGTTCTATTAAGACAGTTGATAATAGCTGAAGGGATATAGAAGAGGTGTGCCCAATAAACCATGATTTGTACCAGCACAGCTTGAGTCAGAATGGCGCGACCCCCTAAGGATAAGCATTTGTATTCCCAAGCAGCTATTTTCTTATAGAAACGATCTGGAATCCATGACCAATCAACCACTCGATATCCCATAGGTTTCAAATTAAATCCCAAGTATTTCAAACCGTTCCGAATGGGAAGAGCTTTTATGTTAAAAAGACCTGTTAGAAATATGATAAGATCTCCATTTATATTTTCAACACGAGAAAATGGTGTGGGCCAGGCATATGCCCCCTATGTAGAACAAATTCTGAGAACCTAGCTGCTCATTTTGGGTTCGCCAACGTCAGTACTCCTTCTATCATTGAGGCTTTCATAGGATGGAGTAATATGTATATCAAGTGGAGGCCCATTCCACTGTTAACAATCTGGGCCATATGGAAATGGCGCAACAGGATTATTTTCAATTCCATAAGGGATCCACAATCAACAGTATTCGAATCTATCCTTTGCTTGTATAACGCGATAGGATGACCTCGCCAATCCAAAGTCAGGCATGGAAGGCAAACACAGTGCAAGGAGGCCTCTGGTTATCCTTGTGCCTATTTTGACGGAGCTGCTCAACATGGCACATGTGCCTGCGGAGTTTTCATTATCATTGAGGAAGGTCAAGTTTTTGACATCCATTGGAATGGAGGAGCTGGAACTAACAATAAAGCAGAAGTCATGGCCCTGGCTGGACTCCTATCTATATGTGACTTCCTTGGCTTACAAAAGCTCCATATATTTGGAGATTTGAAAGTCATCATCTATCACGTACAATCTAAACATATCATTAGAAATATCCACCTCTCTGGATGGCTGAACAGGATTGAGGCTTTGTGGAGCACCAACAAGGACTACACAATTTCCCACATTGCCAGGGATAAAAACCGGAGGCTATCATCTCCACAGGGTATATGGAGGATGCAATTAACAGTGGACAACATCTCTCATCAGATCCAAGACTTTTCCATGCCGGGTACATAATTTTCTATATTGTGAAGTCTATCTAGTATGACTTTCTATTTTCCTCAACATTTGACTCCTATGTTGTTTTTTGTTCCATAAATATTTTTGGCATATGGGACCGACATTTGAACTAACATTCTGTGCATAGGTGCTACTAGCAATATTTATCCATATGTCCTATCTGTTTCAGATCTGATATGACTCCTTAAATCCTTTCTCTCCATGTGGTTTTGATCCTCTATATACAGCCATATCTGATGGTCCCCATATGAATTGCTGTACATATATGTTGGATGCATATAATACAATCATATAGCTTTTTTTCATGCTGAAAATTCAATCTAATTTTCGTTCATTGCGAGGCAGTAGTTAAATATTTACAGCTACAGCCAATAATATGACACACAGATTTGGAAGAGGAAAATGTGTTGTCTGCTCCATTATTGCTCATGTATAGAAAAAAAAAAAGTATAGAAATCCAAAAAGTGAGGTGCAATGCATGTTCCAAAATTTTGTTGGCGAGCGAAAAATAATATGTGCAAATGGTTTTGACATAAGATGCCCACGGTATTTTTTGTCCGCAGCGCACGAGGAATTTCAATGTTATCATTAACAAATGCCTTGCTGCAACATCAAATCTAAATAAAAAAACATTCTACTTATACAATTCTCTTTTTTATTTTATTATCTTATGAATGGGCAAAAGACAGATAATATGAGACAAAGTCAAAAGTCTGGAATGCCGTACCAACTATGATTGAATCGTTTTCAAATCTAAAGGTCTCCATTATTCCTCGCAAAGATTTGTTTGCAAAGCAAGCCCGTTTATCTATACAATAGATTTATTGTTAAAACTAATAATAAATAAAGAAATTTAAGTACAATTCTAACAATAAGAATGGATTTGTTGCTTAAAATTCCAACATCCATCCACTTTTGTTTTTTTTTTTTTAATTAAAAAATTAAAGAGACACAGAACACAGCTAAGGTCCAGCCCTCCATACTGTTAAAAATAATAACGTGTAGTGTGATATACCGAGGTGAATGCCTTCGACCATTATTTGTCATTTTATTTATTGGATATCTATTAACTAAACGTTCAACCACTTTGTATGTTATTTTTTTTGAGTTCTCGTATCTATGATTTGTTTGTATCCACTTTTTGAACTCTCCATCATGCCTTATCAACTAAACGTTCAATCACTTGTTAAAATTGAGTCAACATATGTCTTAGAGTATATTTAATGTGATCGTAATTTCACTTGCAACGATTGGAGTTTATTTAATGTGATCATAATTTCACTGGCAATGATTACAATATTCAAGCTTAAAACATTGGCAACTATTACAATACCCATTTTTATTTTTTATTTTTTTTTCCAAGAAATTTGTTTATGGAAGTGGTAAATAGAAACTTTTTCAGGATATTACAACCTAGTCATGTCATGGGACTGGAATTTCAGTGGGGAGGTTATCATTAAACTCTCCCAGTCATCCTGGCTATACATTATTGACTACAATACTCAAATTTAATACATGCGTATGGTCATATCAATTTAACCAGTATAAATTTATCTTAAATACGTATTTAACATGAGTTCAGAGGGATCTAATTTCTTTACCTACAAATTTTTTTATGGGTATGTTTTGTATAGTTATTTATTATCTTCTTTTATTTTTATTTTTTTATTTTTGATCCAAATAAATAAAATTTCAATTTTGATGAAGAATAACATTACACATGATATTAAGCTGTCAAATAAGTTTCTGGATTCAATAATCTCATTAAATCAACCTCTTACCCTTATTAGACATATCAGTTTTGTTTTGGAAAAACCATTTGAAAAACAGTGTTGGTAAAGTTTTATAAAACGTCAATAAATTTTCATTTAAAATTAAATTATAAGATTAATGGCTGGTTTGAAAGTTATGATGAAAAGGGTTAAAAGAAAAGATAATTTGTATAACGTTGTTATAACGGATTTAGAAGGCAGAAAGTATTCAAAATTATTATTCAATTTTATATTATTTAATTATTTTTAAAAATTATATACTTAAATACCATTTAAATCAAAAAGTTAATTTTTTTTGTTTGTTGATTTCATTAAAAAATTTATATAAATTTTAGAAATAGTTATTGAAAAAGGTAGAATATATTAAAATTGCTTTTATATTTAAAGTTGTAATAATAAAATAAGTAGCATACAACATCAATGATAAAGTAAATAAATTACCATACTTAAGTATACTTTAGTATACAATATCCAAGATTCACCATAAGTATTATTTAAAAGATATCACATCATAAGATCTAAGAAAGTTGCTTAAGTAGGCCTCCATTGCATACAAGAGAGAGAGTTGTAACAATCCATGTTTGACAATTATTCAATAAGGGAATAAACTCCCATATTTATATGAGGGTATCTAAGTTGATTTCCCTTTATTTAGAATAAAAATCCTTAAAAACTATTAAATGCATGACATAAGGTGGATATGTCACAAATTGGCCCTCCAAATAGGCAAATTAATGAAATAACATGAAAAGAAGCCTAAAGTAACTCACACATGTGATTTTATTTTCCTCCAAGGATGACATCATCATCTACAATGTGTGTATCTTCATGAAATGGTGCAACAAATAACTCAAAGAATGTATCTTATCCTATAATTCAAGGTTCTCCATCCAAATGAGGTGCTACATCATCAACACCACTCTCTAAATCCCAGGTCATCCACTAAAATGTTCACATCATCATCATCAAATGAGGCACTAGGAGGATGTAATTAATCTAAGGCACGACATTGTCAAAGTATAAAGTGTATCTACTCCTCAAAAGGGGTTCCAAGTGTCAACATTAGAAATCACCATTAAGATAAGTGCAACTTCCATCAAGAAGGTATGATGCCAACCTAAGGGCATCCTATCATCTCAATGGGACACCATCTCTCAAGTCAATATCCTATCATTAGATATTAGTGTCCAAGGTCCTAGGCCTAGAAGAGGGTCACATAATTAGTACTAAGTCTTCATCAAGGACAAGAATCCTCAAAATGTGTAACACCCCTAGTTCCGCCATTGAACTATTAATGCAATAATAATGTAAAATATGTGCAGGCTGGTGAGCCAAGTTATATTATGTGGCTTTTGTGCCCATGCAAATATGTTAGATACATTTTGGTGTCATCGTGCCCAAATATGTATATGACATTTTGGCTAAAGTGGCTAGAGGGGCCAATATTGTAAATATGATGTAACTATTGTACATAATTTTTATAATAATAATTGAAGTTGGTTGCAAATCCCACTCCATGGAAAGAGTATGGAGGGAAACAAAACTCCACGAGGAAAGGAAATGGATTGTTGTGTTCGGTGTTGGGAGAAATGGCACCTCAGGGCCCACATGGCTTCAGGGAGGTGCCAGATGGTGGAAAGAAGCCATGCATGCCACATGGAAGAGAAGGGTCATGCATTCATAAAAGGTATTTAGAGGGAAATTATTCACCATTCATCTTCTTCAATATTCCTTATTCATTTCCATGGTGAGAGGCAAACAATGGATTTTGGTTATGTACCAGTTTGTGAACCTAATATGGGCTTTAAAACTGATTGGGGATTTTTATTCAATGATCCCTATGATTGGAATCAAGAACTGACTGGAGTTTTGATGACCAATTGGTGAGATTTGGAAGATGGGCACCATAGAGGGACTAAAAGGTCCCAAAGAAGGGTGTGCCACATGGGTTCTAAGACTGATCAAAAGTCGAATCAATTATGCCCTGAAAGATCTGGAAGTAGCACAAGCTCTTGGAGACCTATGTTGAGAAGTTCCTAGCTAGTCGTAAGGTGCCTTAGAAGGTGGGAATTTTAGAGGGACTAACAGGACCAGAGAAAGGTGTGCCATTTAGGCACAGGTTAAGGGAAGCAAAGCACAGTGGTTGGGGTCATGGTTGTAGGGTTGGTGCCTTGGACATGGATAAACTACTATTATTGGTTTACAATTGCTTATGGAGTTGCAGCCCCAATTCAAGGGTGCATGGTTGAGATTAATGAACCATGAGGTTAATGGCGGGGTGGAACATGGAGGGCATGCATCTAGTTGATATTTTTATTCAAGATAAGTATTCACGTTAATTCTGTGTTGATTTATAAAATTATATTTGGAAACCTAGATTTATGGATCTTGTGTTAAATGATTGTAACTAATCAAATGTTCCACCGTGTATTATAATTATGTGCCATATTTATTGTTACATGTTGATTATCGTTGGGTGTTAATACTTTTTGTGTTTAATGTTATTTTTTTTGTAATCCTTAGTTGGGGTTTTGTGTTCATATACTTAATTGTGGTCAATTAATTGGTATTTCCACTATGAAATGTTATAATTATGATTCATATATGTTAAAATTAGCATTACAAGAATTTTCCAATTGCATTTAGGCATATAAACAATTATGATAAGGTTAGGGTTTTCACTTCCGCAAATAAATCACGTAATTTTAAGTGAAATGGTTATGGTAGCATTGCCCACTAAGAGGTTGGGGGCCTTACAAAGTGGTATCAGAGCCCAATTTTCAACACTAGGATTAATTGGGCCTGATATAGGGCAAAATGAGAAAATATTAGAATGCCTACCAACTATTTGATGAAAGTACAATGATAGGATTCATTAAAATTTACCTTGAAAAAAGAGTTATAGGAGCGTTGATGGTGTTGGACCTGCCAACATGTCAGGGGATGTCCCCGATAAGAAGTCCCCACTAGACCTCAAACTGCTTGGAGTAGGACTCCCAACAGTGGGTAGTAAATCTATGCCTTGACTGCGATAACACGCAAAGGTAAGCATGATATCCTTGTTGGAAGCAAGTGCGTGACCTTGTAATGAGTTAGGAGAGATGTGTGGGGAGGTTCTAGCACACGGAAGGGGAAAATAATTGTGTCCCTTAGAAGCTTGCAATAGTATACAACTTGAAAGGAACACACAATATGAAAGACATCACAAGATGGAAAGCAGAGTAGGCGATAATCCGAAGTGATGAGTTAAACCAACAACATGCTTCAATAAGATTCATAGAATCACATATGGAATAGTCCATACATCAATGCGTAAGTAAAACTACATACATTTCTAAAGTAACCAAAATAGCCCGAACTACAATTACAACATATGCATGAAACATGTTGGCTCTGTTATATTATATAAAGTTAAAGTTTCATCCATACATAAAACCATGACAACCACTAGCCCCATAGTGGAATGTTACAATCAACACAACTTGCTCCTCCAAAGAGATGTGCTCGCTCTGCATTGTCGAGAAGCCAATGCTCATCACAATACTCTCCAAGCCCTCTCTAAGTAATTCTTAACAAAATCTTGGCTCCCCAAAAGTCTCTTCTATGAGTTATGTGGTTCTATTTATAACAAAGGGTGGGGTGACCCTTGACATTCCCCTTCGTGACTCTTGGACTACCCTCATGACTCTTTACATTACATGTGACTGTTTGTATTCCACTAATGACACTTGGAATTTCACTTTACATAATGTTTAAAAAATGATACATTATCAACATATACCCATGTGGGACAAAATTGGATTGAATCATCTAGATAAGACAAAACTAAGACTCAGACGATCTTGGAGAGAGCCGCTCCTCAACCTTCTCTCCGTGATCCTCAATGAAAAATTGATACCATGCTTGATAATGTGCAATGGTGTCTGTGTACTCTTTGATGAAGTCCTTCTGGAAATGAACTCTTGCCTTCATTTCTTCTGGGTATATTAATTTGGAACCTCAGTCTAACTCATCTTGTAACATGCGTAGCTTATTTTTTAGCATGGCCAGACCGACAATGTATATACTCATGTTATCTGTGCTGGTGGTTGTGAGAATCAAATGATCAAAGTACACATCGAGCTCCAGTCTGACATGGTTCTTCTCTTTGGCCTCGGTGATCGTACCAATTGACTGGGTGCCATACTTCCTCACCATGACATCCAAACTCCTATACATCTGTGCATACGAAGCCTCGATACTAGTGATGAGCGACAAGAGTTCCTCATAGTTCTGGATCTAACTCTAGATGTGTGCTTTGTCCAACTCCACCTATGCCTTCATCATCTTATGCAAGTGAAGCGGAGCTCCCTTGTACCTCATTATCCATGTTTGTACATGATCAACTACAGTGTGTATGTCTGCGAGTGTTCACGTTATCTTGGTGCAGCACTGCTAATGACCATGTAGGTGGAAAACTGCCTTGTGGATGGTGACGAACATGTCATACAGTCTATGCATGACTGTCCCAAGAGCCGATACTTC
The DNA here is from genome assembly GCA_031772625.1 of Pinus tabuliformis. Taxonomy (NCBI): domain Eukaryota; kingdom Viridiplantae; phylum Streptophyta; class Pinopsida; order Pinales; family Pinaceae; genus Pinus; species Pinus tabuliformis. Next base: position 197,293,380 of record CM062815.1, on the reverse strand, counting down.
AGCAAGTATGGCCATCTTCATCTTTGCTCTGGCAGATCCTGTTGACTATTCCTCTCTCTCCTTGGCTTCTTACAACTCCTTAACCATGCGATCGTTTTCCGCTATCAGGAATCTAACACTCGAGTTGGTGTCTTTGGCATAAGCCTTTGTAGCATTGACCAAGGAAACTGGATGTCTCTATACATTTGACACAATCATCCATTCTTCAAAGTGCATAGGTGATGCATGCTCATTCGAGGTGTGCGCTCTATGTTCTTGTATAACTTTTTGTTGCGACTCATCAAAGGTTATGTTGTATATATTTATCCCCGAATGGTCCCCAAGGTGAACGATATCCCCTTGTTCACTCAGGACTTGCTCTGCTGTTGGAGTTGGTGAAGCCTGTGGAGTGACCTCAGCTGTTATTAGCATGAGGTAGGTATCTTGATCCTATTCCGGATGCTCCACCTCCATGTCCATCTTTCCTATTATATGTTCATCCTATAGAGAAAGTTCCTTTTCCTACAACTCCTCACCCTGTTCCTCATCTACTGCTGGTTCAAATTCCTCAACCTGTATTGGTGTAGATTGCACTGTCTGCATGCCTCACACTTCCTCCTGTTCCTGTTCATGCTCACCTTGTGCTTCCCTCTCTCTTTTACGCAACTCTTGTTCTTCCTTGAGCTTCTGCTGGACTTCCTGCAACATCTTCTCAATATCTTCCAACCTTTTCTTTTCTCTCTTTCTTTGCACAATCCTCATGTCACATTGTCGCCTCTTCGCGTCTATCTCCAAAGCTACCTTTTGCACAAGTGGGTCTTCCTTAAACTTGTATCTTTTCTCGGTCTCAGTGCCTTCAACAATTTTCCTCTTGCTTTTGTCTTGCACAAGTTTGTTGCTTACTGCTACTGTTGTTGCTGCTCCCTACGGTGTTGCTACCTTTATTACTGCCAATGACTCCAGTGCAATGCTGAATGGTTCATTGAGCCTAGAGGAGTCGTCACAATATCTCCACAGGTCTTCCTTTGGCCAATGACACGTCCGATGGATCCAAGGATAGTATACTCTCGCACAGTGGTCCCTACATAAAAAATGTGGGTCATATGGGTTGAAACTCCTAGTGCCAAGCCTAAACTTGTTGAAGTCTTCCACTTCGACATCTATTATTTCAAACTCCTAACTGCGTACAACCCAATTTGCATAAGAAGCATGGGCCATGATGCCTTCTTATTCCAGTGAAATCTAGTTGACAACCCTATTGAGATGTGGTATGCAACCTCCTTCATGACCAATTTTTCCATGGCGAACCTTGGCAACACATGCAAAAAAAATTTCGTGATGTACATTCTGATGAAGGTTCCCTCAGGTGAGACGTACCAATCTACAATGTTTAGCAACACCTCCATTACTGCATGGGAAATGAAGGGTGGATCTTGTTCAAAGATCACCATGTACAAAGGGGAAATGAAATGGTCACATATTCTAGCCATGACTCCTCGGTAGCTCCAATCTGAGAGCAACTTGTAATATATGTTCATAAGACTTTCTAAATGTGTCCATGCCGAACCCATGACAAGAAGCTATTGAGGGGCACACATTGCACCAAGAAAGTATATAGACATGAAGAACTTTTCTTGTTGATCCTTGGTAGACTCTAAGAATTGGACATATGCACTTTCAACTAGAGGGACAACATGTCGGACCAATTGAATGGTTTTTCTTCATTAGCCAGTTGATCCAACATAGCAACCCAACTTTGTGGGAAGGTTTCTGTACTCGCTTTTCTATAAAAGCGGCATGCGAAGATGACCAAGAACTTATATGAATTCGTGAGTGTCATCGTCCTGTATATCTAGTTGGGCGTCGTTCTGAACTTTGTGAGCTCCTTCACCCAACGCTTCAAGATATCTATTATGTTCATGCTGCCATTGGGAGTGTAAAATTGAGCGTCCATCCTGCTCACTCGGAATGAAAAATGATATATCTCCTGATAGTCCTCTATCTTGAAGGAAGAAAGCCTTGTTCCACTGACACTGCTCGTTACCATTGTCTCGGGATCAATATGTGAGACAATCCAATGGATCACATCTGTGTAAGGGAACACGAGAAACCTACATGCAACCTTGTATAGTCCTGACTTATGGATGTTCACATAGACCCGTCTAGCTTCCAAATTCTCCTCAAAGCTTCCCGAAAAGATGGTGTTGAATTCTTGCCATGTTACCTTGATATCCTTATCGATGAACATGTGTATGTCTGTGTACACGGGCAAGATCATTAACCCATGTTCAACCATGTCCCCCGTACTGCTCTCAGTTGTTTCTCTTGATCCTGCTTTCTTCGAAGCCATTGTACCTATACTACTGAGAGAATGATGAACACCTGTGGTACCTAGAGATAGGGAAACACTCATGGAAATAAAAAAATCAGTTAAAAACCAAAAGCAACTTGAGGAATGACATGCAACACACCTCGTTGACTGCTTGGGAAAATTGCACAGTTTTTTCTTAGAGAATTTGGGAGATTGACAGCTAAAACTATGCAGAGCATAGTCCATGCTGCCAGTGAGCTCGATGTCTCCTGAAACTACGCAGATCATAGTCCATCTTGGCCTGTTGAGGACTGGAACTACGCAATACGTAGTTTCAGTTAGGATGACTATTGCCCAGGAAAGTGCATTGCACGATCCCCGGGCCAAATGGGCACTATCTCCAAATAATGCGTAGAGAAAAGCTTAGGAATCCAGTGGGAGGCAAGTTCTACACAATTCATGGGAGCAAGGCATGACCTTCCTTTCCAAAAATTTGCAGTGCAAGCCGGGCAAGGCAAGGTCTGGGCCAAGGCAGCTCAGACCTGTCGATGAACAAGTAAAAATCACTAAGGATTGAATGCATGTGCAAAGCTGGTGTAGATATGAGTGAAATAAACATGCATGTGATTCAAGTGAGTGTAGAAATCAATTAATCGACAAAATGCAAGTCATCGAAACAACGACTGTGGGTGCATAAATAGTGTTATGTGTGAAACATTAAGGAAAGCTAATGCAAAACTTGAAAAAACACTTCTGGAAGATAAAATACATTGAAACACTAGTGGTCGTTCACTAAAATGAAGGAAACAACACTCATACAAACTAAAAACTAAAAAGCGAAAGAAAAAGCGGCAAAAGGCATGAAAAGCTAACTTACCCGAAAAAGTTGTGCCGACTGTGTAGAAGGGTCCTAGATGCCTCGGGAATGCTAGAGCTCCAAGATCGAATCTGAAGAATGAAATCTGAGGTGTTGATTAAATAGATTTGGCAAACTTAGGGTTTATGACACGCATGTCACAAATCTAGGAAAATGTAACACTTGGAAGGAAGTTTTTAAAAACGGTTTTGCATGTAACTCCTCCTAATAAAAGTAGATCCCTAAAATATAGGGATTCTTTTCACTTTTTTCTTTTTTGGGAAAATTTTCCCAACATGCAAGGAAGGATTGCGCAGTTCTTGAGGGAACTGGACAACCTTTCGGCACATGCAACAGAAAGTCAATGAGGGAGACCCTCTACGTTGTTTTTGTACTAAGGGGCTTTGGCTGACTGGCCAACTCTGCATAATTTTTCAAAGTAGTGAGGTTGGGCTACTCTACATATTTCCGGAGAGCAGAGAAACTGGCTAGTTCTATGCAAGTCCAGACAACAGTGAAGTTGTCCTAGCTACTCTGAGAATTTCTTGAAGGAACTAGGTCAGTTTCTGCACAATTCTTGGAGGCAATACAACTGGCTGAAACAGTGAAAATTTCCAGAGACATTTTGGCTGGCTTTCTCTGCGCAATTTCCAGAGTGAGTTTTCCTGGCATGCTCTCTACAATTTTTGAATGCATAGGAGTTCTTGGGCTGCTCTACGCATTTCTAGAGAGGAATACAACCTTCTCTCCATATTTGCGTAGTTTTGCCTAACAATGATCTGACTGGATGTAAACCAGGTGTTGGGTGTGCTTGTGGTTGACCAATGGGACAAGTGAGTTGTACACAAGTAGTGAAATGACAGATGAACTCAAATAAGTACAAGTACCTGATAAGTGTAGGATAGCTGCGATTATTTCGAGGACAGAGGCTCCAAAATGAAGCGAAGGAAAAATTTTGGAGGGTTGTTGTAGCTGCTACAACATTGGTGACACAATGGTAGAACTCCAACTTTGTATTGACCTTGTTCGTGAAAATTGAGCCTAACTCCTCCGGAAGTATTGTTCAATTGTTTGATCATCAATTCTTCAACACTAAGCTTGAGTTAAAGATATAGTCCCTTACCATTCTCCTGATCAGTCAACACATATTCCAAGCCATGTCAAGTCAACTGTTTCAATTAGAGATGAGGGGTATATTGGTACACAATAAATAAAGATGTCAGAGTCTTATTTTCATCTTTGGTGTTGCTCCGCTGCCATCAGACCTAGACAATACCCCAATGGAATTACGCAGGGGCACAAGCATTGCTTTGCTACCAGCGAGCCTGGTCAGTACCCCAATAGAGTTACTTGCATCACCTCCCTACACAAAAAGCCTTTCCCTTCTTTCGCCTTATTCATTTTTCATTTTTTTTTAAGAACTGTGGATAAGAACTTATTTATTTCAGAGGCGGAAGAGGGATCCTGACTTATTGAGAGTAGAAGAGGTTGTGCCTTCAAAGAAGTATTTTATATATACCTCTGACACTACTTGTTAAGGTTTTCCTCTTCACCTTACTCTACTTGACTAAGTTGATAAGGTTTAACGCAAAAGAACCAATTAGAGTAGGTGGTATTAGTTAAAGTACAAGCATTGTGCTTTTACCAAGACTCACTTGAACACAATGTATTTTCCATGAGGGTATCATCGACTGAAGACAACAAGTTCTTTCATAAAGAGAGAGGACAACAAATAACCTGGTGTTGATATCAGTGCAAGTCCTCTTGTACTTTACCTTGCTTGTCTCGAAAGCCACACGCAGTTTCATGCGAAACTAAACCTATGGGTGAAAAACAAGCAAACAAACAGAAAGAAAAGGGCAGAAGTAAACAAAAGCAAAGCAAGAAAACGAAGTGAGAAAAAAAGAAACACAAACAAAATAAACAAAGCAAGCATGCAAACAAAGCAAAACAAGAAAGAAAATACTACTCCTACTCCTAAGCTAAACAATGCATGGGTCAACTCACATGAACTGATATTTCTAATGCAGCCATCGACACATTGGTTGACCCATGTTGGTGAAGGTGTGGTCTACGAGAATGATAAATGTGTAAACAAACAAACATGAAAGATATAATAGTGAAGACGAACATGCTCCGTGTTTAAACATATCCATAGAAAAGAAGAGAATAAAAGCACAAGACAAGCATTTTGCGGATGTATCATGGCCATGCTTCACACATCATGCAGATGACAAACATGTACACTCTTTTGATCGTGACAAATGAGTAAACATGAAAAAGAAAGACAACTTATGCTTAACAAGAGTGCTTGTTGTGTATGATTCCTCCAATGCATGAATGATAGGATCATGTGATTCAAGTGGAGGATGTGAATTCTATGAAGTAGATTGATCTTCAATGTAAACAGGTGAGTGATGAGGAGCCTTAGGCTTTTCATCAAATTTCTGATCTAGAGTGGAATCGACCTCAAGACAACTAGGACCTGAAATAGCCATTAGCTCAGGCTAAAGTGCCTCGACAACTTTTGGGGTTTCCACTTCATCAAAAGGTAGATAATCGAAGATATGCAGTTTAGAAAGATAAACAGTGAATGGATCATCATCGTGATCGAATGAAGGAGGAAAGAAATCACGACAACCACGATCAGAAAATTCGATGTGTTCGTCAACATCCTCATGATCTGATGAATCATACAGAGGGGTTGATGAGAGGAAAGAATGTTCACCCTCTAAATTTTCGAAAAATTCAGATGAAATATTGAGTGGATTTGCAAACATAGATGTGTCCTCTCCACTATATAATTACAGACTCATATCGGGTGTATTCTGTGAATGATTGGAAGTAGATGTATTTGGAATGTATTCTCACATAGAAAATCAACAATCGCAAATCACTAAAGATGTCATGGAAAAGCATATGAGGTGCGGATAGAAGGAGGTCATCCTTCACCGTGGGTTCTTCTTCAAATTCCAACACATACTCATCATAAATGATAGCATAGGTTGGTTGCTCAACACAACCTTTGTCAACAAATTGATCCTCATGAACAGAAAGTGTGGAGTCTGGAATGGGAGAACACAATACAATACAATCTAAAGGACCAACAGAACATAAGGACAAAGGTTGAGGAAATAAATCCACGTGACAACCAACAGTCTTGTCATCCAAATCTGCATAGAGATCAAGAGCTAGTAGGGTGGGAGGCTGTGATAGTTCAATAGATGGATGTGCACCTTCTCCCACCTCATAGCATTTTGATGAGATGAGGATGGAAGGTCACTTGTGACAATGACCTTGTCCTACTTGGATTTGACAACTCTAATACCGAGGTATGCTAGGAGGGGTTTGAATGATTCTATTATATGTAGATTCTTAGATATGTGGAAAATATAATGAAATCTTCCATTGAGAAATTCCCAATCAATTTCATCCCTTGGGAATTGGTATGCAAGATTATTAAAATGATACCAGAATTGCACCACAGATTCATCAGGAGCTTTCCGTAGTCGTAGAACTTTTTTATTAAGTTCTCTATGGTCAAATTTATGGAAAGTGTGACATAACTCTAAAATAAGGTGACCAAATGAGTGAATAGATCTTTCAAGCAGTGTGTTAATCCATTCCAATGGATGCCCATGAAGCGTGAATATGAACAACATGCAGATCACATAGTCCTCACAGGACTCAATGTGTTCACATAGATTTGAAAAAGAATGACTATGCTTATCCCAAGCTATTAGGCCTTCACTTGCATATGTGTTCTGTGAAAAGAGATTCCAAAACTCCTTCAGGATTTCAAAGTCATCTCCATAAGAAAAAAATCTCGGAGCATGAAGAGTAACATAAGACATGATAGATGTGTGAAGATTCAAAACAAATTTCGAGAGCTAATCCTATCATCTGGCCTGCTTCTAGTTCCAGAAATGTTGATGGCGTTGGACCCGACAACATGTCAGAGGATCTCCTCAGTAAGATGTCCCAACTAGACCTCACACCATTTTGAGTATGAGTCCCAACAGTGGGTAGTAAAGCTATGCCTTGACTATGATAGCCCATAGAGGTAAGCAAGATATCCTTGTTGGAAGCAAGTGTGTGACCTTGCAACGTGTCAAGAGAGATGCATGGGGAGTTTCTAGCACATGGAAGGGGAAAAGAAGTGCGCCCCTTAGAAGCATGTAATAGTACACATCCTGAAAGGAACACACGAGATGAAAGACATCACAAGATGAAAAGCAGAGTAGTCAATAATCTAAAGTGATGAGTTAAACCAACAACATGATTAAATAAGATTCATACAATCACATACAGAATAGTCCATACATAAATGTGTAAGTAAAATTACATACATTACTAAAGTAACCAGAATGGTTGAACTACAATTACAACATATGCATGAAACGTGTTGGCTTTGTTATATTATATAAAGTGAAAGTTCCATCCATACATACAACCATGACAACCACTAGCCCCAATAGTGGAATGTTACAGTCAACACCATGTTGGGTTGTGTTATGTTCTTTCCACGTAGTTAACAGGGGGTTTGAGGGACTCGTAACTCCACTTTATGGGGTGCGGGGCAACGCCTCAGAAAATTTTGGTTTTGGACCCTATGATAGGTTGGGCGGACCCACCTATGGTTTTGTGCATGATTTTCGCACATGTTTTTTGGACGCGATGGTTTTCGGTCCATGGTATTGGACGTGATGGTTTTCGATCCATGGTATTGGATGCTTCAGCATGTATAAATATGTGTTATAAAATTTAAAGGAAAATAATGAAAAATCAAGTTGGTAGTCTCGGTTTTGGGATCCAGAGGGAAAATCTCTGTGTATATGTGTTTTTATGTGTTATGATCTCGCATTGTTTATTTTTCTGTGTTTTAGAATTCGTATGCAGGTAATTTCTGTACGGGGTTAAAACCTACATTTGGTATCAGAGCCATTTTGGCTTTAAGGGGACACCTTTGTTGCTGAGGGGTTTTGCTCGGGCCTGTGGTAGACCCTGTTTAGTGGGAGATCTGCAAGATCGATTCTAGTGGTGAAAGAAGATGGTGAGCAATGGAAAGATAGAGATTGAGAAATTTAATGGTCAGAGTTTTGAGTTGTGGAAACTCAAGATGGAGGATCTATTGGTGGATAAAGATCAGTGGATCACGGTAGATTTGGGTACTAAACCAACAGGAGTGTTCGATGAAGAATGGAAGAAGTTGGATTGAAAGGCAAAGAGCACAAGACGATTGTGTGTCTCAAATTCAGTATTGCTTAATGTATTAGGGGAAGCTACAGTGAAGGTTTTGTGGGACAAGTTAGGGACTTTGTACCAATCTAAGTCTCTGGTGAATAAATTGTTCCTGCAGAAAAAGCTGTATAACCTGAGGATGAAAGATGGAGACTCAGTGACAAATCATCTGAATGCATTTAAAACTGTGGTAAGTTAGTTAGCATCTCTTGATATTAAAATTTTAGATGAAGATAAGTGCATCAGTTTGTTGTGTTCTCTACCAGATTCGTGGGATAGTCTGGTTATTGCAATAGGTAGCAATGCAACTGCCTTGCATTTTGATGAAATAGTCTCATCCTTGCTGATGGAGGAGATGAGACAGAAAAATATGGAGAGCGAAAATGGTGATGCCTTGTCTGTATGAGGGCAGACCCAGAACAAAAACAAAAATAAGTCATCGAGTGGGAGATCTAAATATAAAGGGAGATCTAAATCTCCATGAAAACCTGTAAAGGTGGTGTGCTGGAAATGTGGAAAGGAAGGGCACTACAAAAGGGATTGTAAATATAAAGCTCGTGACAAAGGAAAGGGATCTGATGAGGCTCCTTCTTCAGAGGCGAAAACCACCTCAGATGAAGGTGGGGATGTGTACTTGGCTTCTTCAAGTACACATATAGATCACGAGGCATGGTTGATTGACTCAGGTGCATCCTTTCACTTCACTCCCAATAGAGAGTGGTTTTGTGAGTATGAGAAATATGATGGTGGTGATGTCTTCTTGGGGGATGACAGGAAGACTAGAATCGTTGGTCGCGGAAAAGTAAAGTTGAAATTGCAAGGTGGAAGGGTTAGAAGGCTTCCAAGTGTTCTACATATTCCTGCATTAGCCAGAAATCTGATTTCTGTTACCAAGTTGGATGATGCAGGTGTAAAAATAGTGTTCGAGAAGGATACCTGCAAGATGGTTCGAGAAGCATTGGTATTGATGCGGGAGTTCAGATTGGAACTCTGTACAAGCTGCAAGGTAGCACTGTTATTGATGGGTGTAATAGTTCTTTGGTTCCTGAAAGTGGAGTAGAAAATCTAGTGGTCTCTGGAGAGAAGACCATGCTGTGGCATCAAAGGCTTAGACATATTGGAGAGAAGGGCCTTTGAATACTTCATGGTAAAGGTATGGTAGAAGGTATGAATAATAGCTCTCTGGATTTTGATTTTTGTGAGAATTGTGTATATGGGAAGCAGAATCGGGTAAGTTTCCCCTCTGGTAGTAAGAGGGCGAAATAGATATTAGAGCTTGTGCACAATGATGTGTTTGGATCTATGAAGGTTTCATCACTAGGTAAGTTTGTGTATTATGTATCATTTATAGATGACTTCTCAAGGAATACATGGATATATTTCCTTAAGAATAAATATGAAGTCTTTGAAAAGTTTAAATAATTTAAGGCTCTCATGGAAAATTAGATAGAGAAGAAGATAAAGGTGCTAAGGACAAATAATGGTGGAGAGTTTTGCAGCAATGAATTTGAAGAATTTTGTAAGAAGTGTGGTATATCACGGCAAAAAACTACTCCATATACACCTCAACAAATTGGAGTTGCAGAAAGAATGAACAAGACGTTGATGGAAAGGGCAAGAAGCATGCTTAGTGGTGCTGGGTTAGGACAAGAATTCTGGGCAAAGGTAGTGGATACTCCATGTTACCTGGTCAATAGGTCACCTTCATCAGCCTTGGAGGATAAGACTCCACAAGAGGTATGGATTGGTAAGAAACCCTCTCGTTCACATCTGAGAGTATTTGGATGTGATGCATATGTACATGTTCCAAAGGAGAAATGAACCAAGTTGGATAGTAAATCTGAAAAGTGCATCTTTATTAGGTATAAGGATGGTTTAAAGGGTTATAAGCTTTGGAACCTAGTCACACGGAAGGTTGTGTACAGCCAAGAGGTGGTGTTCAGAGAGGTGAAATATGTTATTAAACATGAAGTCCAATGAAAGGAACCTGAAAAGATAGAGTTTGAGCTAAAGGAGGAAGAATCAGACTCTACACCAGAGGAGGAATTAGAAGATGAAGAGCCACAAACTCCGGCTGTGAGAAGATCAGTTCGAGAAAGAAGGCAACCTGAAAGGTATAGTCCATCTGCTTTCTATTCAAATTTTGCTTTATCTATTATTGATGATGATCATAGAACCGTGAAGGAAGTAGTAGATTCAGAGGATGGAAAACTCTGGAAAGAGGCCATGGTTGATGAAATGGCATCTTTGCACAAAATGAGGCTTGGGATCTGGTGGAGTTGCCGGCTGGAAGGAAACCCATTGGCAGCAAATGGGTGCTCAAAAAGAAGACAAATGCAGAAGGAAAACTGGAGAAATACAAAGCTCGGTTGGTAGCAAAAGGTTATTCCCAGGTGTCGAGAATTGATTTTGGTGATATTTTTTCTCGTGTTGCCAAGGTAATTTCTATTAGATTACTTTTATCTGTTGCTGCTGATTTTGATTTTGAGGTAGTGTTATAGACATATTTGGGCACTACAACCCCAATCACATATTTCCATAAAACAAGGGCTTCTAAACCCCTAAAAGTGTTGTTTCATACCCTATAGGAACAAGGTCAGTTGATTACATCATCTCCTAGAAGTTCTCCATGAAAATCTACTCAAAACTAGTCAAAACAAGACCATATAGACTGCTCCATGCATAGGGTGCGATGCATATCACCTATTACACACGGGGGGTGCGATGAATACTGGAAAGCCCTTCTGTAGGGTGCAATGAGCGAGAGCAGATAAATGGAAGAAGCAGTATGCTAGGTGGAAACCCAGAGAATCTTTTAGAAACTGCTCATATGACACTTGCCTCTCTGAATTCGCCTAGGGATGAGTAAGAGATCTGAAATATCCAAGTGGAACCAAGAGCTATCAATGAAATGACACTAATCAAAATCCCAGAAGCTGACTTACTCTCCTGTAAACATCTATATATGGATCCCTCATCCAAGAGATCCAGAGGCTATAATTTTGTAATTTGCAAGGAAGTTTTGTTGGTTTCTCTTTGAAGACATTGTTGGGTGATCTTGCTTTGTATGAGGTGAAGAGGGCTTTCATGCTGGGAGGATGATGCTGGATCAGACAGCCTGGTTGTAATCCTCTCTTCTACTACTCTATCAATAAAGCTATTTGAGTTTTCCTCCATATGCTTGTATATCTCTAAATCTTGTTTATGTATGCATTTATATGGTTAATGTACATCTTATCCTACATTATTTATGGTTATAGATCTCTATGCTTTGATGGTATTTTGCTGCCTTGGCTCTACAGGTGTTCTTTGAAGCGGGACATGTGAGGAAGGAGTTGCGAAAGATTTATCAAAGGAGAGAGGAAACAAGCAAGGAGACTAGCGAAATACTGAGGTTGGTGCTCTATGATTCTCTATCATCTATCTCTCATAAAGGAAAACAGAAGTAACTTTAATCTATTTGTTTCTAAGATAGCTACCCGTATTAGTGGGACTAGCAGCTCTGAATAGACACTAGTTTTCCCGATAACAAAATGACGACTCCACTGGGGAATCGAATAGTTTGTTTGTTTCGTTACTGTTGTTTGCTTTATAAACCATAGAAAAAGCCTGAAGTTAAGCTAGCTAGCCTTCGAACTGCTTTTGCTATGCAACTACAAAGTAGATCAACGGTGCTTCAGTCAATCTCCAAGTTGGTTTATGGACTGAACATCTAGCTTGAAAACATCCTAAGTGCCCTGGTGGTAGCTCAAATAACCTCATTAGATCAGCCCCTATACTTTACTGACAATCATTAGCTCATCCTAAATCCCTGAACTTATCTGCAAATTGTGAGCAAAAACCAAGCTCAGTCTCGTCCCTGGACCATTGCACTATCTCTTCTTGGTAGTCTGGATGCATCACACCTCTCGTGTGTTGTAGGTGAGATGCATCCCTGTTTCCTTGTGTTACAGGTGCGATGTTTAGATGAGACTGTTTCTGCCTCCAGATTTTGGTTTTTTCTTCATTGTCTTCAGCTTTATTCAGTAGTTTTGTTGTCTATAATCAATATATCTTTGTTGAAACCATCTTCCTTTGCATTATTCAACCTCCATCGATAAAGAATTGTGAATGTTTTTTTATGTATTTTTAGTCATCTACAGTTCTCTTGTTCAAATAGTAGCTTAATCGAACTTTCGTCTTTTGATTTGAAAGTGTCGCAAGTGTCGTTTTCAATCAAGAAAAAGAGTATTACAAAGCATTCCTCTTTTAGACAGTTGATTACACTTTTGACATTGTATTTGATTTGAATCATTAGTATTTCAAGTGTCGAAAGCAATTTTGAATTCGAAATCGCAAAGTGTCTTCTTGGCTTTACTTTCGTTTTTTGAAAAGAAAATTATTAGTACTGTCGCTTTGAAAGAAGATAGTTCAGATCTATACTTTGTTTTCTTTTTGTCATTTTCACATTAAGGAAACTGAAAAACAATACATGTATGTGCATTTGCATTAAGACTGCATGCTGAAATTGATTTAGGAAAAGTGCATCTAGTGTGTGCTCTCTGCTCTATGTTGAAAGAATTTCATTTATCTTTCCTTAGTAGATAGGATTTTCATTGCAAAAAGAAAGTAAACTACTATTTATCATCTTAGATTGCATATTTAGAAATTGTATATCTACATCACGCAGTGAACCTTAAAGGCAAACTTCTTAAGAAATATCAATTGTAAAATAAACTTCAATGAACATAAAAACGCTTTGGAACCTAACGCACAACATTTAGAAGTCTAGGCTAGAGACGTATTCCGGCGTCGTAAAGCCTGGTAACTATCGCTTTCATCATAGGTTGGGTGATTCCTCCTCTTTGAGACGACAAGTGCTAGTACAGACTTGTGCTCCCATGTACCGTCGAGTATATATTGGGAGACCACAATAGGCTACATCCTTTATCCTTAGGAAGCCGTGTATGCCGCCCTATCAATCGCAATGCACTGAACACAGCATTCAGGAAGATTGACTACCGTACCGTAAAAATTATTCTGCAGTTTTGCGATTGGTTTAGTAATCCCTCTATCTAGATTTCTAGAGTAGTCACTTTCGTTCCTTTTTAGACTCCTTAAAAGAAAAGTTCCATATGAGCACTTGTCACTTCAGGCTCATTAAAAATCGAAGGTGACTAGAGTCATCTTTAGCTTTTTCTCGACTCTTAAAAATTGAAAAAGCAAGTTGTGTCAAAGCGTCATAAAATTTATTTTAATCGGAATAACGTCATTGTTCCCTAGTTGGTCTTTAGGTTGAGAAATGGAGTCTACCAATCAAGGATTTCCACTTGGGGGAAATCCTAGTCCCTTCTCATCTTAGGGGGATGTTGGTGCTCCACACATGGCCACATTGTCCCTTCCAAGACTCACAATTGGCCTGCCTGTATGGCTTTTCTCAACCTCTATCATTCAAAACACTGCAATTCCTCAACAATCAAATAAACAACCGGATGAAGTTGCTCCCCCACCTTCTACTCCATTTGTCTCTCCCTCTCCTTCTTCCTCTTCGCTTGGTGAAGCTAGTAATGCTAAAAACCAAGTAACTGAGAAGAAGAAGAAAGGGAAGGAAAAAACGAAGAAGAACCCAATAGCAAAAGGGGGAAACCGTACATCATCTGGCGAAAATCCACACACTGCACCTTCCAAACCTAAATCTCCATGTGTCATTTACAAGGGAGACCACTATCATCGAGATTTTCCCTACATCCCACGGATCTTGAGGGACTGGTCTCCCCACTTGCACAATCCGGTGTCTTCAACCGTTGATGATCATGTTGAAAGCACACCATCAACTAGTGAAAATGAAATCAATGGACAAAAAGGAAGATCCAAATTTCCTTGTAGACTGTGTGAAGGTGATCATGCTCTCCACCATTGTCCCTTCTTAGACGAAGCTAAAAGAGTCTTGGATAACTATCCTGCATCATCGCAGCGACTTCCTCCTGGATACAAGAAACTCTTGCCGAGTCCATCACTAGTTGAAAATCTGACTGACACACCGTTGTTGTCGGTCTAAGTACCTATCATTGAAGATAGACCCTCTAAGTCCACACTGGACCAAAGTCAACAAGTCGAGACAGCAGTCAACCCAATCTTGTCTTCAGAGGACCCACCTTACGATGATACTATCACCAAAGAGAATGAGAATGACACCGTTCAAATTCTTTTCGTAAACACAAACTCCGATGAACATGGGGGAAATCTACCCATTCCTTTACCGCAGGAGGGAACTTTGTCAGAGATGTATCCGACCGTTTATTCGATCCCACCTCCAAGCAATCTAGTCATTTCCTTCGATTGGAATCTTCTAGGCAGACCCCGCCTACCATCTAATGTACCATTCTGAATCATAGTACAAGCTTACAGAACGATCATGGTTGGTACTATTACAGATGAAGGGGCTTCTGTGAGTATCCTTTCCTCAACTGCTTGTAAAGCACTTGGTTCGCCATTGCTTCTACTTGAGATTCGAAATTTGATGGGCTTCAACAAAGGAACTAGTCGAACATTAGGGATCCTTCCAAATTTTCCTATAACTTTGAGAAGGAAAAACAATCATCTAAACATGATGGTAGTCCAAGGACCTCTAGGTTACAATCTACTCCTTGGGCATGACTACATTTATAGCATGGGAGCTATCGTTTCTTCACTCTTTCGAGTGATGTGTTTTCCACATGAAGGCAGAGTGGTCTGGCTCATAGACCAACTTTCGTTCCCTAGTTCAAACACAGCTATTAGTCGAATGCCATCCCTAACTGGTCTTTTCGCACAAGGAATGTCTCATCAATCTCTAGTCTGTCCACCTGATGATCACGAGTGATTCGGTGATTGTGACTGAAACCCAGGAGGCATGCGCCCTGGTCTGCTTCGGCAGAAAAACCACAGATATAAGATAGGTTTCTGCATAGGATAATGGATCAGTTTGGAAAAGGATTCCTCTGTCAAAGGTTAGGTGATTGAAGCTAGAATCACCTTCGTCCATTTTGATGGACAGATCCAAGGAAGTGTTTTGTCTGCACATGTGGATGAAACAATCTTGCTAATGCAAGAACTTCCGTATGGTAACCTGGAAACTCTATTTTGTTATACCTGGGGGCATGCAAACCTTTTTGCATGCAAGTGAAAAGTGACCATTTATTTTCTTAGTTTGTAGGCTCTCAACGCTTTAGAATCATAGGTTGGTCGTTCCTATCTTGCATAACGAAAGGCTCAGGAGCAAAGTTTCGAATGGGGCAAGCTCCCTAAAAAATGAACCTATCGATGAGACATCCTTATTATACGACTGGCACGAGCAGTTTTACGCAAAGTTAAAGCTTGTTAAAAAGATAAACCTCGCCATGAGCAGTTTTACGTGAAGTTCAAGCTCGTTAAAAATAAACCTAGCAATGAGCAAATGTTTCCATAGAGTTCAAGCTCATTAAAAAATGAACCCCACCTCTGGTAAATAACCATTTCGATTACATGACTATAAGCTTTTGAACCTTGGTCGTGTTCTTACCATCACCTCCACTCTTTTTTAGCCGATCATACAACTCCATTTGATTGTTTACCCTTTTGAGGAATAACTACGATGAGTGATTCTATTAGCCACCCTCTTTACACTGCCGTGATCAGAATGTTCCAAAACTTACCTAGAACCAGTTGCTATCCAAACCATCACTCGTTCCTCAAAAAACAAGTCTCCTTTAAGCTATTTTCATCTGACTCGTAAAATATGAAAATATTGCTAAGCAATTGGCCTCTCTAGCTCGTTAAAGTGACTGGAAGTGTTATCCCTCCTCTAGATTTTAATCTTTTTGGACCTACAGGATTATTACACAAAAAGATCGAGTGCTTGTCTTGTTCGGCTTGTTAAAACTATTGAAAAGTCATCCCTTTCATATTATTTTAGACTTTTTCGGACTTAAGGGATTACATTATGAAAAAGGACCACTAGAGTTGCCTTTACGTCCCTTTTTAGACTCTCTAAAATTGAAAAGGACCGAGTTATCTTTGTCGTTAAACTCATTAAAACAATAGCGACAAACATGTCCATGCAGACAAGAGCGAGTTTCACTGTCGCTAGGCTCGTTAAAACATAGCGACAGGTTTGTCAGAAGGGAAAATTATAGAACAAGCATATGTTATCCTCCTCAAGCTTGACAAAAATAAAGAGGTACTAGTCAGCAATGACTAGGGAAAAGGGGAAGAAAACTTGAATAGCTTCATTGGTAGCAGGTCGCTCTTGAACATGACACTTTCACTCCGTCACCATGATCGAGTCAGGTTGGGTTATTCCGTTCACTGATCATATCACCATTGGTCCACCGTACCATCCACCCTAGGGTTAGCGCTACCAATCCATTTCAGCGTCACTGGTATGTTCAAGAGAAGTTGCTCAGAGAATTCACCAACCTAGCTAACGTCTCATCCACTGCAATACCTTCACTCTCCATTTTTTCATGACCGCCACCCTGAACCTTGTATCATCAAATCGTTTTCACCTCCACAAAATCATTTGCTTCGTTCCGTGTCATAGATGTGGGATTTATTAAGGCCCTCCTATGACAGGTCACTTCTTTTCGACATCAGCTCATTATCTAAGAAGTTGACTTAGGAACAACCCTTTCAGTACTTTGAAGCTTGCATGCCTCAATGGCAAGTTTCTCACTTCCGGCGACAGGTTTACATCAATGGCCTTTGACCAAAAGATTTTACGTGGTGTTCGACATCAACTCATGTATTCACACCACGTGAATTGCACTCAGTACCTTGAGGATCATCATCATTATCAGTGATTCCTCTCGCACCTGTTAATAGCTTACATCATTGGCTGGTAATCAGACGATGTCTTTCCATGTTCAACATCAGAACATCTTCTCACATGGATCGATTTGTACTTCGGGCGAAGATTGAAGAAGTTTGAAGGCCCCATATCTAGTTTCATCCATCCGGGCTGCGATATATTCAAGAAAATAAAGACATCAAATGTACATCATTGCTACACAGATAATCATCAAAACTAAAATATGATGGCTCTACCAGAATCATCAGTCTGCCACACAGATGATTGTTTGTCTTATGTACATGAATATGAATTTATAAAGCTGAGGATGGGAATGCCCGCCTCAGCTAGATCATGAAAATATTGTGAAAATAATGTATTGTATTGTATATTATTACAAGTCACCTTCCAGTTCAAAAAACCTCGGATCCTCATTATAAAGCATTTCACCCAACATCAAAAGGATTTACGACCTCATGCTTTAGGGGGCAACTGTTATAGACATATTTGGGCACTACAACCCCAATCACATATGTCCATAAACCAAGGGCTTCTAAACCCCTAAAAGTGTTGTTTCATACCCTAAAGGAACAAGGTCAACTGATTACATCATCTCCCAGAAGTTCTCCATGAAAAACTACTCAAAACTGGTCAAAACAGGACCATACAGACTGCTCCATGCATAGGGTGCGATGCATCTCACCTATTACACACAGGGGGTGCAATGCATACTGGAAAGCTCTTCTATAGGGTGCGATGAGCGAGAGCAGACAAATGGCAGAAGCAGTGTGCTAGGTGGAAACCCAAAGAATCTTCTAGAAACTGCTCATAAGACACTTGCCTCTCTGAATTCGCCCAGGGATGAGTAAGAGATATGAAATCTCCAAGTGGAACCAAGAACTATCAGTGAAATGACACTATTCAAAATCCTAGAAGCTGACTCACTCTCCTACAAACATCTATATATGGATCCCTCATCCAAGAGATCCAAAGGCTGGAATTTTGTAATTTGCAAGGAAGTGTTGTTGGTTTCTCTTTGAAGACATTTTTGGGTGATCTTGCTTTGTATGAGGTGAAGAGGGCTTTCATGCTGGGAGGATGATGCTGGATCAGACAGCCTGGTTGTAATCCTCTCTTCTACTACTTCTATCAATAAATCTATTTGAGTTTTCCTCCATATGCTTGTATATCTCTGAATCTTGTTTATGTATGCATTTATATGGTTAATGTACATCTAATCCTACATTATTTATGGTTATAGATCTCTATGCTTTGATGGTATTTTGCTGCCTTGGCTCTACAGGTGTTCTTTGAAGCGAGACAAGTGAGGAAGGAGTGGCGAAAGATTTATCAAAGGAGAGAGGAAACAAGCAAGGAGACTAATGAAACACTGATGTTGGTGCTCTATGCTTCTCTCTCATCTATCTCTCATAAAGGAAAACACAAGTAACTTTAATCTGTTTGTTTCTAAGATAGCTACCCATCTTAATGGGACTAGCAGCTCTGAATAGACACTAGTTTTCCCGATAACAGGTAGAACAGATGGATGTGAAGACAACATTTCTTCACGGGGATCTGGAAGAGGAAATCTACATGAAGCAACCTAAAGGATTTGCAACGAAGGGTAAGAAAGAACTGGTATGCAAGTTAAAGAAGTCTCTATATGGGTTAAAACAGTCACCATGGATGTGGTATCAGAAATTTGATACGTTTATATGGGGACTTGACTTCACTAGAAGCAAAGCAAATCACTGTGTGTATTTTAAATTAATTGGTGACGGTGTTATTTATCTGGTATTATATGTGGATGATATGTTGCTGATTGGAAATGACAAAGAAATTATCCAGGATTTGAAGACCCAATTGTCCTCCAAATTCGACATAAAAGATCTTAGTGCTGCAAACTATATTTTGGGCATGGAAATTAAAAGAGATCGGGCAAATAGGAAGCTCTGGTTAAACCAGAGGAAGTATGTCGAGACAATACTGCAGAGGTTTAATATGCAGGGTAGTAAACTGGTGAAGGTTCCTATTCCTGTAGGTGTGAGGTTATCTGTTGAACAGTGTCCCAAGACACAAGAAGAGGAAGAGGACATGTCCTGTGTTCCATATGCAAGTGTAGTTGGTAGCCTGATGTATGCAATGGTCTATACTAGACAATACATTGCACATGCAGTGGGAGTATTGAGCAGTTTTATGTCAAAACCAGGAAGGAGCATTGGACAATAGTGAAGCGGGTTTTCGGGTATTTGCATGGCACTAGTGATTATGGTTTGTGCTATCAAGGAAGACCAAGATTGGACAGAGTGTTGGATATTCATGGCTTTGTTGATGCAGACTGGGTTGGAGATCTGGATCAGAGAAGATCTACAAGGGGGTATGTGTTTAACCTATTTGGAGGTGCAGTCATTTGGATGAGTAAGAAACAATCTGTAGTGGCACTGTCAACTACAGAGGCAGAATACATGGCAGCCACTCATGCAAGCAAGGAAGCAGTTTAGTTGTAGAGATTGTGTTCAAGTATGGGGTTAGTACATGAAGCTATAAGGATAGACTGTGATAGCCAAAGTGCAATTTTCTTGGCAAAGAACCCCGCATAACATTCAAAGACAAAGCACATTGATGTTCAGTATCACTTTCTGAGGGATATGATAGAAGACAAAAAGGAGTTGCTGGTAAAGGTGGACACTTTGAAGAATACTGCAGATGCATTGACAAAATCTGTGAGCTCTGAGAAGTTCTCTTGGTGTAGAGAGACAATGGGAATTTTAGGGTTGGAAAAATGACTAAGCTCTCTTGTGGCCCCCTGTGGAAAGAAAACAACAAGTGGGAGAATGCTGGGTTGTGTTATATTCTTTCCACGTAGTTAACAGGGGGTTTGAGGGGCACTCGTAACTCCACTTTATGGGGTCTGCTGCCCCGAAAAAATTTGGTTTTGGACCCTACAATAGGTTGGGCGGACCCACCTATGGTTTTGTGCATGATTTTCGCACATGTTTTTTGGACGCAATGGTTTTCAGTCCATGGTATTGGATGCGATGGTTTTCAATCCATGGTATTGGATGCTTCATCATATATAAATATGTATTATAACATTGAAAGGAAAATAATGAAAAATCAAGCTGGTAGTCCCGGTTTTGGGATCCAGTGGGAAAATCTCTGTGTATATGTGTTTTATGTGTTATGCTCTAGCATTTTTTATTTTTCTATGTTTTAGAATTCGTATGCAGGTAATTTCTGTACAGGGTTAAAACCTACACACCACTTGCTCCTCCAAAGAGATGTGTTCGCTCTGCACTGTGGATAAGCCAATGCTCGTCACAATAATCTCCAAGCCCTCTCTAAGCAATGCTTAGCAAAAGCTTGGCTCCCCAAAAGCCTCTTCTATGAGCTATGAGGTTCTATTTATAAAAAATGGTGGGGTGACCCTTGAAATTCCCCTTTGTGACTCTTCGACTACCCTCATGACTCTTTACATTACATATGATTGTTTGTATTCGACTAATGACACTTGGAATTTCACTTTAAATCATGTTTACAAAATGATACATTTTCCACATATACCCATGTGGGACAAAATTGGCTTGAATCATCTAGAAAAGACAACTCTAAGACTCGGAAAACTGTTGAAAGACCAACTCATCAACCTTCTCTATGTGATCCTTGGTGACAAACTGATACCATTCTTGATAATGTGCAATGGTGTCCATGTACTCTTTGAAGTTCTTCTAGAAATGAAGTCTAAGCCTCCATTTCTTCTGGGTATACTAATTTGGAACATCGGTCTAAATCATCCTATAACATGTGAAACTTAGTTTTGAGCATGGAGGGACTGATGATGTATATCCACATGTAATTTGTGTTTCCTAGAAAATTTTCACTGGTGGCCATGAGCATCAACTGATCGAAGTAAGCATCAAGCTCCAGTTTGACTTGGTTCTTCTCTTTGGCCTCGGTGATTGTACCAATCGACAGGGTGCCATACTTCCTCACCACGACATCCAAACTCTTGTACAACCATGCATACGAAGGCTCGATACTATTGATGAGTGATGGGAGTTCCTCATAGTTCCGTATCTGACTCCAGATGCGTGCTTTATCCAACTAGACCTGTGGATTCATCATCTTGTGCAAGTGAAGTGGGGCTCCCTTGTACCTCATTATCCATGTCTGTACATGATCAATTGTAGTGTGTATGTCTGCGAGTGTTCGTGCTATCTTGGTGTAGCACAACTGATGACCATGTAGGTGGACAACTTCCTTGTGCATGGTGACGAACCTATCACACAGTCTCCATGTGACTATCTCAAGAGCCGATACTTCAACAAGTATGTCCATCTTCATCTCTACTCTGTCAAATACTATTGATTGTTCCTCTCTTTGCATGGTTGCTTGCAACTCCTTAGCCATGCACTCGTTTTCTGCTATCAGTAATCTAACACTTGCGCTGGTGGCTTCAACATACGACTTTGTAGCATTGACCAAGGAAGCTGGATGTCTCTGTACATCTGACACATTCACCTGTTCTTCTAAGTGCGTATGTGATGCATGCTCATCCGGGGTGCATGCTCTACATGCTTGTACAACTATGTGCTACAACTCATCAAAGGTTATGTTGTACATCTTTGTTCCTGGACGGTCCCCAAGAAGAATGGTATCCCCTTGTTCACTTGGGACTTGCTCTGCTGTTGGAGATGGTGAATGTTAGCCTCTCTCATAAAACAATAATAAATCCAAAAATAAATAAATTAATTAAATATTCCAAGTTAGGAATTTGTGCCTAACTCTTGGGTTGTTCCTCTAAGATAGGAGTTAGTTTAGGTAACTCCTATATTGGTGTGTGTCTGGTGAGAAATTATCTCAACCAAAGGAGAAATTATCTCAACCAAAAGTGTCTAAGATAGCACGCACTATCTTGAGAACACTATCTCTCATTTATTTATTTGTAACACTATATTCAATTATTTTAAATGAATGAAAATGAGAGTGAGAATACTTGAGGAAGCATGAGGCTTCAGCCTTTTTCCGCCAATATTTTGTGTCTGATTTTTATGTGTGTTTTTCTGTAATCTGTTTGAGTTAATTTCATTTTCAATATGTGGTATCAGAGCATAGACGATTACTACCTGTGCGTGAGATTTGGTTTCAATTCACGGTGGGAGCATTGGTGTCGACTGGTGTGAGCTCATGAAGAAATTGGTTGCTGCTGCGACTTGCCAAATAACCCTGTGTCAAGATCTCAGTTTCGCAGTTTCTGCAAGAGGAGCCATGGTGATATTTGTGAGCTCTACGACATGAAATCGTAGATTGGTGGTGTTTATCGTTGTTCCCTTGACGGCTGCAAGCTTCAGCACAGAATAATTAACTGAAAATTCACGTGACAACAGGGTAAAAGACGCATTGGAAGCGCGGTGCCATCGTGAAGTGCAGTGAAAGAAATATGCCTAAACGTTGTGAAATATCTTGTTGACATTGGCACGCTTTTGTTGTCCATTTTGCTTCCGAGATACTATGTTTTGTAAAGGTATGGATAGATTAGATTTTTCTTGAATTAATTAGGTTCACAAAAAGTTAAATGCGTCCTGATAGTGGCATGCCACGACCAGCAATTATTTCTTCTAAACTGTGGGATGTCCCCTTGGGAAAAGGATTCCAGAGAATGTTTTTGTGTTTAATTTCATAATGAGGAAATGTTTTCCAGTGTTGATGCATTCCATCACTCAAGAAATCGCCACCAAAGCAGACGTGGAGTAACGCAGCTCTTGGTATGAGTCAAAAGAAAGTCTAGAAAATTCGTCTTTGAATTAGTAACTTCAAGAGTGGAAAGTGATATTATGATCTCATGTGATCTTAAAGTCTCTTGCGGTCTTCGTTCTTGAACGAATTTTGGCTAAAACTGCTTAAAGAAGTCTAGTTTCAACGCATTAAACAAAAAACTACTCAAACATCGGTGAATTCAGTGGTGGAATCTTCCAATCAAGCAGGTTGCAACAAGAAGTTGTTCTTGCTATGGGACTTGAATGGCACGCTCGCTTGATTTGTTGCTTATTGCACTTGCTGAGAACACTTGCTAGAGTTGTAGAACTTTCTTGCTTAAACTTTGGAATTCACGCTCGCTTGATGACGATTGTGTTTGTGTGAATGCTCACTTGCCTTACTTGATGACTTTACGCTCACTTGAAGGAATAACTACGCTTGCTTGATGTTGATCTCAACTTGCTTGATTGATGTTAGAGTGGAACTTGCTTGGTTGCTTTGATGGTTGTTGTAATGAACTTCACTTTGGCTCACTTGAAGGTTTGAAATTTGTACTGTTTTGACACAAATTGCTTGAATGAATACTCACGCCTATGGAGTGACCTCAGCTGCTATTGGCATGAGGTCGGTATCTTGATCCTGTTCTAGTTTCTCCACCTCCATGTCCATCTGTCCTATTATCTGTTCATCCTGCAGAGCAAGTTCCTTTTCCTGCGATTGCTCACCCTATTCCTCATCTGTTGTTGGTTCAAAATCCTAAACCTGTATTGGTGTAGCTTGCGTTGTCTGAGCATCTTGAACTTGCTCTTATTCCTGTTCATGCTCATGCTACGCTTCCTTCTCTCTTCTGTGAAGCTCTTGTTCTTCCCTGAAATTCTGTTGGATTTTAGCAACATCTTCTCAGTATCTTCTAGCCTTTGCTTTTCTCTCTTTCTTTGTGTAATCCTCCTACCGTGCTATTGTCTCTTTGCATATATCTCCAAAGATAACTTTTGCACAAGTGGGTCTTCCTTAAACTTGTATCCTTGCTCCATCTCTGTGCATTCGACAATTTTCCTCTTACCTTTGTCATGCACAAGTTTGTTGCTTATTGATGTTGTTGTTGCTGCTACCTTAAGTGCTGCTAGCCACTCCACTACAATTTTGACTGGTTCATTGAGCCTAGAGGATTTGTAACAATATCTCCATGGGTCTTTCTCTTGCCAATGACATGCCTCGTGGATCTAAGGATAGTATACTCTTTCATAGTGGTCCCTACATAAACCCATTAGGGGAATTTTGAGGTCTAAAATGGGCCTCTAAGAAAAATGTACAACCAAAATCAGCTTTATAAGAACCAATAGGATTCAAGATGATGATATCAACTATGGGGGATGATTCACCATTTTTGGAGTAAAAAAGTAAAAAGATTAAAAAATAATAAAACTACTTTTTCAACTCGTATTTTCAACTTATCTCCCTAAGGTTTTACTCAAATTTTGAGTGGGAGTACTTGTTGGATGCAAAACATAATTCATCATCTAAGGAGTACCCATGTTACATACTTTTAATGGACCCTGCTGGACGAAAAATGAGAAATACATGAAAAAACGTGATTGCAATCACATTTTTCATGTATTTCTAATTTTTCATGTAGTAGGGTCCATCTAAAGTATGCAACATGGGTATTCATTGGATGAGGAATCAAATTCTACATCCAACGAGTGTTTCCACACGAAATTTGAGTAAACCCACCAGGAGATAAACTGAAAATACGAGTTGAAAAATAGTTTTTTATTTTTTCCCTTTAAAATTTGATGATGTAATCTAATATTATTTTATTAAATCCACTATTATTTTATAATTTCCCTAGGAAGCTCATTTTAGACCTCAAAATTCCCCTAATGCATGTGGGTCATATGGGTTGAAACCCCTGGTGCCGAACTTAAACTTCTTGAAGTCTTCCACTTCGGCATCTACTTCTTTCAAACTCCCAACCACATACAACCCAATTCGTATAGGAAGCGTGGGCCATGGTGTCTTCTTCTTCTTGTACAATCCAGCTGACAACTCTGTCGAGATGTGGTATGCAACCTCCTGCATGACCAACTTATCTGTGGAAAACCTCGACAACACATGCAGAGCTTTCTCCGCATTGTACATTCTAATGAAGGTTCCCTCGAGTGAGGCGTACTAATCTGCAATGTTTAGCAATGCCTCCATTGCTGCCTAGGACATGCAGGGTGGATCTTGTTCAAAGATCATCATGTATAGAGGGGCAATTAAATGGTCACATATTTTAGCCATGACTCCTCGGTAGTTGCAATCTGAGAGCAACTTGCAATATATGTCCACAAAACTTTCTAAAGGTGTCCATGCCCAACCCATGCCAGGAAACTATTGACGGACATAGATTGCATCAAGAAAGTATGCAAACATGAAAAAATTTGTTTTATGATCCTTGGGCAGAATCCGAGCATTAGACATATGCACTTTCAACTAAAGGGCCAATGTGTTGGACCACTTGAATGGTTTCCTTCAGTTTCTAGTTTATCCAACATAACAACCCAAATCTGCGGGAAGGTTTCTGTACTCCCTTGGCCATAGAAACAACATGCGAAGATGACCAAGAACTGATATGCCTTCCTAAGTGTCTTCATCCTGTATATCTGGTTGGATGTCATTCTAAACTTTGTCAGATCTTTTACCCAATGCTTCAAGATATCTCTTGTGTTTGTGTTGTCATTGGGAGTGTAAAATGATGCATCCATCCTACTCACTGTGAATGGAAAATGATATATCGCCTGATAGTCCTCCATCCTGAAGGAAGCAAGCCTTGTTCCACTGACACTACTCATTATCATTGTCTCAAGATCAGTATGTGAGACAATCCAACGGATCACATATGCACAAGGGAACATGGGAAACCTGCATGCAACCTTGTATAGTCTTGAATTATAGGTATGAAAAGATGGTGTTGATATCTTTCCATGTTATCTTGATATCCTTCTCGTTGAATAAGTGTGTATTTGTGTACATGGGAAAGCTCATTGACCCCTGTTCAACCACGTACCTGGTACTGCTCTCAACTGTGTCTTTTGATCTTGTTTTCTTGGAAGCCATTGTACCTATACTACTAAGAGACTGATGAAAACCTGTGGTACCTGGAAACAGAGAAACATTCATGGCAAGAAAAAAGTAGTTAAAAACAAAAAGTAACTTGAGGATTGACATGCAACACACCTGGTTGACTGCTTGGGAAAATTGCGTAATTTTGTCTTGGAGAGGCTGAGAGACTAACACCGGAAAATGCGTAGAGAACAGTCCAGGCTTCCAGTGAGCTGATTGTTTGCTGAAACTGTGCAGAGCACATTCCAACTTGGCTTACTGATGAATGGATCTGCGCAATGTGGAGTTTTAGTTAGCATGACTGCTGCCCGAGAAAGTACACTGTGCAATCCTGGGGCCAACTGGGGCACTGTCTCCTAAAAAGGCATAGATCACAACCTGGGAATCGAGTGGGAGGCAAGTTCTACGCAATTCCTGGGAGAAACACAGAGACTTCCTTCCCAGAAATGCGAAGTGCAAGCTGGGAAAGGCAAGGTCTGGGATAGATTTGAGTGAAATAAATGTGTATGCGATTCAAACGAGTATAGAAATCAATCAATCGAAAAAATCAAGAAGCTCAAGAAGCAAGTTGCCAAAACGATGATTATGCGTACAGAAACAGTGATGCGTGTGACACTAAGGAAAGGTAACGAAAAACTTAAAACAACACTTCTACAAGCTAAAATACATTGAAACACCAGTGGTCATTCACTAAAAGGAAGGAAACAACACTCATACAAGCCGAAAACTAAAACGTGATAGAAAAAGGGGCAAAAGGTATGAAAATAAAAACTTACCCGGAAAAGTTGCACTGAATGTGCTGAAGGTTCCTAAATTCCTTGGGAACACTAGAGCTTCAAGATCGAATGTGAAGAATGAGCTCTAAGGTGTCAATTAAATAGATTTGGCGAACTTAGGGTTTATGATGCACATGCCACAAATCTAGGAAAATGCGACACTTGGTGGGAAGTTTCTAAAAATGGTTTTGCATGTAACCCCTGTTGCTACCCTAAAATCTAAGGATGTTTTTTTGCTTTCTTGATTTTTTTATTTTTTGGAAAAATCTGCCCAGCATGTAAGGAAGGGTTGTGTAGTTCTAGAGGGACCTAGACAACCTATTGGCACATGCGACGAATAGCCAGTGAGGCAGAGCCTCTGCACTGTTTCAGGACTGAAGGGCCTTGGCTGACTGACCATCTTTCCGCAATTTTCCAGAGCTGTGAGGCTAGGATGCTCTGTGCATTTCTGGAGAGCAAAGCTACTCGCTAGTGCTGCGGAATTCCAAAAAATAGTGTAGCTGGCCTAACCTCTTTGCACATTTCTGGAAGGCAATGAAGTTGGGTCAGTTTATGCGCAATTCCTCACAGCAACACAACTCGCTGAAACTTCACAAATTTCCAGAGTAGTGTCGGTCAACCTTCTCTGCGCAATTTCTAGAGAGATGCCGCTTGGCCTTCTTTGCGCAATTTCTGAGTGTAGGGCAGTTGTCGCGCTGCTTTACATATTTTTGGAGAGGAAGACAGACTAGTCTCCAGATTTGTGTAGTTTTTCCCGACAGCCGGCTGACTAGATGTAAACCAAGTGCTGGGTGTGCTTGTGGTTGACCAATAAGACAAGTGAGTTATACACAAGCAATGAAACGACAAATGAAATAAAATAAGTACAAATACCTAATCAGTGTAGGATAACTGCGATGATTTTGAGGAGGGAGGCTCCAAAACGAAGCGAAGGAAAAATTTTGGAGGGTGGTTGTAACCACTACAACATTAGTGACACACTGGTAGAACTCCAGTGCTCTGTATGGACCTTGTTCATGAAAAGTGAGTCTAACTCCTCTGGAAGTATTTTTCGATTCTTCGATCATCATTGCTTAAACACTAATCTTGAGTTAAAGTTATAGTCCCTTACCATTCTCCTGACCGATCAACACACATTCTAAGCCAAGTCAGCTGTTTCGATTGGCGATGACGGGTATATTGGTACACAAGCAATAAAGATGTCAGAGTCTTATTTTCATCTCTAGTGTTGCTCCGCTGCCAACACGCTTAGACAGTACCCCCGCGAGTCATGTAGGGTCACAAGAATCGTTCTGTTTCCAGCGAGTCTGGTTAGTACTCTAGCGGAGTTACTTGCATCACCTCTTTTCGTAGGAAGCCTTTCTCTTCTTTCGCCTTATTCATTTTTTCATTTTTCATTATTTTTTTTCAAAGAACTTTGCATAGGCACTTATTTATTTCAGAGGCGGAAAAAGGATCCCGACTTATTGAGAGTAGAAGAGGTTGTCCCTTCAGAGAAGTATTTTATATATATCTCTGACACTACTTGTTAAGGTTTCCCCCCTCACCTTACTCTACTTGACTGAGTTGACAAGGGTTAACCCAAAAGAACTTATTGGAGTAGGTGGTACTAGTTAAAGTACAAGAGTTGTGTTTTCACCAAGACTCACTTGAAAAAAACATATTTTCCATCAAGGTATCATTGATTGAAAACAACAAGTTCTTTCATTAAGGGAGATGACAACAGATAACCAAGTTTTGATAGCAGTACAAGTCCTCTTGTACTTTACCTTGCTTATCTCAAGAGTCACACATAGTTTGATGCAAAACTAAACATATAGATGAAAAACAAGAAAACAAACAGAAAGCAAAGGGCAAAAATAGATGAAAGCAAAGCAAGAAAATGAAGTGAGAAAACAAGCAACACAAACAAAATAAAGAAAGCAAGCATGCAAACAAAGCAAAACAATAAAGCAAACACTACCCCTACTCCTAAGCTAAACAGTGCATGGGCCAACTTACGCGAAGTGATATTTCCAATACAACCATCAACGCATTAGTTGACCCATGTTGGTGAAGGCGTGGTCTACGAGAACGATAAACGTGTAAAGCAAACATGAAATATATAACAGTGAAGGCCAACACGCTCTGAGTTTAAACATATCCATAGAAAAAAAAAGAAGAATAAAAGCACAAGACAAGCATTCTGCAGATGTATCATGACTATGCTTGACACTGCGTGCAGCTGACAAACATGTACACACTTTTGATCGTGACAAATGAGTAAACATGAAAAATAAGACAACTTACGATTAGCAAGAGTGCTTGTTGTGTATGATTCCTCTAATGCATGAGTGATAGGATCATGTGATTCAAGTGGAGGATGTGAATTCTGTCAAGTAGATTATTTTTAATTGTAAACCAGAAAAACCCACCGGATTTTAGAGAAATTAAACCGGAAAAACCCACCGGAAAAATTTCCAAGAAATCTCACTAAAAAACACTCTAATAATTATTAATAATATCATAATTCCCGTGAAAATTCAATTTAATTTTCGTTCATTAGAAGTCACTAGTGAAGCATTCACTGCTGCAGACAATAACATGACACAGAGATTTGGAAGACGAAAATGTCTTGTCCGCTCCATTATTGCTTATGCATAGACACCAAAAAGAACAAAACAGTATAGACATCCAAAAAGTGAAGCTCAATGCATGTTCCAAAATTTTGTTGGCCAGCGAAAAATAATTCTTGGACAGCAGAAGACAGATAATATGAGACAAAGTCAAAAGTCTGGAATGCCATATCAACTCTGATTCAATAGTTTTCAAATCAATAGTCTGGAATGCCGCATTATTCCTGATGCAAAATTTGTTTGCAAAGCAAGCCCGTTTATCTATACCATAGATTTATTGTTAAAACTAGTCATAAATAAATAAATTTAAGTACAATTCTAAACAACATTTATCCACTTTTATCCACTTTTGTTTTTTATTATTATTATTTGTTGCCCAAAATTCCAACATTCATCCATATTTTTATTTTTTTTAATTAAAGACAGAGAGAATACAGCTAAGATCCAGCCCTCTATACTGTTAAAAATAATAACTTGTAGTGTGATATACCGAGGTGAATGCCCTCCACCATTATTTGCCATAATAACTTGTAGTGTGATATACCGAGGTGAATGCCCTCCACCATTATTTGCCATTTTATTTATTGGATATCTCCTGAATAAACGTTCAACCACTTGTTAAAATCGAGTTAACATATATCTTCGAGTTTATTTAATGTGATCGTAATTTAATACTCAAGCTTACTAAATGCACATGGCCATATCAGTTTAATGATCTCGCTAACTCTCAACCACTTGCCCTTAGACATATCAGTTTTGTTTTGAAAAATGCCTTCTGAAAAACAGTGTTGGTAAAGTTTTATAACACGTTAATACATTTTAAATTAATTATAAAATTAATGGTTGGTTTGAAAGTTATGATAAAAAGGTTAAAAGAAAGATAAGTTGTATGAAGTTGTTATAAAGGATTTAAAAAGCAAGTTTTCGAAATTATTATTCAATTTTATATCACTTCTTCACTATTTTTAAAATTATAAGGTTAAATTTTATAAATTCACTTAATTATTTTTATAAATTATATAGTTAAAGGTGGTTTAAATTATAATGTTAATTTTTTATATTGATTTGTTTATTTAATTAAATCTTTTTATATAATTTTTGAAATAATTATTGAAAAGAGTAGAATATTTTAAAATTGCTTTTAAATTTAAAGTTGTAATGATCAATAAGCATCATACAACATCAAATATAAAGCAACTAGATTAGCATACTTCGCTATACAACATCCAAGATCCATCATAAGCATCATTAAAAAGATATCACATCACATCATAAGATTTATCTAAGAAAGTTTTTTAAGTAGGCCTCTATTGCACACTAGAGAGAAAGATCACTACTGAAGAGACGCAACAATCCACATTTGACAATTTTTCAAAAGGAAATCAATTCCCCTATTTATATGAAAGTATCAAGTCGATTTCCCTTAATTTAGAATAAAAATCCCTAAAACCTATTAAATCCGTGATACAAGGTGGATATGTCATAAATTGACCCTTAGAAAAGGAAAATTAACGAAATAACATAAAAATAAGCCTCAAGTAACTCACACATTTTTCCTCCAAGGATGACATCATCATCTAAAATGTGTGTATCTTCATGAAAGGGTGCAACAAATAGCTCAAAGAATGTATCGTATCCGAAAATTCAAGCTTCTCCATCCAACTAAGGTGCTACATCATCAACATCGCTCTTTAAATCCCATTTCATCCACTAAAATGCTCACATCATCATCATCAAATGAGGCACTAGGATGATGTAATTAATCTAAGGCATGACATTGTCAAAGTATAAAGTGTATCAACTCCTCCAAAGGGGTCGCAAGTGTCAACATTAGAAATTACCCTTAAGATAAGTGCAACTCCCATCAAGAAGGTATGATGCGAACCTAGGGGCATCCTATCCTCTCAAGGGGGCACCGCCTCTCAATTCAACATCCTAGCATTAAAGATTAGTGTCCAAGGTCCTAGGGCTAGAGGAAGGTCACATCATTAGTGTTAAGTCCTCATCAAGGACAACAATCCTCAAGGTGTAACACCCTCAGTTCTGCCACTAAACTATTAATGCAATAATCCTGTAAAATATGTGTAGGATGATGAGCCAACTTATATTTTGTGGGTTGTGTGCCCATGCAAATATGTTAGATATATTTTGGTGCCATCGAACCCAAATATGTATATGAAATTTTGGCTAAAGTGGCCAGAAGGGCCAAGATTGTAAAGATGATGTAACTATTGTACATAATTTTTATAATAATAATTGAAGCTGGCTATGGATCCCACTTCATGGAAAGAGTATGGGGGGAAACACAACTCCACGGGGAAAGAAAATGGAATTTTGTGTTCAATGTTGGGAGAAAAGGACACCTCAGGATCCATGTGGCTTCAGGGAGGTGCCACTTGGTGGAAAGAATCCATGTATGCCACATGACAGTGAAGGACCATGCATTTCTAAAAGGTATTCAGAGGCAAATTATTCACCATTCATCTTCTTCAGTATTCCTCATTCATTTCCATGATGGGAGGTAGATAATGGATTTCAGTTATGTACCAATTTGTGAACCCAGTATGGGTTTTTATTTTGATTGGGGATTCTTAGTCAATGATCCCTTTGCTTGGACTCAATAAATGGCTGAAGTTTTGATGACCGGTTGGTGAGATTTGGAAGGTGGGAACCATAGAGGGATTGGAAGGTCCCAAAGAAGGGTGTGCCACTTGGCTTCTGAAACTGATCAGAAGTAGAATCAATTATGTCCTGGAAGCTCTGGAAGTAGCACGAGCTTTTGGAGACCTATGCTGAGAAGTTCTTGGTGATCCGTAAGGTGCCTTAGAAGGTGGGCATCACAGAGGGACTAACATGATCGGAGAAGGGTGTGACATTTGGGCACAGGTTCATGCAAGGAGAGCGCAGTGGTTGGGGCCGTGGTTGTTGGGTTGGTGCATTGGCCATAGATATGATACTATTATTGGTTTACCATTTCCTATGGAGTTAGCTCGAGGGTGACTCATGGTTGAGATTAATGAACCATGAGGTCTATGGTGAGGTGGAACAGGAGGGCATGCTACCAATTTCTCTTTTTATTCAAGATAAGTATTCATGTTAATTCTGTGTTGATTTATAGAATTATATTTGGAACCCTAGATTTATGGATGTTGTGTTAAATGGTTGTAATTAATCAAATGTTCCACTGCACATTATAATTATGTGCCATATTTATTGTTACATGTTCATTATGTTTGGGTGTTAATGCTTTTTGTGTTTAATGTTAATTTCGTTGTAAACCTTAGTTGGGGTTTTGTGTTCATATACTTAATTGTGGCCAATTATTGGTTATTTCCACTGTGCAATGTTATAATTATGATTCATATGTGTTAAAATTAGCAATACGAGCATTCTGCAATTGCATTTAGGCATAGAAATAACTGTGATAAGGTTATAGTTTTCACTTCCGCAAATAAATCCGTATGTTTAAGTGACATGATTATGGTAGTGTTCCCAGTAAGAGGTTGGGGGCATTACAAAGGTATCATAGCCTAATTTTCAACACTGGCACTAATTGGGCCTTATATAGAGCAAAATGAAAAAATATTAAAGTGCCTACAACCTATTTGACGAAAGTAAAATGATAGGATTCATTAAAATTTACCTCGAAAAAAAAGTTATAAGAACTAAGAAAAGCTTAGTAAAATTAATTTAATGCAAATTGTAGGAGGAGTTTCTAAATTTTAGCATCTGAGTGCTAAATTTTGTATGTAAGACACCGTTACGGTGTATTAGGTTTTATTTGGTTATATATATATATATATATAACCAAATAAATCGAAAGCAATAGAAATGTGCAAGTCTGTTTGAAATATTGAATTATGAAAACATGGCAAAGGTGTAATAATAAAAATATAAATTTATACATGAAATTGAGTTCGGGGTAGGGTTCTAGGGTCAAACACCTGCCAGCCTCGCCGATAGTATTAAATCATGGAGTTACAAAATTATTCGAGGCCAAGAATGTCATAATGTCGCGTGGAGGTCTCGTGGGCGGGCCTATCGCGGGCCACAAGCCATGACCATCACTAGCATTGAGTCTTATGGGACAATGCCGTGAATAATTCCAGGTTGATGGACCATTCGATGAAATTGGGAGCACGTTCGTTAAGATATCGGTCGCAGTTGGGGTGGAACGTTGTTGCTAGTGGCTTGAATGAGGTACAAGTAGTAAGGTTTCGGGAGGGGTGCAACCATGATAGCAGTCCTTTCCACCCACCTTCTTCCGTCCCCTTTGTGACGTCATTTCATTGTGAGTTGTTGGATTGATGGGGCCACAAACCATTAGATGTAGTGTGAGGAACCTTGAAGTAGAATGGTGATAGCAGACCCAACCTATGATGTGAACAGTGGGAGGGGGTCCTTGTTTTACTCTAGGTCCTCCATTATGTCGAACCTCTTCAATCGCTGATAAGTCTGCCTCTTCCATCGCTGATAACCATGAAGCGTATAGGGATAAGATTCAAAGGGAAATATTATAATATTTGTATTGTGTATGTCGTGGATGGTTTAGTAGTGGCAGTGGCTAACCAGCCTGCCATAGGGCATTAAATGCCCTGGGAGATGCAGGCTGGATAACCCGCTAACACGCGAATTCGGAAACTGGGCATTAAATAAGAAATGGGAATTCGCGTGTTAGCGGGCTATCCATCCTGCATCTCCCCGGCATTTAATGCCCTATGGCAGGCTTGTTAGCCGCTACCGTTTAGTAGTTGTGGACTCATCACGATCGATCTAAATTTATTTATATTAAATTGTATATATGTAATGAGAGCGTGTGGGTGTCGACATATGTTTATAAGCCAATGTATATTTATTTTTGTGCTAGGAATGTAAGGATAACTTGAGGGATATATATATATATATATATATATATATATATATATATATATATATATATATATATATATGTATGAAGTTGTCTACGGAGGTGGGAGAACTTCTCGGACGGCCAAAAGTGACCAGAATCTGGATAAAAAAAATTCAAAATATCTTGTAGAGGTAGTGTTTGAATCATGTTTTTGATGGTGGAAATGGATTCAGCACCATCAAAAACTTTTAAGGCACCTAAAATTATGAAGTTTGAAAGTGTTTACTTGGATTTACAAAAAATCCTGCTAGATTTTTTCAAAATATGGTTGGAATTTCCATAACTTTCAGGGCAAAAAAACATAATCGTTAGACTACGACTATATATAGAACGTTTTGTGAAAGTGTATATAATGGTACATTTATTTTATATACGGTATACTATTTTAAGGTATATGTACGCAATCATTGTTACAAAGTACAAGACTACAAGACTAAAAGTTACAAAGTAGCCATTGTGTAAAACAAAAGAAAGAAATTTGGGACAAGATTCCTGAGTGTTAATTATGTCAAGAGAAAGAAAGTTGAATCAACTACCTTGGAAATATAAAGAATGAATTAATTTGGCAAGTAAGGGTTATGTAAGACCATAATTGGTAGAGGAATCTATGATATAAATGTTGGGAAGACTACACAACAATACAATTCAATAGGTCATGTTAACACCATAAAATCGTACACATATTTGTATAATCTAAAAGACGCCCAAAGTCGTCCAACATAATGCACAAGTGAAGATTTTCTAGCTGAAGACATTATGAAGTAAAAAAAAAGTAATTTATCCTATGGTCCAATGTATATTGAATTAAAATTGATGATTACACGAATTTCCCTTCAATAGTCGTGTGACGTGCAATATTTCCTTCCAAAGCCTTGTGGTAGAAGAAATGACCGACTCAACAATTTGGAACCACTTCCCACACTTGAAAGACGATTGCCTGACAGGATTTCAGTCAAGGACAACCAAATTCGAGTCACCTTGAAGATATGCAACCCTCAAAGGAATCCTCTTGTCCTACTCATAAGTCATTTTCATTCATGAACCGAGAGAAGGAAGAGGGATTCAGAAAACTATATATAAACAGACCATGGGAGAGCCAAAGTAAAGACAATGTTACGCTGGCCAAATTGCTATCAGATCAACACTTCATTTCATTGTTAAAATAGAGGAAACTTTAGATCACTGTTGCGTTGGCAGAATTGCTTCTTAGAAATCCATTACTCAAGTGTGGATAAGATTTCACCATTGAGAAAGCCTTGATACTTCTTGGATAGAGAGGAGAAGCTTGCGAAGAGAGTGAAGAAATGAACCTCCTTGCTAAGGATTTTTGAGCACCATAGCTCAAAGAGTTCTCTTTAAGTGTTTTGTATTTTACTATTTGTATTCATCTTCTATCACCACCAATCAATAAAGGAAACTATTTTCCATAATTATGTTGACTTGTTTGCTTCATTAAGAATTATTTGGAACAACATACTACTAAGAAGGTTTCTTTTGGTATACCATTGATACAAAAACACTACAAAAATATTGGTGACTTTACTATTGTATTTTCTTTGCTTTAAACGGTTGCATTTGCATGACCTTCTCTCTGCATTATCACCTCACAATACGTGCATAAGCTCTTTGGAATTTTTTGCAAGACCTTTTTGATTGTTTAGATGGTCAAATTTATGGAAAAAGTGACATAACTCTAAAACAAGGTGATTGAATGAGTGAATAGATCTTTCGAGCAGTGTGTTAAGCCATTCCAATGGATGCCCATGAAGCTTGAATGCGAAGAGTGTGCAGATCACATAGTCCTCACATGACTCAATGTGTTCACATATATTTGAAAAAGAAAGACTATGCCTATCCCAAGATATTAGGCCTTCACCTGCATATGTGTTTTGTGACAAGAGGTTCCAGAACTCCTCTGGGATTTCAAAGTTATCTCCATAAAACAGACATCTCAAAGGATGAAGAGTAACATAAGACATGATAGATGTGTGAATATTCAAAACATATTTTGAGAGCTCAGCTTGTCATCTAGCCCTCCTTCTAGCGCCAAAAATGTTGACGGTGTTGGACCCACCAACATGTGAGGGGATCTCCCTGGTAAGAAGTCCCAACTAGACCTCACACCATTTGGATTAGGAGTCCCAATAGTGGGTAGTAAAGATATTCCTTGACTGCAATAACGCACAGAGGTAAGCAAGATATCCTTGTTGGAAGTAAGTGTGTGACCTTGCAGCGAGTCAAGAGAGATGCATGGGGAGGTTCTAGCACACGGAAGGGGAAAAGAAGTGTGTCCCTTAGAAGCCTGCAATAGTACGTAGCCTAAAAGGAACACACGAGCTGAAAGACATCACAAGATGGAAAGCAAAGTAGTCGATAATCCAAAGTGATGAGTTAAACCAACAACATGATTCGATAAGATTCATACAATCACATACGGAATAGTCCATACATCAATGCATAAGTAAAACTACATACATTTTTAAAGTAACCAGAATAGTCGAACTACAATTACAACATATGCATGAAACATGCTGGCTCTGTTATATTATATAAAGTGAAAGTTCCATCCATACATACAACCATG
Source organism: Pinus tabuliformis (assembly GCA_031772625.1). NCBI lineage: Eukaryota > Viridiplantae > Streptophyta > Pinopsida > Pinales > Pinaceae > Pinus > Pinus tabuliformis. Next base: position 197,256,459 of record CM062815.1, on the reverse strand, counting down.
ACAACCATTAGCCCAATAGTGGAACGTTACAGTCAACACTGCTTGCTCCTCCAAAGAGATGTGCTCGCTCTACATTGTGGAGAAGCCAAGGCTCGTCACAATACTCTCCAAGCCCTCTCTAAGCAATGCCTAGCAAAATCTTGGCTCCCCAAAAGCCTCTTCTATGAGTTATGATGCTCTATTTATAAGAATGGTTGGGGTGACCCTTGAAATTCCCCTTTGTGACTCTTGGACTACCCTCATGACTCTTTACATTACATATGACTGTTTGTATTCCACTAAAGGTACTTGGAATTTCACTTTACATCATGTTTAAAAAATTATACATTTTCCACATATACCCATCTGGGACAAAATTGGCTTGAGTCATCCAGACAAGACAACACTAAGACTCGGACGATTGTTGAAAGACCAGCTTAACAACCTTCTCTCCGTGATCCTTGGTGACGAACGGGTACCATGCTTGATAGTGTGCAATGGTGTCTGTGTATTCTTTGATGAAGTCCTTCTGGAAATGAACTCTTGCCTCCATTTCCTCCAAGTATACTGATTTGGAACCTCAGTATAACTCATCCTATCACATGTGTAACTTAGTTTTGACCATGGACGGGCTAGCGATGTACATCCGCATGTTATCTACGTTGACTTGCAAATCTGAACTAGTGGTCATGAGCATCAACTGATCAAAGTATGCATCGAGCTCCAATCTAACTTGGTTCTTCTCTTTGGCCTCGGTGAGTGTAGCAATCAACAAGATGCCATACTTCCTCACAACGACATCCAAACTCTTGTATAACCATGCATGCGAAGCCTTGATACTAGTGATGAGTGACAGGAGTTCCTCATAGTTCTGGATCTGACTCTGGATGCGTGCTTTGTCCAACTCCACCTGTGGCTTCATCATCTTGTGCAAGTGAAGTGGGGATCCCTTCTACCTCATTGTCCATGTCTATACATGATCAATTGTGGTGTGTATGTCTGCGAGTGTTCGCGCTATCTTGGTGAAGCACTACTGATGACCATGTAGGTGGACAACTTCCTTGTGCATAGTGATGAACCTATCACACAGTATCCATGTGACTATATCAAGAGCCGATACTTCAACAAGTATGGCCATATTCATCTCTGCTCTAGTAGATCTTGTTGACCATTCCTCTCTTTGCTTGGCTGCTTGCAACTCCTTAGCCATGTGCTCATTTTCTGCTATCAGGAATCTAACACTCGAGCTGGTGGCTTCGGCATAAGAATTTGTAGCATCGACCGAGACAGTTGGATGTCTACCTACATCTGACACAATCACCCATTCTTCTAAGTGAGTAGGTGATGCATGCTCATCCAGGCTGCACACTCTACTTGCTTGTACAAATCTGTGATGCGACTCATGAAAGGTTATGCTATACATATTTGTCCCCGGATGGTCCCCAAGGAGAATGGTATCCCCTTATTCACTTGGGTACTTCTCGACTGTTGGAGCTGGTGAAGCCTTTGGAGTGATCTCGCTGCTATTGGCATGAGGTTGGTATCCTGATCTTGTTCCGGTTGCTCCACATCCATGTCCATCTGTCCTATTATTTGTGCATCCTATAGAGCAAGTTCCTTTTCCTGTGACTTCTCACCTTGTTCCTCATCTGCTGCTGGTTCAGAATCATAAAACTTTTCCTGTTCCTATTCCTGTTCATGCTCATGCTGTGCTTCCTTATCTCTTTTGTGCAACTCTTGTTCTTCCCTGAACTTCTGTTGGACTTCCTGCAACATCTTCTCAGTATCTTCTAGCCTTTGCTTTTCTCTCCTTATTTGCTCAATCCTCCTGTAGAGTTGTCGCCTCTTTGCATCTATATCCAAAGCTACCTTTTGCACAAGTGGGTCTTCCTTAAACTTGTAGCTTTTCTCCATCTTTGTGCCTTTGACAATTTTCCTCTTGCCTTTGTATTGAACAGGTTTGTTGCTTATTGTTGCTGTTGTTGCTTCTCCGTGCGGTGCTTCTACCTTGAGTGCTGCTAGCCACTCCACTGCAATGCTGACCGGTTCATTGAACCTAGAGGAGTTGTAGCAATATCTCCATGGGTCTTTCTTTGGCCAATGACACGCTACGTGGATCCAAGGATAATATACTCTTTCATAATGGTCCCTACATAAACCCATTAGGGGAATTTTGAGGTCTAAAATGGGCCTCCTAAGAAAAATGTACAACCAAAATAAACTTTAGAATAACCAATAGGATTCAAGATGATGATATCAACCATGGGGATGATTCACCATTTTCGGAGTAAAAAAGTAAAAAGATTAGAAAATAATAAAATAATAAAACTACTTTTTCAACTCGTATTTTCAACTTATATCCATAAGGTTTTACTCAAATTTCAAGTGAGAGTAATCATTGGATGTAAAATATAATTCCTTATCTAAGGAGTACCCATGTTACATACTTTTTATGGACCTTGCTACGTGAAAAATGAGAATACATGAAAAAACGTGATTGCAATCACGTTTTTCATGTATTTCTAATTTTTCATATAGTAGGGTCCATCTAAAATATGCAACATGGGTATTCATTCGATGAGGAATTAAATTATACATCCAATGAGTGTTTCCACTCGAAATTTGAGTAAACCCATAGGGAGATAAGTTGAAAATACGAGTTGAAAAATAGTTTTTTCTTTTTCCTCTAAAATTTGATGATGTAATCTAATCTTATTTTATTATTTCCGCTATTATTTTATAATTTCCTTGGAGGCCCGTTTTAGACCCCAAAATTCCCCTAATGCATGTGGGTCGTATGGGTTGAAACTCCTGAATCTAAACTTAAACTTCTTGAAGTTTTCCATTTTGACATCTTCTTGTTTCAAACTCCCAACCGTGTACAACCCAATTCATATAGGAAGTGTGGGCCATGGTGGATTCTTCTTCCTGTGAAATCCAACAGACAACCCTATCAAGATTTGGTATGCAACCTCCTGCATGACCAACTTGTCTTTGGCGAACCTCGGCAACACATGAAGAGCTTTCTCCGCATTGTACATTCTGAAGAAGGTTCCCTCGAGTGAAGCATACCAATCCACAATGTTTAGCGAAGCCTACATTGTTGCCTGAGACATGCAGGGCGGATCTTATTCAAAGATCATCGTATATAGAGGGGAAATGAAATGGTCACATATTCTAGCCATGAATCCTTGGTAGCTGCAATCTGAGATCAACTTGCAATATATGTTCACAGAACTTTCTGAAGGTGTCCATGCCCAACCCATGCCAGGAAACTATTGATGGGCACAAATTGCATCAAGAAAGTATGCAGACATGAAGAAATTTGATTGTTGATCCTTGAGAAAACTCTAAGCATTGGATAGATGCAATTTCAAATGTCGGACCAGTTGAATGGTTTTCCTTCATTTTCCAGCTAATCCAACATAGCAACACAACTCCGCGGGAAGGTTTTTGTACTCCCTTGGCTATACAAGCAGCATGTGAAGATGACCAAGCACTGATATGCCTTCCTGAGTGCTTTCGTCTTATATATCTGGTTGGGTGTCATTCTAAACTTTTCTGGATCCTTTACCCAACACTCCAAGATATCTCTTGTGTTCGTGTTGTCGTTGGGAGTGTAAAACGGTGCATCCATCATGCTCACTCGGAAGAGTAAATGATATGTCTCCTAATAGTCCTCCGTCCTGAAGGAAGCAAGCCTTGTTCCATTGACACTACTCATTATCATTATCTCGGGATCAATGTGTGAGACAATCCAGTGGATCACATATGCACAAGGGAACATGGGAAACCTGCATGAAACCTTATATAATCCTAAATTATGGATGTTCACATAGACCTGTCTATCCTCCAAATTCTCGTCAATGCTGCCTGAAAAGATGGTGTTGATGTCTTTCCATGTTATCTTGATATCCTTCTCGATGAACAAGTGTGTGTCTGTGTACATGGGAAAGCTCACTGGCCCCTGTTCAACCATGTGCCCGGTACTTCTCTCAACTATGTCTTTTGATCCTACTTTCTTGGAAGCCATTTTACCTGTACTACTGAGAGATTGATGGACACCTGTGATACTTGGAGACAAAGAAACACTCTTGGCAAGAAAAAGTCAGTTAAAAATAAAAAGTAACTTGAGGACTCACATGCAACACACCTGGTTGACTGCTTGGGAAGTTTGCGTAGTTTTGTCTCGGAGAGGCTAGGATACTGACAACTGAAACTTTGCAGAGCACAGTCCAACTTGGCTTACTAATGAATGGAATTGCGCAATGCGCAGTTTCAGTTAGCATGACTGCTACCCAAGAAAGTGCATTGCGCAATCCCGAGGCCGACTAGGGCACTATCTCCCAAAAAAGCGTAGAGAACAACCTGGGAAGCCAGTGGGAGGAAATTTCTATGCAATTTCTAGGAGCAAAGCAAAGACTTCCTTCCCATAAATGCGTAGTGCAAGCCGGGCAAGGCAAGGTTCGGGACGAGGTAGCTCAGACCTGTTGATGGGCAACTGAATGCATGAGTAAAGGTAGTGTAGATATGAGTCAAATAAACATGCATGTGATTCAAGCGAGTGCAAAAATCAATCAATCGACAAAACCAAGAAGCTCAAGAAGCAAGTCGCTGAAATGACAACTGTGGGTGTAGAAATAGTGATGCGTGCGACACTAAGGAAAGGTAATGTAAAACTTGAAACAACACTTCTACAAGATAAAATACATTGAAACACTAGCGATCATTCACTAAAAGGAAGGAAACAACACTCATACAAGCCAAAAGCTAGAAAGCAACAGAAAAAGCGACAAAAGGCATGAAAAGAAAAAGTTCCCCGAAAAAGTTGCGCCAATGTGCTAAAGGTTGTTAGATGCCTCGGGAATGTTAGAGCTCCAAGATCGAATGTGAAGAATGAGCTTCCAGGTGTCGATTAAATAGATTTGGCAAACTTAGGGTTTATGACGCGCATGCCACAAATCTACGAAAAAGTGACACTTGGCAAGAAGTTTCTAAAAATGGTTTTGCATGTAACTCATGCTGCTAAAAATAGATCCCTAAAATCTAGGGATGCTTTTTCACTTTTTAACTTTTTCTTTTTTGGAAAAAGCTGTCCACCATGCAAGGAAGGGTTGTGTAGTTCTAGATGGAGCTGGACAACCTGCCAGCACATGCGATGGACAGTCAGTGAGGGAGAGACTCTGAGTTGTTTTGGGACTGAGGGACCTTGGCTGATTGGCCAACTTTTTGCAATTTTCCAGAGCAGTGAGGTTGGGCTACTCTGTGCATTTCCGGAGAGTAGAGCAGCTGGCCAGTTCTGTGCAATTCCAGAAAATAGTGCAGTTAGCTTGACTTCTTTGTGCATTTCTAGAAGGCAATGCAGTTGGGTCAGTTTCTGCGCAATTCCTGGCGGAAGTACAACTGGCTGAAACTACGAAAATTTCTAGAGCAGTGTCGGCTAGCCTTCTTTGCGCAATTTCTAGAGCAAGGTTGGTTGGCCTGCTTTGTGCAATTTCTGAGTGTAGGATAGTCGTTGGGCTGCTCTATGCATTTATGGAGAGGAAGACAGGCTGCTCTCCAGATTTGTGTAGTTTTTCCCGACAGTCGGCTTACTGGATGTAAACCAAGTGTTGGGTGTGGTTGTGGTTGACCAACAAGATAAGTGAACTGTACACAAGTAGTGAAACAACATATGAACCCAAATAAGTACAAATACCTGATCAATGTAGGAAACTACAATGATTTCGGGGACAGAGGCTCCAAAACGAAGCGAAGGAAAAATTTTGGAGGGTGGTTGTAGCCACTACAGCATTGGCGACACACTGGTAGAACTCTAGCTCTCTGTATGGACCTTATTCGTGAAAAGCGAGTCTAACTCCTCCGGAAGTATTATTCGATTCTTCGACCGTCATTGCTTCAACACTAAGCTTGAGTTAAAGATATAGTCCCTTACCATTCTCCTTATTGGTCAGCACACATTCTAAGCCAAGTCAAGTCAACTGTTTTGATTGGGGATGAGGGGTATATTGGTACACAAGCAATAAATATGTCAGAGTCTTATTTTTATCTCTGGTGTTGCTCCAATGCCAACAGAACTGGACAGTACCCCCGCGGAGTCACGCAGGGACACAAGCATTGTTCCAGTGCCAGCGAGGCTGGTTAGTACCCCGATGGAGTTACTTGCATCACCTCTTTGCGCAGGAAGACTTTCTATCCTTTGGCCTTATTCTTTTTTTCATTTTTCAATTTTTTTTCAAAGAACAATGCATAGGCACTTATTTATTTCAAAGGCAGAAGAGAGAACCCGACTTATTGAGAGCAAAATAGGTTGTCCCTTCAGAGAAGTATTTTATATATATCTCTAACACTACTTGTTAAGGTTTTCCTTGGACCCACTCACCTTACTCTACATGACTGAGTTGACAAGGATTAACCCAAAAGAACCGATTAGAGTAGGTGGTACTAGTTAAAATACAAGCATTGTGTTTTCACCAAGAGTAACTTGAACAAAACATATTTTCCATTAGGGTATCATCGTTTGAAGACAACAAGTTCTTTCATAAAGAGAGAGGACAACAGATAACCAAGTGTTGATAGCAATACAAATCCTCTTGTACTTTACCTTGCTTGTCTCAAGAGCCACACACAGTTTTATGCAAAACTAAACCTATAGGTGAAAAAACAAGCAAACGAACAGAAAGCAAAGGACAGAAGTAAACGAAAGCAAAGCAAGAAAATGAAGTGAGCAAACAAGCAACAGAAACAAAATGAACAAAGAAAGCATGCAAATGAAGCAAAACAAGAAAGGAAACACTACTCCTACTCCTAAGCTAAACAGTGCATGGGCCGATTCACGTGAAGTGATATTTCCAATGAAACCATCGATGCATTGGTTGACCCATGTTGGTGAAGGCACGGTCTACGAGAACGATAAACATGTAAAGCAAACATGAAAGATATAACAGTGAAGACCAACACGCTCCAAGTTTAAACATATCCACAGAAAAAAGAGAATAAAAGAACAAGACAAGCATTCTCCGGATGTATCATGGCCATGCTTGACATTGCATGGAGATGACAAACATGTACACTCTTTTGATCATGACAAATGAGCAAACATGAAAAAGAAAACCACTTACGATTAGCAAAAGTCTTCGTTGTGTATGATTCCTCCAATGCATGAGCGATAGGATCATGTGAATTATGTGAAATAGATTGATTTTCAATGTAAAACCCACTGGATTTTAGAAAAATTAAATCAAAAAAACCCATACAAAATTTTCCAAAAAATATAGTTAAAAACAACTCTAATAACTATTAATAATATCATAATTCCAGTAAAAATTCAATTTACTTTTCATTCATTACGAGTCGCTAGTTAAGCATTTACCGCTACAGCCAATCATATGACACACATAGGTTTGGAAGAGGAAAACTCTGCTAATGTATAGACAAAAAAAAGAGTATAGACATCCAAAAAGTGAGGCGCAATGCATGTTCCAAAATTTTGTTGGCCAGTGAAAGAAAGATAATATAAGACAAAGTCAAAAGTCTGAAATGCCGCATCAACTCTGATTCAATCGTTTTCAAATCTAAAGGTCTCTATACCATAGATTTATTGTTGAAACTAGTCATAAATAAATAAATTAAGTACAATTCTAACCATAAGAATGGATTTGTTGCAACGTTTATCCACTTTTTTTTTTTTTTAATTTTTATTTGTTGCCCAAAATTCCAACATCCATCCATTTTTGTTTATTTTTTTAATTAAAAATTAAAGACGGAAAGAATACAGCTAAGGTCCAGCGCTCCATGCTGTTAAAAGTAATAACGTGCAGTGTGATATACCGAGGTGAATGCCCTCCACCATTATTTGTCCTTTTATTTATTGGATATCTACTAAATAAAGGTTCAACCACCTGTTAAAATTGAGTCAACATTCATGTGATCGTAATTTCACTTGCAACGATTACAATACTCTAAGCTTAATACATGCACATGGCTATATCAGTTTAATGATCTCATTAACTCAACCACTTTCCCTTAGACATATCAGTTTTGTTTTGGAAAATGCCTTCTGAAAAACAGTGTTGGTAAATTTTATAACAGGTTAATATATTTTCATTTTAAATTAATTATAAAATGAATGGTTGGTTTGAAAGTTATGATAAAGAGATTAAAAGAAGAGATAAAGTTGTATGAAGTTGTTATAAAGGATTTTTTTTACGGAAAAAGTGTAATTTTATTAATATAGAAAAATAAAATTACATGTTGTAAATTGCGGATAGACCAGCATCACCTAGCCAAAGACCGGTGCTAAGCAGAAACATTTAATAAAAGAAACTAATATATAAAAGAGTTGTTATAAAGATTTAAAAAGCAAGTTTTCGAAATTATTATTCAATTTTATATCACTTAATTATTTTTAAAAATTATATAGTTAAATTTTATATCACTTAATAATTTTTATAAATTATATAGTTAAATATTGTTTAAATCATAATGTTAATTTTTTATATTGATTTGTTGATTTAATTAATTTTTTTTTTTTTTTTATATAAATTTTAGAAATAATTATTGAAAAGAGTAGAAAATCTTAGAATTACTTTTAAGTTTAAAGTTGTAATAATCAAATAAGCATCATACAACATCAAAGATAAAGTAAATAGACTACTATACTTCACGATGCAACATCCAAGATCCACCATAAGTATCATTAAAAAGATATCACATCACATCATAAGATTTATCTAAGAAAGTTGCTCAAGTAGGCCTCTATTGCACACTAGAGAGAAAAATCACTGATGAAGAAATGCAACAATCCATGTTTGACAAGTTTTCAAAAAGGGTATCAACTCCCTATTTATATGAGGATATCCAAGTTGATTTCCCTTAATTTAGAATAAAAATCCGTAAAACCTATTAAATCCATGATACAAGGTGGAAATGTCACAAATGGACCCTTAGAATAGGAAAATTAATGAAATAACATGAAAATAAGCCTCAAGTAACTCACACATTTTTCCTCCAAGGATGACATCATCATCTAAAATGTGTGTATCTTCATGAAAGGGTGCAACAAATAGCTCAAAGAATGTATCTTATATTATAATTCAAGCTTCTCCATCCAAATGAGGTGCTACATCATCAACACCACTCTCTAAATCCCATGTCATCCACTAAAATTCTCACATCATCATCACCAAATGAGGCACTAGGATGATGTAATTAATCTAACGCATGACATTGTCAAAGTATAAAGTGTATCTACTCCTCCAAAGGGGTCCCAAGTGTCAACATTAGAAATCACCATTAAGATAAGTGCAACTTCCATAAAGAAGGTATGATGCCAACGTAGGGGCATCCTATCATCTCGAGGGGGCACCATCTCTCAAGTCAACATCCTAGCATTAGAGATTAGTGTCCAAGGTCCTAGGGCTAGAGGAGGGTCACATCATTAGTGATAAGTCCTCATCAAGGACAACAATCCTCAAAAGGTGTAACACCTCCAGTTCCACCACTGAACTATTAATGCAATAATCATGTAAAATATGTGTAGGATGGTGAGCCAAGTTATATTATGTGGGTTATGTGCCCATGCAAATATGTTAGATATATTTTGGTTCCATCTTGCCTAAATATGTATATGACATTTTGGCTAAAGTGGCCGGAGGGGCCAAAATTGTAAAGATGATATAACTATTGTACATATTTTTTATAATAATAATTGAAGTTGGTTGCAGATCCCACTCCATGAAAAGAGTACGGGGGGAAACAAAACCCCACGAGAAAAGGCAATGGATTGTTGTGTTCGGTGTTGGGAGAAAGAGAACCTTGAGGCTCACGTTGCTTCAAGGAGGTGCCACATGGTGGAAAGACCATGCATGCCACATGGCAGAGAGGGGTCATGCATTTATAAAAGGTATTTAGAGGGAAATTATTCACCATTTATCTTCTTCAATATTCCTCATTCATTTCCATGGTGGGAGGCAGACAATGGATTTTGGTTATGTCCCTGTTTGTGAACCCAGTATGTTTTCTAAAACTCACTGGGGATTTTTAGTCAATGATCCCTATGCTTGGACTCAAGAATTGACTGGAGTTTTGATGACTAGTTGGTGAGCTTTGGAAGGTGGGCACCATAGAGGGAATTGAAAGTCCCAATGAAGGGTGTGGCATTGGGGTTCTGAAACAGATCGGAAGCCGAATGAATTATGTCTTGGAAGCTCTGGAAGTAGCATGAGCTCTTGGATACCTATGATGAGAAGTTTCTGGCTAGCCGTAAGGTGCCTTAGAAGGTGGGCATTATAGAGGGACTAGTAGGACTTCAGAAGGGTGTGCCATTTGAGCACAGGTTTAGGGAAGTAGAGCACAATGGTTGGGGTCTTGGTTGTTGGGTTGGTGCATTGGCCATGGATATGCTAATATTATTGGCTTACCATTGCCTATGGAGTTGCAGCCCCAACTCGGGGGTGACCCATGGTTGAGATTAATGAACCATGAGGTCTATGGTGGGGTGGAACATGGAGGGCATGCAACCAGTTGCTCTTTTTATTCAAGATAAGTATTTGTGTTAATTTTGTGTTGATTTATAAAATTATATTTGGAACCCTAGATTTATGGATAGTGTGTTAAATGATTTTAATTAATAAAATTTTCCACTGTGCATTATAATTATGTGTTGTTATCACCCCAAGAAACTCTCCTAGGTTGTATCTCAAAGATGCTCAGGAACATTACAAACTCAACAAAAATGTTGGAAATAGGTGGATGAATGGAAGATATGAAGCATATTCAAGCTAGATAACCACTTCTACTATGCTTAACCCTAGGCATGGGTGAACACCCCTAGACTACAAGGATTTAGCAATACTGACCACACCAACAGATGCACAGGTGTGATGGCCGGCTGAAACTAGTTAAAAGGTCTGTAAATCTATTTCCTAATGCACAAACAGGATGACAACTCTTTGGCATTAAAATAACAGAAACCTGCATACACATTTAATGATACATACTAGATTTTAACACAGAGGTGGGATGATAGCCCCTCTAATGCTAAACATCAAGAGCACATGAAAAATTCTTAACAGGCACAGCCTGGAACAAAGAAGAAGTGGAAAGTGAGCAATTAACAACAAAAGAAGCTTGTATTAGCTGAAAATGAAGACCAGATGCTGCAGGAATCACAGTAGTTACAGTCTCCAGAAGTTGAACCTTACATCAAAACAACAACCATCAAACTTCATTACATTGTGTTTCTGGGTATATATAGAGTTTGTTTACAAGGATATTCTATTGTTCTATGTGTGGAGGGGTCATAATGGACCAACAACCACCTTAACTCTCTTATGGAGTCTCTGCTACAATCTGCTGGCTTTAATGAACAAATTGACCTTTTCTACTGTTCAACGGTCCTTCTCTGAGCAGGTGGAGTGTTGACTGAAAGAAGCTCCATAACTGATTAATGCTTTGATCTGCTTGAGGTTGTCTTTTTTCTTCTCAGCCATTCTCTTCCTTAAATACAGTTATTGAGGATTTATTACGCAGAGTGCTGGATTCTGGCCTTCTTCCTCCTTCAGGTACACTGGACAGGCTATGTACACGGGCAGTATGGCGGAGGCATGGTGGAGAAAGTTCAACCGTTGATATGCGTGAATCAACGACGGAGAGCGCTTGCTAAGGAGTATCGGGAGGTATGAAATAATCGGACAATCGTGGGCTGTCGGATCGCAGTTGGGCAGATCCGACGCTGATTGAAGGTCGAAAGTACGCGGGGGTTAACAAGTGGGAGACGGGCGGGACGACGGTAAGTGTTATTCCCCGCACTGCCTTTGGAGCTGTGGCGGTTTCTATATAAACCCGCGCGATCCCACTCAATGCACGACACGTGGCTTTCGCGATAGGCGGGAAACCGCTATCCCCGCGCACTAATGAGTGGACAACTCGCGCGATCGGGAGGAGCGACTGTCGTCCGATTGTGTGACGGACGGTCGGATGGCGGGGAATGCGCACGAGGTTTAACGTGCGGGAAAAAGGGTTGTGGTGGCGGGGACTGTTGGATCAGGACGATCAACGGTGGGGATTAAGGCGGAGGGTTATATGGGCGTGAGTTTGTGTGTTAAGCTCCCGGGGTTAAAGAAATATGGGTTATGCAGAGTTTAGAAGAATAAAATAGAGGTAGCGGGGTAAAAGGAATTAAGCGGGGAAATAGGGAAAGGTGAGGAATGAAGAGGTTTTAGGAGAAAAATAGAGATACGGAGGGCTAAGGGAGTATGAGGAAGCTGAAGGAGAAGAAGGTAAATGATTGCTGCGAGCTTCCTTTTCTGCATAAACGCATGGCCGAGTTGATATTTGGTCCTCCAAATGCTGAAGTTTGTAGCAGAGCTAACACTGGCTCCTTCTGGGGATGAGATCCTCCCTGTGAGGTCTCAAGAACTATAGATCAATGCCTTCATACAAAACAAGCTTAAAAATAGTGCCTAGTATCCATTGGGCATGGAGTCAACCTAAGTCTACACTAAAACCTGTAAAAGAAAATGTTTACAATCATTAAGGCCTGAGGACCTTAAACAACATAAATATTCAAAAACTGGCCAACTGATGGGCCATCAAAATTGTTTCTCCTCCTCTCGACCGATTCATCATAGAGCTGCAAAACTAGATTTATTTGATCATCTACCTCAAAAAGTTTAGGACATTTGAGCTTAATAGGTAGATATGGATCAAATTTCATCCCCTTTCTGTATACTCTCCTCCTTGGATGTTCTTCATGGGAGCTTTTGTACACCTGTTGAATAACCATGAATGTTGTGTACTTTTCTGTGTCATCTGTGGCCTGCACAATTAGTATAAATGGTGTACCAATGTGTTCATGTGTGGAGGACACAAAGACATCATATGCTCCTACATCTTGCTTTGAACAGTCTTCATCCAAGGAGGAGTCCCAAAACTGTGCATCCTCTTCCTCTGTCATCTGGAAAGCTACCCTTTCAATCTGTGTGGAGGCTACCTGAGCAGGTTTCAGAATATCAAAACTGAGGTGATCAGTCTCAACCTTGAGAATGGAGCTATTACCTGCCTCAGTGCCTAGTGGGCAACTGTGAGGGATTCTCTTTTGAGCAGACAGAGAAACATAAGATGATGGGGAGCTTTCTTCTCCCTTATTGATCACTGGGCAGGGGACAAAAGCAGGTTGGTCAATTTGCAGATCTACGTAGTCATGGGAAGGTGGGTTTGCTTTAGGCTCTTGGAGGATGGTGGGACCTACTGCTGGCTGCTTCTGCTGATAAGCTTGTTGTTCTGCAGGTACAACAAACTCACGAGCAGTGCCTTTGGATAATGCTTCTTCAGATGCAGCTCTTGTTAAGAAAGGGGCACTGCCCTTATCTTCCAAACCATGGACCTCCTCCCCTTCATACTGCTCTTCTTTCATGACTATAATCTAAAAAAGGGTTTTCACCCTTTTGTCTTCGTTTGTATCTCTACTTCTTTTCAAAATCAGTAACTACTACTGTGCTCCGCTATATGGATTTGACTTTGGAAGAGTAAAGGAATAAGGAGCTCCTGCTTCCTCAGAATGCTACTCAGCATCTAATCTAGAAACTTCAGAGGCTAATGCCTCTATCATCCTGGCCAATATATCGATCTTAAGATCTGAGGATGATGAGTACTCACCCCCCTGTCTTCTGCTTTCAGCATTATCTTCGAGCCTTTCTGTAGCTATGATGTTTGCTTCTACTTCAAAGGTTGCATTTTGCATATCAGCCAAAGAAGCACATCTTCTTTCTCTCAACAATAGGTAGAACTGAGAATCGAAGGCATTGGCGTAAGTAATCATGGCAGAAGTAGCGGTAGGCTTTATTTCACATGGTATTCTGCTGTACATATGGTTGAATCTCTTGTTGAAATCAAACAACAGCTCACCATCTTCTCTCTACAAGTTCCAAAATTCAGTATGATAAAAGAGTAGATCTTTATTATCCCCCCACTGCTTTAAAATCACATCATCTAAAGCCTCAATGTCTGCTATAGACCTAGGGGCTAACTCTCCGAACCATTTTCTAGCTTCTCCCTCTAGGCTTTGGACAAAAACCCTCATCCACACATCCTCTTCATTGATATCCAGGTTATCAGCATAGCTATAAAAGGCCTCAATGTGTTCTTCAGCTATTACTCCTTCTGTACCAGTAAACTTAGGCATATATTCTTGATAATCTCCTGCAGGCATGGGATTCAAAGGGACAGGCAAGACCAAAGGTCCATACCTAGTAGCAACAATTCTTTCTATCTTTGTAAGAGCTTGCTGACCTGCCATGACTGGGGTATATGAAAGGGTACTGGTATATTTAGTGGTATGAATCAATGAAAAGGATAGCAGAGACAGCGGAACATGATGGACAACATGGGATGCTTTTTTGAACTGAGATCTGAAAGGGAAATGAATGAACAGGAGCTTTGTAAATCTCTGGAAGTGACTTCCTCATTAGCAGAGATACATGGGACTTTTAAAGCTTACCTGATCCTGATGCTCCTTTGTGCAAAGTTTTCTTCTGCTTACCAATATTCTCAGGATCAGGCGTTGGGTTAGCTAGTGATTTCTGAGGATTTCTTCGAGTATATCTCACAAACTAAGCTAGGACTAAACTGTGGAGTCGCCAAAGGTTGGTCTTCCTCTAGTGGAGTCGCCAGATAGATGATTACAACCAGAAATGTGCCCAGACCTTGTCTATCATCAAAATCTAGAACTGTGTCATTCTCCCAGGGAAGCTGAGCTTCAATCTCCTTTCCCTGGCAACGACGCCAATTAATGTTATCACCCCAAGAAAATCTCCTAGGTTGTATCTTAGAGATGCTCGGGAACATTACAAACTCAACAAAAATGTTGGAAATAGGTGGATGAATGGAAGGTATGATGCATATTCAAGCCATATAACCACTTCTACTATGCTTAACTCCAGACATGGGTGAACACCCCCAGACTACAAGGCTTTATACCACTAATTACTCATAGTTTGAGGAACAGGTGAAGATGGAGAATACTGAACACACCAAAAAATGCACAGGACCCTGTGATGGCCGGTTGCAACTAGTTAAAAGGCCTGTAAATCTATTTCCTAATGCACAGATAGGATGACAACTCTCTGGCATTAAAATAACAGAAACCTGCATACACATTCAATGCTACATACTAGATTTTAACACAGAGGTGGGATGACAGCCCCTCTAATGCTAAACATCAAGAGCACATGAAAAATGCTTAACAGGCACAGCCTGGAACAAAGAAGAAGTGGAAAGTGAACAATTGACAGCAAAAGAAGCTTGTATTAACTAAAAATGAAGACCAGATGCTGCAGGTATCGCAGTAGTTGCAGTCTCCAGAAGTTGAACCTCACATCAAAACGACAACCATCAACCTTCATTACATTGTGTTTCTAGGTATATATGGAGTTTTTTTACAAGGATATTCTATTGTTCTATGCGTGGAGGGATCATAATGGACCACCAACCACCTTAACTCTCTGATGGAGTCTCTGCTACAATCTGCTGGCTTTAATGAACAAATTGACCTTTTCTACTGTTCAGCGGTCCTTCTTTGAGCAGGTGGAGTTTTGACTGAAAGAAGCTCCATAACTGATTAATGCTTTGAGCTGCTCGAGGCCGTCCTTTTTCTTCTCGGCCATCCTCTTCCTTAAATACAGTTGTTGAGGATTTATTACGTAGAGTGTTGGATTCTGGCCTTCTTCCTCCTTCGGGTACATTGGATAGGCTATGGACATGGGCAGTATGGCAGAGGCATGGTGGAGAAAGATCAACCATTGATATGCGTGAATCGACGGCGGAGAGCGCTTGCTAAGGAGTATTGGGAGGTATGAAATGATCAGACAATCGTGGGTCGTCGGATCGCGGTCGGGCAGATCCGACAGCGATCGGAGGTCGAAATTATGTGGGGGTTAACAAGCGGGAGACGGGCAGGACGACGGTAAGTGGTATTCCCCGCACCACCTTTGGAGCTGCGGCGGTTTCTGTATAAACCCGCGTGATCCCACTCAATGCGCGTCATGTGGCTTCCGCGACGGGCGGGAAACCGCTATCCCCGCGCGCTAACGAGTGGACAACTCACGTGATCGGGAGGAGCGACTGCCATCCAATCGCGTGATGGACGGTTGGATGGCAGGGAATGTGCACGAGGTTTAACGTGCGGGACAGTTGGATCAGGATGATCAACGGTGGGGATTAAGGCGGAGGGTTATATGGGCGCGAGTTCGTGTGTTAAGCGCCCGGGGCTAAAGAAATATGGGTTATGCAGAGTTTAGAAGAATAAAACAGAGGCAGCGGGGTAAAAGGAATTAAGCGGGGAAATAGGGAAAGGTGAGGAATGAAGAGGTTTTAGGAGAAAAACAGAGATACAGAGGGCTAAGGGAGTATGAGGAAGCTGAAGGAGAAGAAGGTAAATGACTGTTGCAAGCTCCCTTTTCTGCATAAATGCATGGCTGAGCTGATATTTGGTCCTCCAAATGCTGAAGTTTGTAGCAGAGCTAACAGTGCCATATTTATTGTTACATGTTGGTTATGGTTGGGTGGATATGTTTTTTGTGTTTAACGTTAATTTTGCTGTAAGCCTTAGTTGGGGTTATGCAATGTTATAATTATGATTCATGTGTTAAAATTGATATTACAACCATTTTGAAATTGCATTTAGGCATATAACTAATTGTCATAAGGTTAGGGTTTACACTTCTGCAAATAAATCACATACTTTTAAGTGACATGGTTATGGTAGCATTTCCCAGTAAGAGGGTGGGGGCATTATAAAGTGGTATTAGATCCCAGTTTTCAACACTGGGACTGATTAGGCTTGATAGAGGGAAAAATGAGAAAATATTAGAATGACTACAACGTATTTAATGAAAGTACAAGGGTAGGATTCATAAAAATTTACCTCGAAAAAAGAGTTATAGGAGCTAGGAAAGACTTATTTGGATTAAATTCGTGCAAATTTGAGGAGTCATTAAATTTCATGTGCAGGAAACCATTACGGTGTATTAGGTTTTATTTGGTTATTATGTATATATATATATATATATATATATATATATACCAAAAACAATAGAAATGTGCAAATTTATTTGAAATATTGAATTAGGGAAACATGGAAAGGTGTAATAATAAAAATATAAATTTATACATGAAATTAAGTTTGGGGCAGGGTTATAGGGTCAAACCCCCGCAAGCCCCGCTGATAGTATTAAATCACAGAGTTATAAAATTATTTGAGGCCAAGAATGCCAGAATATCACGTGGAGGTCTCTTGGGTAGGCCTATCACAGACCACAAACCATGACCATCAGCAGCTAAGTGGCTCAAGCCATGGGGGTAGGCTATAAAAATGTTGCATTGAGTCTTATGGGACAACACCGTGAATAATATTAGGTTGATGGATCATTCAACGGAATTGGGTGCACGTTAGTTAACATATCGGTCATAGTTGGGTTGGAACGTTGATGCTAGTGGCTTGAATGAGGTAGGATTCGTAAGGTTTCGAGAGGGGTGCAACCATGATAGTAGGCTTTTCCACACCCCCCCCCGGATTCAAAATTAAACAAGAATACAACAAATTACAAATATAACCATAAATACAGAGATGCGAAAGAAATAACACTTCATTTCATTACTATCAAATACTGAAATATGCTTACCAACGTAATGGAAATAAACTAGATCGAGCAATGGTAGCTTATCTCTTAGAAGAGATGTGGTGGCTACATGCCTCTGAACTATGTTACAATGAGGCTCAAGGGTCTATTTGTTGGGGTTAGTTAGACAACCAACTTACCAGGGTTGCAACTTTGTCATATTATTTCCATTTGGCACGTACGATACCTTGTTGGAAATATCTCTCCGAGTACTAAAGGATTTGCTACTACTTCAAAACTAAAAAAAATGCCGTTTAGGGGGTAAAATTTTTTCTGAAAGTTTAGAACCCGAAAAACTGTTAAAAATACTAAATGCTGCAATAAACAAGGAAATAGATGAAACCGACTGGAGGTCTAGGTGGAATAAGTGGGTGGCCACCAATATCCACCTGGATCACCCGCCCCCCTTCTGCTCCCTTTGTGACGTCAATTTGGGGGATAGGGTGGTCCTCATTTCATTGTGATTTGTTGGATTGATGAGACTGCAAACCACCATTAGAGGTAGTGTGAGTGTTGGACACCTAATCCTCAATGGGTTAGTGTGGAAGCCGAATAGACAAAAGGAGTCCAAGCGACCTTGGGATGTGGAACCCAATGGTCAAACTATGTACTATAAATGTATATCTCTTGTTAATAAAAAATGTACTCTCATGTTTTATCCTTCAGATTCTCTTGTTGCACATGTGTCTTTAACATGGTATCAGAGTAGGCGTATTCTTGCCCTGCATAATTACTGTGAGCCATTTGTTTTATGGCCTTTATGTGCAGATCATTTCTGCCATCAATTCTGCATTTCATGAATATTTTCTCAGCTAAATTTTTGCTGCAACCTGTTATTTCTCCAGCGCCATTTTTATTCACCTACCTTCTAAAAATGCTCCTTGCTCAGACCTTCCATCTCTGCTCTAGCAAGAATGCACCTCTAACTTATCATTGTTGGCATGTTTTTTGTATGAATGCAACGTCTCTTGGTCTTCCAAATCTAGAGTGTTGAATCTCTATGATGACTGACCAACTCTTGGCATCGAATCTCTATGATGAATTCCCTCTGTCAAAACACCTGCTGCAAACACTGTCTCACTGCATCAATGTCATAGACATTTTATATTCTCCTATAACTCCTATTTTCCTGCCACATTGATCCAGGTGGATGTTGGTGGCCACCCACCTTCCCATTTGGACCCCCACAACTGTCTCTTTCAGTCTTTTCAGTTTCCTAAATTGCAGCACAGTTTACTATTTTTAGCAGTTTTTCGGGTCCTGAACTTCCGGAGCCGTTTTGAGGCCCTAAACGACGTTTTTTTGGGAATCTGGGGCAACATGGGTAGATCTTTCTACTCGGATAGATCTTTCTAACGAGCTATCGTACGCGTCAAACGGAGATCGTATGCCAAAGTTACGACCCCGGGAAATTGATGTACCAATTTACCCAAACGGGACCCACAATTTGGCGTTTCATCTTCTAGGGTTAGGTTTCGGGATGTGAAGGGTTGTCCATTGTTTCTCAACAATAAATAGGCCTTCGAGCCTCATTGTAACACAGTTTTCGGAACAGTTCAGAGGCATGTAGTCGCCACATCTCTTCTCAGAGATAAGCTACCATCGCCCTAGCTGGTTTCTTTGCATTTCTGTTTGTAAGCATATTTCAGTATTTTCCATTAATGAAATGAAGTATTATTTCCGCTGCATCTTTGTGTATATGGTTATCTCTATGTTTTATTGCGTTCCTGTCTAAATCCGGATCAGTGGTATCAGAGCGGTCTGCTTTTTCTCTGTTTTTCTTTGCATGTCCCCAACGAGGTCGGGATATAAGGAGTTAGGGCTTGAACTGGTCGAACCTTTGCAAGACCAGCCTCGCAAATCTCGACGGCCTCCCATGGCGGATGAGAAAAAAGATGAGGGGGCAGGAGATCCTATCAAAATCTTGCTCGAAGAAGCGCTCGAGCAGCAAAGGAACGCGATGATGGATAGCTTTTCGCAGATCCTATAGCGGCTACCCAGAGGCGACGCATCGGCTTCCAATAGCGACTCTAGAAATGCCACACCCTTCAAGGTACAAGTTAATTTCGAAATCCCCATCTTCAAGGGTCAAATAGACGCAGATGCCGTAGATAAATGGTTAAATCTGCTAGATGGGTATTTTTCTGTTCATGAATTTTCAAGTCGGGAAAAGATTGTTTTCGCTCTTCTCAAAGCAGCCCCCCACGTCAAGGACTGGTGGGAAACCTACTGCAAGCAGAAGGATGAAATTACAGGCTCACTATTTTCAGCCACACCCACTTGGAATGACTTCCGGGATGCCATCAAGGAGCAGTACTACCCTGTCGGAAGCTATGAGGACAAATACATCAAATGGACAACACTGCGGTAGGGACGAGACCAAGATGTGCCGGAGTTCACAAACATTTTTCATACCCTTCGCACACAGTTGGGTATCAAAGATTCTGAGCTACATCTGGTACTCAAATACCGTGGCTGCCTGCACAAGTACATCCAGGAAGAGATGGTGTTCTTGAACATCTCCTCACTTGGCACAGCATACCGATACGTTGTCAAAATCGAGAAAAAGTTCAAACAGAAGAAGCGAGACTTTGGATCTGCAAATCCGAAGCCCAAAGGACAAAGCCAATGCGGGGTGACCCAAGAAAACCTGTCGAAGCTGCAAGAAAAGAACAACACCACGGAGCCGAAGAAGGACACAGGAAAGTGGTGTGAGTTCCACAAGAGTCCCACTCATAACACAAGTGAGTGTCGGACCAAGCAGTCACTTGTGGCCGAGTTGAAGGCTTCCGAATCAGATGCATGTTCTGACCCTGAGCCAGATCCCGACAAGGGGAATGGCAAAGGGAAGCAAATCATTGATGCGGATCCCAGCGCCACTGTTGCCAC
This sequence comes from Pinus tabuliformis, assembly GCA_031772625.1. Taxonomy (NCBI): domain Eukaryota; kingdom Viridiplantae; phylum Streptophyta; class Pinopsida; order Pinales; family Pinaceae; genus Pinus; species Pinus tabuliformis. The sequence continues at coordinate 197,235,913 of CM062815.1, read as the reverse complement.
CGCCAAGATCCAGAAAGATGAGCTCGAGAATCCAGAGGAAGGGGAGCGTCTTTTCCACTCATAGATGTGGGTGAAGGGTTCGCCGCTACAATTCATTGTCGACAGTGGCAGCCAAAAGAACCTCATTTCAGTAGAGGTCGTGAAGCGGTTGGGCCTACTGACTACACCACACCCGCAGCCGTATAGTATCGGGTGGCTTCACGAAGGACGAGATCTAAAAGTTCGCCAGCAGTGCCGCCTTCCGTACAGCATCAAGCCCTTCACAGATGAGGTATTGTGTGATGTTACACCTCTGGATGTTTGTGATGTATTATTAGGCCAACCATACTTGTGGAGGCGACATGCTGTGTATGAGTCAAGGCCTCGTGCTGTCATTATTTCTTTAAATAATTCATTATACAGGATACCGGAGGTAGCCCCACCTACGACCACATCTTTGATCACTGCTAAGAAAGGTAGCAAGCTCATCTCCCAGACCAGGAAATTCATCTGTCTAGTTCACTCCCAAAGTAAGGGGAAGATTGCCATCACATCCATGACCCCTGCAAAGGGTTCCCCCATGCAGCAGCAGCAGAAAAGGGATACGGTCATGACAGAACATAGGAATAACTTCTCCTCACCCACAGGGGTACCACACAAGTTTCAGGTGGGCAACAAAGTTTGGTTACATCTGCAGAAAGAATGCCTTACCAGAACCCATCAGAAACTCAGACCACTTCGACATGGTTCTTACACTAGTACCAAGGCTACGGGAAACAATGCTTGGAAGCACGACATTCCTCCATTCCTTCGCTTGCACCGAGAGTTCAATGTGGATTGTCGTCGACCATGCTTCCCACCATTTATGGACACATCAGAGATTGCAGAACAACTCACCAGAGACCCAGCTCAGCAGAAGCTTCCTCATCTCATGGAGGAACTCAACGCAATGGGGACCATTGCTTGCTAAGGGGGGAGGAATGATCCAGGTGGATGTTGGTGGCCACCCACCTTCCCGTTTGGACCCCCACAACTGTCTCTTTCAGTCTTTTCAGTTTCCTAAATTGCAGCACAGTTTACTATTTTTAGCAGTTTTTCAGGTCCTGAACTTCCGGAGCCGTTTTGAGGCCCTAAACGACGTTTTTTTGGGAATCTGGGGCAACATGGGTCCATGTTTCCTCCCAAAGTGGTAGTACTCGGATAGATCTTTCTAACGAGCTATCGTACGCATCAAACGGAGATCGTATGCCAAAGTTACGACCCCGGGAAATTGATGTACCAATTTACCCAAACGGGGCCCACAATTTGGCGTTTCATCTTCTAGGGTTAGGTTTCGGGATGTGAAGGGTTGTCCATTGTTTCTCAACAATAAATAAGCCTTCGAGCCTCATTGTAACACAGTTTTCGAAACAGTTCAGAGGCATGTAGTCGCCACATCTCTTCTCAGAGATAAGATACCATCGCCCTAGCTGGTTTCTTTCCATTTCTGTTTGTAAGCATATTTCAGTATTTTCCATTAATGAAATGAAGTATTATTTCCGCTGCATCTTTGTGTATATGGTTATCTCTGTGTTTTATTGCGTTCCTGTCTAAATTCGGATCACACATACTTTGTCCTGAATCTTCTGGCGGAATTACTTCTCTACGCTGAATTGGAGGCTGTGCATTCTTGTATCATGGTTGGTGCACTCTCCGGGAAGTTTTTTGAGCGTTGAAGCAACGTATTGCGACTTTGTTGCATGACCGAGTATCCTATTGATGAATGAGAATTAAAAGTTGTGGTGTAAACAATTTTTTGGTTGGTGTTGTGACCTGTATATGGTGCATTCTTTTGTGTTCAAGCTATTATAAAGAGGCAGTGATACATTATATCGGGTTGAATGGTATATATACACCTACGTTGCAACTGGTTTGTGATGTGCGTACAATTGAACTTCATTAAAAATCATGTATCCTGCTACTACGCAGGTGCTAAATTTAGCGAGACTAGCTTTGGTTCGACAGTATTTTGGTAACGTGTTTCAAATATCCAAATCTACATTCAGTAGTATTTATTGCCTTGTCTCCTCCTGCACTGCGTTGTGGACGTTCTGCACTTGGGCATCATCACTCCGCCTTGAATTCGACAGTGATGCATAAGATACCAGAATCACAAGCATTAATGCACTTGGTTGTCTTTCTTCTTACGGGGCTAACATTTCATTCCAAGTCAAAGACTTCTACGGTATTTGCGGTTTTAGACTACTATTTTACTCTCCACTGCCTCTCCAGAGAAATGCTTCTCTTGCATTTCTTCAGATTAGCGCAAAGCTTTCATTCGAAGTAACATAATGGAGCATAATTTCTTTGCGAGTTATTCCCAAGACCATTTTACGCACTGTTGTTGGCTCGACATAGTGTTATATACGTATAGTGTGTAAGCCTGGAATGCGGTTCTCCATGTTGTAGTGGCACATATTTTGAAGAATGATGCGTACAATTGTTTACATCGTTCATTAAATGTCAAATCTTATTATAAAAAGGCGGTGGTATATATATATATATATATATATATATAATTTTGTTTGGTAGATATGCTCATGTGTCCATATTATCAAGACTTCCATCTGATAGTGAGGCTGGGTGAGGCTGCTCTTGTTCTAGATTTCGTTGAGTCATCATCAGTTGGATGACCAGAAAATGGTTGGCCACTACAGTACAAAATTACATTGTAATTGTACCGCTGGTTTCCCCGCTCCTGTCGAGAATTAGATGGTAAAAGGTTGAGGGTTCGAAACCTGAAGGAGGAGAGTATATGCCCAATTCCAGTGATTGCAATTGAATTATGATATCGATGAATGCAATCTAAAGATGCATCTCACATTTGCACGCTGTTGGTATACACCCACATTGCTCTTGATTGATTATCTTTAAAGCTGATTATCTTTAATGCTGCTCCATACATACATTTACATTGACTGCTCCGCACTAAATATTTCATTGTCTGAAAGATCTATACTGTCAAATTGGTCCTCTGCTTCTCTACTGACCAAGTGCATGCCTTAAGAGGCTGAGTTCCTAAGTGAGGTGGGCTGCATTCTTTTCACATAGAGCCAAAGTGAATGTACTACACAACCGAGTTAGAGCATGATATCAATCCACCAGTCATAAATTTCCAAGCTGTGTGGGTATGGAAGTGCAGATTTGATGACTAGTGCAAGAAATTATATGCTATTCAGTTGACTGTCCAAGTTCCACTGTATAATCACTTTTCTAAGTGTGGTTCTGCTATATAGTAGATTTCAAAGAAACGCTTGATCTTTGGTGGCATCTTTTGATAAGGGCCTATATTGTCTGCATTTTCACCCACTTATTCTAATGAGACAGATCTTGGAAGAACTGGTTTGCTACCTAACGATGTTGTGTATTGAATTTCATGTGCAGTAGCCAGCAAACAACAGTGCAGAGCACGATTTGGATAGTGCCGAGAATCAAAATCACTGAAGCGTTCTGAGAAACTGAGTAGTAGCCAACAAATAGCAATAGTGTGGAGCACCGTGTGGACTGTGCCTAGTGTCAAAATCGTTGAACTAGAGCTGTTCCACATGTTATCATCAATGGTTACAAGAATGTATTAAACTTGACTGGCCGAGAAAGTGAAGGAGTATTTGAAAGATCCAATTCAATTTAAAGTTGTTGCTTGTTCAATTTACTTGTTCTTGTTGTGCAGTTTGGGCATAAATTTATGTGCAACAAACAAATTTGTTTTCCTCAATAGATTCTAATGAGAAGGTTGCTTTAATTTTTGGGGTGATATCAATGTTATATGCACCATTAAATGCACCAAATTGTCTGCTATTTTTTTGCAACAACAATTCAGAGTTATGAGCATTTTGATTGTTGTTTTCGGCATTGCAATACATTGAAGGACAAACACATGTATAAATTCCAGCGTGTGCTAACTTTAAGTGCTTTCAATTTCCTTCAAATACTCGAAATATGAAGCCATTAAATTAAGGAGGAAGGGAATTATTTCAAAGGGGACAAGATTGTTTTATATTGACCCTACTGCAAGTGTCTACATATTTCTTTCTAGAGAATTCAAGTGCTTAAAATTGTTGTCATTATTATGAATATTTCTTAGCACTATTGAACTGGAGAAAATGGGGAAAGATTATGAAGTATTAGAGTTTTTGAAAATTCTGATACAGTCTACTACTAATGACACAGTAAAAATCAACAAATCCTCTCTGGCTGACATTAGAATTTGTCTGCAAAATGAACAAGAGAATATAGAATTTTTGCAGCTCGAAACTCAGCTACAACAAGAAGAATTAAAACAGAGGAGTCATCATTCTAAACTTGTTTCTATTCAAAACAATGAAATAAACTCCCATAAACAACAAGACAATATTGTTGAAGTTCATTAAGATCCAGTGCCCAATAAAGCAGCAGTTGTACATGCAGATGCAGAAACTCAGTTTTCACTTCCCAAGCCCATCATCAGACCTTGGGAACAGCTTGTCCATAACAAGCACAGAATTGGTCTTGTATATGACAAGGACTTGTCCCTTCATATTCCAGACTACTCCAAACCAATCCAATTTCAAAGTGTTGGATTCATTCATGACAGTTCACCTCCAGCTATAGATTCTGCTCCTCTTCCATAGAAACAACAACAAATTGTGAAATGCCAACACTGTGATCAAGTTGGCCATTTGAAAGATCACTGTTTTGATCTTCATCCATGTAAGCACTGTCATAAAACCAGTCATTCTTCAAACAGATGCTTTAGAAACAAGTCTACTATAAGAACAAAGATTCATCTAGGATGGATCGCTTCTTGGCAATGGGCATCAACAGCTAAGAAGATATTTCAGTCACATGTCAGAACTTGTTCAAGAGTATTGAACAGTCTTGAAGTTGAGTTTTCTCCATCATCTCACCTTGTATCTGACAGGGGGGGAAATGATTGTCATCTACAAGCTTCAAAGCCAGATCAAGTGAGCCTGAGCCACAACTTGCCACACCAGTTTCAGAGTTGTAGCCAGAAACAAAGATGCCCTTGAGAATGCCTTCAGTTGGTAATCTGGGACACTTCCTCTAGTTGAAGACTTCAGCTTCTTGCCAGTTTCAGAAGAATTCCAAGAACAAAATTGAGAACACTTCCTCTAGCAGAAGACTTCATCTTCTCGCTAGTTTTGGAAGAGTCCCAGGAATTGCATTAAGCATTCTAGAGTTGTTGGTCATCCTTAAACCATCACAGGTTGAGAATTCCCTTTTCAGGTTGAAGTTCTCCCTTTTATGCGGGGTGAGACCTCCCTTTCATGGTTGAAGGTTTCCCTCTTCAAAACAATAGGAGCACTTCCTCTAGCAGAAGACTTCAGCTTCTTGCCAGTTTTGGAAGAGTTCCGGGAATTGCACTAAGCATTCTAGTGTTGGTGGTCATCCTTAAACCACCGCCCTTTATACCAAAAATTCAGAGAGCACATTCAGCCTACTGTTGCCATGCATTTTTGCACATTTTGTATTACAAATCTCTTCTTGGACTCTTACATAACCCTTCGATTAAGGGGGGGAATGTTGGACACCTAATCCTAAATGGGTTAGTGTGGAAGCCGAATAGACAAAAGGAGTCCAAGAGACCTTGGGATGTGGAACCCAACGGTCAAACTATGTACTATAAACGTATATCTCTTGTTAATAAAAAATGTACTCTCATGTTTTATCCTTCAGATTCTCTTGCTGCCCATATGTGTTTAACAGTGAGTAACCTTGAAGTGGAATGGTGATAACATACCCAACCTATAATGTCAACAATGGGAGGGGGGTCCTTGTTTTAATCTAGGTCCTCCATTATGTTAGATCCCCACCACCACTGATCAGTTTGAAGCGTATAGACATACAATTCATTGGGAAATATTATAATATTTGTATCGTGTAGACCATGGATGGTTTAGTAGTTGTGGACTCATCAGGTTCGATTTAACTTTTTTTAGATTAAATTTGTATATATATAATGAGAGCATGTGAGTGTCGACATATGTTTATAAGCCAATGCATATATATATATATATATATATATATATATATATATATATATATATATATATATAGAACGTTATGTGGAAGGATATATAATGGTACATGTATTTTATACGGTATACATATTTTAAGGTATATGTACGGAATAGTTGTATATGGTTTCATGGATTGTAGATGTAAGAGTGCCAAGAGTATATGGTTATGCATATACATACGTGTTTTACATAGTTATATTGTTGTTATATATATATATATGGCTTAAAACTGCGGGCCTGTTCGTAAGATTGATTTTATATATATACCTATTTTATATATGTGTGTGTGTGTGTGAATATGCATATAAATTTGTATATATTAAATATATTTTGTGTATATACACTTTTTTGGTAAAATGCATATATATTTGTTTTCAAAATCATGAACACGAGTGTGTGGTGGACACGTGGTGGACCCCCTTGGGGTATAGTCGTGAGTGTGCCATGTGGAGATTGACAAGGGAAAGGGCCACATTGGAAAAGTTCAAGAAGGCATGAGTTCTTTTCCAATAAAGATGAGGCACACATGGTGTTAAAATTAAATTAATTTGGGAATTTAATTGAGTTTTACAACTCTATAACAACTGAAGAATAAAGAGTGAGAGGGACTAAATTTATCAGAGGCATATTTTTGCACTCATGAGTTAGAATTTGGCTTATGAGTAGTCCAAAGAAAGGAATTTTCCAACATAATTCAATCATTAACCCAAAATTTTGATTGGAGATAAATTATATAGAAATTATTGAGAGAAGTTACAAATTACAAGAAGGGAAAAATGTAGGCTTAATAAGCTAAGCTTATTGAAGGCATAACTTTTGGACCTAGTAATGGAATTAGGCTAGTAAATGGCTAATAGAAAGCTATTAATGAAAGGAATGAAATGATAAACCTAGAATTAAAATTGAGTGAGAATTGTGGGAAATAATATCACAAGAAGCTACAAGACTTAAAGTTACAAAGTATCCATTGAGTAAAAAAAAATAAATAAATTTTGGATAAGATTCTTGAGTGTTAATTTTGTTAAGAGCAAGAAAGTTGAATCAACTACCTTGGAAATATAAAGAATGAATTAATTTGGCAAGTAAGCGTTATTTAAGACCATACTTGGTATAGGAACCTATGATATAAATTTTGGGAAGACTACAAGACAATAATATTCAATAGGTCCCGTTAACACCAAAAAATTGTACACATATTTGTACAATCCAAAAGATGCCCAAAGTCATCTAGCAGAATGCACAAGTGAATATTTTTCAGCTGAAGACATTATGAAGTCCAAAAAAAAGTAATTTCTCCTAAGGTCCAATATATATTGAGTTAAAAATTGATGACTACGCAAATTTCCCTTAGATAGCCACACGATGCGTGACATTTCCTTCGAAAGTCATGCGGTCAAAGAAATGGTCCACTCAACAATTTGAGACCACTTCCCACACTTGGAATATGATTCCTTGACATGATTTTAGTAAAGGAAAACTGAATTCGAGTCACCCTGAAGATATGCAACCCTCAAAGGAATCCTCTTCTCCTGCTCATAAGTCACTTTCATTCATGAACAAAGAGATGGAAGAGGGATTCAAAAAATTCTATATAACAGGCCATGGGAGAGCCAGAGTAAAGACAATGTTATGTTTTCCAAATTGCTATTGAGAAAACCTTCATTTCAATGTTGAAGCAGAAGAATTAGAGCACTATTGTGTTGACAAAATTACTTCTTAGCAATCCATCACTCTAGTGTTGACAATATTTCACCATTTAGAGAGATTTGATACTTCTTGGATAGAGAGGAGAAGCTTTCAAAGAGAGTGAAGAAAGGAACCTCCTTGCTGAGGATTTTTTTATCACCATAGCTCAAAGAATTCTCTTCAAGTGTTTAGAATTTTACTATTTGTATTCATCTTCTACCATTGACAGTTAACAAAGGGATCCATTTTCCATAAGTATGTTCACTTGTTTACTTCATTAAGCATTATTTGGAACAACCTACTACTAAGAAGGTGCCTTTTGGTATACCATTGATACAAAAACACTACAACAAGATTGGCGACTCTATTGTTGTCTTTTATTTACTCTAAATAGTTGTGTTTGTAGGACCTTCTCTCTGCATTATCACCTCACAAGACACGCATCAACTCTTTGGATTTTTTTGCAGGACATTTTGGACCTGTTGGTGGCTGAGAAACTTACCTCTTTACAGTTTTTCTGTCGATTGCGTGAATTTATGACAGATAGATGCGCAGGTCATGAATTTTGCTCAGAAAAACGTGCGACTGCATCTGTGTAAAGACAACCCGTGTAGTTTCCAGAAAGCCAAAAAAACCTTGTAATTTCACTTTTTTAAGGTGATTGGTAGCCTTTAGTGAATTTCCTTCACCTCTTAAATTTTTTTTATCAGTTTAGATTACTTAATTTCTCTACTAATCACAATTAGTAAGATAATTAGATTATCTTTATTTTTATTTGCAATTCTCACATATGTTAATTAAGGGGGAAAGTAAGTGGAAAAATTACACACATATTTTTCCATCTATTTTGCTAGGTTTTGCAAATCACATAGCTTAATTAGTAAAGGAGTAAGTGGCCTATCATCCACAAATCTTGTTACTAATTTTTTTTTTTCATTTCATTAGTTTTATGACTAGGGCCAAGTGTCATCACAGAAAGAAATTAATATCTAGTTCCCTTGCGTATTTTAGGAAAAACTGAGCTAGCATATGAAAGCCTTCTTAAAAAACTTGTGTTTTCCATCTCCTTTTAGTCACACATAGTGTAATAGGAGAAAGAGTAAGTGGCCCATTATCTACACATCATTTATTTTTCATGCAAGGAAAAATTGAAATCTAGTGTAATTAGGAGGATATTTTAACGGATCACCAAATATCCACATCTTATCACACTTTGCATGTTCACTCACTCACTTGCACACATCACACAATTAAGCTTCTATAAGATTCATATTAGAAGGCATCTAGTTTCTGGAGATTTTGGTACTTAGCTTACTTAGCTTACATCTCACACCCTAAAGAAAAGCGAGATCCTTAAAAGAAACCATAACTTGAACAAAGTAAGTTCCCCACAGGGGCCACAAAAGAATTTATAGTTCAGGTTAGGACCATGGGGGGTAGGCATCGCATACGCTGCCATGGTCATGTTACATTTTTGAGACATAACAATTGACCTTTTAGGGAGCTTAAAATCCTTAAATCATCCCATGGAAAAGAATACCTGAGCATGGCAAAGGCACAATTCAGAGGGGGTTCAACTTAGGTCCAGTGCATGCGGTACTATTTGGGGCTACCAGACCCGTCTAGTGATCGATACTAGTAACTGACTACTAAGAAGCTAAAGACACGCATGCTCACATGGGACGAAGGTACTTTAGTTCCCAAAATTTAGGGCATCCATCCCTATAGGTGGAGGTGCGGGCATCACCAAAGCCTCATTTGTTACCTTGGTTAATTCTTCGATTGCTAGAAGGCGTCGCTAGTTCTTTCGAGACATTGCCCTAGTACAAATAAAAATATATATTCGCAAGGCCTAGTTACTTTGAGAGTGGAAAGGAAGAATAGGTCTTCGTAGGATATTTTATCATAAACAAAAACAAATGAAAACCTTTTTTTTGTTTGATTGCTCACATAGTCTAAAGTTAAAGGGAAATTAATAATTTTATTTTCTCTTTGTCTTATCTATGTGATATATTTTCTTTGAGAATGATATCCTTTCCTCAATCACAAAAATTATCACACACTCTACTCGACACCATAGGGTACCCCACGACTCCCAGTCAATCTAGACGTTTTCAAAATCTCCCTCCATTACTAGGAGGAATGCCAGGTCTCTCTTCATTTAGGCACATAAGTGATCCAGGTGGATGTTGGTGGCCACCCACCTATCCCACTTGGACCCCCACAACTGTCTCTTTCAGTTTTTCAGTTTCCTTAATTGTAGCACACTTTACTATTTTTAGCAGTTTTTCGAGTCCTAAACTTCAGAGCCCTTTTGAGGCCCTAAATGACGTTTTTTGGGAAATCTGGGAGCAAGATGGCACCATGGACCAATTTATCTCTTCCCAAAGTTGTATTCCTCAATATATCTTTCTAACGAGCTATTGTGCGTGTCAAATGGAGATCGTATGCCAAAGTTACGACCTCGAGAAGTTGATGTACCAATTTACCCAAAACGGGGCCCACAGTTTGGCGTTTCATCTTCTAGGGTTAGGTTTTTGGATGTTTAGGGTTTTCCATTGTTTCTCAACAATAAATATGCCTTCAAGCCTCATTGTAACATAGTTCAGAGGCATGTAGCCGCCACATCTCTTCTTAGAGATAAGCTACCATCGCCCTAGCTGGTTTATTTCCATTTCTATTTGGAAGCATATTTCAGTATTTTACATTAATGAAATGAAGTATTATTTCTACTGCATCTCTATATTTATGGTTATCTCTGTAATTTGTTACATTCCTGTTTAAATCTGGATCAGTGGTATGAGAGGGGTCTGCTTTTTCTTTTTTTTTCTTTGCATGTCCCCTGTTATCACTCAGATTTTCCCAGAAGTTGTGAGAAGGGGAAAGGGGTCCGAGGTAACCACAAACCAATCTTTTAGATACAGAATCTAGCCAATCTGTATCCAAAGAGGGCTCTCCCTTTAAGGTTTAGCTTTGTTTTGGAAAGGTTTTAGGTTAGTTGTGAAGTTTGAGAGTTTTGTTTGAGTTTGGGTGGTGAGATTCAATAGCAAAGGGGTAAAACTGAGTAGCTTGGTCCATTGGGCTGATGGAGTCAAATCAGATGGCTTAGCTGGGCTTGGTTTCTTCACAAAGTATGGTTTAACAAAGCAAGGTAGTCAAACAGGGAACATTTAAAAACTTGAAGATGGAATGGGTTTAAAGGGTTAAAGGGCAACTAAGAATCCTTTAACATACTTTAAGAGAGCAGAGCATGACTAACCATCAATAAAGAGAAATTAAGAATTCTTTACCAAATGATTAAAATGAACAAACCAGGAAACATGAGCAATTAAGAAATAACTGTTTATACTAGTTCAGAAGAAAACATTGAGAACAATAACGATTGAAAACAAAGTGCAATTAAGCATATTCTGAGTTATTCTTTTTCGTTTATCATTCAGATGTGAAACATAGATGATATTTTAAACAAGGAAAACTTTAAAACACAAGGTATAGATGACTTATTGATTTGGTGTTTAATTCAAGAATTCTGAGAAAAGTCCTTAGCTTCAATTCTTCATCCAGCAAGCCACAAAGTTTGTCCAATCAGCACTTTATTCCAAAATAGTCAATATTACAGCAATGTCTGAGAATCCACACTCAATACTCCAATTGAGGGGGTATTTATACAAAAAATATTTACAAAAATATCTCATAACAGAGTGAGATATATTCTAGTGATGACTAATTATTTTTACAGAAAAATAGAGACAACTAGTCTCGAAGATAGGAGGAAAGTGAACTGCTTTTGTGCTGTTCCTATTCTCGCTGAATGTGTTAGAGGCAGGTCCTTTTATTTGGCTTGCTGCTATCCTCTTTAGTAACTCTGTGTTGGCTGTCCTGTTTTGACCAATACCTTTCACTTGTTCTGATACACTTTGACCTGTTTGACCCCTCTTCGTCTTTGTTCATCTTGCTATGGTAAAAGCCCAAAATTTACATTTTACCAAAAGTAAATTTACAAAATTTCCAACATATCTTCCCACCATTTTGGCTCTGGCAATCTGTGTTTTTGAAGTTTCCTCAGAGTCTCATCAGTTTCTGTATATCTGAAAAAATTAGGCTGGAGTTGAAATAAGTGCTTTACCTCATGTTCAATATAGAATAAGCTCTCCACGCTGTCATAGAGAACTCGGCCTGTGGGAAGTGCTTTTATTCCTGATGCACTTGTTGATGAACTAGCTTGATCTCCAGCATACTTATTCAATTTATCTACATAATCAATGTGCTTCATTAACCTGTCATTGATGACCAAAGGACTTGGTAGCCCTTTATTCTGTAAGACAGTGAACTTCTCCATAAAAGAATTGATTTCCACCTGCATATCTTGACATCTTCTCTCTAGATTCTGCATCAAAGTTCTTTTAGTTAGCACCCTTTTGATTTCCAAAATAGTGTCTGTCCTGTTTGGGATGCCAAGTGCTTCCAGTTGTTCCTTATTTTTGGTATTCAAAAAATGTATAAGCCGGTTGGCTTGTTCAGGCATCTGTCCTAACTGTGCTCTTGTTTGTTGAATTGCTCCATGTGCTGCTTTTACTAAGTCCATTTGCTCATAGATCACTTGGATGGATGGCCAAACATCATTTATGGATTGAGTGATGTTGGTCCACAGGATTTTCTTGATCTCTGCCAGAGGCTTGTCAAAAGTGAGATCCTTTTCTAATGCTTTAATTTTATTCTCTAATGCTTTGATCTCCCTTGTTTTTTCCACAACATTTATCTTTGAAATATTATAATCTATTTCCATTTTAGCCAGCTTTTCTTTTACCTATTTTAATTCTGACACTTGTAGCCTCATGTCTTCCATTGCCTTTATCAGCTCTTCTGTGCTTAAATTGGTGCTGTTGCCTGATGTTGTTCCTGCTGTTGATGTACCTGTAATCACCTCTACTGTGGCTGTTGGGATGTTTGGAGCCAATGTTGTTCCAAGTGTAGAAGGGACTGTTGTTGAGACTATGGGGATTACTTTAGGAGGCTGAGAGGTTGACTCTCCCTGCCTATCCTTTAGTGCCTTTTCTAATGCATGTTCTGTATCATTTAATCTTTCATTAAGTTTCAGAAGGAGATCCATCATCTCTTCATCAGATTTCTGCTTCACAACCTCAGTAGTCTATGGGTGCCTTGAAGGAGGTAGCTTTAGCTATTTCCTCAGGGCAACAATGTCTTCTTCCTTCTTCTTGATTAATGCCTAAACACCTTTCATATCTTTGGGATCATGTCCCAATCCAATGATGATTTCTTCTAATGATTTTATTCTATTATCCTTGGCCAAGGAGGAGGCTTTCTCCAAGTGAAGTTGAGTAGCTGTATTATCCAAGGAATTTTGTAGCTTGTGGGCCATCATTGCTTTGTCAGCTAGTGTGGAATAGACCATTTCCCCAGTCTGCTTGTGAAGTTCAATCTGGTCCATAGGATGAATATCTTTGGCTAAGACCTCCAAATTTTCTGATGTAATCTACTGCTAACTGGGGTTGTTGCACCTTTGGCTTGAAATAACTCATTAACATTTTGCCTTCTTTAATATCATAAGCTGACATCAATCTTTGCTGATTTGAGGGGGGCATCTTCAGATACTGATTATAAATTTGAAGCCTTACTGGATCATTCCTGGCTTTTATATCTATAAATGTCTTCTTAATGTCTGAGGCCTGTTTGCTTTGTGGCTTGGTGGATGATAATTCTGTTAGCGCTTGAAATTTCACCTCAGGCTGAGAAAGGTAAACCTCAAGGCTACATCAAACCATTTAGCCTCGTAGCTAGCCCTACGGGGCAGGAGAAGGCTCTCTCCGGTCAATCTCGGTAGATCTTCAATGGGATGAGATGACCAACAAGGTAACACTGATATTAGGCTAGTAAACTGATTAAAAAGGTTGATTTGGGGTTTTTTGGGTTTTTGGTGGCAAATTGAGGAGAGGGAAATTTTGGGTGCGGGGATTGGACACAGTTTCTGCAGGGGGTTCCTTGGGGCGAGGTAGGAGACAGTGCTGATGTCTTTGACTGAAGTGGATGGTTAGGAATGAAAGATGAGGAGCTAAAGAGAGCAAACAATCACTTTGAATTCTCTTTAGATAGAAGAAAACATTGAAATTAAACAAATTTAAAAGCAGAGCATAGCTAGCATGAATTCATACTTTAACACTTCATTTGTTTAATACGCAGCAGTAAAGAAAGGAAATGAATCACATAACAAAGCTTACAATAACATGGAGAAACACACCATCAACACATGAGTCCACAAGAATCCCAAAGATGACTGCAAAACCCTGGTCTTCCTTAGCCAAAAATTGCAGAGATACAAGTGAAATAATACAATGATAGCTTCTCCCTCAAGAGTCCAACCTTCCAACCCCTGAAAATGATTAAGAAAATACATAATATAGGCAAGCCAACCTCTTCCCTTGCCTCTAGGGGTCGAGCTCATCCTTCTAGGAGCTGTTTCAACTAATTCTAAACTGAGCACTAAAATCTAGGCAGTCAAAACAACTTGCCTCTATAAGCTAGGAAACCAATCCATTCATTAAATATTTACCCTTGACATGAATGAATCTTCTAGAAGTGTTAAACAAGAGTAAAAGTGTCTTAGAGTTACAATAATTACATCAAAGATAATCATCTTCAACCCCAAAAAGTCAAACCAAGTCAAACTGTGCTTTTCCGAGCTGTACAGTGAAATCTGGCAAAGTCTGCTCAACGGGTCGCGCACATCTTCTCAACGGGTCGCGCACATTGGGAGCTCTGTTTGAGGCACTTCCCGGTGTCAGAATCAGGTGCAGGATAGCTCGTGGGAAAGATATTTGAGTCTACTTTCCAAACCAACTATAATTTTCCAATTTGGAGTTCATTTGCCTGTCAAAAATCAATTCTCCCAAGACAGCTTTCTGCAGTTCAAAAAAGTGGCAGAAAGTCAAATTTTTCATGTATTTTGACCTTCTGGAGGCCCAGAACTCCATAAAAACTCAAGTCCATCCATAGGAATATGTAATTTTACATGAAAAATCTAGAAATTCTGAGTTTTTTCCAAGAGGAGTTGCCATGACAAAGGGTCTCACCGGGGGTGAGACCCGTTGAGGAGCCAAAACCTGTAAATTACTAAAAAATGCCAAAATTACCCAAAATTCTCAATTTTTTTTGGGATTTGAGCTGTGGCTAGGCCAATGAGTGCCATGATCCTTGAGTGAATCCTCAGCCAAGATATGGAGGGGATCGGGCCTCTTTCTCCTTTTTTGTGCCTTGGCCAACCGCCTTGGATCCGGTGATTGTAATTTTGACATTTCTCTAAAACCATGACACCTGTGCAAAACGTGAAGGAGGTTTTTCTTGTTTGGCATGTTGTGGACAAAAACCTCTCTCAGTTTTCCAAAATTATTCTTTTATTGCTCTGGAACATCATTTGAGTGCGACTTGTCCCGATGTGTGAAACAAGGAATTTTGTCGAAATGGAGCGAAATGAAGGGGATAGGGGGCTTCTAAATTCTTGGGGAAATTTTTGGGAGTGGGGAGGGATGTTAGGAAGCAGGGGAGAGTGGAATCTCAGAGACTGAGTGAGGGGAAGGGGTCCAAAAGGGCAAAACACAGGCCAAACCTAGAAAATTGCCAGATTGTAGCTAGAAACTAGGGTTTGTGCAAAAATGAGGAATTTGGCGGATCTAAGGGATGGGAAGCATTTGATAGGGTATTTTAAGGATAGGGGAAGGTGTATGAACATCAAGAAACAAGTTTTGCCGATGATTTGACCGTCCAAGAGAAATTGGCTTTCAAAACCCTAGGAGAGGGAAATGACCTTGCCAAGGCACAACTGAAGCATGAACAAGATGTAAAATGACTCAT
Source organism: Pinus tabuliformis (assembly GCA_031772625.1). Taxonomy (NCBI): domain Eukaryota; kingdom Viridiplantae; phylum Streptophyta; class Pinopsida; order Pinales; family Pinaceae; genus Pinus; species Pinus tabuliformis. Next base: position 197,220,323 of record CM062815.1, on the reverse strand, counting down.
TAGACACTGACATGACAATGAAAACCCTATGAATGATGATAGACTCAGCTGAATGGTGACATGGACCAACATTTTGACAACTTTAGAAGGAGTTAAGGCAAACCTTAGACCTAATGCCTAGTGACCAAATTTTGCTTGAAGACTCACTGAAATGACAAAATTTGACCTTGACACTTCAAAATCACTTTTTAAGAGCACATTTGATCACTGGAGGAAGGCTGGAAAGACTGACACTAACATTGGCTCCAATGGGGATGGTAGCTCCTTGGAGGTGCCAAGAACCTTAGACCTCTGGGAGAGCAGACCAGTGCTTTCAACCATTGGGCGATGGAGTCATTATTTACACCTTTGACACATTTATTGAATGAAAACTTGACTGAAAACTGACTGAAACTTAACTGAAGCTTGACTCAAACCGACTCGATGGCAAACTGAAATAACTTGAAAAAACTCACTTAATAGACCAAACACAAATGACTCATGACTGACTTAACTAAAACGAGAGAAGGGCAGCAGTCCATCAAGATGTGAAATCATGATGACAACCACCTATGTTTCTTACAAGACAATATACATCAAACTATATCAAAATGCCAATGCAACCAATCAAGCAGATGCCTTCTTGATTGATTCTCCTGATTAGATCTTCTGGTCAACAATACAAACCTATCACTGGGCATCCAAAAACATAGTTGACCATATTCTCCTTCATCACTGAATACTGCAATAAACACTATCACTGCTGGCTGCAACAAATCTGCCATTGGATCCTGGAAAACATGAAGACTTGACATTGCCACCTCCTGCTGAAAGAACAAGGTATCCTTTGCTTCAAATTCTGATATGCCTTCATCATGTGCTTCGGAAAAAGTATGTTCCTGGTCCTCAAAAAATTCTGAACAAGTAGATGAGCAGATCTCCTCTTGAAATAACATTTCAAAACATGAGACATATGAGGAAGAATCTGAAATGGAATCCTGAATGATCTGATCTTTTGTAATTTGAATACATGGTAAGTTATCCTCATGTGATATGACAGCCAGATTCTCAGTACATTCATCAAACATGAGAAAATAAATTTCAGATGTTTCGTGAAACCCAACACTAACATTTCTATCAGCTATTATAGATTCATCAAGAGAAACCTTTTCACTTACTTGAATGAAGATGTCATCTTGCTTTTCATGAACTGACTGAATTACCTCCTCATGCAGGCTCTGTTCTGATGGCATGAGAACATTTGGATCAAAAACTCTGTCTATGGTCTCAAACACAAAACCCTCCTTTTCAGGATTCAACACAAGGCATGCTTGGTCATCACAATCTGAATGTAGTTCTGAAGTAGCTGTCCTAACATTATCACATTCTGCAATCTGGTTTTCTTCTGTGGGCAGATCTGAAACAAGCTCTTCTCTTTCATCAATCACAGCCATATGACCATCTTCAACCTGCTGATCTTGACAAGTATCTTCTAAGATTTCTATGTGCTGCTGAAACGGCTTTTCATAGAGGGCTTCCATGATCTCTTCATCCATGAAATTATCATCTTCATAAAACTTCTCAAGGCTTACAATAAAACTATAGGCATGCTTGCAACAGTCTTGAACTAAATTCAATGATGGATAAGAGTCCTTATATCTTTCAATGAACATAGCATGAAAATCCTTTAAACAGTAAATACAAGCAGGTGGCAAACTTTCATACCATGATTGGTCTTTACCTTCCAGAGTGGCCAAGAATATCTTCATCAAGCAATCTTCAGGAAAATCCACCTTCAACTTGCGAATATGCATATGAAATCTAACTAGATGTAAAGCAGCATCCTTCTTACCATCATCATTAAATGTAGGCAGATTCCTTGACCAATCTACCTTCGGAATTTTATTCGAAAAACCTAGAATGTGATCTCGGCTCAAGGGAGCATATCTTCTTGCAATCCGATCCATCTTGAAAAGCTCAAAGCTACTAGTCTTCCTGCAGTGAAGTCACCATGAAGCATTGATCTCTAGAGTTTTCGGTGAAGGAGTCGCTAGTGAATGATTTCAGCCTTATCAGTGTCTGATCGTTGTCCACTATCAACAATCAGATCTGAACTTGATACATGTACTAGGGAAAAATGAAATCGAATTGCTGTATTCACAAGCTCACGGAGATTGACTGAAGCAGCGTTTATCTACTTCCGCTGATGTAAAACAAGAGCGTTTTCGAAGGCTACCTGGCGTAACTTCAGGCTCCGTCTAAGACTTATGAAACAAACACATCAATCCACAAACAAGTTTGTTCTCCCCAGTATGGTCGCCAGTATGTTAGCACTTGAAATTTCACCTCAGGCTGAGAAAGGTAAACCTCAAGGCTACATCAAACCATTTAGCCTCGTAGCTAGCCCTACGGGGCAGGAGAAGGCTCTCTCCGGTCAATCTCGGTAGATCTTCAATTGGATGAGATGACCAACAAGGTAACACTGATATTAGGCTAGTAAACTGATTAAAAAGGTTGATTTGGGGTTTTTTGGGTTTTTGGTGGCAAATTGAGGAGAGGGCAATTTTGGGTGCGGGGATTGGACACAGTTTCTGCAGGGGGTTCCTTGGGGCGAGGTAGGAGACAGTGCTGATGTCTTTGACTGAAGTGGATGGTTAGGAATGAAAGATGAGGAGCTAAAGAGAGCAAACAATCACTTTGAATTCTCTTTAGACAGAAGAAAACATTGAAATTAAACAAATTTAAAAGCAGAGCATGGCTAGCATGAATTCATACTTTAACACTTCATTTGTTTAATATGCAGTAGTAAAGAAAGGAAATGAATCACATAACAAAGCTTACAATAACATGGAGAAACACACCATCAACACATGAGTCCACAAGAATCCCAAAGATGACTGCAAAACCCTGGTCTTCCTTAGCCAAAAATTGCAGAGATACAAGTGAAATAATACAATGACAGCTTCTCCCTCAAGAGTCCAACCTTCCAACCCCTGAAAATGATTAAGAAAATACATAATATAGGCAAGCCAACCTCTTCCCTTGCCTCTAGGGGTCGAGCTCATCCTTCTAGGAGCTGTTTCAACTAATTCTAAACTGAGCACTAAAATCTAGGCAGTCAAAACAACTTGCCTCTATAAGCTAGGAAACCAATCCATTCATTAAATATTTACCCTTGACATGAATGAATCTTCTAGAAGTGTTAAACAAGAGTAAAAGTGTCTTAGAGTTACAATAATTACATCAAAGATAATCATCTTCAACCCCAAAAAGTCAAACCAAGTCAAACTGTGCTTTTCCGAGCTGTACAGTGAAATCTGGCAAAGTCTGCTCAACGGGTCGCGCACATCTTCTCAACGGGTCGCGCACATTGGGAGCTCTGTTTGAGGCACTTCCCGGTGTCAGAATCAGGTGCAGGATAGCTCGTTGGAAAGGTCTTTGAGTCTACTTTCCAACCCAACTAGAATTTTTCAATTTGGAGTTCATTTGCCCTATCAAAAATCAATTCTCCCAAGACAGCTTTCTGCAGTTCAAAAAAGTGGCAGAAAGTCAAATTTTTCATGTATTTTGACCTTCTGGAGGCCCAAAACTCCATAAAAACTCAAGTCCATCCATAGGCATATGTAATTTTACATGAAAAATCTAAAAATGCTGAGTTTTTGCCAGGAGGAGTTGCCATGACAAAGGGTCTCACCGGGGGTGAGACCCGTTGAGGAGCCAAAACCTGTAAATTACTAAAAAATGCCAAAATTACCCAAAATTCTCAAATTTTTTTGGGATTTGAGATGTGGCTAGGCCAATGAGTGCCATGATCCTTGAGTGAAGCCTCAGCCAAGATATGGAGGGGATCGGGCCTCTTTCTCCTTTTTTGTGCCTTGGCCAACCGCCTTGGATCCGGCGATTGTAATTTTGACATTTCTCTAAAACCATGACACCTGTGCAAAAAGTGAAGGAGGTTTTTATTCTTTGGCATGTTGTGGACAAAAAACTCTCTCAGTTTTCCAAAATTCATCTTTTATTGCTCTGGAACATCATTTGAGTGCGACTTGTCCCGATGTGTGAAACAAGGAATTTTGTCGAAATGGAGCGAAATGAAGGGGATAGGGGGCTTCTAAATTCTTGGGGAAATTTTCGGGAGTGGGGAGGGATGTTAGGAAGCAGGGGAAAGTGGAATCTCAGAGATTGAGTGAGGGGAAGGGGTCCAAAAGGGCAAAACACAGGCCAAACCTAGAAAATTGCCATATTGTAGCTAGAAACTAGGGTTTGTGCAAAAATGAGGAATTTGGCGGATCTAAGGGATGGGAAGCATTTGATAGGGTATTTTAAGGATAGGGGAAGGTGTATGAACATCAGGAAACAAGTTTTGCCGATGATTTGACCGTCCAAGAGAAATTGGCTTTCAAAACCCTAGGAGAGGGAAATGACCTTGCCAAGGCACAACTGAAGCATGAACAAGATGTAAAATGACTCATTAGACACTGACATGACAATGAAAATCCTATGAATGATGATAGACTCAGCTGAATGGTGACATGGACCAACATTTTGACAACTTTAGAAGGAGTTAAGGCAAACCCTAAACCTAATGCCTAGTGACCAAATTTTGCTTGAAGACTCACGGAAATGACAAAATTTGACCTTGACACTTCAAAATCACTTTTTAAGAGCACATTTGATCACTGGAGGAAGGCTGGAAAGACTGACATTAACAACTTCTACATTGTGTTGTCTTTCTAGCTCCTACCTTTTTGAGCTAGGGGAGGTTCCTCCCAATGGGGGAGTTTGCTGGCTAGTTGCTCTTTCAGCTCTTAGAATTTTTGTGGTTTCTTCAATGATTTCCTCTTCTGAAAGAGGATTCAGTCTTTGTCTCTTTGCTCCAGGTTGTTCTGTAGGTCCACTGATAGGTGTGGTGGTTTCTCTGTCCCTCTTTTTGTTTCTTTCCTCATTTAGAGGAGTTTGTAAGGCTGGACTTTCTACTACATGGATTTGAGCTAGAGGAATTGGCACTTGACCCTGTTCTTTGGAATTTTCAGGCTGATCTGTCATTGTGGGCTGTTCTGTAGTCTCTACTTCCTTCCCTTTAGGTGTGCCTGTGGCTGGTATGTTGACTTGCTGCGCAGGCTGTTGAGAAGTTCCAGCAGAAGATGTACCAATTTCTGATTGTTGATGCAGCTTGAATGATACCTATCCAAAAGAGTCCAGGTCAAGGGTTTTCTCAAGATCTTTCATAGAAGTTTCCATCTTTTCCTACTCACTAATCTCTTTTATTAGGGTTCTTTCTACCCATTCATCCTGATTTGCAAACTGTTCCATTTCTAGGATCCTATGATGTATATAAACTGATAGCCTGTTTTTTGTCCTTCTGTCACATATGAAACTATTTGGGTCATATGGAACCCACAAAAAACTTTTCTTCAATCTAAGGTGGTCTTCTAAAATATTTTCAGCTCCTTGCCATGCATCCCTAGAATTGATGACAAAAGGGCCTCACTGGTTCTTGATTCTTAGCTGAGCCTTTTTCTTTGTGCTACAAAAATGAACTAAGTCTGAATTTATGATCTATCTGAAATATTTTAGTGCAAATAATCTCATGGGCACATATTTAGGTAACTTGAAAGGGTAAAGTTCACACCCATACATACTGATTTCTGTGTGATTTTGGTACAGGTACCAGTCACCTATCCTGTATTGTTTAAAGAGCTGCAGAATCTTCTTCATATCACCAGTGATCCTAGGAGGGGAAACTCCTATCAATAAAGTGGTTGCTTGATGTAAAAATAGTCAATGAACTCATTATAAGTATAAGGGGACTCATAGGTATTATGAAATATGGAACTCCAAAAAATCACAGACCTTCGATTTCCTTTTGAGTCCAATTTCCTAATGGGGAAAGGAAAGCTGTCTGGCTGATGATACAACAAAATATGGTATATAAAAGATGTATATTTGAAGACTCCTTCCCTATCCAAATTCAAGAATTGATCATGGATTTTGTTGGCAATGAAAGTGGCATAGTTATATTCGACAGCAGGGGGCTATCCTGGAGTAAAAATTGATAGTAAAACTAAGGTGATCTCATCAACATATTCATTGGAGTTAAATCCCATGATCAGGGATATCATGTCAACAATGAGTCTGCCAGTGTTAGTGAAAAAAGTCTGCAGATAAGGAGGTGGACCTTTGGGCTGGTGCTTTGGTAACATGAAGGTTTGAGCAATACAACTTATCTCTGATGTGGGCAATTGAGATGCTTTTTCAAGTAGATACCCCATGGAAAGAGGAGAAAGGGGCTGAGTGGAGTGGAACTGTATCATTTCATTAATGGACTTAGCAGTTATGGAAAAAAGAACAGTTTGGGATGGGGACATAACTGCTCTATGGATAGGGTCATAGTTGGCACAACACTGATGAATGATGTCTAGGAAAACATGAACTGAGGGGAGGAAATACATGGGAAGGTTAGATTCCCATAGTCCAAAAATGTCATAATTGTTTAGATAGCTATCCCTAATTTGACAGAAGGCCTAAAGATGGTTCTTATCACCAGATAAATCCTTTATTTGAAAATCTTTGTCGGCCAGAGGTAGATAATCTAAGTCTTTATGAGGTGCGTTCATGGGCGCGACATTCAGGGCTATGGGAGTTTCCATATTTGGTTCTTGTGTATTCAAACTGGAATTCGGGCTTTCTGTGGAAAAATGGATTAAGCAGTAGGTTTAGGGTCTTTTTATGGCAACACAGACTATTTTTACCTTGAATTCGGCTTTCTCTGGTAGAATTCTCAGTGGAAAACTGAAATTGCAGGGTTACAGGGCAAAATGAATAAATACCTGTGTTAAAGAGGAAAACTGTACAATGGAAAGTTGGTTGACATGTTGCGAGGCTCGTGCTGTAGTCTCTTGGCCGGGTGGTGGGCTGAATGCTCGAACAGTTGACTGGATATTATTTTGCATGGGAGCACAGTTTGTAGAGAATAATAGTGAAAATGACGTTTTATCGTTGTATTTAACGAAATTCAGGTTGGCAGGACTTTTTGGCTTTATTGGGCGGATGACGTAAGCGTGATGTGATGCTTTGTCGTTTGCAGAAGGTGGTAAGCGGTAAGTTTCACACTTCTTTTGGGGCTAGGCAGTTTTGGAAGGAGGGTGAGCAAACATATGGAGTGGGCGATGCGTGGCGGAGGTACGACAAAAAACCACCTAGTGATCACGAGTTAAAGCGCGGTCACTAGGGGGGTAGCGATATCGCTGTCAAGCGTTGGATGAAAAGGCGGAGATTAGATGGCTGATGGGTGTTGGAGATGGCAGGGAGTTAATTTGTGGCGGGCCCGATGTATTTAACAACATTTAATCGTATCAGGGCCAATTCTATTGGTTGATGGGTAGGTTATTAATTAACTAAGAGAGTTAACTAATCCCTTTGCACAGTGGGGAGTTAGAGTTCTTAATGAATTATGGGTTAATTCATTAATCCCCTTTTAAAAATTGTTTATGGTTGTATTCAACTGGGGCGGGATATATTAAAAATTTGGGGTTTTATGTATAATTAAATAATATGGGAAGGGTTTTATGGTGCGGGAGTTATATATAGTTAGGAATTAATATGAAAAATGTAATGGAAAGTGCTAAGCAAAAACATTGAAGTATATATTCAAACTTAGGCTAAAGTGGAAAAGGGGTCTTTCAAGCGATATTATGCATTTCCTAAGTAAAATAGGTTTTTTTTTTTTTTTTTTTTTTTTTTTTTTTTTTTTAACTTAGTCAAACTTTATGAAACGAAATGAATGATGGATGGATGATTTTTGAGTACTTAGGCTTTTAGATCATTGGGCTGAGGGTCCGGTCCCTCCAGAAGTCAGAGAAATGCTCTGAACCCCTTTGATTTTCAAAGTCCTTAATACTTGAGGGGGAATTAGTGAAATCTTTAGGGAAAAATGTGAATGGAAATTAGTTATTTGACCTTGTTTTGCTTGAACTATCAAGTGTAATGTTTGCCTTGCACTGGTGATAAAAGTAAAGATCAACACATTTAGAAGCATTTTTCATCACAAGTATCATTGTACAACATCATCTACCTACCCTACCTACTTTAGCCTGACATTTTTTCTTCTTTACTTGGGTGCACTTAGACTGGCAAACACTTATCACACTTTTTGTTTTACATATAAAAATCTATCTAAGTCTAACCTTATTACATCCAAGGGCTCAGATTAAACTATTGAGCTCCTTTTATTCACTCTACCTATCTACTTATCTGCCAAGACTACATAGTTTGGTCAGATTTTATTCTCTATCTCTATAGCATGAAATTGAAAAATGAATGAGCCAAGTTTAAACAGTTTAACTCTTCATGAATTGTGGCATAAGATTAACAAGTTTCACACAATTGCTTATTACAGAAACTGAAATAGTAGTGGCATTTAGACTTGCACACTTTCTTGGTCTATTTTTGTTTGGGGTTCTTTTCTTCTCATTTTTTGACCATTTTATTCTTTTCACCCTTTGATTTTTATTTTAGGGTATACCCTCTTTACATTTTTTACATTTTTTGATTTTTTGACAATATGGAAAACCTTTGCAACAAAGAAAGGTATGAGCATATTACAGAGCTCATCAAGTCAATCATGAAATATGACACCTATTGGTATAGGAGCATAACATCCCCAACGAGGTCGGGATATAAGGAGCTAGGGCTCGATCTGGTTGAACCTTTGCAAGATCAGTATCGCAAACCCCGATGACCTCGCATGGCAGATGAAAAGAAAGACGAGGGGGCAGGATATCCTATCAAAATCTTGCTCGAAGAAGCCCTTGAGCGACAAAGGAATACGATGATGGAAAACTTCACCCAGATCCTTCAGCGGCTACCTAGAAGCAACACATCAACTTCCAGTAGCTACTCTAGAAATGCCACACCCTTTAAGGTACAAGTTAATTTTGAAATCCCCATATTCGAGGGTAAAATAGATGTAGATGTTGTAGATAAATGGTTAAATCTGCTAGAAGGGTATTTTTCTATTCATTATTTCTCCAGTCAGGAAAATATTATTTTCACTCTCCTCAAAGCAGCCCCCCACGTCAAGGGTTCGTGGGAAACTTACTGCGAGCAGAGGGATGAAAGTACGAGCTCACTACTTTCAGCCACACCCACTTGGAATTCATTCCAGGATGCCATCAAGGAACAGTACTACCCTATCAAAAGCTATGAGGACAAATACATAAAGTGAACCACGCTGAGGCAAGGAAGGGACCAAGATGTGTCGAAGTTCACAAACATTTTTCATACCCTTCGCACACAGTTGGGTATCAAGGACTTTGAGCTGCATTTGATACTCAAGTACCGCGACTGCCTACACAGGTACATCTAGGAAGAGATAGAGTTCCTGAACATCTCCTCACTTGGCACGGTGTACCAATACACTGTCAAAATCAAGCAGAAGTTTAAACAAAAGAAGCGAGACTTTGGATCTGTGAATTCGAAGAACAAAGGACAAAGCCAAGGCGGGGTGACCCAAGACAACCCATTGAAGCCACAAGAAAGGAACAACACCACGAAGCCAAATAAGAACATAGGAAAGTGGTGTAGGTTCCATAAGAGCCCCACTCACAATACAAGTGAGTGTCGGATCAAGTAGTCACTGGTGGCCAAGTTGAAGGCTTCCAAATCAGATGCATGTTCTGACCCTGAGTCAGAACCTGACAAGGGGAATGACAAAGGGAAGAAAACCATTGATGTGGAGCCCAGCGCCACTGTTGCCACTGCCACGGTCTAAAAGAATGAGCCTAAAGATCTAGAGGAGGGGGAGCATCTTTTCCACTCACAGATGTGGGTGAAGGGTTCGCCGCTGCAATTCATTATTGACAGTGGGAGCCAAAATAACATCATTTCAGTAAAGGTAGTGAAGCGGTTGGGCCTACCGACTACACCACACCTGCATCCGTATAGTATCAGGTGGCTTCACGAAGGATGAGGTCTCCGAGTCCGCCAGCAGTGTCGCCTTCCCTACAGTATCAAGCCCTTCACAGATGAGGTATTGTGTGATGTTGCACCTCTTGATGTTTTTGATGTACTATTGGGTCAACCATACTTATGGAGGTGACATGTTGCATATGAGTCAAGGCCTCGTGCTGTTATTATTACTTTGGGTAATTCATTATACAGGATACTAGAGGTAGCCCCACCTACAACCACCTCTTTAATCACTGCCAAGAAATGTAGTAGGCTCATAACCCAGACTAGGAAATTCATTTTCTGTTTAGTTCTCTCCCAAGTAAAGGGAATATTGTCACCACATCCATGACCCCTGTGAAGGGTTCCTCCACGTAGCAGCAACAATAGAGGGATACGGTCATCTTCTCCTCACCCACAGGGGTACCGTCGCACTGTCAGGTCAAGCATTTGGCCAATATGACTCCCAGAGCACCTCTACCCAACGGGTCAATATATCACTGCTCCATTCTAAAAAATGACAAGTACAAGCAGCGACATGATCAACATCGGGTGTCACACAAGTTTCAGGTGGGTGACAAAGTTTGGTTGTATCTGCAAAAAGAACGCCTTACAAGAACCCATCAGAAGCTCATACCACTTCGACATGGTCCTTACACCAATACCAAGGCTGTGGGAAACAATGCTTTGGAGCACAACATTCCCCTATTCCTTCGCTTACACCGAGTGTTCAATGTGGACCACCCTCTACCATGCTTCCCACCATTACTGGACACATCAAAGATTGCAAAACAACTCACCAGGGACAAAGTTCAACAGATGGATGAACTCAATGCAATGGGGACCATTGCTTCCTAAGGGGGGGGGGAACGATCTAGGTGGATGTTGGTGGCCACCCACCTATCCCACTTGGACCCCCACAACTGTCTCTTTCAATTTTTTAGTTTCCTTAATTGTAGCACAATTTACTATTTTTAGTAGTTTTTTGGGTCCTGAACTTCCAGAGCCATTTTGAGAGCAACGTGGGTACACTGACCTATGTTTCTCTTCCCAAAGTTGTATTCCTTGGATAGATATTTCTAACGAGCTATTGTGTATGTCAAACAAAGATCGTATGCCAAAGTTACAACCCTGGGAATTTGATGTACCAATTTACCCGAAACGGGGCCCACAATTTGGTGTTTCATCTCCTAGGGTTAGGTTTTTGGATGTTTAGGGTTTCCATTGTTTCTCAACAATAAATAGGCCTTTAAGCCTCATTGTAACATATTTGAGAGGCATGTAGCCGCCACATCTCTTTTCAGAGATAAGCTACCATCCCCCTACCTGGTTTATTTCCATTTTTGTTTGTAAGCATATTTCAATATTTTACATTAATGAAATGAAGTATTATTTCTGCTGCATCTATGTATTTATGGTAATCCCTATAATTTGTTGTGTTCCTATTTAAATCTGGATCAATAAGACACCATACAACTACCATTATATGATCTTCCTTTATCGATGAAACTTTTCTTGGAACTCCTCCTCGTCAAAGTACCCCATTCACTACCCCTCAAGGGAACCCCCATAAATCCCCTCATGGGAGTCCACACTCACTAGGGTAACCATCTTCATCAGGGAACACCCATACATATATCTATCCAAAATCATTTTGCAATGGCAGACAACTCGCAAGTCCAGTTTTTAACTTCTTTAAACCTTCATGATTTAAGCAAGTTAACCAATGACCTGATTGCACATGACCAAGCTCCCTTTGGACATTCCAAAGTTTTAAGGGAAGTAGGGAGAAGACCCAAGAAATGATTTCATGACCTTTCATCCATGGTGTTCATCCAATCGTATCATGGATGATACTATTTTGTTACAACTGTTTCAACACACCCTTACCGGGCTCACAACGAAATGGTATATTGATCTACTTTATGCGTCACATGGGAGCTTTAGTTCCCTAGCCACAACATTCCTAACATTCTTCCATCTCCTGGTACGTCACGACTTGGGCCTATAACTCCTCACCCACTTCAAACAAACACCTGCTACTCACATATCAGATCACATCCACGAGTGGCGGAAACGTCATAGCTTGTGTAAAGCACAATTTGAAGACAAAGTCCTCCTTAACCTATTTTTGAGATCTCTCACATCGGAAATCTCAAAATATGTGGTGAACTCATCCCCAAAAAACAAGGAATAGGCCATTAGTGAAGCTCAACAATTAGAGCTTATATACACCCAGTCTAGATACCTCTACCATGTTCTTCCAGATGCTTCACACCTTCAGACTTTTAAAGAGACACTAGGCACATCCAATGTTGCTGATGGATTGATTGGGACCATAGCCCAAAATCATCCTGACAACAATTTCTAGCGCCCCAGATACAATTATAGTGTCCAACCATTTGGTGCCATAGCATCACCACACCACACATGATATTACCCTACACAACCTATGCCTATTTATAATCATGCTATGCAGGTTAACAAATATCAGCCCGTGTAGTGTGGGCAATACCCTCCCACGCAAGATGGTCCATACCCCCCTAGGAATGTGGAACAATTTCCTCCTTCCAAGAAATCATAAGCCAGTCAGGGACAAGGGAACCAATATTTCTCTTTCCCTGCTGTGGTGAAGTAAAATTATGAGTGCAGACACAAACAATTCCTATAGCCCGATAATGGGTCTAGCCACAACCGATACATTTTATGGAAGATTTCCTTAGGTTAGAACCAATTAATAGGGAATACCTCTTAGTAAATTTATCCCGTTTGGTGATGACCTTGGTTTCTCGCTCTAATTATATCTTGTTTCCTCCTTCGAACACTTGAAACAAGTTAACAACATTAGACAACAACCGTGATAATAGATAAATTGTAATTCAACCTACTTAACAAGTCAAGAAACATTAAGCCATAAACATGTAAGATGACACATTATGTGGGAAATCAATCGATAGTTGCATATATATTGAATCAAGAAGATATTACAACCATTGTCTTGATGTTGCCGTTCTCCTCCGACAAAACCAGGTTCCCACAAACCTCTGTTAGCATTCCATGATGGCCTCAACAATGATAGTTTTAAGGTTCTTCCCTTTAGATTTCACACTAAACCAAATTCACACTTCTCCCTTACACAACTAGAGAGCTAAAAGTATGAATAGCTTGCTGCTTACTCCAAACTTAATTAGCACTAACACACCAACATTAACACTCTAACACTAACACTAGCTTGTGCTTGGGAAAAATGGAGGTTTATATAGCATGAATGGATGGGAGATGGTTCCTCTTCTAATGGGAGAAGGTATTATCTCTTGAGGTAGTTCCATATTTATAGGGGAAAGGAGCCCAAACTGACATCCTCGACCCCATCCGACCCAACCATCTACCAAGCTTCCATTACGAAGCTTCTAGAGTTGGAAGCTTTGGCTCCTTATTTAAAAACTTTCCATAAGAGGATCAACACAACTGGAACAAAGCTCAGTTGCTCCGGTTGGCGCTAGGGACAATGTTAATCCCTGCATATTGGCGCAAGGAGGACAAGGGTCATTAGCGTCGGTCTTGTAAACTGGGAAAAACAAAATATTTTTTCGAAATGATGCAAAAGGGAATTGTTCTTCTTATGAAGAGGGACACAATGGGAGTTTCCTCATGAAGGGGAAGCATGTAGGGTTCACTGTAGAGGTCCTCCGGGATCAAGGAATGGGGAGTATAGGGACAGTGACAAAATGTTGTGTAACAGATGTCCCCTAAAGCGTGAAGGCTGAGCTAGAGTGAGGGATGAAATGCTTTATGAATCAGTGCGAGGAACTGGAGTCTGTCATTAGAAAACCTGCAAGCAAGTACAAATACATATACATAATTGAAAACTCTGTCAAATGATACATGAATCGTGGTATGGAAGCAGCCACCCATAGAATGATCATGTAAATGGATCCAAGAATGGGCGCAACCATCCTATAAAGAGGATCATGTCGAAACCAAGGTATGGTCACAACCATCCAATAATGAGAAGGATCACATATGATAATTCATGGTATGGTTGCAGTCATCCATCTGAGAGAGACATGTATTTCAACATAATCATGTCACACCGCTTTGCAACCTGGACTTTCGTAATCTGAGCCTAGGGTCTTGCGCTCCAACACGACCCGATCGAAGTACAAATTCTAACATGTGAATAGATGTGTTGATGTCGAACATGCTAGAAAGTTGCTTGATTACTAGTCAATGATGTAAACTATTACCAAGTGCGAGAGAAATCACCAACAATGACAATGGTCCTCAAGGTACTATAAGCACAATCCATGTAGTGTGAATAGAGGAACTGAAGTCAAACACCCGTGAAATCACTCGATTGAAAGCCAATGATATGAACTTTTCATTGAGTGTGAAGAACTTTCCATTAGGGCATGCAAGCTCTAAGGTACTGAAAGGGAGTCTCTCGATCAACTTCCCAGATAATGAGTTGAAGTCAACAGGAAGCGAATGCGTTGAAGGAGGGCCATAATGTATCTCACATCATCAAAATGAGACAAAAGGATGCAAATGATTTTGGATGATACAGAGAGTCAGAGGTAAGTGTAACTGCAAAAGGACAACTCTTGAACATATCGGTGACACAAATGGAAGTTTGGCAGCATTTGGATCCATAGGATCGGTGGTCATGATGATGTGGCAGAGATGAAATGGAAGGAAAAAATGAATGGCCCAACCCAAGAAGGGCAGTGACACAAAGGAGGATATCCCAACCCGACACAAAGCAAAAAGTGTCATGTTCAAGAGTGAGCTGCCGACACAACTAATTAGATTTCCAAATTTTCCACCACCATTTCTGGCAGGTACCCTAATTATTTTTTAATTACAATATTGAAGGGGATAACATATGCTTGCACTGTAACTTCATCCTTCAGACGAATTCGACCTAGTAAGTTTAACGAGCCCTAGGAAGGAGAAGCTCATGTTCGTCATGGTGATGAATCTGATGTCGTTTAATATTTTAACGAGTCTGAAAATGGTGTAACTCTATATCTTTTTCATGTTTAGAGAGTTTGAAAAAGACACGGAAAAGAAAACTCCACATGGTCCCTTTTCGTACATTTTCTCTAGAGCCCGAAAAGGTAGAAAACGATACTTGAGAGAACCGCTAGACCATTTTAGTCAAGGAGTACCTTTTTCATAAATAGTTCATCCTAGCCCGAAAAAGGGGTAAACATATACTAGGTGCATGACATTTCACATTGTTAATGGGTTCGAAATGATAAGGGCTCAACTATCTTTTCGTTTTTAAAGGGTCAGAAAAGAGCTTGAATGGAAACCCCCCGCTTTATTCTCTTTTATGAGTCAAAAGGGAAAAATACTCGACAATCTTTTCATTTTTTACGAGTAAGAAAAGAGCTCAAAGGTGACTCACCCTGGAGGAATGAGTGGTATAAAGGGTAGCAACTAGTTCTGGTAATGGTAGAACTGCTCAAAACATGTAATGGTCAAGATGCTGGCTAACAAAACCACTCATTGCTGCGGTCCCTCAGGAAAGGAAAAACAACCAAGTGAAAGCATATGATTGACCAAAGAGATGGTGGTGATGGAATGAAACAACCAAGGCTCATTTAGCAGAAATTAGCTGATAAAAATGACAATCACGAGATGTAAACCGGGCAGGGGTTCATTTTTACACATGCTTGAACCATGGAGAACTCTGCTTGAATTCGGTGTCATGTTTACACAATCTTGAAATGAATAAATATGCTTGCTATAAGTTTGCATGCCCCCAGCATAATGACTCAATCGAGGTACATGCCCCCCAAGCTTCATTTCATTCAGTTAGGTGGGTGGAATGAAGGTTCACTTTCAAGATCCAGGAAAGACTCGACTGGAATTTTACGAGATCTTAATCAAAGACTCGAATTGGAAAATGGAGTCGTTTCATTTTTTAACAAGGTTAACATAGTAAAATAACTATCCTTGGAAATCTGGTTCATTTTTTAATGAGGTAGATACAAGAAGAAACTATCCTCGGACCCTTGTTTCATTTTTTAATGATCTTGACACAAGACAAGGAATTATCCTTGCCCCTTGTTTCATTTTTTAACGAGGTTGATACAAGACAAGGAACCATCCTCATAATCTATTCATGAACCATATGAGAACATGGATCCCAAGAGATCTTCACTAGATAGAAGAACCATGCTCTGGGAGGAATACATGTCAATTGGTACCATAGACAAATCAGGTTCCAATGCCCCCAGTACATAATGTACTATACCATCTGTGTGATAATCAACAGATGTGGAGATAGAACGAGTAGCCACATAATTGACCTATGGTAGGGAAGGTACTGCTTGCAAACAAGGACCAATAGGGGAATATGGTTGCATAGGAGGCACCTCGTGACTAATGAATGACAATTGATCAATGGTCACTATTCTCCCTTCGTGTGGAAAACAAACCACACAGAAAAGCAAAGAAACAAGGGCTCCCATGACATAAACATAGTCATGTCCAAGGAGAATATTGAAATATAAGGGACCTTGGACTATCATCACGTCTATATAGATGATATTTCCTCCCAAGGTAATAGGGAACTTCGGAAGGACCCCCAAGGGTTGACTGGCTCCTCTGTTGAAAGCCAACAGATTTTAAGTGATATGTACAAGCTGTGGGGAAACCAAAGCTTGCCAAGTAGTAGAAGAAATGATGTTGATAGATGCACCTTCATCTAATATAGTGCCAGGTACTACCATATTATAGGCTTGTACTGTAATCTGGAAAGGCACGTAAGATGGAAGGCAGAAAGTGGTCAATGGACTCCAATCGAAAGAGACGACAAAAAAACTTGGTGGAGGTATCATATGATTGCCCCCATGCTCTACAGGAGAAGGAGAAGGACTCTCCTGAACAACTGGGATGGGAGGGTCACTCTTCGATTCATAAGAATATGAGGTGACAAGAAGAATATGAGCAGTATGATAGGCACTCTCTTTTGGAATAGAGTGAGCAACTGGTGGCGGAACCAAGTCAACACTCTTTTCAACTAATGGTTGGTCGGGAACAAACACAAGAGAGTCTTGCTCAGGAAGAGTAGGATGGGAAAGAGATGAATCCAATTCAATCTCTTGACCAACCAGGAGAGGGTGAGAAGAAAGCCTCTGAAAACCAACAGGAAGTTGGGGTTGAGGAGCTGCAAGGTTTTCCAAAAATTTGGAAGCTTTATCCAGGAGAGGAAAATGGTGAAGAAGATGCTCTCGTTCACATAACCTATAGGGGAATATAATCTTTCCATTCTTCTTACCATCATTAGTTGAAGGCGTAACATTGACATGATCTCCAAAGGTCAATGGGGATGGTCGGTTCAGGTTTTGAGACCATACCTCTAAGACTCTAGGAATGACAGGATAGTCTCGAAGGAGATGGTCACCCTTACATAGCTTGCAAGGGAATCTAACCTTCCGTGGAGAATTTGAAGGTTTGTCTACAAGAATTTCATTTAGAGCAATAGTTGCACAGTTGGCCTCTCGCTTATCTGACTTCTTCTTCTTCTTCTTCTTAGCCTCCTGGTTATTGGATTTCAAACTTTCAACAAGCGAAGTAGAAGAGGAAGAGGAAGAAATAGGGGAAGAAGGGGAGAGGTCAACTTTAGAATCAATGTGATGTGATTCAAATGAAGGAGATGGTGGGGCAGGAGTTGGGACACTTGGGATCATCGAGGTCAAAAATAACCAGACAGGTAAACCAATGGTTAACCCAGGGAGGGATAACGTTGCCATATAGGGAGCACCAACATTTCCAAAAGAAGGAAAAGGACCAGGATTCCCATCTGAGGGGAACCCTTGGCTGGTAGACTCTAGGAATGTTGCCATTGGAATCAACCCTAAAGAATCACTAAGGAAGCTAACTTTAACCAGGAATATTTTGTGGGTAGTTAATTTTAAGACACTGAAATAAATTTTCCTTTTCATATTTTAAGTGTCGAGAAAAGGATGAAAGGTGACTCTAGTCGCTTTTGGAATTAATGAGCTCAAAAGGACAAGTGCTCGATGATATTTTCAAATTTAAAGAGTCAGTAAAGATAAAAATGACTACTTAGGGTATTCCAGGCAAAAGGATTACCAGGTAATCGTGAACTGCAAAATACCTCCCGAAAACTGAGAAGTACGGGCAGGCAATCTCCTTGAATGTTGTGTTTGTTGTATCACATTTAAAAGGTAGCAGACTCAGCTTCCTATGGAAAAAGGATTGTTGACCTATTGGGGTCTCCCTTTATATACTCGACGGTATGGGGAGCACAAGTCTGTACTAGCACTATCTAGTGCTGAAGCGAATGATAGCTGCTAGGTTTAAAGACGCCGAAACACATCTCTAATCTAGACCACTAGATGTGAGCATTAAGTTTCAATTCTTCCTTAGGTTAATTCAATAAATTCTAACGATTGATCTTGAATTAGGTTTCAATTACAATGTTCTATTGTTATCATCTAAAAAAACTCCTAAATGAAACTATATGAGAAAGAGATATTTGTCTTTGATGGAACCTATCACTAATTGAGAGATAGAGAGCACACAACAAATGCAACAATCAAATAATGAAAGCTTTCACTTATGCATGTCCTAAATGCACTTAATCTTCCCTTAGCAACAAAATATGTTTCATTTCATTTCTCACGCCTATGCTGATGCAATTATAGCTTCTTAATGATGCTAATAATGCAATATTTTTTCTTAAGTAAACTAGAATGATGTCCTTATTTTCATAAAATGCAAAATGAATCTTTCACATGAAGCACTTTGAATGAAAATTTTCTCAATTTCGAACAAACAAGCATCAATCAAATCCAAAGCATGATGAATGAAACTAAAAGCAACTTCTTCCCTAAATCATACAAACCAAACACCCAAATGTTTCAATTGACAAACCAAGCAACGTAATTTATGCTCAGAACGAGAAAAGAGACACTCGAAATAAGAGAAAAAACAAGACTCTTTCACTCATTCAATTGAAAATGAAGCAAACAAAGCATCCTAGTCACTTCTAGGTGGAAGAAGAGAGTAAGACGGTCAAGACACATTGGCATTGGAATGGGAGAAATCCTGATTTTTTTTTAACTTAGAGACTAGAGCGACTGCCTAACTAACAACTAGCACCGATAGGCACAACCAGCACGACTGACCAGTACTACATCTAGCATTGATGGTCTGATTGGCACGACTGCCTAATAGAAAACTAGCACTGATTGAGGGATACAAACAAAAAATAAAAAAGAACTTCACACAATTCCAGAATTAACACATCAGAGGGTGGGCTAAACCAAGCAAGCACAGAAACCAAGCTAAATGAAGCTTTCTAGTCAGGGAGAACATAGCCTAAACAAGCTACAAGGTAGAAATCAAGAGAGAAAGACACACTAGTCGAGATTTGGGGTGAACCCTAATCTTCACCTACAGGCATCGGCGTGACTGCCTAACTGACAACAATCGCCA
The DNA here is from genome assembly GCA_031772625.1 of Pinus tabuliformis. NCBI lineage: Eukaryota > Viridiplantae > Streptophyta > Pinopsida > Pinales > Pinaceae > Pinus > Pinus tabuliformis. The sequence continues at coordinate 197,200,919 of CM062815.1, read as the reverse complement.
GAAGGGGGTCGGCGCGACTGTTTCTCAGCATATCGCACTAATCGATGTGAATGTCAGTGAATTAAGTGCGGTGAGCGAGGATGCTAAGAAAAAAAATAAAAATTTCCAAAAGTTGAGACCAGACTTGCTATTATGAATTTCAAACTCAGACCAGTAAGGAAAGGAAAACAAACAAAACCAAAGGGAAAATGTGGAACTAGAAAAGTTCACACAAAACCATGAAATCTCAAACAAACAAACAGAAGGATTGGTTCCCCACCAAAGTCGCCAATTTGTGGTGAAGTAAAATTATGAGTGCGGATGGTAAATAGTAACATTTATCTTATACCCGAAATACTGCGCGCGCGCTTCTGCTGAAAACGCCTGTAGGTTGCCGCCGACAAGTTCTTGGACGCTGCAATGAGCGGTCCCGGGGGTGGGGAGTTTGCTCCCACCCCTCCTCATTCCTCTGCAGATGCCTTCAGAAGGCTGTTAACACAGAAAGGGAAGCAGCATCAGCATATTGAAATCCCAAAATTCATTAAAAAGCTTGACGAAATCCCAGAGATAGCACTCCCAGAGGAGCAATCGATTAAAATAGCTCTTGCATTGTCTGACAGAGGCCTGGTAGGGCAGTTTATGGGCCGTTGGCCGTCCACTAAGACCACGGATGATTGGATACAACGAAACTGGAGACCGCAGCTGGAAAATAATGTGATTTGTTATGCTGTAGGGCGAGGCTATTTCATTTTTGAATTTACCACCAAGGAAGATCGCGACCTGATTTTCAGAAACGGGCCGTACTTTATGGGAAATCAGGGACTGTATCTCAATAAATGGAGTCCTGATTTTGATCCATCTGTTGATGTCCCCAAGGAGGCGCCGGTCTGGGTTCGTTTACCCAATCTCCCTCTCCACTGTTGGAGCTATCAATCTCTGCAGAAGATCGGTAATGGGCTGGGTCGATTTATTGACAAAGCTGATCACAAGGGTCAATATACTTGCGCTAGAATCTGCGTAGAAGTTGACCTGGAAGCCGGGCTACCAGAAGCGATTAAAATCAAAGTTGGAGAATGGCAGCACTACCAGAAGTTGGACTACGAGCAACTGCCTTTCAAATGTCGAACTTGTCATGAGCATGGACACTTCCAGAGAAACTTCCCAAAAGCCCCATCAGGGAACACAGTTGAAGAAGAAGGTTGGAAAGAAATCAGAAAGGGAAAAGCTATCCCAAAACCTTCCGGACAGAAACCTTCCGCCCCATTGGGAAATCCTCACATCAACCCAAAAGTCGTTGCTGCCAAAGACGGATCTCCATCTGGAGAAAAGATGGGTGATAAGGAGAACCAAGAAGAAACCGGAAATATGGAGAAACAAGGAAAAACAAATGTAGTAGAATCAACAGTTCCCACACCAGAGGAGTATCAGAGAGGAAACGAAGGCAATGAAGAACACATTAGCCTAGGCTCAGACTCTGAAGGCGATTCAGAAGAGAGAGATTCTGAATCTGACAATTCGTTGGCCACTCCAATCAAGACGACTAGAGGACGGAAATCCAAGAAGAAACAGAGGGAGGAAGAAACTTACAAATATGTCCTCCAGGGATCCCAAAAAACTCTCAAATCAATGATGAATACCAGATCTGGACGCAAAAGCAACAAGGCTCCAATGGGAGCCTCCTCTCCCCACAAAAGTAAATAATGAAATACGTCTCCTGGAACTGCAGAGGTTTAGGCAGCAGGTCGAAAGAGGAAGCCCTGAAAGATTTAGTGAGAATATACTCGCCTGAAATCCTCCTAATCCAGGAGACAAAGTTGGAGGATCTTTCCCTCCTCAAATCTAGTAAAATTTTTTGGAACAAAGGCCATGGAAAAGCGGTTAGCGCAAGAGGTGCCTCTGGTGGAATAGCCACCTTCTGGAACAGCACCATATATGACTTTATTCAAGAAAAAAGCAACCCTCACTGGCTCTTCACTCAGCTACTTCACAAGGGTTCTGGTCAGCAAGTAAGTATGTTTAATGTTTATGCTCCTGTTTTGTCAAGTGAGAAAAAAATCTGCTGGAATTCGCTTCATACATTTCTTTTAGAGCAAAACCCCGAGAATATCATAATTGCAGGTGACCTCAATGTCACCCTTGATATTGATGAGAAAAAGGGAGGTTCCATTGTCAGGGATCCTGCCAGAGAATGGGTTGAAGACATAATGCTGGGCTGGGACCTGGAGGATATTAAACCTTCTTCAGGAAAATTCACTTGGTCCAATAAAAGAACAGGCCCCAATCATATTGCTGCCCGTCTGGACAGATTTCTTGTCCATTCTTCCTTCCTAACCAGCGGTCTTATGGCATCCTCTAAAATTCTCCCAAATCTCACTTCTGATCATAAGCCAATTCTTCTCGAACTTTCTCTTGACTGCAATCTTGGCCCCATCCCTTTCCGGTTCAGCCCTTTGTGGATCCAGCAAGAAGGCTTTCAAGATGTGGTCTCTGACTCTTGGAATAGGCCCGTCCATGGCTCTCCTTTCTTTGTGTGGGAAGAGAAAATCAGGATTCTAAAAAGAAATCTAAAAGACTGGGCTAAAAGACTGCAAACCCCCACATCCAAAAGAAAAGAAAATACAAATAAGCTTGCTGCTCATCAAATAGAAATGGAGCAAAACCCTGTTTCTCAAGGTATGCTACTAAAAGAAGTTGAGCTCCAAAAAGAGGTTCATAGATCAAGCTGGGAGGAGGAAGAGTTTTGGCGGCAGAAGTCTAGGATGCTCTGGCTGAAATCCGGCGATAAGAACACCAACTTCTTTCATAAGCAAGCGGAATCCCGAAAGAACTTCAAATCAGTCTTAGAGATCCAACACCAGAATGATGTGATCAAGGATTTCGAAGGCATCAAGAGAGCTGCATACTCCTTCTTCCAAGACCTGTATTCGGCTCCTGAAGATCCAGATATCGATCCCCAATCTTATCCGTTCAATTTAATTCCCAATTGTGTCAAGGAATCGGATAACGATATGCTGACAGCCCCGATCAGTATGGAAGAGCTTGAGGAGGCACTGAATAATATGGATCCTGATAAAGCCCCAGGGCCAGATGGGTTCTCTGTCAGGTTCTTTCTGACTTGCTGGCCAATAATCAAAAAAGATCTTCTGAGGATGGTCAGAAAATCCCAGAATTGTGTAAAGATAGGTGGTGGCATCAACTCAACCTTCCTTGCTCTGATCCCAAAAGAGAAAGGCGCCTCTGACTTTAGCAGATTTAGGCCAATATCTTTGTGTAATTCCAACTATAAATTGGTCTCCAAAATAATAGCCAACAGGCTGAAAAACATCTTGCCAGACATCATCCCTGAAAATCAAGGCGGATTCATAAAAGGCAGAAAGATTTTGGACAATATTGTGCTGGTCCAAGAAGCCGTCCACTCTAGTTGCCAAAGAAAGGAGAAAGGCATGGTGATTAAGCTCGATTTGGCTAACGCATTTGACAGGGTGAGACATGAATTTATGTTTGTAGTGATGAAGAAGCTAGGCTTTTCAACAAACTTCATCAACTGGGTGAAAGCCTGTATTGCCTCGCCTTGGATTGCGCCCTTGGTTAATGGCCGTTCTACTGATTTCTTCCAAGCTTCTAGGGGCCTGAGACAGGGATGCCCTTTGTCTCCGCTCCTATATGTTGTCCAAGCCTCGGTGTTAAGCTTCCAACTAGGTCATAATCAGCAAATTCAAACACTTCCTGGCATCAGAACTACTCACAAGGTGAAAGACATTAATCATGCCCAATTTGCTGATGACACTCTGCTGCTTGGAGGAGCCAGCTTGATTTCTGCCAGACATTTCAAGAGGGAACTGGACATTTACAGGCTGATCTCGGGCAGCAAGATCAATTATAGAAAATGCTCCATCTATGGCTGGAACTGCTCGACTAAAGAACTGTCTGACATAGCAAGACTTTTAGAAATGGAAGGAATCCGAAATTGGGAGTCATTTAAATATCTCGGGATACCAATCTTCAAAATTAAGCCTAAAGTTGCTCACTGGCTGCCGCTGCTTGACAAAATAAAGAATAGAATCCAAGCCTGGGGTGCCTCATGGTTGAACAACGCAGGGAAACTCATCCTCATGAAATCGGTCCTAATAAGCATGCCTCTATTCCAAAACTCAATCCTCCTTGCCCCAAAAACCTTTCTTAGTAAGTTAGATAGCCTATTGAGAAGATTTCTGTGGGAAGGTGGGAATAACAATGACAGAAGAATCCATTTAGTGAGCTGGGAAATTCTCAAGAGTCCATTTCAGGAAGGAGGCCTCCAGCTGCGCAATTTGGCTGCTCAAAATTTTGCTTTGGGAGCTAAGATCCTATGGAATTTAGTCTCTGGAAAAACTAGCTGGAGTAAAAGAGTTATCTGGAAGAAATACTTCCATGGGCAGCGAATGAGATGCCTGGATAATCCCCCAAGAACTCTAAAAGGTTCTCCAATATTCAATCTTTGCAATGTGGCAAGGGAGCAATTCAGCCAACACCTATATTGGATCCCTGGCAATGGAAGGAAAATCAATATGTGGGATGATTCGATCTTGGGTGACCAACCAATGAAGCAGGTGAATGGTCTTGCAAACATTAAAGATTGGCTTCAGTCTCGTAATCTGCACACATTGTGGGACATTTCGAACTGGAAAGAAGCTCCTGACAGAACCTGGGATGGGTGGAATCTAGGGGAGATCCCCATAATGTTGCAGGGGGAAGCCTCTTTACTTCTAGATATGCTCCAAGGAAAATCTCCTTCAAAAGCCAATGCTAAAGACAAAAGAGGCTGGGGGTCCATATCTGGCCATTATACTGTTGCTGAAGGTTACAAAAGAATTATGGCTGCTCCCCATGTTCCTCCAAACCCGGCCCAATGGAAATTTATATGGGACTTTCCAGCTCTACCAAAAATAGACTTCTTCTGTTGGACCGTGGCACATCAAAGCATCCTCACCAGAGATAATTTGAGAAGAAGAGGAATGGAAGGAACTTCCAGATGTCCCCTCTGTAGATCTGATGAAGAAACTACCAATCATTTGTTGCTGCTATGCCCCTTTGCCCAAGAAGTCTGGAGGGGGGTGCTACTGTTAGAGCCCACTATCCTCGCTCTCCTAGACAACATTCCTGCCTTGTTCAGAACTTGGGCCAGCTTATCTCCCTTCTGTCTTAAAAACAAAAGTCTTCTCAAAACCAGCTGGATGTGGATCCCTAAGTTTATTTGTTGGAAATTATGGTTGGAAAGAAACAACAGAATTTTTCGAGAAGAAAGTTGCACTACAATAAGAGTTATCTCTAAAATAAAGGCTTTGTTGGGAGAAGCTCTGGAAGCCAACGCTACATCAAGGAATGAAACAAGATTGCTCATAGAAGAAGAGAATTGGTTTAAAGAATTAGTTCCAAAGCTAAAGGAAAGGCCCCCTCAATCTGTCCCCGCTCATTCCAGCTGGGAGATCAGGCTGGGAGAACAAGAGTTTATCAAGTGGAGATCAGCCTTGGAAGAGCATTGTTTATTCTTCGATGGGGCTTCTAAAGGAAACCCTGGGGTCCCTGGCAGTGGGGGAGTTCTATTGAGTCCTGGAGGCTTTCCGGAACTGAGATTCCATTGGGGTCTAGGAATTGAAACTAACAACAGAGCGGAGGCTTTGGCATTGTGGCAAGGGCTGACACAGGCGATCAAAATAAATATCCTTTCTCTAGCAGTCTTCGGAGACTCAAGACTCATCATCCAGGCCATGCTTCGTCCTAAGAACTCTCACCAGGTTCAGTTAGCCTCTATCATTAGGAAAATCAGACTTCTGCTTCCTAAATTCAACAAAATATCTTTCTTTCATATCTTAAGGAACCTCAATTCCCTAGCTGATAATGAGGCCAACCTTGGTGTCCTCTGCTCTCGAAGATCCCTGGTAATAAAATCAACTGAATCATCTTGCTCAATTCCTTAAATTTACAGCTCGACCCTCCATTCCTAATTGAAATAGGAGCTTTCTGTTAAATCAATCTTGTAACTAGACCACCCAAAGCTGAATCCAGTTTCCGAGTATGCTCTCTGTTATTTGATTTGTCTCTGTCTCCCCAGCGATTTTAAAGATTCCAAATGGGCGTATCCAAGCTCAGTTTCAATTTTCCTCTATCTATCTCTTCTGCCGGATTGGACCAGAAACTTCAGAGCCGGTCTTCCCCGGGAAACAGCATCTGCGAATCCTCCCATTCTCTGCGTTGGCAATTCCAGTTGTGGAAGTCTTGTGCCAAGGAGATCTGCTGAAACGGTTCATCATAGATTCGCAGGCAACCCTTTTGAAGCGAAAATTGATACACAGTTAGCTCATGATCCGCTTGAGGACTTTGCAGGAGGCATCATCTCATCTACAGCCTTCAACACGCAGAAGTAGTTTACCTCATCAGCTCAGAACCTCGATTTGACCTGCATTTCTCTCGGATTGGATCTGCATTTTCACATATTCCTCTGTTCTCTGTAATGGATTCTTCAGACTTGTAAAGCATGCGGTAGCTGGTTTACCGCCCATTTCAATATAACCGTTATTGTCCAAAAAAAAATAAAAATTTATGAGTGCGGACACAAACAATTCCTCTAGCCCGATAATGGGTCTAGCCACAACCAATACACTCTATGGAAGATTTCCTTAGGTTATAACCAATGAAGAGGGCCTACCGCTTAGTATGCTTATCTTGTTTGATGATAACCTTGCTTGCTCGCTCCAACTATCTCTCGTTTCCTCCTTCGAACACATGAAACAAGTAAACAACAACAGACAACAACCGTGATAATAAACAAATTGTAATTCAACCTACTTAACAAGTCAAGAAACATTAAGCCATAAACATGTAAGATGACACATTATGTAGGAAATCAATCGATAATTTCATATATAATGAATCAAGAAGAGATTACAACCATTGTCTTGACGTTGCCGTTCTCCTCCGACAAAACCAGGTTCCCACACACTTCTGTTAGCATTCCATGATGGCCTCAACAATGATAGTTTTAAGGATCTTCCCTTTAGATTTCACACTAAACCAAATTCACACTTCTCCCTTACATAACTAGAGAGCTAAAAGTATGAATAGCTTGCTACTTACTCCAAACTTAATTAGCACTAACACACCAACATTAACACTCTAACACTAACACTAGCTTGTGCTTGGGAAAAATGGAGGTTTATATAGCATGACTGGATGGGAGATGGTTCCTCTTCTAATGGGAGAAGGTATTATCTCTTGAGGTAGTTCCATATTTATAGGGGAAAGGAGCCCAAACTGACATCCTCGACCCCATCCGACCCAACCATCTACCAAACTTCCATTACGAAGCTTCTAGAGTTGGAAGCTTTGGCTCCTTATTTAAAAAATTTCCATAAGAGGATCAACACGACTGGAAAAATATCAGTCGCTCTGGTCGGCGCTAGGGATAGTGTTAATCCCTGCATATCGACGTGAGGAGGACAAGGGTCGTTAGCACCAGTCTTGTAAACTAGGAAAAACGGAATATTTTGGGGAAATGATGCAAAAGGGAATTGTTATGCTCATGAAGAGGGACACAATCGGAGTTTCTTCATGAAGGGAAGCATGTAGGGTTCACTGTAGAGGTCCTCCAGGGTCAAGGAATGAGGAGTATAGGGACAGTGACAAAATGCTATGTAACACCCGCACCTCAACAAAGTAACCCACCAGCACAAGATAATGCAGGGGTTAATCTAGTGCAACCTTTTCTCACTCAATAACAACAATCATATGAACAATAGAGCATAGCTAACCCACCTAATGTTACTAAGAAAAAACTAAAGAGAAATCCAAAAGGAGAGGCTATAGAAGGGGGCAACAATTAGCAACAACCTTTGCAGGCACCGACTAGGGGAAACCCCAAACGAAACCAAAACTAGGGACCGACCAATAATGACCCACAAAGGAAAAACAAGAATATTAGTATATGAAATAATCATGCTTGTGCCATTTTTGGTGAGTATGGTCATTACACCCATCACTGTCCTCAACTCCCTGAGTTGAAAAGGATGAAAGACAGTGGGGGGAAATGGGGTAAAAACCAACAACCTGTAGTAATTCAATATACATTCTCCCATCAAGGATGCTAAATATTGAGTAGGAATACTCCAAAAAACACCATAAACCTTCTAGAGGAATTTCTCAAAGTGCCTCAAATCACGACATTTACATGGCAGGGGAATATTTTCTCTTGCAGACACACAACCGAGAGTATGGAACTCCAACAGAAACCAATCCTTCCACCTCAACTACTGCATCACCTACAACACCTTTGAAAATCCCTCGATATGCCATGGAGCCCATACAAAATATGGTCAAAGGTCGTTTATGGCAAGCTGGAAAATACTTAAAGGTTGGTCACAACTATTGCATAGTCAATGACTTAGCCCAAACTCCTTTAGCTATGTCAGCATTGGAAGTTTCACAATCATGCTCAACCCAACAGAAGGCCTTACTTTTTGCATTAGGAGCAATCAATCCTACTAATTCTTGTTTAATGGTCTTTGACTTGGATAAATCCACCCCATGTTTACTATCAACTATCGCTTTTCAAATCCCAGTCTCAATCCAAAATATCACCATCCATTGTTGCATAGTAGATGAAAGGGTATCCACATGTATTATGTCCAAATCAATTTGGAAAAAACTTGGATCCCCTAAAATAAAACCTTATGACATTATTCTCAAAGCATATGATGGGTGCCCTTCTATTCTCATTGGTCTATACCAAGGCATTCTAGTACAACTGGTTGGTAAAACCGTGCCCATAGACATCGAAGTATTGGAATTGGATTATAATGTCATTTGAGTTGAGGTTATATGTACAAAATGTCAACAGTAGCATCTTCCGTATTCAGGGTAATTATGTTCCCCCATGGCAGGAAAATTATTACAATTGACCAACCTACATATTATGAGAAGAAGACATTAACTGCACCCAATGGTGTGCTATCTTTCATCTGATATTCTCCTAAATTGGTCACCATTTACACTGAAATTGGGTTCGGCCAATTTAAGCCATCAACACTCCTCGGGACATTCCCAGGAGACCCAACTATGATAGAGGATATCCCTCCTGTCACAAGAGATCCAGTGTGCATGATGAGCTCATCAAACACTCATCAAGATCAAGAAACAATTTCAAATACCAACAACAATGTTGTTCGTGATCCTGCTTTCTTACCATATGCTATCACCTAAACATCCTTCTTATTCCCTCCACCTGGTTGTCTCGCACTAGGTAATTACAATGCTCTTGTTACCATATATGGTTCTAGTGATATCGGTCTGGTATTTGGCCCCTCAAGCCATGTCAGAAAGCTCAGGTATCACCTTAACAGGTGGCATTCCTGTACCTCCTCGGGGTAAAACCCCACAATAATCAATGCCTACATTGACACCATTTGGTTCTAGAAAAAGGGATAAAGAAAAAAGGCAAGAAGGCAGAAGCTTCAAACACTGCCTCCGTTAGGGTACCTCCATGCTGTCCTTTGTGTGAAGTAATTTGGCACCCCACCAATATGTGCCTTGAGTTAGACGAGCTAAAATGTATTTTGCATGCCCCAAAAGTGCTAGTGAATCCTCCTCCCCTTGTTGGAGAAAAGAACACACCCACACATTATAAGACATTGGGCACCAACCATGATGCACCATATGTGTGAAATACAAACATTACACTCATCATTTCCCTGAAATCCCTCAATATCAAGATGCGTTAAGTGCACCCATCCAAGCTAATACCATGACCCGATCACTACAAGCAGATGATGGGTCTAAAACCATATTTTATTCCATGAGGAAAGAAGCTTCTTGCTCTTATCCCTCTTTTGGCCCCTCAAACTCCTGCATGCTTAGATATAACTAGGATCAATGACACCCCAACATACCTCCATGTGCATTTTATGCAATGAATCATAACATTTCATAAACCAATGTCCCAAGTTATGAGCATATAGGAGGTTTTACCCTCACCTACACCCCAACCAGAGTAACAGACCCAGACATAGGTGTCATAACTGCCATATTTGTTCAGGAAACCATCATACCCAGTGTTTCCCACACCTTTCTCGTTTTTGCAAAATGTTGGGATTCATGCGGCGATTCATTGTTGAGAACTCTGATCTAGTTGAACCAAATACCCAATCCCCGAACCACACCACAATTGTGGGGGATGACGAATCTAGGTCCATCTTGTGTGTATTTGAGGAAAAAAACCCCACCTGAGCCAAAGTCAGGCAATAATCAATGTATTAATCACCATCACCATTAGTATGGATCTAGAAGGAAAACAGAATGGCCTTAGGCCACTTCGTCAAAATCACCCCACACATGCACCCTATGTGATAGACCCAATCACCTGGTAAATCAATGCCAAGAATTAGGCAAGATTACAGTCATCTTTCACTTGTTGGTGCATACTCTGTGACCTATCTTTGTTAGACATTTGTGCCATCAATGTCACGTCTTCTATAAAGCACACCATACACGGAACTATCAATACCTTCCATGTTTTCGAGCAGCTAGAGCAACATTAAGATAACCTCACATTGGGAATATACCTCATGATGATACTAAGATCCAGAGGCTTCCGACACCCAAGATTTTCCCACCTCATGAAACCAATCAAGCATCACCACTTATAGTGTTAGCACTAGTCCTATGTGTAGTATTTACACCAATACCTCTCCTACTTTTGAGACATGTCATATGTAACAAAAATTCAGACAACTTGGGATTCAACATCAACCTCATCACGAGGAAGAAAAATTTTCCCCTCGGACTCCACCCGAACTTCCTCCAATTCATTATCAACTTTCCATTAAGGAAACTCTACCACCACCTAATGCTGAAGACACACAACATCACATATGATTCATTTCCTCATTCGTAGTAACCATGCTTTGTGCTATCTACTCATCATTTTTTGGTGTCAATACTTCTAGACCCACACATCGGTGGTACCATCATTGATGGTGCAGACCCATCATATCTGCACATTTCAAATTCGCTAGGTTCTACAACATCAACCACCGAATCCTATTCTTGCTTGTCGACCAACACAACTAGGCATGAATTCCAACCTCAAGGTCCTAAATAGCCCTATTCAACGCTAGATAATCTTTTTCATGCAGATGAAGATATTCTAGAAGCCATGACAGAACCTGAGTGTCAATGGGATCCCATACACCATCTCTCATAATTTCTACCTAAAAAGGAATTTGTATCTACGGATGCACCTAGCGTTGATATTTGCACCATAAAATCAAAATATTTCTTGCCTCCAGGACAGGTAGATTTGTTTAATAATCCCATCTCGAAACCAAATGCATTCGAGGAAGGGAACATGACAAACATTTCACCTACCATTAAGGTCAATATTTCAAACAAACTTGGCATAGTTGAAGAGATATCACTTGGGGAAACTTTTGCTTAGAACGAGGTGGCCTCATACACTGCCCTATTCCAAGAATATAGGGATATATTTGCATGGGATTAATCTGAAATGCCAGACATCAATCCCACCATTTTCGAACATCATATTGACACCTGACCCGACGCCCACTCTGTTAGGTAGAAACAATGTCAATTTCACCCCTCTAAGGTAGAATAAATCAAGAAGGAAATTGAGAAACTCCACAAAGATGGTTTCATCTATCCTATCGCTTAAATGTCATCAGTTTCTAACCTTGTACCCATCATGAAAAAATAGGGCACATACAAGCTTGTACTTATTTTCGAGATCTGAATAGATATTACCTAAGGACAATTACCCTACATCATTCATCTACCAATTTATTAATGCTTGTGCATGTCATGAGGACCTTTCCTTCATGGACATGTTCTCTAGGTATAATAAGATTTAGATTCACCACACTGATCATTATAAAATAGCCTTCAAAACCCCATTAGGCACATTTTCATATCAAGTGATGCTCTTTGGCCTTAAAAATGTTGGGGCCACCTTCCAGTGAGCCATGAGTTATATCTTCCATGATTTGGCTCATCTTATTCTCTCCTATTTGGACGACCTTACTGTATGATCCAAAACGTGCAATGGAAATTTGGAGGACCTTCGCTTGGTGTTTCAACAATGTCGACAATATAACCTACGCTTGTACCCTCTTAAGTGTTTCTTTTATGTTAACTCAAGATGACTACTAAGATTCATTATTTCCCAGCAAGGTATTAGATTCGACCCTCTCAAAGTCTAAGCCATCAAGGAAATTTCACCTCCCAAAACTTTAAAGCAACTCCAAAGCTTGCAATATAAGGCCAACTTCTTATCCCACTTTGTTCCCAACACCTATGCACATGGATTCTTGCGCCTGCTTCATCAGGATATACCTTTCCGTTGGGAGAAGGAGGCACAAGACTCATTTTAAGCCCTAAAAGATGCATTGTTTAAGGCACCTTTGATTATCCCTCCTAACCATAACAAGGACTATACCCTTTAACTCTTAGCATATGAAGTAGCCATCGCATGGGTACTAGTCCAAGAAGTAATTGATAATAGAGAGCACGTAATCTACTATGTCAACAAGAACCTCTCTTGGCCTACATTGAAGTATGAGCCATCAGAAAAAACAACCTTAGCCCTTGTCCACTTTGTACAAAAGCTTTGACATTACATAATCTTATAGACCACCACCATAATAGAAAATACTTTCTCACTCATCGTATTATGAACCATAAATACACTCGATAGGTCGTTATTCTACAAGAATTCAATCTTCAGTTTGCCTCCTCTAAGAGCAAGGAGGCCCTTGTCCTCACTGAATTCATCACTGATCTCTCAACAGAAACCCAAGGATCCCTGTTAATGATGCATTCCCTAACAAATATATATTCTTAGTATCAATGGATGACCCCTGGTATTGCGACATCCTCCTCTTTTTACGAACTTAGAAGTTCAAACCTTAGCTTACTTGCGATGATCAGAGGCACATATGCCACCAGGCCCCCTGTTACCTCCTTCTGGGGGATGTCCTCTATCAACGATGTGTCGACACCATCCTACACTTATGCCTTACTCATGAACAAGCCGAGTAGGTCTTAAGAGATTGCCATAGTGGGGCTTGTTACGTCCACCTCTTAGGGAAGACCACCGCTCAGAATGTCCTTCATGCTAGTTATTTTTGGCCCAACATTTTCCACAACTGTATTCAAGTAGTCAAGAGATGTGAGTGGTGCCAAAGGTTCGCTCATAAGGAACAAGCTAAACTAGCTCCCTATACTCAGTCATCATCACTGGCCCCTTCTGCAAATGGGGCATAGACTTCATGACCTACAACCCCCCATCATTAGGAAACCATAAGTACATTGTGGTTGTCGTTGAGTATTTCACCAAATGGGTAGAGGCCATGCCCACAAACAATAACACTGCAGAAACTGTTGCATGGCTTTTATTTAACCATGTCATAACAAAGTTTGAATTTCCCAATGAGTAGGTCTCTGATCATGACAAACATTTTGAAAATGAAATATTCCAGGATTTATCCCAACACCTTGGTTTTTCCCACTAGTTCACTTCCCCATACTACCCTCGATCCAATGGCCAGGTAGAATTTGTCAACAAATTCCTCAAAACAATGTTGCTGTGTATGGTGAACAACCATAAAATAAATTGGCACCATATGGTTTTTTCAACCTTGTGGGTGTACCGCACAATGGTCAAAGCATCTAAAGGTTTCACACCCTTCCAATTAGTCTACAAGGTCGATGTTGTCCTCACCATTGAGTGCGAGATCCCTACCTTACACTCAGCCATCAAACTTCTCACTGACACTTCACCTTTAGAACAGAGGTTGGTCTAGTTGGTACATGTTGATGAAAGTTGACGAGAATCTCTCCAACATAATGAAGCACACAAAAAGCATAAGAAATCCACTTTTAATTGCAATGTCACCCCTTGTCCTTTACTAAGGGGGAGTTACTCCTTCATTATGATGTTTCCAAAGAAGCGTTAGGACCAGGGAAATTTGAGACATTATGGAAGGGCCCTTACATTGTGAAACATTTCCTCCTCAAGGGGGCATACATCTTAGCAGAGCCCAATGGGACTTTCCTCAAAGATCCTGTCAATGTGCTCTATCTTAAAAAGTTTCATACATAACATTGCAAGTAGCCCTAGAATGAAAATGTATGCACCATGAATTATTTTTATGATGACCAATTCATCATGGAAGCACTCTGAAGCCTTTATCTCATCATGTGTCACAGATGGATCATCCTCCATCTTATCACCATGGGTTTGTTGATGGTGCTTCTCGATGGTCGCAAAACATCGTTGCAGCAACCTGAGCCATATACTCTCTTGACCGCACACCATTTCTCACTAATGGACTATGTAGAGGGTCGGAAACCAACAATCACGTTGAATATGACACCATCATAGGCCTCTTGGGCGATGCCTCCCATCAAGGTATCAGTCACTTGCACCTCTTCCTTGATTACCAAATTATTGTATCGTAGTTGACTAGAACCTTTAAAGTTCACAATCCATGCCTCTTTCGGAAATATTTGCATGCACAATGGTTAGTCTGTAGTTTTGATCATATCACATTTACACATATACCAAGAAATCAAAATCATATAGATGACCGCATAGCTAATCAAATCCGAGACTGGTATGTATCACATATATATCACCATCAAGAAATATGAAGCATCAATATAATATCCATCACATAAATGTAGACATACATCACATGTATAGAAGCATGCACATCAAGACAAATCATACGAGCCGCAAAAATTCACATCACACACACAAACACACACACACACACACATATATATATGAGTACAAAAAATATAAATACATTTGCTGGCACAAGGCGAGGCAAAATAGGGGAGCATCCTCATAATGGATGCTTGCCCTAATACATACGCAAACTATATCTAGGGTCATTCCCCTACACCTTTGGCTGAAGGTCCCATTGTCGCATCCGATACTAGGAGGGGATGCGCAGTCGCTACCACCATTGCAAACTGATGAAGAGTCAGACGCCGTGCTCAGTCATGTGCCAAAACTGTCTCCATGACCTCCTGCCCAAGCCAGCCCACCCCTCCTCAGGCATCCCTTGCGCTAGGGTGACTACTTGACCCCACGCATCCTCTGGGTCCTTCAGCTGAGCCTCTATAGTCTCTTCCGAAGCCTCTATAGCCATGTTGAAAATTGCAACAAGAAATGTTGAAAATAACATCAAGAAAATCCTAATTTAATTTTGTCCTTGAATTAAATTGGGAATAAAATTGTGATTCCACATCTCATGATAACTTATATTAGTTAACTAAGTTAATTTGACCTAGTTGGCTCAGTTAATTCAAGTTGAGGATCTAACTAGATTCATCTAGAGTGTCTTATACAATTAGGAGCACTAGTTGAGTTTATTTTGAGTTGTAATTATTTAATTTATTCTGACTCAGTTAAAGTCAGTTAAACTAGTTCCAATTGATGGAGGAATTAGTGGGAGGTCTAGTAGTGGGGTGTTGCCTGTGTAGTGGGGTGCAGCCTATAGTAGTGGGGTGCTTCCTGCAATAGTGGGGTGCTACTTGAAGTATAGTGGGGTGTTTCCTGAAGTGCAGTGTGGTTTTCCCTGTAGTACATTGGGGTGCTGCTTGAAGTGTAGTGTGGTGTTTCCTACAATATAGTGTGGATCTTCCTACAATCAAGTGTGGTGCTGCCTGCAGTGATCAACTAGTAAATTGAATATTCACTCATAATTGACTCATGCATGTCAGATTAGACAAAGACTGGGTTGAGATGAGAGTTCAGGGACAATGTACTATCAGCTGTAAAATCATCTAAATTAAACCAATTGTGCATGCAATCAGAAAAAGAACTATGAGGATTGTGAAATTTATAAATGGGCAATTTCCTAATTAAATAGAGGATAATTCCTTGAAGAACAATGTAAGGAAGTAGGAGCTTGGAAGGCTGGGAAAATGGCTAAGTGTTGGCCAAAGTTAGCCTAGGAGGTAGTGAGATAGATAGAGATAGTACAAAGGTTGCTCAGGATTGAGTAAAGCATTGTAATTTTCTCATATTTTCTGAGTAATGCAATATATAGATAGTAGGTGTTTTTATTTTTGGTTTCCCCTAGGAAATCATTGTGTAATGTGTTGATTAAATTCTTTCTCTTGTATGCTTTGTGATTTCACAATCGTTTAATTATTTCCAATTATGAGTAGAGTAGATTCAAGCCTATTGTTTTAGCATATTACAATTAGCAGTTTGAATCTACAAGGAATTTCTACATGATATCAGAGCTAGATTTGTGGAAATTTCTACACGGTATTAGATCCGAAATCACTATAGAAGAGAATAATTTGAAGTTTTCCTTGCAGATTGATGGAGCTCTAGTTCAAGGCAGATCCATAAGACCTTATGAGCATACTTCTTAATGGAGTAAGAAGGTTTCTAGTGGGAAGATCAATGAGCCAATGTTTAGTGACACAAAGGATTTTTTATTATTGATATTGGTAGAATGAGGAGCAGAGATATTTCCCACAGGGACACTAAGACTTAGATGGAGCATAGTTTCAAAGGGATCAACCCTATGGAAGCTAGTACTTTAGGATATGAGGAGATTAGACTCATTATTGCAGTAGTTGTAGCAATAGTGAAGAATCAGAAATAGAGCAATAGCAACAACATTATGAGTAGATCGGAGTTCTCTTTGCATGCAATTATACCTCATGGTGTGAGATGGGGCGATGTGAAGTAATAGTGCTAAGATTTGCAGAAATTTGGGTAGGGTCCATTGAGGTGTTTTTGTCTCATAGATAATTACCTTGCTACGAGGGCCCACAATATTTAGTAGCAGGAGGATCAATGTTAGTCAGATATTGAGGAGTGCATAGCAAACTTTACAACATAGTAAGAGGCTCAGTAAGAAATTCAACAACAACACATGTTTCATAGTAGACAGTTGCAAATTGATTC
Source organism: Pinus tabuliformis (assembly GCA_031772625.1). Lineage (NCBI taxonomy): Eukaryota > Viridiplantae > Streptophyta > Pinopsida > Pinales > Pinaceae > Pinus > Pinus tabuliformis. The sequence continues at coordinate 197,183,959 of CM062815.1, read as the reverse complement.
GGTGGTTATTTTTATTTATTTATTTATTCTTAGTTGCAGATGTTACAGTAGCAACAACAACATTGAGAGGTGTTGCATTAAGTATATTCCAAAGGTGCTAGATTAGGGTAGATGTGAATCCCTTTCTTGTTGAGAGGAAGTGCTGAAAATTGCAAAAAGAAATGTTGAAAATAACATCAAGAAAATCATAATTTAATTTTTCCCTTGAATTAAATTGGGAATAAAATTTTAATTCCACATCTCATGACAACTTGTATTAGTTAACTAGGTTAATTTGACTTAGTTGGCTTAGTTAATTCAAGTTGAAGATCTAACTAGAGTCATGTAGAGTGTGTCCTACAATTAGGAGCACTAGTTGAGTTTATTTTGAGTTGTCATTATTTAATTCAGTCTAATTGAGTTAAAGTCAGTTAAGCTAGTTCCAACTTATGGATGAATTATTGTGAGGTCTAGTAGTGGGGTGTTGCCTGTAGTAGTGGGGTGTTTTTTGAAGTACAGTGGGGTGTTTCTGAAGTTCATTGTGGTGTTGCTTGTATTATAATGGGGTGTTGCATGAAGTGCAGTGTGGCGCTGCCTATAGTTTAGTGTGGTGATGCCTGCAGTCAAGTGTGGTGCTGCCTGTATTACAATGGTGTGCTGCGTGAAGTGCAGTGTGGTGCGGCCTACAGTTTAGTGTGGTGATGCCTGCAGTCAAGTGTGGTGCTGCCTACAATGATCAACCAGTAAAATGAATATTCACTCATAATTAACTCATGCATGTCAGATCAAATAAAGACCCAATTGAGATTGGAGTTTAGGGACAATGTACTATCAGTTGTAAAATCATCTAAATTAAACAAATGGTGCATAAAATCAGAAAAAGACCTATGAGTATTGCACAATTCATAGTTGAGGAATTCCCTAATTAAATAGAGGTTAATTCCTTGAGGAACAATGCAAGGAAGTAGGAGCTTGGAAGGCTAGGAAATTGGCTAAGTGTTGTCCAGATTCAGCGTAGGAAGCAGTGAGATAGATAGAGATAGTGCATAGGTTTCTCAGGCTTGAGCAAAGCATTGTAATCTTCTCATATTTTCTAACTAATGCAATATACAAATAGCACGGGTTTTTAGCTGTGGCTTTCCCCAGGAAATCATTGTGTATTATTTTGATTGAATTCTTTCTATTGTATGCTTCGTGATTTCACAACTATTTAATTGTTTCCGCTGATGAGTAGAGTAGATTCAAGTCTATTGTCTTAGCATATTACAATTATAAGTTTGAATCTACAAGGAATTTCTACATTGTATCATAGCTAGATTTGTAGAAATTTCTACAAGCCACTCCTCGAGCCTCTATCACCTCGGCACACTCCCAAATTCGGATCATCTCAGTTGCGGTTAAGGAGCTACCTCCCTCTCCATAGTGACCACCAATCTCTAGATCATGGTTCTGTGTCAGTCTCTCAGAATCCTCCTGAGCCCTCACACCTCTTCGTCATTGCAGAACAACAACCGCACCAACCACACCCATGCAATGAGGATCATTACCTAGCAAGTATGCCAATGGTCATCTTCCAGGTCCCACATCATATCAACATAATAAAAAAAATGCATCATATCTATACATGTAAAAGAGCACAAATACATAAATCACAAATCACATACTTGCTAATCCCCAAGCATCACTAGGAGGAAGTCCCATATATGGATCACCCCTAAAATCCACACCATGATAGGGGTAATCTAGGATCATATGAGGGTTAGATCTGAACCAACCCTCCACAGTGGAATTCCAATAATGCCCTATCACACCACCACCAAACTGCTATATCACTGGAGCCCACCGCCTAATCGGTGGGTCTATAGTAGGTCGTATTAACACTACCAAAAAAGGTCAAAGCATCACTACCCTCTCGTCAGAGCACAAAATGCTGGCATCGCAGAAGCTCCACGCTTGACCCTGTCACACCTCTGTACATAAAACCGACCCAATCAAAGAAGTGGCCATCTTGTAGTCTCTATAGTATGGAAATTTGAGGCCCCTACACCCGGTGAGGGGCCACTGGCCCAACAAGTTGTTTGATCATTGTCAACGCTTCTCACTCGATGACATATATAATGGAAGAAATGCGGATACACCCCTCATAAAAAGGGTTGGGACCATAGTGGCCCTCTTCCCACACATGAATGTATACCGTCCCACTCAGCAAGGGCACCTGTAATACCTCCCCACGAGGCACCAAAGGAATCACAATGTATACATCTACCTTAGGAGAAATAGGTATATCAGCTCACCTAATGAGGAAAATTTGATGGTTCTCATCCCAACATGAATCAGGAACCGTTGGAATGCATCCTACAACCTCATAATAGGGTTCTGAAGAAACTTTAACAACCCCCAACCTACTAGCATCCTACTAGCATCCCCTGCAATCAATGGGCACAGAGGCTTGCAGTCACACTCTCTCGACAGTGTGCTCATCTTGCCATCAAGGATGCTAAAATTAAAAAACCAGCCTCCATGACTTCCAAAAACCATTTTAATCCGTCTGCACATTTATACCACTAACAAGCATGAAGGTTGTACGTCTGCCAAGCCACTAGTTGCAGTGACGTCGGATACCGGGCCGTGCATCTACTTGTTGAGTAAACGCGCCATCCAAACACTTGTTCTTATTGCAGGTGCATTGATGGCGCAACCTAAGGTGGATTAACTGCAGTGTTGTCCAACCAACGACACCATGAATTTGGTCCCCTAAGTTGCATTGACAACATGACTGATATTACTACACCCATGATGGCTTCGCGGGTTTCCCTGGGAAATCTGCGGAGACCGCACAACTGAATCTCAATCACCCGCATGGTCAATGATTTTTTTCCCTAAAAAAGGTCATATAGGTCACCCCTGTACAACCTACCTAGCCTAGTCTACAAAAATGACAAAGTTAGGTTTGCATGTTCTAACCTATCTCTTTTCACACGCTACCCAGGTGCATAGGTTGATCGCAATGACAAGAAACAACTCCTAAAAGAACTCCAACCTCACAAGATAACAATTACAAATGAAGTGGTATATGGCCTACGTTGCCCTATATATCAGCCTCTTTGTCATCTTCTAGAGCCCAGCACAGGAGCGCATGACCTCTGTTTTCAAAACTGTGAGAGACACAAGGATTAAGACCACACCATATTCATCATGGTACCTTTTGTTACATTTTAACCCCAAACTCACTTTTTGGGCTCACCACACACTCAGAGCACCACTTCAGGTGCAACTTATCCTATTTTTTGATTCATCTTGTTTAGCCCATTTTCAGCTTACATATGTTTTTATCAAGATGTTTTCACTTGGGGTATTGGTCGTTGAGGTTGCAGGTATGTCAAACACTTCTGCCAATATCATCACCCCGGTGGCCATCGATAGGACAAGTATCATTTGTCACTCAGCATGATAGGATTCCTACAAATCTCTGCATATCGTGACATCATTTCTCTGAAGTGCACCATGTTATCGCTTAGATTGGGCTCAGGCTGAAGGGAGGCAATTCTAGGGTAACCACAAACCAAGCTTAACCTAGTAGCTAGCCCTACCAGGCCGGGAGAGGGCTCTCTCCTTATGAATCTCAGTCAGTATGACTAGATCAAGAACAAGATTTTATGCTAGGTATAGTAGCTCTAGGGTTTTTGATTGATTTTGTTGGGTTTTTTGCTGGATCAAATGGAGCTAGGCAATTTTAGGTCCGGGAAATTAAGTCAGGATGCAGGGTGTTCTATGGGGCAAGGTAGGTATAGGCTTTAGCACTTGAAATTTAGTGAGAGGATAGGTCTAAGATTGGTGAGGAACTGAGGAGGGCATGCATAGATCATGTATCCTTCTCAAACGGTAGAAAACATAGAAAACTGAATGGCTTCCTAAGGTAGAGCACTGTAAACAATGAATTCTACCTATCTATCTCGATATCATTTAGCTATAAGAAATGAATTAGATTGCGGCATACATAAAACATGTGAAAAACTAATAACAGAAGAAGAAACTATGCAAAAACACCATACCACAAGTATCCCATAAAAATAGCTGCAAATCCTGGTTTATTTCCTTGCCAAACTGCTAATAAAGGTGTACAATGTAGCTCAGAGCATCCAAGAGAGTCCAACCTTTGCTAATGACAGAAAAAATACATAATATAGACATCAAACCACCTATGCTAGCCATTAGGGGTCGAAACCAAGATAAAAGGAGTTGTTACAACCATTTCCAAACAGGGAACAAGAATATAGGCAGTGGAACAACTTGCCTCTATAAGCATGGAAACTGATTCATTAACCCCAAAACCACCTCAAACTGATGAATCTACCCTCTAAGATCATTTCACTACTACATTTACATTCCAAGTCATTAATTATAATCATAAAATCATCCATGAAGAGAGATAAAGTCAACTTGTAGTGAAAGTAGGCAAAAATTTGATTTTTTGGCAAACTGGTCAAAAGCGTAGCGCCACGAGCCAAAAGTGCAACGCTTCTTTCCACCCACTTTTGGAGGCCTTCCCACGATGGCTCATTGGAAAGGTCTTCTAGTCTAGTTTTTGGAACAACTTGAATTTTTGAATTTGGAGGTCATTGGCCTCCTCAAAATTGAAATCTCCCAGAGTTGCTTCTGTGTGTCCAAAAAGAGGCAGAGAGGTCATTTTTTGGTAGTTTTTGGACCTTTTGGTGATCTAATTTTGCTCCAAAATTCTAAAAGTTTCAAGGATGAATGCTCTCATCACGTTGAATCCAAATATATAAACTTTTCCTCCAAAAAGTGCTCCAGGGAAAAGCACAACGCCATCGGGCCAATTTCCTGTTTTCAAAATTTCAAAATTTGAAAAAGACAAAAAAATCATCAAAACTTGCCCAGATTTGGCATGGGACACCACCATTAGCTGCTTTGATAGACTAGTGAGGCTTTAGCTAATATATTCAACTTATCTTGCTCCTTTTTTCTCTTTAAAGCCCCCCCCAACCTAGCTTTAAGTTTCCTGATCCTTATGTTACAGATTTTGTTTCGGGTCAAATAATGGTAGGCCATGTGGCAAAGCATCTTCTTGTCCTTGTTGGCATTCTCAATCAGCCCCTCAAGGTGTATTTTGACCCTCTCAAGCAATTTTTCCCTATCATTCTCAATCTCTTGCTCAATAGAAGTCAACTTGACATGAGCCTCCTTGGCCTTTTGCCTGTTTTCTTTGATCGTTTGTAGCTCCATGAGGATTTGCTTGTCACTCAATTGCTTGTTTTCTTACTCTAAATATTTGATGATGAACTTAGCTCTCTCTGAGATATCTGACAAGGACTTTATTTCAGCTTCTTGTTCCTTTATGATCATGTGTTTGACAGTCTTCGGATCCTGATCTTCCAAGTCAATAATGTCAACTCCATGATGAGTAAAGTGCTATTGTGGCTCCTCATGCTCAACAAGATTGAAATATCTTTCTTGCTCATCACTAAGATGCTCTTCTTGCACCTTTTTCTTGCCCTTATTTTTGCCCTTGCTTTGCTGCTCAACTTGTACCTGTTTTGTTGAAGAAGAAGGTAAAGCCCCTTCCACAGCTTGTGGAGATAGCATTTGCCTGTGGCCTGATGACGAAGGAAAGACCCCTTCCACACCTTGTGGAGATAATACTTGCCTAGCAGCTGCAAAAAGTTTCCTAGTACCCCTCTTATATGTCACAAACACTGGCACTCCAACAGTTTTAGTCTCTTTGACCTTTTCATGGCTTGAAGGTCCACCTTCTTCATGATGTACTGATGAAAAGATTTGAGGGCCTTTGAACATCTCATGAGAAATGAAAGTCTCCCATGGCATGTTAAGAAGGCTAAGCTGGTGTAGAACAATGATTTTAATCAAAGAGTAATGGTAAATACTATTCAACTGCTGGGGGTATGGCTTCCTCTGTACAATATGTGCCATCTTCTCAATGTTTCTAAACATAAAATAAGGGAGATTCATCATCTTTACTCTAGTGAAATGCATGAGAAGTCTAATGTGGTAGGCATACAACTGGGAGAACCTACCTTCACAAGTGAAGTACTTTATAATGAGTTTCATCAATGGAGCATACCCGTCTTCCAAAAACTTGAAGGGGAATACTTTCTTTATTTTGTCTTTGTATCTAGCCTTGATGTAAGGCTCATAGTAGTCCTCATCAATATCTTGACCTTTGTACCAATTTTCACCCACATCTGGAATTCCTATTAGCCTCTGAGATGATAGCTAGTGATATGGTGAAGGTTATTTCGTCAAGGGTTACTTCATTACTGTGCAAATGAGTCAAAAATAACCTAGCCAAATCATGATGAAATCTGACTCTCTCTATCATTTCACAAAAATCAAAGCATGCCTGATATTTAAAGTAAGAAATGGCAAGTGGACAGGATTGTAACTCCCTCAAACTAGTAGTCTCTTCTCTGATAATTCTTCCTCCTTTATGAGGCTTCCTCTGCTGCTTATGTCTCTCCATGGAACTATCACTGAGTGGCTCTTCCTCATAGTCATATTCACTGTCTCTTTCAATCGTTTTTCTGTGATTGTGAACACTTATGGTTTTATATGGACAATGATGAGATAGGGTGGAGGAATGAAATGAACAGAGTGATGATGAAGGAATATGTGAGAGTATGATGTGTGAATAGGCTTTTAGGGATGAGTAGGATTTTAGGGAGAGTGGGTAGGGTTTATAGGGTTGATGGAGAGTGTACATAGGGATTTAGGGAAAATGGATGAGGGGAATGGGCTTAGGAAATATGGTATGTAGGAATGGGGTTTAGTGAATAATGGAAAGTATATAGGGTATATAAACACTATTGATATGAGGAAAACTAGGGTTTCACCCTAGAGGCTAGGGTTTTAGATTTAAGTATGCTAAACACTAAACTTAGCAAACAAACCCTAGATCATAAGATATGATGATTGTACTTACTTGCAAGAGAGCGAAATTGATGACTTTGAGGTGAATTTGGCAGGTGTAGAATGTTTTCGGTGATTTGGAGCTTGGTTGGGCATAAGCGCAATGTCTCACACAAGTGCGTAGCTCCACTCTAAAAGCGCAGTGCTCGTGTAAAATTACACAAGGAAATGCTGCCAGGTGTGCAGTGCCAACTTAAAAACACAACGCCCTCCTCAAAAGCGCAGCACCGGTTAATTTTGTCCAAAAACACAACAATTGACTTGCATTTTCTTAATAATGCTTGAAATCAATCTTTAGCTCTCCCTTTGGCACTTTTAACTTCAACATTAACACAATGAAATGATAAATCGAAGGATGGATTTTTATAGCATTCACTTTTTGATTTTTGTTGGTGAAAACCCACTTTTATAATGTCTGTTTGCTTTTAATAATACTCTATTTTTTTGATGCTTGGTTTCTTTACTTTGATAGATGGACTGATGCTCAAATTATTTGACTTTTTGCAGTGGCAGTACTTTGGCAACATCACCAGATGTCCAGGAGAAGCATGGGACCTTTATTACATATCAGAACAATAAAATTACATCAAATTTAAAGATAACATACAAATGCTCTGTTCTCACCTCAAAACTCGTTTTGAGGTGAGAATTTCATTAAGCTTACAAATTAACAAATTATGACTTTCAAAACATTATTGACCTCCTCATGTATTTGCTGACCATTATTAGCAATAATCACTGAATTTTGACCATGGTGGAAACCCTAAGACCTAATGAGACCGAAACCCTATGTATTGATGAAATGAACTGAAAATGAGCATAAATCATTGACTGAAAGGTATGAAAGGAGGTCATCAAGTACATATCATGAGGGAAAAATTGAAATAAACCCTACCATCAGTAGATCCATGACCTAATGGAATGCAACCTCATTAGAATGGGACTCCTAGTATGAAATGCAAAAGAGTAAATTTTGATCACTGATGGCAGTGTGAAAACACTGACACTAACATTATGTCAATTTTGTTAGATGTTTTGTACATGATCTTCAGTTCAAAACATATCATAAGCATGTTCATCAGAAGAATCTCGAAAAAATATTTCCAACAATATATCACACTCCCAAAACCGGCTCCCAAATCAGAAGACATGATCGAAATGAATGATTGATTCTTGGTTATGCATGTTTTGAGGTCATTTGCTGCACACAGGGACAAGTTTACTACAAAATCAGTTTCTGAAGTAATGGACAAGGATTTTACAAAAGCGAAAGATTTTTTTGTCAATCACATACCCAATAACAAAAACCTCCTTCCGTTTATTCACAGGTGTTACTATGTGGGAGATATGCAGTGATTTTTGAGTCTACATTAAAACAAAACAAATTTTGCATGTGTTTTACTGTTTTAGTCATTATAGTGTGGTGCCATTTTACAATAGATGGAAAATAATTTTGAGAAACCCAAGGAGGTTTTTGTCAACCACGAGCCATATAACAAAAAACTCTTTCGTTTTATTCTTAGGTGTCTTGAATTAGAATATTTGACTAGATCTTTACAACTTATTTTTAGAGATGATTTTGTGGCACAGATTCCGCACAACTGAATCTCAATCACTCGCACGGTCAATGGTTTTTTTCCCTAAAAAAAGGTCATATAGGTCACCCTTGTACGACCTACCTAGCCTAGTCTACAAAAATGACAAAGTTAGGTTTGCATGTTCTAACCTATCTCTTTTCACACGCTACCCGGGTGCATAGGTTGATCGCAATGACAAGAAACAACTCTTGAAAGAACTCTGACCTCACAAGATAACAATTACAAATGAAGTGGCATATGGCCCCCGTTTCCCTATATATCGGCCTCTCTGTCATATTCTAGAGCCCAGAACAGGAGCGCATGACCTCTGTTTTCAAAACTGTGAGAGACACAAGGAATAAGAACACACCATATTCATCATGGTACCCTCTGTTACATTTTAACCCCAAAATCACTTTTTGGGCCCACCACACACTCAGAGTACCACTTTAGGTGCAACTTCTCCTAATTTTTTGATTCATCTTGTTTAGCCCATTTTCAGCTTACGTATGTTTTTATCAAAACGTTTTCACTTGGGGTATTGGTCGTTGAGGTTGCAGGTACATCAACAACCTCAGCCAATATCAGCACCCCGGTGGCCATCGATAGGACAAGTATCATTCATCACTCAGCATGATAGGATTCCTACAAATCTTTGCATATCTTGACATCATTTCTCTAAAGTGCACCATAGGGTCCACCATCTCGACCACGTTTACCACCACCTCCCCTTGCATGTGGTAAACGCCCATCCTGCTCAATAGAACCTCCCAACTCATGGATTAACACATTTTATAGACCCCCGCATATTATTTGGAATCCATAACCATCTACTCCAGCCTAGAAGCCATCTCGCTTTCATGCCTAATTTGTCTCTTCTTCACTTACTGCTAAACAAACCTACTCCCGATCCACCTTATTCATTCACGATGGATAAAAAAAGCACTCTTATACATTATAATTTGGGCCTATCACTTCTCCATACAACATAAGCTCATTTGCGTCACTTCATCTGCCTCACCAACCCAACACCAAGACCAACTAATAGGTCCCCCGTCCTTGGAAAAATACACTTTACCTCCATCATCATGCAGGTCACTGTTTTTAGGGGGCACATGTCTCCATGTATGTACATCCCAAACCACCTTTACGTTCTTTTATCAAGTGTACATTTTTTTTTAGAAAAATGGTTCCCACCCATATTTTCATGCCTTGTATGCAACAGAAGTCCCTTGTCACCCTTGGTCAGAGCTCGCACATAATCCACATTCATTCACCCTCTTCATGCTAGTCACAGCATACTCACACCTACCTTGGATGTCCTACTAACTACAGGGCCACTACCCTCAAAATAGTTGTTTTGATTGTTTCCACTCACATTATAGCTCTGTCCTCGGGAAAGTTTTCCATATCCATTCATATCATCAACTTTCATTATCGTGCCTTGTTGGCCCACCTTATGACAATCTGTTCCACTACACATCTGGATTTCCCAAATCAACATTTTGGGTGGTTTATGCCTCTTTCCCTTCGACTTCAACAACCATATCCCAGGATCAAGCTGGTGCCTTGGATGCTCCCCCCCCATTCATGGACATCCTCAGGTGGCACAATGGGAATCATTATTCCCTATTGATGTCATTGGTCCCCTAAAATTCAACACCAACATAAGCTCTCATTTCTAGGTGCTATCGTACTTCATGACTTGTTGGCATAAGGGGGCTTAACCCAGGTTCAAAGTTGTTCGCACCAACCAACAAAATCCTAACTGTTGTCCCTTTCAGAAACAACCTGCATAGCGCAGGCTGCAGTCTCACCCGAAGCAGTATTGGGGGATGCTAGAACCAGGTTTTTGCATTGAGAGACAATGTAGTAAGTAGTCTTAAGCTCTTGTAGCTCAGATCTACCTTCGTGCAGATCAGTATCCTTCTATGGCCTGATATTGTAACTCTCAGGAGATGGATTCTAGACCTTCATGAAGGTCTTCAATTAGTATTTAAATACCCTAAAGAGGCAAACCATCCACTTTCATGCACTAATTAATAACCCTAGATCTGCCTTCGCGCAGATATACCCAATTCATCAGAAATCATAAAAGAATTAACCCTTAACTTCGTGAACATAGATAATTACTTAAGAAACACATAAATATGATAGATTCAGTAAGATCGCACAAGATTTATATGTAATTACACAGAAAACATATTATAGAGTGATAAAACATAATATAAACATAATTAACAATAATACTCAAATGCAAGATATTTCTTCAAAAGCAGTCTTTATTCAGGTCCAGTGTTCAATTTACAGAATTATCCGCCCTGCGCACTCATCTGAAGGGGTCTATGCACTGAGCTGTGGAATTACCAACACCTCATGTGAAATCAGCTGTAGGAGCCTTCCCCTTTCACCTAAGTATAGGAAACAGAGCTTTCTTGCCTTAGCACTTGCCCAAAACAACAATCTTCATTCAAATTTACTAACTACTTCCTCTAGACTCGCTATGACTCAACTATATATAAATTTTTCCAATACAATACCATGGTCTATGGACCATGGGTGAGTCTCAAAACCAACCTATTACTTACCCAAAAAGGTGCTAAAAACCCCTTTGAATCCTATCTAGATGTGCTCCGCATCCACATTTCGTAGAGATTTTACATTCTTTACCAAACTTTTACAAAATTGGGTTAACCTAACCCCAAAACTGACCCAAGGGACCCTATCCCAATAGGTCCCTAACAAAAATATGGTGACTCTCCCTCAAGTCACTCAGTTGTCGCCTTGATCTTGCTACGGAGGCCACTTAACTCGACCTATAATGTTGTTATGTCAGCAGTGCTCTCAACTGTATCCTGTTGTACTTCTTCCACCAATTTATCGGTCGTTAGGCCTTCCACTGCTAGATGCATTTTTCTCTATGTCTTCTGCATCACCTTTATCTTTTCCTGAAGTGAGAGAGTAAGCTGGTAGGCTTCCTATAACCACGACTGTAATCTGGCCTTTAGAAGGGCCCCTTTTCTCTATAATTCTTTCATTTGCGCTTGCAACTTCTTACCTTCTTGCAATTTCATGAGGCATTATGTTGGCACCAAAGTGCATGCAGTATCTTAGACTTCATCATATTGATGTTCCATCTCCCTGATATCTGTGTTCAACCTTTGCAAGTTGGGGTCCTCCTGCAAGTTCATCCACAACTCCATGGCTTGATCAAACATCATTTCATAGTCTATGACTGCAGTATCTAGTGTGCCTATATTTTCTCTAATTGTTGCTCCACATTGTTCCCTGAATTCTGGGGGAGTGGTGGGCTGAAACTTCAGCCACAACTTTGAGATCTTCATCTGGAAATCGAACATTACTCTGCTGATCTCATCCTTTGACACACGGAATGCAACAACCAATTTTCTGACTTTTGTTGTAGCTGCAGCATCCTCCGGGATGTTCAACTAAGGAACTGTCTTGCGTGCCTACTCTATGGTTGTCTCTTCATAGTAAATATTCATCATGTACTTGCTAGTAGCCAAATGTAGGGATTTCTCATGGTCAACAAGATCCCAATATTCCATATTTAGCACTGGAATGTGCGTTAAGACTGTGCCTTCGAAATCGACCTATTCAGGAAACAGGGGTGTCGAAACTATGAATTTCCTAAATTTGGGTCTTTGGTAACTTTGGTTTTTCCTTTCCACAGAGGGATATACTCTGAGAGCCGCATGATAGGCTCACCTTCCTCTGCATCCAACACCTCCACACCTTGGAATTATTCACTCGTTTCAATCCTTGATAGATGGTTTGGGCCTGCATTCATCCTTCCAGGCTTCACAATCACTTCAAAGTCATATTCCTGGAACAATAGTAACCATCGGCATATCTTCCCCCCCAACGCAGGCTTATTGACTATATACTTCAGTGTAGAGTGATTTGTATACATTTTAAAGTGTCCACCCAATAAATAATTCCTAAAATTTTGCAACACGTAGACCATTTCTAGCCCTTCACGCTCTGTAGTGGAGTAATTCTTCTCAGCTTTGGATAAATTTCTGCTCACGAAAGCTATCGGATGATCAATCTCTCCCTCACCTACCTGTGTTAATACTGCTCCTAGCACAATGCAAGAGGCATCTACATGCACATGGAAGTCCTTCTTCCAGTTTAGAAATACCAAAATAGGTGATGTCACCATATTTTCCTTCAAGATATCCAAACTGTGCTGACAGTCTTCATCCCAATAAAACATCACATCTTTCTTTAATAATTTCTCTGTTGGTGCGGTTATTTGAGCATATGCCTTGATAAAATTTCGATAATATCCAATGTGCCCCAATGTCACACATAGTTGTTTTACATCCCTAGGAGCCTCCAAATTCACAATTACGACGATCTTTGCAAGGTCCACCATCAATCCTTGCTTACATACAACATGTCCAAGCGAAATTCCAAAGGGCACACATAATATGCACTTCTTCAACTTTAGCATGATATGATACCTTCGACATGTATCCAGCATAAGGTGCAGAATCGCAACATGGCGTTTCACTAATCCAAACATAGTCCAATCGTCAAAATACACCTCCAAGAATTTATGAATAAACTCTTTGAACGCCGCGATCACAACCTGGGAAAAGATTGCAAGTGTGTTCTTCAATCCGAATGGAATAACTATATATTGAAAGAAACCCCATTCAGTCGTGAAGGTTGTTTTTCTTTGATCTTCTAGCGCGATCTTTATTTGATGATATCCCAAAAAACCATCAGTAAATGAATATTATAAGCAGTCTTAAGCTCTTGTAGCTCATATCTGCCTTCGCACAGATCAGTATCCTTCTATTGCATGATGATGTAACTCTAAGGGGATGGCTTCTAGACCTTCATGAAAGTTTGTGATCAGTCTTTACATATCCTAAAGAGGAAAACCATCCACTTTCGTGCACTAATTAATAACCCTAGATCTGCTTCGTGTAGATCTACCCAATTCATCATAAATCATAATAGAATTAACCCTTAACTTCGTGAACACAGATAATTACTTAAGACATGCATAAATATTATAGATTCAGTAGGTTGGTGTAGCATTTATACATTATTCCACAGAAAACATATTATAGAGCAACATAACATAATATAAACAAAATTAACAATAATACTTAGATGCAAAATATTTCTTCAAAATTAGTCTTTATTCAGTTCGAGAGTTCAATTTATATACTTCTCCACCCTGTGCACTCAGCTGTAGGGGTCCATGCATTCAGCTGCAGACTTAGCAAGGCCTCACGCACATCTAGCTGTAGGAGCCTTCCGCTTTCACCTAAGTACAAGAAACAAAGCTTTCCTGCCTTAGCACTTACCCAAAACAACAATCTGCATTCAAAGCTACTAACTACTTCCTCTAGATTCGCTATGACTCAACTATATATAGATTTTTACAATACAATACCATGGTTCGCGAACCATGGGTGAGTCTCAAAACCGACCTATTACTTACCCAAACAAGGGACTAAAACCCCTTTGACTCCTATCTAGCGGCGTGCTCCACATCGACATTTCACGGAGACTTTACATTCTTTACAAAACTTTTACAAAATTGGGTTAAACTAACCCCAAAAATGACCCTATCCCAACATGACTGTTGCAGTTCTCTCATTTAGTCGAAGAACCATGCATCACTTAGAACATCACTCAATAGTAATTACATCTTAATGTGTGGGAGGTACCCACAGTCAAAGGCTCATGAATCAATAAGCACCTCACTCCAGAAGAGTGTCACCTTTTCTTGATGCATGGGGGCACATGACTCCGTATATGTGTCAGAAGCGCACTTGAGGGCATCAACAATTATCATCATCAGATGTCAGTAGGTCATCCATTCTAGCAATGACTTGACATGAATATTTCTTGTCTGATTGTAATAAATAATCACTAGTCATTATAATGAGAATGGGACATGCCTGCCACGTATAAGCACTTTTTCTAGAGCATGGTTATATTTTATCCTCAATTAAGGTTGTTACTTTACTTATCTCCGCAACACGTTATTCTCTCTATCCAAAAGTTGATCAGACTCTCAATCATAAAAGAAAAGGAGATGTATTTATGCTATACATTTTCTCCTAAACTCATACATCACGGGGCAACTATTAACACCAGAAAATCGAACACATATTTGTACAATCCAAAATATTATCAAAGTCGTTCAACATAATGCACAAGTGAAGATTTTCCAACTGAAGACACTATGAAGTTCAAAAAATAAATTTCTCCTAAGGTCCAATGTATATTGAATTAAAAATTTATTACTACATGAATTTCCCTTCGATAATTGTGCGACACATAGTATTTCCTTTGAAATTTGTGCGGTCGAAGAAATGGCTGACTCATCAATTCGAGACCACTTCCCACACTTGGAAGATGATTACCTGATAGGATTTCAGTCAAGGAAAATTTAATTTGAGTCACCCTGAAGATATGCAACCCTCAAAGTAACCCTCTTGTCCTACTCATAATTCATTTCCATTCATGAAGTAAGAGAGGGAAGAGGGATTCAAAAAATTCTATATAAATAGGCCATGGGAGAGCCAAAGTAAAGACAATGTTATGCTACCCAAATTTCTATTAGAGAAACCCTTCATTGCATTCTTGAAGCATAAGAAGTAGAGCACTATTGTGTTCGTATAATTGCTTCTTAGTAATGCATCACTCTAGTGTGGACAATATTTCACCATTGAGAGAGGCTTAATACTTCTTAGATAGAGAGGAGAAGCTTACAAAGCGAGTGAAGAAAGGAACCTCATTGCTGAGGATTTTTGAGCACCACAACTCAAAGAATTCTCTTCAAGTGTTTAGTATTATACTATTTGTAGTCATCTTCTATCGCCAATAGTCAATAAAGGGATAAAGTTTCCATAATTATGTTGACTTTTTCGCTTCATTAAGCATTATTTGGAACAACCTACTACTAATAAGGTGTATTTTGGTATACCATTGATACAAAAAGACTACAACGGTTCATACAAAGAGGAATTGGCATTTACAGAAAATCAAGTTAGGGAAATTATGTTCATCTTATTACTATTGGAAAAGTGGACCAGGCTCCGAAATTTACATAGCCTTACCTAGAATGATAAATTCATGATCTAAGGTTTACTTGAAATGGTTGTAAGGCTACAATTATGATTACTGACTAATGGAAATTCCTTAAGGCTCACCAGACACTTGATTGGCTACATTTTAACAACAATGCTACCCTATAGGGCTTTTCATCTTTAAGTTTCATGATTCCAGGTTATACAAGTAGACAATGTGGTAGGGGGTAGATATGTGGCATATTTAAAAGAAGATGCTTACCACTAAATGGAAAGTATGCAAAATCAAGAATGGGGTTCACTCTTGATGTTGTTACATTTATCCAATTGAGAGATGGAAGTGGGCAAGATGGGAAATGCCCATGAAACCTTACATCTATAGAAGGTAATGTTAAAAAGAAACAAGATTGTAATTTCTTATGATGTGGTCATATATATAGTTTAAATTGTTGCCTACTAGACAACATAAACACAACTGTAATGTTACAATAGGAAATGGTTGTAAGAGAACAATACTTAATTTTGTTTTTTAATCAATAATATTAAATTATGCGTTTAGAAATATTGCAAAGCTAGGCACGAAGATGTGCTTGAATGATAAAATTAGGGTTTGGACAAAAAATCAAAGTTGAGCTTCTTTCAATTATTTAATTAGTTGTTAAAAATATACATTTGATATATTGAGAAATTCTTGAAACAAAGTTTTCAGGCTTGGATAAATACATCATTATGCATATTACTTAGTGCCCTAAGATGGAGAAAAAAGGGTTGTATAATTAAATCAACTATGTAATAATACAAGGCAGACATTGGGTAGCTAACACACTTGTATGAAAGATAGGTAGGTAAAAAATATATTACATGATGATAACAAGAATGTAACAGGTATATGATAGGTTACATTGGGCTTATGATAGACCTTACACTGTAGGATTGTATCTAGGAAATAATGGAAAATATGGAAGAGTAATGACTAGCATACAATAAGAATGTAGGGATATATAATTCTTCAGAAGAGGTATCTCTAGGTGTGAAAGGAGGGTATGTGATATAAACTCTTGGGATTAATACAAGATAGTTGAGGTATCTATAGGTTGCAAATATGCCAATAAATGGTGACAACAATGTGAGAAATAGATATCTCATATAGTATAAGCAAAGTAATGAGGTAGAATAGTTATTTTGTTGATCTATATAACATACATAGAATGAGGAGGAAAGAATTGTAAATCTTCTCATGCTGGTAATTATGCATGTGATGAAATATGTATGTGTTGATATGTGCATGCACTGAAAATGAGCGATGTGGTTAATGTGCATATTATGTTTGCAGCATGCATATGATAAGTATGCTAAACATCAATAATAAGCCGAGGTATACATCAATTTTATGTTTCCCATAGAATGGAACACAAGAGAAATCAACAACGTATTGATTAGACTAGAATGGATAAATAGAATAGCCAAATATATTCTAGGCTGTTGACACATCTAATCTCCTATGAATGTATACAATTGCAATTTGATATTAGATTATCTATTGGGTCATTCTCTTTCTATGATAATGCATATGGATGTTGATTGTTATGGATGTGATATTTGATGCATTTAAGATATGTGATTGCTGAAAAGGCCAAAGGT
The DNA here is from genome assembly GCA_031772625.1 of Pinus tabuliformis. Classification (NCBI taxonomy): domain Eukaryota; kingdom Viridiplantae; phylum Streptophyta; class Pinopsida; order Pinales; family Pinaceae; genus Pinus; species Pinus tabuliformis. Next base: position 197,166,735 of record CM062815.1, on the reverse strand, counting down.
TAAATATGGATGAGATCTACATCCATTGGTATGCATATTGGAAATATGGGCATGGAACATGTGTATACATTTGTTTGGTAATTGAAGAAGACAAAGGAAATTGAGTCTCACCCATAACTTGGGAGACACGGGATAAAACTTAGGATTTCATCCAAGTTGGATTGTTATGAAACCAGCTCACAAAAAGATAGAAAAGATAGATGAACGCCTTAGAAATAAGCCTCTTCGAGGGGGAAACCTCCTTTACATTACACAAATGAACAGTTCTTGGATGATACAAATGACAGGACCTCCTTTCTATATATAGGAGTTTAAGGGGTCATAATAAATCAGAGCGGACATAACAATAATAATGTAAGGGTAAAATAATAACAATAGTGGGCTTCTATGGGGCACAATAATAATAATATGGGGACTACATGGGCACAACAATATAATAAGGGGGTTGTACTAATAACAATAAGGGGTTGCACTAGTAGTCTAGGGACCTAACATGCCCCTCTCCTTCAAAAAGTGTTGTCCTCAATGCTTGAGTAGTTCTCGATCCTTCTGTATAAAATTCTTGTCCTCCCATGTGGAATCTTCAGTGGGTAAGTTCTTCCACTTGATGAGATACTTTGAAATTGATCGATTTCGTAGTTGTCAGGTTCATGTTTCTGGGACTGCTCCAAGTTCCAATATTATTTTTACTTCCTCGTCAAGTTCTAACAATATTGTTTGAACTTGGATCTTCTGCACCTTTTGAATGAGTGGCAACACTTCTTCTTCCTTCTTCCATTCATCCCTTACTTCGTTTATCCAATCTGGTTGGATAATAGAAATAGCACAAAACAATGCTTCCACATCCTCATCCTTTCTTGAGAGTGCATATGCAACAACAATTTTCTTCCCTTTTTTGTAGATGATTTCAAAGTCATAACCCAACATATTTGTGACCCATTTTTTTGTTCTTCTAAAGATAATGTTTGTTCTAAAAAGTATTTAAGACTATCATGATCCATTTTTACCTTGATGTGTCTTCCCCTTACGTAAGGTCGCAATTTCTTAAGTGCGTTTAGTATTTCAAACATTTCCTTCTCATAAATATCTTGCTTGAGATTTAGCCGTAAAAATACCCATTCACCTACATCAAAACTTCTTTCACTGCGATGTTGATCTGCCTGTTGTTTCATTCAATTCTGCACCAAAGTGACGTTATCCTTTAAAAGTTGGAGAACTTGTTGTTGATGCTCGATGTGATCTTTCACTGCTTGAATATTTTTCTTCTTGATATGTCCTTCTATCTTGAGAGTTTGAGGAGTGGTAATTTCTTCCAATGCATTACAAGATATGGTCAGATTCTTGATGGGCGATGTAATCTTTCACTTCTTGAACATTTTTGTTCTTGATATGTCCTTCTATCATGATAGTTTGAGGAGTGGTAATTCCGTCCAATGAATTACAAGATATGGTTGGATTCATTTCTTCTTTCTCGATGTGATATTTCACTTCTTGAACCTTTTTATTCTTGATATGTCCCATCTTGAGAGTTTGAGGAGTGGTAATTCTTGCCATTGCATTACAAGATATGGTTGGATTCATTTGTTCTTTCTCTAGGGTTGGTTCTCGGTGTTTATCCTCTTCTTTTGATGTTTCTTGATCCCTTTTTTCATTAGGAGGCCCTTCTTATACAATATTTTCCCCACCTTCCTTCAAACCTTCCATGTCTTTCTTCAAATCTTCCATGCCTTTCTTCCAATATGCTTTCATACCATCGATATCAGCTTTCATGGCATAGATAAAACTACTTATCTTTTGCTTCTCTAGAATCTCATTTACCCTTATATTCAATTTTTGAAAGTCCTCAATGTGCTCTACCATTGAAGCCTTTTGTTTGACATTTATCGATTGGCTAAAGAAGGTGTTTCTCTCTGTATCCTCATAATGTGCTATCATTTCCTCCGTGAAAATTGACCACGTAACAAGTGGTTTACGAGAACAAAGCCATTTATACCATAAAAATTGATTTGGTTCTAAATATGAAGATGCAATACATACCTTTTGTAACAGTGGTACACCATGCAGATCAAAATATTTCTGCATCTGTAGTATCCAATTTACCGGATCCTTGCCATCAAATTTCCTCATCTTGCTTTTTCTTGATTTTAGGAGCTATACCTTGAAATGACTATAACTCTGTACTTTTAGATCTTTAAGTTCTGAAATCACGACCTGCAGTAGACCTTTATGTCTTCTTTCCAATTACACCAGTCTAATCGAAATTGGATTCTCCAAGAAAGAGTTATGCACAATCTCCCAAGATGACCTAATTATATACCTTTTCAGAAGAGTGAATTTGTATGAAGTTCCACGTGTCACTTTTTTGACCTTCAGATCTGAAAAATATACACAGAAAACTACAATCCCTCATCTTTATGCAACTTCTTACAAAATTTCAATCTGATGCTTAGAGAGAAAGTTATGATGATTTTCCCAAGGTCACCTGTTTAAAATGTAATTCAGGAGTCTGCAAAAACCCTAACTTCCTCAGATCATATATCAGAAAATATAGTGAGACAATATTTGAAATTTGGACCCGAAGTTCAGAAGGATTTCGGCTCAAATGGGTTTTTTTTGTAGCTTCCGAAACATCACAGAAAACAAGTTTTAGTGAAAATTCCACGATGACCTGTTTGGAGCAACGAAACCCTAGAATCCAAAGCTTTGATTCCAAATGTTATGAAGCCAACTCACAAAAAGATAGAAAATATAGATGAACACCTTAGAAATAAGCCTCTTTGAGGGGGAAACCTCCTTTACATTACACAAATGAACAAATCTTGGATGATACAAATGACAAGACCTCCTTTCTATATATAGGAGTCTAGGGGGTCATAATAAATCAGAGCGGACATAACAATAATAATGTAAGGGTAAAATAGTAACAATAGTGGGCTTCTATGGGGCATAATAATAATAATATGGGGACTACATGGGCACAACAATATAATAAGGGGGTTGTACAAATAACAATAAGGGGTTACACTAGTAGTCTAGGGACCTAACATGGATGTCCAGTAGAATGAAAATGTATGTTGCTAATATTTTCTTTTAAGTGAGGTTGCAGATGATCTATGAATTAAGTAGGAAGAAAATATCCACAGCAGTAAGCCAGGACACATGATAGAAAAACAAATGGGTATTAATAGGTTCTTTTTACAACACCAAAATGAATGCTTAAGGGGACAAGTTGACACCTTTTGGAATAGGTGGATTGATATTCAAAAAATAGATAGAGTAGTAAGGGTAATGGTAGCTAGAGAAGCTAAAAATAGTAACAAGTGACATTTATTTCATACAAGAGTAGTGTTGGAATGCAATAAGTTTCCCTGGAGGTGGTCACATGCGACTTGAGGGACTATTGGGTATAATGAAGGGGTGCACCATCTGGGTGCAACTGATGGATACTAGGCATGTACCCAGTAATGGGCAAGTAGATGCCCAAGCCGTGGATATCCCATATACTCATACATATAAGTATTCATTCTATTCACATGCTTTATTTTTGTTTCCATGAATATATGTTGAAATTTTTAGGAATATAATATATATGGATAAAATGTTTGGTTTATATACTTGGTTATAACATGCTCATTTTTATATTGGATATTATAGGTGTATGTTGAACAACTATAACCATTGATAGGCATCTTACAGTAGTGGAAGAAATTATGGAACGTGAACAAAAGAATAGTAAAGACTAGATACCTCATAGCAGGTGTTTATTGCTAAAGGCAAAGGAACACCAAGTGCGATGTTGTTCTAAGGGGGAGAGGAATGTAACACCCTTAGTTTCACCCCTAAACTATTAATGTAATAATCATGTAAAATATGTGTAGGCTAGTGAACCGAGTTATATTATGTGTCTTGCATTCCCATGAAAATAGGTTAGATATATTTTTGGGCCACAATGCCAAAATATGTGTATGTCATTTTCACTAAAGTGGATGGAGGGGCCAAGATTGTAAAGATGATTTAAATAGTGTACATATTTTTTATAATAATAAAATAAGTTGGCTGTGAAGCTCACTTGACGAAAAGAGTATGTGGGTAGTGTAAGTCAATGGGGAAAGGAAAAAAAAATTTGTGTTCGGTGTTGTGAGAAAGGGCACTTGGGGGCCCACATGGCTTCAGGGAGGTGTCATATGGAGAAAAGAAGTCATTCATGCTACATGGAAGAGAGGGTACATTCATTTATAAAATGTATTTAGAGGGAAATTATTTATCATCATTATTCACCATTTATATTCTTTAGTATTCCTCATTCATTTCTATGGTGGGAGGCAGATAGTGGATTTCGATTATGTACCAGTGGGTGATCTTGGTGTGGGTTCCAGAACTAGCTGGGGATTTTTAGTCAGTGAGACTTATGCTTAGAGTACTCAAGTACTGGTGATCAGATGGTGAGTCTTGGAAGGTGGGCACTATAGAGGGACTAATAGGTCTTGAAGAAGGTTGTGCCACTTGGGTTTTGGAACTTACTGGAAGTTAAATCGGTTATGGCCTGGAAGGGTGTCTGGAAGCCCTAGAAGTAGCACGAGCTCCTAGATCCCTATGATGAAAAAATCTTGGATAACCATAAGGAACCCTAGAAGGTGGGTATCATAGAGGGACAAGCAGGTCTTGGAGAAAGGTGTGCTACTTGGGCGAAGGCGGGGAAGCATGGCACAGGGGTTGTAGTCATGGCTATTGGGTTGGTGCCTTGGCCATGGATATGCTACGATTGTTGGTTTACCATTTCCTATGGAGTTGCAACCCCAGCTTGGGGGTGACTCGTGGTTGATATTGATTAACCACGAGATATGTGGTTGGGTCGAATGTGGAGAGTCCACAACCATTTGCTATTTTTATTCAAGATAAGTATTATTGTTAATGATGTGTTGCTTTATAGAATTATATTTAGAACCTGTTGTACTGTTCAACAACCCCCCCGCCATTTATTTATTTAATAGTTAATATTTTATTAATAAATGGGGACCCTTAATTTTTTTTCAAAAACTTAGCAGATGAGATATTCCTTTTTTGAACTATTAGAAATAAAATTTCGAATAAAATTAAGATATCAAGCCAAAATCCCTTTGTGACTAGGCATTCTCGCTTTATCGCAAATCGTTGGACCTTAGATAACAAAGGTTAATTGATAGTCAGAATCCACAAATTGTGATAAAAGGGATCACTATAGTAGACTTATGGTATCATTGAACTTTTCATTAAAACTAAGGCTTAAATCTTTTCTTATCACAATTGCATAGCGACATTCATAAAAGTGCAAAACAAACAAAACCTTAATGATATGTGATTTGCGTTATTGTGATATGATAAGTCAAACTCTCATAGCATCGTGACTTTTACAAAAATTCCAAACATGTGAACCATGAAAAAATTGCGAAATGCAATGTCATCAGGACCCGATGGGATTATGAAAATTGTTATAACTTAGATCAAGTCGAACGTATAGTAAACAACTACTTTATGGAATAATTATTCATTTAAGCAAAAAGAGCTCAAAAGGGTAAAAGGTACACTGATCACATCACATATCGGAAAATAGTAAATGACTTCAAAGTGATACATAACCAAGATTGGTATATTGTGATTTGTGATATTGTGATAATTACTGTTAATCATAATCGCATCATTGGCATTGTACCCTTTAATGCATCAAATTGAAGTATCACTTACAAATTTGTGATGTCATGGTTTAAATGAGTGATAAAAGAAATAATTAAAATTCCTTAGTGCGTAGTTAATGAGTTTTAATGGAATTTACGTTTAAAAGGGCTCGACGAGATTTTATATCTTTCATCTATTTTTTCAAATAAAAGCTTCTTCCTTGTCATCTTTCAAAATTAACTATGTCATTTCATTTTCATTGTCATTTCCGCTCGGTGTGTTTATCCAATAACCTCCATTGCTCAATTTGAGGGAACCTCCAAAGAAAACAACGCTTGAAAAGATGGTGAAGAAAGGAAAAGCTACTATGTCTGAGAAATTGGACATGCCCCCACTCTTCTTTGATACCACCTGCAATAAAGATGGAGGGACGACATCGTGGGAAGCCATGTATAAAGTTTTAGAGGGAGAAAAATCGAGACCACTGGAAACTAAGGCGACAACTGATGCCGAAGAATCATCTGAGGCTTCCTACTTTGAGGTAGCATGTTTGTTTCTACACAGAATAGTTGCAAGGCCCAAGATATTACCATACACAGATATGGTGAAATGGATAATTGATAATGTGAATATTTCATATAGGACTTTCAGAAATTCAAGACATGAAGTTATGGGATCTTTCATGCCAGACAACTTGCGCCAGATGTACCATCTACCAGAGCCACAAAAGCTCTATGATAAAGATTTTCTTGAACATTTTTCCAAAGAAAACGAGGAACCAATGGACGTTATGAAGAACTGGAGGTCGGTATTTGGAAAATTCAAATGGGAGAAATGCTTTATGTACCCAATTTCATCCCTCTCAGCTCCACATAATTTCACAGCTGCGATGATGTGTAAACTATTTGGGAAGGCTGATAGTACCAAATTTTCTATAGAGTGGGTTCCATTGATTGATGCAGTTGTTAACACAATGATTATGAATTGGGGTCATATTATGTCAAATGATTTAGTTATGGCTATTAGGTAATACATGAAAAATAGAATTATCTCCTCACAAACTATTCCCCCTTTTTACATGAGTACTTATGTAATGGATGCCATATGTTTTTGCTCATGATTTCCAAACATGGGTTGGAAGTGGACTATATAGAACCCTATCCCCATCCATGTGTATCATAAAATTTTGTGGGAATCCTAGTTCAGTTCCCATTTTTACAAAATTTTCCATGGTATTATGTTACCCATTTATAAAACCATTTTTGATAAAACAACCCCCAGGCTTTCTGAAGAGGCAAAGATAGACATCTTGCCAGTCGCAAGATGGTTTGGTGAAGAAACATTTACTTATATCAGAGTTTTTGGGAGCATTGCAGCTCCACATGTCCTCCCATATTATGTTCCAGACAAACTATTGGCAAGAGAGATTGCTTATCAGACAACAGGGGATGGTTTAACCAAAGCCTTAAAGGAAATGAAAAAGTCCATTTGGCCAACCTTTCCGCTGCAATGTGGCGCTTTTGCACTACATGATTTTGGGCACGCAATGAAAGAAATAGAGAATATTACATCTCTAAAACTAACCACGATTCCAGGTTGATAGTTTGACCCAAACCAAGTTTCCAAAGACTTCACTACCATGGTTAAAATCAGGCAGTTTACTCATGAGGAGGATCCATATGATGACCTCTTCCAGGTAATTGAATCATTTATACAGGTCTTACATTTAGCATCGCTAAAATTAAGGCCAGATGACATCAATGATTTTCATTTATAAAGAAATAATCTATTGCTGAAGGTCCCATTGGACCTGTTACAAATTGAACAAATAAGAGAACCTACTCCTAGCGTGAGCCTGGAGGGAAGTTCTAAGGAGAATTCTAATGAAGAATCACAAGAAAAATCAACTCAGGGGTCAGAACATTCAGAGCATCAATCTCAGAGTGAAGAAGAAAGTCCCAATAAAGGTTCTGAGAAAAATAAAGAAGAAAATACTGAGGAAATGAACAAAAAGGCCTTGGTCGAGAAACATACAGAGGTTAACTCCACATCAGCTCAAATAGAGAAGATTCTAGTTATTGATCTAGATAAGGAATGGGAGCAATTCAATCAAAAGCTCCAAACATGGGAAAATCTTGAGGGGACATCTGGATTCCAGACCTCGAAACAGACTCAACAGGTAACAAATCCAGAGACAACATGCAAGGAGTCACAAAAACTCAAGATATAGAGGTCATCCCATCTTTCCACAGTTTTGAAATTACCTTTAAAATCGAAAAAATACCTACACTGGACATATTTTATAGCCCTACACACAAGGTTGTGGTAAAAAGACAAAGAAAGAAGAGAAATATAGACACAACAGTAGTTGCAACTCTTGAGAATGAATCAATGGAAGTTGTATGGAAAGACACTCCTATTGATCCATTTGAGAACCTTACAAAGTTGTCACAGTTTGCAGGCGCCTATGCCACTACAACCATTGATAAAGCAACAAAAGTCCGACTTCTTCTTAAAGAAAAAGAACAAAGAATACAACGACTGGAAATTTTTTTGGAACAAGAGAAATAGAGTACCAATCGGCAAGCAGAACAGTAGGTAGCGCAACTTCAAGGGGATTTTGAGAAAATGAGGTTACAACACTAGGCAAGCATGTCAGAGAAAGACTCACAGATTTTCCAAATGCAGGCTATGGTAGACAGATTCAAAGATAACCCTCAGACATATGAGTTCATTAAAGAGGCACTCAAGCTAAATTCCCTATTGACACAACAACAAGAGATGTTCTATCAAAAGATCTCACAGATCAATCCCTACTGTGAAACAAGTAATACATTGACTAACCAAGTGATTGATCTAAGATTTGAATATGAAGAAATATATAAAAAGATTTCAGAGTTTATTGCTTGGCAGGAATCTGATGAAGGAAGAAAATATGATTTTCCAAAGATAGAAGAATCCCATAAAGACATTCTATTTTTAGATTGGGATACACAATTAAAGTAGGTAGAAAGGGAAACGACAACAACAACAGGTACAACAAACATCATAATTGAGGCCATGAATGAAAATCTTCACAGTGCCAACCTTGTTAAAGAATGCAAACCAGGGGCTCTCCCAGACATTAGACAACTAGAAAAACAATGGAAAGAAACAACCCAAACCAGAGAGGAAGCAATCAAACAGTTGTCCAAACTCGATTGGGAGACATACTGATAGTATTTGGTAAAACCACATAGCCAATGGATGACTCTATGATGCTTAACTAGTTCTGCACAAAAAATGGTGCTAGCTCTCTCAGATGCCATATTCGCAGGACAGTTAAAATCTACAATTGGCCAGCTTCCCCAGGTGAAACCAATGATGGATATCTGCAATCTCAAGGACCAAGTGGCTGACTAAGACAATTCAATTTGAAGAAGCTTGTCATCAATTTATTTTCTATTTTTAGTTTTTATCTTGCTTACTCTAAGGAAGGTTGTTTGAAACCTCCTCAACTTTTTTTGTAATAATCTATTTTTGAAACATGTATTATAGTATTTAAACCTCTCTCATGCATTTAGAGAGAGGTCCAGAATTTTATCAAAAACACTTTGCAAGAGATTGCACTTCTGTACTTTTGTGAATGTTTTGATGAAATAATTGGAACAAGATCTAATTTTCTTGAATATTGAAGTATACTCTATTGAAATTGCATTTATGTACTCTTAGGGTATATTTGATTGGAAGGAAGTGGATCAATATTGCTGATGTGATGAGTGGGACCTTTCATATATGGTACTTTTATCTTATGATCATGTTTCATTTATGAACTAGAAATACTTTTTCTTATATTGTGTTATGTAGGAAATTTGAGTTATAGTTTAAACATCAAAGAAATTTTGTATAAATGTTTCAACTGTAATTTCTTATTGAATACATGATCAATTGATATAAGCGATATATTTTCCCTAATTATTTTCCCTAACAATTTAGTCAAAATAATTTTCTGTAAACAATTTCTTATCTTATACCAATTGAATGATCTTTATTATCTTTTGCTTTAAGACATCTTTGTAGATCACATGATTCTAATAATTCCCATCTATATAATAAGATAATGTTAGAATATATAGATGCGTGTGTTCACTACTTAAATAGGTCATTTTTATTTAGATAATTTTTCGTTATATCTTATATCATGCCAACATCATTATCATATCAATTCTTGTTGGGAAACTAGTCCCATTATGCTCAATCGAAGCCACCACACCAAACGGAAAAGGAGCTTCTTTCAAGGTCCGGACTGGGTGGTTATCCCCCATGTTGTTGCAGTGAATTTCAAGGCTTCAACATTTCAATGCTAGAAGGAGGGCCAGGGCTATGAAAGAAAGCAAATATAAATCAGAAAGCAATTCTAAGAGTAGAACTCCCTCACCATCACCTCCAACTTCTCGAGCACATTCTAGATCTCCAAATCCTAAATGTGAAGTTGTGAAAAAATCTTGACAATCCACTAGTGTTTCTGTTGACGGTGATGGACTTGCCAACATGTTAAGGGGATCTCCCCAGTAATAAGTCCCAATTAGACCTCAAAACATTTGGTGTAGGAGTCCCAACAGTGGGTCATAAGGTAATGCCTTGACCGTGGTGTCGCATAGAGGCAAGTAGAATAACTATGTCAACAACAAGGGTGTGACTGATGCAGTGAGTCAAGGAAGATGTATGAGAGGTTCCAACACTTTGAAGGGGGGATGAGGTGAAGGTGAGTTCTAGGTTGAATGGGATCAGTTCCAACTTGGCTAGGAACACACAACACAAAGGGCATGCATGGCTTTTGGCGGAGCAGTCCACTTGGATGTGGCAGTCACATCATACAAGGTGAGATAACATGTTCAACACTCACGGATCAGTCCGAGATGAGTGTGACGGTTGTTATAGAAAGGTTCAAGTGAAAGGTTTGTTTGATGTCCAACATAGAAGTCGACATGGACGGTGACAAAATTAACAACATATGCAACACATTAACAACAAGATTCATATAATTGCATGTGAATCAGTTCATACACAAGTATGTAACTTAAAAAACACATATCATTAAAGAAACCATAGCAGTCCAACTACAATAACAACATGTGCATGAAAATGTGTTGGCTCTTATTATATAAATAAGTGTAAGTCACAATCATACAATACATCCATGTAAACCTACTAGCCCTAATAGTGGAATGTTACAGCCACATGTCCCTGCTCCTCCAAAGAGATGTACTAGCTCCGTGTAGTGGAAAAGTCAAGGTGCATTACAATACTGTCCAAGCCTTCTTCAAAATATTCTTAGTAGAAGCTTGGTTGGCTAAAAGCCTATACAATGAGTTATGAGGGTCTATTTATAGTAAAGGTTGGGGTGACCCTCGACATTCCCCTTTGTGACCATTCAACTACCCTCATGACTCTTCACCTACTCTATGACTATTACATCCACTATTGACACTAAACTTACACTTGACATGACTCAACATTACAATGCACATGTACTCATGTGAGACAAAATGGCTTGAGCAAGCCTTGCAAGACATCACTGACACTCGGTCCGCTATGGTGAGACCAACTCTTTGACATGCTTGTAATGGTGTGGGTAGTGAGATGATGCCAAGCTTGGTCCTCCATGATGGTGTGCATGCACCTCATGGTGACATCTTGCTGAAGCGAACTCTTGCCTCCATTACAACCAGTGCATTGGTTCATCCCCTTCATCCAACTCATCTACTAACATGCACATGGTCTTCTTGTGTATGGCTGAACTAGAAACACACTGATGCATAGTGTCCATGTTGATCTTCAAGGGTGTGCTGGTGGTCATTTGCATCAACTTACCGAAGTACATGTTTAGCTCCAGTTGGACTTGCTTATTGTCTTTGCCATGGTGAGTGTGCTAAATGGGTTGGGTTGCATGCGTGCACACAATGACATGCATGCTGCTGAATCCATTACATGCGATCAACAACACTACTCACCATGTCTGCTCTGTGTTAGCTGCTGGAATGAATATTTAACTTGTACAGGCGCAGTTTCATCCATGAGTGCATGTTGCACCCACTACTATTCTTGGTCCTGCTGCAACTCATTTATCTATCTGTGGAGCTTCATGTTCTTCCTTGAGTTGTTGCTTCGACACATGCAACTCCTTCTTTGTTCCATCTTCTTCCTTCGCGCAATCTTCATGTCGTGCCGTCACTTCATAGTCGGAGTCTCCAAAGTTACTTTCATCATGAATGGACCTCCTCTGTGTTGTCAACAACCTTCCTCTTGCATTCACTGCATTCGGTATGCTGCCTTCAGTTTCTATTCATGATGCTGCTCGCTATGATGTTACTTCTTGGTGTCCTTGTCTAGAAACAATTTGATGTCTTTGCGGATAGGCAAATCCATGGACACTTGATCGACTGCATCCCCAAGTGTGCTCTGAACAGTGGCTTCATCTCTGCTCTCCTGGAAACCATTGTACCTGTACTACTGAGAGGCAGATGAACACCTGAGATACCTGAAGACATGGCAACACTCATGGAAAGCAATATTTCAGTAGAAAACCAAAATGAACATGAGAACTAACTTGCAACATACCTGGGTGCATGATCATGAAGGTTACATAATCTTGGTCGGGAGGTCAAAAGACCAACTACCAAGACTGCATAAGGCATAGTCTGGGCTACTAGGAGACTGACTGACTGCTGGAACCGCGCAATTCACAGTCCAGTCTGGTTGCTGACTATTGGGATTGCGCAATGCGCAATTCTAGCTGGGAAGGACTGCAGGACGAGGGACAGATTTGCACAATTTCTTGGGTCAAGCAGCCACTATCCTATAGAAATGCACAAAACAGTCTTGGAGGCTAGTACTGGGCAGGAATGCACAAATATGGAGAGGAAAGTGAGCCTTCCTTCCCAAAATTATGTAATGTAGCCTTGGTGAAGGCAGAGTACGGGCCAAGGTTGACCCGACTCATTGACGGGCAAATGAAAGCAAGTAAGTCAGTGAATGCACGACAACACTAAGTGATAGTAGAAGTGATTAACAGTGCATACAAAATATGAATGAAAGATTCAACAAACATATCGACATGCATGTGGGTGAGGTAGTTTGCTGGTTGGGAAAACTTCCATGCAAAATAGTTTCATGCATGCAATAAAAGTGAGATACCAATGAAAATTGAAATAGAGCTAGGACAATCTAGTATATATGTGAATGATAGCAAGCATTCAAAGAAATCAAGCAAACAATACTCCCACAAGTGAAAACACTAAAAGCAATAGAAATGCAACACAAGGCATGGGAAGCAAGCTTACCCCAAAACAACTGAGCTGAATGTGTCGGATGCTCCTAGATGTGATGTGGGATGTCAAAGCTGCAAGATTGATGTGAGGAATGAGCTCTAAAATGTCTAGTTTATGAGTTTTGATAACATCAACGTTGTGACATGCATGCCATGAATCTAGGGGAAGCGACACTTGGTGGGAGGTTTCAGAATTTATCCTTGCATGTAACCTCCAACTTCTAAACTTAGATCCCTGAAATGAGGGATGCCTTTGCATGCTACCTTGGGAGAAGTAGCCCATGCATGCAAGGCTGTTTTATTCATTCTCGGAGGGAACCAGTTAACTTAGCTGCACATGGAAGAGACTGCTTGATTACTAGAGAAAAATGCACATTTCTGGCTAGGAGCTGGGTTGGCTGCCCAAGAGATTTGCACAATTTCTAGGAAGAGCAGCTGACTGCTACCCAAATTTGAGCAAATCCTAGGCTGAATAGCCTGCTGCTAGGAAAATTTTCCAATTCCTGCTGGGAGGGTTGGTTGGTAGGATTGCGCAATCCTAGAGCCTAGCAGGCTATCAAAGAGGATTGCACAATTTCTAGAGGGAAGGCTAGTTGCCCTCCAAAAATGTGCAATTTTCAAGGGTAAGCTGGTCAACCTGCAGTTGGACCAAGTCCGGGTGAGCAGCCTGTGAGGGGGATGGATCAATTGTGATCGACAGCCTGCCTTTGTGTGAGGAAAACACTTGAAGCTTGAGTACTTGACGAAGCAAGACAAAGTGTTGTGTAAGGTTGGTAGGGAGGCTCCAAAACAGGTTAAGGAAAAATTTTGGAGGGTGGTTGTAGCTGCTACAACACTTGGCGACACACTGGTAGAACTCCAGCTCTTTGAATGGACCTTGTTCGTGAAAAACAAGTCTAACACCTCTGGAAGTATTGTTCAGCTCTCAACTCATCTTGGCTTCACACTAGCTTGATTGTAAGATGTAGCAGTCGCCAGACTCTTGGTCGATTGACACACATTCCAAGCCAAGGCAACACCATTGTTTTTATTGGGGTTGAGCGGTATATAGGTGCACAAGCAGTATAGTCGTGAGAGTCTTAGTTTCATCTCTGGTGTTTCTCCATTGCCAGTAGGCCTGGACAGTACCCCAGTGGAGTCACATAGGAACACAAGCATGGCTCAGCTACCAGTGAGCCTGGTTAGTACCCTGGAGGAGTTACTTGCATCACCTTCCCTGTGTAGGAAGCCTTTCTCTTCTTTCACCTTATTCATTTTTCATTTTGAATTTTTGACTTTTCTTTTTTTTCATTTCTCACTGTGCATAGCACTTATTCATTTTAGAGGCGGAAGAGGGATCTCGACTTATTGAGAGTGGAAGAGTTTGTTGTAGTAGAGAAGTAGTTTATTGTATCTCTGATGTGCCTATTAAGGTTTCCTCCCTTACCTTACTCTACTTGACTGAGCTGACAAGGGTTAACCCAAAAACAATCGACTAGAGAAGGTGACACTAGTTAGCATGCAAGCATTGTGTTTACACCAATTTTCACTTCGAATAGTACATATTTTCCTTCGACGTATCATGGACTAAAAGTAACAAGCTCATCATACAAAGGCAAGATGACAAATAACCAAGTAGCGATAGTTGTACAAGCCCTCTTGTACTTTACCCAACTCGCTTCAAGAGTCATACATGGTTTCATGCAAAACTAACCTATGAACGAAACAAGTGAATGAACTAACAATCAATAAAGAAAAGCAAGAGCAGAAGAAAAAATGAAAGTGAAGCAAGTAAACAAACAAGAAAGCAAACAAACAAGCAAACAAATCACGTAAGCAAATAAGCATGCAAGCAAAGACTACTCCTACTTCTACACTAACGGTACATGGGCCTGATCACGTGAAGTGATACTTCCAATGCAACCACCGGTGCATTGGTAGACCCATGTTGGTGAAGGCTTGGTCCGCGAGCAACCCAGTTGTGCGAACCAGAAAGCAAGAAAGATATAACAATGAAGACAACCACACCTCGTGATTCAAATTTCCCACGGGACATAAGTGAGTGCATGTGCATGACGGGCAGTTTGTGGAATTATCATGGTGTTGTGTGACACTACGTGCAACTTTGAAGCATAATCACACTCTTGACTGTGACATGAAAGAAAACAAAAGAAACAAAGATAACTTGTGTCATGCACAAGTGCTTGCAATGTAAGACTCCTCCAATGCATGAGAAATGGGATTGTGTATTTTGAGTGGAGGAAGTAAAATCTAAGTGTTAGATTGATCTTGAGAACATACATATGAGTGATGAGGAGCCTTGAGTGTTTTAACAATTTCTTGATTGGAAGCGAAACCAACCTCAGGACAGCGAGGGCTTGATATAACCATCAGCTAGAGTTGAAGTTCCTCGAGAGCCTGTGGGGTTTTGACTTTGTTAATAGATGGATCTTCGTAGACCAATGACTTAGACATATTAACAACGAGTGAATCAACATTGTGATCAGATGATGAAGTGAAGAGATCGCGACAACCAAGATCAGAAAATTCAGGATGTTGGTCGGCATCCTCATGGTTTGATGAATCACACAGAGGGGTAGATGAGAAGGAAGGATGTTCACACTTTGCATTTCTAGAAAATTTAGATGAAAGATCGAGTGGATTTCCAATGAATGATTGGTCCTCTCCATTGTTGGATGATGGGCTAACATATGGTATGTCTTGCGAAAGATCAACAATGGGTGCATCCGTGGATGAAGACACACATGTGAAATCATGGATGGTAGGTTCACCAATGATGTTAGGAAAGAATGAAGGGGGTTCGGATGAAAGGGAGTCATCCTTCACCGAGTGTTGATGCTCAAGCTCACAATCATACTCTTCATGAATGATAGTGCATGTTGGTTTTGAAACACCAAATCTGTAAGTGGGTTGTTCCTCGTTCACAACAAGTGAAGAGTATGGAATGGACGAAAACAAGACAACATCATCCGGAGGAACACCTCAGTGCAAAGATGGAGGTCGAAGAAAAAAATGCATATGAGAACTCAAAGGACTCACAACCAAATCTGCGTGAAAATCGAGTGGAGTGATGTTGGGAGAGTGTGAAGGATGAACATGTGTGTGAGCATGATCCTCAACATCACTGGGTAGTGGTGGAGCTGCTGAATGAGAGGGAGGTGGACAGTCAGTTGAGACAATGCCCACTCCCACATGAGATTGTGCAGTTCCATCAATGAAGAATGTTGAGCGAGGCTTGATATCAAGCTTCCTCTTGGGATGGGAAAATTTCTTAAGGAAATACTCGAACCGGTCCCAAAGATAAGAAAATTTCATCTAGCTCTTCGGAGCTTGAAACTGCAAGTCATGGAAGCGCTGCCAAAAATCAATAACGGATTCATGCAGAGCCCTCTGTTGTTGTAACAGTTTCCGGTCAAGATAGTCTGGATCAAAATGATAGAACATGTCTTCAATGAGATCACAGAAGTGCTCAAATGAGTGCACGGTGTCAGCCGGTAGGCTGAGCACCCAACGAAATGGAGATTCGCAAAGTGTGTATGCAAGCAACAAACCGACTTGTTCATCAGAAACTCATCTTCCTCATAAATCATGAAAGGAAATTTATATAAGTGCTCAAGCTAGGCCACTTCACCTTCACCATCATACGTGTGAGTGGACAAAATATTAGAAAGCTTCCCCGAGATGGAGACATCTTCACGATTCGAAATACACCTTGGGGGAAGAAGAGTGCAAGACTCCATGAAAGATATGCAAAGGTTCAAAACTGGATGAGAGGACACTACTTGTCAGCAGGCCCTCCTTCTAGCACCAGAAATTTTGATGGTACTGGACCTGCCAAAATGTTAAGGGGATATCCCCAGTAAGAAGTCCCAATTAGACCTCAGACCGTTTGGTGTAGGAGTCCCAACAGTGGGTCGTAAGGTAATGCCTTGACTGCGGTGTCGCAAAGAGGCAAGTAGAATAACTCTGTCAACAGCAAGGGTGTGACTGATGTAGTGAGTCAAGGAAGGTGTATGAGAGGTTCCAACACTTCAAAGGGGGAAGGAGGTGAAGGTGAGTTCCAGGTTGAAAGGGATTAGTCCCAACTAGACTAGGAACACACAACACAAAGGACATGCACAACTTCCAGCGGAGTAGTCCACTTGGATGTGATAGTCACATCATAAAAGGTGAGATAACATGTACAACACTCACGGATCAGTCCAAGACGAGTGTGAAGGTTGTTATAACAAGGCTCAAGTGAAAGGTTTGTCTGATGTCCGATAGAGTAGTCGACACAGATGGTGACAACATTAAAAACATATGCAACACATTAACAACAAGATTCATATAATTTCATGTGAATCACTTCATACACAAGTACGTAAGTTAAAAAACACATATCATTAAAGAAGCCAAAGCAGTCCAACTACAGTAACAACATGTGCATGAAAATGTGTTGGCTCTTATTATATAAAGAATTGTAAGTCATAATCATACAATACATCCATGTAAACCTGCTAGCCCCAATAGTGGAACGTTACAACCACATCTGCCTTCTCCTCTAAAGAGATGTACTACCTCCGTGTAGTGGAGAAGCCAAGGTGCATTACAATATTGTCTAGCCTTCTTCAAAATAGTCTTAGTAGAAGCTTAGCTGACCAAAAGCCTATACAATGAGTTATGAGGGACTATTTTTAGAAAAGGGTGGGGTGACCCTTGACATTCCCCTTTGTGACCATTCAGCTACCCTCATGACCCTTCACCTACTCTATGACTGTTACATCCACTATTGACACTTGAATTACACTTGACATGACTCAACATTACAATGCACATGTACTCATGTGAGACAGCATGGCTTGAGAAAGCCTTGCAAGACATCATTGACACTTGGTCCTCTGTGGTGAGACCAACTCTTTGACATGCCTGTGATGGTGTACGTGGTGAGATGATGCCAAGCTTGGTCATTCGTGATGGTGTGCATGCACCTCATGGTGACATCTTGTTGAAGTGAACTCTTGCCTCCGTTGCAACCGGTGCATTGGTTCGGCCCCTTCATCCAACTCATTTGCTAACATGTGCATGATCTTCTTGGGTACGACTGAAATGACAACACACTGATGTATAGTTTCTGTGCTAATCTTCAAAGGTGTGATGGTGGTCATGTGCACCAACTTTTGAAGTACATGTCCGGCTCCAGTTAGACTTGATTCTTGTCTTTGCCTTGGTGAGTGTGTTGAATGGGTTGGGTTGCATGCTTGCGCACAATGACATGCTTGCTGATGAATCCCTTGCATGCGATCAAAAACACTTCTCACCATGTATGCTCTGTGTTAGTTGCTGGGATGGATCTTTAACTTGTACAGGCACAGTTTCATCTGTGAGTGCATGTTACACCAACTGTTGTTCCTGATCCTATTGCAACTCATTCGTCTGTCTGTGTAGCTTCATGTTCTTCCTTGAGTTGCTGCTTTGGCACATGAAAATCCTTCTCTGTTCCATCTTCTGACTTTGCATGATCTTCATGTCGCGTCGTCACTTCATAGTTGGAGTCTCCAAAGTTTCTTTCATCATCAATGGACCTACTTGAGCTTGCAACCTTGTTCCGCCTCCGTATCGTCAACAACCTTCCTCTTGCATTCATTGCATTCGTTGCGTTCATTGGATTTGGTATGCTACCTTCAACTACTTTTCATGATGTTTCTCACTATGCTGTTGTTGCTTGATTTCCTTGTCTATGAACAACTTGATGTCTTCGTGGGTAGGCAAATCCATGGACACTTTATCGACTGCATCCCCAAGTGTTCTCTAAATGGTGTCTTCATCTCTACTCTCCTAGAAACCATTGTACATGTACTGCTGAGAGGAAGATGAACAAATGGGATACCTGGAGCCATGGAAAAACTCATGGGAAGCAATCTGTCGGTCAAAAACCAAAATGAACATGAGAACTGACTTGCAACATACCTGGGTGCATGATCATGAAGGTTGCACAATATCGGCCAAGAGGTCGGAAGACTGACTACCAAGACTACACAAGGTATGGTCTAGGATGCTGGGAGACTGAATGACTACTAGAAACGCATAATGCACAGTCCATTCTGGTTGTTGACTGTTGGGATTGCACAATGCACAATTCTAGCTGGGAAGGACTACTGGCCCAGGGACAGATTTGCGCAATTTCTTGGGTCAAGCAGCCACTGTCCTCCAGAAATGCGCAAAATAGTCCTGGAGGCTAGTGTTGGCTAGGAATACGCAAATCTAGAGAGGAAGGTGAGCCTTCCTTCCCCAAATTGTGCAACGTAGCCTTGGTGAAGGTAGAGTCCGGGCGAAGGTTGGCCCAACTCACCAACGGGCAACTGAAAGCAAGTAAGTCTGTGAATGCACAACGACACTAAGTGATAGAAGAAGTGATTAAAAATGCATGCAAAACATGAACGAAAGATTCAACAAACAGATAAACATGCATGTGGGTGAGGTAGTTCATCGTTTGGGCGAACGTCCATGCAAAACAGTTTCATGCATGCGACATAGTGAGATAGCAATGAAAACTGCAACAGAGCTAGGACAAGCTAGTATATATGTAAACAACAAAAAGCATTCAAAGAAATCAAGCAAACAATACTCCCACAAGTGAAAACACAAAAAGCGATAGAAATGTAGCACACGGCATGGGAAGCGAGCTTACACAAAAATAGTTGAGCTGAATGTGCCGACTACTCCTAGATGTGATGTGGGATGTTAGAGCTGCAAGGTTGATGTGAGGAATGAGATCTGCAACGTCTGTTTGAGTTTTGATAACATCGAGCTTGTGATGCACATGCCACGAATGTAGGGGAAGCGACACTTGGTGGAAGGTTTCAGAATTTCTCCTTGCATGTAACCTCCAATTACTAAACATAGATCCCTAAAACGAGGGATGCCTTTGTATGCTACCTTGGGAGAAGAAACCCATGCATGCAAGACTATTTTGCTCAGTCCTGGAGGGAACTAGTCAACTCAGCTGCACATGCACGAGACTGCTTCACTGCTAGATAAAAATGTGCATTTCTGGCTAGGAGCTGGGTTGGTTGCCTAGGAAATTTGCACAATTTCTGGGCAGAGTAGCTAACTTCTACCCATATTTGTGAAAATCCTGGGTTGAATAGCTTGATGCTGGGAAAATTTGTGCAAATCCTACTGAGAGGGTTGGTTGGCAGGATTGTGCAATCCTGGAGCCTAGCAGGTCGTCAGAGAGGATTGCGCAATTTCTGGAGGGAAGACTGGTTTCCCTCGAGAAATGTGCAATTTTCAAGGGGAAGTTGCTCAACCTACAACTAGACCAAGTCTAGGTGAGCAGCCTATGAGGGGGATGGATCAACTGTGATTGAGGAAAACACTTGAAGCTTGAGTACTTGACGAAGCAAGACAAAGTGATGCATAGGGCTGGTAGGGAGGCTCCAAAATAGGCTAAGGAAAAATTTTGGAGGGTGGTTGTAGCCTCTAAAATAGTTTCCCCAAAGAAATAATATTAATCTTCCTCTGCAGAAACTCCCAAAGTACAATCTTTAATTCATAAATTACAAGATATTTCTTTGTCTCAAGAAGAATCTGAATTATCTCAAGCCAGCTTTTCTTCACATTTTCCTCCCTCTCGAAGATTAACCAGATCACAGAGTGAAAAATTTGGAATTCCTCCATTTGAATTTCCTCTACCGCTTCCTCGAAGGAAAACTAAGAAATCTGAGTCTGAAACTCATAGTGAGATTCTTTCACCATCACCACAAACTCCCTCATTCATTCCATCATCTTCATCACAAACTCAATCATCCACCTCACCATCTCAGATAGTGATTTACACTAGTACATGAGAACAATATTCCTTTACCCAATCACCTTCGACCACCGGTGCATCTTCTTCCACACAGATACCCATAATGGCTCAAATACCATGGAAAAATCCAGGAGTCGTTCAAATCTTAGGACCATTACATCCATTACCTTCTCATCTAGAAAAATGGTTGCCAAAATTCAATCCTAATGATGGTCTTCCTACTGAAGAACATATAAACAACTTCATGTTGTCCATAAATCTAAATGGAGTCGTAGAAGAAGATGTAGTTGTATGATTATTCCCTTATACTTTACAAGGATCAACAAGATCTTGGTACTTTTCATTACCATCTGGTTCCATTGATAATTGGAATGCATTCCAGGAACAATTCCTAACCAAGTTTGGAGATGACTACTCAATGACTACTCTTCTTAATGATCTCTCCAACTTGAAAGTTGAATCTAGAGAGCTAGTTAAGGACTTCAATTTCGTGTTTTAACAAATTATTAAACAAAATCCCAGTGGCATCTAGACCAAGTACTGAAGTTCAAAATGAATGGTACATTTATGCTCTTCCCTCAAATGCAACTATTTTTGTTGATAGAGCTGCCAAGCCAACCTTGGCTGAAAACATGAAAGAAGCTATAGTTGTAGAAAAATGAATTTTAGCTTTAGAAAATAAAAATGCATTAGAAGAAAGAAAATCCAAAAAAGTCACCTTCAAGGATGAATCCAAGAGAAAAACACCTAAATATCCTTTCGATCTTGAAGGTCTGTAAAAAGTACTTAAAACCATGTGTAATGAAATGATTGACATAAAAAAGCAAGTAGTTGAAACTTCTTCTAGAAAATCTTTTAGACCTTTTAAAAGAAATCCTTTCTCTGATCCTAAACCTCCAAATACAATATCAAACACTGAATCAGATTTGGATGAAAAAGAAGTATCAATAGCTGAAGAACAAACTGATGAGGAAAAACTAGTTGAAGTACATGGAATGTGGGATTTCATTCTTCCTTTGTCAGACAATGAAGAAGAAGAAGAAGCTTTACCCGTTGCTACCAGAAGAAAGAACACTATTGATTTGCCATAGACAAGTCAAAACATAAATAATAAACTCTTGTTGTCAAAGAAAAAGAAAAAGGTAAGAAATATTCTCCCAAGTCTACTTAGACATCCACTCAATCTAATTCTTTGCCTTCTGCCAAAAACTTGTTAGTTTATGATGATATGGAATACAACATAGTCATAGACATGAAGAAGAGTAGATATAATATCACGCTATATGAGCTTAGCAAGCTGAAACATCAATAGAAGCTATTTCTCAAAGAATTAAAAGCAGTATCCACTTCTCCTCTTCCTGCTACTATGATTTCTCAGACTTCTCAAGAAATGGGTAAGCCTCTCAGTACCTCTTTGGATAAAATGAAATCAACTGATGTTTATTTAATTGGTGTTAGATATAATTCCCATACTCCTCCTTTTCTTTTGACTTTTGAAGTCTTTAATAAGAATTTGCACAATTGTTTAGTTGATTTTGGGGCTTCATCCAATATTATGCCAAAAACAGTTTGTGCAAAATTGAATGTTTTACCCTAGAAATATGTTGTTCACATTGTACAGTTAGATTGAATGCAAGTCAAATTCATAGGAGAAATTAATGCGGTTACCATTAGACTCTCATCAAATCCAAGAGTATGTCAAGTAATTGTTGTTTTCGTCACTCATATTTCTAAATTTTATGGCTTGATCCTTAGTAGAGATTGGTCCGAAAGGATTCATGGTTATTTTGCAATAGACTAGTCTCATATGTGGCTTCCTTACAATGGTAAGCCAAATCAAATAAGGGTCGATCGTGAGAAGCATTTAAAGTATATTGTGACTGAACTGGAAGGAGAAAATGAGCCCATTTCATACAATAATAATATCATTGGAAATTATTCAGTTGAATCATTTTTGGGCAATTTTAATGCATACACTTCACCTTTTTTGGAAAACTTTGTTACCTCACAGATCATCTCAAACGTATTCTTCTAAACATATCAATTTTGTACATAAACCTTTAGTTAATTCTTTATTTTGGAAATTATTTTTCGATGGATCTAAATCTAATGATGGAGCAGGGGCAGGTTGCATATTAGTTAGCCATGAAGGAGAGAAAACTATGTTGGCATGCAGACTTGAATTTGAATGCATGAATAACACTGCTGAGTATGAGGCATTAGTTCAAGGATTGTATAAAGCCATAGGCCTTGATATAAAATACCTTCAAGTCTTTGGAGATTCGTAAATAGTAATCAAACATGTAAGGAATACTATTCATTGTCTTTATGGACATTTAAAGCATTATCAATCATTAGTCTAAGACCTCACCTCACATTTCTTAGCATTTAACATTTCTCCAATTCCAAGACTTCAGAACGCAAGTGCTGATCTTTTGGCTAACATTGCATCCAAACTCATACCACCAAGAGATTATAGTCCTGACCAATTTTCTATAGAATTAATTTTTAGACCTTCTATTCCTGATAATATCACCAATTGGCGAGTTTTTAATGACGATTCGGATATCATAAACTTTCTAACATCCAAAGGCTCATATGATGACCAGATAATAGATGAAGACCAACATGATAGCCAACTCAAACAAAAGACAAGTGTAAATCCCATACCTAAATTTGTAGTTAAGCTGGAAGATTTGTATGATCTTAAAGACAGATTCAAGAAACCAACTAACTCAAAGCTTCAAAGTTCAACATTGAGGTTTGAATTAGTAAATCTTGGAACTGATCTTAAACCACAAAATATTAATCTAGGTCTTGGTCTTGCACCCGATGAAAGATTAGCCTTCATTCATTTGTTGAGAAGATATAAAAATGTTTTTGCTTGGAATTATGATGATTTTAAAACATATGATACTTCTATTATACAACATACAATCCCTATGATATCTGACGAAAAACCTATTCAACATAAGTTAGGAAAGATTCATCCAAATTTGGAAAATCAAATTAAATCTGAATTAAATAAACTTCTTAAAGCCAAAATAATTTTTCATGTCAGACATTTAAGGTCGGTTTCTAACCTAGTTCCAGTAAGGAAAAAGAATGGTGATATTCAAATTTGTATAGACTTTTTCAATCTCAACAAAGCTTGTCAGAAGGACAATTTTCCACTACCTCCCATGGAACAAATACTACAGTCAATTGTAGACTCAGAGTTAATGTCTTTTTTGGATGGATTTTTAGGTTACAATCAAATTCTTGTACATCCAGATGATCAACTAAAGACCACATTTAGAACCAAATGGGGAACATACGCTTATCAAAAGATGCCATTTGGATTAATCAATGCTGGCACAACATTTCAGAGAGCCATGGATATAGATTTCAAAGGTTTGGTAAATAAAACTGTGGTCATTTATTTAGATGATATAATTGTATATTCAAAGAAGCACAACAATAATTTAAAGGACTTAAGACAAATATTTGAATGTTGTAAAAGGTATGGAATTTCTCTAAACCCAACGAAATCTTTCGTCACTTTAAGTGAAGGTAAACTTCTTGGATTTATTGTATCTAAAGATGGAATTCACATAGATCCTGAGAGGATAAGAGAAATTTCTGAAATCTCTTTGCCTCACAACAAAAAATCCATGTAATGCTTCTTAGGTCAGATAAATTTTGTTCAAATATTTATCCCTAATTTTTCATGAATTATTTTACCCTTGCAATCCATGATCAAGAAAAAATATATTTTTAAATGGGGACATACTGAGCAAAAATATTTCAATCTTATCAAACAGGAAATTATAAATTCTCCCTCTTTAACAACTCCGAATTTTTCCATTCATTTTATTTATATAATTCTGCCTATGAAACATCATATGCAACTATTTTAACACAAGTCAATGATGAGAAAATTGAAGCACCAATTTGTTTCTTTAGCTCCAATTTGCAAGGTGCTAAATTGAATTACTCAGATGTTGAAAAGAAGACTTTCCCTATTTTCAAATCAATAAAACATTTCAGACCTTTTCTTCTTAAAACTCACACTAAAGTAATAGTCCCATTCCCATCTATGAGAAATTTACTAATGCAAAGAGAATTAGGAGAGAAAAGAGAAAATTTGGTGACATCACTGCAAGAATATGACATTGAAATTAGACCAGCTAAAATTGTTAGAGGTCAAGGTTTTTGTAGAATGTTAGCTGGAGAATCCAACTTACCAGCACTAGAATATTCAGGTGATGATAGACAAATATCTAAGGTCAGCCTCAACAATACTGAATCCCAATATGCTGATATCATCTTTTATTGGAAAAATAGATATGCTCCTATGCATCTCAGTTACAAAAGAAAAAGGGCTTTGAGATTAAAATCAAAGTAATACGAAATCATCAATGATGTTTTGTTTAGGAAGAATTATGATTCTATTTTACTAAGGTGCCTTGAAAAATCTGAGGCATAAAAGGTTATGCAAGAACTCCATGATGGATTAGCTAGTGGACATTTTGGAGGAGACATAACAACGCATAAAATCCTGCATGCTGGCTATTATTGGCCAACCTTGTTCAAATATGCACACGAATATGTAAGGAAGTGAAAAACTTGTCAAACAACTGTTGGAAGACAAAGGAAACTTTCATTGCCATTACACTCAGTCAACATTGAACAAACATTTGAGCAACGAGGGCTGGACATAATAGGTGAGATCATTCCTCACTCTTCAAAGAAACATAAATACATCCTTACAACAACTGATTACTTCACTAAGTGGGTGGAAGCAATTCCACTAAAGGTAGCCAATTCTGAAAACATTATTGAATTTATTGATCAATTCATTTTTACCAGATTTGGCCTACCAACTGCCCTCATGTTTGACAATGAATTATTTCACATGCAATACTATGACAAAATTTTCTCTCAAAATAGGTTTTAAACTTAAGTATTCTACTAATTATTATCCTCAGGGAAATGGTTTAGCTGAATCAAAAAATAAAAATATCATAAGGATCATCAAACGAAATATCGATTAGAGTCAAAGAAACTGGCATAAATCTTTAACATTTTCTCTATGGGAAGATTAGATAACACAAAAGGCCTCAATAGGCACTTCTCCTTTTAATATGGTCTCTAGGAAAGAAGTTGTCCTTCCTACAAATGTAGTTATTCCCTCTCTAGCCCTAGTTCAATTTATTGAAGAAACTCCTTCCTATTCTTTGAAATTAAGGCAATAACAAATCCTCAAACTCGAAGAATAAAGAGGGAAAAACAAAATCATACATGCCCATCATCAACAGTTAGTTAAATATTCCTTTGATGCAAATTCTGTAAGTCCTAAATCTTTTCAACTTGGAGACCTTGTATTGAAGCAGGCTAAAGCAAACGAGGAAAAAGGTAAGCATACCAAATTCCAAAGAATGTGGCTTGGAACATTTCAGATTGCAGAACTAATCGGCCCATCAACATTTCTATTGCAAGATTTATCAGGTAAGAGAGTTTCTCTACCTGTGAATGGGCAGATTTTGAAGAAATATTTTTCATATAAGATAACCTCTTCTACCCCTTTTACACTGTCGCTTTACTTTTCCTAGGAAAAAAAAGTTAAATAGTATTTACTTTTGGCCTTACAATAAAAATTCTCTTCAAAATTTTGATTTTTCGCTTGTATGAGTAGAGACTGTTAAGAAATTAATTATAACATTTGAAAATAAGCTAGGTTGTATCTCTATGAAATCTGCTTGTTTCCACCAAAATTATTTATTCTTTGTGAAACCCAAACTTTATAAATAGAATTTTGTTCTATTATTAGTCAAGAAAAGTATCTCTAACAGAGTAAAGATTCTTTGTAGGTAAGCATATGTAACTCTATACTTTTCATCCAGAAACTCTTGAGTCAATGATTCTGCCCATCTAGTAAACTTTTCTCTTTTTAGAGTGTAATTCTAAAATATACTAAAACTTAAAATATAGGAGGTCTCATCAAGAGCTGGCTAACCATGTTCATAGGGAAATAATAAACTGACATTACCAATACTGCATATCAAAACAGGTAATGGATTGAGATTGTTTTAATCAAAAGACAAGGGGTGTCATCATGAGCCAGCTTGTTCAGTTGAATTACAACTAGTGAATGACATTGTCACTATTTGGCCACCAAACCAAGACAATGACTTTTAAGTAATAAATAAATAAATAAATTCCTAGAAAAAATAAACTGTTTAAAAAAGAAAAAGAAGAGAATAAGTATATGATTATGAATTTATCTCTAAAAATTGCACTCTTATTTGGATGGGATACTGAATCATTGATGGTTAAAAGGTAACCCTGTTGAGGCTATGGACGCCTGCTTGTAGTAGAGGCTCTACCTATGACAAATGAGTACATTTAAAAGCTAATCTGCAAGAACCCCCTACTTTATCTTTAAACTAAGTAAAGATTGATATAGACAAAGGAATTTTCATTTTGAAGAGGATATCAAATGAATGATAATTAGGTGAGTTTGTTTTCTTATTCAGAGAAATGTTACTTATCTTAAATTTCACGCAATTCCTATTTCATGAACTATCTTTATTTTGAAAGTTTTAGAAGTTTCAAAATTATCAGAGATAACTGGTTCTTCCAGTGAATCACCAACTGTTGTACTATTCTTTTTTTTTTGTGTAAGTCAGAATTTTGTATTAAAAGGAAAATATGATACAAGGCGGCTGCTATTGCAACCAACGGGCCGCAAAAACGCAGGCCGAACGTCCGAAGACTAAAGAGAATGGACATCACACCATGCAGGGTGGAAAAGACCAAAAAGACCTAAGAAAAGATACTAGGAAACAAGAAGGATCTGTTACAGATCCTTGCAAACAAAAGGGGCAGTCGGAAAGGAAAGAAAACCACCTCGACTCCCAGGAGAAGAAAGAACGAAACCAGAGCTGAACAGAAAGAAACAAAAGAAGCGGGACGAACGATCAAAACCAGAGATTTCACACAGCGAGGGTGGAATCATTTGGTCGACCTTTTTTCCCTTTCTTTTTACCGACTTTGACCCAACCATTTGGACATTGTTGGTCAAGTACGATTTGTAAACTGTGTTGGGCTGGAGGCGAGAGCTCCTTGTCTGAATCCGAAGGAGATGACTCATGAGTTCGTTTCTGAGAACTGGGAGGGACTGTTGCTTCCTCGTGATGCACTAAAGGAGAAACCTGTTCTGGCATTTCGTCCATGACTTCCTCATCTTCCTCCTCGTCCTCTTCATCTGAGCTGGAAAGAACAGTAATTGGGGGAGGATCCTAAGGTTTCCAGCTTTTGGATTTTGGCCTGGATTTGGCTTTCTTTTTATGGAAGGGCATTGAGGGACACGAACTTTGTAGGTGCCCTGTGAGATGACAATAACGACATCGAAAAGCTGTATTCTCGAAATCCAGAGGTTGAGTCCAATGGAAATCACCTATTTTGAGAATGATCTGATCAGGAAGTCCTTTGCTTATGTCTATCTCTGCACAGATTCTGGCGTAGGTATAAATTCCTTTTAGCCCTCTTGAGGGATCTGTGTCGAGGTAGCGACCTAAGGAGTTGCCAATAGCTTCAAATACAACAAAGTTCCATAAATGCGTCGGAAGGTTAGGAAGTCTGACCCAGATCGGGAGTTTGGTGATGACTGCTGTGGAGGGATCGAACTCTGGGAACCATGGAGTAAGGAACAGACCCGCAGAATTCCAAAACCAAGGGCCTTCAGTTAAGACTCTATGGTAATCATCACTGTCAACAAACAGTGTTATAAAGAAGCCTTTAGAACAGAAAATAACCTTGCAATTGTTGGTCCAATTTGCATGAATCCATTGGTACAGATCTGTTGTACTAGGCCAAAGACCATTGAACCTGCAAATGATGCCAAACTCTGCAAACAGCTGGTGTTGCTTTTCCAACAGGGGATGAGTTATTTCAATGGTAGGGGAATCCTCCAGCTTATCCACTAAGAAGGGTTTGGGAGCTTGAGCAGGAGGTGCTCTTTCCTTGGGCTTCTGAGTATGGACAACATCTTTATAGGAAAAGGCTGCAGCTGAAGAGGATTGTCCAACAGCTCCCCCTCTCAGACGCATGGACATGGTAATGGAGGTATTTCTTTGAATATTATAACAGGACAGGGGGCAGGTATCCTCCAATTGCTTACCTTCATAAAGGAGACGCTGAAAAATTGTTGGAATCCCCGCCTTATTTTCCAGGAGAAGCTTGAGGTGCTGCACCAGATCAGAAGATCTTACCCACTGCAGCATTGACTTACCGGAGATAAGTACAATTAGAATCTGGAATGGCTCTGATATTTCTGTTCTCTGCGGACTACTGTAACCCTTTCCAGCGCATTCCGTTTGAGCTGAAACAGAGACCAGGCCCCTGTTTGGGAGAAAATCTCGAAGGGGCGTTTTGTCAAACATATGCCCTGCATCCTCCTTGGCTCCGACAAAACAGGGTTGCCGAAGCTGGTACTGGACGACCAAGCTCCTTGAAACCCTTAATCTCCATCTCCTTTCCTTTTGGACTCTGCTGGTTGCTGCAATAGGGACGCCAACAGTCAAATCTGAGCAGTTTTGTAGATTTAAACTTACCCTTCTGCTTGGGATGATCCTTCCTGCAGAACTGTCTGCTTCTTCTTTTTTCAGATTCCACAAAGCTGAATCCATCAATGGCTTCCAGCTAAGTTCAGAGGTGTCTATCTCTATGATTCTCTTCGATCCTGCGTGATCCTCCGGGCTGATAGCGTCGGCAGATATTGAAGAAACCTCCTGATGCCTCCCGGCGGCACCGTTAAGCCAGCAACGAGGGCCATTCGCACCGACGGCAGAAAAACGATGGCGGGGGGATGGGCCCTTAGGCTTTGGAGCGACGGAAGCTGGAAACAAGGCCATAGATTCTGCACCTGGAAAATCCTGCGTTCGGCTTCTCAACAGTAAAATCGCTCCCCAAGCTCTCGTGAAGATCTGTCTTGTTCTTGAAATCAACTGTTGTACTATTCAAAACCCCCTCCATTTATTTATTTAATATTTAATATTTGATTAATAAATGGGGACCATTTAAAAACCTTCAAAAACATAGCAAATGAGAGCTTCCTTTTTTGAACTATTATAAATAAAATTTCGAATAAACTTAAGATATCAAGCCAAAATCCCTTTGTGACTAGGCATTCTCGCTTTATCGCAAATCACTGGACCTTAGATAATAAAGGTTAATTGACAGTTAGAATCCGCTAATTGCGATAAAAGGGACCACCATAGTAGACTTAAGGTATCATTGAAATTTTCTTTACAACTAAGGCTTAAATATTTTCTTATCAAAATCTCATAGCGGCATTCATAAAAGAACAAGACAAGCAAAACATTAACGATATGTGATTTGCGTTATTGCAATATGATAAGTCAAATGCTCATTGCATCGCAACTTTTACACAAATGCCAAACATGTGAACCATGAAAAAGTTGTGAAATGCGATGTCATCCGGACCTGATGGAATTATGAAAACTATTATAACTTAGATCAGGTCTGACGTATAGTAAACAACTACTTTATGGAATAATTATTCATTTAAGAAAAATGCGCTCAAAAGGGTAAAAGGTATGCTGCTCGCATCGCATATTGCAAAATACTAAATGACTTCAAAGTGGTACATAACCAATATTGCGATATTGTGATAATTACTATTAATCACAATCGCATCATCGACATCACACCCTTTAATGCATCAAATTGAAGTATCACTTACAAATTTGTGATGCGATGGTTTAAATGAGTCATAAAATAAATAATGAAAAGTCCTTAGCACGTACTTAATGAGTTTTAATGGAATTTACGTTTAAAACGCCTCAATGAGATTTGATATATTTCATCTGTATTTTCAAATAAAAGCTTATTCCTTATCATCTTTTAGAATTAACTCTGTCATTGCATTTTCGCTGTCATTTATGCTATGTGTGTTTATCAGATAACCTCCATTACTTAATTTCAAGGAACCTCTGAAGGAAACAATGCTTGAAACGATGGTGAAGAAAGGAAAAGCTACTGCATCTGAGAAATCAGACATGCCCCCACTCTTATCTGATACCACCTGTAGCAAAGACAGAGGGACCACATCATGGGAAGCCATGTATAACTTATTGGAGGGAGAAAAAATGAGACCACTGGAAACTAAGGTGACAGTTGATGCCGAAGAATCATTTTAGGCTTCCTACCTTGAGGTAACATGTTCATTTCTACACAGAATAGCTGCAAGGCCCAAGATATTACCATACAAAAATATGGTGAAATGGATATTTGATAATGTGAATATTTCATATAGGACTTTTGAAATTTCAAGACATGATGTTATGGGGTCTTTCACGCCAGACAACTTGCGCTAGATGTACCATCTACCAGAGACACAAAATCTCTATGATAAAGATTACTTGAACATTTTTCCAAAGAAAACGAGGAACCAATGGATGATATGTAGAATTGGAGGTTGGGCTTTGGAAAATTCAAATGGAGAAATCTGGTATGTACCTAATTTCATCCCTCTCTGCTGCACATAATTTTGCAGCTGCGATGATGTGTAGACTATTTGGGAAGGCTGATAGTACCAAATTTTCTATAGAGTGGGTTCCATTGATTGATGCAGTTGTTAACGCAATGATTATGAATTGGAGTCATATTTTTTTAGATAATTTAGCTATGGCTATTAGGGAATACAGGAAAAAGAGAATTATCTCCTCACGAACTATTCCCCCTTTTTACATGAGCGCTTATGTAATGGATGCCATATGTTTTTTCTCACAATTTCCAAACATGGGTTGGAAGTGGACTATACAGAACCCTATCCCCATCCATGTGTATCATAAAATTTTATGGGAATCCCAGTTCAGTTCCCATTTTTACAAAATTTTCCATGGTATTATGTTACCCATTTATAAAACCATTTTTTATAAAACAACCCCCACGATTTCCGAAGAGGCAAATATAGACATATTTCCAGTCGCAAGATGGTTTGGAGAAGAAAAATTTACTTATATCAGAGTTTTTGGGAGCATTGCAGCTCCACATGTCCTCCCATATTATGTTCCAGACAAACTACTGGCAAGAGAGATTGCTTATCAGACATCAAGGGATGGTTTAACCAAAGCCCTAAAGGAAATGAAAAATTCCATTTGGCCAACCTTTCTGCTGCACTGTGGTGCTTTCACACTGCATGATTTTGGGCACGCAGCGAAAGAAATATATAATATTACATCTCTAAAACTAGCCACGATTCCAAGTCGACAGTTTGACCCAAACCAAGTTGCCAAGGACTTCACTACCATGGTTAAAATCAGAAAGTTTACTCATGAGGAGGATCCTTTTGATGACCTTTTCCAGGTAGCCGAATCATTTACACAGGTCTTAGATTTAGCATCACTAAAATTAAGCCCATATGACATCAACATTTTTCATGTATAAAGAAATAAAAGATTGTTGAAGGTCCCATTGGACCTGTTACAAATTGAACAAATAAGAGAACCTACTCCTAGCATGAGCTTGGAGGGAGTTTATAAGGAGAATTCTGATGAAGAATCAAAAGAAAAACTACCCAGGGGTCAGAACATTTAGAGCATCAATCTCAGAGTGAAGAAGAAAGTCCCAATAAAGTTTCTGAGAAAAATAAAGAAGAAAATACCGAAGAAACGACCAAAAAGGCCTTGGCCGAGAAACATACAGATGTTAACTCCACATTAGCTCAAACAAAGAAGATTCCAGTTATTGACCAAGATAGGGAATGTTAACAATTCAATCAAAAGCTCCAAACAGGGGCAAATCTTGAGGGGACATCTAGATTCCAGACCCTGAAACAGACTCAATAGGTAACAAATCCATAGACAATAGAGCAAGGAGTCACAAACACTCAAGATATTGAGGTCATCCCGACTTTCCCCACTTCTGAAATTGTCTTAAAAATCGAAGAAATACCTCCGTTGGACATATTTTATAGCCCTACACACAAGGCTGTGGTAAAAAGACAAAGAAAGAAGAGGAAGTTAGACACAACAATAGTTGCAACTCTTGAGAATGAATCAATGGAAGTTGTATGGAAAGAAACTCCTATTGTTCCATTTGAGAACCTTACAAGCTTTTGTAGTATGCAGGCACCTATGCCACCACAACCATTTATATAGTAGCAGAAGTCCGACTTCTGCTTAAAGAAAAAGAACAAAGAATGCCACTGCTAGAACAATAATTGGAACAACAGAAACAGAGTACCAATTGGCAAGCAGAACAACGGGTAGTGCAACTTTAAGGGGATTTTTAGCAAATGAGGTTACAACATCAGGCAAGCATGTCAGAGAAAGACTCACAAATTTGGAAAATGCAGACTATGGTAAACAGATTCAAAGATAACCCTAAAACATATGAGTTCATTAAAGAGGCACTCAAGCTAAATTTTGTATTGAAACATCAACAAGAGATGTTCTGCCGAAAGATCTCATAGATCAATCCCTACTGTGAAACAAGTAATACATTGACTATACAAGTGATTGATCTAAGATTTGAATATGAATAAATCTATAAAAATATTTTGGAGTTTATTGCCTTGTAGGAATCTGATGAAGGAAGAAAATATGATCTGCCAAAGATAAAAGAATCCCATAAATACATTCTATTTACAGATTGGGATACAAAGTTATAGCAGGAAGAAAGGGAAATGACAAAAGCAATAGTACAACAAACAACATAATTGAGGCCATGAATGAAAATATTCACAGTGCTAACCTTGTTAAAGAATGCAAAGAAGGGGCTCTCTCAAAAATTAGACAACTAGAACAATAGTGGAAAGAAACATCCAAACCAAAGAGGAAGTAATCAAACAACTATCCAAACTTGACTGGGAGACATACTGACAATATTTGGTAAAACCACATAGCCAATGGATGACTCTATGATGCTTAACTAGTTCTGCACAAAAAAATGGTGCCAGCTCTCTCAGATGTCGTATTCACAGGACAATTAAAATCTACAATTGGCCAACCGCCCCAGGTGAAACCAATGATGGATATTTGCAATCTCAAGGACCAAGTGGCCGACTAAGACAATTCAATTTGAAGAAGCTTGTCATCAGTTTATTTTCTATTTTTAGTTTTTATCTTGCTTACTCTGAGGAAGGTTGTTTGAAACCTCCTCAACATTTTTTGTAATAATCTATTTTTGAAACATGTATTATAGTATTTAAACCTCTCTCATGCATTTAGAGAGGGGTCCAGAATTTTATCAAAAACACTTTGCAAGAGATTGCACTTTTGTACTTTTGTGAATGTTTTGATGAAATAATTGGAAAAGGATCTAATTTTCTTGAATATTGAAGCATACTCTACTGAAATTTCATTTTTGTACTCTTAGGGTATATTTGATTGGAAGGAAGTGGATCAATATTGTTGATCTCATGAGTAGGACCTTTCATATATGGTACTTTTATCTTATGATCGTGTTTCATTTATGAACTAGCAATACTTTTTCTTATATTGTGTTATGTAGGAAATATGAGTTATAGTTTAAACATCAAAGCACTTTTGTATAAATGTTTCAACTATAACTTCTTATTGAATAGATGATCAACTGATATATGCGATATATTTTCCCTAATTATTTTGCCTAACTATATAGTCAAAATAATTATCTTTAAACAATTTCTTATCTTATAGCAATTGAATGATCTTTATTATATTTTTCTTTAATACATCTTCGTAGATCGCATGATTTGAATAATTCCTGGGTATATAATAAGATAATGTTAGAATAGATAGATGCATATGTTCACTACTTAAATAGCTCATTTTTATTTAAATCATTTTTCATTATATCTTATATCACCCCAACATCATTATCATATCAATTCTTGCTGGGAAACTAGTCCCATTATCCCCAGTTGGAGCCACCACACCAAATGGAAAAGGAGATGCTTTCAAGGTCCGGACCGGGTGGTTATCCCCCATGTTGTCGCAACAAATTTCGAGGCTTCAACATAACCGTATATTTATAGGTCTTGTGTTAAATGATTGTAATTAATTAAATATTCTACTGTGCATTAGAATTATGTGCCATATTTATTGTTACATGTTTATTATGGTTGGGTGTTATTGCGTTTTGTGTTTAATGTTGATTTTTTTATAGCCATAATTGCAATTTTGTGTTGATATACTTAATTATTTCCTAGTAAAGATTATTTCCATTTTTTAATGTTATAATTATGATTCATATTATGAGCGTTCTGCAATTGCATTCAAGCATAGAAACAATTGTGATAAGGTTAAGGTTTTTGATTCTATGAACAATTCATGTATTTTTAAGTGACATGGTTATGGTAGCATTACCCAAAAGGAGGTTGGGGACGTTATAATAGGGATCCATCATCCTCCAACAAGTATTATACATCATCATGGAATTTAGCTACACATGCTTTACAAAGTGTTAGAAAATCATCATGTATCCCTTAAAGGATCTTGGCTACACATGAAAAAATCACTTAACACATACTTAAGGAATCAAGTGAGATAAACATCATGAGTAAAATAACCATAAAAGGATCAAGGTGGGCCATATTCAATGTTAAAACCACTAAATTACTTCACACAAGTATCATCTTCAAATGATACTTGTGTAGATTTCCTATAGGATTGCACAACTTCCCATAGGTATACAATGAATATTTGTAATTTTTCCATAGGTTTTTAATAAATAATGCATATAATGATTAACATTAGGAAATGATTCTCTTGAGAGGATTATGAAGTAGCTAGGGTTTTGGTTTGCTTGAAATTTTGATTCCTATTTTTGATAACTTAGTTTATCATTATGTTTTTAGTATATTAGACAACAATTGTTTAATTTCCTCTCTTACAGTGAATTATGTTTTTTTTTTTTTGAGTGGAAATAGGTAAAGTGAGCTTCATTTCCAAGATTTTATTTTTATTTTCTACAATTAGTACCTTAGTAAAATTCTAGTTCTTAACATCAACAATTGTTTTCATTAAGTGGCTTTCCCACCTATTGGGAAAGTAGAGCTAGACATAAGGTGTCATATGAACCACCACCATAGATAGTCCAAACCATAGAAATTAGAATAAGGGAATAAAAATGGGTGTGTCTTGCACATATAGTGCATAGAATTTGGTAAGTTTGTATGAACCTAAGTTGACATTTGAAGTAGAGAGCTAAAGGAAGGTAGAACTCTTGCTATATTTCTAAATCCCATCATATATATATATATATATATATATATATATATATATATATATATATATATATATATATATATATATATATATATATATATATATATATATGTGTGTGTGTGCTAACTAGTACATACAACAATATGTATTATACTAACATATATATGACTAGTACACTGTGACACGTCCTGATGCTAGGTTTTTACGTAATTAATTTTTTATGTGTGTTTCCTTTTTGAATGTTTAAAGTTTGAAAAACATGTGAAGAATTTACTTATCAATATTTTATTATTGATAATGAATGATTGTAAATGTGTATTAAAGATGTTTATAATAAATAAAGAGGTCTCAAAAATTAATGTTGGTGTTCCTACTTCACATCATCATTTTCAAATAATTGATAGATCAGAGCGAGGGCTTAGATCCAAAATTCCCTTTAAATCAGCTTCTGAGCCATTGGTAGAACCTCCTAACCCAAAGGACAACTAAATCAACTATGGGGGGCACAATTAGGGCCTAAAGATATGTTGGAAGGCCTAAAAGCGCAAAAGTTCTTCATTGGGCCCCTATCGGGAAAACATAACAGGGTGGAGAGGCATCTCTACATAGGCGCAGGTCACGGATTAAACATCGAGAATTTTTCAGACGGATCATTGTTCGTCCCTGCCTAGACACCCCCAAGAGGCATTTCTAGGGGGTAACTTACTCAGGCATTAAAGAAGCACTCCTCTGAAATGAATCTTTGGATCTGGATTTGATGGTAGAGATTCATTCTTGGCGGGGAGCGCAGGGTTCGACCTCCCACTATCCGACCCACCGGAGAATGGTGGGAGTGGGGACCATGCGCCACCTGGACCAATCTGTGGACAAAATTTCAAGTGAGCATGGATTCAAAGGCAAAGGTAAATCCACCCGCCCCTGCTCCTATCCACCTATCCTCACCATCACCCAATCACATCCAACCGCGTGCCCCTAACCCCTCCCCCCGCCCCCACGATGTCACTTGCACGCCAGCCAAACATTTTCTCTGTTGTAACATGATTAGTTTTGATCAAACTGTATGATCAAACAATTTTAAATTTATGTATTAAATTAGGATTAATTGATAAATAAATAAATGAGCGTTAGCACATTTAAAACCCACCCTACCTAGTTTATTTGTATAAATTAGGGAAAATAGGTAACTTGTTTAATAAACCTTAGAAATATAGCTTATCCTAAAGTCTTGGCATTCATTAATAAAGTGCTCCATTGAAGATCTGATGGGGACCACCAGCACTAATCCCCGGACATGTCCTCACTGTAGATTTCAACTCCGCCCAAATCTGACGACCACCTAATTATTTCGGACCCCTCCGATGTGATTTTGTTTAACATCGAGGGGCGTGGGTCCAAAAAAGTAGTTTCCCACTACTACGTGTCCTTCCGCTGAGTTTTCAGAACACCCTCCACCAATACAAAAAACTACTCTTCACCCCGTCCGAAAATGGTATCTTCTCCCCGCTTAAACCACCCTTCTTGATTACATCAGCTTTCATAGCATTTCCCCAACAATCCACCACTGCCACTTATCTCCTCTTGCCTGATCCCATTCATGCTTACCATTCCATTCCCATTCCTTCCTTCCACATCCACACGTCAACTATTTCTGCCAACCATTTGCCTCCACATCATTTCCTACCTCCGCGTCATATGCCTGTCTCATGGTTAGCTAAAACTATGCTTTCTCCCTATACAACACAGTAATGTCAAACATTACTTACAAAAAAAAGAGAGCAAATTTTCAGAAATTGAAAGATGTTTTTGTTTCTAACATCCTCATGTACTAAAACCAATGTGAGTTTTCTAACAACTGTTATGGTTTCAGAGATGAAAATGCATCTTTGAAGGCATGTTTTCCAGAAATTTCTTGTTTTAGTCACCTTTTTGCATAGGTTATTATGGCTAAAAAATGATGAATATTTGGAAACGGGAAGAGGTTTTGGTTCATTAGATTCCAAAATACAAAATTCTATCTCACTTTTCATACAGGTGTCAGGGGTTGGTAGATACACTCTCATCATGTTTAGCCTATTTTTCCAACTTTGCAATGTCCTCTTTAAGCCACCTTTTTGCAAGAACTATTGCGGATAATCAAAGATGAACCTTGGGACACTGGAGGAGGTTTTTGTTCCTAAGATACTTGACTACAAAAAACTCTCTCAGTTTTCACAAAGATAGCTCGGATTGAGATATTCGAATGGATGAATGGACCCTATTATTCAGAAATTCGGGAGGAAAAAGATCAAAGTCAATTAGTGACTTGGAGGCCACCTCATCAAATATGAATTGCTTTCAAATTCAATTTTTTCTTTTGTATCAATAAGAATAGTCAAGGATAGTACAAGAACTCTTCAAATAGTTTTAGTTACCTTTATTTGTGTTCTATATTTGTAATACAATTTTCATATATTTGTAATAGCTATTGATATTTTTATCAAGATATTTTGTGAGGAAATTGTATAAATAGTTCATCAATTGAATTAATATGTGTGGGATTTTGATGCCAAGGCTCTTTACTTTGTAATAGCTTCTATTATATGATTTCTAATGAAATCCTTCTTGCTTCAGTTTGACAAAATTTTGTGTTTCTAGTATGTCTTTCTAGTGTTTCATATCTTATTTCTACACATGTTCAAAGTATTTATAGGAAGGTCTGGGTAAGTGTAGATTGAGTATCAATATATTCTTAAATCCCCTGCAAAATCATAACATTTAGAAAGAGATTAGCTTATTGGATTGTTTGTCCAAGATAACTCCTCTTTGACTATTTTTTTCTTTATGCCTTATGATAGCCATTAAAAGAGATTAGCTTATTGTAGTATCTATCAGAAATAGCTCTGCTTAGAATTAGTTTCATTTTGGCCTTCAGTTTCTTTTGAATATATGTTTTGTTGGGCTTTAGAAATCTTCTACACACATCCAAATTTCCCTAGTTGTTAAGAAGTCTGTCTCACTGCTTAATTATTAGGAATCTCCTTACATGCTTCTATCATAATCCTTGAAAAGCTAAGTCATTCTGTCAGGCTGGAAGCTGATACATTTTAAAGGGACCCTGTGAGAGAGGCCTTTAATCATGGATAGGGATTATCAATGATCACCAAACACCCCCAATTAAAACCATAAATATGGCCATTGTGCTTCAAAGGCCGTTGTTCAGTGACAGGTGAACAACGTTAAACAAAGCTTCGTAACCACTAAGGGAGCCCCCTCTGGTTCAAGGGCTAGCTTGAACCTAAAGTTTGGTTGAGTTGGTTTCCTGGCGTAGTTTTTGTAGCCAAGGACTGCCTATCGGAAACAGGTACAACATTTGGCGCCATTGGGAGGGAGAAAAGTAACAAAGATATCTTTCTATGAGGAACAATAAAGATTAGATCGATTCCTTGTTGGTGAACAAGGAGTAGGCATTTAGTATTGGTTTCAGTTCTTTCACCTGGCAAATCTTGTTGGCTTATTGGGACCTGAACCAGGTTCAGAGTTAATTAGCCAAACAAATCCTTGTACTACTGGCCCTTTCAACAATAGTTCACGGAGTGCGGACTGAGGTCTCATCTGAAGTAGTATGGGGGGTGTTGGAACCAGGTTTCCACACCCTGGATATGTATGAGGGGTTGATTTGATCCAATTGTTAGTCTCTTCATAGGTTACTCCACGCACTTCCCTAGTCTTCGTGCCCTGATATATTCACCTTCACGCAGCCCTAACCAAGAGCTGTGGGGCTTCTGTGCTATTGGAGTAGTGCTCTGCACTATTTCCCTAAGTCACACCCGAG
This sequence comes from Pinus tabuliformis, assembly GCA_031772625.1. Classification (NCBI taxonomy): domain Eukaryota; kingdom Viridiplantae; phylum Streptophyta; class Pinopsida; order Pinales; family Pinaceae; genus Pinus; species Pinus tabuliformis. The sequence goes on along the minus strand of CM062815.1, from coordinate 197,126,950 downwards.
ATCTTACTTATCTTCACGTAAATGGATGCCTTATGTTATATTTATTTATACAGTACATTCATATGATTTCGTGCAACAAATAAATAGTAAACTTTCAATTCATACCCAATAATACATAAAACATGAAAAGATACACAAAAATATGGTATAACTTATCTTTTATTAATTCTTCCCACAGTTACAGACTCGACCTGCCCTGCGCACTCAACTACAGGGGTCCGCGCACTTAGCTATGGACTACTAGGCCTCTGCACACTCAGCTGTAGAGCCTTCTCCTAAGCTACGACCCAAAGACACGATTTACAATTGACTCAACGCTTCATCAAACCCTTAGACTCATCATGCTCCCATTATTAACTATTTTCTACACTTAGAGCCTCGCTCTATTTATACAATCCCATGGTCCGCGGACCATGGGCAGATCTTTCAAGCCGACACAAAAACAAGGGTGGACAACCCTGTGACTCTATTATGACTTCGCACTCCGCGCCCTGAAATCGCAGTCTTTACCATGGACATAGTCAAAACTTGGGCTTTAAGCCCCAAAACATGCCTTGGGGGGAATTCCATGCCTAACAGGCCCCCAACACAAACATCGTGACTTGCCCTTTAGTCACTCTGTTGGTGCAGAGATCTTCGCATGGAGACTCTCTAACTTTGCTCGAACAACTGCAAGGTCAGTAGTGCACTGAGTGGCTGCCTGCTGAATCTCCTGTACACATCATTCCGAGACCGCGGTGTCAGAACTAGTTCCCTGCATCTGTTCCTGCATCCCCTGCATTTGTGCAAGCTTGCCTTCAATTGTTGCCGTAATGACGAAGGCCTCGTCGATCCAAGGTTGAATGCGTGCCTTCAAGGCTGATTCTTTATGCCGTGTTGCATCCACCTTCTCTTTCAACGCTTTGGCCTGTTTCATTCGTGCGAGCCTCTAAGCAAGGGCCACTGTCTACGTGGTTCTTTGATGTTGTCATATTGCTACTGGAGCTCACGTGCCTCTATATCTAAGCACTTGATGTTAGGGTCCTCCTACAGATTAGTGAGGACCTTGAATGACTCCTCCAAAATTCTAGTGTAGTCCCTTACTGCATTGCTGATCTCTTCCATCCATGATGTAATAGCGTTGGTGCGTTGTTTTCTTATCTCTCGAGGGGTGGACGACTGTGACTTCAACCACAACTCTTCTATCTAAAGGTTCAGCTCCAATTGAACCTCAGTCATTTCTTCTCATGCCTCGCACACCCTTGCTACTAATCTATGGATGCTCACCTCTGCTAGTGCATCTGTTGGGATGGCCAGCTCAAGGACCATCTAACAGGCTTCTTCCAGTACCTATACCATCTTCCGGTTCTGCGACACAACCTTGTCGCGCTGCAAGCTCAACTGCTCCATGTTGATCTTTTGCTCGCTCAGCACTTGCAACGCATGACTCTCCCTAGTCACAGTTCTATAGTAATCCCATCCTGCAGAACATATAGCGTCTCCCACGGGAGCGCATCCATGTTGATCCCTATCCGTTTGAGTGCACTAAACATAGGTTTGTTGGCCTCATTTTCGTAACCAGTATCCCCTTTGCCAGAATTATGGTGTTGGTTGTCTGAACACATAGCATTTTCTCGGCTGCAGCTGCCCCTATTGCGAGGTTGGTCGAAAGGGTACCAACCTGAGGAGTGCACACCTACAACTCATGAATTTGCGCTTTGAGGGCCACCAACACAATTTGATTCTCCTCCGTGAAATTTTGGAGGGCCTCGGTGGTGACGCCACACACTGTTTCACCTATGTCATGCAGATCATCCTCAGTAAGGGTGATTGGGCCGATCAATAGCTTGGATGATTTCACCTTTTTGTGTGGCCCCGTCCGCTCGCTCGGGCGCTAGTGCTTCAGTAGTATTGACGTTGTTTGTGGGTCTGCGTTGCCCTCTCCTTCCTCTATTTCCATCTCTTTCTACTGTCCATGCGAAGGCAACTTTTGGCCCTCGCGTGCCTTCTCAGCTGCCTCTTGTGTTGTTGTTGTTATGGCCTTTTTCTATTATGTTGCTGTCTGCACAGCGTCTCGCGCCTCCTGCACTTTTGCTGCCACTGTTTCTTCTTCTGCGCAGCAGAATTCTCCACTGTCGCGATGTCTAGGGCACACCACTCTGGTGGCCATGTCTCCAGTACATAAAAAATTACATCATCTGTGGCTATGAAGGGTAGCTCACTCCATTTCTTAGCCGGGTCCTTGCAAACTCTGATATATATGTTGTGGAAGTCCAATTTAAATTCTGCAAAACTTTGCAGGCTGTTGTAGACTGTGGGTGATAACCGTAGTTTGTGGTTAATCCCAATTCTGATTTTCATCTCCATGAACACTCAGAATATCTTGCTGTTGCGGACCCGGTTCGCATATTTTGTGGCCCACAACGAAGCGTAATTCACGGCCTCTAGAAGATCCCTGTCAATTGTGGGGAACTGGCTATCCTTCGGCAATTCCCCTGCCACCAGCACTATGTACAACAGAAGCCATGCATAGTGGAACATTTTTCCTTGTTCCTGGGACTCGCGACAATTTTCTAGGAAATCTTTGCATAAGAACTTGGACCAGTTAAACTGGACCCCCTCCACACACTGCTTAGCAAGTGCAACCACAAGCACAGGCACCTCATCCACGTGGCACTTTCGCATGAGCTTGCCTACCAGTATCTGGGTCGTAACTTTAACGACTTTGTTGTTGATACTAGAGATCGCTTAGCCCATTTTCTTCTTTTCCATATTGTATTTCTTCTTCATGGCCTCCGCGATGGCCAAATCGCTGCTCTTCCCCTCGAGATGTCTACGGGGTCCTCTCCTTTGCACAAAAGCCGGGTAATGCATGGATTAAGTGGTATGTGATGGGGATGGGTTCCTCCAGCCATAGACACCCACCATGCACCACGCAGAGCAGCTTGCTGATGATGAAGATCGTTACTAGGGCATGGTGGAAATGCGGCACCCAGAGCAGGATTAATAACCTTGCTTTTTCCACTTCGCATAACCACTTTCGCCGATCCAATTCTATAACCCTCGCCGTGGTGTTCTGCTTGGGCTTCATGAGCTGTGCAGTCTCTAGATGATGGTCTCATGGTAAGTGAGATCCCAATCTTCAAATTTCAAGTTTGGCACCCGCCCCAGGTGTGTGCCCTCAAAGATGATGTCGTCTGGGAGGAGCGGAGTCTGGAGAGAGCTCTTGCTCTCGTCGAGGTCCTTGGGCACTTTTGCCTTCCCCTTCCATGGAGGGATATACATGGGCAGCTTGGTTGGAGGGTGCACAGGGTCGATTTCTTCCTCCATGACCTTGTCCTAATCTTCTTCAATTATGAGGTCCTCCAAGTCTTCCTCCTCATCATCAGATTCCAAGTTAACTGCTTTCCCTTTCTCCTCCATCATTAATTTGGTCTGCAACAGGTTTTGCGGGGACACACGCACCAGAATCATTGGTTATTTGTCTTTCTTCAGCCTCGCCATGCATGGTGATTTAGGGATTTCTGCCACAATCCTAGCACCTTCAGGGGCATCTTCCATAGTCAGGGCCTATGCGGTCACTTCGGCGGTCATCTTTGAAATTTCCCTAGCTTCCTCAGATGTTGCCATCTTGCTCATCCGGAAATCTCTCAGTTGCTTAATCAGGGGCTCCATCAACACTCTGCACAGGGAAAATAGGTCCCTGCTTAGAATACACGGGGTGTATGACAGCTCAATTTGCAAATGACCAAGTGTTGTTTGTTGGGCAACCCTTTGTAATTTATAGAGTCTTTTGAATTTGAATTCGACCATTCCCCCCAAATCTGGTTCATTAATGCTCCTCGGTGGCAGATTTTCCCAAATCTTGCCCATAAAGTGCATCTTAAATGACTACCGCCTGCTCCATTTGGTCTCAAGTCAAGCATCACATCATGAATAGTGACTCTAACGGTCACTTTCCAGCCAGCCCGCGTGGCAGTGAAGTTCCCCTTACGCGGTCGCGGACCTTGTGGCACTTTGCTCCTACGCACAACTCCCAAGTAGAGTAGTTTATAGTCCCATGCCTCCTTTCAACTTCCTGGAGTGCTAATACTATACGTCCCACGGCTAGTCAGGTGGCTGTGCCACCTGTATAAGGTTCCAACTAGTCATTTATCACTTTTCCTGGAAAACATCCACCTTTTATTGTTACTATGTCGTGCACTTTATCATCTGCAACGTCACCATGAGTGATTCATTTAGTAATATGCGGTCCAACCTAAGGCATCAGGCTGATAAAATCTCTGTCGTAGCCCCTAAATTCATCACTGTGATCATGCACACCCTATTTTATCACCCTGGGTTTCTTATTGAGAAAATATTCCTTTATTTCGTCCTCAAGCTTCTTGACTTCCGCTTCCACTAGAGCACTTTTCACCCTTAATCGCACCCTTTCTTTCATAAGTTCCTAGAGCCTAAGAGCATCCTGTCGGATTGCTTCCTTAGGTCCAAAGCGTTCTACAACGTTCAGCTACGCGATCCCTTCTTCCAAGGCTTCGTGATCCATCATATCTACCGGCACTGCTATGCGCGGACTGGGCATTTAATAGTCTATGGGGATTACTGCGTTCACTCCATACTACAGTGTTGGAGGTGGCTACGTGGTCAATTTCTTGCACGTGGTCCTATAAGCCCACAGAACCGCTGGTACGTGCAGGTCCCAATCAATCTGCTGAGCACCATATACCTTGTTCAGTGCTTTACATACTTTGTTAAAAGCTCCCGCGTGGATAACCTTCTACACACTCATTGTTTCCATACTTCATTGTTCCAACCGGGGGGGTCGTTCGTGCAATTGCATCAACCAAACATGCTTACTAACTGTGTCTCCTAACGCGAAGTCTGTATGCATCTGCGTAGGTTTTTTAAAATATGCTTGTATCCATCTGGACAGGTGCGCGCATGAATCGTTCTGCTCAACAATATTGTCCGTTAATCGCATTTGAGGCTTCCCAAACCGTATGCACATCATTCTCCTACATTCACACCAGTCCTCAAAGCTTCCTTCGTGCGTACCCCACCACCTCGCGGGCATGGTGCGCAATACCCATTTCAAAGCTTCGAAACATTGCTGTTCCGACACCTCTCTTTAAAATATGTTCAGGAAGTCATTTACCTCGCTTAACCCATCATACGTAGGCAGATCCCTTACCTTCATTGATACGTAGTGCAATGATCTTGTCATCATGTTGCAATTCAGCATGGTTACCTCGTGTAACCGGTTCTGCCATCGCTCTATCTCTTCGTTAGAATTCGATGCACAGGAGCTTTCGCGCTCCCATGAGATTCATCCATCTGTGGTGGGATTTACCCAGTCTTGATCTCGCGTGGTTATCTTGTAGATGCAGTCCAAGTCATCACCGCTTTCATAGTCCCATACTGGCTCTATGTAGCATGATCCTTCTGCAGGGTCCAAAGATATAACTACGCGCAGAGACTTTTTCTCAAAAATCATCTTGCGCTTCTTCAAATTTATTACCACATTCATATGAGTGGCCCAATCTATTCCTAATAGTGCAGGGTAGGGCTTGTTGTCATCAACAATCTCTATCACTTCGAAATATACTAGTGTGCTTGTTCCTTTGATATCCACTGGGATTCCTTGCAATCTTCCCATAGGTAGGATATTTTGCTGGTTCGCCATTCACATCTGGATAGGAGACCATTGCAATGTAGGCCTTCCCATGTGCTCCCATGTCTACTTCAACAGAATGTTCACTTCTGATCCTAGGTACAGAATCATTTGGTCCATCTCATATTCCCCAATTTTCACAGTTAATCTCATCTCTCTTCGCATCCTCATCGCGTGCTTTCCAATCTTCCAGACTATGCATGGTTCTCTTGGCGTGGTCCCAACACTTCTATAAATGAGTTCCTATAGTCCCTTTACAACCTTACTGTCGTGCAGAAAATTCATGTATGTTTCTAGGAACGTCGTGAGCATCGATGGGTCCATTTCTAGCTCCAGTCTATCTTGGCTTCCTGAAGTGGAGGCATCAGCGAAGCTCTTCCTGGCTTCCATGAAGGTTTCCTTATCACGCTCCAAATCAAACTCTAGTTCTTTTGTCGAAGCCTTGCAAACCCAAGTATTATCTTCAGGTTGCTTGCCTTTGTCATCCGCTGTTGTAATTCCACTTCAGAGCACAATATTCACATTAGGGTCTTCCTCGCGCAGCTCAAACCTCATCATTTGCAGGTTCTAAGTCAAGGGAGGTTGGAGCGCTCCTTTATCGCGCAGCCTCGCTATTAGTGTGGGGAAATCCTCCCTCTCATGATCAAACAATGTACAACACAAGCATGATGGATGTGTTGGATTTGTGCAATCATGGGCATAATGTCTTGGCCCTCAGCAATTGTAACATATCAGTTGTCCATGACCTCTTCCAGGTCCTCCTCCACCTCGGCCTCGTCCATGCCCCTGAAATCCGGTTCGTGCCTGTTATAGACATTTTTGTGCCTTACAGCATGAAGCATGAAATGTCAATAATCTAAGGGATCCAAAGTCCCTAAACATGTTGTTCCTCCCCCTAGAGGAACAAGGTCAGCAAACCACAACACTAAATATCAGTTCTCCACCTGAAAACACTCAAAAACAAGCAAATTCTGGATCATGTCAACTGCTACACTGGCTACCTGCACTGAATGTCAACTGCTACACTGGCTACCTGTGCTGAATGTCAACTCCAACACTAGCTACCTGCGCTGAACGTGTTTGGACATGTGGCAGACTCATTCCTCAAGGTGTCAGAGCCCAGGAAGCTTCCAAAGTGACACTTGCATCAAGGAATTCGACTGGTGATGAGTAAGAGGGTCTAGATCTCCAAGTGGAAGCAAGAACCTCCAAGTGGACTCAAGAACTGAAGAATAACTGAAGTGGGAGAGGACACTAGTCACCTTCATGCCAGCTACAAGCTGACTCATCCTTTCTCCAAATCTCCTATATATAGAGCTCTCTCATGAGGTCTAAGGAGGCGGGAATCTTGTGAATGTAAGGAAGTGCTGTTGGTTTGAGTATAGAACTATTGGGTGATTTGCTTGAAGGAGGTGAAGAGGAGATTTCTTTCTGCTGGGAGGTGATGCTGGATTGGGCCTATTATGGTTGTATCACTTCCTGAACTTTACTTCTTCCATTAATAAAGCATTTGAAGTTCTTCTATATGCATGTGTCTCAATGGCGTATTGATACTTGTATATTTGATTTATTCTAATCCTTGAATCAATTATGAATGTATGCTTCTTGTAGTTTCCCTCTCTTGTCATTTTGTAGGATCTTGGTGTAGCTGGGCCAGTGAAAGAGCAAGGAGCTGGGAGCAAGCAGCAAAGAGAGAAGATTGGATCAATCATTAGCGGAAGACAACGGTTAGTGGATCTCTTTCTCCCCTCTCTTACATCTCATAAAGAAGTAATTTCGAATAGCTTTGCTTTGATTGTTGTTGAGGTACTATCACCCTTAGAGTGGGATAGGGTCATTCCGTATTGGATACTTTTCCCAACAACAAATTGGCGACTCCACTGGGGTTCGTATCTTGTTGGTTGTTTGTGTTTTTGCTATTCATTTCATAAACACAGGGAGTACCGAATCGAACTGCATTTGAATCTTTCAAATGCAAAGTAGAGGGCAGCTACTCTAGCTCAGTTTCTGGGCAAGTTTATGATTTGAAGAGCTGATCCACAAGGACTCTAAATAGCTCTTAGTGATAGCTTTTCATCCTCCTTTTCATCCCTTAGTGTGTACTTGACTGATAGCTTCTGATTTGGCCAAAAACTGTGAATTTTTGAGCAATCTGTGACCCGGAAACTGAGAAAAACGAAAGTTTATCTCTTCAGTGCAGGCACTGTGAAGGCAGTCTGCATTTCAGCGTAGTTCCCGAAGGGGCTACCTGCACTGAATGTCAAACTGACAGTGTACCGCCTGCGCTGAACCAATTTTGCCTAGTGCTACTGGGGTTCCCTCCTGTTTATTGCCCTGTTTTCATCCTTGTTTTGCAGCCTGTTACCAGTCAATGTACCTATCTGAAACCAACTTTCCTTGCCACTATTCCGCCTCGGTTGTATAAAGAAACTGTATTTTTTCTTTGTGCATTTCTTATATCATTTGCAGTTTCCCATAACGAAAAGTGAACTAGTCTTGCTGTGACCTCTTAGATCTAGACCTGTGATCAGTGTCGTTTTGATCTTAAGAGTTAGTTTGTTTGCTGTTCATAGCTGATTGAGCTTTTGCTTTCGTCATATGGTTTGAATTCATACATTTCTAGTGTCGAAACAAGTAAATCTTAAGGTGTCTTTTGATTTTGGACAAGCTTGTTTGCTTTTGCTTGAAATTGAATTCGAAATTATACAACAGCTTTCTTTTTGTATTACATCAACATTAAGAAAGAGAAAAGAAATACCTGCATTGTGCATGTGCATTTTGACAGTTTGCATGTTGATTTAGGAAAAAGTGCATTAGTGTGTGCTCTATGATCTGTGTGAAAAGATGATGTCTTTCTTTTCCCTCAGTAGTTAAGATTTTCAAAGTTGAAAGATTGAAAAAGCTTGCTTCTCATCTTAGACTGCATTTAGGAATTTGTATCAAAACATCTCGTGGTGAACCTTGAAAGGCAAACTTTAAAAAAGATCAACTTAAAATATATTGAATGAACCTAACAACGCTTTGAAACATAACGCAAACACATAGAGGTCTAAGCTAGAGACGTGTTCCGGCGTCGTTAAACGTAGTGACTGTCGATCTCGACGAAGGTGGGTGATTCCTCCTGAGAGTCGGTGGCACTAATACGGACTTGTGCTCCCACGTACCGTCGCGTATATATTGGGAGACCCCTATAGGCATATATCTTTTATCCATAGGAAGCCGTGTCGGCCGCCCTACTGATCGCAATGCAGTGAACACAGCATTCACGAAGATCGACCACCCGTACCGTAAAACGTATTCTGTGGTTTTGCGAAAAGTTTGGCACACCCTCTGCCTAGAACTCCATAGTAGTTTCTTTTGGTCTTTTTCAAACTCTATAACTGAAAAAGTCCATCCGAGCATTTGTCACTTCGGGCTCGTTAAAACATCGAAGGAGACTAGAGTCATCTTTAGCTTTTTCTCGACTCTTAAAAAGTGAAAAAGCAAGTTGTGTCTAAAGCGTCGTTATAAAATTTATTTTAAACGGAATAATCATCACCTTTCCCTCGTTGATCTTCGAAGTTAGTCTATCACCAGTGAAGTTCCTGTAGAATCGCTAGGCGATCTATTGGATAGACTCAATATGTCTGAACAACCGTCGACGTCTAGGACTGTGTCGTCCGACACAACAGCGGCAGAGCCTCCTGCCGCTACTCCAACGATGTTCGCTGGTATACCATCTGTCCTGGCAAATTGTCCTCAACAACAAGCCGGAGTCCCATCAGGGACGACGACATGGTTAGTTCCTATTTCTTCATCCGGATTATCATCTGGTATTTCTTATGTTGAAACTCAACAAATTGATCCAATGTGTCTTCAAAGGCAAATTTACCCTTTAAGTACTGGATTTCCACCATATGGAGGGCAGTATGCTCTTTCATTGTTCCCTCCCAGAGAACAACCATATGGGAGTTTACAACAAAGTTCAGGTCAAACTGGAATTACATCCAGCGGTTGGGTACCAATACTGCCTCAACAACCAGGGGTTGTATATTCAATGCAACCAGTACACCCTGTGTCGAATATTCCCACCATACCTGCTATAGTGAATGTGTCGCAAGTACAAGCTCCACCTGTTGTATGTCAACCCCAAGTTTCTTAGGTTGCAATACAACAACCTCTTGTCTCAACGACTCAATCACAATCTCAGGGTAGTGCCTCCTTATCTGGAGCAACTCAGGCTCAAACAAGTACTGTGACTCCTCATCCCGGTCAATCATCCAGTATTGGTCAACATCAAATGGTCCAACAACCAGAGCTGGTTCAATCTCAACAACCGCCATTCTAGCAATCATATCAAGGACCTGAGCAACAAGTCTTTGTAAGTAATGGGCAACCATACTATAATGGTTATGCCCATCAACCTTGTCAAAGTTGCCAGCATTATGCTGGTTTGCAAAGACCCATTGCTCAGGCGATCCCATCTTATCCTGGGTATGCTTCGCCTAACCTGAATCAATAGTTGCCCTTTGTAGCAACTCTAGAATTACCAGATCTAAACCGGCTGACGAATGATCCAATTGCTTATGCCCCTTGGTGGCCAGCGATTCTGCATAAACTTCCGTCAGATATTCCTAAATTTAATGGAAATCCGGGTGAAGATCCGTCGAATCATGTGATGACATTCCATCTATGGTGTTCATCGAACACTCTGAATGATGATTCGATAAGACTTCGCCTCTTTCAGAGGACGTTAACGGGTCCAGCGGCAAAATGGTACATTGAATTGCCTAGAGCTTCGTTCGACAACTTCAGTACCTTAGCCACAACCTTTTTAACCCATTTTCAATTACCGATAAGGTATGAAACGGGAACAGAACTCCTTACCAACTTCAAACAGACGACTGCCACCCACATATCTGATCATATACATGAGTGGCGACGTCGTCGTAGGATGGTAAAAACGTACGTTCCCGATCAGCTATTAGCTGAATGGTTTATCAAGTCATTACTTCCTGCCATCACGGAAGATGTGGCAAAGGGGGGGGTCGTAACGGAAGAGCAGGTTATCGCTCGTGTGCAATATCTGGACTTGGTCTATACTCAGTCCGGCACGCTCTACGACAAAATACCTGACGCCCCTAGACTGGAATTCTCAATTCCTCCTCCTCCTAAATCAAACAATGACTCTCACGCCGGCGATGGCGTGATTGGCAAGCACAAAATTTATAGTCAAAATGCAAATGAAGAACTTCTTGCCTCAGAAGTAAATGCCATGTCGACCGACAAGGGCAAACAACTGAAGCAACCAGGGGGAAAGAAGAAAAAGAAAGGGAGAAAAAGGAAACCCCCGGCAGGGTGTCATATATGCGATGAGGATCATTGGACGAAAGATTGTCCACATATAGCTGAAGTTAAGAAACTCTTTAAGAGTTCAAAAACCCCAGCAGTATTGACTGATCCGTTTCCTAATCCACGTCAAAATCTGGTTGCTAATTAAAATGCTTCCCGATCCCAAGTGCTTATGTTGTCTACCTCAAAGCAGCAAAATAATGCTTTGACGAGGAATAAGGATTACAGGAATCCAAAGCTGTCGAACAACAAGGCTAATGAAAAACCTAGTAGTTCGACAACAACTTTGACCGAAGTTGTGCCACCCATCGTCCCTGAGCCAATAATAAAGTCGCAAAAGGGAGCAGTACACAAATCGACATTTAATCCTTGTGCGAAAATAGCACAGATAGAGGACCTGGCCCAATCGCCGTCCGTTATGTCGACACTTGAGGTACCGCAAAATTGCTTCTCCCAAGAACAAGCTTTATTATCAGCAATAGGTGGAATTGACCCAATGGATTCCAATCTTGTCGCCTTTGATCATAAAGGATATGACCCTCAGTTACCAGCTCAACTAGCTTTCCTTATTCAAGTGAAAGCCCTCAACAAAACTGTTCATCGAACAATTATTGATGAGGGGGCATCTACATGTCTTATGTCGATGAGTTGCTGGAAAGATTTAGGCTCACCACCCCTGTCGAAATTGTCAACGACGTTAAAAGCATTTGATGGACGATCATACACTCCATACGGGATTTTAAGTAACTTGCAAGTTGAACTGGGGGGAAAAACAGTAGGAATTGATGTTGAAGTAATTGATGGAAACCTTGATTACAACATCCTACTTGGAAGACCATGGATCTATGCCATGGCCGCAGTTGTGTCGACCTACTTCAGGAAGATTGCATTTCCCTTCCAAGGAGGAATTACAATCGTCGACCAACAAACTTTTCTCCACAACAGTTCACAAGTTACGGGAAGCATTCCAATGATCCATGGAAGGAATCATTTGCTCCAAAATATCGGAGTAGGTCTCCTAAAAGACCCTGCCTAAATGGGTACTTTTTCCCTACCGCCCCCAAGTAATCTGGCAAAAGTGGCCACAGTGGAATATGAAACCTTCTATGTCTGATGGATTTGGACTCTGAGGACGGTTCTAATCTTGTGTCAACCTCATTAAAAAATGAAACAAATCCCCGAGGAAAACCTTCATTCCAACCACCGAGTTGAATGCAATGAAGCTTGGGGGGCGTGCACCTCGATTTGCATTATTATGCTGGGGGCATGCAAACTTATCTCCGAGCAGTTTTAGCACATAGTTCATGCTCGTTAAAAAATAAACATAAGATTGAGCATTCAAGCTCATTAAAAAATGAACATACCCCGGTAAATAACCACTATGATCGTAAATTTATTAGCCATAAAAAGCCTTGGTTGTGTTTGCACCCGCCACCTCCATTCCATTTGGCCAATCGTTCACCTCCATATGATTGTTTACCTATTTTGAGGAACAGCTGCGAAGAGTGATTTCACCTAGCCATCCTTGTGACACTGCCGTGATTGGAAAATTCCAACCTGTACCTGGAATCTGCTGCTATCCCTGTTTATCACTCGTTCCTCAAAAGACGAGTCTTCTTTGAGCTCTTTTCATCTGACTCGTAAAATATGAAAAGTTTGCCGAGTTTTGGCCTTCCAGCTCATTAAAGTGACCGGAAGAGCTATCCCTCCACTAGATTTTAATCTTTTTTGGACCTGAGGGATTATTGCACAAAAAGGTCGAGCGCTTGTTTTATTCGGCTCGTTAAAGTTATCGAAAACTCATCCCTTCTGTATTGTTTTATACTTTTTCGGACTTAAGGGATTAGATGACGAAAAAGGAATTTTGGAGTTAACTTTCTGTACCTTTTCAGGCTCTCTAAAAATGAAAAGGACCGAGTTTTCCTTGTCGTTAGACTCGTTAAAATGATTAAATAGCAACAAACTCGTCTTTAGACGAGAACGAGTTTCCCTATCGCTAGGCTCGTTAAAACATAGCGATGGGCTTGCCCGAAGGGCGGGTTATAGAACAAGCATATGTTATCCTCCTCAAGCTTGACAAAAATAAAGAGGTACTGGTCAGAAATGACTGGGGAAAAATTGGGAGAACCTCAAAGCTTTAATGGTAGCAAGTCGCTCTTGAACATGACACTTTTCCTCCGTATCACATCGGGTTGGGTTGTTTCATTCACCGGCCTCATCACCATGGTCTTCGCCAAACCATCCACATTTGGGGTAATGCTACCGATCCATCGCATCAGTGTCGTTATATGTTCAAGAGATGTTGTTCAGGAAGAGTCAACCATGTCCCATCCACTGCCATACATTATCCTTCATCCACCCATGATCGCCACCCTGAAACATATTTCACAGATTGTTTTCACCTCCACTAAAATCATTAGCTCCGTTCCGTGTCACTGATGTGGGATTCATTAAGGCCCTCCTTTGACGGATCGCTTCTTGTCGACTTCAGCTCATTATCCAAGAAGTAGATCTAGGAACACCCCCCTCAGTACTTTGAAGCTTGCATGCCTCAATGGTAAGTTTCTCACTTCCGGTGACAGGTATACATCAATGACCTTCGACCAGAAGATTTTGCGTGGTGTTCGATGCCAAGTCCTTTATTCACACCACGTGAATTGTACTGTAGTACCTTGAGGGTCATTATCATTATCGGTGATTCCTCTCGCTCTTGTTAACGGTTTACATTATTGACCGGTAATCAAGCGATGTCTTTCCATGTTTGACTTCAGCGCAATTCTCACATGGATCGACTTGTACTTAGAGTGAAGATCGAACGAGTTTGAAGACCCCGGATCTAGTTTCATCCATCCGGGCTGCGATATATATTCCGGAAATATAAAGACATTTGATATGTACATTATTACAGCAGATGATCATCCTACTCAAAGGATGATAATTTCAGCAGAGAATTATCAGTCTACCATCAGACGATCGTCTGTTATATGTACCAAAATGAATTTATAAAGCTGAGCATGGGAATGCCCGCCTCAGCTAGATCATGAAAGCAGAATGAATCATAATGTATTGTATTGTATTTTATTACAGGTCACCTCTCAGCGATTGAATGAACTTCGGATCCTCCTGATAAAGCATTTCACCCGATAAACGACCTCATACTTTAGGGGGCAACTGTTATAGACATTTTTGTGCCTTACAGCATGAAGCATGAAATGTCAATAATCTAAGGGATCCAAAGTCCCTAAACATGTTGTTCCTCCCCCTAGAGGAACAAGGTCAGCAAACCACAGCACTAAATATCAGTTCTCCACCTGAAAACACTCAAAAACAAGCAAATTCTGGATCATGTCAACTGCTACACTGGCTACCTGCACTGAATGTCAACTGCTACACTGGCTACCTGCGCTGAATGTCAACTCCAACACTAGCTACCTGCGCTGAACGTGTTTGGACATGTGGCAGACTCATTCCTCAAGGTGTCAGAGCCCAGGAAGCTTCCAAAGTGACACTTGCATCAAGGAATTCGACTGGTGATGAGTAAGAGGGTCTAGATCTCCAAGTGGAAGCAAGAACCTCCAAGTGGACTCAAGAACTGAAGAATAACTGAAGTGGGAGAGGACACTAGTCAGCTTCATGCCAGCTACAAGCTGACTCATCCTTTCTCCAAATCTCCTATATATAGAGCTCTCTCATGAGGTCTAAGGAGGCGGGAATCTTGTGAATGTAAGGAAGTGCTGTTGGTTTGAGTATAGAACTATTGGGTGATTTTCTTGAAGGAGGTGAAGAGGAGATTTCTTTCTGCTGGGAGGTGATGCTGGATTGGGCCTATTATGGTTGTATCACTTCCTGAACTTTACTTCTTCCATTAATAAAGCATTTGAAGTTATTCTATATGCATGTGTCTCAATGGCGTATTGATACTTGTATATTTGATTTATTCTAATCCTTGAATCAATTATGAATGTATGCTTCTTGTAGTTTCCCTCTCTTGTCATTTTGCAGGATCTTGGTGTAGCTGGGCCAGTGAAAGAGCAAGGAGCTGGGAGCAAGCAGCAAAGAGAGAAGATTGGATCAATCATTAGCGGAAGACAACGGTTAGTGGATCTCTTTCTCCCCTCTCTTACATCTCATAAAGAAGTAATTTCGAATAGCTTTGCTTTGATTGTTGATGAGGTACTATCACCCTTAGAGTGGGATAGGGTCATTCCGTATTGGATACTTTTCTCAAAAACAGCGCCATCCCTGCATTCTGGTCAAGGGGTTGCATTTCTGCTTGAACTTTTTAGGTGGGAGTCTTATCCATCATCAGTTCATAGATTTTGCGGGTGCGCTCATCATGTCCCACTGATCTACAGAAATTACAGAACAACTGTTGCGAATTCTACGCGTACTTCTGCAATAAATGGCAGTTGTCTGTAGCATGCTTTCCTCCTATTTGACAAATTGCGCACCACAACGCAGGTGTTGCGCTAGGTCCTGCTTGTGCCTCTAGTCTCAATGGCATTGCTCCTCTTCCCACGAGGTAATTCATGAACAATGGGCAGTGGTCCTTGTCATGACCCTGACCCTTACATTTAACACACCATACTTTGTCGCGCACCTTTGGGTGAGCTTTCCTGTCCTATTTCAGACTCTACATCTCAAGGCACCAGTTTTTCAATTGCGCATGAATCCATTGAACTCCCAGGATAGGATCCTATATTGGGGTATCATACAGTCTCATCACGATCTCCAAGGCTTTGGCCTGAGTTGTTAGCCTCTGTTGTGACAACGCGTTCCTTAAATGCGGGGTTAACGATGCTACGTACCATTCATAGTGTTTTCCATCCATCAAAGTCATGTTAGCTTCTCAAATTGTGCACTTCAGTCCCTGATCCAACTCCCAAGGAGTCTCACCTAGTATCATCGTGATCTCCTTGAACCCAATGATTAACTGTGCCTCTGACTTCAGCTTGCTAAATTCCCTGTTCAGCGCAGTTTGGATGTCTGCAATCCCTACATTCAGATTGTCATTAGAATGATTAATATACCAGGTCAGCGCGCGATCCTGTAGAGCGCTGACTAATGTTTCTTTCTTTATATTGTCATTTGTGACTCCCTGCGCTTCCAATACAACCTTTATCACGAACCAAAACTGGTATGGATCTTCATTTCCTACTCCCTTGAAGACTGGCAACTTTAACGTGCTTGCCATATTGACTCGCAGTGGTGGTGGAGGTGGTATGGGAAAAGATGGGGGTGAAGACGGTGAAACTGGTGGTGGTGTGGGTGGGGGTGGTATGTGCAGAATCCTATGCCTTATCAAATTGATCACGAGCTCTTCCTCGTCCCCTCGTGGAGGTGAAATCAAGGGCTAGTTTCTAGTTCTGCACTACCTTCATTTATGTAAATTCTCCCACTCTGCGTAGCCCTAAACATCAATGTATTCATATAACCTGCTTTTCACACAGTAGCATCTTAATCCAAGTGTTCAAATACTTATCGTACTTACCTCACGGTCCTTTAAGGAAGCATCGCTCTACCTTGCTATAGCTGACTGAAGTATCTACTGTGAATTCAGTAATGAATCCTCCTATAAATTGATCGAGCTAGTGATCAAAAGCACACGTGATCTTATCCTCTGATGCTTCCAGTCTTTGCACCAATTCTGGAGTCCACACAATAGGTCTATCAAGGTTGCACCTTCCTTGGCTATCTGCTAGCTTCACGATCCACTCGTATAGATTGGTAGGGAAAGATGCGAAGAAAATTTCGTGGATCTCTGTGTACAGGGAACAGTCTAACCACCCTTCTCTTGATACCGGTGGATTCCTATTCTCCTGCATCACGAACTCGTGAATCTTCCTATCCAACCAATTTTCAATTTCTTTTTTAGTTGGATTCTAGTGATATGACATCAGACATCTCTATGCAGATCCTGGTCCCAGCAACAGAACCATTTGTTGGCTTGTTCGGTCCTCACTTAGGTTGAGAGTTAATTAGCCAAACAAATCCCTGTACTACTGGCCCTTTCATCAACAGTCTGCGGAGCATGGACTGAGGTCTCACCCGAAGCACTATGGTGTGTGCTGGAACTAGGTTTCCACACCCTGGAGATGTCTCAGGGGTTGATTTGATCCAACTATTAGTCTCTTCGTGCAGGTTACTTCTTGCACTTCCCTAGCCTTCACGCCCTGATCTATTCGCCTTCGCACAACCCTAACTAGGGGATGTGGGGCTTCCGTCGTACTGGAGCAGCACTCTACACTATTTTCCTAAGTCACACCTGAGATCTTACTTATCTTCTTACACCAGTTAGTTATCTTCGCGTAAATGGATGCCTTATGTTATATTTATTTATACAGTACATTCGTATGAGTTCGCACAACAAATAAATAGTAAACTTGCAATTCATACCTAATAATACATAAAACAAGAAAAGATACATAGAAATATGGTATAACTTCTCTTTTATTAATTCTTCCCACAGTTACAGACTCGACCTACCCTGCGCACTCAGTTGCAAGGGTCTATGCACTCAGCAGCGGACTACTAGGCCTTTGTACACTCAACTGCAAAGCCTTCTCCTACGCTACGACCCAAAGACACAATTTACACTTGACTCAATGCTTCATCACCCTTAGAGTCATCATGCTTCCACTATTAACTGTTTTCTACACTTAGAGCCTCGCTCTATTTATACAATCCCATGGTCCGTGGACTATGGGCAAATCTTTCAAGCCGGCATTACAGTACAAAAAGAAGGGTGGACAACCTTGTGACTCTATTATGACTTCACGCTCCGTACCTTCAAATCGTGGAGTCTTTACCATGGACTTAGTCAAAACTTGGGCTTTAAGCCCCAAAACATGCCTTGGGGGGATTCCATGCCCAAAAACTCCACTTTGTCATATTGCGATTCCACTGGGTAACCAATCCCAATGTTTCAAAATTTGAGTTGCCTTTACTACTATGCAAGGTTCATTGATACTTGCCTTCAGTAGTATATGTCTCTCCCTTGTTTTGGGAAGTTTTAGTGTCTACAGATAAATGCTTAAACCCCTAGACTAGTAGCTAAGTCTAGAACAACAGTGCAAAGCATTCTCTACTTTTTCTATGATCAATAGATTAAATAAGAGGTAAATAAGCCTACCTGTAGCTTTCGCTTACTCCTTATCTCCCTTGATCAATTCTATCACTCCTCTTCGTACTTAATCTGCTTGAAGAGTACCTGCACATAGACATAATACAAAAACTGATCAAAGCATATGATAGTGATCTATTGATTAAACATAGCATGGAATCAAGTACATGATACACATATGAAAGCATAAATGAATAACACAAGCATATGGAAAAATATTTGAACACTTTATTAGTAAAAGGAAGAGTTACAACCCAATTTGCTCGATTTAGCATCACTCCTCGAGTTCAATCCCATCCTCTCCTCATAACAAGCAAGACATTTTGACATCATTACAATACTTGGAATCAACTCAAGTCTCATACTAACAACATCTCCCTATAATTCAATGATTTCCAGCCCCTGATCACTTATATGAGTGGTCTTTCTATAGGTGAATGAAGGAAGTTATGCCATAAATGGTGATAATGAATGCCCTCCCAAACTTAGGATTTAGTTCCATGTAGTTAGGGATAAAGGGATTGATGTTCCTTAACTCCCTTCCTCATCCAAATATGAGCTCAAAGGAGTAGATAAACTTGGGAAACTTCTAGATGCATCCAATGGATAAGAATATTCCCAAACCCCAATGCAGTTTCGCTCAAATTCGCCCAGCGCAGGCCAAAGAGGGCTCAAGTGCATTGCATAGCATCCTATCAGTGTATGGTCTGCATTGTAGTGCACCTTAATGAAGGCCTTCCTGCGCTGATCTTCTTAGAGGCAGTTTCTAGATGATTTCAGTCATGAAACTTCTTGGGAAGCTAGGCATTCTGATGGTTGAATTCTCTAGGGCATGTAACTGAATTAGGGTTTGATGGCCCCTAATAGTACTGATCTGTAGGTTGGGGTTGATGTGCCTAAATGGATCTGTAACAATTGCCCCCTAAAGCATGAAGTCATAAATATGTATGTCGAGTGAAATGCTTTATCATGTGGAGAGGGGGATTCGAAGCGGAAGGTGACCTGCATCAATTACAATACATATATAATGATAATTTTATTTTTTCTCATGAACTTGTTGAGGGAAGGCATACCCATGCTCAGCTTATAAATTTTCATTACATGTACAAATATAGTTGTCTACAGATATAGACCCATGAATGGATAACCATGAATGTAAGGCCATTGTACATTTGATTTAGTACTCCTGAAAATATCGCAACACGCATGGATGAAACTAGATTTGGGGTCTTCAATCTCATTCAATCTTTCGCTCAAGTACAAGTCTAACCAAGTGAATAGATGATCAGAAGTCGAATATGGGAAGACATCGTCTAATTACCAGCCAATGATGTAAGCCATTAATAGACGCGAGAGGAATCACCGATAATGATAATGACCCTCAAGGTACTACAGTACATTTCGCATGGTGTGAATAAATGATTTGATGTCGAACACCATACAAATCCTTTCGGTCAAAGGCCAACGATGTCAACTTATCGCCGGAAGCGAGAAACCTGCCATTGATGTATGCAAGCCTCAAGGTACTGAAGGGGTGTTTCTAAGTCAACTTCTTGGATAATGTGCTGATGTCGACAAGAAGCGACTCGTTGCAAGAGGGCCTTGATGTATCCCACATCAACAACACAAAATGAGGTAAATGATTTTGGAGATAAAAAATCAACTGATGATAGAAGATTCAGAAATGGTGGTCATGAAAATGAAGGTTTACAGTATTGCAAAGGATGAAGTTTGAACTGAATGACTTCTCTTGAACATGTCGGCGACACTAAGATGAATTGGTAGCATTGACCCAAAACAAAGTAATGGATGGTATGATAGACCAATGATGTGATAACCAGCAAGATGAATGACCCAACCTACATAGTCACGGTGATGAGGTGAAAGTGTCATGTTCAAGAGCGACTTGCTACCATAAAGTGTTTTCCCCTTTTTCCAATTTTCCCCAGTCATTGCTGACCAATACCTCTTTATTTTTTATCAAGCTTGAGGAGGATAACATATGTTTGTTGTATAATTTCACCCTTCAGGTGAATCCATCGCTATTTGATGCTTTAACGAGTCTAGTGAAGGTGAAACTTGATCTTGTCTAGATGGACAAGTTTGTCGCTATTTAATGATTTTAATGAGTTTAATGACAAAGATAACTCGGTCCCTTTCATGTTTAGGGAGTTTGAAAAGGGGCAAAAAGGAAACTCCACAAGTTCTTTTTCGTAAGTTAGTCTCTCAAGTTTGAAAAAGCGTAAAATAATACAAGAGAGATATCGTTTCCTATCCTTTAACGAGTTGGAAAAGACAAGTGCTTAGCAATATTTTCATGTTTAGAGAGTTTGAAAAGAGATTAAAGAGGACTCCAAGGGGGTTCCTTTTTCGTTTTTAACAAAGCTCGAAAAAGAGATAAAAGTTTGCTTTGTGGTCAAAGATGTTAACTTTACATTTGAGCACGTAAAATTCTGCATTTCAATTGCTAAGCCTGCTCAAAACACCATCAAAATAGACTAATATTACTTGTTTCATGGATAAAATGAGTAAAAGCTAATGTTTACTCGATTAATGTGCAAGAAATAAACATAAAAACAAGTTTTACCATTCATTTTTACCATTTCAAATTTACCCTTTGATTTTGGTACTTTGGAGCAGTTTTTACCTTGAATTTCACCAGCTGATTGCGGAGGATTTAGTGGACCATTCCTCGTGTCATCCAGACTAGGTAGGAGCTATCTCTGTTCTCTTTCATTTCATTCCATTCATTTTCAATTTCAGGCAAAAATTTTGAGTTTTTGAGGCCCCTAGGGTTTCAATTTTGAACTCTGGAATTAGCGCACCCTTTCAATATCGAAAGGTGTGCTGCATTGCATACACATAGAAGGCTGCATGCATTGTAGTGCACTGTCTCTAAGGCAGGGGTGCGCTGGGCGCAAAACCCAAATTTACATAGCTAATTTCTCCCAAAATTTTCTCTGTTTTTTGCAAGAAATGGATCCTAATTTGTCTAATGGTTGTATTGCAGGCATTCATCGGATAAAAATGGTGATTATATGGAGAGAATGACAGCACAAAGAAAAATATATGATTAGCCTAAATAATCAGGGTATAGTTGAGGCCCTAAGGAATTGTGGGTTACTCAAGTATTTCTAACTATCTAGCTTGTGACAGTAGATTGAGCTTTTACAGTTCCTTGTTCGTTCATGGGATCCTACTGATCAGGCCATTCACATTAGGGAAAAATTGATCCCATTTACCATCGATGACATCTACTTTCTGACTGGACTGTTGAGGCGGGGTGCCCCCATCTCACTATCTGGATTGGGTGCCCCCATCTCACTATCTAGATTTGCCAAAGGAGGTGAATCAATGAGAAACTACATACGACAATTCTATCGGGAAGGTGCACAACCTAGTAGAGAATGAAAGATTAACATTAGGGATGTTATTGATTTACCATTGAGGTTGATCCTCTTTACCATTACCAAATTGGTTGGCAGTGTGACACTACACTTGGAAAACAGATCATACATGCAGTATGCTTTAGAGTGGATAGAGCCAAAAGTGTTCAACTGGTGTGAGGCAGTACTTTCATCTTTGAAAGAACAATTGATCAAGGTGAAAAGTAGAAAGACAAAGAACTTTGGCTATGGGTCGATCCTGATTTCTTTCACCTCGGAGATAATTCCACTTATGCAGCTGCAACTTGTTTCACTGGGTGTATCTGGACCTAGGGATCCACGAATGCAGAGATGGGTAGATCTTATGGCTAGGCATGCTGGTTAGTCATTGATCTCATTTACCCCTACATTCTTTGAGCGGTTTCATCGATAGTATATGGCCATCGCAGAATGTCCATATTTAGGAATGGATTTCTGTGGTGATCCAGACTTGATGTTACTAGTTGGAGCATAGTGGGATGCTATTGGTAAATTGTTTGACCAAAGTGTTTTTGATTTTTAAAGTTTCTACGCTTTTTTGTGTTTTTTTATTAACTCCAAGACTAAACAAAATCATTTTTATGTATGCAGATGTTGGACCTGTTTGACCCGTGGGGAACCAACGAAAGAAGGGTGGGCCAGCATAGAGACTTGTTAGGAGAGCAGTTCTCGGAGACTTAGATTTAGCCGAGACATTGATTGACCTACAAAACCACATAGAGGGTTTGACCCTAGGTATTCCGAATGGCCGGATCGAGGAGTTGCCTATGCAACTGCAGCGCCACATCATTGGTGTGCCAAGTCGTTGGATGAGACTTTTACGCATGATTGCATAGGCTGTGACTTGTTACCATGAGCACCACTAGTTTACTTAGATTTTTTCTGCACACATTTTGAGTTTTTGGGTCAGATGACCAATTTTTGTCTTGGAAACAAACTGTTTGTAAAAACTTTTAAAACAACTATCTATTTTACTTTCAGAGTTTTATTATGGTTAAGTGATGTAATCCTATTCAACTGATGATGTGAATTGAAAATATTGACTTTACATATGTTGCAAATGTCTATTTAACACATAATTCACTAGAGAATTAGTTAATGTGTTTAGATTTCTAAAAATATGTCGATATTTAATAAACCAAAAATACCTTTCCAAAATACGAACTCTAAGGAACATGCGATGAATTGCTCGGTTTCGGATGGTATAAACGCCAGTAAGTTGTAGTACGAGTTGTGAGTCTAGCCTAATGATGATTCAGCGTATGCCAAGTGAAATGGCATCAAAGAGAAGTTCAATCAACGCGCTATACTCAGCGATGTTGTTTGTCAATTGACCAATAAAAATCCCTCTAAAACTCACTAACTCATCGCTTGGAGTGAAAATGGCCCATGCTGCAGAGGATAGATTCTGTGTACTATGACTAGCTCCATCGGTGTAACCAACAAATGGTTCTGAAAAGTCCAACGTCTCCAACAAATGCAAAGTGGATTACTTAACCAAATAAGAACTCTAAAAGAAACACACACACAAATGCAATCAAAGCATATATACAGTGATTTTTACTACACTTAACTAAGCATAGTAACGTTTAAGTTACAACCCATTTCGAGGCTGCGACAATGGAATCCCACCATAGTCCACTAACTCGTAGGAACCTTTCGTCAAAACACGCTTAACAATATAAGGGCCCATCCAAAGCGGTCCAAATTTTCCTGTGCCAAGTTTATCAGACTCCTGATCATAAAGAAAGACTAGGTCACCTTCTAAGAAGACACGAGGCTTAACAGTTTTATCATATTGCACCTTAATACATTTCTTGTGCACTTCATTAGCCAATGCGGCATCACGACGGGTTTCATCCAGATGGATTAACTCTAAGAAACACACTTCTTATTTAGAAGTGTTGGGTAGTAGGTCAATCGTGAGTTTGAGAGATGAGATTTCACATTGGATTGGTAAAACTGCTTCCAAACCATACACCAATTGAAAGGGTATAAATCTGGTCGCATTTCTCACCGAGGTTCGATATGCCCACAGAGCCGAGTACAGGACTAAATGCAAATTTATTTTATGAACTCCAATTATTCTTTGCAACATGCGCTTAAGGACTTTGTTGATAGCCTCAACTTTTTCATTAGCTTGCAGGTAGTATCGAGTAGAACTATCATGTGACAGTCCTAACTTGGCGGTCAACTCAACCATCATGTGATTGGGAAAATGCAATCCATGATCTGTAACTATGGCTTGTGGTACACCAAACCTGGCAACCACATGGTTAAAGAAAAAATAAAGCAACCTTTTCGCCACTGTTGTTAAATGTTGGCATCGCCTCGGCCCATTTGGTAAAATAGTCAACGGATAATTCTCTACGCTGTAGCGTAACCAGATAAATGTCCAACACAAGCACCTAAATGACATTCATTCAAAGCTTTTTTGGCTTCCTCATGATTGAGGCACCTACGTAAAATCGTATCGACACCATGACGATAAAGTGCATCACCAATTATCAGATAATCTTTGGCTTGGTATCGAGTACATCGTTGTTCAAAGTGAGAGGTATTAGGCCGAAAAGCTTGGGTCTGGAGATAGACCAGTATATCTCCATACCATGGATCACTTGATGAGATAAGACATAGAGACTCATCCAATATTGATGCTTCTGATGTTAAATCATTGGAGGATGAGGGAAGGTCGCAAAGTAACTTGGCAAAGACAAGAGATTTCTTTGATTTAGATTTGATGAAATCCAAATCAAACTCCTGCAAAATAACTATCAATTTTGAATATTTCCCCCCAGCAATTGACGTGACAAAATGTATGTCATAGGGTTGCAATCTGATATAATGGTAGTTTTATGGAGGAGAATGTAATGACGAAATCTCTATACAGCTTGAATGGCTGCCAAAGCTAACTTTTCAACATAGGAATACTTACTTTCTGTGTCGTTGAGATTACGAGTCAAGTAATAAATAGGATGTTCAATTCCACTTTCTTCCTGGACTAAAACCATACCAATGGCTATATCTGCAGCGGCGAGATACAGGTAATAGTATTTTTGATAGTTTGGTGCATACATTAATAATGCTCTAATCAGGGAATCTTTAAGAGAATCAAAAGAAGCTTGCGTGACCTGATCCCAATGGAAGGGTACCTCTTTCTTCAATAGATGCGTAAAACCTTTAGCCAACTCAACATAGTTTGGAATGAACCTCCTCAGAAAGTTTGCCTTCCCTTGAAGTCTCTGTAACTGTAACAAGTTTGAAGGTGGAGGCAAGTCAAGGATTGCCTGAACCTTGATTGGATCAAGTTGAATTCCATATTTTGAGACTACGAATCCAAGCAATCGACCAGAGCTGACACAAAACACACACTTGTGTGGATTGAGTCTTATCTTGTAGTGTCGGTACCATAAAAATATTTCTCTCAAATGTTGTGGTTGATCAGACCGCTTTCGTGAATGAGTAGGTAAATCATCAAGATAAGGTTGAATAAGGTGCTTGATGTCATGGAAGGCACAATTCATTTCCCTCTGAAATTTAGCTCCTGCATTCTTCAAACCAAAAGGTAACTTTCGATAGGTGAATGTGCCTCATGGAAAAATAAAAGCTATTTTAGATTGGTCTTGTGGGCGGATATTGATTTGATTGTAGCCAAAAAATCCATCCATGAATGAAAGATTTCACATCCGACGCATTCGTAAATAATTTGGTCGATAAAGGGTGTAGGATAATTGTCTTTTGGACATACTTGATTTACATCCCTATAATCGACACACACTCGGATTGTCCCTTGTTTTTTCATAACTGGAACAATGTTAGATATGAAATCGGTAAGAGGTACAAGGAAAATGAAGCCAACACACAAATTTTTTTCAACCTCTGCTTTAATGGCAACGAATTTCTTAGGATGAATAGAGCAAAGTTGCTATCGTACTGGTTTGACATCAGGGTACACTTTAATCTCATGTTCAACAATGCCTGAGTCAATTCATGGCATCTCCTCATAAGACCATGCAAAAATATCTCCGAATTCATGAAATGAGCATGGTAATTATCAAGTTCCAATGGAGAACAATATTTGCTGACATGAATGTTATCTACAATGTTAGGCTTGGTTGAAATGTTTATAGAAATTGTTTCTTCTATGTTTCACAAATTACACTCAGAATCTACAGTATCTACTCTAACGAAATTTGACAAGAAATCAATGATTGATGGGTGGTTTAGCTCATTTGAATAATCTTCGATGTCATCTGGAAGGTGGGAATGATGATGATAATCTCCCCATGGTTCCTCTCCTATCATCATTGATTGGATGATTCCTTCATCCGTAGAATGTATATGTGAAAAAGGATCTGAAGAGGTACCATATTCTAATGACCTATCTACCCATCCAAAAGTTGAGTGAGGATTTGGGTTTGCCGCACAAGCCTGAAAGATTGATTGCTATGATAATTCAATGGGGCTTAAAAACAATACCTCAAAATTACTATCAACTTCAACTGGTTGGAAATCCTCCTTAAATCAGATGAGGTGAGGAAATCATGTTGTAGGTCTCTACTCTTGCCACCTCCACCAAATCAGAGGATGACGGTGTTACAGGGAAAAGTGTCTATTTAGAACTGCTCTATCCCACTAAGGTGTGACAGCTGCCTTAGAAACAAACAGAGAAAAACTACTTTTGTATTTCCTTTATGAACTATAGATATAGAGGAATAGAAAGAACCAACCTGTGTCTTGCGCTAGTCCTTTGATCCAATCCTTCACTTCTTTGATAGTCTCTAGCTACCTGCTCCCTTACTTGCCCAGCTTCACAAAGTACCTGTAAGATCACAGAAGAAGAAAACTATACAAAGACATGGATCTATATTCATAAACAACTTAGGATCAAATTTAAGTTAACCATACAAATGTAACAAGCATCAATGATACAAAAGCATGGAGGAAAACTCAAATAGCTTTTATTGATAAACAAGAAAAGATCCAGGAGGAGTTACAACCAGTGGTTCCTGACCCAGCATCAACCTCCCAGCAAAGAAGCCCCTCTTCACCTCAAACAAAGCATAGATCACCCAACAATCTGATGTTTGTCTCAAAAAACCAACAGCAATTCCTTACAATATGCAAAATTCCAGCCTCTGGGTCTCTGGGATGAGGGATCCATATATAGATATCTGTAAGGAGGATGAGTCAACTTGTGATTTGGTTAGTGTCTTCTCTCTGTCAGTTCTTGCTTCCACTTGGAGACTGAAGGCCTCTTACTCATCCTTGGTCGAATTCAGTGAGGCAAGTGTCACTGGAGAAGATTCTGGAAGCTTCCATTGTCTCTCCACCTCGTGGAATGACACTGCCATTTGTCATTTCTCGCCCATCGCACCCCACAGAAGGGACTTTTGAAATGCAACGCACCCTCACAGTGCATTTAGGTGCAATGCAACGCACCTAGCCAGTGGAGCAGCTGAAATGATCCTGTTTTGACTTATTCTGAGCAGTTTCTGGTGGAGAACTTCTGGGAGAAGCTGTAATCTATTGACCTTGTTCCTTTAGGGGTTAGAACAACACTTTTAGGGACTTAGGAACCCTTGGTTTATGGAAATTTCATGCTTGGAGTTGTAGGGCACAAAAATGTCTATAACAGTTGCACCCTAAAGTATGAGGCCGTTAACCTTTTGGTGTCGGGTGAAATGCTTTATTATGAGGATCCGAAGTTCTTTCAATGCTGGGAGGAGACCTGTAATAAGATACAATACAATACATTATCTTCATACTATTTTCATGATCTAGCTGAGGCGGGCATTCCCATGCTCAACTTTATAAATTCATTTTCATGTACATAGGACAGACAATCGTCTGAGTGTAGATTGATGATTCTGGTAGAGCCATCATCCTTTTGAGTGGATGATTCTCTATGCAGCAATGATGTACATTTAATGTCTTTATTTTCCTGAATATATATCGCAGCCCGGATGGATGAAACTAGATCTGGGGTCTTCAATCTCGTCCGATCTTCACTCGAAGTACAAGTCGATCCATGTGAGAAATGTTCTGAAGTCGAACATGGAAATACATCGCTTGATTACCAGTCAATGATGTAAACTGTTAACAAGCGCGAGAGGAATCACCGATAATGATAATGATCCTCAAGGTACTGCAGTACAATTCACGTGGTGTGAATAAAGGACTTGGCATCGAACACCACGTAAAATATTTCGGTCGAAGGCCATTGATGTAAACCTATCACCGGAAGTGAGAAACTTGCCATTGAGGCATGCAAGCTTCAAAGTACTGAATGGGGTGTTCCTAGATCAACTTCTTGGATAATGAGCTGATGTTGACAAGAATCGATCCATCACAGGAGGGCCTTAATGAATCCCACATCAATGACACGGAACGGAGCAAATGATTTTAATGGAGGTGAAAACGATCTGGTGATATAAGGTTCAGGGTGGCGGTCATGAAAGAATGGAGTATAATGTATGGTAGTGGGTGAGACACAGGTGACTTCTCTGGATGACTTCTCTTGAACATATTGGCGACACTGATGTGATGGATTGGTAGCATTAACCCCAATTGTGGATGGTATGGCGTGACCATGGCGATGTGACCGGTGAATGAAACAACCCAACCCGACTCGGACACGGAGTGGAAGTGTCATGTTCAAGAGCGACTTGCTACCAACAAAGTTTCTTTGAGTTTTCTTCCCAATTTTTCCCCAGTCATTGTTGACCAGTACCTCTTTATTTTTGTCAAGCTTGAGGAGGATAACATATGCTTGTTCTATAATTTGCCCTTCGGGCAAACCCATCACTACGTTTTAACAAGCCTAGCGATAGTGAAACTCGTTCTCGTCTAAAGACAAGTTTGTCGCTATTAATCTTTTTAACAAGTTTAACGACAAAGATAACTCGATCCTTTTAAATTTTAGAGAGTCTGAAAAGGAACGTAAAGGAAACTCCAAAATTCCTTTTTCATCATCTAATCCCTTAAGTCCGAAAAAGTATAAAACAATACAGAAGGGATGAATTTTCGATACTTTTAACGAGCCGAACAAAACAAGCGCTCGATCTTTTTGTGTAATAATCCCTCAAGTCCAAAAAGATTAAAATCTAGAGGAGGGATAACACTTCCTGTCCCTTTAACGAGTTGGAAGGCCAAGGACTCGGCAATCTTTTCATATTTTACGAGTCAGTTGAAAAGAGCTTAAAGGAGACTCGTCTTTTGAGGAACGAGTGATAAAACGGGTAGCAGCTGATTCCAGGTAAGGTTTGGAATTTTCCAATCATGGCAGTGTCACAAGGATGGCTAGTGAGATCACTCTTCGCAGCTGTTCCTCAAAATGGGTAAACAATCAAATGGAGGTGAATGATCGGCCAATGAAAAAGTGGAGGTGATGGTGCAAACACGACCAAGGCTTTAATGGTTGAAGTACTACATTCACGATGGTTATTTACCGGGGAATAGTTCATTTTTTAATGAGCTTAAATGCGGGTAGAAACATTTGCTCATGTCTTATGTTTATTTTTTAACGAGCTTGAACTATGTGCTAAAACTGCTCGATTAATCCAGTCGTATGATACGAATGTCTCATATAAAAACGACAACTTTTAGAGTTTTGCCCCACATCCTTTCTTTATGCAAGTTAGGAGACGACCAATCCTACGAGTTTAAAGGGTTAGAGGTCCTATAAATTTAAAAAATAAATAGTCGCTCTTCGCTTGCACTCCAAAAGGTTTGCATGCCCCCAGGTATAAAATAGAGTTTCAAGGTTACCCCTTCTTTAGTTCGTTAAAACATTCGTTTTACCGAGAGAGGCCTACCTCTTACAGGTTACCGAAAGATTGCTCTATTCACAGCGCAAACAAAACACTTCTTTGGCGATGTCTACCAAAATAAACAAAGGTGAGCGGATGGTATGGCGTGACCGTCCCTAACATAACTTTGACAAGAGGATCTTGTTCCAGTCCAACTCCCCCTTCCAATCATGGACGGGAGTACAGAGGTCATATTCTCTCGCGGAAACCTACCTTATACCCGAAGTTTTCCTGCCGAAGCAGACCAGGATGCATGCCCCCTGGGTTTCAGTCATGTTCCCCCGAATCACTCGCACTCATCGGGTGGACGGACTGGAGATTGAGACATTTCTTGCATGAAAAGACCATTTAGGGATGGTATATGACTATTTGCTATGCGTGATCCAGGAAATGAAAGCTGGTCTACGAGCTTGACCACTCTTCCTTCGTGCGGAAAACACATTACTCTAAAGAGTGAGGAGACAATTGCTCCCATGCAATAAATATAGTCTCGTCCAAGGAGTAGATTGTAATCCAGGGGTCCTTGAACTACCATCACGTTCATGTGAATGGTTTTCCCTCTCAATGTTATGGGCACATTGCGAAGGATCCCTAACGGTCGACTGGTTCCTTTATCAAAGCCTGTCAGATTTCTCATCTCAGGCAAAAGCGATGGCGAACCAAGCGCTTTCCAAGCAGTTGAGGAAAGGATACTCACAGAAGCCCCCTCATCTATGATGGTACCAGCCATAACCATTCTATGTATTTGGACAATAATTCAGAATGGTATACTAGCTGGTAAACGGGGTCTGCCTAGTTGATTCCAGTCGAAGGAGACAACTAGGTTGCCTGGAGGTGGGACCAAATAGACGGCCGGGTACGACTCTGACGAACTTCCTTCCTGCGGTAAAGGAACGGGTAAATTGCCCCCATGTTCGTTGGAGTCTATGTTTATGAAGAGAATTTGGATGGTGTCATCCTTGTTCTCTTCAGTGACTGCATCATCTGAAGATGAAACCTCTGAAGGCAAGACCGGGTCAACTGCCGCCTCGACCTTTTGAATTTCGTCTGGTATGGATTCAGATGGTTTATCTTCAATGATAGGTGCTTCAGCCGACCACCTGAGCGGGCCGGCCGGATTTTCAACTGGTGATGGACTCGACAAGAGATTTTTATATCCAGGAGGAAGTCGTGACGGTGAAACCGGACGATCGTCCAAAACTCTTATAGCCTCATCTAAGAAGGGACAACGGTGGACGGCATAATCGCTTTCACACAGTTTACAAGGAAATCTATATTTTCCTTTTTGTCCTGGGGCTTCACTTTCACTAGTTGACAGTGTGTTTTCAACATGATCATCAGAGGTTGACGACACCGGGTTGTGCAAACGGGGAGACCAGTCCCTTAAGATCCGAGGGATGCAAGGACAATCTCTGTGATAGTGGTCTCCCTTGCAAATGACACATGGCGATTCAGGCCTGGTCGGTGCAGTGTGTGGATTTTCGTTAGACGACACTCGTTTGCCCCCATTCGCTTTTGGCTCCTTCTTCTTCTTCTCTTTCTTCTTCTTTTCCTTCTTCTCCTTAGGTACTTGACTTTTGGCTTTAGTAGCCCCATCAATCGAAGAGGAAGGAGGAGAGGAAGAATTAGAGGAAGTGGAAGGTTGGTGGGTAACTCTGGACTCGTCTAATTGCTGATTCGATTGTTCAGGAATAGTGGTGTTATGAACGACAGAGGTTGAGAAGAGCCATACAGGCAAACCAATTGTCAGTCCTGGAAGCGACAATGTGGCCATATGGGGTGCACCAACATCTCCCCAAGAGGAGAAGGGACTAGGATTTCCTCCAAGGGGAATTCCTTGGTTGGTGGACTCCATTTTCTCAACCCAAGATCAACGTAGGAAAGGGGTAATGAATATTCCATTTAAAATAAATTTTAGACGCTTTGACACAACTTGTTTTTTCAGTTTTTAAGAGTCGAGAAAAAACAAAAGATGACTCTAGTCTCCTTCGATTTTTAATGAGCCTGAAGTGACAAGTGCTCAGATGGACCTTTTCCATTAAGGAGTCTGAAAAGGAACGAAAGGGACTGCTCTGGAAGTCTAGGTAGAGGGAGTACCAAACCAATCGCAAAACTGCAGAATATTTTTTACGGTATGGCAGTCAATCTTCCCGAATGCTGTGTTCAGTGCATTGCGATCGATAGGGCGGCAGACACGACTTCCTATGGATAAAGGATTTAAGCCTATAGGGGTCTCCCAAAATATACTCGACGGTACGTGCGAGCACAAGTCCGTACTGGCACTTATCGTCTCAAAGTGGAGGAATCACCCAAGCAACAGTGAGAACAATAGTTACCAGGCTTTACGACGCCGGAATACGTCTCTAGCCTAGACCTCTAAATGTTGTGCATTAAGTTCCAAAGCGTTGTTAGATTCATTGAATTTATTTTAAGTTGATCTTGCTTATGAAGTTTTCCTTTTGGGTTCACCACGAGATGTAGATGTAATTCCTAAAATGCAATCTAAAGATGATAAACAAACTTTTTATCTCTTTTATGCAATGAAAATCCTAGCTACTAGGGAAAAGAAAGACAGAATCTTTTCACAAAGAGCAAAGAGCACACTGTAAATGCACTTTCCTAAATCAAGCCAAACAGACTGTCTATATGCAAATGCACATGCATGTATTTGTTTTTGACTTTCTTAGTATATGGATGCTAAAAAGAAAGTTGATGCACAAATCTGAATTTCTTTTCAAGCGACAAACATAAACAAGCTTCTTTTCGAAATAAAAAATAGAGATGATTACGACACCTTACGATTTTGAAATGAATACTCGTTTTTGACACTAGAAAATCACAAATCCAGACCAAAAGCAATAGTAACAGGATAATCAACCATCAACAACAATCAAACTCTTTCCAACGATTGAAATCGACACTTACGACAGATTCAAATCAAAGGACGATAGTACGATTACGCTACTTTTGCTAAGGAGAACTGTAAATGACTCAACAAACACACAAAAACATCTACAGTTCTTTTGTACAAAGGAGGCGGAATAACAGCAAGGAAAAGGGGTTTCAAACAGACATATACTGATCACAGGCAGCAAAATTCAGAGATAGAACTGGAAAGAATGAAACACAAGAACCACAGCTGCACAGGGCTAGTCTGATCAGCGCACCTGTAACACAGAGAATCTGAAATGCAGCGCAGGTTGCCCTTTCGGGAAGTGCGCTGAAATTCAGGATCTCTTAACAGTACCTGCGCTGGGCCAGAAACGAGACTCTGTCCGGGTTCCGGGTCACAGTTTGCAGTTCAGTCTTTGGTTTTTGGCCGAGTAAAAAGCAATCAGTAATTCAACAATCAGGGGTAGATCTAAGGAGGATCTAAGAGCTATCACAAGGGCAATCAGATAGTTTGTGAATCAGTTGTTTAAATCATAAACAGATCCAGTGAATGGATTGAAGCAGCAGATGTCTACTTTGCATTTGTTATGGCAAATGCAGTTCGAATGCCACTTATAAGTTTATGAAACAAACAAACAAAGAATGATAAACAAACAAACTAATTAGCTCCCCAGCGGAGTCGCCATTTTGTTACAGGGAAAAGTGTCTATTTAGAAATGCTCTATCCCACTAAGGTGTGATAGCTGCCTTAGAAACAAACAAAGAAAAACTACTTTTGTATTTCCTTTATGAACTATAGATAGAGAGGAATAGAAAGAACCAACCTGTGTCTTGCGCTAGTCCTCTGATCCAATCCTTCTCTTCTTTGATAGTCTCCAGCTACCTGCTCCCTTACTTGCCCAGCTTCACAAAGTACCTGTAAGATCACAGAAGAAGAAAACTATACAAAGACATGGATCTATATTCATAAACAACTTAGGATCAGATTTAAGTTAACCATACAAATGTAACAAGCATCAATGATACAAAAGCATGGAGGAAATCTCAAATAGCTTTTATTGATAAACAAGAAAAGATCCAGGAGGAGTTACAACCAGTGGTTCCTGACCCAGCATCAACCTCCCAGCAAAGAAGCCCCTCTTCACCTCAAACAAAGCATAGATCACCCAACAATCTGATGTTTGTCTCAAAAAACCAACAACAATTCCTTACAATATGCAAAATTCCAGCTTCTGGATATCTGGGATGAGGGATCCATATATAGATATCTGTAAGGAGGATGAGTTAGCTTGTGATTTGATTAGTGTCTTCTCTCTGTCAGTTCTTGCTTCCACTTGGAGACTGAAGGCCTCTTACTCATCCTTGGTCGAATTCAGTGAGGCAAGTGTCACTGGAGAAGATTTTCGAAGCTTCCATTGTCTCTCCACCTCGCGGAATGACACTGCCATTTGTCATTTCTCGCCCATCGCACCCCACAGAAGGGACTTTTGAAATGCAACGCACCCTCACAGTGTATTTAGGTGCAATGCAACGCACCTAGCCAGTGGAGCAGCTGAAATGATCCTATTTTGACTTATTCTGAGCAGTTTCTGGTGGAGAACTTCTGGGAGAAGCTGTAATCTGTTGACCTTGTTCCTTTAGGGGTTAGAACAACACTTTTAGGGACTTAGGAGCCCTTGGTTTATGGACATTTCATGCTTGGAGTTGTAGGGCACAAAAATGTCTATAACAGACGGGAAGGTAAAAGTGCTTATTAGGGAAGGATCTTTAAAGAGACCTACTCCAATAATTTGAAGTGACAACGGGGGTCCGTGTACCAACAAAATGCTTCTTGTAGCCTGTGAACTATTGGCAAATAAGTTTAGTTGATCAATGACTATGATTCCACCCTTAAAAGGGAATGCAAGAGTACGAAAGTAAGTGGAAACCACAGCAGCCATAGCTTATAACCAAGGCCTTCCCAGTAAAATGTTGTAATCGAGGGGTCCGTCAACTACCTCAACTTCAACATTAACCATTTTGCCCCCAAGTTCGATTTGTAGGTTACTCAAAATCCCATCTGGAGTATATGTTCTTCCATAAAAATCTTTCAATGTGGTCGGTGATCGTGATGACGACAGTGAACCAAGTGTTTTCTAGTAGCTCATGGAAATAATGCAAGTAGATGCCCCCTCGTCAATAATAGTTTGATGAACATTCTTATTGAGAGATTTTACTTGGATGAGGAAAGATAATTGCGCCGGTAACTGTGGTGAATATCCCACATGGTTAAAAACCACAAGATTTGAATCCGTAGGATCTATTCCTCCTATTGCTAACAATAAAGCTTGTTTCTGGGAGGGACGGTTTTGCAACACCTCGAGTGTAGACATAGCAGAAGGTGATTAAGAAAGATCTTCTACTATGTTATAGTTTTGAGCTACTCGATTCCAAGGGTTGAATGTCGATTTGTGCATAACTCCCTTTGGTGATTTTATTGTAAATTAGGTACAATAGGTGGAACAACTTCAGATGAAGTCGAGATCGAAGGATTAGGTTGATCAGTGGCCTGATTATTTTATGACGATGTATTTCCATAATCATTGTTTCTTGTTGACACCAAAACTTCAGCTTGTGGCTTTGCGATGGATAATATGAGTACTTGGGATGTGGAAGCATGGTTTGTTGCAACCAAATGTGTCTCCGGGGTTGGAAACAGATCAGTCAACACTGCCGATGTGTTTGAAGTCTTTAAAGTTTAGAGACCTCAGAACAATGTGGACAATATCTTGTATAATGCTTGTCATTACATATCAGACATGGATAACGACGTTTCCTTGCTGAAGTAGAGGAATCAGATGATTTCTTTGGAGGGGAATTTTCTTGTTTCTTTTTATTTTTCCCCTTTTTCTTGCCTGCTAGTTGCTTTGGATTTTTGCCTTTGTTAGATGACACGATATTAATCTCAGAGGCAAGAGTATTTTCTGATGCATTGGTAGTTTGATTGGAAACAACAAGATTTTGACCAGATAGTCTTCTTGCTGATTGTGTGCTTGAAGAACCGATCACATCGTCGCCGGCATGAGAGTCCTTACTCGATTGTGGAGGAGGTGGAACAGTGAAAGCTGGTCGAGGTGCATTGGGAATTTTATCATAAAGCATGCCAGATTGTGTGTAAATCAAATCCAAGTATTGGGCACGAGCAATGACTTGCTCTTCTGTGATGACTCCACCTTTTTCCACATCCTCAGTGATTGATGGCAATAAGGATTTTAAGAACCACTCAGCTAAAAGCTGATCGGGAACATATGTCTTAACCCGCCACTCATGAATATGATCTAATATATGGGTAGCAATAGTCTGTTTAAATTTGGTTAGGAGTTCCGTTCTAGTCTCGTATCTTATAGGTAACTGGAAGTGGGTCAGAAAAGTAGTGGCTAAAGTGGTGAAGTTATTGAAAGAAGCTCTTGGTAATTTAATGTACCATTTAACAGCTGGACCAATAAGTGTTCTTTGGAAAAGATGAAGTTTGACCAAATCATCATTTAAGGAGTTTGATGAACACCACAAATGAAAGGTCATAACATGATTTGATGGGTCTTCTCCAGGATTTCCGTTAAACTTTAGAATGTCAGATGGTAACTTATGCGGAATTACTAGCCACCAAGGTGCATATAAGATTGGATCATTAGTGAGCCGATTTAAATCTGGTAATTCTAAAGTTTCTACAAAGGGCAACCGTCAATTCAAGTCAGGTTGAGCATACCTAGGATATGATGGAATTGCCTGAGCAATAGGTCTTTGCATACCGACATAGGGCATCTGCATTTGGTAACCTTGGTATGGTTGTTGAACAAAACCAGTATAAGGTGGTTGTTGATAACTAGGTTGAATGTGTGGTTGTCCATAACCTGCAAAGCCTTGTTGACCAGGACCTTGGTAAGCTTGAGATTGACCAAAACCAGGTTGAGCTTGTGAAACAAGTCCAAACTGGGGTTGGAACTGTTGGAATTGGGGTTGTTGAAATTGAGGCTGCCACGGTTGTTGAATCAACTGTTGTTGTTGTTGGTACAACTGTTGTGGATTCAACGGTTGTTGTTGTCCAGCAATGAAAGGTTGGCCAGGTTGTGAATAAACTATACCAGTGTAAGCCTGGGTTAGTCTAGATAAAGGTACACTATCCTGAGGTTGTTGTTGAACTCTAGAAACAAGTGGTTGTTGTACAACAACTTGAGGGATTTGAATTCTTGACTTGAAACTTGTGATTGCAAGGTAGAAGGATCAGTTTGAACAGGTTGAGATACAACAATTTGAACTTGTGACTATGGTACAGTAGTAACAATAGGCGTACTAGGAATAGCTAACACAGTTTTCATTGGTTGTGTTGGATACACAAGCCTTGGTTGAATTGGCATTGTTGGTTACCATTGACAAACTCTAATTCCAGGTTGACCTGATACTGTGGGATATTACCATATGGTAGTCTCCCGGAATAAGGAGGATACGATGAATAAGCATATTGCTCTCCATATGATGGCAATCTAGTATTTAATGGATACATAGGTCTTTGTTGACCAAATTTCCCAGCTTGAAATTGATATGCAGGATCAAATTATTGAGTTCCCATTAGAGAAGAACCATGTAAAATTCTGGTTGAGGACATGGGTGATGACCATGGTGTAGAAGCAACCCCCGAGTGGGTTCCAGACAATGATTGGTAACCAACCGGGATGGACGATTCACCATATAGGTGCAACTTAGGTGTGGTAGAAAACATCGAAGAAGTTACAACAGAAGATTCTGCTACAGCTGCATCAGATGATACAGTTTGGGATGTTGACGGTTGTTTAGCCATAGTTAATTGACCCAAAAGTTGTCCTAAATATTCGACGGGCACTTGAAAAGAAGCAGGATCAAATGAAGCAAAGAAATCAGGAGTATTAGGGTAAAGATAAAGCCCAGTTCCAAAGTGAAACAGGGTTCCAGGTGTGGAATCTTCTTCCAATTCCTCCTCTATGGCAATCAAAATTGGTGGAAGAACTTCACTGTCAGTTTTGTAAAAGATTTTTGGTGTTGGTGAAATTGAAGTTTCAATAGCTACTGATGTCTGAGGGGTAACCAGTTGATCATCTACCAGTAAAGTAACAACTTCTGAATGTTCAAATTTGAAGTCCAGATGTTTGGGTAAATGAACGACAATTTCAATAAGAGGTTCTTGAACAACTTCAGGTTCAGATGTAACTTTTGTTTGAATTGGGATAGATTCTAGATTAACTTTTGGTTGAACTGATTCAAGTTTAGAAGTACTTTCTTGTTGAGAAATTTCAAGTTGAGGATCAACTTGTGCTTGAACAACTTCGGTTACTGTTTCACTAGGATCAATGCTAATGTCCTCAGGTAATTATGAAACTTCTTCTTCAGGAACGGATGTAACAGAAATAGTTGGAGTAACTAGAGTCTCTATACTTACCTAAATTGATGATTCAGGCTCAGATGAAAAACTAGGAGTTCTTGATGTACCAGACTCAGTTAAGCGAGACTGCTTTG
The DNA here is from genome assembly GCA_031772625.1 of Pinus tabuliformis. NCBI lineage: Eukaryota > Viridiplantae > Streptophyta > Pinopsida > Pinales > Pinaceae > Pinus > Pinus tabuliformis. Next base: position 197,089,192 of record CM062815.1, on the reverse strand, counting down.
CTCGATTGGTGTCACTTCGAGAGGCAAAGGTGGTTTTATTGTTGTTCTCCGCGAATGACAGGGTATGGGTTGATGTTCCTCCACGATTGCTGATTAATTTTGTTATCAAAAAATAAATAAACAAAAAGGGGTATACTAGGCAAAATGGTTACCAAGCAACTGTGAACTGCAGAATACCTCCTGGCGAACCAAGAAGTACAAGCAGGCAATCTCCTTGAATGTTGTGCTTGGTGTATCAAAATTTACAAGGCGGCCGACTCGGTTACTTAAGGATGGATAAAAACCTAGAGTTTTCCTGCCATATATACCCGAAGGTATGTGGAGACCCAGTCTGTATAAGAATTGTCTAATGCAAAACCACACAGTGAGAGCATTCCCATATACTTTACGTACTGTAACATCGCCCTATATACCCAAAGGTACGTGGACGAGCTACAACATACTCACGTACGTGGAATGAGGTATCACACTCGGGATGTATTGCAGACAAGTTAGCGACATCTGCTTTGTTTTACGACGCCGGAACACGTCTCTAGCCTAGAACCACTAAATGTTTGCGTTAATGACAATGCTCCATTAGGTAAATTGATGTTTATTTTAAGTTGATCTTTCTTAGGAATTTTCCTTTCAAGTTCACCACGTGATGTATTATGAAATTCCTAGGAATGAAACTATCATGATAAGCATTCCTTCTATTCAATTTAACGATGAAAATCCTAGCTACTTAGGGATAGAGCAATTAGATTTCTTTTGATCAAAGAACAAAGAGCACAATCTAAATGCAAATTCCCTACACTATTCCTTATCAGCACACACAAATTTTTTCAATTCAACATGAATGTATTTCTTTTCGATTTCCCTTAATGTTAATGAACAAAAAGGAAAACTAATGTACAATTGATCAATAAACTCTCTTCATAAAAATGAAAATTTTGCGACAATTTCTTTTCAAGGAAAGGAAGACTTTACGACACTTTCGTTTTCAAAGAAATGAGGAATTACAACACTTTCAATGAAAAGACTAATCATATGCACACATCAATCAATCGATCTTTCATGAATGAAGATTTGACGACAATTCAATTTTCGATGGAAACAACGATTTTACAACACTTTCTTTCGTTAAAGGTCAATCGATCAATAAACTCTTTCGAATATAGATTGAAAATGACAAAGTAAATACATAAGAAACATTTATCAATCCTAGTCTAAGTAGGGCTAGGTAAGGAGATGAAACACTATTTTCAGAGACAAGACATCGTTGACATTCTACAAATCTTTCAAACATGAGAAAATTGGCTCAAACACTTCAGCTCCTAGATGGGAAACTATCCCTTAAGGGATCATCACAGGAAGCAGTGAGAGACAGTGCACTGAAGTGCACTGGATCTATGAAGGAAATGCATTGCAGTGCACTGTGTCCTTCATTGGGCTACACTAGTGACAACAAGCAATTTTGAAGGCAATTTGGCACAGTTTTGGCTCCATTTTCAATGAAAGAATACTGAAATTCAATCAACGACCACAAGTACAGTATGTATAAATGTCTTAAGAGGCTGATAAGCTGCTAAGATGGATGATCGTTCCCCAACAGAGTCGCCAATTTGTTTTGGGAAGTTTTAGTGTCTACGGATAAATGCTTAAACCCCTAGACTGGTAGCTAAGTCTAGAACAACAGTGAAAAGCATTCTCTACTTTTCTTATGATCAATAAATTAAATAAGAAGTAAAGAATCCTACCTGTAGCTTTCTCTTACTCCTTATCTCCCTTGATCAATTTTTTCACTCCTCTCTGTACTTAATCAGCTTGAAGAGTACCTGCACACAGACAAAAGACAAAAACCGATCAAAGCATATGATAATGATCTATTGATTAAACATAGCATGGGATCAAGTACATGATACACATATGAAAGCATAATGAATAAAACAAGCATATGGAAAAAGCTTTGAACACTTTATCAGTAAAAGGAAGAGTTACAACCCAATTTGCTCAATTCAGCATCACTCCTTCAGTTCAATCCCATCCTCTCCTCATAACAAGCAAGAAATTTTGACATCATTACAATACTTGGAATCAACTCAAGTCTCATACTAATAGCATCTCCCTATAATTCAATGATTTCCAACCCTTGATCACTTAGATAAGTGGTCTTTTTATAGGTGAATGAAGGAAGTTATGCCATAAATGGTGATAATGAATGCCCTCCCAAACTTAGGATGTAGTTCCATGGAGGAAGGGATAAAGGGATTGGTGTTCCTTAACTCCCTTCCTCATCCAAATACGAGCTCAAAGGAGTAGATAAACTTGGGAAACTTCTAGATGCATCCAATGGATAAGAATATTCCCAAACCCCAATGCAGTTTCGCTCAAATTCACCTAGCTCAGGCCAAAGAGGGCTCAAGTGCATTACATAGCATCCTATCAGTGTATGGTCTGCATTGCAGCGCACCCTAATGAAGGCCTGCTTGCGCTAATCTTCTTAGAGACAGTTTCTGGATGATTTCAGTCATGAAACTTCTTAGGAAGCTAGGCATTCTGATGGTTGACTTCTTTAGGGCATGTAACAACTGAATTAGGTTTGATGACCCCTAATAGTACTAATCTGTAGGTTGGGGTTGATGTGCCCAAATGGATCTGTAACATCCCTCTCAGCCATGGTCATAAATCTAAAATGTCTATAGAGGATGTAGATTTTAAAGTACATATGTGAGTATAAGTTTCCAATGGGATTTCATGTTCATATTGTATATATTCTTCAGGTTTTTTTCTGTTGGAAACGTGGTTTGTCAATAAATCCACTCCACACTTGGTTGTATTGGAAACCAAATTACACCTAATAGTGTAAAGCTATTCAGTTCAGTTAGATAGAGGTGTGGGGATTGAATAGATATTCTGAGTTTTGATATCCAGTAGATCAACATGTTCGTTGTTTATGAGCGGTGTGATTTGAAGAGTATATGATAGATCAACTTATATTTTCAATCTCTAGAAATTTTCATTTTTCATATTTCAGTATGAAAGAGTATCTGAATTATTACAGGCATATGGTTGCATTTCATAGTTGTAGGTTGCAGTGTGCAGTAGCAGAGTATTCAAATAACAACACTTGTCCATGAGTATTGGTTATATTTCTACATAATATGGCATATTAGTGGTTGATGGTTTTATGGTATGACTCCACACCCAACACTAAAGGCAACTGGTCTACTAGCTCTCTGCATCCCACAAGGGAATCAGTCCCCATTGGAGCCAATGTTGTAACATGATTAATTTTGATCAAACTGTATGATCAAACAATTTTAAATTTGTGTATTAAATTAGGATTAATTGATAAATAAATAAACGAGGGTCAACACATTTAAAATGCATCCTACCTAATTTATTTGTATAAATTAGGGAAAAGAGGTAACTTGTTTAATAAACCTTTGAAATACATCTTATCCTAAAGCTTTGGCACTCATTAATAAAGTGCTCCACTGAAGATCTGATGGGGACCACCAGCACTAATCCCTGGGCATGTCCTCACCCTAGATTTCAACTCTGCCCAAATCCGATGACCACCTAATTGTTTCAGAACCCCCCCGCCCGATGTGATTTTGTTTAACGTCGAGGGCGGGGGGGGGTTGGAAAAAGTAGTTTCCCACTACTACATGTCCTTTTATTGAGATTTCGGAACCCCCTCTGCCAATGTAAAAAACTACTCTCCCCCCCCTCCAAAAACGGTATCTTCTCCCCGCATAAACCACCCTTCTTGATTATGTCGGCTTTCATAGCATTTCCTCTCCAATCCACCACTGCCACTGATATCCTCTCGCCTGATCCCATTCTTGCTTACCATTCCATTCCCATTCCTTCCTTCCATGTCCACACATGAACTATTTCTGCCAACCATGTGCCTCCACATCATTTCCTACCTCTGTGTCATATGGCTATCTCATGGTTAGCTAAAACTATGTTTCTCCCTATACAACACAGTAATGTCAAACATTACTTACAAAATGTTGGGAATGGGTCCCCTAGGGTCAATTTTGGGGTTAAAAGCCCAAGTTTTGTGGCAGAAAGCCCAAGTTTTTGTATAAAAAGTGTAAAGTATTCGCATTTTATGGTCTCGGAGTGCGAAGATGTGAAGTGTCATAAAGGGTTTCTGCCCTTAGTTTATGTAAGTCATGTTGTCTTTAGGAGATCTACCCATTGTCCGCAGACCATGGGATTGTATAAAAAGGGAAGTCATAGAAAAGTCTAAGGTAGTTCAGTTCAGTCTTGATATGTTTTGAGTCATTGATGAATGTAATGGGTCCGTGAAAGCTAAGAGCGAAGAGTCTTAGCATAGGAAAGAGGCTCTGTAGCTATGTGCACAGAGGCCTGGAGTAGAAGTCCACAGCTCAGTGCATGGACCCCTATAGCTGTGTGCGCAGGGCGGTTAGAGTCTGTAAAGAAGATATGAAGCACAAATAAAGAGAATTATTATGGAATTATCTGTGTATGAGCTATTTTACTTCTATTATAAATGCATATGATTATGTTATGTTGAACACTGGGTTTATGTTTTAATGTTGTATTGATGCACGAATCCATATGTTTTGCTTTTTAAATGAACACAAGTAAGAACAATTGTTTATGCGAAGATCCTCGTAATGCATGTTGAAGTTATCTGATACTTAAGCTAATCTGGGTAAATATAGAAGTAAGAGTAATTATAGAGGCGCATAAGTGTCTGATCTGCCTATCTAGGTTATGCGAGGGATAGTCGTAGATCTTTGCAAAGGTCTAGAGGATGACTAAGAGGATTATATTGATAAGCCCTAAAAAGGCTTATAGACCTACACGAAGGAAGGTTTAGGGTATTAAATGACATCACTACCATCTTTGGGTGTGGAAACTTGGTTCCTGCATCCCCCCATACTGCTTCGGGTGAGACTTCAGCCTCCGCTCCACAGATTGATGCTGAAAGGGCCAGTAGTGTAGGGATTACTTGGCTAATTAATGTTGAACATTGGTCAAGGCCCATCATGCCAACAAATGGTTCCATTGCCGGGACCGGGATCTGCATAAAGAGATGTGTGGTGTCACAGCACTGGAATCAAACTAAGAAGGAGATCAAATACTGGTTGGATAGAAATATGCAAGAATTCGTGGTGCAAGAGAAAAGGAATCCACGATTAATGAAAGAATAGTGGTTGGATAGATATTTGTACACAGAGATACACAAAATCATCTTTTGTTCCTTCCCGGTTGAATTATACGAGTGGATCGTGAAATTGGCAGATGGTCAAGGAAGGTGGAGGCTTGACGGTCCAACAGTCTGGACCCCCCAGTTAGTGCTTAGATTAGAAGCCTCTAAGGATAAGATCACACGCGCTGTCGATCATTGGCTCGATCGTATCATAGGAGGATTCATGACAGAGTTCACAGTCGATACTTCGGTCAGTTACAGCAAAGCAGAGAGCTTCTTCTTCAAGGAACCATGAGGTAAGTATTTAAGGTCTTTAAATACTTGGATTAAGTTTCTCTTGTGTGAAAAGCGGGTTATGCAACTACCTTGATGTTTGGAGCTATGTGAAGTGGAAAGATCTTCAGGGATAGAGGGAAAACAGACCCTAAATATAGCTAGTTAATTGGACCTCCTCTGAGTGATGACGAGGAAGTAGCACAGGCTTCTCCATAGAGAAATGTTCAATTAATAAGACAAGGGTTCCTGCGAATACCCCATCCACGCACACCACCTCCATCTTCACCTCTGCCACATACACCATCGCCCACACCATCGCCATCATCCAATATGGTGAATTCAGTAAATTTTCATGTGTTCAAGGGGTTAGGAACTAAGGACCCAGAACAATTTTGGTTCGTTGCGAAGGTTGTATAAAAAGCTTAGGGTATTACAGATGATCAAATGAAGAAAGAAATGTTGTTTACTACTTTGCAGGAATGCGCATTAACATGGTATATTAAGTACTGCACTGATAACCTGATGGCTTCATTAGTAGATATTTAGACTGCGCTGAATAAGGAATTCAGTAGGCCCAAATTTGAAGTGCAGTCAATTGTGGGATTCAAGGAGATCATGATGAAGCTTGGTGAGACACCCTTGGATTTGGATCAAGGGTTGAAGTGCACAATTCACGAGGCCAACATGAATCTTATGAATGGGCAGTTCCGCGAATGGTTTGTGGCTTCGCTCTTGCCTCATCTAAGGGTTGCTTTGTCACAGCAAAAGATTGGAACCCAGGCGGAAGCCCTGGAGATTGCAATGAGATTACATGAGACACCGATGCAAGATGATAATTTATGGGTTCAAGAGATTCATGCGCAATTGCAAAACTTGTGCCTAGAATTTTAGAGTTTGAAGAAAGATAGAACAGTTCGGCCAAAGGTGCGCGAAGAAGTTTGGTGCTTGAAGTGCGAAAGTTAGGGGCATGACAAAGATCAATGTCCAGTCTTCCCGAATTATGTTGCAGTAGGGGGCCGATCCCTCTGAGGCCGGAAGCTCAAGCAGGGCCAAGTATAGGGCCCATGCTATGGTGTGATATCTGTCAGGTAGCTGGAAAACATGCAACAGACAATTTCTATTTCCTGCATAAATTTGTACAGACACCACAACAACTCTTATGCAACTTTTGTCAATCGGTGGGCCATGATGAGTGTAATTTCCATAGTTATGAGCTAATGATGGATAGAACGCCTATATATAGGGTGTAGGAAGAAACCTGGCTTTCGGACCAAGGTACTGGGTGAGCACGAGGCAAATATCAAGGGTGCGGATGAGGTCGAGGTGGACGACTTGGTAGAGGTTGGGGACAGGTCATTTGTTACAACTATGGAGGACCGGGAAACTATGCGGGAGACTACATGAACTCAACATGTCTGTCATGTTGATATTGTACTCAGTTTGACCATGTGATAGAGGATTTACTTGTGGTATTGGCTAAGATACGCGAAAAAGGGGCACAGCCTCTGCAACCATCTTAGAACCTGTAGATGATGAGGGTTGAGCCTCGCAAAGAATAACCTAAGGTAAATATTGTTCCGCAGAGTGGAATGACAACTGGAGAAGATAAGGGGAAGCAGCCTGAAGAAGGTGAATGGGTCCACAAAGCACCATAAAAGGAGATCGTGTTTGAATTAGAGTGCGCAAGGGAAACATTTATGGAAGCAAAGAAAAGCTTCACTAAGGCATATCCCTTAGGAAGTCAGGATAAGCTAGCTAAGAGATGGACCCTTTCATGCTTACTACTTTCTTGGAGACCTACATGAAGCTACTGCGCGATAGTAAGGATGTGAAAGGACTGCAGGAGGTGATAAATAAGTGTGCCAAAAAAGAAAACGCTCCTGATGGACCGCGCGTAGTTAGGAAGATTTGTAAGAATAAGGCAAGAACGGGGCGTACGATGAGGCTCACTGCGCAGATACGAGAATATGAGATGGATCAAGTTATTATAGATCTTGGGTCGGACGTGAATGTTTTGCCTAAATAGACATGGGAGAGGATGGGGAGACCTGCACTGTAGTGGTCTCTGATTCAGTTAAGAATGACAAATCAGCAAAAAATCATCCCCATGGGAAGATTGCAGGGAGTGACAGTTGATATGTATAAGTAGGAATTTGTCTAAAGATGAGAATAATTATTCAACGACAGAGCCCGAAGGTTTGTCTATGGTGTACGTGCTCCAGAAGTTTAGAAACTACCTGCTAGGTGGACACTTTAAGATGTATACAGACCATTTTGCATTGAAGTACTTGGTTAACATGCATGTGTTGGGGGGAGATATGCAGATGGTTGTTGTTGTTCCAAGAATATGATTTCAAAGTTATTGTGAAGCCAGGATGAATGAATGCCGGACTGGATCATATATCGCTCATTGAAACAGGAGAGGAGCCTACTAATTTGGAGGAAGGACTACTTGGCGCACAACTCTTTACAATGTGTGCCGTGGGCAATCACTTTGCAGATATCATACACTTCTTGATGACGGGGATGGCTCCAGATGGGTATACTAGTCAACAAAAGAAGGAGTTGGTGGTGTGCGCGATAGACTTTTCTGTCATTGTAGGGAATTTATATCAAATGGGCTCAAATGAAATAATGTGACGTTATGTGCCTAAGTTTGAACGAAGAAGCATCCTCTTTGAAGCTCATGGAGGAGCCGCAGGAGGACATTATGCAGGAAAATCAACAGCACAGAAGATTTTACGTGTTGGGCTATGGTGGCAGATGCTTCATAAGGATTCCAAGGCTTATTGTAAGGCATGAAATGCATGTTAGAGGATAGGTAGGCCATCGCGGAGGGATGAGCTACCTTTGAATCTGCAATTATCATTACAACTATTTGAGAAGTGGATGATTGATTTTCTAGGACCAATTCAGCCTCCAGGAAAGAAGACAGGTGTGCGGCACATCATCACCGTGACTGAGTATTTGACTAGATGGGTGGAGGCGCATCCTCTAAAGGACTGTATCATGGCAACAAAAACAAAGTTAATCTTTGAGTATGTACTGACTAGGTTTGGTTGCCTAAATATTTTGATGAGCGATTGCGGTACACATTTCCTTAATGAGATGATCAGTGCTTTGACAGAGGAATTCCAAGTTTATCACCCAAAGAGTACACCGTATCACTGGAAGGCTAATGGGATGGTTGAAGCATTTAATAATATATTGGAGAACATGTTGGAGAAGGTTTGCAATGCACAAAGAAATGACTGGGATGTGTGCATACTGGTGGTGCTATGGGCTTACAGGATGACTTGCAAAAAGCTGACTAGACAAACGCCTTTTAGGCTAGTTTATGGCATAGAAGTTGTGATGTCGATGGAGTAAATTGTATCTAGTCTATGCATTATGGCATTCACAAGAATGGAAGATCGCGAAGCCCTGGAAGAAAGACTCGTGCAGTTGACAAAGCTGGAAGAGGATAGATTTTTGGTTGGATTCCATCAACAAGTTCAAAAGGAGCGTGAAAAGGCATGGCACGATCGGCACATCAAACTGTGCACCTTCAAGGTAAATGATTTAGTGTTATTATATGATAGAAAGTTTGATAAATTTCCAGGAAAATTTTGAATGCATTGGATGGGGCCCTATGTCATCAAGAAGATTACCGATAGTGGAGCAGTTCAACTGGTGAACTTGAATGGAGAGCCATTTCTAGGGAAGGTAAATGGCAGTCGATTGAAGCCATACACGGGGGATCCGGTCAGATGACTATATGGTGGAAACATAGTCTTAGCGCTCTAGGTAGCTGAAAGGAGGTGCGGGACTATAAACTACACTGCCTGGGTTGTAGAGATGCGCGACTAGGGGACTGCGTGGAAAGGAGGAACGTCACAGTATTAGCATAAGTGTGAAGGGATCATCGTTATAGGAGGAGAGACTGTGTAGGGCAGCCAGAAAGTGACCCTTATGGTCACTCTTCATGAGTTTACAGTGAGAAAATGACTAAGTGGAGCGAGGGAGCAACATTTAAGTCAAAATATAAGAGTGAGATCTTTGAAAATTTGTCGCCAATATAACATTTATGAGTGGATTTTGGGGGGAACGGTCAGATTCGAATTCAAAATTTCCTATAAATTACATATGTCCGCCCAACGAAAAACACTTTGCATTTTGAGAATTGAGGTGTTGAGCTATCAGACGTGCATGAACCTTGAGAATTTCAAGGCTTTAGTGGTCAGTTCAGTACTTGATAAGTTGCCTAAAGCAACCTAGGAGCTTCTTACTAGCCTCATATCGGTGCCCGTGGAAACTATATGTGCTAGAGGATCGATGGCATCTGAGGGACCTACCCTTGAGGTTGCAAGTGTAGAGGTGCCCGCAAAAGTGCCAAAATCGCCGAGGTCTTCCAGGCCGAGGCCTATGTCGACCAGAGAGGGTCCTAAGACAAAGAAGGACAAGCAAAAAGTGACACAGCTAGTACGCGAGTCGTTGAGAAAGCACCAGAAGAAAGAGAAGCCTACCGTGCAGGAGAAAGGAAAGGTGGTAGACCTAGAATCTGATGAGGGTGTGGAAGACACTGGTATGGGCACAAAGGATATCGATATTAAGGGGGTAGACCCTATTTCCAAGTTACCAGAATACATTCCTCCACGCCAAGGCAAGGTGAAGGTCCCAAAGGACCCAGATGAGGGCAAGTTTTTACTTAACACACCATTGGTGCTAGACAATATCGCATTCGAAGGTTCGCGCTTGGTACCCGTGCCACATTTGAAGTTAGAGGATTGCGACTTGACAGATACTAAGAGGTTCCCCAACTTGGTGACTGATACATTTATGACCCGCATCTTCTATAAAGATTTTGGTGTAACCGCGTTGGAGCCGAGGTAGTGGATTAAAGGGGTGGACAAGGTAGGATTGTTGAAGTTGCTATGGGTGTCGCATTACAACTGCATGCCCATCACTTTGATCGTGATCAAACAATTGTTGTGCTTGGTGCACGACAGGTGCCTATGGTTAGGAGAACCGATAACGATCACTAATATGATGATCCATAGGTTCAAATTGCTACCACACTCAAGGCTGAATCTAGCCAAAGCATTTGGCAAAAAGACGGGTGAGTGAAACCTCACCGAGAGAATGAAAGACAAGTTTCAGCTTGTCAAGAAACTGCCTGGTTACTCAATTTGCAGCATAACCGACACCGTGGTTAAGGTAGCTACCCAAATCCTGGCTAGGAAAATAATGAGGAAGTGTTGCGCAGACAAAGTGTTGACACCAGTGGTGTCATTAGCATCCTAGTGCATGGAGGGCATACAATTCAATTAGGCGCGCTACCTCTGCAACAAATTCCTCAGGAACTGCAGAGAAGCACAAAACTAGAGTAAGACCTTCCATTATGCATGGCTTCTACTATCAATCGTAATGCACACATGGGAATTACCAGAGGATAGTTAGTTTCCTTCGATCGCATCAGATCTTCCAGAAGTAGTGAATTTCGCTTTGCTCTGGGCCACAAAGGACCCTGAAGGGGTCAAGGACAATAAGATCTTTTGGGTGCTGATGCAAGAAAGCATCTGCACTGCGATAAACCGCAAGCCATGACTATCACCAATTGTCTTCGAGCAGTTTTCGGGCTATGTGGAGTTCAAAGTGGAATTCCACTGCGTATCCATGTGGGCACGGAAGGACCCTGAGAAAAAGTGGTATGATTTCCCATACCTTGCGACAGACAATGCAATCACAACAGTCCTTGAGAATTGGCTAGCAGAGTGGCACATGGCCTTAGATTTTTTAGTCGGGTCTAGTAAGTCCAAAGGAAATAGATGAAGGAAGAGGCCCAGTTGAAGATGCAGCAGCTAGATGACAGGAGGAAAAAGGAGGTTGAGGAAAAAGCTAGAGTAGAGCACACTGCAAAGGAGTAGGCTGCAGAGAAGGAACGAGAGGAATAGCATGACTTTGACAAAAGTCATAGGTACCCTTCATTGTAGACAGAGGATGACGAGAAACAATTGGAATATGGTAGTGGAGACCAGGAGAGTACCCCATTCCGGGTTAAGCGCAGTAGGGAGCAGGAAAAAGAAGGGTCGCGGAAGAAGTCCAAGGCAAGTAAATCATCATTCGACCCAATCACTTTGATGGAAGGTGATCTAAATGATATTGGGGACACAGTAAGGGACATGACTATGGAATTGTTGTAACAATTTGAGCAGCAGCAGAAACAAGCCTTGGTTTCCATTCAGAGGGGTCTGTGGGAGCTACAGATCCAGGCTACTCAACTGCAGACCGGTGTAGGGTGGGGCAGCGTGGCATCAACTAGTTTGGTGCCTGGAACCTCAGAAGCAGCGGAGATGGTTCACTCTATGGATCCCTGGGTCATTGCGTTGCCGGATGGAGCTTTGACTACAAAAGCGGAAGCAGAAAGGGCCACCGTCAGTGCTCTCAAGAAGGTTGGGTTGAACTTGGCCGCGCTTCCAAGTGAAGCCCTTCACACCCTGCAAGATGGTGTGATCACGGAACTTCGGTCCCAAGAGCAGTGCGTGCTGAATGTGATCAGTGAACAGAAGGTTAATAAAGCCTAGATGTTTGTTGAGAAGACTTCGATGATTGATCTCCTTAAGAAGATTCAGGAGAAGAATGAGTGCACCACAGTCATGGTAGCTGAAGCATGTAGAACCATTCTGGAGTTGCATATCCCGGAAGATGCGTCGGTTGATGCTAGAATTCATAAGCTCATTGAAGGTGTGCGCGACACAAAGACAGAGTTGGCTAAGGTTCATTTTGAGCTGAACCTTAAGATCACAAAGCTCTAGTTGAAGCCCCAGCCTTTGACTCCACCAGAAGTAAGAGAGCAACGCGAGGCATCTATCAAGGATGCAATTGCAATAGTAGATGTCACAGCGAAGGATTGCACTGTGCTCTTCGAGTAGTCATTTGAAGTAGTTACCAGTCTGCAAGAAGATCCAAACCTATAGAGATTAGAGACTGAGGTGAGGGAATTGCAGTAGAGGTACGATGAGGTTAGAGTGAGGTGCGCACTGCCTCCATTACAGAGGGGTTGGAAAAGCTATAGGAAGGAAAGGCATTGAAGGAATAGGTGGACATAGCACAGCGCAGGGAGGCAGTACCGAAGGCCAGATTTGGGCCTTGGCTAGATGAAACCCATGTGATCACAGCCACCATTGAAGGAAAGGTGGCAAACCTATAGGAAACACAACAACAAATCAAGGCAGATAGCATAGGACCAACAACGAAGCAGCTAGTGGAGTAGGTCAAGTAGGCGGCAACACAGTGTGTCGCCGAAGTTGCAGTAATACAAGTGGAGATGGGAGTTCTTCGTGACAAGATCCTCACACTAGCAGAGTGACACGAGGGCGAGTCACCATATTTGTGTCGGGGGCCTATTGCGAATGGGTCCCCTAGGGTCAATTTTGGGGTTAAAAGACCAAGTTTTGGGGCAAAAAGCCTAAGTTTTGGGGCAAAAAGCCCAAGTTTTTGTATAAAAAGTGTAAATTCTTGCATTTTGTGGTCGCAGAGTGTGAATATGTGAAGTGTCATAAAGGGTTTCCTCCCTTAATTTATGTAAGTCATGTCAGCTTTAAGAGATCTACCCACGGTCTGCGGACCATGGGATTGTCTAAAAAGGGAAGTCTTAGAAGAGTCTAAGGAAATTCAGTTTAGTCTTGATATGTTTTCAGTCATTAATGAATGTAATGGGTTTTTGAAAGCTAAGAGCGAAGAGTCTTAGCATAGGAAAGAGGCTCTTTAGCTGTGTGTGCAGAGGCCTAGGGTAGAAGTTTGCAGCTAAGTGCGCGAACCCCTGCAGTTATGTGCGCAGGGTTGTTAGAGTCTGTAAAGAAGATCTGAAGCACAAATAAAGAGTACTATTCTAGAATTATCTGTGTATGAGATATTTTACTTCTATTATAAATGCATATTATTATGCTATGATGAATACTAGGTTTATGTTTTAATGTTGTATTGATGTGCGAATCCATATGCTTTGATTATTAAATGAACCCAAGTAAGAACATATGTTTACACGAATATCCTCTTAATGCATGTTGAAGTTATCAGATACTTAAGCTAATCCGGGTAAATAAAAAAGTAAGAGTAATTATATAGGCACGTAAGTTTTTGATATGCCTATCTAGGGTATGCGAGGGACAATCGTAGACCTTCGCGGAGGTCTAGAGGACGACTAAGAGGATTATATTGATAAGCCCTAAAAAGGCTTATCGACCTGCACGAAGGAAGGTTTAGGGTATTAAACGACATCACTACCATCTCTGGGTGTAGAATCTTGGTTCCTACATCCCCCCATATTGCTTTGGGTGAGACTTCAGTCCGTGCTCCGCGGATTAATGTCGAAAGGGCCAGTAGTGTAGGGATTTGCTTGGCTAATTAATGTTGAACCTAGGTCGGGGCCCATCAAGCCCACACAAAAAAATGAGAATTTATTTTCATAAACTAAAAGAGGTTTTTGTTTCTAACATCCTCATGTACAAAAAACTCTCTCATTTCTCTAACAACTGTTACGGTTTGGGAGATGCAAATGCATCTTTGAAGGCATGTTTTCCAGAAATTTCCTCTTTTAGTCACCTTTTTGCAAAGGATATTTTAGCTAAAAAAATATTAATATTTCGAACATGGAAGGTTTTGGTTCATAACATTCCAAAATGCAAAATCATATCTCACTTTTCATATAGGTGTCAGGGGTTAGGAGATACACTCTCATCATGTTTAGCCTATTTTTCTGACTATGCAGTGTCTTGTTTAAGCCACCTTTTTGCAGAACTTATTATGGACAATCAGACATGAACCTTGAGAAACTGGAGGAGGTTTTTGTTCCTAAGATACTATAATACAAAAACCTCTCTCATTTTTTACACCGATAGCTCGTATTGAGATGTTCAAAGGGATGAACGGACCTAATGTTTCAGAAATTCGGGAGGAAAAAACTCAAAGACATTTAGTGACTTGGAGGCCGCCTCATCAAATATGAGTTTCAATCACATTCAAATTTCTCTTCTTTATCAATATAAATCCTCAAGGATAGTATAATAACTCTTCAAATAGTTTTATTTACCCTTATTTGTGTTCTATTTTCGTAATACAGTTTTCAGATATTTGTAATAGGTCTTGATATTTTTATCAAGATATTTTGTGAGGAAATTGTATAAATACTTCATCAATTGAAGTAATATGTGTGGGATTTTGATGCCAAGGCTCTTCGCTTTGTAATAACTTCTATTATAGGATTTATAATGAAAGCCTTCCATCTCCAGTTTGACAGAAGTTTGTGTTTTCTAGTATGTCTTTCTAGTGTTTCATATCTTATTTCTACACATGTTCAAAGCATTTATAGGAAGGTCTGGGTAAGTGTAGATTTAGTATCAATCTATTCTTAAATCCCCTGCAAAATAATAACCTTTAGAGAGAGATTAGCTTATTGGAATGTTTATCTAAGATAACTCCTCCTTGACTGGTTTTAGCTTTATGCCTTTTGATAGCCATTAAAAGAGATTAGCTTATTGTACTATCTGTCCGAAATAAATCCTCTTAGAATTGGTTTTAGTTTGGCCTTCAGTTGCTTTTGAGTATATGTTTTGTTGGACCATAGAGATCTTCTACACGCATCCAAATTTCCCTAGTTGTTAAGAAGTATGTCTCACTGCTTAATTATTAGTAATCTCCTTACATTCTTCTATCATAATCCTTGAAAAGCTAAGTCATTCTATCAGGCTGGAAGCTGAGACGTTTTGAAGGGACCCTGTGAGAGAGGCCTTTAATCATTGATAAGGATTATCATTGATCGCCAACCACCCCTAATTAAAACCATAAATCTGGTCATTGTGCTTCAAAGACTGTTGTTCAGTGACATGTGAACAATGTTAAACAAAGCCTCATAACCACTAAGGGAGCCCCCTCTGGTTCAAGTGCTAGCTTGAACCTAAAGGATGGTTAAGTTGGTTTCCTAGCATAGTTTTTGCAGTTAAGGATTTCCTATGGGAAACAAGTACAACATCTAGTGCCGTTGCTGGGGAGTGAAGTAACGAAGATATCTTTCTCCAAGGAATGATAAAGATTAGATCTATTCCTTGCTGGCAAACAAGGAGTAGGCATTTAGTGTTGGTTGCATTTCTTTCTCCTGGCGACTCCACTTTGTCATATGGAAATTCCACTAGGTAATGGATCCCACTGTTTCAAAATTTCAGCTGCCTTTACTACTATCCAAGGTTCATTGATACTTACAATCAGTAGTATATGTCTCTCCCTCTCAACCATGGTCAGAAATCTAAAATGTCTACAGAGGATGCAGATTTTAAAGTACACCTGTGAGTATAAGTTTCCCATGGGATTTCATGTTCGTATTGTATATATTCTTCAAATTTTTGCTATTGGCAATGTGGTTTGTCAATAAATCCACTCCACACTTGGTTACATTGGAAAGAAGATTACACCTAACAGTGTAAATTTTTTCAGTTCAGTTAGATAGAGGTGTGGGGATTGAATAGATATTCTGAGTTTCAGTATGCAGTAGATCAGCATGTTTGTTGTTTATGAGTGGTGTGATTTGAAGAGTAAATGATAGATCAACTTATATTATCAGTCTCTAAAAATTTTCAATTTTAAGATTTCAATATGAAAGAGTATCTGAATTAGTGCAGGCATATGGTTGCATTTTACAGTTTCATGTTATAGTGTGCAGTGGCAGAGTATTCAAATAACAAAACTGATCCATGAGGATTGGTTATATTTCCACATAATATGGCAGATCAGTGGTTGATGGTTTTATGGTATGACTCCATGCCCAACACTGAAGGCAACTGGTCTACTAGTTCTCTGCATCCCATAGGGGGAAGTAGTCCCCATTGGATCGAATGTTGTAACATGATTAGTTTTGATCAAATTGTATGATCAAACAATTTTAAATTTATGTACTAAATTAGGATTAATTTATAAATAAAAAACGAGGGCCAACACATTTAAAATGCACCCTACCTAGTTTATTTGTATAAATTAGGGAAAAGAGGTAACATGTTTAATAGACCTTGGAAATACAGCTTATCCCAAAGTTTTGGCATTCATTAAAAGTTCTCCACTGAAGATTTGATGGGGACCACCAGCAGTAATCCTCGGGCATGTCCTCACCATATATTTCAACTCCGACCAAATCCAATGGCCACCTAATTGTTTTGGACCCCCCCGATGTGATTTTGTTTATTGTCCGGGGGGGGCGGTCCAAAAAAGCAGTTTCCCACTGTTATGCGTCCTTTCGGCGAGACTTTGGACCCCCCTCCACCAATACAAGAAACCGCCCCCCCCCCCCCGAAAATGGTATCTTCTCCCCACGTAAACCACCCATCTTGATTACATCAGCTTTCACAGCATTTCCTTGCCAATCCATCACTACCACTTATCTCCTCCCACCTGATCCCGTTCCTGCTTACCGTTCCATTCCCATGCCTTCCTTTCGCATACATGCGTCAACTATTTCTTCCAACCATGTGCCTCCACATCATCTCCTACCTTTGCATCATATGCCTGTCTCATGGTCAGCTAAAACTATGTTTTCTCCCTATACAACACAGTAATTTAAAACATTACCTATAGACAAATGAGATCGGATTTTCAGAAACAGAAAGAGGTTTTTGTTACTAACATCCTCATGTATAAAATTTTCTCTCAATTTTCTCATAGCTATTATGGTTTGGGATATGAAAATGCATCTTTGAAGGCATGTTTTCTAGAAATTTCCTGTTTTAGTCACCTTTTCCAGAGGATATTGTCGCTAAACAAAGATGAAAATTTGGAAACTGGAAGAGGTTTTGGTTCATAATATTCTAAAATAAAAAATCCTATCTCACTTTTCATACTATGTCAGGGGTTGGGAGATACACTCTCATCATGTTTAGCCTCTTTTTTTGACAGTGCAATGTCATGTTTAAGCCACCTTTTTGCAGAAACTATTGTGGATAATTAGAGATATTCAAAGGGATGACTGGACCATATTTTTCAGAAATTCGGAACGAAAAAGTTCAAAGACAATTAGTGACTTGGAGGCCACCTCATCAAACATGAGTTGCAATAGAATTTGAATTTCTATTCTTTATCAATAGAAATCCTCAAGGATAGTACAACAACTCTTCAAACAGTTTTAGTTACCTTTATTTGTGTTCTGTTTTTGTAATACAGTTTTCAGATATTTGTAATAGCTCTTGATAGTTTTATAAAGATATCTGTGAGGAAATTGTATAAATACTTCATCAATTGAAGTAATATGTGTGGGATTTTGATGCCAAGGCTCTTCACATTGTAATATCTTTTATTATAGGATTTCTAATGAAAGCCTTCGGCTCCAGTTTGACAGAATTTTGTGTTTTCAAGTATGTCTTTCTAGTGTTTCCTATCTTATTTCTACACATGTTCAATGCATTTATAGGAAGGTCTAGGTAAGTGTAGATTTAGTATCAATCTATTCTTAAATCCCCTGCAAAATCATAACCTTTAGAAGGAGATTAACTTATTGGATTGTTTGTCCAAGAACACTCCTCTTTGATTGGTTTTTGCTTTATTCCTTCTGATAGCCATTAAAAGATATAGCTTATTGTACTATCTGTCAGAAATAGCTCCTCTTAGAATTGGTCTCAGTTGGGCCTTAAGTTTCTTTTGAATATATTTTTTGTTGGGCTATAGAAATATTCTACATTCATCTAAATTTCCCTAGTTGTGAAGAAGTCTATCTGACTTCTTAATTATTAGGAATCTCCTTACATTCTTCTATCATAATTTTTGAAAATATAAGTCATTCTATCAAGCTGGAAGCTGATACATTCTGAAGGGACCCTATGAGAGAGGCATTTAATAATGGATAGGGATTATCATTGATCACCAACCACCCCCAATTAAAACCATAAATATGGCCATTGTTCTTCAAAGGCTGTTGTTCAGTGATAGGTGAACAACATTAAACAAAGTCTTGTAACCACTAAGGGAGCCCCCTCTGGTTCAAGGACCAACTTGAACTTAAAGGCTGGTTGAGTTGGTTTCCTAGCGTAGTTTTTGCAGCCAAGGATTACCTATGGGAAACATATACAATAGTCCCCACGCCATTGATAAAAACCTTCCTTACCATTTTCAAACATCTTCTCAGATGCGTCACTTTCCCACCAGTCACCTATCCACAACGTCACTCTAGCTCAGCCAACCAAGTATCTCCTCCTGACATCATTTTCTACCCTCTCCACGACAATGAGTTAATCCAATCACCCTTGTACACTTGTAAATTTGCTTAGGAATTCATAAAAATGAAGAAAGCGGCCCCCAAGAACCCAAAGGCCCGAGAGGCCAAAACCTCTTAAAAAATTGACCCCCTCATGGATACAGAGGCTCAAATAGCTGACTCCACTTGTGCATATCACCTAGTTGTCCTCTTTTTTGACCTATATGGCAACCATGTCATGGGGAAGGACCCATTTCAGTTAGTTGACTCTTACCTGTACTACCAAATCACACCGACTAGGCACCATTTTCCAGAATTCGTCTCTTGGTTTGCTACAACATACATCAAAAAGAAAAGCTACTTCGTTTCCTCCTCTAGGGTCAAAATTATTGAAGTAATCCCATAGCTAATCCAGAAATCCCTGGTTTACCCCAATTCTCTAGAACCCTAGTATTTTACTGATGTCACCCTAGTGTATCACTTCTCTACCCTCCCAGCGAATGAGCACCAGTCTTTCCTATAGATGGTCCTCACCGCTGGCCTACAAGCTCCAACCATAGTTGATAGCTTCCTTATCACCATCTTTGGTTATTTATCCAACCCATCCTATCCCTAATTTCCCATCTGCTCAGGGATAATGATGCTAGCATAGCCAACAAAGTCACCTTAGGGTTTTTAAGGAAAATGATGCAGCCTGACCACCTATTTGATATTCCAACCTACCTATCTAAGGCCATAAGGTTTTAGATGCACCATTTTCCCACCACATCCTTTTTCGGGTACAATTTCTTTTTTTTTCTATTTGTTTGTTTATACCCATGTGGATGAGTTTGAGTGTCTGCGCCTAAGCCTTGTGGATGGAAACAAACAGAGGAAATCTATGTTTGTGTGGGACATTGCTGTTAGAAAGAAGCGAGATGTTGATGGTTACCCTCAATTCATATCAACTTCTATGGCCATTGCATATAAGATCATCTATGGTTTCCCCTCCCCCAGAGTTCTCGCCCAACAAACAGAGCTTCTCTACCTTACCAAAGACACCAAGGTAGGGGATTGGTACCTTTTTGAGGATCACTAAAAGATCAAGGTTTATGGGTGTGAACTTACCCCTCACCATTTACCCGTGTTCATGCGTATGAGGATATTTTCCCTAGAATTAATGAGGTAGAGTCTCAATATGGACCAACTCCACTTTGTCACTGCAAAGAAGGGACATATGTTTAAATTGGGAAAACCAGTGGGGCCTTTTGTTGTCAACTCCAGGGAAGCCTTCAAGGTAGTTGAATCATTACTGAAGAAAATGAATTTTGAGCTAGGATATGTCTGGCATTATGACCCTCATGGTTTCATTGCTCAAAGGAGGGAGAATATCAAAGCTTTGACATATGAACATCAATATAGGCCTGGAAATGAATGGAAAGATAATCTTGACTAATCGCCTATGGATACAAAAGTGGAGACTGGGCCTCCAGTAGCCAAGGACAAATTGCAAAATAGGACCATGGACCAGAATGGAGATATAGAGATGGAGTATGTACAAGAAAGTATCAAGGAAAAGACCCAAGAGACCGAAGAAGAGGAACTTGAAACAAGGATAGGGGAAACAAGGCCAGATCAACGAGGTTTCCAAGTGATCTTGAAGGATCCATCATAGGTTGTTGTGTCATCCTCCTTAGAGGTAGCTATATTAAGTGCAGAAGGAAGTGCAACTGCTAGTGGTTCAAGATGGCCTAATGGAAAGGCCATTGAAGAAAGAAATAAGAAGGTGAGAGAGGAGATGCAACAACAAATGGCATCCCACTCAGTTCCATACCAGACCAGATTGTTGGTTGCCATGAATCTATAAAGAAATAAGATTATTTTTTCACTCCATCATCCAAAAAGCACATTATTTTCCTTTTGGTTCTCATCTCAAAGATTTGGATTTTTCAGTGGAATTAATAAGTGTTCCCCTCCTAGACAAGATAAAATTCCACAGGTAGGTTGGAGAGATGTTGTATACAAATCTTAACAGGAACACAATGACCATCAAAAAGGCCAAGAATCTATTGGAAAAGGCTGCAACCAGGTTGAAGCAAGAGATCCAACTCAAGGGCTTCCCACATGTAGAATGAGAGTTTCAAGGAGTTGGTCATGAAGTTAGGACTGAATCCTGAAGATAGAACTGTTTTTGAAGCTCTCCTTCAAAGCTCCCAAACGGAAATCCAAGAGTTGAGGCATAAGCTAAATATGCCAGGTAGTGAGCATGTTCGATCGAAGGAGCTTGAACAAGTAGAATAAGAGTAGGAGTTACTAGCCAAAGAGCTCATTGACAGGAACAATGAAATAGTGGCCCTAAAGCAGCAGGTAGCAGAGCTGCAAAAGAGAATACACTCACATATATGTGCAGTGATAGTGCCTGAAGATCCTCAAAACCTAATTGAATAGCTCACTAAGACCCTCACTGAGCTCCAACTTTTAGAGGGGGAGCTTAAAAGGGTGCAAAACAATCTAGATGCTGCCCAAAAAATCCTAAGACATAAAGAGAAGTAGTTTGAAACTGCTAGGACAAATGCGTAAATCATTAGTAAGAATTTATAGGCAACAAACCAAGAGATTTCTAATCTAAAGGTAAATTTGAAAGGAAACATGTCCCTGTTGCAAGCCAAGGAACTAGTCTAGGATGAGATCATTGAAGAGGTAAGGAACCACTAGGAGTAAATAACCTTGATGGATGAATAAAGGATTGTTATCAAGTATTATGAAGGCTTCATCTTGTCCTCCAAAGAAGAGGGAGCAAAGAACTCCTATATTTCCAAAACATTCATCCAATTTTTGAATGAGAGGCAACTTAGTGAGATTAGGCCCATAGATGTGGTGGACAAACTAACTGTTATCATGGCGATTTCCAAGGTTGTCCAAAAGGAGGAAGCTAGCTTCAAAGTTGAGCATTACCTAGAGGTGGTATCAAATAATGTGGATGCCTTCAACATTGCGTTTGACACGATTGTCAAAGCAAGTATTCTCGACTGCTAGGACTTTGGGGGAGTTCAGATCAAGTGGGTACAATACAACCAAAGACTAGTGGAGGCCAAAATCAGAGTAGACTCTCCACATGAGAAGACTACTACTTTGAAGGGTACGACTGTGGTAAACTATTTGAAGAGAGACTTTTATTTTTTTGGGATGGTCAAGACCCTGTTTCACCCTAAACTGAACTACACAAGTGTGACCAACCTCAATTGCATATCAACATTTCTTTTGATCTCCTCTACCAGTGCCAAAACTGTGGCAAAGATGTGACAAATTCGTCAAACCTCCTGTTATCCAAATCATTGAACCATCTATGCAGCCTTTGCAACCTTCCTATCGTGAACACTGATATTGTAGATCATGTTGGTTATGACACTTTTTATTTCCTGTTTATGTAGACATTTTATTTTCAGCTAGTCGTTTAGGGTTCGATTAGTATAGTTGTGCCACGGATCATGCTAAGGTTTTAGTTATTATTTTCTATTGTAATGAAATGAAGAAGGAATATTTTGTAACGGGATCTCCCCATGAGGCCCTATAAAAAAAACTTTATGAGACTGAACCGAGGGTTCAGAATTTTAGTTTTTCCAAGAGAGAAGTTTTGTTTACTATCAAATGAAATGTATGCTTTGTGGACGATTAATACAAATTTTGGTGATTCCATCTCATCTAAATAGATAGTATGTGCTCTTCTGTGTTTGTTCCATATGTCTTTATTATTCTTCTAAAATTACATGAAATAGTAGTTGCTTTGAAGTGTTTTCATGAATTTATGGATTCATCTTAGTCTAATGATAATGAAAGGTGTCTATATTGATATGAAATCTAATCCTTCAAATGTGTTCCATGTGTCTTTTCATTCCATTCAATTCTCTGTTCCATCTATTTCACTTTGAAGTTTAATGCATTTTATTCTTATATTTAAGCCCCATGTATCAATTTTCTATCTTGCTTAAGTCTTCTACCAAAAATACTAGAACGACTAAAAACCTACAAGTTCATGTGATGTTGATTGCTACAGACTAATGTCAATGCTTCTGTGACTAATAGTTTGCATCATACTTTTTCATTCCTCCTCTTAAGGAAGGTTCTGAATCAATTTTCTCTTTAAATATTAAACACTGAGTGTGATGTGAATTTCCATCAAATCCTTAATACACTCATAAAGATGCCTTAGGCACTGCTCTCTCCTCAATCCAGGGGTTGTCTCTAGGAGCTAAAATAGTTGGAATACATAAGGATGAAAGAAGTGACACTACAAATTAATGGTGAATATTAATTACCTAGTAATAAGTCCGAGCCATCTAATCTTGATGATTATATTTATTGTGAAATTATGGAATTGGCTAATTAATTGTTTCCATAAAAGACAAGATTTTTTTTGGGAGTGGGAAACAAAATCTAATTAATGAGCTTTTAACTACCTACCACCTATTGGTTAGGTGGAGGTAGTTACCAACTACCAAAATGAGTAGTAATGGGTAATGGATGTATATGTACTTTGGCTTTTTGTCTTCTTTCTAGAGGGACTCGCGCTGTCTTAAAAGAGACTAAGAGAATAGGTGAAGAGAACAAGCATAATTTGTATTTGTAGACCTGTGCTTGGGGGTATAATTTCTGGAAGAAGTATCAAGGTTGGGAGGATTCAAATATTAATTTTCGAGATAAGTAAATTTGAGTCAATATTCTTACCTACTGTTTTATTTAGAAAAGAAAATAATTAGTTATGTTTTATTTATAACTCTGTGTAGTGTGTTAGAGTTAAACATTATGATGAACAAAGTAATTCGGAATGGTTGTCTTTTACTTGATTAAATTCTAGGATTATGAAAGAGTAGCTAAAGAGAATACAATGAAGCATAAAGTTGTGTATAGCTGTGGAAAAAAATTATGTTTCTACATAATATTGATAGATTTATTAAGATTTTGACTCAATTAGCAAATAAGGAACCTAGATATAAGCTATATTATTTCTTTGGTGATAAAATAATTTTGTAGGAGCCCACATACATAACTATATATATATATATATATATATATATATATATATATATATATATATATATATATATATATGAAGTTATAACTATGTACATAGTGTTTCTTTGTAACTACAAACAAAATAATTTAAGATATATATATATATATATATATATATATATATATATATATATATATATATATATATATAGTGAAGCTCTACATGATAGCATGACATCATTGACAAGGAAAAATGTTATTAGAAATATTGTTAGGTTCTTGTTGTGAAAAGAAAAAAAAATTACAAATATTTATGTACACATACTTAACTAAAGATAGAATTTCAATTGTTGCGGGAAGGTAAATACATCATATAGGTATACTATTTGTGAAGAGAAACTATCAAAACATAATGTAAATTCGGTAGTTCATACATACATACATTTAAAGACAAAGTGTCCTAAAGGTATGTTAAAGCCATAAAATACCTAATTAAATATAACAAATTTTGAAGAAATTGTGTAGCTAGAAATCCGATGTATATAGAATGAACATCATTTGCTAAGAGAAAAATTATTAAAGTAAACTGAATATGTACCAGTATACAAATAATTTTTTTATATATAAAGTTATTTCAAGGTTTTTTATTCAAAACAAATACATGAAAAGATATTAAATCAAAGAATTGCTAAGTAGCAGTTGGTGTCACAAGATTTACTTTAATCTGTTTTTCATTCAAGGAAATTGTCATAAAGAAAATACAAATGCACGTCTAAGAGCCTGAAAGAGTACATTATTCCATAACTAAAAGTGTAAGTTTATAAATACATTTAGGAACTTTATAAATAAATATGTAATAAAAATATGCAAGTGAAGTCATAGACAAAGGAGTTAGGTACAAGAGCATTTGACCTAGTAAAGAGACCGGAGCATTTGACCTAGTAAAGAGACCGAATGTCCTGTGAGTCGAAGAAGAGAAATAGACATAGGAGTTAGGTACAAGAGCATTTGACCTAGTAAATAGATCGAATGTCCTGTGAGTCGATGAAGAGAAATTTCTTAATTGGGAACATCAAAGGAAAAGAGAAAACCCATTCTGTATGAAAAAGGGATACCTGTAGAGGTAGACATGTATATAGACATTAATTTTAATATTCAATTTACAATAATGGTTTAAAGGAAGGATAAAAAATGGTATAAATAAGAAGATGCAGGAGTATTAACTTAATTATTTACCTTGGTTGAATTTTAGTTCACATACTCTCCAACGATATCTGTAAAAAAAAATTAAACCAATCCGTATGAATAGGAAAAGAAATATACAAGGGGAGATTTTGAACCCTATTTATAGCACAATATATCTATATATATATATGTATGTATGTATGTATGTATGTATGTATGTATGTATGTATATGTATATGTATATGTATATGTATATGTATATGTATATGTAGGGAGAGAGAGAGAGAGACAGTCACAACCAATTTCAAAGAACAGGGTGGAGAGTTGTAAGTGGTTGCAACACACCCAGGGTAAAGGAAAAACCATAAACCCCAATAAATTTTGACATAATAATCAAAAAGAGAGGAAAGTATTAATATTATGCTTACTCTTTATAATAGAACGATATTTTCTAACCCTAAGATTAAAGAAATTTAGAAAAATAAACCCCAATAATTTTGACATAATAACCAAAAAGGAGAGGAAAGTATTATTATTATTCTTACTTTATATAATAGAGCGATATTTTCTAACCCTAATATTGGAGAAATTTAGAAATGAAATGGGTACAAACCCTAAAAATAAATTATAGGAAAACTATCAATTAATAGAGGAAAACTACAACACAAGATTTGAGACATCATGAAAAATATATTCAAAAGGGGAATTTTACATATTTTACCTAAAATTCGTGAATTCGTTGACATGAAGGAGAGAAGTACAAAAAAACTCGAACTTGGGTGGTCTCTCCATCAAAAACGTATCTCGGAGAGAGAGACTGTAAATAAGTTTGAACCACTAGATATTAAAACCCAAATTTTGTACTTTCAAAATCTTAAAAGAAACTAGAAGTAACTAATATTTTGTTTCAAATAATCCCCTCAAGAGTCATGGTTGGTCGAAGAAAAGAGAAAGAGCCTATTGTGAAAATTATAAACTCTGGATAACGATATTAAGGCCGACGACCAAAAAATATGTAGCCAAACCCTCGGCAGAGAAACGCCATAAATATAACAGTAAGAACCTAATAAAGACAGTGACGAGAGGATTAATCCACAAGGAGATTAAACCCTAATAATTTCTAAGATAAAAAACCTTGAGCACAATAGAGATGGCATAGCAGTAAATAAAATTACCTCTGATATCAATGTTTGAGAAAAAAAACATACAAATATGGTGAATGACGACGATGAAATCTTATTCCTTTCATGAAAATATTCAGGAAAAGATCTTCAAGAACTTTAGTTGTAGAGAGGTAGACTACAAAGCACATAGAGAAAATGAACGGAAAAATAAGAACTATTGGTGTAGTCGTTACTCCACTAGAAAAACCCTAAAAACTCTAAACATCATTGATTCTACTCATCACATCTTAACTATTGATTTGGTAGGCGAAAGGAAAATTCGTCGAAGTGCAATAGAGATATAGATATATGTGTGGAAGAGTCTAGAAAGAATCGTTATAAAAACTCTATAAACTATGTTGAATGCAATACATTGAACTATGGAACAAAATACCTACGAATTGAAGTGTAAACATTAATATATGTAATGAAATACGTTATAACCAAACAAATGTTTATAAGGCATGTTCGAAGTGTGTGACATATGACATAAGCTTAAATAAGACTAATATATGAAGGTCCTGGCTAAAGTTAAAAATGATGCCAACAGTGGTATTATTATTATAAACTTAGTATAAGTAAACAAAAAGTAACATTATACATAACTCAATTATGTTAATAAATGAAATACATGTTTTTATTTGGGGACCAATCTTTTATAAATATACAATACACTATCAAAAGGTATGTGAAGCGATAAATGGGTCTAGAGTTGATAAACAAGATTCAATGAGAACACTTAAGTAACTATAACAGTAAGAAGGATGTTAATATACAAATATATGGAAGCCTGGGGATTCATACAATTATTGAATGAAGGAAAGATTTTGGTAATGAATGCCAACAACCCAAAATGAGAATAGTAATGAATAAGGGTCTAGAGAGTTTAAACAAAAACAATAGTGAAAGTTTAGAAACAAATATTAACACTGAGATTGTAGAGAAAAAAATATTATAAGTAGGTGATAATTTCAATATCACAAGGACTTTCACTATCTATTATAGAGACAAAAATATAAAAATATATATAGCGTATTGAAGTAAATAATTCTTTGAGGGAAAGGAGTTTAGGAGGAACAGATATGCGTTCCTATACAATTAATTTCTTCATAAAAAAACTGTGTTAGAAGAGGTTCACTAAAAGTGGTATCACAACTGTAGATTACAACATTGGGCCTTTTATGGGTCCTAAAACTAAAAATTATTTCATTTATGTTGTGATCAAATTATCAAAGGATTTTTAGAAAAAATTGAAGTATGGCTAAAGAACACATTGGGAAGACTTCCATAGGATCGCCTAAAGGTGATGAGGAACATGATACTAAGATTGGAATAATGGTTGGAGGAACTAGTATAATACAACCAAGAATATGAGTTATCACAAGTAGTGTGTAGCTTTAAGGCATACTTAGATAACATAAAGGCCAATCAAGAAGTATTGTCCAAAGGTAAAGAAGAACAGGGGGAGATGAATGGTTATCTATTGATAAAATTAGAAGATATATTCAATAAGAAAAGAACAAAATTCCACAAGAAGAGAAGTAGGAGTGAATTAACAGACACAACTGATTGTATAACTTCTATTGGAAGTAATTCTCATGAGTTTGATGAAGAAGAAGAGAAAATACTTGAAAGTAGTACTTATGTATTGAGGAGGAAGAATACTAAATCTTAGTTGCAAGGAGAGTTAAAAAATATTAGGCCTCCAAATTTTGATGGTGAATCTAAGGAAGGAGTAGAAGCATGGCTTCTTAATATGTTCAAATATTTCAAGGTATACAATTATCCAAGTAATTTGAAGGAAAGGTTGGAAACTTACGAGTTGATTGGTAAAGCAACCTTATGGTGGGAGGAGAACAAAAATTTAAAAAGAATCATAAGTAAAAATATGACGTAGAAACTCTTTAGAAAATAATTTAAAAATAAATATTTAACTAAAAAGTATTTTGATAAAAATTCTAGAGAGTTCTATGAGTTAATATTGGGATAGTCCACTATGGATGAATTTGTAAATAAGTTTATGAGTTTGTTGAGATATGTACAATACCTAAAGGAGGAAAAGGGCCAAAATACAAAGGTTCATTAGTTTTTTTCCTTTCTCATAGAGGGAAAGGATTGAGTTTGATAATACAAAAACCATGGATGAGACTATAAGGAAGGAAAAATTATGTTTTAATCAAAATCAAAAGAAAGGTGACAATTCTAAAAGTTGGATGGCAAAAAAGCATGAAAATTCTAGTAATAAGAAAAAGGGTTTTAAGAAAATACTTTTAAAAGTAATCAAGGAGGGAATTATAGCAGAAGTGTGAACCAACCACGAAATTTGGGACATAAAGGTGGACAAGGGATTGGAGCAGGAAATACAACTTTTGTAGAAGCAACCAAACTACCGATTAAATGTTGAGATTGCAGTGAAAATAATTTGTGGAGAGTTTGTCTGCAAAATCTAGTAAATAAAGAGGAATAGTAAAAAATCTTCAAGAAGCTTCAACAATCAATGATATTTCCTACAATATTTTGAGGATCATTTCAACATTGGATGGAATACAAGTAGACCACCAATCCACTATTGTAGAAGTCCAAGGTAAAGTTTCTGAGAAAATGTTTCTGTGTTGATAGATCATATATCTAGTTTAAGTTACATTTCCCCTACTACAACTGAAAAGTGTGAACTTAGAAAGGAAAAAAAAGAAAACCTTGGTTGGTACAACTAGCCACAAAAACAAAAATAAAAGTAACATAAATAATCAAAGATTTTTTATTAAACTTGAAAGGAATGAACACTCAATTGAGTTTGAATGTTTTACATTTAGGGTCATATGATGTGCTAATTGGGATGGACTGGTTAGAACCTCATAAAGTAATTATGAATTGTTTGGATAAGTCTTTCACCTAGGTTAATGATGATGGAAAGGACTGCATAGTTAAAGGAATGCTAAGAGTTGTTTATGTGAGGTAGATTTTCTGCCTTACAATTGAAATTTTTTCTTGCAAAGGCTGTAAAATGTTTGTTGTTCAAGTTGAGGATTTAGCTGAAAGAAAAAAACCATCTTTAGAAGACTACTTTGTTTTGGAATAATATAAAGACGCATTTCTTAAAGAGATACCAAGACTTCCTCTAAGGATAAAAATATATTTCACTATTGATCTCATTCCTAGAGCAGTTCTAGTGTCCAAAGCTCCATATAGGATGAGTATCCCTGAGTTAATGAGTTTGAAGATTCAATTGCAATAGCTACTAGATAAGAATAACATATGACCTTATAATGTGTCTCCCTAGGGTTCACCAATTTTATTTTTCAAGAAGAAAGATGGGACACTTAGGCTTTGTATTGACTATAGGCAACTAAACAAAATTATTATTAAAAACAATTATCCTTTACCCTAGATCAATGACTTGTTTTATCAAGTCCAAGAAGAATCAATCTTTTCAAAAAATTATCTAAGGTCTGCATATCATAAAATAAGGTTAAATGGTTAAGGTATACATAAAATAACATTCAAAACAAGATATGGGCAGTATGAGATTTTTGTGTTGCCATTTGAATTCACTAATGCACCAACAACTTTCATGTGCTTGATGAACAGAGTGTTGAGTCATTTTCTTGACAAATTTGTCATAATATTCATAGATGATAATTTTTTTTACTCAAAGAGTAAAGAAGAACATGATAAACACTTGCATATTTTTCTTCAAACACTTAGAGAGAATGTGCTATACACCAAGTTTAGCAAATGCTCATTCTAGCAAGAAAAAATTCAATATTTGGGACATGTAGTGTCTAAGGAAGGGATTGTTGTGGATTCAGAAAATATTAGAGTTATTATTGAGTGGCTAGTACCTAAATATGTAGCTGATGTTAGGTCATTTATGGGAATAATAGGTTATTACAGAATATTTATAGAGGGTTTCTCTAAATTGGCATATCCTATTACTTCCTTACAAAAGAAGGGGACAAAATTTGAATGGAGTCAAAAGTGTCAGGATAGTTTTGAGAAACTAAAGCAATTATTAACCACTGCTCCAATCCTGAAACTAGTTGATCCCAATAAATATTTTTTTGTATGCATATATGCTTATAAAGAAGGATTGGGAGGTGTTTTAATCCAATAGGGTCATGTAATATGCTATGAGTCTAGGAAATTAAAGGATCATGAAAATAACTATGTTATACATGACCTAGAACTAGCATCCATCATCCTTGATTTAAAAATGTGGAGAAACTACCTTATAGGAAGGAAATTTTAGTAAAGAACATACAATGTTAACCTCAAGTATATTTTTGACCAACCAAATCTGAATGATAGGAAAGCTAAATGGTTGAAATTTCTTAGTGAGTGCAATTTTGAAATCATATACATTAAAGGAAAAGAAAACAAAATTGTTGATGCTTTAAGTAGAAAATTAGTCTAATTTGCACTATTTTAGCAACTAGTTGACATACATATTCGATAGAGAATATACAAACAAGAACAAAATTTGATGAAGAATATATGCAAATTAAAAATAAAATGCAAACAATTGAGGTGTGAGGTGAAGAAGAAACTACTTTTTTAGTGAATAATCAAGATTTTTTACTATTCAAAGGCATACTTTACTTTCCAATGATCCATAATTGAAAACATTTGTTCTAGATGAGTTACATAAGAAACCAACAACTGGTCATCATGGATATCAAAGATTGATAACTATGTTGAGGAAAGATTATTATTATCCTAACATGAAAACGGAGACAAAAAAATATGTCTCTAGGTGTTTAGAGTGCCAACAAGTGAAGGCTTCGAATCAACACCCAGTAGGGTTGTTGCAACCTTTTCCTATTTTAGAATCGAAATGGGAAACCATATCCATGGATTTTGTTACCAGACTACCAAGGACTAGGAGGCAACATGACTTTATCATGGTAGTGGTAGATAAAATCAACAAGGTTTCACACTTTATTCCTATTAAATCTACCTTTAAGGCTGTTAATATTTCATAAATTTTCATGAAGGAGATATTTAGACTTCACGGTATGCCCAAAACTATGATTTTAGACCATGATGCCAAATTCACTTCAAAATTTTGGAAGGGATTATTTGAAGGAATGGGGAAATTTTCAACTTTAGTACAACCTATCACCCTCAAAATGATCATATCTTAGAATATATGTTAAGGATATATGTTATGGATAGACCAACTAAGTGGGAAGACTACCTTGACCTAGTTGAGTTTGCCTATAATAATGGGTACCAAACTTCTTTGAAGATTAGTCTTTTTGAGGTGCTATGTGGTAGAAGATTCAAAGTACCCTTAAGTTGGGACCATCCTGAAGATCAGTTAGTATTGGAACCAGATATGTTAAAGGAGATGAAGGAATTGGTTAAACATGATAGGCAAAATTTATAAAAAAACACAAGATTAAGAAAAGAGTTACGCAGATATGAAAAGGGTTCAGAAGGAATTCAATGTGGGAGATCATGCATATTTAAAAGTTAAACCAATTAAAAGCACACTTAGACTTGGAAATTGTTCCAAGTTATCACCTGAATACTGTGGACATTTTGAAGTTTTAGTCAGAATAGGGATAGTTTCTTATCAACTCGTCCTTCAACAAACATAAAAGTTCACAATGTTTTTCATGTATATTCTTTAAAGAAATATGTACATGAACCAACTCATATAATTTACTAGAATTTTGTACAGGTGGAACCAGACGGAGAGTTCCTAAAAGAACCACTATGTATTCTAGACTAGAGGGTAGTCACGCTCTGAAATAGAGACATATCTCCACTGAAAGTTCAATGGAAACATTTCAGTCTGGAAGAGGCAAGTTGGGAGTTGGAGGATTATTTTAAAGAAGCATATCCTTCTCTATTTTAGTAAGCTAGGATGTGTTCCAGAAGGCTATGATTAGACACTCAGACAATGTCACATCAGGGAGGATGTGACATCCCCTTACTTGAGGTTTTTATGTAATTGATTGTGTATATGTGCGTTTCCATTTTTAATGTTTAAATTTTGAAAACATGTGAAGAATTTAATTATTCGTATTTTATTACTGATAATGAATGATTGTAAATTTTTGTTAAAGATGTTTATAATAAATAAAGAGATCTAAAAAATTAATGTTGGAATACATTTGGATGAAAGAGATGAGGCTGCAAATTGATGGTGAATATTAATTACTTAGTAATAATTAATAGGCATCTAATCTGGATGATTAGATTTATTTTGAAATTATGGAGTTGGCTAATTAATTTTTTCCCTAAAAGGCAAGATGTTGTATTTGGGAGTGCGAAACAAAAGCTCATTAATGAGCTAGTAACTACTTGCCACCTGTTGGTGAGGTGGAGGTAGTTACCAAATACCAAAATGAGTGGTATATGGGTAATGGATGTATGTGTACTTTGGATTTTTGGCTTCTTGCTAAAGGGTCTCACGATGTATTGGAAGAGATTGAGAGAAAAAAAGTGAAGAGGACAACAAAAAATTGTATTTGCAGACTTGTGCTCACGGGGATAACTTGTAGAAGAAGTATTAATGTTGAGAGGAGTCAAGTATTAAAATATTAATTTTCCAGAAAACCAAATTCAATTCAACATTATTACCTACTGGGTTATTTAGAAAATAAAAGAAGTAGTTATGTTATATTTATAATTCGGTTCAGTGTGGTAGAGGTAAACATTATGATGAATAAAGTAGTTCAAATTTGTTGTCTTTTACTTTATTAAATTTTAGGATTATGAAAGAGTACGAAAAGAGAATGCAATGAATCATAAAGTTGTGTATAATTGTGAAACAAATTATGTTGCTATAGAATGTTGATAGAGTTATAGTAAGATTTTGTCTCAATTAGGAAATAAGGAACCTAGATATAAGCTATAATATTTATTTGGTGGTAAAACCAGCCTAGATCCATCTTAAAAAAGAATATATCAACCACCAAGAGGATCCAATCTATCGAGGTGCAAACCTTTCCTCAAGTTTTGGACTCAAAAAAAGGGTTTTCACCTCGAGAGATTTGATCCCTCTTGAATCTTGATAGATCCAAAGTTAACATGGATCTAGGCATTTGAAAAGTTATAAGTGTCACATTCCACAAAATCTAACCAAGAATGGATAACCGCTTGAAAATCTTAATCACAAGATCTCAAGCAAAGTCTAAGCAGGAAAGCCTTAATCGTTCGGAATTTTCAACCTTAGGAATTCAAGTAGCTATGAGACCAAACCAAGAAGGGATCATCGCTTGGACTTTTCAACCTCAAGATTTTTTGTAGCTATGAGAATTATGTGTGGAAACACCTAGATCCATTACATAACTTTATTTCTTTATTTTCTATGCAATAAATTCTAACCAACTCATCATAGAAATTACTAGCCTTCCAAGATTTGCAGAAAAGGAAGCCATTGGAAGCACCTCATAAAAAATTGCCGCATTTTGAGCAAGTTTTCAGTAATCCCTATTTTTGAAGTATTCCTTTAAAATGAAATTCTTGAATTTATTTTAATAATAGTATACTTTACAGAGAAGAAATATTCACTTCAAAATACAACTCTTTATAAACCAACCTAGATCCATTTTAACTTCGGATCTATTAATCGTCGGGAGGGATAAAATCTCTCAAGGTGCAAACCTCTTTTTTGAGTGCAAAACTTGAGGAAAGTTTTTCACCTCGAGAGATTTGATCCCTCTTGACACTTGATAGATCTGAAGTTAAGATGGATCTAGGCTGGTTTTAGTCATGTGCGGCCAACGAAAATCTATCGAATATATGATTAATTTTATCAATAATATGTAAATACATCTAATACTAATATATTCATTTAAAATATGCTAAATATGTCCAATATTAATATGGTAATTTTAATTTTAAATTTTCTTAGTTACCTCACTTTGTTGAGATGATAAATATTGTTAATAACTTTAATAATGAAATAAAATTTTTGAATGCAAAGTGACAATGTAATAGTGTTGAACAATAGAAAAGGTGAATAATAATAATGTATTCAATTATAAATAGTCTTCATTGTGATAAATCTCAAACTAATTTCTTCTACTATTCTTATTGCCACCCTTGTTAGTTTTGTCATATTTTCTTATGGATTATATGAAATTGACAGTTGAAATCGTAAACCATTTAAATCTTTAGCTTGAGTTGTTGTAGTAAACATCATATCTTGTCTCTCTTACTCTCCAATATTAATAAGTTGAATTACTATGACACAAAAATCAATGTACATCGCCAAAAAAAAATTGTGCTTATACTGAAATCAATGCACATTGTTAATCCAATCACTTTAAAATTAATGTACCATCATATGTCCAATTACATAAAATTAGAAATCAACATATACAATGAAATCAATGCATTTCATGCAAGCAATCAAATAGGATTAGAAATCACCATCTACACTGAAATCAATGCATTTAGTGCAAGCAATCAAATAGGATTAGAAATCATTTACATTGAAATCAATGCATCTAGTGAAAGAAATCAAATATAATTAGAAATCAACATATACATTGAAATCAATGCATCTAGAGCAAACAATCAAATAGGATTAGAAATCACCATATACACTAAAATGTATGCATTTAGTGCAAGCAATAAAATAGGATTAGAATTCATTTATATTGAAATCACTGCATCTAATGCAAACAATCAAATATCATTAAATCAATGCATCTAGTGCAAACAATCAAATAGGATTAGAAGTTGCCATCTACATTGAAATCAATGCATCTAGTGCAATAAATAGTCTTTCCACTCCCCCCCTCCATCTATATGTATATCTCCATCCATCTCTCCTCATTTCTCTCTCTATCTCACCCCACCAAACACACACGCCCTCTCATTCCATATTTATCAATCTCTCTATCCTCCCTCCCTTTCTCCATCTCTATCTTCTTCCCTCTCTTCACCTTCCATCAATATCTCTATCTCCCTTTATCTCTTTATATCACACCCAAAACATACACCCTCTTTCTATATTCTATATATCTATCCCTCCCTCCTCCTCTCCCTCTCCCTCTCTCTCTTCCCCTTATTTCCCTCTCCCTCGCTTCTCTCTCTTTCCTCCTGGTGTCCTCTCTCCCTCTCTCTCTATCTTCCTTATCACTCCCTCTCTCTCTATCTTCCTTATCACTCCCTCTCTCTCTCTCCACCTTTCTCTCTCTATGTATTTCTTCTTATCTCCCTCTCTCCCCTCCTCCAACTTCATCTCTCTTTCTATTCCTCTCTCCACTCTCTCACTTCCTCTCTCTTCCTTCCTCTCTCTCCCTTTCTCTCACGCCTCTCTGTCTCTCTCTCTCCTTATCTTCACCCTCCAACGTTGTTACTATATATCTCCCTGTCTCCTTATCTCTCCTTATCTCCCCCCTTCTTTCCATCTCTCCTTATTTGTCTCTTTATCTCACCCCAAACATACACACTCTCTCTATCTCTCCCTTGTCACTCCCTCTCTCTCTCTCTATTCATTCCTCCACTCCCCTCTCCTTTAATTTATCTCCATCTCTCCCTTGTTGCCCCCCTATCTCTCCACCTCTATCACTCTATGTCTTTGTTATTCCCTCCCATATATATATCTAGAGTTAATATATATCATGATATATTAATA
This sequence comes from Pinus tabuliformis, assembly GCA_031772625.1. Classification (NCBI taxonomy): domain Eukaryota; kingdom Viridiplantae; phylum Streptophyta; class Pinopsida; order Pinales; family Pinaceae; genus Pinus; species Pinus tabuliformis. Next base: position 197,053,592 of record CM062815.1, on the reverse strand, counting down.
TATATTCTAATATAACAAATTTAATGTTGTATTAATCCAAAGTTATTAAATTTAATAATATTAATATTATAATATATTAATATTAATATTAGATATAATAATAATAATAATAATAATAATAATAATATTTTAATATTAATATTAGGGTTAACAATGTTTTTTTTGCATGGTATTAATAATAATTTAACCCATGGTATTTGGCCCATAGGCTTGGTATATAATTATATGTTGATTTCTAATCCTATTTGATATATTTTTATTTATTTACCATACCTCTTTTATATTTATTTATTTACCATACATCTTTTATAAATATGGTATTTGGCCCATAAGTTTCACCTAATTAAAACCTATTTTTTGAGTTTTCATAAATATAAAGAGGTTTATGGATTAAATATAAAAATATGTTTTATTTATTTACCATACCTCTAGTTTATTTATATTTATATTTATTGACAATACCTCTAGGGTAAGTATAAAAAGAGGTTTTCTTTATTTACAATACTTCCAGTTTCTTTATATTTTTATTTGTTTACCATACCTCTTTTTTAGTGTTCATAAACCTCTTTATATTTTAAATTTATATTGTGTTTATACATAATAATAATTAGATTATTTTTTAAATAGGGCCGACATTAGATTAAAAATGTTAAATGTTACATGTTAAATGTTCGTACACATGTTTACGTGTTTAAGCAATAATTTATGATTTGGATAAGAACCCATATACATAAATCTGTATATCATATCTATATATATATATATATATATATATATATATATATATTCTAACTATCTACAAAGTGTTTCTTTGTAAGTAAAAACAAAAGAATTTCATATATATATATATATATATATATATAGTGAAACTCTAAAACAAAGCATGTTATCATTGAGAAGGAAAAATGTTGGTAGAAAAATTGTTAAGAAAATAAAACAAATTACAAATATTTATGCATACATACTTAACTAAAGATAGAATTTCAATTGTTGCCTTAAGTTAATTACATCATACATGTATACTATTTGTGAAGATAAACTATCAAAATAGAACATAAATTTAGTAGTTTGTAAATATAAAGATAGAGTGTCCTAAAGAGATGTTAAAACCAGAACATATGTATATATATAAAAACAGAGTATCCTAAAGAGATATTAACATCAGAAAATTCCTAATTAAATATAACAAATTTTGAAGAAATTGTGCAACTAAAAATTCTAAGTATATACCAATTAATATTAGTTTCTATGAGAACAAATTATTAAAGTAAACATAATATGTATCAGTTTTTTTTCTTCTTAATATATAAAGTTATTTTCAAGGTTTTTCATTCAAAACAAATACATGCAAAGATATTAAATGGAAGACCTACTAAGTAGTAGTTTGGGTCACAAAGATTGGCTGTAATCTGTTTTGCATTTAAGGAAATACTTCATAAAGAAAAAACAAATGCAGGCATAAGATCATGAAAGAGTACATTCTTACATAATTGGAAGTGTAAGTTTAAAATACATTCAGGAAATTTATAAATAAATGTGTAATAGAACTTTAGCAGTGAAGTCATGAACACAAGAGCCAGGTCAAGTGCAAGTTTATAAATGCATTCAAGAACTTTATAAATATTTGGCAGTGAAGTCATGAACACAAGAGTGAAGTCATGAACACAAGAGCCAAGTACAAGAGCATTTGACCTGGTAAAGAGACCAAATGTCTTATGAGTCAAAGAAGAGAAACACCTTAAATAGAAACATTGAAAGAAAATATAAAACCCATTATCTATGAGAAAGGGATACTTATAGGTAGACATGTATATATACATTAATTTTAATAGAAAATTTAAAAAATGGTGAAAATGAAGAAAAAAAATTGGTATAAAGAAAAAGATGCAGGAGTAATAACTTAATTAGTTACGTTGGTTGAATTCTAGTTCACATACTCTCGAACTATATATGTAAAACAAAATTAAACCAATCAGTAAATACAAGATACATTGAAATAACTGTAATGTGGGAGAATTTGAACTCTGTTTTATTCTATGATACATGGCAAGATCTCTAATGAGGGAGAATTTGAACTCTGTTTATAGAATAAAACAACTTTTATATATATATATATATATATATATATATATATATATATATATATATATATATACACAATGACAAAATATGACAAGAACATTTCCAATATATAAATGGGTATACGAGGAGCATGGTCGAGAGAATAAACCTTGGCGATTGACACCCAAGTAGGATTGGCACTCTAAACTTCTATATATATATATATATATATATATATATATATCGCACGCAGTTGTTTATAGAAGAGGGACAAAAGCTTTAGGTGGTTGTAACAAGCCTAGGGTTAAGGAAAAAACCTAAACCCTAATAAACTTTAACAAAATAACCAAACAATGAGCAAAATATTAATATTATACTTATTCTATATAATTGAACGATATTTTCTAACCCTAATATTAGAGAAATTTAGAAATGAAATAGGTATAAACCCTAAAAATAAGTTACAGGAAAAATGTCCATTAATAGAGGAAAAACTGTGACATGGGATTTGAAACATCATGACAAATATATTCAAAAGGGGAATTTTATATATTTTACCTAAAATTTGAGAAGTCATTAAGCTAAAGGTGAGAAGTACGTAAGCCTAGAACTTTGATAGTCTCTCCAACCAAAGAGATTGTAAATAAGTCTGAACCACCACATATTAAAACCCAAATTTTATACTTGGAAAATATTAAAAGAAACTAGAAATAACTAATATTTTGTATCAAAGAATCACTTGAAAGTTTCGGTTGGTCGAAGGCAAAGAGAAAGATCCTATTGTTACAATTATAAACTCCAGGTAAAAATTTTAAGGCCGGCCACCAAAATATTTGTATCCAAACCCTCGGGAGAGAAACACTGTAAATATAGTAATAATAACCTAACAAAGAAAATGACAAGAGAATTAGTCCACAAAGAGATTAAACACTAACAATTTCTAAGATAAAGTAACTTGATGACAATAGAGATGGCGTTACTGTAAAGAAGATTACTTTGATATAAACCTTTGAGAAAAATAATGTATAATTGTCTGTACGAAAGAATTAACGAAACTGTGAATCACGACGATGAAATATTCATTATTCCTTTCATGAAAATATTTAGGAGAAGACATTTGAGAAGTTTCGTTGCAAAGACGTGGACTAGAGAGCACAGACCAGAACTATTGGGGTAGTCATTACTCCACAAGAAAAACCCTAAAAACACTAAACATCATTGATTCTACATATCACATCTCAATAGTCGAATTGGTAGGGAAAAGGACAACTCGTGGAAGTGTGATAGAATGTCGTGGAAGAATCTAGAAATATTTTTTATAAAAACTCTATAAACTATGTGGAATGCAATACATTGAACCATGGAACAAAATACCACATTGAGGCTATGGATTGAAGTGTAAACATGAATATATGTAAATAAAATGCGTTATAACCAAAAAAATGTATATAAGGTATGTTCAAAGTTTCTGACATAAGACATAAGCTTATATAATACTAATATATGAAGGTCTTAGCTAAAGGTAAAAATGATGCGGATGGTGGTATTATTATTATAAACTTAGTATAAGTAAAAGAACGTAGCATTGTATATAACTCAAGTGTGTTAGTAAATGAAACACATATTTTTATTTGATGAAAATATGTATTTTATAAGGATACAATACACTATTAGAAGGTATGTTAGGTAAGCGATAAATGGATCTAGAATTGATAGACGATATTCAATGAGAACACTCAAGTAACTATAAGAAGGAAATTAATATACAAATATTTGGAAGACTAGGAACTCATACAATTCTTGAAAGAAGGAACCCAAAACGAGAATAGTAATGAATAAGGGTTTAGAGAGTTTAAACAAAATAATAGTGGAAGTTTAGAAACAAAATATCAATACAAAGATTGAAAGAAAAATATATTATAGGTAGGTGACAATTTCAATATCACAAGGAATTTATATATATATATATAGAGTTTATTGAAGTAAAGAATTTTTGAAAGAAAAGAGTTTAGAGGAAGAGATATAAGATTAAAATTTTAAAAAGACCAATAGGATTCAAGATGATAATGTCAACCATAAGGATAAATATTTTTAGAGTGAAAGTAAGAAACTACCTTTTTCTAATCATATTTTCAACTTATGTACTTATAGGTTTACACAAATTTTAAGTGTAGACACTTGTTAGATATGAACTTTATAACCAAGTACCCATGCAACATGCTTTTGATAGACACATAGTGAGATAAACTAGAAATACATTTAAAAACATGGTTATTTGAAAGGAAACATGTATTTTCATGTATTTCTAGTTTATCTCACTACGTGTCTTTCAAAAGCATGCATAGTGGGTACTCATTGGATGAAAAATTAAATTCCACATACAACAAGTGCCTACATATGAAATTTGAGTAAACCTATAAGGAGAGAAGTTGAAGATACAATGAACAAATATTTTTCTTTATTTCACTTTTAAAATTCATAACTCATTTCATTATTTTTCTTAGGAAATTCCTTTTTTCCTCAAAATTCCATGTGTGTGTGTGTGTGTATGTACCACTGACATAGATTAATGTATGTATAATATACTATAATACATACTTACAATGATATATAAACACAACAATCATTGGCTTGTGGGTCAACTCCAAATTTATGGGTTCTTAGAACTTGTAAAAGGCCATTTTTTTCAAATCCTTGAGCCAATGAATTAGTTCTTTAAATGATTTGAGCAAGAAAAATGTCCTAAGAAATGGTTGTGTATGAAAGTACTTGATAAAAATAGTAGAATCACTACCATTGTTATATAATTAATCCCATGCTCCTTATGCAACACTAAATCTTGATAGGCTTCCATCCCCTCTAACTTGTTATTGGTTGCAATGCCAAACCCCCATGCATAATTGGTTTTATAATTTCCAAAGGGAACATGAATGAACATCCTCCACCCACGTAGAACTTTCCACAACTATGTTTATTTTTTATGTTCCATCAAATAATATAATAAGATGTTTCCTATTAACTTCACATTACTAGAACTTACTATCCCAACTACAAGCTACCAAAATTCAAATAGGAGGAAAAACTAGTATAAAAGGGTAACCAAGAGGAGATATTTTAATGAAGTTATCTTTCTCTTAAAAAACACATTAATTAAAATTGTCTATGCCATTGGACAATTTTTTCTCAAATCACATCCCTCACACTTAATTTTCCATTACTTGAAAGGTTGAGGATTATTGAGAAATAATAAATCACTTCCTTGTGATGTATAATAGATTATTATATAATTTTTCATCTATCTTAGTACTTTCTAGGTGGAAAATTTATAGGAATTTGATTGTACGGACCATTTTAGGGGTAGCTTCCAATTTGGTGATTTAGGGCTTGGAAACTTCTAGAGCCTATTTGAGGCATTAGATGGAAAAAAATTCATCTAAAACTTTCTGAACACATTTTCATCCATTCAATATTGTTATGCACACTCAAAACTTTCGAATGGTGTGACAATCACCTCAATTGAATTTATATGTTTATGTTTTGTCTCACACAAGCTCATCTACCTTATTAACCACCATGGTATTGAATGGATTTCATATTCGACCACATTACTCGCACATGTGGGGATATTAACATATGGAATTCCAAGAATATTCTATAGGTTCCAAATACCTAACATTAATTAGGGGTTGAGGTATACAGAAAACCCTATCCATAACCTTAGATGACTATTAAACTATGTTAGATACTGGGATGATAGGAAAGGAAAGGGTTCCATTCTTTTGGCAATTTTATTGTCTCATAGTTGAGAAGATAAAATAGGGGTGGGATATTCAAGCATAACAAAGGAAGTAGAAGAATTGTATTAGCCATTCAATCTATAGTGTCCATGCCAACTCCATACTGAGTGCCCCTTCCTCTATACTTGGATTTCATAACTAAGAAAAGAAGAGTTGAGCACAAGCCTCATATTCTAGTTGGTTTTTATACTATATTTGGTTTCCTAGGTCACATATTGTGTTCATTTGTGTGGATGGTGTGTTTATATTCTTATTTATTTCATTTTGGTTTTAGTTATTTCCATAATTTTGAGTGCTACCCTAGTATTATTAATTTTGAGGTCCAAGGTAATAACTTACATAATAAAAGGTTTTAAAATGTTGTAAGATATGTTGTGGAAAACTATTGTATTGGAATGTCCATTGAATTTTATAGATAACATTGGTATCAAATCAATTTTTTTCTTCAAGGCTTTACAAGAAATCATAGGATTTAGAAATTAGATTAAGAAGGAAGCTAATAACCTTGGCCATGGATGATGAGTCCAATCATAACAACCATCAATATGAGATAGAGAATATATTTTTGAAGCTAGAAGAACAAGTCATTCATATCTTTCACAATGTGGAACTCCTCATAGAAACTCTAGAGAACAAATTTGGACCTTTTGGGGAGGTTATTTTCTCTAACTAAGAGGTTGGATTAGATGAAAAACTAGGAGACAATGAACACCTAGAAAAGGAGCTAGAAAAATAGTTGGGGAAAGAGAAGCCAAATTCTAGTGTATCACTTCATCATTATATGTTAGGCCCCTATACTACTAGTGTAACCCCTTGTTGTTATTAGTACAACCCACTTATTATATTAATGTACCCATGTAGTGCCCATATTGTTACTATTGTGCCCCATAGAAGCCCACTATTGTATTATTATGCCCTTACATTATTATTGTTATGTCAGCTCTGATTATTTTATGACCCCTTAGACTCCTATATATAGAAAGGAGGTCTTTTCATTTGTATCATCCAAGAATTGTTCATTTGTGTAATGTAAAGGAGGTTGCCCCTCAAAGAGGCTGAATTCTAAGGTGTTGATCTCTCTTTTCTATCTTTTTGTGAGCTGGTTCCATAACATTTGGTATCAGAGCTTTGATTCTAGGGTTTCGCTACTCCAAATAGGTCATTGTGGCATTTTCACTATAACTTTTTTTTTTGCAACAGTTCAGAAGCTAAAAACAAAACCCATCTAAGAAGAAATCGCACTGAATCTTGGGTGCAAGTTTCAGAGCTTTTTGCACTATATTTGCGGAGATATGATATGAGGAAGTTGGTCTTTTTGCAAACTCCTGAATTACATTCCAAACAGGTGACCTGGGGAAAATCGTCATAACTTTCTCTCTAAGCATCAGATTGAAATTTTGTAAGAAGGTACAGAAAGAGAACAGACTGTAGTTTCTTGTAGATATTTTCAGAGCCAAAGGTCGAAACAGTGACACGTGGCACTTCATACAAGTTCGCTCTTCTGGAAAGGTCTATAATCAGGTCATCTTGGGAGATTGTGCATAATGCTTTCTTGGAGAATCCAATTTGGATCAGACTGGTGGCGTTGAAAAGAGGACATAGAGGGATACTACATGTTGCAATTTCAGAATTTAAAGATCCGAAAGTACAGAGTTACAGTCATTTCAAGATTGAGCTCCTAAAATAAAGAAAAAGAAAGATGAGGAAGTTTGATGGCAAGGATCTGGTAAATCGGATACTTCAGATGGAGCAATATTTTGATCTACATGGTGTACCACTATTACAAAAGGTATGTATTGCATCTTCATATTTAGAACCGGATCAATTTTTATGGTATGAAGGGCTTTGTTCTCGTAAAAAACTTGTTACATGGTCAATTTTCATGGAGGAAATGATAGCACATTATGAGGATACAAAGAGAAACACCTTCTTTAGAGCAACACCACAACAATTGGAAAGAGTAAAAGGGCCTTGTGACATAGTGGAAAGAAAAATTATGGAAACCAGGAAGCATACCTCTCACAACTATAAAGATGGAAGTGTTGTTTCTCCTAGCCTTCCACAACCTACAAGGGTTACACCACAACAATTGGAAGAAAAAAGAGAAAAAGGGCTTTGTTACAATTGTGATAGAAAATGCACTAAAGGTCATAAGTGTGCTGAGAACAAATTATTTTACATAGAATATGAAGAGGAGGAAGAAAAGGATCAAGAAACATCAAAAGAATAAGATATACACCAGGACGCCACCCTAGAGAAAGAAGAAATGAATCAGACCATATCTTGTAAAGCATTGGCAAGAATTACCACTCCTCAAACTCTCAAGATAGAAGGACATATCAAGAAGAAAAAGGTGCAAGAAGTGAAAGATCACATCGAGAAAGAAGAAATGAATCCAACCATATCTTGTAATTCATTGGTCGAAATTACCACTCCTCAAACTATCAAGATAGAAGGACATATCAAGAAGAAAAATGTTCAAGAAGTGAAAGATCACATCGAGCATCAAGAAATGAATCCGACCATATCTTGTAAAGGATTGGAAGAAATTACCACTCCTAAAACTCTAGAGATAGAAGGACATATCAAGAAGAAAAATGTTCAAGCAGTGAAAGATCACATCGAGCATCAACAAGAAGTTCTCTAAATTTTAAAGGATAACGCCACTTCGGTGAAAAATCAAACGAAACAACAGGTAGATCAACATCGTAGTGAAAAATGTTTTGATGTAGGTGATTGGGTATTTTTACTGCTACATCTCAAGCAAGCTATTTATGAGAAGGAAATGTTGGCCATACTACATGCACTTATAAAATGGCGACCTTACCTAATGGCAAGACTCTTCAAGGATGAGGATGTGGAAGCATTGTTTTGTGCTATTTCTATTACCCAACCATATTGGATAAACGAAGCCAGGGATGAATGGAAGAAGGACGAAGAAGTATGGCCACTTATTCAAAAGTTGTAAAAGATCCCAATTCAAACAATATTGCCAGAAATTGAAGAGGAAGGAAAAATCATATTGGAACCTAGAGCAGTCACAGAAACAAGAACCCAACAGCTATGAAATCGATCAATTTCAGAGTATCTCATCAAGTGGAAGAACTTACCCGCTAAAGATTCCACATGGGAGGACAAGAATTTTATACAGAAGCATCAAGAACTGCTCAAGCGTTGAGGACAACGCTTTTTGAAGGAGAGGGGCATGTTAGGCCCCTATACTACTATTGTAACCCCTTATTGTTATTAGTACAACCCACTTATTATATTGATGTACCCATGTAGTGCCCATATTGTTACTATTGTGCCCCATAGAAGCCCACTATTGTATTATTGTGCCCTTACATTATTATTGTTATGTCGGCTCTGATTATGTTATGACCCCTTAGACTCCTATATTTAGAAAGGACGTCTTTTCATTTGTATCATCCAAGAATTGTTCATTTGTGTAATGTAAAGGAGGTTTCCCCCTCGAAGAGGTTGAATTCTAATGCGTTGATCTCTCTTTTCTATCTTTTTGTGAGTTAGTTCCATAACATTATATCTATTTGAAATGGAAGCAAAACTGGATATCAAACCCTACCAAGGTGAGATGCATGTTTTTAAGTTTAATTATTAGGTGTAAGGGTATAATCTTATTTAAATGTCCATAAAATATGAGAAGAGAAAAAATATTTATGTTTCCTAAATAAAAATTTAGAGGGCCATTACCTAGCCTAATGGGAGGGACACACAAATAATCTTAGGCTAGAAGGTAATCCGTCGGTAACCAAGTGTGAGGTGTTTAAAACCCTTATCAATCCCCATTTACAACCCATTAGGCATGTATAATACTAGTGGATCCATTTTCATCACTTTAGGTAGAGGGAAGAGTAGAGTGTCCAAGAGTACACCACTTAGTTCATAAAAATGTTGATTATTGTTAAGTCCCTATACTACTAGTGTAACCCCTTATTGTTATTAGTATGACCCCCTTATTATACTGTTGTGCCCATGTAGACCCCATATTATTATTATTGTGCCCTTACGTTATTATTGTTATGTTGGCTTTGATTATATTATGACCCCTTAGACTCCTATATATAGAAAGGAGGTCTTGTCATTTGTATCATCCAAGAATTGCTCATTTGTGTAATGTAAAGGATTTTCCCCCTTGAAGAGGCTTATTTCTAAGGCGTTGATCTATCTTTTTTTGAGCTGGTTTCATAACATTTGGTATCAGAGTTTGGATTCTAGGGTTTTGCTGCTCCAAATAGGACATCGTGGAATTTTCGCTATAACTTTTTTTCTGTGAAGTTTCAGAAGCTAAAACAAAAACCCATTTGAGCTAAAATCGTTATGAATCTTGGGTATGAATTTTAGATATTGTCTAACTATGTTTTCGGAGATATGATCTGCGGAAGTTAGGGTTTTTGGCAAGCTCCATAATTTCATCTCAAACAAGACATCGTGAACTTGTCGCTATAATTTGTTTTCTACGAAGGTTAAGACTCTAAAATTGAAACCCATTTGAGAAGAACTCGTGGGGAAGCATGGGCGTGAATTTAAGATCTTGTTTTGCTATATTTTTGGAGATAAAATCCAAGACGTTTAGGGTTTGTGCAGGCTCCCAAATTACATCCCAAACAGGTGATTTGGGGAAATCGTCATAACTTTCTCTCTGAGCATCTGATCTAAATTTTCTGAGAAGATACAGGAAGAGGATGGACTGTAGTTTTTTGTATATATTTTTCAAATTCGAAGGTCGAAATAGTGACACGTGGCACTTCATACAACTTCGATCTTCTTGAAAGGTATATAATCAGGTCATCTTGGGAGATTGTGCATAACTCTTCATTGGAGAATCCAATTTCCATCAGACTGGTGGCATTGGAAAGAAGATGCAGAGGGCTACCAAAGTCATGATTTTAGAACTGGAAGATCTGAAATTATAGAGTGAAAGTTTTTTCAAGATTGAGCTCCTAAAATAAATAAAAGACGATATGAGGAAGTTTGATGGTAAGGATCCGGTAAATCATATACTACAGATGGAACAATATTTTGATCTACATGAGGTGGAACTGTTAAAAAAGGTACATATTGCATCTGTATATTTAGAACTGAATCAATTTTTATTGTATGAAGGGCTTTGTTCTCGTAAACCATTTGTCGCATGGTCAATTTTCATGGAGGAAATGATAGCACATTATGAGGATACAAAGAGAAACACCTTCTTTAGCCAATTGATAAATCTCAAACAAAAGGGTTCAATGGAAGAGCACATTGAGGACTTTCAAAGATTGAATATAAGGATAAATGATATTCCATAGAAGTAAAGGGTTGATGTCTTCATAGGGACTTTAAAGGATAACATTCAACATGAGGTTCATCTTTGGGAACCTGATTCATTGGAGAAGGCATTCAAGTTGGCAAGAAAATTTGAAAGCGAAATTATGGAAACAAGGAATCCCACCACTCGTGACTATAATTATGGAAGTATTTTTTCACCTAGCCTTCCACAACCTACAAGGTTTACACCACAACAATTGGAAGAAAAAAGAGAAAAAGGGCTTTGTTACAATTGTGATAGCAAATACACTAAAGGTCATAAGTGTGCCGAGAAGAAATTATTTTACATAGATTATGAAGAGGAGGAAGAAAAGGATCAAGAAATATCCAAAGAAGAGGATATACACCAGGAACCAACCCTGGAGAAAGAAGAAATGAATCTGACCATATCTTGTAAAGCATTGACAAGAATCACCACTCCTCAAAATCTGAAGATAGAAGGACATATCAAGAAGAAAAAGGTTCAAGAAGTGAAAGATCACATCGAGAAAGAAGAAATGAATCCAACCGTATCTTGTAATGCATTGGCCAGAATTACCACTCCTCAAACTATTAAGATGGAAGGACATATCAATAAGAAAAATGTTTAAGAGGTGAAAGATCACATCGAGCATCAAGAAATGAATTTGACCATATCTTGTAATGCATTGGAAGAAATTACCACTCCTCAAACTCTCACGATAGAAGGACATATCAAGAAGAAAAAGATTCAAGTTGTGAAAGATCACATCGATCATTAACAACAAATTGTCCAAGTTTTAAAGGATAACACCACTTTGGTGCAGAATCGAATGAAACAACAGGCAAATCAACATCGCAGTGAAAGAAGTTTTGATGTAGGTGATTGGGTATTTTTATAGCTACATCTCAAGCAAGCTATTTATGAGAAGGAAATGCTGGCAATACTACATGCACATAAGAAATGACGACCTTACCTAATGGGAAGACACTTCAAGGTAAAAATGGATCATGATAGTCTTAAATACTTTTTAGAACAAATATTATCTTTAAAAGAATAGAAAAAATGGGTCACAAATATGTTGGGTTGTGACTTTGAAATCATCTAAAAAAAGGGAAGCAAAATGTTATTGCAGATGCACTCTCAAGAAAGGATGAGGATGTGGAAGCATTGTTTTGTACTATTTCTATTATCCAACCATATTGGATATACAAAGCAAGGGATGAATGGAAGAATAACAAAGAAGTGTGGCCACTCATTCAAAAGTTGCAGAAGATCCCAGTTCAAACAATATTTCTAGAACTTGACGAGGAAGGAAAAATCATATTGGAACCTAGAGTAGTCAGAGAAACAAGAACTCAATAGCTACGAAATCGATCAATTTCAAAGTATCTCATCAAGTGGAAGGACTTACCTGTTGAAGATTCCACATGGGAGGACAAGAAATTTATACAGAAACATCAAGAACTACTCAAGCATTGATGAAAACACTTTTTGAAGGAGAGGGGCATGTTAGGTCCCTATACTAATAGTGTAACCCCTTGTTGTTATTAATATAACCCCCTTATTATATTGTTGTGCCCATGCAGCCCCCATATTGTTATTATTGTGCCCTTACGTTATTATTTTTATGTTGGCATTGATTATATTATGACCCCTTAGACTCCTATATATAGAAAGGAGGTCTTGTCATTTGTATCATCCAAGAATTGTTCATCCTTGTAATGTAAAGGAGGTTGCCCCCTCGAAGAGGCTTATTTCTAAGGTGTTGATATATCTTTTTGTGAGTTGATTTCCTAACAATTATGTTGGCTATATATTCATAAGAACCTAAACATATTCCTCAAGTATATTGAGGGTATGCATAATCATTTATGTAAACAAGTGATGCTCTTTAAACCTAAGAAAATTAATTAGATCTATGTGCAAGCATGATACCTAAGGAATATTCTTAATACAAAAGAAAAATCAAGTGGTTCCAAACCAAAAAACCACCAAGATGCTTCCAAGTAGTGGAAAAAGAAGTGGAAAGGAAGGAAAAAGAGGTAAGTATCCAATGTGTGTCATTGCAAGGGTAAAAACCACTGGAAATATTATAATATCAATGATCACACCAAAGATAAGTGTTGGAAGCTACATTCAAACCCAAATCCAAAAAACCACAAAAAAGATTCCAAGAAGAAGAACCTACTAGCAATGGATTTAGGTAATTGAGTATACAAACACTTGAAAGTAGTTGAAAATATTGTCTACACTACACTATAAAAGGAGGTAAAACCAAGTAGACCCCATCACAAGGAAGAGAAGGATATGAATAAATTATTACATATTAAGACTTAAGTTAATAAGACAAAGGTGGATGCTCCATTTGATTCTACTTCATAAGGAAAAATCCTAACAAAAGATATAGTAAATAATCTTGGATTAGAAATTCATGATCGTCCTAACCAATATCCATGAATATTGGTAAATGAGGATATAGAGATGAAGGTCACTAAATAGTGTAAGATCAAACATTTTTTAAGTGAAAATTATGTTAATTAAGTGGAGGTAAATGTAATACCACTTGATGTGTGTTGTGTAGTGTTTGGAAGCCTTAAATGTATATGATGGATTCAATATTCATGAGGAGAGAAAAACAATATCACCTAATAAAATATGGGAAGTATTTCATCATTAATGCACACAAAGTTAAGTCCTATATCTATCTAGTAAGTGCTAATGAAGCCAAGAAATCAACCAATTCTAGTAGGAACTTTGTATAACTTTTCTTAAGCGAAAATCAATTATGTGGTGAATAGGTTAAAGTGAAGGAATATTTGGATAGATGTACTAAAGAGTAGATAAAATAGTTGAAGTTTCCTTAACTATATGGAGAAGTGTTTCAGGACCCTAAAGGGTTACCACGTAAGAGTGAAGAGGAAAATAAGATATAATACTTGTCTAACTACCCATTGAAATATATTAGGTTATATAGGCAATTCATCTTGGAATCAAATGAAGTGAAAAAATAATTGCAAAAACAACTGGAGAAAGGAATAATTCATCCAAGCACCTCACCTTATGAGTCACTACGAACATAGTATCTAAGAAGGAGTAGGTTTATAGAATGTGTATCAACACTAGGGCTTTCAAAAAGACGACCTTTAAGAATTGATGGTCACTTCCTAAGATAAATGATTTGTTAGATCAATTATAGAACACTAAGTGCTTCACCAAGTTTGATCTTGAATGAGATACCACTAAGTATGAGTTAAAGAAGTAGACACCTAGAAGACCACCTTAAATATAATGCATGACCTATATTGTAGTATACCTAGGGGGGATAGTATGGGGTATAGAGGGAGATACCCAAGGGAATAATGTAATTAATGGATGGGCCATAGTAATAAATAAGGTGGTTAACCCGTATCATGTAAGGGACCACAAGTAGTTAGCAATAATGTAATAAGCCCATGGTATTAGATAGATGATATTGAGGGAACCATGGTAATGGCCCATGGTATTGTATGTATGAGGCCTATATAGAGGCTAGAGACTCTCCATTGAGAGATTTCAAGGATTATTGTATGAAAAAGCATATGGCTTGTGGAGTGTTCTCCTTCCTTAAGGAGTGAATGTATGGTGTTGCCCTACCTTAAGGGTTTGATCAATAAAGAAGATTCTATCTATATTCAGATCTTGTTATTTTTGGTGATTATTTATAGTTATTGGGTATATTGGTATCATTTCATATATTTGTAGGTCATATCTATAGCAAGTGGTATCAGAGAACTTTCTTGGGCAAAGCAATTTTTTTTTTTTTTGCAGGAATTTTTAGGCGGCGAGTTTGTAGATCAGATATGTACATCCTGGTGCAAAATTTGTAGAATACAATTGCATATCTTTTTTCTTTGCGAAAAAATACCGAATTAAAATAATAATAATAATAATAATAAAAATAAAAAAAATAATAAAAATAAAAAAATTATATATATATATATATCTCAATTTCACAACCTTTGTTACAATACTGACCTTCCTAGCCTTTTACAATGCCAAAATTATAGTGAACTCGGGAGGCTTCTCTCCAAGCTTTTTGAGCATAGGAATAAAATCTTAAATCAAAATAATTAATTTGTCTTTTTAGGTCCGATAGATCATTATTTGGTCTCAGCAGACGTTAACCATCATCATCATCATCATCATCATATAGATATAGATATAGATATAGATATAGATATATATATATATATATATATATATATATATATATATATATATACATATACATATACATATACATATACATATACATATAGATATAGATATAGATATAGATATAGATATAGATATATATATATATATATATATATATATATATATCGGCCGAATTGGATTCCGGATGAGGGAGATATCACTAATTTAAAAATCAGCTGTGTTGCAGACATTTTTTGGGGTGGCGAGTTTGCAAACTAGATCTATATGTTTTGGGGCAATATTTGCATAAGCTAATTGTAGATCTGATTTCTTTATGAAACAATACCCAATCTCAAAAAAATATCGGTCGAATCAGAGTACGAATGAGGGAGATATCGCTTATTTAAAATCAGCTCTTTTTCATAAATTTTTGTGACGGCGGGACAGCTGCAGTGCAAATCTAAAATTCCAAGCCTAGATCGGAATTTGATGAAGATGTACAAATTTGATGGCTCTAATCCGAAAATATGGGTAGCACAAATGGAACAATATTTCTCTCTAAATCACATCATAGATGATGAAACTAAACTGCGTGTGGGAGACCTTTACTTGGACCAAGAAAGATGGCAATGGTGGCAGTCGCATTCTAAATGTTATCCAAGGACAATTACTTGGTAGATGTTCACAAAATCCATTTGTGACCACTTTGACTGTAAATCTAATTTTTTGGGTACTCTTACTAAGCTCAGACAGATAGGCACACAACCTAGCAAAGATTTTATTTTTAAAAGAAATAAGGAAACCAAGAAACCTAAAGGGTTATTTTCTGCTAGTATCTCCTTATTACAAGTTCATGGATTGATTTAGAAGGAGAAGATCATTGTGTTTATAAATCCTAGTTGCAAGCATAATTTTATCAATGTTATTTTGGCAAAAAAATTGCAAGTTCCAGCAAAACACATTGAAAACACACAGGTTGATAATGAGGATGTTCAAGTTTATAAAGATTTGAAGCTTTCTATGGATAATTATGTGTTGCATTTTGATTTTTATACTTCAGATATGGATAACATGGATGTTGTTTTGGGATATCCTTGGATGGTGTCACATGGAATAAGTCGATCTTACGAACAAGATAGACCTTCCTAGAATCTAAAGAAGACCTAAT
Organism: Pinus tabuliformis; assembly: GCA_031772625.1. Taxonomy (NCBI): domain Eukaryota; kingdom Viridiplantae; phylum Streptophyta; class Pinopsida; order Pinales; family Pinaceae; genus Pinus; species Pinus tabuliformis. The sequence goes on along the minus strand of CM062815.1, from coordinate 197,037,100 downwards.
GACAAGCAAACCAACCAGACACTATCTTTCTCTAAATATGCTTTTATAAATAATGGCAAACAAGTGTTTTTAGGGCCTACCTTAAGTCCAATGCAAGTTTGTGGATGCCCTCACTCCTTCGATCCAAATGAGCTCCTTTGTCGCGAATCTGCAAACACAAACAAGGCAAACAAATTAAATAGCACCTGAAAAACCAATATCATAAAACATATTTAACATGAAAGTCAAGGAGTCCATGAAACAAATAACATGAGATACTTGTTGAGAAAAATGAGTTTGATTGTATTAATTCAAAAGAAGAAGAACTTTACAACCTGTGCCTTGACGCTGTACAAGCTCCTCCCAGGGTCCAGCAAGAAGTCTCCTCTACTTTGACAAGTTTCACTCACTCCCCAATGAAGCCAAAAAGGTATGTGATCTCTCCTCTTAAGCTCAACTAGGAAGTCTTGATTTCACCAGCATTTACCCTCAAAAATTTCAGCTTCTAACCTCTCCATCAACCAACCCAATGCCTGAATTTATAGTGCAATGGAGGGAGGTTACTAGGTCCTCCTTCAAAGGGATAAAGCCCTCCTTCAAAGGGATAGCTCCTCTCATCAAGGGATTAGCTCCTTCTCTTTTGGGATGCATGAACCACCTCAGAGCGAACAATCCACGTCAAGATTCCTTCTAGAATCCTCTAGAATTAACCCAAAGTGAGTTTTTTAAGATAAAACTTGCGCCTTTTGACTTTCACAGGGGTCCGCACCCACATCTTTAGGGACAGAGCGTGCAGGTCCGTAGTTTTTGTAAACAGAAGGTGCGGGACCACAGGTGACAGTGAGAGAAAGTGCGGAACCAGAGTTTTATTGATTTTTAATGTCTTTCTCCCATTTTCAAAGCTTGACTTGAAGAGCTGAGGTCTGAGACTTGCTTAGGAGGACAGTACAAGTGATGATAGACCCATACTGACTGCAAATAATCATGGTGACGATATTTTTTTGTAACAGATTGCCCCCTAAAGTGCGAAGTCTGTAGTAGATGAGGATTTCATTTATCATTTAGGAAGAGTGAAGTACTTTATCATTTCGAGGATCATCTTGTGGAGAGCCTGGTTGGAACCTGTAAAAACATTCAATGCAAGATATATATATGAGATCATATCATCGCTGAGGTAGGCATTCCCATACTCAGATCAAAACTGACTAGAAAACTAACTACTGCTCTGATACAGGAATGATCTTGTAAAACATCACAAGTATAGACTCATTTGGACACAGTATGGACGCAGCCATCTGTTTATGAATAGTCCATTATATAATGAATACAAAATTCCTCGCAACCTGGATTGTGGAAACTAGATCCAGGGTCTTCATTTCTACTTCCCGAAACAGTACGATTCTATCCATGCGAATAAATGTGTTGATGTCGAACATGGTAGAAACCACTTGATTACCAATCAATGATGTAAACTGTTAACAAGTGTGAGAGAAACCACCAGTGATGTCAATGGCTCTCAAAGTACCCAGTACAATCCATGAGATGCGAATAAATGTGTTAATATTGAACATGTCACGGAATCCTTTGATCGAGGGTCAATGATGCAACCTATCGTCAAAGGCGAGAAACTTGCCATTGAGGCATGCAGATCTCAAGGTACTGACGATTTCTAGATCATGTTTTTAGATAATGAGCTGAAGTCGATAGAAAGCAATCCGTCGTAGGCAAGCCCACAACACGAAATCATAGATCAAGTCGAAGAAATTTAGTTGCAAGGACTGACTCAGGGATGGTCAAGATGGATGACAGATATTTTGCAGATGAATGACTTATTGGTAGTGACCTCTTAAACACATAACGACACGATAGATGGTTTGGTGACAATTGACCCAAAGTTAATACCTAGAAACCGGCTGAATACTTTCAATGTGGTTTGATCAACTGTTAGGCAAAGGATTTCCCAACCCATGTGAATAAAATTGTCGTGTTCAAGAGTGGTTACAAAGTATGACAAACAGGCTCATTTTTCTCTCTTTTCCCCCACCATTTCTGGCAAGTACCTCTTTATTTTTGACAAGCTTGAGGAGGATAACATTTGCTTGATTATAAGCTCATCCTCAGATCAGTCCAACTTAGTTTAAATTCGAACCCTAAGAAGGAGTGGTTCGTTCCTATTTGTAATTGAACAGGTCCTTTACTGTGAAATTTTAACGAGTCCAGTATAGGAGAAACTCGGCATTTTTCAATTTTAGAGAGTCTGAAAAAACTTAAGAAGACTCCAGGGTTGACCTTTTTCGTAAGTTTGTGTCTCCAAGCCCGAAAAAGTATAAAATAATACTTGAGAGAACCGCTTGATCTTTTACGACCAAGGAGTACTTTTCGTAATTAGTGTCCCTGATCCGAAAAAGTAAAAAAAAACGATCAACAACACATCGTTTTATAACCAATATCGAATTTGAAACGACAAAAATCCGGCAATCTTTTCATGTTTTTACGGTCGGAAAAGAGTTGTAAGTGGACCGTCTTTTAATTCCGTTTTAACGAATTTTAAAAGAAAAACTCAGCAATATTTTCATGTTTTAGGAGTCAGAAAAGAGCTTAAAGGTGAGTCTAAATGTTTTTCGTCGAAAATGATAGATTTCGCCTGAATAATCCATTATCCTACACAAAAACACAAACATTACTCATACCTGTTTGAAATGGATAAAAATGTCGCAAAAATACCTTTCCAAAGTGAAACATAAACAAATTTTCAATTTATTTACTCAAAAAACTTATAAAAAGGGCCTTCGTTAATTCATTTTTACCGTTTGAGTTTTGGGTGAGAAAATAGCGCTTTTGCTCAGAAAACTTCCTGTGAAGATTGCGGAAAATCCAACCGTCGGAATCGAACGTCGTCTTCTCCAGGTAATCCACATCATCCTACTCTTCATTTTTAACCATTTCAATTTTTGTTTTAGTCATTTATTTCAATTTTTGGGAGGGTTTTTAGGCTTAAAACCCGCACATGGGGGCCCGTAGGTTTACCACTGCTGGCCTGCGGACCCCGACTTTTTCTCTATTGGGAAAAAGTAAGGTGTCTGCACCTTCCATGTAGACAAAGTGCGATCCCACACACTCTGTCTAACCCGGAGGGTGCGGTCCCTGTCACAAGGGTTTTTAACCCAAAAATTCTCAAAAATGGACCAAACAAAATAATTTCTAGCAATTTAATTTATATTTATACTTGATGTAGAGAGTACATCATGCTAGATTGGTGTGAACGAGAGCATGAGGACGTGGATGCTGCCACATGGAATCATCAGCCTTCACTTGATGCTTTGAGGGCGTGCGGCTTGTACAAATTCTGGGCCATTCCTGGCATGAGGGCTTAGGTGGATTTCTTACAGTGGTTGGTTGACAGATGGAGCATACAGGACCAATGCTTCTTCATTGGTGGCCACTAGCTCGAAATCAAGCCGGCAGAAATATATTTCTTGACTGGTTTGCCTAAGAGAGGCGAAGACTTGACTCTGTTTGGGGCTAGGCCAGGTGGCCAGTTTGTCGATAGCCTCCAGCTAGAGTACTGCAACAGCCAGGCTAGAGACAAAGGGATAGACATAAAGACCATATCCCATCCTGAACTCATGGTGATTACGTTTACTGTCACCAGACTTTGTGGGGTTACCGCATTACATATTGCCACCGGATCCAAAATGCGTATGGCAGTTGATTGCTTTCAAGGCACCATCTTCAACTGGTGCAATGCCGTGTTGGCCAGTCTGAAAGGCCAACTGACTAGGGCCAAAAACGAACAACTAAAGACCTTTGGTTATGGGCCTTTGGTTGTGAGTTTTGGCCTGGAAAGGGTTCCCATGTTGATCTCCCAGCACCTTACTGTTGGAGCTGGGCTTCCTCGAGAGCCCAAACTGATGCGATGGGTCGCAGTTATGGCCCGTCACCCGGACGAGAGGACAGAGGTTGCTCGATTCAAACCTGAGTATTTCCAATGGTTGGAAAACAAGGTCTTTTCTATTCAGGACTTTCCTTACGCTGGGGTAGATTTTCGTGGTGACCCAGACATGGTTCTTCCACCAGGAGAGCAATGGGATGACTCAGGTAAAATCATTTTCAACATTTTTCCTATTTTAATTTTTTTATTATTTTTCCATCGTCTCAAAACTGATAACAAAAGTTTCAAATGCAGATGTGGGTCCATAGCGACCAGCCGCTCTCCGGCCTTACGAGAGGAAACAACCAGTTGCAGCCGTGCCAGCCCCACAAGACGAATCAGCAGAGGTTTTGGCCGAGTTGGAGGGTCATCTCGAGCACTTGACAGGAGATATTCCAGAGACCACTATAGATGACATTCCTCGTCGACTTCAGCGCTATGTGATTGGGGTACCAGGACCTTTTAGGAGGTTCCTTTGCAAGGTGGCCCGTGTAGTGGTTTCTTATCGAGATCATCACTAGTGATAGGATGATCGCCTATTGTGGGCACATATGACATTTTTGTTTTTTGTACTTATCATTTTTGCCGATCATAAGGTGTTTTTCAACCTATGATCGAGGACGATGTATTTTTTGACACACTCATATATATATATATATATATATATATATATATATATCACTATTACCGGCTTATCTTGTAAATCATGTTATGGAATGTTTTTAAATTTACATGTATGATTATTGCAAATGTCTATTTAACATTCGAGAAGCAATTGCATCTGCTAATGCATTTAAAGATCTTGGAATATGCTGATATTCAATATAATCAAATTCACGTTCCAAGAGACGCACTCTCAAAAATAATCTCAATAACACTGGATTTCTAATGGCATACACTCTATTAAGCTGTAATACAACGAGTTCAGAATCTAACCTCATTATCAAACTCTGAATCCCAAATGAAATAGATTCAGATAATAACTCAATCACTACATTATACTCGGCAATGTTGTTCGTTGTTTGACCGAGGCTTACCCCATGCATAGATACTAACTCGTCAGAGGGTGAATAGATAACCCAAGCTGCGGAAGAAATGTTTTGTGTATTACGACAAGCACCATCAGCGAAACCAATGTATGTTTGGAGAGGCATCGACATCTGCAATATCAAGAGTAAACCAAGATAAGCAGGAACAATGACAAAAAAAAAACACTCTCTAAGCTAAGCACACTATTTAAACTAAAACACACCAGCTAGAAAGAAAAGAAAAACTATCCTAACTAAAAATCTCCATACCCATTCTTTAAGCATAATACCTCTTCAAGTAAAGACCATTTCTGGGTTTACCCAAAGAGTCTCCGTCAAAGTCTACCAATTCATAGGCCCCTTTTGCTAGCTTTCGCTTGACAACATAGGGACCATGCCACATAGGAACGAATTTTCCAGCGCCTAATTTATCATTAGCTTGATCGTAAACTAAGACTAGATCTCCTTCCGAAAAATTTCGAGGGGTCACATTTCGATCATACTGAGCTTTCATGTGTTTTGCGTGAGTCTCGATCGCCAATACAGCATCACATCGATTCTCATCTAATTGATCCAAGTATAACAAACGCTTTTCCTCTTCGGAAGTGGCTGGAAGTAACTCGATGGCCATTTGCAGTGATGGGATTTCGCATTCAATGGGCAACACAGCTTCCAAATCATAGACTAGTTGGAAAGGAGTGGACCCTGTTGATATTTTTACTGAAGTTCAGTATGCCCAAAGCACTGAAAATAGCATGTTATGCCAATTCGACTGATGAATCCCAATGATTCGTCGGATCATGATGACTAAAACTTTGTTGATGGATTCAACCAGACCATTCGCTTATGGATAATAAGGGGTTGAACTATCGTGACGTAAACCAAGCTGGCCTGTAAGTTCGGTCATCATAACGTTTCGAAAATGACGCCCATGATCAGTGATTATCGCTTGCGGGACACCAAACCTAGCAATTATATGATTGAACACGAAAATTGCAGCTGTCTTGCCGTCTGCCTCAAATGTAGGCATCGCCTCGGCCCACTTGGTAAAATAATCTACCGCAAGGATGATATACGCATGCCCCCCGGCCGAGTGAGGGTTACATGTAATAAAATCGATACCCCATTTGGCAAAAGGACCAACGGAAATTATATGGTGGAGAGGAGCAGGTGGAGCACGCATCTTTCGATCAAAAATTTGACAATTGTGGCATTTTCGTACCGCCGTAATACAATCTTTAAATAAAGATGGCCAGAAGTAGCCAACACGCAATATCTTTTGGGCTATGGCATACCCAGACATATGACCGCCACACGCTCCAGAGTGACAGTCATTTAGAACCCTTTCAGCTTCCTCGTGAGTTAAGCATCGTCGAAAAACAGAGTCCGCCCCATGGCGATAAAGAGTATCTCCAATAATCCTGAATTGTTGGGACTGGAATCGAATTTTTCGACGTTCTGACCTTGAAATTTCTGGCCGAAAGGATTGGGTCTGGAGATAAACGATGATATCTCCATACCATGGATCTAAAGTGCTGATTAGAAACAAGGATTCGTCTGCAATGGGCTCCTCCGCCATAGTTTCCGTGTCAGCATGCGAGAAGTCACACATTAGCTCCGCAAAAACTAAAGATTTCTTAGACTTGGATTTCTCAAATTCCAAGTCGAACTCCTGCAGGATAACAATCCATTTAGAGTACTTTCCCCCTAGAAATTGCTTGGTCAAAATGTAGATCATAGGGTTGCAATCCGAAATTACTGTAGTTTTACGTAGTAAAATGTAGTGACGAAAACGTTGGACAGCTTGAACAGCTGCCAATGCCAATTTCTCCGCATGTAAGTATTTTAGCTCAGTTGGATTTAAAGTTCGACTAAGGTAATATATCACATGTTCAGTTCCGAATTCATCTTCCTGAACTAAGACCATTCCAATGGTGGAATGAGAGGCAGCGAGATACAAGAAGTAATCCTGGTTGTAGTTGGGAGGATGCAATAACGGTGCATGGGTCAACGCGTGTTTAAGTGCATCAAAATATTTCTGAGCTATCTCATCCCAATAGAATGGAGTATTCTGTTTCAACAACCAGGTAAAACCCTTTGTAACCTTGGCGTAGTTAGGAATGAATCGTCGTAAAAAGTTTTCTTTCCCTTGCAAACTTTGGAGTTGGCGAAGACTCGAAGGAGGAGGCAATTTGACGATAGCTTCGACCTTCGAGGGATCAATGCGAATGCCAGCTTTCGAAACTAGAAACCCCAACAATCGACCCGTTTCTATACAGAAGACACATTTGTGTGGGTTCAATTGAATCCGATAATGCCTACAACTCATAAAGATTGCTCGTAAATGGACGAGGTGATCAGCTCGATGTAATGAATGAGTAGGCAAGTCATCGAGATACAGTTGCACAATGTGCTTGATGTCATGAAACGCATAAGACATGGCCCTTTGAAAAGTTGCTCTGGCATTCTTGAGCCCAAAAGGTAACTTGCAAAGAAAATGTCCCCCATGGACAAATGAAAGCCGTTTTTGGTTGATCAGAAGGTAGAATATTGATTTGATTGTATCCAGAAAAACCGTCCATGAAGGAGAATATTTCACTGCCGGCACAATCATCAATAATTTGATCGATATAGGGAGTTGGGTAATTGTCCTTTGGACAGGCTCGATTAATGTCCCTATAATTGATGCATATTCCTATTGTTCCCTGCTTTTTGTTAACCGGAACAATATTCGATACCCAATCCGTTAACAGGATTGGATAAATGAAACCTGCTTTGAGTAATTTTTCAACTTCTGCTTTAATTGCAGCAGCTTTTCGTGGGTGAATCTGACGCAAACGTTACCGGATGGGTTTAGCGTCCGGGTAAGTCTTGATCTCATGAACAACAATCGCGGGGTCAATGCCTGGCATTTCCTCATAGGACCAGGCAAACACGTCGCGGAATTCTTGAAATAGGGCCTTATATAGTTGAATTTCATCATCTGTACACGAGGCACCTATATGAATGTTCTCAACAATTCCGGGCTTAACCGAAATGGCAATAGGAATAGTTCGAGAGATGTTTCCCAAATTTAACTCTGAATCGGGATGTTTCATTGGATTCCGAGGTTCCTTGACATATTCAGTCGTAAAAATTGATGAGAAATCATTTTCAAAATGATCATTCTCGGGTAAAAACGAAGATCTGTGATGGAGATCTTCCCATGGTAAATCATCTACACATAGGATTTCATGAATTTTCTCATCAGAGTGAACAATTTCAGAAAACGTGATTAAATCCGAGCTTGATGTGAAAAGTGATTCCTCACGGACCACATTCATGAAGTCAATTTCGGTTGAAGATGGGTCGGCAAATGACTGCACGACTTCATAGGCAATTTCATATGGACTCAAAGGCATGGCATTACCAAATGAGTCTATCTCAGATTCAGAAGGAATGATCCAGGGATCATCATAAACAATGGTGTCTGATGTAATCATATGAATGGTTGCAAATGAAGACGATGCGTTGATCGGAGGAAAAGGAAAAGTTCCCAGTAAACCGACATATTTAACTAGTCCTACTCCAACATCCTTATATGGGATAGTCGTTTTACCGACATGCTGAATACTCTCAGAAGAGGCTGGGTCGGATGAAAAGTAAGCCAGCTGGTCTATTGTTACGATATTCCCATTATGTGGAAACTTTATTACTCGAAAGACTGATGAAACGACCGCTGTCATAGCATAAGACCAACTTCGACCCAAGAGAAGGTTGTAATCTAGAGGGGCATCAACCACCTCCACATCTAGACTAACAGTTTTTCCTTCAACCCCTATAGGCAAATCCTGTAGAATGCCAAAAGGATGAAACCCACGGCCATCAAAGGCCTTTAGAATCATCGGGGATTGATTTAGCGAAGGAGAACCAAGCGATCTCGAACACTGTATCGACATAATACACGTTGAGGCTCCCTCATCAATTACAGTCCGATGAATAGGCCTGTTTTTTACTATCACTAGAATCTGGAAAGCCATTTGATGAGGCAAACGCGGTGTACTATTTTCTAGATCGAAAATTATTAGGTTCGAGTCCTGAATATCAATAGCTCCTATAGCCGACAAAAGTAATTTACGTTGTGCTGGACATGATTGCAGCACTTGCTGAGGGTGAAACAGCTAAATCCTCAACAATGTTATAATTCTGAGCCGCTCTCGCATGTGGATTGAAAGCTGACTTTTGAAGTATACCCTTGGTGGGCAGTTTGATTACCAAGTCTGGATTAGGTTTCTCGATCTGTAGTGGATCGGAACCGGGAGCTGAGGTTGATGGATTAGAATGAGAATATTCTACTTCTTTACCATCAACAGGACTTTTACTACCATAATCTTGCGATTGAGTCACAATCCTAACATGGGACATCATCAGTATGGGTTCTTCATTGGCACTCGAGGACGAACCTATCATCTTACTGTCTTGAGCTGGAAAAGGATCCTTCAAAACAGCAGGAGTTTGGGAACCTTTGACAATTTTCGCAACCTCTGCACGATGAGGGCAGTCTCTTGTAAAATGTTCATCGTCACAAATGAGACAAGGATAACTAGGTTTGCGCTTTTCATCATTGGATTCCGATTTTTCAGGTTTCTCCTTTGAATTTTTGTCATTTTTATTCTTCTTCTTTCCTTTCTTCTTCCCACCGGATTTTGATTTGGCTGTAGATGACTCTACAACGTGAATATCAGCGGAAATCTCTGCAGGAGAATCTCCTGTTGGGGAATCAGGCAAGGTTATGATAGGAGAAGAATTCTTGGAATATTTCTTCTTACTTTTAGTATTAACCGTACCGATCATACCATCGGCAACATGAGATCCCGAAGGAGCTACAGCGATTTGATTTTGCTTGGGAAGATCGGGGATTTTCTCATGTAACGTACCTGACTGAGTATAGACCAAGTCAAGGTACTGTGCTTGAGCAATTACTTGCTTCTCAGTAACAACTCCGGCTTTAGCTACATCTTCAATGATCTTTGGCAACAAAGATTTTACAAACCACTCAGTCAAGATCTGATCCAGAATAAACACCTTCACTAAACGCCGTCAACGTCTCTATTCATGAATATGATTTGAAATGTAAGTGCATGTCGATTGTTTTAACAAAGTTAGCAATTCCGTGCCATTGTCATATCAGACTGGCAACTGAAAATGAGTTAAAAACGAGGTAGCTAACTGACTAAAATTATAAAAAGTGCCTCACGGTAACTCAATGTACCACTTGGCCGCGAGACCAATTAGAGTGCGCTGGAAAAGTATAAGACGGATTGAATCATCTGAAATGGAGTTAGACGCACACCAAAGGTGGTAAGTCATCACATGGTTCAACGGGTCCTCTCCTGATTTACCTTCAAACTTAGGAATGTCACTGGGCAACTTATTCAGCATTGGCGGCCAAAACGACAGATAATTAATGGGATCATTCGTTAGGCGCGACAAGTCAGGCAAGTCCAAAGTTGCGATAAATGGTAACTGACGATTAGGGTCCCTAAAACTCTGGGTCATGAGACCAGCCCCAGGAGGAGGATATCCAGGATAACTAGGAATAGGAATTGCGTTTGGGATATTGTATCCTCCCGGAAAACCAGGATTAACCGGACCGTACTGGGGTTGTTGAGGTTGTTGATAAGTGTACCCAGGGTACGGTTGATACTGATAGACTGGCTACTGCACAGCAGGACCGAATTGGTATTGTTCCTGGTACGATTGATAAGTAAATTGTGGTTGACTTGTGACAACCGTACTTGAACCAGGTTGTCCTACAGGTATCTGAACCGAAGTTTGAATCGTAGATCGAGACGGTGGTAAAGATGTCTGAGGAGTAGATACAGGAACAATAGAAACCGGAGCTGTCGATACTCCAGAAGTAGGTGGGGTAGATTGAACAGATGTTGCGGCAGTTGTAGCAGTTGTTTGAGGCGGAGTACGAGGCGTACTAGGCCCAGGCTGAGAAACTACCGAAGGTATAGAAGTTTGAATGTTAGACTGGACTGGTTGCTAAGGTGTACCAGAAACTAAGGATTGTCCAGTTTGAGATGACAACTGTACATTTGGCTGCAACACCTGTTGATTTTGCGATGGATCCCACACTATATTCATTCCGGGGTACTGACCCATAACAGGTTGAGAATACTGAGGACCATAACCGGGTTGAGGGTAGGATTGATAATTGAAAGGTACATTTCTCGTTCCTTGAACATACGTTTGACCGGAGGGTGGTTGGAAACCTTGGTTCGAGTACTGACCTTGGGGTTGATACCCTTGAGGCACGTACTGATACTGGGGTTGACCTTGAGGTATAAATTGATACTGGGGTTGACCTTGGGGTACATATTAAGTCTGGGGTTGACCTTGAGGAACGTACTGTCCCATAGGTATGTACTGTCCTTGAGGTTGCCCCCTAGATGCAAATTGTGTACCTTGAGGTTGCCCCCCAGGCAATAATTGAGGCTGGCCCCAAGGCGGTAACTGGACACCTTGAGGTTGAGGATTGGGAATAAAACCTGACATCATGAGAATGTCTTCTACGCTTAATGGCTTAGTACCATTGCTTCTAGTTAATAACCCTTGCTCAATGGGTTGAGGAGATGCTCCCGAAAAAGTACCAGAAAGTGACTAATACCCGGAGGGAACAGAAGGATCGCCGTACAAAAAGGATTCAGGCGATTGAGTAAACATGGACAACTGCCCTGACATATTTAATGGAGGATAATAACCTCTAGGTGTTGGGTGATAAGGAGCGCGAGGTGGTGAAAAACTTAACCCTGGGTTTTCTAAGAAATTAGTCAAAGAAAGATACCAAGTACTGCTCCTAGGTGGACTGTAAAAAATTGATTCACGCTCCCTTAGCTCAATAACAGGTTGATTTTTAGGGATAGGGATGCCTACTTCTTCTTCCAGAGTAGCAAGTTCTTCAATAGCAATAAGTCCAGAAGGAATATCTTGGGTGATTTCTCTTTCTACCCTAGGTGAACCAGGACCACTAGAAGCTGGAGAAACAAACCCCAATGTCGGAGTAGAAGCAAATTCACTTTCAGGCTCGGATATTTTAGGTTCCTCACCTATATCACTAGTAGATGAAAAGCTACCAGTAACTTCGGAAACAGACACTGATTGTGGATTATGATCTGCCACTAACGTTTGAAAATCAGGGTGTACTATCAAAGAAGATTCTCCTTCTTTAGGTGATCCAAATCTACTATCTCTAGGAGTTACAAGGACTTTCAAACCTTCAAGCTAGCTCGGGACTTCCTCAGGAGGTTGGCCCTGAAGTCTACGGGACTTCCTCATTAATTAAGCCACGTTTAAAAACTCAGGAGGTTGGCCCCGAAGTCTACGGGACTGCCTTGGTAATTCAGCCACAGTTAAAAACTTTTAACTACTTCACACGCAAACAAAGTAAAATCTCAATGAAAACCACCTAAAGCCTCTAAAGAACCAAACAAATTTGAATCACACGCCTAAAGAATCTAGGAGATCAAACACACACAAACAGTAACTTTCCGTACTGAAAACACTAGTTGGTGATGAAATCCAACGTCGCAGAGTTCAATACAGAAATGGCGGTTGGAACAGTTACCCCGGAAACCTGCTTAATGAATAGACTGGCACAAGTTCCTCCACTTAACCATCTCGAGTGAAGAGAACCCCCAGAAAATCCAAGTGAGTCTAGCCGACGTCTGCTCCAGGTACAGTGGGATCTTCCCACCACTGTCACCTCAGGAAGAATCCTAAAGAATATGGCCACTAAGGTTACCAACTGAAACAAATATACCTGGGGGAACAGTCTACGATCCGATACGCACGCAAGGGCAGAGTAGCAAGCTCAATCCCCTTGAAGGCTCCTTGACATAATCCAAGGTTTACCAACAAGCGACCCAAGGATCCTCGACAATGGTTAATCTGAGGTTTACCGTTTTTAATACGTGAATATCTGGCGTCGTTCCCAATGAGGAAGGGTTGATTCCCACACTGGTTCAGACACGATCTCATGCTTCTCCTTTAAGAGGAGCTTTCCCAGAGCATAAATGCAACAATTGGATTTCTTCCCTACCACAATATACAACTACTTGTTTGTTTTTATTGTCTTGGAGAGTTAATTACTCTCCTACTCCAAGACACTAGCCTAAGCTAAGTTGGTGTATAAGAGCCCTAGAAATAAAAATGTTACTAGATGAATTTTACTTTAAGCGTTATTTTTATTGGTTTTTGTTTAAGTCAAAAGGTGCGGAGATGAAACTCGTGGTATGAAGACTCGACTCAAAATCACTAAAACTGCACCTAAGATGATTTAAACAATCTTTTTCTCTTCGATGAACTTCTAAACTAAGAAAGAGTTTGAGAATGCAAATACTTTGTAAACACAAATCCTTCTTAAGAAACAAATTAAAAGAAGAGCTTTTGTCCTTTCCAATGCACTCAAAATGAGACAACTAGTTATTTCACAAAAATTTCCCTTTTTCGTTTCAAAGCACTCAACCATTACAAAAACAAACTTTTTCCAAAAGAGATTTTTTATATTTTTTATAAAACACTCAAAACTATGGAAATGACTAACTTTGAGATCTATAAATTATAAAAACCTATTTGAAGTCAAAGCCTACAAGATGTCTTTTTAAGGATGTTTTACTTAGCTAGATGTGAGCTAAGGACCAATTTATGCAGAATCACAAATCAGTCAAGAACAACCAATTTTGTTTTCTTTTTGAAAATGAAAATCCAAACTTTTAAACACAAGATTTTCGAAGTTTTGTAAAGAGAAAACTCAAAGCGGATTCCTCAAAAAGGGGAGATTTCATAAATGGTTAGACTCATAACAAGGCTGGTAGACACTAAGGTGATCTGAAGTCCTTACAACTTCTAAGCTCAGAGCCACTACACAACCAAAATGAAAAACAAACCCAACAAGCAAAACTCCTAGGAATTTCACCTAAAACCCTAACATTAATGAAATCAACCTAAGGAAAGCTTCTGACAAGTTATATGCAGGTCTGGGCAGTGGATAACAATTTCTAAACAAAAACTAAGCTGACTAACAAAGGAAATCTTAGGTTTTTCAAAATTTTGACAGGGTCCGCAGGCCCACAGTTGACACAGGTGCGATCCTGCTCTGTGCTAAAAGCAAAGGTGCGGATAGGTACGCACTGTGTCAAAGGTTTAGGGTGCGGTCCTCTCCTAAAGCTATGAAAAACAAAAAATAACCCTGGATCTACAAACTCTACCCAATTTTACACACAACAAGCCAAAAACAGAAACAAAAACACAGTTTCTCAGGTCAAAGTAAAAACATGGAAAACAATCAAGTCCCCAGTGGAGTCGCCATTTTGTCACACGGAATAAGTCGATCTTGCGGACAAGATAGACCTTCCTAGAATCTAAAGAAGACCTGATTACAAGCAAACCAACTAGACACTATCTTTCTCTAAATATGCTTTTATAAATAATGGCAAACAAGTGTTTTTAGGGCCTACCTTAGGTCCAACGCAAGTTTGTGGATGCCCTCGCTCCTTCGATCCAAATGAGCTCCTTTGTCGTGAATCTGCAAACACAAACAAGGCAAACAAATTAAATAGCACCTGAAAAACCAATATCATAAAACATATTTAACATGAAAGTCAAGGAGTCCATGAAACAAATAACATGAGATACTTGTTGAGAAAAATGAGTTTGATTGTATTAATTCAAAAGAAGAAGAACTTTACAACCTGTGCCTTGACACTGTACAAGCTCGTCCCAGGGTCCAGCAAGAAGTCTCCTCTACTTTGACAAGTTTCACTCACTCCCCATTGAAGCCAAAAAGGTATGTAATCTCTCCTCTTAAGCTCAACTAGGAAGTCTTGATTTCACCAGCATTTACCCTCAAAAATGTTCATCTTCTAACCTCTCCAGCAACCAGCCCAATGCCTGAATTTATAGTGCAATGGAGGGAGGTTACTAGGTCCTCCTTCAAAGGGATAAAGCCCTCCTTCAAAGGGATAGCTCCTCTCATCAAGGGATTAGCTCCTTCTCTTTTGGGATGCATGAACCACCTCAGAGCGAACAATCCACGTCAAAATTCCTTCTAGAATCCTCTAGAATTAACCCAAAGTGAGTTTTTTAAGATAAAACTTGAGCCTTTTGACTTTCACAGGGGTCCACACCCACACCTTTAGGGACAGAGCGGGTAGGTCCGCAGTTTTTGTAAACAGAAGGTGCGGGACCGCAGGTGACAGTGAGAGAAAGTGCGGAACCAGAGTTTTATTGATTTTTAATGTCTTTCTCCCATTTTCAAAGGTTGAATTGAAGAGTTGAGGTCTGAGACTTGCTTAGGAGGACAGTACAAGTGATGATAGACCCATACTGATTGCAAATAATCATGGTGACGATATTTTTGTGTAACAGATGGAATCTGTGGGTACTGTCAATATTAATGTGCAGAAGAAATTCATGAAGCTTTGGTATAAAAAGAAGAAAATTACATTGCGGGATATTTCCATTAAGACCCAAGCAGAGACTATGGAGGTAGAAACACAAAGTTGTAATGACACTGACACATCAAATGATGAGCCTTTGATGGTCGACAATTAAACACAAACATCAAACTAGGTACCAGAAAAAATAAGTAGTGTCTAAGGAGGTTGAAGTAGAAAATGTTACAGGTATTGATACATCAGATGATGACTCAGTGGTTGAAGTAATATTGGAAGATAAGAAACAACAGCAGGCACCACAACATGTACCAGATACCAATCAGCCTCCATTAGGTGGTGAATTAAAGGAAGATACACCGTTGGTTAACACTTCAGCATATCACCACCCACATCACCCCGCAAGAAAACAACCAATAAGATGGCAACGAATTAGCCACAAGGACAACAACCCTCGCATGACAGATAGAGAGGGGCAACGATCCACCTGCTACACATTTACATAGAAGAGCTTCCAGGTTCAACTTCCATCTCAAGTGAGCAAGGCACCAGCTAGATCGAGGGTTCACCTTTCTCTAGGATGGCTAGATGCATGTGCATGGTACTAGTGGACTACTCTTTTGAGTATATCTTATTATTTGTGTTCTTCTTATGTTTTGGGGACGAAACATGTTTAAGGGGGGTGGAATGTAGTATACCTAGGGGGGACAGTATGGGGTACAGAGGGAGGTACCCAAGGGAATAATGTAATAATGGGATGGGCCATAGTAATAAATAAGATGGTTAACATGTATCATGTAAGGGACCAAAAGTAGCTAGCAATAATGTAATAAGCTCATGGTATTAGATAGATGGTATTGAGGGAACCATGGTAATGACCCATGGTATTGTATGTATGAGGCCTATATAGAGGCTAGAGACTCCCCATTGAGAGATGTCAAGGATTATTATATGAACAAGCATATGGCTTGTGGAGTGTTCTCCTTCCTTAAGGAGTGAATGTATGGTGTTGCCCTACCTTAAGGGTTTGATCAATAAAGAAGCATTTCTATCTATATTCAGATCTTGTTATTTTTGGTGATTATTTAAAGTTATTGGGTATATTGGTATCATTTCATTTATTTGCAAGTCAGATCTATAACATATATGCATGAATGGTAATGCCTTTTGGTTTATGTTATTCACTAGTTACATTTATGCATTGCATGAATGGTGCATTCCATCCCTTTCTAGATACATTCGTAATTGTAATAGTGTAATTAGAGGATATATTAAAATAAGATCTACTTAGGAAGAGCATATAAACGTTAGATGCCCCAAAAAGGAATAATCTGTTGGCTAACTTTAAGAAATGTGGTTTTTCTTAGAAATCATTAGTGAATTTGAGGTATTTTATTGGTGGATGGGAACTCAAGGTAGATCCCATGAATATGGAGGCCATACTTAAGTGGCTATTTCCTACTAATGTCATTGAAGTTGGGATTTTTTTTAGGGTAGCCTAGTACCTATGAAATTTTACATCTTTTTCAGTTATAACTACTTCACTTCGTTCCATAATAGTCAATGATTAAAGATTATAGTGGGGGGAGAATCAATAGAAATATTTCAATGAGCTAAAATTGAGTATCAATCAAACATTCCATTTCTCTCTGGGTTTCGAGTGCTACTACTTAGGAAGAAGCTCCATATATTCACTACCTATGGACAAGTTCACCAACAATACCAATGCATTCAAGCACTTAGGAATTTTTCAGTTGGAACATAAACATTATTAACCTATACCCACAATAATGGATTTTTTTCCATAAAACTCTTCTTCTCTCCCAAAGGTAGGAACATCACAATCAAACTGAAGGATATGAATGAATTTAATCCCCCAAAATATGCACGCTCTCAAAATGCCACATAGCCTCACCTAGGAGGCTCACATAATCATATTTTTCCCTTACTTCCCCAAAATGGGTATAATAAAAAATATGTATACCCTATACCTATATATATATATATATATATATATATATATATATATATGGACCATATCCACCTATACACTTGTCATTTTCTATCTACAGTTAGTGGTAATTTTTTTATTAATATTCAAAACCTTTACATGGTTAGCTCTCTATCCTTACCTCTTGTACAACATGCATCATTAATCTGAGATCAAGACTATGGTATTACATAGTGCCTTTTGGACTACACTTTATGTGAATATGAACTCAAAGTCGAAGAGATACACATTTTTTCGTCCACAAACAAATGAGAAAATAGAAATAGTCAATAGGACATTAGTTTAGCTTTTAAGGGAAATCAAAATCATCCAAAGACTTGGGATGAAAATTTGATTTACATTCAATTTTTTTTATAATAGAGAAATCCACACTTCTATCAATAAGTTTGCTTTTGAAGTTTATTTTGGGTATTTTCCACCTTCACCCTTGGATGTTGTGTGTGGAACACAAGGAGGAGTGATGGAAGACATCACATGAGATGTATTGAAAGTAGAAAAAATTGTTGAAAAAAATTGGGAATATCTATTTGAAAGTATAGGAGACATTGAAGAAGTCATAAGAAAATTGAAATTCCCTACATGATCAACATATGATTGAGAAAAAATTCAATGTGGCATATTGAGTTTGATTGCATTTGAACAAAGAAACTTTATAAAATTCCAATAATAAGATGAAGGTGCTACAATATGGTCCTTTTGAAGTATTTGACAATGTGGGTGATTAATTCCATATATGTGCATTTACTTAGTAGTGAATGTCGAAAATCTAAAACTCTATGAGCCTTCCATGGAGGTTCAAGAAATTGACGAGTTGATCCAACCTACCATAGGGTAATTACCACCATAAGCTTAGTAAAGTTGGAAAAAGATATGGTTTTGTAGAAGAATTCCAAAACTACTAGATAGGGGTAGCATGTGCTCTAGTAGGGAGAAGGTAGAGGGAAAAACATTCCTAGCCTCGTTTAGTAAAATATTTTAGATACTCAAAGCATCTCTAAATGGGGACGTATGATCTAGAATGAATCATTATATATTTTTTCAACTATCTTGGTATTTTATGGGTGGAAAATATTGGAGCATGTTCCAATTTGGTGATTTTCTAGAGTCTAGAAAATTCTAGACATGTTTGGCACATCAAACAACACCTTTTAGGGTCAAAGGTTTGCGAACATAGATGCCAACCCTTCAACACTATTATACACACTAAAAGCTTTCTAATTATGCAAAAAACACTTCAATTGGAGTTTTTATGTGAAAGTCATGTCTCTTTCAAATTGACCTACCCTATTGACCAACATGATATCTAATGAATTCCATATCATTATTTTGATATTTTAATTATTTTACAATACTAATAAGAGTTTTGATACAATAGTAAGAATGATGTTACATAATACAACTTGAGTGGGCCTAATGGTTAAGAGCCTGTGTTTTCTCATAAGAGGTCACAAGTTCAAAACTAGAGAGGGGTATAGTATATATGCCTTTGTATACTTTAGCAATCAAATTGCTACATGGAGGTGGGTCCTTTGTCCCACAAACAAGAGGGTTTCATACACCAAGTTGGGGGTTAGAGTATGTACGCCTTCATAGACTTTAGCAATCAAATCGTTGAGTGGAGGTGAGTCCCTTGTACCAGAAACAAGGGGGTCTTATACACCAATTTGGGAGGTAGAGTATGTATGCCTTCATAGACTTTAGCAATCAAATCAATGTGCGCAAGTGGATCCCATATCTCACAAACAAAAAGATATCATACTCCACTTGTCTCACAAACAAAGTCTCTCATACACCAATTTAGTGTATAACTTAACCATAACCTTAAAATTATATATATTAAACATTTTAAAATATCCACCAAAATATTATACATTCTAAAATTCTAACATACTATATGTTGACTGAATGACTATAAAAATGTATATATTCCAGCCCATATTATGTTTTTTAATCATAAACTTATTTTCATATAATATGGAACATGCTTCATTCTTTTGCTCTTTTTTCCTTGTAGAGTGATAATGTTGTGAAAATGATATGGTCAACCATATTATGTTTTTTAATCATAAACTTATTTTCATATAATATGGAACATGCTTCATTCTTTTGCTCTTTTTTCGAGGTGAATTTGATGTTTTGACCTTGTACCTATAGAGTTAAATAAATTATTGATAATGTCAGAATTCCCATCAGTGAAAATTCAATTTATTTTATTGATATGGTCAGAATTCCCACGGTTGAAAATTCAATCTAATTTCCATTCATTACGAGTTATATGTTGACTGAATGACTATAAAAATGTATATATTCCAACCCATATTATGTTTTTTAATCATAAACTTATTTTCATATAATATGGAATATGCTTCATTCTTTTGCTCTTTTTTCGAGGTGAATTTGATGTTTTGACCTTCTGCTTATAGAGTTAAATAATTTATTGATAATGTCAGAATTCCCATCAGTGAAAATTCAATTTATTTTATTGATAGGGTCAGAATTCCCATGGTTGAAAATTCAATCTAATTTCCATTCATTACGAGTTATAGTCAAACATTTACTGCTACAGCCCATAGTATGGCACAGAGATTTGGAAGAGGAAAATGTCTTGTCTACTACATTATGTTTATGTATAGACAAAAAGGAGTATAAACATCCAAAAAAAACTGAGCTGCGATACATTTTCCAAAATTTTGTTAGGTAGCAAAAAAAAATCTGCACATGGTTTTGACGTAAAATGTCAACAGTTTTTATCAACATTGGCCGAGGAACGATTGTCCGCAGCCCACGAGGAATTTACAATATTCAATGTTTTCTCTAGAAAAAGACAGATAATATGAGGCAAAGTCAAGAGTCTGGAATGCCATATCAACTCTGATTCCATTGTTGTTTTCAAATATGGAAGTATGCATTATTCTTGATGTAAAAATGGTTTGTTTTCTAGCTATAGGATAGATTTATATTATTTTTTTAATTTGGTAGGACTATTTTTATTAAGTTTAATGTCAATTAAGCTACTCTAAATAAACTACGATAAATTTATTGTTAAATCTAGTCAAAAATATTATAAAATAAAATACAAATCTAACCCCAGGAAAAGATTTGTAGCTTAAAGTTCCAACATTCATCTCAATCATTATTTTTTTTTTTTTAAATTAATAAATTGAAGACTAAAGCTAATGTTAAACATAATAACATGTATTGTGATATGCCAAGGTGAAGGCTTTCCATTATTTGTCATTTTATTTATTTATTGGATATTTATATTGGGTTAGTTAGATTTTTATTTTGAATTTATTAAGTATTTAAAGTGATCAAATATTTTTTACTCTAAAAGACATTTGCACCTCAAGAGATGTGATCTATCTAGTGTTAAAATGGATTTAGGTTCATTTAATTATTAATAATTGATAATTATAATTATTAATTATTTTAATTTTATTTTTATGTAATTTGACCTAGTCTAAATATTTTAATTAATAATTTTATTTTTATATGTTATTTATTTTTTTAATTGTATTTTAATTTTAATTTTAATTTTAATTTTATGTAATTTGACCTAGTCTAAATATTTTAATCAATAATTATAATTATAATTGTAATTTTATTTTTATATTTTATTTATTTTTTTAATTATATTTTTATTGTTGTGTAATTTGACTAAGTCAAAATGTTTACATAACATAACATAGCATCACATACCATAACATAATCTTATAATATCTCTTCCATATTGGACTAGATATATCACTTTTCTTTTGAAAATGTCCCTTTGAAAAACAATGTTGGTAAAATTTTATAAAATGTTAATAAATTTTCATTGCCCCTACAACCTAATATGAGGGAACCTAATATGAAGGAGTTGTTGTAACCTAATGTTACATTTAAAAATAATAAAAATAATGCTTACATTAACAAAATAAAAATACAATAACAACAAAAATCAATGTTAGCCATAAATAAAATACTTTAATTTTCACTTAATTTTAACCAACTTTATTTAATTTTAACCAATTTTATAGAAAATATAAACTAATTAAAAGTTTAAAAAATAATAATTTTAGTATGAGAGAGATATGTA
This sequence comes from Pinus tabuliformis, assembly GCA_031772625.1. Taxonomy (NCBI): domain Eukaryota; kingdom Viridiplantae; phylum Streptophyta; class Pinopsida; order Pinales; family Pinaceae; genus Pinus; species Pinus tabuliformis. The sequence continues at coordinate 197,015,634 of CM062815.1, read as the reverse complement.
ATTCCTTCACAACTTATGACACAGGAGCATTAGACCAAGCTTGTGTTGAATAAATGGAGCATCGCTTGACAATGTGGTAGACTTGCCGCATGTTGAGTTGGCAAATTGATTTTGTTGTTTTGTTAGAAATCTAAATATTTAATTTAGATATAGGAATTGGAGTATTCCTCAGTAAGTCAAAGAGTTTAGGAATGTGAGGGTTATTTCCATTGTAATGATCAGGCCACATGATTGTCTTTCAAACTTCCTTCATTTGGAGGGAAGGAGAAACAAACCATTCGCTGAGGTTTGTGAATAAAAGAGGCACCGAATAGGAGGAGGGGCAACTCTTCTCCTGCCTCCAAGTTTGTATATTCGAAATGAATGAAAAGGAAATTTTACAGCAACATATTTATTCATAAATTTGTGTTTTATGTTCTTTGGGTTCCATTCAAAATGTGTGTGTGCATTTTATTTACATCTAAGAATTGGTTGTGACTATTTGTGAAAAATCTTGTGTTGTCAAACTTGACTTGGAGTTGTGATTCTTTGTGTGCATTCTGCTTACAGTGACCCCTTAAATTATTTCGCAATGCCCCTATCTTTTGCATGCAATATCATGCTCTTTTGATTGGATAGTGACCCAATAACTCGAGTAAGCAAGAGAACATGATAAGGAGAGGCGGGAGGAGATCATTCCTCGAGCGTGGGAGACATGCTAAGACTATGGAGAGTCAAGTTGCATATGACGAGTTGTTTCACCTTCCCCAAAGTATGAAACAGAGTTTTTGAAGCAATATGAAATCATTTCGTAGCGCTTACAGGTTTTTAAGAAAGCGCTACGAAATTATTCGTATCACCTACAACCAAAATTTTATACACTGCAGGTTGAAGTCTGGATTTCCTTTCAGTCTACCCATTGCCATCAATTGTGGTATCAAAGCCACGTTTGAGGTAGAGCCGCGCTTGACATTGGTGTTGTTGTTTAAGGTATAGGGAGATGGTTATGCGAGAAAGAAGAACATGTGTTCAAGGAGGAAGAACCATAGCTAATGTAGAACTCCAAGAAGAGATAAAAAGGTTGCAAGGTTGTTTATAGGACATGGAGACAAGTAGGCAGTGAGACCCTAAGCTTGGATATGATAGCGAATTGGAGGAGGAAGCTAGTGAAGGAAGATCAACACATGTGGATGAAGCTTCAGAAGTTAAATTATTGATGTTGGTGTTAAGGTCAAGTTCAAGACCAAAACCTGAATTGTCTACCTATGATGACAGCCTGGTAGCCAAGAATTGTATGGATTGGATCTGTGAACTAGATAAGTATTTTGAGTATGAAGAGATTAAAGAAGACAAGGGCATAAAATTTGTTGCAACTAGGTTGAAGGGCCATGTCGCATTGTGGTGGGACAATATGCAAGTTGAAAGGAGAAAACAAGGGAAACCATTGATAAAGAGTTGGGACCAGATGGTAGCAAATATGAAGGGGAAGTTTCTGGTGAAGGACTACCATCTATCCCTCTATAGGTAGGTGCATAACTTTAAGAAAAATTTGTTGACAGTTAGAGAGTATACCGAGGAATTTTATAAGGTGAATTTGAGGGCAGATTATGTAGAAGATACCCCAAAGAAAACAACAAGGTACATCGATGGCTTGAAGCTGGAGATTCAAGATGAAATCAATATTCTTTCTCCCAGGACAATTGAGGAAGCATATCACTTTAAATTTAAGGAAGAAGAGAAGATCATAGGGAAACACAATTCAGGCAAAGGCCATGGTTTTGCTAGAAGAAAATGACAGATAGATAGAAGGGGGAAGAATTAAACTCAAAAGAATGTTGCAAGTAACCCAAGAGAACAAGGAAAACAAGGGAAAGAAGGTGACTCCACAGGAGGAAGACCTTACTGGAGAGGTACAGGTAGAGGAAGAGGCATAGAGATTGTCTATTGATGTTATAAATGTGGGAAGTTGGGTCATAGATCTTTTGAGTATCTTGAGAAAGAGAAAGGAGGACAGAGAGAAGAATATGTAGCTCAACGAGAAGTAGCAGAAGCATAGGCACCTTTGGAAAAAAATTCACTAGAGATGGGAGAAGCCTTAATGATGAGAAAAATCTTGTTGAAACTAACCAAGGAGACTATTGAATGAGCATAAAGAAAAGTCTTATTTAGGATCATTTGCAAGGACAAAGGAAAGTGTTGCAAAGAGGTGATTGACAGTGGAAGCAATGACAATCTAGTTTCCTCAGAAATCGTGGAGAAACTTGGATTGAAAAGATTCAAGAATGCAACACCATATATAGTGTCATGGCTTTAGAGAGGTCACCAAATGTTGGTGAGTGAGTAGATCAAAGTGGAGTTCCAAATATGCTGATATAAGGATAAGATAGTTTGTGACATCATGACAATGTATGTTTGCCACCTTCTTTTGGGTTGACCTTGGAAATTTGATAGGAAAGTGATGCATGATGGAGAGGACAACACCTATAAGTTTGAAAAGGATGGTATCAAGCATACTCTTGTACCATTAAAGGAGGAAAGTACAACTGGGACAAGTAGCTCAAAAGCATTGTTGTTAGGAGGAAAGGAATTTTTGCAACAAATGGAGAAAGAAGAGGTTAGCTATGTGGTGGTTTGCAAACTAAAGGTAATACTTCTACACATTGAAATTACAAATTTACCTGTTCAAATTTTAGATATGTTGCAAGATTTTAGTGATATCATAGTAGATGAGTTTCCAAGTGAGCTACCACCTAAGAGAAGTATCAACAATCACATAGACCTGATACCTAGAGCAAGCCTTTTGAACAAATATGCTTACTAAATGATGCCCAAGGAGAATGAGGAAATAAGGAAATAGGTTCAAGTAATGTTGGACAAAGGGTTGATAAGGGAGATCTTGAGTCCATACACTGTCCTTACTGTACTTAGTCCTAAGAAGGATGGAGAATGAAGGATGTGCATAGATTCTATAGCAATCAACAAAATCACAATCAAATAAAAATTTCCATTACCACAGATGGATGACAGGATGGATTGTTTGAGTGGAGCAGCCTAATTTGCAATGGTTAATTTGAAGAGTGGTTACCATTGAATCCAGATCAAAGAAGGGGATGAGTGCAAGACAGATTTCAAGACCAATAACGAACTATATGAATGGCTAGTCATGCCAATTGGACTGACGAATGCACCAAGTACTTTCGTGCGGTTGATGGAAAAGGTCTTGAAGGAGTTCATCGTTAAGTTTATTATTGCTTATTTGGATGATATTTTGATTTTCAAATGAATAAAGGAAGAACATATTAGACATGTAAGTATGTTCTAGAAAGGTTTTAGCAAGAGAAATTGTTGATCAATCTGAAGAAATGTACTTTCATGAGGTTTGAGTTGGTATATTTATGCTTTTTCATTTCAAAGGATGGACTGGAAATGGATCCATAGAAAATAGAGGTGATTGTAAGTTGGCCTTACCCAAGAACATTTTCAAAGATAGGAGATTTCATGGCTTAGCTAGCTTCTAACAGATGTTCATCAATAATTTTAGTGGTATTTTTGCACCCATTATTGAAACAATAAAGAAAGATAGGAAACCATTCTGTTGGAAAACAACAATACAGAAAAGTTTCTCGCTCTTGAAGAGGAAGATCACTGAGAAACCAGTGTTCAAGCAACCTCAATTCAATCAAATTTTCCAAGTCAGATGTGATGCTAGCAGAACATCGATTGGAGTTGTATTGAGTCAAGAAGGTAGACCTATTGCATATTTCAACAAGAAAATGAATGACTCGAAAAGGAAATACTCCTCTCATGACAAGGAATTATATGTGGTGGTTCAAGCATTAAAACATTTGAGACAGTATTTGATGCCCAGGGAGTTTGTTTTGTTCTTTGATAACTCTGCATTACAATATATAATGAAGCAACGCAAGTTGAACCATGAGCATGACAAGTGGGTGGAATTCCTACAAAATTTCACTTTTGTTCTGAAACATGTGAGTGGACAAGAGAAAAAGCTATTTCATTCTTTGAGCAAGAGGAATTTGATCATGCAAGAGTGCCATGTACATATTTGGGCTTTGATTATTTGAAGGACTTGTATGAGCATGATGCTGATTTTCAAGAGGTCTTTGAAGCATGCAAGAACCCCGTTAGTAGAGATAACATCCCATGGAGGGAGTTTATGTTGAAGGATGGTTTGTTGTTCAAGGACAATAAATTATGTATTCCTCATTTCTCAATGAGACAGAATTTGATGCAAGAAAAGCACAATGGAGGATTGGCAGGGCATTTTGGTGTGGACAAGAAACTTGGGTAGCAGCAGCCCCGCAGGGGTAAAAAGGGAATACACAGGGGTAAAAAGGGAATACACAAGTCTTATGTGTATTTCTCCCCTTGTGTGGAGATGGAATTTTGACCCGAGTTGAGATGTGAAGGTTCAGTTATGCAGGCAATTGTGTGCAGGATTTGGCAAGGTGAATTAGGAGGCCCGGGAGAGTGTTTCACTTTGTGCTATAAAAATTTTATTTCTAGCCAAAGATGAGAGCTAATGTGCATAAATAATAAATATGTAGGAAAACGTAGAGTGTGTTAACATGTGAAGGGGAGGAGCCAAAATGCTGGACTATATACTCATTTTCCCATTCCCAAAAGGCCATGGGACTTGGTGAGTATGGACTCCAGTTTGGGTTTACCAAGGACAGAACGAGATAAAGACTCTATACTTGTAGTAGTGGACATATTTGCAAAGATGGCTCATTTTATCCTAGGTTTCAAGATTAGTGATGCTACACATGTGGCTCATTTATTTTTCGATGAGATTATCTGATTGCATGGCTTGCCAAAGAGTAAAATCACTGACAAGGACACTCGGTTCACAGGGAATTTTTGGAGGACTTTATCGAACAAGCTTAGAAAAAAGTTGAATTTCAGTTCAACTTATCATCCACAATCTGATGGGAAAATAGAAGTTGTGAACATGAGCCTTAGAAACGTATTAAGGAGCCTTTTGGGTGAGCATCTCGAGCAGTGCGATCGTGTGTTATCTCAATTTGAATTTGCATACAATGATTCGCAAAATAGGAGCACAGGGAAGAGTATGTTCTAGATCTTGTATGGAATGCATCCTAGAGGATTTTGTGAGCTAATATATTTTGGAAAACTTGAGCAGGGAAGTGTTGATTGGGAAGATTTTGCAGTAGAAATGAGTCATTTACATGAGGAGATAAAACATAAGATACAGGGAAACAACTAAAACTACAAACAAAGAGCAAGTTTAAGAAGAAGAGAGGCAAACATTGAGGTAGGGGACATGGTCTTAGCCCACCCGAGGAAGGAGAGATTCCAAATAGGAGAATATAACAATCTCAAGATGAAGAAAATAGGACCTTGTAGGATACTCATAAAAATTTCTACAAATGCCTATGAATTGGAGTTACCTATGGGCATAGGTATCTCACCTATCTTTAATGTGGCTGATTTGTATCCCTATCAAGCTAGTGATGAAGGTGCACCTATAGAAAATGAGAGTAGTGGAGAAGTTAGTGAACAAAGTTGGATGAAATAGATGGTTATGACAAAGGGTATGAAGGCTGAAAGAATTTTGGACACCAGAGTTGCAAATCACGCCAGGGGAAAATAATATCTAGAATTTTTGGTAAAGTGGAAGGACCATCCAATGGAGGATTCTACATGGATGAGTGTCTCATCTCTACAAAAGGAAGGTTTATTTGTAGATGACCTTATGATAAGAAGCTCATGAGTTTTCCTTCCTGGGGATTCTGATGCAATAGCATTATATCAAGCTCGTGATGAAGAAATGGAGCATCACTTAACAATGTGGTGGATTGGGCACATGCTGAGCTAGAAAATTGATTTTTTGTTTTGTTAGAAATCTAAATATTTAATTTAAATATAGGAATTGGATTATTCCTGAGTAAGTCAAAGAGTTTAGGAATGTGAGAGTTATTTCCATTGTAATTATTAGGCCACATGGTTGTCTTTTCAACTTCCTTCATTTGGAGGGAAGAATAAATGAACCCTTCATGGAGGTTTGTGAATAAAAGAGGCATCAGATAGGAGGAGGGGAAAATATTCTCCTTCCTCCAAGTGTGTATGCTCAAAATGAATGAAAAGTAAATTTCACAGCAACATATTTATTCATAAATATATGTTTTTTGTTCTTTGGGTTCCACTCGAAATGTGTGTGTGCATTTTATTTACATTCCAGAATTTGTTGTGACCATTTGTGAAATGTCTTGTGTTGTCAAAATCGACTTGGAGCCATGATTCTTTGTGTGCATTCCGTTTATAGTGACCCTTTAAATTATTTTGCAATGTCCTTGTTTTTTTGCAGGAAATATCACGCTCTTTTGATTGGAGTGCAACCCATTAACTTGAATAAGCAAGAGAATGTGACAAGGTTTGAACAATTTGTTTTTATTAGATGATCATGCCATTTGGCCCTTTGTTACTGGATAAGATCTATATTTTTTAATGCAATTAAATGGATTTCTTCCAAGTCATGTCGTTGTTCTAGCTGATACTTATGTGTTGCCGATAGATCAAAGCCAACCATCACTACAGTCACAAGTGTGTTGATTTCAAACTCTATTTAAAATTTGGGAGATTTCCCATATACCAAATCAAATGGGGAAAACCATACTGTGTTTCTCCATGTTGTTCTATAAGCCCATAAGGCTTCAAGTAGTCAATCAGTCCAATCATGAAGATGATTGGCTACTGTTTCAGTGAGAATGTTCTCTAATACTTTATTGGTGTTGTCAACCTGCCTGTTCGCTTGTGGATGGTAAGGAGAAGTGACCTGATGTTGAACCTTATATTTAGTTCTTTAAACATATTAATTGTGAACTGAGATACACCATTTGTGACTATTTCTCTAGGTATCCCATATTGGATAAAAAATTCTTCATACAAAAATTTAATGAGAAATTGTTTTGTGGCATGTGACAAAGCTCTAGCCTCGACCCATTTAATCACATAGTCAGTGAAGACCATGATATAAGCTTTCTAATGTGATGGAGGGTTGATTTTTCTTACGAAATAAATGTCCCATTTCTCAAATGGCTCAATCACTTGCTGCATCTAGAATGACATCTCATCGGACTAGATGGGTTGGCCCATCCTCTAGTAGTTTTTTCATCCTCTAACATATTTCTTAGCATCTTGGAATATAGTGGGCTAATAGTAACCCATATGAAACACCTTATGACTAGTTTGTCTATCTGTAAAATGATCACCATAGGTGCCATCGTGACAAGCTTTAAGGATGCCCTAAATTTCATCTTCCCTAATACATCTTTGCATTATCTAATCAACTTTTGTTTAGAAAGATAGCCATATATCCATGAAAACCTGGTACTCTACTAAGTGATCCTTCTTCTTTCTTGTGGAGACACCTGACTTGGAAAATTTCTTGCAGCAAGATATTTCACAATGTACACATACCAGGGTGTATGAACAAATACTGCAAACAAGTATTCATCTGGAAAATTGTCTTCTATAAGAGAATTGCCAACATTTATAACTAGTCTAGATAAAATATTTTCAGCTACATTATCTCTACTAGGTTTGTCAATAATTGTAATGACAAATTCTTGCATAAGTAACAACCACCTCATAACTCGTGCACTACTAATGGGTTAATTAGATAAGTACCTGATGGATGAATGATCCATGTGCACAAAAGTGGGGTAACTAGTTATATAATGCATGAATTTGTTAATTGCAAATATGACAAGAAGAAATTATTTCTCCATTACCATGTAATTCATTTCTACTGGTGACAAGTTTTTGATGGAATAGTAGATGGCGTAGTGATGGTGTATGGAGTCTTATCTTCTTCTTGTCCAAGAACAACTCCCATAGCAGTGTCAAAAGCATCCGAGGCAATATGGAATGGAAACTTCCAATTAGGCATGCATAATATAGGAGCTATAGATGCCGATTTTTTTAAAGTTTCAAAAGAAACATGATAGTCATTATTCCACACAAATGTTGCATCCTTCATCAACAATGCATATAAAGCGGAAGCAATTTTACAGTAATTTTCAATGAAATGATGATAATACCTAGTTATACCCAAAAATATGTATACCTCTTTTTGTGTCATTGGAGGAAGTAAGCTCAGGATTACCTAAATTTTAGTTGGGTCAACATGAACTCATGTAGATGAAATAATGTTACATGGAATTTTGTCTCATTAGGAAAATGACCGTCGGTTTGGATCTCTTTCTATCCACACATTTGTTCCAGAGCAGTACCCTATACAGTTCTAAACTAAATCATCCCAAAGAAAGTGGAATTTCTAGATCCTATGGTACAAAACCCTGATTTTGGCTATGTTCGTAATTACCTAGTTGATTCATGTGCATACACAGAGAAGCTCATTATTATCTACACAAAAGTGCACACTATCTTCCAATATGACCTATGAACATGACTTGAAGTACATAAAATTAAAAAGTAAAGTCTAAAAGAATTGTTGGTAGCATCTATTTGAGCCAACAAGCTTCGAATGAGTTCATATTCAGTGTTGATCCCTCCCATGATGGAGTAACTCCCCTTTCTTAGTGGAGCCTCTATCCCACTAATAGTGGATCTCATCCCTTGGAGAATGGATCCATAACTTCTCATCCTTGGACTATAAATCCATTACAGGTCTGAGGTTTGAGAGAGGACTGTTGGAAGTAGGTTTATGTTGTTGAGATTAGGTTGGAAGGTTTGTCTTGCAAGGGAGAGGTTTGGAGATTGTAGAAAGGGCTTGCTACATCAAGGCTACATGGTTGTAAGGATTTTCTCCAGTTTTATTAATATAAGCAATTGTTATTTCTCATTTACATCTCTATTGATTTGATTTGTAGGATTACTTGATCACCTACATGAGTTTTGTTTGCATAATTGATTAGTTTTCATGTATAATTGGTTAATTAGTTCATTATATATTTGATTATATGTTGTATGCTTTGATCTCTTGTTTGTCTTTGCCTTTGCATATCTTCTTTCATAACATTGTAGAGAAGCAGTTGGGAGTGATGAGAGGACATTTGGAGCATCAAAGAGTGAGTGATGAAAAGATTTGAGGGACTTCATCAATCAGTTCGCGAAACCAATAAGAGGCCTCTTTCATTCTATTGCTTTCAAATGATCAAAACTTAGAGAAAGGTAGTAGTTATTGTGTGTTTGTTAGTAGGTTTCTTAGAGGTCTAGGGAGATTGCTCTTGTCCGCAAGAGGGATAACAAATTGGCGAATCCACTGGGGATTCATTTCAATCTCTGTCTTTTTCCTTGTTTGATATTTTCAATCTACTGCACAAGCCTTAATTGAGTGTCTAGAAAGTTTAGAAATTTGGATTTTGGGATGGATTTGGTTTATCTTTATTTTTTCTTGAATTTCCCCATTGTGCACACTTTTACTTTAGGCATAGTGTGCAGATTTGCGCACTTATCTTTTAGAAACAGAGCGTGTGTGCACTGGTTTACTCCAAAGCTTGCGCATATGCCTAGAGCTTTTGAAAAAATAACTGGTTTCCTATTTAAACCCATTTTTTTTGTTTTTTCCTATTGTTTTACACCCGTTAGAACCTCATGTGAGAGTTTGTTAGTCTGGTTGAATGTTATTTTGGTTTTTTTCTTGTGATTGGTCTTTTTTTGCAAATTAGGGTTGAGTCTTGCCTTATTAACAATTGACCTATCAAGAGAGAGATTTGTTGGTCCTGTTGAATTGACGGTCTATCTTTCTTCTGTCAATTAAATCAAAATTTCAGTCCAGATTGCTCTTTTGCAAAATTTTATTCTGAATGTCAAAGTGAATGACTTACAAGATTAGGTTTAGTTTATGAAAATACATTGTATGCTAGTTTTGCAATGAAAAATAATTTTTCGTATACTTGCTGAAAGTGTTCATGAACTCAATTAGTTATTGCAAGAAAAGTTGTAGCATCCAATTAGCGAAAAGTTCATTTGTAGTCATCTTTGGTTTCTTGTTGCAATGTTTGAATTTTTGAGTGCTTGTATGAAAAGAGAGATTTTTTTTGTTTACTTGTATTATTGGGAAAAGTGACAATTTGAAATTTTTTTCAATATTCGAGTGATTTGAAATTGGTTAGTTGCATTTTAGGGAAAAGGTTATAATGGGATTTTGAGTTTCCATTTATATTTCAGTTGAAAAAGTGAAAAACTCTTTCCCTACCTTAGATAGATTTTGATTGAAACAAAATGATCATATCATCATTTTCGATTACATTAGGATTGCGTCAAGTCATAATTTCATCAAAGTTTCACATCCATTACCTTTGTGTAATAACAGCTATTAAAATCAACGCTAATTAAAATCAATTTAGAATTTTTTTTCTTAGGGCTGGTTTCCAGCTACAATATATTAGGTGTAGGGCTTTGGAATAGGGAAGTAAACTTTCCAAAGCTACAGAAAAACACTAGAATCTTGCGATAGGGAGATAAATCCAGTTATTTCATTTTTTCTTTGGGAAGATCCGCTTACAAAGGAGTCAAGCACGAGATCATATTAGACCTGGTGAAGTGATCGTACCCACTTCATTGGCTACGGTAGAGTGATTTACATGTGTTACAATGGTGCTGAAAGGTACTTGGGGTCACTTGAAAGTAAACCTCCAATTAACCATGTTGAGGAGCTTTTAAGGGGATTGAGCTTTGTTTCTCTACCCTTGCATGTACATATGATTTACGATTGTCCCCCCAAGTAGAATTGTTATAGTTGGTAACCTTAGTGACCATAATCCTAGGGCTATTACCCAAGGTGACAGCAGAGGGAAGGTCCCGTTGTACCTGGAAAAAATTTTGATTAGACTCACTTGGACTTTTTGGAGGGTAATATTTGCTCAAGATAGCATAAGTGAAGTTACTTGCTCTAGATCGTTTCAATAAGAAGGTTTTCAGTGTAACTGGTTCCACTCGCTCATATCTACAACCACTTTTTACTTTAATTTTTGTGACGTTAGATTTCATTACCAACTTGTGATTTCATTGTGAAAAGCTTGTTTGCATGGTTTGAGTCCTTATATTTTTTAGCATGTGTTAATTGTTTGTTTTTAATTTTTAGAGACTTAAGGATTGGATTGTGAATATTATTTAATTTTATGATAAATTTTAATCCTGGTTGAATCACCAAGACAATCACATAGAATGTGAGGTCAACCTCCTGAATATACACTAAGTCAGTTGGAAAAGATAAAAACAGAAAGGTCAAAGTCAACAGGATCAAAAGCCTCAGATGAACCTGAAACATCAACAATTTTACAATATGAGACAATAGAAATTGAATTGAATCTAGCACATGAAGTAGAATCAGCCTTATTTAACTGTGGACCAGAGATTACCGAAGTAGTTCACACAAAATATGACACTAGTGAAGTTTCAGACACTAAAATTACCGAAACAAATGTTGAACATCCTAAATCTGAACTTTCTCAACCTGAATCACCTTTGGCTATTTTAGCTCCTACTCCTAAGCCACCTTCACCTCGAAGGAAACTGATAGTAAAGACTAAATTATCTCCTAGGTTAATTAGAATTGAATATGTTATCGAAGAAATAGAGACACCTCATTCTCCATTTACCGACAATGAAACTTTTGACCCAAGAGTTCCTTTCTCTCCTTTCCGACCTCACCCTTGGTATTCTACAACTTTAAGTTTTTTAGGTCATAATTTGTCACCACCATGCATTCCTTTTTATTCACTAGAAGTAATTATGCCACACATTCCTATTGGAAGCGAACCTATTGATTCAACCATGTTTACTAGCTCCCCGGAATCACTATTGTAAGGTGGTCCATCAGTTCCTCCTGGATACTAGTCACTTGCTGGAACTTTGTCAAGAGATGCTTCTTCTCCTCAAACTTCTACTTGATCATCTAGTTTATCTGTGTCTACTGATCAAAGCATGACTTCCATGCCAGAATAATTTACGACATCAAATCAACATATTCACATGCTGTCTGTTAATTAAAGTAATCCTCAAGTAACCCTGACTAATGTTTATTACCAGCCTAGGGGGAAACTACCTTATCCTCTAATCAGAGGAAACCCTACTGCTAGGGGTCAATCTTTTACCAGAACTTATGGTCAGATACCTCAGCTTGGCCTAGGTCAACCCATTGTAAATCAACCTTTAGTTGGTACTCCTTATCTTGGGATGAACATAATTTGGAATCCTACCTTTAATCAACAATATGGTCCAGGTGCTCCACAAGTGCCACTTTATCAACTTGTCTAGCCTACTAGACAAGTTGTACCTTAGATACCCATTCCAGGTATTGTTGTACATGTCCAGCAGCCTATTCAGGGAATTCCTCAAACAATTGTCCAAAAACCTATTCATTGAATTCCTCAAACACTTGTTCAACAATCAATTCAACGACCTGTTCAGAGTTTTCCACAGACCCCTGTTCAAACAATTATTTCAGAGTCAGTTCCAAGTTCTCCCTAGCCACGTATTTAAGGAGTTTCACAAACGACTATTCTAGTAACCCCTCAAATATCTGTTCCTCAGACTACTCGGGCAATCCAATAGGCTTCTACTTATAAAATTGTTCCTATAGTCCAGTCTATAGCACAGATTCCTATCGAGCAACCCAGTTTTGGAACAAGGAAAACACCTTTCCAAGGTCAAGATTTTCAAAACCCACCTTTTTTAGGTCAATATTTTCAAAGCCCACATTTTCAAGGTCAATATTTACCAGGTTCCACCTTTTGAGGGACAAGTTTTTCAAAGTCCACCTTTCCATGGCCAAACTTTCCAAAACCCATCTTTTCAAGGTCAGTTCATTCAAAGTCAACATGTTCAAAGTCAATTTGTTCAAGGTCAACCTTTGCAAGCGCAACCTATGCAGGGGCAATATTACATAGGTCAAATGGGTCAAGCTCAAACTTTCCAGAGTCAATTGTACCCCAGTCATACTTATCAAGTCCCTGTTCAACCTCAACTTAGTATGGTTCACCCTGGTTACCCTGGTGGAATTCCAATTCCAACTTCTCAAGCTATTCTAGATATCCTAGATATCCGCATTCAGGGGTTGGTCTTAACCCACAAGGTTATCAAACTTTACCACAAGATTCTAATAGGAAGTTACCATTTATTGCAACACTAGATCTACGAGATTTATCTCGATTAAATGATGATGATATTTATTATTATCCTTTTTGGCTGAAGATTCCTACAAAGTTACCAAGTGACATACCTAAATTCAAAGGGAAATCAAGAGAATATCCATCGAATCATGTAATGACATATCATCTTTGGTGTGCATAAAATTATTTAATCGATGATTCCACCTGTCTATGCCTTTTCCAACGAACTTTAACTGGTTTGGCAACTAAATGGTACATTGAGATACCTTATGCCTCTTTCCATAACTTTAACTCCTTAGAAACAACATCTTTAACCCACTTTCAGCTACCAATCTGTTATGATATTGGTACCGAACTATTGACATCTTTAAAACAATCGAAGTCGACTCACATCTCTAATCATATCCATGAATAGAGACGTAGACGTTTCTTAGTCAAAGTATTCATTCTAGATCAAATTTTCACTGAATGGTTTACAAAGTCACATCTTCCTATTATCACGGAATATGTTCCCAAGGGAGGTGTCATCACGGAAGAGCAAGTAATTTCTTGGCCCCAGTACTTAGACTTAGTCTACACCTAATCTGGCACTTTGTACGAAAAATCTTGAATTTACCTTGCCCTATGGGCGAACCCAGTATTACATCTCCTACAGGATTAGGATCTAATGCTGCTGATGGAATTATAGGTTCTGTTAGCCAACAGTCTAAAGGGAAAAAGAAAATTTCTAAAAATACTCAGACTTTGGCCATACAAGATACATCATGTGAAAGCCTTCCTCTAGAAACTATTTCCGAGATCAACGTTGTAGAATCATCTACTGGCAAGATGAAATCAATCGGAAATAAGAAGAAGGGGAAAGATAAATAGAAATAAAATGCTGCTTCAAAAGAGAAACTCGCTAAATCTCAGCCTACTGACAAAAAACGAAAACCTCGTTATCCTTTCCTTATTTGCAATGAGGATCACTATACGAAGGAATGCCCACATCGAGGGGAGGTTTATAAATTCATTAAAGGTTCTCCAACTCCTGCAATTTTGAAGGATCCATTTCCTTCTCAAGACAACAAAATGGTTTCTCATAACACATATTCCTCTTCCACATCGCAAGATATCCTGGTGATGTATTCGAAAGAATTTTTGGTAGCTACGAGATCCAAAGATTATGGGTCCAAGCATCCTGTCGAAAATGGAAATGAAGCTAGTTCATCTGGATAACCTTCCAATTCAATTCCTCCTCCTTCTTCTGAACCATTACAAATTGAGAAGAGAAATCTCGATATGATGCTCTGACCGCCTCGCAAAGTTGTGCTTCAGAAATCACCTTTCAACCTGTATGCTAAAGCTGCACTGTTGAATACTTGACTATGCTTCCTTCCACAATGTCAACTCTGGAAGTATTGGAAACATGACCAACACAACAAAATCTTTTATTATTAGCTATAGGAGCTATTGATTCGTAGGATTCTAACTTAATTATATTTGATCTTGATATTCATATCCTGAGACTCCCTCATCAACTGGCAATCCAGATTCAAGTTTTTCTTAAAACTAGGTGAGTATTTCGTACAATTGTTGATGAAGGAGCTTCTATGTTCATTATTTCGATTGCTTGTTGGAAATCTTTAGGTTCTCCAACCATTAATCAATCGCCTACCACTCTGAAAGCCTTTGGTGGAAGAGGTTTTCTTCCATATGGGATCCTGAACGATTTTCCCATAGAGCTAGATGGAAAAATGGTTGCAATCAAAGTTGAAGTTGTGGATGCTCAGTTAGATTACAACCTTTTGCTTGGTCAAAGTTGGACCTTTGTTATTTCAGCGGCGGTCTCGTCATTGTTTCGAATGATACAATTTCCTCATAAGGGAAAATTTGTCAAAGTAGACTCGTTGTCTTACTACACTTCATACCCTAACTCTACAGGTACCATACCTTCTTTTAGAAAAAAATTCTCTTTATGAAGATATTGGTGTTGGTTTACTCAAAGAATCTATTGGGAAAAATACTAAGTGTGGGGGGGGGGGGGTGGTGAATCAATATTTTCAAACCATTAAAATTTTCAATTTCATATCTTGATTTTGTATGCGACTTTACTGAAGGGAACTCGCATGTGTTCATGATTATTATTCATACAACTAGCATATATCCAATAAAACATATTTTTTAGTTAATTCATCTTTTGTTTATCTTAAGCCAGTGCATCAAAACTTCATTGAACATTATATAAATATTAACCATGTATAGTAAGAACAAAATAAACCATCACACATAATCAACACACATGAACACCATTGTTTAAGGTGGAAACCCAATGTGGGAAAAAACCATCTTTGTTGTCATCTTTGTCTTCCTTTTAATATGAAGAAAAATTTCTTACAATATTTCACTGACATAGACTCATACAAGCATGCAGGCACCCACCTGCAGAAGGCTGCAACCTTCACTTGTTCTCCAACTCCTACTGGAATGGAGCTCCAACCCCCTGTATGATTTACCAGATACCACTAAAGGGAAGCTTCGACTCCCTCACTAAAGGCTCCAACCCTCAACACCTCTAGGGGCCACGTTTCATAAATTTTCATACTGGGTCACCTGCTATGAAACATCACAATTGTAGGCCACGTTTCATCAAATTTTTAGACTGAACTAACTACCAACATTTAAGCCCAAAACCAATTATCAAAGTTGAAACTGATTACTGCAACAAACCACTAAATCATTATCTGAAACAACCAATCTTTGACTAATCACTGAATCAACCAAATCAACCAAAACTCAACCAATCAACTGAAACTTAAACTTAAAAAGCTAGAACAGTCATATCATTGTAACTAGAATACCAATCAACATAGTACACAACACAAAAACCAAATTCTACTACTTCAACCCTGATCAACCATATATCAAAATATATACACTACTTTATAATAGAAAAATCACGTGTGTACGCACTTTTCATGAAGCATAGCCGCATATAGATCTTAAACCATTGAAACCTGAAAGTGAATCATTGAATCTTGAGAATTGAACCATTGTCACTCTGAAACAAATACTTAATCATACACAGATCCACTACATCATTCTAAAATAATCACAAAACTATTACTGATATTTAATAAAAAACACCTAGTAGCTTCATCATTCCTCAATCAATCAATCCTCAATCAAAACATCATTATTAAGCCCAGATCATCAAGTAAGACTTCATTGACATACAACATAAACATAGTAAGACTGATTAAACCGATCATACATCCTTTTCATCAAAACCCTAGTTTTCTACATGCTTTCCTCAAAACAAACCCGCGTGTATACACACTTTTCAGGAGATAAACCCACATATAGATCATAATATATACGTGACTTTCCAGTATCAAACCCGCGTGTATATGCGCCTTTCATGTTGTAAAACCTGCGTACAGATCTGCAATTACTAGCACAAACCTTTGATGTAACATAAAACTTTAGACATATCTAGATCTCGACATACATAGAAAAATCATGCGTCAAGACACTATCAGCACAGATTAAATCACCTCATAATCAAGATTTTCATCTCAGGTATATTAGATCTGATCCATCATCAAATTCCGGGGTACATACTTAGTTTTAGATCAAGCAAAACATTAACACCCCATTACATGCATATTTGCTTCATATTTAACTATTCATAAAAAAATCATCACTTGCACACCTTTACCACTTTGATCTTCATCTCCTTATATAGCTTAGACCTTATCCAATACCATAGGTCAAAACCATACTAATGTCGATGGTTTTTTTAGACGGGATTAAATATCCCTTGTCGGGCTCAATACCACAAGGAAATACGACGGTAAGTACACTTGGTATTTAGAATACCATGGTGCAGTAACTATACATGCCTTTCCTTCTTCATACTCGCGTGTGTACATGGATTTTCTTCACAGAACCCACATATGCATCTTCAAAATTCATCTTTATCATTTCTCTGCCTCTGAACTATCATTCCTTTCAACACATTAGTCATCTTTATCATTTCTCTGTCTCTGAATTGCTATGCCTTTGATCTCACTCTTTGTCACATGTAGACACATCTCGTTGACATCTTCATCAAGTAGGTTTTCCTCAAAGAAAACACATTATTCATAATACCAACAATCTCCCCCTTTGAGCTTGATGGCAACCACTTTGGTGTTTGGTCACTACAACTTGCAGATACCTGTAAAACACATCAAGCCAAGCACCAAGCTTTTCAAACACCAAGTTACTCTCCCCCTTTTACATCAAGGGAAAAGGGATGACCAATGTTGAATAAAGTCTTCTCTCTTGAGTGTTGTAGATCAGAACTTCTGATTACTAAATACTAACCATGCTCCCCTTAAGCACATGCTGATTTTTTTTACGGATGTACAATGAAGCACATGACTCTATGAGTCAACTGAATATGAATTTTCCTATCACCAAGGACTCAAACTTACATCAATCACCTAATCACAGTGGGTTTACATATTTGACTTCATGATTGCATCAACCTCCCAAGCACGGTGGGTTTACATGCCCAAAATACTTGACGGCAATAGTCCATACATGACTAAATTTTACAATGATTAAACCATAGGTCTTTACATGAAATTTACATCAAATGACAGATATGACATGTATAACCAAGACCAAGGACCTTAATAAGACCATGATAGTCATCAACAACTATCATACACGACATATGATTTTCACCATGAGCATCTGTTAGCAACAACTCATGCAAGATAGGACAATGTAGCTTCAATATCATCAACCTATGACCATGTATGAAACAACATCAACATAAGTGAGGACCAAGCATATCATCATAAAGTAAGATAGGGCAATGTAGCATCATTCTTCAACATCATCAAAATATGCCATGTTTCCAAGTATTATCCAACAGATGTAGCAACAACATATCAATAACCATGTCTTAGCAACATCATTCTCTTGGCCCAAATTCTTCATACAAGAATAATTACACCAACACCACTACATCAAGAACTTATTTCACCAATATGCAACTCAAGCAGATATCATAATCAACTACTCAACCATGATAACAACATTATCAACAAGATCTACATGTTCTTTCCACAACTGATAAGTATCAAGCATGATTAGAAACTCATGCATCATCATTCAAGAACTTCAACAACATAAGCAACATCACCATTGATAAGCATCATTATGTACGAAGGATTTCTAAAGAAGACATAATGCCAACAATGCATTATTGTAGGAAATCCTCTCCCTAAACTTATAAAAATCCAAAGCTACTTCTAAATATTTACCCTATGGCATTTGGTTTCTTTACTATGGTTTTTGAAAATATTGAAGACAAGAATATTATTTGTGACATTGGGTCGTGGTTTTGGAGGAGTGTTGGCCTCAACATGTAGCCCTGGTCTCCCACTTTTGATCCAATAACGACATTGATTTCATCAGCCCCAGTTTGGGTAAAATACTGTCGAATCTTCCCTTGCATTTCTAGAATCACATAACGCTTTCCTCTATCAGGAATGCATTGGGAAGACTACTTATGCCTGGATTTGTGTGGAGATGAACTTCAACAAGGGTTTTCATGCAGAGATTAAGTTGATACCTCGAAACTATGTTCGGGTCCATAAGCTCGACTACAAGAATATCTCATTTTGGTGTAGAGCATGCCATGAAATGAGAAATTTAATTAAAAACTGCCCCAATCATCCTCAGATTAACAAAGATTAGAAAAAACCCTGAAGGCCCAAATGGTGGGAAGGTAAACAAGGTGATTACTATATGGTATATAAAGAAGAAGAGACTCAAGAAAAAAAGAACTAGAACACAAGAAGGAATAGAATTCAGTCAAAGAAACCACAGCCACAACAATAGAATCTTAGCAGGAAAATTCGATTGCCAATGTGGATCCTATAATTGCCAAAAAAGATTCCTCGGATGCAGCATTATTAAGAGAACAACAAACCCTCGTGGAAAATGAATTACCTCTGGAAACCACAAGGAATCTTAATGAAAGGGAAACTTCTTGGGCATATAAGGCAGATGAGGAGTATTTCAGGAAAAATACCATGCAGTTTTCGAAAAATGATTCGTTAGAATTTGCAGAAAATGTAGGTTGGATTCAAGTTGGGAAGAAAGGAAAAAGTTTTTCTCTAAGGAAAACAAGAAGTCATTCTAGATCAAAATAAAAATATAGTTAAAAATGGAATGTAAATGTGTCTATATTTTGGGGTTTTTTTTGGAAAATATTTAGTTGGGAGGGAACTGGAATATTTGTGTCATGGGGAACTCCCTTGAGGGTTTGGATTAGCCACTGTGCTCAATCTCAAACCCGCAAGGAAGATTGGAATATGAAAAGGTTTTGACCTTGTAATCTATAATATTTTAATACAAATCTCTACCCATTTCGTTTAAAAAAAATTGATGTAACTTGAAATCCAAAGGTAATATAAAAATTTAACTTACAAAAAAAATTAATTATGTGTATAATATATAAAGCAATTGAAAAAAAGAACCTTATGGCTAAAACATTTTATTAGTGTATTGCTCAACATGAAAGAAGTGCATAATGTTTTTTATGTTCAACATGCAGTTGACATGTGGTTTGTGTTTAAAAAACCAACATAAATCTATCCAAAAGAATCAAATTTCAAGAGGTGTAAACTTTTCTTTTAAGTTTGAACTTTAAAACAAAATTGATCCATCTTAACACTTGATAATTCTATAATTAAGATACATCTATATTAATAATTTAATGAAAAATAATTATATTTTAGATAATAATTATTTTGTAAAATATAATTATATTGAAAAAAAATAGGATCATATTTCAAATATTTTATTTTGTAAGGTATATGGAAATTTAATTATTTAATTATAACCATTATTGAATAATGTAATGCAGTGATTTAAAGAAAGAAGGATCGTATTTCAAATACTGGTTATTTTGACAATTAAAGTGAATATAGTTATAATTTTTATTAATTACTTGATAATGTAATAAAATATTTTAAGATATAACATTTTATACGGTGTGGTTTAATGTTTTTTAAGTTTTGCTTTTTGGGATTAATTTTCTATTTAATACTGTCAAAATCTAAAAATTTGTTAGAATGGCAAGAAAGAAAAATTACAATTATATAAAAAATTCTCATATAAAAAAATTCAAAATGATCAATTATTTATACAAAAGTAACAAAAACAATAAAAACAAACTTAATTAGTTTCATATCTGGTCCATTGTGGTTATTTTCCATATAACTTTATAGAATGTATTTCTAATATAGCAAATCGAAACCGATCATTCTCGAAACCAAAATCGAAGAAAAATGTGCCATTAATTAAACCCCAAGAGACCACGGTCACCTCAATGGATCCAGCGCAAAAGTATATATATATCGCAACATTGACATTCTTATTTTTTTTTGGCTAGTTTTTATTTATTTATTTTAAAGCGTGTTATATTTTGGAAAATTTTGTGGTATATTTTTTAATAAAATTTGGTTAAAATTTAGTAAATTTTTTTAGAATTACAAATTAAGTTGAAAATTTTCTAAAATCTAATAATGTTAGAAATTTTTGAAAATGTTAAATCCATATTTACATTCAAAAACTCATTTTAATCAATAAAAGTAAATCTAAAATATCCAAAAACATAATCAATTAAATTAAAATGGCCGGTTATGAAATTGACTAAGCGTTTTTCAGTGGGGAAGAAGCATCCTCGTTGAAGAATCATCATACAACATATATCGCCGAAGCGAGCAGATTCAGTGGGGAAGAAGCATCCTCGTTGAAGAATCATCATACAACATATATTGCCGAAGCGAGCAGATTTACATATATCGTCTATACAAATATCGCCGTAGCGTGTAGAGATACGTCATCACCAAATCAAATGTACTGCAGCATCACGCAGCTCCCTCAAGATTCCAACGTGATTGAGAGGTGTGAAAGCCAACTGCCCCAACCAACACATCATGCACTCAAGTGCAAAATTTGACCGAGCGTTAATATACCTTATTTACTATATTTTGCTGGTGAAGATTTCAACCTAAATCACCTCCGTGATAAGCGCGTCAACCCATTCAACATTTATACCCAGATCAACTCCGCAAAAGACTCCAAATCATCTCCGCAAAAGACTCCGCTTTCAGGTGATGTTAAAGCGTAACTCAATCAAATAAGACTTTGAAAAAGCTGGGAGGAATAAGTAACCTCCAAATTTTAAAGACCTAAATATAAAGTCAAGGCAACAAGCTCTTTCCTCATGACCTCAATTAAAAGTTGGGAAAGGTAGCTAACGTGTTTTCTCTTTCTTACACAAAATTTTGATTTATTTAAAATTATTACATTGAAGAAAATTTGCGAAAAATGTAATTTTAAATTATTAAATTTATATATTTTAAATATTGTAAATTTTTTCCAATATTTTAGATTTAATTTATTTTTATGGCAGGGTTTCTATTTTTAGTTGAAGGTAGATGAGAATTTTTTGATTTTATATTTTTTAGTTGAAAGTCTAGATTGATTCTCAAAAAAATATGCTCAGAGTATGTTTAGACTAATGTTTATCAACTATTATACAATTTGAGTGGGCCTAATGGTTAAGAGCATGAGTTTCCTCAGGTTCAAAAACTAGACGGGGTAGAGTATGTATGCCTTCATAGGAGTTCTCTCATACACCAATTTGGTGTTTGGCTTTGCCATGACCTTAAAATTGGATAATAATAATAATAATTAAAAAGTTTGTTAAGTTGCATTGATTTTTAATAAGTTCTGCCATGATAAGTTCCTCATTATTAATTAAAGAGTATGTTCGGTTGCATTGATGTTTAATAAATTAAACAAATTATATTAGTGCCACGCGGCTCCCCACCCACCAATAAGTTCCTCCATGATAAGTTCTTCATTATTAATTAAAAATTTTGTTAGGTTGCATTGAATTTTAATAAATTTTAAAAATTAGATTCCTGCCACGTGGTTCCCCACCCACTTCGATAATAATAATAATTAAAGAGTTTGTTAAGTTGCATTGATTTTTAATAAGTTCCACCATGATAAGTTCCTGATTATTAATTAAAGAGTTTATTAGGTTGCATTGGCTTTTAATAAAATTTAAAAATTATATTAGTGCCAAGTGGTTCCCCACCCACTAATTTCTTAGGGATTTGAGATTATTCCAATTCTAATAAGTTCCTCCATGATAATCTCTTCATTATTAATTAAAGAGTTTGTTAGGTTGCATTGACTTTTAATAAATTTAAAAAATTAGATTCCTGCCATGTGGCTCCCCACCCACCAATTTCCTAGAGATTTGAGATTATTCCAATTCTAATAAGTTCTTCCATTATAAGTTCCTCATTATTATTTATAACATTCATTTATATAAGCAAATTTTATTTAGCAAAATGGTGGAGGTGGGTCCTTTGGCTTGGTTATGACCTTAAAATTGGATAATAATAATAATAATTAAAGAGCTTGTTAGGTTGCATTAACTTTTAATAAATTTAAAAAATTAGATTCGTGGATAGTAATAATAATAATAATAATAATAATAATTAAAGAGTTGGTTAGCATTGAATTTTAAAAAATTTGAAAAATTAGATGTGTGGGAAATGACTCTCCTCCCACCAATTTCCTGGTGATTTGAGATTATTCCAATTCTAATGAGTTCCTCTATTATAAGCTCCTCATTATTATTTATAACATTCATTATATATGAGCAAAGTTTATTTAGCGAAATGATCCATTAATAGAGTATGTATGTCTTCATATACTTAGTAGTCGTTGAGTGGAGACAGGTCCCTTGTTCCATAAACAAGGAGGTCTCATACACCGATTTGGTGTTTGGCTTGGCCGTTACTTTAAAATTGGATAATAATAATAATAATAATAATTAAAGAGTTTGTTAAGTTGTATTGATTTTTAACAAATTTAAAAATTTAAATTTGTGGATAATAATAATAATAATAATAATAATAATTAAAGAGTTTGTTAGGTTGCATTGATTTTTAATAAATTTTAAAAATTAGATTCTTGCCACTTGGCTCCCTACCTACCAATTTCCTAGTGATTTGAAATTATTCCAATTCTAATAAGTTCCTCCATGATAAGTTCCTCATTATTATTTATAACATTCATTTATATATAAGCAAATTTTATTTAGCAAAATTGTCTAAGGTGGAGGTGGGTCCCTTGGCTTGGTCGTGACCTTAAAATTGGATAATAATAATAATAATAAAAATTAAAGAGTTTGTTAGGTTGCATTAACTTTTAATAAGTTTTAAAAGTTAGATTTGTGGATAGTAATAATAATAATAACTAAAGAGTTTGTTAGGTTGCATTGACTTTTAATAAATTTTAAAAATTATATTCGTGCCAGGTGGCTCTCGGCCCACCAATTTCCCTTTGAGATTATTTCAATTCTAATAAGCTCCTCCATGATAAATTCCTCATTATCATTTATATATAAGTAATTTTATTTAGCAAAATGGTCCATTACTTTCAATAAATTTAAAAAATTAAATTTGTGAATGATAATCATATTGGTGCCACGTGCCTCTCCACACACCAATTTTCTGCGAATTTGAAATTATTCCAATTCTAATCAGTTTATCCATGATAAGTTCCTCATTATTCTTTATAACATTAATTTATAATTCATTTATTTTAAAGTTAAAATTAACCCATAACTTTTTTATACATGATTAATCAAATAAATGTGTGCATTAGTAAGACATTCTTAGTGTTGCAATAATTTTTTTTTACTATATTTATGAAATTTTTGATTATATCAACTATATTAATATTTTTAATATAATTATACTAATTATATTTTAAAATATAATCTAAACCATATAATATCAAGATTTAAAAAAAAACAAACAAATAAATAAACCAACCAACCACATTTGACTACACCACTACACTTTAAATAAATGAATGGTCAGAAAAATTGAATGGATATTGCCTACAAAGTAGGCAATAGAAATGAAATGAAATGATATTTTAAGGTCGACGAGACAAAAAATAGTCTATGAGACCATTAGTTCCCTGTTTTTCACTTTTTGCAATTCAATCCCTTTTCGATTCAAATTGATGATGAGCTGACCCAACCTTCCAACAATCCCCTCACTAAAAAGACAATGTCAAGAAACTGATGCTAACATGTTCTCATAACTTTCTCTGATGTCTTTGAATGCATCACATTCCAAAATGAAATGTTTTTCCAATTCCACAGCCCCAGATGTGCAAAATGTACACACCCGTTCTTCCCAAACTTCTTTAGGCCTTTTCCACTGTCTTGTTTCACACCGAAGTTGATGTGAGTTGGTCCTTAATTGAGCAATAAGAACCTTTTCCCTCCACGAAATGCTAGCTCCAATGAACTCTTTTTGTTGTAAATCACACGTAGGGTTGAATTCCTCAATGTAATATTTCTTCTTTCTACCCAACTCTTTTCCCCATACATTTTTACGAAACTTCTCCATAACAAAATCCTTTAGCTCCTTGCTATTTATGGGACATGCATTGAGGTAGATATTCCATTTTTGCATCCATGTGCAATTTTGTTTCATCCATGTTTTCTTTCTTTCACTGATGCATTCATTGAAGATAACATTAGGCCATCTACCTACTCTAATTTGTTCAATTCTTTTTAGGTATCTTATGAGCCACACCATAGCAATTTCTTCAATGGAAGTTGATCATGTTTCACTCAACATTATCTCATAAGGTACCAAACTTTTTATCTTGAACTTGCTCATGATCAAGCATTTTTGGATTTTCTTAATTTGTTTCCATTTTGAGACGGGGGTGCTGCTAGCCCACAATGCACACCCATATAGCATCACTGGACAAACTAGGAGTCAAAAAAGCACTTTAATCATTTTCCAATCCCATAACTCTGCCTCTCTACATCTGTTTTGAAGAGCATATAATGCTTTCCACCCTCCTAAAATTTTCTTCTTTCTGCAGTCCTCCCAATTGAGTTTGTTGTTGAAATCAATCCCAAGATACATGTACTCATTTACTTCTTCAAGAATGTTCTCTTCAAAGAAGAAAGTATGCTGGCTCTACTTCCTTTTATTAGAAAAAATCATTATTTTGGTCTTGCTAGTATTGACTTGCATCCCCACTGCTCTACAAAAATGCTCAAGGGCATATAAGTGCATTTGCAATCCATGGATCGATTTAGAAATCAATACAATATCATCAGCATATAAAAGAAGCTTTATCACAAACTCCCCCAACCAAACACCATCTCCACCTTGCATATTTAGCCACTCTTCCAATTTATCAATATATAGACCAAAAAGAGTGGGGGATAGAGGGAAACCTTGCTTGAACCCAATGTCACTTATAAAGCTTTCTGAAATACCTGTTGAGGTTCTAATTTTGACTTTCACTTCTTCATAAAGTCTATGGACAGTGGCTCTATAATGCATAGGAATTTCAAGTTCTTCCATTCTACGCCACAACTTATCCCTAGGGACTATTTCAAATACTTTTCTGAAGTCAACAAAGCAGCAAAATACTTCTTCTTTGTCATCCCAAATCTTTTCAACAATGTGTCTCAATGTGATGCCATGATCCATTGTAGAATGTTTCGGCCTAAAACTCGCTTGTCCTCTTTCCCTCTTTTCTTGTACTTCTGCCCACTTGCTAATTCTGTCTTCTACCATGCTTCCGAAAATCTTTGCAAACAAAGGATTGATCATAATTGTTCTATAGTTGGATGGATTATTAATGTCTCCACTTTTGAAAAGGGGTATTGCTAGGCTAGTTGTCCAGTCTCTTGGGAATCCTTGCTGAATGATGTTGTTGAATATTTTCATGATGTGTGGTGCAAGAGCATTCATTCCCCATTTTAGATACTATGCTTGAAGTTCAACCAAGTCCTTTGCCTTTCCTGTTTTCAACTTCTTAATTCCATTCTCCACCTCTTGTAATGTGAAGAGCTTTGAATTTGTGTTGATCCTAGGGGGGGACTCCGCCTCAAATTCTTTCTCATATAGTTGACTTTCATATTCAAACCATTGATTGGCTATTATATTATTTTCAATTTGTTTCTTCCTTGGTGCAGTTCCTGCCAGAAAATCTTTGGTTTATTCTTGCTTAAATGTATTAACTCTTCTCTCCTTGTTTGCATGAACTCATATTTTTTCCTTTTTAGTATCTGCTTATATAACTTTACATTCATCTTCTCTTTTCCTGTCTTTTTCAAGGTTCTCTTTGCCATTTTGAATTCTTCATCAAACCAAGCATTTACAGGAAAACAATTTGATTCTGATTTCCTACTTTTTGCTCTTTTTCACTTCTTAAGTGCACTTTGGATTATATTTGTTAACTCATGGCTACTGAAGCATTTGAAACCATTTTTCTCCTTCTGAATTAATCTCTCTAACATTGTCTTGAAGATAGTACCATTTTCTTGTGTTAGAAGAATTTTGCATCTTGATAGTGATTGTCGAGAGCATTGGATTTTCCTCCTATGCTGCCTTTCTTCTAACCATGATAACCTTCTAAAAATTGGGTTATGATTTGATTTTAAGTTGCAAATATGCTCTCCAATACTAAATTCATCTATCTTTTCTATTAAGCTTTGTGAACACATCACATAGTCAACAACACTTTCCCCATTGTATGTGTTGCAAGTGAAGTTCCCAAACCTTTTCCATCTATCTAGACCATTGAAAATAATTAAGTTGGAAGCCCCACACAATGTAAGCAAATCATCTCCAAAATTATTGCTAACTTTGTCATCTTCTGAACACCTCACCCATTGGGGATTCTCCTCTTTAGTGAGCCAAATAGGATTGTTATCCTCTTTGCAACAAAGGATGCTAGTTCGATTATTTGTTGTTCTAGCATTGTAATCTCCTACTGAAATAACTTCTCCCTGTTGAGAGTACACGACAATATCTTGTTTTAAAGCTGCATATGGATTCTTGCTGTCAAGCCCCTTATTTTTGTAAGTTTTTGAGACTTGAGGGGAAAAATAGCATGCTACAATTCTTATTTGATTCTCATTCTCTGATATTTTCAACCATAAATATTGTTTATTTGCATCTTCTTTAATTAAATGAATGTGACGACCTTATTTTTCTCTCACTAAAACTAGTATTCCCCCATACCCTTTGCCATTTTCTACTACCTTGTTCCAAACTGCCAACTTCAAATAACCGTCAAACACAGGAGTTTTGCAACCATCATGCTCATGAGTTTCCGTGAGACAAATTATGTCTCTACCTTCCGCAATAAGCCCTAACCCAGGTCCCCTCCTCCATGGGTAACCTCTACAATTCCAACAAACTAAACTTAGGTAGAGCTGGGTAGGATTTGACTGCTACGCAGTTTGGCACATAAGACTCAAATTTGGGACTTCACCCCTTTTTGTCCATGTTGCTCTTGTTGTTTTCGTCTCTATTATTGAATTCTCTATTTTTTCTTTATTGTCAGCTTGCTGCCTTGATTTGCCTGGAGGCCCAAACACTGCAATAACGACTTTCCCATTATACAACCATGCCCTTTTCCCTTCATTTCTTATTGTTCTAATTGTCTCCACTTCATCCCTTCTCTCCTCTTGTTGTTTTTTGGTTAAATCTTCATCGAGGAAGAAGTATGAGCCTTTTGAGAGTTTCTTTTTGCCCAAAAGTTGTTGTTTTTCTTGTACGCTTGCCATGGTGACTTTTATGGGTCGAGGCCTGTCTTCACATATCCTCCCAACCCTTCTTTCTTGGCAAATTTTCCCTTTCCAATGTAGTTTCTCTTTCAGAAAGTCTCTTGTCAAATTGAGAGTACTTTCATTCTTCCCATAATCTCTTCTTCCCATAGTGCGCCCTTGCTTTTACAGTCACCTCGCTAGGTGTCCCTCGTGGTATGTGTGTCGGTAGATGTTAAGGCTCGCTTTGGAGCACCAATGGGACTTCTTGCTCCACCTCATAAGGACTAGATTTTTCCACGTATTCTAGTGGTAGTTGTCACCACCACACGGTTGGAATTTGGATTTGTATAAATATTTTTTTAAATGTTATATTTAAATTTGGATTTGTATGAATATTTTTTTAAATGTTATGTTTAAAAAATTTCGGCTTGATATTATATATCAAAAATCAATAGATATTATACTATTAACTCTAAATATTGTAAAATATAGTTTTTATTCACAAACATATTCTAGATAAAATTTAGTTTTAATGCAAATTTAAAAATCATTCTACTTTCATCTACTAGAGAATATATTATTACAAACATAGCTATTTTTATTACATGAATCTTTTTAATATTAAAAGTATTAAATTACTTGTAATATAATAAACAATAAAATGTTTCTAAAACTAAAATATGTGAAAGAATTTGATAATTATAAGTAGATGATTACTAACTTCCAATTACGTATTAACTATATTTTTAGTAACATGCACTAATTAGTGAAAATGTTTGCTATTTAAAAAAATGTCTATAAAAAATATAAAATTATATCAGTCTCCCTATTAAAGAATTAACTATTCAATATTATATTAGTTAATTATTTACAATATATACAATATTTTTCCTTTGGGGTCATGCATCAATAGGAGTAGTCTTGATAATGAAGATAATGTTGGCTTCTTTAGCAAAAATTCCAAGTGGGGTGTTTTTCAAAATAAGCTAAAATGGTATTGGATGAAATCACAAAAAGGTAATTATAAATGTAGAAGATGGTTCCCATTACAGATCCAAAGAAGTATATTAATTAGATCATGGATCTTCATGAATGAGGTGTACTAGTTGGGGAGATAGGGATACAAGGCCATATTACCTACCCTAGTGGTTCCATTGTACACACTTCTTTGAAGACAATGTCTGTTTTAGGGTTGTTTACAAAGATTGATATTTACTTGACTAATGAATTTATAAGGGCAGATGACTTGGATGTTATGCTTTGTGAAGCTTTTGCTTACCCAATAATTGAAGGTATTATATTATGGGGTTTTTGGGAACTTATGTCTAGGGAGCAAGGACACCTTCACTTTGTTGATTAGAATGGGACACACAATGAAGTAGGAAAGATATTCATTTCTCTAAAGAAAGAATGGACAAAAAACATAAAGATTCATGCAAATAATGAAGACCAATTTAAATTTAAAGGCTTTCATGGGTACTATGAAGTGGAATTCTCAATACATTCCAAAGAGATAAAACAAACTTTTACTGTTGACAAGGGTGATTCTCTTATTGTGGTAGAGATTTGTTTGTAATTGTTTTTTGTTTATCTCTTTTTATCAAAAATCAACATGTAAGTCATAAGTTGGTGGTTTGTTTATGTATTTCTTATGATTCTTATCCTCAACTATATATACAGTAAAAAATGATTGAACATGGTTTATTAATAAGGGTGACAACAGATGGAAATGGTTTGTAAAATTGTTATGTAGGGGGCAACTAGCTCACTTATCCTTGTATGTATATTCATTGTCACAAATATAGTTTTTTGCATTTCACAAGGTGTTTTAAATTTATAATTACTCATTATTTTCTCGAAATCAAGTATCTAGATGGCTTTATATTTTCATTTTGAATGTAATGGTATGGTTGGTCTATCATAAAACTTAAAAAGAAATTAAATGCTAAAAATAGGAAGAAAATGAGATGAATAGTAAAATTAAAAACTCAGAAATCTATTGCATAAACTCCTTCAATATTTGTACACTTATAACTGTGAACTAATTATTGTTAATTATAAACAATTGCCTTAAACAAGATTTATATTAGACACCATTATAACATATCATACCGATCAAAATAGAAAACACTCTTGTCAACCCTCATGGATGTTAAATTGTAGCAAGAAAATACTTCATTTGACTTGTGCCTTAGTCAAATGGAGAATTCAATTTTCCACATAAGTAGGATGACTTGGATAGAAATTAGCTGAAGTGACATGGCATTTTCTCCTAGTTAAATCAGTAAATTCAGGTTATAGGCTAGAAGTAGAGTTGTGCATGGGTTGATTGCTAAAATTTAGCCATCTAGTCGATTTATTTTTAGTTAAACTCAGTTAATTGAGCTCTAGTCCTTAGTGGAGTCGGTAGGAGTTTAGTTGATTAGTTATAAAAGTTGTTAATTCATTGATCTCTCAGTTAACTAACCAATTTACTAAAAATATACACAACCATGCATGGAATTTGAATTTCCTACTTGCAGTAGAGGAAAAGGAACATTGGAATTATCAATTGCATACTAGTTGAGCATACAATGTTTTGCATTGAGCAGGTGGTCAATTCCTTCAGGATTTGTGCAAGGAAATAGGGAATTATCCTATTTTTTAGGTGCTAATTTCCTCCACGATTATGCAAGGAAATAGGATGATAAACGAGGCCTACTTTGGATAAGTGTTGTTCAGAGTAGGTCAGTGAGAAAGAGATCAGAATTGTAGTGCAGGGTGTGCTTCAGGATTGAAGAAATACGTTGTAATTTATCCATATTCTCATTTGAATTAATGCAAACCAGCGGAGGGGTTTTTCCCAGTTGGGTTCCCTTGTAAAATTATTGTGTTCCTTGTGTTTTGATGGTTGCATGTGTTTCTATCACGTGTTTTCCTTTCCACATAATAGTAGAAGAAATTTTTGTCTCCCGATTTTAGTTCGATTTCATTAGCAGTAGTAAATTTCTTACAATTTCTACATGGAATCAAAGTGTTAGAAGATTACATGGAAACCTTGTTCCATATCTTTGCTTAGATAAATTTCAATTTGCTGAGTTTTTGGTGCAGATTCTCTTCGGTGCAGGAAAAATGTCTTTCAATGGATTAAGGCTTGAGTATGCATTAGAGGGCACCTTGAATTTTTGTGCTTGGAAATACAAGATGGAAGTTGTCTTGTATGACAATGGAGTATGGGAATATACACAAACTGATATTCCAAAACTAGCAACATCAGATGCACAAGCACTTGCTCAGTGGAAGAAAGACAACAAAATCTAGGAGGATTATTCTAGAGGGTGTCAAATATCCTGTGGTTTTGAATTTGCATGGAAAGGAGACTCCTTTTACAATGTGGAAAACCCTCACATATCTATTCCAGACCAATAGTAATGCTAGGAAATTGGCATTAAGAGATCACGGGGGCTTCACTCAATGAACCTATGATATATCATGCACATTTGTGGTATACTAAACAATACCCTTAATTTGACTACATATTGGAAAATAACTCTAAAAATCACATTATTTAACCCCCTACCAATACAAACCCAATTAACCTTCCCAATTAAAAAAATCCCTACTTTCATTAGATAATGTAGGTATCCATTTTTTCATTAACATTTTTTATATCCCTTTATATTTTTACATTAACTTTGAACTTAATTTTTTATACCTACCAATATAAAAATCCTTTTCCCCCATTACATGCTCAATATATTATGCCATTTTTTCCTCAATATATATCCCTTAATATTAACACACATGGTATGGTATTGCTCCCCTAGTGAAGCCCCTATGTGAGAGATAAACTCAGGATCATTTGAATGTAGAATAATGAAACCATTTCCTAATACCTATCCAGATTCACTCAGGTTAGAGATGAACTTGGAGGAGTAGGATAAAATGTGCCATCATCTGAACTTGTGAGCTTAGCACTCCTTGGCCTTCCAAAATCCTAGCAAAACTATCATGATTTAGTTAATGAAAGAGACAAGCTACCATATGGGAGATACTTTGGGCTAATTTGGTGCAGGAGGAGATTAGAAGAAACACTAGAGATGGTGTCATAGCCAAAGCTGAGGAGGAAGAAAAATTTTCCTTGGTGGGCAAGGGAAAGAAGGCCCGAGGCAAGGAAGAATCCAACTAGAACTAGGGCAAGAAAAAGGACCTCAAAAAAATTAAATGCTTTCACTTCCATGAGTATGGACACTATGCAACCAAGTGTCTGCATAGGAAATCCAATCAGGAGCCTGCAACAACAATATGAGGAGATGCTCTTGCATCACATTTCAAGCTCAATTTCACCCTCATTGATTGCATGGAAAGCACATTCAGAGGGAGTGAGTGGTACCTAGACTCTGGTTCCTTAGTCAAATGGAGAAATTCAATTTTCCACATCAGCAGGATAACATGGATTGAAGTTAGCTGGAGTGACATGGCATTGTCTCCTAGTTAAATCAGTAAATTCGAGTTATAGGCTATAAGTAGAGATGTGCATGGGTTGATTGCTAAAATTTAGCCATCTAGTGGATTTATTGTTAGTTAAACTCAGTTAACTGAGCTCTAGTCCTTAGTGGAGTCAGTAGGAGTTTATTTTAATAGTTATAACAGTTGTTAACTCATTGATCTCTTAGTTAACTTACCAATTTACTAAAAATATACCTAGTCATGCATGGACTTTGAATTGCCTACTTGGAGTGGAGGAAAAGGAACATTGGAATTATTAATTGGATACTAGTTCAGTGTACAATGTTTTTGCATTGAGAAGGTGGTAAATTCCTTGAGGATTTGTGCAAGGAAATAGTGAATTATCCTATTTTTTAGGGCTAATTTCCTCCACGATTGCACAAGGAAATAGGAGGATAAATGAGGCCTATTTTGGCTAAGTGTTGGTCAGAGAAGGTCAGTGAGAAGGAGATCATAATTTCAATGCAGGGTGTGGTTCAAGATTGAAGAAAGACATTGTAATTGATCCATATTCTCATCTGAAACAATGCAAAGCAGTGGAAGGGTTTTTCCCAGTTGGGTTCCCCTGTAAAATTATTGCATTCCCTTTGTTTTGATGGTTGCATTTGTTTCTATTGTGTGTTTTTCTTTCTGCAGAATAGTAGAAGAAATTTATGTCTCTTGATTTCAGTTCGATTTCATTAGCAATAGTTTAAGATCTTGCAATTTTTACAATGGAGTTAGCCCCTTGCAGGGAAAATTTTAAGAACCACCCTAAATTTATATGTACAATAAATGGGCGAATCCCCATGATACATAGGAAAAATGGGAGGTGATTTTATCACTAATATAATATGTGTGTGTGTGTGTGTGTATATATATATATATATATATATATATATATATATATATATATATATATATATATATATATATATATATATATATATATATATATATATATATTGGTGAATCTCTCACCAGATTATATTATCTTGTAAAGTCATGGTGAATATTTCACTGAATTATAAAATCTTGTAAGATCTTGAAAAATATTTCACTGAATAATAAAACATTGTGAAGCCTTGGCGAATGTTTTGTTAAAGTATGAAACCATATATGATAATAATAAACATATTCATTAAACTGTAATATACTAACATACATGTTTGGAAAAAGGAAACATAATTTTCACTTCCTACAAACAATGTTGCAAGTTTTAGTTGCCATGTTTGTCATGGTAGGAGAGAATAATGTTTTCTCTACCACTTTTGTCAAGCTATCAAATTTCTTTCTTATTCCATAGACTCCAACTGGTAGAATAAAAAAAAAATACACATCAAGTTTGTTTACCC
The DNA here is from genome assembly GCA_031772625.1 of Pinus tabuliformis. Lineage (NCBI taxonomy): Eukaryota > Viridiplantae > Streptophyta > Pinopsida > Pinales > Pinaceae > Pinus > Pinus tabuliformis. The sequence continues at coordinate 196,982,038 of CM062815.1, read as the reverse complement.
CAACACGCCAACAAGTAGCAAGCCCCAACTATATAATATAATGAAGTAGTAGGTATCCGAGAGGCCTGAAAGGGATCTAATGGAAAAAAGTGACTATTGTTAGAAGCCTTCCAATCAATATATAAATATATAAATGTAGATTTATTATTATTTTAATTGTAAATCTTCAATTAAATAATAAAATTTAATTACGTCTCTCCCAATCTAAATTTCTTATTAGCACTACCTTCATACCATTTTTAACAACGTTGTAACATGTGGATCATTAATTTCCTTTTTGGTGCACAATCTCCGCCTTTTAGGACAATATGGTGCAGTGACCCAACCCCTACATATCATTACGACAAACTAAGAATAGCAGAGAAGATGAAAGGTTGTACAAACCAACATATTTTTCAAACAACTAATCCAAGATCAGTGCCTTAACATTTTCATGAAGATATCATATTGAGAATGTTTGAAAAATGGTGGGAAATCTGGGTAGCGACTATCTCTCTTCTGCAAGGGTGATGCAGAAAGAGTTAAGAATTCATTGTTTTGAATTTTTTTTTTGTTAAATCATAAAAACCAATATTAATGGAGATATCGGTATTTTTTACTAAATTTTGTGAAGTGACTAAATGTAGCTTTAACCATTCACCTTAAGATTTTTTTTACAATATAATTTCCTAAGTCTATTTAATATCTTCATTATCATAAAAACCAACCTATATCCATCTTAACTCCACATCTACCACTCTTAGAGGGATGAAATCTATTTATCCCTCCCAGCACTTGGTAGACCCGGAATTAAGATGGATCTAACCTGATAGAATTTCCTCTTTAAATAGTCTATGCTCACATGAATACCATGGTATTAACATGGGTCAATACCATGGGTTATCATAAACCTCGAACTTAAAAACTACTATTAGTAATTTATAAAAATTAATAAAATTACTAATTACTAATTAATAATTGATTTTTATTTTTATTTTTTATTTTAATGAAGTTAAAATGTTTAAGTGACATTAAATTACAAGATCCATTTTTACTCTTGATCTACCAAGCCCCGAGAGGGATCAAATATTTTTTCACTCTATGTTAGTTTGCATATCACGATATTTGATCCAGAGTAAAGATGGATCTATGCTAGTTTAATTCCCCCTTTAAATAGCCTCCATTCCATGTGAATACCATGGGTCAATACCATGTGCCATCTTTATTTTTATTAATACTAATATTAGGGTAAATAATGTTTTTTTGCATGGTATTAATAATAATTTGGCCCATGGTATTTGGCCCATAGGTTTCACCTAAATATAACAAATTTTTTGAGTGTTCATAAATATAAGGTGACTTATGGAGTAAATATAAAAAATGTTTTATTTATTTACCATACCTCTCGTTTATTTATATTTTTATTAATTTATCATACCTCTTTTATAAATATTGTATTTGGCCTAAATAAAACCTCTTTTTTGAACCTTCTTAAATAGAAAGAGGGTTATGGACTAAATATAGAAAGAGGTTTTATTTATTTACCATACCTCCACTTTATTTATATTTTTATTTATTTATACGCTTGCGTGTCATAAATATAAGGTGACATTTGGAGTAAATATAAAAAAAATGTTTTATTTATTTACCATACCTCTTTTATAAATATGGTATTTGGCCCATAGGATTCACTTAAATGAAACCTTGTTTTTGAGCCTTCTTAAATAGAAAGAGGGTTATGGACTAAATATAAAAAGAGGTTTTATTTATTTACCATAATACATTTTCTTGAAAAATGAGGGCGAATGGAAGATTGTAACTCCTAATTTCAAGGGCTAAATTTACTTTTTTTACCCTCTCCCTTAAAATAAAGTGGGCTAACCTCCATACCTAATTTTTTTATAAAATAAATTTGAGGTGATTTGTAACAATGTACTATGATACAAAATATTCGCCCAATAAAAATATAAAACCCCTTAATTTAACCCAAGGGCGAAAATTCACCCCTAAAATTTTCCATGGCCCCTTGATGGAATTATTGGTGGCCTTATTAATATACACTTTGGTATACTCAGTAAATATCCCAATAGGTAAACTTGTCATTACCACAACCTATTAGATTTTATTTTCATATTAATGGAGTTACCCAACAACCTAATGGGACCTAATTTTATATTTTCTATGTTTTTAAACATTAGTACACCACTATTTATTAAAAAAATTGTAAAATTATTTAAAGACTCTGGATTAATTTTGTTTCTTAATTACTTGAATTAACCCACAGTTCCACTATACCAAATTCCATAATTTATTGTCCCCTTAAAATGTTGGAAAAATCTTTTGACTACCACCTAAAATTGTGCAATTTTTCTCCAAGATTTGTGATACTGATATTAGCCTGAGTGTATAGTGTCACACACATTAGAGCACAAACTACATGTTTTTTTATTTATTTATGTAAAATGACAATTTATTATAAGTGTCATTTGCCAATAAATTTATTAGGTACTTTATGATAAAATGTGGTTTCCTGTATCATGTGGTTTTCATGTTGAAGTTTAAAAAAAAAATTAAGAATAAAAAATCATATTGACGTAAAAAATAAATAAATAAAGTTAGTTCAAGAAAAAATACCAGAAGGAACAAAAACAATTCATAATAGTAAAAAGACAAATAACCAAATCAACACCTTGTTATTCCTAAATATCCTACTTATTCTCTTTTCTTTTATTTTCCTTTTTACTTTCTTCTCTCTGTGAATTCAAAAATGTTATCACCAACATTTAACCCCCTTCCCTTTTATTTTGGAGAAATAAAGGAGATAATGTGAGTTGGAAACAAGTACAAAGAAATAATGGGATATAAAGTGCAAGGTTACAACAATGGTCTAGGAGGAAATCAATCAGAGAATTAAAGAAGCAAAGAAGTAAATCGTAGGCCCACCTACCAACCAAAAAAACTAGTGATATGATAGTATAACATCTATATACAATAATAAACCCTTTTTCTTATCTAAAATAAGAAAAGAAATTACCCTAATGTAATGGCATCCATATGAAAAATTAAAGGTGATAATAAGAATGAAGTATCCTTCTAGGTAGAATGTCTATCTATATAAGGGTTTTTGCGAACTCTAATGTCCTCAAATCATTCATATCATTAGAAGAGGGGTATTGTAAATGTTTATCCAGAGAACCCTAATACAATAGTAGGAGGTCCTAGTGTATAGGGGCAACCCGTTAGCTAATTAATTGTCCTCCCTTCTTTTAATTCTAGCAAACCAATTTAGGCTTTTGGCAATTGGGATTTTAGTTGTACATTTCATGTGGCTTACCCAATTCAGACTTGTTAGCATAAATAATTTGCAAACATGAGATGAAAAAAAAAGAAGTTAGTGGAGCATCAAGAAAAGTCAAAATTTTGATGAACAATTGGAGCATTGGCTTATCACACTCAAGGTTTCTATATTTGCAGGCCCTATGTTTGACATTTTACGATAGATTTTTCTCATAGCCATGCAATTCCTCATAGAGTCGCTACCTACAATTGGCTTGCTATCATAGGAGAATTCATTGGAGCAATCAAATCATTTATCTACAAACACATTGCGTTTGACTAGACCTTTACAAAGTCCAATCCAAACATATTTTTAATAATAACACAATTATATGATTAGATGTAAAATGGCATCAAATATTATATACATACCTCTGAATTGTGATATTCTAAATCTTCCTAGGAAATTTGAACCTCCAACAAAATAGCCAGCTTCGAAATGATGGAATGTAAAGTTTTCATTGTTATCAGAGGTAAAAAGATGAAATGTGGAGGTTGTAATGTTTTCCATTTTTTTATTGCGTGAGTTCAAAGTCGCACGGAAACTAAATATATATTACTGAGACTTGTAAATACAACTAGCAACAATATCTCAATCTATCTCAATGAATATCTTGCTTTTGTTTGATTCATCCTTGTCATAGAGTCAATAACACAGAGCATAGAGCACACACCTCAACACAATTAATTGAATATAATTATAAATTGATATCATATCTATTGGATGGTTACCTTATAGATATTATAATTTAATTGTACCTCATTCAATGGTGTTAACTACTGTTTATATTAGAAATTGTACTTGTATCCTTCACTCATTTAAATATGTTGGTTGGAAGAGATTGATTTGTGATATTAGTTCATATATTAATATAATTAATTTCAATTCACCAAATATGCTGATATTACAATTATGAAGCTAATTTTGATACACAACATTCTTATATAATTTATTTCAATCCACCAGTTCCATTAATATAAGTAGTTTTGATTCACCAAATCTGCTATCAGGGAAGCATATTGCATCAGAGAGAAATGGAACGTGCCCTTCAAAAATCAGATATTAATGATGTTTTGAAAAAAATGAGTCATCAAAAACACTTTTTTCTAAACTTCAAGACACATCACAATAGATGGTTATATAAATATTTTAAACATTAAATACATTTAAAATGCACTATGACGAGCATTTCCCCATCAAATGCCAACCCCAGTCACCAAAATTACCATCCAACCCCATTAGAATGGAAACTACTTGGTGTCTCAAAGGAGATATATGACAAAAGTATTGGTTAATGGGATTGAAAATGTGATATGTACAAGTAAATTTTTCATTAGTTATAATTTTTTGTAATTACAATGTTTTTATTAAAATGATATAATAAATAATATTTATATATTATTGATTTATTGATATTTTGGTTTATTAGGGCCTATAGTTTGTTCTAAAATGGTTTCTTCTTGGCCGAGAGCTCACCTTCCTATGGTGTAGGGAAACAAGATAATGACCCAAGGCCTAGAGGCATTTTCCAAGAGTGAAGTTTTCCCCCTTACAGAGCAACAACAGGTAATTACAAGTGGCATGGTATTCCATGAATAACAAGGATGAGTTAACCAACATTAGAGGATAGCAACCAGTGATGGTTGTTCTCATTGTTGGTTTGACAACTAAGTTATGATCATTTTTCCCACTATTGAAAAAAATATTTTGGCTTATTAATTTTATTTATACACATTATTAGTGAAAGTCAAAATTCTTATATTAAGAATGTTGATTTGGGATACATGATTTTGACATCCCTAGTATTAAAGTTTGTGGCTTACATAAACCTTTAAAAAGGATTGGGATAATCCATTGAAATGTGTCACGAGATGAGTGGTGAAGGCTCACTTGGCCTACTTGGCCAAGTTTGTTGAAGGGAATAATATATTTATTGATTGATTTTTTATGTAATGATTTTCAAAGATAAATTGTCTATGATTTATGTGTGCATATTTCTATTATTTGTTACAATTATTTTTCTCTCGTTTTTTGTTCTTACACACACAACATCCACTTTCCAATAAAGAGATTTCTCAAATGTATAGATTCCAATAAGAATAAGTCTTACATAATGAAAGAAGGTTTTTTATATCATTCTTTACTTTTAAACATAATCTGGATGGTTTGGCATGGCCAATAAAGGGTAAATATTCCCCATCTATAATTGTTGAAAACAAAACAAAAACTACAAACTTGTATGGAAAATATGCCTCATTCCTAACATTAAAGATCCTCCACAAATTTTGTACTTTTTAAACACAATTTAGGTGGTTCGACATGATTAATGAAGTATAAATATTTCCTATTTACCAACCTAGATCCATCTTAAATCTGAATCTATTAAGTGTCAAGAGGGATCAAATCTCTCGAGGTGAAAGTATCTTTTAGAGTGAAAAAAATGAGGAAAGGTTTGCACCTCAAGAGATTTGATCCCTCTCAATGTTCGGTAGATCCAAAGTTAAGATGGATCTAGGTTGGTTATCATCAATAATAATAATGATTATGATGATGATGATGAAGTGCTTTAATGTTTATTATAAATTGATGCCTATCAACGTCTACCAGCCATTTAATTTATATGGAATGCATTAGTCTTTATAAATATTCATTTTCCAAAAGATCAACATGATATGAAAAAAAACTTACGACATGTCTCAATAATGACTTATAATATGGAAGATATTTAGGGTTACCAAGCATGAACATGGCCACACATTGATAAGAAATCATTTAGGCTTTCACAAACAATATTCACGAAAAAATTTCCCACATAGTGTAGAATAGACGATGATGGGGTGTACTGTTAAGTCACTCTGTGATGTGAAGGTCACCGGTCAGAAACTCTGTGAGAAAAAATCCAGTCATGTTAAGGGTTGGTGTGGCCAAGTTCGGATGCGATCCTTGGGTGATTTTGACAGCTTAAATGCCCCTAGGTCGCGATTTCTCAAGCCACAGGTCAAGCGTGATGTAGTCTCTGATGAATTCAGACCACTTGAAATAAAAAGAAAAAAAATTCACGGAGAAATATTGATCCAATTTAAACTGTATAATTTTTTTTGAAGATAATATCAATTTAAAAACAATATATGATTTTCCTTTAAAAATCCTAACATGCTTATCAACATATACAAACCATGTTATTTATCTGACTGCACTAATCTTTATAAATATTCATTTTCTAAAAGATGTCAACACGATATGCGAAAAACACTTATGAAAAATTTCAATGGTGACTTGTAATACGGAAGAGATTCAGTGTTACAAAGCATGAACATGGCAAAACATTGAGAAGAAATCATGTAGGCTTGCATAATCAATATTCACAGGGAAGTGTTGATCCACTTTATGCACTATAGCCTTTTTTCGAAAATAATATCAATTTAAAAAAATGATTTTCTTTTAAAAACCCTAAGAGGGTGCATGTGTGAGCCCATGGATATTCTTTAGAAAACCCAAGTGGTTCATATATGTGATAAGAATTTTATTATTGGCCCCCTAAATGGTAACACAATCAAGAGACTCAAACTTTCGACCTTGCTTGCTGCAAATTTAGATTTCCCTTTTTTATCATGGATTTCCATTATACACCAACTGGGGAACCCTCAATTGGATTGTTTCAAATTCATATTTCCCTTTTTATAACATGGATTACCTTTATACACTGGATTCAACCCAGGAGCTTCACAAAACATTTAAAATCTACAGGAAACCCTACAAATCCTACTTTTAGTGTCAAAATCAAACCCTTGTCTAGGATCTAATAAATAACATGTTTCTCTAGGTTTTAAATGAATGAAGCCTCAACCAAATGTATAAATATCGGTGACCTCTTCATATCACCTGATCTTGAAATTTTCGCACAAAAAGCACTAAGGTTCAATAAAATTTTCCCCGAATATGATGTTTTCTATTTCTTCTCGAGCCATTTTCCCCAAATGTGTGAGCCCATGGATATTCTTTAGAAAACCCGACTGGTTCATAACTATGATAGCCATTTTATTGTTGCGCCCCTAAATGACAACACCATCACTCTTTTTCAAGTTTACAAATCTGTGGTAGGGCTCTGACTACCAAAGTATTGGGTATCTATGTGGAGTATGTATTTTTATATTTGTGGTTTTAGGCATCGTCGTCTGAAAATTAGAGAGAATGAAAATGGGTTTCATTTAAGAATTATTGTAGCAGATAATAATGTCATTCCCAGCTAATGATCACATCTAGTTAATTAGGACTTGACTCCATTCTCGATTTACATATATAGAACTTCAACATAACCTGATGCAAATACCCTATTTGATGTTTCCACTTTTTGTCTTATCCATTATGACCATAACACATTTACAAAAAAAAAACATCACTAAAACCAACAAATAACCAATGTTGGGATCTTTTACGGGAAATCGAACCCTTGATTTTCTTGTTGCAAACTTAGAGTCACCCTTTTTTATAACGTTTTTTTTCCTTTTACACCAGTTGCACGGAACATTAAGGAAAATGTAAGGCAGGTGGGATACAATTCAAACCCACCTCATCCTGCAACTGCTTTTCACCTCTTCCTACTCCCACCTACTCATGTCTACAGACAAGTTCAACAAGCAGATGATCACAAGGATTGAGTGAGTGATTGAGTGATTGATTGATTGATTGATATATTTATATATTTACTTTTGATTTGTTGAAGCCGACATTTAATTTTGTTTATTTTTTTTCCTCTCTACTATGTCTATCATCACCATATGTAATGTGTAATAGAGATGAAATTTAAGAAATGTTGGCATACTTACATTACATAATGCCCACACATCTCCCTTATACTCAGATATAGAGTATTGCTTGGCACAATAAAGTGGAAGATAAAATGAAAGCTACAAACTTGAGTAGAAAAGATGCCCCATTTGTAAGAGTAAGGATCCTCAAAACATGTATTCAAAGGGACTAAAATCCTCCATTGTAAGATTCAAAGCACACAAGACCTGTGGGTTTTTAAATTTTCCTCATTTATTCATGGTTGAGGATGTAAGTTTTCTATTAATATTATTTGTAAGCAATGCAATGGTTTTCTAAACTTCTTGTTTATAGGTTCATGTCATAGAATTCAATACAAATTCTATAAATTTGTTAACCTTTGGAGTGTTGGAATATAATCCTAACATCTACATTTATTTTTTAGCCTAAGTATCCTTGACTTAGCCACATGCACTAAAAATCATGTTCACACTTGGTTTTTGGTAAACTAGCTCGGTGGACCAACTTTCCCTTGTTTTTTGCCTTTAAAGGCTTAATATTATGGAAATATTGGTCCAACCACTTTCCTAAACCATTTAGACATCTAAGTGCATGTTCACACCTAACCACACCTCATCCACTTGAGTTATTTGAGGATTGGCGCCCCACATGAAGATTCCCCCTTAAATCAAGGGATTTGGTCCCCTGGACCATTTTAGCATGTTTTAAAGTTTCCTTCCTTGGGAAATGCACCCCTCCTCATGCTTTCCTCGTGGATGATAGTTGGCATAGGTTGTCTTGAGTCATTGTTGCTATTTTAGGCCTCCCTTTAGCTTTTCTTAGCCTTTTCTAGTTTTTTACTAGTTTTTTCCTAGTTTTCTAAATTCAGAAATTTCTATATAACCACCTCCCTTTGGGATTAGAGGTTTGGTTTCTCATGTATTACTATTGTTCATTAATTTAATACATTGATTTTATGGAGCAAATTCTTTCTCTCCTCTCTTGAATATCAACAAATTACTTGTGTTTAATTTAACTAGAATTCTAGATCTATCAGAGTTTTTGTAGGAATTCTACATGGTATCAGAGCTAGTTTGAATCTAGTGTATTGTACATAGTTTTATTTGCAGGTATAGATCATTAGGAGGTGAAACAAGAATCAATGGATCATCTCTCTCAGCCCACAAAACTCGTTCTAAATCCTTTCAATTACTTCGAATGGAAGACAAAGATCACTCTACTCCTCTGAAGCAAAGGGCTTTACAGGTTAACAATGGGAACGAAGACTGAACCGACTTCTGCAGTGGAGAAGATCAAGTATTTCAATAAATTAGATGAAGCAATTGGGTTGATATGCCTATCAATTTCCATAGAACTCCTCTTTCATGTCAACGGAGCCACTACTCCCGATGCAGTGTGGACCACATTGGAAGGACTATTTGGCAAGCAGGATGAAATGAGAGTGCATCAACTAGAGAATGAACTCATATCCCTCAGTCCAACTCATTTCAACAACCTGCAAGAATACTTCACCAATTTTAAATCCCTTCTCATAGAACTTGATGCATGTGGAGTCAAGAAAGAGGAAGATCAACTCATCCTTTCGTTCTCTTGAAATTAGGCCTTGAATATTCCATATTTGTCTTGTCTTTTCAAGCATTTAAATTGACTCAGGAAAAATGGAAAATTCCTCCATTGAATGACTTCATTGCAACATTGACTCAAGAGCAAGCTAAGTTGGTCCAAATGGGTGCCATCAAGCGTTAAAAGTACCAAGCACTTGCGGCTACTGATGCTCCAAAGAGCAGTGGAAGAGACAAGAAAAAAGGGAAGGGTAAATTTAATGAATCGAAGAAGGAGAGATTCGTACAATCTTCAGACAATTATTCTTTTCCTAAGGGTAAGAAGAAGAAGGAAAGAACACTTTGCAACTACTGTTCCAAAGGTTTTCATCCCGAAGAAAATTTCATGAGGAAAACAATCGATGAGAAGGCTAAGCAATTGCAACAGCACAATTTCACCGTGCCTGAGAATGCAAAGAAGAAGGATGATAACTGAACGGGAGATGGGAGAGGGAGAGCACGATATGGTCATGCTTTAATGGCTGTCACATCCACTCCATCAACTTGGATCCTTGATTCAAGTGCATTGAACCATATGGCTGCACCAAAACATGAATTTTCCTCCATCGAAGAAAGCACCAGATCCCCAATTTACTTGGGAGATACCACACCTGCAAAGGTGTGTGGAGAAGGAATTGTAGACCTTGAAGGGGGCTGCTTCGCAAATGTGCTTCATGTTCCCTCACTGTCTGCAAATCTTCTCTCGATATATCAAATCACTCATTCCAGCTCTGGAAGGAAGGTGGAGTTCACTCTGAACTCCGCAGTGATTACTGACATTTCCATGGGCTCATAACTTGCACATGGAATTACAGATCACGGTTCTCGTTTGTATTTCTTCTCCCACTTTGTTCCTAAATCTATTAGCAATGTATTTATGTCACAATCTAATGATATCAGCAGGTTATGGCATGAAATATTTGGCCATATAAACTATAAGTACTTGCATCAACTCAGCAAGAAAACATGGTATAAGGATTGCTCGCTATTAAATTCACAAGCGGTGTATGTCAAGGATGCATTCTTGGCAAGCATCCAAAGAAAAAGTTTGACAAAGGGAAGGCACAGAGAGATTCTTCACCTCTTGGGCTGATTCACAATGACATCACGAGCCCATTCCTGGAGCCTTCAATCAGTAAGGCTCGATATGTACTCACCTTCATAGACGATTTCTCTCTCTTTACTTGGGTATTTTTTCTGAAATTAAAATCGGAAGTATTTGAATGCCTTATAGAATTCAAAGCACTTGCTGAGAATGATTCTGGGTGTAAGATTAAGATACTATATACTCATAATGGGGGGGGATTATGTCAACAAAGATGTGCAACAAATTTTTATTGATGCAAGTATATAGCTACAACATACAGTGCCATATACACCACAGCAAAATGGTGTCACAGAGAGAAAAAACCAGTCGTTAAAAGAGATGGCCAATTGTATGCTCCAGTCCAAATCATTAGCTCCTAAGCTATGGGCTTAAGCTATTAATTGTGCAACGTACATTTAGAACCGCATTCCTCACAAAGCACTCAAAGGTACCACTCCATTTGAATGTTGGACCGGTAAGAAATCAAAAGTGTCGCACTTTTGCATTTTTGGTTCACGAGCATGGGCTCACATTTCAACAGATAAGAGGAAGGCTTTGGAGCCTAAAAGTGTTGAATGTATCCATGTTGGATATCCTGACATCGTCAAAGGATATATACTGCTAGACTCTCACACTAAAAAGTTCCTTGTAGCTCAAAGTGTGAAGTTTGAAGAAGAATCACTGCATGATTTTTCCGCATACCCTGCTGAGGAACCGCTTGTTGCCACTGATGAGGAGGAGTCTAAAACTTCTTCGAGAAATTCAAAGCAGCCATTAGAGAAGCCTATTGGGTCTGATTTAGAGAATGAGGAGTAGATCATGGCTGCTCCAACTCAGCTGCCAACTTGGGCAGAGAAAACCCTGCAAGATGCGGGTGAACTAGTTGGTGATCCTGCGGATGTGAGAAGGACTAGATCACAGTTTTTTGGGGATCCTCAAGCCCTGGCTGCCACCAAACCATTTCTTCCCATACATTTCTATATGACAATTGGTTCAGATCCACAATCACACTCTAAGGCTCCTAGAAACCCGCTTTGGGAGGCTTCCATGGATGAAGAGTACTCTTCTCTCATGGAAAACAACACATGGAACTTGGTTCCACTTCCGAAAGGAAGAAAGCTCGTTTGATGCCAATGGATCTATTGAACAAAGATTGCTGTAGATGGTGAGATCAGCAAGTACAAATCTCAACTTGTTGCAAAGGGATACTCACAAGTACATGGCATAGACTACATAGAGACATTTGCACCTGTTGCAAAAATGGACTCCATTCGACTAGTTTTAGCCATTGTTGCTTCCCGCATATGGGAAGTTCATCACATGGATGTGAAGAGTGCATTTCTTCATGGAGATATCAAGGAGTAGATATATATGGAGCATACACAGGGATACATTCAGAAATCTTCCCTCGTTTGCAGATTAAAGAAATCTTTTTATGGCCTAAAATAGGCTCCCAAAGCCTGGTATGCAGAGATGGATTCTTTCCTGCTTTCCATTGGATTCATTCGATTCAAATATGATCGGAATGTTTATTTTATACAACATGATGATTCCCTTTTTCTGATAGTAATTTATGTAGATGATTTACTAATGACAGGGAACCTTACCTTAGCTATTAATTCAGCAAAATCAACATTGCACGATCGATTTTCCATGACAGATTTGGGACTGTTGCACTAATTTCTTGGTCTTGAAGTTTCTCAATATACTTCAGGGACCAGGATGGCACAGTCTAAGTATGCATCAGATCTACTTGTCCACTCTCAGATGACATTATGCAAGCCAACAACATCTCTCTTTCTTTCGGGGATCGGATTTGAGGATGCAGGTACTACACCTTTGGTGGACAGTGTTAGCACTCCAGGAAACTCTCCTAGGTTGTAGCTCAGAGATGCCTAGTAACATATAATCTTCAATACTGTTCTCAGAACTATTGGAATGGATGATGGTTTGGATCAAGTTAGATGACCATTTCAGCTCTATTCCCACTCAAGGCATGCATGAACACTCTCAACAACACAAGGCTTTAAACCATTAATGCTCAATAGTTTATAGATTTAATGGTTAGATGGAGAATACTAATCGTATCAACAGATTGCATATATAAACATAAATGAATGACTAGCTACAGGCAGCAAAAGAGAATACTGACTGTACTGGCAGATGCATATATGACCACATATGAATGGTTAGCTACAAGCAGCAAAAAAGCTTGCAAATATAAGTTATCAAAGTAGATATAAGATGATAGTTATCTGGCCTTAGACACAAAGGAAACATGAAAAAACTGTTCAAGTGCAAGCATAAAATAGCAAAGAGAATGGATTTTGAACATATAATGGCAAAAGAGGCTTGTATTTCTAGAATGAAGATGAGAAGCTTGAAGGAATAGAGAAGGAATAATCTCCAAAAGTTGAACCCCTGTTACATTTAGTTTTCAGCCTTTTATAGGCCTTTTACAATGCTCCTGAGCTCTCAAAGGCTCGAAGTGTCTTAATCTATCCCTCTGTCTGTTTAAAAAACTTTGATACCATGACTAGGCACGCATGGCTCGGAGGTTTCTTCTTCTGACAGAAGAATAACCGCATTCAGATATTTTGGTTGCACTAGCAGGGAGCTTTCTCGTGCTAGATATGAATCGTAATCGATTCTATTGGTTTGCTGAACTATGCTGTCGATGCCCATGATTGCTTCTCGGCCTCTGTCTCCCGACAGTTATTTCCCGACCTCTGTTTATGTGATAGAATGGGTCTTCGGGCCTCTGTTATCTTTTAAATGCAAACAGTGATTGCTTTCTGTTATAAACAGAGAAATGATGCAACTGTGAGAAATCCCACCAAGCTTTCAACGTTTCGGACTTCAAAAGTCCTTAAACATGGCATATTTATCTATCAGGTCCACCCTTCAGGTCGTTGTTGCCTATCGCAAGTGGCCTGGTCCCTTTGTTCCCTTTGTTCCTTGAAATCCTTGAAAATCATGGGAAATACATGAAAAAGGCCTCCCTCCTTGCTTCATCGCTATCGATGCAGCCAAGTTCCCCTTTGTATTTCATTATATAATGAAATACATTGAAAATGCCTTGAAGCTGAACTACCCATGGACCTGAAATATTATAAAATAACACTTATAATGTCATCGAGTCTGCCTCATCTCATCGCACATATGTCTGTACATAGGCCTCGCCCCTTGGTGCTACCCCGATAACACAGATTCGTCTTCGTCGATTGCGACCTGCTGATCCGATCATCGGTGATCGCTGATCAATGGTGTCATGTGCCGAAAACCACTGCCCACCTGTGCTGATTAGATCCACCGATGAGATCTGCCGATCAGATCTGGACCATTGATCGGCCAGATCGGACGGTTATCATGCATTTGGACTGTTAAGCTTTTGCCTCCCGATAGTGTATTTTTGCCCTTCCAAGGGCTTTTTGGCATGAGATAATTTTGACTTCGAATGATCCTTAAGAGGATTTTGAAGACTTTTGGGGCATACTTGGATCCTTTGGCATGATTTTTTAAGCACACTTGGAGACTTTGGGGCATATTTAGATCCATTTTTGGGCCATTTGCCTCCAAGGCTAACATTGGCTCCTTCTGGGGATGAAATCCTCCCTGTGAGGTTTCAAGAACCACAGATCAATGCCTTTCCTGTATACAACAAGATCAAATCTTCCTCCTAGTGTTGCATTGGGCATGGAGTCTATTAAGCATGAACTAAAAACTTTGAAAACAACATATTTACAATACCAAGGCTTGAAAGCCTTAACTGAAATAAAGTTCGAAGAATAGCCCATTGAATGGGCCATCAAAAACATATCCTTCCTTTGATGCATCCCTTTTGAGAAAACAGTCACCAAACTAAAAATTGACCCTTTTTACCTTTCCATGAAAGGTTTCTTTCTCTTGGTCAATGTGTATATCAGCCAATTCATCAAAGACTTGCAAAAGCCTATTGATTTGATCCTCTACTTCAAAAATTTTGGAACACTTGACATTATCAGGCAGAGATGGTCTATATTTCACCTCCTCTTCGTATGCTTTCAGCCTTGGATGTTTTGATTGGGAGGTTTTGTACACCTGCTGAATGATAAGGTCTGCTTCACACTTTGTTGTGTCATTTGTGACCTAAAAAGTTAATATGAAAGATGAATCAATGCATTCTTGTGTGGGGGACACAAGGACTTCACCTATTCCTGCAGCTCCCTCAGAGCAAGCCCCATCAAAGAACATGTCCCAAATCTGTGGGCCTTCTTCCTTTGTGATCTGGCAAACTGATTTTTTAAGCTGCGTAGAGGCCAACTGATAAGGCTTGGTAATGTCAAGACCGAGCTTATCCATGACAACCTTGGGCATTGGATGATGGCTGGCTCCAGTGTTCAGAGGGAAATTGTGAAGGATTTCATCATAAATAAACAGAGAAACATAGAATGATGGGGAGCCGTCTTCATAGTTTTCGATCATTGGGCTAAGAATAACACCGCGTTGGTCATCTTGCAGATTTACATAGTTAGTGGAAGCCTGGATGGTTTTAGGCTCAAGAGCCTCAAGGATAGATTTCTTGAAGGACTCATTCTTCACTGGTTCAATCAGGGGCATATGTATTCTTGGCTTCTAGATTTCTGATTGAAAACTGAAAGAAGAAGGGTACTTGTCAAGGCCTCTTACCTCTATGGTTGGAGCTTTGGGAACTACTAATTGCTTTTGCTTATTAGCTTGTTTTTCTGCAGGGACAACAACTTTATGAACGGGAGTTTCTTTGACATTATTCATCATAGACCTCAGATTATATTGGTGCTGATTTTCAGTTTGTAGAACAGCTTCACCATCCCACTCTTGGCTGATCTGGTCATTGAATAATGACTTATCATAGGCAAATTTGGTTAAAAAGGTGGTGCTGCCTTTGTCTTCCATACCATGGATCTCATCATCTTCCTCAAACTACTCTTCTTCCATGACTGCATTCTGGAAAGTGACCTTCAGCCTTTGGTCTTCATTGGCCTCTTTGCTTCTTTGCAAAATCTGCATCTGCTCATTAGGTCTTCTATATAGATTTGGATTTGGAGGAGCAAAGGTATTATTAACCCTTCCTTTCCTAGAATGCTGCTCAACCTTTAATTTGGAAACTTCAGAGGCTAATGACTCAATCATTTTGGTCATTTTATCTATCTTAGATCAAAGGATGATGAAGATTCATCCCTTTGTCTCCTTCTATCAACATTACCTTTGAGGTTTTCTGCAACCATGATGTTCGATTCTACTTCCAAGGCTTCATCCTTCATATCAGCCAAAGTAGCACATCACCTCTCCCTCAATAGTAAACATAATTTATAATCAAAGGCACTGGCATAGATGAGTCTAGCAGAGGTATTGGTGGGTTTTATGAGTCTAGTAGAGGTAGTGGTGGGTTTTACTTCAACAGGTATCTTGTTGTACATGCAGTTAAATCTCTTATTAAAATCAGACATCAACTCACCATTTTCCCTCTATAAGTTCCCAAACTCAGTGTGGTAGTAGAGGAGATCCTTCTTATCCCCCCAATGCTTCAGGAATGCATCATCTAAAGCCTCAATATCAGCTATAGATCTTGGGCTCAGTTCTCTGAACCATTTTCTAGCCTCTCCATCTAGGCTTTGAAAAAAGATTCTCATCCAGACATCATCTTCACTAATGTCCAGGTTATCAACATAGCTATAGAATGATTCAAGATGTTCTTCAGCTGTAACACCTTCAGTCCCAGTGAACTTAGGCATATACTTATGATATTCTTCAGTAGGCATGGCATTCAAAGGAGTGGGCAATATTAGAGGTCCATACCTAGCAGCTATGATTCTTTCCATTTTGGTGGGTGCTTGTGGTCCTGCCATAGCTGTGGTGGCTATATGGGTACTGGAAGTCTGAATGATAGAGGGCTGAGGAGTGATTGATAGGACTAAAGGAGTATGATGGATAGGAGGTGAGGTTTTCTTTGGATTTACAACAAAAGGAGAACCTAAAGAATAAGGAGCTTTATGAATCTCTAAGATATTTTCTTCACTGCTAGTATTAGAAGCTATACTCTCAACATGTATCTGTTCTATTGCAGGATTTTCTTGAAGAGATATATTAGATTATTTAGGTTTACCTAAACCTAATGCTCCTTTCTGCAATACCTTTCTTTCTTTGATGATCTTTTCAGGGTCAGGTATTGGGTCAGCTTGTGAATTTTGTGGCTTTCTCCAAGTATGCCTCACAAACTGAGCTAGAACTATGATGTGGAGTCACCAAAAAGGTTCGGCCTCTAGTAGAGCCACTAGATAGATTATTACAACCAGAAAAAGTGTCCAGACTTTGTCTATCATCAAAGTTGGATCTATGTCGTCTCCCAGGGAAGCTGAGCTTCAGTTTCCTCTCCCCGGAAATGGTGCCAATTATGTTAGCACTCCAGGAAACTCTCCTAGGTTGCAGCTTGGAGATGCCTCGTAACATAAAATCTTCAATATTTTTCTCAGAACTATTGGAATGGATGATGGTTTGGATCAAATTATATGACCATTTCAGCTCTATTCCCACTCAAGGCATGCATGAACACTCTCAGCAACACAAGGCTTTAAACCGCTAATGCTCAATAGTTTATAGATTTAATGGATAGATGGAGAATACTAACAGCATCAGCAAATTGCATATATAAACATAAATGAATGACTAGCTATAGGCAGCAAAAGAGAATACTGATTGTACTGGGAGATGCATATATGACCACATATGAATGGTTAGCTATAGGTAGCAAAGAAGCTTGCAAATCTAAGTTATCAAAGCAGAGATAAGATGACAATTATCTAGCCTTAGACATAAAGGAAACATGAACAAACTGTTCAAGTGCAAGCATAGAACAACAAAGAGAATGGATGTTGAACATATAATGGAAAAAGAGGCTTGTATTTCTAGAATGAAGATGAGAATCTTGAAGGAACAGAGGAGGAATAATCTCCAAAATTTGAACCCCTATTACATTTAGTTTTCAGCCTTTTATAGGCTTTTTACAACGCTCCTGAGCTCTCAAAGGCTCAGAGTGTCTTAATCTATCCCTCTGTTTGTTTAAACAACTTTGATACCATGACTAGGCATACATAGCTCGGAGGTTTCTTCTTTTGACATAAGAATAACCGCATTCAGATATTTTGGTTGCGCTGGCAGGGAGCTTTCTCGTGCCAGATATGCTCCACAATCAATTCTATTGGTTTGTTGAACTATGCTGTCGATGCCCATGATTGCTTCTCGGCCTCTGTCTCCTCGCATTTATTTCCCAGCCTCTGTTTATGTGATAGAATGGGTATTCGAGACTCTGTTATCTTTTAAATGCAAACAATGACTACTTTCTGTTATAAACAGAGAAATGATGCAACTATGAGAAATCCGCCAAGATTTCAACGTTCCGAACTTCAAAAGTCCTTAAACATGGCATATTTATTTATCAGGTCCACCCTTCGGGTCGTTGTGGCCTATCGCAAGTGGCCTGGTCCCTTTGTTCCCTTTGTTCCTTGAAATCCTTGAAAAACATGGGAAATACATGAAAAAGGCCTCCCTTCAGATTTCAAATGATATATATTTTCATTCCCAAACCCTTTCGAGTCTAGGCTTCATCACTATCGGCATTGCCAAGTTCCCCTTTGTATTTCGTTATATAACGAAATACATTGAAAATGCATTGAAACTAGACTACCCGCGGACCTAAAATATTATAAAATAACACTTATAATGTGGTCGGGTCCACCTCATCGCATCGCACATATGTCTGTACATAGGCCCCACACCTTGGTGCTGCTCGGATAATGCCAATTCATCTCCACCGATTGCGACCAGCCGATCCGATCATCGGTGATCGTTGATCGACAGTGTCATGTGCTGATAACCACTGCCCGCCTATGTCAATCAGATCTGCCAATGCGATCTGCCAATCAGATCTAGACCATTGATCGGCCAGATCGGACGACTATCGTGCATTTGGACTGTTAAGCCTGCGATTTTGGTTTTTTCATGGTTTTTTAAGCATTTTGCCTCCTGATAGTGTATTTTTTCCCTTCCAAGGGCTCTTTGGCATGCGATAATTTTGACTTTGAATGATCCTTAAGAGGATTTTGAAGACTTTTGGGGCATACTTGGATCCTTTGGCATGATTTTTTAAGCACACTTGGAGACTTTGGGGCATATTTAGATCCATTTTTGGGCCATTTGCCTCCAAGGCTAATAGACAGTACACTGTATCGACAGTTAGTTGGGAGTTTGTTGTATCTTACTCATACCCAACCTGATATATCTTTTGCAATAGGAGTTTGTTCCAGATATATGCAAGAGCCCCATGAGCTTCATTGGAAAACTACAAAGAGAATCCTTAGATATGTGAAAGGTACTTCCAGTTTTGGTATCTTTTATGCTGCATATTGCCCACTTTCACTGATTGGGTACACAGATTCTGATTGGGTTGGGGATGGTACAGACTGCAAGTCCACCTCTGGTTATGTTTTTAGGTTTGGTTCAGGGCCTTTTTTCTGGTCTAACAAGAAGCAATCCACGATTTCTTTATCTATAGCCGAGGCAGAGTATAGAGGTCCATTGAATGCAGCTACACAGGCTGTTTGGTTGCAAGGGCTTCTCTCTGAGTTTGGTATTTAGTATCCACTTCCGACTGTCATATTTTGTGACAATCAGGGGTCCATTCAGATATCATTGATATAGTTCAGAGGCAGAGGACCAAGCACATCGAGATTCACATGCATTACATCCGTGAGCTGATCTGTGACCGAGTCATATCACTGCAGTACTACCCCACTGAGCAACAGGTTGTAGATATCTTCACCAAGTCTTTCACTGAAAAAAAAAATCAGAACTGAGATCTATGCTTGGAGGGGTGGACATAGCTGAGTAGGCCCTTCTAGCCACTTAGCCATTTTTTCCTCTTTTGGGTGGGGTGGGGGGTGTTTGTCCCACGAGGTTTTCCCTCTTTCTTCATTTTATGAGGATCTTTTATTTATTGTACCTGAGTACCTAACATGGCATCTTGGCCAGGACTCGGTTTAGATAAGTGAGTTAGGATGAAGGTGGGGTGTTGGAATATAATCCTAGCATCTACATTTATTTTTTAGCCTAAGTATCCTTGACTTAGCCACATGCACTAAAAATCATGTTCACACTTGGTTTTTGGTAAACTAGCTCGGTGGACCAACTTTCCCTTGTTTTCTTCCTTTAAAGGCTTAATATTATGGAAATATTGGTCCAACCACTTCCTAAACCATTTAGACATCTAAGTGCATGTTCAGACCCAACCACACCTCATCCACTTGAGTTATTTGAGGATTGGCTCCCCACATGAAGATTCCCCCTTAAATCAAGGGATTTGGTGCCCCGGACCATTTTAGCATGTTTTAAAGTTGCCTTCCTTGGGAAATGCACCCCTCCTCATGCTTTCTTCATGGATGATAGTTGGCATAGGTTTTCTTGAGTCATTTTGCTATTTTAGGTCTCCCTTTAGCTTTACTTAGCCTTTTCTACTTTTTTACTAGTTTTTTCCTAGTTTTTGAGATTCAACAATTTCTATATAACCACCTCCCTTTGGGATTAGAGGTTTTGTTGCTCATGTATTACTATTGTTCATTAATTTAATACATTGATTTTATGGAGAAAATTCTTTCTCTCCTCTCTTGAATATCAACAAATTACTTGTGTTTAATTTAACTAGAATTCTAGATCTATCCGAGTTTCTGTAGGAATTCTACATGGAGTTGAGGATGGGAAACTTTGTATATAGGATCTTGCAAATCCTATAGCATATACAAATTATCCACCATTAAAGGTGTGGTATGGTACCATGACAAGATTTGGATAATTGTCATTGAATGGAAAATATGTGTAATTAGAAAATATTAATAGTGAAAATTTTCTATAAGGTGTGAGATCAAGTGCTTAAGAGGAAGTTTCATTTCTATTTTGGAATCAAAATGTTAAACATATACTGACATCCATTTCATATTGTGGAGACAATAGGTGATGATCTTGCTATTTAACATAATTTGTCTTGAAATTTTCTACTTTGTTTGTTTATCAATTTCCCATTGAGTTATGCATTCAATAAAAAGCCTATTCATCTTGCAATATGATGTTAATGAAACTTCTAAACTTGATGTGCAATATGTGCAGTGGCTAGAGATTTAAAATACCAAAAACCTATCATGAGGTAATGCTCTTGTTAACTAGTTGTAACCATAAGTGAAACTCTTGTCTTGTTAATAATGTGTATATATGGTTTGGTTGATATTTTTATAGCTTCTTACTTGTGAAGAACTATCACTTCTATCTTGTTTTTGGTACATGATGTTTCAAAATAGATTATTATGGCCTCAAATGATAGAAACTTATTAAATTTACTAGTATTAACAAATTTTGTTGATTGGTTTGGATTATTTTCTAATTGATCCAAGTGAAACTAATATATAACTTCCATTTTCTTTCTTCTCAAGTATGGGATTTGTGGAACATAATTTTTCCATTAAGGAATTTGTAGGACACATCATAAGTTAGTATATCCCATCAAATTGTTGCCTTAGTTGATACATTTTATGTTGCCCTATGGAAGTTGCTAAGATTTTTTTTTTGTGATTAATTTACTTAATATATTTAATTTGTAGATTAATTAAATGATGTAATTTTTTTAAAGCATTTATATTTGATTTTAAAAATAATATATACTATGAAAAAAATTAATTGGCGAGATTATATTTGAAATTGTTTAAGATTGTGAAAATAATTCATTACATTGTCATCTAACAAATTATTATAAGTGTTTTAAGAAAAAAATTCAATTTAAAAGGAAAAACTTGCATTGCTGTCATTTGATAAAGAGATTAAGACAAAAATGATTGCGCTGAGAGGTACTTTACAGTCTAGTATAGGGGAGATGTGTAAGTGTAGTGTAAGAAAGTCTGTCAACATTTTTAGATGACAAAAGAGATATATATAGAAAAACAAAAAAAAAATAATTAAATGTGGGCTTCATATGTGTTAATTAATGTTCAAATTAAAATATATATAAATACAAAATGTAAAATGTAATCAAATAATTTCACCCAAGAATGATCTATCTAGGTCATCTTGATTTATAAAAGAAAAATTAGCAAACAAAAATTAATAAATTGAATAAATATAAAGTACAAAACAATCAATTATAACTAAACCATTGGCGATAACACTTTTCTCAAAAGCTATTTTAACACAATCAAATTCAACAACTAAAAATGAATAGTTTAGTATGTTATAGAGTGAATTGGTATTTATATATCATATTTAATTTAATAGAAATTAAAAAATTCATAATTTAATAATATTTATAGAATCAATTAAGATTGATAATAGATAACTAATACTAATGTAGGGTAATTAAGTTTGACCATCAAAATTTAACAAAGTAATAAATTTATTATATAAATTATGTATATAAATAATTAGTATAAAATATTACTATATATTAATGATTTAATAAATTCAAATATCTATATATGAAAGACCCATTAAACACTTTGTATGTGTGTGAGTGTTCATCTCAATTTATAACTCAAATTTAAAAATTATAAAAAGATAAACTAAGAATTAAACACTATAATATATAAATGAGTTAATAATTAAGGTTATGGGTGAATGCATGAATCTCATTTACACTTTTGGGCAAGTAAGAGGGCCTTAGGGTGAAGGAAAATTGCTCGATCGAGCACTTTTAAGCACTTGAATGAGCAATAATTTAGCTCTCTAATGAGTTATTTGAGGGTTTAAATATTGCTCAATCAAGCAATAAAATAAACCCTCGATCGAGCTCATGTGTAACCTGAGGTTATCTAGGAGCTCAATCAAGCTCTTGTGTAACCCAAGGTTATCTAGGAGCTCGATCGAGCATCTTTTTCAAATTTCCCACCAATAGAAGCCGAGTGTGGTATGTTGAAAAAGAGTCTCGGTTGAGCCCGTGGCTTGATTGAGCTAATGGAATCACCCGTTTTTATTAATAAAATGCCTAGTCGTGGTCTACATAGGAAATTTTACGCAAATTACAGAGTTTTGTAGGTTGACCGAGGGTTTTAGGAGCTCAACCGAGGATGGAGGAGCAAGACCCAGCCACCCAACAACTCAACCAACATGCCAGAAGCTTGACCAACCACCAAAGAGCCAAATATTTGGAGGCCGAGGTAGGTTTTATACCATTTTTGACTTATTGCAATCTTTTTTCTTGCAGATAAAGAAAATAAATTAATTTTAAATAAAAACCCACCATATAGAAAACCACAAAAACAACTAAAAAACCATATAAAACCATTGAAAACCACCAAAAACCCTACTTAATTATTTAATTTTAAATTATAATATTATAAAATGAATAACATCAAATATAATTACAAGAAATATTTATTTTGTTTGAATTAGTTTATCAAACTTTTTAAAAGGAAAGATTATTTAATATTCTTTAAAATTTTATTTTTTCGAAAAATATTAAAATTATTAAAATTTTATTAAATTAAAAAAATAAATTAATAATATAACATTTTTTAAAAATTAATATCTAATTTAAATTTATGTTAAAAAATCAATAAAATATTAAATATTAATTTAAAAACATAATAAACATTAAAATATAATTAAAAAATAAATAAAATATTAAATATTAATTTAATAACCTAATAAACATTAAAATATAATAAGATTAATGTAAATTTTTTAATATTATAATGGATAAATATTACATTAATTTTAACCATCTCAAACATATAATTCTTCATTATACTTACATACAATCAACCAGAAGTATGGCATGTATATACAAACATAGTATTCTTCATTTAGGAATTTATTATTAATTATTATAATATAAAATTTATTCAGTTTAAAAAAAAAATTATTTTATTTATTTAAAATTTAAATTAATTTATATTTTAAATATTCTTTAGTAATAAATATGGTAATTTGTTTTATAAATTGATTACTTAAATAAAATATTAACTTTAAAAGTGCAAAATAGCTTTTTTTGGTTATTTAATTAAATTTTATTAATAATATTTCATTATATAATATATTTAATGAAATAAAAAATTAATCAATTAATACTTTTAAACGTTTTTAAAATTTCATATCTATATAAATTAGGGATGTAATACAACTTTAATAATATGTTGAATATAAATTCCCATCTAACATGTGTGCAACATTTTTGACACAAAATTTTAGTGAAATTTTTAATCCAAAATATGATCCGTCAAATTCTTATAATAATCTTGTTAGTAGCATTCTACATTATAAGCCTACAACCCTGCACCGTTACATAATCCAAAAAATTGAAGAGGCTAAGCCCCAAGTCAACATATTTCTTTCAACCTTTTTTTTTTTTTTTTCCCTTCCATATAGGTGACAACTCCATTTATCTTATAATGTCAATCATATTTCTTTATGTTTTTGGTACCTTTTTAGGGATTTTAAGTGGCCTAAGAGGTAGGTATCATAAGGATGTGACTAGGGAATACCCACACAATGAAGTGGAGAAGCTCTCACATTAAGATTCAATTTATCATAGAAAAACTTTGGAATGTTAGTATGAATTAGGACAAATTTAATAAGAGCATATCAAATGAAAACTTTATTATAGTTTTATTATTTTTCTTGATTAATGGAAATGTTGATTTTATATATTTTTGATAATTAAAATAATTTAAATTTCGAAAAAAAAACAAGATTGAATTTTATTTTATTGAAAAGAATGAAGTCATTAAAATATTCAAATGTTCATGTATTAACTCACTCTTATTAAAAGAGTAGAACATAACTATATTAAAATGGAAACATGATGGAAGGTGCATTTTAAAATTGTGGTTATGCTAACAAATATTTTAGTAAACCAAAGTAATATTCTTTAGTATGTGAGCATGATGGCAAAGACTTTTTAAGTTTGCAAGTATCCTTCCCCATAATTTAGTTAACCAAAGTCTTATTCTTTAAAGAGGTTGAAAAAAAATATGATGTCAAGATAATATCGAAAAACCAAAGCATTATTCTTTAATGGGTTGACAAAAAAAATATGATATTAGGGTAAGATCATGTAACACCCTCCTCCCACATTTACCCAAGCTAATTGGTCTATCGGGGTAAACATGTGATGAGGAGTTACTATGATATGATTCAACTCCCTAAGTGCAGTTAAGGAATTGCAACCAATGAACCAACACTTCACATACCTCCCTCAGGTGCTACAAGACCCCAAAGAGCTAATCCACCAATCCAGGTGACTAATCTTTGAGTTAACCTAGCCTTTCAATGCATTAAGGCCCCAATGGTTCCCATGACATGGGTATGCATGCAAATGGGACCCTCCAGTCGCTCCCACAATGCTTGTAAGGGAGAGACTGCAATTTTTTTCAACTAGTTCTATGCTACAGACTATGAGATTTAAGCCACGTTTTCAGGGCTAGTCTCCAAACCACTGCCTAGAACTTGATGAAACTTTCCGAGACAATAAATGACACCAAGAAAAATCCCCTAACACAAAACTTGATCAAGGACTTGACCTAACCAAGCCCAACCATGACAAACATTTCTCCGAACACATTGTGCACATGTAATCTACAGGCCATAACAACAGGTCTGAGCATATGGGTCTCATACTTATCTGAGTTTCATAAGGAAGCATTGATACCTTATCACCTTAGCTACATTATCATTTGTTAGGTCATATGTTCATTATTCATTCAGTTATCAACCAAAACATGATGAGAGCCATACATTATCACTGTCATAAAACATGCTTATAACCAACATATAACCAACAAAATTAACAAGGATACAACAACCATAAATGTGTAACAACCCCGATTTTAAAATATACAAATAATTAGATCAATTATGTGATTTACATTCAACACATTTCTATTCAAATAATTAGCATAGAATTTTTGAGAAATAGAAGTAAAGACAACTTACCTGTAGCGATGATATTCCTTACTTGTAATTTCAGAGTTGAACGCTATTTGAATCTCGCTAACCGCAACAAAGTTTTGGGGACGACTCTCCACCCGACCGTAGGCTCAATTGTACATAATCTTTCTACAACTGGCCACCCCCGAGCCCTCAATCAATGCACTACTGCCAGGGGATCCTTTGTCTCACAACACTTTTCTCCGAAGAGAATGGATGATGGAATCATGGAATGATCTCTCATCTTCCTCACCGTTTATTAAATAGATCAAACATTGGAAGGGAACCACATGCACACACTCCATGTGTCAACATGCAACTTTATTTCTTTATTTTAAGTTTAACTTAATTTAGTAATTCTCTTAATATAATTTTTTTCTTACTTTATTCATTTTTACTTTTTGATAACTTTACTTATTTTTACTATTTTGATAGTTTATTTTTATTTATATTTATTTAGAACTCTAGTATTTTTATTTACTATTCTATTTATTTATTGTTATTATATTTTCTTCATTATTTATTATTTATTTACTATAATTATGTTTTCTTTATTGTTTATCATTTATTTTCTTATATTTTAATATTATATTATATTATATTATATTATTTATTATTTATTATTTTTATTATCATTAGGGTACATTACATACTCCCCCCCTTTAAGGAACTTCGTCTTGAAGTTAAGTTGAATTATTTAACATTTTATTTAGTTAGTTATTTATTACTTCATTTTTTCCCTACACCCTCTGCTGAACTAGTATAACCAGCAGGCATCGAAAGTTTTCACAACACCCGAGAAATCTCAAGGAATCTCTGTCATTTTTCCCACTTTCGGAACCAGGCATAAGCCTCCCCGGTCTGTATCCTAGTCCAAGGCTAGCCCCAAGGCTCGTGCCTGAATCAGACCTCATCTACCCCAAGGCAGGCATTCGGTACGGTACTCAGCATCTCGTAAGGTTGGCCCACTCCCTACACAACTACTAAGGCGCACAGCCCCATGCATCGAAGTCCTTACACCCGCACCAGACTTCGGCATCCCAATCCAATACTAGGCACCTAGCCTACAATATCAGGCACTTGGCCTCCTCAAGATGGTCTCATAGCCCCTCAAGAGCTATCCATCAAAAGTTATATAAGAAAAAGGAACCACTGGCATATGTAGTGTTGATTGAGAATGTCCCCAGCCCATATGGTGTTACATATTCTCCCCCGTAGGTATGGGCTCCCACAAGATCATCAAATAAACCGACCCTCTCAGCCCATTTGTGGATTTCCTGTCCATCACCACATCTCAACATGCATCCAATGCATTAGTTATAATCATAACATCATAACAAAAATAATCCATATGCCAAATCTTACATCCCTTCCTAATAACACAACATCATTGTTATCACCACATTTGAATAGTAAAGTACTGATACTCTTGCATATCATAAAATCAACATGCGATTACCACATAAAGTATCTGCATAAATTATAACATCAACATATCAACATCAACAACATATCATGACATCACGTAATAAATGAAGCACATGTCAATATAACCTCATATCATAACATCATTATCCCTATGCATATCATATTCATCCTAAGCATTCAACATCATTATCATACAAAATAAATAAATAAGCACCACATATACGTCATTAACCTCTCATGAGAACTATATCCATTTACCACATACCATCATATCATGAAACATCATTAATAATAGAATCATCAAAATACTTATCAAATATAGAACAACAATACACTATAAGCATTCTTATCATGAATTAATTTCATTTACATATATAAACAATGAATGGTAACTATGAATTAACATTATTTAACATCCCTCTAGGATCTATGTTATCTCATGAGTACTATTAGTGTCATGTTTTCATCAAGTTACCAATTAATTTTCAATAATCATCAGGAAGTTAATAATTTACACTGTATGTATACTCATATAAGTACATCATTAAATTTTAAATGATCACTAACTTATAGCAGTGTATTCTTCTTTCTCAATGAAATTTAGTGAAATTCATCATTAAGATATTATTGGTTGCACAATTATTTTTAAATCTTCAACCCCAAAATTAAAATTCCATGATCACTATTTATATTTTTCTTATCCATTCTAGTATCATTCTACTCAATGGCACACAACATTAGGTCATCATTGTTTAATTCTTTTGTCACAATTAATCCACTTGTGCAAAGGGATAATCTCCAGTGGTTTATCCATTACCTAGTAATCGTCATTGTTCACCTTTATAAAGATTGGTTGATCTCATTTCTCAATACCACTTGTTCTATTTTATTATAGGTGCACCATTCCTCAAGTCGGACTAGGGATTATTTCCCTTCAATTTTGGCTTTTCAAACACTATCCTTGGTTTATATTTGAAGCATGAACCCACTACTACCATTATCATCCACTAAAAGGTTTAATATGCTTAGTGTGCTTGAAAATTAACTTCTTAATGACACAACCTCAATACATTGTTTTATGTGAAGTATCAATAGGTCATCAATCCATATGTGAAATAATGAGTATAGATTAGTCAAATTCACCATTTATTGGTTGATATGTTAATTTCTTCATAATTCTTCTCACGACCTTGTTATAGAATCTCCATCAACCTTCCTTCTTACACTTCATGCTAGGATTTTTCTTGGTAATTTTCATAGTTGATTTATTTTGCCAAAAGTAAAGAATTGTTAACCTTGGCCATCTAATTCTTTAAACATTTTCCTAGTTATCATTCCTCGGTTATGAGTGTTCGCAACTTCCTATCTTGACACTTTTTAAATTATATCAGTCATCAGTGTGACCCTCAAAGTCATTCCTAATGACCACTCATGTTGTTGAATTCGCTTAGTGAATGTCCTTAATATACCTTGCCATTAAGAGAAAGACACTCCATCACTATCACCACATAAGTAGATCATAGGCTTTATTACAATTTTGGGGTTCAACCCTCTTGAGAAGCAACGTCTTAAAAGCAAGACAACCCAATAGAAATTCAATTATGAATTCAACCATTTTTAGCTCAACAATCGTCTCAATCCATCCTATTTATCCCAAGTCATTCATTTATCTCTACACCATTAAGTCATGATCCTCAGGTTGTTTTTCCATTAATTTCCTCTTCTCAAAGTTGTAAAATAATCAATATAATCTCATCATTTCACCTAACCTTTAAGAAAGACAAGAATAATTGATTTCTACTGACTAAGAATTATAAAAGAGAAAATTTAGCTAGCCTTAGTAATAGGTATATCAATTGGATGAAAACCTTATTGGAATTTTACCACATCACAACAAATTTGTAATTAAATTTGTGCTAAATCTTATTAGAATTGTGAAAATTAGAAGCAAAAAATTAACATGAAATTAAAAATTGAAAAATAATATAAATCTTAATTTTCTACTTTAGATTTTTTTTAAGGATAAGAATTAAAAAACAAAACAAAACTTCAAAAGTTATCCTACAAGTTCTCAATAAATAATTGTTTTTTATCACTAATTAATTTACATTTCCAATTTTTTATTAATTTAAAATTATATATTATAAATAATAATAATATGAATCTTGATACAATTAAACACATACTTTTAATAAATAATAATTTATCAATCCCAATACTATATAAAAGAATTCAATATTTATTACCACACTATTTTTATTACCACAATATTCAATTAATATATTATATGATATATATGTAATTCAACCTAATAAATATTCCATTAATATTGTATTCTTTTAAAGTACACGTATACATCCAATTAATTTAAATTCCTAATATCAATTAAATTGATCTTAATTTACTTAAAACACAAATATAATAAAATCATATAATAATAATATAAGGTTAATAATTATCGCATCAAATTATAAAATTAATAAATAGAGAGTATGCAATCTCTTTTATTTTCAAGCACAAATTTTTTTATTATATACAAGGGCCGTGTCTAAGGATGGAGATTTTACTCCTAGTTGTAAATTACACTGAGTTGTTTTAATTATACCCAGTCTAATAGATAAGGTTTCGCCTTTGGGTAAATAAATGTATGGGTTTTACGAGAATTTTCCTGGTAGGGATGGATAAGGTTATCTGGTAAGGATTACACTAGTAGAGGAGAGATGGGAAATGAACCTGAAGAGGAGTAAAAGCCTTGCAGCGGAGCCGGAACACGGGAGAGATTGCGGAGCTGGAACAGGTTTTCACAGACTCCAATAGGATTCAGCCACCCGCCCTTCCTGGAGACAGACAACGCTTACTTCCTCTTTCGGGTGACAGGTTTACAAGCTAGGGAGGTTGGGAGCGCCACCCTAAGTCTTCTGGTTGGTCCCCTACAGAGAACGCATGTTTGGTTAATAGGGTCGGTAAGCTTCCGAATAGCGACACCCGACTTTCATAGGTGGTCCCTTGCATGCACTTACATTTCCTCTCCTGGACACGTAGTGCTGCCTCCATTCTTATCCCATGCAGAAGGACGTCTGGTGATGAACCTGTCATTACTTCTTCGTTTTAGCCTCTAAGTTATATATTCGCCTCAGTTAGATTGCCTGCGGTTTCCTCTTCCCACCTTGGGCCTTTGGCCTTGGGATTTTTACGTCTGCTTTCCGCCTGTTTTTCCAGGGTGATGGTCTCATAACATGATAGTTTTCCTCTCAGGCAAATGCATATCTTTGGAGTCTAGTCTTGTTATAATGGTGATTTGGATGGTTCTGGCTCTCACAGAAGTGCTTTTGTTCTGGGTGGGTGGTTTTTGAATCTCTATTGTCTATTCCACAGCTGGAAAAAACAGCTTATATCTGGTTTTGAGCTCTGGATGGCACCTAGACATCTCGCTGAAGGTGATGGTTCGGTAAATGACGCTCTCTCTCCCGTATGTTCCGGCAAAGCAAGTAAGGTCAGTTTTATTCTGTTTCCTCCTTATCTGTTCTTAGTTTTTCTGCAAAAGTGATTGAGGACGAATTGTAGTAGTAATTGACAATCCTCTGGTTTTTTCCATATAAGGCATTGTCGTAGATGAATTCTCTGTTTCTGCTTAAAAAATGCTGAAGTCTTTATATGCCAAGATAAAGAACTCAATTGTCTTCTATAGTCCATGTACTGATTTTCGTATTAGAATTGGGAAGTGGTGGTGTGTTTTCCAGCTTGTCTGTTGCTGTGTTGATTGCCATGAACATTCTCCCGCATAGCAGCTCCCGATTTCTGATAGGCTGTAAAAAATGGTTGCCTGAATACCAGTTGAATCCCTGGTATTTCCTATCTTTCCGGTGACCTGAAAATTTCAAATTTTCTTTGGTCAGCATCTGCCTTAATTACATCTGTATCTGTCTCCAGCTCTTGCAATCTATCCTTATCTGGCATAGTACGCTCAAATCTCTTCCAATTTAGGTTTGATGCTGACTCAGGGAAGGGAAAGTCCTTTTATGTCATATCACCTAGAAGATTTTTCCAATCTGTCAGACTCCGCCTCCTTTTCCCATTTCTGGAGTCTTCTACCTTGCTGATCCCGAGTCCTCATCATTCTGGATCCTTTAATTTTGCTTGTCCGACACATCCTTTTGTCAGGATCGGTTCTACGCTGCTGATCTCCTCGGTCTATTCTATTATTTGCCTTTCTCTCTAGGTGTTATTTCATCCAGGGATTATTATCAGAACAGTCTATTCTATTTACTGCCTCTCCCTCCAGGCTTTATTACATCCGAGGATCATATTAAGGAAGGAAATTTAATAGAGTTTGATCTCTCGTACTGGCACAAGTGGTTGACGGCATCAAAGCACTTGCCGGCATTAGTGCTCACCCACTCCCATTAATAGCATGGATGAGTCGGACTCTTCAGCCACGCGAGCGCTTGTACAGGCTGCTATTCAAGCCGAGGAGGATCGGAAAAAGCAACCAAGCCTTACAGGCTGGCAAGCCACAGTGGAGGACATGATTATTAAGCCAGCTTGCAGAGAGGTTCATAAACCTAAAAAGGCTTTCTCCAAAATAGCCGGATCCCCATCTTCCTTTTTCAATAAAGCTAAGAATCCTGTCAAGACTGATCCTCCTCCGAAAGCCATATGCTTGGATGGAGCCACCCTTTCAGAAAGAATTGATAGCCTAAAGAAATTTTCGCTGGTTGGGAAGTGGCAATTTCCTGAGATGGATGATCAGGACATGCATAAATGGCTATCGGACAAGTGGGCTCCCTTGATTGGGTATACTCCTATCATCTCCCGCCTCATGAAGGAATGGTATTCCTTCCACTTCCTGAAAGACTCTGATTTAGATATTATTTTAAAAAATCCCTGGGTTTTTGGAAGAAGCTTCTTAGCTCTATCTTGCTGGTACATAGGGTTTGATCCTTTAAAGAACACTCCTTCCAATTGTCTAATTTGGGTGAAACTACCAAACTTGCCCTTGGAACTATGGTCGGAAGAATCTCTTTCAAAAATAGGAAACTCGATAGGCAAGTTTGTCTATGTTGACCCCTGGTGTAGAGGAGAGAAAGATAAGAGAATTGCTTGGATCCTAATTGAGAAGCCGTATAAAGGTGGTTATCCAGATCACTTGGAGATTGTATGGGGAAATAGTAAAATCCAGCAAAGGCTAGACTTCTGGGGAATCCCCTTCAGATGCTCCTTATGTCATAAGACAGGCCACTTGATCAGAAACTGCAGTCATCGTTTCTCTCAAAAATTCAGGAAATCTAACATCAGGCGGGTCAGGAGGTCTGAGTCCGAGTATTCCCGGGAAGATGATATTCGGATCACCAGAAAACAGGATCATCAAAATATGCCGATTCCTGCTCAGAATATGGCCCATAAGTCTCAATCTTTAGAACCTCCTTCAGAGTCGGATCTCTGCTGTTCCTATAGAGACTCTCAAGACCGTTTAGATTCAAACATCTCGCCCCCTTTATGCTCTCAAATTCCTGAACCTCGAGAGGATATTCTGGTTCCTTCTCCCCCTGATATGAATCAAAAGGATTTCGTCGTAGGTACTCTTCCCATTCAGATTTCATCCTCCTCTCCGTCTCCAGTCAAACATTGTCATGCTGAATCGAAGGGCAAGGAACCTATCCAGACTCAAGAATATGACCCTCGTCATAGTCCTTCCCCGGGCAATGTTTCCTCTGATTCTCTGGTTAATAATTTTGATAGTGATATCGATTGTCTCCTCAATAGGACCTCGCTGGAACTTGAGCCACTAACCATTCACAAACCATCCAGCCCGCCCCATCCTTTCATTAGTCCACAATCCGCAAAAAATATTACTGTCAGGAAGAAAACAAAGGGGGGTAGTCGTCATTTTAGAGGGAGAACTGTAGCTTCTGAGCATGATGTGAGAAATTTTTCCTTAGTGGAAGTCCCTGTTCTGGATTCACCTGAGTTTCGGCCCCTTAGAGCATGCGAGGCTGGTGAGTCATCAAAATGACATTCCTTGTCTCTATGAACATCAAGGGATTGGGCGCAGCCCCCAAATTCAATGCGCTAAAGGATGTTTTCTACATGGCCCATCCAAAGATCATATTCATACAGGAGACCATGCATCCCAGCTTTGCATCCATAGTTTACTTTAGAAAAATGTTCCCCACGTGGTATATGGTGGCAACTGAAGCAAACGGTCAGTCGGGTGGTCTAGTGGTTCTGTGGGATCCAGCCTGGATTATGGCAAAAGCCTACAAATGCTGTGCTGGGATTTTAATCCATGCATCAATCAGGGGTCAATCTTGTTCTCTCAACTTGCTGAATATCTACGCTCCATATAAAAACAGACTTCCTTTTTGGGAAAGGCTTTTCGAATCACACATTCTTGAGGTTGAATCGTTGCTATTAGCTGGCGATTTTAACTTGACTCTTAGTTCTGATGAATGCTGGGGGAATTGCAGGAAAATTGACTCTCTGGCTGAGAGAATAAAGAAGGAATTACTCTACAGGGACCTGGCGGACATTGCTCCTGACAAAATGATGCCCACATGGGACAATTGCAGGACTGGGTAGGCATACATAGCCAAGAGAATTGACAGAGTCATTATACATGCTAGTATTATTGGATATCTGGGTATGCCTGTATTATCAATCGGGAAAGATCATTCATCCGATCACAGGCCTATCCTCCTTACCTGGCACAAGAACATTAACAGAGCCGGATACCCTTTTAAATTCAATAGAATACACTTGGAGGACCAGTCTTTTAATGAAGTCATATCAGGGAATTGGAAAAGCATACAAGAGTCCGAAATGGCTCCTTTCATGCCATTCTGCGAAAAGTTAAACAGATTGAAGGCAGTTTCGAAAGAGTGGCAAAAAAATAAAAAGAAAATGGATAAAGAGGAATTAAACTGCATTCGCAAGGAACTGGACTCCCTCTGTGAGGTGAAATACCCCAATTACCTTTCCTTTGATATGAAGAACATGATTAGAAAGTTGGAAAAAAGGAAAAATATGATCCTTCTAAAAGAGGAGGAATCATGGCGTCTCAAGAGCAGAGCCATCTGGCTAAAAGCAGGAGACAAAAATACTAAGTTCTTCCACAAATTTGCAAGCGCAAGAAGGGAAAAAAATTCTATCTGGAGCATAAGAGATTATCAGGGAAATATACTCATATCTCAGCATCAGATCACGTCGGAGGCAGTGCGGTATTTTCAAAATTAATACAGGAGAAGGGAAGTTATCTTCCAAGATGCCCTTTGGGGTGTAGAGATGGTGCTTGAAATGTTTAATGATGCGGCAAATGAAGACTTCATAAAGCCTATCTCTGAAGATGAACTTCTAAAGGCCATTAAATCCTTCAAAAAGGATAAAAGCCCGGGGCCTGATGGTTGGCCAATAGAATTTTTCCTTCATTTCTTTGACCTCTTCAAATCGGATCTGCTACGCATGGTTGATGCTTCCCAGATCGCTGGAAACATTCACTCGGCATCCACCTCAACCTTCATCGCGCTTATTCCAAAGAAGCATAGGACTGAATCCTTTCAGGATTTTCAACCAATCTCTCTATGTAACATCATGTTCAAGATTATATCAAAAATTGTTGTGGAGAGAATGAAGCCTTTACTAAACTCCTATATTACCAGAGACCAACATGCTTTTTTAAAGGGTAGGTTCATTTTGGACGCGGTCGCCATGACCCAAGAAAGTCTTTTTACAATGATATCAAAGAATTTGGATGCGGCAATTCTCAAGATTGACTTGCAAAAAGCCTATGATTGTGTCGATTGGGGCTTTCTGAGAATCCCGTTGGCTAAGATTGGACTAAAGTCCCAAGGTGTTAATTGGGTCATGTCTTGTGTGGAGAATGTAAAATATTCGGTGATTGTGAATGGAATCCCCTCGGTCTTTTTTCAAGCAGAGAGAGGACTCCGACAGGGATGTCCCCTTTCCCCATTGCTATTCATTCTGGTGATGAACTCTCTTAGTCTCCAAATTAACAAAGTCGTCGCGGATAAGAGATGTCTTCCAGTTAAGATCTGTAAGAACATCTCCATTTCACATAATCTTTTTGTTGATGATGTTCTCATCTTTGCTATGCTCTGCAGGGCCTCCTGGGCTTGCATAAATGACATTCTTTCAAGATTCCAGAAGGCTACAGGTCTGTTTATAAATAAGGAAAAATCTTTCTTGTTTCACAATGATGTAAATTTGGATATTGTTCATTGGATATCAGACCTGATGGGTATAGCTCCATTTTCAATTCATCACGGGTTCAAATACCTGGGCTTTTCATTAAAGGCAAAAGGATATACAAAAAGGGATTGGCAATGGCTACTGGATAGGTTTTATAAGAAGATTGCTCGATGGGAATATAAATTCCTCTCACTTGCTGGCAGACTTATATTAGCTCAGACTGTCCTCTGTCAATTATCAGTCTACTGGACTCACATCTTCTATCTTCCCAACAGTATTATAAAGCAGATGAATAGGTTGATTGCTAACTTTCTATGGGGAGGTCACGCATATCAGTGTAAATTCCATCTTGTCAAGATGGCCTCTATCTCTATTCCAAAAAGTATGGGTGGATGGGGCTTGAAAGACATTCGCACCTTTGGTAATGCTCTTCTCTGTAAGTCTCTCTACAGAGGAATATATGGGGATGGGCCGTGGAGCAGGCTTGTAAAGACTAAATATCTGAAGGGAAAGACTGTAGACTTTTGGTACAGGAAGCAGATCCTTGGCACCAGAAGCGGCTCGATGATATGGCAAAGCCTGAGAAAAGTCCATCCTTTTTTCATAAAAAAATTTTGCTGGACCTTATATTCTGGATCTAACATTTTTATTGCTTTTGATCCTATTTCATCTGGTCGGGGTTTCACATTTCCCTATCCACTGTTATGTAATCTTCATAGGCTGGGAGTTTTTACGTGGGATAAGTTGATCAAGGGATAGTCTGGTGCCTCTCCGATTTGGAAGGATGGGGAGGAGCTGCATTTACCCCGTCCGATGCTTCCCCTTTGGTTGACGGTAAAAGCGAGACTTGATTGTTTGGGGATCTCCTGAATGGGCACAAAAGATAGTCTGGTATGGTCTATCCGTAAACCTGTGAGCGTTAAGAACATTTACGCCGACATGATTTCCGTTGTTGCTGGAAGTCCTCCTCTGCTTTTTCCTCTATGTTTTTGGAAAGCTGTATGCCCGATGAAGATGATCATTTTCTCTTGGTTTCTATTTCGGAACAAAAATCTCACATGGGAGACTCTTCAAAGGAGAAGCTGGCAGGGTCCAAGTAGATGCTCCATGTGCCTCAATGCCTCGGAATCAAATTTGCATATGTTCTTTCAGTGCCCTACGTCCCTCATAATCTGGTATGATTTGTCTACATATTTTGTTTACCCTAACATCATCTTTTCTTCTGTTCAGGAAGGTTTTCTCTGGTGGAGTAGACAATCCCCTTCCTGGAGATCGTTGTTCATTATCACATGCTGGTATCTGTGGAACTGGAGGAATGCACACATTTTCCAAGACTCTAAGGAACCTTTCCAGGCTATTCTTCAACGTATATTGGCTTGCTACAATTCCTATCACCAAAATTCCTCTACATCAACATGTGATCCCATTTGGTGCCGCGAGTTTGTGGTTCTGCATGAGGTTTCTGCCTTTCATATTGTCATTATCATTTTTGATTGGATCCTCTTCACCAAGGCTGGGCGTATCTGCCCCCTCTTTCTTATATGTTTTTGAATGAATCTCTATATGGTACAGCCTCGTTAAGTTTTGACACATCTCCATCAAGCTTTTTGATCAACTGGTCCTGGAGATGTATTATATATGTCTCTGTTCTCTTTTATGTGTATTTCTGAACTGGTCTGACATAATGTTTTTTGCTAAGGATGACAGGCATTATCTGCCTGTATGGGAAATCTGTATGCATTTTATGAAGAGGTCTGGGCATATCCATGCCATATCGGTCATCTTGAATTATGTATTGAAGATCTTTATATACTCTTAATATAAATCTATGTTGTTTTTTTCTCTAAAAAAAAAAGATAAGGTTTCGCCTTTGGAGCGGGAGACCGTGGGTTCAAGTTTGACTGATCAATTGTAACGAAGTATAAAAAACAATAGATTATGAATCTCAAGATTAAAATATAGCCAGAGTTTCTAACAGGAAATTGAATTAAATAAAAAAATTATTCTCAACCCAGTAAACTGTGTAGCACTTTTCGTTGGACACACGAACTTTGAACTTTCCCTTTCACTCGTTTTATTTTTTTTATTTTTAGCCAATTTCAAATGTTTTTATGAAGTTTCTCTCATCATCTATTAGTATTTAAGTCTTTATATTCATATATTAGTAATAAAATAGTTACAATTTGAAATTGGATTAATCTATATTTTATTAGAATTAAAATTATTAATAAATCAAATAGAACAAATTTCTCAAATTTTTTACTTCTAAGATATATATATATATATATATTTAAGTAATTGAAAGAATTTTGAACCCAAAATGGAGGATAAAATTGGAGGGAGTATTATCCTATAGAAACAATAAATGGAAATTTTAGAAATAACCAAAGTTTTCTACTTTAAAATGCCCATAAGCCCTAAGGGTTGAGCCTAAGCTCTGATACCATATGTAACAACCCTGATTTTAAAATATACAAATAATTAGATCAATTATGATTTACATTCAACACATTTCTATTCAATTAATTAGCATAGAATTTTTTAGAAATAGAAGTAAAGACAACTTACCTATAGCGATGATATTCCTTACTTGTAATTTCAGAGTTGAACGCTATTTGAATCTCACTAACCGCAACAAAGTTTCGGGGACGACTCTCCACCCAACTGTAGGCTCAATTGCACATAATCTTTCTACAACTGGCCAACCCCGAACCCTCAATCAACGTACCACTGCCAGGGAATCTTTTGTCTCACAACACTTTTCTCCCAACAGAATGGATGATGGAATCATGGAATGATCTTTCATCTTCTTTGCCGTCTATTAAATAGAGGAAACATTGGAAGGGAACCACCTGCACACACTTGATGTGTCAACATGCAACTTTTATTTCTTTATTTTAAGTTTAACTTAATTTAATAATTCTCTTAATATAATTCTTTCTTATTTTATTCATTTTTACTTTTTGATAACTTTACTTATTTTTACTATTTTTATAGTTCTCTTAATTTAACTCTTTCTTATTTTATTGTACTTTTGTTAACTTTACTTATTTTTATAGTTTATTTTTATTTATATTTAGTTAGAACTCTAGTATTGTTATTTACTATTCTATTCTATTTATTTATTATTATTATATTTTCTTTATTATTTATTATTTATTTACTATAATTATGTTTTCTTTATTGTTTATCATTTATTTTCTTATATTTTAATATTATATTATATTATTTATTATTTATTATTTTTATTATTATTAGGAGACATTACAAAATGCCACATATGAACCAATACATTTACAAATGAAATACCAAAGAGAATAAACTCTTATTAATGAATGCATAAGACAACCGGGTTTGGGACTTCCACATACCACCCGACCATAGATTAGCTGAACCAAATATTTCTTTTATCCAATCACCCCCATACCGTATTCCAAGAATGAATGTAAGACTCATAACTAAAATCAACGAGGGCTTCCCGAGGCTAAACCACCTCGCCCTTATCAATAGAACCGGGCTTTACCGTAATCCCCACTAGATCACTAGACCCTAAACAAGCATGGATTCCACTGGATTTCTCCACCTACACTGTGAGGAATTTTCCTTTCTCCTAGTCTCTAGGTTTTACCGCAATCCACACCATATCACTAGGCCCTAACCAAGACTCCAGTATCTAGGCTTTATCGTATATTCCATCTCAGGATTCCTAGGCCCAATTGAGACTCCACCCAATAGGATATACCATATATCTTGTCATTCACTGGACAAGGATTCTTAGGCTTGATGAAGAGTACCCACCTCTAGGCTTTACTGTATATCTCGTCATTCACCGGTCGAGGATTCCTAGGCCCACCAAGGTAACACAAAATCTGGCATTACCGCAACCCACATTCCATTTCAAGGCTCACTAGGCCATGTTTTCTTTCTTTTAGAGACCATCTCACTGAATTTTGAATCCATCTGACAATCCATTTCAACCAAAAGCATGAGAACCCATCACACCATGGCTATCTGGGAATGGCAAGGCTATGTTGGAAAAAATTATCAGACCTAGAAAAACTCATGCCACTAACAACAAGAGAACCGAGAACACACATGCATAACCATGCATGCCAAAACTAGCAAGGAAGCCACACATGAAAATTGATACCTGCAAGTAATCCTATTGTAGCTTCTTGATCCTACTCTTCCTTGCTTGATATTTGCTTACTCTTGCCTTCTTTGATTTTCTTGATCCAATGTTGAAGCGCTCAAAGAAAAATCTATGTATCCAATAATGTGTGAGAGAGAGAGAGAGAGAATAGAGAGGAAGAGCTCCAAAACTGAACTAACAAAAATCAATGGATTGATCCTCATAAGCCTTTTTATTAATGAGGCCTCTATTTTCTTCAATTTCCATTATTTTCATTCAATTTCTTCCTCACATACAACTTGTGACCTTTCAACTTCCTTTTCTTTGAATTTCCTTTATTTTCATAAATAAATTGCAAAAAATTCCATTTTGTCTTTCAAAATCCTTTTCCATTTCCTTTTCCATTTTCCTTTAGCCATAATAACTGAAATGAACACCCGCTAGGATGTTCTTCCTACCATTCAGCTTGGAATACATGTCCCATGACCTCGGTCTTATTTTTATATTTACATGGATTTTTACTAAGGATTTTACAAAACCCTCCCCCTTGGGAGAACACCATCTTCAGTGTTTAATGACACCTACAACCAACAAAACCAATCAAAACCGAAATATATTGCTTATGGATATTTATAACACAACTTGTTGTAGTATTTACAATGACCACTGTTGAAACATACCATTTACTGGATCTTTATAACATAGCTCATTATGGTATTTAGAATAAAAACCACATATACTCATGCACATTTGCTTCAACCAACAAATAACCATATTGTCTATGGAGATATATAAATCCAGCTCAATACAATATTTACAATAATATACACATATGCACATTTTCTCAAACAACAAATAAAAGGATACGATACTGTATCAACAATAAGGGAATCTAGAGGCTTACACCTCCACCCTCAAAAGTAGTACTAGGATTCACCTCCTTCCCAAAAAGTCCAAAACCAAAGCTACATCTAATGTCCAGCACTACAATTATGCGTTGTTGTCCTCTGAGTGAATAGTTACTGGCTCATTGTTCCAAGGAACACTCCCAATGTGCATATGATATCATTAGGAAATGCTAATGACCAAAAAACATTCATGCTCAATCTTCCCTTCTCTACTACACAGTCTCTCGAGCAATTCGGTCACCCCCTTCTATGTAGTCACTCACCTTGCAATTTCCTTGGCATCCCCTATCGCGGGTGATCCACCCCTTGGCAAGGCTTCCTCACATCATGAGGTTAACAACCAAGGCATATACCTACCTCAATACAATCATACTAGTCATAGCATGCTCATGCAAATCAATGGACATTGTTGGGCACTAGTGTCCGCCAATGACCTTACTCCTGAAGTGCTTTACCAACATATTGTTGCATGTTCCAATTCCTTTTTCTGACATTGCAAATTCTTGCAGTCAGTTTCAACCACCCATTCGAGAATTTTCATGCTTTCCTGTACCAAGCACATAAATTCCATTAGATTCAAAATAAATTGAAATAAATTCACGTCATACCTCATTGGTATCTCATCAATGAAGTACACTTACAAATTTGTTTACTTCCTGTTACAACAAGTCAAACTAGCATATTTGACCAAATCATCATGTATAAACGTATTACATCTGGTTAGCTCAAAAATCAACCATCATAAATCAAAATCATGAATCACTTGTAACCATCATAAATCATAATCATAGATCACATGCATAATTAAATCTGAAATAAAATACTAATACTTATCCTTTAATCGGTCCTTACTTCTTCCTTTGTTCTTTTTGTACACACACTGGATCGGTTTCCACAACAAACAAATACCCAGTGCCTTTGCTTCTCTTCAATCACATACACATACAAACAGTGTACATCACAACACATACATCCACACATGGCATACAACACCACACAATACATACACCTACACCCAATGTACAACACAACACATACATATATACCCGATGTACAACACAACATAATACATGTACTACATAGAGTAAAACACAATGAATACAAATGTCACAATACGACAACTACAAAATGCACATACATAGTAACACATGCCCACAACAAAGCATGTACGACATGTACACAATACCACATGTACACCAGTACCATATGTACATGTACGCAGTACCACCTATACACATCACCACCTGCACAATGTGTGCACAACATCACATGTAGACGTCACCACCTTCACAACATGTACGCAACACCATATGTACATTGTGCCACCAATAGAATGTGTACATAATACCACATGTACATAGTGCCACATGCACGAAATGTATATAGTGCCACATGCACGACATGTACATAACACAACCTACACACAACACCAAGTGTACAACATTTACGCAACACCACATGCACACACCACCACATGTACCATCATGCACACAACATCATATGTACATAACACCACATATACAACATGCACACAACACCATATGTGCATAAAACTACATATATAACATGTACACACCACCATATGTACACATCACCACATATCCAACATGTAAATAGCACCATCTATACCCAACACTACATATGCAATATGCACACAACATCAGATATACAATAGGCACTCAACACCATAGGTACAATCACAAAATATACAATATGCAACATATACATGATAGTAGCATTGCACATCCAAAACCACACTGTCTCTGCCAAGCAACCTTGCTTCCAGTGTCTCTCTGACATTCATGCTTATCTTGGCATGCCATGGATCACACTGTTTTCATCTCAACATTACCTATCCATAATGTAAACATAGGCATAGTATAAACACATAATACAAACTCAAATCCACATGATACTAACCTCATAAATTGGTCGAGGCTACTCTTCCCACTTGATTCCCCATAAGACGAGGAATCTCTTTCATGCCCTTCACCTGCATAAGAAATCATTCCTCCATAGAATGATCCCTAGCAACCTTGTCAGATGGTGACATAGATACATAGATACATACATATATATAAACATTAGCATAAAACAATCATGATCCTGTCAGAAAATGATATACATACAAATATTAACATTAAACAATCATGATTTATGATGACCTTGTCAGAAAATGGCATACATGCATACATGTATACATATATAGACATTAGCATAATCATGATCACAACATAATTACCAGATAGCATAAGGTCAAGGTTAAGAGAACTCCCTTTATTCATGCACAACATGCGCAACATTGAGAACAATAGTTCCCAACATAGCCAAGGCATCTGACGCCCCAATTCCATGTACTTTACCTTTGATGTTACTTTTCTCATGATTGTCCTTCCACTATCCATTTACACCAATGGACGCAACCAGTTCAACTAGTTGTCATACTCTTGCCTTCAACTACCCTTATACATGCACCAAGCTTCATTCTGGTCTTACATTACTTGTTGGACTTCATTCAACTCTCTCAGAGCTCCACTAACTTCCTCTTTCCCAACCAATTCTCAAGACCCTCAAGGCATAAAAGGAAAGACCAAGAGACAAACAATAAGAAAACCATGAAAACCAATAACAATATGACACCACAAACAAAGTGGCATGATCATGTACTAGACACAATCAAGACCACAAGTCAAGCGTAAATAAATCACAAGAGACAGAAAGCACAAGAATCTCAACAAACACCATGACTCAATCCCCATGTGTTCCCAATGCTTCTAAGGAAATCTCAACCCGAGCCTTCTTCAAAATTTCATGGTAGTCTCTTTTGCCATGCAATCCCCTGCATCATATTGCCATAAACACACAACTATTAGTGCATAAGTAAACATAACAATATACCAATTATCTTACTTTGTTGTGCCAAGCATGTTACCACATTGTGCACCTGCACATATCATTCCTCAAGGGATTCCAATTCTCTCGATGAATCCAACTATAACTAAAAAATAGCTAATATATTTGTCAAATACATGTTTAGGAATATAAAATATATCCACATAATGTCAAATAAAATAAAGGTTAAGAAGACTTCCTATATTCATGCAAAGCACTCATTCGTTTGGAATTGCAGTATCCAAACATAGTAAAAGGAATTCTCACCCAATTCCTTTCTTTAACCTTTTTACATTGTTGCAATCAAGTGTTACTATGTATTGTCACATCACCCCGCTGTTAGTT
Organism: Pinus tabuliformis; assembly: GCA_031772625.1. Lineage (NCBI taxonomy): Eukaryota > Viridiplantae > Streptophyta > Pinopsida > Pinales > Pinaceae > Pinus > Pinus tabuliformis. The sequence continues at coordinate 196,938,360 of CM062815.1, read as the reverse complement.
ATATAAACAATTAAACTATTACCTTGTCATGCTAATACCAAGCATGTTGTCATCCACATGTTCCAATGATCAAAACATCATGTCTATTAATTGAAATCAACCTTGTCCAAGACTAAAAACCATGTCATAATCAACTAATAGTCATTAATCATACTACTACAACTAGCACACACTTGAGTGTACATATCACTTGTCTCAGTACATAATGCATTAGTACAACCATCTTAAAACAAGACCTTTCATTTGTGCAATCTTACATACACATACTCATATCATGCAACCATGTTAAATAAATCAACTAGATGACATAATCAAACACTCAAACACAAAATACATGGCATAATCAAACATTCAAATACCAAATAGATGACATAACCAAACTCACACATTAATGTATCTTAAGGGAGGCTATCTTGTCTGCACAATCAATCTAGATTAACACGATATAACTTCACAACATATCCACTCAAACATAGATAAGGCCATGATGTCCGTTGTCGATTATAGAGACAACCTCGGATTGCTACGAGACTAATTCCTAGAACATCTAGACCTTGAGTGCCCCTGGTAGTTCTTCAAAGAATGGAGAAATCACATATACCTTACTTATATATGTATATGTATGTATATCATAAATATGATTTGTTTGGTTCATTCATAAAAGAAAACATAACCCATATGGTTCTTGGTACATTCTCATACACATGTAACGTCTAGAAACATTTATGATAAATCGTGAAGACCGAGCAGCTCAAGGCTTTACAGTTCAATTACTTTAGCAGATGTATCAAAGTAGATAAAGAGAAAGGATAACTCATCCCATAGCGATCAAGATATCAAGAGTTCTACACTTTTATGAGTTAAGAAAGATATAATGGATTAGTAAAGGAATAGATGCGATGACTCACGGAGCGCAATTAAAGAATTAGTTTCGAAGATTCATACAGGCATTTAGCATTAATATCTTAATTCAAATGAATCCGTAAGAACACATGAAACATTTTTGGCAGCTACATGATGTGAAATCAGAGAAGAATATGAATGTAATGGAATTTCAATAGAGAGAAAACATATTGTAATACTGGAATGAAGGAATCACCACGATTTCATTAATATTCTGAAAGATACATCTTCAAAGCCGAAAAAGCTATTTCAAAAATAACATAGAGCTTCTTTTCTGGAATTTTGAACCTTGTTTTCCTTTTTTAGGAATGTATATATACCAAAACACCTCTAAATCAATGCCATTAAAAATATATTCCTTCTTGATCTTTGTCATCATTACAAAAATCAAAAATCAAAATTAGAGCATGTGCAAAGGCACAACCCTCTTAACCATAATAGAATGTCTTGTTAAAAGAATAACAAACATAAGGTAAAAACAACTAAAAAGTAAAATCAAAGGCCATAACGGGCGCAATAAACATGATATTCATTGATGATGAGACAACGTGGATTCTTGGTGCAAAGCTGTAGAACCTTGTGGGTGAACCATTTGAATAATGGGAGGGTTGGAAAACTACTTGCATCATTGCCACATGGCTGGAGGAGGAGGTGGAATAGAGTTGAATTGCCGATAGTGGAGTCGGAGATTGATCACCCTTGCATAATCCAATTTTCACTGAGAGATACCTTTAACCATCTCAAAAAGGTGGAATTTCTTCTCCAAGAAGTTTGTTATGGTTTTTCCTTTAAGGACTTGCGTTTTCTTGGGAGCTGCACCTATCATGCTCTTAATCTTAGTCATTTTCTGGTTATACACTTCCCGTGTGAGAAGTTCTCCATTCACTCCCCACTAGTTAGGTAACATGACCTCGAGATGCTGATTGAACTTGACATGAAAGCTTGACACCTCTTTTTATAGCTTTGCTAGACTTTGTTCTACCTTAGTCCTAGCTTCCTCTTTCGAGATAACCTTAGAAATCTTAGCTAATGTTTCCATTCTATTAGATATGTCAAGTGGCCTTAACTCCCCGATTGTTCTCTCAGTCAACAAATGAACGTACTTTTGGGAGTTATTAATATTGGCTTGCTTGTCATTTTGGAGAGAAGGGGGAATATTCATTGTAGAGCCTCTTTTGATCATGCATCAGAGCTACTTTGTCCCAGCATTGATTAACATCCTGGATGATCTTGTCCCATACCCACTGCCTGGTTTATATGAGGGCCAAATTTCCTATTAGTTTGGTCTTCAAATCCTTGATCTCTTGAGTTGCACTCTGTAAATCTTTTGTAAGCTTGTTGATGTTTGAATTTTCAACTTGGAGTTGTCTCTCTTTCTGAATCACCTAGATTTTGGCTGCATCCAACTCCCTTTGAACTCTCACCAACTCATCCTTAGAAAATTCCAGCTCTGTTAATGTCTTAGTAAGGCGATCGTCGGGGTTTTGAGAATCATCGAGGACGAGTACAGTACAAACATGAGAATTGATCTGGTTCTGTAAATTGTCCACTGCTTATTCCAGGGCAAAAACTCTCTCTCCGCTTGCATTCAATTATTGTATTACCACCTCCTTTTCCTTTTCACTTTGGATTAGCTCAGGGGTTTGAATACGATTGCCTCCAGGCATCTTTAGTTATCATCTCAAATATAAATTCTCCCTCTTGGTTTCCTTTAGTACTGTTGCCACCGTTCTGTCATCTTCAAGATCTAGTCCCATTTTCATGATCACTTCTTTATAATATTATTTCTATTTAAAAAGAGCATGACACTTGACCTTCTTAATCTTTACATTCTCGATGATTTTGTCCATATAGACTTGAGCTCGATCAATAGTCATCTAGTTCTTATTGATCATTGTATAAAATTTTTCCCACCTACCTATGTAGGTTGACTTTGTCTGCCAAAGGGGCACTAGTTAAATCCAGAGACACATCCAGGTCTTGAAACAGGGAACCCGAAGGCAGGGTTTGGACAAATGGGTGTTTTAACCTGATTTTCATCTCTTCACTCTCTAGATCCATTGCAACTAATATCTGAGTGTGTTGAGGGGTTATTATTGAGGCCATTTATTGATGCATATTCTCCTTTACTCTCTTGTTACTTACTTGGATGTTCCTGCCCCATGACCAACCTATTCCCGCTGCATAAATACTTTCCTCAGACTCTGGGATGACTACCTTAGTCGAGGATGTTGATGAGGCCACTAGAGGTATTTCCAAACTAACCTGAAATCCTGGGTTCTCAGAAGCTGGATGCTTGGTTACGTTATTCCTCGTCATGTTCCTGTTATTGTTCTTTCCCTTGACTTCTTGCCCTTTTATGAGCCAATCCTTCTTCCAAGTCAGTTGTCCTTGAAGTCTCAGCAGCTCTCTTTTATGTGTTGTTCGTGTTGACTAGGGACTCGGTCTCCATGTCTCTATTAAGAGTCTAGGAATCAAATTTATCTTTCCATTTGACATTGGGCTTCGGATCATGTGCATAAGTTGAGGATTTAATCTTTCCCTTCTCTGAGCAAGGAGACCTCGGGTATCGTAATGCAAGATTTGTCCTTTCTTGAATTCCATGGCTTCGAACATGGCCTCAACTATCTTGAAGGCTTTCCTAGTGTTTATCACAAAAGGACCTACCGGCTATCCCATTTTAAAGATGTAACCTTTCTTGGCCAGTACAAATTGGAGTAGGTCAACACTAAGGATTTTCCTGATGAACTCGAGGGTGAAGAAATTCATTGGCAGAAACACTGACAACTTATAAGGAGAAAGTTCACACCCGTAAACCCAAATCTTTATATAGTCCTTATAGAGGTACCAATCCCCAATGGGAAATTTCTCATGGAGTTTGAGGAGTTCCTTTTGCTCAGGGAAGATTCTAGGGGGTGGGACTCCATGAATGATTTGGTAGGAAATAACCATGAAGGATGAGAGGAATTGAGAATATCCTCCCAATCCAGGACTCTTTCTTATAAATAAATTCCAATCAAAGACTGGATTTCTCTCTTTATCGGGGGTAAACACTTCCAGGTGAAGACATTGGAATTCTTCAATATGAGTATAGAGAAATAAGTAAAACAACAATGAGTAGTAGTAGAAGTAAGGGGAGGCTCTGAGATAGCTAAATTGGAAGCAAATGGAGGCCAAGAGGTATTATGGGATGTTTAATTGGCATCTGGATTGCTTCATCTTATGTAAACACCTGAGAGCCACCTTGATTAATTGCAGAGTGGTGTGTCCACCCAAAAGACTAGTGATAGCAACTAAGATTGGCTAAAAATGGGTTTAAAAAGAGCTAATGGGAGTTGAATGTCTGAAGGCAGGGTTTTGGCTTTGGGAGCGAGAATTTTCTCTAGGGAGGCCTGTAGCTCTTTCGCACGGAGTGCCATAAAATACCCATATAGGATTGAATAAGTAAAGGTGCACATAGAGGGAGATGCGGGGAAATTGAGAGCTCTCTAAATTAAAAGAGGGGTTATTTCAAGGGTTACCCTTCCTAGAGGAGAAACAAAATGGTTCTTTTCACTTTGGTAAGAATCCACCAACCAAATTACAAATTTAGGGAGGTGATGAACTGGAGGGGAAACTTGAAAGTATAACGTAGAAGCCACAACCCTAAATGGGTACTCATTCTTCACATGGTTTGAGAATATCTCATAACAGAGTTCAGCAAGATAAAACAGGCAGACAGGGTCAATAATATGGACTTCAATGTCTGTTAAAAGACTGGCACCAATGTTTTTGACCTCATGAGTGTTGGGGGTTACAGGTGCCGCATGCTTCATCCCTTCCAATAAAACAAAACCAAGAAAACAAGGAGGCTGGGGTGTCGGGTTACCTGGAGTCCGCAGGGGAATGAAAGTGACTTGGGAGGGTGCCCGTGACGTTTGGGAGAGTATACAAAGGGCTCCTGCACAGTTGTCCAGGTGAGAGGTTCTTTGATTGGGTTGAGATAAGGATGTGTGCCCAAGTAGCGAGAGATGAAGGAATGAGGGGAAGACACGCGACAGTTGTTGTTTGGTTTGGGAGGACAAGGGACAAACTCATACAACCGATGAGCATTTTACCTTTCACCACTTACTCGTATTTTACCATCATACCTGATACCTGTATCATTGAGTAGCGAATGGGAGGAGACCACCTATCAGGTGGTCCCTAACTGTTACGACAGAGCGTAACATGGAATGGAGGAAGCCTTTTTCGTGAGCCGGAATGGATCTAGGCCGTTCATCGAGCACTGAATATTCAATGTCGGGGGTCTGTAGTGGTGTTAACCCATTATACTTTCGTTGTCGGAGCTACGCTTAGATGCCAACAAGTTTAGATTGCAACGAGTAACCGAGCCTTTAGTTGTATAGTCTTTAAACCACGACCCATCTCGAATCACAAGTTTAAACCTTAGGTCATCACCCGAGTTTGTCTCTTTGGATTCTCCATATGTGGACACGTTATTCTTAACCTTTGTAGATTAAGGTGATCAATACCACCTCGTTTGCCACCTTTATGCGAACACCATATCATCTCGTTTCTCTGAAGAGGTCTTAGTGCGAGATGGTGATAACAATGTCCATAACAATAATTGGATAACACGTTCACATCATAAACTCATAAAGAATTTTCATTCATGCATAACAATAATATATGCTAGATTAGTGCAACACCATATCACAAATATGTCGGCTCATACCTGAATATCGTAACCATAACCATCTGTATAGGCCAATCCAAGTTAACGCAATACATATAACATCAAGATCTTAAATTAAATGACCCTAATCATAAAGTTAACTAACATATAAAAACAACAATTTACCATATAGCATACTCATCAACAACATACAACATAATCATCAAGTTAACTAACATAAGACAACAACAAGTTACTACCATGCATGACTATCCAACACATGTGCATATGACTACATTGATAAACTAGCATCTACCATGCACGTAACCACAAAAAAATAGAATGAAAAGTATATATGTAAACCTAATTATTATAACAACCATTAACCGCATACTTGCATGCCCAACATGCAAATCTATATGAGGATCTTCTCTTACCCTGAAGTCTAGTGTTGCAATCTTGCTCTAATGATTTTCATCTCCTACTCTATCTTAGCCAACACATCAGCATCATAACATACCAACAACATCATGAAGACCTACAATGCATACAATGACCTCATAGACAACAACCTTAACCATAACAATGCATGCATAACAAGATATAGGCATTGACATGCATAACAAATGCATATACAACCAACATTCATTCATGACAAAAATTTCCCAACAACAACATCATCAACTTCCACCCAGTGACATGATGACAACAATGACCACTACCATGCATACACGACAAACACATTAACCACAAGCATAAAGAACACATTTGAAACTGACATGTATGCATGACCAATACACCGCCCATCCAGTCCAATGGTTGAACCATGCTTTGATACCACTCTTAAACACTATCCTCCAACATTTACCCAAGCCAACCACTCCACCAGGGTAAACATGTGATGAAGAGTTACTATGATATGATTCAACTACCTAAGTGTAGTTAAGGAAGTGGAACTGACAAACCAACACTTCACATACCTCCTTTATGTGCTACAAGACCCCCACTCCAGGTGCCCAACCCCTGAATTAACCTAGCCTTTAATTAAATTAAACCATAATTAGCTCCCATGACACGGGAATGCATGTGACTAGGACCCTCCAGTCTCTCCCACAATTCTTGCAAGGGAGAGACTGCAGTCATTTTCAGCCATTTTTGTGCCAAAGAATGTGATATTTAAGCTACTTTTTCAAGGCTAGTTTCCAAACCATTGCTCATAACTTGATGAAAATGTATAAGACAATAAATGACACCAAGACAAAGTCCCTAACAAAAAACTTGATCAAGGAATTGACCTAACCAAGCCCAGCCATGATAGACATTTCGTTGGACACATTGTGCACATGTAATCTACAGGTCATAACAACAAATTTGAGCATAGGAGTCTCATACTTATCGAAGATTCGTAAGGAAGCATTGATGCCTTATCATGTTAGTTTAATTATCATCTATTAGGTCATATATTCATTTTTCATTGATTTATCAACCAAAACATGATGAGAGCCATACATTATCATTGTCATGAAACATACTTATAACCTATAACCAACATAATTAACAAGGATACAACAACCATAAATGCCACATATGAACCAATACATTTACACATGAAATAACAAGGAGAAGAAACTCATATTAATGAATGCATAAGCCAACCAGGTTTGCGACTTCCACGTACCAACCGGCTATATATTAGCTAAACGAAATCTTTCTTTCAGCGAATCACTCCCATGCCATATTCCAAGCATGAATGTGGGGCTCATAACCAAAATTAACGAGGGCTTCCCGAGGCTAAACTACTTTACCCTCATCAATAGAACCAAGATTTACCGCAATGCTGACTTGACCATTAGGCCCCAAACAAGCATGGATGCCACTAGATTTCTCCACCTACACCGTGAGGAATTTCTTGTCTCCCAGTCTCTAGGCTTTACCGCAATCCACACAGATCACAAAAAGATAGAAAAGATAGATCTATCTTTTCTATCTTTTTGTGAGGCTTCAGGCATTATGAGATTCAACATATATATTTTAATAAATCATTAATGATATTTTATGTATTATTTTTAAATTAAATACAAATTATGACAATTTCATCTTTTATGCAATGTCAAGTTTCAACAATGAATTGATACATACATTAACTCCATGATCAAAATTGCATTTAAAGTGAATACAAGCATTTTGAATATTTTCTAATGTACTCTTGAAAAACGACAATTTTTTATCAAGATTATGAATTAAAGTTTGGGAAGTCTAATTAATAGATGAAATGGTTCTATTTGAATCATTTCTTTTGGTCAATTTTATTCAAAATCTACAATTTTTTAAAAATCATATTTTTAAGTTGTTTAATTTTCAAAGATCAAGTGCCTTGGGGATTTTTGAGAGTGTAGAATCTATATATGCATTCAAAAGTGTATTTTAAAAAATAAAAAATTACAATCTTGCTAGAAATTGTATTGCCAAATTTTGGCAAAAAATCCATTTCCTTAGTTAGACTACACCAAATTAAATTTAAGATAATAATTAATTTTATTAATTTACAAGTTTAAATTTCAATAACTAAAAATTAATAATTTAAAAAATAATAAATAAGTATTTATTATATTTATTTTTTCAACATTTTCAACATAAATGACTTTTAATATATTATAATTTATATTAATTTACAAAAATAATATTTAGCAAACAAAATAGTAATACTAACGTATATATCATACATCAAATAAACATGATAAAATATATTATTTAAAAAAAACCAGCCTAGATCTATTTTAACTTTGGATCTATCAAGTGAGAAGCATCAGATATGTTGAGATACAAACCTCTTTTAAAGTGAAAATAAATTTGATCCCTCTCGAGACTTGGAAAATCCGAAATTAAAATGAATTTAGACTGATTTTTAGTCAAAATAAACATTCCCCTTCCTTCATATTTAGAAACATGTACATTCTTGATATGTTCACCGCTAAATAAAACGAGCACTCCTAATCATCCAAACAACTATAATTATACTCATATATGTGGAGTCTAATTTTCTTCATACTCTTATTTCACTATTTTCCATTTTTAATGAAAAATACTTTACCCCTCCGGATCACAACTTTACTCACCATTTACTGATATAATAGTTTTTCTTTAAACATATTTAAGCACTTACGAGGTTTCATATATATTAGTATTAATTTTAATTTTAACATAACATGACATTAAAATGTCACATTTATATTTTTCAGACCAATTCTATATCATTAATAGCTATTTACGCCATGCCACTTATAACATTTGACAACAAAATGACATCTTATTTCTGCAAAATGACTTATAGCTCTTTACCTTTTCTATATTTAAACTCTTTGCTTCCGAAATTGAATTTATTTTTCAGTGACTTGAATATCCCTCTCGTTATCTTGATCATATTGTAACACGAATAAAGGAGAAATGGCTGATTCATTCACTCTTCGCTTTTATTCACATTCCTTTCGATTATGGTTTTTATGTTTGCTTGTCCTAATGGTTCTAATGTTTTAAAACACTCTTGTTCGTTTTAGATTCATTTTTAAAGAGATTGGAGATATGCTTCCCTACCATCTACCTACCAAACTATAATGTCATGTACCATCTAGATAGAAATTTTCAGGGAAAAGTCTTATAATGTTATCAAAAGTCTCATGCTATACTCTAATGTCATGTACCATCTCGTTAGAAATTTTCAGGGAAAAGTCTTATAATGTTATCAAAATGTGTTGTTACTTTTGTAGTCTCATGTTGTTACTTTTGTAATCTCATGTGACATAGTTATCTCTATTTTGTTGAATTAAGTTGGTCGGTATTCTATTTTCTATATTAGGTTATATTTTTTTATTTTAATCTTTCCAACATAGTTTTTGGATTTTTGTCATGTTTTCTACTATGAATTATTGATATCTTAAAAATAAATAAAATGAAAAATAAATATTTATATTTAAGAAGAGTATTGTGATATCTTAAAAATAAATAAAATGAAAAATAAATATTTATATTTAAGAAGAGTATTGTAATAACTTTGGTGAAAATTTTATGTAATAAAAGTTAATAAAGGCAAAATAAGACCACGGTTAGGGGACATGTATTCCAAGCTGAATGTTGGGTAAAGATATCCTAGTGGACATCATTGGATGCATGTTTTGGCTAAGGAAATTGGCAAAGGCTAAGACAAAGGCATTAAAAGGCAAAAAAAAGAAATTTTGGCACATTTTTTTATGAAAATAAAAGAAATTAGGAGAAAATCAAGGTAAAAGGTCACAGGTTGCATATGAGGTGGAAATTGAAGGAAAATAATGGAAAATGAAGAAATTAGAGGCCTCATGCATAAAAAGGCTTTTGAGTATCAGTTCATCGCTTTTGTCAAGTTCAAGTTTGGACTCTCTCGTTATTCTCTCTCTCACTCTCTTGATCACTAAGAGTTTCTTGGAGCACTCTTGTTTGGAGCAAAGGGAAGGGAAGGCAAGGAAAGGAAAGGAAAAACAAGCTTGGAATGAAGAAAGGAAAGCAGGATCAAGCAACTTCAGCAGGAATACTTGCAGGTAACCTTTTGCATGGGTGATTTCCTAGCTGGTTTGGACATGCATGGATTTACATGTTGGTTTATGGCTCTCTTGTTGTCGGTGGCATGGTATTGCTAGGTTATGTAAGTGGTTTTCAGCCTAGCCTAGCCTTTTTCTGGATGTCATGGTATATTGAGATGTTTATTTCGGTTTTGGAACTCTAGAATTTCCGAATGGATTTCAGAATCCGAGGCAGAGGTGGTCTCAAGGTTCATTCCCAAAGGCCTAGGAATCCCTTTATCAATTTTGGCGGGATACATGGTAAAGCTTGAGGGGTCGGTCCCAGTTTAGGGCCTTGTGATCCAGGTTTGGATTGCAGTAAATCCTGAGAGACAAGGAGACGGAAAATTCCTCAAGGATAGTGATGGATTCTAGATGACGTTCCAAGTTTTGTTAGGCTATGACCGGAGCACCGGTTTTGGTGTGATCATGATTGGATGAGGGTGGAGGTGGTTTAACCTCTGGATTCCCTTGATTGTTCTTGGATTGGTTGTTCTATGAGATCCCACATTCATGCTTGGAATATGGCATGGGGGTGACTAGCTGAAAGAGAGATTTGATTCAGCCATGTCTATGGTCGGGTGGTACGTGGAAGTCCCAAACCTGGTCGGATTTTCCTATGACTAATAAAAGCTAAGTTCTCTTACTTTTGCACTAATTTATATGTGGATTTAATGGTTGTCATATCTCTGATATTTATATGGTTTTATGCTAGTTATAAGCATGGTTGAATGACTGGTTCATGTCATGGTTATTTCATATATTTACTTGTAACTGTTAAATGGATGGATGCAAGACCTAATTGATGATGTAGTAGTTAAATGGAGAAGGAGGTGATCCTTTTGGTTATGTTTCATAAGTTTTTTCAGTCATTTATTCTTTGTCTTGTATCCTAGACTTGTAGGTTATATTGATTCTAAGTGTTTGATAGAATGTCAGTCCCAGTTGGGGATGCTCAGGCCTAGTCCTAAGGGTGATTTTGATTGATCAACATGGTTATCATGTTTCTAATGATTTCTAAAAGTTACAACAAGTTCCGGGCTAGAAAAGTAGCTCAAATCCCGGGGTCGCTAGCACAAAACCGACAATTCTGGACCACAGTCACTAGCAGGCAAGCCTGTGAGAGTGACTTTAGGTTGCTGGTCACTCCCTTGCCCATAGAATGAGAGCAACTATGGCCTAAAAGTTGTAGAATAGCAGTGGGACCCAGGGACAGGCTGTCTGAGTGGCTGAATTGTCTCCGGAGGGGTATATTGATGATGTTGGATGACTGGATGTAATGATCCGTCGATTCCACTTCTTCAAGGTGACATAGGAGGTCGAATCTAATTGTAATAACATCTCTCCTCATGTTTACACCGGTTGGCATAGTTACATTGGGTAGACCTAGGAGGGTGTGCTACAAATTGGTATCAGAGCAAGGTTACACTTTCTTTGGGTCATATCTGGTGCTACAAGTATGGGTGAATGCGTTAGTCATGCATCATTTGTGTGTGTGGCTGTTACACTAGCGTTCCATGTGCTTATTGCACTGCATCATATTGATCATAGTAGAAATAAGGTTATCATGAGTAACTTGATGTCGATTTTATGGAATGAATCATCATGAGTATATGACCGGTTATACAATTATATGAAACTTGATTACATTCTTGTATGTTGGTTTACATTATTGTTTATTTGATTACATGCATCAGTCTTGTAAGTTGATTACAAGAATTGATTACTTGTGCTAGACTGCATGCGGTTATGAATTTGTGTAGTTGATTAGGCATTTCTTATGCGGGTGGATAGTTGCATGAGAAAATTTTTATACTGGAGTATTGGTTATTGTCATGCATGAGGTCATAGCATGCATTGTTGATATGGCCTTGCATTGATGACTGGACCCTAGTTAGTATGACGATTATGCGTTGATGCACTTATTGATATATCTCTATATGTTATTATTGTTATGTTGTACATGCATCACGCTGATTTGATGATCTTGCAGATAAGGTATCCTCCCCGAGTATGCTAAGGTACGTTGATTTATGGTGATTTGGTTTAGTTGACATAGTATGCCTTGCAGGAAAGAGATCAGATGGCCAACAAGGTGGTAGACTACATAGAATCTCCCTATGAATTAGATGGGCAGCGTGGTGTGGGGCACTCTTTTGACTTAGTAGACACCTTAAGAAGCTCAAAGGAAGAAATAAGGAGTTGCAACGTAGAAAATGACAAAATCATGCAGGCACAAGAGAAACAAGTAGAGGTGAATGTGATATTACTTTAGGGTTTGTGAGATTTGCAATGAGAGGGACCTCTTCGGATCATCCATGGACATGAGGACATAACTAATGGGTCATATGAAAATAGGTATCATAGTAGACATAGGTCATATATATTTTACTCTATTAGAGATGGAAGGTTGTTGGACACCTCGGATAGGAGAGGTACTGGACACAAGTATTACTATAGTTATGGTTCTGATACATCATTATCATCCGTACAGAAGGAATGATAGGGATATTTTCCAGATGAGTTCAAGAAGGAAAATCAACCTACCTTTGAAGGAGAGATGAAGAAATTGCAGAATGCGATGGCTTGGTTTCTTAGCATGCAAAAATTATTTAGGTTGCATTATTACTCAAAAAACATGAAAGTAAGGATATCCCTTTTTCGGTCTCAAAGGTAAAGTGGATATTTGGTGAGAAGACGTGAAGAATGTCAAGGACATACATGAGGATGAGTTTACTTGGAATGCATTTGAAAGGCTCTTCAATAAGTACTTGTCTGAGAGGTATTATGCTGACAGAGCTAAGGAGTTTTATGAGTTGTGGATGGGTTCTATGACAGATGAGGAGTCTACTAGCATATTTTTGGAGCTGTTGAGATATGTGCCTTACCTGAGAGATTAGAAGGCCAAGGTTTAGAGATTCATTAGTGGATTTCCAATTGCATACAGAGACCATATTGAGTTTGATGAGCCTAGATCATTGGAGGCGACCATTTGAAAGATGAAGAATTTTTGTAAGAAGTCGAAGAGCAAAGTTGAGCCAAAGCATGACTTGAAGAGAAATGACAAAGATAAAGAAAAATGGCCACCAAAGTGAGAAAGACCTCAAGATTCAAGTGAGAAAGATAATGTTGTTCCTTACAAGAGATTCAATATAGCTGAGAAGGGATATGGAGAGCAGCAGGCTAGAGGCAATGGTAAGGAACCATGACATTGTTGGATATGTGGTGAGGATCATCGTAAGAGGGATTGTCTGCAATATTAGAGTGGTGGTAGATCCCAAATCTATAGTGCCCAGGAGGCACATACAGTTGTTGATGTTGGTCATAGAATTCCTTGGATTTATGCAACTATGGACAATAGGCAGGAGGATCATCAAGCATCAATCATTGAGATGGATGATAAGCTTTTTGATCAAGTTGTTTCTATTTTGATTGATCCTAGATCTAACTATAGTTATATTAATCCTGACCTAGTGGATAAGTGTGGTTTGAGAAAATAAGTGCATGCAGAATCTTGGTTGGTACAGTTGTCTACAGGTACGAAGAAGTGAGTTCACCATTGGTTAAGATCTTTCACATTTGAGTTAAATGGTATGCCTACAACAATACATTTGAATGTATTGCCATTGGGATTGTATAGTATGCTTTTGGGTATGGATTGGCTATACCTTCATAGAACTAAAGTGGATTGCTTCGACAAGGTCGTTTAGTGTGTGGATGATAGTGGAGAAAAGAGCACCTTGTAGGGAAAGAAGAAACCTACATTAGTAAGGATGGTTACCACTATGCAGGGTAACCGTAGTTGCAAAAAAGGTTGTGTAATATTTACAATACACATTTCTATTGACAAAAGTAAGGAGGTTGAGGACGCTGATGTGTTGAGCAGGTACCCAGTATTTCAACAATTTCAGGATGTATTTAGTAAGGACATTTCAGAGTTGCCACCTCACAAGGAGGTAGACTTTTCTATTAAGTTGGTACTAGGGGCAGCTCGAGCATCAAAAGCACCTTACAGGATGAGCACACCTGAGTTGGTAGAGTTGAAGTTGCAACTAAAGGAAATGTTGGACAAAGAATACATAAGACCTAGTGTATCAGCTTGGGGTGCACTAGTGTTGTTTGTAAAGAAGAAATATGGTACTCTTAGGTTGTGCATTGATCACAGGGAACTGAATAAGGTAATGATAAAGAACATGTACCCTTTGCTGAGGATTGATGATTTGTTTGATCAGCTAAAGGGAGTAGCAGTATTCTCTAAGATCGACTTGAGATCGAGATACCATCAGGTATCCATTAAGGAAGAGGATATCTTCAAGACTGTGTTCAGGACAAGGTATGGGCATTATGAGTTTGTTGTTGTTCCATTTGGCTTAAATAATGCTCTAGATACATTCATGTGTTTGATGAATAATGTGTTGCATCCTTATTTGGACAAGTTCATTATTATATTCATTGATGACATACTGGTATATTCTAAGAATGAGGAGCAACATGCCAAACATTTAGGAGCAGTGTTGCGATTGCTAAGAGAGCATCAATTGTATGCTAAAATTAGCAAGTACAGTTTCTTTGAGACTAAGGTACACTACTTGGGGCATGTTGTCTCCAAGGAAGGAATAGTAGTAGATTCGGAAAAAATAAGGGTCATCATGGAATGGTCAGCTCCTAAGAATGTAGATGAGGTGAGATCATTTATGGGATTGGCAGGTTACTACAAGAGGTTCATCAAGAACTTCTCACACATTGCATATCCTATCACATCATTACAGCGGAAAGGTAAGAAGTTTGAATGGATGATGGAATGTGAAGATCATTTTGAGAAACTTAAGCAGATGTCGACACATGCATCAGTGCTAAATGTTGCAGATCTGGACTAGAAATTTGTTGTGTGTACAAATTCTTGCAAAAGGGGACTTTGTGGAGTTATCATGCAAGAAGGACTGGTAATGTGCTATGAGTCACAAAAACTCAATGAGCACGAGCAGAACTATCTAATGCATGATCTTGAGCTAGCAGTGATTATACATGCATTGAAGATGTGGAGACATTATCTTTTTGGCAGGAGGTTCAAATTGATGAGCGATCAAAGTGGGATGAGGTATTTTTTTGACCATCCAAACCTAAATCCTATGAAAGCTAGATAGTTGGCCACCCTTAGTGAGTTTGACTTTGAGATTAGATACATCAAAGGGAAGGAGAACAAGGTTGCAGATTCTCTTAGCAGGAATGTATTTGTAAGTTATATAGCAGTTATAAGCCCCTATGGGATAGAGTTACAATAGAGTTGTAGGCAGGTTAGTGGGATTAAAAATACATGGAGATCATGCATAGGTTACAATAGAGTACAGGTACAGGTATAGGTGATGAGGATGCAGACTATCGTCTCATGGCAGATGGCTTGCTGAGGTTTCAAGACAGGATCTATGTGTCAAATTACAGTAAGTTCAAGAAGCTTATCTTGTGGGAGTTTCATGTGAAACCATATTCGAGTCATCCAGGATATCATAAGACATTGATGGCTATAAATAAGTTCTATTATTGATCGAATCTGAAGAAAGAAGTGGCTGAGTTCATGGCTATATGATTATATTGTTAGTAGGTAAAGGCAGAATGCAGGCATCCATGTGGTTTACTACAACTTATAGTGATTCCAGAATGGAAATGGGAGGCCATTTCCATGGATTTCATCAAAGGTCTTCCGAGAACAGTGAGACAACATGATTCTGTTATGGTCGTGATCGACAGGTTGAGCAAGGTATCTCACTTCATTCTGGTAAAGACTACATATTTAGCCAATGAGGTAGCACAGGTGTTCACCAGAAAAATAGTGAGCCTACACGGTGTTCCAAAGAAGATTGTGTCGGACAGGGATGCAAAGTTCACTTCCAAGTTTTGGAAGGAGATATTTGCAAGATTGGATACAGATTTGGCCTGCAGCACAACTTATCATCCGGAGACAGATGGTCAGACAGAGAGGGTCAACAAGATCTTGGAAGATATATCGAGGATGTACTTGATGCACCAACAGAGGAAATTGGAAGAGTATCTACCATTGGTGGAGTTTGCATACATTAACGGTTATCAAGATTCATTGAGGATGAGTCCTTTCGAGGCATTGTATGGGCAGAGTTGTAACACTCCCATCGACTAGATTGATCCAGTGAATAGGGTACTTATTGGACCTGACATGTTGGATTGCAATAAAGCCTGAGAGACAAGGAGATAGAAAATTCCTCAAGGATAATGATGGATTCCAATTGACATTCCAATTTTTGTTTGATTATGATCGGAGCACTGGTTTTGGTGTGATCATGATTGGATGAGGGTGGAGGTGGTTTAACCTCTAGATTCGCTTGATTGTTCTTGGATTGGTTTTTCTATGAGATCTCTCATTCATACTTGGAATATGGAACGAGGGTGACTTGATGAAAGGGAGATTTGGTTTAGCCATGTCTATGGTCGGGTGGTACGTGGAAGTCCTAGACCTGGTCAAATTTTCCTATGACTAATAAAAGCTAAGTTCTCTTAACTTTTTCACTGATTTGTATGTGGATTTAATGGATGTCATACCTTTGATACTTATATGGTAATATGTTGGTTATAACTATGGTTGAATGACTGGTTCATGTCATGGTTATTTCATATTTTTACTTGTAACTATTAAATGGATGGATGCAAGACCTAATTGATGACTTAGTAGTTCAATGGAGAAGGAGGTGATCCTTCTGGTTATGTTTCATAAGTTGTTTTAGTCATTTATGCTCTGTCTTATATCTTATACCTGTAGGTTGCATTGATGCCAAGTGTTTGACAGAATGTTAGTCCCAGTTGGGGATGCTTAGGCCTAGTCCTGAGGGCGATTTTGATTGATCAACATGGTTATCATGTTTCTAATGATTTCTAAAAGTTACAACAAGTTATGGGTAGAGGCTAGGATTTTGGGCTAGAAAAGTGGCTCAAATCCCAGGGTCACTAGCACAGAACTGACAATTCTGGACCACAGTTGCTGGCAGGGAGGCCTGTGAGAGAAAATTTAGGTTGTTGGTCACTCCCTTGCCCATAGCATGAGAGTGACTATGGCCTAAAAGCTGTAGAATAGTAGTGGGACCTAGGGACAAGTTGTCTAAGTGGCTGACTTGTCTTCTGAGGGATTTGTTGATGAAGTTGGATGACTTTATGTTGATGCTTGTCCATTCCACTTCCTTAAGGTGACATAGGATGTCAAACCTGATTGTGGTAACATCTCTCCTCATGTTTACCTTGGTTGGAATGGTTACTTTGGGTAGACCTGGGAGGGGGTGTTACAAGTATTGTTTGATTCCATAGCCAACTTGACTAAGGAATTTGATTTCTCTTACAAGGGTCTAGTTCTTGGCATATACAAGCCATATTGGTACTTAAAATGAGTCAGTATTTAAAGAATTATGTTTTGCCATGTAGGACCCACTTTTTTTGAAGTTAGAACATTAGGAAAAAAGACATTTTTAAATTGAAAGAGTTGTTTGGACATTTTTTTAAAAAATTATTTAACATCATAGAGTTAATAGAATTCAAATTCAACTTCCATAGGTACAAAAACATGGATAATAGAGATCTTGCTAAATTACCCATTTTTTTGCATTGTTAAAAGAAATATGCCAAAGATACATCTAACATTATCATCATCTAATAATTTTAAATCCCTCTATGTCTACTATAATTTTCTTCTAATAGGGTGTGATTATGATTATATATGCATACCATATAACTAGATGAAATTCATGAACCAAGGAAGCATGCTATTTTAATGGTTTATGGGCATGTTTAATTTACAATTCAACTGATCAATTCTAGTGATCCTCCAATGGAGCATGAGAAATTTTAGGGGCTAATATCCGCAGGTGGGCTAATTTTCCAAAAAAAAGATTCATGAGTTTCCATTTTTTATAAAGATGGTTCGCCCAAATTTTAAAATATATAAGTATTTTGCCTTAAAAATCACCAACATTATATAGAGAGTATATATAAAATCATTATAATTTTGAATAATTTTACAAATTAATCAATTAACATTTTATAAGTTGCTTATTAGGGACTAGTGAGATTCGCCAATGTTTTTAAACTGTAGAAATTTTGATTGTAGATTAACTTGATAATGCAATATACTAAAGAAAAATACTTAATCTACTTCTACAATCAAAATTGCTGAAGCTTAATCGATTTGAGCAAGATCAAACAGAACACATATAATAGAGAAGAAGAATCAATACACATGAAACATAGAAGAATACTCTGGGGAAAGCCTTAGCTAAAAACCCCACTATATGTATTATCATACAAGGTGGAAATACATCAAGATTACACAAAGCTTTAGCTCTCACAGTTAGCCAGCTCTTAGTACAATCCTCCTCGATGCTCACAGGCAAACAAGGCTTCTCACAAACCTTCTCCTAAATTGTCCAAGCCTCCTATTTCCTTGCATAGTTTCTCTGGGTGATCCTATTGTTACCAAGTGTAACACTGATCACTCACATTGATCTCACACCCTGCTCTAACACATTGTCAAAACTGCGCAGTCCTCAAGGAACCTTGTTCCTTCTACATCCATGAGTTTCCTTTATAGGAGAAAGCATGCAACTGATAGTACATTGTCCCTATCTTTAATCTCAACTGAGTCATGAGTTATTTATGAGAGAATCTTCAGTTATCTGGAGTACGCTAGTTTGGATGCATGCATCCATTAACTGACTGAACTCACAATTAGTTCCTCAAATTGTTTGGAACTAATCTAATTGGACTTAACTCAGTAAATTGAGCTAACTAATTAAAACTCAAATATAACTTGACCTTATCTCCTTAATTAAGGGATAATCTCCTTAATTTAAGGGATAACTGTTGCATGACATCACAAAGACTTCTAGCTTGAATTTCTCCAACTAATTAACTCAAGATGAATTAATTAATTATTTTCCAAGCAACTGGTGAGACTAAATTCGAATTTTAATTCTCAATTTTAATTCAAGGACAAATTAAAATTGGAATATTTTGAATGTTATTTTTAGCATTTCTTGCTGCTATTCTCAACACTTCCTCTCAACAAGTAAGGAATTCAACTCGATCCCGATCCTGAACCTTTGGAATGTTCTTCATGCAACACTTCTCCCTAGTGTTGTTGCTCCAACAACTCCAGAAACAAAAAAAATATCCAACCTGAATCAGTATGATGCATCTGTCATCAAAGTCTCTAACTGCTATTGCCTCTGTCGACTGAAAACTCTGCGCTTCTGTTGACTCAGACTTTCTACATTGTTGTCAATCCTTCTCTACGCTCTTCAGTATTTGAATGCTCTAGCCTTTGTGACTTTGATCTCTGATTGCATCAATCCCACTGATTCATCCCACTACTATGTACTTTGGGCTCCCGTAGCAAGGTACGATCCATGAGATAAAACCTCTCAATGGACCCTGCCTAATTTCTGCCTTCTTGAGACTATCACTTCACATCGCCCCACCTCACACCTAGAGGTATGGCTGGGTGTGCTCCCTCTGCCCACTTGGCTTGAAATTTCCCCCCTACTGGAGGTCTTTGCATGAGTGGATGCCTTCACTTGGTCTCCTCTCAGCATCTCCAATTGTGGCTCCTCCACAATTGTCTGAGACTTCTTCTGGGGCTGCATGTTGAGAGATAAATTAGTCTCCCTCTCAACCACCAAGTCAGTAACATTTTCCTTGCTCCTCAAGGATTTGCATGCATCATGTACCTCAAGTGCATACAACTTCTTGGTCAGCACACCAATCTGTTTCATCTATCCCGCTGTCACAAAATTTTCGGGAAAAAGCGCTGATTTTAAATCAGCGATATCTCCCTCATCCGAACTCCGATTCAGCCAATTTTTTTTTGAATTTGGGTCTTTTTCCACAAGGAATCTAGATCTTCTATTTGTTTCTAAAAATTTTGAACAAAAATTTTCAGATATGCTCTGGAAACTCGCAGGCCATTTTTTTTTTTTGAATTCTCTTCTTTGTATACTGTTCACAGCTTCGATAAACTTGGCTCTGATAAAATTGGCTCCAATACCATGTAGAAATTCTAACTGTAGATTGACCTGATAATGCAAGATACTAAAGAAAAATACTTAATCTACTTCTACAATCAAACTTACAGAATCTTATTTGATTTGAGCAAGATCAAATAGAACACATATAACAGAGAAGAAGAATCAATACACATTAAACACAAAAGAATACTCTGGGGAAAGACTCAGCTAAAAACCCCGCTATTTGTATTATCATACAAGGTGGAAATACGTCAAGATTACACAAAGCTTTAGCTCTCACAACTAGCCAGCTCTCAGTACAGTCCTCTTGGATGCTCACAGGCAAACAAGGCTTCTCACAAACCTTCTCCTTAGCCCTCCAAGCCTCCTATTTCCTTGCAAAGTTTCTCTGGGTGATCCTAATTGTTACCAAGTGTAACACTGATCACTCACACTGATTTCACACCCTGCTCTAACACACTGTCAGAACTGTGCAATCCTCAAGGAACCATGTTCCTTATGCATGCATGAGTTTCCTTTATAGGAGAAACCATGTAACTGATAGTACATTGTCCCTGTCTTTAATCTCAATTGGGTCTTTCTCAGACTAGACATGCATGAGTTATTTATGAGAGAATCTTCAGTTAGCTAGAGTACACTAGTTTGGATGCATGCATGCATTAACTGCTTGAACTTGCAATTAGTTCATCAAACTGTTTGGAACTAATCTAACTGGACTTAACTCAGAAAACTGATCTAACTAATTACAACTCAAATATAACTCATCCTTATCTACTTAATTAAGGGATAATCTTCTTAATTTAAGGGATAACTGTTGCATGACATCACAAAGACTTCTAGCTTGAATTTCTCCAACTAATTAACTCAAGATGAATTAATTAATTATTTTCCAAGCAGCTGGTGAGACTAAATTCGAATTTTAATTCAAGGAAAAATTAAAATTGGAATATTCTGAATGCTATTTTTAGCATTTCATGTTACTATTCTCAACATAAACTTCAAGAAAATTTTCCATCCTTAAAATTTTCCCTACAATGGAGAAATCCATCCGAAGTATTGTTAACTATAGATGAGATTTTTCCAACGAAAGAATTTGGTCATTGGGACTTTTTAGGAAAAGAAATTGGCCTCCCTCTAAGTGAAAGAGAAAACTGAGGTTGCTAATACCATGCCAACACCACATTATATACTCATTTAAGAGGAATGCATAGATCACTCTTTTCAAGAGCATAACATGTCACTTTACATGATTTGAACCTAGGTGGAAAAAATAGACATTATCTCACCCACCACCAAAGCTAAACCCAATTGGAATAATGAATGATAAATGGGTTGTTTTATGTTATGCCTCTTCTAAGTTGATGTAGAGTGCATAGGTGAGAAATGTTTATAAAAACTAAATCATGTTGGATTAATCATATCTCAAGTTTTGGTGCACAAAATTAAAAAGTGTCATAATTTTTTTTTTAATTTAATGTAAAGGATGAGTTCTTTCCATTTTCACAAATTGAAATGTGTAACATAGAAAAAGTTATATATAAAAATTTTATTGATAAAAGTTTCTTTAACTTTTTACAAAAAAAAAATTCTATCTCAAAAATCCTCCTAAGGAAACCTTAGTCATCCTAAGGATAAGCTATGGCTAAATATTCAAAGCCCAAAATGAATCACAACTCCTACAATAAGAAAATGAAATTCTCTAGTTTTTGACCTCCCATTTTCTACATAGTGCATGGTTGGGTAAAATTAGACCAAGTTTATAAGCCCGAAGTATCATAGTATAATGGAAAATTTTTGAGGTGCAGTCTACTTAACTTTTTCAGTAGTGTCCTTCGTCTAATTTCGTGTAATTTTAGGACCACATTCCAAAGGAAGACTTAGTTGTTTCTGCCCATGCAAAGTGTGTAGGCAATAAACAATGAGTAATATCCCATGAATTCTCAATGATTCACCTGTGAAGTATAATCCCCTATTTGAAATTATTTGTAGCAAGTTTTAGCAAGAGGGAGTGGTGTTTGAGGTTTGAAGCACCAAAAATGGTTTACATTCTCCCCAGTCCATCCAAGGTTGAATATACACCTTAAGTGGTGGGTGATTCTCTTTGTAGTAGAAACGTTGGTAGCTAAAGAGTCCATCACACATATTTCTTCTTTAGTGTTTGTGTCGTTGCCAAATTTTTCCCATACTAAGATGGGGGAGGACTCATGAAGGTGAATTGAAACTTCTTCTTTAGCGTTTGTGTCATTGCCAAATTTTTCCCATACTGAGATGGAGGAGGACTCATGAAGGTGAATTGAAACACATGTTCCACACTAAGAGTTTTGGGCAACCCCATCGAAGAAGCCTATAGGATACATACCAGGTACATGAAGGAGGACTGGAAGGCGATTATATTTGCAATAAGGGGGACTCCATAAATCACGAAAGAAACTGATGATTTGGGGAATGATAAGTTATATGTTTAGTGATTGATGTTAAAAAATAAGTTTGTTCCTAGTCTTCCATATACCCCATGCAATAAATATCGACATGTATTTATAGGGCCCCATATTTTGATCCTAGATTTGGGGGCATATAGTTGTAGTTGAATGGAAAATATGTGAATTAAATACCCATATGCATCTCCTGACTACATAGAGATCATAATTCAAAGTTCAAACTTCAGTACACCAAGAGAGTTAATGCATGAGAAAATGTTGGTGTTGTGAGAGGCAAGTGGAAAACTATCAACATTACGCTATAAAAAAATGTTAGCTATTGTGTAATTAGTCCCATTTGCCTCATATAAGAGGTCGAGGTATCTATTAACAAGAGAATTAATAAAGGGAAAAAATTGTCTTCTACTTTCATTTCTTCCCCTCAGAGATTTATTTAATGTCCTCCACTTCTAGTACAATGGTGTTCAAATACTTTTCAATATACAAAATATTTCATAATATCTTTAACATGAGATACATAGAATGCAAAAATTGTACATCATTATTTGTACAAGATAGTATTTGCATGATCTAGTGTGAAAGTGTCTTTTATATGGAAGTCATGTAGATTATAGATAACATCAGACATGTCTTCCAAATACTTTTCATATTTCATATTTATTAACGATGGAAAAAGTTGCAAAAACAAATTGTCCTTTAGAATGCATTTGTTTTGAACATTTCTTGTAGTTTAAATGATGCACTATAATTGAAGAAGGCATCAATATTCTGTCAATTATCAACATTGAGAAGAATGAATTTTATCGCCAGTATCTATGCCAATTGTATTTGTTGGAAAACAATAAATTACAGATTGCAACAAATGGATCTACATGGATGTTATCTATGGTTAACATCCCCTAAACCTGGTTCATATTTTGATATAATTAAATTGTTATATATTGCAATGTGAGATGCTATAAAAACATCAAATAGTTTAATGCAATCTATATTTTGTGAAAATAATTTATTTTCAAAGCAATCAGTTTGTTTAAGTCAGTGAATGATCACTTTGAGTTCACGGTGGTTATAAATGTTAATTTGTTAGTGCACAATGATTTGTTTTGTTTGTCTCTTCCTTTAACAAGATTTCAAAATAGCACCAATGGTGTATGTTTTTTGGATAATTGTTTTTGTATTAAAATGAAGGAGAAAAGGAATGTGGAGAAAAAGTAAACATGTAGATGTAAAATTCATTAGTATGAACAATATATGATCTGATTTATTTATTTATTTTTTAATTTTTTAATTTTTTTATTTTTATGTAAATGTGAAAAAGTATGTATTATTGAGTTTTTACATATTGTTGCTTTATCTTCTTCTGACTTCCCATCTTTGATTTCTAATGCATATTGTAGACCTATCTGTTTTGTATATGTTACAGGTGCAAAAATTGTTCCAACTCCAAATGTAGATCTAGTAGTTGTTAACTGCTTTATTATCATAGTACAAGAATTTATATTCTATAGAAACAAGTGGTATTGTTTCCAATGTACTTGTATCATGCAAGGCCAATATGCAATTACAGTTTACATGATCATAGACTATTTTTGGAGAGATTCTAAAATCTATGACACAAAATTCTTGACCAACAACAAGTTTGGTTTTAATATGTGTGATTAGTTTGTGTGGAACATTTACTGTAATTTTCATCTCTTCTTTTGTGTTAACTAAGTCAATATGCAATAGGTCCAGTCCATGTGCTCGATCAATTGTTCTTTTATATGTGAACGACACATCTCCATGAAAGACTCTTCCTACTTTTAAGCGTTTGAGTTCTTGTATTGTTATTGGACTACATTCTCTGTGTATTTCATCTATTTGTGGATATTCTTTGTGTTTCAACTTGTAAAACTGTACTTAGAGGGTCAAAATGGTCATATTATCTTGTTATTCAAGTCAACAAGAATATGCATAAACAATGTTTACCTCTTTCCAGGTTGAGATAACATATAATTTGTCTCAAAGGTCTTCACGTTTCCTTTTCATATTGTTTATCTATATAAAAAATTCTACAACTCGTTATATTTGCAAGAGAAATGTATTGCATTCAATAGTAAATATCAATTAAGGATGAAAAATACAGAGAAATAAAAATACATGTGGGACTCCTTTATTTCAACCTTTTTGTTTTAATACATTGTCTAAAACCTAAAACAATAATAATGGTATTGAATGTGTTGTTGCATACTTGGATTGTTATGAGTAAATGAGAGATGTAGGAGAACTTAGTTTTTGTTATGATTAGAGGTTTAGCAAAGAGTTAAATTTTGTTATCATCAGATATTTAGCAAAGTGTATACCACGTTTTGATTAGAGGTGTAGCATAGCATAAATTATGCTAAGATTGGACCAATATGTGTTTTTAACATTTCTTTTGTATTGTTCAGCAGGAAAATTTATCCAGATATGCTCTATTGTTGTTTTCTTATTATGGACATAGCTTAGTTTTTATTTCTTGTATTTTTTCTATTTTCATATATTCTGCAAGATTTCCGCTATGAGCTGTTTCTAAATAAATATCAATGTTGAGATCACTGTAACTAATAAAACAAAATCAACATTTGTAGTTTGTGACTTTGCTTTACTAATGATTTCTATTATTGTAGATACTTTTTTCAAATGGTGCTGCATAAATGTTGATTAAGCAAATTGGTTGTTGAAAGTACATGTCAATCAATGTGAGTTCACTTTTTCTATTGCAAAATGTTTTTGTTGATTTGATCTATATTTTTTTTTCTATACAAGTAAGTGTGCCATGTGTGGAATGTGCTATGCAAAGTTGAATATAATGAATTGTTTATTTTTTAGTGGAATGCGTCATTAATTTTCTTGAAAACATAGGATCATATTGTCCATTAAGTTTGTGCGATGGACGATGTCCCTAAGATGTGCATGTAAATTGCATGTATTTAGGGTTTAAATTGATAAACATTTATGTTTTTAGAATTTTTTTTGGAAAATTCTAGTTTCCATGGAGCAATTGTTTCTAGTGGTGTCATTTCATCTATTATATTTTTCTTTATATGAAAGTTTTGGGGTGATAGATGATTTTTGTGTTTGATCTTAAATGTTGATGTAAGTGTTTTATCTTCTTTTGTTATGTAAGAACTTCATCACATTGCAATTGCATGTGAATCATGTACAAATTATGAGTTAGTGTTTGCAATCCAAATTGTTAGAATGTGTCGTGCAAAGCTATTTATCCAAGTGGCTTTCTTTGTAGCAATAGAGTTGTGCAATTTAGCATACATTGAATATCATGTACGCATTCATCATGTATTAATCCAAGGATATCCAAGAAGCTATCAAACATGTCTTCCTCATCATACTTGGCATCATTGATTGTGTCAACTATTAGCTTTCCATTTGTTTTTGTTTGTTTGTTTGTTTTTTTTTCTTTTTTTTTGAGTTGTCATAATAAAATTCAAGAGGTTCAAGTATTTTCATTGTCTTCATTGGTTCTATTGGAAAATTAAATATGCAATTATGATTTTTATGTTTCCTACATCGTCTTGTGTGAAAATGATGTTGGATGGATCTAGTTATTTTGTAAGAGGCAGTGAATCAATTGACAACTATTTATCTACCAAAAAATGTATGAAATATTTGTGTCTTTACCATATATTGGTGCAAATTTTATCCATAATAAGCCATATTCATGTTCAATTCCTTTGTTTTGGAATTATGTCACATAGAACTAGTCATCGATTTCTTTGTAGTACTTGTGATCATCATGTATTAATTAACACAATGCATCTATCCTAGATCTATAGTAACATGCACAAGTTACATGATCATTTCTTATTAATGAGTGGGGCTCATTTTCTTCTAATTGATTTTTGGTCAGTCTTGTAGTGTTTTGTTGTGTATGTATTAATGCACTCGATAGAGGCTCCCAAAGATGCTCTATGCTACTAAAGGACACAAAGAAGGTTGGTGGGCTTAGTTGTTGAATCACTGCATATAGTTTTTTACGCATCTATTGATGGAAGTCTGGTGAGGTATGAATTGTTTTTAAGTCCATGTACCCAATATTGGATTTCAAAATGAAATCCAAATTTGGTTTTGGCTTGACATATTTTGCAAGTAGTTTTCTTCCTTTCAACTGACCTTCTCTAATTCTAATCCAGATGGTATTGAATGTCTGGTTTATCATAATGTGAATTGGTTTATAGAACATGTTAGTTGTATGATAAACAAAGTC
This sequence comes from Pinus tabuliformis, assembly GCA_031772625.1. Classification (NCBI taxonomy): domain Eukaryota; kingdom Viridiplantae; phylum Streptophyta; class Pinopsida; order Pinales; family Pinaceae; genus Pinus; species Pinus tabuliformis. The sequence continues at coordinate 196,911,490 of CM062815.1, read as the reverse complement.
ATGATTTGTATGTGGGACTTCCTATTGAAAGATCTTTTGATATGTAAAGTTTTTCAACCTATCTCTTGGGAATTTGTTTCCATAAAATAATGATGGAAAAATCATTTTTTACGAGTAATTAACTTTGAAAATTCCTAATGGCACATATCCTACAATAGGCACAATATTAATTTGTTTATTTACAAGGCCATTGATAGTATGTGGATTAGTGAATCCATGATCCAATGTTTTTTGATCAGTTCCTCAATATCTTGATTATCATTTTCAATATCTTCAATCTCAGTTACACTCTCACATGCTTCTTCCAGTTGTCATATATGTTGTAATTTTCTAACTTGTAAAGTATTGTTTTGCACAATTGTTTTAACCCTTTCATGGTTGTGTGAAATCAAACCTGGTCAAATGCATAGGAACCTTTGGATCTTAAATTCATTTTTACCACAAGTGCCACTGTGTCAGTGTATTTTATGTTTTAAGGTGAAGCAAATTGAATTCTAGATATGTTAGTATGGACATTTATGACTCCTCTAATTAAACCTAGTTGTAATTTTTTATGTTGTTTGCCCACTTCCTTTATTTCAAGGAAGGGAAACCTTAATTCACTAGCCTTTTCTTTAGTTTGGGGAGCTCGGTGAGTGTTATAATTCCTTTATTTCTTCATATTTGTTCCAAAACTACATATTTAGTAATTGTGTCATCTTGAAATGTTTTTTTGCAAAGCTTACAAATGTAGGGACTATAATTTTTTTCATTTTCAATACTATTTTTTCCATTCCCAATGAAATTATTTAGTAGTTCACTAATGTTTTTTGCATGTGTTTTTTGGTTTACTTGCTTCACTTGGAAAACATCACTTCTAAAGAAAGTTCTTTCACATATTGAACCATCAAAGATATGTGTTAAATATTTTTGTTCAAAATTTTATAGTTTTGTTGATTTCCTCCTCGACCTTGATAGATTCAATGAATCACATTGCCTATAGGCTTTTACTTTCTTTGATGTTGTTAAAGATGCGTCATGCTCTAAATATTGTAGCACTACTTGTTTCAATTTTTTTGTGTTATATGAAAGATTTATTTTTTTTGTTTTCAAGTTTCTTCAAATAATGTATTTAAGCAGATGCAAAGATAAAATTTTCTTCTACTTGTTTAAGCCACAAGATGGTTTGAATTGGCCTGCAGAAGTATCACCTACTGCTTGGGGGTTATTTTTAGTATTGTTTTTCAATGAATACATTGATTTAAACATGGCATTATCCTCAATATTAATGTCGACTGGAGCATGAGATGTTTCTTTTGAGTTGTATCAATTTTATTTCTAAGATGATGACCATTTTTTAAATGTGCTTGTAATCTACAACTTGAATTGTTTTTAGTGATAGCAGGAAGAACATTAGAGATTTCAATTTTTATTTATGATCTGCTTCTAATATGATTTTTAAAGTGTCAAAGTGAGTGAAAACAGTCGTGATGTCAACAACATGCTCTAAATATTCTAGAACTACTTTTTTAATTGTTGTTGTGTTATACACAAGTTTTATTTTTTGTGTTTTCAACTTTCTTCGAATAATGTCTTTAAGCATATGCAAAGAAATTTTTTTCTTGTGCTTCTTTAAGCCACACGATGGTTTGAATTGGCTTGCAACAAGTTCACCTATAGCTTGGGGGTGTCATTAGTATGTCTTTTCAAGGACTGAAGTGATTGAAACATGGAAGTATCCTCAATATTGATGTTAGTTAGACAATGAGATGTTTTTGTTTCAGTTCTATCAATTTTATTTCCAAGATGACATGTTTCTAGGCTATCTAGTTTAGCTCTATGATATATTATATTACTTGCATTAAGAGATTTAAAAGAAAAAAATTCCTATTTGTTATAATGGTTCATAGTAGACATGACCTAGACTTGTTTCAAATCAAAGTATGTTAAAAGTTCTAAATGTTATTTTTGGGTTACATATTTTCATGAATATGGACATTGTAAATGGAGACCAAATGAGGATCTGTATTTTTAACATTTTACTTAGACAAACAAAGACAAATAGATCACCATCAATATTTCCTTTGTTATAGGGAAATGCTAATTGTATTTTTTATGTTTCCTAAGTTGCTATTGTTTTGTACTTTCATATACAATTGAAGTATATATTTTCTGTAATGAACCTAATTACAAAATGATCATTTTGTATTTCATTGATGAATGTTTCTGCAATGATAAGTTGAAGGCATGGGACACTATATTCATTGTTTAGAAGACATGATTTTTTTTGAATGCACTCTCACCATATATTCTACTAAACATGTGCATTGTAAAAAGGTAGGTCATGACCATAATGTTTTGTCTTCAACACTGGACAAGTCAATTTTATCGTATTGGGTGTTCCTTTGTTGCCGAAAGGTAGAATCCATGATAGGGTCTCTTTTGTAAAGCAATGGCTCAAAGTGGCCATTTATAGGATCCTCCATCATGAAATAATATGTCATAAGTATTTGTTTTAATGGTTAAATTAAAATGCAAGAAATTTCATTTTTTTTTGGAAAAAAATCTAGTTGGAATTTTCAACCAATTTAATAGCTAATGGATACAAAAAAAATCTCCCCACAGTCCTCTAGATTCTAGTGGTATATAAATTAACATTGATATAGATATTTTTTATAAATACAATTCGCGGTTTCTAATGTTGTGCATTTTTGTTAATTACTCTTCATGAATTTCATGTTGATAAGACATAATTTATACCCTATTTTTTTCTACTATGCATTTTCTAAAATGCTAAATTGTTCATTTTCTTAATTCTACCAATGTGAATGAAAAATACAAATTATTAGTATATAAAATTAAAAAAACATATGTATGGGTATTAAAAAAATCATTTTATTTCCATTTTTTTATATATAAATCTACATTACAAATAGTTATTTAAGACTTATAAATAAACCAATACTACAAAAAAATAAAAAAATAAGCACACTTATATTATATTTGAATGTCATGAGTATAAATAACTTATTGACATGATAACTGTACATATGCATTATAGATATATTTATAATCAACATTATCAACCTTTAACACAACTAGCACATATAAGAGCTTAGATAGCAAGTAACAATCCTTTTACACAATAGTTACCAAAGATTTCTACATTACTAGTATAGTGATTACAACTCTAGATCAGTATGAAAAATTCTTGATATCGAGAAAACATATTTACTACTTAGGGCATAAAACAAGATTGTTGAAATATGGCAACAAGAATATTCCAATTTAATTTTTCCTTGAACTAAATTGTGAATTAAAATTGAATTTAGTCTTAACAGCTACTTGGAAATAATTAATTTATTTATTTTAAATTAATTAGTTGGAGAAATTCAAGTTAGAAGTCTTTCTAAAATCATGCAAGAGTTATCCCTTAAATTAAGGAGATAAGATTGAGTTATATTTGAGTTGTAATTAGTTAACTTAGTTTACTAAGTTAAGTCTAGTTAAATTAGTTCCAAATTGTTTGAGGAACTAATAGTGAGTTAACAGTCAGTTGATGCATTAATGCACTCAACTAGTGCTACTCCAGTTAACTGAATATTCCCTCATCAGAAACTCATGCATGCAGTCAAGGGTTCATCCTTGAGGATTTTGCAGTTTTGAAGGATTGGTTTTCCACTTGGTAATAGGATTATCATCCAAAAGGAACAACGCAAGGAAATAGGAGCTTGGAGGATAGAGAGGAAGGCTGGAGAGAATCCAAGATTGCCTGTGAGCATCTGTGAGGATTGTACTTAGAGCTGGCTAGTTGTGAGAGCTAAGGCTTTGTATAATTCCTATGTATTTCCACCATGTATGATAATATAATAGTGTGGGGTTTTTATTTGAGACTTTTCCCAAAGTATTTTCATGTGTATTGTGCCATTGATTCTTCTTCTTTTGGTTATATTGTTTAGCTCAATGTTTAAGCTTTTGCAAATTGATAGGAGAAGTAGGTTATAGTATTCTACTTTGATTTTTATTAAATTATCGGGTTAACCTATCACAGATTTCCTACATGGTATCAGGGCTGTGAACAGTATACTGAGAAGAGAATTCGAAGTTTGAAGTTCGGGGTTGTAGGTACAAATCGAATTCATATCATACTTCAAGGTCGGCCAATGGCGTTCTATGGCTTGAGACTCGAGTATGCCTTGGAAGGTAGCTCGAATTACATAGCATGGAAAGATGGAATGGAGGTTGTATTAGAAGACAATGGCTTGAAGGAATTCATTGATCAAAAAATCCCAAAGCCATCTTCAACTAATGCACAAGAGTTGGCTGAGTGGAAGAAGTGTGTGGTGAAGGCGAGACGGATCATCCTTGAGGGAGTTCGAGACCATATTGTCTCGAGTCTCCATGGGAAGGATACTCCATTTTCAATGTGGAAGACATTGAAGGACCTCTACTAGAACAATAGCGACCAGAGGAAATTGGTGCTCAAGGATAAGCTTCGAAGAATCAAGATGGAGAAGGGCGATACTATTTCCACATATCTGAACAAGATCACCACCTGTAGAGATGAGCTCGGCAGTGTGGGAATAACTACTGTCGATGATGATATGGTGAGCCTCTCCCTCCTTGGCCTTCCAAAGAGTTGGAATAGCTACCAGGACTTTATGAATGGAAGGGAGAAACTGTAGGATTGGGAACAACTGTGGTCGGATCTTACGCAGGAGGAGATCAGGAGGAGCACAAGAGATGGTTCTTCATCCAAGAATGATGATGAAGAAAATATGGCCTTAGCAAGTAAGGCAAGGAAAGGGAAGGGGAAGGCTTCCCATTTCAAATAAAATTCTTCTCATGGAGGGAAGAAGGGTGACATGTCTAAAGTAAGATGCTTTAATTGTCACAAGATGGGACATTATGCGACTAATTTCCCATCGAAGAAGTCTAAGAAGGGATCCTCAGAAGGATCGGAAGGTGAGGCATTAGCCTCTCAGTTCGAAATGGACTTTACCCTCATCGCATGCATGGTGTCATCGATGATGGGTTGTGTATGGTATCTTGACAGTGGAGCCTCATTCCACATGACCGGTGATAAAAATATATTCAGTGCCTAGGAGGAGAAAGACCTCAAGATGTGAATAGAGACGGGTGATGATGGAAGGTATAGTGTTTCAGGAGTGGGCACGGTTGCTTTTCAGAGGGATCGTGGAGCTCCTCTCACCTTGACAGATGTGATGTATGTGCCTGGACTGAAGAAGAACTTGGTATTGGTCATGATGTTGAAGGACAAAGGCTACGATGTTGTCTTCAGTAAAGGAAAGGCATTCCTAAGACACATAGCCACAGGTCAGACCGAGAGGATAGGGATTCAGGTGAAGAATATCTATAAACTAGAGGTATATGATTGTGCAACATTGAGTACAAAAGCAGAATTGGTACAAATCCAAGATATTGGCAAGTTGTGGCACAGGCGGTTGGGCCATTTGCATCATGGGGCTTTGAAGATAATGCAACAGATATCTACAGGACTTCCCAAAGGTAAACTTGAGCAAGTTGACATATGCAAAGGTTGTACCTTGGGAAAGTACACCAAGTCTTCCTTTCATGATCGAGACATTTGAGCAGAGGCTATCTTAGAGCAAGTTCATACTGAATCGTGTGGACCATTCTCAACAACATCCATAGCGAAGCAAAGGTATTATGTGATTTTCATTGATGACTATTCTCGTAAATGCTAGATTTATTTCATGCAGAAGAAGGACCAAACTTTCACAAAGTTTTGTGAGTTCAAAGCTTTGGTTGAGAAAGCATCAGGGAAGAAGATCAAGGCCTTGAGAAGTGACAATGGTGGAGAATATGTCTCTCAAGAGTTTAAGGACTTTTGTGCAACGGAAGGAATTAAATGAGAATTGACATCACCTCATAACCCACAGCAGAATGGGGTGGACGAGAGGAAGAACAGAACTATTGTAGGGGGCAGCACGGGCAATGTTGCATGACCAAGGCCTACCACTTCACTTATGGGCTGAGGCATGCAACACAACGGTCTATTTGCATAATAGAAGCCCACATCACATACTTGGGATGAAGACACCAAAGGAAGCTTTCTATGGTAAGAGACCAGATGTGGATCACTTCAGGATCTTTGGCTCATTGGTATATTTCCATATGACAAAGGATGCATGGAAGAATCTTGAGCCAACAACAAAGTTGGGGATATTTATGGAGTACACTAATACACCTCACAACTATCAGGTGCACTTACCTACTAGTCGGAGGACAGTGGTTCGTAGAGATCTCAAGTTTGATGAGCAGAAGGCCATGCGAGTTTCCCTTGAGAGGGAGCTCCAACTATAGCGCGTGGAGGAACTGTTGGTTCCTAAGGAGGAGGAGCCTCAGACTAATGCGGAGCAGCCTCATGTAGAGGTTCCAGGAGTGGAGACATCCACTCAAGCAGAGTCTTCCAGAGATGGACAGAAGTGCACAAAAGAAGTTGATAGATTGTTGGAGGATGCAAGAGAGAATGTGAGAGCACCATCTTCTCAATGCAGACAGAGGAGGTCACCTAAGAGGTACACTAGATACATGGCCCTTGCTAGGGAATGTGTTGAGACCGAGCCATCTTCCTTTGAGGAAGCAATGCAGCAGCCAATTTGGGTTGATGCTATGGTGGAGGAGTATGACTCCATAGTTCGTAACAGTGTTTAGGACGTGGTTCTGAGACTGGAGAACAAGTCAGTTGTGAGTTCCTGTTGGCTTTACAAGGTAAAGAAAGCTGTTGATGGTAGTGTGGAGAAGCATAAGGCAAGATTTGTTTCTCGTGGCTTTTCACAGGTCAAGAGGATCATGTTGCTGCAATATATTTCGATAGAGGAGCAAGATGTTGACATTATGACAAAGGCATTGTCAAAGTGTAAATTCGAGTTCCATAGAGATAGGATAGGGGTGGCATATAATCCCTTTCTTGTTGAGAGAGAGTGTTGAAATATGGCAACAAGAATATTCCAATTTAATTTGTCCTTCAATTAAATTGTGAATTAGCACACTTGATGTAAATGAAAATTAATTACACACTTGGAAGGAGCGTTTCAAACAACTGGTAAGAGCAAGGGTTTCAAGCTTTTGCAAGCGTTGAACTCCATGGAGGGGTGCAAAGGGGGGAGCTCCACTCCCTCCTATAGTCAGGCAGTAGCCAGCCGAGGTAAGAAACCGATAGAAACTGCCAGAGGTCCTTCAGGAGAAGGGAAAAGGAACATTGAAGAGGAACAGGATTTGACCAATACAAGGGAGGACAATAGAACAAAAGAAAATGAGGAAGAAGACAAGAAACAGGAAGCAGAAAAAAAAATGCCAAAGGGCCCATGTAAACCTAAGGCTGAGGTCACACCCAGAGTAGTTTTAAATGATCCTGCTCTGCAGGCGCATAGGGACCACATGCGGACCTATGTTATCATTTGTAAATTCATGGGATTATGGCCCACAGAAAAGGCACTACAAGCGTGGATTAAATACCACTGGAAACTGAAAGGAGGCATAGACCTACATCTTGGGTCAAAGGGTTTCTTCACTATGGTCTTTACAAATATTGAGGACAAAGACAAGGTGTTTGAAGGAGGGCCCTACTTCTATGCAGCTGCAGGCCTCTACATGCAGCCTTGGATGATGAATTTTTCCCCGAGCGAGAGTCTTTTACTTCGGTCCTAGTCTGGGTAAGGCTCTATTCCCTACCTCTAGATTACTGGTAAACTGAACCTTTATCTGCCTGTTGAAGCCCCGAAAATCGGGTCTACAACAAAGGGGATACCCACCTGGTCCGGACCTTGGTTGGCAGCTCCTTTTCCATTTGGTATAGCGGGTCTGGCTGGGGATATGGGACCAATTTCCCAATTTATGTGTGTGTGTTAGAAAGATGAATATTTCTGTTTCTAACAGTTTCTAAATGAAACACTTTTATTCTAATTCTAATCTAATAATAAGGAAATTATATTCTAATCAACAGAAATATGTAAATCTACACTAACCCGGGGTGTGATCTTTCCTTTATGCGATCTAAAATGATTTCAAACAACAACTGGTAATAAAGATCATTCAGCTGCTATGAGAAAAGAATTCAATAAAGATGAACCACTTCGTATAAAAAGTTAGACGAAAGAGTTGTGAAAAACTTATCGCATAATAAGCTATTCAGACACTAAACATAAATAAATAGCTATCACCGTACAAAAGTGCCAAATGATAACTCAGGCATTCATACATTAGTATATAAATAACTGAACTTGAAAATCACTATAACACAAGGCAGAAATAGTTAAAAGATAGAAATACCATTTATAACTAGTCCTACTCATGGGCTTCAAGCGATAACGATTTATCTCTTCTTGATCAAATATCTACTAAGAGTACAAAAGTGCAACATCGGTAGCAGATATCAAATGCAAAAATCAATAAATCTTGTTCCATTCATTCATCAAAACCTCCTTGGAGGGTACGGAAGTGCATGTTCTGGGGATAAGTTTTTGATAAATTTCAGGACCCTTCTCTAAATGCATGAGAAGGGTTTAAATATTACTAACTAAATCTAAAAATAAATTATTACAAAAATATAGGATGTGGTTTAAATGACCGTCCTTTTTTAGGAAAATAAAACAAAATTAAAACTAAAATTGAATCTAAAATTAAACTACTTCAGTATTTGGTCCTTGAAATCGCACGCATGTAGCATCTGTTTAAGAAGATTCGGCTGGCCGACTTCCAATTTTAGCTGAGCTGAGAAAACAGAATCGATGAGAGCTGGCGCCATCTTTTCAGCCGCATTGATGATACACTTGAGAGTCATCCATTGGCTATGTGGCTTTACCAAGTAACCCCAGTAATGATCCCAGTTCAACCTGGTTAACCCTTGAATTGCTTATGCCTTTTCTTTTGCCTTCTTCTTCCAATTTGCCTGTAGTGTTGTTTTCTTGCAATTTTCTGAGCTTGAAGATGAGTGGGCAATTCGCATCTTGCCTTTCTGAAAAAAAAATCTCAGCGATGCATGATTAGTGCTCTAATCGCGCATCGGAAACTGCCTCTGGTTCTTGATCCGGGTTTCCTTGATGCGTTTTTCGCCTTTTGCACTTTTTCTTTCTAGCGGATATAAAGTTCATCATTTGTGAAAATAATATTTCCGTAAGCTCTTGACCTTGAGTTTTAAACTGTCTGTTTCTGATATCTGCGCTGTCTAGTATCCACTTCACCATGTCCGTGTATGGGAGAATTTTGGGTCTTGCTGCTATCCGGTGTAAGAATGAGCAGGCTAGTTTTGTAAGGGATGCTTCAGAAGAACCATTTGAGCCCGCGGTAGCAACTACTTCCATTACTCTGGGATTCTCCTCTTCAAGCAGATTATACATGCCTTCCCACGTAGCAATTCCCGCATCTCTGTTACATGCCGTGTCTGTATACAGGGGCGCCATTTCTTTTTCTTCTGAGCTCGGGGCTTTGCTTTTCTTTCCCATTTTAACCTATGTATTGCTTTGTATCGGCCTCTGTTCTCCGTTCCTGCAATTCACAAGTGAAGTGAAAATGAATGACAAGGAAGGGTGATGGGAAAGTTTTAAATGCCGCAGACGCATAAAATATACCACCTTACGTGAGATGATTTTTCGATAAGCATGCACCCATATTCCATTAATAACTAGAAACTAACTCATTTATTAGCATTAAAGCACATAACCAGGTGTCAGCTTAAGGAAAATACTTTTCTTGAATAACGCGCCCGAAAGATCTGCAATGGAGCGATTTTGCGATTTGCTTCGCAATATCGCAGATCGCAGCATCGCGAAATGATAATATCACAAAATCGTAACATCGCAAAGTTGGTCACTCATGATATCGCATTATCGCATTGTCGCTGTATCGCGATATCGCAATATCGCAATATCGCTGATCGCAGGAATGTTATGTATGACAATCTTTGTTAACCTGTTTTCTGCGAAATGCGATTTTGCGATCGGCGTCATCGCATATCGGAAAATTAAAGTGTTTCGTTGTAAATTGTGCTGTATGCGATGTGATATTTCATTATCGCGCATCACAATCTCGCAATGTTTAAAATTCAGCTCATAAGGAGGTATCCCGTTATCTTTTTGCGATGTGATATTCCTAAGGAAAGATTTGTGTCTTACCTTATCATAAAACTTAGATTTTTTGGATTTTAGAAGGGGGGTTTCCTAAGCTTATGATGGTAAGTTTATTCGGAAAAGGAAATTTAAACACTACTTTGATTTTTTAAATTTTTAACTAAGGGTCCCCACTTATTTAATATTAGGAATAACACTAAATAAGAAGGGGGGTTATTGCTGGCCACAACAATTGGCGAATCACTTGGAAGAACTAGTTATCTTTGCTGCTTTTTGAATTTTCAAAACTTCCAAAATAGAAAATTTTCTAGAAAGTTAAACTTTATTATAGAAAGATAAAATACATTATACTTTAACCTGTCAATGACATTTTGTTTCAACTATTTTCAACCTTGATTATTTGCTGCCTCAAGCTAGTTCTTGTATTTACATCAGTCATTACTTGGCTTGTAAAGATAAAACAAAGTCTTCTCTGTAAACCAGTTTTAAATATGCTCATTTGTTGTAGGTAGAGCCTCTGCTGCCAGTAGGCATTTATAGCCTTGATAGGGTTACCTGTTACCCAACAATGATCCTGTGTCCTACTTAAAGAAACCTACAATTCACAAAGAAGAATCCACATCCACACTTTCTGCTTTCATTTTCTTTTTTATTCTTAAAGAGCAATGTCTTGGTTTGGTAGCCAATTCATGACACAATCATTCACTGATTTATAACTTTGCTGAACAAGCTGGCTCATGATGAGACCCCTTGTCTTTTGATTTTAACAATCTCGAGTCATTGCCCTGTTGTGGTATGCAGTATTGGCAAAGTCAGCAAGTTATAATATCTGTGATTATGATAAGCCAGCTTGTGATGAGACCTCTCACTCTTTAAGATAAAGTGTATCCTTGGATTGTTTCTATGAAAGTTGTGATTTCCTTAGTAGGGAGGAAGTCATTGTTTCCTTAAGATAGCTCTGGATGACAATAATAGAGTTTTTGGAAATAGCTATTCTACAAAGAATATTTATTTTGTTATTGATACCTTTCATTGTACTGATATAAAACAATTTCTCGCTAAAGGTTGTTTTCATCAAATTTTATGAAGTTGAAACTAGTATCATATCTAGGCTAGAGTTTTTAACTGTATCTTTCAATAATAAAGATCAATTTTCCAAAAGATTTTCTATTTATACAAGCAAAAGATCAAAATTCGAAAGAGAATTGGTGTCTTTTTCGTAAATGCCTATTGTAACCATTCAAAACTGGTTTTATTATGAAAATAAAAATAGCTACTCTACAAAATAGAAGAATAATCTTCTATTGAAAATATTTCTTAAGAATCTGACCATTAACAGGTAAAGAATCCCTTTTCCCTGCTAAATCTTGTAACATGAAGGTAGATGGACCTATGGCTTCTATGATCTGAAACAGACCAAGCCACATTCTTTGAAATTTTGTATGTTTTCCTTTTTCCTCATGAGCTTTGTCCCATTTTAAAACTAGATCTCCCATCTGAAAATATTTTTTGGATATCATATTGGAATCAAAAGAGGCCTTTACCAATGCTTGATGATGAGTGTGAGTAACCTTAGCCCGTTCTCGTTGTTCTTCTAATTTAATTAATTCCAGCTGCCTAAGTTGTAAAGAGGAAGTTGGTACTTCATCAATATATTGAACCAAGGCTAAAGAGGGAATTGCTAGATGTGTTGGAAGAACCACTTCTTTCCCATAAACTAAATTAAAGGGAGAAGTGCCAGTAGAGGCTTTCTGCATTATTCGATCTGCCCATAAAGTGTATATTAAAGACTTATGCCAATTTTTATGATTTTGGTCAATGGTTCGCTTAATGATTCTAATTAAGTTCTTATTTGTAGATTCAGCTAACCCATTCCCTTGTGGATAATAATTGGCCAAGTATTTAAGCTTGAAACCCCTTTTGAGTGCAAATTCAGTCATTGCATTTCCAGAAAAGTATGATGCATTATCAAACATTAAAGTGGAAGGCAATCCAAACCTGGTGATTATGAACTGATCTATGAATTCAATGATATTTTTAGCATTAGCCGTCTTGAGTGGAACTGCTTCTACCCATTTAGTAAAGTAATCTATCGCTGTAAGGATGTATCTATGCTGTTTAGAAGAGTGAGGAACGATCTCACCTATTATGTCCAATCCCCACTGATCGAAAGGTTGTTCGATGGTAACTGGTTGCAGTGGCAAGGATGGTTTCTTTTGTCTCCCAGCAGCGGTTTGACAGATTTGGCATTTCCTTACGTAGTTGTGTGCGTCTTTGAATAATGTGGGCCAGTAATAGCCTGCGCATAAGATCTTATGAGCAGTGGTGTCTCCAGCGTAATGTCCACCTACTGGCCCATCGTGGAGTTCCTGCAAGACTTTTTCAGCTTCAACTTTCTCAAGACATCTAAGAAGAACAGAATCATAATTTATTCTAAAAAGAATGCCATTCACAAGTTGATATTGTTTGGATTTTAACCTTAGGGTTCTTTTCTTGGTATGATCGAGGTTTGAAGGGGAATATCCATTCTTTAGATAATAAATAATATCAGCAAATAATGACTCAGCATCGTTTAGGCTTACCTCGTACACTTGTACCTCTTCAGATGGATTTTCGGGTATTAGCGATGCTCTTGCCAGCATTTTGCAAAAGCCTTGACCTTTTACAATATTTACTGGTCTGATTTCTACGTCGTATTCTTGTAAGGAAGTAACCCAATTTGCCCTTTTCTCACCCACATCCTTCTGTACTAGAAGATTTCTTACCGCTAGAAATGGTACTATGATATTGGTATGTGTTTTGAGTAAAAAAGGTCTGAAATATTTAATTGCTTTAAAAACAGCATAAGCTTATTTTTCCACATCTGAATAATTCAGCTCAGCACCTTGTAAATTGGAACTGAAAAAAGCAATTGGGGCTTCTGCCTTTTCTTGATTTGCTTGAGTGAGTATCGCAGCATATGATTTATCTGAGGCAAATGTATGCAAAATAAAAGGATCGGAAAAATTTGGAGTCACTAACAATGGAGCATTGATAATTTCTTGTTTGATCAGATTGAATGCCTCATGTTCATCTTGGCCCCGTTTAAAGTTTGTGTTCTTTTTAATCATAGCTTGTAAAGGAGACACGATTCTCGAAAAATCTGGCACAAATCTCTTTACAAAGTTAATCTGACCAAGGAACGATTGCATGGCTTTCTTGTTGTGAGGTAGGGGAATTGCGGAAATTTCCTTGATTCTGTCAAGATCAATGTGAATTCTAGATTTTGACACTATGAATCCTAGAAGCTTTCCTTCACTTAATGTGAAAAAGGATTTTTTCAGGTTAAGCAAAATTCCATACCTTAAACAATGTTGGAAGATTTGTTTTAAATCCCTGAGATGGTTGTTTCGATTCTTGGAATAAACAGTAATATCATCCAAATATATTACCACTGATTTATTAACTAACCCTTTGAATGCAATGTCCATGGCTCTCTGAAATGTGGCACCCGCGTTAATCAAACCAAATGGCATCTTTTGATATGCATATGTGCCCCACTTAGTTCTGAATGTCGTTTTTAATTGATCGTCGGGATGTAACAACACTTGGTTGTATCCCGAGAATCCATCCAAGAATGACACTAATTCTGAGACCGCAACTGCCTGCAGTATTTGTTCCATGGGAGGTAAAGGAAAATTGTCATTTTGGCAGACCTTGTTAAGGTTTCGAAAGTCAATGCAGATTCTAATATCTCCATTTTTCTTTCTAACAGGTACCATATTGGAGACCCATTTAGAATGTCTAACGGGAAAGATTATTTTGGCTTTCAATAACTTGTTGAGTTTAGTTTTGATCTGATTTTCTAAATTTGGATGGATTTTTCTCAACTTTTGTTGGACAGGTTTTTCATTATCAATCATTGGGATAGTATGTTGAATGATGGAGGTGTCGTATGTTTTGAGTTAATCGTAATTCCAAGCAAAGACACTTTTGTATTGTTTCAAGAGATCTATATAGGCTAATTTCTCTTCAGGGGCTAGGCCAAGGCCTAGGTTGATATTCTGAGGTTTGGCATCAGTTCCTAGATTTACTAATTCATAATTCAAAGTTGAACTTTGGACTTTTGAATTGGTAGATCTTTTGAATCGATCTTTCAAATTGTAAAGGTCTTCTAAATTGACTACTGATTTAGGTATAGCATTGTTAGTACTATCTTGTTGCAATTGTTGGTCATGTTGGTCTTCGTCAATTATTTAATTGGTGTAGGATCCTTCAGATGTGAGAAAACTCATGATATCAGGATCGTCATTGAAAATCCTCCAATTGGTAATGTTATCAGGGATAGATGGTCTAAAAATTAACTCAATTGAAAATCGGTTAGGGCTAAAATCTTCTGAAGGAATGAGCTTGGAAGCTACATTGACTAAGAGGTCTGCGCTAACATTCTAGAGTCTGGGAATTGATGAAATATTAAATGCTATATAATGTTCAGTCAGATCTTGAACTAAAGATTGATAATGCTTTAAATGACCTGATAAATAGTGTATAGTATTACGTACCTGTCTGATTACAATTTCAGAATCTCCGAAAACTTGCAGGTATTTGACTTCTAATCCGATTGCCTTGTACAACCCTTGGACTAGAGCTTCGTATTCTGTGGTATTGTTGGTGCACTCAAATTAGAGTTTATAAGTTAGCATGGTTTTATCTGCCTCTGGGCTTACTAACACACATCCTGCTCCTGCTCCTTCGTTAGACTTAGAACCATCAAAAAATAATTCCAGAAACAAAGATTTATTTACAGGACTATCTATAAAATTAATGCATTTAGAACTATCTGTTTGAATTTTTTTTTCTACTTGAGATCAAACAAAATGTTCTAAGTAAGGTGAAGTGTGAGCATTAAAATTTCCTAAGAAAGAATCTACTAACTAGTTGCCTATGATGTTAGAATTGTATGTTATTGGTTCATTTTCTCCCTCGAGTTCTGTTAATATGTATTTCTGATGTTTTTTTGCGTTCAACTTTTATCTGGTTTGGTTTACCATTATAAGGGAGCCACATGTGGGACCAATCAGTTGCAAAGTATCCATGAAGTTTTTCTGACCAATCTCTGCTAAGAATTAAGCCATAAAATTCAGTAATATCAGCGACTAAAATGTCAATAATTTGACATACCTTTGGGTTGGATGACAGCCTTATGGTAACCTGATTTAACTCGCCAATCACTTCGACTTGCGATCGATCTAATTGGACTATGCGTACAACAGATTTCTATGGTTGAATGTTCAATTTTGCGAAATTGATCTTGGAAAAATATTTGATGAAGCTCCAGAATCAACTAAGCAATTATGCACATTTTTATTGAAAATTTCATAAGTAAGGAGAAATGGGGGAGTATGCGATCTCGATCTTCCTCCAATTAATGCGATATCGTTTGGATCAAATTTATTCATTGTACTAGTTAGAGGTCTTCCCATATCATGAGAAGCTTGAGAGATTACGGTAGCTGGTAAAGGTGCAACTGGCACAGCATGTAATTCTTTCAAAAGTACTTTCTGCTGGTGTTTTAACTTGCTCAATTCAAAAAGAGTAATATTGGACCTAGTCTTTTTCATATCTTCTACGATGTTATACTCCATTTCATCCGAAACGATTAGCGTTTTAGATGGAGTAGATGTGTCTATTTGGACTGGGCTGGTTTGAGTCGCTTTAGGTGATATTTTCTTGGCTGTGACTTTATCCTTAGACATTGAGCTTGCGCTCTTTGGCTTAGGTGTAGGTTGAGGAGGATCAAGTTGATTTCTGCTGCGAGTACTAACCAGGAATGCCTCTTCATCTTCTTCATTTGGGAGGATGAAATCCCACATACCTTGTAATTCTACTACTTCTTCTTCATTGGTATGTTCTTCGGTAGTGTTTTCCTCTTCTTCTTCTTCTGACTCAACATTTGATATAGCGTTAGGGGGTTTGGAATCAGTTGAAGGATTTCTTTTAAAAGGCCTGTATGGATTTTTAGAAGAAGTTTCTGCCACTTGTTTCTTGATGTCGACCATTTCGTTAGACATGGTCTTCAAAACTTTTTGTAATCCTTCTAAATCAAATGGATCTTTGGGTTGTTTTTTCTTGGGATCTTCTTTGAAAGAGACCTTCTTAGATTTTCGTTCTTCCATCACGTTTTTCTTTTCTAGGGCCGTAATACGTTTCTCTACTGTTATCGCTTCTTTCATATTTTCAACTAAGGTTGTTTTGTTAGCTCTGTCAACAAAGATTGTTATGAAACCAGCTCAAGAAAAGATAGAAAAGATAGGTCAACGCCTTAGAATTCAGCCTCTTCGAGGGGGAAACCTCCTTTACATTACATAAATGAACAATTCTTGGATGATTCAAATGACAAAACCTACTTTCTATATATAGGAGTTTAAGGAGTCACAATACAATCCAGCCGACCTAACAATAATAATATAAAGCCACAAAAATAATAATAGAGGGATTCTATGGGGCACAGTAATAACAAAATGGGGGCAATAGGGGCACAACAATATTAATAAGGGGTATAACTACAATAGTAATGGGGTAATTGCTAGTATTATAGGGACCCAACATGCCCCTCTCCTTCAAAAAAGTGTTGTCCTCAACGCTTGAGTAGTTCTAGATACTTCTGCATAAAATTCTCATCCTCCCATGTGGAATCTTCAGCGGATAAGTTCTTCCACTTGATAAGATACTTTGAAATTGAATGATTTCGTCGCTGTCGAGTTCTTGTTTCTGTGACTGCTTCCGGTTCCAATATAATTTTTCCTTCCTCGTCAAGTTCTGGAAATATTGTTTGCACTGGGAGCTTGTCGCCTATAACCTTCTTTAAACATGAAACATGGAAAACTGGGTGCAATCGAGAAGCTGCAGGAAGCTCCAATTTGTATGCCATAGTACCAATCTTTTGCAACACCTTGTACGGACCATAATACTTTGGTGATAATTTATTATCCTTCTTAGCTTGCTTGAGGGACATTTTCTTATATGGTTGTAGCTGTAGGAATACCCAATCACCTACATCAAAACTTCTTTCACTGCGATGTTGATCTGCTTGTTGTTTCATTCTATTCTGTGCCAACACGAGGTTATCCTTTAAGAGTTGGAGGACTTGTTGTTGATGTTCGATGTGATGTTCCACTGCCTGAACCTTAGAATTTTCTCTTAAATATGATGTGATGGATGGTGGTTGATACCCATAAAGTGCCATAAATGGGGTCATTTTTGTTGCTGTATGGAAGGAAAACCAGAGGAAACCATTCAACCAGAGGAAACCATTTGACCCATTGTGTCTGTTTATCAGATACAAAGCAACGAAGATATCCTTCCAAACATTTGTTTACTATCTCAGTTTGCCCATCAGATTGAGGATGATAAGATGAGCTATGAGCTAACTGAGTACCAAGACAAGAAAATAATTCTGTCCAAAAATTTCCAGTGAAAATGGGGTCTCTGTCACTTACAATAATCTTTGGGTTTCCATGTAGCTTTTGAATTGTTTCCATAAATGCAGTAGAAACTGTACTGGCTTTAAATGGATGTGATAATGCACAAAAGTGTGCATACTTGGTAAGTTTGTCAACTACCACCATGATGACACTCTTTCCCTCAGACTTGGGTAAATCTGTGATAAAATCCATTGAAACCTCCTCCCAACGTTGGCTTGGAATGGATAAAGGTTGTAATAGACCCGGTGTCTTAATTGTTTCAACTTTATTTTGTTGGCAAACCAAACATTCTGCCACAAAATTTTGAATATCTAATTTAAGGCCATCCCAAAAAAATTCCTTCTTAACCTTGTGGTAAGTTTTTAAAAATCCTGAGTGCCCTCCTAAGGGAGAAGTGTGCAATTCCATAAGAATTTTTTGTTTTAGCTGGGAATTCTTACAGAGGTATAAGCGATCTTTGTACCATAACGAATCATTTTTCCAGCTAAATGTATCAGACGTACTGAAATATTGTTGTAACTTTCGAATAAGTGCCCACACTTCTTCGTCATTCTTCCATTCCTCCCTTGCTTCGTTTATCCAATCTGGTTGGATAATAGAAATGGCGCACAACAATGCTTCCACATCCTCATCCTTTCTTGAGAGTGCATCTGCCACCACATTTTGCTTCCCTTTTTTGTAGATGATTTCAAAGTCATAACCCAACATCTTTGTGACCCACTTTTGTTGCTCTTCAGAGGATAATCTTTGTTCTAAAAAGTATTTAAGGCTATCATGATCCGTTTTTACCTTGAAGTGTCTTCCCATTAGGTAGGGTTGCCATTTCTTAAGTGCATGGAGTATTGCCAACATTTCCTTCTCATAAATAGCTTTGCTTAAAAACTTTCCCTTGATTGGACGACTTTCAAAAGCAATGGGTCTTTCATCTTGCATTAGAACAACACCAATTCCATTTCCTGAAGCATCACATTCCACAATAAAGGTTTTTGTGAAGTCTGGTGTAGCTAAGACCGGTGCTTGGCACATTGCCTCTTTAAGATGTTCAAAGGCCTTTGTTGCTTCTCGAGTCCATGAAAATGCATCTTTCTTCAATAATGTTGTTAGAGGTGCTGCTATTCTCCCATAATTCTTAACAAACTTGCGATAATACCCTGTCAACCCGAGAAATCCTCGCAGATGCTTTATGGATGTGGGGATTTTCCATTCCTTAATGGCTTTAATTTTGGTAGGGTCTACCTTAACTCCTTCATGAGATACAATATGACCCAAATATTCCACCTCCTGGACTCCAAAGAAACATTTGGATCTTTTTGCATATAATTGTTTCTCCTTCAATAGTTGTAGCACCCTGTCAACATGTTCAACATGATCCTTCCAAGACTTGCTGTAGATTAGTATATCATCAAAAAATACTAACACAAATTTTCTAAGGAATGGTTTGAAAATTGAATTCATCAAACCTTGAAATGTTGAAGGTGCATTGGTAAGGCCAAAAGGCATGACCAAAAATTCATAATGACCCTCATGAGTTCTAAATGTTGTTTTCAGAATGTCTTCAGTCTTCATTCTGATTTGATGATATCCTGAACGAAGATCCAACTTGGTGAAGTAAATTGATCCATGCAATTCATCCAGTAATTCATCAATGACAGGAATGGGGAACTTATCTTTAATAGTGAGCTTGTTGAGCTCCCTATAATCCGGACACATGTGCCATGATCCATCCTTCTTGTGCACCAATACTACTGGAGCAGAGAAAGAACTTTGACTCAGTTGAATTATACCAGCCTCTAGCATTTCTGCAACAATACGTTCAATTTCACTCTTTTGGACATAGGGATATCTGTACGGCCTGATGTTTGGAGGAACACTTCCTGGAATCAGATGAATAGCATGATCATGATCACGCATAGGTGGGAGACCTTTTGGAGTCTCAAATACCTTGGAATGATTGTCCAGGACTTTTTGGAGATCTGGAGAAATAGATGATTCTGATGTGGAAACATCTAGCGAGCATAATTGTGCAATTACACCTCTTTGCTCCTTTTTTAGAAGCTTTGTCATACTATTAGAGCTGATTATCTTTCCTGGTTTCCCTGCAATACCCCTTAATTCAACTTCCTTTCCTTCCGTAGAAAATTTGATGAAAAGTTCTTGAAAATTAAAAGCTATTGTACCCAGGGATTGTAGCCATTGGACTCCTAGTACAACATCAGCAACTCCCATTGGAATGGAAAGCATTGGGCTAGTCAATACATATTCTCCCATGGATAGCTTGATATTATGGCACTTTCCAGAGCAATTTATTGTTCCTCCATTTGCAATCATCACTTGACACTCTGGTGCTGGATATAGGAAGCAATTCAATTCTTTTGCTACCTTACAATGAATAAAATTGTGGGTGATTCCTGAATCAATCAACACTATTACCTTTTTCTTCTTGATTTGTCCTTCTATCTTGATGGTTTGAGGAGTGGTAATTCCCGCCAATGCATTACAAGATATGGTCGGATTTATTTTTTCTTCATCTAGGCTTTGTTCCTGGAGTATATCCTCTTCTTTTGACCTTTCTTGCTCCTTTTCTTCTTCCTCTTCACAATCTATGTAGAATAATTTCTTCTCAGCACACTTATGACCTTTAGTGTATTTGCTATCACAACTGTAACAAAGCCCTTTTGCTCTTTTTTCTTCCAATTGTTGTGGTGTCAACCTTATAGGTTGTGGAAGACTAGGGGCAACAACACTTCCGTCTTTATAGTTGTGAGTGGTATGCTTCCTGGTTGCCATAATTTTGCTTTCCATTTTTCTTGCTAACCTGAATGCCTTCTCTAATGAATCAGGTTCCCAAAGGCGAACATCATGTTGGATATTATCCTTTAAAGACCCTATGAACACATCAATCCTATTCTCCTCTAGAATATCTTTTACCCTTATGTTCAATTTTTGGAACTCCTCAATGTGCTCCATTATTAAACCCTTTTGTTTGAGACTTATCAATTGGCTAAAAAAAGTGTTGCTTTTTGTATCCTCATAATGTGCTATCAATTCTTCCGTAAAAATTGCCCAAGTGATAAATGATTTACGAGAGCAAAGCCATTGATACCATACAAACTGATTTGTTTCGAAATATAAAGTTGCCATACGTACCTTTTGTGTGTTTTGCACATTATTGAGATCGAAGAATTGCTCCATTTGTAATATCCATGTGGCAGGATCCTTGCCATCAAACTTCCTCATATCGATTTTTAGAATATGGTGAGTCTTCGATCCAACATTAGCATCTAGGGAATCATGATTAACATTTCTTTTTTTCTCATCATGAGTTTCCTTTAGTACCCTTTCACCCTTAGGGACCATTTCGTGTAGCAACTTATTCATATTTATCTTCAACTCGTCCATGTCTGTCTTTAAATCTATCTTCAAATCATCCATCTTAGCTTCCACGTCAATCATCTTAGTTTCTACGCCTTTATTTAAATAGTCCATCTTAGCTTCTACACCTTTCTTTAAACCATCCATCTTAGCTTCTACATCTTTCTTTAAACCATCCATCTTAGATTCTGTTCCCTTTTGTGCAAGGGACAGTTGTTGCACTTGGTCTTGTAATTTTGATATATCATGTTGCATTTCTTCCTCTTCTTCATGAGTCATGCTAGAGCTTTCAGGTTCCTTACTAGGTGTTTGCATTTTCTTTCCTCGGGGCATCAGTTACCAATAATAATGCTCTACTATGCCCTTTGAATTCCTTCAAAATAAATTTTCAAACCAAGCTTAAGCAAAAATTTAAGAAAATCTACACACCTTTTTTCACTTTGTAGGAGCTCGATATTGCCTCTGATGTATCTCTGTACTTTCCGATCATCTAGTTCTGAATTTGTGACCTGTAGTAGCCCACTATGTCCTCTCTCCAATGCCACAAGTCTGACCCAAATTGGATTCTCCAAGGAAGAGTTATGTGAAATTTACCACAGTGACTTGCTTATAGACTATTTCAGTAGAACGAACTTGTACAACGTGCCACGAGTCACTGTTTTGATATTTGGATCTGAAACACACATAAACTATAGTCTGTCCTCTTTCTGTACTTTCTTACGAAATTTCAATCCGATCCCCAGAGAGAAAGTTATGACGATTTTCCCCAGGTCACCTGTTTTGAATGTAATTCAGGAGTCTGTAAAAAGACCAACTTCCTCAGATCATATCTCCGCAAATATCGCGCGAAAAGCTCTGAAATTCAGACCCAAGGTTCAGCGCGATTTCTTCTCAAATGGGTTTTTTTGTGACTTCTGAAACATCACAGAAAAAAAGTTATAGCGAAAATGCCACGATGACCTGTTTGGCACAACGAAACCCTAGAATCCAAAGCTCTGATACCAAATGTTATGAAACCAGCTCAAGAAAAGATAGAAAAGATAGATCAATGCCTTAGAATTTAGCCTCTTCGAGGGGGCAACCTCCTTTACATTACATAAACGAACAATTCTTGGATGATTCAAATGACAAAACCTCCTTTCTATATATAGGAGTTTAAGGAGTCACAATACAATCCAGCCGACCTAACAATAATAATATAAAGCCACAAAAATAATAATAGAGAGATTCTATGGGGCACAGTAATAACAAAATGGGGGCAATAAGGGCACAACAATATTAATAAGGGGTATAACTACAATAGTAATGGGGTAATCGATAGTATTATAGGGACCCAACAAAGATTGCTAAGTTTGATGGTAAAGCAGTAATGTACCATTCACTTCACACTTCTTCACTAGGTTGAGAAGCAGTAGGTATTTTGTTTAAAATTTTATTGAAACATAAATTGAAATCTTTGATAGGTTCTCTTGACTTGGCCCTAATATTAGACAAGTCATTGATTCGTGTCGCTGTAGACCCCCCGTCACCAAACTTGGTCAGGAATTGTTCTTGGAAGATGTCCCAACTAGTTATAGATCCAGAAGGTAACGAGAAATACCATGATCCGGCTGTCCCTTGCAAAGTATAAGGGAAAAGTCGAACAACAGCATCCTCATCAACAACTCCATTGAGATTTATAGATAGCATAAAGTTATTTATATGCTCTTATGCTAGCATGCCTGCCTCAGGGTTAAACTAGGCAGCCATTTTTCAGTATGGGCCGGTAACTGACTCAAGGGTGCAGGCATTAAGACTGCCATTGGGTTATTCCATGGAGATTGGGCCATTGCTGAACTACTAACAGAGGAAAGTGCAGAAGATGATCCCTGTGGTTGAGAAGATGATGATATTATGACTCCAGATGGTTGAGAAGGAGTTGAGGAAGTTGCAATAGGCTGATGGATGATGATCTGAAGTGGAGGAGTGGATGGTTGACTTCGCGGTGAAGAGGTTGAGATGGATGATGAGGATGAAAGAGTCTCGCTATCGGATCCTTTAGGAGACTTCCTTGCTCTCTTCCTCATAGGTAGAGGTAATTCGGTTGGCTAAACACCAAACTTTTCGCTCTTTAACCTGGTGAGAGGATGAGTAGGATTATATTGTGAAGTCACGCTGCCTTGAGATTTATCAAAATTTTGAGGAGATACTGAAAATTGCTGAAGTTTGTGAATCAAAGATTCAACTTTAGGAGGTTCAATAGTATATTATTTTGAAATATCAGGGTTTGTAGTAGCGACTGTTACTCCAGCGACTCCTAACTCTGGATTTAAGGTTTCTGAATGCAATGGAGAAGTAGGAGGATATGGTGAGGGAGATTTACTCTCAGAATGGTATTTAGATTTGGATTTGCTTGCCATTCACAGTTTGTGGCCCTCCTTCTAGCACCAAATATGTTGAAGCCCCGAAAATCAGGTCTACAATAAGAGGGATACCCACCCGGTCCGGACCTTGGTTGGCAGCTCCTTTTCCGTTTGGTATAACGGATACGACTGGGGATATGGGACCAGTTTCCCAATTTATGTGTGTGTGTGAGAAAGATGAATATTTCTGTTTCTAACAGTTTCTAAATGAAATACATTTACTCTAATTCTAATCTAATAATAAGGAAATTATATTCTAATCAACAGAAATATGTAAATCTACACTAACCCGGGGTGTGATCTTTCCTTTATGCGATCTAAAACGATTTCAAACAAAAACTGGTAATAAATATCATTCAGCTGCTATGAGAAAAGAATCCAATAAAAATGAACCACTTCATATAAAAAGTTAGACGAAACAGTTGTGAAAAACTTATCACATAATAAGCTATTCATACACTAAGCATAAATAAATAGCTATCATCGTACAAAAGTGCCAAATGATAACTCAGGCATTCATACATTAATATATAAATAACTGAACTTGAAAATAACTCTAACACAAGGCAGAAATAGTTAAAAGATAGAAATACCATTTATAACTAGTCCTACTCATGAGCTTCAAGCGATAACGATTTATCTCTTCTTGATCAAATATCTACTGAGAGTACAAAAGTGCAACATCAGTAGCAGATATCAAATGCAAACATCAATAAATCTTGTTCCATTCATTCATCAAAACCTCCTCAGAGGGTACATAAGTGCATGTTCTGGGGATAAGTTTTTGATAAATTTTAGGACCCTTCTCTAAATGCATGAGAAGGGTATAAATATTACTAACTAAATCCAAAAATAAATTATTATAAAAATATAGGATGCGGTTTAAATGACCGCCCTTTTTTCAGGAAAATAAAACAAAAATAAAACTAAAATTGAATCTAAAATTAAACTACTTCTGTATTTGGTCCTTGAAATCGCAAGCATGTAGCATCTGTTTAAGAAGAGTCGGCTGGCCAACTTCCGATTTTAGCTGAGCTGAGAAAACAGAATCGACGAGAGTTGGCACCATCTTTTCAGCCGCATTGATGATACACTTGAGAGTCATCCATTGGCTATGTGGCTTTACCAAGTAAGCCCAGTAATAATCCCAGTTTAACCTGGTTAACCCTTGAATTGCTTCTGCCTTTTCTTTTGCCTTCTGCTTCCAATCTGCCTGTAGTGTTGTTTTCTTGCAATTTTTGGAGCTTGCAGATGACTGGGCAATTAGCATCTTGCCTTTTCGAAAAAAAATTCTCAGCGATGCACGATTAGTGCTAGGCGCTAATCGCGCATCGGAAACTGCCTCCGTTTCTTGATCCGGGTTTCCTTGATGCGTTTTTCGCCTTTTGCGCTTTTTCTTTCTAGCGGATATAAAGTTCATCATTTGTGAAAATAATATTTCCGTAAGCTCTTGACCTTGAGTTTTAAACTATCTGTTTCTGATATCTGCGCTGTCCAGTATCCACTTCACCATGTCTGTGTATGGGAGAATTTTGGGTCTTGCTGCTATCCGGTGTAAGAATGAGCAGGCTAGTTCTGTAAGGGATGCTTCAGAAGAACCATTTGAGCCTGCGGTAGCAACTACTTCCATTACTCTAGGATTCTCCTCTTCAAGCAGATTATACATGCCTTCCCACGTAGCAATTCCCGCATCTCTGTTACATGCCGTGTCTGTATACAGGGGCACCATTTCTTTTTCTTTTGAGCTCAGGGCTTTGCTTTTCTTTCCCATTTTAACCTGCATATTGCTTTGTATCGGCCTCTGTTCTCACAAGTGAAGTGAAAATGAATGATAAGGAAGGGTGATGGGAAAGTTTTAAATGCCACAGACGCATACAAGGATAATTTTAGGGGCGAATGTTCGCCCTTTCGCGAAATTAAGGGGTTTTAAATTTTTAGTGGGCGAATATTTTGTATCATAGTACATTTTTACAAATCACCTCAAATAACCCACCTTATCTTAAGGGAGAGGGTAAAAAAGGTAAATTTAGCCCTTGAAATTAGGACTTACAACCTTCCATTTGCCCATTTTCAAGAATAGGTTTTATGTAAGTGAATCCATTCGCCCATTTTCAAGAATAGGTTTTGTTTAAGTGAATCCTATGGGCCAAATACCATATTTATAAAAGAGGTATGGTAAATTAATAAAAATATAAATAAATGAGAGGTATGGTAAATAAATAAAACATTTTTTATATTTACTCCATAAGTCACCTTATATACATGTAAGGGTGTAAACAAATAAAAATATAAGTAAAGTGGAGGTATGGTAAATAAATAAAACGTCTTTTTATACTTACTCAAAAGGTATGGTAAATAAATATAAATATAAATAAACTAGATGTATGGTAAATAAATAACACCTCTTTTTATATTTAGTCCATAAACCTCGTTCTATTTATGAAGGCTCAAGAAAGAGGTTTTATTTAAGTGAATCCTATGGGCCAAATACCATATTTGTAAAAGGGGTATGGTAAATTAATAAAAAATATAAATAAACGAGAGGTATGGTAAACAAATAAAACATTTTTTTATATTTACTCCATAAGTCACCTTATATTTACGAACACTCAAAAAATGGGTTATATTTAGGTGAAACTTATTAATACCATGCAAAAAACCATTATTAACCCTAATATTAGAATTAATAAAAATAAAAATGGCACATGGTATTGACCCATGGTATTCACCAAAATGGCACATGGTATTGACCCATGGTATTCACCTGGAATGTAGCTTATTTAAATGGGGGAATTAAACCAGCATGTAGCCTATGCTAAGATTCACTAGGACTTTACAAAGTTTTATTATTTAGTGAAATACTCACCAAGATCTTACAAGATTTTATAATTGAGTAAAATATTCTAATAAAAATAAAAATGGCACATGGTATTGACCCATGGTATTCACCAAAATGACACATGGTATTGACCCATGGTATTCACCTGGAATGTAGCCTATTTAAATGGGGGAATTAAACCAGCATGTAGCCTATGCTAAGATTCACTAGGACTTTACAAAGTTTTATTATTTAGTGAAAGACTCGCCAAGATCTTACAAGATTTTATAATTGAGTAAAATATTCGCCATGCCTGGTGAGAGATTCGCCAAAAAATTATATATACATATTATATTATTGATAAAATCGCCTTCCATTTTTCCTATATACCATGGAGATTCGCCCATTTATTATATTTATAAATTTAGGGGGGTTTCTTAAAATTTTCCCTGGACGCATAAAATATACCACCTTACGTGAGATGATTTTTCGATAAGAACGCACCCATATTCCATTAATAACTGGCAACTAACTCATTTATTAGCATTAAAGCGCATAACCAGGTGTCAGCTTAAGGAAAATACTTTTCTTGAATAACGCGCCCGAAAGATCTGCGATGGAGCGATTTTGCGATTTGCTTCGCAATATCGCAGATCGCAGCATCGCGAAATGATAATATCGCAAAATCGTAACATCACAAAGTTGGTCGCTCATGATATCGCATTATCGCATTGTCGCTGTATCGCGATATCGCAATATCGCTGATCGTAGGAATGTTATGTATGACAATCTTTGTTAACCTGTTTTCTGCGAAATGCGATTTTGCGATCAGTGTCATCGCATATCGGAAAATTAAATTGTTTCGTTGTAAATTGTGCCATATGCGATGTGATATTTCATTATCGCGCATCTCAATATCGCAATGTTTAAAATTCAGCTCATAAGGAGGTATCCCGTTATCTTTTTGCGATGTGATATTCCTAACGAAAGATTTGTGTCTTACCTTATCATAAAACTTAGATTTTTTGGATTTTAGAAGGGGGGTTTCCTAAGCTTATGATGGTAAGTTTATTCGGAAAAGGAAATTTAAACACTACTTTTATTTTTTAAATTTTTAACTAAGGGTCCCCACTTATTTAGTATTAGGAATAACACTAAATAAGAAGGGGGTTTGTTGCTGGCCACAACACTACCATAGGAAATAAATTAGGGCGTTTTGTCAAAGCATTTGAGGCCACTAGAAGGGGAAAATAAACTTCCTTCGCACGAATATGTGTGGAGATGGATCTCTCTAGAGCTCTACCGGATGAGGTCATCTTGGAAGTTTTTGATGAAGAATGGGTGCAAACAGTAGATTATGAACATATTCCTTTCAGATGTCACAAGTGCCATGAGCATGGGCATCTATTTAGAGAATGCCCTCTCAGTAAAATAGAGAACAAAAGTAAAGCTACCACAATGAAAGACAGTGTAAACTTTCACAAAGTGGGACATAGAGGAAAGGGGGGCAAAAGGGGGCCAAAGAAACATAACACAGAAGGGCAACAAGCCAGTCTGAACAGGTTCCAAGTACTAGAAGAAGAGGAAGAGACAACAAAGGTAGATCAGGTAATGGAAGGTAACCCAAGGGAGAAGGAGAAGGAAGAAAATAGTGGGAAAACACAGGATATTAATAAGCATAAAGAGACTATGCTAAGCGATAGGGAACTGGAAATGGACCAAGAAATGACCCAGAGTGAAATGGAAATGGAGGATCATGAACTGCAGGATATTCTTGATAGAGAACACCCAGATCTGGAAGGGTTCTTGAAACAGGGGACCACGGGAGGGGTAGACTCACTACCTCAAGAAGAGTGTAATAGAGTACAACAACTATTTCTATGGAGAACTCAAGCTAAAGGGCTATAAAGGCAAAGAAACAATGAAAGGCAGGGCAACGAAGGTGTGAAAACTATGAAAACCACACCAGGATTAGCTCCCAGAAATCCAGGAAGGAAAAGAGGCAGAAAAAAGCAGAATGAATTATTGATGGAATGTGGAAAGCTAATGATAGATTCAGGTAAGATGAAAGAACTAACCAGCTACTCCTTTACAAATCTTTCATAATGAAGTTCACATCTTGGAATATCAGAGGTCTAGGAAGTAAAAGAAAACAAAGGATACTTAGCAATTGAATGAAACAAGAAGCTTCAGATATGATATTTATCCAGGAAATTAAATGTTCCATTCAAAACATAAGAGAAATACACAATAAATGGCTCAATAAATATGAGTTTCTAGAAGTCAAAGCAGATAAAATAGCAGGAGGTATACTTACTCTTTGGAACCCCCAAAAGATTGGCATAATAGATGCTGAGGCATCTAGGAATTATTTATCAGTGGTTATTCAGCCTGTGGGAGATAGGGAGATTTATTTAATTACAAATGTTTATGGCCCCCAAAGACCAGATGATAAACTCAGGCTTCTAGATTCTCTTGTGGAACTAAGAGATAGACACGCAGGAGTACCATGGATTATGGGTGGGGACTTCAACATGATCAAATCACTGTCGAAGAAAAAGGTGGGACCAGAACTTTAAGCAAAGACTCTATAGCATTTCAGAATTTTATAGACAACATGAAGCTAGTTGACACTGATATGAGTAATGGACTCTATACATGGAACAATAGGAGAGGAGGAGAGTCTCAAGTAGCCTCAAAGTTAGATAGATTCATAATCTCAGAGGACCTTATGCTCACAGACAGGGAAATGACAGTGAGAATTCTCCCCTTTGGAGGCTCGGACCATTGGCCTATACAACTTGAGGTTCAAGGCATTGGCACCCCCAAGAACAGACCTTTTAGATTTGAGAATATCTGGCTCACCCACCCAGATTTTATCAGCAACATTGTAAAATGGTGGACAAAAGATCTGTATATTCACGGTACAAGAATGTTTCTTCTACACAAAAGACTGAAACACATCAAGCTCGGACTCAAATAATGGAACAAGAATGAATTTGGTAATATTTTTAAGCGAGAAAAGATGTTGAAGTTAAAATGCAGGAACTCAATCAAGCCCTTATCATGAATGGCTTTGATAGAGTCAGAAATGATCAAGTCACCAAGCATCATCAAGACTAGGAGAACTTATGTAAACAAGAGGAGATATTTTGGAGACAAAAATCAAGAGTTCAATGGCTAAATGAAGGGGAAAGAAACACTAGGTTTTTCCACAGATCCACCATGGCGAACAGGTCTCATAACAGGATATCATCGATCAAGGACTCCGGAGGTCAACTACTCAATACCCATGAAGATATAGAAGCTGTGCTGGTTCAACACTTTCAAAGTATCGTAGAGGAGACTATCTTAGACAGAGTTCATTTTATCAGGAACTTAACAAAGCACATACCTAAGCTAGTAACAAGAGAGGATAATTTTAATCTCAATATGCCGGTGACTGAAGAGGAGGTTAGTGAGGTCATCAAAGAAATGCAGAATGACAAAGCGCCAGGCCCTAATGGTTTCAATGTCGATTTCTTTAAAGCTTGCTGGAACATTGTCAAGCAAGATATTTTGAATGTCATGGAGGACTCCTGGATGAATAGAACCATTTTAAAGGTGCTCAGTACATCCTTCATCTCTTTGATCCCCAAACAGGACATTTCTCAGACTCCAGATAGATTCAGACCCATAGCTTTGTGCAATGTGGTGTATAAGATGATATCCAAAGTTATTACCAACAGGCTCAAACCCCTTCTTCCTACTCTATTTTCCGTGGAACAAACAAGATATGTGGAGGGTAGACAAATTCTCAATAACATCATTCAAGCACATGAGGTGGTTCATTCATTGTTAATCAATAGGAAGGCAAGAATGATTATGCAATTGGACCTAGCCAAAGCTTATGACAAGTTGAATTGGACCTATATCAGGAAGGTCCTTCTAGCCTTTGGATTTGACCATAACTGGGTTAGATGGGTTATGGCCCTGGTGACTTCATCTAGCTTTTCAATTCTGGTTAATGGTTCTCCATCCAAGACTTTTACTCCTACAAGAGGCCTCAGGTAGGGAGATCCGCTCTCCCCCTTTCTCTTTATCCTCATGATGGAAGGACTTTGTCAAACTATCAAGCATGCTAAAGAAGTGGATAATATCAAGGGTCTCCAACTCTCTGAGATAGGATAGGCTTTGACTCATCAACAATTTGTTGATGACACCATGCTATAGGGTGTCCCCATGGTCAAAGAAGCGCTTGCTTATAAACAAATCCTGAGTGACTTTGCCATGGCTACGGGTATAGAGGTAAATCTCTCCAAATCTAAGATTTTCTTCTTTAACACTAATATTGCTATTCAGAGGAATATCTCCAGAATTCTGGGCTTTCAAAGGGATATTCTTCCTTCCAAATACTTGGGAGTTCCTCTAACTGATAAACCTTTGCACAAGAGTATTTGGGAGCCGGTGATTAATAAGATGCAGGACAAAACCCGGAAATGGACTATTAGATCTTTGAACTTGGCAGGCTGGCTGGTGCTTACAAAAGCTGTACTTCAATCAATCCCCATCTTCATGCTTTCAGCCCTTCCAGCTCCAAAAGGAGTCTTGCAACAATTTAGAACCATTCAAAGAGACTTTCTTTGGGGTAAGGGGGAGGAGAGAAAGAAATGGGCCTTGGTAGCCTGGGATAAGATTTTCAAACCTAAAAACCACGGAGGTCTTGGACTGGATGATCCGGAAGTGCTAAGCAAAGTTTTAGGGGCAAAATTATGGTGGCATTGGGTAAAAGATACAAAGGCTCAGTGGGCTCACATTTGGAAAGAAAAATATGCCAGCAATTGGCAAGACAGTGATCACATAAGGATGACTGGCATCATAAAAGGCTCCTACATCTGGAATAAATCCTGGGAGAATAGAGGCTTAGTGCAAAAAAATAGCTTTTAGGAAATCAGAGAGGGAGATCTCGCTTTGTTTTGGGAGGATAAATGGCAACAAGAACCTACACTGCTAAGAGAGGACTTTGTGGACCTCAAGAATGAAACTGATACCAAAGGGTTACTTAGGGTAAAAGATTTTTGGGATCAAACCAATAGTGAAAGAAAATGTCAAACCTGGAAGAATATGGATTACATGGATGATAGCCCCTTGAAAGTAAAAGCTGATGCACTTCTAACAATGTTGGACCAAAGGAAAATTCTAGTTTCAGAGGGGCATGACCAACTTAGATGGGGCAACAATAATGAAGGCACCTTCAATCTTAAGGAGGCAAAGCGCATAATCCTAGAGCTTGATTCTAATGAACCAGACAGGGTTTGGCAGAACCTATGGAGGCATCAAGGATGGATGAAAATCAAACTTTTCATGTGGCTGGTACATCATAAGAAAATTCTGACTTGGGAAAACATTCGAAAGAGGGGTGTCCTGGGACCATCCAGATGCCAGATTTGTGAGTCTCAAGAGGAAATGATGGAGCACCTACTCAATAACTGCATTTTCACCTCCAGGTTGTGGGATACTTTTGCCACAATTTTCAGACAGACAGATAGGGATAGAGGAAGCATTATCAATACCCTTAATAACTGGAGGGGAAACTTCTCTGATTATGAAATTATTCACATAACTTGGGCTTTAACTCCAAGCTTCATAATATGGAACGTCTGGAAACAAAGTAACTACAAAATCTTTAAAAATGAAAAAAGTTCCTCCCAGAGCATTATGGCACAGATCTTAAGACAACTTAAGGAGATGGTGGGAACTTTAGTGAGAACTTCCCCAAAAACTTCTCCTTCAGAAGCTGAAATGCAGATAATTCTTCAGTTGGGTATGCAGGGGCTTATACCACAGGGCATGGATGGGAAGGTGAAGAAACTAGTCAATAAGCCAGACTGTTGGCATCCTCCCCCTCAAGGTTTTTTGAAATGCAACATTGACAGGGCCTCAAAAGGCGACTCGGGTACTGTTGGTTATGGAGGGGTGTTAAGGGATGAAAATGGCTGCATCCTTTTTATTTTTCATTGCCATTTGGGAAGAGCTACAAACAATATGGTGGAACTAATGGCACTAGAGCATTGTTTAGAAATCCTAAAGCAGGACAATCTTCAGAATATAATAATTGAAGTTGATTCTGAGTTAATCATCAACTCGGTCAAGAGAATCTGCTGTGGTACGGAGCCAGAAAAGGTCTCAAGACATTGGAGGCTGCTTCAGGTCTTTCAAAGGATACAGTTTCACCTTCTGTGCTTGCGAACCATGAGTTTCACTCATGTGCGAAGGACGACAAATAAATTGGCGGACATTCTAGCTAATCAAGGGGTGCTCTGCACCAAAAGTAGTGTCAAGTTGAGATGGCAAGAGATGCCTCAGGATGGATTGAGGGAGCATTGTCTCAATCAGGCAGATGAGGATAGAACATTATATCGAAACAGAGTTGGGTAACAGTCGCAGAGACGGGGTCTAGTGGATTTGGATTCATTATGAAGTGGCATTTCAAAAGTGACGTTACAATTGGGTTGTAGGTCTTTGTCGGCTTCCTCAGCCCAAGCAAGCGCAAACATAGGAGTCTCAGGTGGATGTTGCTTGGGAGACAACGGATCTCAGTTGATTAGATGGAGAACATCAAGAATGGTAAGAAGATTTTCATCTTCCTTTGGTTCATGTGCCTAAGGAGTAGGGGTGGTGCGATGGACCAGAGTCCCGACTTTCTCAGCAGACTCAAAACCCCCTGCATTACTTCCCATGGTATCAATACCGCCCTCGGGGTGGTTTCTGGTTTATTGCATGCCCTTAAAGCCAGGAGCGGTTTCTCAGAGTTGAACGTGATTCCACTCACCACGCAACATGTGGCCAAGGTTGGGGAGGGAATGCCGCCCTCATCGCGCGTAATTCTCTGAGCCTTTTGATCATGCGATATGATCCTCCACCATTGGATCTAGCGAGGAGAATCAACGGTCAGGGGACAACGTGCATGTTGGTGGGTCCGGGTATTGAAGCATGTATAGCTTCGCGGTGGGTCACGCATTGTTTATTTTGAATTTGAGTTACTTCGGGTCTGTTGTTTGGGTCTTTAGGACCTAGTTGGCAGGTTTAATTTTTTGGTGAGGATTCTACCTAGGGCTAATAGGTTTAGCCTATGGTTGTTTGTATTTTATGTAATTTTATCCTTTTGGACATTTTGAATATAAGGCACGACTCTTGCATTAGCAAAAAAAAGAATTAAATTGTGAATTAAAATCGAATTTAGTCTTAACATCTACTTGGAAATAATTAATTAATTTATTTTAAATTAATTAGTTGGAGAGATTCAAGTTAGAAGTCTTTCTAAAGTCATGCAAGAGTTATCCCTTAAATTAAGGAGATAAGATTGAGTTATATTTAAGTTGTAATTAGTTAACTCAGTTTACTGAGTTAAGTCCAATTAAATTAGTTCCAAACTGTTTGAGGAACTAATAGTGAGTTAACAGTCAGTTGATGCATTAATGCACTCAATTAGTGCTACTCCAGTTAACTGAAGATTCCCTCATCAGAAACTCATGCATGTCTATTCTGATAAAGACCAAGTTGATATAAATGTTCAAGGATAGTGTACTATTAGTTGCATGTGTTTTCTCATGGAGAAAACTCATGCATGCAGTCAAGGATTCATCCTTGAGGATTGCACAGTTTTAAAGGATTGGTTTTCCACTTGGTAATAGGATCATCATCCACAAGGAACAACGCAAGGAAATAGGAGCTTGGAGGGCAGAGAGGAAGGTTGGAGAGAAGCCAAGATTGCCTATGAGCATCTGTGAGGATTGTACTGAGAGTTGTCTAGTTGTGAGAGCTAAGGCTTTGTTTAATTCCTATGTATTTCCACCATGTACAATAATACAATAGTGTGGGGTTTTTATCTGAGACTCTCCCCAAAGTATTTTCATGTGTATTGTGTCATTGATTCTTCTTCTTCTAGTTATATTGTTCATCTCAATCTTTAAGCTTCCACAAAATGATAGTAGAAGTAGGTTATAGTATTCTGCTTTGATTTATATTGCCTTATCGGGTTAACCTATCACAATTTTTCTATAAATATAAGGAGGGCTTCTTTAGAGCCTTTCGTTATCAAGCATTGTAGGATCTCCTCTCTTCGAGTGATGTGGTGTGCATCTTCTCTTCCAGAGAGGAGGACTATTTAAATTAAGCTTGGTGTTATAGATAGAGGAACTAGTATTTAGTATTAGATGAGAATAAATAGATAAATTATTTTATTCTATTTGGTAGTATATCATTTTTTAGTCTAAGATTTATTCCAACATCAGTGATTCATACTCACAACATGTTTGATGTTTACAACTATTGGAATAAAATATTTGTAATCACCTGCAACCTTAGTACTGAACTTTTATTCAAAAAGTAATTGATCATAGAAGTTATTGTAGCTAAGATAAAATGAATATTAAAGTATTTTAAAAAATATTTAGGCTATAAATGGAAAAAAATAATATTGTTAATTAGATTTTATCTAACAAGAAATCAAGACAAAGATATTTGTACAAAACAAAAACACAAAGATCAACAATTATTTCGACAAATGTGTTAGTGAAATTAGTAGACTAGTCTCTTGTGCACACATACCAACTCCTTGTTGAACATAATAAAAATTACATCTCACTCATACTAAACATCACACTAATAATATATCTATATCTATATATATATATATATATTGAGATTGAAACTACTTTTTAAATGTCACATTCCAATTCTATATTAAACATTTAAAAAATGACATATCTCCATAGTATTAAGATATAAAAACAATTTTGATTGAAATTTAAATAAAAGAGAGTTGCTTTTAATTACTTTCTTTATATTATTTAGATAAAGTTGATTTTAAAATAATTTACTTTTAATATATATTGAAAATTTCTTTATTATTAATTTCTTTTAATATTATATATGATCTCTATGTTGAACATAAGAGTTACACCTCTTTCATATTGACTTGTAAATAATACATTTTGACAAAAAAAATACTAATTCATATAAAATAGTTTAATGGTAACATGTCAAATCAATAAAAATTATTAATGGCATATCTATGTTCATAGTTGCAAAATAGATGGGCCTTATTTTTACATAATACTATAAATGTAATTAGTGACCTCTTACGAATAAAAAATTCTATAGTAAAAGATACATCAATTTAGCATGGTATGACATTTTTGTCCATTGACTATACAAAATATAATAATTGATATTTACATTGATAAGAAAAAATTCTTAATTGAAAAACAGATTATGCAAATTTTTAAAAGACATTTATTTAATTTTATGTATTCTTTATTTTATTAAAGATCCAAAATTTGTGATTAATGGCCGTTAATTTTGTTATTATATGTGTAAGGAAGGAAGCACTCAATAATAATCCTATAAGTAGCTTTGTGTTGGAAGAGTCAATCCTCATTAAAAACTAATAACAACATGAAAGAATGATATTTAAATTTTGAATTAACATATTTTTTGAATTATATATATATATATATGCCCTTTTTTTAAAAATGGTCACATAATTGTTTTAACCATATTTCAATTTTCACTGGTTCTACATAGATTAAATGTAGATGTGTTAATTTAGGCATGTGCTAATTTAGGCCTACAAGCATCTTATTGTCTCAAATTTAATAGATCAACAATTCTTTAAAGATAACAACTTCAAAATTCTCTGAAAAAAAATCAAGATTTTCTTGGGAGACTGCCCTAAATACAAACGACGATGACACCATTTCCCATGTTTCCTTGACTTTTCGGATATACATGGTCTTCTTTGGCTGAATGGTCAAGTGCAAATGCACTCGAAGATTTCACCAGGCTTACATCATTGGATTAAACCCACAAATTTGGACCACTGCAAGATGAGTTCAAACTCTGTTATATCTACATACATTTGAGGTGGAGGGTTGAACAATTAATGACACCTCCTCAGGACCATTAATGACTTACAAAACTTGGGTTGAGTTCTTCGTATATAGAAATCAAATATTTATAACTAATGAGATTTGATTGACACTTTGGTCATAAATATTAGCATTTGATAGGCGTACGGATGATAGCATTTGATAGGCATACGGATGATACTTGGTAGTATAATTTTTATTTTATTTTTTATTTTTAAAATAAAATTTATTTATGACAAATGTTATTTATAACCCCATAAAATTAGTCATTTAGTTTATATGAACCAATAATAAAATAGAAACTTAGTTACTTCGTTTATATGAACCAATAATAAAATAAAAACTCAGATTTTAAAAAAAAAAAATATATATTTTTAATTTTCAAAATATTAAATTTAATATTTATTTTTTTCAAAATTTTAATAAATTTTATAAAATCTATTTAAAAATTTGAGAACTAATTGAAAGTCAAACATTTTGATTAAAAGCAAAAACATTATAATCCAACTTCGGTATGTATAACAAGATCAAAATGACATCACTTGCATAGCATGTTCTCTTAACTTGTGCTTTTTGGAATGCCACTCGAAGTAACAAATTATAATATAACCATCTTATCAATATATAATATATTCAGTTGTTTTATTAATAACATTAACAACTCTAAATATAAATCAGAAAATCAGAAAAATTTCCATAAGAGCTATTAATTACTCCAAATTAGATGCAAAAACCTTAACATTACCATTTGTAGCAAGAAGAAACACACGAAATTAGTAACCCAACACTAAGAAAGTAGCATGGAAACAATAAAAGAGGCAACAATACATGTATACACGAGGTGGAGCGAAAGGAAAAATACCAAACTACTAACTTTTCTAGGATGACAATGTAACTGGTTGTGCACAAAGAAAGGTTTTTATTTCATTTATATTGATTGGTAATCCCAATAGAAGTAAAATTTCAACAAGACATTTCAACTCAAAGGATCACTAACCACTTTAAATGAAATTTCTTGTTGTTACACAAAATATTGTCACCATAACTCTCTACAGTCAGTGTGAGTCTATCACCACTCATACTGTCCTCCTTTGCAAGTCTTAAACCTCAGCTCTTCATGTCAAGCCTTGAAAAATGAGAGAAAGTCCTTAAAAATATCTAAAACTCTGGTTCCACACTTTCTCTTAGCATTACCTATGGTCCCGCACCCCCTGGTCATGTCCCCTGCAGACCTGCCTGCTCTGTCTCTAAAGGAAAGGGTGCATACCCCTGTAAAAGTAAAAAAGGTGCAAGTTTATTATTAAAAACTCACTTTGGATTAATTTTGGACGCTTCTAGAAGGAATCTTGAGGTGGCAAGTTTGCTCCTAGGTGGTCATGCATCCTATAACTAAAAGAGCTAACCCCTTGATGAGAGGAGCTTATCCCTTTGAAGGTGGACCTGGTAACTTCCTTCCTTTGCACTATAAAATGAGGCATTGGGCTGGTTGCTAGAGAGGTTGAAAGCTAAATATTTTTTAGGGTAAATGCTGTTGGAATTTAGACTTCCTAATTGAGCTTTAGAGGAGAGATTACATACCTTTTGATCTCATTGGGAAGAGTGTGAAGCTTGTCAAAGTAGAGGAGATTCTTGCTGCACCCTGGGAGGAGCTTGTACAGCATCAAGGCACCAAGGTTGTAAAGTTCTTCTTTGTTTAAAGTTAATAAAATCAAGTTCATTTTTCTCAATAAGCTGTCTTCTATGGTTTATTTCATGAATTCCTTGATCATCATGATAAATATGGTTTATTATATTAGCTATACAGGTGTTATTTGATGCGTGCTTGTTTGTGTTTGCAAGTTCTTTAAAAGGAAGCTCATTTGGATAGTCGAAGCGTGGCTGCCACAAACTAGCGTTGGACTTGAGGTAAGGTCTAAAACATCTCTTGGCTTTTATTTATAAATCACAATATTTAGAGAAAGATAGAATTTGCTTGTCTTTCTTGTCACTAGATATCTGTAGATACTAGGGAGATCGGTCTTGTCCGCAAGAACAATTTATCCGGTCGACAAAATGGTGACTCCACTAGGGATCGGACCCAGAATCTCTAGTTTCACAGACCAGAGATG
Source organism: Pinus tabuliformis (assembly GCA_031772625.1). Classification (NCBI taxonomy): domain Eukaryota; kingdom Viridiplantae; phylum Streptophyta; class Pinopsida; order Pinales; family Pinaceae; genus Pinus; species Pinus tabuliformis. The sequence continues at coordinate 196,873,325 of CM062815.1, read as the reverse complement.
TACCTCGTTTTGCGTCATTATGCTGGGTGCATGCAAACTTATAATAAGCATAGTTTTTCATTTCAAGCTTATGTAAACATGAAACCGAATCCAAGCAAAGTTATCTATGGTTCAAGCTTGTGTAAAAATGAACCCATACTCATTTTACATCTCGTGATTCCCTTTTTTATCCGCTAAATTCTGTTGGATGAGCCTTGGTTGTTTTCCTTCCATCGCCACCATCTCTTTGGCTGATCATATGCTTTCACTTGGTTATTTACCCTTCCTGAGGGACTGCATCTATGAGTGGTTTTATTAGCCAGCCTATTAACCATTACATGTTTTGAGTAGTTCCTCCATTACCGAAACCAGTTGCTACCCTTTATACCACTTGTTCCTTTAGGACGAGTCCTCTTTAAGCTCTTTTCTGACTCATAAAACATGAAAAGATTGCCGAGTTTTTTCTTTTTAAGCTCGTTAAAACAGAATTAAAAGGATGGTCCACTTACAACTCTTTTCTGATTGTATAAACATGAAACGATTGCCGGAATTTTGTCATTTCAAGTTTGATATTGGTTATAAAAGGAAGTGTCTTTGATCACTTTTTTACTTTTTCGGATTAGGGACACTAATTATGAAAAGTACTCCTTGATTGTAATGGTCAAGCGCTTCTCTCAAGTATTATTTTATACTTTTTCGGACTTGGGAGACACAAATTTACGAAAAAGGACAACCATGGAGTTTTCTTAAGTTTTTCTTCTGACTCCCTAAAATTGAAAACCGCCGAGTTTCTCCTATACTGGACTCGTTAAAATTAACAGTAAAGGACCTGTTCAATTTTAAACAAGAACGGACCACTCCTTCTTAGGGTTTGAATTTTAAACTAAGTTGGACTGATCCGAAGGATGAGCTTATAATCAAGCAAATGTTATCCTCCTCAAGCTTGTCAAAAATAAAGAGGTACTTGCCAAAAATGGTGGGGGAAAAGAGAGAAAAATGAACCTGTTTGTTATACTTTGTGTCTCAGAAAAGCATTCAACCACTCTTGAACACGACACTTTTTTTCACCTAGGTTGGGAAATCCTTTGCCTAACAGTTAATCAAACCATATTGAAAGTATTCAGCCGATTTCTGGGTATTAGATTTGGGTCAATTGTCACCAAACCATCTGTAGTGTTGTTATGTGTTCAAGAGGTCAGTGAAAATAAACCATTCATCTGCAAAATATATGTCATCCATCTTGACCATCCCTGAGTCAGTCCTTGCAACTAAATTTCTTCAAACTTGATCTATGATTTCGTGTTGTGGGCTTGCCTACGTCGGATCGATTTCTATCGACTTCAGCTCATTATCTAGAAAGATGATCTAGGAATCATTGGTATCTTAGGATCTCCATGCCTTAATGGCAGGTTTCTCACCTTTGACGATAGGTTGCATCATTGACCTTCGATCAAAGGATTCCACGACATGTTTGACATCAACTCATCTATTCACATTTCATGGATTGTACTGAGTACTTTGAGAGCCATTGACATTACTGATGGTTTCTCTCACACGTGTTAACAGCTTACATCATTGACTGGTAATCAAGAGGTTTCTACCATGTTCGACTTCGACACATTCATTCACATGGATAGAATCGTACTATTTCGTGAAGTAGAAATCAAGACCCTGGATCTAGTTTCCACCATCCAGGCTGTGAGGAATTTTGTTATTCACTATACAGTGGACTATTCATAAACAGATGGCTGCATCCATACTGTGTTTACATATGTCTATACTTGTGATGTATTACAAGATCATTCCTATATCAGAGCAGTTTAGTTAGTTTTCTAGTCAGTTTTGATCTGAGTATGGGAATAACTACCTTAGCGATGATATGATCACATATATATATTTTGTATTGAATGTTTTTATAGGTTCCAACCAGGCTCTCCACAGGATGATCCTCGAAATGATAAAGTATTTCACTCTTCTTAGATGACAAATACTATCTATTACAGACTTCGCACTTTAGGGAGCAATCTGTTACACAAAATATTGTCACCGTGACTTTCTGCAGTCAGTGTGAGTCTATCACCACTCATACTGTCCTCCTTTGCAAGTATTAAACCTCAACTCTTCATGTCAAGCCTTGAAAAATGAGAGAAAGTCCTTAAAAATCTCTAAAACTCTGGTTCCGCACTTTCTCTTAGCATTACATGCGGTCCCGCACCCCCTGGTCATGTCCCCTGCGGACCTGCCCGCTCTGTCTCTAAAGGAAAGGGTGCGGACCCCTATAAAAGTAAAAAAGGCACAAGTTTATTATTAAAAACTCACTTTGGATTAATTTTGGACGCTTCTAGAAGGAATCTTGAGGTGGCAAGTTCGCTCCTAGGTGGTTCATGCATCCTATAACTAAAGGAGCTAACCCCTTGATGAGAGGATCTTATCCCTTTGAAGGAGGACTCTATCCTTTTGAAGGTGGACCTGGTAACTTCCTTCCTTTGCACTAGAAAATGAGGCATTGGGCTGGTTTCTAGAGAGGTTGAAAGCTAAATATTTTTGAGGGTAAATGCTGTTGGAATTTAGACTTCCTAATTGAGCTTGAGAGGAGAGATTACATACCTTTTGATCTCATTTGGAAGAGTGTGAAGCTTGTCAAAGTAGAGGAGATTCTTGTTGGACCCTGGGAGGAGCTTGTACAACATCAAGGCACCAAGGTTGTAAAGTTCTTCTTTGTTTAAAGTTAATACAATCAAGTTCATTTTTCTCAATAAGCTATCTTCTATGGTTTATTTCATGAATTCCTTGATCATCATGATAAATATGGTTTATTATATTGGCTATACAGGTGTTATTTGATGTGTGCTTGTTTGTGTTTGCAGGTTCTTTAAAAGGAAGCTCATTTGGACGGTCAAAGCGTGGCTACACAAACTAGCGTTGGACTTGAGGTAGGGTCTAAAACATCTCTTGGATTTTATTTATAAATCACAATATTTAAAGAAAGATAAAAATTTGCTTGTCTTGCTTGTCGCTAGATATCTGTAGATACTAGGGAGATCAGTCTTGTCTGCAAGAATGATTTATCCGGTCGACACTCATCTTTCCCCAAGACATGTGCCCTTTCGTTGATTTTTTTTCCCATGGGTTTGGCAAGGTTCTTACTCCATTTAGATGACATAATTCCTTTCATGTGAGTCTGAGAATGTATGTGGAGGTGGACTTGGTGGAATTCAACAACAAAAGGTGAGGCACATTAATCTACAAAATGCATGCTTTCATAGGCAAGGTGTAAGATATCCTTATTCAAGATTATCCTCCCAAATTAAGATAAGTAAGGAAGCTAGTGAGGACGTGCTGCTATAGCCCCTGTTTCTTAGGGTACAAGGAAAATTGTACCTCAAAGTCTTAAAATCAAGGCATCGGGAGAAGTGGTCCCTCAATTTTAGTTGATCCAAGATTAGTCAACACTTATCCTGGTGGTTCAATTTTAGCTTCTATAATGATCCCTAGTGGCTTGCAGGAAAACATAATGATTCGGGCTAATGGTTGGGTGGTATCAACAAAGCCACAACTCTAACCCTGTGATCAAGGATGGATCAACTCACCCTATTATGAACAATATGGGGACTTGTATGCACTAGTAAGATCACATGTTGATTTTAATGGCTCTTCTTATAGTCATTTATGTTTCTCTTCCTCTTTTGTTCATCGTACTTAGTGTTTAGGTACATAAAACTTACTACCGTCATTTCACCTTGCTTTCACAAAATAACTTTCTCTCATTTTCATTTTAGGTAAAGACTACAAAATCCCTTTGTTCATGAACAGAAGGAGTTTGCAGATCCTTTTACAAGATCTATTTTTCTATTATAATGACATACATATATAGTTAGGGCCTTCCATATATGTGGGAAAATCCTTTCTGGGTGTTTTGGAAAGGCTAGCAATTTTTTTTGAAGACCATTGCAGGATAGTTGGGAATGCAGTTTGCAAGGAAGCCCTCTCTCTTGTTATGAATATATTATGATTTATTTTCCTACAAAAATAAGGTATATCTCAAGCCTTGTAATTTCACCTGTATAAGAGATCTTTATCTGTTAAAAATATATACATTAACTAGTAGCTATTGAATTCCTGATTTCCTTTGAATATCCTGCAAATTTTTTAGTATTGGTAAATTATCAATTGATACCTTGATAGTGTTGGAAATAATATTGAGAGGAGGGATGGCGGTGAATCAATATTTACAAATCAATGACTTTTTCATTTCCATAATCAAATTTATAAAAGCTACTTTAGTGAAGGGAACTTGCATGTGCACGCAACTGTTCTTAAGGAAACCAACATATATCCAGTGAAATTATGATTCATTCAATTCAACATATGTTGATCTTTAATTAGTGCATCAGTACTTTTTTAAACATTAAACAGTAACCATGTGCAATAATAGTATAATAAACCATCACACATAAGAAACACACATGAACACCAATATTTAAGGTGGAAACCCAATGCGGGAGAAAAACCACTTGCTGCTATCGTCTCTGTATTCTTTTTAATATAAATAAAATATGTTTACAATCTTGTACTGGTGCACACTCATACCAATGCGCAGGCATCCACCTGCAAAAGGCTACAACCTTCTCGCGTTCTCCAACTTCTACTGGAAGGGAGCTACAACCCCTAGCTCGTGTACTAGCCGATATGTTTACTAGTATGTGGGCACTAACTTACAGAAGGATACAACCTTACATGAGCTCCAACCCCCTGATCAAATCACCAGCCACTACTGGCAGGAAGCATTGACTTCCTCACTGAAGACTCCAATGCTCAGTATCCTCTAGGGACCATGTTTCATAAATTTTCAGACTGGATACTCCTCATACACAACAACATACTATGAAGGCCACATTTCATCAAATTTTCACACTGGACCCATCAAAAACTTTGAAGCTCAAACTTTATAATAATAACTGCATAAACCAACAATCAGTCAATCTGAACAATCAACGCATTGTCACCCGAACAATGTGCTAAACCTAGAAACCTGAATCATCATTTAGAACCAGTTGCAACATCAAGAATCATACATCAGAATGCATATGCTACTTTAATGAACCCAAACTGTGTGTATACACTACTTCCTTTAGCCAAACCTGCGTATACCTCCAAAACTACTGAAACATAAAACTTTTGAATGAAATCTGTACCAACCAGTAATATTCTGAAAATCTACTATCAATTTACAGAGATCTAGACAGTTAGCAACAAAGATCACCCTTCTCACTTAATCAATCAATCAGACTCAATCTCCTTATGCATTCAGTTCCACTTTCAAATCTAAGAAGACATCATTAACATAAAACAATAAACCAGTAGAACTGATCAGATAGATCAGTCATCCCTGAAAAAAATATTTTCTTTTGTATATGCTACTTGGAAGAGCTGAACCAACATGTATACGCTCCTTCACTAAGGCAAACCAGTGTATAGATCTGCAAATAATAACTTATAACTTCGCAATTATTCTAGAGTTCAGACATACTAAGATCATAACATATAAAGGACAAAACATTTGTTAGAACTCAGATGTAGCCTATCCATTATCATATCACATAATGATAAGTCATTATGATCCTGATCCATCATTAGATCTCAATGATCATCAAGCACTCAAGTGCATACTTAGTCCAGATCAAGTAAAGCATCAGAAACCCATAACATGCATCTTTTTATTTTGATCTAGAACTTCATAAGATATTCATTCCTTGTGCACTTAGGCCTTTGATCTTCTCCTCCTTATACAATTTTAGCCTTTCTCAATACTTCAGACCAAAACAACACTTAGAACCAGTGGTATTCATAGACGAGATCAAATAACTGTTGCTCCACTCAATATTGTGGGCTAATACCATGGTATTGACCCTTGGTATTCTTTCACCTTAATTTCCTTACTTTTTCATCCCATACACAATTTTCCTCTTATGAAAGTGAGTGCATACGTATACGTTCTTTTTGTACAGTGAACCCGCATGCATACAATCATTTTGTATAGTGAACCTGCGTATACAACTTAACATACCTGAAAACATCATTTTTCTTCAACTTCTTGATTCTGATATGTATTCCTTTGTTCCAACATCCTGTTTACCTCTGAATTGCCCTGTTATAATGTGATTTTCCATCATACATCACTTGTGAACTGATTTCTTTGAACTTCCCTGCATTTTGTCACATTTGTAAGCACAACTGCCATTCATTCTCTCACATCCTGTGTATACTTTTATCAATTAGTCCATTCATCAAATATCAAGGACAACAAACACTAACAATCTCCCTGTATCAAACCTTTGGCCATTATTCTCTTCCACCATTCCGTCACCTCTGACCTGTAGATTCATCTCTACTCCATCATTTTGTCACCTCTGATCTATCCTATAGATTCATCTAGTTGCCATATACTTGTTCTGCTACAAGTGAGTTGCCATCAAGTACAACACATGCATCATAATGCCAATAATCTCCCCCTTTGGACTTGATGGAAACCATATGGGTGTTGATTACTTCAAGCTATTGAACCTCTTAGAGATATCAAGCAACACCAAAATACTCTCTCCCTATTTGACATCAAGGGCAAAGGTCAAACCAAGATATTCTCCCCCTTTGAGATACACTATGTTGTCCATGCTCCCCTTGAGTACATGCAAAGTCTGTAGAGATATTTTTCAAAAGATTAACATGACTCATCCACCCAACCAGGTGGGGATACATATTTGACATGATCTGAAAAGTCCATACATGACTAAATATGACAATTATTACATCATAGTTATTTACATGATCTTTACCTCAAATGATATACATGACATTTATGACAAAGACCAAATATCTAAACAAGACCATGATAGTCATTAGCAACTATCATATACCATATATGATCTGCATCATAAGCATTTGTCAGCAGCATCCAAACTAGCAACCTATATATGTCCATCATCAGTTCCCAAGATATGACAAAGTAAATATCATCAACCCATGACACAATATGCCGCATAAAGATATCAACTCATCCTCTTGATCTCATCAAGATCAACTTGCTCTGTTTCCTTACTAGAAAGGGCCTTATCATAGCCTTCCATGAATCAACTAAGCAAATGTCATATCTCCAAGCAGTAACACAAAATCATTCACATCATATCATATGTATGTGAAAACACCATAGTCATCATCTATGATCATAACATCATCATCAAGAACTGCATGATATTTCCACAAGAACCCTCAATATGTCAACCATGTATCATCACTAGGGAACATCCCACATATGACAAGCATCAACAATGATAATCAACATATGTGAGTATCAAACCTATCATCATAAAGTAAGAAGTCATCATCATTATGTGAATAACTAAGCCATGTCTCCAAATAGCTATGTCTTCATGTGACTTGCAATAACACCATTCTCTTGGCCAACCAACAATATTTATCAATATGAAACTTAAGTAATCATCCATGTATCCAGCATAATGTGTATCCATAAAAGAGATAGCAATATGTATCTAACAAACCATGAACTCATGGTCATTTGTCAAGCTTTCTTGATAACATCAATAGTAGAAATCCTCAACCATGTGAGAGCCGAGAACTATAGGAATCCTGATCCATAACTGCACCATATGAAGTTTATGCATCTTTGAAGGCATGATTACAACAACATAAAATAAATGACACTTATCAAATAATGAAGTTGTGTAATCACGCTTTGTTCTTCTCCTTTTCCTTATGAAGATCAACATGTAAGCAACATACCATATCTACTGTATGCATCATCAAAAAGGGTCATCCACAATCATCCATAAATCTGATCTGAATAACAACTATGTGGCTCAAGAAATATAAGTATCATCTAAGATTTCATCATAGGAAACTCATGACTGCAGCATAGCATGATGTATCATTTAAACACTTCAATGACATAAGTACCAAAGACTTCTAAACATAATGAAAATAATGAATTATTAGAAGAATAGTGTATTCTCCCCCTGAACCTGTGCCAACTGTTCACTGTCAAATCTGATCCTTGCATATATCAGTAAGGATCTTCAAGGCGTCACCATCAACTAGTTATACATCAATTCATCAACAACTTATGAGGGTCAAAATCACTTCTTCATATCATCAACAAACTGTAATAATCATCAATGAGAACAGAAAGGATAATTGATAATTGACTGAACAATATCAAACCCCCTTTCCCGAGTCTGTCTTACTACTTCTACATCAAACCAACATATACACAACTGTGCAGCTTCTAACTCGCGTATGAGAATTAGAACACTAAAATTTCATACCTTCAGTTCCTCCTGAGTCTGTTATGTCTGTATATTGAGTTATGCCACATTTTTCTGACTATAATTCCTTCTTCTTCCATACCTTGAAGTGTGATTATGTTTTCTCCTTTTGGTATGTTGGCTGAAATTTTCTCCTGCATTCTTTTTCTATATGCCAAAACTTGTTACAAGACTAACATATTATATGTTTCATATTCATTCTAAAGCAATCAATGGCTTTGTGACCAAACATATTGCAAGAAAAACAATATCCCTTAAAGTACCTGGAAGCTGATGATATTTCTATGTGACGGTTATTAGCTTGAACAATTCTACTTCTGCATCTTGCTGCAACATGTCCAAAATTATGACATATAAAACATTCAACATTATTCATTAGAGGAAAGAATCGATTAACACTTCCATGGTTAGGAGTAAATGATTTTCTTTGAAGACTTTCTTTCCTTGGTTGTTGATGGGGTTGACCTCTTATCTCCTTGTTGAGCATTTCAGATTTTGCACTAGAGTTCCTTGCTTCAGTTTGTGAGTTAGATTCACCTTTAACAGTTTCATGAAAACCAAGACCAAATTTGATGGCAGGAGACCTTTGACTACTAAGAATATCATCCAAAATATTAGTACTATCTTGAAATCGTAAAAGTTTATCCTTTTCTTCTAATTTACCTTTTAGGATATTTACCTCAACCTGAGCATCTCATTTTATTGTTCTTCATCTACTTGAGTAGTTCTTCATTCTGTTTATTTCAATTTTCAAGATCTTATTTTAGAGAGACAATCTTAGCTTTAAGACTTTTATAGTAACTGGATCTTTCTATAATTTTCTTGATTTTTATATCCTTTTCATTTAGTTCATTTCTCAATGATGTCACTACATCTTGCATCCTTTAACATTGATCTTCCTTTTCCTTGTACTGCTTCCTTACATGTTTCCTTGCTCCAACTGAGCTTTTAACCTAGTAACTTCTTCTTTGTAGGCACATTACCATTTATCAATTAGATCTTTTTGATCTCTAATTATGTCTGTGAGCTTTTTAAATTCTGCTTCTATTTGATTTCTTTCTCTTTCACCCATAAGAGAAAATTTAGTTGTTTCACATTCATTATCTTCAAATGAATAGAGAAATGTATCACCAGAGGACAACAAATTTGTACCTGATAATTCTTTTGCTTGTTCATCTTCATTCTGAAGTGATTCTGAATCTAAAGAGTTTCTTCCACATAATGGCCAATCGTCTCTCCCACTGTCACAATTCCTTTGAGATGTCTTCTTCTTTTGCTTCTTTCCCATTGTTACTACAGGTCTCCTTCAAGTGATCAAGCATCTTCCAAAGGATCCGCTCTAATAACAATTGTTGGAAATAATACTGAGAAGGGGGAGGGGGGTGTGAATCAGTATTTAAAAATCAATGACTTTTTCATTTCCATAATCAGATTTATATATGCTACTTCAGTGAAGGGAACTCACGTGTGCACACAACTATTCTTAAGGAAACCAACGTATATCCAGTGAACTTATGATTCAGTCAATTCATCATATGTTAATATTTAATTAGTGTATCAATACTTTATTAAACATTAAACAGTAACCATGTGCAGTAATAATAGAATAAACCATCACACATGAACACCAAGATTTAAGGTGGAAACCCAATGCGGGAGAAAAACCACATGTTGCTATCATCTCTATATTATTTTTAATATAAAGAAAATATGTTTACAATCTTGTACTAGTGCAGACTCATATCAGTACGCAGGCACCAACCTACAGAAGGCTACAACCTTCTCTCATCCTCCAGCTTCTATTGGAAGGCAGCTACACCCCCCCTAGCTCGTGTGCTAGCCGATATGTTTACTAGTACATGGGCGCTGACCTACAGAAGGCTACAACCTTCATTCATTCTCCAGCTGCTACTAGAAGGGAGCTCCAACCCCCTGATCAATTCACCAGCCACTACTAGAAGGAAGCTTCAACTCCTCACTGAAGACTCCAACGCTCAGTATCCTCAAGGGACCACGTTTCATAAATTTTCATATTGGATACTCCTGGTACACAACAACATACTATGAAGGCCATGTTTCATCAAATTTTCACACTGGACCCATCAACAACTTTGAAGCTCAAACTTTATAATAATAATTGCATCAACCAAAAATTAGTCAGTCTGAACAATCAGCTCATTGTCACCTGAACAATGTGCTAAACCCAAAAACCTGAATCATCATTTAGAACCAGTTGTAGCATCAAGAATCATACATCAGAATGCATATGCTACTTTAATGAACCCAAAATGTGTGTATACGCTACTTCCTTTACCCAAACCTGCTTATACCTCCAAAACTACTGAAACATAAAATTTTTGAATCAAATCTGTACCAACCAGTAATATTTTGAACATCTATTGTCAATTTACAGAGATCTAGACATTCATCAACAAAGATCACCCTTCTCACTTAATCAATCAATCAATCAGATTCAATCTCCTTATGCATTCAGTTCTACTTTCAAATCTAAGAAGACATCATTGACATACAACAATAAACTAGAAGCACTAATTAGATAGACCAGTCATCCCTAAACAATAGGGTTTTCTTTTGCATGTGCTACTTGGAAGAGGTGAACCAACGTGTATATCCTTCACCAAGGAAAACCAATGTATAGATCTGCAAATAATAACTTATAACTTCACAGCTATTCCAGACTTCAGACATACCTAGATCATAACATATAAAGAACAAAACATTTGTTAGCACTCAAATGTAGCCTATCCATTATTAGATCACATAATGATAGGTCATTATGATCCTGATCCATCATTAGATCTCAACGATCATCAACCACTTAGGTGCGTACTTAGTTCAGATCAAGCAAAGCATCAAAAACCCATAACATGCATATTTTCTTTTGATCTAACACTTCATAAGATATTCATTCCTTGTGCACTGAGCCCTTTGATCTTCTCCTCCTTATATATTTTTAGCCATTCTCAATACCTCAGACCAAAACAACACTTAGGACCTGTGGTATTCTTAGATGGGATCAAATAACTATTACTCCGCTCAATATTGTGGGATAATACCATGGTATTTACCCTTGGTATTCTTTCACCTTAATTTCCTTAATTTTTCATCCCATACGCGCTTTTCCTCTTGTGAAAGTGCATGCATACGTATACACTCTTTTTGTACAATGAACCCACGTGTATATGCTATTTTTGTATAGTGAACCTGCATATACAACTTAACATACCCAAAAACATCCTTTTTCTTCAACTTCTTGATTCTGATCTCTAGTCCTTTGTACCAACATCTTATTTACCTCTGAATTTTCCTGTTATAATGTGATTTTCCTTCATACATCACTTCTAAACTGATTTCTTTGAACTTCCCTGCATTTTGTCACATTTCTAAACACAACTGCCATGCATTCTATCACATCTTGTTTATACTTTTATCAATTAATTCATTCATCAAATATCAAGGACAACACACACTAACAATCTCCCTATATCAAACCTTTGACCATTATTCTCTTCCATCATTTTTGTTGGGTTGTGTTATATTCTTTCCATGACTAGCCCACGTAGTTAACCAGGGGGTTATAAGGGGGGTAGAGCCCCCTCTTCATTGCGCTGATTGCGTAGCGGGAAGGGGGGGGGTGGTCATAGGGGGTTTGAGGGGTGCAAGTAACCCCGCTCTATGGGGTGGACCCTATATTAGGTTGGGTGGACCTACCTATGGTTTTATGAATGATTTTTCACACATGGTTTTGGATGCGATGGTTTTCGGTCCATGGTTTTTGACGCGATGGTTTTTGGTCCATGGTATTGGATGCTTCAGCATGTATAAATATGTATTGTAACATTGAAAGGAATACAATGAAAAATCAAGATGGTAGTCCCGATTTTGGGATCCAGGGGAAAATCTCTGTGTATATGTGTTTTCTGTCTTATTCTCTTGCATTGTTTATTTTCTTTGTTTTAGAATTCATATGAAGGTAATTTTTGTATGGGGTTAAAACCTACATTTGGTATCAGATCTATTTTGGCTTCAATGGGACACCTTTGTTGCTAAGGGGTTTCACTCAGGCCTATGGTAGACCCTATTCAGTGGGAGATCTGTGAGATCAATTCTAGTGGTGAAAGAATATGGTGAGTAGTGGAAAGATAGAGATCGAGAAATTTAATGGTCAGAGTTTTGAGTTGTGGAAACTCAAGATGGAGGATCTATTGGTGGATAAAGATCAGTGGATCATGATAGATCCAGGTACTAAACCAATGAGAGTGTTTGATGAAGAATGGAGGAAGTTGAATCGAAAGGCAAAGAGCACAATACGATTGTGTGTCTCAGATTTAGTGTTGTTGAATGTATCAGGGGAAGCTACAATGAAGGCTTTGTGGGACAAGTTAGGGAATTTGTACCAATCCAAGTCTGTAGTGAATAAATTGTTCTTGTGGAAAAAGCTGTATAACCTAAGGATGAAAGATGGAGACTCGGTGACAGAGGATCTGAACGCATTTAATACTGTGGTAAGTCAGTTATTATCTGTTGATATTAAAATTTCAAATGAAGATAAATGCATCAGTTTGTTGTGTTCTCTACCAGATTTGTGGGATAGTCTGGTTATTGCAATATGTAGCAATACAACTACCTTGCAGTTTTATGAAATAGTCTCATCCTTGCTGACGGAGGAGATGAGACGGAAAAATATGAAGAGCCAGAAAAATATGGTGATGCCTTGCCTGTACGAGGACGGTACCAGAACAGAAACAAAAATAAGTCATCGAGTGGGAGATCTAAATCTAGAGGGATATCTAAATCTCCATGAAAACCTATAAAGGTGGTTTGCTAGAAATGCAGAAAGGAAGGGCACTACAAAAGGGATTGTAAATCTAAAGCTCCTGATAAAGGAAAGGGATCTGATGATGCTCCTTCTGCAGAGGTGAAAACCACCTCAGATGAAGCTGGGGATGTGTACTTGGCTTCTTCAAGTACACATTTAGATCATGAGGCGTGGTTGATTGACTCAGGTGCATCCTTTCACTTCACTCCCCATAGAGAGTGGTTTTGCAAGTATGAAAAATATGATGGTGGTGATGTCTTCTTGGGGGATGATAGAAAGGCTAGAATCATTGGTCGCAGAAAAGTAAAGTTGAAGTTGCAAGGTGGAAGGGTTAGAACACTTCTGTGGGTTCTGCATATTCCTGCATTAGCCAAAAATCTAATTTCCGTAAGCAAGCTGGATGATGCAGGTGTAAAAATAGTGTTCGAGAAGGATACCTGCAAGATGGTTTGGGGAGCACTGGTATTAATGCGGGGAGTTCGGATTGGAACTCTGTACAAGCTACAAGGTAGAACTGTTATTGATGGGTGCAATAGTTCTATGGTTCCTGAAAGTGGAGCAGAAAATTTAGTGGTATCTGGAGAGAAGACCATGTTGTGGCATCAAAGGATTGGACATATTGGAGAGAAGGGCCTTCGAATACTTCATGGCAAAGGCATGGTAGAAGGTATGAATAATAGCTCTCTGGATTTTGACTTCTGTGAAAATTGTGTATATGGGAAGCAGAATCGGGTGAGTTTCCCCTCTGGTGGTAAGAGGGCAAAACGGATATTAGAGCTTGTGCACAGTGATGTGTTTGGACCTGTGAAGGTTCCATCACTGGGTAAGTCTGTGTACTATGTATAATTATAGATGACTTCGCAAGGAATACATGGATATATTTCCTTAAGAAGAAATCTGAAGTCTTTGATAGGTTTAAAGAATTTAAGGCTCTAGTGGAAAACCAAATAGAGAAGAAGATAAAGGTGCTGAGGAAAGATAATGGTGGAGAGTTTCGCAGTAAGGAATTTGAAGAATTATGTAAGAAGTGTGGTATATCATGGTAGAAGACTACTCCATATACACCTCTGCAAAATGGAGTTGTAGAAAGAATGAACAAGATGTTGATGGAAAGGGCAAGAAGCATGATTAGTGGTGCTGGGTTAGGCCAAGAATTCTTGGTAGAGGCAGTGGAGACTGCATGTTACCTGGTCAATAGATCACCTTCATCAGCATTGGAAGATAAGACTCCACAAGAGGTATGGACTGGTAAGAAACCTTCTCTTTCACATCTGAGGGTATTTGGATGTGATGCATATGTACATGTTCCAAAGGAGAAAAGAACCAAGTTGGATAGTAAATCTGAAAAGTTCATCTTTATTGGGTATAAGGATGGTTTAAAGGGCTATAAGCTTTGGAACCCAGTAACAAGGAAGCTTGTGTACAACCGAGATGTGGTGTTCAGAGAGGTAAAAGATGTTATTAAACATGAAGTCCAACGAAAGGAACCTAAGAATATAGAGTTTGAGCTAAAGGAGGAAGAATCAGACTCTACAACAGAGGAGGAATTAGAAGATGAAGAGCCACAAACTCTGGGTGTGAGAGGATCAGTTCGAGAAAGAAGGCAGCTAGAAAGGTATAGTCCATCTTCTTTCTGTTAAAATTTTGCTTTATCTATTACTGATGATGACCCCAAAACTGTGAAGGAAGCAGTAGATTCAAAGGATGGAAAACTTTGGAAAGAGGCCATGGTTGATGAAATGGCATCTTTGCACAAAAATGAGGCTTGGGATCTGGTGGAGTTGTCGGCTGGAAGGAAACCCATTGGCAACAAATGGGTGTTCAAGAAGAAGACAAATGTAGAAGGAAAGGTGGAGAAATACAAAGCTCGGTTGGTAGCAAAAGGTTATTCCCAGGTGTCGGGAACTGATTTTGGTGATATTTTTTCTCCTATTTCCAAGGTTACTTCTATTAGATTACTTTTATCTGTTGCTGCTACTTTTGATTTTGAGGTAGAATAAATGGATGTGAAGACAACATTTCTTCACAGGGATCTGGAAGGGGAGATCTACATGAAGCAACTTGAAGGCTTTGCGGTGAAGGGTAAGAAAGAACGGGTATGCAAGTTAAAGAAGTCTCTATATGGGTTAAAACAGTTACCAAGGATGTGGTATCAGAAATTTGATACATTTATACGGGGACTTGGCTTCACCAGAAGCAAAGCAGATCATTGTGTGTATTTTAAATTAATTGGTGACCATGTTATTTATCTGGTCTTGTATGTGGATGATATGTTGCTGGTTGGAAATGACAAAGAAATTATCCAAGATTTGAAGACCCATTTGTCCCCAAAATTCGACATGACAGATCTTGGTGCTGCAAACTATATTTTGGGCATGGAAATTAAAAGAGATTGGACAAAGAGGAAGCTCTAGTTAAACCAGAGGAAGTATGTCGAGACAATATTGCAGAGGTTTAATATGCAGGGTAGTAAACCGGTGAAGATTCCTATTCCTATAGGTGTAAAATTATCTGTTTAACAGTGTCCCAAGACACAAGAAGAGGAAGAGGACATGTCCCGTGTTCCATATGCAAGTGGAGTTGGTAGCCTGATGTATGTGATGGTCTGTACTAGACCAGACATTGCACATGCAGTGGGAGTATTGAGCAGGTTCATGTCAAAACCAGGGAAGGAGCACTGGACAACAGTGAAGCGGGTTTTCAGGTATTTGTGTGGCACTAGTGATTATGGTTTGTGCTACCAAGTAAGACCATGATTGGACAAAGTGTTGGATATTCATGGCTTTGTTGTTGTAGACTGGGCTGGAGATCTAAATCAGAGAAGATCTACAAGTGGGTATGTGTTTAACCTATTTGGAGGTGCAGCCAGTTAGATGAGTAAGAAACAATATGTAGTGGCACTATCAACTATAGAGGCAGAATACATGGAAGCCACTCATGCAAGAGAGGAAGCAGTTTGGTTGTAGAGATTGTGTTCAAGTATAGGGTTAGTACATGGAGCTATAAGGATAGACTGTGACAGCCAAAGTGCAATTTTCTTGGCAAAGAACCCTGCATATCATTCAAAGACAAAGCACATTGATGTTTAGTATCACTTTGTGAGGGATATGATAGAAGAAAAAAAGGTGTTGCTCGTAAAGGTGGACACTTTGAAGAATACTGTAGATGCATTCACAAAATCTGTGAGCTCTGAGAAGTTGTCTTGGTGTAGACAAATAATGGGCATTGCAAGGCCAGATGAATGACTAAGCTCTCTTGTGGCCCCCTATGGAAAGAAAACAACAAGTGGGAGAATGTTGGGTTGTGTTATATTCTTTCCATGACTAGCCCACGTAGTTAACCGAGGGGTTAGAAGGGGGGCAGAGCCCCCCCTTCATTGCGTCAATTGCGTAGCGGGGGGGTGGTCACAGGGCGTTTGAGGGGTGCAGGTAACCCCACTTTATGGGGTCCAGGGCAACGCCTTGGAAAATTTTGTTTTTGGACCCTATATTAGGTTAAACAGACCTACCTATGGTTTTATGCATGATTTTTTGCACATGGCTTTGGACGTGATGGTTTTCGGTCCATGGTTTTGGACACGATGATTTTCGGTCCATGGTATTGGATGCTTCGACATGTATAAATATGTATTGTAACATTGAAAGGAATACAATGAAAAATGAAGCTGTTTGTCCCAGTTTTGGGATCCGGGGGAAAATCTCTGTGTATATGTGTTTCATGTGTTATGCTCTCGCATTGTTTATTTTTTTGTTTTAGAATTCGTATGCAGGTAATCTCTATATAGGGTTAAAACCTACAATTTTATCACCTTTTACCTATAGATTCATCTCTGTTCCATCATTATGTCACCTTTGATCTATCCTATAGATTCATCTAATTGCCATATACTTGTTTCAGTACAAGTGAGGTTCCATCAAATACAACACATGCATCATAATGCCAACAGATAGTTCATGAATACCTTGATTTTAGCCTATTAATTTGTTTATGTTTATAATTATGGTTTTTATTATTTTATTATTTTTGGATTCGACATTTCTTCATTTCTCATTTTCTTCTTGTCATTTATTATATAAATATTATTGTTCTCTTGACCATATTTACTCAAGATTTTTTTTGTTGATGATGTATCCACTTTTGGACCTGAAATGTAGACATTCCTGCAAAATGACTATGGAAAAATTGAGCTTCCGATTTGTAATTTCATGAATCATACATTGTCAATCCGGGATTCATGGCACAACTTTATTGGTAATTTAGGTGCTAAATAGTGCAAATAGAACACCAATACGTCTAATTATTTCTCCTTTTGGTTACTAACTTATTGGTACATGATAAATGTTAAGGTTTTCTCAATTGGAGGTTTTCCTATCAACATAGATAAGAATGAGGGTAATTTTTCATTTCTATGAACTATCCATTATAATCTATTGCCTTTTTTTTCCAAGTGAGGTTGAAAATGAGAAGAGTAGCCTTGCATCAAGACCAAGACTACTTAGCACCACTAATCACATGACCAACAACATCTCTATGATATCCATTCCACTTAACCATGTTGAAACCTTCTCAAAGATCTATTGTTGATAAAGAATAATTCATCTAAACCCAAAGCCACCTATGCTCTGAATTAAGATTAGATGCATAAATGGCATAAAGCTCAATCAATTAGTCTTGGACCATTAGTGTCACCAAACGATAACAATTATTAGGGTTTGAGCCATGGTCCACTAGCAAATCTTTGCAAATAGGAAGAAAGGGACATAACCACACCGCCACTCCCTTAGAATTCTGATAATAGCTCATTTGATTCCAAATCCCAAAACTAGTTGATTGTACATGTTTCAAAAGAATCATATTTGATGTGAAGCTTTGTTAAACATATGCTTACAACTAAAACTCATCATCCCTTGCACCTTCTAGGATAGCTAGGAAAGCTTCATTTGAAAGGAAGATGAAATACTAAACAATTCTATTGGTTATCCATATCAAACCTCTCTAGGGTAAGAATCAAGTTATCATTTTCTGTCTACTATGTTGTTTATACTTACTGACCCTTATAAATAAAATTCTCCTTCCCTCTTAGACAAAACACCAATTCCATATAGTGGGTGGCCCCATCTAGAAGGGTAGGTGAGACCTATAATCCAATCCTTTTATTAAAAAAAGTAGCATGGATAGGAACTTTGAAAGAGCTCAGAAATAGTTTCATGTCTTGGAGCTCTTTCAAGGATTATACAAGTATGAATTATCTTATCGATGGTCATAAGTATGAGTATTTATCGATTCCTATGCATAGAGAAAGTTTTTAGGTGGTGTTTCCTTGGTAGTTAGTTTAGATGAAACCCTTGAATGAATGAATAATTCCCTTAGTGGTTTCATTTCCTATAATTGTTTTGTCATATTTTCTTTACTCTCCCTTTGGTATTTAACTAAGGATTAGTAGTAGTGATCCATAGACTCTAAGTGGAGCTAATTAGAGCTGGTTAGGAATAAGATCAAGGAGGGAGTTCTTGCTACTATCACTATGCATTCATAAGTGGTAAAGCACATTATGACCTCCCTATAATCATAGAGGGGCTCTTTTTCACAACCAAATTACAAAATATCATACTAGGCTTATTATATCTTAGACAATAATTCAATGATACACAATATTTCAGAATAACCCTCCTATCATGATTAAAACCCTGTAGGGACTTAAATCCAAATACATTACCTACAAAGGAAGTGAATAAGTTATAAAAACTACTACTCCTGGTTTAATCAAATAAAACTTTGTTGGGGCCTTGAAAGGCAATCCAAGCCTAGCAAGACTAGGCATGGACGACCTTTTTGTTATGCTGGGTGATTGAATGCATTATAAATATGTTTGAATTTCTCAAACACTCTAAACATCCTTAATATACTTATAGACTTTATATATACAAAATTAGAGTTGTACTAGACGTATTATTTTCCCATCCACAATGCTTAGATACTTCCCCTCCCTTATTCGCCATACATTACATATATCTTATTGATTATCTTCACTTCTCACTAGTGAAGGTCCTCCTATGGCTTAGCTAGAGAGAGACACAGAAGTAGTCGAATTATATTAATTTCCACTCAAGTTTAGGCATGCATCCATGATTTACAAGGTATGATTCCTGAACTATCAAGGTATCAATGGATAATTTTCCAATACTAGAATCTTGGAAATAATTCAAAGACAATCAATAATTCAGTAGCTACTAGTGAATGTATATATTTTTAATAGATAACTATCTAATATACAAGTGAAATTACAAGGCCTCAGCTATAACGTCTTTGGCCTAGAAAAAAAATCACAATATATTCATAATAAAAGGGATACCTTCCTTGCATATTGCATTCCCAATGATCCTGCAATGGTCTTCAAAAAGCATTATCAGACCTTCCAAAAATCCCTAGAAAGGAGCAACCCACAGATATGGAAAGCCCCAAATATATCTATATGTCAGTATAACAAAAAAAAATATTGAAAAAGGCTCTGCAACTAACATATCTTCAAACTCCTACCATTAATGAACAAAAGGATCTTGTAGTCTCTACCTAAATTGAAAATAAGAGAAAGTGCTTTTATGCAAGCAATAATCGAGGATGACTTTAGGACAACACTCGATACACACATGTAGTTCACGCTCCTAGATCAAGACTAGATGAGGGATGTAAAATCAAACAACTATTATATGTGGTATGTATGGTGCACTCAATAAAAAACCTATATCAGCCCCCAAATATAGGCCCTACACCAACCCCTATTAAACTGGAGATATTCTTAGTTAGATTTATTACATACGTATTAACAATTGCATATTCAAAATCTTAGAGGTTGAGTATTAACGATAGAACCAACCAATGAAAAATAACAAAAATGGCATCTCATGCATTTACATTTCCATATAATGTAAGTAAAATAACTTGAAATGGAAAATAACCCCGCAAGCCAATATATAAAATAAAAAGAAACAAAGGCTATGTATATCCGAACCAAAGATTGTGTTCAACTTGAATGGTAATTTGTTACAAGACAAGTTAGATAACTATACTTCTTCCATATTAGAAGAGATAATGAGTAAAATGAGCATTCATGAACCGATGAAAGCACATCATGCAAAGCAACAATTAACCATATATTATTTTATTATATAACAATAACAAATTACATGTGCCACATTTAAGTTAAACATGATGAAAAGTATGATATGAAGTACAACGTATATAATATATATTATTAAATATTAATGTATACCATGTAATCTTTATTTATGTGTTTATTTGTGGTACATTCCCTCAACAAATGTCATATCTATTTATATGTGATACATGTCATGAAGAAGCATTGAAATGCCCATGCTGAAGGCCTAGTGTATGCAAAAAGTAGAAGGGATGACATAATGGGGGGATTAGGGAAATTGGTGGTGGCTAAACCATATGAAGATAGTAAATTAAAAGATAAATTAGTTATTAGTCTCAAAAGTTTGAACTTTGAAGTTATTACCTTGAGTAACCCCTCTCCATTCTTTCTTCGGTGGTTTTGTCTTAGGATGATAGGGATGGAGAGGATGTATGAACAAAAGAATAATCTACTAGAGGACTGCATGCCTAGATGGGAACACATCACCCACTCTATAATGTTATTAAATTACCTTCTTCAAATATATATCATGTCTTTGATATCCACTGTTATGGCTTCACAACAAACCATCAAGATGAATGCTAAAGAAACGACCACACAAAGGTTATGCATCGTAGGGATGGGCCCCAGAGGTAATGATGCCATCCTTATTTCACTTACTTTCACATTTTTGGTGAGTAAGGGATGAAATTATATTGGGGGGGGGGGGTGCATGGAATGCCCAATATCATAAACCTTTTAGGGGAATTCTCCTCTGCAAGAGAGTTATTGGGTACAATAATTCAAGAAAACATGAGATCTGTGGGCAACGTTTGAATTTGAACTTGTAGGGATGCTCATGGGTGACCCTCGAGGTAGAATAGGATTTGTTAGGAGGTATTAACTCGGCGAGGATGGGGTGGTCATTAAGTGGGTGAATTAGAGGTACTAGTTACTAGTTATGCATAGTGCAATACTTGGTCATAACAGGTCATCCATGAGCATCATAGGGAACAATGTCAGAGAATATACTACTAAAAACCCTAAGTTCACCAATAAAAAGTTCATTCTAGCCACAAGTATGTCTCACCTAGGGTTTTGTTTCCATGTTTACATAGTTTTATCACTTTGTGAAACTCTTTCATATGCCCCCCACTTTGACTGCCTTATTATCATGTACCCCTTAATAATAATAAAGTATTCCCCCCTTGTGCTATTATTTCCTAACCTGAAGAAGAAAAACACTTTTATGTTTATAAAATTTTCATTAACAAGGCACTAAAAATATACTCCTTGGAATGCCTTGTTGTGATTTACACAAAAATCATTTCTAGTCAGATTTGATGTTGTAGGCACACTATTTTATGTAGTAGTTGAAGCTCCTGCTTGCACAACCTCATGTTGGACTCCTTAGGTGCCAAATAATGCATTAATAACTCGATGTGTAATAGTATGGTGATGTAGGTTTGTTTCAACTAACCTAATCCTCTACCTAAAAACCTATAAAAGAAAAGTTGTTGATAATAGTCAATTATAATAAAAATTCTAAACTTATTCAGAGTGTGAGATATAAGTAACTTTGTCAAAACCACATCCTATTAAATTGGTTTTAACATTTAAAATGTGTTGTAACCACTACAATAGCCCCCAAATTTTCTAGATATTAAAATTTGGAGTCCCCCATTATGAACTTTTAGAAAACACGTTACTAATTTTTTCTAAGTCTCTTTCACTTAGCAAAATTCTACACCAAGCTTTATCACATCTTGCCTCAACAATTTGCAACTAGTCGCAATTACATATTGCAACTTCAGCCCGAGACCACAACTCACCTTAACAATATAAATAGTGCTATCACATTTTAATCCATAATGTTTTACTAACACAGCATGTTGCACTGCCTTAACCCCTATCATAAATTATCTTGCGAGAGTGCATTTATTGTGTTTATTGATATATGTGCGAGGAAAAACATATATACAGGACCCCTCCCTCTAAACATCCTTAATATACTTATATACTTTACAAAAAAAAAAATAGAGTTGTACTAGAGGTATTATTTTCCCTTCCACAATGCTTAGCTACTTCCCCTCCCTTATTCGCCATATGTTACATATCTCTTACTCCTTCTCTTCATTTCTCACTAGTGAAGGTCCTCCTATGGCTTAGCTAGAGAGAGACATAGAAGTAGTCGAATTATAGTAATTTCCACTCAAGTTGAGGCATGCATCCATTATTTACAGTGTATGATTCATGAACTATCAAGGTATCAATGGATAATTTTCCAATACTAAAATCTTGGCAATAATTCAAAGACAATCTATAATTCAGTAGCTACTAGTGAATGTATATATTTTTAATAGATAAATATATAATATACAAGTGAAATTACAAGGCCTCATCTATAACTTCTTTGGCCTGGAAAAAAAATCACAATATATTCATAATAAAATGGATACCTTCCTTGTATATTGCATTCCCAATGATCCTCCAATGTATTCAAAAAGCTTTGTCAGGCCTTCCAAAAATCCCCAGAAAGGAGAAACCCATAGATATGGAAAGCCCCAACTATATCTATATGTCAGTATAACAAAAAACAAGTCTTGCAAGAGGCTCTGCAACTAACATATATTTATACTCCTACCATTAATTAACAAAAGGATCTTGTAGTCTCTACCTAAATTGAAAATGAGAGAAAGTGATTTTATGCAAGAAAGAACCGAGGACTACTTTAGGACGACACTCGATACACACATGTAGTTCACACTCCCAGATGAGGAATAGATGAGGGATGTAAAATGAAAGAACTATTATATGTGGTAGGCATGTTGGACTCAATAAAAAACCTATATCAGTCCCTCAATACAGGACCTACACCAACACCTATAAAATTGGAGATATTCTTAGTTAGATTTATTACATATGTATTAACAACTAAATATTCAAAAACTTAGAGGTTGAGTATTAACGATAGAAAAAACCATTCAAAAATAACAAAAATGTTATCTCATGCATTTACATTTCCATATAATGTAAATAAAAAAACTTGAAATGGAAAATAACCCTACAAGCCAATATATAAAATAAAAAGAAACGAAGGCTATGTATATTTGAAACAAAGATTTTGTTCAACTTGAATGGTTATTTGTTACAAGACGAATCAGAGAACTATACTTCTTCCATATTATAAGAGATAATGAGTAAAATGAGTGTTGATGAACCGAGAAGAACATCGTGCAGAGCAACAATTAACCATACATTATTGTATTATATAAAAACAACAAATTACATGTGTCACATTTAAGTTAAACATGCTGAAAAGTATGATATGAAGTACAACATATACAATATATATTATTAAATATTAATGTATACCATGTAATATTTATTTATGTGTTTATTTATGGTACATTCCTCAATAAATGTAATATCTATTTATATGTGATACACATCACGAAGAAGCATTAAAATGTCCATGCTAAAGGCCTAGTGTATGAAAAAAGTAGAAGGGATGACATAATGGGGGGATTAGGGAAATTGGTGGTGGGTAAACCATATGAAGATGGTAAATGACAAGATAAATTTTTTATTAATCTCAAAATTTTGAACTTTGAAGTTATTACCTCGAGTAACCCCTCTCCATTGTTCCTTTGTTGGTTTTGTCTTAGTATGAAACATGACAGGAAGATTGCTTATAGTATGAGGATGATAGGGATGGAGAGGATGTATGACAAGAAGAATACTTTGTTAGAGGACTGCATGCCTAGGTGGGAAAACATCACCCACTCTATAGTGTTATTAAACTGCCTCCTCCAAATATATATCATGTCTTTGATATCCATTGTCATGGCTTCACAACAACCCATCAAGATGAATTCTAAAGCAACATCCACACAAAGGTTATGCATCATAGGGATGGGCCCTAGAGGTAATGATTTCTTCTTTATTTCATTTACTTTGACATTGTTGGTGCATAAGGGATGAAATTATATGCCTGGGGGGCATGGAATTCCCAATATCATAAACCTTTAAGGGGAAGTCTCCTCTATAAGAGAGTTAATGGATACAATAATTTAAGAAAACATGAGATCTGTGGGAAGGGATTGAATTTGAACTTGCAGGGATGCTCATGGGTGACCCCCAAGGTAGAATGGGATTTTTTAGGAGGTATTACCTCAGTGAGGATGGGGTGATTATTAAGTGGGTGAATTAGAGGTATTAGTTACTAGTTATACATGGTGCAAGATTTGGTCATAACTAGTCATCCATGAGCATCATAGGGAACAATGTCAGAGAATATACTACTAAAAACCCTAAGTTAACCAATAAAAAGTTGGGCATAGCCCCAGGTATGTCTCACCTAGGGTTTTGTTTCCATGTTTACATAGTTTTATCACTTTGTGAAACTCTTTCATATGCCCCCCACTTTGACTGCCTTATTATCATGTACTCCTTAATAATAATAATTTATTTCGCCCTTGTGCTATTATTTCCTAACCCAGAGAAGAAAAACACTTTTATGTTTATAAAATTTTCATTAACAAGGCACTAAAAACATACTTCTTGGAATGCCTTGTTGTGATTTACACAAAAATCATTTCTACTCAGATTTGATGTTGTAGGCACACTATTTTATGTAGTAGTTGAAGCTCCTACTTGCACAACCTCATGCTAAACTCCTTAGGTACCACATAATGCATTAATAAATCGATGTGAAATAGTAGGGTGATGTAGGTTTGTTACAACTAACCTAATCCTCTACCTAAAAACCTATAAAAGAAAAGTTGTTGATAATCATCAATTATAATAAAATTTCTAAGCTTATTCAGAGTGCGAGATATAAGTAACTTTGTCAAAACCACACCCTATTAAATTGGTTTTAATATTCAAGATGTGTTGTAACCAATACAATAGCCCCCAAATTTTATAGATCTTAAGATTTAGTGTCCCCCCTTTATAAACTTTTAAAAAGCAAGTTACTTAATTTTTCTAAGTCTCTTTCACTTAGCAAAATTATGCACCAAGCTTTATCACATCTTGCCTCACCAATTTGCAACTAGTCACAATCACATATTGCAACCTCAGTTTATGACCACAACGCACCTTAACAATATAAATAGTGTTATCACACTTTACATCCCTAATTTGTGACTAACGTAGCTCGTTGCACTTGCCTTAATCCTAGTCGTAAATTATCTCGCAAGAGTTCATTTATTGTGCTTATTGATATATGTGCAAGGAAAAACATAAATATAGGACCCCTCCCCTCCCCCCCTGATTCATTTTCGCCATGCCATTTTATTTAAAGCCTCTGAATGCCTAGTGTAAAATTTTCCTATAGATCATCCTCTGCCAGTGCGACTTGTGATTTTGAATGACCATTGGACCAGGTTAGGTAACACATCCTTGATTTTATATTTTGTGATTTTGATTTTATCACCTTTTCCGTTTCATATTCCATGACACTTTGCATTATTGAAGTCATTTGTGTGTGTGTGTGTGTGTGCATGAATGTATGTATTTGGGCATTCCTTTGAACCATTTTCCTCATACTACCTAAGCCTAAACATTTACAACACTTAGCCATTTTTCTTGTTAGCTTAATGAGATCAATGCAACTAAGTGTAGTAGGGTTCCCTCCCTTATCTGTTGTTATTTTTCCCACCGCCACTAACTGGCCTTATCTCACCTTGTCCTTGCAACTTGTAACTACACTCAACCCTTATTGTTCCTTCCTTTATCGCATCTTTACACTAAAATTTTTTATTGTGACTAACATTGATTATTTGTTTCCTCTGATCGCATTTTGATCATGCAAGTTGCAATTGCACAACTTATTCTATATCCCTTTTATCGTAGCCTGCCATTGTTAACTTCGAATGCACTTAAAGAATCCAACCTTAGAATGTAAATTAAGATTCCACCATAGACGACCTCATGCTTAATCACATTCTACCTTTGCAAATTTTGATTAAATCCAGCACACTATGTTTCTATAGATTGCGCCACTTTACATAATGGTGAATAAAATTGTATTTTTTGTCGAACATTATGTGTTGTAATGGATATTTTTGAAATGTTTAGAAAAGCTAATATCCAATGTTTAAGTATATCATCATCCATAGGATATATGACACCAATGATAAGGAAAAGTCCCATGAAAGATATGGTGGAAAGTAGTATTAAATGGGTGGTTGATAGACCAAGAGCTAGAGTGCCTGCATTCTAGGATACAACTTGTTACATAAACAAGTAGGTAACTTTATGATGGCAGAAAGTATACAAAGCATCTTGATAAAGGAAATTTTGGAGGAAGAAGAATATCACAATTCTTATATTAATATAAAAAAGGATTAGTTTCATAAATTGAATGCTCATACTCTTGTCTTTCTATGCACTGAAACTATTGAATGATCCTACAACAAATGATGATGAAAACATGATATTCAAAAGCATCCATGGTTCACCATTGCCATCATACATGCCAGAGGAAATTACTATCTATTACAGGATTCCTAAACCTCAGGAGTATCTCCGTCCAAAGTGGTATTGTAGCTTTGAGACACCTACTAGGTATATCAAAATTTGTTGGCAAGAACTTGGCAAATTCAGGGAGAAGGTTGATGGTATTTACAAAACCAAAGCTCTTAGAATGGTGTATTAGCTATTGATGGAAATGTACTCTAGAGTATATGGAAGATAGGATGTTGAATACTATGAAGAAACCTAAGTTCCAATTATACACACATGTACCACACAAGGAACAATTTTAAATTGGGTTGATGTCATTGCATATTCACTCAAGAAAAGTTTCAAGAGATCCATACACCTTCCAGAAGGAGAACAACATGAATTTTGCATGACCTCCTATTTACTAGATGGATTTTTAACTAAAATGGAATTCCCAACATTAGGGTGGAAGTGGACTTTCACTCATAATGTAGTATGTGCGCACATTTATTTCAAAATTTTATGGGAAATATGGTATAGAGGAGTGTATGCAAGAAACATTGAAAAGTTTATCTCAATAGTATATCAAAATATTTTTAATATTGAGCCATCTTGCATGTATGACAAGGAAAGGTTATTATTACATGAGGGATGTAATTCATTTGCTCCAGTGGTTGGTACATATATAAGAGTATTTGGTGCATTCAGGAGTCCTCACCAATGTTCATTACTTTTCATTGACAAAGTAGCATTCCAAGTGGTAAAAAAACACAAACAACCCTGAGAATTCATAAAAGGAATCATAAGAGAACATGGATATAGAGGATAAAAGGGTTGAACTAAAAGGAACAAAAGAATAGGAGGCCAAGAAATAAATAATAAAGAAGCAAAGAGTGGAAAAGGAAGCTAAAAAGCAAGCCAAAGAAGAAGCCAAAGAAGAAGCCAAATGAAAGAAATAAGAAGAGGCACAAAAGAATAAATAGGAAGAGGAAATGAAGAAGAATGAAGAACATGAAAAACAAAAGCAGGAATCACTGAGAAAGAAGATGGAAGTAAAAAGGAAGAGGAAAGAATAATAATTCAGAAAGAAAATGGAGGAAGAAGAGATAATGAAACAAGAATAAGAAATGAAAAGAAAACAAGTTGAAGAATAAGAAAGAAAGAAGAAAGAAGAAGAAGCATTGGCTAAGCAACTAGAAGAGGAATTACTTACCAAAGATTTCGCTGACAAGGTGGAAGAAGATGCCAGGTTGAAAGTCTCAGAAAAAGAAACAGTATTTCCCACCATGAATATTCAAACTCCCACACCCATCACTAGAGGGCATTTTCTGACTAGTGAAATGGGAATCATTTTTGAAGAGGAAGACGGGATACTATATATTTTAAGATTCACATTTGATCAATTCAAGTTCAAAATTACCTAAAAAAGGCGAAAGTATTTTCCCAGAGATTTGGCTAAGCCTATATCAGATACCTTAGAGAGGGAAATTATGATGGAAAATATAATAAATCCTATAGAAATATCCTCTATCGGCACCAAATTTGTGGCTACAACTGAGAATAATGCGAATAATTTTTCAAAGGAAGTTGAGAAATTAAAGGGAGAATTGGCGATTGCAC
Organism: Pinus tabuliformis; assembly: GCA_031772625.1. Lineage (NCBI taxonomy): Eukaryota > Viridiplantae > Streptophyta > Pinopsida > Pinales > Pinaceae > Pinus > Pinus tabuliformis. Next base: position 196,844,962 of record CM062815.1, on the reverse strand, counting down.
AAAAACAAAATAATTATCTCCGTGTGGAGAATCACACCCTATTAACTAGAAACTCCTGTAAGGAAGACCTACAATCAACAATCATTTAAGAGGTTAAAGTACCAGAGGAAGTCATAAGGTGAGTCTGTGATGGAATCATGGTCTTGCACAAAGTAGTAGCTCACTAACCGAGATGCAAGGAGAATTAATGGGAGAGGAGCATTGATCAAATTGGCACTCTAAGTTTTTGATTACATATACGAATGGAGCATGAAGTATCCTAATGCACTGATAAAACTATATAGAAAAGACAAATTAATTGTTGAAAGGGACAAGGTGGAAATTAGAATGTTAGTGTAGTCAAATGTAAAGCTAAGTAGAGACATGGCTATAGTGATATCTTCTTATTAAAAGCTTGACATTGGGTTGGAATTTCTAATTAAAGTGCATAAAATACCCTCTATTGGTGCACCAAGAGAAATAAGTCCATAAGCAAAAGCTAGGCAAGAGATTCAAGAGGTATTAGATCCTATGAAGCAGGTTCTTGTACAAGATTATTTAGAAGTTACAAAGGATGCAATCACATAATATGTTGTGGATCCCGTGAAGTTGCACACTAAGATTTCATTTCTTTTGAGCCAAGTGCAAACAAAATAAAGATATTGCTTCCTAATGTCATGGAATGTCAAATAAGATTTGATAATGAATTGTCACAAAAGATTGAATTAGTCACTGTTGAATGCAAGGCTTGGTATGCATATTTGAATTGGGAGCTGAAAAATGAGGCACCTCATATGTCTATTATGAAACTTATTCCATGAATGAATTTGTCTTCTTAATTTCCATTGTAAATTTGTAAATAAAATTATTTTGAAGTTAGAAATCTGATAAATGTAGAAGTGAAAATTCAAGTGGAAGTTGAAAAGTCATCAGGGTAGTTGAAGAGTCATGATGGGAGGTGAAGAGTCACCTTGCTTATGTATAAACATACCCTCTTATCTAGAAAGTAAGGGCCTTTATTTTTGGATTCCATTTTGAGCATGTTGTTTAGGAAAGCTTGTACATCCTTTTGAGAAATAAAGTTGTAGCTTAGCATTTCCACTCTTGGATTTCATGGATGCTTCTTGTAATGCTGCATTATACATTTCAACGTAATATTAAGAAACTCATTGAGCCAAGGCAACAATTTCATGAATGTATTGTTGAGCATTGTGAGACTTATCTCATAGTGATTCGATAATATGGGTTTATATCTATATTTATTAAAGTTAATGAACTCTTTCATTGGTTTATAATACATATATTATTTGAAGTTGTATTCTATTCATGATTTTATCATTATTGTTGGTTTCAAACTAATTTTCAATTGATAAACAAATCCTTTTATCCATGCATCTTAATTGAAGTATGCTAACATCATTCTTTTAAAGATTCATGTTATTTACTTTGGTTGCAGCTATGTCCTTTATATCTTAATTTCATAGTATTTTTTAAAGCTATTATGAATTGTGTTTGTTAGGAGTTATATTGGGTTTTCTAATGCATTTCTCATTTTGTCTAAAACAATATTTAAAACAACAAGATGGCAGCTGGGCCTAGATACCGAATGGGAATCCTATCCTAAATGGGACTTTGGGACTTTGTAAGGTCTAATAGACTGATGATATAAGGAGGGCTACCATTGCATGCCTAGAAAAGTTCCACACTATTCTCCCGAAACATTTGAGCAAGGTAGTAATCAACTAGGTTTCCCTCCACCAAACCTTCCTATGTGGAAACATCTTGAAATTGAGGAAACCCCTCTACAGAGTCCTAAGCGGGTATATGAAGTAACTCACGACCAGTTAAGAGATCTCTTCCATTTTACTCATGAATACACTAAAAAGCTTGGACTTCTTCCATCACAACCATTTTTCACCATAAGCATTCAAGTAGAGCTTTAACAACCCGTTGTGAAGTATTAGTTGGTACGGTGCAAGAATTGGTTAATTCTGCTTTGGATGATTTGGTAGGTTATGTATAAATAAATTATTATGAAGGTAATGAAGGACCATCAACTATGGAAAATCTAGAAGGTGGGAATTTAGAAGCACCAAAGAATGGTGAGAATTTGGAGACACTAGTGAATAGGGAGAATCTTGAGAAGGAGAATATAAGTTTGGACTCTAAGAGAAATGAATAAAATCCAAATAATAATATTTCTAGCAACAAAAAACTAGCATGGATGGCCTAAGGGGAACTGAATCTTCCAAGTATTATACACCACTTGCCTCACCACCCAAAGATGTTTCTTACGAACTTCAATCCAAATAATCCCACCATTGTAGAAGATCATATCAGTAACTTCTACTGGTCATAAAGATTATTAGATACGTAATAAAAAGATGTGGCTTGTAGGATATTCCCTTATAAACTTGAAAATAAAGCTTCAACTTGGTATCATAGTCTTCCAGTAGGATTGATTACTAGTTGGGGAGACTTTAAGAAGGATTTCTTGGAAAAGTTCATTGGGGAGAAAACACCAGCAATGTTGTTGAAAGAGTTGAATTTTTGAAGATAGGCAACAAGAAAAAGGAAAAGGAATTTAACCAATGCTTTAGTATTATTTTGAATAAGTTTCTTATTGATGTTCAACCCCGTAATTGTATTTCATTATTATAATGCATCTCTACCATCTAACATCATTATGTTTATTAAAAGGACTAACACGATGATGCAGGAGGATCTTACCCCAAGTCAAAAATTTATTTTGACTCAGCTAGGGGGTCTTTCATTTACAAATGGAGTTGGTTCCCTAAGTGTGTATGTGACATTATTTTTAATATATTTTCTTAAGTTTGAGATAAATTGTATATAAATTACTAAAGTGAAGATTAAAGTAATCAGTCCTACTCTTAAAGAGGGATATCTCGAGAATATTGTTATATTTAGAGAAATTTAGGATTTAGTTGGATTTGTTGAAGGATTTATGGATCTAAGATTCTCAGATTAGAGGTTTAAGTGAGGAAATTGTGGATCTGAACTAAATTAGTTCAAGATCCTTTTGTATTTTATTATGTAAATGAATGATGAAGGGTAGTGTAAGATAGAGTAGAAAAGAGTAAATTTGTGAGGATTCAAATGCGATCAAGGCCATAAGATGAGAGAGGGATTATTGTAAATTGGGTTGAGACGAACTATGTCAATATGTTGGTTTATTGAGTAAAGTAGCATTTTGTTGAGTATTCCGAGTGTTTTGAATTATTCTTCATTTATGTGTTGAATTATATATATATATATATATATATATATATATATATATATATATATATATACAAGATCAAGAGGGAAAGCGTTTAAGAATGCACGTCCGAGGAATATAGAGGAGTCACAGAGGATCCCTATGGAGAGTGAAGAATAATCAGGTCAATTAAGCTCAGAAGAGACAACACATGTGAGATTAGGGGTGTAGAGGAAGTGAAACAAGTATCGAAAGAGCCATAGAAGAGATCATGTGTGTAAAGGTTCGAGAAAGGTCGAAGGTGAAGAAACCAAGAAGGAGGTGAGAACCCTAACACTTAGACAATTTTTAACTCTTGGCAGAAGTCTATCAACTATTGGTATTGGGATGATTTATTAACAAAATTCCATGATAGAATTATAGCTCGAGAGACCTGGAAGCCCGAAACTCATTTAAAATTAGTTTTGGGCTCTGGGATCCTTCATTTAACAACGCTATAATTTGGCACTTGATAGAGCCAGAAGACATAATTTATAGTGCCAGGTTGAAATCCCAAAAACCTATAAGTAATTGTAATTAAGCATCAAGAATAGGGGACCAAGGATCGTCTACTAACAGAGTTGTTGTTAAGATTAGGTATGTTCTATGCTAGAGCAATTTATTTATATTTTCACAGTTAGAAATCACATCAGCATTATGATAAACTGCAGATAGAACATAAATATAAAACGCAGAAGACAAGCCAAGACAAGAGGACACAAGATGTGGCACAAGCCAGGGACAAACCCCACAATGTGTGGGGAAACCCTTTGATCAAATCTTCTTTTATCTTCAAAGTTCAGCAGAGAAAGAGAGAGAGAGAGAGAGTACATTTACAACAGAAGTCAGTACTTTGACTTGTCTAGATCTAAGCATAGATCATCTTTTATAACAATGTGATCAGTTGAAGACATTCTGCTTCAACTGATTCTCCAAGGTGACTCCTTCACCTATCATCGTGCTGCATCTGGTTCTCTTGTTGTACCACTCATACTGCTGCCTCTGCCTTCTCGTTGCTTCATCATGCTACAACAATGCATCATCATGTTGCTCATGATCACATACATCATGTTGTCATCACAGTTGCATCATTGCTGCACTTTTACTTGTACCTTGTTACTGCTGCATCTTCCAATGATGAGATCCATTGAGATATTCACTGTGCTCCTTTATTCTTTGATATAATGATAGTTTCATCATATAAACACTAGGATCAGCTAGTAGGAGCACAGATCAACACACATATATATGTACTGATATATATATGTTAATACACATACCTTTTTCATTCATCCGAGAGGACATCTGAGATCATACCTTCATTCATGGCATCCGAGATCTGCTCCTTTGATCAAGATCTCAGAGAAGGGGTTACTGTCAACAAAACTGCAGCTTACTGTCCATTTGAATTCTTGTCTATCTGTGATTGAGCAGGAGAATGTCTGAGGCAGGTTTCCTTTGACTGCGTATAGTTATCTCTATACCCTTTTGTGTATTAGCATTTCACATCGTTATTGACATTTCAGATCTGCAAACTGGACATTTTCAATCTGCAAACTGGACAGGTATCGCCAAATTCCAACGATCTTGAAATGCAACGAAGATGGTACAGGTGGCCGCAGTGGAGTTGAGACGCCTTCTCACCCAATTGAAAATCGACATGGCATATTGGGCAGCATGAACTAATACTATTATTATTAGTTACCTGATGTTCTGAAATACTTATGTTAGGCAATGCTGGAAGGGGAATTCTGTTACTGTCACAATGGGTTCTCATGTGTTCCAGAACAGATCACACCACGAGATGAGATTGTCGCTGGAATTGAACAAAGTAATATAGCTTCCTGATTAGCTCTTGATAAGTACGTCTTATATCTCGTGTCTGTTGATGATCCGCTGGTTCTTCCATAGCTGGATGCGGAACACGAGTTGCTTGGATTTCGTGTGTATCATATGTGACTGCGTGAACCCAGCGTTAACATACGTTGACTGCGACGGTGCATTCCACGATCAACATTTATCATTGACTGCACTGTGTTGATGCGTTCACAACGTATAGGGTTTCCATAGCTGTGTATATATTGTTTTCATGACAGCGTGTAATCCATGTTGTGTAAGTCTCCATCATGTTTTGCATATAAATGGTCTCCATTATTAACTACGTAGGTCAACATATTGTGGCTGCGTGCATTGGCTGTGGCTTCATATACTGACTTCGGCTTTGTGCATTTGCTGCGGCTTCATGTATTTGCTGCGGTTTCATATATAGATTGCATTTTATATGTCTCCAGGTACGGTGTTTGACATGTCTCCATCACTGCATTTGCATGTCATCTCATATAGCGTATCCGGTCTTCCATATAGCGTATGAGAGCAGCAACTTTATATACAGCATGAGACAGCGTATACATATACAGCGTATGAGGTCTTCCATGTACAGTATAAGTAATTGATTGCGTTGGATCAGTTAGGGCATCTTCTACGATTAGGGCTTCATGCTAGGCTAGCGTATTCTTTAGTGTCTCTTCTTCTCCAAAAACCCAAGACGTGGAGAGGAGGAGATCACTCAAGAATGTGTTCTAAATGACATCAAATCCTCTCTTATTTATACTAAAAATGTAGAGGTTGAATAGACACGTCGGTTGGGCTTCTAGAACCTACATAAGTGTTGGTCGGCTAGATAATAATTACATAAACAAAATAAATTCATATCTCCATAAATACTTATCGGAATCGGATGATATTTGGATCAACCCTACACCTCTCGACAAGAGGGATCCAATAAAAATATCAACTGCCATAAATAAGCTAACCCACATGGAGTTTGGCCCTAGTTTCCAATTTAACAGTTGTAAGTAATAAGAATGTTTTACGTTCTGAAAACCATCAAATCCCAGAAGTAATAGCAGTTGGTAGAGTTGTGGAGTCAACAAGAGGAGAAGAATATCGGTGTCAATTTCTTGTTATAAGCTAAAAGTGGGCTAGGTGGAGAAAAACACAAGGAAATAGCTCTTATGCCTGAAATCTATCATGGCGCAAGTTTCAAGACTAGTAGGGCCCATACCCAGAAGGTCTAAAGATGTAGCCATTTGCGAATTGAATTTAAATAGAGCATCAGGATCCATGGTTTTAGGCAAGGAAAACTCATAAGTTCTGGAACCTGGAACCCCTTAACTATTTTTAATTGAATTTCTAAATAGCGTTGGGATATTAAGCAGGGCCCACAAAAATAAAGGTGGAAATATTAAAAAAATTAGTTATAAGGAGAAAAGGGACCTGAGGAGGATTTCATAAAGGAAAGGTTAATAAGGAGCAACACTTTGGAAAGTGGGCCATAGTCAAGAGGTTGAAATTCCATAAGTTTTTATAAATGAATTTTAAAAGAGTTACAGGCATATGGGGTTTACGAGAATGGTTGTAGAGCTTGATTTCAGTGCTTGGTTCAGGGGCTATTGGAAGGATTTGGTTGCGGAGTTTATGTAGTGTTGACTTACCACTATAAAATTAACAAAGAAGGGATTTTAAATCTCGTAAGGCATCTGTAGAAAGGATTGAAGGAAGTTCCTTTTGGGCAGAGGACTGGGCCATGTGGATTTTTAGTGAACCTACACTCGGGTACGAGATCATGTTTGCATCATGTGTTATCAAAGAAAATGATACTAGAGATAAAGTGGTGATCAAATTAGTTTTCTAAGAAGGTATGTGGTATCAGAGTAGAAATGCTTTGTAAACTTCAAAATAGAGAATTTGAAGGGAGGGCCAAAGGAGATAAAGGATCTGATTTGGAGGAGAAGTTCCATGAGGTAAATTTATTTTATTTTTAATTTTACATGAAATTTGAAGACAAATTACCACAGGGAGATGCTTGAAGAAAGCATTAGATATTTGAGGAGATGGTGCAACAAAATGTTCTAAGACAAAGGACATGGAAGGACTACAATTGGAGCAATTTAGAGAAACAAAGAATTTGAATATTACAGGTGATTTTGCAAAGAATGAAATATTTTGGGAATCTTACCAATAATTTTGTAAAAGAAGAGGAAGGAGAATGGAAGAGCTAATGTACTCTTGAGGAGGACTGAGCACAACGCAAAAGTGCTTTGGAAAAGAATTGGTTCAGAAGAGTGGACCAAAATGAATATTTTGAACATGAGATCTGGACATATATCTTATGAAGTGTACAGGTTGTTTTGTTTATGATAACTCTTAGGAGTGCATTTGTAGGATTTACAACCATTGAGATGCAGAGCTATGATAAGGAGGAAGATGTAGCAGCCAAATAATTTAAACAAGGATTGTGATAGGACCTGATAGAAACAAGTGAGATTGTGAGATGAGGACAACAATGTTCTATAGAGGAGTGAGTAGATGAAGATGGAAAAGCTAGAAAACTTAGGAAGTTGATAAGAAGACGTGCTCTAGAAGAAACAGGAAAAGGTTCTACTGCAGGGCACCAAGAGAAGGAGAGGAACGTCCAACAAGTAGATGTTGGGTAGAAGTTGCAAGAAATTCCACAGTGAGTGTGGGTAGAATTTCCAAAGGAAGTTCTAGAGAAGGAACACAATACAAAAATACTGAGTTCAAGAGGATGCTTGGTGATGTTTTGGTAGCAAGCAACAAACTTCTTATAGAGAGGAAGGAAGAAATAGGCTTCTTGCAGCTCACATGTGGACAAGGAAAGATCGCAAAAGGAAGAGGTGAAAATGGCTACTAATAGTCACATGCAGGTTTCAAGAGGAAGTCATAAGGAAAGAAGAGGGAGTGCGAAAGTAGAAGGCATAAAGAATAGAATGAGTGAAGAATATAGAAGGATAGAATTGGTTGAGTTGAGAGTAGACCTTGACAAGATAAAGAAACAACTTGCAGAGTGGGGATGTTATGGCTAGAGAATGAGGTAGAAGGGGGTAAGATGGCCTTATTTATAGAGGAAATCAAGACAAAAGTAGTACAATAGGATGAAAAAGATACTCAAAGAATTTGAGTTAGAAATAAATGTGTTCTTTGGTACAAAAGGGGATAGAGAGATTGAACAAAATATTATAGACAGACTATAGAAAGAAGAAGAGGTAGCTAAGGCCTTGGGGAAAGAAGAGATTGATGTTTTTGAATCTGACTTTTTATGTGTGTTTGCGGGTTTGAAATATAGTGATTAGTACTTGACTAATACATTTGTATAGGTGAATTAGGAAATGAAACTTCTCAAAGTGATGGATGAGATGGGAAAGTGTTAGGAGTAGGTGCTTAATAACTTTGGAGACAAGGAAGTTTTTATGCCAGAGGAAATTAAGGGAATACCATCCTTAATTTTTTACTTAAAGGAGAATGAAGAAACATTATTTTAGGAATATAGTACAGATGTAGAAGATGGAACAACCTTAGAGGATGAATTGACAGTTGGAGAAGTGGAATTATTACAAGAAGGTGTGCTTGAGAAGATTTCAGTTGGAAGTTTCATGCCTGAGGAAGTAGACACAAGTGAAGAGAAAGAGGAATGGTTGGAAAAGGATCTGAGCATGGAGAGCATAGAAATAGTTCAAAGTGATTTTGAATTGTTTGAAGAATTAGATTTCTTGGATAAGAGGATAGAAAGCAAGAAACTCTAGATTCAGAGTGTAAAAGTAGAATTAGATTCAGAGGAAATTGTGATCAACAATAATGAACAACATACTGCAAAATGTGGACAACATACTAATAAGGAAGGAAATGGGTCAGAGCTAAATGAGATTTGTATAACTCTCGAGAAAGAAGAGGATATATAGTAGCATGAGGAGAGTGACATCAGAGGAATTCAATTGAAAGTGGAGATTGATGAAGTGATAGAAGAAATGTGGACGTTGATGAAGAGGACATACAGAAGAAGGTACAACAAAAAGAGGAGGAAAACCAGTAAAGAGGTGCAACTGATTGAAGGAATGTGCATTAGCAAAGTTAATGGACAACTACAAAACAAAATATGGAAACTAATAGGACAAGGGATAACAACACAACAATATCACAACAGGGAGAAAGATCAACTTCAAACTAAGGTTTGGGATCCAAGAGGACTTCATCAACATACAGATGGTCAGGAGACCATGAATCTTTTCAACTTTAGGAGTATGATGCATGAGCATCTTACTCCAAGTCCAAAATGTGTTTTTACTAAGCTAAGGGGTCTTTAATTTACCAAGGGAGTTGGTTCCCTAAGTGTGTGTGGTATTATTTTGAATTTATTTTCCTAAGTTTTAGATAAATTGTAGATGAATGATTAAAGTGAGCATTAATGTAATCAGGTCTACTCTTAAAGAGGGAGATCTCAAGAATGTTGAGTGAGTTAGAGAAATTTAGGAATTAGTTGGATTTGTTGAAGGATTTGTGGATCTAAGATTCCCTTATTAGAGGTTTAGGTGAGGAAATTGTGGATCTAAACTAAATTAGTTCAAGATCCTTTTGTATTTTATTATGTAAATGAATGATGAATATTAGTGTGAGATAGAGTAGAAAAGACGAAATCCAAGAGGATCCAAAGGCTAGGAAGGCCATAGGCGAAGAGAGAGCTTAATGTAAATCAGGTTGAGAGGGCCTATGTAAATATGTTGGTTTATTGAGAAAAGTAGTACTCTATTGAGCATTCCAAGTGTTTTAAATCATTCTATGTTTATGTGTTGAATTATATATATATATATATATATATATATATATATATATATATACCAACAATGATTGTAGGTATCAGTGACAAGCTCAGGAGGGAAAGAATTCAAGAATGTGTGTCATAGGAATATCAAGGAGTCGTGAAGGAACCCTATGGAAAGGGAAGCATAATCAGGCCAATTAAGCTTAGAAGAGACATCACATATGAGATCAGAGGTGTAGCGGAAGTGAATTGAGCATTGACAGAGCCAGAGAAGAGATCAAGTGTGCATAGGTCCGAGAAAGGTCGAAGGTGAAGAAGCTAGGAAGGAGGCGAGAAACCCTAACACTTAGACAATTTTTAATTTTTGGGAGAAGTCGATCAACTATTGGGCTTCGGACCATTTATTAACAGAATTCCATAACATTATTATAGATCAGGATACCCAAGATATTGAAACCTTGTAACTCATTTAAAATTAGTGTCGGGCTCTGGGATCCATCATTTGATAATGTCAAAATCTGACGCTTGATAGAGCTAGGAGACAGACTTTATATTTCCGGACAAGAATCCTGAAAGAAATTGTAATTAAGTTTCGGGAATAGGGAACTAGGGATCGTCTACCGACAGAGCTGCAAGTAAGGGGAATGTTTTCTATTCCTAGAACCATTAAAGCCCATAAGTGATAGGAGTCAACAAAGCTATGGAGCCAACAAGAGGAGAAGCACATGGGTGGCAGTTTCTCGTTATAAGAAAAAAGTAGGAAAAGCGCAGCAAAACACAAGGAAAGAAATCTTATGCCCGAAATCTCTTGCGCTGCAAGTTTCAAGACTAGTAGGGCCCATACCCAGAAGGTCAGGGGTTATAGCCATTTGTGAATTGAATTTAAATAAAGCATCAAGATTCAGTGTTGTGGGGAAGGAAAACCCACAAGGTCAAAAACCCAGAACCTTGTAATTATTTGTACTTGAATTTCTAAAAGGCATTGGATTATTAAGCGGGGCCCACAAAAGAAAGGAGGAAATATAAAGTTCTTCAGATATAAGGTGAAACGGGACCCGGGGAGGATTTTATAAAGGAAAGGCTAATACGGAGCGACGCTTTGGAAAGTGGTCCATAATTGGGAGGCTAGAATCCTATATGTTTTTATAAAGGAATTTTAAAAGAGTTAGGGGCCCGCAAGGTTTATGGGAATGCTTGTAGCACTTGAATTCAATGCTTGGTTCCAGGGCTATCGGAAGGACTTGGTTGCAGATTTTATGCAGTGTTGGATTCCCACTATAAAATTAACAAAGAGTGGATTTTAAATCTTGTAAGGCATCCATAGAAAGGATTGAAGGAAGTGCCTTTTCAGAAGAGGACTGGGCCATGTGGGTTTTCAACAAACCTGGGCTTGGGTACAATATCGAGTTTGCATCATAAGGATATATTAGTAGAAAAAATTATTGAAGTTTTAGCGGTTGAGAAAGATATCATGGTCATTAGAGAGCGCAACATGCAAGATGATCCAAAGGTCATTGGTAAGAAGCCCCAAGCCTATACAAGTAAACCCTCTAAGAAAGAAAATTTCGATCTTGATACTATTGTTAAATCACTCAAGAAGTTGACTAATGATGTTTCGTATCTGAAGAGAAGTACATGTGAAATTTCATTAAGTAATAAACCCTTAAGGACATTCTTCAAGCGCAACAACAACGCCCCGGTCAAGTATGCTTAAATATTGAATGTCAATTTGATTGTAGAAGATCTAGGGATGGAAAACTATTGTTCTTTTCACAAAGAAATCCATTCGGAAAATACATGCCCACAATGGGTGAGTTCAATTACCCTAGTAATTAATAAGTTTCTTGATGACTAGGCCATCGAGGAATGACCAAAGAAATCCAATGAAGGAGAATAGGCTACCCCAGCAGAAGTGGATATTAATTACTAGGTCACTTATGTTGATTTTGGATATGGTCAGAGGTGGTGAGACTTAATCGGTTGGTGAAGTATCAGTTGGAGAATCTCAACCCACCAATCCTCCAATTTCTTATAATTTGAGGATAAAAGGACCTGTTAGCTCTCGAATCTTGCCTCAGGCTGAAGAAGGCAAAATCCAAGGCAACATCAAACCACTTAGCCTCATAGCTAGCCCTACGAGGACAGGAGAGGGCTCTCTCCGGGTCTATCTCGGCAAAGATCTTCAAAGGGCAGAGATAACCAATAAATAACACTGATTTTAGGCTAGTAAACTGATAGAGAAGGTTTGATTTCAGATTTTTAGGGTTTTGGTGGAAAACAGGGGGAAAGCAATTTTGGGTGCGGGGATGGGACACAGCTTTTGCAGAGGTCTTTTTGGGGCAAGGTAGGAGACTGTCTCGATGCCTTTGAAAGATTTGGGTGGATAGGAATGACTGGTGAGGAGCTAAGGAGAGCAAGAAATCACCATGAGTTCTCCTTAAACAGATGAAAACATTGATATTAAGCAAACTTAAAGGCAGAGCATAGCAATCATGAATTCTACCTTATCACTTCATTTGCCTAATTTGCAGAAGGAAAAGTGAGAAAATGATACACATAATAAAACTTACAAGTACATAAGAGAAGCACACCATCAACACAAGTAACCACGGGAATCCCAAAGAGGGCTGCAAAACCCTGGTCTTTCCTTTACCAAAATTGCAGAGATACAAAGTGTAATACAATAGAAGCTTATCCCTCAAGAGTCCAACCATGAAAATGACTAAGAAAGTACATAATATAGGCAAGCTAACACACTTCCTTACCTCTAGGGGTCGAGCTCATCATCCTAGGAGCTGTTTCAACCAATTCTAAACTGAGCACTACAATCTAGGCAGTCAAAACAACTTGCCTCTATAAGCTAGGAAACCAATTCATTCATTAATTTTTTGCCATTTTATGAATGAATCTTCTAGAATAGGTTAAAAAGTGTCATGCCAACATAAAATTACATCAATTACATCAAGGAGGATGAAAAATCACTCCAAAAAGTCAAAACTAGTCAAATCTGTGTTTTGTCGAGCTGTAGGTGAAAATCTGGCAAATTTCCCTGATGCGTAGTGCCCCAATTCTCTACGCGTAGCGCGCCTTTGAGCCAACTTTGGAGGCACTTCCCGGAATCCAAATGAGGCAAAAGTAGGCTTGTTGGAAAGGTATAAATGTCTACTTTCCAACCCAAGTAGAATTTCGCAATTTGGTGTCCATTGGCCCCTCCAAAATTGAAATCTCCCAAGACTGCTTCCTGTGTGTCCAAAAAGTGGCAGAAAGTCATTTTTTGCATGTTTTTTGACCTTCTGAGGGCTCAAAACCTGATGAAATGTCTTGGCAATTGCTGAGCAAGTGTAATTTGTCATGACAAATCCAAAAATGCTGAGTTTTTGAGAAATGGACTTGCCCATCTTCAGGGTAGCGCGCAGCGCGCTACGCGTTGAGGGCAAAAACCTGTTTTTTGACCAAAAAAATTCAAAAAGGACCAAAATTGCTCCAAATTCTCTGAAATTTGAGCTGAAGGTGTGTCATTTAGTGCCATGCTCCTTCAAGGAAGCCTCAGCCAAAATATGAAGGGGATCGGGCCTTTTTCTCCGTTTTAGTGCCTTGGCCAACCGTCCTTTGAGTACCTTCATTCTTGCTTTACACACATGCATTCGAGCCCAATAGTGATTCTTCATGTGTCGGAGCATGTCCTTTTCCCTGTTTTCCTTGGCCAGCAACTTCTCCAAATGAGTATTGACCCGGATGAGCATAGCCTCTCGCTCAATGGGTGTCAAATCACCGGGTCTCTTGCGAGCCAAGTTGCGGTCTTCATGGATCCTCCGCAACTCATCAAGAGTGTGCTCATCCTCTAGTTGCTTGTTGCGCTGCTCTAAGTAGGTGATTGTCCAATTTTCCATTTCCAACTTCTGCTGCAACAAGCGATTTTCAGCCTTTTGTTGCTGAATGATCTCCTTTAGCTCCGAGCTAAGAGAACTGATGTCAAGGTCAATAATGTCAATGTCTGGATCACCTGATAGTCCCTCCTCAATCATGGGCTGTTTGCCTCTCTCCGGTACCTGTGTTGTTGTCGAAAGCGAGGCCCCTTCCACATGAGGTGGAGATAACACTCGCTGTGCTGATGAAGAAGGCGAGACCCCTTTCACCTGGTGTGAAGATAATTCTCGCCGTGCAGATGCAAATAAGGCCCTGTGGCCTCTCTGATATGTAACAAATGGAGGGGAGATGACATGCTCGGGCTCTGGAATGTCAAACTGATGTGAAAGCCCTCCCTCATCACGGACAACCTCAGGAGGTGGCTGTGGCACTGTGAACAAGTCACGAGAAATGAAATCCTCCCATGGAATACCCTGTTGTGCCAACTGATGCATGACCACAATCTTGATCAGTGCATAATGATAGATGCTCTTGTGTTGCTGTGCTGGGCTCTTTCTTTGCACCAAGGGCACCATCCTCTCTATATTTCGGCACATGAAGAATGGAATGTTCATCATTCGTACCCATGTGAAATGCATCAACAAACGGATATGGTACGAATATAAACGTGAAAATCTGCCCTCGCAAGTGAAATAGCGAATGATGATCCTCATCAAAGGTGCATACTCGTCTCTTAAGAATCTGAAGGGAAAAACAGCAGTTAGGTGCCTCATATATACAGGTTTGATATATGGCTCATAATGAAATTTGTCCAACTGCTAGCGCTTGTTCCACTCTTCTCCAATATTGGGTATCCCTGTTGCTTGAGCAACAATCTCGGGTGACAATGTGAAGTCCACTCCTGCAAGATTCACATGCCCATTGTGAAAATGTAGGACAAACAAGCGGACCAATTCCCTGTGGTGTTGAATTTGGGAGATTCTCTCGCAATATTCATAACATGATTGGTATCGGAAACATGTCACTGCAAGTGGACAAGCTTGTAGATAAGCCAAAGAGGTGGGCTCCTCCCTGACATGCTGACCACCTTTACCACCCCTGTGATGCCTCCTTGGCACCTCTACCTCTGGTGTTGATTCACGGTCATCACTTTTCTCATAATCTGTTTCAGTTTCTGACATGGTTTTGAAAGCAAGTGACTGAAAAATAATGCTGACTGTGCACCCAATGAACTGTTGTTTTGACTTGTTTAAATGTTGAAAAGATTTTGAGAGAGAAGTAGTTTTGGTGGCTTGCTGGCGATTTCCTGAGCAAGAAACCCTACGCGTAGCGCGCCCAGCCTGATGCGTAGCACACCTCCAACGCGTAGCGCCTGAGTTAATTTGCACTGGAAAATGCGCTCTGATGCGTAGCGCGCCCCCAACGCGTAGCGCACCTCCTTTGATGCGTAGTGCGCCGCTGTAATTGCCCAATTTGCCCAATGAACTTGGAAATCGACTTGACAAGTATCCTCTTGAAGTGTTGAGAGGCAAATGAGTTACCAATGAGGAGGGATGTGCTTTTATAGGCTCACTTTTGAATTTAATTTGCCCAAAACCCACTTTATAATGTTTTTGAAATGACACTTTTTTGAATTAATTGTTGCTGACTTCTGGTTTCCTTTTTTAAAAATAAATTGGTTGAAATGATGATTTCTCTTGAAAATTTTTGCAGGGATAGCTTCTGAGATGTCTTGGCAAAGGAGACCAAGGCTGCATGCCAACTTTCAGAGAATTTGAACTTTTTACAAATTTTTACAAAAATGAGATAATTACCTTTGTCTTCAAAAACAGGGTTTTTGAAAACAAGGTAAAAATTAGCTGTACAATGATAAGAGTTATTAAAATGATGCTTTACGACGGACATCCCTCTGGCCTGCTGGTCCTTTATGACATCTCAAGACAAAGCTTGACTCAACCCTAGACCTAAGACCTTGACATTTAAAATAGGGAAATGACCTTATGAATATTTTATTTACTCAAGAAAACATGATCCAGCAGTGCCAAACAAGAGGGGAATAAAAGACATAAGCTTCTCCACCAGGGTTATGGCATGCCTAACGGGATGCAACATGATCACACTGATGAGACACCTAATTATGAAATGCAAAGAGTTTTGATCTTTGGTGGAGGGCTACTAGACCGACTCTAACAAGACCAGTGGTTGATCCCATTCTTGAGGAGAAGAAAAATATATTTTTGAGAATAATACTCCCCCAAAATACTACTAGTCAAAATCCAACCCCTTAACCTATGAGTGGCCAAACTTTAAAAGGTGCCTTGGGAACTAGTAAATGAAGTTCCAAATCACCCGAGTTATCTAATAATCCATCTCAATCAACTTATTCAACTCGTTCTACTCAAGACAAGAGTGTGCAAGGTAATCAAAGATACTAACAAACAATGAGCAAACACAACACTCTTCAACATGGCTCATCTACTCGAGCAAAGGGAGTTGATTATTAAGACCTTCTCATCAACAACTTCAATGAGTAAATACACTTCTACTCCTGCAACATTTCACACTGCTCAACCCCAAACTACCACAAATAATGAAGTTATTGTAAATGTAGAAAATTTGGGAGCTAATTCACAATCACAAGTCCCCACATTTTTGCTCACTTTTTAGATTTTCAACTATAATTCTCATAACTACCTAGTTGATTCTGCTACATCAATAAATGTAATGCCTTTATTTGTTTGCAAAAATATTAATGTTAATCCAGAGAATACTAATGTGAAGATCATCTAATTAGATGGATCTCAAGTGAAAGTAGTCGGTGAGCTTAAATATGTATTGATTTGTTTGTCCTCCAACTCGTGAGTCCACCAACTTATTCATATTGTAGTTGTGAACATCCCTGAAGCTTATGTATTTATTTTGAGTAGAGATTGGTCAAGCAATATTCAAGGTTATTTTTCTTTAGATTGGTCTCATTTGTGGCTCCCTACAAGGGTAAATAATTCAGATAAGCGTTAACAGTGAGTCACATATGAAACACATCATTACTGAGTTGGAAGGTCTTAATGAACCCATTAATATTTCTCAAGAGATATTGGGGAATTTCTTTTTGGAATCTAATATTTGATGTTATCAAGCACAACCACCACAAGTTTCTCCAAACACATAGTCAAAACTCGTTCCTTGTAATATGACTTACGAGAATGATACATGTATCATAGATGTAAATAATCTTAGTTTAGTTAAAAAGCTGTAAATACTGATTTTGGACTCTCTATTATTATGGATCAAAGCCACGAGATGGAGTTGGTGCAGGTTGTATGTAGGGGTGATTTTAGGGACGAATGTTCGCCCTTTGGTGAGATTAAGGGGTTTTAAATTTTTAGTGGGCGAATATTTTGTATCATAGTACATTTTTACAAATCACCTCAAATAGCCCACCTTATTTTAAGGGAGAGGGTAAAAAAGGTAAATTTAGCCCTTGAATTTAGGAGTTACAACCTTCCATTTGCCCATTTTCAAGAATAGGTTTTATTTAAGTGAATCCATTCGCCCAATTTCAAGAATAGGTTTTATTTAAGTGAATCCTATAGGCCAAAGGCCCAAATACCATATTTATAAAAGAGGTATGGTAAATTAATAAAAATATAAATAAATGAGAGGTATGGTAAATAAATAAAGCATTTCTTATATTTACTCCGTAAGTCACGTTATATACATGCAAGGGTGTAAACAAATAAAAATATAAGTAAAGTGGAGATATGGTAAATAAATAAAAATATAAATAAACTAGACGCATGGTAAATAAATAAAACCTCTTTTTATATTTAGTCCATAACCCTCGTTCTATTTATGAAGGCTCAAGAAAGAGGTTTTATTTAAGTGAATCCTATGGGCCAAATACCATATTTGTAAAAGAGGTATGGTAAATTAATAAAAATATAAATAAGCGAGAGGTATGGTAAACAAATAAAACATTTTTTATATTTACTCCATAAGTCACCTTGTATTTATGAATGGTATGGTAAATTAATAAAAATATAAATAAACGAGAGGTATGGTAAACAAATAAAACATTTTTTTTATATTTACTCCATAATTCACCTTATATTTATACTATGGGACAAATACCATGGACTAGATTGTTATTAATACCATGCAAAAAAAAAATATTAACCCTAATATTAGTATTAATAAAAATAAAAATGGAACATGGTATTGACCCATGGTATTCACCAAAATGGCACATGGTATTGACCCATGGTATTCACTTGGAATGTAGCCTATTTAAATGGGGAAATTAAACCAGCATAGATCCATCTTTACTCTGGATCTACTAACCCCCCAGAGGTATCAAATATCGTGATATGCAAACTAGCATAGAGTGAAAAAATATTTGATCCGATCAAGAGTAAAAATGGATGTTGTAATTTAATGTATGTTAAACATTTTAGCTTGGTTAAAATAAAAATAAAATAAAAATCAACTATTAATTTTATTAATTTTTATAAATTACTAATAGTAATTTTTAAGCTCCAGTTTTATGATAACCCATGGTATTCATGTGAGCATAGACTATTTAAAGGGGAAATTCTATCTTAGATCCATCTTAATTCTGGGTCTACCAAGTGCTTAGAGGGATAAATAGATTTCATCCCCCTAAGAGTGGTAGATGTGGAGTTAAGATGGATATAGGTTGGTTTTTATGATAATGAAGATATTAAATAGACTTAGGAAATTATATTGTAAAAACATCTTAAGGTGAATGGTTAAAGCATAGACATTGGACAAGTATATTTGTATAATTCTGTTTTAAACTGAAACAAATCCAGGGCTAAAAGGAATGGATTGATTGCACTAGTCATTATTCTATAACTTTCCAACATATGCTGGAGTAAACAGATTGTAATTTGGGTAATTTTTCTAATTGCAAACGGGAACATACTTGTGTATTGGCAGGGTGGTTACGAGGTCCCTAGAAGTGGAGTAAACAGATTGTAATTTGGGTAATTTTTCTAATTGCAAACAGGAACATACTTGTGTATTGGCAGGGGTGGTTACGAGGTCCCTAGAAGTGATGAATTTGAATTTTTCTTGGTTTTATATATAGTATTAGGATTTTTCTCATGCTTTCTGTGAATGGCATGGGTGAATTTTATCCTACACCCACTAGGTTATCGATATGTAATTTCGGTAATTTTGATTTCAAAAGATATTTTAAAGAAATGCAATGATTTCATTTGTGTATTCAATAAACACAAGATTTTATAATTGAGTAAAATATTCGCCATGCCTGGTGAGAGATTCGCCAAAAAATTATATATACATATCATATTATTGATAAAATCGCCTTCCATTTTTCCTATATACCATGGAGATTCGCCCATTTATTATACATGTAAATTTAGGGGGGGGTTCTTAAAATTTTCCCTGGTTGTATGCTCATGGACCCAAAGAAAAATGACACCCTGATATCATGTCACTTGGAATTCCAATGCACAAAAAACACAAGCAAATACAAGGCATTGATTTTTAGTTTAAAGAAGGTTATAAATTTAAGGTAGAGTGCTTTAAGGTTATTGATGATTATGAAAGAATCACGAGGCAGGTATGAAACATTGTTCATTGTCTTTGACCTCATAATAAAAGCTACCAACAAGAGGTATGACATCTAGTTTCATCTTTTAAAGATTTTAATATCATTATAGTTCCTAGGATTAATAATGTTCTTGTAGACACCTTAGCTAATGCGGAAGCTAGGTTTACCCCTCTTAGAGATGGGATTTTCATTAAGATTGTCTATAAGCCTGTCATCCATAACAATATAACTAATATTCATGTTTTTAAGAATGGCCAAGAGATTCTTGACTTCCTCGCCAATGTGAACATATTCAAGGATGCGGCCATAGATGAATATGAACATGATAAATATTTGGCAGAAAGAGCCAACATGTGTGAGGGGAGCCCTATGCTCAAAGGTGTTGTATCTTTGGAAAAATGAGTTTATCTACATAATTGTTTTAGAGGACCACCCAACACAAAAGTCCAAAGTTCCACATTACAACGCGCGTAAATTAACATGGGAATAGAAATAGATCCAAAGTTTGTGAACCTCGATACCAGTTGTACCCCATAGGAATGAAGTTTCTTTATTTAATTATTCAAGTAGTAGCAAGGTGTTTTTTCATGGAGTTATAATGAACTTAAGACTTATGGGAATTATTCAACATGTCATTCTTATTTTTTTATTTTTTTTAAATATTACGTCTTCATTAAATATAAAATAAGTTACATATTATATAATATTAATAATATTATTTTTACATGTCATCTATCAATTCCATATTAACTAGTGAAGGAATTGCATATCTCCCTCACACTAAAAGTAAATTTTTTATTATTTTATATAGTTTTTTACTTTTAATTACTTTAACTCTCTATATAAAATTATTGTAAAATTAAGGTGGAAATTGAAATATTTTATTTTGGCCTACATGGATTCCTTTTGGTATTACTATTTTTATTTATTGTCGACATGGAATCAAATCTATCAACATCAAACATGTCCTCAAAATTTTCACTCAAAAAGAGGTTTGCATCTTAAATGATTTAATCCCTCTTGGTGCTTAGTAGATGCAGAATATATATATATATATATATATATATATATATATATATATATATATATATATAGCATTGGGGCCGAGCGAAAGAAATCAAC
Organism: Pinus tabuliformis; assembly: GCA_031772625.1. Taxonomy (NCBI): domain Eukaryota; kingdom Viridiplantae; phylum Streptophyta; class Pinopsida; order Pinales; family Pinaceae; genus Pinus; species Pinus tabuliformis. The sequence continues at coordinate 196,824,520 of CM062815.1, read as the reverse complement.
CTCTCTTTTAACCCAAATCCCAGAGAGAGGGGTTATTGGTACCATGCGAACCTACATTTTACACTCAAGAATACTACATAGTTAATTTATTCTAAAATTTAAACATGTCAACTTATGAGACTTAATCTAAACAGGGAGGATAACAATTATTTTAGCCAACCACTTAAACTAAATTCAAATGACTCAAAATCACACAAACCATAAAAGGAAAAAAAAAAGTCTAAAATATTTCAAAACAATAAATATGATATATTAAATATTTTTTACTCATAATGTATTATTGACACACCAACTTAACTTATCTACTCACTAGCATAGATCCATTTTACCCTCTACCAACCACCTAGATGATTCATAACTCTCAAGATGTAAACTTTTTTTGAGTCTAAAACTCGGGGAAAGGTTTGCACCTCCAGAGATTTGATTCCTCTCAGTTCTTAATAGATCTAGAGGAGATGGATATATGTTTATTCTTAATAATATTATTTATATATATTTCACATCTCTATATGTAGAAATATTTGTTTATTTTAATTTTATTAGGATCTTGATAATACATATAGTGCCATATATATGCAGGATATTTCTTTGACACACAAATGCTCATGCCTTATTATTATTATGTGATATGCATAGTATTGAAGATATATATGGATAGACAGATAATAGGAAAATATATATATATATATATATATATATATAATGTTTATTAATTATATGTGGTTATGAATATGAATCATTATTTTGTAAATTTATTTTAATGTGATATGCATATTATGATTTTATTTTAGAAAAAATAGTTTACAATTTTATTAATAAAAAAAAAATTACAATATTATAAATTGAATTGATTTTATTTATTATTTTTATTATGTTTTACTTTTTATTACTTTTAAATTGAGCTAACATTATGTTTTGTTGTTATTATGTTTTTACTTAATGCTTCATTTTATAGACACTAAAACATCTCTCATATTGAACCGACATTTAAACGTTTACACTCATTTACAGATAATACAACATCTTCTCCTTACTAAGTTGTAGATTTCATCTCCCCACAATCATAAATAGAAAACCTTTATGGCACTCACTAATATAAATGGGGAAAATCTCCACCAATAAATCATATTATAAAAATAAGTTTGAAACACTCAAGTTTGGGAGGGTTTAATGATAACCTTCCCACCCATATTCAAGTCTCATTGTGACATTCAAGTCTCATTGTAACATAATGCTCCATTAAAAACTTCCTTTGTATTGTCCATATTAACTATGTAACTCTTTCTTGATTCTCTTCAATAAAAAATAAATAAAAGTTTGAAACAACAATTTTAAAACAATAAACACAATTATTTTTAAAAATTTAACATGATATATCAAATAATTTATTATCCATAATATATTACTAGCTTAACATATCTACTTTATCATAAATATAAAATCTTTATGGAGTTCGTTGGAAATATTTCCACCAATCAATTATAAAATTATTCTAAAAACTTTTTAAATAGCTACTTCAAAACAATAAACACTACATATTTAATAATTTATTATTCATAATATATTATTCACACACCAACCTAACATATTTACTGATCATAAATACAAACTCTTTATACCGTTAACAATATAAATCAGAAAAATCTCCACCAATAAATAATAAAACCATAAAAAGGGTTAGACATTACATATTTGATAATTTACGTTTCATAATATATAGTTAACACACCAACGTAACATATTTACTCATCATAAATACACAATCTTTATACCAATATAAATCAGAAAAATATCCACGAATAAATCATAAAACCACAAAAGGGAGTTAACGTTTAGATAACTATTCACTTAATGTGAATAAATTATTTAGTAATTTCAAAACTCATTCAAGCTAGTAAAAACAATATATGCTAGACATGCCAACAAGGTTAGAATATTGAGTTTAGAAGAGATAAATGACCCTGAAGTTGGGGTAAAGCAAGTGGGTTCCTACATCAATTATGGTTTGAAGTCTTCAAGATTGACTCTACATGTCTTTGTGTGTATGTTTTTCTTTTGTTGTTCTTTTATGTTCCGCTGCATTACTCATGTTATTGTTCTTTATACATAATTGTTAATGAATATATGATGTCATGGGGTGAACTTAATATGGAAGATGAATAAATTGGTAAATGCAATTATCTAAAGCAAAGAACAATACCGCCCTAAGAAACAATTAACATGGTATCAAAGTTGGGCTACAAGAAAAGTCAATTAGATCACCCCCTTGAAGACACCATGATGAAATAGGTGAAGAAGTTGGAGATCTTAAAGAATGCTGGGGTCTAAGGAAAACCTCATTCTAGTAAGAGGATATAGGGTTTGGTAAATAACATGAGATTACGGTTTGAGAGAAACCCTCGATGCATAACATGAGGTTAGGGTTTGAAAGAACCCCTAAATTATGCTTAGAAGAAGGGCCTGGAACGCAGAATTATAGACTATAGCCGCACGTTTAATACAATGCTCGATGCAATTGGAGAGCTACAAGTGCACTCATGGTCACTAGCTCCATGCAATTCTGACCTAAGATAGTTTTTGACAGTTGACCGTTGCCTTTGACCATTGACCACATGCTTGGAAACCTTGATCTTGATCAGATCTATCTATTGGGCTCATCTCTTGGATATTTTTTGGTTAGCTTTTACTAGATAGTCTCTTGAAGATTCAATGTAACCCTAGGTGAACTAGTCTCAGTTGGTCCTAGCTGTTGATGAAAAATATTGAAAATGTTGAAGGTTGGTTAAGGAAAAGAGTTAATCACCTCTCATTAAAGATAAGTATCTTCTAGATTTAAGTTGTTTCTTTATTACACTACTCTTGTTTAGATTTTATTTTTTTTATTGTTGCATAAATATTTGAGTACTTCTAACTTCCTGATGAAGATATGATAAGTAGATCCTTCTTGAGGATCATCTTGATGCTAAATAGTGCAGGAAGAGAAAAAATGGAGAAGATATGCAAGTTGAAAAAGCAACTAGCTACAACTACCAATGGAAAAAAAATGCTACAAGTTTCTAAAGGTATCCTAATAATACAAGGTATGTATAATATATTGTTTTAGTATTTTGATTTAGCTACAATGTGGGTGGAAAATTGAGCCCTGAGATATGACAAGAATATAACCCTCATGTATCACTTGATTCATGCATTCTAGTCACATGCATATGAAAGTAAGTTTAATTTTTGATACATGTGATATATTGGTGCACTTTATAGTAACAAGTAATATGACTTAAATCTCCTTTGTATTTCGCAAGTATCTTACATTTGAATATGTTAGACAATACATGTCATGTGACCATGATGGATATCCTGATTTTATAAAGAAGACACGAAACATTGACTTTGATATTGCTCTCAGTACCTGTAAGAGTATGCAAATAGTGTGGTTGTAAGTGACTAGCTCTTAAGGTATTGATAATTGTATCTCCTATGATGACTTAACAACATAGTAAATTTGGCAATGTGACAAAAAGGGATGAATCGACTTAATGATGTTAGGACTCTGATGGAATTTTTTTTTATAATGTGATAAAAAAGTGAAGATGTGACCATTAACCTTTGATGGATGTTTGATGACATCATTCATATATGACATTGAAGCAGTTGATGGTGACTTGTGATATGATATAGTTTAACTCCATGATCTGACATTTTTTTTATGCATGACAATAATATGATAGATAGTTTGATGTATTGATTGATGATGATTGAAGAGGCTTCCAATTTAGAGGGGGAAACACTTGATAAGAACCTAGCACCTATTATTATTTGCAAAGAATGAATAGAACAATCATGATTGAAGATTGAAACAAGTCTTCTGGATTTGGACTAATGATCGTCTGACATTGCTAATGGTATGAATTTTCTAATTAATTTTATGAGATAACTAGTTCATTGATGACAGGACCAGTTTACCCCAAGCAGTTTCACGATCCATGTCTCGTGTAGAAATGTAGTAGAGGACTTCCTTGTTAAAGGAAAGAATATTTATCGTGAACATGGTATGTTGGACTGCATTGATGGATTATTGTTATTGTATTTGGTGGATCCCATATCAGCTAGATGGATATTTGTATGCACTCTAAATTAGAAAGAGTCTAGTTATATATAGATGGGATATACACATCTTCATGGATCAAGATGATGCTGCTATATGAGACAAGATTAGGATTGTGGTTGTTGCCTCCCTATGTGAAAGGGATAAACGATGAATATTGTGTTCTCTTCTTTATGACATGTATTTTATATAAGATAGTATTTGATTTGATGTCCTGCATAAATAGGAAAGAAGAGGATTGTTGCTCGAAATTGATGCATAAGGTAGTGTGGTTGAACTCCTTAGTAAGTTGTTGGAGTTGATACTAGATATGAGCACTTTGATATGTTTCTAATCTTTAGAGAGTATCTTGGATTGATAAATGTGACTCTCCTAGGTAAGGGTTTGAGTTGATCGATGACAATGAGAAATGATCTTTCCCCCTTGTCTGAGCTCCCAGGTTGAGGAATTGAGCCAAATAGCTCATGGGGTTGAGGTAACTCATGGAAAATAGGTGTATGTGACCTTTACCTCATGGTAAGGTGTGTCTCCCCTATTGTCATCTCAGGGCGTGTTTAATACTTACCTCACAGTAAGTGTGTATCTCCTCCTGACGTATATCCTAGTATTCATCCTACCCACGCGTTGGGCTTGCTGGGAAGATGACTTAGGCATGTCTGATACTTACCTTGCAGGGTAAGTGTGTATCTCCCACAAGTGCCTTGGGTTGTGTCTGATCCTTACCTTGTAGGGTAAGTGTGTATCTCCTCCCAAAGTAGAGGATGGAGGTTTTCTACCACTGACTCTTGAGGGTCATGTTGGGAAGATCAACAAATGATTTCATGTGGTAGTAATGGATCCTCAATGGATAGAGGGTGATGGCATGAGCTCCCTTGCAATGATTCTTCTTATTTATATTTGATAATGTTCCATATATGAGCCGAGATGAGATATGACTTGATGAAAATGATGATTCTATTTCATATGACCACATTGATTATTGGATATAGGATGGAAGCCGAATGCTCCCTTATGATGATGATGTGGTTTGAGATTGACTCCCCTGTGATGATTCTTCTTCTTCATTAAATTTAGATTGTTCAACTAATGATCAAAGGATGAGATGTGATGAGGTGGATATTTTGTTGATATAGCTGAGGTGCAGGTCATGTGATTTGACTTGGAGACTAGTAGGGTTTGAGGATATATCTCCCCTACCTTCGATTGTGCATGAGATGAGATGTAATGATAATGTATTTCCATGCCTTCTTATATTGAGATATATCATCCGAGATGAGATTTTTATGATAGGGATAAGAACATAGATAAGATGATATTTATGATGTAGATGGAAATTCCTCCCTAGTTGAGAGGGAATGTTGAAAATATGGGGTTGTGTTGGGAAGAATTTCCCTTGAACCCCAAGGGTAAAATTGATAAAGTAATTATTTGGAAAAATATTATTTAAGTTTAAACATTAAATTTCCCTCCTATTTCTATGGTTAAGCTACAATTCAAATTTGACTAATGGGACAAGTTGGCTTGCCTCCAAGGGGCACCTTTTCACATTAGCAAACAAATATAAAAACCCATTGGAGTAATCTACAAAGGAAATTTTGATGGAAATTACATTATGAAATTTTGGATGCATCTTTTGTAGAAATTCCTTGTAGATTCAAACTACAGATTGTAATATGCTAAAAAAATTGACTTGAATCTACTCTACTCATTAGCGGAAACAATAATTGGTCAATGAAATCACAGAGCATAAAAACAAAGAATTCAATCACACATAACACAATAACGTTTTAGGGAAAGCCACAACTAAAAACCCCTGCGATTTGTATATTTCATTAATCAACAAATTTGAGAAGATTACAATGCCTTTCTCAAGCTCGAGCAAACTCTGCACTATCACAATCTATCTCATTGCTTCACAAACAAGCTCCAACCAATACTTAGCCAAATATGTTGTTTGCCAAGCTCTTATTTCCTTGTTAATTTTCATAAGGAATTAGCCTATATTTAATTCAGAAATTCCTCATCCATAACTACGCAATCCATCAATAGGCCTTCCTTTGATTGCATGCACCATCAGTTTAATTTAGATGATTTTACAACTGATAGTACATTGTCCTTGAACTCTAATCTCAACTAGGTATTTCTTTGACCTGACATGCATGAGTTAATTATGAGTGAATCTTCAATTTACTGGTTGACCAGTGCTGGTTAGACCCCACTACTAGACCTCCCACTAATTGCTTCATTAGATGGAACTAGTTTAACTGAATTTAACTTAGTTAAACTGAATTAAATAATTACAACTCAAAATAACTCAACCTGGGCCCCTAAAATTTAGGAACCACTCTACATGACTCTAGATTGACTCCAAACTCAATTTAACTGAGTCAACTAATTCAAATTAACTTTGCTAAATATTACAAGTTGCTATGAGAATTAGATTAGAATTTAATTAAAGGACAAAATTAAATTAGGATTTTATTATTGCATTTTTCAACATCTTCTGAGCTTCACAGGGGTTAGAATTTGAGGCTCCACAAAAATTGACTTGCTATCTTTCTCTCTTGGTAGGAGACTACCAATCATCACAATGGGGATATTCTCTCAATAGCCTTCTCTCATTGTGCTATAAGACTTTTCTCTTGATCTCATTATAATGGACTACAAAACCCTCACTCTTGGAACATGTATATGGAATAGATATCGCTTTGGTATATGACACATGAGTCACATAGAAAAAACTCTCTTGCATATCTATATAGTCAATATAATAATGCTTGGATCTTGCATCATTATAAATACTCAATTCATTACTCCTTTGTGATCTAGATTATACACAAAATTATGTATGGCATTAATTTATTATTCCTCTATGATCTTGTTGGTGGTGATGCATGGTATAATGTTATATCTTTATTACAATTTATTGATTGTTCTCACAACTCTGTAATAAGAAGTGGCATATGTATATCGTCTTAGCACAGTGGCTCTCATCAGTTGCACATATATGTAGTATTGGCATAATGTCTCTCAGAAACAACATATACTTATAGTTCTTGGCTATGGTTATATATATACATATATATATACATATATATATATATATATATATATATATATATATATATATATATATATATATATATATATATATATATATATATATATATATATATATATATATATATATATATATATATATATATATATATATATATATATATATATACATGTGGTTCTTAGCATAGTGATCTCGATCAATTAGTTATATAACCATGCACAATTTGTATGGTATCTCTGCTCTATGATTGACATAGTGTTGGTATTGCATCTCTACGTTTGGTATAGATGTGGAGATTAGAAGTATGTTTCTTAGTGTTTATAACCTTGTTAGGACCTCATATTGTCTCCTTTTGACCATACATTTTGCTATGATGTCATCCTTTTCAACCTATATTTAAAGTCCTTGTTATTGTTTTAACCCAATTATTCCAAAGGTACACAATATTTCTTCTCATCACTATACGATTAATTATTTTACATATAATTACACTATCTTCATAGTTAATCATTGAATTGATAGTTGCTGAATAGTTAAAGAACGATGTGCAGTCCACGTTGCTGAAACTGCCGGGAGATTGCAAGATTACTTCTATAGTTGTTGAAACAGTAGGAACGACGCGCAAATCTCGTGGCTAAAACAATTGTGATTTTCATTCTAGATTTGACAGCAACAGAAGAAGATCACCGAAGGAGCTGCTACACTAGATGTAGCGACCATGATCCAAAGACATCATTACTGTAACAGAATTTTGTTGATGGGAAAACTGATTTCCTTATTTTTATATATTGGGTTAAAATACGACTTACAATGTAACCTGTTGTAACAAATGTCTCCTTTTTAAAAAGAGGAGACATATACATTAGAGGGGGATGAACAGACTGCGGGAAAGGTCTAGTTGAAGGAACGGAACTGGAATCCTTTTGTACAATGACATATTGATGGATGAATAAAATTTTGTTATGAACATTTCTTTCTAGTTCTTGTCTCTTGGGAATCTTATGGGAAGGACAGGGCCCACCTTCATCACAAGATTCACCCATTATATTTCTGCAGTGTGTTAAGTGTGTCTTTTATCCATGCCTTGTTAACAGTATTGTTTACTGAATATTGTTTTTGCATTATTGCTGAAACTTTGTTTTATTTCCAATTGATTGCTACATTATTTAGTTTATCCACAGTTAATTCATAAGTGTTTCATTGGGAATTGAGTTTACAGAGTGAGTTGGCAGCTTGGTAATCAGAAATAGGTGCTGAAGATTCCCACTCTAGGAATAGGGTCATGTTCTCCGTTATAGCATAGCTAGTGCTTTCCTTTGTAGATTGATTCGTTTTCATTAGATTACTCCTTTCATGAAATTAAGCATTCTTTGGTAGTTGTCTGCAATAGATTGTTTTTGTTGTAACTCAGAGTGGAGCTTCAGTTTGCTTAAGGCGAGCTGTGACTATTTTTTACAACAACTTTTATTGCTTTTAAGATTGAGTACATATAGTGTGTAGTTGCCTTTGAAATAAACAGACTTCCCTAGGTTGACAATTTATGTAGCACTTGGTTGTTTGAATTAATAAGCAATTAAAGTGACCAACATTTTGGCGCCGTTGCCAAGGAAGGAAATCATAGATTTTAAAAGCACTAATGATTTTCTTTTAGATGTGCAGGATGCATGAGAGGACGCAAGAAAACTAATCCTACAGGTGGCAAGGGCAAAGGAAGAGGAGGAAGAAAAACTTTTATTGATGAGATTATCTCAAAAGCTGAAACTTCTCAGAGGCTAAGCTCTTGAAGGCCACAGATTCGATACTCTTTCCAAACAAATTACGAAACAAAGGAAGAAGTGGGACTTGAAAGGGTTGAAGAGATAGTAGAACCTACTGAGGAACTAGTAGAGGACATTGAAGAACCAATAGAAGATATTGAGGGACCAATAGAAGTTGAGGAACCAGTTCAGGACATTGAGAGTCCAATGGAAAGCCTTGAAGACCGGGCAAGTGCAATAGGGGAACAACCAATGGATGGAAACAATGAAGGACTCTTTGGTGGGGGACATGGAGGAGGAGAAGGAAGAGGCGATAATTCTCTCTCCACCTTGGAATTCCCTATTGGGGAACTTCCCAGAGGAGCAACTCCTATGAAGAACATCCCGTTGTCAACCTTAACTAGCTTCCATGGTTTATCCTCTGAAGGCCCTGATGAGTTTCTTTTTGAGTTGGACATATTGTGTAGAAGTTACGATTATGTTACTAATGCTCAAAAGTTGAAGTTGTTTCCAGCAACATTAAAAGGAAATGCACTAAGATGGTTTATGAGTCTGGGAGGTCATGTGATCACAACATGGGAGCAGATGAAGGAGAAGTTTCTGGCCAAATATCAAGACTATTGCCGGACGAGAGAGAAAAGGGAGGAACTATTCAAGATGGTTCAGAAGGAGGATGAAAATGTGGAGGACTTTGTGGAAAAACTCCAGTATAATCTGCAGAGATCTGATCACCCCAATGTAAATAAAGATATTCTTAAGACAATATTATTTAAAGGGGTAAGGGATGATTGTTTAGACATGCTAAATATGCTTGGTAAAGGGGACATATCTAAAGAGTCGTATGATGAAATCGTCAACCTCTGCAAGAGATGTTCAAGAGGAGCTGCAAATAGATCAAAAACCAGGAATAATACTTATTCAAAAGTCCAAAAATCAGCTAGTGGAGGAGCAACAAGAGCTGAAATAGGTAATCTACTTGAGGAATTCAAAACTGAAATGTTAAGTTCTTTTGCTTCATAGATTGATACCTTGTACGTTAAGAAGAAACAAGCAGAGGCAGAAGCTGCTTTGGCCATCTTCTTTCCTAAATGCAGAGAAAAACATCCACTAAGGGAATGCCCATTGGACAAGGTGCCAATTTGCACCATTTGTGAGAAGGACCATGAAACTCAACAATGCCCTTCTTTACCAGGGATAAAAGCAGCGTTGAAACCAATTGAGGAGGAAGTTGAAGCATTTTATCTGTGGACACAAAGGAGGCAATGGCAACCACGAGGACAAGGTATGAACTCTAGTATGCCATTTAATCGTTGGAATAATTATCCTTCTTTTAATCAAGAAAACTACCCGCCCTTCAACCAAATGCAATACCCACCCTTTTATCAAATGAACTTCCCACCCATGCAACAAACAAACCCTCCCTTTGTAGACCCTGCAATGTGGACTCCTTGGACCCCACAACAATCTTATTTTAATCAATGGAACCTAAACTGGAGAGCTCAACAAATTTCGTTCCCAAACCAATTTCCTCAGTTTCAGCAACCACTCTCTCTGCCATCAGGTGCTCCACCAAACAATCAGACAATGAGACCCCAGCTACCTGTACAACCGAACCCTAACCCTAATAATAATAAAGTTGTGCAAGTCATCGATATTTAGAACCTGCCTACATCTCCTTTTTACCTTGTGCAGTGTAATGATATTCATTTATGATCTGGGAGAGTAGTTGAGCCAATTATTGATGATATTACCTCTTCTAAATATGACAAAGAAGAGACAGAAAATAATAATTTACCTAATAAGGGCGCTGAAACAGTCGAGCCACCCTCTAATAAAATTTCTGAAACAGTCAAGCCACCCTCTAATAAAACTACTGAAACAGTAGAGCCACCATTCCCTGAGCATCTAGCTCTCACTGAGACACCTGAGCTTCCTGCCTTAAATATTCTAGGGGAATTGCAGAATCTTTATATTAAAATTCCACTTTTACAAGCACTCAGAGATGTACCAATTTATGCCAGAACCGTCAGAGACATTTGCATCAAGAAACCTGGTAGGAAAGCTAAAGATCCCCTTACAGTTCATGTGATGGGTGATCTAGCTGCTTTAATGTTGGGAAAAACTCCTCCTGTAAAATATGGTGATCCCAGTCATCCTACGGTCACAGTACAGGTTGGAAAAACTATTGTTTCACAAGTTCTGGTAGACTTAGGTGCTGCTATAAATATTATGACCCTTGAAACTGCACAACTGTTACAGTTGAAAAATGTAATCAGAGAGACACCAACTATCCTAGAGTTAGCTGACCATTCCACAATCAAACCAGAAGGGGTTATTGAAGACCTGATCATTTCAGTTGAATCCTGGAACTACCCAGCTGACTTTGTTGTATTACAGACTAAAACAAAGTTGGGGGGACATCCTCTGATTTTGGGGAGACCTTGGCTGGCTACAGCAGATGCCTTTATCAGTTATAGATCAGGTTCAATGACAATTTCTAATGGATGTGAAACTAAGAAGCTTACTCTTTACCCTCATGCTACACCTATGATTAACAATGATGATTTTGTATGGTTAGACTATGAGGATAATGACACTCAACCCATTTTGACCATTGGACAAGCCTTAACTCTTAAAGACACCACGGAAGATGAAGTAATTAGTAATTTTATTTCTGAACCTTCCTCGGTCACTTCTGAAACATATAATCAGTTAACTACAATTTTGGAACCTGAAACCCAGGAAAAGCTTAAATCTGAAAATTTACCTCAAACATCAACTATTATCTCCTCTAAAAGCATAATATTAGAAATCAAACCTGGCAAAACATTGAACATAAACCCCAATCTATCATATGTTGAAACACAACAGCTAATGAAGTTACTTCATGAAAACAAGGAAGCATTCGCATGGGACTACACAGACATGAAGGGGATATCTCCTGAATTATGTACTCATCGTATCTATATTAAGGAGGGGTGTCGACCAGTCTGTCAACCCCAATGGCGAATGAATCCCAATCTGAGGGAAATTGTTAAAGAAGAACTTCAAAAATTGCTTAATGCAAGGTTTATATACCCAATATCTGACAGTGAATCGGTTTCTCCATTGGTGATAACACCTAAGAAAAATAGGAAATGGAGAGTATGTGTAGATTATAGAGCCTTAAATAAAGCCACTCAAAAAGATAATTTCCCCTTGCCATTCATTGATCAGGTGCTAGACAGCTTGTCAGGAAAGAGATTCTTTTCCTTTTTATATGGTTTTGAGCGGATATAACCAAATCAAAATTGCACCCCAAGACCAAGACAAGACCATTTTTACTAGTCCTTGGGGAACTTTTTCCTATAGAGTTCTCCCATTTGGACTATGTAATGCTCCAGCAACGTTTCAAAGAGCGGTGATAGGAATCTTTTCTGATATGCTTAATGAATCTATGGAGATATTTATGGATGACTTACTCCTTATGGTGTGACTTTTGAAGATGCATTACAAAACCTTGAGAAAGTACTTAAATTTTGTATACAAGCTCACCATTCTTTGAGCACTGAAAAATGTCATATGATGATGAACGAAGGAATTGTACTGGGACACTTCATTTCATTCCTAGGGATTCAAGTAGATCCATCCAAAGTACAGGTAATTCAGACCCTTCCTATCCCTAAAACACAAACTGATGTAAGAAATTTTTTAGGACATGTTGGATATTACAGAAGATTTATCAAATATTTTTCTAAAATAGCTTCTCCTTTGTTTGTGTTACTTATGAAAAATGTTGAATTTAAGCGGACTTACCTTTGCCAGAAAGCATTTGATGAACTTAAGTATCAGTTATCTATAGCTCCTATTCTAAGGGGACCTAATTGGGCACTTCCCTTTCATATATCCTCTGATGCTTTGGATACTGCAATTGGAGCTGTCTTGGGACAAGAAGAAAATCATCTTCCTTATGTTATTTATTTCATTAGTAAGAATATGACCCCTGTTGAGCTTAATTACACACTTACTGAGAAAGAATTTTTAGCAGTCATTTATGCTATTAATAAATTTCAACATTACATTACTAGTTACCCTACTTTTGTTCATACTGATCACTCGGCCATTAATTATTTAATGAACAAATCTGTCACAAATGATCAAGTTACCAGGTGGTTATTATTATTACAAGAATTTGATATTACAATTGTAGATCGACCAGGTAAAGAAAATGTAGTTGCTGATTTCCTTTCTCGGATAAAAACTAATGATAATACTCTAGTATATGATTCCTTTCCTGATGAGTATTTATTTGCAATATCTGCTCACTCACCTTGGTATGTAGACATTGCCAATTATCTGGTTGCAGGGAAGTTACCATCACACCTATCACATCAGGAGAAAAGAAAGATCATTCAACAAAGTGCTTGGTATAGCTAGATAAGTGGGTGTATTTTTCATATAGGGCTTGATCAGGAAATTCAGAGATGAATTAGAGAAGATGAGGTTTATGATATACTAAAGGCTTGTCATGATGGCCCTTGTGGAGGGAATTTTGCTGATAAGAGAACAGCACATAAAATTCTCAGAATGGGTTATTATTGGCCCTCACTTTTCAAGGATGCAAAGAAATATGTCAGGGCCTGTGATAGCTGTCAGAGAATGGGTCAACCTAATCATAGAGATGAAATGCCACTGAACCCCTAGGTAATACTTGAACCCTTTGAAAGATGGGCTCTAGACTTTATAGGACCCATCAATCCTCCATCCAGTCAAAGAGTTTACATATTGGATTGTACATATTATATGACTAAATGGGTGGAAGCTAAGGCACTTACTAGAGCTAATGAAGAATCTGTTTTAAACTTTTTATTTGAATAAATCTTTGTTAGGTTTGGAGTGCCTAGAGAACTAGTCACAGATGGAGGACCTCCTTTCAATTCTCATGGTTTTAAAGCTACGCTTCAAAAATATCATATTAATCATAAAATGACTACATCTTACCACCCCGAAGCTAATGGTCAGGTGGAAAGTAAAAATAAAGTCATATAGTCCATTTTAACAAAAAAAATGAAGGAGAATAGGAAGGATTGGTCTCAAAGGCTACCTGAAGCATTATGGGCTTACAGAACTACCTGGAGGAACACTACAGGTTTTTCACCCTATGAATTGGTTTATGGTAAAAGTGTTGTTTTTCCTGTGGAATTTGAAATTAAAACCTTAAGAACTGCTTTAGTTGTTAACCTTGATTTGACCAACGCACAGACAACTAGGTTGCAGCAGCTTCAGGAATTGGATGAAAAGAGGTTGGATGCCATCCATCAAACAACTATGATTCAACAGAAAAGAACTAGGTGGCATGATAAAACTATTAAGCATAAGCAGTTCCAAAAAGGTAATTGGGCTCTTATGTATGATTCCCGGTTTGAAAATTTTCAAGGAAAATTACGAACAAGGTGGTTGGGACCTTACGAGATAGATACTATTTTTCCCAATGGAATAGTAAGTCTCATAACAATTGATGATTCTAGAACACCATTGTTAGTGAATGGGTATCGGCTCCGTCTGTACCAGCAACCTATTTCTAAGGAGGATTTTAAGGCCACTTGCATGGCAAACTCACATTATATCTTTTTGGGGGAGCTTGTTGCCCCTCATTGCATTTAATATATGCATTATATATATATATATATATATATATATATATATATATATATATATATATATATATATATATATATATATATATATATATAGATTTCTTAACTAATATTCCCTGTCAAGGGTTGCCATGTTACAACTTATTATTTTGCAGGTCTCAGATTGGGAAGCTGGATGAAAAGAACAATTGTATTGCAAGCAGGATCAAGTTTCATTTTGGGAAATATTCTCATCTCACCTCAATTCACAACTCATTCCCCCACATTACCTCTCAGCAACATTTTCCTATTTTTCTTTACAGCAACATCTCTCTTTATTTTTCTGTTGCTGAAACACCAACTTTTCCCATTTTTCCCGTTGCTGAAACACCAATTTTTCTATTGCTGAAACACCAACTTTTTCCATTTTTCCCATAATTGAAACATCAATTCTTCTCAAAAGGATGAATGCATATCACTTTCCATTGTGAGAACCATCTATTGATCCTTATAACTTTGTTCTTTCACTACCTCCTCCTATGTTTATAAAAGCCTTTCATATAAATACCCTCATATTTCAAAACCCTTTTCCATAACCATTGGTGATCTATTAGCAATGACATTATATTTTCAGAATATCAATCAAAGGTAAAACATGAGGTATGCATTTGTTATGTGTAAATATTATTAAACTATAGATAATGAGAAGATTGTGACATGATTACCACAATCTCCGTACGTTCAAACTCATCATTTTAGCCGCAGTTGGGGGGAATACCAAAATTATGCAATCATTTCACGATACGCCAATCACCATCATTTTTTTTACCATGATCATGTCTTGTCACCCCATCTCTGTCCTATTATGTCACAACCTCATTTGCAAAATTTACTCTATTTCGGGTGCGGTAACTCGGCTTTGCACTGTGCATTTTACTGAAGCTAGTAACTATGGGAGGTTCTGCTATCCGAAATGAACCCGGCTCAACAGCTCTATTGGAATTACACCCAAAAGTATATCAGATTTTTTAGTAGGCAGGCTGGGTAGATTATTTTCGGAGGCTCCAAGGATTTGATCCTCAGCAAGTCCTTGAATTTACATGTAATCTACAGGAAGGCTACTCTACTGTTCAAGGAGTCCGAATTCCAGTATCAGAGGATGATATAGCATAGGTTTCAGGTTTACCGGCCGATGGCATTCGATGGTTTAGTCGTAAACATATCATTTTGAATGCACAGCAGGACTTTCTTCTACCTGGAGAGCAGGTCGAGCCTAAGGGCAGGGGTGTTGCACTTCATTCATTACCACCTCCATGGCCGACGGTTGCACAGTTTGTCAAGCACTACCTCACCTGCGAAGGATGTTACCAGGTAGTTTATCAGCATGATTTTGTGTTGTTAAATCATTTGAGACATGGTCGCTTGCTAAATATGCCATACTATCTACTTGGGTGTCTGAAGAATATGTCACATTATTGCATGAATGCCAAGTACCCACTCCTTTCCCTCACCCATCATCATCTTGTCCAACTTTTAATTCAGAGGGGTTTTGCCCAACAGAATCCCCCTCCCCTTAACAACCCACCCCCAGAACCCCAAGAAGCTGCTGAAATTCCTCAAGCAGTAGCCGAAAATCCCCAAGAAACTGCTGAAATTCCTCAAGCAGCAGCCGAAAATCCCCAAGAAACTGCTGAAATTCCTCAAACAGCAGCCCAAACTCCCCAATTAGATGCTAAAAATCCTCAACAAACCCCTGGAATCCCTCAGCAAATTGAAAATCCTTCTGCACAACAACCAGGGAGCATCTTTGATTCCCCAGAAATTCCACCACCCGCAACAGTCAATCCAATTGACCCCTCCACTGCATTGACCCCACCCCATAATTTAGTTGAATCATCCATTCCCACTATCCATATCCCTAGTGATGATTCTGATGACAACATTCCCATTGCTAAGCTAAAAATAAAAAGGCAAGAAAAGGTTGTGCCCCTACCAAAAAGACGAATAAGGGCCTCAATCAAAGAAGATATCACTCCTAATGACCCTCCTACCCCAGAGAAAGCTAATCATAAAAGAAAAACCATTGTTCTTCTTGCCTTTTTACCTCAAAGACGAACGAGGATGTCTTTTGAAGGAGCAACTGAGACCACCACCCTAGATTCCCCACCTATTATCCTAAAACCCCATAGCCCACCACAATCCCAAGGCCCTAAATCTTTACCTACCTCACCCTCAGGTACTGAAATGCAAAATGCCTAGGATTTTGTGACATCATTCCTTTCAGAAAACGTAGCTACCACACAAGAACCAGCTACCGATTCAGCAGCTGCCACACAAGAACCAGCTGTTGATCCATCAAATTTAGATACCCAAGATGATGTACAGCATGTAGCTGCTCCACAAGAACCAGCTACTGACTCAGCAGTTGCTACACAAGAACCACCTGTTGATGACCATAAAACAGATGACCAGGACGTAGCTGCTCCACAAGAACCAGCTACTGACTCAGCAGTTGCTACACAAGAACCACCTGTTGATGACCATAAAACAGATGACCAGGATGTAGCTACCCCACAAGAACCAGCTACTTAGTCAGCAGCTGCCACACAAGAACCATCTACTGATATGCAAAATTTGGATGCTCAGGATGATATAGCTGTTACAGAACCAACTGATGATTCAGCAGATGTCACACAAAAACCACCTGCTGAGGCTGCAAATAATGAAGCTACTATGGAACAATAGCCCTTCCATTCAATGGAATTAGCTACTAAGGCTGTGACTGCTACACAAAGCCCAGTCACCTTGGCTTCCCTCTACAGGAAATGAATTTTTAAAATCAAAGCTCGAGGTTTATAAGCAGGAATTAATAATGGTGAGGGAAGCCTATGAGAGAGAGCTTAATTTGTATACTTTAGCTCATGCAGCATCCGCAGCTGAGAAAAGTGTAGAGAAAGATCGATATAATGAATACATGTGCAGCCAATGTGGTAATATTTATCATCAAGCTGGTTATAAGATAGTTGAAGTTCCATTGCCTGGAGCCACTCCTGCACCTACTTCTGTTACAATTAAAAAGGAACGCCCTACTGTTACACAAGAACCAGCAGGGCCTTCAAATATTTTTGAAAAATAAGTTAAACCACAAATATCTCGGCTACTCTGGTTGTTAAAACTGAAAGTCCTGTACCAAGGCCCACAAAGACTGTGTTTACTCAGACTGAACCTCGGCGTTCAAAGACTGTCTTCACTCAGACCACAAGCACTCAAGCACAAATGGATATATGGAAGAAGGAATATGTTATGTCACAAGAAAGGATCTTGCAGGAACACAAATTATCATGGAAAAATCATATATATGCAAATTGGGAAGTTTTGGAACAGTCTCGTGCGTAGAACAAGGAAAATAAACAGTTAAAGACTAGATTGTCTCTCATGTTTGATCTGGTTCAAAGACTACTGACCACCAAGAAACCATCTTTTAATTATTTTGTGTTTCTCATAGAACGCTTAGCATTCTTCCAAGTAAAGGCAATCAGAGATGGATGACCTCATGAGGTATCTACACCTCAGCAGTTTGTCAAAACATTCACAGAGGCATCAATCAGTGAACAAAATCTACTCTGTGAACTATACCTCCATAATGAAGCCATGCGTAAGGATAGAAAGCTTATTATGATCCCTTTGGTTGGGAACATTCAGATTAGAGCCTTTGTCTCTTTCCTGGCCAATCATCTCACGTGGCAAAATGCCTTCCTTTCAGTAAAACACAATGAAGATAATCGCCTTCTGTGGATTTGATCCGAGCCACAGAATGCTACTATTTTCGCCGCTGAATATCATCGGTTTTTAAGGGAACCAGGAATGACCGAGCATATTAGAGAGTTACAGGCAGCAACCTTAAAAGATTTCTAACATTATGTCAAAGCCAAGGGAGCTCTTGCCTTACAGGAAAACAACCTATTTTGGGAATAGTGCCCTAAGGAGAGAAAGGAATATCATCCGTTTAACCCTCTTAATCTTCAAACAACGATTTCATGGCTACCTAATTATGTCAAACGTGTTCAAAAATGTGCCAAAAAATGGTTAGGATATCATTTTCACTTCCCTGTTCTATGGCTGCTAGCACAACAATATAAGGCTTACTTCAGGTTGACTAATAAGGAGGAGCTCGCAGCATGGCAGAGATTACATAATGTCCAGGGTTTCAGAGATTTGGTTGATAGCACCTTCTATACTTACTGTCTAAGTAATTTTCATTGTACATCCCAGTACTCAGACTTAGACTCAGAGTAAAAGGCGCATGAGGACATGCAACCCTTTCAGTTGGGGGGGATGTTAGGACCTCATATTGTCTCTTTTTGACCATACATTTTGCTATGATGTCATCCTTTTCAACCTATATTTAAAGTCCTTGTTATTGTTTTAACCCAATTATTCCAAAGGTACACAATATTTCTTCTCATCACTATATGTTTAATTATTTTACATATAATTACACTATCTTCATAGTTAATCATTGAATTGATAGTTGATGAATAGTTAAAGAACGATGTGCAGTTCAAGCTGTTGAAACTGCTGGGAGATTGCAAGATTACTTCTACAGTTGCTAAAATAGTAGGAACGAAGCGCAAATCTCATGGCTAAAATAGTTGTGATTTGCATTCTAGATTTGACAACAACATAAGAAGATCACCAAAGGAGCTGCTACACTGGATGTAATGACCATGATCCAAAGATAGCATTACTGTAACAGCATTTTTTTGATGGGAAAACTGATTTCCCTATTTTTGTATATTGGGTTAAAATAGGACTTACAATGTAACCTGTTGTAATAGATGTCTCCTCTTTGAAAAGAGGAAAGATCTACATTAGAAGGGGATGAACAGACTGCAGGAAAGGTCTAGTTGAAGGAACGGAACTGGAATCCTTTTGTAATATGACATATTGATGGATGAATAAAATATTGTTCTGAACATTTCTTTCTAGTTCTTTTCTCCTGGAGAATCTTGTGGGAAGGACAGGGCCCACCTTCATCACAAGATTCACCCATTATATTTCTGCAGTGTGTTAAGTGTGTCTTTTATCCATGCCTTGTTAATAGTATTGTTTATTGAATATTGTTTTTGCATTATTGCTGAAACTCTATTTTCTTTCCAAGTGATTGCTGCATTATTTAGTTTATCCACCGTTAATTCATAAGTGTTTCATTGGCAATTGAGTTTACAGAGTGAGTTGGCAGCTTGGTAATCAGAAACAGGTGTTGAAGATTCTCGCTCTGGGAATAGGGTCCTATTCTTTGTTACATCATAGCTAGTGCTTTCCTTTACAGATTGATTCTTTTTCATTAGATTACTCCTTTAATGAAATTAAGCATTCTTTGGTAGCTGTCTACAATAGATTGTTTTTGTTGTAACTCAGAGTGGAGCTTTAGTTTTCTTAAGGTGAGGTGTGACTATTTTTTACTACAACTTTTATTGCTTTTAAGATTGAGTAGATATAGTGCGTAGTTGCCTTTGAAATAAACAAACTTCCTTGGGTTGACAATTTATGTAGCACTTGCTTGTTTGAATTAATAAGCAATTAAAGTGACCAACAAACCTCTATGCTAAGTATGAAATTTCTCAGCATATTCACACACACACACACACACATATTAGTATCATATACATTTATAGGTATGGTTTCGAATGCAAAAATATGCTGGTGAGATTCTATGAAATCACAATATGTATAACATCCTTTTTACATAGTAATAGTATGGCAATATGACAGAGCATCACTGGTACATGTTCAATGTCGACATTTATATTAACAATCTGATGAGGTTATTGATGAAAACAATTGTATTATCAATATAACTTGTTCACAAATGAAGTCATGAACAAATATTGTATAAGGCCCTTCTTATATCATAGTAGTGTATGATAATTGATGTTAGTGACATATGCTATAGTAACCAAATCTACAACACATGATGGCACTGACTATGTTGTATGGCATCTCATATGACATTGATATTCCTGACTTGATGTAGATTGATATATGAGGATCATGAATGATCCCTAGCTGGATCTAGGAGCCATGATTTATTTGATGTATCTCAATTAACTTTGTATCTCAATTGAACAATTGATGAAATCTAATAGACAAGAACAATTGATTCTAGGTTTTCCCCATTGTGGGCTTTTTCCCTGGTCTCCAACCAATCCTAGTGTCTCTATGTGTGCATGATTTTCTTTTGTTGTTCCTTTATGTTCCGTTGTATTACTAATTTTATTGTTATTTCTACATAATTGTTAATGAACATATGATTTCATGGGGTGAATGTAATATGGAATATGAATAAATTGGTAAATGAAATTATCTAAATAAAAGAACAATACCACCCTAAGAAAAATTAACAATATTTCTCGTGCATTTGGAAAGGTACTAGCGTGTAGGAGATGTAGAATTTCCTATAGATTCACAATATCATGTAATCTACGAAAAAGAGAGAAAAGAATCTATTTCTAATTTCAACCAGTGGAAGCTAATATATCAATGAAAACAATATGAACAAGAAGAACATAAATCAATGGCATATAACACATTAGGTTTTCCTAGGGAAAGCCACTTCTCAAAACCCTGCCTATCTGTATTGCATTAATCAGAAATATGAGTGAAGATACAAAGATTGTTCTCACAACAAAAATTCTGCACAAGTATGCTCAACTCTCTACCTCACAAGCCCATTATTAGCCAACACTTAGCCAATTTCCACTACCTTCCAAGCCCCTATTTCCTTGCACAATTCCTAGGATCAATAGCTCATATTTAAAGGTAATTCAAGATTCCAAAACTATGCAATCCAAACATAGGTCCTTCTCTGATTGCATGCATGATATTTACAACTCAGTAAAACATATAACTGATAGTACATTATCCCTGCACTATATTTTCAACTGGGTCTTTCTCTTAACTGACATGCACGATTTTATCATGATGGAATCTTTAGTTAATTGGAGTAACACTTGTGGATGCACCAATGCACCAACTGACTGTTAGTCCTCTATTAGTTCCACAAAAAGTTAGAACTAATTTAATTGACCATAACTCTGTAAACTGAGTTAATATAATTACAACTCAATTAAACTCATCCTGCTATCCCTAAAATTTAGGGAGAACATATACATGACTACCGAAAGACTTCCAACTTGAAATTCATAAGCTAATTAAGTTAATTAAACTTAATTAACTATTTACAAGTTGCTATGAGAATATAATTCAATTTTAATTCACAGTTTAATTCAAGGACCAACTAGACTAGAATTTCTTGTTTCCATTTCTCAACAGGACATGGAATCTTGGTCCATTGTAACTCTAGGGCCACAAAAGGTTTTCATTTAAGGCCTCAAAATAGATCTCAAAATTTTTTCCCCCAATTTTCTAAACTAGGACTACTAGTAAAAATCACCTTGCAAGTTGATTCCTCCAATTTTTCTGCTCTAAAATTATTAAGATGGATGAAAAATAATATAATGATAGAATACAAATAATACCACCCTATTTTTGGAGTCTTTTAGTCCCAAAAATAATTTACCAAATGAAGTGAGGAAAATATTTTCCTACCTTTCTCCTTGGAGTACCATTTATCTTTTCTTGGAAGTTGTCCTTTTAACCCAATCAACCAAAGGTCATGTTTCCCCTATATTCTAATTCTAGACCTATTCTACAAAAATGTATCCTTTGTCAACTTTACCTAAGCATCCAAAACCAATTCCTTTGTGGAAGGTATGACTTGCTCCTCTCCCTCATCCAAAATTGAAGGTTGAAATAGTTTGAGATTTTCCACATTCACTATTGAGTAAATGTGCGTGTATGGGTATATACTAAGTCTGTAGAAATTATCTCACACCTTTTCCAATATCTTAAGAGGACCATACCATAGAGCCTTGATTTTATTACTAGGACCCTATAGCCTCTCCTTATTTAAATACAACCATACTTTGTCTTCCACTTTGAATTACTTCTATGTTCTATGTTGATAATCCCTAGCATTGTACTTTATGCATGACTTCATCAATGTCTCCTATACCTGCAATGGATTTGTCAAATTTTCTCAACAAGTAATTTTTTCTCTTAAAGCATCCCATATGAGATCCTCCCTTAGTCCTCCTTTTTATCAACATATAACATCCAAAGTTGAAGGTGGAAAATATCCAAAACAAGTTTCAAATAGGGACTTATTAGTAGAATTGTGGATTGTTATATTATAAGAGTGTTGTATATATACTGGATTTTCATCTAGCCTGGTGTTTGGATGCTTTCAATTGTAACCCCTCAAAAGTTGCACCAATGTCTGTAAAAACCTTGGGTTAAGTTTCCATGTAAATAAAATTAAACCAAGGTCATAGGACATGTATTCCACACTCAATGGAGGGGGAAATATTACATTGGGAATCACTTATGGTTTATTATTGGTTATGGAAATTGGCATTGGCATTGGAAAAGGAAAAAGGAAATAAATGTCAATTTAATATAAGAAATAAAGGAAAATAGGAGAAAAATAAGATGAAGAGACAGAAATATGCATGCAAGGGGAAATGAAGAAATAGTAAAGGAAAAGGAAAAGAAAAGAGGAAAAGAGAAAATTCATACACTCTTGGACATTCTAGCATTCACTTAGAGAAGATAAGAGCAAGAGAGAGAGAGAGAGAGAAAACACTTGGATACAAGGAAGACTCAAGAAATCAAGCAAGGAAAAAGCAAGGAAGTAGAAGAGGAAGTTAGACAACAACAAGCAAAGGTAGAAAATATCTCTGGATTTGTAGGTAACAATGTGCATATGTTATTTAGCATGTTTGAATTTCATGCATGGTCTATGAATTGGCTTATTGGTCATGTTTGTTGTCATTGGCATGGGATTTTCCTAGAATGAAAGTGATGTACAACCTTTCCTTTCCATTTATTGGATAGCCATGATGTAGTGGGTTCCCTATTTCGGTTAACCTTTGGATGGTCAGTAGATTTTGGATCTTTGTTGAGGTGGTATCAAGAAAAATCCTAAGGGTTGAGGGTGGAGATCATTTTCTCTTAGAACTCTTGAAAGGTGTGTGGAGATATGAAAATTCCTCTCGGTATGGTGAAGAAATTCTGAGGCATCCAAGCTTGTTTGGTTTTGGTGATTTCTGGACCAGTTTAGGTGAAATCACCATGGTTTAGGGATTCAGATGGTTTAGCCTCTGGATTACTTGGGTGGTTTTATTTTGGTTTATCCCATGTGATACCACATTCAAGCTTGGAATATGGAACAAGGGTGATTAGTTGAAAGAAATATTTGGTTTACCACAATCTATGGTCAATTGGTACGTCGAAGTCGCTAACTTGGTTGGTTTTATGCATATGTTATTATGTGTTATTTCTTATTGAGATAAATGAGCACATGTATTGGTTATTGTGTTGGTTTTATGACTGCCTTGTCTTGGATTCATTCTGGTTAAATGCTTGTTATATGCACGATTAAATGATGTGATCTTGTTAAGGATCTTGTTCATGATTTGATAAGTTATTAAATGGTTATATGAATGCATGAGCTGATAAGTGTTGTTGCAACTAGCTTGAGAGGGTAGTAAGCCTTCTTGATGGTTCTATGAAAAAACTAATGAGACAAAGAACATATATGCTTTCATGAACTATAGTTACTATGTTTACAAAGTGTCTGTCTAAATGTTTATAATGTGTGTTAGCAAGTTTGGGAAATATTTGAGCCTAAATATAGGTTATGTAGAATTATCATCGTCATATACTAGATTTTAAAAAGTTCTAGGAAGTTTTGGGCAATGTCCAGTAAGATAGACCTAAAAATTCAGGCACTAAATATATGACAACAAGCACAAAACTGGGTATTTTTTGTTGTAGCTGCACATAGGATGACTTGTGCATGTGATTAGAGCCTTCTGGCCACATGGACTAGATTGCATGTGTGCGATTGGGCTGTAACGTGTTGGAAAAATATAGTTCTAGCTCAGGGAAAGATCATCAATGGATGTTGTTTGAAATCTGGGTAATCAAGTGTCCCTATGAGGTTACAGTAAGTTTCATAATGGTGGACCCCACTTCCATAATTGGAACTTGGATGTTGGGTTATGTATAGTAACTCTCATCTCAGTTTACCTTGGTGAGCTTGTAAAAGTGGATAAATGTGGGGTGGGGTGTTACAATGTTCTATTGAATACTTATCTTTACCTTTATCTATGGATATGGTGTTGTAGACCTCTTCAACTTGGTGTCCATCTTATCCCACAAGGTAGTCCAAAATGCATTGAGCAATTCAGAAGGCCATTGGTCTACTAGTTCTTGACATTTCACCAGGAAATTCCATCCACAAGTGGAGCCACTATTATGTTCATATACCAATAGGTGTCATAATTTTTGAATGACTGAGGTCAAATCTGTAATATGTACATACCTTTGCTTTGGGCAAATGTTTTCCATATTTGTAAAAAATCAAAAAAATTAAAAAATGTAAAGAGGGTATGTCCCAAAAGAAAAATCAAGGGACAAAAAGATTAAAAAAGGTCAAAAAAGATGAAAATGTGAACCCCAATCAAAAAAGAAAAGGACCATGAAAGTGTGCAAGTCCAAATGTCACTGCTATTTATTTTTCTACATAATAATGATTGTGTGCAACTTGTTATTTATGCCACAATCTGTGGTAACCAAACAGTTTAATCTTGGTTATTCCATGTTTTGAATTTCATGCTTAGAGATAGAGAATAAAATCTGACCAAACTGTTTAATCTTGGCAGGTAAGTAGATAGGTAGAGTAAATAAAAGGAGCTCAATAGTTTAATCTGAGCCCTTGGATGTAATAAGGATAAACTTAGATAGATTTCTATTGTAAAAGAAAAGAAAAAAAAATTGATAAGGGTTTTCCAGCTTAAGTGCACCCTAATAAAGAGTAGAAAAAATGGTAGGATGAGTAGATGGGTAAGTAGTTGGATGGTTGTAAAATTATGGTGATTGATTGGATAAAATCATATCATTTACTTCCATCATCAAGTTGCTAAAGTATGGATGACAATGGAACATTTACAAAGTCAAGTGATTAATTCTCCCATTCACTTTACCTTCAATTTTACTAATTTTCCATAAGCAATGACAAAAGTACCTAAAACCTTAAGTTAAAGGGGCTCAGAGCATTTCTATGACTTCTGGAGGGACCGAACCCTCAGCCCAATGACTTATAGGGTCTAAGTACTAAAACCCCCTTACCAACATTCACTCCCTCCATAATACATTCATTTCATCTAAAAATCCCTTTTCCTAAGGTGAAATCATCATTTGCCTAGGGAAAGTAATTAACCCTACATAAAACCCCTTTTTCCCACAAAAACCCACAAAAAAGCATTTAGCCTAAGTTATAATGTGTCAATATGGATATATGGATAGCTGTCAATACATTATACTTAGTGCATTTTCCTTCCGCCTTCATTTTCATATTAACTTTAATGTTATTAAGCCACCCTAACCCGCAATTAATATCCGTCAAGCCTCGCCATTAACTCCCTGATCGAATCACACCCCGATCACCATGCAATCTGATCCCTTCAAATCCAACGGCTGATGTTCATATCGGGCGGCTCTGAAGTCCGACCTTTACCCGCCGGATGTGAGCGGTTTCACTGTTCACCCCGCCCCTATGTGGCACCCGATGAATGGCATCGGGCGGCCTCTCCCCAAAACCATTTATCCCGAAAAGCGATGCGATAGATTCCACTTATCGCCTCCGCTACACGACAAAATGTCACATCTTCCAATTGGCACCAACTGTCGTTTCCGATGTACCTGCAAATATTATTGACTTTACACATAAAGCCCAAAAAACTCATTGTTTTTTGTTTTTTATCGTGAAAAGGACGTTCTGACTTCCATGCAAAGCACAGAGCATGTTCAACTACCAAACTGCTGCCAACCGTCAACCTTCCGCAACCGTTGAACTCCAAACCACCTTGTAGACCCGTGCGCTTCCTGCAAACAAGTGCACCAGCACCATTACTCCGTCCAAATAGCCGAAACCAGGTATTTACCCCATTTCGACTGAGAAACCCTGTTTTCTTACCGAACCTATGCTAAATTTCTTTAAAAATTAAGTAATTTAGTAAATTAAGCTGCCTGGTAGTCCTGAAATACTCTGTAATAGACCAATTTTTCCATATTTCCCTGAAATCCTCTTCCCGCGTCCTTGAATCCACAAGAACCAAGGATGGAAGCCCAAATTTCCTTGAATGTCAGGCCCATTATGATTCCCCACAGGGATTTATACCACCTTCCCCTTGCAGACAAGGACTTCCAGATTAAAGATACCTCTGTCTCAAAATCCCCTTTAAAACTCTTTTACAAGTATAGAGACCAGTACCTGAACCAAGCCAACTCCATTGGACTTTGGGAATCAGGTTTGCCTAAGTACCAGTTCCCCAGAGTGCATGTATTCCCAGAAATTGTACATTACTCCCACATGAGCTATGATCCTATCCAAAGGGCAGTAAGAACTCCTGACCAGTCTGTTCTATTTACTATCACTGTTGAATCCATTAACTAGATGCTTTGATTGCAACCAAGCTAAAGCCTAACCCCTCTTTCCATTGGGGATATGCTAAACAGATACCCTACTCTCACTTCAATTAGGCTAGCTCAGTTATTCCAGACTTTTATCAGAGAAGAACAGTATAAACCAAAGGACCATCCTCCTTATCTATGGACTATATTTTCCATCCTTGGTTGAGATATTATAGATATGATATCCGGTATACTAGGCTGCACCACTAGTGAATTTGTTGATGAGATCATAATATCCATCATGTCAATCTACTCTCCTGGCCAACCACCAGCCATCATATTTGACTATGAAAAGTTTATTGCTGACAGAATGCATGATCAATTCATGAGGTTGGAAAATGAAAGAGTGTTTAAGTATTCCTCAGTTCTGTATCATTTATTCTTGTACTACCAAGCTGATAGGTTTCCAATTGCCCTCCAAAAGCTAGATACCAGAGGAAACCCCAGATCAATGATCTTCTGGACTTCTTTGATTCATCAGTTTGATTCTCAATACTCCTATACAGACTTCATAGATCTCTTTTTTTATCCTGTGACAACCATGCTGCTAGGAAGCCCTCCACCCAGAATCAGTGCAGACATCAGGAGGGTCCTGCAGTTGTCAAAGTAGTACAAAGTAGGGGATTGGTACTTGTACCAAAACCATACTGAAATCAGAATTTATGGATGTGAATTTCCACCTTACAAATTGCCAAAGTACCTCCCCATGAGATTATTTGCTCTGGAGTACTATAGACAAATGATCAATTCAGATGAGGTGCACTTTGTAAAAGCCAAGAAGAAAGCCCAACTTAGAATAAAAGATCAATTGGGCCCATTCATTTGTAACAATAGAGAAGCAGGAAAGGAGGCAGATGAAATCCTCCAAAGATTGAAACTCAAACAAAGTTTCATGTGGACCTATGACCCCTATAGCTTCATTTGTAATAGGAGACAAAAGAATAAACTATCTCCTTACATCCACCATAGAATCCATGAAATTGAACAATATGCTAATCAATCTGAATGGGTGGAAGGCACTTTGATAGATCGAGATAGTACAAAGGTTGTTGTTGATAATGTATTAATGGACTTAGATAGAAGACTTGATGAGGATTCCTTTGTACAAGTTCCAGGAGAGTCTCAGTCTCAAAGACAAGCACAGGGCCACAGTGGGCAGACAGAAGAAGCAGGTCCATCAGCAGAGGCAGGACCATCAGGACAACTAGAGTCTTCAGAAAAAGCAGAGCCATCAAAACAACCAGAGTTTCAAAACAAGCACAGCCATCAAAACAACCAGAGGTTTTAGAACAACCAGAAGAATCTGAACAACCAAAAATTTCAGAGGAGCTTGCTCAACCTGAACAAATCATGAGCAATCCTCTTGTTTTAAAGACTCCTCTTAATGAGGAAAGGAACCTTAAAAGAGACAGAGAGGAGGCCACTCCCTTTAGTAGGCCTATTGACCAAACCTATGCTAAGAGGTAGAGGTTAAATCCATATGCAGAGCAAGAATACACTGAGGAAATAGCAGGGATTTTAAGGGCATAGAGGATAGAAAGCAGGCACAACACTCCTTCAAGAGGGACACAAGAACCTTCCACCTCTCAAACTCAAATGTTAGAAAGGAAAAAGAGTGTGGAAGTATCCTCCTTTAGGGCTCCCACTGGACAGAACCAAGACATCAAAGAAAAGTATAAGTAAATCAAGGAAAGGAATGAAAGGTTGAAAGTGCAAAGCTATGCACATTATCTGAAGATGGCTCCAACAAACCAAACAAGGCTAATGTCAGCCTTTGATATAAAAGAGGGTAAGATGCAGATGAGTTTTCTCAAGTGAAACATACAACAACCTAAATCAATGGCAGACTACCTAAAGATAGATTTTGAGGTATTGGCAAAGGATATCCATCCTATTGACCAAATTGAGTTGCATAAACAAACTAGAAAAATGGTATATTCCACCTTGACCAGCAAGGCCATAGCAGTCCACCAACTTCAGAATTCACTGAATAACATCTCAACACAATTTTAGTTGAAAAAGGCCTCTTCTCAAGCCAAAAACAATAGAATAAAGTCCTTAGAGGACTTGGTCATAGAGCTAGGACATGATCCCAAGGATGTTAAAGCAGTTGAGCAGCTGATAAAGAAGAAAAATGATGACATAGCTGCACTGAAGAAGCAGCTCAAGATTCCTCATCTTCATCATCCTCAAACAGTTGAAGTTTTAGAAACACAGAAGGAGGAAGAACTTATGGACCTAGTCCTTAAGTTAAATGACCAATTGAAGGAAATTGAGAAAGAATTGGATAATTTGATACAATCCAAGTAGAGTGAGTTGGCCACTGATCCTCAGACTTTAATACCTACAGTTTCCACAGTAGTACCATCCACCTTGGCAGTTGTGTTACACTAAAATTTGTCACCATGACTATTTACAGTTAGTATGGCTCCATCAACTGTCATACTATCCTCCTTGGCAAGTCTCATACCTCTACTCTCCATGTCAAACTCCAAGAAAGAGAGAAAGTCTTTAAAAATCTATACATCTCTGGGTACGCAGTTTATCTTAGCCTTACATGTGTGTACGCACCCCAAGTTCACAATACCTGCGTACTTGTACGCTCTGTCTGTAAAGGGGAGGGTGCGTACTCCTGTAAAGGTCAAAAGGCACAAGTTTCACTCCAAAAAAGTTACTTGTGGTCATTTCTAGAGCATTCTAGAAGCTTGTTTGACGTGTATGGAGCGCCTCCAGATGGTTCATGTATCCCTATGAAAGAGGAACTTATCCCATCAAGAGGGGAGCTATCCCATCCAAAGAGGGGCTTATCCCATTGACGGTGGACTTGAATAACTTCCTCTAGAGCACTATAAATACAGGTATTGGGCCAGAGGGAGGAGAGGTTGAAAGCTGAACATTCCTAAGGGTAGATGTTGCTGGAATTAGGACTCCCTTGTAAAGCTTGAGAGGAGAGATTCCCATCCTTTCCTAGCCTTATTTGCAAGTGGGTGAGCTGATCAAAGTAAAGGAAAACTCTTGCTGGACCCTAGGAGGGACCTGCACAACACCAAGGCTCAGGTTGTAATGGTTTCTTTTGTTTCCACTTAATACAAATGAACTCATTTTTCTCAACAGATTGTTATTCATGATTTGTTTCATATACTCCTTGGTCTGTATGATGGATATGTATTATTTTATAAGTTTATCAGGTGCTATTTAATCTTTTGGCTTGTTAGTGAATGCAGGTTTCGAAGAGAAGGAGGAGCTCATCCGGATCGGCGAGGCTGGACTACTACAAAGCGTTGGACTAAAGGTATGTTACAATCACCTGATTACTTGTATTCTAAATGCATGTTTAGAGAAAGGTAGTGTTTATTTGTCTTGTTTGTCACTAGAAAGCCTTAGCTTCTAGGGAGGTCCGTTTTGTCCGCAATATCGACTCTTTCCGCATGACAAAACGGCGACCATACTGGGGAATCCATTGATGTGAATGTTTTTTCCTTTGTGTGAAACTTTGGTCTGAGAAAAGTCGTTTGTTTTCTGGTTTTTGGTTGTTTGACTGTATATTTGGGTGCGCTAGCTTAGGGTTAAATTAGATTTTACTTTTTCTTAGTTTTTCTAGAAGTACGCAGCCTCTGCGTTAAGCACAGTGCGTACCTGTACGCACTGCAGCTTTGTGCACAAAGCGTACCCGCACCTGTGCAAACAGGTTGCCTGCGTACCCTGTCAAAATTGAGAAAATTTCAATTTTCTCCTTTTTTGCCTTTTAGATTTTGTTTTTAATTTGTTTTTTCTACCCAGATCCACTGGTTATCTGCCATCAATCTTCACCTAAGCTTGTTTCGTCAGTGTCGAGAGTTTTAGTGAAATTCATAGAGATTTTGCCCTAGGGTTTGATTTTTGCACTGGTCCTGTAGTGACTTTGGCTTTAGAAGTTGTAAAACCTTGGATCTCCCTGGTTTTGTTCAGTCTTCTTAAGAGTCGGACCTGTCATAGAATCCACCCTTGTGAGAAACCTACCTTTGTGTCCTCTCTTTGCCGAATCTCGAAAAAGTTTGTTGATTGAACTTTGAATTTTATTCTTGAGAAAAAGAACAAAAGATTTTGATTTTTGTTTTTGACTGGTTTTTGGTTCTGCATTAACTAGTCCTTAGTTACATTTTGACTGAGTAAAACATCTGGGAATCATACTTGATAGGCTTTTGCCTCGTTAGATTTAGTTTTTTAGGTGCATTTCTCTTGGATTTGCTTTTGAGTGAAATTGAGTTGATTTGATTGCCATAGCTTTTTTAACTTTGATTTCTGTTAAAGTAAGTTTTACATGCTTTGTTAATTAGGGAAAAATACAAAAAGAACTCTTTTGAAGAAAAGTTTGCTTTGGTAGCATTTGAGTCTTTGAAAGGAAAAGGAATTTTCGTGAAGTAATTAGTGGTCATGTGTTGTATGTTTTGAAAAGATAAAGAGTTTGTTTCTTTGATTTTCATTGCCAAGGAAGTTGTCTTTATATCAATTTTTGCATTCTCCAACTCTCTTAGCTAGGAAATTCATTGAAAAAGAAAATTAGTATAAATCATCCTAAGTGCATCTTTTTAGTGGATTTGAGTCGAGTCTACACACCATCAGTTTCATCTCCACTACCTTTTGTCTTAAAGAAAAGCCATAAAAATTAACGCTTAAAGTAAAATCAACTTAGTAACTTTTTATTTACTAGGGCTCTGAAACACCAATATAGATCAGGCTAGTGTCTTGGAGTAGGAGAGTAATTAACTCTCCAAGACAGTAAAACCAAACAAGTAGCTCATCTTGTGGTAGGATAAATCCAATTGTTTCATTTGTACTCTGGGAAAGCTCCTCTTAAAGGAGAAGCACGAGACCGTGTCCAAACCAGTGAGGGGATCAATCCTCATTCATTGGGAAAGATGCCAGATACGCACGTACTACAAACGGTAAACCTCGGATTATTGTCGAGGAGCCTGGGGTCACTTGTCGGTAAACCTTGGATTATTGTCAAGGAGCCGGCAAGGGGATTGAGCTTGATACTCTGCCCTTGCATGCTATCGGGTCGTAGACTATTCCCCCAGGTATATTTGTTGCTGTTGGTAACCTTAGTGACCATTATCTTTAGGATTCTACCGAGGTGACGGTGGAGGGAAGATCCCACTGTACCTAGAGCAAACGTCGGCTAGACTCACTTGGATTTTCCGGGGGGTTCACTTCACTCGAGACGGTTAAAGTGGAGGAACTTGTGCCGGTCTATTCATTAAGCAGTTTGACGGGGTAACTGTTCCACCCACCACTTCTGTACTGAATTCGGCGATGTTAGGTTTCATCTCCAACTAGTGTTTTCGGTCTGGAAGGCTACTGTTTGTGTATGGTTTGACGCCCTAGATTCTTTAGGCGTGTGATTCGAATTTGTTTGGTTCTTTAAAGACTTTAGGTGGTTTGCTTTGAGATTTTACTTTTTTTGCGTGTGCAGTAGTTAAAAGTTTTTAACTGTGGATGAATTACCGAGACAGTCCCGTAGACTTCGAGGCAAGTCTCCTGAGATTGTTACCGTGGCCGATTTGTTGAGGAAGTCCCGTAGACTTCGAGGCGAACCTCCTGAAGAGGTCCCGGGTCATTACGAAGGTTTGAAAGTCCTTGTAACTCCTAGTGGCAGTAAAGTAGGTTCACCTGAAGAAGGAGAGTCATCGTTGGTAGTCCATCCAGATTACCATGGTCTAGAAATAGGTTATAATCCCGAAGCTGTTGCAGTTTCCGAGCTTGCTGGTAGTTTTTCATCTACTAGTGATATAGGCGAAGAACCTGAAATATCTGAACCTGTTACTCCAACTTCTAGTGCACCTGATTCACCTAGGGTAGAAAGAGTCATCACCGAAAATCTTCCTGGTGGTTTGATAGCTATTGAAGAACTTGCTCCAGAGGAAGAATTTGGCGTCTCTATCCTTGAAGATCAACCTACTATTTATCTAAGGGAGTGTGAATCCATCTTTTACAGTCCTCCTAGAAGTTCTACTTGGTACCTTTCGTTAACCAATTATTTAGACAACTAAGGGATAAGTTTTTCTCCACCTCGTACTCCTTATCCACCTGGAGGTATTTATACTCCTGTAAATATGTCTGGTCAGTCGTCCATGTTCACTCAATCTCCTGAATCTTTCTTGTACGGCGGTCCTTCCGTTCCCTCTAGGTATCAGTCACTTTCTGGTACTTTTGCGGGAGCATCTCCTCAACCCATTGAACATGGGTTATTAGCTGGAAACAATGGTAATAAACCGTTAGGTGTAGGAGACATTTACATGATGTCAGGTTCAGTTCCCGGTTCTCAACCTCAAGGTGGCCAGTTACCGCCTGGGGGGCAGCCTCAATTAACGCCTGGGGGGCAACCTCAAGGTACACAAATTGCGTCTGGGGGGCAACCTCAAGGACAGTATGTACCCATAGTACAATACATTCCTCAAGGTCAACCCTAGCCTCAATATGTACCCCAAGGTCAACCTCAGTATCAATTCATAGCTCAAGGTCAACCCCAGTATCAGTACTTACCTCAAGGGTATCTACCTCAAGGTCAATACTCGAGTCAAGGTTATCAACCACCTCAAGGTCAATCTTATGTTCAAAGTATGGGGAATGTACCTTTCAATTATCAATCCTATCCTCAATCCGGTTATGGATCTCAATATCCTCAACCTGTCATGGGTCAATACCCTGGAATGAACATAGTGTGGGATCCATCGCAAGTTCAACAGGTATTGTAGCCAAGCGTACAGTTGTCATCTCAAGCTGGACAACCCTTAGTTGCTGGTTCACCCCAACAACCAGTCCAGTCTAATGTTCAAACTTCTGTACCTTCGGTAGTTACTCAGTCACCTATTGCACCTAGTACTCCATCTCAAACGATTGCTGCAACTACCGCAACATCTGTTCCTTCCACCACACTCACTTCTGGAGTATCGACAGCTCCGGTTTCTTCTGTCTCTGCAACTACTCCTCAGACATCTTTACCATTGTCTGGATCCACGATTCAAACTACGGTTCAGATGCCTGTAGGATAGCCTGGTTTAAGTACGGTTGTCACTAGTCAACCACAATTTGCTTATCAACCGTGCCAGGGACAGTACCAATACAGGCCTGCTGTCCAACAGCCAGTTTACCAGTATCAACCGTATCCTGGGTACACTTATCAACAACCTCAGCAACCCCAGTACGGTCTGGTTAATCCTGGTTTTCCAGGAGGATATAATATCCCGAATGCGATACCTATTCCAAGTTATCCTGGATATCCTCCTCCTGGGATTGGTCTTGTGACCCAGAGTTTTAGGGATCCTAATCGGCAATTACCGTTTATCGCAACTTTGGATTTACCGGACTTGTCGTGCCTAACGAACGATCCAATAAATTATCTTCCGTTCTGGCCGCCAATGCCAAATAAGTTGACCAGTGACATTCCCAAGTTCGAAGGTAAGTCTGGAGAGGATCCGTCCAATCATGTGATGACTTACCACCTCTGGTGTGCTTCAAATTCCATCTTGGATGATTCGATCTGCTTACGTCTTTTTCAGCGTACGCTCATTGGTCTCGCGGCCAAGTGGTACATTGAGTTACCACGGGCCTCTTTTTACAATTTTAGCCAGTTAGCTACCTCATTCCTAACTCATTTTCGGTTGCTGGTCAGATATGATAATGGCACGGAGTTACTGACTTCATTAAAAAAATCGACGTCCACCTATATTTCTGATCATATTCATGAGTGGAGACGTCGAAGGCGATTAGTGAAAGTTTTTATCCCGGACCAAATCTTAGTTGAATGGTTTGTTAAAACATTGCTACCGAAGATTATTGAAGATTTAGGCCGGAGTAGTTACTGAGGAGCAAGTGATTGCTCAAGAACAGTACCTTGACTTAGTTTACACTCATTCAGGTACGTTACACGAAAAGATCCCAGATCTTCCAAAGTCAAATCAAATCGCTGCTGCTCCTTCAGGATCTCATGCTGCTGATGGCATGATTGGTACGGTCAATACTAAAAGCAAGAAGAAGTCTTCAAAGAATTCTTCGCCCATTATAACCTTACCAGATTCCCCGATAGGAGAATCTTCTCCTGAAATTTCCACTGATATTCACGCTGTAGAGTCATCTACGGCTAAATCAAAAAACGGTGGGAAGAAGAAAGGTAAGAAGAAGAGTAAAGCAGACAAGACTCCAAAGGAGAAAACAGAAAAGTCGGAAACCAATGACGAAAAGCGCAAACCTCGATATCCTTGTCTTATTTGTGAAGATGATCATTTTACAAGAGATTGCCCTCATCGGGCTGAGGTTGTGAAAATCGTCAAGGGTTCCCCAACTCCCGCTGTTTTGAAAGATCCATTTCCAAAGCAGGAGAGTAAGATGATAGGTTCTTCCTCGGGTGCCAGTGAAGAACCCATATTGATGATGTCTCATGTAAGGATTGCGACTCGATCGCAAGATTATGGTAGTAAAAGTCCTATTGATGGATCGAAAGAAGCAGAATCTTCTCATTCAAATCCATCAACCTCAGCTCCCGGTTCCGATCCACTACAGATCGAGAAACCTAACCCTGACTTAGTAATCAAACCGCCCGCCAAGGGTGTACTTCGAAGGTCTGCTTTCAATCCACATGCGAGAGCGGCCTAGAATTACAACATTGTTGAGGATTTAGCTGTTTCACCCTCAACAATGTCGGCTTTAGAAGTGCTGAAATCATGCCTAGCATGGCGAAAATTACTTTTGTCGGCTATAGGAGCTGTTGATGTTCAGGACCCGAACCTAATAATCTTTGATCTAGAAAATAGTACACCGCGTTTGCCTCATCAGATGGCTTTCCAGATCCCAGTGATAGTAAAAAACATGCCTATTCATCGGACTGTAATTGATGAGGGAGCTTCCACGTGTATTATGTCGATACAGTGTTGGAGATCGCTTGGTTCTCCTTCACTAAATCAATCCCCGACAATTCTTAAGGCCTTTGATGGCCATGGGTTCCATCCGTTTGGCATTCTACAGGATTTGCCTATAGGGGTTGAAGGAAAAACCGTTAGTCTAGATGTGGAGGTGGTTGATGCCCCTCTAGACTACAACCTTCTCTTGGGTCGAAGTTGGTCTTACGCTATGACAGCAGTCGTTTCATCGGTCTTCAGAGTAATAAAGTTTCCACACAATGGCAAGATCGTAACCATAGACTAGCTGGCTTACTTTTCATCCGACCCAGCCTCTTCAGAGAGTATCCAACATGTCGGTAAAATGACTATCCCTTACAAGGATGTTGGCGTAGGATTAGTTAAAGATGTCGGTTTACTGGGAACTTTTCCTTTTCCTCCAATCAACGTCGTGTCTTCGTTTGCATCTATTCATATGATTACTTCAGACACCATTGTTTATGACGATCCTTGGATGGTTCCTTCTGAATCTCAGATAGACTCATTTGGCGATGCAATGCCTTTGAGTCCATATGAAATTGCCTATGAAGCCGTGTAGTCTTTTACCGACACGAGTTCAACCCAAATCGACCAAATGAATGTGGTCCGTGAGGAATCCCTTTTCGCGTCAACCTCGAAGTTAATAACGTTTCCCGAAGTTGTGTCATCTGACGAACAACTTTGTGAAGTCCTGTGCGTAGACGATTTACCATGGGAAGATCTCCATCATAGATCTTCGTTTTTACCTGAGGATGATCGTTTTGAAAACGATTTCTCATCAATATTTACAACTGAATATGTCAAAGAAGCTCAGAGTCCAATAAAACATCCTGATTCAGAGCTGAATTTGGGAAACATTTCTCGCACTATTCCCATTGACGTTTCAGTCAAGCCCGGAATTGTTGAGCACATTCATATAGGTGCCTCATGTTCAGATGACGAAATTCAAACATACAAGGCCCTATTTCAAGAATTCCGCGATGTGTTTGCCTGGTCTTACGAGGAAATGCTAGGAATTGATCCCGCCATTATTGTCCATGAGATCAAGACTTACCCGGACGCTAAACCCATCCGGCAACGTTTGCGTCAGATTCACCCACGAAAAGCGGCTGCGATTAAAGCTGAAGTTGAGAAGCTGTTGAAAGCAGGTTTCATTTATCCGATCCCGTTAACGGATTGGGTATCGAATATTGTTCCGGTTAACAAAAAACAGGGAACAATAAGAATATGTATCGACTATAGGGATATCAATCGTGCTTGTCCCAAGGACAACTATCCAACACCCTATATCGATCAAATAATTGATGATTGTGCTGACAGTGAAATATTTTCCTTTATGGACGGTTTTTCCGGTTACAACCAAATCAATATTCTACCTGCCGATCAACCAAAAAGGGCTTTCATTTGTCCATGGGGGACATTTTCTTATTGCAAATTACCTTTTGGGATTAAGAATGCCGGAGCCACTTTTCAAAGGGCGATGTCTTATGCATTTCATGACATCAAGCACATTGTGCAACCGTATCTCGATGATTTGCCCGCTCACTCTTTACATCGAGCTGATCACCTTGTCCATTTACGAGCAATTTTTATGAGGTGTCGGCATTATCGTATACGGTTGAACCCACACAAATGTGTCTTCTGTATAGAAGTGGGACGATTGCTAGGATTTGTAGTTTCAAAAGCCGGCATCCGCGTCGATCCCTCGAAGGTAGAAGCTATCATCAAATTGCCTCCTCCTTCGAGTCTTCGCCAACTCCAAAGTTTGCAGGGGAAAGCAAAATTTTTACGCCGATTCATTCCTAACTACGCCGAGATTACCAAGGGTTTTACCCGGTTGTTGAAACAAAATGCTCAATTCTCTTGGGATGAGATAACTCAGAAATCTTTTGATGTGCTCAAGCACGCGTTGACCCATGCACCGTTGCTGCATCCTCCCAACTACAACCAGGATTACTTTTTGTACCTCGCCGCCGCTCATTCCACCATTGGAATGGTCTTAGTACAGGAAGATGAATTCGGAACGGAACATGTGATCTATTATCTTAGTCGGACGTTAAATCCTACTGAGCTCAAATATTCACATGTGGAGAAATTGGCCTTGGCAGCTATTCAAGTTGTCCAGCGTTTTCGTCACTACATTCTTCTCCGTAAAACTACGGTCATTTCGGATTGCAACCCTATGATCTACATTTTGACTAAACAATTGCTAGGGGGCAAGTACTCTAAATGGATCGTTATCATGCAGGAGTTCGACTTGGAATTTGAAAATTCTAAGTCTAAGAAATCTTTACTTTTTGCGGAGTTGATGTGTGATTTCCCGTGTGCTGACACAAAAACTGTGGCAGAGGAACCCATTGCGGACGAACCTTTGTTTCTCATCAGCACTTTAGATCCGTGGTATGGGGATATAATTGTCTATCTCCAAACCCAATCCTTTCGGCCCGAAATTTCAAAGTCGGAACTTCGAAAAATTCGATTCCAGTCCCAACAGTACAAAATTATTGGAGGTACTCTTTATCGCCGTGGGGCGGACTTGGTTTTTCGTCGTTGCTTAACTCATGAGGAAGCTGAAAGGGTTTTGAATGACTGTCACTCTGGAGCGTGTGGCGGT
The DNA here is from genome assembly GCA_031772625.1 of Pinus tabuliformis. Lineage (NCBI taxonomy): Eukaryota > Viridiplantae > Streptophyta > Pinopsida > Pinales > Pinaceae > Pinus > Pinus tabuliformis. Next base: position 196,785,856 of record CM062815.1, on the reverse strand, counting down.
CATATGTCTGGGTATGCCACAGCCCAAAAGATATTGCGCGCTGGCTACTTCTGGCCGTCCTTGTTTAAAGATTGTATTATTGTGGTCCGGAAATGCCACAACTGTCAAGTGTTTGATCGCAAGATGCGCGCACCACCTGCTCCTCTCCACCCTATAATTGTCGTTGGTCCTTTTGCTAAATGGGGTATCGACTTTATTACATGTAACCCTCACTCGGCCGGGGGGCATGTGTATATCATCCTTGCGGTTGATTATTTTACTAAGTGGGCCGAGGCGATACCTACATTCGAGGCAGACAGCAAGACAGCTGTGATTTTCGTATTCAATCACATTATTGCTAGGTTTGGTGTCCCACAAGCGATAATCACTAACCATGGGTGCCATTTTCGAAACATTATGATGATAGAACTTACAGGCCAACTTGGTTTGCATCACGATAGCTCAACTCCTTATTATCCACAAGCCAATGGCCTGGTTGAGTCTCTCAACAAAGTTTTAGTTATCATGATCCGACGAATCATTGGTATTCATTAGTCGAATTGGCACAACATGTTATTTTCCGTGCTTTGGGCGTACCGAACCTCAGTGAAAACATCAACAGGGTTCACTCCTTTCCAACTAGTTTATGGTTTGGAAGCAGTGTTGCCCATTAAATGCGAAATCCCGTCACTTCAAATGGCTGTCGAATTACTTCCAGCTACTTCCGAAGAGGAGAAACGTCTATTATACTTAGCTCAATTAGATGAGACTCGACGTGACGCTGCATTGGCAATCGAGACTCACGCAAAACGGATGAAAGCTCAGTATGATCGCAACGTGACCCCTCGAAATTTTTTGGAAGGAGACCTAGTGCTATTATATGATCAAGCTAACGATAAATTAGGTGCTGGAAAATTCGTTCCTATGTGGCATGGGCCCTACATTGTCAAGCGAAAGCTAGCAAAAGGGGCCTATGAGCTGGTAGATTTTGATGGGGACTCTTTGGGTAAACCCAGAAATGGACTTTACGTAAAGAGGTATTATGCTTAAATGATGGGTATGGAGATTTAGTTAGGTTAGATTTTTCTTTCTAGCTGGTGTTTTTGTTAGTATAGACAGTGTGCTTAGCTTAGAGAGTGTGTTTTTCGTCGTTATTCTGGCTTATCTTGGTTTTACTTTTGATATTGCAGATGTCGACGCCTCTCCAAACGTACATTGGATTTGCTGATGGTGCTTGTCGTAGTACACGGAATATCTCTTCCGCAACTTGGGTTATCTATTCGCCCTCTGACGAGTTAGTTTCTATGCATGGGGTGAGCCTCAGTCAAACAACAAACAACATTACAGAATACAATGTAGTGATTGAGTTATTGTCTGAATCTATTTCGTTTGGGATTCGGAGTTTGATAGTGAGGTTAGATTCTGAACTCGTTGTATTACAACTTAATAGAGTTTATGCCATTAGAAATCTAGTGTTATTAAGGTTATTTTTTAGAGTGCGCCTCTTGGAACGTGAATTTGATTACATTGAATATCAGCATATTCCAAGGTCATTAAATACATTAGCAGATGCAATTGCTTCTCGAATGTTAGACAGACATTTGCGATAACCATACATGTAAATCTAAAAACATTTCATCACACATGTTTAACAAGATAAGCCGGTAATAATGATATATATAGATAGGAGTGTGTCAAAATATACATCGTCTTCGATCATAGGTTGAAAAACACCTTATGATCGGCAAAAATGATAAGTACAAAAAAGAAAAATGTCACATGTGTCTACAAAAAGTGACTAGCCAATCACTGGTGGTGCTCTCTATACGACACCACTGCACGCGCTACCCTACACAAGAACCTCCTAAAAGGTCCTGGGACTGCGACCACATAGCGCTGAAGTCTGATAGGAATATCATCTATAGTCGTCTTTGGTATGTCTGCCGTAAGACGCTCTAGGTCTTGTTCCAACTCAGCTAAGGTCTCTACGGCCGCATCCTGTGGGGCTGGTGCTGGTGCAACTGGTACTCTCCTCTCGAAAGGCCGGAGATTGGCCGGATGCTGTGGGCCTACATCTGCATTTTGAAAATTGTCACTGTCAGTTTTGAGACGATATAAAAACAAAAAAAGTAAATAATTTAAAAACTTGTGAAAAATGAAGTACCTATGTCGTCCCACTGTTCTCCCGCTGGAAGAATCATGTCCGGATCTCCGCGAAAATCAACTCCGGCATACAGAAAATCCTGAATCGAGAAGACCTGGTTCTCTAACCAGTGAAAATACTCCGGTCTAAATCGGACAACCTCCGTGCCCTCGTCAGGATGACGGGCCATCACCGCAACCCATCGCATCAACTTAGGCTCTCGGGGAAGCCCAGCCTCAACAGTGAGCTGCTGCGGGATCAGCATCGGAACCCTCTCTAGAGCAAAACTCACAACTAAAGGCCCATAACCAAAAGTCTTCAGTTGCCCGTTTTTTTCCCTAGTCAGTTGGCCCTTTAAATTGGCCAACACAGCATCGCACCAGTTGAAAATGGTGCCCCGATAGCAGTCAATCGCCATCCGCATTTGGGACCCGGTGGCAATGTGCAAAGCGGCAGCACCGCAAAGTCTGGTAACTGTAAAGGCAATTACCATAAGTTCAGGTCGGGATATCTTTTTGATTTCTATCCCCTTATCCTGGTTTTGGTTATTACACCACTCTAGCCGAAGGCTAGCAATGGACTGGCCACCCGGCCTAGTCCCGGACAGAGTCAATTGTTTGCCCCTCTTGGGCAAACCAGTGAGAAAATAAATATCAGAGGGCTCTATCTCGAGCTGGTGCCCTCCGATGTAGAAACAATGATCCTGAACGTTCCACCTTTCGACCAGCCACTCTAGAAAGCGCACCTGGGCCCTCATGCCAGGTATGGCCCAGTATTTGTAAAGACCGCATGCCTTCAAAGCATCAATGGAAGGTTGATGATTAATCGTGGCCAAATCAACATCTTCGTGTTCCCTCTCGCGCCAATCAAGCATGGTGGGCAATCTACACACCATAAAACATCTGTTAGAGTCCATAAAATTGAAATTTTTTGGTTCATTTTGGAGAATTTGGAGTTTAAAAATCCACTCCACGGTGTACGCAGCCCGCCTTTAGAGACAGGGCGTATGTACGCACCTTCTCTTAAGGCAAGCTGCGTACGCCCGGCATTTTCCCAATGGAGAAAATGTCGGGGTACGCAGGTCACCCATGGGGCACCTGCGTACCCCGAAAAGCGGACCTTGAAACCCCCAAGGTCTCCAAAAAATAAAACTAAAGCCTAAAAACGAATTCTAAACGGATGGAAATGCAAGGGAGGATGTTATAGAATACCTGATGAGATGGCGTTCGGTTTCGACGGTCGGATTCTCCGCAATGTCCACGGGAAGTTTCTTGCCAAAAGCCCTTTTTCTCTCCTCAACAGTAAAATGGTAAAAATGAAATGGTAAAAGCCCTTTTTATAGGTTTTTTGAGTAAATAAATGTTAAATTTGTTTATTTTCCACCATGAAAAGGTATTTTTCAAGTATTTTTATCTATCTTTAAACATGTATGAGTAATGTGTTGGTTTTTGTGCAGGATAAAAGGATTTTCAGGGAAAATTGTCATTTTTCACAAACAAAAACATCAGAGTCATCTTTTAAGCCCTTTTCTGACTCCTAAAATATGAAAAGATTGCCGAGCGTTTATTTTACACTCGTTAAAACGGAATTAAAAGACGGTCCCCTTATAGCCCTTTTCTGACCGTAAAAACAGGAAAAGATTGTCGGATTTTTGTCGTTTCAAATTCGATACTAGAAATAAAACGACGTGTCCTTGATCGCTTTTTACTTTTCAGGTCAAAGACACTAATCATGAAAGTAATCCTTGGTCACAAGATCAAGCGGTTCTCTCAAGTATTATTTTATACTTTTTCGGGCTTGGGAGACACAACTTTACGAAAAAGTTCAACCTGGAGTCTTCTTAAGTTTTTTCAGACTCTCTAAAAATGAAAAACGCCGAGTTTCTCCTATACTGGACTCGTTAAAATTTCACAGTAAAGGACCTATTCGATTACAAACAGGAACGGACCACTCCTTCTTAGGGTTCGAATCAAAACTAAGTTGGACTCATCCGAAGGATGAGCTTATAATCAAGCATATGTTATCCTCCTCAAGCTTGTAAAAAATAAAGAGGTACTTGCCAGAAATGGTGGGGGAAAAGAGAGAAAAATGAGCCTATTTGTTATCCTTTGTCTCAGAAGAAGCCTTATCACCACTCTTGAACATGACACTTTTCATTCACCTGGGTTGGGAAATCCTTTGCCTCACAGTAGATCAAACCACATTGAAAGTCTTCAGCCGGGTATTAACTTTGGGTCAAATGTCACCAAGCCATTTGTTGTGTCGTTATGTGTTCAAGAGGTCTCTGCAAATAAACCATTCATCTGCAAAATACCCGTCATCCATCTTGACCATCCCTGAGTTAGTCCTTACAGCTACATTTCTTCAACTTGATCTATGATTTCGTGTTGTGGGCTTACCTGCAACGGGTCGCTTTCTATCGACATCAGCACATTATCTAGAAAGATGACCTAGGAATCGTCAGTACCTTGAAGTCTGCATGCATCAATGGCAGGTTTCTCGCCTTTGACGACGGTTTACATCATTGACTTTCGATCGAAGTATTCCGTGAAATGTTCGACATCAACTCATTCATTCACATCTCATGGATTGTACTGGGTACTTTGAGAACCATTGACATCACTGGTGGTCTCTCTCACACTTGTTAACAGTTTACATCATTGACTGGTAATCAAGTGGTTTCTACCATGTTCGACATCAACTCATTTATTCGCATGGATAGAATCGTACTTCTTCGGGAAGTAGAAATGAAGACCCTGGATCTAGTTTCCACCATCCAGGCTGCGAGGAGTTTTGTATTCATTATACAGTAGACTAATCATAAATAGATGGCTGCGCCCATACTGTGTCTACAAAGTCTATGATTATGATGTACTGCAAAATCATTCATGTATCAGAGCAGTAGATAGTTTGTTAGTTAAATTTTTCAATCTGAGTATGGGAATGCCTACCTCAGCGATGATATGATCTTATATATGTATTTTGTGTTGAATACTTGCAGGTTCTGACTGGGCTCTCCACAAGATAATCCTTGAAATGATAAAGTACTTCACCCTTCCTAGATGATATGAAACCCTTATCTACTACAGGCTTCGCACTTTAGGGGGCAATCTGTTACACTAAAATTTGTCACCATGACTATTTGCAGTTAGTATGGCTCCATCAACTGTCATACTATCCTCCTTGGCAAGTCTCATACCTCTGCTCTCCATGTCAAACTCCAAGAAAGAGAGAAAGTCTTTAAAAATCTATACATCTCTGGGTACGCAGTTTCTCTTAGCCTTACCTGCGTGTACGCACCCCAAGTTCACAATACCTGCGTACTTGTACGCTCTGTCTGTAAAGGGGAGGGTGCGTACTCCTGTAAAGGTCAAAAGGTGCAAGTTTCACTCCAAAAAAGTTACTTGTGGTCATTTCTAGAGCATTCTAGAAGCTTGTTTGACATGTATGGAGCGCCTCCAGATGGTTCATGTATCCCTATGAAAGAGGAACTTATCCCATCAAGAGGGGAGCTATCCCATCCAAAGAGGGGCTTATCCCATTGATGGTGGACCTGAATAACTTCCTCTAGAGCACTATAAATACAGGTATTGGGCCAAAGGGAGGAGAGGTTGAAAGTTGAACATTCCTAAGGGTAGATGCTGCTAGAATTAGGACTCCCTTGTAAAGCTTGAGAGGAGAGATTCCCATCCTTTCCTAACCTTATTTGGAAGTGGATGAGCTGATCAAAGTAAAGGAAAACTCTTGCTGGACCCTAGGAGGGACCTGCACAACACCAAGGCTCAGGTTGTAATGGTTTCTTTTGTTTCCACTTAATACAAATGAACTCATTATTCTCAATAGATTGTTATTCATGATTTGTTTCATATACTCCTTGGTCTGTATGATGGATATGTATTATTTTATAAGTTTATCAGGTGCTATTTAATCTTTTGGCTTGTTAGTGAATGCAGGTTTCGAAGAGAAGGAGGAGCTCATCCAGATCGGCGAGGCTGGACTACTACAAAGCGTTGGACTAAAGGTATGTTACAATCACCTGATTACTTGTATTCTAAATGCATGTTTAGAGAAAGGTAGTGTTTATTTGTCTTGTTTGTCACTAGAAAGCCTTAGCTTCTAGGGAGGTCGGTTTTGTCCACAATATCGACTCTTTCCGCATGACAAGCTGCCATGGCACCTACACTTCCACCAGCTACAACATTGCCAGTGACAGGTACTACATCAGGAATAGGTACATCAACCAGTACAGAGACACCAACAGAGAAGACTGTAGAATTGATCAAGGCCATGGAAGAAATGAGTATCCAGACCATTGAGCTTAAGAAGCTCAAAGAACAAGTGTCAAGTTTAGAAACTAATTGTAAACTTGTACAAATACAACATAAAGAAGAAACTCAAAAAATCTAAGGATGGCAGAAAGGTTAAAAGCCCTTGAGAAGGATTGAACACTGCAAGAGCCATTGGGAGACATGAGAGAAATCCTTTGGGCCAAAATCATTGATTCCATCAATGATGTTTGGCCTTCTATTTAGATTATTTTTGAGCAAATAGAATTGGTCAAGATGGCTACAGAGGCAATCCACAAGACAGTGGAAGAATTGGGAAATAAACCAGAAGAAGCCAATCAGTTGATCACCTTTTTGAACAGAAAAAAACAGATATCAGCTAGATGAATTGGATATAGATGACAGAAAAGCAACAATCATAGAAATCAAAAGAGTTCTCACCAAAAGGAACTTAATTCTCAATCTAGAGAAAATATGTCAGAGCATCCAAACAGACATTGATAGATTTATGCTAAAGTATGGCATCTTAAGAGAAAAATGGCTCCCCAGTCCTATGGTGATCCATGATAAGTTGATGACCCAGGAAGATTATGTTGACAAGTTAAAAAAGATGGCCAAAAGCCAAGCCAGTACTTCAGGGGTGAAATCTTTACCCACTGGAAAAGTGCTTCATGATGGCCTTGAGAATCTGTTCTACGTAAAACATGAATTCAAGCACTTGTTCACAAGCAAACCAAATTTTTCCAAGTACACAGAAGCTGATGAAGTTTACAGAAAAATGATAAGAATGAAATTACCTGACAGTGAATGGTGGAAAAGTTTGACTGATTTACTATAAGTTACTGCAGTAAATCTACATGGTAAAACATGGCTGCCAGGTAAAACAGGTAAGACAGGATCGAAAAAACATAGGGAAAGAGTATCAGTAGGTCAAATATGAAAGTGATTCCAACACATAATTACAAAGCAACTGCAAGAGCCAAATCCGAGTCATAACAGCCAGCACAATCACAATAAAAGGGACAGCTAGAAGATAGTTCTCCATTTGTCTCTATCTTTGTGTTGAAGATATTTTTTGTTTCCTAGAATAATTCTCATATAGTTATGAGATATTTTGTATTAATTTTTGTATCAATACTTCAAAAATCAAAGTAATTAGGGTGGATTAAAATACATTTCTGTAGACATATTATTTTTGAGCCAAGGAGCTATTGTACTCAACACTGGACTGGTTTTGCTGGAAATGAAATAAAGCTGAGGACATTACACTGGATTCTTGTGCACAGTTGGAACAAATAAGTATCATTTTCTCATGTTTCAATATCGTTTTCTCTTTATGTTATGAAATATTCACATGTGTTTCTTATAAAATATTAAAAGCAAATAAGGAATGATATCATCAGAATTAGCTTAAGTGCTCTCTGTTTTAACTGTTTTCTTTTCTTTTTGTTTTCTACTAAACTGCCTTAGTCTAGGAATTCTTAATTGCCCCCTTACTTCCGTAGTTTATCCCCCCTTTGGCCCATAGTACAGGATTCTTCATTGCCCTTTGCTACTAGTCATCCTTCCTTTCTTCATCTTAATCTTGGTTAAGGATTATTCTTCGCCCTTGGCTCTGATTAGGACTTTCATTCATTTGAACCTGCAGATTTGCTCTTGTTGTGCTAGCCTGCCCTGTGGACTCTTACCTCAGTAATAGATCAAATCCAGTTAAGTATTTCTTGATTGACTCCATAGCCCAATGGCCTAAATATTTGCTCTGCCCATCTATTTTTTTTAATTCCACCACCCAATCAAAACAAACAATCCTGAACATTAATAACTAGCCTGAAATCTTATTCAAACAATGTTAAATTATAAAGAGAGAGCCCTCTATGGAATTAGGTTGGCTAGAACCTAAGTCTAAAAGATTAGGTTTGTGGTTACCTAGGACTATTCCTTCTTTGATAACTTCTAAGGAAAAAATCCGAGTGATAACAGAAGGCACAATATACTATCAGCAATGAAATGAAATCACACCTATTTTATCTTGCAAGGAAAACAAACATACTGCTGAAATGAAAGCTTACAAATAGTAAACCCTAATTTTGCATAAAAAAACTAGTTTCTACAACAAACCAAATAAAGGAATCTACAGGGTATCTCCACCTCCAAGTTCCATTCTCAAGGTTCTAGGATTGTTGTAATACATCAAGGCATACAAATAATGAACTTTGTTCAAATCTTAGCAAGTTTAGAATTTGGGTTGAAAACTGCTATAGGAGTCCTTGTTTCGCTGCAAGATACAGTCTAGTGAGCAGGTGAACACACCAAATTTGAGGTTGGAGGGTAAGGAAGCAAAGGATAAGTTGGAAAATTAAAAAGTACACTTTTCCATGGCATCACAATTGTTGTTGGGTTAACCTAGAAAAAAGTAAGGCTGTAGGGTTTCTTATAGCTGCAAAATAGGGAACAATGCAGGAATTAGTGAACAATGCACAATTAACAACAAATAAACAATAGTAAAGGAAATGACCTAATTGTGAAGTAGAAATTATATTCAATATTATAATCATTGCAACTATCATCAAAAGCTAAGATATTGTGCAAAATAAGACTGCTCATAAAACTGTCTAATTAACCATGCATGAAAGTAACTTTTAGAAATACTTTGCAGAAATAAACAAATGCATGAATAGAAATAATACAAGAGGTATCTTGAGAAAATAGGGTGGTAAACCCAAGGAAGCTCAAAAACCTTATAGGGAAGCCTTACTAAGAGCTAAAATCATATATCATTTCTGTTAATTGAAAAGTTGCTTGTACACGGAAGAGTTATAAAACTTGCTTAAAATCGTTAATCTAGACTTCTCTTGTTTTTCATATGCTTCACTATATTTTTCTTCCACTGTCTAATGGGCTACTCGAGCCTCTTATTTATACAAATGGGTAGGCTCCTTGAGGGGATGACTACTTTCCCTCCAAATATCCCTAAAAAAATGGATCTTGTTTCTTGGGTCATAATGCAGTAGAAAGAAGGAGCATTTATTGTCCTCAACGAGCCAAGTTCATGTTCTTTAGTTGGAGGGAGGTGGACCTATGAATATATCTAGTTGGATATCCTCAAAATGTGTTCAAAATCCCTTAAAAATATCACATAAAACATGAAAATATCTTTGACTTCCTAAGAACTCATTAAGTTATGAAAGTGCTATTAAGTGCAAAAATACAGGTTCAATATAGCCTTTATATTCCTAGGAGTGGTTAGATGGACCTCATGTTTTACCTATTTAGGAGGCCCATCATATCCCCTACTAGAATTATTTCTCACCCTTTGATAAACTTACTTTTATTTGCCCCTCTGCTATTTCTCTTTCATCCCTATTACAACATACTTGACATCCCATGTTGAGCTAAAGGTGGCTGTGTTTGCTGGGTGGAAACCTACATTTTCTTGAATGGATTGCCATTCCTTAGACTCCTCTTCCTAACTTTGATTTTTCTTTATCCCTCACTATAGAGGTGGATTGAACCTAAGACCAATCCATTGGACTCCAAGCCTCTAAACAATACTCTTGTACAAGGAAGTCTTGGAAAGTAAAACTTGTAATCGGTTAGGAGAGTGGAATTATCTAATTTTCGTACTCTCAGGAAATTTTTTCCATCTCCTTTAGCAAGTTGCGAGCTTTCCTCTCTTAACAATTTGAAAATGTCTTCAAAGTTGAGGATGGAATCCACTTGTGTCTACTTGTAAAAATCCCAATACCTTGGAGTCTTCTGCAAGAATTGCATGAGTTGAAGTGAGGATGGATGGGTTTAGGTGCTCAAGGCTGATCCACAGTGTCTCCTTTATCTCTCCATACATTGTATTTTTTACCTATTTAGCTCTTATTTATTCATTCCTTAACTAGGATGCTAGGGACAGCAATTTTTCATCCCTTAGATAAGGGTTTATATCCCATATAGTGAATTATATAAGCACATGATTGTGAAGGTAAAATTCAACAACCTTGGATTTGTTCTCCATACTGTAATGTCAAAAAAAATCAATGGATTCTTTGGTTTCTTCTAGAGGGATGGTCACTCTCTACATAATCAAGGTGATTTAAAATTGGCACCATGGTTCTTTCGAAATTAAGAGTAAGCATCAAAAGGTTTTCGACAATTAATTTCCTGTAAAGATAGGTGTGTCATAGTCCCTAAAGTTGTTTCCAAGGTTGTAATGTGAGTTTCCTTTGCTTGTAGTAACCCTTGTGTCTGTTGTAATCATATTTTCAACTTTTATCTATGTTTCTCAATCTACTCCCTCCTACCTTATTTTTCGATCCTTACGAAGTCCATTTCTTCCCTCATTTTATTCATCTAATCCTCCATTCTAGCAATATCAACTACACTTTTGGCTTGGACTATTCTCTTCCACGAGTGAGTTTCTACTTTTTGTTTATCCACCTTAAGCAGTAACTGGGGAACTAGGTTCTTAGGGAGCACTCTTCTTGATGTTCCTGCAGGAGGGGATCAAATATTAATGGCCAATAGAAAAAGGAATGGGGTTTCCTTAATTGCTTGGTTATTTTTTTAGTTTTCTACAATTCTATTGTCTGCTCCTGGAGTAGGGAATCCTATTCTTATAGATGTGAAGCCTATTCCTGTAGATGGGAATCTTGGCCCTGTGACTCTACTTGTTACTTTGTTTTGTCAAGTGTTATTGCATTTCTTCTGGTTGTGCCTCTGGTTCTTGTAACTCTTGCTCCTTTACATCTTGTAGCCTTTTATTTTCTGGATTGGGAGTTTCCTTAATAGGGGTAGAAGAAAGGTTTTTTGCTTTCCATTGTACCCTATCCTGGGGATTTTCCTTTTGGTGTACACAAATGTTTTAACATACCTACTTGCTCTTGTTTGGGTCAGAGTGTTGATGCATGTTGATGTGGCTACAATTTCCTTCTCCTCTTCCTCTAGGGTTTCCTCCATTTTTTTTTTGTATAATTGACCACTTCCTTCCCTTTTCTCTTCTTGGTTGAACTCTTTTGAGGTTTTTTAAACTTTTCCTTGGCCTCTAGAAAGGCTTGTTTTTCCATATTCACAAATTTTATCTAGGGGATGGGATGTTGAAGGTTTTCCAAGGAATCATTGACTAACAATTTAATCAAGCCATGATGGGCTAGGTACTTTTTCTTACATTCCTTGAATTTGGTGCTCATTTGCTCGAGGGATTGAAAGAAGAAATATGAGATGCTCAACAACTCATGATTTGAAAGTTTTCTTAAAATCTCAGCTAATAGAGGAGTATGAATTGGTAGACATAAACAACACCAGAAATGTATTTGAGAATATGGTAAGCTACCTCATCCCAAGGGTAAGGTAGGCTCTCCCTTCTAATTTACATTCTTATCCTCATTTGGTTTTTCATTGGGGAGTAATAATCCTCTCTTGTCATTAATAGCCTCGTGTCTCTATTCTTTGTTCCAATGTACCCCCATAAGGAAAGTGGTGACCCTAATGATGGAATATTTATTAACATATATCATTGGTCCCTTGAATACATTGATCAATCCTTGGCCTTTATGATTTTTCAAGTTCACTAAAAATTCTAAAGAAAACTCATCATTGAAACCCATGATATTTTCTAAGAAGCCTAACTGTTGATAGTTTTCTAGGATAAAAAAACTTGGCATTCTGATGAATTCTAGTTGTATCAGTTAGCTCTCTTATGTTAAAACCATCCCCCATGGTGTATGACAAAGTATTCAAAGGTATGGGGTTCAATTTTACGAATTTGCACAATCTTTCAAGCAATGAAAAACTTATTTTTGTGTTGCTACAGGATACAAAGTTTCTTGTGGTAGGAGGGGACTCTAATTTTTCTGCAATTTATAGAAATGTACAATTTTAACTAGAACAAAATAACTTATCCTTATCTATCCACAACCATACCATGAAATATGTATGGAGATTGATAAAAGAACTAATGGATTGTTCCTCTTTCCTAGTTTAGAATTTAGACACAGAAAACCTAAAGAATTAATTGATAATTCCCAACAATTAAGCAATGTGAGCAAGATGATGGAAATAATTTATATGTATTTTTTTTATAAAACAAACTACTTTTCAACCTTCTTATGGGTCTCAATGAGTGATTTCAATGATACTCTACATTATTGTAGAAAAACCTTTGTCTCCTATAGTTGCATGGGTTTTTTCTCATGTAGCTCTATAATTATGAGTCCAATATCCTATAGCTTCCTCCTATAACAATGAAAAAAATTTCACAGGCATATTAACGTGTGTTTTCATGCACAGAGTTAAAAATAAATAGGTGGTGTGCTTAAACTAACTTTTTTTAAGTGGAGATGATTTCAAGTGGTGAAGGAGCAAGGTTCAACACCTAACATTGCGTTGGCTCACCTACCCTCATTGAACTTCATGCAACTCGTATATTGACCTCATCCCATCATCAATTGGCAACAACAACTACATTTTTTAAAGATAGCTAGTTTGTCTCATTTGTTTTCTCACACATGGGAATAACTTTAGACATAGTGGAGTTGACTACCAAACTATCTAAGACTTCTTCTACTTTGGTTGGCTATTAAACCATTCCCTTTTTACACAAACAACATTTTCCTATGCTTTAAATGAATTCATAGGGTGAATGTTATATATTTCCATACATGATGCTTACCTTTCATGGCACTATAGGGTGCTATTTGTTCCTTCATAGCTGTTTTCAAGGTGTTTTTATTGAACAAACAGTCCTATAGCAGCTCACACGGAATCTTGTAGCTGCTTAGGCCCCTTTATTTAAATGCTATATTAGTGACTTGTTGATTCTACTGATATGGAGTTGTTAAACTTTGCTAGAGGATGTGGCCTTATTTAAGAGTGAATTTTTTTTTCTGGAACTTGAGCCTGAAGGATTCATGTCGGTTCCTATAGGACTGTGTAACTTATTGTAGTAGTCATGGAGGTCCCTCATGCTCATTAAAATACCCTTTTGAAGTAGCAAAGAGACTTGATAATTCATGGAGTAAAATATGTTGATGGAGAGGGATTTTGTTGTGGTTGTGGTGGAGAAAATGAAGAAACTAAGTTGTTGCAGGGTTAGAAATGGAAAATACTAGAGGAGGAACTAGGGTATGATGCATGGTGATTAAAGAGATAGTTGCTAAGGTACTTCTGGTGTATTTATTTAGCTTAGATGCCAACAATTTCCTTGAGCTATAACTTTTTTTCTCAAAGCTAAGTCTTCTTGTAGCATTACAGTACTTTCCTATAGAGATTCAAGGACACTAAAAAAAATTTCATGTGGTGAAAAATAGTGCAGGGGTGCCATCTGGGCCCTCTTAGAGTTCTTGAGTTGATGTCTTAGGATGATGAAGAAAACTACAACATGTCTTGCTATTTTTTTTCTATTATACTTGCACATCAGACAATGTGAGACTAAAATATTTTTTTCTTCCTTTTTATTTTCTCATTTTTTTCTTTTTCTTATATCATTTTTTTAATTTTTTCCCTTTGTTCTTTTTTGATTTTGAGGCTTACTAGCTGACTCATGGAGGTTTTTAGTCAGTGAGCCTGCCCTAGGTGACTTGGAGGATTTTTTTTCTTGGAGTTCTTATTCATTTTTCTTCTTTAGGCTTACAAGCTACATCATAGAGGCTTTCAGATAGTGAATTTGCCTCAAGTGCCTCAAAGGAGGTTTTTTCTTGAGTTTTTTTTTTTCTCTTTTTTTATCCTTTTGTTGGTTAGGGACTGAATGGATTGAGAGATTTGATTCTCTTAATCACATTCAATTCCTTACTTATTGAATTGGTAAAATCGACCATGGAAAGGGGCTTCTTGTATGTTTTCAATCGGCATCTATTTACTAAGAGTATAACTTGTTCCTCATCTATATTCTTGATTTTGACTAAGCCATTCTCATAGAACTTATCAACCAGATAAGGCCCCAGCTATCTAGTCATGATATGACCCTTGAAATCCTTAAACCTGGATTCATGTAGGAGGGCCACATCACCCTCTTTAAATGCTCCATTTTTTATATGCTTATCATGCCTAAATTTTATTTGTAGCTATACTACTTCAGTGTGTAATAATGCCTTCATTTCATATTTATCTAGTGCATTCAATTCCTACAACCTATCAACTTGTTCTTTAGTTTGGTTTCCATCCTCAAGGTGTTATACTCAAATTTAATTAAAAATGAATCCTTATTATCGTAGACTAACTCATAGGGGGTAAAATCAGTAGTGGTCTTCTAGGTGATGTTGTAGTCCCACTTGGTCTCAACAAGTCTTTCTTCCCAGTATTTTTTGTTTCTATGGATGACTTTGATCAAAGTGCTCTCTAATGCTCTGTTGGTGACTTCCACTTGCCCATTTTCTTGATGTGTAATATAGAGTATAATTCTGATGTCAAATGTGGTGTTGCTTCGTTATCCCTTCATTCAAATTGGAGGTGAACTAGTAGCCTTGGTCTATCACTAATTCTCTTGGACAACCAAACTTGTATAAGATATTCTCCATTAGAAGATTTGCCACTTTTTGTTGACACTAGTATTTTTGGAAAAAACGTCCCTATAAAAACCCTAATGTGGGGAAAGCAATTTTTAGATTTGAGGGATTTTATTATTATCTTTAGCAAATAAACTACTATTGAGAAATACAACTACTTGACTTCAGTCGAAAAGTTCTAAAAAAATATTTCTATACTTCTGTTAATCTAGAAAACACCATGGCTTCTCTATTATATGATTCAATGTTATGTCCCTATAATACTAGTCATTCCCCAATTACTATTGTCATTGTATCTCTTATTTTTATTATTGTGCCCCTATTATCCCCATATTGTTATTAGTGTGCCCCATAGAAACCCACTATTGTTATTGTTGTTGTGAAACCAGCTCACAAAATGATAGAAAAGATAGATCAACGCCTTAGAAATAAGCCTCTTCGAGGGGGCAACCTCCTTTACATTACACAAATAAACAATTCTTGGATGATTCAAATGAAAAAACCTCCCTTCTATATATAGGAGTCTAAGGGGTCACAATATAGCCAAGCCAACCTAACAATAATAATATAAAGGCACAAAAATAACAATAGAGGGATTCTATGGAGCACAATAATAACAATATGGGGACAATAGGGGCACAACAATAACAATAAGGGATACAATGACAATAGTAATGGGGGAATCACTAGTATTATAGGGACCTAACATGCTCCTCTCCTTCAAAAAAGTGATTTCCTTAGCGCCTGAGTAGTTCTGGATGCTTCTGTATAAAATTCTCATCCTCCCATGTGGAATCTTCAATGGGTAAGTTCTTCCACTTGATGAGATACTATGAAATTGATCGATTTTGTAGCTATCGAGTTCTTGTTTATTTGACTTCTTCAAGCTCCAATATGATTTTTCCTTCCTCATCAAGTTTTGGCAATATTGTTTGAACTGGAAGCTTGTCACCTATAACCTTCTTTATGCATGAAACATGGAAAACTGGGTGCACTCGGGAAGATGCAGGAAGCTCCAATTTGTACGCCATAGTACCTATCATTTTCAAAGGTTTGTTCTTGGTGTATATCCTCGTCTTTTGACGTTTCTTGTTCCTTTTCTTCCTCCTCTTCATAATCTATGTAAAATAATTTATTCTCAACACACTTATGACCTTTAGTGTATTTTTTATCACAATTGTAACAAAGCCCTTTTGCTCTTTTTTCTTCTAATTGTTGTGGTGTCAACCTTGTAGGTTGTGGAAGGATAGGAGAAACAATACTTCCATATTTATAATTGTGAGGGGTAGACTTGTTTCCATAATTTTGTTTTGCACTTTTCTTGCCCTCTCCAATGAATCAGGTTCCCAATGATGAACCTCATGTTGAATGTTATCCTTTAAAGTCCTATGGAGACATCAATCCTCTGCTTTTCTGGAATATCGTTTTCCCTTATATTCAATTTTTGAAAGTCCTCAATGTTATTTTCCATTGAACACTTTTGTTTGAGATTTATCAATAGGCTAAAGAAGGTGTTTCTCTTTGTATCCTCATAATGTGCTATCAGTTCCTCGGTGAAAATTGACCACGTAACAAGTGGTTTATGAGAACAAAGCCCTTTATACCATAAAAATTGATCCGGTTATAAATAATTAGATGCAATACATACCTTTTGTAACAATGGTACGCCATGTAGATCAAAATATTTCTCCATCTGTAGTATCCAATTTACCAGATCCTTGCCATCAAACTTCTTCATCTCACTTTTTCTCGATTTTAGGAGCTTGATCTTGAAACGATTGTACTCTGTAATTTCAGATCTCGAAGTTCTAAAATTTTGTCCTGTAGTAGCCCTCTGAGTCCTCTTTCTAACTCCGAAAGTCTGATCAAGATTGGATTATGTAAGGAAGCAATATGTCAAATCTCCCATGATGACATGATTATAGACTGGTTAAGTAGAGAGAACTTGTACAAAGTTCCACGTGTCACTATTTCAACCTTAGGATTTGAAACCTATACATACAAAACTATAGTTCGTCCTATTTCTACAAATTCTTACGAAATTTTAATTTGATGCTCAGAGAGAAAGTTATGAC
Organism: Pinus tabuliformis; assembly: GCA_031772625.1. Classification (NCBI taxonomy): domain Eukaryota; kingdom Viridiplantae; phylum Streptophyta; class Pinopsida; order Pinales; family Pinaceae; genus Pinus; species Pinus tabuliformis. The sequence goes on along the minus strand of CM062815.1, from coordinate 196,768,884 downwards.
GATTTTCCCAAGGTCATCTGTTTAGGATGTAATTCGGGGGTCTCCAAAAACCCTAACTTCCTTAAATTATATCTCCAAAAATATAGTGAGACATGATCTGAAATTCGGAGCCGTAGTTCAGACCGATTGCTTCTAAAATGGTCTTAGCTTCAGAAACTTTGTAGTGAAAGAGTTATAGCGCAAATTCTATGATGACTTGTTTTAGATGAAAGTATGGAGCTTGCAAAATCCCTAACTTCCTTAGATCATATCTCTGCAAATATAGCGATACAAGATATGAAATTTGGACCCGAGGGTCAATGAGATATTTTCTCAACTAGGTATTTTTTTTTAGCTTTTGAAACGTCACAGAAAAAAATTTATAGAGAAAATTCCACGATGACCTGTTTGGAGCAGCGAAATCCTAGAATCCAAAGCTCTGATACCAAATGTTATGAAACCAACTCACAAAAAGATAGAAAAGATAGATCAACACCTTATAAATAAGCCTCTTCGAGGGGGAAACCTCCTTTACATTACACAAATAAACATTTTTTGATGATTCAAATGACAAAACCTCCCTTCTATATATAGGAGTCTAAGGGGTCACAATATAACCAGGTCGACCTAACAATAATAATATAAAGGCACAAAAATAACAATAGAGGGATTCTATGGGGCACAATAATAAAAATATGGGGATAATAGTGGGACAACAATAACAATAAGGGATACAACAACAATATTAATGGGGGAAACACTAGTATTATAGGGACCTAACAATTGTTGTGCCCTTAGGTTATTACTGTTAGGTCGGCTTGATTATATTGTGACCCCTTAGACTCCTAGATATAGAAGGGAGGTTTAGTCATTTGTATCATCCAAGAATTGTTAATTTGTGTAATGTAAAGGAGGTTTCCCCCTCGAAGAGGCTGAATTCTAAGGCGTTGATCTATCTTTTCTATCTTTTTGTGAGCTGGTTTCCTAACATTTGTTATCAAAGCTTTGGATTCTAGGGTTTCACTGCTCCAAACATGTCATCGTGAAACTTTCGCTATAACCTTTTTTTTACGATGTTTTAGAAGCTAAAAAAAATTGGATTTCAGAGATCTGTGGTTTGAGCTTTTTGAATTTTTGACCGGAGAACCCACAGTAATGGAATTTTTACACCAACGTTTCGAATCCCAAATGGGATCCATCATCAGGGTAAGAGAAAGATGATAAAAGAAGAGCCAAATGGAAGAAATAAATACTTATGAGGGAATGAATAATAAAGGAGCAACACAGGTCAGCAAGAGAGATTTTTATAATGAAACCTAAATTTAATTTTAATTTTATAAATTAATATCATTTATTTAATTTTATTTTTTTTTGATGATTCTAGGATTTCGCTGCTCCAAATTAATATCATTTGTCATCTTCCCACCTTAAACTTGCCAGCAGCATTGATAAAGACCTGTGGGCCATTATAGATGGCAGGACTGCTCTGAAAGCAGAGAATGAATGGCAGACTGCGCAGACTAGACAACACAATAAGCTAACCAAGCTTCTAAAGGTCAAAAACGCAGATTCGAATGAACACAAAAAAGCTCGGACAGCAATGGATTCTGGTAACTACGCAGATAGCCCCAATCCCAATAAGCATACAGGTTCAGATACAAACAGCGGAAGTGTTTTCGGTAATTCGGACAAAAGCAACAGATAGAAAACCGATAGCGCAGAATTACCAAGCAGAAGTTCGAGTAATGTTTTCGGTAATAGCGCAGAATTACCAAGCAGAAGGTATCCAAATTCGAGTAAAAGGTATGAGATAAACGCAGAAAATATAACTATTAATCCTCGGATTCACCACGCTGGCTCAAACACAGATATCGAAAATACCTTTGGTAATATGTCTGTTTACACTGATTCAAACGCAGTTTCTCCAAATAATTCAAATAAAAACACCGGAAGCAATACCGATAAGAGCAGAAAGCAGATTGTTAGCGTAGAAACGATGATGGGAAACAGCGAAATCGATCGGTCTAATAATAATTCGATCAACAATTTGGGTGATATTGAAAACGCAGATGAAAACGCAGATGAAATAGGTGTTAGCAGTTCAAACATCAGCTCCGGTAAAAATGGTAATAATTCGAATAGCTTGTTCGGTGAAAACGCAGAGGTAATAAGTCCTGAAAATTTAAATGAAAATTCTAATAACAAAAATAGTGAGTGTGACAATAAAAGCAGCGATGTTTTTACATGTGATGAGTCTAATCCTGTAGCAATGAATAGGATCAACTTAGATACTGATAACCCCCTGGGCAGGGCGGGAAATGAAAAGAATGAAGACAATGTGAGCATGGATTGTATCAAGAGGGTGCAGTTCTCCAGAGAAGATGCCCATGGCATAGTCAGAGAATTCTATGATAATGTGAATATCCAAAAAGATGTGGCAAAATGCAATGTGATAAGCAAGGGTGACAAGGAGGCTGGCAAAAACTCATATGAATCAACATCATCATCAAAAAGGAAAGTGGTTAATTTGTCTTCCGAGGTTCTTGACCAGGTAGCCGTTAATGTTCTCAGCAAGGGGATGGGGTTTGCAATGGCCCCTAAAAGCCTCCCCATTGAAAAGATGATTTGTAGCATTGAAAATGGGATTAGCAACCTCCCTCTTGAAGACAAAGAAGCATTAAGGCAAGAGTTTTCCCTCATCATGAGAAAAGCCAAGGCTCCCAAAAGCAACTTGAGTAAGGAAGAGCAAAAGGCTTTCAGATCCTTACGAAATAATGACAAGTTAGTTATTCTTAAAGCAGATAAAGGAGGAGCTGCAGTTATCCTTGATAAAGAAGACTATGTTAAGAAAATGAATGATCACCTAAATTGTGGCAGTTATAAGAAGCTGAACAGTAATCCCATGGCCAAAATTATGAAGGATGTAAAAAAGATTATCTCAGATTCCAGCCTTGATGAAAAATTGAAGAAGAAATTAACCCCCTCTTGTGAAACCATCCCTAGAATCTATGGATTACCCAAGATCCATAAGGAGGAGGTCCCCCTTAGACCAATAGTTAATACTATTGGCTCCCCAACCTATGAGCTTGCTAAATATGTCGCCAAGATTCTAAAACCCCTGGTTGGAAATACTGACTCCTTCATTAAAGACTCGCACGACTTTGTGAACCTTATTAAGAATGAAAGAATGGAAAAGGACGACATCCTTGTGAGCTTTGACGTGGTTTCCTTATTCACGAAGATTCCTCTTGATGAAGCCATTCAAGTTATAAGAGGTGTCACTGATCCAGAGACCGCAAAATTGGCTGAAGTCTGCTTAAGGTCAACTGTATTCACATTCCAAGGAACATTTTATGAGCAGACATCTGGTGTAGCAATGGGATCACCCCTCTCGCCAATTGTGGCCAACTTATACATGGAATACTTTGAGAAGAAGGCCTTGGAATATTATCCTTTAAAACCAGCTTGGTGGAAGCGTTTTGTCGATGACACCAATATAAAATGGACCCATGGTAAAACAGAACTCGACAAGTTTTTTAATCACCTTAACTCCATCTCCCCTGATATTAAATTCACTATGGAGCTTGAAGAAAATATGAGCATTCCTTTCTTGGACATTCTTATCATCAGAAAAGAGGATGGCTCTTTGGGCCATAAGGTTTTCAGGAAGTCAACTCACACGGAGAGCTACCTTCATGCAGATTCCCACCATCACCCAGCCCAAAAGCTTGGCGTTCTGAACACTCTTGCCATTAGAGCCCTCCGAATTTCTGACTCAGATCATATAAATGAAGAAAAGAGGCATTTGGTTTCAACTTTCAAAAATATAGGCTACAAGGATCATGAGATTAAGAAAGCCATAAAGAGAGCTGAAATGAGGTTGTCATCTCCCAAACCTAAAGAGGAGAATCAACCTCAGGATGGTAAGGTATTTCTACCTTATATCCATGGGGTCACAGATAAAATGGCTAAGATCCTAAGAAAGAAAAACATTATAACTCAATTCTCAGCTCCCGGTACCATCAGACAAAGTTTAAAATCTGTTAAGGATGATATTGACAAGCAGCAGCTTAAAGGAGTCTATAAAATAGACTGTTCATGTGGAAAAAGCTACATAGGTGAAACTGGTCGCTCCCTCCAGACAAGACTGAAAGAACATGGCGCTGACATCAGGAATGGAAGATCTCGTACCTCAGCCTTGGCAGAGCACTCCTCGAAGACTAAACACCACATCTGCTTAGAAAACGCATCAATTATCGCAAGAGAAGAACAGCATCAAAGACGGAAAATCAGAGAAGCCCTCGAAATCTTGAAGCATCCTTGTAATCTGAACAGAGACAGCGGTTTGGAAATTAGCGGAAGCTGGCTTCCCCTGATCAGTGAAATCAAGAAACGTCTGCCCGGCCCCAGGTAAGTTGTCATAGAGGTAAGTTAGTTATTAATATAGGTATTAATATGAGTTTACATATGAATATAAATATTATTATAGATATTAGCATAGTTTTAATATTATATTCTATTAAGCTTTATTGATATAAATAATATTTTATATATTAAGTTATATAGACTTTAGGTTTTATTATTATTATTAAGTTATATAGTGATCTAGTTTTATAAAATTATTAAGTTTTATAGGCATTAGGTTATTTTAATATTAATGTTATATAGATATTAGGTTTTATGATATTAATATTAATGTTATATAGATATTAGGTTTTATGATATTATTATTAACATTTATATTAGTTTTCAGATAATAATGATAATATAGATCTTAGTTTTATAAATGTTTATGATATTAATTTATAAAAATTAAATAAATGATATTAATTTATAAAAATTAATATTAAATAAATTATATTAATTTATAAAAATTAAATAAATGATACTATTTTATAAAAATTAAAATTAAATAAATAATATTAATTTATAAATGATACTAAGTTATAAAAATTAAATAAATAAATAATATTAATTTATAAATGATATTAATTTATAAAAATTAATCAAATGATATTAATTTATAAAATTAAAATTAAATAAATAATATTAATTTATAAAATTTAATTAAATAAATAATATTAATTTATAAATGATATTAATTTATAAAAATTAAATAAATGATATTAATTTATAAAATTAAAATTAAATAAATAATATTAATTTATAAAAATTAAATAAATGATATGAATTTATAAAAATAAAATAAATAAATGATATTAATTTATAAAATTAAAATTAAATAAATAATATTAATTTATAAATGATATTAATTTAAAAAAAAAAAAATTAAATAAATAAATAATATGAATTTATAAATGATATTAATTTATAAAAATTAAATAAATGATATTAATTTGTAAAATTAAAATTAAATAAATAATATTAATTTATAAAATTAAATTAAATTAATAATATCAATTTATAAATGTTATTAATTTATAAAAATTAAATAAATGATATTAATTTATATAATTAAAATTAAATAAATAGTATTAATTTATAAAAATTAAATAAATGATATGTATTTATAAAAATTAAATAAATGATATTAATTTATAAAATTAAAATTAAATTTAGGTTTCATTATAAAAATCTCTCTTGCCGACCTGTGTTGCTCCTTTATTATTCATTCCCTCATAAGTATTTATTTCTTCCATCTGGCTCTTCTTTTATCATCTTTCTCTTACCCTGATGATGGATCCCATTTGGGATTCGAAACGTTGGTGTAAAAATTCCATTACTGTGGGTTCTCCGGTCAAAAATTCAAAAAGCTAAAAAAAAACATATTTTAGCTGAAGTCATTCTGAACTTTGGATCTGAATTTCAGAGCTTGTCTCGCTATATTTTCGGCGATATGATCTGAGGAAGTTAGGGTTTTTGAAACTCCCGAATTATATTCCAAACAAGTAACCTGGGGAAAATTATCATAACTTTTGTTCTGAGCATCAGATTGAAATTTCGTCAAAATTTTCAGAAAGAGGATGACATGTAGTTTTCTGTATATCAATTTCAGGTACTAAGGTCAAAACGGTGACACGTGGCACTTCGTACAAGTTCACTCTACTGAACTAGTCTATAATCATTTCACTGTGGGAGATTTGGCATAAATCTTCCTTGGAGAATCCAATATTGATCAGACTTGTGGGGTTAGAAAGAGGACTCAAAGGGCTACTGCAGGACACAATTTCATATATTCTAGATCTGCAGTTACAGAGATACAACAGATTCAATATTGAGATCTTACAAAGTTAAAAAAAAGTGTCTAGTTTTTTTTAATTTTGCATAAGAATGGTTTGAAAAATTAGTTTGAAGGAATTCAAAGGGAATAGTGAATATTTATTAGCATTAATTGATGCCCCGAAGAAAGAAAAAATAAACACCTAGTAAGAAACCTGAAAGCTCTAGCATGACTAGTGAAGAAGAGGAAGAAATGCAACATGATATATCAAAATTACAAGACCACGTACAACAAATTTCACTCTCACAAAAGGTAACTGAAGCCAAGTTGAATGGTGTGGAAGCTAATATGAATAGCATGCAAGTTAATATGGATGGCATGGATGCTAAGATGAATGGCATGGATGCTAAGATGGAAGAATTGAAGATAAATTTGAATAAGTTGCTACATGAAATGGTTACTAATGGTGAAAGGGTAGTAAATGAAACACATGATGAGAACAAAAGAAATGTTAATCATGATTTCATAGACTCTAATGTTGCATTGAAGGCCCACCATGTTCCAAAAATTGATATGAGGAAGTTTGATGGCAAGGATCCCGGAACATGGATACTACAGATGAAGCAATTTTTCGATCTCCATAACGTGCAAAACACATAAAAGATATGTATTGCAACTTTATATTTGGAACCAAATTAGTTTGTATGGTATCGATGGCTTTTCTCTCGTAAACAAATTTTCACTTGGGCAATTTTTACGGAAGAAATGATAGCACATTATGAGGATACAAAAAGAAACACATTTTTAGCCAATTGATAAATCTCAAACAAAAGGGTTCAATGATAAAGCACATTGAGGACTTCCAAAAATTTAACATAAGGGTAAAAGATATGCTAGGGGAGGATAGGATTGATGTGTTCATAGGGAATTTAAAGGATAATATCCAACATGAGGTTCACCTTTGGGAACCTGATTCATTGGAGAAGGCATTCAGGTTAGCAAGAAAAATGGAAAGTAAAATTATGGCAACCAGGAATCCTACCACTCACAACTATAAATATGGAAGTTTTGTTGCCCCTAGCCTTCCAAAACCTACAAGCCTGACACCACAACAATTGGAAGAAAAAAGAGCAAAATGGCTTTGTTACAGTTGTGATAGAAAATACACTAAAGGTCATAAGTGTGCTAAAAATAAGTTATTCTACATAGATTGTGAAGAGGAGGAAGAAAAGGAGCAAGAAATGTTAAAAGAAGAGGATATACTCCATGAAAAAACCCTAGATGAAGAAGAAATGAATCCGACCATACCTTGTAATGCATTGGATGGAATCAACGCTCCTCAAACTATCAAGATAGAAGAACATATCAAGAAGAAAAAGGTAATAGTGTTGATTGATTCGAGAAGTACCCATAATTTTGTTCATTGTAAGATAGCCAAGGAATTGAATTGCTTCCCATATCCAACACTAGAGTGTCAAGTGATGGTTACAAGTAGAGGAACCATAAATTGCTCTGGAAAGTGCCATAGTATTAAGCTATCCATGGGAGAATATGTATTGAATAGCCCAATGCTTTCCATTCCAATGGGTGGTGCTGATGTTGTACTACGAGTCCAATGGCTACAATCCTTGGGTATAATAGCTTTTAATTTTCAAGAACTTTTCATGAAATTTTGTGTGGAAGGAAAGGAAGTTGAATTAAGGGGTATTGCAGGGAAACTAGGAAAGATAATAAGCTCTAACGATATGACAAAGCTTCTAAAGAAGGAACAACAAGGCGTAATTGCACAATTATGTTCGCTAGAGGTTCCCACATTGAAATCATCTATTTCTCCAGATCTCCAAAAATTCTTGGACAATCATTCCAAGGTATTTGAGACTCCCAAAGGCCTCCCACCTATTCATGATCATGATCACGCTATTCATTTGATTCTAGGAAGTGTTCCTCCAAACATCAGGCCGTATAGATATCCCTATGCCCAAAAGAGTGAAATTGAACGTATGGTTGCAAAAATGTTAGAAGCTAATATAATTCAACCTAGTCAAAGTTCTTTCTTTGCTCCAGTAGTATTGGTGCACAAGAAGGATAGATCATGGCGCATGTGTCCCAATTATAGGGATCTCAACAAGCTTACTATTAAAGATAGATTTCTCATTCCTGTCATTGATGAATTATTAGATGAATTGCATGGATCAATTTGCTTCACCAAATTGGATCTTCGTTCAAGATATCATCAAATCAGATTGAAGACTGAAGACATTCCAAAAACAACATTTACAACTCATGAGGGTCATTATGAAGTTTTGGTCATGCCTTTTGGCCTTACCAATGCACCTTCTACATTTCAAGGTTTAATGAATTCCATTTTCAAACCCACCCTTAGAAAATTTGTGTTAGTATTTTTTGATGATATACTAATCTAAAACAAGTCTTGGAAGGATCATGTTGAACATGTTGATAGGGTTCTCAAACTATTGAAGGAGAAACAATTATATGCAAAAAGCTCCAAATGTTTCTTGGAGTACAAGAGGTGGAATATCTGGGTCAAACTGTATCTCATGAAGGTGTTAAGTTAGACTATAGAAAAATTAAATCCATTAAGGAATGGAAAATCCCCACATCCATAAAGCATCTGTGAGGATTTCTCGGGTTGACAAGGTATTATCGCAAGTTTGTTAAGAATTATGGGAGAATAGCAGCACCTATAACAACATTATTAAAGAAATATGCATTTTCATGGACTCCGGAAGCAAAAAAGGCCTTCGAACATCTTAAAGATGCAATGTGCCAAGCACTGGTCTTAGCTATGCCAGACTTCACAAAAACCTTTATTGTGGAATGTGATGCTTCTAGAAATGGAATTGGTGATGTTTTAATGCAAGATGAAAGACCCATTTCTTTTGAAAGTCGTCCAATCAAAGGAAAGTATTTACACAAAGCTATTTATGAGAAGGAAATGTTGTAAATACTACATGCACTTAAGAAATGGCGACCCTACCTGATGGGAAGACACTTCAAGGTAAAAACGGATCATGGTAGTCTTAAATACTTTTTAGAACAAATATTATCCTCTTAAAAGCAACAATAATGGGTCACAAAGATGTTGGGTTGTAACTTTGAAATCATCTACAAAAAAGTGAAGCAAAATGTTGTGGCAAATGGACTCTCAAGAAAGGATGAGGATGTGGAAGCATTGTTGTGCGCCATTTCTATTATCCAACTAGATTTGATAAATGAAGCAAGGGATGAATGGAAGAATGACGAAGAAGTGTGGGTACTCATTCAAAAGTTACAACAAGATCCCAGTGCATATAATACATTTAGTTGGAAAAATGATTCGTTATGGTACAAATATTGCTTATACCTATGTAAGGATTCCCAACTCAAACAAAATAATCTTATGGAATTTCACACTTCTCTCTTAGGAGGGCACTCAGGATTTTTAAAAACTTACCACAGGGTTAAGAAAGATTTTTTTTGGGATGGCCTTAAATTAGATATTCAAAAGTTTGTGGCAGAATGTTTGGTTTTCCAACAAAATAAAGTTGAAACAATTAAGATCCTAGGTCTATTACAATCTCTATCCATTCCAAGCCAATGTTGGGAGGAGGTTTCAATGGATTTTATCATAGGTTTACCCAAGTCCGAAGGAAAGAGTGTCATGATGGTGGTAGTTGATAGACTTACCAAGTATGCACATGTTTGTGCATTATCACATCCATTTAAAGCCAGTACAATTTCTACTGCATTTATGGAAACAATTCAAAAGCTACATGGAAACCTAAAGATTATTGTAAGCGACAGAGATCCCATTTTCACTGGAAATTTTTGGACAAAATTATTTTCTTGTCTCGATACTCAATTAGCTCATAGCTCGTATTATCATCCTCAATCTGATGGGCAAGCTGAGATAGTAAACAAATGATTGGAAGGATATATTTGTTGCTTTGTATATGATAAACAAACACAATGGGTCAAATGGTTGCCTCTGGCTAAATGGTGGTATAACACTTCCTTCCATACTGCAACAAAAATGAACCCATTTATGGCATTTTATGGATATCATCCACCATCCTTCACATCATATTTAAGAGAAAATTCTAAGGTTCAAGCAGTGGAACATCACATCGACCATCAAAAACAAGTTCTCCAACTCTTAAAGGATAACCTCACATTGGCACAGAATAGAATAAAACAACAGGAAGATCAACATCGCAGCGAAAGAAGTTTTGATGTAGGTGACTGGGTATTCCTACGACTACAACCATATAAACAAATGTCCCTCAAGCAAGCTAAGAAGAATAATAAATTATCACCAAATTATTATGGTTCGTATAAGGTGTTGCAAAATATTGGTACTATGGCATACAAATTGGAGCTTCTTGCAGCTTCCCGATTGCACCCAGTTTTCCATGTTTCATGTTTAAACAAGGTTACAGGTGACAAGCTCCTAGTTCAAACAATATTTCCAGAACTTGATGAGGAAGGAAAAATCATATTGGAATCGAAAGCAGTCATAGAAATAAGAACTTGACAGCTACGAAATCGATCAATTTCGGAGTATCTCATCAAGTGGAAGAACTTGTCCGCTGAAGATTCCACATGGGAGGATGAGAATTTTATACAGAAGTGTCCATAACTACTAAAGCGTTAAGGACAACGATTTTCAGAAGGAGAGTGGCATGTTAGGTCCCTATAATACTAGTGATTCCCGCATTACTATTGTCATTGTATCCCTTATTGTTATTATTGTGCCCCTATTGTTCCCATATTGTTATTAGTGTGCCCCATAGAAACCCACTACTGTTATTGTTGTCCCCTTATGTTATTACTGTTAGGTCAGCTTGATTATATTGTGACCCCTTAGACTCCTATATATAGAAGGGAGGTTTAGTCATTTGTATCATCCAAGAATTGTTCATTTGTGTAATGTAAAGGAGGTTGCCCCCTCGAAGAGGTTGAATTCTAAGGTGTTGATCTATCTTTTCTATCTTTTTGTGAGCTAGTTTCCTAACATTCAAACTTCCTCTGGGAACACATATTGGACTCTAGAAATTCACACTGGCTCTTTCTGGAAATTTATACTAGCTTCTAGAAAACTCAATTTTCATTTTGGAAGAATCAAATGGCCTCCAACAAATTCACATTGGCTTCGAGTGAACTCACAATGGCACTAAAAAAATTGATATAACCTCTATAAGACTCACACTAGCTTTTGAAAAATAATCTCGGCCTCCTCCTCTGAATATGCTAAGGAATTTGACCTCCTCCTAAAACTCATGGCCTCATTGGGAAAAACTCAACCTCCTATAGAAAATATTGATAGCAATAATATCTGGAAAAAATTTACTCAATCACTGTTGTTGAAACCCTCTAGTGTCTTCTAAAAATCACCCACTCAAATACTTGTATCTTCTCCAAAGTTGGCCATCAATCTCCTTTATAACCTTTCATTCACAAATTAATGACCATGATTAGAAGTTCACTTGATTTAATCGATGTCTAAGATCATTTTAGAAAATTTCTACAAGTTTATAGAGGAAAATAGACCTTACCCCAATTAATATCAATTTATTATTCACTTTTCCTAGGTTAAACTTAGGAAATATTTAAAAATCAATAATTAACTTAATTAAGATAGTTTTACTAGTTGAACCTTAGGGAAAATTACATGGGCTTGGAGATAATTAAATCCTCTATGTCTCTAACCTCAATGCACCTATCAACACTAGAATACTTATCCAAGCTACAAAAACTAACACCCTCTTAGTGAGGAAGGTGTTCTCCACTATACCCAACTTATCCCTGAAGACAACAAACTTTCCTTTACCAAAGACCTTCATTAGAATGTCTGCAACATGATGATCTATGAGAACATTTTGTAGTTGAACTAATTCATGTTGTACTCAATATCTGATGAAATGGTATCTAATGTTGATGTGCTTCAACCTATAATGAAACACTAGATTCTTAGATATCTTGATGAAACTATGATTATCACAATAGATATTGGTCGTCTCCATGTTCTGATTAGATAATTCCACTAGTGTATTCCAAAGCCATATGGCCTCACATTTAGTCATGCTCGCTGCCATGTATTTAACTTCTACGTAGCTTAACGCAACCAATTTTTTCTTCCTATTAAACCAAGAGACAACCCCTGATCTAATGTTAAAACAACACCCTAAAGTGCATTTCTAGTCCAATGCACTACCTACCGAGTCTATTGATCATCTCCATGCTATGATCAAATAGTTCCACTAGAAGCTTCTAAAGCCATATGGCCTCACATATAGCCATGCTTGCTGCCATGTATTATTATTTTTCATAGTTTTACACAATTGATTTCTACTTCTTGTTGTACCAAGAGACAACTCCTATTCCAATGCTAAAGAAGCACCCTGAAGTGATTTTCCATACCACTGCATTACCTACCCAGTTTGCATCTATATATCCCATCAAACTGACACCATCACCTTGAGTATATATCAACCCATACTTGATTGTACCTCTTATACACCGAAACACATGCTTCGTTGTTTTCCATTGCACCCTCTTTGGTTCCACCCTGAACTCATTAAGATTGTTGAGCACAAAGAAAATGCTTGGCCTTGTGTTGACTAGATACATGAGAGAGCCAATTAGATATCTATACAAGGTGGGGTTCACTACTTCCTACTTAGATGCATCAATCTTCTTCCAATTGGTAATCATAGGTGTAGACATGGGTCTGTAGTCCAACATCTTGAATTTGTTCAAGATATCTATAACATATCTCCCTTGACCAAGGAAGATCTCCCCATCTATCTTCCATACCTATAGACCTAGAAAATAATGCATGAGCCCCAAATCCTTCATCTTGAACTCTACTACCAAATTCCTCTTGCAATCCTCTATGAGCCCTAGTGACCCATTCAGAAACAAATCATCCACATATAACATGAGAATAAGAGAATCACCTCCTACCATCAAATAGTAGAGGTTTAAGTCTGACTCACTCTTTACAAATCCGATGTGTTGCAAGTAATTTTCAGTACGACCATACCATGTTGTGGGACCTTGTTTTAGTCCATATAGTTCTCTCTTTAATATGCATACATGGGTATCCCTCCCATGCATCTCAAATCCTTTTAGTTGTTCAATGTACACTTCCTCTTCTATCACTACATTTAGAAAATCCATCTTGTTAGGTCCTTATAATACTAGTGTATTCCGCCATTATTATTGTCATTGTAGCCCTTATTTTTATTGTTGTGCCTATTTTTCCCCATATTGTTATTACTATACCCCATAGAAGCCCACTATTGTTATTGTTGTGTCCTCACATTATTATTGTTATGTCGGCTCTGATTATATTGTGACCCCTTAGACTCCTATATACAGAAAGGAGGTTTTTCCATTTGAATAATAAAAGAATTATTCATTTGTGTAATGTAAAGGAGGTTTCCCCCTCGAAGAGGCTAATTTTCAAGTCGTTAATCTATATTTTCTTCTATTCTGTGATCTAGTTACATAACATTTGGTATAAGATCTTTAGATTCTAGGGTTTCATTGATTCAAATAGGGCATCGTGGAAGTTTCACCATAAATTTATTTATATGAAGCTTCAGAAGATGAAAACAAAACCAATTTGAGGAAAAATCGTGGTGAACGTCATGACCAAATTTCAAACATTTTCGTGCTACATTTTCAGAGATATGAGCCGAGAAAGTTAGGCTTTTTGCAGGCTTCAAAATTCCATCTCAAACATGTGACCTTGGGAAAATAGTCATAACTTTCTCTCTAAGCATTGGATATGAATTCGTAAAATTTGACATAAATAGAATGAACTGTAGTTTATTTGGTATCATTTTCAGAGCCTAAGGTTGAAATAGTGACACGGGAACTTCGTACAATTTTGCTCTACTGAACCAGTCTATAATCAGGACACCATGTGACATTAGGCATAACTCTTTGTGGGGTTGGAAATAAGACTTAGAGGGCTACCAAGGATGTAATTTCAGACCTTGGAGATTTGCAATTACAAAGATACATTAGATTCAATATCGAGATCCTATAAAGCTAAAAAAAAGGTGTGTATTTTTTTAAAATTTGCATAAGTTTTATTTAAGAAAGTAGTTTGAAGTGATTCAAAGGGCATTGTGAAGCATAATTATTATTTGTTGATGTCCCAAAGAAAGAAAATGGAAACACCTAGTAACCAATTGAAAATATCTACTATGACACATGAAGAAGACGAAGAAATGCAACATGATATATCAAAATTATGAGACCAAGTGCAACAAGTTTCGCTCTCACAAAAGGTAACTGAAGCTAAGATGGATGTTTTAAAGAATGAAATGGAAGTTAAGATGGATGGCATGGACATTAAGATAGATAGCATGGAAACTAAGATGGATGGCATGGAAGCAAAGCTTTAAGGCAACAAAAAAGAGTTGAATATAAATTTGACAAAGTTGCTATAAGAAATGCTTCTTAATGGTGAAAGGGTAGTAAAAGAAACTCATGATGAGAACAAAAGAAATTTTAATCATGATTTCATAGACTCTAACATTGGATTGAAGATCCACCACATTCCAAATATCGATATGAGGAAGTTTGATGGAAAGGTTCGCGTAAAATGGATACTAAAGATGGAGCAATATTTCGATCTCCATAATGTGCAAAACACACAAAAGGTACGCATTGCAACTCTATATTTGGAACCCAATCAGTTTGTATGGTATCGATGGCTTTTCTCTCATAAAAAAATTGTCACTTGGTCAATTTTTATGGAGGAAATGTTAACACATTATGAGGATACAAAGAGCAACACATTGTTTAGTCAATTTATGAATCTCAAACAAAAGGGTTCAATGGTGGAGCACATTGAGGACTTCCAAAAATTGAATATAAAGGTAAATGATATTCCAGAGGAGCATATGATTGGCGTGCTCATAAGGAATTTAAATGATAACATCCAACATGAGGTTCATCTTTGGGAACCTGGTTCATTGGAGAAGGCATTTAGCTTGGAAATAAAAATTGAAAGCAAAATTATGGCCACAAGGAAGCCTACCACTCACAACTATAAATATACCAACTATAAATATACAAGTGTTGCTGCCCCTAGCCTTCCACAACCTACAAGGTTGAGACCACAACAATTGGAAAAAAAAAAAAGGTTTTTGCTATAGTTGTGATAAAAAACACACTAAAGGTCATAAGTGTGCTGAGAAGAAATTATTTTACATAGATTTTGAAGAGGAAGAAGAAAAGGAACAAGAACAGTCAAAAGAAGAGGATATACACCAGGAACCAACCCTAGAGAAAAAATAAATGAATCTGACCATATCTTGTAATGCATTGGTAGGAATTACCACTCCTCAAACTCTCAATATAGAAGGATATATCAATAATAAAAAGGTAATAGTGTTGATTGATTCAAGTAGTACCCATAATTTTATTCATCGTAAGATAGCCAAGGAATTGAATTGCTTCCTATATCCAACACTAGAGTGTCAAGTGATGATTACAAATGGAGGAACCATAAATTGCTCTAGAAAGTTCCAAAATATCAAGATATCTATGGGATAATATGTATTGAATAGTCCAATTCTTTCCATTCCAATGGGTTGTGCTGATGTTATACTAGAAGTCCAATGGCTACAATCTTTGGGTACAATAGCTTTTAATTTTCAATAATGTTTCTTGAATTTTTTTTTGGGAAGGAAAGGAAGTGGAATTAAGGGGTATCACAGGGAAATCAAGAAAGATAATCAACTCTAACAACATGAAAAATCTTATAAAGAAAGAAAAAGGGGCGTAATTACAGAATTATGTTCACTAGAGGTTCCCACATCGAAATCATTTATTTATCTAGATCTCCAAAAGGTCTTAGATAATCATTACAAGATATTTGAGACTCCCAAAGTCCTGCCACCTATTATTTATCATGACCATGCTATTCATTTGATTCTAGGAAATGTTCCTCGAAACATCAGGCCTTATAGATGTCCCTATGCCCAAAAGAGTGAAATTGAAGGGATGGTTGCAGAAATACTAGAGGTTGGTATAATTCAACCTAGTCAAAGTTCTTTCCCTTCTCCAGTAGTATTGGTGCACAAGAAGGATGGATCATGGCACATGTGTCCATATTATACGGAGATCAAAAATCTCACTATTAAAGATAAATTTCCCATTCCTATCATTGATGAATTATTGGATGAATTACATGGAGCAATTTACTTCACTAAGTTGGATCTTCATTCAGGATATCACCAAATCAGAATGAAGACTGAAGACATTCCAAAAACAACATTTAGAACTCATAAGGGTCATTATGAATTCTTGGTCATGCCTTTTTACCTTACCAATTGTTGAGGCAAATTAATTACCTATCATTTAGTTTTCAACCTGGGGAATTCGTAAAACTTGTGAAGCATGCGTGCACTATATATGCTAGAAATTAATTTCCAATTTAGATCAATCTAACTACTAAACCAAATAACGACAAACCAAATTCACCTATTCTAATTCAACAACCAATTCAAAGGAAATTATAATACATTGTTTGGAATTGAAATCTTAATCTATCATACTTACAGGAATTGAAGTCTTAATCTACCACACTTGTGGGAATTGAAAAGCACACCACTCTTTCAAAAATGAAATTGCATGAAATGAAATCTACTCTAATTGATCATGTGTGCATTATCAAATCAGGATCCTATGAAATGAATAATCAAAACCACATGATATGAAATGAAATAAAATACAATAGTTCTCAACTTCTAGATATGAAAGCAAATAAAAACAATCACTCTTAACCTCTCACATAAAAAAAGATAAGAAATAAATAAATCTTAATCTATGAAAGCAAATAAAAAAAATCACTCTTAACCTCTCACACGGGAAAAGATATGAATGAAATAAATCTTAATCTATGAAAGCAATAAATCTCACACATTATAAATAGCCAATCCAAAAGCATGAGGGATGGAAAGTTGAGAGGCTCCAAATACAAGCATAACCAAATCAAAGTGAACATCACTCATGAGTATCATGCCAAATCCAAATTCTATATTCAAAACAAGAGCATTTCCCCAACTTTTAACATCTCATGATAGAAGAAAACTTCCCCTATTTATACAAAAAGATGAGAAGCTATTTCATTAATGAGAGTCCATGAATCTCTCCCTATATCTATAGAGTTACAATCAAAATAGGAAATGATAAGACACATGTCTTCTTAGAGTTTCAATACAAATAGAAAATGAGACACATATCATCATGATCCCATGATCTTCTCGACTCAAATTCGAATTTGGTTTTGGGAGGCCACATAAGGGTCTTTTAGAAGCTTCCTTTTGACCTACATATGTCAACAATCTCATCCCACTTGTTAGGTATAAGCATATGCATATTATTTTCTAATTTTTAACCATAAATTCACTTTAAAATGCTAAGAATTAATAAAGTTTGGAAAAACATAAATGTGACCCAATAATGATAATGGTAAGGTAAATGTAATGAAATGGAGGTAAATGTAATGAAATAGAGGTGGAGTGAAGGTGAAAATATGGAAATATAAGTGAAAATGTAATGGAAGTGAATGAAAATTTCAAGGCCCAACATACCCCCCAACTGAAGCTATTGCATGTCCTCATGCAATCTATTACATTAATTCTTTTTTATCCTTGAGCTTTGGCTTAACTTTGCATGATATCATTTGATAACTTCATACTTCTACAAAATCTTTTAGTTGAATTGCAACATGGTTGGTTCTTGTGTTACAACCATATTTTGTTGTTGCATTCATTTTTTATCTTTGAACTTTGTATAATGATAATTTGATTATTGTTGCAAAGTATATTTTTATTGGATTGCATCATAGTTAGTTCTTATGTGACAACCATGATTTTGTTTATATCCAATTATATTTTTAGTACTTTTGACAAGATTTTGTATGCTCATAACAATAATGTAATAGTTAATATATTTTGAAAGTATGTGGGCTTTTGAATGTGATATGAATATGGAAAAATATGAATATGAATGTATCCCCCCCAACTAATGATATTGGCAATTTTATGAGATGAGGAAGAGAAATGTTTTTTCCAAAAATTATCATTCTAGCTTTTCAAGGAATTTTATGGTAAAAAGTTAGAAAATGACATACCTTAACTTACCCTTTAGAAATGGATGAGTTGCATGTGTGGTGGCTGCAAAATTCTGATCATAATCTTCTTCAAGTGGCTGGACAAGTCATGGAGAAAAGAGTCAAGATGACTTTTTATTTGCTTTTATTAAAACTTGTTGAATCTATTGCGGAATAGTGCTAATTTTTTCGTTGCCATCTGATTCTGCAGCTTCCATCTGGTTTCGTAGCTGCATATCTTCTACATTTGCTCCAAAATGCTGAAAATGATACCCTTCATGTCTTCAAAACTCATTGGCACAATTCCTGCTATGTGAATAAATATTCTGATGTCAAACATAGAAGGAAATTGTTTGACTTAGTGGCCATTAATAGATGCCACTAGTCAACACGGGAACTTTCACCATTGATGATAATGACAGTCAAGATGCCAAACACATCTTGCTAAGTACAAATAATTTGGTTGTTGTCGAGTACTTGGAAGATCTGATGAATAAGGGACATTGATGTATTCCCATTGTTTGTTGGCATGAGGACTTGCCATTAAAGCATGCAAGCCTCAAGGTGTTTTTGTAAGGATTTTAGACTGAAAGGACTATGGACTCAATAATTTGCATTGAAACAGGGTTTATTTGTGAAATGAAAAAGGATAGGAAAGGAAAAATGAAAATGGAAGATGACAATGGAAAACAATAATGAAAATGGGCAATAAGCATGTCAATGAGCTTCTTGCTTTTATTTGTGGGTCAGGTGGAATGTATATGTGAATGAAAGAAAATGAACAACTAATTCTTACTGGGAAAAATAACTGTGGCTTGATTTGAAGTTCTTGGTTGGATTTATAATTCAAAAGGGAGGAAGAGTAATGGTTTTGATGAATATGGACATGGACTTGTTCTTAAGTTTCTCATGAAATCGGTCCTTTGAAGACCAATTGTGCACTCAATTAGTTTTCTTCAATGGTCATTCGATCATCCCAAACTTACAAAAAAAATTGACATAAAGAACATAAGTGTGTTAAAAAAAGATATGATCAGTTCCTTTCTGATTCTTATACAAAATGTCAAATAAAACAGAGTAAGGAAAATCAAAAGTGTTATATTCAATTCAATTCATGATATCGATAACAATCCATTTTTAAGAAATAACCATGAAAATTAAATTAACTCCCTGTTGTCAGATGACTTCATGCACTGTGCTCAGTAAAACGATTGGCATCACAAAAATTTGTTGTGCCCTGCAAGTTAAAACTTCATAGAAAAATACATAACAACAATATTAATGCCAAATGTTCATAAATCATCTAAATAATTTTCCAATTGTTTTGCAAGCCATTATTGAATTGTCATTTGTGCTGCAAAAATAACATGTTGTCAAAAATATATTTGAAGCGGCGAAAATATGAAAAACTACTTGTACAAAAAAAATATATATTTCAATCAAATTTGGCAAGTATTTTCCGTTTTATAAATTGCTTCAATAAATTGAATGCATATGCATTAATCATCACAATTATATATATATATATATATATATATATATATATATATATATTTATTTTTCACAAATAAAATGATTTCTTTCATTCAATTTTTGAAAAGTATTGTTGTTTGTTTCATTACCTCAGAAGTAGGGACCTTTCTCATTCTAGGTGGGTCAACATTAAATTGGACTCTTCGTGCCATGAGGATCAAACAAAATTTGATTTGAATTCTTCCACCTAAAGGATGGCGGATTAAAACACAATTTTATGAACATTTAATAAAAATCGTTTTTTCCTCATGTAGTTTGCAAATAATGGATTCAAAGAATCCATAAATCCTCCTAAACAGTTGCAAAATCCAAAAAATTGTTCACAACTTGCTTAATTGCCCCAGTTCCTAAGAAAACCCATGTCTCAGTTTTTTCTAATTTGCCTCGGTTTGCCCAGAAAATTCGTTTTAAAATCAAGTGTCAAGACAGTTACGCTTTCTGGCAATTACATTTTCTACAAAAATCAATTTCAGATTTCTCTTAAACGGTTGAAAAATCTAGAAAATCGCTTGCGTGTTACCTAATTGCCCCCGTTCCAGAGAAAAACTGTCTCATTTTTTCCTAATTTCGCACTGGTTTGCTTAGAAAATTCGTTTTAAAAATGTGTGTTTATGTTGCTGCATTTTCTAGCAATGGTGATCCGGCAATAAAATTGTAATAAGTTATCTTTAATGGCCATTTTAGTGTTGTCTAGTATTTTAGCTGTAGTCATAATACACGCAATGTGATTTTTATCTCTCCTCTATAGGTCGAAATATTATGCAATGCAAGGATCTACAAATTTTATTTGCAAGTTAAGGCCGAAGAGCTATAGAAATGTTGGATTTGATGCTTCAAGTCACTGTTCATAAAATGACCCCTACGTTATATCAAAAATTATCTCGGCCCTTTCCATTATTTTATTATGTATATGGTGGGGTTTTAATTTACAGGCCTATGGGCTTTTATGAAAGGCTTTTGTTTCTATTTGATTTGTTGTTTTTATTTTTTTTGTGATTTGTTTTCTTCTATGCGTTTCATTTCTTTTGTTTTATTTTTTATTTGTTTTGTTTGTTTTATATGTTTTTGTTTAATTATTTTATATGTTTTGTTTTTAATTGTTTTTTTTGTTTTTGTTTTTTTGGTTTAAATTTTTTTTTTAATGAAATTATATAGTTATATTTTTCAAAAATTTGAAAAAAAGAGACATATATATTTCAAAAACCAAAACAATCTATTAACAAAGAAAATGCATTTGATTTTTTTTTAAATAAACTAAATTAAATCAAATCATGAAAACAGAAATTAGCTGCAGAATTGCATTCTATAGCTAAAAAATTTTATGATATACTAACAAAACAATTTCTTTTTATGATTCTCCAAGTCACATGAAGTGTAGAAGGAGAGAATACTTGAGAGATTTTTTTATTTTTATTTTTATTTTGTTAGCATAGTCAAGATTTTATCAATCATTTTCTTTTCATTTTTCCTAACTATCTAAAAACTATTATTTTTAAGTATATTTATGCTTCCAATGAAGCCATTTACGGATTAGAATTTTTGAAATGCTCATATCCAAACATGAAAAATGTACATGATTGTTTGTAAGGATATGCGAAATCGACTTGACCTTTCGATTTGCCGCAAGGATCTCTTGAAGAATTGATGAATATTGTGGCGTAACCGCTTTTTGATACCATTCCTCAATGTAGTATTTGGACTGCATTCTAGACCCTTTGTCCATAAATGGTTAGTAAAAACAAAAATAAATAAAATACACTCTAAACTGAAAGCTAGTTCCTATGCACACTTTCCTGGTAATGGTGCCAAAATGTTGAGGCAAATTAATTACCTATCATTTAATTGTCAACCTGGGGGTTTCGTAAAACTTACGAAGCATGCGTGCACTATATATGCTAGAAATTAACTTCCAATTTAGATCAATCTAACTACTAAACCAAATAACGACAAACCAAATTCACCTATTCTAATTCAACAATCAATTCAAAGGAAATTATAATACAGTGTTTGGAATTGAAATCTTAATATATCATACTTGCAGGAATTGAAGTCTTAATCTACCACACTTGTGTGAATTGAAAAGCACACCACTCTTTCAAAAATGAAATTGCATTAAATGAAATCTACTCTAAGGGATCATGTGTGCATTATCAAATCAGGATCCTATGAAATGAATAATCAAAACCACATGATATGAAATGAAAGCGAAAACAATAATTCTTAACCTCTAGATATGAAAGCAAATAAAAACAATCACTCTTAACCTCTCACACAGGAAAATATATGAAATAAATAAATCTTAATCTATGAAAGCAATAAATCTCACACATTATAGATGGCCAATCCAAAAGCATGAGGGATGGAAAGTTGAGAGGCTCCAAATACAAGCATAATTAAATCAAAGTGAACATCACTCATGAGTATGGTGCCAAATCCAAATTCTATATTCAAAAGAAGAGCATTTACCCAACTTTTCACATCCCATGATAGAAGAAAACTTCCCCTATTTATACAAAAAGATGAGAAGCTATCTCATTAATGAGAGTCCATGAATTTCTCCCTATATCTATAGAGTTACAATCAAAATAGGAAACGATAAGACTACGTCTTCTTAGAGTTTCAATACAAATAGGAAATGAGACACATATCCTCATGATCCCACGATCTTCTCCACTCAAATTCGAATTTGGTTTTGGGAGACCACATAAGGGTCTTTTAGAAGATTCCTACACATGTCAACAATCTCATCCCACTTGTTAGGTATAAGCATATGCACATTATTTTCTAATTTTTAACCATAAATTCACTTAAAAATGCTAAGAATTAATAAAGTTTGGAAAAACATAAATGTGACCCAATAATGATAATGGTAAGGTAAATGTAATGAAATATAGGTGGAATGAAGGTGACAATATGGAAATATAAGTGAAAATGTAGTGGAAGTGAATGAGAATTTCAAGGCCCAACACCAATGCATCTTCTACATTTCAAGGTTTGATGAATTCCATTTTCAAACTCTTCCTTAGAAAATTTGTGTTAGTATTTTTTGATGATATACTAATCTACAACAATTCTTGGAAGGTTCATGTTCAACATGTTGATAGGGTGC
The DNA here is from genome assembly GCA_031772625.1 of Pinus tabuliformis. NCBI lineage: Eukaryota > Viridiplantae > Streptophyta > Pinopsida > Pinales > Pinaceae > Pinus > Pinus tabuliformis. Next base: position 196,745,943 of record CM062815.1, on the reverse strand, counting down.
TCAAACTATTGGAGGAGAAACAATTATATGAAAAAGCTTCCAAACGTTTCTTTGGAGTACAAGAGGTGGAATATCTGGGTCATATTGTATCTCATGAAGGTGTTAAGGTAGACCCTAACAAAATTAAAGCCATTAAGGAATGGAAAATTCCCACATCCATAAAGAATCTTCAAGGATATCTGTAGTTTATAAGGTATAATTGCAAGTTTGTTAAGAATTATTGGAGAATAGTAACACCTCTAACAACATTACTGAAGAAAGATGCATTTTTTGGACTCCAAAAGTAATGAAGGCCTTTTAACATCTTAAAGAGGCAATGTGCTAAGCACCGGTGTTAACTACGCCAGACTTCACAAAAACCTTTATTGTGGAATGTGATGCCTCAAGAAATGGAATTGGTGTTGTTTTAATGCAAGAAGGAAGACCCGTTGCTTTTGAGAGTTGTCCAATCAAAGGAAAATATTTACACAAAGCTATTTATGAGAAGGAAATGTTGGCAATATTTCATGTACTTATGAAATAGTGACCTTACCTAATGGGAATACACTTCAAGGTAAAAACACATCATGATAGTCTTAAATACTTTTTAGAACAAATATTATCTTCAGAAGAGTAGAAAAAATGGGTCACTAAGATGTTGGGTTATGACTTTGAAATCATCTACAAAAAATGGAAGAAAAATTTTGTTGCATATGCACTCTCAGGAAAGGATGAGGATATGGAAACATTGATTTGCGCCATTTCTATTATCGAACCAGGTTGGATAAAATAAGCAAGGGATGAATGGAAGAATGACGAAGAAGTGTGGGCACTCATTCAAATGTTGTAGCAAGATCCCAGTACATCTAACACATTTAGCAGGAAAAATGATTCATTATGGTACAAAGATCACCTATACCTCTGTAAGAATTCCCAAATCAAACAAAATATTCTTCTAGAATTGCACACCTCTTTGTATGAGGGCACTCGAGATTTTTAAAAGTGTACCATAGGGTTAAGAAGAAATTTTATTGGAATGGCCTTAAATTTGATATTCAAAAATTTGTGGTGGAATGTTTGGTTTTCCAACAAAATAAAGTTGAGACAATTAAGACCCCTGGCCTGTTACAACCTTTATCCATTCCAAGTCAACGTTGGGAGGAGGTTTCAATGGATTTTATCACATGTTTACCTAAGTGTTGGGTGCAGGAATTGCCCTTAAAAAAAACCCTCAACACTTAATTGTCAACCCGAGGGTTTCGTAAACTTGGAGACGAAGCACAAGAAATGCTAGAAGTGGTATGAAATTTTCCTATTCCTAATCCAACTTCTTAAAGGAAATGTTGCAGAATGAGACAGAAAACAATCTTAAAGGAAATCGACACCAAAGAAACCCTAGTGCTAGAATGTAAAAGAATAATTTGCAAGGGAATCAAGTAAAGGAGCTTTCACAAAACTGGAAGCAATCTTAAATGCTAAAATGAAATACTATATTTATCTTCATTGTTGATGGCTAACAGCTTGACAAGTGGGCCCTTGGAGAGATTTGTTTCCCAATTGATTTTCCTTCTACACAAACAACCTGTTCATGTACTATTGCAATCTACTTGCACTAGTGTAGGTACAAAACTTCTGTGCAAAAGCATATTTTACCTTCTTTACTAAAGATTTATGTTTTTGTGGAGGTGTTGTAAGCCTCAGGGCTTGGAGCACTCTGTTCCTGTGACACGAGACTAGCTGTTGCACCGAGACAGAGCTTCCTTCACCAAAGTTTCCAATTTACTTTCAAAAGAATTAAAAGACGTGTTGAAAAGAATTGCAATTACAAACTAAATTCTGAGATAAATTATATATGGAAAAGAAATGCTTTAATTAATTGAACCTTGCAATGAAAGTCAACTTCATAAAGCGAAAACAATTCAGAATAATCAAAGCAGTAGTCAAAGTTATTTTCATGCATCAGCTTACTTCGGCAATTCACTTGTAATGTTTCTATTCCTTTTATTAAGCCATAAAATGCAAGTGTAAAGTGTTTGTAATAACATCCTTTCTTAATTCATATTAACATTCTCAGATCCTTCAGAAGTGCTCTTAATGTTAAGGATGATTACCGGAATTAACAATACTTTTTCTTGCAGGAATAACTGAAATGATAAGCAGGAAAATAAATGTAACATTTGTTGTGAAGTAAATGAGTAGGAAACTACATGCACTGGTACAGGAAGAATCTTCATGCACGACCTAAGCGGAAGCAAACCAAGACAATTTCAAGAATGAAATAAGCTCAATCAAACTTCCAAACTACGGATCTGTTCACACTTAATTACAAAATGAATTTAACTCGGAACTTCTAAAATAAATATAAGAACCATTCAAATGACACAACTGTAAATGAATAAATGTTCACATAGACATTTTAAATGGCGAAAGCACAAGGGTAAACAAGCTAGGTTGGTTGGGCCCTAGCCAACCAGCTCATTTCCCGTTTAGGAAACAAATAAAATATAAATTAGACACAACGTGTAGATAACATGGCGTGTTCCTTGTATTAACTTGATCAACAAATATACATGATGGTGTGAGTCTAGCCTAGAGCCGAGGGTGATACAAAATTACACAGTGAATGAAATTACAACTTAGAGATCTCTCCCTTGGTTCTACCTACAGTCTGCATTATATACATTCTTTCAGCCTTAACCATATTCTGCTAATTATAGTCATTTCCTATTCAAGCCTTTCGGTTGAACAGACTAACAACCAATATTACAAAACTGGCTAATAGTTATAATGGAACGCAAACTTCGCTATCCGTAGACCATCCTTGGCAAGTATCCTTGACTATACACTGCTAATATCCAACCTTAGTTAATCTGCAACTGAACTAGGAGTTGTGGATCAAAATGCCCATGTGTAAGGATTCAAACTATCATGGAGATCTCAGAGCAACATCGTTGGTGATGCAGGAATCTCGTTGCAATGATCATGCTAACTCATAATTAACACTTAGTTCTTCAATTAATTTTAGGAAAGTTAAACATAAGTTACAAGAGATACTAACAGGCATGAAATCTATGTAAAATAATTAATAAGGCACTTAATAATTCTTAATTATGAAATATGAAGCATATGTAGGAATAGATGATTATCTTGGACTAGTGTAGGAATGAGAGGGTTAAGTAGAGATAAAACAGAGGTTAAAGTTTATGGAAATGGAGTAAAAATAGAGTGATTTGGGACACCAACATCCTCCCATCCCTAAGCTATTGTGTGTCCTCACACAATATTTTACCTTCTACAAAAAGCTTCAAAAATGGGTGGCCAGCTCTCAATCCTGTACTTCAATACTTATTCCTTCTTTCACTAGCTTTCACTTTTTACCTTGGGATCTTTTCAATTGATTAGTCATCTTCTTGAGGCGTTTATAGCATTTGGAAGCTTGATACTTCCATACTTTTACTTGTTGTTTCTTCTTCTTGACCTCTGCAAGTAGCTCTACCTCGCTTTGCTTTTGCCAATTTTTCTCCTTTGTGACCTAGTTCAAAACCTCCAGGTCATGAACTTGCTACTCCAATTCTATTATTCGGTTGTTGAGGTAGAGAGTATAGGGATCCATGCTTACATCTTCTGGTGTAAATACCTTCTCTCCAACAGACTCAAAACAAGTCCCGTCATTGTCAAGATCAAGGTCATCCAACATTTGCATTATGACATCGCCAAAAGTTTTTTGCCTGGGATTTCCTTATCACCGAGGGTTTTGGTGCCCTTCGTGCCAAGGGTTTCAATACCTTGCACACTCAACTCCATAGGGTTTTTAATGCCCTGTTCATTTAAACCAGTAGGGGTTTTAGTACCCTATTCCTCAAGGACATTCAGGGCTTCGATGTCCTGTTCATCGAAATTATCGAGGGTCTCCATGTGTTGTGCCTCATCATCCTTATGACCCTCTACTTGAACTTCACCTGCACTCGATGTCATCTTCCTCTTTCTTAATCTGTGAACAAAGGTAGACAACAATATGTCATCTTCCACGTTCTCTTCGTTTACCACAGTGTGGGCCGCTACATCTACAAGCACTGAAATGTTATGATCTTTAGGCGAAACTTGGGGTGATTCATCAATCACAATCAGAGAGCTTGACTGATTCGTCCCTGGAGAGACAGTCTTCTTCCTCGTCGAGGTTCTAATTTTTATTTTTTTTTACTGAGGGCAGAGTGTTTTCGATAGACTTCTTTTATGCTTGCACTGACATGATTTTACCTTTTTGCTTGGCAGAGTACGATGTCTTTGTCTTCCTTTTCTTGCTTGTACTTGTGCTAGAAGACTTCTCTGCACTCCTTGCTCAAAACTCCTTCAGGAATGATTCCCAAGTCACTCCCTTTTCTTCCAACACTTTCTTGATGAGGATTGTGATAAACCCATGATGATATAGCTTATTTACGACTTGGCTTGCGTTCCCACTCTGCACACCCTTCGCCATTTTCTCAAGACTTCTGAGCAGGTAATAAGGGAAATTAATAAGTTTTCCTGACTCAAAGTGCAGCAACAATTGAAGGTGATACACGAACACTAATGTATAACGTCCCTCGTAGGTCACAAATTTTTGCAGTATGAACAGGAGGTCTCGCCATTTCCCGATCATGGCACTCTGTGGAAGTCCCTTCTTCCAATCAACCTTAAGCTTTATGTCAACCACAAATCGATGCCATCGTTTCTTCCTGAGCCACTCCTTTTTGAACCACTGCTCCCTTGTAGTTGGCAAGCCTGTAGCTTGCGCAATGGACTCCTCTGTGACTTCGAATTCTAATGAGCTGACCCTGACTCGACCTCCTTCAAACGTCTTCGTGAACTCTAGTACCACAACCATGTCGAAACCGTCGAACTTCTATAAAAATGGAAGGAACCCAGATTCTTGCAATAGTGCAAGATTGTTCCGGTATTCTATGGTCTTCTCGATCTCCTTCAAGGATGACGACTCATTCCTTACAGGTGCCATGTTCGAATTGCACTTCACAATTCCCGGTCACAACCTCAAAAGGATTTCAGTGAGTGATACCAACGATTGCTGAGAGCTTTATGCCAGAGGTTCATCCATCCTTCGTCTTTTCAGTCTCACCCAACCGATCATGATGAAAACAACTCCTCGGATCAGATGCAGATATGTATCATCCTGCTACAAGTGAGCAATAATGATTGGATGTGACAGAGGCTTATGTGGTGGTGGTGCAATGGTCATAATGATTGGATTACGAGGTCATATAATAATGAACAAGTAATGTGAGATTGTTTCAAAGGAGGTGAATACAAGTTATCGGACAATCAGTGCTATCCCACAGTCTACCTCATAATTTAATCAAGATATATTTCAGTAATCATTAAAAAATTAGATTTCAGAACCCAATATAAAACAGAGTATTAATTAAATTATATAATGCTATGATCTATCATTACTCATGCATAGGGTAATAAAGTTCCATAAACATCCTTCATAAGATACTCTTGGACTGTGTGAAATTTATTTTACACTTGCTTCCACAGTCGACTACGTTCCTACACTGATCCTGCTTGCACTACACCATGCTTGCACTGACTGCTTGCACTGCGCATCTTGCACCAGGGATTTTACCAAAACAAAAATTCTGATAGAACATAATTCTATAGCTGGATTTTTTTTTTAATTTGCCTCAATATACAAGAAAAGTTTTATTCACCATCCTTTGGTGTTTCATGAGCATGCCTTCTGGATTGACTGCATCAAATTCTACAATCAATTTATGATGGAATAAAGAAGTAGGAAAGGGGTAATTTTAAGAATGGGAAGGAACATTACAGCAGGGATTCTAGGAATAATATCACCAAGGGGGATAAATGAAATGGGATGTGGAAAAATTCAAGGGAAAAGAGGGATTTTACGAAATCGGGTAGGGTAGTTTTCTTAGAAGAAAGAGGAAGGTAATTCATTGGGGATTTTAGAAAAAGAAAATAGTGGGAATTTTTGAAATAGGAAATAGAAGAAAGGCAGAGTTTTTTACCTTGAAAATCTGCCTGCACTAGTGCTGGAAAAAGTAATTGCAGCGAGAATTAAGCGTTTACTTGGATAAAAATTTCCCATGCTAGTTACCCCAAACTTGGGTAAGGGCTCGGTTTCTTGAACCTGCTTCTTCTTGGTGATAGCCAGCATATCTAAAAATCAAGTAACATTCCATTTTTATTAAAATTTCGATCTTCCTGCTAGCATGCTAGTTTTCAGGTTGATCCTTCTACAATCATGTCAGTCAACTGATTTTCATAATTACAGGAATTTTTTTTTAATACTTTTTTTTGTCATTTTTTCTTTGTATTTTTCTTTTATTATTTTTTCAATAAGGACAAGAAGGAATCAAATCTTCAACAGGTTGGTGTTACCACCTACCAACTCCTTTTTAAATTGTTGTTGGACTTGTTGCATAAAATCTCCTTTAGTAAGGGGCTGAAAATATACCTTCAATCTATGCCCATTTATGAGGAACACAAAATTTCATCCATCAATAGTTTTAATTTCTACCGCTCCATTTTCAAACACTTTGACCACCTCATAGGGTCCCATCCATCATGTGTGGAATTTCCCTTAAAAATATTTGAATCTAGAATCGTAAAGGAGTACCTAATCACCTAGTTGGAATTGCTTCTTTTGAATGGACTTGTCATGCCATTTCTTGTGCTGCTGTTGAACCAAGATGTTCTGTTGAACATCATCCCTTCAGAATTCATCTAATTCATTCAACTATAGAAGACATTGTTTTTGTGCTTCAGAGAGATCTAGCCCCAATTGGACTGCAGTCCTGAAAGTCTTAATCTGGAATTCTATCAGCAAGAGGACTTGTTTCCCGTACACTAGCTCATATGGTGTGTGTCCTATGTTGTTTCTCCAAGTGGTTCGGTATGCCCACAATGCTTCCTGTAATTTGTTAGCCCAATCCTTTCTGTGAATATTTACGATCTTTGTGAGGATGGACTCAATCACCTTATAATTTTCTTGCGAGTGATACGGTGTAGATTTACTGTGCCGTATTTTGTATTGCTCTATCACACCATGTACCAGATTAGAAATAAATTGTGGTCCATTGCCAGAAACAATTTCTATAGGCACACCAAATCTAGTAAATATTTCAGTAAAAAGAAAATCAACAACAACTCTTTGATTAGCAAAAGAAATAGCTTTAGCTTCTACCCATTTTGTAAGGAAATCAGTATAAACCAAAATATGATTTTTATTTAATGATGTTGGATTTATTGGTCCTAGGAAATCAATGGCCCATTTTTCAAAAGGCTCAATCATAACCTGAGGACATAAGGTCATTTCATTGGTTTGATTAGGCTAGCCAACTCTCTGACAATTATCACACTGCTTGACATATTGTTTGGCATCCTTAAACAAGGAAGGCCAAAAAGAGTCAGCTCGTAACACTTTGTATGCAGCCCGCTTATCAACGAAGTGGCCCCCACAAGGTTCATTGTGGGAAGATTTTAAAATATCAAACACTTCTACCTCTCTTACACATCTACGAATAATGAGATCTGCTCCAGTGTAAAAGAGGTCTCCTTGAATCCAGGAACATGCAGCACTTTTTTGTATGATATTCCGCTTTTCATGAGTGGATAAGTGAGGTGGTAATTTTCCAGTGACTAAATAGTTAGCTATGTCAGCAAACCACGTGGATTTTGTTGATTTGATTAGGGCACAACCTGAGGACATAAGAGCATTTCATTGGTTTGATTAGGCTGGCCAACCCGCTGACAACTATCACACCACTTGACATATTGTTTGGCATCCTTAAACAAGGAAGGCCAAAAATAGCCAGCTCGTAACACTTTGTATGCAGTCCGCTTATCAGCGAAATGACCCCCACAAGGTTCATCATGGGTAGATTTTAAAATATCAAACACTTCTTCCTCTCTTACCCATCTACATATAATGAGATTTGCTCCTGTGTAAAAGAGGTCTCCTTGAATCCAGGAACATGCAACACTTTTTTGTATGATATTTCGCTTTTCACGAGTGGATAAGTGAGGTGGTAATTTTCCAATGACTAAATAGTTAGCTATGTTAGCAAACCATGTGGATTTTATTGACACAACAAAAAGATGTCCGTCGGGAAAATCATCATCAATAGGAATTGCTTCACCAAGATTATTTAATCTTGAAAGATAATCTGCTACTACATTCGATTTTCCTAGTCTATCAACAATGGTAATATTAAATACTTGTAACAATAATAACCACCTAATCACCCTACCACTAGTTAATGGTTTATTCATCAAATATCTTATTGCGGAATGGTTAGTATGTACAAAGACTTCATATCCTGTAATATAATGTATGAATTTATTAATGGAAAAAATTACAACTAAAAACTCTTTCTCAGTAACCGTATAATTTAGTTCAGCGAGTGATAAGTTTTTACTAATGAAATAAATAGCATAAGATTGTCTGTCTTCTTCTTGTCCTAAATCTGTGCCAATAGTAGTATCTAAGGCATCAGAGGAAATATGAAATGGAAGGGACCAATTTGGTCCTCTCAAAACTGGTGCCTAGACTAGTTTTTCCTTCAATGTCTCAAAGGACTATTGGCAAGCTATGGACCAAGAAAACTCACTATCCTTAGCCAAAATTCAGAAAAGGGGGGTAGCTATCCTTGAGAAATTCTCAATGAATCCCCTATAGTAGCCAGCATGTCCTAGAAAACCTCTCACTTCCCTTTGAGTTTTGGGTATAAGGAGACTCAAAATAATTTCTATTTTTACAGGGTCAACCTAGATACCTTTGTCATAAATAAGATGGCCAAGAACCACCTGCGCCTTGCACATTAATCTGCATTTTTTGTCACTCAAGGCGAGATGAGATTATTGGCAGTGAAGAAGCACTTTTTCTAGATTCTTCAGGGCTTTCTAAAATGAATCACCAAACATAGAAAAGTCATCCATATAAATTACTACACACTCAAGGTCAGCAAAAATAGCCAAGACTACCCTTTGAAAGGTAGCCAGGTCATTACATAGCCCAAAGGGAAGCAATCGGTAAGAAAATGTACCCCATGGACATGTAAAAGTGGTTTTGTCTTGATCCTCAGGTGCAATCTGTATCTGGTTATACCCGCTAAAGCCGTCTAGAAAAGAAAAGTACTTCTTACCAGCAAGGGTATCGAGTACCTGATCGATGAAAGGAAGGGGGAAGTAATCTTTGAGAGTGGATTTGTTCAATTCTCTGTAGTCAATACAAATGCACCATCTCCCATATTTTTTCGAGACTAATACCAATGGAGAGACCCACTGGCTATCAAAAATAGGTCAGATAAAATCAACATCTAAGAGTTTTTGCAATTCTTTCTTTACAACATCTCTTAGATCTGGGTTCATTCACCTTTGGGGTTTTCAGATAGGTCGGGCTCCATCCTAAATATAGATATGGTGTGTACAAGTTTCAGGAGGGATGCCTTTCATATCTTCATAGCCCCATGAAAAGGCATCAAGATGGTTTCACAACAAATTCACAAGCTGCTCTTATTGGGAAGGATCCAAGTCTGAACTGATATGAAAGGATGTACATGGACTAATCTCAAAAAGAGTGGTATCAGGCTCAAGAGTACATAGAGGTGTCACTAGATATGGTGGCGATGGAGGTAGAGAGTCATATCTTTCCTGAAAATCTAGACTAAAAATCTGACTCAATGACTCAAAATTGGGCATGGTGTCTAGATTGTTCAGGAAGTCTTGAATCTCACCCTCCTACAAGAACTCATATGTATCAAGGAAATAGGCTGATTCTCCTCATCACTATTGTAGTCTAACCATAAAGTTTCTCGGAGCTCTTGAATGGATCTAGTGGGTGGATACAAGGTGACCTTATTCCTGGAATCTCCATGGGAAATATACGTCACCAGAATGACATCTGATATAAGCATCAGCCATAGCAATTCATGGTCATCCCAAGATCAAGGGATGCCCTCCCACAGGATATTTGGCTGAAGCACAATGAATTCTGTGAGATATTCCCAAGAGTTTAGGGAAATGACCACATCATCCAACACCCCTTCTGGCTTGATTTTAGATCTATCTACTAGTTCAAGCACAGTGGGAGTAGGACTAATATGGACCAATCCAAGTTGCTCCATGGTTTTCTTGGTCATAATGTTAATGGCTACCCCCAGCTCTATAAGTACATTGGATACAAGGACATCACCTATCTGAACAGAGACAACAGGGTTTCCGGGGTCGGTATATTTCTCCATGTGCATACACCCGTCATGAACTTTGCTAGTCTACCAACAAATTGAATAGTTTGAGGTTCTAATATTCTCCTTCCTAGCTTCTTGAGGAAAAGTTCCCTAATGATTTTTGTGTAGATGGGGATCTCTTTAATAGCTTAGAGCAAAGGTACCTTATGAAAAGGTTCCTAAGCTCAGAAGCTAGGCTAGACTCAGGAATGCAGTCTTTCTTCTCCACAACTAACCTCTCTAGATAGGGAGGTTGGTTGGAAGAAGATGACAAGGGCTCAGAAGGTACAGGAATAGGCTAAATGGTGTTATCTTTTTCAGAATGGTCAGGAGTTTCCTCCTCTCCTTTCTCATTGATAATCACCATAGGCTGCTTTCGATTTTCTGAGATTACTATCTTCCTTGATCTCAATCAGAGATCATTGACTCCAACTAGCATAGATTGATATCTAGATGAAGAATTGGGTTCATAGAATGGATCATTTGTACCCCTTTGTTATTAGGGTTGGGTAAAGGTTGAGCAAGCAGCTCAGAAGGTAAAAACAATGGAGGTAAAGGTAATGGTGGCATTGGCTAACTCAGCTGAAGTAATGATGGTTGTGGCATTGGGTAAGGTGCATATGTAGGAGGGTATGATTGCATACATGTAGGATATGAATGATGTGAATGGTGTGAATGGTTTGGCCCTCTCCATCCTTGTTGCCAACATTGGGAGGGTTGTCCATACTAATATTGGTTCCCATGCTGCCAATGTTGAGAGCGACTAGTGTTAGAATAGGAATATGAATGTGAATTATAACCAAAAAAATGTAGTGGAGGTTCATGAGCCATACCTGCACATACCTGAGGCTAGTTTCTTCGTGCTCCCATAGCATGCAGTGATTTGACTTCAAGTTGTCCTCCCTCAAGTACAACTTTCAGCCCAGGTATGGAGGGACATTTTTCTGTCGCATGGTTCTCTACACATTTATTAGTTTCTTTAATATCGAGAGGGAATTCTCTTAAAAGATGCTTTCTTCTACATTTTTGAAAAAAGAAAGACAATGACTCTTGTTCCTCTACAAGTTTTTGCTAAAACTTCAAAGAGTCTATTTGTTTACTAACCATATTCATTATTTCAATTTTCATATTGTCCATTTTTTTCTAATCCAATAATCATAGCATCAGTAGATTCGGTTTTCTTGTTTCTATTCCGAATTCCTTTACTGGATCTATATTGGTTCCTTGAGAATTTCCTACACAAGTCACTGATTTGATAAAAATATTTTTGAGCAATGTCCCCTTTTCTTAACATATTTAAACTATTCCTAGCATCATCAGTAAACCCACGTAAGAACAAGGTTCTAATGGTACTTAGATCAAATTTGTTCTTTGACCTTTGGAGGATATACATGAATCTCTCCAAGTAGTCCTCTCGAGTCTCATCATCATTTTGCACAATAGTAAATATTTCATCTTGAATATCTCTAGTTTTACAAGATTCCTAATATTTTGACAAGAACACTCTCTTCATTTGCTCCCAAGAAGATATAGTGTTTCCTCCTAGACCCATGAACAAGTGGAGTGTTGCATCCTTGAGAGTTGCAGGAAACAGCTTTAACTTCTGGGCATCAGATGAATAATCATAACTTCTACAAAAAATATCAAAATCAAATAACAAAGATTCTTGGTATTCATGTACCTTACCATAGAAATGAGGAAGCGCTGATGGTGAAATATTTTTCATTTGTACTTGTGTATCAGGATCCACAATTGGGAATCCAAAAGTGGAATGTTCCTTATTTACCTGATTTTCACAAGTTCCTTCTACATGGTCTTCCTGATCTGCCATTTTTGTTTTTCCATGTGAACCGCTCTCAATGGGATGAGAAGGCTGACTATGGGTTCTAATACTCCCCTTCTCCCCCTTTGTGGGTCGTGTCACACCTGGACCACTGCTACCAAAGCCTAAATGGGACGTTCTTGCATGATGAGTCTAAGTTTGTTTGTACTTTCTTCCTACAAAAGAAGGCCCAATATGAGATTTGGTTTCAGATTTATCAGTATTTCTTTGGCCCCTAGTGGACTTTGGACCCCTACCTCTTTTAGGCATTCATCTCAAAAAAATGACAAAACGAAATTCAAGTAAAAGCTGCAATTTCAAAAATAACTTAACACCTATAAATTCCTTCAAACAATAGAAGCACACTGCAGGAAAAAAATAATAGCAGACTTACCCCTATTGCAAAAAACAAAAATTCTTACCAATTCAAACTACCTCCCCGACAATGGTGCCAAAATGTTGGGTGCAGGAACTGCACTTAAGCAAACTCCTCAACACTTAATTGTCAACCCGGGGATTTCGTAAACTTAGAGACGAAGCACAGGCAATGCCAAAATTTGTATGAACTTTTCCTATTCCTAGCCCTACTTCTTAAAGGAAATGTTGCAGAATCAGATAGAAAACAATCTTAAAGGCAATTGACACCAAAGCAACTCTAATGCTGGAATGTAAAAGAATAATTTGCAAGGGAATCAAGTAAAGGAAATTTCACACAAATGGAAGCAATCTCAAATGCTGAAATGAAATACTATATTTATCTTCAGTATAGATGGCTAACAACTTGAAAAGTGGGCCCTTGCAGAGATTTGTTTCCTAATTGATTTTCCTTCTACACAAACAACCTATTCTTGTACTATTGCAATCTTCTTGCACTAGTGCAGGTACAGTACTTCTGTGCAAAAGTATATTTTACCTTCTTTACTAAAGATTTATGTTTTTGTGGAGGTGCTATAAGCCTCAGGGCTTAGAGCACTTTGTTCCTATGACAAGAGACTAGCTCTTGCATCGAGACAAATATTCCTTCACCAAAGTTTCCAATTTACTTTCGAAAGTATTAAAAGACGCGTTGAAAAGAATTGCAAATGCAAACTAAATTCTAAGATAAATTATATATGGAAAAAAATGCTTTAATTAAGTAAACCTTGCAATGAAAGTCAACTTCATAAAGCGAAGAAAAATCAGAATAATCAAAGTAGTAGTCAAAGTAATTTGCATGCATTAGCTAACTTCGGCATTTCGCTTGTAATGTTTATGTTCCTTTTTCTTAAGTCATAAAATGAAAGTGTAAAGTGTATGTAATAATGTCCTTTCATTATTCATATAAACATTCTCAGATCCTTCATAAGTGTACCCTTAATGTTAAGGACAATTACTGGAATTAATAATACTTTTTATTGCAGGAATAACTGAAATGATAAGCAGGAAAAGAAATGTAACATTTGTTGTTAAGTAAATGAATAAACCGGAATGCAGGAAACTACATGCACTTGTACAAGAAGAATCTTCCTTCCTAACCTGAGTGGAAGGAAACTAAGACGAGAATTACAAGGAAGGAATTGCAGGAAAGAAATTTCAAGAAAGAAATAAGCTCAATCAAACTTCCAAACTACAGATCCATTCACACTTAACTACGAAATGAATTTAACTCAAAACTTCTGAAATAAATATAAGAACCATTCAAACCATGCAACTGTAAATGAATAAATGTTCACACAGACCTTTTAAATGGTGAAAGCACAAGAGTAAATGATTTGGGTTGGCTGGGCCCTAGCCAACCAGCTCGTTTCCTGTTTAGGAAAAAAAACAATTCAACACTTAAGCATGCATAAAATGTAAATTAGACACAGCGTGTAGATAACATTGTGTGTTCCTTGTATTAAATTGATCAACAAATATAAATGATGGTGTGAGTCTAGCCCAGAGCTGAGGGCGATACAAAATTACACAGTGAATGAAATTACAACTTAGAGATCGCTCCCTTGGTTCTACCTACAGTCTACATTATATACAGTCTTTCAACCTTAGTCATATTTTGCTAATTACAGTCATTTCCTATTCAAGCCTTTCGGCCGAACAGACTAACAACCAATATTACCAAACCAGCTAATAGTTATCAATGAATGCGAACTTCGCTGGCCGTAGACCATCCTTGGCAAGTATCACTGACTAGACATCGTCGATATCCAACCTCAGTTAGGTTACAACCGAACTAGGAGTCATGGATCAAAATGCCCGCATGGAAGGATTCAAACTATCACAAAGATCTCATAACAACATCATCGGTAGTGCAAAAATCTACCTGCACTGATCATGCTAACTCATAATTAACACTTAGTTCTTCAATTACTTTTAGGAAAGTTAAACATAAGTTACAATATATACTAACAGGCATGAAATCTATGTAAAGTAATTAATAAAGCACTTAATAAATCTGAATTATGAAATATGAAGCATATGTAGGAATAGATTATTATCTTGGACTAATGTAGGAATGAGAGGATTAAGTAGAGATAAAACAAAGGTTAAAGTTGATGGAAATGGGGTAAAAATAGAGCAATTTGAGACACCAACACTAATTCCGAAGGAAGGAGTGTCATCATGGTGGTAGTTAATAGACTTACCAAGTATGCACACTTTATTGCATTATTTCATCCATGTAAATCAAGTACAGTTGCTATTGAAATTATGGAAACAATACAAAAGCTACATGGAAACCCAAAGATTATTGTAAGTGATAGAGATCCCATTTTCATTGGAAATTTTTTGACAGAATTATTTTCTTGTCTGAGTACTCAGTTAGCTCATAGCTCATCTTATCATCCTTAATCTGATTGGCAAACTGAGATTGTAAACAAATTTTTGGAAGGATATCTTCGTTTCTTTTTATTTGATAAACAAACACAATGGGTCAAGTGGTTTCCTTTGGCTGATGGTGGTATAACACTTCCTTCCACACTGCAGCAAAAATGACCCCATTTATGGCACTTTATGGATATCATCCACCATCCATCACATCATCTTTAAGAGAAAATTCTAAGGTCCATGTAGTGGAAGATCACATCGAGCATCAACAACAAGTTCTTCAAATCTTAAAGGATAACCTCACTTTGGCACAGAATAGAATGAAACAACAAGCATATCAAAATCGTAACGAAATAAGTTTTGATGTAGGTGACTGGGTATTTCTATGACTACAACCATACAAACAAATGTCCCTCAAGCAAGCTAAGAAGGATAATAAATTATCACCAAAGTATTATGGTCCACACAAGTGTTGCAAAATTTTGGTACTATGGCATACAAATTGGAGCTTCTTGCATCTCCCCGAGTGCACCCAATTTTCCATGTTTCGTGCTTAAAGAAGGTTATAGGTGACAAGATCCTAGTTCAGAAAATATTTCCAGAACTTGACGAGGAAGGAAAAATCATATTGGAACGTGAAGCACTCATAGAAACAAGAACTTGATAACTACGAAATCGATCAATTTCAGAGTATCTCATCAAGTGGAAGAACTTACCCGCTGAAGATTCCACATGGGAGGATGATAATTTTATACAGAATCATCCATAACTACTCAAGTGCTAAGGACAACATTTCTTTTAAGGAGAGGGGAATGTTAGATCCCTATAATACTACTGTATTTCTCCATTATTATTTTCATTATAGCCCTTATTGTTATTGTTGTTCCCATGTTGTCCCCATATTGTCATTATTGTGCCCCATAGAAGCCAAATATTATTATTGTTTTTCCCTCACATTATTATTTTTATGTCAACTCTGATTATATTATGACCCCTTAGACTCCTATATAGAGAAAGGAGGTTTTCTCATTTGAATCATAAAAGAATTATTCATTTGTGTAATGTAAAGGAGGTTTCCCCCTCGAAGAGGCTAATTATGAAGTCATTAATCTAGCGTTCCTTCTATTTTGTGAGTTGGTTTCATAACACATCTTGAAATCCATATAATGGATCTACCATCCCATTTGTGATGCAAGTGAGATCACAACCCTGATGGAAGTCTATGTGGACACTAGAGAAAAATTATTCTCATAGTTTATTCCCTCTTTCTTAGTGAATCCCTTGGCCACAGACCTTACCTTGAATTTTTCTATCCTACCATCTGCAACATGCTTGATCTCGTAGATCCAACTGGAATCAACCACTACCCTATCCAATGGTCTAGAAACTATGATACATGTCTACTTAAGATTTTCTTAAAATCGCCCCAAGGAGTTGGTCCCTCTAAAATATGCTTCCTTCAATACCCCTGGGATTCTGACTCCCTATTAAAATTCACAGTGGGAAGGATTTAATATAATGGGAAAATTCCAAAATAAATAGGTGCAAACAACCTTGAGGTGTTGTCTTTGTTCCATACAAATCTCACGACCCTAGGTCCCCAGAACTATTCAAAAATTAAATTAAAATCCATTATGAGATTCCAACCTTCTGGTATGTAACACTTAATTCTTTGACCAATAATAATACCCCACCAATCCTCTCACCTTATGAAGGCCCAAAAATTTTCGTCACTTAACAAGTCTGGGGAACGAAAAATAATTTATTTTGTTGTCACTTGACAGTCCTTATTCTCCTAGTACCCAATGCTATTTAAATTAAAGTTACAGGATCCAGGATCTCCGGGCTTTTCGGGATAAGTCTCTGTTATGGGATTATGTCAACAAACCACCCCAACTCCGAGAATTGATAGACTCCCTCTAAAGGAAAAATGGCTAAGTGTTAGCGATTTTAGTGTTAATTCCAATTCAGCTCTTCGGCTCCTCTCAACCCTCTACACTCCTTTAAGTATCTCCTCTCTGCTTTGTGAGACTTTTAAGGTAACTCATCTCCCTTTCCTGCCCTCTTGCGACCACTCCGATGCGATCTTGTCATTTTACAAATTCATGTTCGATAATTGAAAACACATGGTTTATTGACTCTGTGTGGAAAATAGAATTGTAAAAGGAATATTTATGCCAATAAAGAGCTCTCGTAGGTAAATTTCACTCTCACACTCTAACTGGTTTTTCTCATTAATATAAGAAATATTTAAAATTACATCAATTCGGTTCACATCCTTGAAGATAGGATCTGAGGACCAATTTGGAGAAAAATTAAACAAACTATAACAAATTGTCTAATTTTAATAAATTACATGGCAATTTTAAATAAATCCTAATCTAACAAACCACATCTTGAGGAACCAACTCCTAGAGTAAATTATTTTTTACCTTGTGTTCGATGAGAATTACAGATGCCCTTGCATCATACTCCCAAGGAACAAAGATTTCATGGGATCTTGTTGATGAGTCCTTCAATGGATTTGCCACTTTTCCATATGAGTGTGGTAGTCATCCAGGTTGCATCTGTCACTAGCAAGTTCTTCCACTTAACCAAGAACTCAAAGTACTCTTTGTCCCTGGTCTTCTTGATCAATCTCTTGTCCAAGATCCTCTATGGCTACAAAGTTTTAGCTACTAGCAATTGCTTTTCCCATTATGATGGTTGTTGTTTTTGTCACTAGCTGGTTGTTCTATTTTAGGTTCATACTTATATAGATATCGTACATTAAATATTGGTGAAATTCCAACTCCAAGTGGTAATTCAAGTTAATAAGCATTGGAATAAAATTTCTTCAAAATTCTGCAAGGTACTATTTTTTAAACTTTAGTTTGTCGTGCTCTCCCTTGGGGAATATTTCCTTCCTCAAATGTGCAACTCCCAGATCTCCAACCTCAAAAATTTTCTCCCTCCTACTAAGGTCTACACTGCTTTTATATTTCATACTACTATTATATAGTTTATGCTTAACCTAGTCATGAATCTCTTGTATAGTTCTAGAAAAATCCTCTCATGTTGCACTCCTCCACTTTGTTCTTCCCAAATCTCTGAGTTCATGTACTCCTCCTTGGTTCATCCCATACGTAATTAGGAAAGGGCCTTGTCTAATGCTTCTATTTGGATTGTCATTGTAAGCATATTCAACCTATGCTATAATATGGTCCCGCTATTTAGAGTGGTTTCTAATTAGACTACACAGAATGTTTCCTAAAATTCTATTCATAACTTCAGTCTGACCATCAGTTTGTGGGTAATATGTTGAACTATACTACAATTCTGTGCCAGATTTCTTCCATAGTGTCCTCTAGAAATGTCCCAAGAATTTAGTATCTCTATTTGAAACAATGCTCTTGGGAATTCCATGCAGTCTTACTACTTCTTTAAAGAACATATCAACAATATAGCTAGCATCACTAGTCTTAGCCAAGGAATAAAACGGGCCATTTTTGAAAACCTATCTACAACCACAAAGAAAAATCATTACCTTTCTATGTTTTAGGCAATCCCAAAACAAAATCCATAATTACTAAATCCCAAGGTCTCTCTGGAATTGGAAATGGGGTATACAATCCAGTGTTCTGGCTTCTTCCTTTGGCATACTGATAGGTTTTTCAACTCTTCATAGATTTTTCACATTAGGTCTTAGTTTTGACCAATATTAATGTCTTCTCAGCAAGTCATAAGTCTTATATTTCCCAAAATGTCCTACAAGGCCTTCATTGTGTTTCTCTTAATCAGGTTCTCCTTGATGGAACAATTTGGAATGCATAACTAGTTTTTTTTTTAAATCAATCCATCTCAAATCATGTAATCAAGCCATGGACTCCTATCTTGTGAATATGGACCCTTACAAGCTTCAAAGGCCTCCTTGAATTCTACAATCTCCTCATACAACTCCTTTATAATGTCGAATCCCAACACTTGAATTTGACTCTCCTGCAATAAAAGTTGTCTCCTGCTATAAGAATTTGCAATTTTATTAGATTGGCCATTCAAGTGCTTTAAAATAAATTTAAAACTTTGCAAGTAATCAAACCACTTAATATGTTTCTGGTTCAACTTAGGTTGTTGCATTATATATTATAGAGCATGATTATCAGTGTATAAAATAAATTCTCTAGACAACAAGTAATGCCTCCATTTCCTAAGAGCCTGGACCACTGCATAGAAATCTTTGTCATAAGTTGTGTACTTTCTCCTTACCTCATTCAAATTCTCACTATAATAGGTTATGTATTTGTCCTCCTTTCTAAGTACTACTTCAATTGCATCATTGATGGCGTCATTCTTCACTTCAAAAGGCTTGTTAAAATATGGAAGAGATAGCACTGATTCCTCTATAATTTTTTTCTCCAACATTTGGAACCCTTTTTCAACTTCATCAATCCACCTAAATGGTTGTTGATTCTGCTTCATTGTCTCTACAATTGGTGCGCTCATCATGCTGAATTTCTAATAAACTTCATGTAAAAACTCGTTAAACCATGAAAACTTCTAACTTCAAAAGCACTTTTAGGAGAGGGCCATTCATGGATAGCTTTCACCTTACCTAGATCCATCTTCAATCCTTCTCCAAAAATCACAAATATTAGATATACAAGCTTTGACTTTAAAAAGGAACATTTCTCCAAATTCACAAGTAACCTCTCTTCTTGCAATTTCTTCAATGCATACCTCAAATGCCTTAGATGCTCCTCCTTTTTTTGACTATACACTAAAATTTCATCCAGGTAAACGATCACAATCTTCCCTATGAAATATTTTAGTACTTCATTAATCAATATTATGGTTGTATTGGGTGCATTTGATAGTGAAAATGGCATGACCATCCATTCATACAAACCTTCACTAGTTTTAAATGCAGTCTTCCACTCATCTCCCTCTCTAATTGTGATTTGATGGTATCCACATTTTAAATCAATTTTGGAAAACCAACAGGCACTGCTCAGACAATCCAATAAATCATCAATTCATGGTAGGGGGAAATGATACCTGATTGTAATTTTTTTCAAGGCTTTGGAGTTTGTACACATGCAACCCCTCCATCCTTGTTTTGAGTCAACACTATAGGTATTTGACATGGAATAAGGCTCTCTCTAATCAGTCCCTTATCCAACAACTCCTACACTTTCTTTCTTATCTCCTCATTCTCCTTAGGTGTCATGTGGTAGGCAACTTTATTAGGAAAACTAACTCCTGGTATCAAGTCAATGTGATGACTGATACTCCTTACTAGTGGCAACTCACTTGGAAAATCATCCACCACAATATCATGATACTCCTCCAACATCTCTTGAATTTCTATAGGAAAATCAGAGATAGTACTAGAAGTAAGAATTACTCTAGGCTTACAAACAATAACAAAATTTACCTCTTCTAGCTTCATCTGCTATAGAAATTCCTTGCTACTCATCAACACTTCCTTTGAATCACTACTTCTAGAAGTCCCTTCTTCCTACAATGGAAACAAAGTATGCTTGATTCCATCCTTCTGGAACTTATAAGTGTTTCTCTTTCCATCATGCACCACACTTCTGTCAAACTATGATGGTCTTCCAAGAAAAATGTGACACATGTCCATCAGCATCACATCACACAAAATATTTCCTTTGTAGCTACCAATCTGTATCTCTATCTCACACTATTCATTCACTAAAATCAGATTTCCCTTCTACAGCCAAAACACCTTGTAGTGTGTTGGGTTCTTCTACTTATTCAACTGCAGATTCTCTGCAAACTTTGTGGACACTAGGTTGTCTATACTACCACTATCATTCACAACTTTACAACACTTACCTTAGACCTTGCAAACAATCTGGAACAAGTCTCTCCTCTAAGTTGGCTCAACAACTTCCTTCTCCTACTTCAGCGACACCATTTTCATCATCAGGCTTCTCCTATCTCTGGCACATTCTCTATTTCCTTCACCTTTGCCTCCTCCTCTTCTACTGGAGCTGCAACAACATTCCTTTGTTCTGATTCTCTATTCTCTGGAAAATCATACACAGTGTGTCCAAGCTTACCAAACCTATAGAAACGAACCTCTCTCATGCCTCTTCCTCATCCTCTGGAAAAGGATCTTCAGCCTCTGTACACTTCCTCTTGCTCTCA
Source organism: Pinus tabuliformis (assembly GCA_031772625.1). NCBI lineage: Eukaryota > Viridiplantae > Streptophyta > Pinopsida > Pinales > Pinaceae > Pinus > Pinus tabuliformis. The sequence continues at coordinate 196,724,937 of CM062815.1, read as the reverse complement.
CTGTGGACTAGAGCTACTAACCCCATATTTAGATGCATTAGACCTTTGTTTTATTTGTTTTTGTCCTATGCTTCTAGAAGCACCTTTACCTCTGCCTGTTTGTTTCCTTGAAAGACTATTTTCTACTTTCAGAGCCAATTTATATTCCTCCTCTACCATCCTTGGTGACAATACACTCATTTCATCTTTAATGTCCAATATAAGCCCATTAATGTACCTTTCAGTCTTCTCATATCCAGCTCTAATATTCACTTTGTAGAAATCTAAGGTTCTACATACTTCTAAACAAGGTTAGCTGGTAATATTTGGGTAGAAACTTACCTCTAAGTTTTGCTACCATCCTGTCCCAACTCTTGACCTTTTACTCATTATTTATTCTTCTCTCTACCTGCACACCATCCCACCAGAGAGTTGTATGTCCCTTCAATCTTGTCACTACAAACTTGATCTTCTTCTCTTCATCCATTTCCTCATATTAAAATAACTTGTTCATCTCTGTTATCCAATCGATTAACTCCTCTAGATTCATACTACCTATGTAGGAAGATAGATCTTGTTTTTGTTTTGTTAAAACCTTAGCCTCTTCTGGTTCTTCTTCTACTTCTTCTTCTGAAGTTTCTTCCTCCTTAGAACTCGCATCTCCAACTTATGGTTCACTGTGTCGACTAGTCTCTATTGTTGCCATTCTTTCTTCTAGTTGTTTCACCGCTCTCAACACTTCTCTATTCGCAAACAGTCTCTTTCCTTGTCCTCTTGTGATTATCTCAACTCTAGGCAGCATGATTCCTTCTCTTGTTCCTGAAGAGGACGCAGGGTCTACTTTGATACCACTTGATGCAAATCTACTTAAGATTTTCCTAAAATCGGCCCTAAGGATTTGGCCCCTCTAAATATGCTTCCTAAAATACCCCTAGGATTCTGACTCCTTGTTAAAAATTCGTAGTAGGAAGGCTTTAATATAATGGATAAATTACAAAGGAAATAGGTGCAAACAACCTTCGTGTGTTGCTTTTGTTCCGTACAAATACCACAACCCCAAGTCCCCAGAAATCTTCAAAAATACAATTAAAATCCCTTATAGGATTCTGAACTTTCGGTATGGCTCACTTATTTATTTTACCAATAATAATACCCCGCCAATGCTCTCACCTTATGGAGGCCCCATAATTTTTTTCACTTAACAGGTCTGGGGAACAAAAATAATTTTCGTTGCCCTCACTCGATGGTCCCTAGTCTCCTAGTCCCCAATGATATTTAAATTAAGGTTACGAGATTTAAGCTCTTAAGGCTTTTCAAGCTAAGTCATTTTTATGAGAATCCATCAACAAAATCCCCCGACTCTAACAATTGACAAAGTCTCTCTAAAGGCAAAAAATGGCTAAGTGTTAGCCTTTCTAGTGTTAATTCCAGTTCAACTCTCTGACTCCTCTCAACCCTCTGCGCTCCTTTCAGTCTCTCCTCTTGGATCTGTGACACTTTTAAGGTAACTCCTCTCCCTTCCTCACCCTCCTGGAATCACTCTGATGTGATCTTGTTGTTTTACAATTCTCGGGTTCAATGACTAAAAACACAGGGTTTATTGACTCTATGGAAAATAAAATTGCAGAAGGATTGGTTATGCCAATACAGAGCTCTCATAGGAAAATTTTACTTTCACACTCTAATTGATTTTTCTCATTAATCAAATAAATATTTAAAATTAAATCAATTCGGTTCATATCCTTGAAGATAGGATCCGATGACCAATTTGGAGAAAAATAAAAAAATATAACAAATTGTCTAATTTTAATAAATTGCAAGGAAATTTTAAATAAATCCTAATCTAACAAACCACACCTTGAGGAACCAACTCCTCTAGTAAATTATTTTTTACCTCTCATTCAATGAGAATTATGGATGCCCCTGCATCAAACCAGTTCCCAAACATTATTTTGCATAGTGGATTTGTGCCTCCTCCTAATAACTGGAAGGCTCACTATCAATGAGCTCACTCATTAATTCCTTGTCCCTTGTCCCTAGTGCTCATTCTAGGAGATCCCATAAACTGCTACACATTTCTTAACATCTAAAGCACCTCTTTGTTCCTTCTCCTATTAGTGGTGGGTGGAGCTTCATGCTCCTCATCCTACCGTTGTTTCTCCACTTGCTGCAAAATATCCTCAACACCTATACCTACACTAGCCATTCTACTTTACTAGTGCCTCGAGCCTTAGATCATTGTTCATCCCTTAGATCTTCTACTAGCTGACTCCGATCAACTATTGGTAACTCACAAGATTTTTTGAATGATTCATCCTCTTTTAACTTTATATCTCGTCTCATGATAATATTCTTGTTACCTAAAAGATATATCCTATATTCCTTGGGCATTTTTTTGTAACCAAAGAAATATCCCTTTTCTCAAGTCAAATCTAATGTGGTGCACCTTTTTTCTGGAATGTGACTATATGTGATATAGGAACAAATCCTAAATTTTTCGACTTCTAGCTTCTTCCTTGTAAATGCCTCATCGGGTATCATTTTTCCCAACACCTTGTGTGTGGCCCTATTCGGAATGTATATTATTTTACTACATGCCTTTTCCTAGATATATATAGGCATGTCCTAGTCATATGACATTACCCTCATTGCCCCAACTATTTTCCTGCTCTTTCTCTTTGCAACCCGATTTCATTGTGACTTATATGGAGTTGTCCATTCTCTCTTAATTCCCTCTTTTGCACAAAAATCCTTGAAGGGTTTCTTGATATACTCACCTCCATCATTTGTCCAAAGAACCTTTATCTTCATGCTTTCTAAATTCTCCACGAGATCCTTGAACTCTTGGAAGTGTATGAAGACTTCTCCAAGTAAATACATGTCTTCCCAGAGAAGTCATTAATAAACGTAACAAAATATTTGTAACCACTAAGAGAATTTATGGACAATGGGCCACAAATGTTGTAATGTATCAAGTATAGTATGCCCTTGGCTCTATTGTCCCTCCTTGGAAATGGTTCCTTCACAAACTTCCCAAGCATGCACCCTTTGCACATGTCATCATGTTTTGTGCTTACTTCTAATAATATTTTCATGATTTCCCTAGGAAAATTTAGTGCTCCATGATGGATGTGTCTCATCCTCCTATGCTATAAACCTCCCAATTTTTATTTTTTTGTTGTTGACCAGTGCCTTTGGAGCGTCCAACTGCAACCTGTATAACTTTTTGCTTCTAACCCCAATATGAATCATTATTTTTTAATTTTGGTGTTTTAGGTATGCCCTTTGTCCTAAAAATTAGACATCATATCCCTTATCCTAAAGAGTAGAAACTGAAATCAGGTTCATTTCTAAACCTGGTACATGCAACACATTTGTAACATGAGTACTCTTGCCTGGCTCCCTTTGAAAGGTATTTGTCCCTCTCCAAACTAGAGTACACTTGGAATTATTTTCCATCTAAATCTAGAAGCGTATCTCCTCTTCCTTGTAGATGGATAAATATTCTCTAACTCATGTCGTATGAAACGATGCCCAACTATCAATATATCATACCCCTATGGAGGTAGATCTAGATAAGTAAGCTATGAGAGTGAACTCATCGTCAAGTCTTGAACATATCTCATCGATATCCATTAAAGCTATTGTTTACTTCTTCTTCTTCTTTTAACCCTCCTTTCTATTTAGATATTGATTGACATAATGACCATGTTGTCTACATCCAAAACACTTGATTCTATAGAAGTACTTTTTTCTTCTCTCCCTTGGAGTTAGGCCCTTTGCTTGAGCCCTTCTTGGATTTTCCCTTTCCTGCCAGAGAAACATTCTCATCATCTTCATGTTTTTATGTTTTACTACTACTTCCACTAACAAGAATTAACCTAAACTCCACTTGAGTGAAATCACCAAAAACGATCCCAATTAGGTATGTCCTACAGTCCATTGATCACTTGGACAAACACATCCCACTTATTTGAGAACACATTTAAGGTAGTTCTCACATGCTCATCATCACTTATCTTCTCTCTGACAACTTCTAACTTATCCTTGACAAGTTTAACTATTCCTTATCCTCTATTCATCTTGGTGTTTCTTAGCTTCTCTCTGAGAATTAGCTTCCTGTTGATGGTAGCATTCTAGAAAAACTTTAGGATGGAATCCCACATCTTCTTGGTTGTATCGAAATATGCGATATAGGGAACAATGTTATCTTTAACCCCATTATGGATAATGTTCCTAACTTTGGCATCCTCCTTCTAGTAAACTACTAATCGCACCGAATCTACTAGTATGACTATAATTGTTGTAGCATGTTCCTTTAGTCCATGCTCCTCCAATAATAATAAGATTATGTATTTCCAGAAACAATTGTTTGATGCACCATCAAGTCTATATTGATCTCTTAATCCATCTAAATCCATTTCTAAAACCCTCGACCAATAAACCCTAATAAATATGAATGGATCTAGAGAAAAAATAACCTGTGTGAAACCTTTGATTTCTCTTGTGAAACTCTCACACTCAGATCACAAATAACCTCAGCACCTTACTGCTCTAATACCATGTGAAATTTATGGTGACCTAGAAGGTGTTATTAACCAATTAATTATTTCTTATCACTTATTTATGGCAATTAAATTAATTTAATGGAAGCAATGAATAACAACATAAACAACACCAATCACAAACTGAAAATGTAGGAAAGTATGTGAGAAACCAATCACATAATTTAAACCAGTATTTTTGGACAAAAAGTCCCTGGAAAAACTCCAACTTGGGAAAACCAATTTTCATATCTAAGGGATTTTATTATTAACTTCAACAAATAATTTTTTATTGATAAATAAAACTACTTTCCTTTCACTAACAAACATCTTGAAAAATATTTATATACTTCTACTAATCTAGAAATTCGCATTGGTCTATATTGAAATTCACACTGGCTTCTGACAAACTTGATATGCCTTCTGGAAGACTCGAAATACCTCTAACAAATCCACGCTAGCTTTAGATGAACTCACACTTGCACTAAAAAAAATGATCTAACCTATGGAAGACTCGTGTTGGCTTCCAGAAAATAATCTCGACCTCGTCTTGTGAGTACATTGAGCTTCAACCTCCTCCTAAAACTCACAACCTCAGTGGGAAAAACTCAGCCTCTCTTAGAAATTAATGATAGAAAGAATATCTAGAAAATATTTCCTCAAACACTACTGCTAAAACCCTCTGGTCTCTTATGAAAATCACCCACTCAAAGACCTATATCTTCTTCAAAGCTTCCCATCGATTTACTTTATAGTCTCTCATTCACGAATGAATGACCATGATTAGAATTTCACTTGATCTAATCAATGGGTAAGATCATCTTAGAAAATTTATACAAGCTTCTACAAGAAAATAGACCTTATCCCAATTAATATCAATTAATTATTCACATTTCTTAAATTAGACTTAGGAAATATTTAAAAACTCACTAATTAACTTAATTAAGATGTTTTTCCTAAGTGAACCTTAGTAAAAATTACATTGTCTTGGAGATAATTAACTACTCTATGCCTCTAGCCACAAGGACACTTCTCATGACTAGAACATGTTAGGTCCCTATAATACTAGTGATTCCCCCATTACTATTGTTGTTGAATCCCTTATTGTTATTGTTGTGCCCCTATTGTCCCCGTATTGTTATTATTGTGCCCCATAGAATCCCTCTATTGTTATTTTTGTGCCTTTATATTATTATTGTTAGGTCAGCTTGGCTATATTGTGACCCCTTAGACTCCTATATATAGAAAGGAGGTTTTGTCATTTGAATCATCCAAGAATTGTTCATTTTGTAATGTAAAGGAGGTTTCCCCCTCGAAGAGGCTTATTTCTAAGGCGTTCATCTATCTTTTCTATCTTTTTGTGAGCTGGTTTCATAACATTTGGTATCAGAGCTTTGGATTCTAAGGTTTTGCTGCTCCAAATAGGTCATCGTGGAATTTTCGCTATAACTTTTTTTCTGCGATGTTTCAAAAGATAAAAAGGGACCCATTTGAGACGAAATCACGCTGAACCTCTGGTCCGAATTTCAAATCTTGTCTCGCTATATTTTCGAAGATATAATCTGAGGAAGCTAAGGTTTTTACAGACCCCCGAATTACATTCCAAATAGGTCACCTTGGGAAAATCATCATAACTTTCGCTTTGAGCATCAAATTGAATTTTCGTAAGAAGTTACAGAAAGAGGATGGCATGTAGTTTTCGTGGGTATCATTTTCAGAACCTAATGTTGAAACAATGACCCGTGGCATGTAGTACAAGTTCGCTCTACTGAACCAGTCTATACTCAGGTCATCGTGGGAGATTTGGCATAACTCTTTATTGGAGAATCCAATCTTGATTAGACTTTTGGGGATAGAAATATTTCTCAGAGTGTTACCAAAGGAAGTAATTTCAGACCTGGGAGGTCCAAAATTACAGAGATACAACAGATTCAATATCGAGCTCCTACAAAGTGAAAAAAGGTGTGTAGTTTTTTTTTTTTTTTTTGCATAAGCTTGGTTTGAAAAATTAGTTTGAAGGAATTCAAAGGGCATAGTGAAGAATTATTATCAGTAATTGATGCCCCGAAGAAAGAAAATGGAAACGCCTAGTAAGCAACCTGAAATCTCTAGCATGACTCATGAAGAAGAGGAAGAAATGCAACATGATATATCAAAATTATAAGACCAAGTGCAACAAATTTCACTCGCACAAAAAGTAACAAAAAATAAGATGGATGGTTTAAAGAAAGACGTAGAAGCTAATATGGATGGTTTAAAGAAAGTCGAAGAAGCTAAGATGGATGGTTTAAAGAAAGGCGTAGAAGCTAAGATGAATGACGTGGATGCTAAGATGGATGGTGTGGAAGCTAAGATGGACAACATGGAAGCTAAGATGGATGATTTAAAGAAAGGCATGGAAGATTTGCAGACAAATTTGAAGACAAATTTGACAAAGTTTCTACAATAAATGCTTACTAATGGCGAAAGGGTAGGAAAGGGAACTCATGATGAGAAAAAAATAAATGTTAAGCATGATTTCATAGACTCTAAGTTGGATCGAAGAACCACCATGTTCCAAATATTTATATGAGGAAGTTTGATGGCAAGGATCCGGAACATGGATACTATGGATGGAGCAATTTTTTGATCTCCATAATGTGCAAAACACACAAAAGGTACGCATTGAAACTTTATATTTGGAACCAAATCAGTTTGTATGGTATTGATGTCTTTTCTCTCGTAAACAAATTGTCACTTGGGCTATTTTTACGGATGAAATGATAGCACATTATGAGGATACAAAAAGCAACACTTTTTTTAGCCAATTAATAAATCTCAAACAAAAGGGTTCAATGATGGAGCACATTGAGGACTTCCAAAAATTGAATATAAGGGTAAAAGATATTCCAGAGGAGCATAGGATTGATGTGTTCATAGGGACTTTAAAAGATAACATCCAACATGAGGTTCACCTTTGGGAACCAGATTCATTGGAGAAGGCATTCAGGTTGGCAAGAAAAATGGAAAGAAAAATTATGGAAACAAGGAAGCCTACCACTCATAATCATAAAGATGGAAGTGTTACTGCCCCTAGCCATCCACAACCTACAAGTTTGACACCACAACAATTGGAAGAAAAAAGAGAAAAAGGGCTTTGTTACAGTTGTGATAGCAAATACACTAAAGATCATAAGTGTGCAGAGAAGAAATTATTTTACATAGATTGTGAAGAGGAGGAAGAAAAGGAACAATAAATGTCAAAAGAAGAAGATATACACTAGGAACAAACCCTATAAAAAGAAGAAATGAATTCGGCAATATCTTTAATGCATTGGCTGGAATTACCACTCCTCAAACTATCAAGATAGAAGGACATATCAAGAAGAAAAAGGTAATAGTGTTGATTGATTCAGGAAGTACCCATATTTTTATTCCTAGTAAGATAGCCAAGGAATTGAATTGCTTCCTATATCCATCACTAGAGTGTCAAGTGATGGTTGCAAGTGGAGGAACCATAAATTGCTCAGGAAAGTGCCATAATTTCAAGCTATCCATGGGAGAATATGTATTGAATATCCCAATGTTTTACATATCAATGGGTGGTGCTGATGTTGTACTAGGAGTCCAATGGCTACAATCCTTGGGTACAATCGCTTTTAATTTTCAAGAAATTTTCATGAAATTCTCTTTAGAAGGAATGGAAGTTGAATTAAGGGGTATTACAGGGAAGCTGAGAAAGATAATTAGCTCTAACAGAATGACAAAGCTTCTAAAGAAAGAAAAACAAGGCATAAATTCACAATTATGTTCACTAGAGGTTCCCACATCGAAATCATCCATTTCTCCAGATCTCCAAAAAGTCTTGGACAATCATTCCAAGCTATTTAAGATACCCAAAGGCCTCCCACCTATTCATGATCAGGATCATGCTATTAATTTTATTCCGGGAAGTGTTCCTCCAAACATCGGGCCTTATAGATATCCCTATGTCCAAAAGAGTGAAATTGAACGTATGGTTGCAGAAATGCTAGAGGTTGGTATAATTCAACCTAGTCAAAGTTCTTTCTCTTCTCCAGTAGTATTGGTTCACAAGAAGGATGGGTCATGGCACATGTGTCCAGCTTATAGGGAGCTCAACAAGCTCACTTTTAAAGATAAATTTCCCATTCCTGTCATTGATTAATTATTGGATGAATTGCTTGGATCAATTTACTTCACCAAGTTGGATCTTCATTCAGGATATCATCAAATCAAAATGAAGACTGAAGACATTCCAAAAACAACATTTAGAACTCATGAGGGTCATTATGAATTTTTGGTCATGCCTTTTGGCCTTACTAATGCACCTTCTACATTTCAAGGTTTGATGAATTCCATTTTCAAACCCTTCCTTAGAATATTTGTGTTAGTATTTTTTGATGATATACTACTCTACAGCAGGTCTTGGAAGGATCATGTCCAACATGTTGACATGGTGCTCAAACTATTAAAGGAGAAGCAATTATATGCAAAAATCTCCAAATGTTTCTTTGGAGTACAAGAGGTGGAATATCTAGGTCATATTGTATCTCATGAAGGTGTTAAGGTAGACCCTAGCAAAATTAAAACCATTAAGGAATGGAAAATCCCCACATCCATAAAGCATCTACGAGGATTTCTTGGGTTGACAGGGTATTATCATAAGTTTGTTGAGAATTATGGGAGGATAGCAGCACCTCTAACAACATTATTGAAGAAAGATGCATTTTCATGGACTCCAGAAGCAACCAAGGCCTTGGAACATCTTAAAGAGGCAATGTGCCAAGCACCAATCTTAGCTACACCGGACTTCACAAAAACCTTTATTGTGGAATGTGATGCCTCAGCAAATGGAATTGGTGTTGTTTTAATGCAAGAAGAAAGACCCATTCCTTTTGAAAGTTGTCCAATCAAAGGAAAGTATTTACACAAAGCTATTTATGAGAAGGAAATGTTGGAAATACTACATGCACTTAAGAAATGGTGACCCTACCTAATGGGAAGACACTTCAAGGTAAAAAAAGATCATGATAGTGTTAAATACTTTTTAGAACAAATATTATCTTCAGAAGAGTAGCAAAACTGGGTCACAAAGATGTTGGGTTATGACTTTGAAATCATCTACAAAAAAGGGAAGAAAAATGTTGTGGCAGATGCACTCTCAAGAAAGGATGAGGTTGTGGAAGCATTTCTTTGCGCCATTTCTATTATCCAACCAGATTGGATAAATGAAGCAAGGGATGAATGGAAGAATGACGAGGACGTGTGGGCACTCATTCAAAAGATACAACAAGATCCCAGTACGTCTGATACATTTAGCTGGAAAAATGATTCATTATGGTACAAGGATCGGTTATACCTATGTAAGAATTCCCAACTCAAACAAAAGATTCTTATGGAATTGTACACCTCTCCCTTAAGAGGGCACTCGGGATTTCTAAAAACCTACCACAGGGTTAAGAAGGATTTTTTTTGGGATGGCCTTAAATCGGATATTCAAAAGTTTGTGGCGGAATGTTTGGTTTGCAAACAAAATAAAGTTGAAACAATTAAGACCTCAGGACTATTACAACCTTTTTCCATTCCAAGCTAGCATTGGGAGGAGGTTCCAATGGATTTTATCACAGGTTTACCCAAGTCCGAAGGAGAGAGTGTTATCATGGTGGTAGTTGACAGACTTACCAAGTATGCACACTTTTGTGCATTATCTCATCCATTTAAAGCAAGTACAGTTTCTATTGCATTTATGGAAACAATTCAAAAGCTACATGGAAACCCAAAGATTATTGTAAGTGACAGAGATCCCATTTTCACTGGAAATTTTTGGACAGAATTATTTTCTTGTCTTGGTACTCAGTTAACTCATTGCTCATCTTATCATCCTCAATCTGAACGGAAAACTGAGATAGTAAACAAATGTTTGGAAGTATATCTTCGTTGCTTTGTATCTAATAAACAAGCATAATGGGTCAAATGGTTGCCTCTGGCTGAATGGTGGTATAACACTTCCTTCCATATTGCAACAAAAATGATCCCATTTATGGCACTTTATGGATATCATCCACCATCCATCACATCATATTTAAGAGAGAATTCTAAGGTTCAAGCAGTGGAATATCACATCGAGCATCAGAAACAAGTTCTCCAACTCTTAAAGGATAACCTCACCTTGGCGCAAAATATAATGAAACAACAAGCAGTTCAATATCGCAGCAAAAGAAGTTTTGATGTATGTGATTGGGTATTCCTATGGCTACAACCATATAAACAAATGTCCCTCAAGCAAGCTAAGAAGGATAATAAATTATCACCAAAGTATTATGGTCCGTACAAGGTGTTGCAAAAGATAGGTACTATGGCATACAAATTGGAGCTTCCTGCAACTTCCCGAGTGCACCCAATTTCCCATGTTTCATGCTTAAAGAAGGTTATAGGTGACAAGCTTCTAGTTCAAATAATATTTCCAGAACTTGATGAGGAAGGAAAAATTATATTGGAAACTGAAGCAGTCAAAGAAACAAGAACTCGACAGCTACGAAATCGATCAATTTCAGAGTGTCTCATCAAGTGGAAGAACTTACCCGTTGAAGATTCCACATGGGAGGATGAGAATTTTATACATAAGCATCCAGAACTACTCAAGCGCTGAGGAAAACACCTTTTTGAAGGAGAGGGGAATGTTAGGTCCCTATAATACTAGTGATTCCCCCATTATTATTGTCATTGTATCCCTTATTGTTATTTTTCTGCCCCTATTGTCCCCATATTGTTATTATTGTGCCCCATAGAACACCTCTATTGTTATTTTTGTGCCTTTATATTATTATTGTTAGGTCGACTTGGTTATATTGTGACCCCTTAGACTCCTATATATAGAAATGAGGTTTTGTCATTTGAATCATCCAATAATTGTTCATTTGTGTAATGTAAAGGAGGTTGCCCCCTCGAAGAGGCTTATTTCTAAGGCATTCATCTATCTTTTCTGTCTTTTGTGAGTTGGTTTCATAACAGAACACATTTCTGAGCTACAAAAAATACCATTTTATCATTGCTTCCACCGCCTTCACTTTATCCAACTTGGTCAAATAGTCCATACATAAAATGATGTACTTATTCTTCCTATATTGGGAGATCAATGGGACCAATGGATTCCATGCACCACTTCTCAAATGGCTCAAAAAAAAAACCTGAGATTAGAGGGGCACCTATCCTTCTCAGTAGGTTTTCCCATTATTTTTCACTCCTCATACTGTGAAGTATATCTCTAGGCATCCTTGTGAATGATTGGAAAATAGTATCCTTCTTATAGGATTTTGTAAGTTTTCCTCTTTGTAGAAAAATCACCCTCATAGGGTCCATCATGGAAAGCTGAGAGGATGGCATAAACTTCATCCTCCCTACTCATATTCTTAGAAATTGATCAAGCCCAAACTTGAAAAGGTTTCCCCCAATCCAAGTGTAGGAGGCACTTTTTATGACAATCTTACTTTTCTCCTTTGAAGATAGGTGATGAGGGAACTTACCAGTAGCTACGAAACTGGAAATGTTGGAAAACCATGGAGACAAAAGTGATATGGAAAAGCGATGCTTATCAGGGAGTTGGTAATTTATCACTTCTTTTTCTGTAGACAAGGTTAGTCTTGATAGAAAATATGGAACACCAATATCCTTTCCAATCTTGTCAACAATATTTAAGTCAAATTGTTGTAACAGTAATAACCACCTAATTATGCAAGCATTCACATCTAGTTTATTCATTAAGTATTTGATTTTTGCATGGTCAGTGTGCATAAAGACTTAATAACCAATGATGTAATGTTTGAATTTGTTTAAAGAATGTACAAGGGCAAGGAACTCTTTTTTGGTTACTGTATAGTTTAATACAACCTTAGATATATTTTTACTAATGCAATAAATTACATAGGAGAGTTTACCTTTGAATTGTCCTAGAGTTGCCCTAATATCCCTATCTAATGCATCTGTATGGGTATGAAAGGTTAGATTCCAATTTGGACCTTTGAGGACATGTGTTGTCATTAGTTTTTCTTTGATACCCTCAAATTCTTCTTGACATAATTTTTTCTAACAAAACACAACATCTTTTATTCATAATGAAAATAGAGGAGAAGCAATATTACTAAATTATTTTATGAATCTTCATTAATATCCAGCAAGGCCTAAAAAAATTCTAACATATTTTTTCTTTTGAGGAGAAGGAACATTTTGATGATGGCTATTTTTTTAGGGTCCAATTGTATTCCCTTCAAAGAGAGGAAATTGTATAAGAGAATTCATACATTCATCATAAATAAGCACTTCTCTTGGCTCAAGGTGAGGTTCATCACTTCACACCTTGGCAAGACCTTTCTCAAGCTTGAGAGAGCCTCTTGGAAATCATTTCCATATGGTGTGGAGTCATCCATGTATATTTCCACCAAATCATACACAAGATCATAGAATATACTCAACACAACCCTTTGGAAGGTGGTAGGTGCATTGCACAACCTAATTAGGAGAAATTTGTAAGAAAAGGTACACCAAGGGCATGTGAAGGTAGTCTTATCTTGATCCTCATAATTGATCTGGATTTGGTTGTACCGATTAAATCCATCTAAAAAGGATAATAACTTTTTCCCTGCAAGGACATCAAGAACTTGGTTAATGAAAGGCAAGGGAAAATGATCTTTCATGGTGGCCTTGTTCAGTGTTTTGTAGTCAAAAAATATTCTACTCCTTTTTTCTTATGTAATATGACTAAGGGAGACATCCATTCACTATTCGAGATTGAATAGATGAATCCTACATCCAGCAATTTCTGCAATTCATCTTTCACAATATATTTCAATGCAAGGTTCATTTTCCTTTGTGGCTAGCGAACATGATGTATTACTTTCATCCCCAAGTATGTATTACTAAAAATAGAAGGATGTATTACTTTCATCCCCAAGTAGTCCCATGAAAATGCATCAATATGATGTTTTAAGATAGTGAGCAGTTAGTTTTCTTGATCAACTGAGAGAAAGGGATTGCATGATTTTTAGTGTTTTAGAGGGGCTGATTTCTATGGTTTTTAAATTAGTTTGCTGAGAACCAATAGTTAACAAATATTCCCATGAATTGTCTTGAGAATAAATAGGATTCCCTATAGATGATTCTTATGTTAATCCATAAATATTCATGGAAGCGGGATATTGGTTTAACATAAATTTATCGATCTATTTATCTTCATCAATTTGCTTACTCCTAATGGTAGTTTCTAATGTACATACATGGTAAGATGATGATATTAAATAGTCTTCTTCTTCTTCTTCTTCTTCCTCTACCCATGTAGGAAATTCATCCTCAATGAGAGGTTGAGCTAGTGGGTATAATAAAATTTGTTTTCTTGATTGCCCATTGGTGATGGTCATGTTCCCAACCCTAGAGTTGATGTATGCATCAGCAATGGCTAGCCAGGGTCTTCCTAATATGATTGTATAGCCATAATACTTGGTATTATGCTGAAGAAGAAGGAATTTGGTAGCATAATCCCATAATAAGTAGAGACCATTACATATTCTATGATAACTTCAGGTGCTACCATAGATCTATTAGAAAATTGTAGCACAATAGAGGTCTTTCTTAAAGATCCTTGAAGGTTAATCTTGAGCATTTTTTTTTTATTTTTCATGATATTGATTACAACTCCCAAATTACTGAGAGTGTTTGGAATTACAATTTCATTGATGTGCACATCTACTATTGGGCTCCCGGAATCTAAGTACTCAGGGATGATTACTATACCAAGCATAAGATTAGCTAGGTACCCTATTACATTAATAATAGGGGAATCCCTTTTATTTTTCTTGATCCTTCTAATAAATTATTATTTAATAAAATTAGTATATATAGGAACATCTTTTATGGTTTGAAGGAGAGGATTTTTGACACACATATTCTTTAGTTCTCCTAGAAATCCATCTTCTTCTAGGTTTGGTGCTTTACGAGTTTTCAACCTTTCAGGATAGCGAGGTTTTAGTTAGGTGACTTGAGGTACAGGATCCTCCTTCTCCTCCTTGATATTTTCTATTGGAGGATGTGGATGAACATATGGAAGGACCTTCCCATAACTAAGGTTGATTTCCTGGGTTTCTATAACATAATTTTGGTAGGTAGTTTCTCCATTGTAGACTGATTGAGCCTACTTATTCTTGGGATTTATATTTGAATGGGTGAGAATTTATGGTTTATTTGGAGGAATGCTTTGGGGTGCTTTATATTTTTTAGAAGGAGGCATCAAGCAGGTGTGTAGGCCATCTAAGGCCTCCATCCTTTAGGTGGGTTTCCCCATTGAGGAGGTTGAGTAGGATATGGCTAGAAGGAAGAAGTAACATTTTGAAGAGGATATGGCCAAGGAGTGGGAATAGGCCAAGGTGAAGGGTTATGAGGGCACCAAGGTTGATAATACACATTATAATTAGCATTGAAATGAGAGGAGAAGTTCATACCTTGTTATAATTTCATAGGGGATTGTGGCCTCTTTTAGTTGACAAAGCATAGCTACTCCATGCTCCCTTCTGTTCGCTGGTACATAGATTTCAGGCCTAGAAAACATGGACATTTATTAGTGGATTGGTTCTCTTCACATATAGAACTTACTTCTATGATATGTAAAGGACATTCATTCTTAAGATGTCTTCTAGTGCATTAAGGGTAGAATATGGGTAAAGCCTTTTCTTCTTCCTCTTGTTTCCACTTGATATGTAAGGTGTCCATATGCATGGAAATTGTATGTAATTTTTCAGTGTTCATGTCCTCTAGCACACTTATTATCTCATTTTCAGTAATTAGGGAGAAAGAGGAAGGACTTACCAAGTTTTATTTACTTTACCTCCTTTTCAGTATCCCTTGATGATTTTTTAATACTTTTTGATATCATGATAAGTGAGTTGGTATATGTCTCCATTGCTCAATTAGTTAAGTATTTCCATCAGTTGTTTATTGTCTCCTCATAGTAAGACTATCTTGAAGGAGTCTAGATCCAAGGTGAAATTTTGTGCCCTTCTATAACTCAACTAGAATCTCCCTTCAAAATATTCTAGAGACACATTTTATCCTTGGGTCTTTCTAAATATCTCATCTTTGGTATCCATTGATCTATAGTAATCATGGTAATTATTTTTGAAGGCTTCCTTCATTTGTTCCCATGTGGTGATGTTGTCTCCTTCTAGGCTCATGAACCATTTAAGGGTTGTAACCTTAATAGTGGAAGGGGGAAATTTAAGCTTCTGCTCATCAATTGTATATTCATAAGTCCTACATAGTACATACTATGGAAAACTAAAACATAAAAGTGTTATGATCCTTTGTAATCAAACCATAGAAGTGTGGGAGGATAAATGGATTAATGTTTTTCATTTTATCCTCTCCATCTATTTATCTAATGGGAAATGTGAACACTTTTGGTTGTCTATCTTCAACCATAATATTGGTGGGGTGTGAAGGTTTTTCTCCTTCTACAATCTCCTCAAATATCCTCGCTTGCTCATTGAAAAGGGCCTCAAAGGTCCCCATGGATAGGGTAGGAGGCTCACAATCAGGTGAAAGAGGCTAGATGCTAGTGGAAGTAGGGGGTTCTGGTAAGAATTCTCCTATTTCATCCCTAATTCTTCGAGGCATAAAATAAAAGAGTGTATTTTTCCTTTTTTTGTAATTTTTTTTAAATATGTTAATGATTTTTTTTTTCTTTTTTGCAGGAGATTAAATGAAAGAAAGAGAAGATAAACTAAATAAAAATAAAATACTTTCTTTGATACCTCCCCCGAAATGAAGCCAAAAAGTGATGGCCCTCAATATTTCAACAACAATGATGCAACTCCCAAGGGTATCATCATTAGTGTTCAACTTGGGATCATACAAACTTAAGAGGGCATGACATTATATGTGCAACAGTCACTATCTTTTCCTTTCACTGAATTTTATGTAGGTAGAAATACCAAAAAGAAATTTAGATGTATAGAGACCAAGTTAACTATTCTTTGCTACAAAAAAATTGAAATTGTAGGAAATAACTTGATAAAAGAAGGATAGAAAGAAAAAAAAAAAAAAAAAAACCTATTTTTAATAAAAGAAGGAACACTACACTATCTACAATGAAATGACATCACACCTATTCTACTTGCAAGGAAAGCAAACAAACTGCTAAAATGAAAGCTTGCAAACAATGAACCCTAATTTTGTAAAAAAGAAGCAGTCTCTACAAAAAACCAAATAAAGGAATCTACAATGTATCTTTACCTCCAAATTCCATTCTCAGGGTTCCAATAGCATTGTAATAAAATAAGGAAGACAAGTCATGAGTTTAGTGCAAATATGAGCAAGTTTAGAAGTCAGGTTGCAAATTGTTATAGGAGTCCTTGTTTTGTTATAGGAGAATGTCAAATGAGTAGGTGAACATGCTAAATGTGAGATTGGATGGTAAGGAAACTAAGGAGAAGTTAGAAAATGAAAAATTACATATTTCCAAGGCAACACAACAACTTTTTGTGAGGTTAACCTAGAAAATTGCAAGGTTGTAGGGTTTCCTATAGCTACAAAATAGGATACAGTGCAAGAAACAATGAACAATGCACAATGAACAATGAACAACAAATAAACAGCAGTAAAGGAAATGGACTACATTCAAAGTAAAAATTCTATTTAACTAATTTAATCACTATAACTATTATCAAACGCTAAGTTAACTTGCAAGAAAATACTGCTCATAAAAGTATCTAATTAACCATGCATGAAAGTAATTTTAGAAATATTTTGCAGAAATAAAAAATTAAAAATGCATAAACATAAATAATACAAGAGGTATTTTGAGCACCTGAGGTGGCCCCTAACCTGTGGAATCTTAAAATCCTTACAATAAATCCAAACAAAGAGCTGAAATCATATATCACTTCCATTAACTGAAACATTTCTTCCACATGGCAGAGTTATAAAACTCGCTTGAATTCACTAATATAGACTTATCCTATTCTTCACATGTTCAACTATAATTTTATTCTACTGTCTACTAGGCTACTTGAGTCTCTTATTTATACAAATGGTTAGCATGCAACCTCCTTGGCCGGGGTGCGGGGGGGTGGTTTCTTTCCTTCCAAAAATTCCTAAAAAATGGGATCTTGTTTCCTAGGTCATTACACAATAGTAGGAAGGAGCATTTACTATCCTAAGCTAGCCGAGTTGGGATCATTTGGTAGTAGGGAGAAGGTCCCATGAATATCTTTGGCTGGATCTCCTCAAAATCCATGCAAAATCCCTTCAAAATCTTGCACAATAGTCATGTTAGGCACATAGAGTATGAAAAATATCTTTGACTCTCCTAAGAACTCATTAAGTGCAAAAAAGTAGGTTCAATATAGACTTTATGTGCTTAGGAGTGGTTATATGGGCCTTATGTTATACCTATTTGGGAGGCCCATCAAGAATAATAATGGGTTTACAATGATTAATTATAAGATTATTAGAGATGGATATATAGCCCTATGTCCTTTCAAGTCATGAGAAGGTCCTTTATTCATGGGTGCTTGGTAAAGAAGACTGGTCATATGTTCTTAGATAATATCCAAGAGAAAATCCTATAATTATATTGTAGTAGAAGAAGATGATATTAAATAAGATCAAGAATATGATGTAAAGTAGGTAGATTTCTAAGTTGAAGATGTAGATGATGTTATTCTTGACAATGATTTCCATGGTGATTTATCTATAATGATATTGGTGATGATGTTGTTATGTCCAATCCTCAACAATAATTTAGATCCTAATGATATAACATTGTATTGGATGAAAAATATTAATGATAATAAATTTTTGAAATGTAGAAGGTACATGATTTTGTTCTTTACTATGATTTATTCTATTATATTATGTTTTACTGTGATTTATGTTTTGTTACAACTTATGGCATTTTCTATGTTATATATGGTACTACTTTAATTTCATTTCTTTCCAATAAAATATATTAATAAATATGGTGAACTAAGAGTGATGTGAAGGGCGTTAGGCATGAGGGGAAGGCGAATGAATGAGATTCCACATTCATGGGGTTGGTCTTGTTAAGTAGAGAATTAATGATTATCAAAATGAAGAGAAGCTCCCCTAGGTTTTTGAAATTAATTGGTGGTATATCTTAAGGGAATGAGAGTCTTCTTATATAACTCTCAATGCATGTTCAAAGAAGTCATAAAGGCGATAATATGACCCAATTGGACCTTGTTGGCATACCATTGGATTCAATTCAATCTTGTTTGTCCTGTTTTGGGAACCCAAGTTTTTTACCTTTGGAGAGGAAATATCCAACTTCTTTTTAAGTTATAAAACCCCCCAATATTAAAAAGTTATATGTCTAGGCTAGTTAATTTAGATTTCATGAAATACAAATATAGTTTATAGAAATAAAAATGTTGGCCCATATTACTAGTCCCTTGTTAGGGTCCATGTGGGTCATGTATTGCAATACAAATTACAAAATAAATATGTAATTTAAAAAAAAAAAAATAGAAATTATGTTATGATGGGTGGAGGGACTATCAATGTAGAAAATCAAGAATCTGAGTTATTGCACATAGTAAGTAGTCTGAAGGCGGACTTAGATAATATAAAATAAAATTAAGAAAGGTTGTCAAAAACTAAAGAAGAATAGCAAGATATTAATGGTTATCTGTTGATAAAACTAGAAGAAGATAGAGTCAATAAGGAAACAACAGAAACCCATAAAAAGAGAACTAGGAGTGAATCAACAGATACAACAAAATCTATAACTTCTAGTGGGAATAAGTCTCATGAGTTTGATGAGGAAGATGAAAAAAAATATTGAAAGTAGTACCCATGTATCTAGGAAAAAGAGGACTACACCATAGTTGCAAGGGGAGTTTAAAAATATTGGACCTCCAAATTTTGATGGTGAATCTGAGGAAGGAGAAGAAGCATGGCTTCTTAATATGTCTAAATATTTCAAGGTCTACAATTATCCAAGTAATTTGAAGGAAAGATTGGCAACTTACTAGTTGACTGATAAGACAACCTTATGGTGGGAAGAGAACAAGATTGTTAAAAGAATCAAAAGTAAAAATATAACTTGGAAACTATTTATGGAGGAATTTAAAAAGAAATATCTAACTGAAAGGTATTTTGATGGAAAAGCTAGAGAGTTCCATGAGTTAAACTAAGAACAGTTTACCATGGATGAGTTTGTTAACAAATTAATTATGATTTTATTGAGGTATGTACCATACTTGAAGGATGAAAAGGAATAAATACAAATATTGGTTAGTTGTTTACCTTTTTGATACAGAGAAAGAATTGAATTTGATAATCCAAAGACCATGGATGAGACAATAAGGAAAGCAAAGCTATGTTTTAATCAAAATCAGGAGAAAGGTGACAACTCAAAGAGTTGGGTGGCTAAAAATCATGAAAATTTCAGCATTAACAAAAAAGGATTCAAGAACTCAACTTTTCCAAGCACTTTCAAAAGTAATCAAGGAGGAAATTGTAGAAAAAACGTAAAAAAACCTAGATATTTTGGAAAGAAAATTAGATAAGGGGATGGAGCTAGAAATTGAAATTTTGCAGAAGCAACTAAACCACCAATTAAATCTTGGGGTTGGGAAATGGCATAGTAAATAACCTACAAGAAGATTCAACAACCAATGGCATTTCCTGCATCATTTTGAGGATCAGTGCAACATTAGATGGAAGAAATGTAGACCACCAATCCACAATGGTGAAAGTTCAAGGCAAAATTTTTTAACATTTTTTTTTCAATGTTAATACACCCTATATCTACCTTAAGTTAAATTACCACTGCTACAATTGAAAAGTGTGAACTTAGGATGGAAAAACAAAGAAGACCATGGCTAGTACAACTAGCCACAGGAATGAAAAGCAAAGTAATAAAAATAAGAAAAAATTGTTTATTAAATTTAAATGGAATGAAAAAATAACTGAGTTTGAATGTTTTACCTTTGGGGTCATATGATGTACTAATTAGAATAGACTAGTTAGAATCTCATAAAGTATTTTTGAATTGATTGGAGAAATATTTCACCTACGTTAGTGATCAAGTAAATGAATGCATAGTTAAAGGAGTGCTAAGAGATATTTCCATGAGGCAGAGTTATGCCTTACAACTGAAATGTTCTCTCAAAGGTTGTCAAATGTTTGTTGTTCAAGTTGAGGATTTAGTTAAAAAAAACCATCCTTAGAATATTACCTTGTTTTGGAGCAATTTAAAGATGTATTTCCTGAGGAGATACCATGACTTCCTCTAAGGAGAGATATAGATTTAATTATTGATCTCATCCCTAGAGTTGTTTTGGTGTCCAAAGCTCCATATAGGATGAGTATCCCTAAGTAAATTTAGTTAGAGATTCAATTTCAAGAACTGCTAGATAAAAAGTAAATAAGGCCCAGTGCATCTAATTCAGGTGCACTAGTTTTGTTTATCAAAAAGAAAGATGGGACCTTGAGGCTTTGTATTGATTATAGGTAGTTGAAGAAAATGACCAGTAAAAGAAAATATCCTCTGCCCTAGATTAATAACTTGTTTGACAAAGTCCAAGGAGCATCTATCTCTTCAAAAATATATCTAAGGTTTGGATATCATCAAATAAGGATTAAGGATGGAGATATACATAAAAAAACATTTAGAACAATATATGGATGCTATGAATTTGTAGTGCTTCCATTTGGACTCGCTAATAGACCAAAAATCTTCATGTGTTTGATGAATAGTGTGTTGAGTCCTTTTCTTAACAAAATTGTCAAAGTATTTATAGATGATATTCTGGTTTACTCTAAGAGTAAGGAAGAACATGATTAACACTTATGGATTGTTCTTCAAACACTTAGAGAGAATGAGTTATATGCTAAGTTTAGGAAGTGCTCATTCTATCAAGAACAAATTCATTATTTAGGGCATGTAATATCTATGGAAGGTATTGCTGTGGATCCATAAAATATTAAAGCTATTATTGAGTGGTGAGTGCCTAAAGATGTAGCTGATGCCAGTTCACTTATGAGAATTACATGTTCCTATAGAAGATCTATAGAGGAATTTTCTAAAGTGGCCTATTCTATTGCTTCTTTGCAAAAGAAGGGGAAAAAATTTGAATGGAGTAAAAAGTGTTAGGATAGTTTTGAGAAGCTATAGTAGTTACTAACTACTGCTTACATCCTAAATCTAGTTTACCCCAATAAAGAATTTTTTGTATGCACGTATGCTTGTAAATAAGGATTTGGAGGTGTTTTAATGCAAGAGGGCCATGTAATCAGTTAGGAGTCTAGAAAATTAAAGGACGATGAAAATAATTATACTATGCATGATTTGGAATTGGAAGCTATAATACATGCCTTAAAAAGGTGGAGACGTTACGTGATTGGAAGGAAATTTAAGCTAAGAATAGAAAATGCTAGCCTTAAATATATTTTTAACGAGCCAAACCTAAATTTTAGGAAAGCTAGATGGTTAGTGTTTATTAGTGAGTAAGATTTTGAAATTTTACATATTAAAGGAAAGAAAAATAAAATTGATGATGCTTTGAGAAGAAAACTACATCAAATATGCACACTTTCAACAACAATTTGGTCGACATAGTTGATTAAAAGGATAGAAACAACATAATTTAGTGAAGAATACTTGCAAATTAGAAAGAAAATGCAGGAAACTGATTTAATAAATGAAGAAGAAGCTTATTTTTCAGTGAATCATGAAAATATGTTGTTCTTTAGAGGTAAAATCTACTTTCCTAATGACATAGAATTGAAAACATTTTTGTTAGATGAGTTACATAAGAAACCAACAGTTGGTCACCCAGAATATTAAAGATTGATACTAGTGTTGTGGAAGCATTATTATTGGCCAAATATGAAAACGAAGACAACAAAATATTTTTCTAAGTGTTTAGAGTGCCAACAAGTGAATGTTTCTGATCAACACCAAGCAAGGTTGTTAAAACCTTTGCCAATTCCAGAATGGAAATGGGAAACCATATCCATGGATCTTATTACAGGATTTCCTAAGGCTATAAGGCAATATGATTTGGTCAAGGTAGTGGTAGATAAGCTTAGAAAAGTTGCAGATTTTATTCCCATAAAATCTACCTTTAAAGCTATTAATATAGCATAAATTTTCATGAAAGAGATATTTAGTTTTAGCGGTATGCCTAAAACTGTGATTTTAGACTATGATAGTAAATTTACTTCAAAATTCTGGAAGGGGTTATTTGAAGGAATGTGAACAAAGTTGAACTTCAGTACAACCTATCACCCTCAAAGTGATGGGAAAACATAAAGAATGAAACAAACATTAGAATATATGTTAGGAATGTATGTTATGGACAAACCAACTAAGTGGGAAGACTATATACACCTAGTTGAGTTTGCTTATAATAATGGGTACCAAACGCCTTCGAAAATTAGTCCCTTTGGGGTACTATATGGAAGAAGATGAAAAGTACCACTAAGTTTGGACCATCCTAAAGATCGATTAGTATTAGGGCCATAGATGTTGAAGGAAATGGAGGAAGTGGTTAAACAAGTCAGACAAATTTTAAAAAACACACAAGATCAACATAAGAGTCATGAATATCTGAAAAGGCTTCAAAGGGAATTCAATGTGGGAGATCATGTGTATTTAAAAGTAAAACCAAAGAAAACCTCACTTACAATTGGTAGTTGTGCTATGTTATCACCTAGATACTGTGGACTTTTTGAAGTCTTATCCATAATTGGACTAGTGGCTTACCAAATCACCCTTCCAACAAACATAAAAGTGCACAATGTCTTTCGTGTGTTATTATTAAAGAAGTATGTGCATGACCCAAATTATATAACTGATTAGAATGTTGTACAGGTGGAACCAGTGGGAGAATTCATAGAAGAACCGCTACTTGTTCTAGACGAAGGGTAGTCACGCTCAGGAATAGAGGCATAGAATAGTTGAAGACTCAATGGAAAAATTTAAGCCTGAAAGAGACGACTTGGGTGTTGGAGGATGCTTTTAAACAAGCATATCCTTCTCTGTTTTAAAAAACTGGAATGTATTCACGAAAAACACTGATTAGACATCGGGACAGTGTCAAATTCAAGCGGGGGAGGATGTGATATCCCCTGACTTGATGTTTTTATGTAACTAATTATGTAGATGTGTGTTTCCTTTCTGAATGTTTAAAGTTTAAAAAAAAATGTGAAGAATTTAATTATCAGTAATTTATTAATGATCATGATTTCTTATAAATTTGTAATTATGATGTTTTGTTTTTATAAAAAAAAAGTTTGGGAAATTAATTTTGGAGTACATATGGCTAAAAGAGACGAAGCTACAAAATTATTGGTAGATATTAATTATCCATCAATAATTCCTAGACATCTAATCTAAATGATTAGATGTATTGATAAATTATGGAATTGGTCAATTAATTGTTTCCCTAAAAGATGGAACGTTGTCTTTGGGAGTGAGAAACAAAATATCTTTAATGAGTTAGTAACTATTTTCCAACTGTTGCTAAGGTGGAGGCAATTACCAACCACCAAAAGAGTGGTAGATGGGTAATGGATAAAAATATCTCTTGTCTGCTTGCTTTGTCTCATATTGGGAGAACGAAGAGACTGAATAGAAGAAAATGAGAAGAAGACAAAAAAGTTGCAAACATGTGATCAAGCGGGATATTTTCAGGAGGAAATATCAATGTTGGGAAGAGCCACATACTCAATTATTAGTTTTCCATATTGTTGAATTCAAGTCAGTGTTCTTACCTACTGCTACTTTGTTTAATTCTATGAAATGAAAAAGAAAGAAATTACTATGTTTTACTTTCTTTATTTACAATTTATGTATAATGAATTATATAAGACTAAATTTAGACATTAATTTGACCAAAGAAGAGATTCAGAATATATGTCTTTTATTTTGTTAAGACTATAGTATTGATTGTGTTTGAATTCGTAACATTGGGAGAAATTGTTGTTACTACAAAATTATATATAGATACTTATACTTGAATTTTTACTATCCATGCATATCATAATTTACAATACATAAATTTGAAATAAAATCAATATGAAATGAGAAACTAGACTTCTGGAAAATATAAGTAACAGACAAGGAATTTTAGCTTTTTGGTTAAAAGTTTTTCTAGAAACATTTTCAATTAAAACAAAGACAAAACAAATGAAATAAAAGTAAATGTTTAACCAAAATGGAAATACGACAAATGAGTACAAACAAAACCATGAGTATCATACAAGTAAACAAAACTATGAGTATCATACAAGTAAAAAATTTAATAGTAAACACAATTTTCAAATTACAAATAGGCTAGTAGTCATTACCGATTTTTTTTATAAAGTACTTTTGAAAATAATTCTTTATGTGAGGCATTTGTAACCTCAAAGATTCTTTACCATCAATAAAAAAAATATAAAAAAATTTAAGCATTCTGTCTACAAAATATTAAATTAGAAATTATAATTACAAGAGGCTTATAGCCTTTAATAAAACTCTTTCATTCAGGAAGGAACCTATACATTACAAAGAAATAAAATAAAATTGATTCAGAAGCACATTAGTATTTAGAAATTTGGGAAAACTCGTCTTTAAATATTCCAATCACGTAGAGGCGGAACGAATGACCATGGGTAAGAATGTTCAACCTGGGGAAGTGTAGTCAAATGTTTAGCGAATTGTAGAAGTAACTCAAGAGAAGAAGTATCCTTTCGTGATATATAAAGGGTTATCTACATAAACAAGAAATGTGGATTAATCAATAATGTACAATATTAAAGTATGTAAAGAAAAAAGATAGGAAAGGGATGTTAATAATTACTTTTCAAGAATCTGGGATTTCGTAGAGTTCTCAAAAAACTTATATTAATAGAAAAACAATAATATTAAAATAACTGTAAGGAAATTTGACGAAATTTAATTCAATCAAACAAACAATATATATAGATATAGAGAGAGGGGGAGAGAGATTGTCAATGTGAAGACAATGTACATTATACGTCTTCAATAATAATTTAAAAACATAATAAAATATAGAAATGAATCAGGAGGAAATGTGACCTCTCTTAATGTAAATAAAAGAGAAAAGAGGAAACAAACCTATATAGCAAGGAAATAACTAATTATTTCCTTTTATGAATGAATAAACCAGAAAGTCTTGGGAAAAGAATGAATAAATCAGAAAGGCAACAGAATATAGAGGCAAATATTAATCATGACAATCATAAAATTTATTTGCAATTGTACATTCAAGTAACTAATGAGTATTATGTTCTCAATCGGTAACAGTAATTTCTAGAACCTAAGGGGATGCGTGAAAAATTGGCTGCGCGATGGGGCTCTGCAACCTAAACTAGGTTTTGAGTTAGGGTTTGGAGCTAGTAACCATGGAAGGCCGTGGAGGAGGGAGTTCTGCTCCCTCCTACAGTCAAATAGCCGTGAACAGAAGCAAGGGAACTTGTCTGCATCGCTTAAAGAAACCACCAGAGGTGATAACTGAGGATATTAACACAAGAAACATCAAACCTCATGAACAGAAAGAAAGTCATGAGGAAGATAGCAGGGAGAAAAAGAAAGAGGGTAGCAGTCAGAAAGCTGCACCCATGAGCGTGACAAGGTCTGTAAACCCAAGCTGACCATAATTCCTCGGGTCGTTTTAAGCAACCCAGCGGTACAAGTGCACAGAGAACACATGTCGGAACACGCGGTTATCTGCAAATTTATGGGGATTTGGCTGACGAAGAAGGCCTTACACGCATGGATAAGGAACCATTGGAACCAAAGGGGGGAGTAAACCTTCACCTTGGATCCAAGGGCTTCTTTACGGTGGTATTCACGAGCCTAGAAGATAAAGGCAGAGTGTTCGAGCGAGGACCTTATTTTTACGTTGCTGCAGGCCTTTACATGCGACCATGGGTGATGAATTTTGTCCCAGAACGAGAAACGTTCACTTCAGTACCGGTATGGATAAGACTATACTCCCTTCCTTTAGATTATTGGTTGTCGGAGTCTCTAAAGGCTATCGGCAATAAATTAGGGCATTTTATAAAAATATCAGATGCGACTCTAAGAGGTAAATACACTTCATTTGCTCGAATCTATGTGGAAATGGACTTATCTGGAGCACTTTCGGATGAATTCATTTTAGAGGTGTGTGATGAAAAATGGGTGTAGGTGGTGGACTATGAACATGTCCCATTCAGGTGCCGTAAGTGCCATGAACACGGGCACCTTTACAAAGACTACCCATCAAACAAACTAGAGAACAACACAAAAACCACCACAAGCAAAGATCCCGAGGGTTTCACTAAGGTGGGGGGCAAAGGGAAAGGAGGAAAGAGGTACCAAAAGAAAATCTACGAGGAAGGAAATCGAGCCACAATAGTTTCAAAATCTTAGAAGAAGAAGTTGGAAACAATGGGGCAAACCAGGAATCGGAAACTAATACCAATGAGAAGGACAGGGATGCTAGCATGGAGTACATACTAGAGAACGACTAGCAAAAGGATGATATACTGAACATTGTGGAGCTCAGTAGGGACCATGAGATGACCCAAAGTGAGGCGTGAATGGAGGACAATGAATTGCAGGAGACTCTTGAGAGGGAGAACTTAGCTCTAGAAAAGTTTCTGGAGCAAGGTATTGCCAAAGGGGTTGACTCCCTGCCAAAGGAGGAGTTTGACAGGGTTCAACAACTCTTCCTATGGAGATCCCAATCAAAGGGCTCTAGATTCAAAAGAAACCATGATAGCCAAGAGAATAGAGGGATGAAAACATTGGAGGAAACACTGGGGCACTCTTCCAAGAATCCGGGTAGGAAAAGAGGAAGAAAAAGACCAAATGAGTTGCTAACCGAATGTGGAAAACTCATGATTAACTCAGGTAAGATGAGAGATATCACCAACTAGTCCTTTTCAAACCTTTCTTAATGAAGCTTACAACCTGGAACATTAAGGGCTTAGGAAGTAAAAGGAAACAAAGAAATCTGAGCAGTAGAATAAAAGAAGAAAAACCAAATATGGTTTTTATTCAGGAAACTAAGTGTTCGATGGACAAGATCAGAGAAATACATAGCAAATGGTTAAGTAAGTATGAGTATCTAGAGGTTAAGGTAGATAACTCAACGGGAGGGATTCTTACGCTTTGGGATCCCCAGAAACTTGGAATCCTAGATGCGGAAGCATCCAGGAACTATCTATCGCTGGTGATTCAACCCTTGGGTGACAGGGAGACTTACATGATTACAAATGTCTATGGTCCTAAAAAACTAGAAGAATTCTCACCTCCCTTGAGGAGCTGAGAGAGAGATATCTTGATATGCCCTGGATTCTGGGATTTCAATATGATCAAATCTCTTACAGAGAAAAAAGGTGTCACCAGAACACTAGGCAGAGACTCCATTGCCTTCTAGAAATTCATAAACAAAATGAGACTAGTGGATGCTGAAACAATAAATGGAACTTTCACCTGGAACAACAAGAGAGGAGGGGCTTCTAAAGTTGCCTCTAAACTAAACAAATTCGTAATATCAGAGGACCTCCTTCTCACAAGCCTTGACATGTCAGCTATAATCCTTCCCTTTGGAGGCTCGGACCACTAGCTTGTCCAGCTTGGAGCCACTTTTATGGGTACATCGAGGAATAGACTTTTTAGGTTTGAAAATGTCTAGCTCTCTCACCCTGACTTCTCCAGCAATATTGAAAAATGGTGGATGGAAGATTTGCCCGTTCAAGGCAAAAAAATGTTTATGCTACAATAAAGACTTAAACACATCAAATCTAGACTCAAAGATTGGAACAAGAAAGAGCTTGGAAATATTTTTAAAGCCAAAAGAGAAGTTGAACAGAAACTTCAGGGGATTAATTAATAATCAAATCATAATCACAGAAGGTTTTACCGAGGAAAGGAAAACTCAAGCTGAGTCTCTTAAGAAGGAATGGGAAGATAGGTGCATTCAAGAGGAGATATTCTGGAGGCAGAAATCAAGAGTGCAGTGGATTAGAGAAGGGGAAAAAAACACAATTTTTTTTCATAAATCAACTTTGGATCACATGGCACATAACAGAATTTCAAAACTCAGAGATTTTCAAGGGAAAGAGCTTGTCTCCCACAAATAAATGGAATTTGTCCTAGTACAACACTTCCTTAGCATTGCAAACGAGCCTCTCTTAGATAGGTCACGGTTCATTAACAATTTCACAAACTATATTCCCAAGATTGTAACAAGGGAAGACAATCACAATCTTAACAGGCCAGTGTCTGAAGATGAGGTTAGTGAAGTTATCAATGAGATGCAAAATGGGAAAGCTCCTAGCCCAGATGGATTCAATGTGGACTTCTTCAAAGCATGTTGGAAAATAGTCAAACAAGACATCCTTGATGTAGTGGAAGACTCCAGAAGATCCAGAACAGTTTTGAAGGCTCTCAATGCCTCTTTCATAGATTTGATTCCAAAGCAGGAAAAAGCCATGACACTGGACAGATTCAGACCCATAGCTTTATGTAATGTGGTGTACAAGATTATTTCCAAAGTGATCGCTAATATATTCAAGCCCCTTCTTCCAGCTCTTATCTCAGAGGAGCAAATTGGTTATGTGGAAGGAAGACAGATTCTCAATAACATCATACAAGCTCATGAGGTGGTACACTCACTTAAGAGCAATAAGCAAGCTAGCATGATCATATAGCTTGACCTAGCGAAATCTCATGACAAGCTAAGCTGGTCTTACATCAGTGCAATGTTGAGAGCTTATGGTTTCAACCACAACTAGATTAGTTGGGTTATGGCCCTGGTATCCACGACTAGTTTTTCAATCCTGCTTAATGGCTCGCCCTCAGAACCTTTATGCCTTCCAGGGGTCTCAGACAAGGAGATCCTCTCTCCCCCTTCCTCTTTGTGCTCATGATGGAAGGCTAGGAAGAGCGATAAAAAGTGCAAGTGCTGAAGGAAGAATCTAGGGACTGAAATTGACCATAGATGGAGCTGCTTCAACTCACCAACAATTTGTGGATGATACCATGTTGGAGGGCACTCCCACGGTGAAGGAAGCCAAAGCATTTAAACAAATCTTGAACGAATTTGCTATGGTTGTTGGAATAGAGGTAAGCCTTAGCAAATCAAAAGTTTTCCTTTTTAACACTAACATTGCCATTCAGAGAAACCTCACCAGAATTATAGGGTTTCAAAGGGATCAGTTACCTTCTAAGTACCTTAGAATGTCTCTTACGGAAAAACCTCTGAGCAAGGGAGTGTGGGAGCCAGTAATTAACAAACTTCGGGACAAGATCAGGAAATGGACTTGCAGGTCTTTGAATTTGGCAGGGCATCTTGTGCTTACAAAGGCTATCATGCAGGCCATACCCATTTTCATGTTGTCAACTCTTCCTGCTTCTAAAGGAGTTATGCAACAGATCAGGAATATTCAAAGATATTTTCTTTGGGGCAAAGGGGAAGAGAAAAAGAAGTGGGCTTTGGTAGCTTGGGACAAGCTCTGCAAACCTAAGGCCCATGGTGGTTTGGGGCTTCATGACCCTAAAATCCTCAGCAGAGTATTGGGAGCCAAACTCTAGTGGAGATGGCTCAAGGAATCGGCTACCCCTTGGGCTAAGCTTTGGAAGTAGAAATATGCAAATAACTGGCAGGAGAGGGATCATATCAGAATGTCAGGACTTATCAAGGGCTCCCACATTTGGAACCTTGCTTGGGAAAATAGAGCCATTTTCCAGCAGCATAGTTTCTGGGAGATCCAAGATGGGAACCTTGCACGGTTTTGGGAGGATAACTGGCAGCAGGAACCAAATTTGTTTAGAGAATAATTAGCCGCTCTCAAAAATGACACTAATAAAAAAGGTTTACTTATGGTAAGTTACTTCTGGGATCAGGTACGGGACAATGATAAATGGAGAATGTGGAAGAATCTTGGTTACAGTGAAGAGAGTCCTTTGAGGGCCCATGCAGATTCCCTTGCTCTTGACTTGGAGCAGAGGAAGATTTTGGTGTCTTCCACGTCTGACCAACTGAGATGGGGTCGAAACACTGAAGGCACTTTTAACCTCAAAGAAGCTAAACGCATGGCCCTAGGTTTTGATTATCCAAACCCTGATCAGATTTGGAATGACCTTTGGAAGAACCCACAATGGATGAAAATCAAATTGTTTATGTGGTTGGTTCACCAAAAGAAAATTCTCACATGGGAGAATCTTCTGAAAAGGGGATTTGTTGGCCCATCTAAATGCCATCTATGTGGCTTATAGGAGGAGATGATGGAGCATTTACTAAACCTATGCCCCTTTACCTCTATCATGTGGGATTGGGTAGCCTCAGTCTTCAAGCAAATAGACAGGGATAGACTCAGCATCACAAACACTTTGAAGAATTGGAGGAAAGACTTCTCAGTTAATGAAATCATTAACAAGGCTTGGACTCTAGTTCCAAGCTTTATTATCTGGGATGTATGGAAAGAACATAATGGCAAGATTTGCAAGAACAAAATAGGCTCGGCCCAGAGTAATTTACGACAGCTTAAAGATACAATAGGAGCCCTTATTTGGAAAATTCTTGAGGACCTCCCTTCGCCCCAAGATGCTCGCATACTGAGGGAGTTGGGTCTCCATTCTCTGGTTCCCCAAGGCGCTGGTAAGGGTGTGAGCAAAACAACTGCTGGTAAAGATATCTGGCAACCTCCTCCTCCTGGTTTTTTGAAAATCAATATAGACAGGGCCTCTAAGGGCAACCCAGGGATGGCTGGCTATGGCAGTGTCATAAGAGATGAGCAGGAGTGCATAAATAATATTTTCCATAGTCATTTGGGGACTACCAAAAATAACATGGCGGAGCTTATGGCCTTAGAGCAGTGCCTGGAAATCCTGATGGAGGCAAATTTACACAACGCCATCATTGAAGCTGACTCTGAACTAGTCATTAATGCGGCCAAGAAAATGTGTAATGGAACAACACATGGAAAAGTGTCGAAACATTGGAGGCTCTCACAGGTCTTTCAGCGTATTCATTCCCACTTGCAAACCTTGAGAACAGTTAGCTTTGTTCATGTGAGAAGGAAAGCCAATATGTTAGCTGATCGTCTGGTGAATGAAGGGGTGCTATGTAAGGAAAGTTATGTTTGGCATGACTGGAAGTCTATAGCCTTTGGAAAACTGCACGATGATTGTCAACGACAAGCAGACAAAGACATGGTGAATCTCCAGACCAATGAAGAATGAGCAGGAGGAAGACCAGTGGGAGATGAAGGAATGGCACAAACCCGAAGTGAAGAGAAGGATGAAGAGGTAAGATGAAGGAACGACATAAACACGAAGTGAAGAGAAGGATGAAGAGGTGGGGTAATTATGCATAAGAGTCATTAGATCATGGAAGATCAATGGACATAATTGGTGGAAAAGATAAGCGGGAGTAGCGGGAGTAGGAGAGGGCGGAAGTCCTTGAACCTGATTGAAGTGTCGCTTTTAATCCTGACCATCGATCTTATTACTTGGCGCTGACATCACGTGCCTTTATGGGGGTTCAACTACCTGTAACCCGCGTGCTAGTGGAATAGGTGCAGACCGTAGGTTTTAAGCGCCCCCGATCATCGAATGGATATCGGGTTTTAAAGTGGAGGGAGGTTAAGTCTAAGAGCAGACCCGAAAATTATAGACCAAAGGTTCTTTTTCCTTATCAGGTCTGGATTGCGGTTAAATCGGGCGCAAGTCTCTGGCACGATGCTTTTTGATTGGATATCGAGTTTCAAAGTGGAGGGAGGTTAAGGCTAAGAGCGGACCCGAACTTTTATAGACCAAAAGTTCATTGACGTTATCGGGTCTGGATTGCGGTTAAGTGGTGCGCAAGTCTCCGGTGCGATGCTTTTTGATTGGTTATCGGGTTTCAAAGTGGAGGGAGGTTAAGGCTAAGAGCGGACCCGATCTTTTATAGACCAAAGGTTTATTGACGATATCGGGTCCGGAAAGCGGTTAAGGGGTGTGCAAGTTTCCGAAGCGATGTTGTGTCAACCGTCGGATCAAGAACCAGACCGACGACAGGGATTTATTCGCAGTTAGTCTTTCGGTAAAAGAGGGTAAATTTGTTTGTTGTGTGATGTTTAGGGTATTGTTGACCCTGTTGTTTGTTTTCATCAACGGGTCTGTCTTTTACTGGTCTTTACACTTGTAAATACATGTACTATATGTAATCATGTTTTCGGTTAATTGAAGGCTCCACTCTTATTTGAGCAACAAAAAAGAGTAATATGTTCTCAATACATAATTGTATGGCCAAGTCATTAATATCTAGTAGGGTTTAATTGATAAATGCGAACCCAGAACATATATACATATCAATAAAAGAAAAATTACATTTTGTTGCAATAAACAAAGTTAGAGTTTGTATTTGGCTACAAGGACAATTTGCAATACATAATACCCAACATGAAAAATTTTAGGGGCTAATATTCGCAGGTGGGCTAATTTTCCATGATTTTTCCAAAAAAGGATTCCCCAATTTCCATTTTTTATAAAAATGATTCGCCCAAATTTTATAATATAAAATTATTTTATCTTAAAAATCGTCAACATTATATAAAGTATATATAAAATCATTATAAATTTGAATAATTTTATAAATACATCAATAAACATTTTATAATTTGCATATTAAAGACTAGTGAAATTCATCAATATTTTTAAACATCAAGATAATTTTTCATCTTTAAAATTTTCTTTGATACCCAAATAAAATTTAAATTAAAAACCCTCAAAATCTTCCATTAACATTTCCTAAAAATAAGCTTTTTACAGTCAAAAGGTACCCAAAAAAAATATTTAAAACTGAACAAAAAAATTAGAAAACAAAAGATTGACCCTCAATATATGCCTCCAGAAAACATAATTCGAATTGGGTACAAGAGAACCCATTCAAAATAATAAAGTCGTTTGTAACCTTTCTGACTGTAATGAGAAGTTACTATACAAATGATTATTTTAGTAATTACCAGTCTTTGGAGAGTTTAGCTCGCCGAGCTATATTCCTCTGCTATGTGACCATTGTTTAATAATCAAAAGAACCGAACCAATTTTCCTTTTATCAATGGTATATCATAAGGGTTCTTATGCAAAACTCCAAATATACAAATGAAACAAGTCACGAGATTATAGCTTAAATATTTCAAATAATTTAGCAAGAATAGTGATTAAAACAACCATGTTAATTTAAGCTATGAAAATTATAACGAGGAATGCAAATTTACAAGGGTTATAAGTTATGAATGGCTAAAAGATGTACATGGTCCAAAAAATAATAACCAAGGGTCCGAAAATACCAGAAGATAAGAAATTAATACCAGTGCTTATGCACTATCCAGTGCCAAAGCTAATGAAAAAATTTGAAATGTAAATAAGTTGCAGAGCTACCTAACAAATCCATTTATATTATATATAAAAACTAAAGGAGGAGTACAATCCATGCACAAAGAAATAAGTTAAGTTAAGATTTTAAATTACAATTTTGGGTATAATAAGAACAAAATTTTCATTGAATGGATAAGTATGAATACAACTACATAGGAGTTGACATAAAAAAAAAAAATAATAATAAATAAGTGGTGGTTAATGATATACATTATGTTATATGTATGTTATTACATTAGTGCATTGTGACTATAAGAAAAAAAGTACATTGTTCCGCATGACCTTATAATGAAATCACCTAGTAAATGTGCATTGCATGGCTTCTCCACCCATCATGCAGTGTTGGTAAGTGAGTTACTTTACCATTAGTGCATTTTTCATGACTTCATGACAAGAAATTACATCATTGTGTATGTATGCATTGCTCCTTTAGATGTATGGATATGTCATTGTTTATCAATAAGGAGTTTGTTGTACCATAGTGTATAGATGAAATTAACTCAAAAAAAATATTAAATAGGGTCCAAGTAAAAAAATTAAAATTAACAAAATCAATTAGTATAGTGCTTGTTGTTGCCAAATCCACTGCACTGAAAATAAAAAATTATATTCTAGATCATATGAAGAGCAATTTTAAAAACCTTACTTCATCATGGACAAAGAATCAAGTGGATGAGGGGCAAATCAAGAGTGGAGCAATGAGCTAAACTTAATATGTGATGGTGGTGCACTAATGGTTATGAGAAAATGTAGCACTAAGAAAGAATGAAAAACACTAATTAAAATAAACATGAAAAAACCTTTTTAACTTTTACTCTTAATGTGATATGTCATCCTACATTTTGGCCAGGGATAACCCTATGGAATTTCTTCACTAGCACTTGTATTCTTGAGCTTTGACAACTAGAGTACTTTCTTGTTTCCATGGACATTGGTGGAAGATTTAATCATAGATTTGTTGATCTTGTGATGTAATATTTAATGGTGCACAGTCTATGTATTGAAGCTCACTAGGGTTTGGACATGGTTTTAACTTCATTCTTATTTTTGGGAATTTTCACAATTACCAACATAATTCATTCTTATTGAGGTAATTCAAGGTTCCCAAGGCACTGGTAAAAAACATATTTGGGATACTTCTACACGTGTCGATCTCCACTTGACAAGCCACATTGGTGACTCTTGAACATCCTTTTATTTTAGGGCTTTTGAAGTTATGTATCACTCAATTTGAGGCCAAGCCACATGTCTGGACTTCCTGATAGTTGTTGGGGGGTATTATGACTTGATTTGACCTGGAGGGTCACTTTTCATGCTTTATAGAGGGTCCTTGCTTGAGAATTGGACATTATCTTCCCTTGGATACATCACACATGATTATTAGAGCTAATTTAGCATAGTTTGTCCACTTGTATAGGGTTATTTCATTACATGTGGAGCCTCTTTCTATTAGAAAACGCTTGTGCCACATTGGAGTAGCATATGAAATTTATAGTGGATTTACATTGCACTTTAAACAAAGGCTCTTACCTCACACAAATTGTGGAGTTATTTTATAGTGGTCCCCCCCTTTGGAGGGTTCTACTTCATGATTTAGAGGATGGTTTTTCCTTAGAGACCCATACATCTACATTGAAGGAAACTTAATGGGATTGAATTGCATGCATAGGGGAGGTGGTTGTTGCATCTCAAAGTCACTCCATTCCCTATTGAGTGGGGATGTCACTCTCTTTGGGAATGCCACTCTCTTTGGGAATTATTTTCATCTCGATCATTGTACATGTGACTTAACAACTTTATTTTGTTTTTGGAATAACTATTTATAGGAGAATTTAATTTAATTTTCTTTTCCTAGATCTAATGATATCTCATAAGATTATGTTAGTTTATTGTAAAATAATGAGATCATTACTATATAAATAGAGGCACCCTTCCTCCATAACACTCGTAGTTAAACTTTTGGAGCTTCCACTACTTGGAGCTCAATTGACATATCTTTCTTGGAGCATGTGATGATGTAAAGATTTATTTCTTTGTGGATGATTGTTGTCATTCCCTGAAGCTTCTCTATTTTGGCATTTATTTAATTCATAGGAATTAAGAATGACACATTCAAGTCTTGTACAAGCCCTCGTGATCAATCCATTTGAGTTGTAAGTTTACCACTTGGAAGGAAGATGTTCTATGCTTTCCTTCCTTCTTCCTTTATTAGTATATTGATTATTTGGTGCCATGCTTTATTCTTCCTTGTGGATCCCTAGCAAAAGTATTAAGTAAATTTGTCAAGCCGTAGTTGATCTTATTACAATAGGCTTTCCATTAAGGTTCCCTTATTGTAGACCTTGATATTCATTATTGATCTTGATTGGCAAAATGATTATTATTCCTTTGGTTCTATTCCCCAAGCCTTAATTTGTGAAAGATATAGGTCAATTCATTTGATGGTTTCTTCTTGATCTCATTATTCTTTTGATTCTCATTTATTATATTTCCTTAGTTAGATTTGGCATTGCTCTCAACTTCCTTCCATTGTCTATTCTAAACCCCAAAACTCCATTTTACTAAGGAAGTTTTCAATTTCACCTTCTACGTCATTACTTGGACTTAGTAATCTTGCTAGGCATACTTTCCTTGAGCCAATGGAGAGTGAGTCTAAAGTGTAAAGGATAGGTTACTGAGGTGATAATGGTGGCCATCCTAGCAATTGTCTCTTGAGTTGTACCTTATATTTACGGCTTTACCATCAAGTACAATTTGAGGGAGAACACAATGAGCTTCCTTTCTCGATGCACTATTGCTTATATTTGCTTAACTCGTTGTTATGTGAAACACTAGTTAAAAAATTCCCCTAATATTGGTGCATTGTACAATAGTTAGTGCAATGTGTGACACATAGAAATACAATTGATACTAAATTGAGGTTGTACTCCTTGGATTCAATGTGCATGTTTGTTGGATGATGTGTTGACTAAAAAGTGGCATCTTGTATGATGGGATTCCATTGCAAAATAAAATTTCCTATGATGGTGCTTTATGGACTTTTGAGTGTGCTAATGATGAGATTCCTTTTTGGACCATTGACCATCTAATGCATTATTGTGGGGAGAATCTATGCATCAATGTATTAGGGACATAGGTGTGTCCACACCAAAATGTTACACTATGAATCATAAGAAAAACTATGTAAATCTATGTGCAAAAACATCTACAAAAACCTCTGAAATTGAATAGTTTTGAAAAAAAAGTTGCTTGCAATAAGCTTTGCTAATTAAAATTTTCTTAGTAATGTAATAATCAATCTTTCAATAAAGGAACCAAGAATATGTTGAGATCTCCATATAGGGGAATGCTCAATATGATGATCCTAATGCATAATGAGAGTAATGTTTTGCTCTTAATATGAAGGTAACGTTACAAATTCACTAAAGTGTCATTATTGTTTAATATGATGATGTATCATGAGAATAATTCTGTGTCTTGAATATGATGATGACACTTTAAGGTTTTGTAGAAGTAGGTGCTGACCTAACACATACTTGGACAATTTTCATAAAAAATTATAGAGTCCTCTCATTAATTATTAACTAATCTAGCAAATGAGAGTTAACCAATTTACAACCTTCAAATTTTGGTGTAGTCTAACTTATAGACGAAATGGCCTTTTCACTAGAATCTGATGATATAATCTCAAGCAAGATTTCGATTTTTTATTGTTTAACATACATTTTTGAATGCATAAATGGATTCAATGCCCTGAAAACCCCTCAGATACTCGAATTCTACAAATTAAATAGCTTAAACTCAAGTTTTTAAAAATCACTACCAAATTTTGATTAAAATTAACTAGATAAAAATTTTGAAAAAAAATTCATTTTATCTTTAAGTTAAACTATGCCTCATATTTTAAGCTGTATTTCTATTTTTCTAAAAAAAATTTAAATAGGAAAATCTAGATTCTTGTATTAAAAATAAATATTTAATAATTTAATTTGTTTTTAAAATAATCATTAAATGCCTCACCTTTAAAAATATACATGACATATAACATAAAAGGAATATTAAATATATTTGGATATATATAATCATTTATTTTAAGTTTAGAATTAAGTGGTTTAACCACTCTAATGAACATGGATGTTATTTCTTGGAAACGAGTATCTTGAGAGAGTGATATATAGATTGTCGCTTAGTACCCCGCTAATAGCTCTAAAAATATTTGCTTTAACTTAATTATTAGCTGTAATATTTATTATTGCTTCGATTATGTTTTTATTTTTTAAGTGTAGAGTAATAATTTTGTTTATTATATGTAACATCTATTATTATTTTCAATTATGTATGTTTGTAGGATAACAATGATAGAAGATGGTTTATGAATGTAAAATAATAATTACGGAAGTTTCCAACCTTAGAAATACCACCTCTTATTATTATTATGCTAGGATGCCTGGGCTAATCCATTATTGAATTTGGACCAATAATTTCTTAACCAACCACGCACTTTGCTCCTCATCATTATGTTGTATAATTGATTAAGGATGATTTTATATATATTTACTGATTTAATTCATAACAATCATTTTATTGAACTATCTTAACAGATATTCGTTAAATCGGTTGTCTCCTTAATGCAGATTTTATAATGGTTTCTAATAAAATGGTATGAATTTAAAATTGAATTGAATTGATGTGATGGTTAAAAGTTTTAATAACTATTTTTTCTTAAATGGTTTGCATAAGTTAATAACAATAATATTAAGGTTTTATAATATTTAATTATTTATTTATTTTAATGGAATTATTGGTATTTTTTATTTCTTATTTTTTTTTACTATATTATTTTATTTTTTAATTTAAATAATAATAAAATTGAATTAATTTATTATTTTGATTTATATTTTTTTTTTTGTTTTTCATTTTCTTATTATTATTTTTAGTTTTATTGTTTAGAATATTAAATTTGACTTTATTATTTTTATTTTGTTAGTTTATTTATTTATTATTTTTTCATTTTTCTTATTACTGTTTTCTGGTTTATTGTTTCAAATAATTAGGTTTGGTCTTATTATTATTGACTTTCGTTTTGATTAAAATAATAATAATAATTAATGTTGGCACAAAAATGACAAAAAGACCTTGGGTTCGGGTACAAGGAGCCAACAAGGCTCTATTGTAGTCTAGTACAATGTCGTCATTTTCACTTTACCTGAGAAAGATAAGGAGTCTCACTTGAGGCATGTTGTAACTGAAGTTATATGCGGGTTGTAATCCGATATCAGGGCAACCATATCAACCAAAAGAGAACAAAAGACAGTAGCTTAACATGCAAAACAACTAGATCAGAACAGTCTATTCATGCCACAAAATAAGACTACCTAAACAGATGCATATATAAAAATTTCGAATAACCAAGATAATACATGATGAACACACTATAACTCCAGAATAATATTCTTCATTACTACGAAATAAGCACAATACATAAGGCTCGCGATTTGTTCCTCAGCAGTAGAAGTCCTATAGACGGAATAAAGACTCATACAAATATAACCATGGCATTGTTCTCATCGCTTTGCAACATAGGAAGAATGGAACACTAGGAGCATAATGCAACTGACCAACCCCTTCTCTGCTCTCCTCTATGCTTTTTATCTTCTTCCTCCAACCCAAACTGCTAGTTCCTTTTCCTTTGCTCAATTTTCTTCATCCTTGGTTGCTCTTGCTCTTTCCTTGCTCGGTTGTCCTTGCTTCTTCCCGCCACTCCTCCGCAACTATCAGTCTTCCTTCAGTCTCTGGCCTTCCCTTGACTATCAGCTCCGCAACTTCCCAACGACCACTTCTGCCACTTATTAGTAGCCCCTTTTCGCGCAAAATATCTCAAAGGTGAAGGCCCCAACAATAAAATTAATTGAATTCTTTATTTACAACTAATTTTCATCTATTACTTCATTTTAATTAAAAAAAAATGTTTATTAATTAATTATAATTATTTATTCAAAACTAGTTGTTATATTCTAATGGTTAGAAAACATCTCTCTTCATCTATTTAATCTAATGCCATGATTTGGTTCTCCATCTTGTCCCGAAGATGAACCACACTAGATAGTTTGAAACACATCGACTTAAAGTTTCTTTATGTGATTTTTATTGAAATATTTCTCAAAATTCATAATATTAAATCATTCAAAATTGAAAATAGTAAGAATTAGTATGAAACAGATTTATTTTCCATATATTTATCGATTACCTCTGATAAATGATAACAAAATTATTTTTTGAAAATGACTATCATCGGTTTAAATTTATTTTTCAATTGAAATTTAATTTGCAATTTTAATGTATTTAACACCTTTATTAGGATATAAAGTACCTCTTGAAATGACCAATTTCACTCAAAATTTGTTTCTTTTTTATTGTCCTGCTATTAATATAGACTTATGTAAATATAATTAAATCATTCAATAGATATT
This sequence comes from Pinus tabuliformis, assembly GCA_031772625.1. NCBI lineage: Eukaryota > Viridiplantae > Streptophyta > Pinopsida > Pinales > Pinaceae > Pinus > Pinus tabuliformis. The sequence continues at coordinate 196,684,510 of CM062815.1, read as the reverse complement.
GATACTATAGTTTACACATACAAGCTTAAGCATGTAAATATAACTAAATGAAAATTAAAACTAATTCTATCCATAACATAAACAACATTGATTCAACATATTGAAGAATAAATCATCAACACTTAATTTTCCATTCTATTATAATTCTCCTTCTACAACCTATGATGTATATATATATATATATATATATATATATATATATATATATATATATATATATATATATATAATTAATTTTTTATTTTTTTTTTCAGCTAATCCATGGGGAGATTTGAACTGGTGAAATTTTCACAAGGATTTTCTTAGCAATACACTCATTCACTGTCAAATCAAAGCCTCATGGGCTAGTGTATTTTTAATTGTTGTTCGACATACAATTTTGCATATTTACATCATTTAACTTTCAACCATTCATCATGTACATATATATCTTATTAGTATTAGGATAAAGATTCAAAACCATATTATTATACTCCCCTCCCCTTAGATCTAACATTATCATTGCAACACATCACCATTCTATAAAATATTTTTTACATCAAAATGTAAAAAAAAATGAGGATTGGGCTCTTGCACTGCATTCTCTAGATCCCATGTCTTTTCTTTAGGGGTGTAGTGTGTCCACTAGAAATTTACTTACCTTATGATCTAGTTCATTAATAGTGAACCTTCCTATCTAATATACACAGTGGTTTTGCATGGATATCTCCTTCCATTTTTGCTTGAACCAAAGCCTAATCAACGACATGGTTAAAATCATACATATACTTTTTCACCAAAGAAATATAAATATATTATGAATTTTCATGGTACTAGGAAATGCAAGCATGTATGCAATAGGTCCTATCTGACCCAAATATTTCAAATGGACCGTAATATCTTGATGTTATCTTAGTTCAAATTTCCAGCTTCAAATAACTCTTCTTTAGTTTCACTTTCAAAAATCCATGCTCCCAATCTTTAAATTCTAGTTGTATCCTCCATTTAGTTGCATAACTCTTGTGCTTGGCTTGTTTTGCCTTTAAATTCTACTTGAACTTAACAATTTGTTCTTTTGTTTCTTTGAGAAACTCTAGCTCAGGTAATATTATATCTATTGGTGTTGCGGCCTTCGCTTTAATTTTGCAAAGGTTTTGATCAATTTTGGTTGACCAAAGAAAAAGGAGGAAATGGGTGGAAGCAACAGTTAGCTTGCGGGGGAGTCATCTGGAAAATAAGGTAGGAACATGTAGTTGCGGAATGGTTGCGGCAAGGTAGCACCGGAAGACAAAGGAAGTCGAGTGGGCAAGAAGGAGAAGGAGCAGCCGAGGGGAAGAACAGCGGAGGGGAAGAACAACGGAGCAAGAATTGGAAGTCTAGGTAGCAGAGAGAAATATAAAAGGAGAGGGCCAGTAAGGAAGAGGGGTTGGTTGGCAAGTCTGTTGAGGTTGGTGTTGCGGAGAGGATATCAAATTGCAGCAGTCTGATACCAAAAGGTAGGAGTTTGTTTGAGCGGGAACTTTGAGACTAAGAACAAGCCCGTGAGTCCGTAAACGGGTATTCCTTATATTTACTTGTGGTGAATTTCGAGATGTATTGTAATGTTTTACTGTTGAATTAATAGGAAGGAAAGTATAGACTGGTTGTGAAGTATAATGTGTATAAGCATGTTAGCCCCCTAATTTGCTCTCTTTTTTCCATTTTCCCCTTCCTAAATCATAACCATTTACCACTGTTTTACCTCTTTTATACACCCTCATCTTGCACCAGTCCAAGCATAATGGCATATTTCGTATAAACTTTACTTTTCATACTTTTAATTTAACTTAGCATTAATTAATCATTTATTACATGATTTCTTACTTTTAATCACTCTTTGTAACTTATTGATATCTCCAATGTTTATTTGGTAGTTAGAGTACTTACCGTGACCACTGATCCTAGTGCAGGTTCGGATCTTGCACCATTCCCAACACAGGAAATCCTTGTAGCAGATACGAAACTCCTTGATCACCGCCTCATTTTGAGCAGCTTCAACCACGACAACAAGATCGATCCAAAGGCAGTCGAGATCGAACCTGTGAAGGACGAAAGCTAGAGATTGGCTACGACAAGTTTTGCTAACTGTTTAATTTTGAAGGCCGAAAAGATAAATTCTATGTTTGGTTATGTAATCGGTTGAATGATCTATTTTGGCCTTTGGCCAAAGATCTATATAATGTAAAATGTAAATAGGACTAAAGGGAAGTTTTTGATAGTAGAAGAGAACAGAGACACAGCCAGAGAGTCGGTAACAGGTTGTTGTATTTTGTTATCACCTGAATCTGGGCTGGACGATGTATTAATGTATGTACTTGCCTCAATGAATTAATAAAAGGGAGCTTCGCCTCATGTTTCACAAATTGCATTTATGTATTTGAGCTGATGAATTGATTAAGGTATTGAGCAGCATTTTTATTTAAAGGGGAGATGCATTGGTTGGCTAGGGCCCAGCCAACCCAGCATGTTTACCCCATTTCCCGTTTTACTGTAATTTGTGTTTACATTGTCAAGTGTGATTTAATTTTAATCACATGCATTCCTGTCTGAGTGAAAGCAGATTCGTTGTGTGAAGTAGATAAATTCCCTTTCCCGTACTTGATTTCAGATTGGTTTTCCTCCACCTGGTCCAAGCAGGAGAAATAACCCTGCACTAGTGCACGTTGGTGTGATATCCCCTTTTTGCAATTCTGTTTGATTGGTTTTCCCTGCCTGGTCCAAACAGGAGAAATGAACCTGCACCACTGCACATTGGTGTGATGCAGCAAGCCTTCTTAGTCTACTTCCCACAATCTTCTTTCTTTCATTAAATGCTTATGACATGATAAATGTATATTGATTGTTTCTTTATTCCTGCACTCTGTTAAGATCATAAACATTCACTTTGTATATGTGCAATTTGATTTAACAGTATAATATCACTTGCAATAATTAAGCACTCATTTTAAGAATTAAATGCTAAGTGCAGGAAGCTCTGATCTTGTGCAAGAACTAGTTTCTTGCCATGGGATCTGAGTGCTTTGAACTTGGAAAAGTTGAAGCCCTTGCAGGAAGCAAAAAGCCTTTAGTAAAGACACTATTTATACCTTCTGCATAAATCTTTGTTCCTGCACTAGTGCAAGTAGACTACGATAGTACAAGATAGATTAGTGCAAGAAAGAAATAACTAAAGGAGCAGGTTTAAGGGCCCATCTGATGAGACTGCTAAGTGTCTCTACTAAAGGAAAACACACACTCGGTAGTTAAACAATAATTAGCTAGAATGATTGCCCTTCATCTTTAATTCCCTCTTGCAAATGCATTCTTCATTGTTCCAGTCTTAGATTATTTTGATGGTTCAAGTTGCCTTTTTCTCTTTTTAATTTGATTCTGCAATCTTTCCTTTAAAGAAAGTAGGGATTTATATTAGGAAGATTCATACCATCTCTAGCATTGCCTATGCTTCATCTCTAAGTTTACGGATCCCCCGGGTTGACAAATTAAGTGTTGAGGAGTTTGCTTAAGTGTAATTCCTACAGTCAACATTTTGGCGCCGTTGCTGGGGAGGCGATTTGATTTGGTAAGAATTTTCTGATTATACAATAGAGGTAATTTTTCCTTTATTTGTGTAGTATTGTTTGGAAAAACTTCTCTGAAGGAATTTTACTAGTGTTGATTGATTTATGACAACATTTTTATTAGAAGTTGTTTGTTATTTTTCTTTCTTTTTTGAAATGAATGCCTAGAAAAGGTAAGGGTTTGAAGCCTAGTAAGGGCTGAAAGAATTGTAAAAACAATTCCCATATTGGGTCTCCTTCTGTAAGCAAGAAGCCTAGTCCAATTCAAACCCATCACGCAGGAACAATCCACCTGGATTCTGGTGACAACATCTCAGGTGTGGTTCAACCTGTTGAGAGTGATTCAAGTAAAAGGGAAACTATGGCAGACCATGAAGATTATGTGGAAGGGACTGGTGAAAACCAGGTAAGTGGAGAACAATCCACTTTTGTGTTTCCAATTGTGGATCCTGATACTGTGGCACAAATGAAGAATATTCCACCATCATCTCTCCCTCATTTCCATGGTAAAGTTCATGAAGATCCTGACTCTTTTCTATTCGAGTTTTATATTCTGTGTAGAAGTTATGATTATTCAACTAACGCTCAAAAGTTAAGATTATTTCTTGTTACTCTCAAGGACTCAGCTCTACACTAGTTTATGGGGTTAGGAGGAAACATTATAACCTCTTGGGATCAGATGAAGAGATTGTTTTTGTCTAAATATCAAGAATATTGCAAAACTTGGTACATGCAGGATGAAAATTTTACAATCATACGGGATGATGATGAAACTCTTGAAGATTACCTAGAAAGATTTATGTATATTTTACAAAGGTCAAAACTTAAGTTTGATCCCAGTACTATTAGAACCTTGTTCTTAAGAGGACTTACTGATAATGCTAGAAATAATTTAAATCCGTTAGGACAAGGTGATATCTCAGCAAACTTTTGAACAAATTTGTGAATTATGCAGGAAATTTTCAAGAAATCAGTATAGATCCAGTAGAGGAACTTGAAATAGAAATAGAAAAACTAAATCTACTGATTCTATGATTATTGGACTAGAAAATAAAATGCAAAACATGAAAATTGATATAATGAATACTATTACCAAACAGTTGGACTCTTTAAAATTTCAGCAAAAACTCATGAAGGAACAAGAGTCATTATGTATTTTCTGTCCTAAATATAGAGACAAACATCCTCCTAAAGAGTGTCCTCTTAATTTGAAAGAAGCTAATAAGTGTGCTATTTGTGCAGAAGACCATGTCACAGAAAAATGTCCCTCTATACCAGGACTTAAAGCTGTATTTACAAAGGGACAACCTGAAGTTGAATACGTGTATGCTATGGGAGCAAGAAGGAATTGGCCTCAGGTAGGTGCAGGTATGGCTCCTGAATTTTCTCCACACTATTTTGGTTATAATTCACATGCATATTCTTATCCTAACACTAATAAGCAGTGGCAGTATGGGAATCAATATCAGCATGGGTAACCTTCTCAACCATGGTAGCAAGGTTGGAGAGGGCCAACTCATTCTCCATATTCCTACCAACCACCTATGCAATCATATCCATCTACACATACACCTTATTCAAGGCCTCGACTTCCGAGTCAATATACTCCACCATTGCCTTTACCTCCACCTTTTCGACCTCCTCAGTTTCCTGCTCAACCTATGCCCAATCCTAACAATAATAAAGTAGTGCAAATGATCTATGTAACAAACCCACCTTTACCATTTGAGTACCTGTCTATTCCAGTTGGGATTCATGATATTCAATTAAAATCAGGAAGGATTGTAACATCAGAAAAACAGAAGCAACCTATAGTGATTTTTGAAAAAAAAAGGAGAAGAGGAAACTCAACCATTCTCCAAAAGCTGCCACTAAGCAACCCTTACCCTCTGAATCCTTGCCATCTTCTTCCAACCAGCCTCCCTTCCCACAGAGGCTTGTAATGGAAAGAAGTGAGCCTATTTCTGAGACTAGCTTGGCATCAGAGCTTCAGAATCTTTTCATTAGGATACCTTTGCTTCAAGCCATCAAAGAGATCCCCATTTGTACCAAGATTATTAAGGAACTCTATCTCAAGAATTTCGGGAAGAAGAGATTGGAACCCAAAACCATTCAATTTTTTGGTAGGGCAGCAGAGTTGATGACGGGATGTGTGTCTATGGAAAAATATATTCATCCCAGAAACCCTGTTGTCTCAGTTCAGATTGGTAATGTCCTTGTCTCTAATTTTCTTATAGACCTAGGGGCAACCATTAATGTCATGACTAAGCAAACCATGGATCAACTTCCGTTATCTCATCTTCGCCCTACTCCCACTGTGCTTGAATTAGCAAATAGATCTAAAATTAAGCCAGAAGGAGTATTGGATGATGTGATCATATCATTAGATTCTTGGGAATATCCTGCTGATTTCATTGTGCTTCAGCCAAAGAACCCATTAGGAGGACATCCCTTGATCTTGGGTCGACCATGGCTTGCTACAGTTGATGCATATATTGGATGTCGTTCCATTGATATGTATATTTCGCATGGAGAATCTAGGAAGAAAGTTACCTTATACCCCCTGCTAGATCCATTTAGGACCTTCGAGATACTTTATGGTTGGATCAAAGCAGTGATGAAGAGACTCAACCCATTTCCCTTATGCATCATTATGCTGGGTCTTCACAAGAAGATGAGATTCAAGATTTCCTGAATAATCTAGACACTATGCCTAATTTTGAGCCATTAAGCCAGATTTTTAGCCTAGATTTTCAAGATAATCATGATTCTCATTCTTCTGTACCACTGCATTTGACCACTATCTTGAGTACTCCTGAGCCTGATACTACTCTTGTTGAGATTAGCCCTGTTAAATCCTTGCATATTAGTTCAGATTTTGACTCATCTCAGCAGGAGCAACTTGTGAATTTGTTGCAAAACCATCTTAGTGCCTTTGCTTGGGGCTATGAAGATATGAAGGGTATTCCTCCTGAAACTTGTACACATCATATCTATATTCAGGAAGTAACCCGACCTATCCAACAACCACAAAGGCGAATGAATCCAACTCTAAGAGATATTGTGAAGGAAGAAGTACATAAACTCTTGGATGTCGGTTTTATCTATCCTATTTCCAATAGTCAGTGGGTCTCTCCATTAGTGCTAGTACCTAAGAAAGATGGAAGATGGCGTATTTGTATTGATTATCAAGAATTAAACAAATCCACTCTCAAAGATTATTTCCCTCTCCCTTTCATTGACCAGGTGCTTGATACCCTTGTAGGAAAGAAATATTTTTCCTTTTTGGATGGCTTCAGTGGCTATAACTAGATACAGATTGCACCCGAAGATCAGGATAAAACTACTTTTACATGTCCATGGGGTACATTTGCTGATAGAGTGCTTCCCTTTGGTTTATGTAATGCCCTGGCTACCTTTCAAAGGGAAGTGCTAACCATTTTTGCTAATCTAGAAGTTGTAGAAATTTATAAGGATGACTTTTCTGTGTTTGGTGATTCTTTTTAGGAAGCTCTCAAAAATCTGGAGAAAGTACTTCTTCGTTGTCAAGAAGCCCATCTCGCCTTAAGTGACAATAAATGTATATTAATGTGCAAAGTGGGAGTGGTACTTGGCCATTTTATTTTTGGTAAAGGTATCCAGGTTGATCCAACAAAGATTGAAATCATTCTGCATCTTCCTGCACCCAAAACTCAAAGGGAAGTAAGAGGGTTTTTAGGACATGCTAGTTACTATAGAAGATTCATTGAAAATTTTTCTAAGATAGCTGCCCCTCTTTTTTGACTTCTAGCTAAGGATAATGAATTTTCTTGGACCACAGCTTGCCAACAGTCTTTTGAAACATTGAAGGAAAAGTTAGTACATGCACCTGTTTTGAGAGGTCCTAACTAGTCCCTTCCTTTTCACGTTTCCTCTAATGCTTCAGATTTGGATATTGGCGCAGCTTTAGGACAAGAGGAAACTAAGCAATCCTATGCTATTTATTATATTAGTAAGAATTTGTCTTCTGTTGAATTAAATTGTATAGTTATAGAGAAAGAGTTTTTAGCTGTAATTTTTGCTATTAATAAGTTCAGGCACTATATTACAGGATATGAAGTATTTGTACATACTGATCATTCTGCTATTAAATAGTTGATGAACAAACCATTGACTAGCAGTAGAGTGACTAGGTGGTTACTATTGTTGTAGGAATTTAATATTACTAATGTTGATAGACCAGGAAAATCTAATGTTGTAGCAGATTTTCTTTCTAGATTAGATAATCCTAGTGAAGCAACTGTTGTTAATGATGATTTTCCAGATGAACATCTTTTTGCTATGTCAACAGATTCTCCGTGGTTTGCTGACATTGCTAATTACTTGGTTACTGGGAAAACACCACCCCACTTTTCCGCTCGTGAAAAGAGGAATATTATTCAGAAAAGTGTTGTATACTCTTGGATTCAAGGAGATCTGTTTTACACTAGTCCAGACCTAATTATCCATAGGTGTGTAAGAGAGGAGGAAGTGTTTGACATATTGAAATCTTCTCATGATGAACCTTGTGGAGGCCACTTCGCTGATAAGCGGATTGCATATAAAATATTGCGTGCTGGTTACTTTTGGCCTTCCTTGTTTAAGGATGCCAAATAGTATATTAGGCAATGTGATAAATCTCAACGAGTGGGCCAGCCTAATCAAACCAATGAAATGCCTTTATGCCCCAAAGTTATGTTTGAGCCGTTTGAAAAATGGGCTATTGATTTTATAAGGCCAATAAATCCAATGTCATTAAGTAAAAAACATATTTTGGTTTGTACAGATTTTGTTTAAAAATGGGTAGAAGCTAAAGTTGTTTCCTTTGCTACAGTAAAAGTTGTTGTTGATTTTCTTTTTATTGAAATCTTTACTAGATTTGGTGTGCCTAGAGAAATTGTTTTTAACAATGGTCCACAGTTTATTTCTAATCTGGTACAGGGTGTGATGGAGCAATACAAGATCCGACACAGGAAATCCACACCGTATCACCTGTAAGCAAATGGCCAAGTGGAATCAACAAACAAAGTGATCGAGTCCATTCTTACAAAGACAGTAAATATGCATTGGAAAGACTGGGCTGAAATATTACCAGAAGATTTGTGGGCATACAGAACCACTTGGAGAAATAGCACGGGACATACACCATATGAGCTGGTATATGGAAAACAGGTTCTATTACCAATTGAATTCCAGATCAAAACTTTCAGAACTGCGGTTCAGTTAGGACTAGATCTCTCTGAGGCACAACAACAACGTCTTCTCCAATTAAATGAGTTAAATGAATTTCATAGGGACGTTGTTCAATAGAAAATACTAATTCAACAACAATGAAAAAGGTGGCATGACAAGTATATTCAGAAAAAGCAATTCCAACTAGGTGATTGGGTGATCCTTTATGATTCTAGATTTAAAATTTTTAAAGGGAAATTCCATATGCATTGGATGGGACCTTATGAAGTGATCCGAGTATTTGAGAATGGAGTAGTATAATTTAAAACTATTGATGGACAAAATTCAGTATTCTTGATAAATGGACACAGATTAAAGAAGTATTTTCAGCCACTTGCCAGGAAAGATTTTACACAGCAAGTCCAACAACAATTCAGGACAGTAATGGTGAATGGTAATACCAACCTTTTGAAAACATGAATTCTTCTTCTTCTTAACAAAAAAAAAAAAATACAAAAAACTTTAAAAATATAAAGAAAATTATTTTCCTGTAATTATGAAAATCAGTTCACTGACATGATTGCAGAAAGATCAACTTGAAAACCATCTTGTTGGCAGGAAGATCAAAAATTTCTAATAAAAAGAGAATGTTGTTTGATCTTTAGATATGCTAGCAACCACCAGGTAAAAGCAGGTTAAACAAAACCAACCTTTATACAATTAGGGTAATTAGCATGGATATTTTTATTCAAGTAACGCTTAATTTTCGCTATAGTTATTTTTCTTGCACTAGTGCAGGTAGACCTTCCAGAAATTTTTTTCCTTTCTTCATATTTCACTTTCGCAATATTCCCTTAGTTTTCTTCTCCAATCCCAAAATGATTAACCTTCCCATATTCTTTTGAATTTACCCTATCCGTTTCGTAAAAACCCCACTTTACCCTTGAATTTTTTCTGTATCCCACTTTTGTTTATCCCCTCTTGTGGTACTATTCTTGGAATCCCTGTAACATAATTCATTCCCATTCTAAAATTTCCCTTTTTCCCACTTCTTTGTTCCCTCATGAATTCATTGCAGGATCTCACACACAAAGAGCAAAAGGATATGCTCTGAAGCATCAAGAAAGGGCAAGGCAAATTTCCAGTATAAGTTGAGGAAGCCATGTTGGAAGTCCAGCCTATATTTTACTTAAATTCCTTGTTCTTTTTTTCCAGATATTATGCTTGCACTAGTGTAAGCATGTCGTCCTATATAATAATGCAAGTATAATGGTACCAATAGAATAGCATAGTTTAAGCAGTGCAAGAAGATCGGTGCAAGCATGCACCCTGTTAGAAACATAGTACAATTTGTTCTTTTCATAGCATATGTCATAGGAAAGTGGTCATCATGAAAGTTTATAAGAATTCCCTTCACTTAGTCGATCAGTACTTGTGCTATCATATTAACTAGGAGAAAATTATTTAAAGTACAAGGTTTTTTTAAGATTAAGAATCATGATCATTTTGTAATGAATGTTAAGTTCTTTTTTTGAATTATGAAGGAATGCGAAAGTGTTTAACCATTTCTTGGATATAATTTCCCCTTTCCACCATAATCCCAGATGTCCTTCACTCATAATGATTACCTCACCTAGCTGTTAAAACGTTGCCGCAAGTACCAATCCGGCATGATCTCAAAGATGTCGCACATCCATGGCTATTTCAGTGGAATGAATGGGTGATAAGATGGAAGGAATGGTGGACGGTTGGATCCCTATCTATAAGAACCAATTTTCCCAGTGTTGCATGTAAATTCTTGACTGTTCATAATCGTTAAGCAGCGATGCCGCCTGTTCGAAGCGAACCTTCGTCTCTTAGTAGGGTAGAATAGACTGTTGAGTATCACAATAGTCTTGCACTATTGCGAGACTCGAGCTTTCTTCAATTCTTGCAAAAGTTTGACGGGCACAACAGTGAAGTGGCCTTACAGTTTGCCAGAAGTTTCAAAAATGGCAGAGTAAAAATTGGGCCTCTAAAATTTGAGGTTACGGAAGAGTTTATAGCAGCAATGACAGGCTTGGAAAATACTGGTGAGTAGTGGTTTAAAAATTAGAAACTAGAAAGGAAGCAATGGCAGCGTTTCATCGTCGACAAGAAAATCAAGGTAGATTGGAAGGAAGGAGTTCCGCGCAGTGCCTTGCTGGGACAGTGGCAGGACCTCCTTTTCATCCTACAGAAATTTGTAACCTGTGAGGGAAGGTACTCCCGCACTTTTGTGTACCATTTTAGGATGTTGCAGCATTTCGAAGCCACCCAGCACATCCGGTGGAGGATGAATTTCCCCTATTTTTGCTTAAGAGCTTGGAAAAAATGGCCAAGGATGTGTAGGACGGACGGGCAAACCAGGCTGAAAATAAGTTATATCACCACAGCCTAATAAATATGTTGGTCCAGAAACAATTAGAGGTTAAAGGCATGACCTGGGAGGCACTGTTAAAACAACTGCATAAAAAGACAACTGTTGGAAAGGAGACAGAGGACCCCGCCAGCACAAGCAAGGGCCTGAATAAGAATGTAAAGGGGAGTCCTTTTGGCACCAGTACGAAAAGAAAATGACTTGAAAAATCAATAGAATAAAGGGCCCCATCTACAAATAAGGAGATATCTAGTGCACCTGTTGAAGAGACTCCTTCTATACCACCAATACAGGCACAGACCCCCAAAGAAGATGACCTATCAGTCCTTGCGGACGCAACAAAATTTGTAGATCTCGAAGATGACACTCTATTGGCCGATTTCATTAAAAGGCCCTGGAAAAGGAATGAAGAATTTGGTGTAGTAAAAGAACCATAGTCCCCACAGGACGTTGAATCCCCTTCTGCACCAGTGCAAGGAGAAGAACCAGAAGAAGAAGAATTTCTTAATGTTACCATGAGGGATACTGAGGTCTTTGAGGAAGACATAGCCCCCATCCAGACAGAAGAAGAAGAAGATTTGGTAACTCCTGCTGCTCGGATAGTTGAGCTAGAGCTTCAAGTGCAAAACTTAGAACAACTCATAACAAAAGTGCAAGATGATAAAGAACAGAGTAAAGAAGAATTAACTGCGGAGATCCATAAAAATAAAGGAGAACTTAGAGTTTGGAAGTACCGAGCTACGCAATGTTTCAAGTGACTTAAAAAGGTGACAAAGAAACTAAAGAACATCAGAAAGAAGAAGTCTGAAACATTACAAGCTGATGTCAGTATGTTAGATTAGGATTGAGCTGGAATGCTCAAAGTTTTGAATGTTTTTTGCAGAGGTAAAGAGTTGTGTGAGGACACACAACATCTTAGGGATGGGAGGATGTTAGCCCCCTAATTTTCTCTCTTTTTTCCATTTTCCCCTTCCTAAATCATAACCATTTACCATTGTTTTACCTCTTTTATACACCCTCATCTTGCACTAGTCCAAGCATGGTGACATATTTCATATAAAGTTTATTTTTCATACTTTTAATTTAAATTAGCATTAATTAATCATTTATTACATGATTTCTTACTTTTAATCACTCTTTGTAGTTAGAGTACTTACCGTGACCGCTGATCCTAGTGCAGGATCGAATCTTGCACCGTTGCCAGCACAGCAAATCCTTGCAGCAGATCCGAACCTCCTTGATCACAGCCTCATTTTGAGCAGCTTCAACCATGACAGCAAGATCGATCCAAAGGCAGCCAAGATTGAATCTATGAAGGATGAAAGCTAGAGATTGGCTACAGCCAATTTTGCTAATTGTCTAATTTTGAAGGCCGAAAAGCTAAATTCTATGTTTGGTTATGTAATTGGTTGAATGATCTATTTTGGCCTTTGGCCAAAGATCTACATAATGTAGAACGTAAATAGGACTAAAGGGAAGTCTTTGATAGTAGAAGAGAATAGAGACACAGCTAGAGAGGCGGTAACAGGTTGCTGTATTTTGTTATTGCCCGAATCTGGGCTAGATGATGTATTAATGTATGTACTTGCCTCAATGAATTAATAAAAGGGAGCTCTGCCTCATGTTTCACAAATTGCGTTTTTGTATTTGAGTAATGTATTGATTAAGGTACTGAGCAGTGTTTTTATTTAAAGGGGAAATGCGTTGGTTGGCTAGGGCCCAGCTAACCCAACACGTTTACCCCATTTCCCGTTTTCCTATAATTTGTGTTTACATTGTCAAGTGTGATTTAATTTTGAGCACATGCATTCCTTTCTGAGTGAAAGCAGATCCGTTGTGTGAAGTAGATAAATTCCCTTTCTTGCACTTGATTTCAGATTGGTTTCCCTCCGCCTGGTCCAAGTAGGGGAAATAACCCTGCACCAGTGCACATTGTGTGATATCCCCTTTTCTGCAATTCTATTTGATTGGTTTTCCCCGCCTGGTCCAAGCAGGAGAAATGAACCTACACCAGTGCACGTTGGTGTGATGCAGCAAGCCTTCTTAGTCTACTTCCTGCAATCTTATTTCTTTCATTAAATGCTTATGACATGATAAATGTATATTGATTGTTTCTTTATTCCTGCACTCTGTTAAGATCAGAAACATTCACTTTTTATGTGTGCAATTTGATTTAACAATATAATAGCACTTGCAATAATTAAGCACTCATTTTAAGAATTAAATTCTAAGTGCAGGAAGCTCTGATCCGGTGCAAGAACTAGTTTCTTGCCATGGGATTTGAGTGCTTTGAACCTGGAAAAGTTGAAGCCCTTGCAGGAAGAAAAAATCCTTTAGTAAAGACACTATTTATACCTTCTGCATAAATCTCTATTCCTGCACTAGTGCAAGTAGACCGCGATAGTACAGGATAGATTAGTGCAAGAAGGAAATCTCTAAAGGAGCAGGTTTAAGGGCCCATCTAATGAGACTGCTAAGTGTCTCTGCTAAAGAAAAACACACACATTCTTCCTTGTTCCAGTCTTAGATTATTTTGATGGTTCAAGTTGCCTTTTTCTCTTTTTAATTTGATTCTACAATATTTCCTTTAAAGCAAGTAGGGATTTATATTATGAAGATTCATACCATCTCTAGCATTGCCTGTGCTTCATCTCTAAGTTTACGGATCCCTTGGGTTGACAAATTAAGTTTTGAGGAGTTTTCTTAAGTGTAATCCCTACACTCAACAAAGCGTACATGATGTGATGACCTATTTAAAATTTTGTACCGTCTTGTTAGATGCATGCATTTAGTAGTTTTTTTTGTATTAGATGGTATGTTATTATCTCTATTATGTGGGTAATGTTGTATATTTGTTACCGGTTTATGCTTCGGTTGATGCTCCCTTGACTCCATGACGAACCCTTCTTACTTCCGGTCACGACACACCTCAGATGAGACTCCTTACCCCTTGGGCAATGTGAAAATGTCGGCGTTGACCTATACTACAACGAACCATTGTTGCCTCTCTGCGCTTGAACCCAGGGTCTTCCCCTGATGACTCTTTCGTGCCAACAAACAGTTTCGTTGCCAGGACCTGAAGTTACAAGAATTGGTTCAGAACATGGTGTCGAGGATATTCACGAAGGAGAGCAGGGATTGATGGAATCATAAGATAGATCAGTTTGTAGCGGAACAAGCTATCAACAGGAATCAACCAATCGGCAAGGTGAGTGAAGGGATCTTATATGTTGATGGTATCAATAACCAATATGAGATATTCTGGTGCAAGTTTCCAAAAGACCTGTACAATTGGTTAAGAAGACTGAATGGGAAAAATCGGTCAGGGAGGATGACAACAGTTCACCACAGTTGGACTCCCTCAGATCTTGTACTACTTCAACACATAGATGATGATCTGACTAGAACAGTCGATTTTTGGGTAAAGACCACAGTGGAAGGATATATAGTCAAGTTTGATGCCAAGAGTTATCAATCCTTCTCAAAGCCAGAAGTAGTGTTTGGTTCCGGATTAAGAGGAAGGTTGATGAGGGAAGTACCACCATGGATTAAGATGTTTATGGTAAAAGAAGGACTAATTCCCTCGCCCACCGTGGATATGGTAGTGTAAAACCCTAGTACTGGGGGAAGGACCTAAGGGGGGAATGTTGTTGGTTGGGGAATAGAGATGTTGTTGAAGGGATGGATGTGGAAGGGTTGAAGAAAGCTAGAGATGTTACCATGCAGAGAAGAGTGCTGCTAGTGAGGCAGGCAAGAGTGGTTCAGACTCGGAAGAAGAGAAAGATGGGACCACACCAAGTAGGAGCAGTGTTGGGAAAATCCCAAGATGAAGGGGGAGAAAAGGAAGATGTAGAACAGAGCAAGGTCGGTAGCAGGAGGTATAGGAGTCAAAAGGATGGAGAGGGCCCTTCCTTACAGTTGTGGGAGGGATATCGCAAGGGAAAATGCTGAGTAGGTATGAAGAGGAGAGAGAAGAGGACATGGATGACGCTATGAGAAGACTATTTGACGAAGGAGAAGCATCCATTAGGAGTCAGAAACAATACCCCTGAGACACAAGTAGTGTCTCTCCCGACCTTCCCCTAGTACCTTATTACAATCTACAGAAATTTTTTATTAAATTATCCAAGGAAATATGGGTACATAGTGCATGCAAGAAATACAAAGCTAGTTTTAATATTGGAAGCAACAAGGGAACTAGTAATATTAGTAACTTGGGACTACAGGGATCCCAGTAGCCTGGGAACAAAGGGTTTGTGTTGCTAGCTCATACCCAAGTCAGTATGGAGGGATATTTTACCAGATATCCTGATTTTTTGGGGAGGGGAAACGAGGATGTGGAACAACATTGGTATCTCTATGAAGCTATTTGGAGAGCACGTCAGACTCTAGACAACGTCAGGATAATGGAGTTTCAGACCACGCTGAGGGAGAGGGCTCTACATTGGTTTATAAAATGGGTGGAGCAGAACTAGAATCCCATGATAGATGATATCAAGAGAGGATTTGTGTAGGAATTCAAAGTACCCTAGATAGATCAGTAAGGGCTATTAGAATTGTGGGAGATCAAGAAAAAGGAGGGTGAGACGGCTTGGGAACTCATGCAAAGGTTTAAGGAATCCATTTCTAAGCTAAGTTACACTCTAGACCCAAATCACCAGTGAGATTGGTTTATCAAGGAACTCTTGTCCCTAACCAGAATGCCACAGACACAACAGAAAATAGGAACCCTCCAAGATGCTTTGGAGTAAGCATCACACATAGAGGCCACGGCCGGATATCCTCATGAATATCGGGCAAGGATGAGTTTGCAAGATCCTTCAATCATGGGCCTTCAGAATCATATCGCAACTTTAACGGAGAAGCTGAAGGCTCTTCAACCAGTGCGACTAGCCAAACCCAACGTATGGTGCACCCACTGCATGGTGGAAGGACATTTTGTGACAAAATTCCCAAGGTTGCGAGGAATTAATCATCCAAGGGGGGTTGCGAGGTCATTAGGGACCCCACCAACTGCAGGAGTTGTGACAGTAGGAGCGCAAGGGGTTTTTCTGGGACAGAATAACCAAGACTATTATGAGATCTGTAGAATGTATGGACATCTACCACGGATGTGCCCGATATTGCAGAAGTACTCCAACGTCCCCAATAACAACTACTATGAGTTTAGTTCATCTACAACACATCACACTAACCAATGTTGAGGACTGGATGCTCTAGCAGAGTGGCTAGACAGGTCTACATTTAGAATTAATGAGTCAAACCAGGGAGGATGCGGAGGAAATGGGAGAGGATGAAGAATGGGAGGAAGAGGACCCATAAGGTGTTACAACTGTGACCAGGAAGGAAATGTTACTAGGGAATACCCACTCCCTAGGAGACCCTGGTGCTCACAATGCAGGATTAATACCCATGCCACGGAGGATTGCCCAAAACTCATTGCAAAGTGGGAGGAAAGGACCAGACAGAGGGGGGCTAACCTGGTTAATGTTGAACCTCGTACCGACAATGGTCTTCCCGCAACCAATATTAATATAGTCACAAGAGGAGGAAAGAAGATGGGGGAGGATCATAGCACAACGGACCCACCCTTGATTGTTAAAGTGACATCTCCAAAGAAAGTGTATCAACATGAGTGCCAAAAGCAATAATATCATGAAGCAGCTAAGTAGCTCAAGGGGATGACCGAGAGGAGGGAACACTAGAGACCGAATGTCCACATGCTTGACTGTAACCAGTAGAT
Organism: Pinus tabuliformis; assembly: GCA_031772625.1. Classification (NCBI taxonomy): domain Eukaryota; kingdom Viridiplantae; phylum Streptophyta; class Pinopsida; order Pinales; family Pinaceae; genus Pinus; species Pinus tabuliformis. The sequence goes on along the minus strand of CM062815.1, from coordinate 196,667,604 downwards.
TGAAGAATGGTTTAAAATTTTCATGAATATTCTCGAAGATGAATACATGTCGAAGGAATTGTGGAAGAGCTTAAAAGTTTCATTATCAGTAGAAGAAGGGGAAGGGGAACAACCACTTGCCAACTTACCAAAAAATCATTCTAGAAGAGTGAGACGAAACAAGAAGAGAAGAGAGAAGGAATTTAGAATTAATTCTCAGGTTGTGGGATTCGAGATAAGGGATACAATGCTAGACTTGGGATCAGATGTAAACATCCTACCTAGAAAAACATGGGAGGCAATGGGGAATCCGCAACTGAAATACTCACTGATTCAACTAAGAATGGTGAACCAGTATTGTATACTACCCATTGGAAGGTTAGAAAACGTGGAATTAGATGTGGCAGGGGTGAAGACACACACTGAATTCAAGGTAATTGACATAATGGGAGATAAGGACCCATACCCAGTTCTCCTTGGGATGGATTAGGCCTATGAAATCTATGTCGTTATTGACCTAAAGAAAGAGCTGATGATTTTCGAAGTAGAAGGCATGATGGTCATCCAACGCTTGGACCCTTATCAAGGACCCAGGTTCATAGAACCAGTAGATGATAGGGATGAACCAGGAATGTTAGACCAGTTGTACATGCTAACAGTAATAAGGAGGAAAGAATACATAAATCCTACAGCAGGAGGAAACATCAACTGGAGAAGTATCCAAAGCTTAGAGACCAGTTCAGAAGATGCATGGGATGCGTGGCAACAAGGTGGGTATGAACTAAACACTAGACATTGTGCAATGATAAACTGAGTAAATTGGATAGGAATAGAGATAAGCGACTATCATAAGTACTATGACATTGAACGGCGGACACCTTCTTGAACAGGGTAGATAGGGAAATGGTGGAGGATCAAAAAATTCCCTTTCTTGATATCGCTCTCATGGCAACATCAACAACATGGTGGAGAACGCACCGCAGTGCACTAAGAGAATGGGCGAGCATCAAGCAAGCCATGAGGGAAATATTTGCCCAGGATGAAGACTAACCACAAGATAAGACAAGATACAAAGAGAATTCTAGTCTTGAGAGTCATGTCGATGATTAAATAAAGGGTTGGAAAAGCTGTTGAATATTGAAGGATCTATGGGTACATGTATTTATACATACCTTGGGAACTGTTCCCCGAGCTTGGTACATACAAGAGGAACTCCATCAGCAAACAAAGGATTGAGATGTTTTGGAGGTACAGTTTGTTAGCAGCTTTTCATTCAGAGGTCAACGAGGATTGCATGACTGAGACACTCTAGGCGATCAAAAGGGTTCTATTTTCCCTAGGACAGTTAGTTGAAGGATTTCCTTATGAAATTTTATGTAGTGTCTATATGACCTAGATTCTCTAGAATATGCGACCTGTGACAAGGTAGATGTAGTGCAGAAGAGGATGGTTTAGATGGATTGAGACACCTAACCTTCAAGGAAACAGATTCCAGAAGGAGAAAGAGACATCCGGGAGATCCCCTCAAGAGAAGGTTCTCACCTTCTACCAATGAAGCTGAGAAAACAAAATGTTTGGATGGAGGAAAAGCCGAAAATGGCATCTGTAGGACACTACTGGGATGAACAGACCACCAAAGAAATTTGTGACCTATTATAAGAATACCAGGACCTGTTTCCAGCTTCAGTAGCAAAGCTAAAGGGGATAAAGGGAGACATAAGGGAGATGAAAGGTTGTTTTAAGGCCGAATGCCCATCTGGTAAAGCACAAACCATATAGGTTGAACCCAAGGGTAAAGGAAAAGGTTAAGAAGTAAATCGATAAATTGTTAGAAGCAAGGATTATATTTCCGGTAGATGAATTAGAGTGGATAAGTCCGATAGTCATACAAAATAAGAAGGATGTGACCAAAATCAGAGTATGTGTTGATTACAGAAGTCTCAACAATGCATGTGTGCATGACCCATTCCCAACACCTTTTAGTGATGAGGTCCTAGACGATGTGGCGGGGAATGAAGCATATTCCTTTACAGATGGATTCTCAGGCTACCATTAAGTTCGAATAGCTGAGGAGGACCAAATGAAAACAACATTCACTGCTAAGTGGGGGTCATATACATACAATGTAATTCGATTCGAATTAAAGAATGCATTAGCAATTTTCTCACGGATTTCCATTGTTGCATTTCGAGATTACATTCATAGGTTCCTAGAGGTGTACATGGATGATTGGACAGTATATAGCCTACTGAATAACACACCATCTTATTAAGGGTTATGTTTGAAAGGTTCCGACAATTGCAAATTTCATTAAACCTCAAGAATTGTATTTTCGTGGTCCCATTTGGAACACTATTAGGCCATATCATCTGCAAGGATGGAGTATGCGCAAACCCAGTGAAGGTTGCAGCAATTGTCAACATGGAACCGTTGCACAACGTGAAGTAGCTAAGGTCAACCCTAGGCCATACGAGGTACTACTAGTGTTTCATCAGGAATTATGCGTTAATCACAACCCCAATGGAAAAGTTACTGAGGAGGATGAAATATTTTGTTTGGATTGAGGATTGTCAGACATCACTGAATATGTTGAAAGAAAGACTGGTAAGTGCCCCTATCCTTGTCTGTCCAGATTGGAACAAAATGTTCCATGTGCACATTGATGCGTCAGGGATAACACTAGGAGTGGTCTTAGTGCAACCAGGGGAGAAAACTATGGACCACCCAGTGTATTACGCTAGCAGAAAGTTGTCAACTGCAGAAAGAAAATATGCAACAACCAAGAGGCAAGCATTGACCATGGTTTTCTCTCTCCAAAAGTTCAGGCATTACTTGTTGGGCGCGTAATTCAAATTCTTTACAGACCATTCAACACTGAAATACTTGGCAAACAAACTAATACTAGAAGGTAGAATATGTCGATGGTTGTTGCTATTCCATGAATTTACTTTCGAGGTGGTCATAAAACTCGACAGACTAAATGGGGGGCCAAACCACTTGTCACAACTAGAGACAGAAGAGAATGAAGGAGCAGTGAATGATTGATTGCTCAACACTGAATTATTCAAGATAGAGGTAGTCCCGGATCATGTAGAAGAAATTTTCACATTATTAACAATAGGTCATTGCCTAGAGGGATATATGGCAGCACAAAAGTGACACCTAATAGTAAGGGCAACATATTACCAACTGATCATAGGACACATCTAAAAAATGGGCTTATATCAAGTATTGATACACTGCGTCCTTCAGCATGAAAGAAAAGATGTACTATGGGAATGTCATGCCGGAGTCACAGGAGGCCATGTGGGAGGTAAAACCATCGCAAGGAAGATACCGCAAGCAGGAATATGGTGGCCAATCATTCATAATGATTCTAAAGAATTTGCTAAGAGCTGCGATGTCTATCAAAGGGTTGGAAAGCCTTTGCGATAGGATGAGATGCCTTTAAATCCCAATCACATAGTGCAAATCTTTGACAAATGGGAAATAGACTTCATTGGATCCATTGCACCACCGACGAGGCATTCACGTGCAAGATACATAATAACCACAATGGAATACCTTACTAGGTGGGTAGAAGCAACACCCGTCAAGGACTGTACAGCAAAAACAGTGACAAAATTTATTTTCGAGAACGTAATCTCAAGGTTTGGATGCCCAAGGAGTCTCACAAGAGACTAAGGGATGCATTTCTGAATGAAACCATTGTGAATCTTCTGAAGTATTTCATGATTCTGCATAACAAGAGCATTCTGTATCACCCACAGGCCAACGACGTTGTTGAAGCATTCAACAAAATCTTGGAGAAAGGTCTAACAAAGATAGGATTAGCTAACATGGATGACTGGGATGAAAGAATAACCACAACACTATGGGCATACAGAACAATGGTAAAGATATTTCATAAACAAACACCATTTCAACTAGTATACGGGAGGGAGGCAGTAGTGCCAACAGATTTTATAATACCAAGCATGTTCATATTTGAAGCAACGGGAATGACAAACAATATGGCCTTGAGAGAGAGACTAAGTCAGCTAATGGAACTCGATGAGTCAAGGTTCTTGGCTGAGTTTCATCAGTCAGTGGAACAGAGAAGGAAAAAATCTTGGCATGATAGGCATATGAGGAAGAAGGAATTCGAAGTTAGGGATCAAGTACTACTATATGATAGCAAATTCCAGAAATTCCAAGGGAAACTGCAGATGAACTGGCTGGGCCCGTTTATAGTTATAGAAATCAGAGATTTTGGAGTAGTAAGATTGGTGCAACTGGATGGAATCATGTTGCATGGATGGGTGAATGGCGCATTCCTAAAGCCCTTCCACAATGCACCACTCCCAAATTAAAAATAAATAGGGTCTCGAAAACAAACCTGCAAGTAGGTAGGAAATAATAAGAATTAGTCAGTCATGTTCAACAGCTAGTTAGAGTCTTTCTTTTTATCATAAAAATAAGTGAAATGACAATAAGGTTGCGGAAACATTGTCATCATGCCGCAACCCATTTGTGGTTGGGGGGAGGGAAAAATAGAATTAGCAGTCATAGTTAGCAAATTACATGTAGGTAGGCACTTTTTCTAGCCTTTATGATCACACGTTGTACCTATCCTTTCTGTCGTACTAGTATTCATTTCCATAATAAGTAACTAATAATGCAACTGTCAAAGTAGGAGCCGCAAAATATTTTCCCATTAAGCACAAGTTTAGTTAATAAATAAGCCCATCACGACAAATTTAATACGCCATGTAACCCACTCTGTCCTTTCCAAGTCTGCGTCATGATTGTCAGGTCCAAGTCAACCAATGGCAAAAAATTATGTCTAGAACACATGGGGAAAGTTTTTGGAGTAATTAGTTGCTTAGGTCCAGTCAAGAAATGTCATGTCAAGCCCGACTACTTAACTCGCAGGACAATGAAGGAAATCACAGAATTTCAATTGCAGAGAGTAGAAGAATTCCAGGCTCGCACTAAAGAACAACTGCAGAAACACAGAAGTGAGAAACCTCAGATAACAATTGTATACCAGAGGCGAAGGGAGATGGCAAAGGGGATTGTCTCTGTGCCATAGGATCCGTTGGATGAATGAATTGAGGTGGTTGAGAATTTGTGTGGGAAATACGATAAGGCAATTCTGGTTGACAACGATCTTACATATTGCTTCCAATTCCCAACTCTGAAGAGGGAAGTTTATGAATACATCTAGAGGGAGGATGGCACCAAACCTCTAGAGTCAAGGAGGATTTCAAAGAAATATAGAGATTGACCTTAATTTAAGAAGTTTACCTATTTTCAGCACTCAATTCGCCACAATGCAATGTACTAGACTTTTGGTGAATAGGATGAGTGGAGGATCATTGTAGATTGACAAGGAATATCCCATTAATGTAGATGATATTCATCGTCTAACAGGGTTTTCAGCAGGAGGGAAAGTAATCAGCACAACATTTTAGGCAGGGGCTAAAATAGCCAAGAAGTAGAGTGAAGATAACTGCTATGCAAGATATAGGACTGAGTAGGGTGGAAGGGGAGAAAAGTTGGATATGATAAACAAGGTCGATATCAGATTTTCCTACTACATCATAGCAAGAAAAACCATGAGACATTTTACGAAGAACGAATGCACACTGGACGCAATTTCGGTTGCGAAGCATTGCTGCGAAAGAGAGGTACTTAACTAGTTCGCATTTGTTCTTAACGAAAGTTTTGAAGCCTGTGAAGATGTGTATAGGCGAAGTACCAACTTCTTATTTGGGTACATTTTGATGTCTTTGGAAATGTGGAAATGGACGTCGCCAAAAGAAAGGGAAATGGTGACCATTGTTGAAGGACAACCGATATCTCTCTGCTATGAACCATGGAGGGCATCGGGGGACCCCAACATGAAAGAGATAAATGAGATGGCTTTCAAGGATTGGTATGAATTGATGTTAACCATGATAAGCTCAACACTGAGGATACCTAAGACTCTGCTGGATGAATATTCAAAATAAATTTGGCTCGGAGCTTCACACTCGCACACCTACCTTAGGCCAAGGTGCGTCCACCTGGAGACATTCAAGATGAGGCCACAGAGGTTCATTTTGACTGTAGCAATGCTACACAACGAGGTGGCATCATGGCTAGGGGTGGCTTGTGAAATTATTAATGGGAAGTATAACTATTTGTTTCGAGCCTTGAAGAAGTAGGCGCAAGGGGAAGATGTAGCAGAAAGCAGCAGGAAAAGGCCAGCCGAAGATGTCCTCCAACTGATGGTGGTTCAGATGGAGGAGAAAATGTTTGAGTTAAGGCGAGAAATTGCAAGTTTTGGAGGACAATCAGGTGAGAGAAATTACCCCGCCCAATTTCAAGGTTCTACTATCTTCTCACCCATTATCACAACCCTGCTGGCCGTGAAACTCCCCATGGGAGTAGCCCACACACCATCTCAGCCAACGGTCCCCAATCCAAAGAAGAAAAGATTTGTTCGCAGTCCAGCCATTAAAAATTCAAAAACTGCTCCACCACCACCACCCCCAGTTGTCAACCTTTCTGATGAGGTCGAGCACTCAATTTTCGCATCCCCATAATCAAAGAAATTCCTACCACCACTTCCACCACCTTACAATAGTGGCAAGAATCCTCCCTGCACATAGCCTCCACCTTCACGACCCTATCAGAAAACCTCCTCTCTCGCTGACGATGAACAACTATGGAAACAAAAGTTGAGTCAATAGGGCAGGCAAAGGGCACCACTTCTGCCAGCGGTACACATCCACCATCACTTGCATCGCTAATGCTAGGCTTAGACGCACCACAAGGCAGAAGCCCAAACACTGTTCCGCACGGGGAAAGGATTTAGCCGTGCCGACCACTTTTCCCACTACAAGAAAAAAGGTCATTGGTGAGGGTCATGCCTGTGACATATGGTGACGGCCTTTAAAAAGCATTGTTGTAAGTGTATATAGTGATGGTCCTTTAAGGTTTGTCACCAAAGCAATTTTCAATGACACTTTTGGTGAGGGTCATTAAAGGCGCGTCACTAATTCTCTCTTTGGTGACACTTTTGGTGAGGGTCGTTAAATGCCCATCACTAATTCTCTCTTTGGTGACACTTCTAGTGACAATATTTTATTGACCATCACTAATGATATTTTTGGTTACTTTTGGTGACGATCAATAAATGTTCGTCATCATTGATCATTCCAATGAGTTTATTATGACGCTTCATGCCTGTGACAGACCTTTAAGGTCTGTCACCAATGTCGCATATGGTGACGATCTTTAAAAAATCGTTGTTGTAAGTGTATATAGTGATGGTCCTTTAGGTTTTATCACCAAATCCATTTTAAATGACACTTTTGGTGAGGGTCGTTAAAGGCCCGTCACTAATTTTCTCTTTGGTGACACTTTTGGTGAGGTTTGTTAAAGGCCCATCACTAATTCTCTTTTTGGTGACACTTCTAGTGACAATATTTTATTCACCCTCACCAATGCTCTTTTTGGTTATTTTTCATGACGGTCAAAAAATGTTCATCATCATTGATCATTCCAATGAGTTTTTGATGAAGCTATGTACTTATTACTATATTTTTTGTCAAAAGATAATGATTAAAGACCATCATTGTGGAGTTTTTTTATTATGTGTCCAAGGTCATAGTGGTTATAATAGTCAGTCAACTTGTTAAGAATTAATTAGTGTGTATCATTTCCCTCAATTCATAAGAATATAGTTTTCCTATGAGTCAACACATGATTCATCTCTATTAGGTTTATTATCTAGCAAATTTCCTTTAAATAAAGTTCCACTAGTGTGTGTAGGAAATATATTATTTAATACATAATCAAACTTTATCAATTCTATTAATGAGAGAGACCTAGCACTCCTCAACACTCACGACACACCTTAACATGCTTTGGAACATTACACTAACATTCCTTGGTACCTTGAATGTCTTGGAACATCTTTGTACCTAGAACATCTTGCCATGAGTAGGATGCCCAAGCACATGTTGGCATGCCCTAACATAGCATAGAACTCCCTTATCATGTTTTGGCATGCCCTGGAACACCTTGGCAAATATTGCATTGAAAAACATTAGAACGTGGCACACATTAGCACTTGGCATGTATTGGAACATATTATAAGTGTGCCTAGCATGCCCCTTTTGAAAAAGATAAAGTCTTGACTTATTAAATCTCTTATGTAATCATTTCCTTGCATTTTAGCTTGTTTATTCCTTTTGTTGCCTTGAAACTCCTTGATGCATATAGGCATACTATGGCATCATGCACATCCTAGCATGTCTTAGCACCTGGAATGCCTTGGCACTATTTGGCACATGCTAGCACACCCCAAAAATACCTAGCACACTCTAGCACTTCTTGACATTCCCTGATATTACCTGGTGTGCCTTACCCATGCTTAGCATACCTTGTCACTCCCTCCTTGGCATGACAGCTAGCACTCATTGACACTCCCCGACACACTCTTATATTCATTCACTTCCATGAATTTTAACCTAGTGCTCCCATGTGTTTTCCTAGTACTCCCTAACACTCCTGAACATGCATTGGCACTCTCTAGCACACCTTAGCACTCTTTGATATGCTCTTACATGTCATAGCATGCATCACACTCCCTGACGCACATTGGCACTTGGCATGTGTTGGAACTTGGCAAGTATTAGCATGTTTGGCATGCATTGAGATGACTTGGTATGGTTTAATATTAAATTTATTTGAGATCAATTATTGGAAACTAGATGAGAATACACAAAGGAAAATTTGGCACTTAGAATGCATTGACACTTGGCACTTGGCACCTATTGACACCTAGTGTTGGTTTTCCTAGCATGACCCTAATGGAAAAGGTAAATTGATGACTTATTAACCCTATTATGTGCTCATTTACTTGTAGTTTAAATTGTTCCTCCCTTTTGTTCCCTTGATAGTCCCTGGCATGCATTGTCACACCCTTGTACATCTTGGCATGCCTTCACACTTGGCACATCTTATCTTGTTTGACATGTCTTCGTACTATCTGGAACATGTTAGCATGCCCTAGCATTCCCTAACACACCTTGGCAATCATGACCTTACAACTAGCATTACATTTTTCCATAACTTGGGAACATTACATTCACTAGAACACCTTGGCACTCCCTAGTTTTCATGCCCTCTATTATCCTCCACAATGTCCCAGGATGATGAGGAGATTGATGGAGGTAATCACAGACCAAGCTTTTAGTTTGGTAGCTAGCCCTACCAAACCACAAAGGGCTCTCTCTATGAAATCACAACAAATAGATGACTAGAATTTAAAGGATTTTAGGCTAGATAGTTAGGTTCAAGTGGGTTTTGGAAAATTTAGGGTTTTGTTGCTGGATAAGGGAGAAAAACCAGGTAGCTAGGTCAGAGGATCAAAGGGTTACAACAAAAAATAAAAAAAGGAGAAAGGTAGCATTACTTTTTTGATGGATCTTATGGTTTTTCGCTGTAGTGTAGTGTTTAGAAGAAGCAAAAGGTATTAATGAGCATGAAACATGAATTCATTAAGCAAGAAATAAAGTAACACATAATGATTTTTCCATCAAAACAGAGCTTTATGCAAAGAATTTTGTTTATAAAATGTAAGGAAAACCATTGAATAATTGATGAATGGAAAGAGAAGATTAATATCTTTCATATAAAGCTATAACAGAGAAAAAATAACATCACAAACTTACTACACATGAATTCCTAGATAATAGTTGCAAATTATGTCCTTTGATTTCCAGAAAATGTCCAAGTACAAGCTACAATAGTTCTCTCCTCTGAAATCCAACCCATTCTATCACTGATAAACTGATACATAAATACCAAAACAACATCTCCCCACTCTTAGGGGTTGAATTCATGACTCTAGGAACTGTTCCATGAGGTGTTCTAACCAAACCCTAATGTCTAGGGAAGTTAAAAACAACTTCTACAATTAACTTTGACTCCAACCTCTCTCATAAATGAGCTCAAATTTACATCAAAACAACTTATAAATACTAACCAGACATTATTTACATTTACTTTTACCCCTCACATTCATCTACTTCACCCTTTTGACTTTTACCAGAGTCAAACTAGGAATTATAAAAAATTACACAATGAAAATTTTACAAAAATCTTAGAAATTTCCAGGTGTACAGTGAGCTATTGGAGGCCATTTTTGAGTGCCTTTTTGAAGTCCAAATCCAGATCGGAAGCTTTTTCTGGAAATCTGGGAGAGTATAGATGTCTTTAGAGTACTTTTTCACTCAAAATGGCCAATTTTTGGCTGAGATATGGCCATTCTCCCAAGGTGTCTCTAGGTGCGCAACGAAATGGAAAGGGAGGGGCAAAAAGGTGATTTTTGGCCTCTTTTTTGCAAATTTCTCAAAACCTAAGCCCCAACCAAGAAAGTGGGCAAATGGGGTTTGAGATGGGGTCATAAGCTTTCCAAAAACGCTGATTTTACATCATTGGAGCCCTGAGGAAGAAGAAAAGCGTGAGCTTGCTGTGCTGCTAGACAAAAAATTGCAATTTTGCACCAAAACACAAAATTTTCTCCAAACCCTCACAAAATTTGTCCAGAGATGCCTCCTTAGCACACCTAGAACTTGCTAACACTCCCTATCATACACTATTATTCATTCATTTCCATGCAATTGAAACTAGTCCTTCCTTGTGTTTCCCTGACATTACCTAACATACCTTGTCAATGTCTCTTTAGCACACCCAGAACTTGCTAACGCTCCCTATCACACACTCTTATTCATTCATTTACATGCAATTGAAACTAGTCCTCCCTCGTGTTTCCCTGGCACTCCCTAGCATGCGTTGGTGCCACACCCTAGCACCTGACACCTCTTGGCATGCCTTAGCACTTGGCATGGATTGGAATGACTAACATGCCTTGGAACTTTCTAGCATGTGTTATCACTTCCTAGAATTCCTTGCACACCTTCGCACTCCCTAGTTTTCATGCCCTCATAGATAGCCTTACTTTTTTTGTGACTTTGGAATGCAACCAAGTCATTGAAAAAATAGTGTTGTCCCTAGACAAAAGTCTCCCTTTCTCTAAAATTGCTTTTTCCATCCCCTTATAGTAATCGTAGGCTTACCTATTGCAAGTCCTATTATGAAATTTTCCTAATACACTTCGCCCTTGGGACACCTAGAAGACACTCTTATTCATTTGTTTCCATGCACTTTGACCTAGTTCTCCCTTGTGATGCCCTCACACTCCCCAACACTCCTCACATGCATTGACATTGTCTGGAATGTGTTATCACACCTTTTCATTCCTTGGCATGCCCTGGCACTCCTTAGTTATCATGCCATCATAACTACCCTTATTGGTTTTAAGACTTGGGACCCAGCCAAGTCCTACCTCGACTACAACATCTTGACCAAGTTACAATTACTACAACTATACTATCCCTTGTTCACCTAAGAATGGCCTATAACTCATCTTAGGCTACTAATGCCCAATCTTAGCTCATCTCACTTAAGAAGTTTCCAAGTCAAGGCTCACGTCTAACCATGGCCATAAAATAACTAAGCAACATAGTTTACATATTGACATGGCATAGCACCTGGCATGTCTAACAATCCCTTCGGACTATTTGGCACATGTTGGAATTCCCTACATGCCATGGCATGCTTAGTACTCCCTATCATACCGTACCACTCCTTGACATGTCATGGCATTCTTGCATGCCTTGGAGCTACCTAGCATATAACTTTGTCACTCCCTCCTGAGCACACTTGGAACTCACTGACACTCCCTATCATACACTCTTATTCATTCATTTCCATGCATTTTGAACTAGTTTTCCTTTGTGTTTATGTCGCACTTGCTAACACTCCCTGACATGCATTGGCACACCCTAACACACATTGGCACACCCTAACACGCATTGCCATACCCTGGCATGTCACCCTAACACTCTAGAATTTCTTGGCGCCACCTAACATACAAAGAGAAACACCTTCTTTAGCCAATTGATAAATCTCAAACAAAAGTGTTCAATGGCAGAGCACATTGAGGACTTTCAAAAATTGAATATAAGGGTAAATGATATTCTAGAGAAGCAAAGGATTGATGTCTTCATAGGTACTTTAAAGGATAACATTCAACGTGAGGTTCATCTTTGGGAACCTGATTCATTGGAGAAGGCATTCAGGTGGGCAAGAAAAATTGAAAGCGAAATTATAGAAACAAGGAATTCCACCACTCACGACTACAATTATGAAAGTTTTCCTTCTCCTAGCCTTCCACAACCTACAAGGTTTACACCACAACAATTGGAATAAAAAAGAGAAAAGGGGCTTTGTTACAATTGTGATATCAAATGCACTAAATGTCATAAGTGTGCTAAGAAGAAATTATTTTACATAAAGTATGAAGAGGAGGAAGAAAAGGATCAATAAACATCAAAAGAAGAGGATACACACTAGGACCCAACCCCAGAGAAAGAAGAAATGAATCCAACCATATCTTGTAAAGCATTGGAAAGAATTACGACTCCTCAAACTCTCAAGATAGAAGGACATATCAAGAAGAAAAAGGTTCAAGAAGTGAAAGATCACATTGAGAAAGAAGAAATGAATCCAACCATATCTTGTAATGCATTGTCCGAATTACCACTCCTCAAACTATTAAGATATAAGGACATATCAAGAAGAAAAATGTTCAAGAAGTGAAAGATGACATCGAGCATCAAGAAATGAATCCGACCATATCTTGTAAAGCATTGGAAGAAATTACCACTTCTCAAACTCTCAAAATAGAAGGACATATCAAGAATAAAAAGGTTCAGGCAGTGAAAGATCACATCGAGCATCAACAATCGAGAATCGAATGAAACAACAGGTAGATCAACATCGCAGTGAAAAAAGTTTTGATGTAGGTGATTGGGTATTTTTACGGCTACATCTCAAGCAACCTATTTATGAGAAGGAAATGTTGGCAATACTACATGCACTTAAGAAATGGCGACCTTACCCAATGGGAAGACACTTCAAGGTAAAAATGGATCATGATAGTATTAAATACTTTTTAGAACAAATATTATCTTTAGAAGAACAAAAAAAATGGGTCACAAATATGTTGGGTTATGACTTTGACATCATCTATAGAAAAGGGAGGAAAAATTTTGTTACAGATGCACTCTCAAGAAAGGATGAGGATGTGGAAGCATTGTTTTGTGCTATTTCTATTATCCAATAAATTAGATAAATGAAGCAAGGGATGAATGGAAGAAGGAAAAAGATGCGTGGCCATTCATCAAAAAGTTGCAGAATATCCCAATTCAAATAGAACTTGAAGAGGAAGGAAAAATCATATTGGTACCTGGAACAGTCACAGAAACAAGAACCTGACAGCTACGAAATCGATCAATTTCATAGTATCTCATCAAGTGGAAGAACTTACTCGCTAAAGATTCCACATGGGAGGACAAGAATTTTATACAGAATCATAAAGAACTACTCAAACATTGAGGACAACACTTTTTGAAGGAAAGGGGCATGTTAGGCCCCTATACTACTAGTGTAACCCCTTATTGTTATTAGTACAACCCTCTTATTATATTGTTGTACCCTTGTAGTCCCCATATTGTTATTATTGTGCCCCATAGAAGCCCACTACTATTATTATTGTGCCCTTACATTATTATTGTTATGCCGGCTTTGATTATATTATGACCACTTAGACTTCTATATATAGAAAGGAAGTCTTGTCATTTGTAGCATCCAAGAATTGTTCATTTGTGTAATGTAAAGGAGGTTGCCCCCTTGAAGAGGCTTATTTCTAAGGTGTTCATCTATCTTTTCTATCTTTTTGTGAGTTGGTTTCATAACATGGACAATCTCTCTTAAGGTGTTCCTTGCCACATGTCCAAAACTTCAACCGACCACTACCCTCACCTCTATGATGCGGTTGTTGCTATGACCCATGTCCCTGTCTAGCTACATTAAACCTCCTTTTCGGTGCCACATTATCTTTCTCATCTGCATGCGAAGGCCTTTTCCTCTTAAGTTGTCATTTACCTTTACTTTTGTCCTTTCCTTTCCATCCATGTTGAGATTCATTCTTACACTTTGATTGTTCATAGCAATGTTTCAGTTTCCCAATAACTTCCCCAAGTGACCGAGGCTCATCATACAAAACCTGATCTCTAAATGCTAATGGAAAACCACTGACAAATCAATGAACTTTAGCCTTCTCATCAGTAAGATACGGTACATACCTCAATACCTCTAGAAACTTGGTCATGTAATCTTCATTTGTCATCGATCCTATCTTTAGCTTATAGAATTATTTAGCCTTACTATCGTAGTACCTTTTTGACAAGTACTTCTTCCTGAAAAGCCTCTTGAACTCCCACCAGCTCAAGTCATTTGTCTTGATGTCTTTGACCCGCTTAACATCTTCCCACCAGATGTCTGCTTTACCATTCAAGCTAAAGATAGCTACTCTAGCCTTCATGTTATCCATGTACTCATGCAACTCAAAGAATTTGTTCATCCCAAGTATCCAAGCCTCAGCCTCTTCCGAATTCTTCACATATCCATCAAAAGTAGGTGGTTTTTCTTTCTTGAATTCATCTGGCAAGTATCCCCTGTCATTCCTCCTCTAAGGATGATAGTGATCATGATCATGATGTCTATCAGAACCAAAACTAGAATAGTAACTGTACTCATCACCCCTTCTATCCAGAGTGTCCAACAACCTTCCATCTCTCACTATATCAGATCTATCTGACTTGTGTCTACCAGGAGACCTACTACCATATGCCCCATTAGTTCCATCCCCATGTCCATGGCTGATTCGAAGCGTCCCTTGTCGTTGCAAGTATGACAAACTATGAAGAAGTATAGCATTAACCTTTGCTTACTTCTCTTGTGCCTGTATGATCCAGTCATTATCTGCCTTACAACTCCTTATCTCTTCCTTCAAGCTTCTTAGTGTAACTACCAAATCGGAAGGATTCCCAACACCATACTACTCTTTGGATTCATAGGGAGAGTCTTTGTAGTCAACCATCTTGCTAGCCATTTGATCTCTTTCCTACAATGCATAATATGTCAGATAAACCAAATCACAATAAATCAATGTACCTTAGTATAGCTCGGGGAGGATACCTTGTCTGCAAGATCACCAAATCAATGTGATACATATATGACATAAACATAACAATATATATACATTCACAAATAAATGTATCAACATATAAACATCACTCTGGTTAGGGTCTAATCATCAACGCAAGGCCATATCAACAATGCATGCTATGACCTCATGCATGAAAAAAACCATTATTCCATTGTACACATTGCCACATGCAACCAAAAACATGCATAAGCAATGTCTAATCAACTACATCTATGCATAAATGCATGTAGTCGAACATAATCGACCAATTCTTGTAATCAACCTACAAGACTAATACATCTAATCAACATATTAAATAATGTAACCTAACATACAAGGATGTAAGTAGGTGACATAAAATCAACATGTAAGTGACATATAATCCATATGCAACTAGTCACATACTCATGACAAATACATTTCACGAAATCAATATCAATTTCTCCATAAAACCATACTACAACCATAATCAATCAACAAGCCAATGCAAGAAGCACATGAAATGCAAGTGTAAGAGACACACATGTAGATAACTTGCATGCATGACCAACGCACACCACCCATCCAGTCTGAGAGTTGAACCATGCTCTGATACCACTTTGTAATTCCATCCTCCCACATCCACCCAAGTAACCATACCAACCAGGGTAGATATGAGACGAGAGGCTACTATGATCAGATTCGATCTCCTGTGTGACCTTAAGGAAGTGGAATCGAAGGAAACATCACACACAGTCATCCAACATCAACTTCCAAATCCTTAGGAGATATGTCAGTCAATCAGACAGCTTGTCCCTGGGTCCCACTGATGTTCTAGATCTCTTAGGACACAGTCACTCTCATGCTATGGGCAAGGGAATGACTAGAAACCCAAAGTGGCTCTTACTGGCTTGCCTTCCAGCAACCAAAGACCAAAGTTTCCAGTTCTGTGCCAGCAACCCCTGGATTTAAGCCACTTTTCAGGCCCATAGCCTAGGTCACTACCCAAAATGGAGTGATAGCTTAAAATCAGTAAAAGTACAGGGAAACAATGATGAAAAAGCCATAAGTTGAACAAGACCTTAACCAGAACCCTACTAGAATTGATAGACATTTTTTCAAACATATTATCAACATGTAACCTACAGGTGTAAACAACATAATTAAGTGTATGGATCTCATACTTATCTCAAAATCACTATGAACCATTTTTCCCTCATGTCATTTGCTAGATTATCATCTATTAGGTCATAAACACATTATCCATTCATATACAAGTAAAAACATGCTGAGAGCCATACATAGTTGATGTCATAAAATATACATATAAACAACATAATAGGAAAAGAATTACCATACACATATCAGCCATCAAAATCCATATATACATAAATACATTTACACATGAAAATCAAGGGAATGAATTTCTCATTAATGAATGCAATAAACCAATTGGAGATGGGACTACCACCTTCCACCTAAACATAGAATGGTTGATCCAAATCTCTCTTCATCCATTCAACCCTGTGCCATATTCCAAGCATGAATGTGGGACTCAAACCAACTAAACCAACCAGGGCATACCGAGGCTAAACCACCTCACCCTCATTAGTAGAAACCAGGCTTTACCGTAATCCATCATGGATCATTAGGCCAAACAAGCATGGATGCCACTGGATATCTCCACCTACATCGCGAGGAATTTTCCTATCTCCTAGTCTCTTAGGATTTACCGCAATCCAAACCTGGATCACTAGGCTCTAAAACGAGACCCATTCTCTAGGCTTTACCACATATCACAAAATCACGATTACTAGGCCCAATGGAGAGAAAACCACTGCCTGGTTTTACCATATATCCTGCTATCCACCAAAAAGGATTCCTAGGCCCACCGAGGCAACACAATCCTAACTTTACCGTAACCCACAGTTTGGGTTAGGGGTCAGTAGGCCAGTGGCTTTATTGTGATCCATAGTCCGGTTCAGGGACCACTAGGCCATGTGCTTTATCATTCGAAGATCCACCCCACTCTTCTTCGAATCCATCCATCAATACATCTCAACCACCCATCACACCATGGCTATCCAGAAATGGAAAGGCTAGGTTGAGAACACTTTTACACCTGGAAAAACCCATGCCATGATAGAAAAGCACCACATGCAATGCCATGCATGCAAAATCTAGCAAGGAAATTACACATGCAAGTTGATAGCTGCAATGAAGCCTGTTGTAGCTTCTTGATCCTGCCTTTCCCTACTTGATCCTTACTTCCTCTTGCCTTCTTTGCCTTTCTTTCTCCGATGCCAAAATTTCTCCAAGAAACTCTAAGTGTCTAAGAGTGAGAGAGAGAGACAGAGAGAGAGAGAGAGAGAGAGAGAGAGAGAGAGAATAATGAGTGAGCTCCAAAACTCAACTGAAAAAATGGTTACCAGCTGATCCTCATAAGCCTTTTTATGAATGAGGCCTCTATTTTCTTCATTTTCCTCCTCACATACAACCTGTGACCTTTCACCTTCCTTGTCTCTCTAATTTCCATTATCTTCATAAATAAATGTGCCAAAAATGTCATTTTTCCTTTACAAAGCCTTAGCCATTGCATTTGCCAATTTCCTTAGCCATAAACAACCAAATGAACATCCCCTATGATGTCCTACCAAACAATCAGCTTGGAATAAGTGTGCCATCAACCATGGTTATTGTTTTTAACTTTCATTACATGGAAATTTCACCAGGGTTGTTACAAACTCCTCCACTTTTTCCACTCTAAGAGCATCGACATCGATGAAAAACAACATAATTGTCTAATTTGGATCACTAAAAGGGGGTGGGAGGGAGTGTTACATTTCATTAATGATGAATGTGCTATTTTTGGAGTCTTCAACAAACATTAGATTCTTGTACATGAACACAACGTCCTTGCACCCTTCCATGATGCCCTAATTCTATAAAGGAATGATCCATGGAATTTATAGAAGAATTAACACTATAGAAAATTGAGTGTATTAAATCTTGAAATAAGTCTATTAAATGGATGAAAAGTGGAAGGTTCAACTCATGTAAAGGTTGAGTGACTTTTTTGCATTGAGGTTCTCAATTTGTGTATGAAAGTGGAAGGATCAACTTGCGTAAAGGTGGAGTGGTTTTTCTGCGTTGTGATTCTCAACTACATATGGTGTTGTGCCAAGTTCGAATGATAGAGAGACAAAAAAAAAGGTGTGTATTCAACCTCTCATAATGTGTTGAGGTGGATATTTGAATCGATATGGTTGAATTCAATTGAGTATGGGGGTTGGATGACTAGGTATGGACGCTTGTTGGTAGCTTAAAATTACCAAAAGTGGAGGGCATTGCAGATGGGGTTGAGGCAAGTTAAATGAGGCTATGATGGTAGAAATGAATGGAAAAAGGGTGTATAAAAATCATATTAACATTCAGTGGAGCTATAAAGGAACTACTCAAGTTTGAAGCTGATTTAGTAGAGAAATTTAATTAATATTCTATGGAGCTAAGAGGAACTTCTAGGTTTGAGGCTCATTCAACAAATAATTTTGAGTAATATTTAGTGGAGTTGCAAAGGAACTACTCGAATTTGAGGTTCATAAAACAATCTATTTGAGTATAACCTAAATTTAGGGAAATTATTGTGTCGAGCGATGCTCTATAGCTTAGTATGGGAGAGATGTTGTCTAGTAACCTTATATGAAACAATAATAAATTAATACTTGTATAAAAAACTAAAAATAATAATAACAAAAAAAAACCTTTAGTGATAAATAAAATAATTCAATATTTCTAATTTCATCTATAACAACTCTTTCTTTTTAATATAAGGAAGATGTATAAATCCTTCACTACTCAATATGGAGTTGACATGTGGCACCTAAAATAATTTTTGTTATTGTTGATATTACAACCCAATAAAAAGGAGATGCGTGATTCTATTTCTGTACAAATAGAGTTTACATATCGCATTTCATATATATAACAAAAAAATATCTTTGTGTAAGCCATAAATAAAATATTTCAATGTTCATATTAGGTAACACAATTTTATATAGATAGAGAAATGACTTAAATGAAAGTAAAATTTCCTTATATTTGCACTTTCAAATTGCAAGAGATGTGTTATTCCCTCATAAAGACCTTAAATAAAATATTTGAGTATCCATGTTTACAATTGTATTTACTTCAAAAATATAGTTAGATTGATACACATAGATATTTCAATTACTTTCTACTACTTATTTGAGGTAGGGAAATGTGTAATTCATTCAATTCTTAGTATGAAGTTGATATATAATATTTAAAAATTATTAATAACAAAAGAAAATTCAATATGAGGCATAAATGAAATATTTCAATATGAATGTTGAAAGAGAGTTGTGTAATCCCTCCATGCTTAATATATAGAGATATTTTTTGTACTTCCCAACAAAAGGGAGATGGGTAATTTATTCCTCATAATAGTCAACAATTTATATTATTTATAAGAAGAACTTCGGTGTAAATCACATAAAGAGAGACATTTGTCAACGCGTTTCGAACCAACCAGTGTGGCTCATCGTCAGGACAAGTTGAAGAAACAGATCCAGCTTTGCATGCTAAATAGTCTGAGCAGAGCCTCCAACGGCTATCTTGATCAACGGCTAATTTTGACTTAGGGACTGTAGTCAAAAAGTCAAAATGATAATTTAGAGGGAGTTAGTTAGGTTATATAAGAAAGAAATAATTATAGATGTTGATTACGTTATTAGTTTAATAAAAACCGTGACTTGTATGGGAATTAGTTAGATTAAGGACCTGAATTAGTTGAATTGAGGCTTCTGAAATTGTTGGATCACAGAAGCCTCAATTCAACAATTTATATTATATTTAAAAAGCATTGAGTTGGGGGCTCAATGTGAGTACAACATATTCAGATACATCATAACAAGTTTCCAAGAACATGGTCGAAATATACAAATACTCTTCAACCATTTCCAGTGTTTTATGAATATTTTCTCCAAACAGAGTGGAGAGGTTTCAAGATTTTCCCATTTATACAATCTCCAAAATTTACCTAGCATAAAACAAAATTTGCACAACATTATTTTAACATTCCCAATTGCCCATTTGGAGGTTGATCCTTCTCCTTATTGTTTTTATTATCTAGCAACCTTCTTTCCTCATTTAGCCTCTGAATCATCTCCTTCGGTTGAGATATGAGGATTCCAACTTCGTCTTCCAATCTTTGAAAATTGCACTTAAGATTTGATATATTATCCATGAGCATTGAAAGATATTGATGTAGAGAGAAGAGTTCCACCTCTAAATTTTTGCTTGCATCTCCCCGAGTCATAACTTTAGTGCAATACAAAGTAGAAGAAAATTCCAATCCTAGGGGGTCTCCAAAAGGGATCTCACAATTCCAATTTAATGTTTTTGGTAAAACACAACCCCCATGGACTAAAGAAGAGTCACTTTCCAGAGTTCTAACACTCCATAGAACCAAAGTACCCTAATTCAATACAACAAACAAGACAAGGGCTAAGCCCAATTTGTCATTTGACATAAATTTTAGGTTGGTGAAATTGATTGTAACACTTTGGGTGACAAAAGGGATGACCCAAATGACAACAATGTGCCAGTGATGACTAGAGATTCCACTGTATGGAGCACCACAAATCACAAGTGAAAGCAAAAGATATCTACCTTTCCTTATAGAATTGATTGATAAGGGAGAAAAGGATCCCCCTTGATCCCTTGAGATGAAACCTATTAAACTAGTCGTCGAAAGGTGATAATTGAGTAAGATACAAAATCTATATAGATAATCCCACATGAGAGAACTAGAAGGAGACTTCTAGAACTTCTCATTCTAGCTAAACAAAGCTTTAACCCCACTTGTTATTGAGAAATAAAAAATAAAATCCTTCTTCCTCCAAGTAGTCCAATCACCATCATCTCCTTCAAACTTTAGAAGTTTCACACACAACAAAACATATCGACCCCAGACTACATAAAGAAAACACTTAGGACCAACACCCAATTCAATGGCCATGATCAAAACAACAATCTTGATATTAAACTCAGAGACTAATGACCACCATGAGGCCAATATACATAGACATAATGCTAATCTACACCACCAATTTCAAGACTACAACAAGGTGAGGAATTAAGATGAATTAAAGAACACCATACCTCAATAGAGAGCACTAAGAGGCATGCCTTACCCCTTCCTTGTGGTAGAAAGCGTAAAGGATTGAACACATGTCTACACTAGCCTAACCAGGGCACTCCCTATACATAATAAGAAATTCCAAACTTATTCCAAAAACAAATTTCCTTCATGGCTATGTTAACTGAATGGTTTGACAACCTGATGGAATAGAGCTGGCCCGAAATCATTCTCTGTTGAGGGTCATTAAACTTTTATGAACTGACTCCTGTGGAATGGATCATGACATGACCATCTCTCAACATGAAACCAACTACATTCCAATCCAATCTTAAATTCCCACTCATGTGTGTCAATCCTCCAGGTCCTGCATAGTCATTATACTAATTACTTCACCAATTATACCCCTCTGCTTCATTCTTAAGCACCTCAAAGAATCAAGATCCAAGCACTAGAGAGAATGCCAAAATGGCTCACTCCCATACATAATTAAGATAGATTTGGTCTTGCATGAAGAGGCCACGAATCTACTTCTCATGTTAAGGAGAGGGGGCCACTAATTATAGATCAATTGAAAATAGCATTGATTGAAGCTTAAGGGAGTGGATGGAAGTCCCTCCTCCCCTACCACCTTATTTCACCCTTGTTAAGCTTGACCCCCAAACTTGCCATTGAGTTAGGCTTAGTGTTATTGCTTCTTAGAATGTGGAAGAATTGTTTCTTTGGGATGGCTCGATACAACTAGAAAATTCATTTACAAATTTAATTTAATTTTAAGTCCCGAGGGTAGGTCCCCGAGAATAGATGATAAATTATGTTTGTTGAATCTCTAATGATAGTTTCCTCTTGTATTCTGTGGTTTACAATTTGCTTTAGTCCTTCGTAGAGAGCATAGGCTTCTACCATATTATTAAAGGCATTACCAAAACCCCAAGCATACCAAAATTCTTCTTGTTTCTCAGGGTGAAAGATCACCCCCCCCTGCTCTTGCCACCCTTAAAGGGAGATGTGTATTAAAAAATATTAACAACAAGAAAACATTTTGATGTGGAGAATAATATGGGTAACTAATTAAAATTCTTTAATGTTGACCTAAAGCAAAATATTTCAATGTCAACTATGTATATATTATATACAGCTATTGAAAATAAAAAATTCCCTTATGACTAAAATATTCTATTGGTGGTTTGTTCAAAATGAAGGTGTGTAATTCTTTTCTTGCTCAACATGGAGTTGAGACATGACCATGTGTGTGTCTATATATATATGTGTGTGTGTGTGTGTGTATACATACATACATACATACATATATACATACATATATATATATATATATATATATATATATATATATATATATATATATACACACACACACATATATACATACATATATATACACACACACACACACACACATATATATATATATATTATGTTCCATTTTAACCTTGGATCTATTAAGCGTGAAGAGAGATCAAATGTCTCGAGGCACAAACATTTTTTTCAAGTTTTGCAATTTAAAAAGTTTGTACCTCAAGAGATTTGATCCCACTCAATGTTTGACAGATTTAGGATTAAGATGAATATATGTTAGTCATTTGGCAAAGAAAAAGTCATTGATTTCAATATTATTTTGGGGTGTATAATATCGTCGGATTAATAAATTTAAAGTATGTTGGTTTAAGTCCGATTATTTAGGTAATATGAGTCTTGAGATGACTGGGACACCTAACTTGTGGCTTGAGTAGCCATGAGTGAGGGACATCTAAGCCGTCAAAACCACTAGGGGAATGCACCCATCTTGGGCCACACCAGCCTTTAGCATGGCTGGATTTTTGCCCATAAAATTTCAAACCAATAACCTTTATACTACAAAATGCCTTTAACATAACACTTTGTCACCATCTATTCTATACCCTATAGACTTTTACTTTAAAATTAATTTATATTTTATTTAATTTTAAATATAAACCTTTTATTCTATAAACAAATATAAACATTCCTTTATAATTTTATAAGATAACATTACATAAGTAAAAAGAAATAACAATATCTTCGCCCCTAAATATAAAACTCGCATCATAAAAATAAAATAAAATATTTTTGGATATTATATAATGAATTTATTTTAATTTAAGAATTAAGTGATTTAACCACTTAAGTTAACTTGGATGTTATCCATTGCGAGCAAGAATTTTGGGAGAGTGACATATAGATTGTCGTGTAGTCCTGCGCTGATTCCTCCAAATTTATTTGTTATAACTTCATTATTATATGTAACTTTTATTATTCCTTTTGTAATATTATTATTATTTTTTTAATTTAAATGTTGGATAATAATCATGTAAGTTTGTTTATTATATGTAACATATATTATTATTTTCAATTATGTATTTTTGTAGGATAACAATGATAGAAGATGGTTTATGAATGTAAAATAATAATTACGGAAGTTTCCAACGTTAGAAATACCACCTCTTATTATTATGTTAGGATTCCTCGGTTAAATCCATCATTGAATTTGGACCAATAATTTCTTTACCAACCGAGCACTTCGCTAATAATCAATTTAAGGAATATCTACTCATTTCATTCACAATAATAATTTTAATGAACCACCTTAACAACTACTCGTTAATTTTGCCTTTTCATCGATCGGAATTTTATTATTCGTTTCCTAAAATTACGAAGTGGTGGTTAGAAATTTTAAAAAATTGACTGAATTAAAGTGGTAGATAGAAACTTTAATGATTAAAAAAATATGTGTTTTTTTTTTGAGTTCCATGTAAATTTAGCTCCATTGAATTTAATTTTAACGTACTTACATGAATTACAAGATTAGGTGAATCTAACAATATGTTAGTTGGAGATGTCACCATCATTATATACTCATTTTTAATATATAGGTAAGATGATATATTTGGTTAAGATTTATTTTAGTTTTTAATTTATATAATAATATATTTATTGTCTTGACGATGAACTACACTAGTTGGTTCGAAATGTGTCGACAAATGATTCTCTATGTGATTTTGCTGAAATCTCTAACAATCAAGTTTAGAGTATGTTTTAAAATTGTTAAGAGTTTGTTTTTTTTTAATATACGGAAATAAGTTAATTGTCTAACACTGAGAGATATTTAACAAGAGTGAAAGCTTGCTCTTTATAAAATATCAATAAATTATTCCAAGTGACATAATTTTCTTTAAATAAAAATAATAAATGGATTGCAACTAAAAATAATTATCCCACCTTTAATTTAACAACAAAATTATAAGAGATTTTCTCATCTTAAAAACAATTAAATTATAAGAGATTTTCTCATCTTAAAAAACAAATATATATATTTATTAAATAATACCACTAAAAGAATTATTATATATTTATATTATTAATATTTTAAATTTAATTTTAGTGCCAGTTCACTGAAACGCAATAGTGTTTTGATTGAGAATCCATACACACAAATAAGATTTTCTGTTAATATTTAACGTCAAGTCACCAGAGAAGATGTACCTCCCATGTTCTGAAGAAGTTTCACTTTATGAGTGGCGACAAAAATCAACTGCAGCTAATTGAGCACTAATTGATGCATATCACAAAGAAGGTAGCCATCACGAGGAGAGCATGTGATGGCGGTGGGCTAAAATTGCCCACTGTACTGGTTAAAATAGTTACTTTACCATCATACTGTCATGTTAATGGACACCATTATGGCCATTGAAATCACCTTTGTAGTTGCCCTGTTTAGCAGATCTTGATTTTGACTGTATTAACTAATTTTCTATTGATTGTGAAATTTTTTATTTTGTTGGGGCTAAATTTATAACCATGTAGGAAAAATAGAATGAGGGGAAGAATAGAATGGGAGGTGGAGTGTTTATTTAATTTGTAAAGTCTAATTTATAAAATGAATTTTTTTGGTAGGAATGTAGAAATATAATTTTAAGTGATTGTAATTTTTTGTTATTTAAAATGTATTTTTGAATGTCTAAAAAAATTCAGTACTTTGATTCCAGAATTTTGTAAATTAAATAGCTTAAACTTATAATTTTTAAAATTATCTATTAAATTTGAGGTAAAATTGACTCCAAAAAAATATTTAAAAAAATATTTTATTTATTAATTAAACTATGCATATTTTAATTAGACATTTCAAAATATCTTCTAACAAAATTAAAACAAAACATATCGTGTGTGTACATTTTGCACCTTTGGGTGGTGGAATCGGAAAATCATTTTATTTTGGAATGTGATGCATTCAAAAACATCAGATAAAGTTATGGGAATATGTTAGCATCCGTTTCTTTGCATTGTCTTTTCAGCGAAAAGATTGTTGGAAAGTTGGGTCAGCGCATCATCAATTTAAATAAAAAAAAAAATTAAATTGCAAAAACAAAAAACTAATAATCCCATAAACTATTTTTAGTCGGAGTTGTCTTTTTTTTTTTGGATTTTCAGGTGCCGGTATCGGGCCAAAAAAATTGAGGTGAAATCCTTATTTGTGTTATTTAAACTGGTTTTTTGACTGGATTCACCACCCTCAAAATCCCCTAGATAAATTGTGCAAAGATTACTATAAAACTTATAATTTCAATAATTTCTTGCCAAATTTTAAAGAAATTAGACTAAAA
Source organism: Pinus tabuliformis (assembly GCA_031772625.1). Classification (NCBI taxonomy): domain Eukaryota; kingdom Viridiplantae; phylum Streptophyta; class Pinopsida; order Pinales; family Pinaceae; genus Pinus; species Pinus tabuliformis. The sequence goes on along the minus strand of CM062815.1, from coordinate 196,641,695 downwards.
AAAACTCTATTCCAACAAATTTGAATAAATAAATATTGGTCAGAGGTCCCCCTCCACCCTCCACCCTCCACCGGCTAGCCATTTAATATCTGTTTGACTTAAGAGTACGAGATGATTTTACTGATACGAAAACTCCCAAAGCACAGAGAATGCAAAGGAATTGGACTTTGAACGGGTAGAAGATGGTTAATTAGGTTTATTCTAAGGATAAAAAATAATACTTTCATGCATAGGAGGGAGATACTCATTATGAGTACATGATGCGCCTGCTTATCCACCGATGTGCATTGAAAACACTCCAGTCAACACAGAAAATAGAAAAATATGAAAAGACAGTGAAAAGGAGCCAGAAATGGTATACCCATCTGCCCAATGTGAATATAACAGCGTTTCAGTTCTCTAAAAATGCATTGAAGCAAGTGTAGCAGAGAGAATATATAGGGGAGGAGGCCGTCTAAAAAGGGGTAGCAGATCGAGAGTGAACCAAGACGAGGAGAGAAATGAGCAGGAAGGTGGGGTGAAGCAATGGAAGAAGCAAGTGGGTTCCTCCATGAATTATGGTCTGCAGGCCAGGATTACCCCACATTGTTTGAAAAAGGTGAGTTTCCCCATATTTCTTTTGAATTCTTTTTCATTTTGACCATTTTTCATCACTTCCCAGGCCTCCATAATGATATTGCTTGCTTAAACATTGGGAGTTACAGATCACAGGCCCAAGGATCCATGCTTGCTGACTTACTGTTTACATTTCCATTTCTACCCATTTGCAGTTGCCCTTTTTGCTCGGTTTCCTTGCATTTTTGATGGCCTTGGAACTGTAAACTGTTAGTGTATGTGGAGATTTTGGATTAGATCAAATAGGGAATGGTGGTTCTAACTTCTAAGTTAGCTTAGAACACCGTGTTCTCTGACTGCAATTTAATTCTGTTGAAGAGCATTGCCATCATCATGGGGAGGGGTTGGTGGTTCAGTTATGCCAAGTAAGTTTTCTGATCAGTTGGGTTTCTGTGCCAGAATATTTATTGGAATGAAAAGAACCCAGATGATCCTAACGGTGTTATGGCCAATAACCCAACTGCCCAAAATTCAGTGACAGTTGAAACTGATCTCGCCTTGCAGATTGTTTGAGCCATGCTAGGATTGGATAGTGCTGCTTTGAAAGATGATTTATGATTTCATGTTTGTTATTGCAACTAAAATCCTTCGTAGCCTTCCTTTCAGGGGAGGAATCAAACAATTGCCCATTACCTGTTTCTTGCTATGGTTTTGTCATTTCTTTTGGTCAGTGTATTCAAAGTGTTTCATTTTGGGGTTTTATTGCTTTGCTTCCTCATGATATGACTTTTGGGCTATGCTTCAGTAGGTCTGGTTGGTTTTATAGTTGCAACAAAAAACCTCTGAGGATTGCTTGCATAGTGATGTTGGCATGAAATGATCAGCTGCTCTATTAAACAAACAGGGTCTCATTGTATAGTATTAGAGACCGCAGGGATTTAATTTCAAGAGCTATGCTGGAAAGAGATTGAATTTTGTGAGAGCAGAAGAGACTGGCTTACTGTGGGCATGTTCTAATATAATATGTTTTTTTCTTAATTATGCAGGAAGTCAAAAAGGAAGCAGTCTGTATCAGATGTTAATATAGGGATCGGTTCAATGGAGAAGAAAAGTAATTCAAAGGTTCAAGGTCAGTTGGATTTTAATGCACCACTTATGTCTATGAGGAGAATCACAGGTTCTCCCATAGATAATGAAACAGTAGATTGTAAGGTGGATGGTACATTGGATTGGGCTGGCAAGTCACCTGTATATAGATCGGAGTTAAAATCAGGGCCTTTAAGGAATCCTGGAACAGTGCCTTTTTTGTGGGAGCAAAGTCCAGGGAGGCCTAAAGATGAAGAACATGTGAGAGCTACTCATAATGCTCCTACCCCTCGAGCGCCTAGGCTTCCTCCCGGAAGAACCTTGACCATTAAACAAGGACATATCAATTCAGCAGATGTGTCAAGCAATGGAGATGTGAAAAACAATGAGCAGGGAAACATCATCTCTAGCAATGGGTTTCAACAATCAAATAGCCACCCGAATTTTGATTCAAAGATTTCCACAAACTCTGATCATGCGTTCGCTTCAAATATAAAGGGCAAATCTAATGGTACTGTTTCAAATAGGCCTTTTTCAGTCATTCCTTTCTCTCAAAATCATGCATATGAAGATGGTTTGGGCATGGACTGTGATGACTTCTCGGATGCATTAGAGACTCTGTCACAAACTGAAACTTGCACTGCTGCCTGCAGTGTGAGTTTGGTGAGTGGCATGGAGGATCAGGATCTTAGATCATCAAGTCGTTTTGTTGATCAACAAACTCGCAATTTTATGATAGACCGGTTTCTTCCTGCTGCCAAAGCCATGGCTTCTGAATCACCACAGCAAACTTCTAGGCGGCCTCCTGTGCATGACTTAACTATGCCTTTGAACAAAGGAAGAGAAAACAGGGAGCCTTTGCCATTCCAGTCTAGGCCATACATCATGAAACGAGAGATCAAAGAAGAAGAAGATGATGAAATTTCAGGCTTTTCTTCTAAGTCATGTGGGTTCTTCCCTTGGCGCTTTAGAAATGCCCTTTGTCATTTAAACCCTGTATCACATGCAGCACGAATGAAGAAGAAAAAGGCATTATCTTTGTTACCTGCTCCAAAAAGAGGAAATGGCCCACGCAATTTGAGTGACGGAGAACCGTTAAGTGATAGTGATGATGAGGTATGCTTTTGCCCTTCGCAGTATCTATTCCATGACAATGATGGAATAGCTATCTTTCTCTTTCAATATTGTTTCTTTAGGTTATGGAGTTTCACTTGAATTTCTTATGTACCTTTAAAGTCTATGCTGTTGTGGCTCACCAGGATCTCACATGGGAAGCAATATACAGGCAAAAAATAGTGAATGGGAACAAATCCAATGGCTTCTTGAGGAAGGGAAGTGATTTAAAAGGTTTTTCTGCAAATGCTTCACCTGAAATTGGGGATGGTTTAATGCATCGAATATCATATGGGAGTGATTCCCAAACTTCTAACACATTTAGAACACCAACATCAGGTGGAATATCCCCTTACAGAAATGGAGCACCCCTGTCGCCATTTAGTGATGGCGCAGGGTTTCTGGGTTTTCCTAAAGCAGGGAAGGAAGATAACATTCCTTCTTTGGAATCAAGGAGATCATGCAATGGTGTCAATGATATTGGAACTGAAGATTTATGTTTTTGGAAGAGACCATTTTTTCTGGAAAATAGCACGAGATCTGGTTCAGTCAGTCCAACAATTGAGAAAGCTCTACAGGTTGACACTGTACATGAGATGGGAAGCTCAAAGACCAAGCCGGGTGTTTTTTATTATGATGAGGTGGCGAAAGGAAACAAATCAAATTTTGATGTCAGAGGACCTGATAGTGAGAGTAAACAAGGAATTTGTGTTTCTGAAACCCATCTTATAGGTGCCATGAACTCACTAGAAGTACGTAAAGAGAGTGATGTTCTAAAACCAAAGCAATTTGAGCCTGCTGATACTAGTATTGTTCCTATAAGTCTGAAAGCTGAACAACCCTATTGTTCAGAAAGAGCAATCTGTGTGCATAATGACTCAGACAGCAAGGAACAAAACATTGTCTGTGTAGGAAACAAAAACATAAATGATGTTCCTGTGATGGAGGGTTGGCCTCTGCGTATTTCCACCAAGTGTGTTGAAATATTGGCTGAGAACAAATCTTTGGTTCCTCCGAATGCAAAATCTGAAAGTAATGCTTCTGCTAGTGGTTCACCACCTCCACCCTTCCCTCCACTGCCCAAGTCTCCTTCTGAGTCATGGCTTTGGCGTGCCATGCCTTGGACTCCCTCACCAAATTCACAAATGTCAAGGTTATCATGATTACGAAGTCCTCTTGGAAAGCAGCAACAAGGTCTAGAGGCATCCATTGCTGATCCAAAGTGGGAAACCATTGTGAAGTCAACCTATACACAACCTGGACACCTGCGTTTTTCAGAGGTATGCTAATCAAGCTCATTCCAAATTGTGACATTTAACCTTGATATTTTTCTGCTTTGGGCTTTTTCTGTTCTTGAATTTTTGAGTTAAAGAATGCACTCAAAATTTTGAAAGTTTGCAGCTGCCCCCTAGAATTCTCAAACAACACTTAAACTCAAGCAAAGAGTACATGCTACAATATCAGTTCTCTAAATTGTTTTGTGCTTCATGTTTCCAGGAACTTAATCGCCAGGCATCACCTAGCAGTTTGCGTGGCAATCGACCGCAATCTTGAGCTGATTATTAATTTTTTATGGCAGAATCATCATCTCCTTGCAGTTATAGTTGTCTTTTGATGTCCATGAAAGTGAATAAAATCAGCCTTTCCAAGTTTGTTTGGAAAGCCATCTCACAGATTCTCTGATCAGGGAGTCAGCTGGTTCGTATAGGATGGTGACAAGGTGCAACAGGTGGAAGTCATAACTAATAAAGTCCTGTTCACACTAAGAATATATTAGATTTGTTTTCAGATGTGAAGTCTAACCTTAGATCACTTTCCTGCAGAACGATCTGGTTACTGTTATACCTTTTCGGCTATATTATGTATCAAGAGTTATCTATTCTTCGGAACAAAGCTATAATAGCAGTTCCATGGCTATTTGTGTTGTGAGCCTCCTCCAAGTGAGACACCCATTGCTTTGGAAAGCAGAGTTAGTGATGGAGTTTTTCAAATGTCATTGTAATTTGTAGCATATTTCACTATATTTATACAAAATTGTATTCTTTTAGTATATGCTTGGGAAGATAAGGCCTGTAAAGCACCATGGTTTTTCAACGAGTTTTTTTTGTAAAGTTTGATCTGTGTAACTAGCTATACGGCTAAGCGGTTATCTTGTCTATGGAGGATATTGCCAGCTTAATGGATCCTTGTTCTTCAATCAGTGAGGAGGAGGAAAGACAGTATTATTGTAAAAGTTGCAATTATTATGGACATTACATAGATAACATCCCATATACCAAAGAGGGTCCAGAAGGCATTACACTGGATTTAAATCTAATGAACAAAAGCTCTAATATCATACTAATCTGGTCTCTGGGTGCACCATAATTTAATTCATTTAGTAAATGAACTGATTTAATCTGTTATGATTGTGAAAATAGGTCCAGAAGGCATTACACTGAAACATTCTGGAATTAAAATCTAATGAATAAAATTTCTAATATCACACTAATCTGGTTTCTGGATGCACCATAATTTAATTCATTTAGTAAATGAACTGATATAATCTGTTATGATTGTGAAAACATAGTGATGTTACATGTAAACTAGCCTTGGCTCCAAAAAACCATGAGCACAGGCCATCTCTAGGCCATTCACACAACCAATTTTACATCTCTATAGAAACATAGCTATACAATTATTCATAAGGCTTCAGGATATATGAATTAATCAAGCTTCTCACTGCTAGACTCTAATTAACATATAATATAGAAATAACCTTGACACCTTGATATAAATGAAAGTGATGCTTGTGATAATAGTACATGGGCTCCATAACATAGTATTCCACCTCTTTATGCATTACACAGGATCTAAAGATGAATTATATGGTACAACGAGTAATCCTCCTTTTAGATATATTATTTGACTTGGTCGGTGAGTTATTAATCCCCATTTTAGATATATTATTTGACTTGGTCAAATGTAAAGTGATATTCATTTTAAACTTGGAAGTTTTAAGAGAGCTTCGAACTCATTGTAACGTTTCTTTGAAAACGACTCTGCTTTACTTACTAGTTTGGATGTGAAAGATGCATGTACATCAGGGTAACGGAACGCTGTAAAGGTTACCTAAATTGCCATTGAGCAGGTAGTGGTGTACAAGTACTTGAGCTCTGAACAGTTTAGGGTTGTTGCTAGTTTTGGGTTGTTACAAGTGGTAACATTGATTAGTTTTGGCATGCTATTGAAGGGTTCTTGCCATATTGTGTGGATACTGAATGGAGCATTGTTCTAAATGTTTGATAACCTACTCTGTTCCATCAGGATTCTTGTAGTTGCTGTGAGTATGTTAATAAGCATGGTATTTTGTTACATCTTTCTTTGTTACACTTTGATGAATATAGATGGTGATGATGTACTTCCCTGTTATGGTTTATGGCATACTTTTATGGTCGCACATCACCGTTGATTCTGGTGTAAAGTCAATAGTGAGTGTTCTTGATTAGACGATGAGCTATGGCCATTAGCTGAGTTAGACCTGTGGTAACGAGATGGCCAATATTATGGGGCATTACGCTTTAACTTTCTTCTTGTTATTGTTGGTGTCATTCTTGCAAATTCCAAAGCCTTAGTTTTTGGTTCTGGTGCTGGAAACATGGGACACTAGACTCTAGAGCATTTCTTGTGCATGTAAAAAAGGTGTCCTAGTTGGAAGATTAGTGTAGGTGTGACGAACAAGGGAACAAGGGACATGTCAGGAAAAACAAATGTCAAGAAAATGGGGGATTAAGCTTTTTGAAGCAGAATCAGTGATGGTTCAAAACAAGATAAAATGAATATCTTGTGTACAAACATACAACCCATATCTGAATCTTGATATCTTTGATAATATTAAGACTATTCAAGGTGCCATTCAAAAAGAAGAAAAGATTCAGTAGAATGAGGAGCAATTATTTGCATATCAATCTCTACCTCCACTAACCAAAGTTCCTAAAATAAACAAAAGGAACAAACACGTCAGAGAGGTGTGACAAAAGAACAAACAAGTTAACAACAGAAATGTGGACATAAACATTGGAGACAAGAATAAAAGGAAGGTAGAAACCAGAAGCATAACACTAGAAAAGATCATTTAGACGAGTGTTGTGCCTATAGTGATCATTGATGACATGGCCATCAATGTGGTATCATGACCAAAGAAGACACAAATGTGACAACAACTTAGATGAGGAACAAAATTTCAGTTAAGGTGAATTCGAGAGAACCATTGAGTCTTCTAGAATCCCAACTTGTACTGAGAGTAAAAAAGAGAAAACCGTTTGTTTATACTAAAGGCTATATGGCAGGGATAAGGACAAGAAAATAATGATAAAAAATAAGGGTGCCGTCATATGGAGTTGTGTTATCTTAGTATCATAAAATACATAAATGAAGCCCCGTTAAATGATGGAGGGATGTTGTTGAAAGGTTTAGGAGGACTTTGTTTTATCGTTGAATAATATAAAGTAGTAAAATAAAGAGTAAGTTGTCAAGTATAATGTGAGAATAGAAGCATAGTTAAGTTAATTTAATCCCTAAGTATTAAAAAGGAAAGATAGATTGATTTATCTTTTTCTTCAACCCCCACAAAAATTAATGTGGAAAACACAGGGACAAAAACATATATAGAAATTGTGAATGCTCCAATTGAAATAGGAGTATGAAAAAAAAATATTACAACCACAAATAGAGAAGAAAAATAAGGAATGGGAGAATTAACTTCATAAGATGGAACACACTTTGAGGAAATTCACAAAGGCTTTAGTAATCATAGGAAAAGATCAACCCTATAAGCAAATGTTCAAAACAAAAAGGATGAAGGTTAGAGAAGTCACTAAAATGACTTTCAACTAAAGAAGCTTGACAAGTATAATTATTATAGAATAAACAACGCATTTGACAATGGATGGGTCAATTGATCATGAAACTTTAGGAACAAGGACAATGATGATAAAATAAATGAAACTAGAACAATGATGATAAAATAAATGAAACTAGAAGAGGTAGACCTATGATTCTTGAAATCTATACATTGTCTAAGCACAACAAGAAGTTAACATTTGGCATCAATCTAGGAAAATCACATTGCAATAGAGGCACAATGTGGAAGGTTGTAGTAGGACAAATTAGTGGAAGTACTATCACATCTTCGAAGGGAAAACATCTTTACAAATGCCTTTTATGTGGTATGTGGTTTAGGAGATTGTAGGGTTTTAAACCAAATTCATTTAGGAAACATTAGTGACAAGCCACAAAACAAATTAACGTATGTAAGTCTCTATAGGCAAGTCTCTATCGGCATGATAAAACTGTTATAAAGATGATTATATAGCTCACTATGATGATCAAATACAAAGGGTATAACGCTAACATATATTATTAGAAGAGGAAATTTGACAATTTGGTCATACTTTGAGTGTTATTATTATTATTTTAATAATGATGATGATGATGATGATAATAATGAATGTTAATGATAATAAAATTAAAGTCAATTTTATACACTAACATACGCACATACCCCTTAAGACTTACAGAGGAGTACAATTTAAACATTATGATAGTCTTCCTTAATGACAATTTATTTCATCTTATACTTAATATATTGGGTCTTTGTAAGAGATTTTGAAAATGTTTTAAATAGGACAATACTTCAATTAAGTATATTGATATTTAGATTAATTAGCAAAATAATAACAAGAGTTAAGAAAATCCATGTAAGAAAGAGACATCTATAATTATTTTTTTCTATAGTTGACTACACGAACTTTCAAGATAGAGAATCACTCATCTCCCTTTAAGGGTAGTTTTTGAAAGGAGTTGTCTGTAAGTGAGACTTTTTGAAAAGTTTTACAGTTTATTTTCCGATCTAATTTGTCTCGAATCTTACAGGGATTTATTGAAATCACAAGTTTGACAAGTGAAATATTCACAATTGAAGTGCCCTAGGGGTTTTTGAGGGTGTTGAATCCATATATGCAGTCAAAAAACCAATTTAAACAACACAAATCAATATTTGACAACAATTTTTTTTCACTGGATTCCGACAAAAAATTAGCGAGAAACTCTAAAAAGTCTCACAAATAGACAACTCCTTTCTTGAAATTCATTTCTGTTTGAGACGTTGATAAACATGATTCTTTCTATAATACCTTGGTGAATATATCAAAGAGTTGAACATGATGAATGAGATCAATTGAGTCTCCTCTCAATCAACATGTTAGCACAATAGATGCCATAGCCTTTTTCACAACCATAAATGTTAGATGAGATGAGGTTATAGTCTTTTTTTTCACAACTATCAAGGTTAAGATGAGATGAAATTATGAATATTCTTATATAAATATGTGAATATATCAAAGAGTTGAACATGATGCATGAGATCAATGAAGTCTCTTCTTAATCAACATGTTGGCACAATAGATGCCATAGCCTTTTTCACAACCATAAATGTTAGATGAGATGAAAGTTATAGTCATTTTTCACAGCTATCAAGGTTAGATGAGATGAAATTATGAACATTCTTATATAAATATGCAAATATTGTTTGAAATTAAAAAGGCTTCTTTAACTTATATATTATCAAATTAAATTCCCTTGCAAAACTTTTTCATATATATCTTAACAAAAGCACATTTCACATGCATTTGGTAAGCTTTCTTGGGCAAGTACAAATACACTGTCAAAGTCAAACTTAAATAGGAATACTATGTTGTCTAATTATTATATGTTTTGAAGTTTAAATGCACAGTTCTATGAATGCTGTCAAAGTCAAACCTAAGTAGAAATATGATGTTGTCTAATTATTATATGTTTGAAGTTTGAATGCATAAATATTCAACATATATATAATCAAATTAAATTCCCTTTCAAAACTTTTTCCTTGACAAAAGCACATTTCACATGCATTTGGTAAACTTTCCCAAGGGCAAGTACAAATACGCCATGAACGCTGTCAAGTCAAACCTAAGTAAGAATAGGATGTTGTCTAATTATTATATGTTTTGAAGTTTGAATACATAAATAGATTCAGCGTCCTGAGGTACACAGTTCCATGAATGCTGTCAAGTCAAACTTATGTTGTCTAATTATTATATGTTTTGAAATTTGAATGTATAAATAGATTCAGCCTCCTAAAATACATAATTCAGGAATAAAATTAGTGATTCCAATAAATTCTTGCTAAATTCTAAACAATTTTCACCTGAAAATATCCCAAAAATTACAGTGAAATTAAATATCCCAAAATTTACAATAAAATTAAATATACACCAAAAATGTTGTCAAAATCAAACTTTAACAGGGAAGAGAATGCACTCTAAATGTTGTCAAACTGAAACTTTAACGTGTTGACCCTATTGATCGAACTTATACAAAATATTAAAAGTGATGGGGTCCTCCACGTGTGATCTCGTTACATTCAACCAGTCTACACCTGGGCTTGCACAATTGAATACGTTTTCATATTTTGAAGAGGACAATCGAGGAAAATCTAGTAATGACTTTAACAACTTTTCAAGCATGACACGTTTCATTACCCTGAACTTCATTCCTTATGATACGAGAGAAAAACCAGAGAGTGGATCGCTAGCAGCATAACAGTTTCCAGATCTCTGTAAATCATGAATTAAACCATTAAGGAAGGAATATGAAAACTTTGATAGTCAAAAGTAATTTGACTAACAAATTGAATTAACTTTATTTTTTTCCTTTTTTTAATTAAGTGAAGTTGTTGGTCTCAGTTCATTATGGAATGAAAGAATGAATATATATATATATATTTTAATGAAGTGAAGTTGTTGGTCTCAGTTCATTAAGGGATGGAACAATATTTTCGACTAGCCTGAATGTTATCAAATCATAACATAATAATAAAAAATAGGTATATTTTAAAACTATTTTTGTTTGGATAAGAGTTGGTTTTCCTCCAATGTAATGAAACAGGGTAATGGCCCAAGACCCAGAAACATTTTGCAGGAGTGAAAGCCTGTCCCTTACTGAAGGTGGCCTGGTTTTCCTTGAATAACCGTGATGAGTCAGCCTGCATTCCTGATTAACAACCATGGTTGTTTTCACCGCTAATTTGACAATCAAATTATAATAAATTTTCCCACCGTGTAAAAATAATAACAAATAATCCATCAAAATAAACAAAATAAGAAAAAATCACGGAACATTATCTCCATACGAACAATATATTGAGATTTCAACTTCATCAATTAAAGCTAAGTTCACACTATGTGACCAAATTTATTCTAACTTTAGTAGTTAAATATTTAACAATGTGAATAAATTTATTTTGACTCCGATAATTAAACACGGAATAAAATCATATATTTTATAAACATAAACAAAATCAAACACTAAACTAGAGTGCACAATCATACAAATAAGATATGAACAATGTCTCCAAAACCATCAATTAACCAAATATATTCTTTTATATGTTTTTAGCTACTTCAGTTATTGCTTGGGCATAACGATTTCCATTCCGTTTGCTTAAATGCAAATCCTTTGCGCCATCTTAAAAGTCTCCTTGAATGCATTCAGTGTATATGGTACGCTCATTTTTAACTAGATTTTGGCCGCTACATTATTATGGGTGAGATAAAATATCCACTAAAGATTTATGTTTAGGTGAATTAGTTATTTTTTATATAAAAAATTATTATTATTTAGGTGAACTAGTTATTTTTTATATTAAAATTACTAAAAAAAATTAGAACTAAAAAATAATAATAATTCTTCCCAACTACCAAAACTACATCACATGACTTTAATTTATATAAAATTAATAATTAAAATTATTATTTACCATTAATAACTAAATTTTAAATAAAATCAATTAAAAAACCATTAATAAAAAAAACCTAAAAAGTCACCTCGCTAGATTACTGACATTCTATGCAGCTGATGTAGGGTAAAAAATTTAAACTATTAGGATTTTGCTGGACAACACATGCCTTTCGCCATTAACTACAATTGAAAATCGATGGTAATAAATATTTCACTATACCAACCGTTGCTTAGGAAGTTGAAATCGATGATTGGTTTTATCTATAAATATAAGCAGTTGTCTATAACGCGACTTTTTGAAAGTGTTTTCGGCTGGTTTTTCCGGTAGAAATCCGGCAGGAATTTATTGGAATCGCAAGTTTGAAAGCTAGTTTCTGCACAATGAAAGCGTCACAGGGGTTTTTCAGGGTGCTGAATCCAAATATGCAATTAAAAAACCATTTTAACTGCAACAAATCAAGATTTAACCTCAAGCAAAGCGCACTTAAATTAATAAATAAATGGTTTTTTTAAATATAAAGTGTAGTTTAGCAGATAAATTAAATGGTTTTTATGGCATTTTTTGGGGTGAGTTTTAAGTAAAATCCAATAAGATTTAAAAAAACTTCGTTTAAGTGGTAGTTTATGTTTTGGAAAGTCTTTTTTGGTATAAGTCTAATTTAGTTAGAATTTTGTAGGAATTTTTTGGAATCACAAATTTTAGTTGAAAACTCTCTAAAATTTGAGGGCTATAAGAGTTTTTCAGACTGTTGAATCCATATATGCAGTCAAAAGCTCATTTTAAACAACAACAAAAAAAAAGATTTGGCCAAAAATATTTCACCGGATTCCAGCCAAAAAGTCTAAAACTTAGCATGTTTAGACAACGACATTGTTTAATATATAGAATTAGAGTACCCTAAGGGGTGCTAAATCCATTTATGCATTCAAAAACATATTTTAAATAACAAAACAACACAATCTTGCTCATTCATTTATTAATTAGAGTGCACCTATATATAATAATAGAAGATTTGGTAGAATGTTGCATGCGTTATTAAGGAGGTTAGGAATTGGGTCTCAAGGACTACCTCTATACTTTTGAGTCTCACCTAATTGCCTATATGCCACACTAGGTGGGTTAACTAAGCTTCAAACGTGGGCGAGCCCCAATATTAACCAACATAGATTCATCTTAAGTGTGGATCTCACATGAGCAGAGACAGATCAGATTTCTTTAGATGCAAATTTCCTTACAGTGCAAAATACAATGTGCAAAATACTTTTATTTATTTATTTGATATATACATATTTTTTTAAATGATAATAATAATAATAATTATTATCCAATTTTAAAGTCACGACCAAGCTAAACACCAAATTGGTGTATGAGACACCCTTGTTTATGGGACAAGGGACCCACCTTTGCACAATGATTTGACTGCTAAGTCTACGAAGGCATACATACTCTAGCCACCTCTAGTTTTCAACCTGTGACCTCTTAGGAGGAAACACATGGTCTTAACCATTAGGCCCACTCAAATATATGATGATGATGATGATGATTACCGTCCACTAAGACCAATGTGGTCTATCGGACCTCAAGAAAAGAAAAGGAAAAAAAAAAGAGTTTAATTATCATTCTTCAAAATCTTATTTCTGTGATCAAGGAGAACGGAAATAAGCGCTCCAAAATCGCTATAGTTGGGCTGGCTTAATAAGTCAAGAAGATTGGAGGTGTGGCTGATGATAGGGAATTGACAGCGGAAGTGGGCAAGAGCCATGCAATCTAAAAGGAAGTGATTTTCATCTTCCACCTTCTTAGTATCACAAATATGACAGATTCTATCGTCCCAGGGAGTCTTGGGGGTAGACCACCACCTAGTCTCACTTCGAAGCTCATGAGAATTAATTATTATCCTAGCGATGCTCATTTTCTTCTTAGTACTGGTCAACATAGAGAGATAATTTTGGTTATCAAGGGTGGGGTTGATCACCTCCTTATAGTATCTTAGATTCCTTTTACCCTCCAGCTCCTTACCATCCCACATATTGTCCTTAAAATTGGAGGTAATAGTAGCTTTAATACTATCCTTGCTTCCCATGATGATCTTTTCCTTAATCCCCCAAAGGTTGAGCCAAGACTCGGCATCCTTATGCCACCCGTGCTTGAGGCGTAGGTGGGGGTCTTGACTAAAGCTAGAAGCAATTTTTGGGAGCCTTTTGGATTCCATGTTGTAAAGCTTCTTCTTATAAATTAGATATCTAAACATAGTCATACTTTCAATGGGGACATGCCCACTTCGATCAAGAGGATAGGATAGGGAGTATTTCCCTTGATCTCGAGGTTATAGGTTATGAATTGCTTTTGGATCATCTCAATATTTCTCCACGACTCTCTAGCTATACTGCAACCCAAAACTTCACATTCGTATAAGACAACAGGGGGTGACAAGAGTCTCAAATAGGAACCTTTTTTACTCCAAATGTAAATATGTCGATTTACAATTGTTTTCAAGCTCATAATACACTTTCCAACCTCCAATAATTCTTTGATGCTATAATTCTAGTTGAGTTGATGAGGAAACTCATAACCAAATATTTATAGGAATAAACCTGCTCTAGACAATGGTTATCATAGACAAAACTACTATGGGTGATATTTTTTGATTTAATGATCACAACTTTAGTCTTGTCGGTATTAACTGTCATACCCATCTTGGAGCAGTAGACATGAAGAGTCTTAAGATGCTTGTCTAGGTCATCATGGATTTTTGCAAGAAGAACAATATCATCAACATAAAGGAGAAGAGTAATGATTATGCCAACGAGCTCGGTGCCCTTGCAACCCATAGTTTCTAGACACTCCTCTTGCTTATTGAAGTAAATACCAAAAAGTGTAGAGGATAGGGGACACCCTTACTTAACCCCGCCATTGCATTTAATATCTTTAGACCACCCTTCGTTGGTCTTAAGCTTGGAAATGACAGTCTCGTAGAGGCGGATCACAATAATCCTCAATTCAGGAGGAACCATGATCTCTTCAAGTCTCTCCTAGAGCTTATCTCAAGGGACAGTGTCAAAAGATTTTCTAAAGTCCACAAAACAATAGAAGAGATCGGTTTTACTATAATTTGCTACATTCCTCTACAATGATCTTGAGAGTGGCAAGGTGGTCGATAGTCGAGTGTCATCTCCTAAAACTAACTTGCCCTTTAGCCCTGGTTCTCAAGCCAAAGTTGACATTAAAACATTTTATATAATATGTATATGGAGACATTTTATCAACAAAAATTAAAATGGTTTTTTATTATTAATATATTTTTAATATATGTCAAGTATTAAAATATTTTATTGATAACGCACATTGAATATTTTATTATATATGTTTTTAATTATATGTCAAGTATTAAAATATTTTATTGATAACCCACATTGAATATTTTATTATATACAACATTAAAATATTTTATTTTAACATTTTTTTTCTATATATAGATATATATGAAGTTGATATCGACATAAATTACTTAACATAGATCTTCAAATAGTTTGTTTAAATCTCTAGTTGAAATATTTTTGAAAAGTATAAGGTTTAAACATCGTACTCACACATTTTTTTTACTTTTAATTACTTTACAACATATTCATTTCTTTTTATTATACCCGACATTATTTTTCTATTTAGAGTATTATGTATTTTATTTTATAGGGGCACGTATCAATTTGATGGATGGAGGGACAAACTTACACATCCCCTCATACTGGGCTATAGAATAAGCCTTTCGGCTAAATCAACAAATACTTTTTGATGTGGGGCATCCATTTATTTGGCGTAGCCCGATAGGCTAATAAATATTTCACGTAATTACAAATACCTTGAGGAATGTAAGGGCCATTGGAGGAAGGTAGAACTTGTTTTATGTGTAGACTAATCCAAAGATGCCTTTGAATCATTTGTTTGCTACATTGTAGGTTTTTGTTGGGTATTTTCATAATTATCTCTTTTGGGGGTTAATAGGTTCCTTAACTGCACTTTTTTTTTGGGTTGTTTTTGGTTTTTTCTAGTTAATAGTTTTTTGACCCATTGTAATGTAATTCTAGTCAAGGAATTTCTTCTGGTTAATAAATTAGGGTTTTGGTTGACGTGGAATCATATATATTTATTATAGTGCTAAAGTCAATACATTGAAAATTAGAGGTGCAGAGTACTATGAGTGAATGATAATATTTTTTATTTTTTATTTTTATAAAGAATTTGCATGTGCATTGCTATAGTGTAAAAGCAAAACTTATCATTGTCATTCTAATGGTTTTTGAAACAACCACAAAAAGAATGCACAAAAAAATGTGGTTTGAACTTCAAGGCAAGTAACTCTAAAGTGTGTACTAGAGGTTTGTGATTGGCAATAAGTCATTGAGTGGTGCATTAAAAGTTCAATTCTAAATATACAAGTGTGAAATTGGACGAGATGAAAAGTTTTATATGTATCTTATCTTCCCACTTTAGGAAAATGTTGTGGCTCCCAAAAGACACTAAGAATTTTAAACTATCTAGATTGATACTTTATTCAACTCACATAGTGGTTGTTTTTCTATTCGATCATAAACAAATGTTTGACATAATCCAAACTAGAGTTGCAAATATGAGTGGGTTAACATCCTTGAATTGGCTAATCCCGACAAAGAAATTACATGGTTTGTCACCCATTTAGCTGGATGTAAGTCGATGGTTTACACGTACATGTATGTGGTGTCTATTACTTATTGTACATTGCAAAAGGAAGAGCTACTTGTTCGGGTAGAATTGGCTTTCAAAGAAATTTCATGCCACTTGTTAGAGTTCTCAAAGAAAAAAATATTTTACATGTCTTCCTAGTTTGTTTTCAGCTTAATCTTTCACACTTTAAAGGATTTCAAGATTTTGGTTGGTGTTGATATGAAAATTGAGCTTCTATACTAATAGCATTCTCTATTTTTGAAGCACAAAATGTAATTCCATTTTGTGAAATTCAATTCTTTTACGAGGGAAGTTGGACAAATGATCTAAGAAGGGAACTTTATGCCTTGACCTTTGAAGTAAGTTTTTTTTTAATGAGGAAGGACTTTTTTATTAATAAGGGAAATTTCACTTAGATTAGGCTATATGGCTTTGAGGGAAAACCTTTATATTTATGTAAATTTGTTTATGACCATTTATTCTTAGTAGAGGTTTCTAAGCGATACATGAAATGGGATAATATTCTTCATCGCAAGAAGAAAAGGCATTTCCTATTTGTGCCTTTCCAATTTGCTAGCGTCTTTGTGAAAGATATAATCGTATGGTTTATTGATAAAGTTTGAGTCTTAAATTCATTTAAACTAAGAGAGGCTAGTCTTTTTCTTGGGTATGATCCATAAAAGTTGTTTAGCTTGCATTTGTTATATTTTAACTTTACTAAGTACAAACACATGTTTGAGATTTTCTATGAGGGTGGAGGTGATAATGAGAATGCTATTATCAAGGAGAATTTTGATGATAGAGTAGAGGATTAGCCCCTATTTGTATGATGAATAAAATTAACCTCCCTAATGGTTCCCATACAAACATAATTTAAACACCAACATAGAGATTAAGAAGAGATGGAAAAAGGTCACTGTGGGAAATGGAAAATATAATGCTTCCACTAAAAAACACATTAGAGAGGAAAATGTTGATGTTTGTAGCTCAACATGTACTTATACACAAGCCTAAATGTCTAGGTGTGAAAATTCACCCAAAGTCCCCTTAAGGCATGTTACCACTCAAAGTAGCAGGATTTGGTGATGTCTCCAAACCAATTACACGATAAGCACTTTAGGAACACACCCAATGTCACCACAATGTATTCCTTTCACTTTAGGCCAACTCTTATGAAACACCAATGTCGATATCCCTATAAAAAAAACACTTAACCAATATATAAATATATTAGTGCCCAAATATGAAAAGTTGGAAGAGGTAGGAGTTAATTTGATAATGAATTTTGATCTGATAACATATGACGACATATAAGTAGTGGAAGTAATAAAGAAAATACTTAATAGATCAACGAAATAAGCTTTGAAAATGACACAAATTGAGTATGGATAATTCTTACCACAATAGGAAATGATTGGGAAATGTTGTAATTTCTTTATCTGGCTGTAAGGATAAAAACTTGTTGTTCAAATCTGCAATTTCTGAATATTGTACCAGGACATCAAGTAAAAGGCCTTTTAAGGGGCCCAAAAATAGCTCATGGTGGACATGAAACTCAAGGAACTTGGTTGAAAATGTTAACACTATAAAAAATATTTTTGATGAGCATAATAACATTGAAATGGGATAAGTAGTCTAAGCGATATTCGATTTGTAAAATGACTACTTGGAAAATGGCCCTCAAGCATGAGGGTTGAAAATTGGCTAACTCCAAATGAATGATAAGACTTGCAAATAATTTTGGAAAGCCGATATATGATCTAAAAGTAATAAATAGTCAAATGAAAACCCCTTTAGATCAATTATAAAGGATACAATAGGATTATGCTTGAATTTCATGTATCACAAGGCAATTGTTTGCCTCCAATCACGTCTTCAATTGTTGTAAGTAATTTCCAACACCTGTAATAAGCCTTGAAACAATCGAAATTGGTGTTACAACAAAAATACAAAATCAAATGGGGGGGAGGGGGGCGTGAAACCTTAAGGGTTCTAAGGCCTCTCAAAACAATTTTTTTTATTATCTATTAGACTAACCTAAGTACCCACGGGGGATTTGAACTGGTGACCTATTGCAAGGAGTGCCTTAACAGCGCACCCATTCACCGTCAATCCAAAGCCCCATGGGCAGGGCCTCTCAAAACATTAAATTCACGTGATTTATCTAATGAAAATATCCAATAAATGCAAATTCAACCACAACTAGTGAAGAAATTCACTTTTGCAATATATTTTTGGATTTTTTGGAATATTTAAGTTTTTGAGCGTTTTTATATTTTAATTCTAAATACAAATTTACAAAATATATAATAAATTTTGGAAAAAATTTGATTGTAAATTGTTGGAGTAAGGATATTATCCCTTTTCCACAAGAGTCAAGGAAGTGTAATTATATCCCCTCTTAGATTCAGTGTCACAATGCTTGAGGTTTTCGATACTAGGTGGAACACCAAGGATACAACCCTAAAATAAAAAACAAGACAAGAAATGGAACCAAAAATTCTACTAGGAGGGTTTCGTATGGAATGAATCCTCGAACCAAGAAATTCAACAATTATACAACATAATATTAATTATCCTCAAGGGGAGCACTAAGCACATCCCAAAAGAGAACAATAATACCTTGCATGAATTAAGAAAATGGTGTGAGATACGCCCTAGACCTTCCTCTTTCAAGTGGAAACATTTCCTTTCATGAATAAATTTCTTTAGTCTTGTCGTGATTTTTTAATACTCCACAAATTTCTAAGAAAGAGAAGAAAATTCAGATGTAAGCCATTTTTTTTGGGGTTCAGGTGGTGAGACATGTCCAAGGGGATTGAAATTCTGATCACCTGGATACAAAAGGGCTTGCCATCATGTTTTTTTCCAATTGTGCTACCACTCGCAAACCACATGTAAACCATTTTATCTCGTGAAAAATTTCACATTTTTATTAATAACTCAACACGTTCACAATGATTTTCTAAGGAGGATAAGGCCTATGTTTATAGATAAGGCTCTTCAAAATTTTCTCATTAAATAAGCGCAAGTAAAGTAAACTCTCATTGAATAAGAGTAAGTAAACTCTGTCACTCACATAGAGTAGTACCACTTCTTTAAGATTGGAGGAGGGTTCTCTTCAGGGAAAATTTTAAGAAGCCCCCCTAAATTTACATGTATAATAAATGGGCGAATATCCATGGTATATAGGAAAAATGGAAGTCAATTTTATCAATAATATGATATGTATATATAATTTTTTGGTGAATCTCTCACCAGGCATGGTGAATATTTTACTCAATTATAAAATCTTGTGTTTATTGAATACACAAATGAAATCATTGCATTTCTTTAAAATATATTTTGAAATCAAAATTACCGAAATTACATATCGATAACCTAGTAGGTGTAGGATAAAATTCACCCGTGCCATTCACAGAAAGCATGAGAAAAAACCTAATACTATATATAAAACTAGAAAAATTCAAATTCATCACTTCTAGGGAACTCGTAACCACCCTGCCAATACACAAGTATGTTCCTGTTTGCAATTAGAAAAATTACCCAAATTACAATCTGTTTACTCCAGCATATGTTGGAAAGTTATAGAAGGATGACTAGTGTAATCAATCCATTCCTTTTAGCTCTGGATTTGTTTCAGTTTAAAACAGAAGTATACAAACATACTTGTCCAATGTCTATGCTTTAACCATTCACCTTCAGATGTTTTTACAATATAATTTCCTAAGTCTATTTAATATCTTCATTACCATAAAAACCAACCTATATCCATCTTAACTCCACATCTACCACTCTTAGGGGGATGAAATCTATTTATCCCTCTGAGCACTTGGTAGACCCAGAATTAAGATGGATCTAAGATGATAGAATTTCCCCTTTAAATAGTCTATGCTCACATGAATACCATGGTATTACCATGGGTCAATACCATGGGTTATCATAAACCTGGAGCTTAAAAATTACTATTAGTAATTTATAAAAATTAATAAAATTAATATTTGATTTTTATTTTATTTTTTATTTTAACCAAGCTAAAATGTTTAACATACATTAAATTACAACATCCATTTTTACTCTTGATCGGATCAAATATTTTTTCACTCTATGCTAGTTTGCATATCACGATATTTGATACCTTTCGGGGGTTAGTAGATCCAGAGTAAAGATGGATCTATGCTGGTTTAATTCCCCCATTTAAATAGGCTACATTCCAGGTGAATACCATGTGCTATTTTGGTGAATACCATGGGTCAATACCATGTGCCATTTTTATTTTTATTAATACTAATATTAGGGTTAGTAATGTTTTTTTGCATGGTATTAATAACAATCTAGTCCATGGTGTCCCATAGTATTTTTCCCATAGGTTTCACATAAATATAACGCATTTTTTGAGTGTTCGTAAATATAAGGTGACTTATGGAGTAAATATAAAAAAATGTTTCATTTGTTTACCATACCTCTCGTTTATTTATATTTTTATTAATTTACCATACCTCTTTTACAAATATGGTATTTGGCCCATAGGATTCACTTAAATAAAACCTCTTTCTTGAGCCTTCATAAATAGAACGAGGGTTATGGACTAAATATAAAAAGAGGTTTTATTTATTTACCATGCGTCTAGTTTATTTATATTTTTATTTATTTACCATACCTTTTGAGTAAGTATAAAAAAACGTTTTATTTATTTACCATACCTCCACTTTACTTATATTTTTATTTGTTTACACCCTTGCATGTATATAAGGTGACTTATGGAGTAAATATAAATTTTTCTTTATTTATTTACCATACTTCTCATTTATTTATATTTTTATTAATTTACCATACCTCTTTTATAAATATGGTATTTGGGCCTTTGGCCCATAGGATTCACTTAAATAAAACCTATTCTTCAGGGAAAATTTTAAGAACCCCCCTAAATTTATAAATATAATAAATGGGTGAATCTCTATGGTATATAAGAAAAATGGAAGGCGATTTTATCAATAATATAATATTTATATATAATTTTTTGGCAAATCTCTCACCAGGCATGGCGAATATTTTACTCAATTATAAAATCTTGTAAGATCTTGGCGAGTCTTTCACTAAATAATAACATTGAAAAGTCCTAGTGAATCTTAGCATAGGCTACATGCTGGTTTAATTCCCCATTTAAATAGGCTACATTCCAGGTGAATACCATGGGTCAATACCATGTGCCATTTTGGTGAATACCATGAGTCAATACCATGTGCCATTTTTATTTTTATTAATTCTAATATTAGGGTTAATAATAGTTTTTTGCATGGTATTAATAACACTCTAGTCCATGGTATTTGTCCCATAGTATTTTGGCCATAGGTTTCACCTAAATATAACCCATTTTTTGAGTGTTCGTAAATATAAGGTGACTTATGGAGTAAATATAAAAAAATGTTTTATTTGTTTACCATACCTCTCGTTTATTTATATTTTTATTAATTTACCATACCTCTTTTACAAATATGGTATTTGGCCCATAGGATTCACTTAAATAAAACCTCTTTCTTGAGCCTTCATAAATAGAACGAGGGTTATGGACTAAATATAAAAAGAGGTTTTATTTATTTACGATACGTCTAGTTTATTTATATTTTTATTTATTTACCATACCTTTTGAGTAAGTATAAAGAGACGTTTTATTTATTTACCATACCTCCACTTTACTTATATTTTTATTTGTTTACACCCTTACATGTATATAAGGTGACTTATGGAGTAAATATAAAAAATGTTTTATTTATTTACCATACCTCTCATTTATTTATATTTTTATTAATTTACCATACCTCTTTTATAATATGGTATTTGGCCCATAGGATTCACTTAAATAAAACCTATTCTTGAAAATGGGCGAATGGATTCACTTAAATAAAACCTATTCTTGAAAATGGGCGAATGGAAGGTTGTAAGTCCTAATTTCAAGGGCTAAATTTACCTTTTTCACCCTCTCCCTTAAAATAAGGTGGGCTATTTGAGGTGATTTGTAAAAATGTACTATGATACAAAATATTCGCCCACTAAAAATTTAAAACCCCTTAATTTCGCCAAAGGGCGAACATTCGCCCCTAAAATTATCCTTGCTATTCTTGAAAATGGGTGAATGGATTCACTTAAATAAAACCTATTCTTGAAAATGGGTGAATGGAAGGTTGTAACTTCTAATTTCAAGGGCTAAATTTACCTTTTTTACCCTCTCCCTTAAAAAGAAGGTGGGCTATTTGAGGTGATTTGTAAAAGTGTACTATGATACAAAATAATCGCCCACTAAAAATTTAAAACCCCTTAATTTCGCCAAAGGGCGAACATTCGCCCCTAAAATCACCCCTAGTT
This sequence comes from Pinus tabuliformis, assembly GCA_031772625.1. NCBI lineage: Eukaryota > Viridiplantae > Streptophyta > Pinopsida > Pinales > Pinaceae > Pinus > Pinus tabuliformis. Next base: position 196,619,062 of record CM062815.1, on the reverse strand, counting down.
CTCTTTGATCCTCACAGTGAATACTCCCCTCATCATTGACTCATTTCCTTTGTGAATAAAAAGTGATAGATAAACACCCTAAGAGGAATGAGTTACAAATCCATAAAGATGGATGAGAGAAACTTCTAGTAGAAAAACCATGAAAAATCTCCCCTTGAGAATTGTTACATAGTAATTTGTCACTGTCTTCACTCCAGTCTTCCTACTGTGTCATGTGTCCAAGTCATACATGCTCATGTTAGACAAATGCTCTTTGATGTTGCCAAATGACCCACTTTTCCAAAGGTTTCTGCCTCATCGCATCTGTTGGCTTAATAAACGCGCTGAAGGGCACTCCAAAACAGCCCAGAAGCGCTGCCATCGCGGAAGTACACCTGATTCCCGTGATGGTCGGATTTTATGTGCCAGCATGACTGTCGCTTGTAATCCTGAGCGATGATCTGACTAGCTACGTTATTCAATAGCGATGTCAGCGCGGAAGACCAGTTATGTGCCCGCGATGATCCAGATTGGGCGAATTTGTTCCAACAGTCGGCCTTCCAGATGACTCCAGACCTGGTTGTTGGCCTAGTTTATGTCGCCCTCCTTTCTCTGGCGTGGCTGTTTCGTCATTTATGCTACCTTCCTTGGAGATAAGCTCACTCTTCCACCTTTCATGGAGACTCCTTCTCCTATTTAAACTCTCACCATTGCTATGTGCTGCTAGTTTGGAGTTCTTAGTTTTTTGGGGAATGGTTGCTGATAGTGTTGTTAGTGCTTGTGAGTTTGTTAGATAGCTGGTGTGAGTGTGACAAGTGTGGGATTGTTGATAGCTTGAGCAAGGTTGTGAAGTGCCCTTAATCTTGTGTAAAACTTGTGAGTGAGAGAGACTTGTGTTGGGAGATCCATCTTCAAAGAGTGAATGATTGAGGAACATGCTGGTTGGATCCATTTGAGAAGGCTTGTGACATCAAGAATTTGATTGTAAGCTTACTCTTATTTCATAATTAATGCAATCAATGATGTTTTCCTATGTCTTGTATGTAATGTACTTGATAGCTCATGACTTCTTGACTTTGTGAGTAAATAGATCATTGTTGTTCCGGTTACGTGCTTTGTTGTATTTCCTTTGCATTGTTTCAGGTTGATTACTCATTAGGAGAAGGAAGTGGAAGCTGGAGCAGTGCAACGGAACTCCATCGACCACCGGTTGAGGTAGGCATCCAACTATGACTGTTTAAGGAAAGCTATTGTTGATTTGTCCTTGTTTGTGACTAGACCCACTCTAGGGCTAGAGGGGTTGCCTCTGTCTGCAGAGGGAACACTTTCCTGCATCACAAGAATATTACTTAAACCTCAAGCTTTCTTTATGGATAGGCCCAACCACACCATTAATAATAAAACAACAAAACTCATCTCCAAAAGAATCTATAGATATTAGGGAATTGACCATATGTCTTATCACATATTACGTTGATTATAATGACATTTTAAAATGAATCAATATGTTATGTGAACATAGGATCAGAAGGGAATCTAAAATGACTACAACTCCATCAATGACCATTTAAAGTCTTTATAATACCTTGAAATTTTTTATGAATAATTTGGTTCCAAAACTTCTCTCAGTTTTTTTAATCTATCACAAATATTGAAATCAGCCTCTTAGAGGATATTTTACTATTGCTCACTTAGATAGTGAGATTGATCCCCATTCATTAATAATTCTTAGAAAAATCACATGCATTTGAGATACATGCTAAATCTCATACATTTAAGAATATCTATGAGAAAACCTCATACAATTAAGAATGTATTGCTATCTTGCATTGCAATCCTCACATCCTCTTCTTATGTGAAACTATACCATTCTTTAATTCAATCTCCTCCAATTTATGAGGAAATTATGAAACCCCATTGTATTATAGAAGCTAAAGGCTAAACATGAGGAAAAAACCTCTATAGAATGAAACATTGAATATATCACACTTATGAATAATATTAGTGTTAGGATCCTACTCTAACCTTCCTACCTCAAACTACATAGGAGTTAGTTAATTGTTGTATGTGGTCACACTCTTTGAATAAGGCTCATTAGATAGTAGTGGATAGTTATTCAATGTCAAAGTGCTCACTTTATAAGGCCTACTAGGTACTTGGTACCCAATAATGATGGGACCACAAATAGTTAGGGTTTTTTACTGCATAAAAATCTATTTATAGAGATAGGAGATTACATAATTCTTGTCTTGTCTTGTGCATTTTGAGTTTTTCTTGATGGAAGGTTCCACCATTTTAAGAGGAAAGTGAACATCATATTCTTCTTTGCATTATCCATATACAAGGGTCTTCTTTTACATGTTTTATTTTATTGTATCTCATTTTTTATTAATATGTAATTTTACACTCTGTATACATGGTTATGACCCAATATCAAGGGTTAAGGAACACCACACTCATTGTAGCTAAACAAAGTGGTTTGAAAGATGACGAAGTTAGAGATATATTTATTATAAGATTTAGTAGCCAAGGTGACTTACTAGTAGCAATAATCTTCCAACAAGAATTGATCTGGATTGGATCATTATATTGTTTGTTATCCATCTCGATGCATTTGGAGTGGAAAAAGTGGAGGAATCAACTCACGGGACCATTTTTACTGGCGGGACCCAGTTTGGAAAAACGAGGTTTGAAACATTTCGGGAGCGTTTTGAGGAATCAAATGACATTTTTTGGGAATATTTTTTATTTATTTACCATGACACCATTTCATAGTATTCTAAATTCAGAGATCTTTCCAACTGTGCAAGAATCATGTCAATCAGAGTCCGTATGAAAAAGTTATGCCACTCAGAAGTTGACCTTCCTGTTTTCATACCTATAGTTCGGGAGGGTGCCACTTTAGCCCTAATTATTCATGGAAAAAGGGCTAGCCACGTGATTTTTATGAAAATACTCTAGAAGAGTCTTTATTGTAACACTAGTTAAGAGTTGATGTAGTCAGACTTAACCACTAGTAGGCTATTGGGTTGTGTTATAATCAGGCCACTAGGAGGAAGAGGCATTCCATTATTTCGAGAGAATTTTATTCCATAGCTAAGAAAAGATAGCCATGAGATAAGAGGTAGAGCACATAAAGATGATATGTGTACTATAGCATCCATATTTACAGACAAAGAAAGAGAGCAAAGCGACCTCACCATCCAGCTGACTTTTCTCTTGAGGGGGTTTCCTAGAGGGCATATCTTGTGTCTTGTGCGTGTGTGCTTATTTTATTGTTATCTACCTTTTTGCATAATTTCCATTCACATGCATGCACTAATTACAATTAAATATACAGATTTGAAAGTTTAATAAAACTTTAATAATGTAGAATATCATATTTTTTAATATAATATTATCAGATTTGTTGTGATGAACTATTCAGTGGAATATCTACGATAGTTTACGAATCCTTTGGTATCAGAGCAGGTTTCTTTGGGTATTTGTGGATATTTGTAGGGGATCTAGGTGAGCAGGGTCAAAAATCGTAAAACCCTAATCATGGCTGATGAATCTGTAAATGAACCCCGTGATCCTGTAGAGGTGAGGTTTTCGCGGCTTGAAAAACAAGTCACAGATATAAACTGTAATGTAAACCTCCTCATGGAAACCTTAATAAATAAGCACGAGATATTTGGAGAAGATGGGGGTTCAAATTTAGAGGACAAATGAGAAGGGGTATCAGGAGATTGAGAATCTTATAGAATTATATATTACAGAGCAATGGAACACATAAAATTAGAAATAACATAAAGTAAGAGAGACACAGATATATGTGGTTCACCCAGTTTGGGCTATGTCCACGAAGAAACAACCAGTCCTTCTTTTTATATTATCTGGCAAACTGAAGAGATACAACCTACAGTAGATCCACTGTAATTCCCTCTTCACTCTCAATCTCCTCTCTCTTCCTCACTCAGAATATAGAATACATAAATGCAATACAATTCCCTCATATATAGCGAGGGGTTGCCTTCTAGGGCAAAAAACCCTAAATTAAACATAACTTCTACTGTTAGATCTCTGCCTAATGAATGGCCCAGATTGACTACAAAATTACAACATTTGACAAGGCAATTTTACATCTATTCTTAGCTTCGGGGGCATTGCCCCCGATCCCCCTACTACGGGGGGGCTCCCAAAGCTCGTAGTCGCCCCCCGGGACCCCCCCTGCAGCGAATATTTTACGGGTGGCGTTGCTGCCCCATTATGAACTGGGGTCCAATGCGGAAATACCTTTGAATACAAAATATAATCAAGCTCCACACCCAACAGAGAAGACATAGAGAACTAGCCAAAGAAAGAACCCGAAAAAGATCAACCCAATTTGAGTGCGGTGAATCAATCCCTGTTCAAAATGGAAGAAAAAGTTGATATCAAGCTGTACCACAATGAGATTAACACTCTGAAGCTGAACCATTGGTTGCAACATCTGAAAGTTTATTTTAGTGTCCATCAGATTGAGGAAGGGAAAAAAATCTCATTCGCAAGATTGAAATTAGAGGGCCATGCATTGACTTGGTGGAAGAGCCACACAGAAACCCTAAGGTTGGAGGGAGAACCTCTAGTGAACATGTGGGATGATTTAAAAACCCTCACTAAGTCATAGTTTTATCCCATCGGGTACGTGGATGACCAATGGATCCGTTGGCATTACTTCAGGCAAAAGTCAAGCCAAAGGGTGTAGGAGTACACCAAAAAATTCAAGGAGGTGGATATAATGTTCGGTATCTCTCCAAAGAACCTAGATGTACTCCTAAAGTATTTGGGGGGTCTGCATCACCATCTATGTAAGCAAATGATGTTGTTCAAGCCCAAATCGTTGGATGAGGCTTGTGTATAGGCACAATACCTAGAAAACATAGGCCTGAAAATAACACAATCAAGTGGATTGAAGAGGAAGGAGCAACAAGAAGCTTCTAAGGAGGGGAAGAAGAAGAAAAAATGGTGGAAAGATAAAAAGATGATGACCACAACACACCATTGTAAAGGTCCTAGCAACCACTACAATCACTGCAACATTGATGGCCATACAAAGTAGAAGTGCTGGAAGTTGCATCCAGAGCTAAACCGACAGAACAAGAATAAAGATAATAAGAAGAAGAATATCATGGCTACGGATTTAAGAAACCAAGTTGAAAGAAAATCATATGTGGATGAGAAGATCCTCTGCATGTCAGTGTATAAGGAGGTGAATTTGGGTAGCCTTCAACAACAAGAGGAGAAAGAAATGACCAAACTCTTCCATATAAAGATACAGGTCAAGAAGACAAAAACTGATGCTCTGTTTAACTAAGGATTGCAAGCGAATCTCATTGCAGTAGAGCTGGCCAAGACGTTGGGGCTAGAATTTTGTGATCATCCAAACCCATATCCATTGGAATGGGTAAATAAAGATGTGAAGTTGAAGAGACAGTGCAAAATTATATTTGCTATGAGTGCTGATTTTATTGATGAAATAGATCTAGATGTGGTTCTACTTGATGTACATGGAGTCATGTTTGGGATTCCATACATATACATGTGTGATTCAATATTCATCAGGAGAGCCAACCAATATTGGCTCGTCAAGGATGGAAAATTTTTCATCATAAACACACACAAAGGAAAGTCGAAAATCTCACTGGTAAGTTCCAACCAAGCCCAAAAATTGATCAGTTTCAGAAAGAAGTATATTTTATTATTTTTAAGAGAAATTCAGCCTGAGGAGGAGTCAATAAGAGGCAAGGCATCCTTGGAGGGGTATACTAAGAAACAAAAACGACAATTGGAGGAGTTTTTATAGGCATATACAGATGTATTTCATATAGAAATTCTGCAAATTCTCTACAAATCTCGCTCTGAGACCTATGTAGAAAATGTGCATGTAGATTAACCCGATAATGCAATATAACCAAAGCAAATTACTATAACCTACTTCTACTATCAATTTGTGGAAGCTTAAAGATAGAGCAAGATCGAGCTGAACACATATAACCAGAAGAAGAAGAATCAATCATCCAAGACACATGAAAATACTTTGGGGAAAGCCTCAGCTACAAACCCCACTATCTATATTATCATACAAGGTGGAAATACAACAGAGTTATACAAAGCCTTAGCTCTCACAGCTAGCCAACTCTCATTACAATCCTCACAGATGCTCACAACCAATCCTGGCTTCTCACAAGCCTTCTCCTCTGCCCTCCAAGCTCCTATTTCCTTGTGATGTTCTTTGTGGATGATCTCCTGTTACCAAGTGTAACACTAATCTCACACACTGCTCTAACACACTGTCAGAACTGCGCAATCCTCAAGGAACCTTACCTTGATTGTATGCATGAGTTTCCTTTATAGGAAAACACATGCAATTGATAGTACACTATCCTTAACATTTAGGTCAATTGCATCTTTCTAAGAATAGACATGCATGAGTTTCTGATGAGGGAGTCTTCAGTTATCTGGTGTACACTGGTTGAGTGCATGCATGCATCAATTGACTGATAACTCACAATTAGTTCCTCAAATAGTTTGGAACTAATTTAACTGGACTTAACTCAGTAAACTGAGCTAACTAATTACAACTCAAATATAACTCAATCTTATCTCCTTAATTAAGGCTTATCTCCTTAATTTAAGGGATAACTCTTGCATGACTTCATAAAGACTTCTAACTTGAATTTATCCAACTAATTAATCCATAATGAATTAATTAATTATTTCCAAGAAACTGGTGAGACTAAATTCGATTTTAATTCACAATTTTAATTCAAGGACAAATTAAAATTGGAATTTCTGGATTTATTTTTATTATTTCTTGTTGGTATTTTCAACACTCCCTCTCAACAAGAAAGTAATTCAACTCAATCCCAATCGTGAACCTTTGGAATTATATGCATGCAACGCTTCTCTCAGTTGTTGCTCCAGCAACTTCAGAAAAAAAAAAAAAAAAACATCCAACCTGAATCAGTATGATGCAACTGTCATCAATGTCTCTGACTGCTATTGCCTCTGTCAACTGAAATTTTTTCGCTTCTGTTGACTCTGCCTTTCTACACTGTTGTCAATCCTTATTTGTGCTCTTCATTATCTGACTGCTCTAGCCTCTGTCACTTTGATCTTTGACTGCATCAATCCCACTGATTCTTGCCGCTACTATGTACTTTGGTCTCCCATAGCAAGGTACAATCCATGAGATAAAACCTCTCAATGGACCCTGCCCAATTTCAGCCTTCATGGGACTATCACTGCACATCACCCCACCTCACACTTGGAGGTATGGCTGCTTGTGATCCCTCTGCCAACTTGGATCGAAATTCCCCCCTAATGGAGGTATCTACATGAATGGATCTCATCACTTGGTCTCCTCTCTACTTCTCCAATTGTGGATCCTCCACAATTATCTGAGACTTCTTCTGGGACTGCATGTTGAGAGGTAATTTCTGCATGTTGAGAGGTAATTTACTCTACCTCGCAACCACCAAGTCTCTAACATTTGCCTTGCTCCTCAAGGCTTTGCATGCATCTTGAACCTCAAGAGCATACAGGTTCTTAACTCATGAACCGATCTGTTTCACCTGTCTCATGGTGATGTGTCTAAGGAACACCTTTCCTTTACTGAAGAAAACATCGTAGCCTTTGTCCTCCAACATTGCGATCGATACCAAGTTCTTCTTCAGTCCAAGCACATACTTCACATCTGTCAAGGTGATAGGAGCTCCATGCTTCCTCTGAAAAGAAACCATGCCCACTCCTGACACACTATACCTTCTGTCGTCACCCATCTCTATGTGCATCTTGAGGTCTTTCTCCTCCAAGGCACTAAATAAACTTTTATCAGCGGTCATGTGGAATGAGGCTCCACTGTCAAGATACCAAACACAACCCATCATCGATCACACCATGCATGCGATGAGGGTAAAGTCCATTTCAAATTGAGAGGCTAATGCCTCACCTTCCCATCCTTCTGAGGATCCCTTCTTGGACTTCTTTGATGGGCAATTAGTCGTATAATGTCCCATCTCATGACAATTAAAGTATCTCACTTTAGAATTGTCACCCTTCTTCCCTCCATGAGAAGAATTCGATTTGGAATGGGAAGCCTTCCCCTTATCTTTCCTTGCCTTACTTGCTAAGGCCAGATTTTCTTCATCATCATCCTTGGATGAAGAACCATCTCGTGTGCTCCTCTTGATCTCCTCCTACATGAGATCTGACCACAGTCGTTCCGAATCGGGCAGTTTCTCCCTTCCATTCACAGATTCCTAGTAGCTATTCCAACTCTTTGGAAGGCCAAGGAGAGAAAGGCTCACCATATCATCATCGAAAATAGTTATTCCCACACTGCTAAGCTCATCTCTACTGGTGGTGAGCTTGTTCAGATATGTGGAAATAGTATCTCCCTTCTCCATCTTGATTCTTCGAAGCTTATCCTTGAGCGCCAATTTCCTCTGGTCACTACTGTTTTGGTAGAGGTCCTTCAATGTCTTCCACATTGAAAATGGAGTATCCTTCCCATGGAGACTCGAGACAATATGGTCTCGAACTCCCTCAAGGATGATCCGTCTCGCCTTCGCCACAGCTTCCACTCAGCCAACTCTTGTGCATTAGTTGAAGTTGGCTTTTGGATTCTTGATCAATGCAATCCTTGAAGCCATTGTCTTCTAATACAACCTCCATTTTATCTTTCCATGCTATGTAATTCGAGCTACCTTCCAAGGCATACTCGAGTCTCAAGCCATAGAACGCCATTGGCCAACCTTGAAGTATGATAAGAATTCAATTTGCACCTACAACCCCGAACTTCAAACTTCGAATTCTCTTCTCAGTGTACTGTTCACAACTCTGATAAACTAGGATATGATACCATGTAGAAATTTTGCAAATTCTCTACAAATCTCGCTCTGAGACCTATGTAGAAAATCTGCGTGTAGATTAACTTGATAATGCAATATAACCAAAGAAAAATACTATAACCTACTTCTACTATCAATTTGTGTAAGCTTAAAGATAGAGCAAGATCGAACTAAACACATATAACCAGAAGAAGAAGAATCAATCATCCAAGACACATGAAAATAATTTGGGGAAAGCCTCAGCTAAAAACTGCACTATCTGTATTATCATACAAGGTGAAAATACATCAGAATTATACAAAGCCTTAGCTCTCACAGCTAACCAGCTCCTAGTACAATCCTCATAGATGCTCACATGTAATCCTGGATTCTCACAAGCCTTCTCCTCTGTCCTCCAAGCTCCTATTTCCTTGCGCTGTTCCTTGTGGGTGATCTCCTGTTACCAAGTGTAACACTGTCACACACTTCTATAAAACACTATCAGAACTACGCAATCCTCAAGGAACCTTACCTTGATTGCATGCATGAGTTTCCTTTATAGGAAAACACATGCAACTGATAGTACACTGTCCTTGACATTTAGCTCAACTGGGTATTTCTCATAATAGACATGCATGAGTTTTTGATGAGGGAATCTTTAGTTATCTGGAGTACATTGGTTGAGTGCATGCATGCATCAAATGATTGATAACTCACAATTAGTTCCTCAAACAGTTTGGAACTAATTTAACTAGACTTAACTCAGTAAACTAAGCTAACTAATTACAACTCAAATATAACTCAATCTTATCTCCTTAATTAAGGCTTATCTCCTTAATTTAAGGGATAACTCTTGCATGACTTCATAAAGACTTCTAACTTGAATTTCTCCAACTAATTAATCCATAATGAATTAATTAATTATTTCCAAGCAGCTAGTGAGACTAAATTTGATTTTAATTCACAATTTCAATTGAAGGAAAAATTAAAATTAGAAGTTTTGGATTCTATTTTTATCATTTCTTGTTGCTATTTTCAAAATTTCGAGAGCCTAAGATATAAGTGGAGCATGAGACCCAACTATTTCTAGACTCCCCATTTCCAAAGGTTGGGTTGTACAGGTAGTCTGTTATAGAAGCAAGTGAGCTGAAGAAACAGTTGCAATAGTTGTTGGATCAGGGTGCCATTCGACTGAGTACATCACCATGTGGGTCACCCATCATCATTGCGATGAATAAGGATGGGACTTGGTCGATGTGTATAAATTATAGGGAATTGAACAAAATCACACTCAAGAACATATACCCCCTGCTCAGGATAGATGTTATTTTGGATTAGTTGCAATAAGAAAAATACTTCACCAAGCTGAACTTGAAGTCTAGATATCACCAGGTTCGAGTCAAAGAAGAAGATACATGGAAGTTTGCCTTCAAAACTAGGCAAGGTTTGTATGAGTGGTTAGTCATGCCATTTGGCCTATGTAATGCACCAACTACATTTATGAGATTAATGAATGATGTACTACACCATTTTATATTTTCATTTGTTATTGTCAATTTGGATGATATACTGGTATATAGTGCTACCTAGGAGAAGCATATTTCACATTTGACGCAGGTGTTGGAAACATTGAAGAAGCACTAACTGTTAGCAAATCTCAAGAAGTGCGAGTTTACACAACAATCTTTGGTGTATTTGGGGTATGTGATCAATGGAGGAGAGCTGAAGGCAGATCCTTCCAAAATGGAGGCAATGATCATGAAATGACTGATGCCTACTAATGTTTTTGAGGTCAAGAGTTTCATTGGGGCAACACAATACCCGAGGAAGCTCATAGCCTCATTTTCAGCAATACTAACACTGATCCACACCATAACAACAAGTGGCAAGAGTTTCCAGTGGGTAAAAGGTCAGTAAAGGGATTTTGAGGAGTTAAAGAAGAAGATTAGTCAAGCACCAGTTCTGGCATTACCAAACTTGTAGCGGCCCTTTGAAGTGGAGACAAATGTGAGTGGGTATGCTATGGGAGTTGTCTTGATGCAGGGAGAAAGACCCGTATGCTACCATTCTGGAGTATTTCATGGGGAAGTCCTTAACTACCCTACCTAAAACAAGGTGCTCTATGCCGTGATGAAATTTGTGAAGAAATGGAAACTCTATCTGATGGAAAAGGAGAGAGTAATCCACACAGATCACCAACCATTACAGTACTTGCAGGCCTAGAGTAAGATGAAACATGTTGGAATTACAAGTGGATGGGGTTTTAACAGTAGTTTCATTTGGTGATTAATTATAAGAAGGGAAACACCAACAAGTTGGCCAACATTCTTTCAAGGCCACCCACATCAAAGATCACAACTTTGGGGACTCTTATGAACATGGATCCATTCACCCATGATGCATACAAAGAGGCATATTCAGAAGATGAGGACTTCAAGGAGGTGTATCAACCGTTGCAGAGTCAGAGTCATGTGCACGTTGGAAATGACACAATTAAATACCATCTCTAGGATGGGTTACTCTACAGGCTAGATAAGCTATTTATTCCTAATGGTGAGCGATTGGAGCTAATCAGAGAGGCTCACACCTCAAAGGTTGCATGGAACTTTGGTGTATTGAAGATTGTAGATAACTTAAAGAGGTATGTGTATTGGCCCAAGATGCAAGAGAAGGTAGCTAGGTTAATAAGAGAATGAATGCTTTGTTGTACCAGTAAGCCTAGAAATAGGAAGCATGGTCTATGTCATCCCTTACCTATATCTACTTATCCTTGGGAAAACATTTCCATGGAATTTGTGGGAGGTTTACCGACAACTAGGAAGGGACATGACTACCTATTTGTGGTAGTTGACAGGTTCAACAATATGTGTGTTCTGATGCCCTGTAAAAAGACCACCAGTGGGCAAGAAGCAACAAACTTGTTCTTTGGACAGGTCTGGGTACACTTTGGGATACCAAGGAGCATTATTTCAGACATGGATACAAGAGTTCTTAGTTCATTATGGAATACATTGTGGGATAATATGGACACAAAGTTGAAGAGATCTACAACATTCCATCCACAGATAGATGGGCAGATAGAAGTAGTCAACAAGACTTTGGTGCAACTTCTAAGGGGATACAACTAGAAGCATCCAATGATCTGGGATAAAACTTTGGTATATATACAACATTCTTAAAACAAAGTAGTCCACACTTCTATAGGAAAGTCCCCATTTGAGACTTGTTTTGGATATTTTCCACCTTCACCTTTGGATATTGAATATGGGCAACAAGGAGGAGTGAGGGAGGATCTTATAGGAGATGCTTTGAGGGCTAAAAGTTGTATATAAAAGGTCAGGTAGATTCATCTATAGGTATAATAAACACTATAAAATTCACAGGAGAAGTATAAGGCTAGGCATGATCAACAAAAAATAGAGAAGTCATTCAAGGTGGGAGACAAAGTATGGTTATAGTTGAACAATGAGAGGCTGCAATGGCTTGTCAAGAAAGTCGAGGCTCTAAGGTATGGTCCCTTTGAGATACTAGGAAAGTTGGGTGATAGTGCCTATCGAATCAGTTTACCACCATATATGTGCATTTACTTAGTTGTGAATGTAGAGAATATAAAACTCTATGAGCATTCCATGCTAGATCAGGAAGAGAAACAAATCATACCTTTTATGGAGGATTTAGCACCAGATGCGTAGGAAGAGTTGACAAAAGATACAATTTTGTAGAAGAGGTCCAAAAATACAAGAAAGGGGAAGCATAAGTATTTAGTCAATTTAATGTTCTTAAATTGTAAGCATAAATTATCGACTAGGGTAGGTAAACTGATGAAGTGCAAGTGCATTATATGTGCTAGAAGTCTTTTATGTCATTAAGGTGATTATGTTATCGTTATCTAAGTTAATGTCAAACACTAGAATTATTGTTGAGATGATGTTATTATCTATACTAGGATGTTATTCCTAAGATTTTATTGTTAAATGATTATTAGTTATGATTGAATTGAGTTTTTAGAATGATTGGATAGTGATTTTAACTCTTTTCAATGAATATGTTATGTTAATATTCTTTTCAACTTATCAATTGTTTTTGGATTTTTATGCTGCAGCTAAACAAAGCTAACTATGAAATCATGAAATGACATAAAGAAAATCCTAATTTATCAACTTGGAAATGAAATGTGATTGAATTCAGAAGCTGAGAAAGACTGCCACTCTTATCTACTGCAACTTTATTTCAATGCAAAAAGCAAAACAAAAATGAGATTACTGAGCTATGAAATCACTAAGCTATAATAGGCAAATGAATGAAACATAATTACTGGGTTTATGCTAGGTATTAAGAAAAATAAATCACTGAGTTTATGCTATGTATTAAGCAAACAAAATTACTGAGTTTATGCTCGGTATTGAGCAAAAGAAATGAATGATATAGAAATCAATCAAGTGAACCTAGTCGCAAACTTCATTGAACTACATCTTAAAAACATGAAAATAGGGCATCCATGAATTAAATCTATGAAACAAAAGAAAATCTAATTACTGTGAATCAAAGACCTGATTTGTGTGCAGGGGCCCTCCACGAGGCAGTCAGTCACCTTAAATCAACAACACATAAAATATATGAAACAAGAACTTTGCATTAAGCGAAAAAGAGTTCTACAGGATGCTCAAATTACATACGGTGGTGCACGCATTACACAGAGCTGCTAATGTTTTTATAGAGTTCTTATTAGAAATATGAGAAATTTAAGCCTACAGGACTTCACTATAATCCTTATCAAAACTAAATCATATCTCTTATTTGTCGATTTGCTATTGAAAAAGAAAATTGATGAAATCTCTTAAAATTCAGACTCTATTCCAGCGCGTTGTCCTGCTGTTGACTGCCATGGTTGACCATGTTATAGTGCAGATATCCTAGTGAATTAGCTTGAGTAAATAGGAAGAAATACATGAGAGGATCATTCCCTATCTACCCATATACTCCTTTGCTGAGCTAGCGCACTCGAACCCTGCAAAAAATGGAAGTAGATGCAGATCTATGGATTAGCTGCAAAATCAGATCAATTCTATAACTGCATGTAAACTTTAATAGAACAATAGGACGTATTGAAAAAATATGGAAATGATGACATATGGATGTTTACCTTGTCAAAACCTTATTTTTACTGCATTTATTTGGATGATATCAGTGGGAAAAAGGAGGTAAATATGGACAAAAAAGATGTCAAGATAAGGCAGTTCTTGGACTTTACATTCCCCTACACCAGAGGTTTTGTATGTGCTCATACAACACAAAATTGTCATTTTTATATATGTCTTTAAATACTTTTGCCAACACATCTAGGTTTCACTTTCTTCTTCTTCTTGGCAATTATTTCCATCCTTGGTTTCCTCATAAGGATCTTGTACTTCAGGTTAATGATTTCTCTTTTCATGGCCTTTTTTCCTTTCTTCAATTTCTTATTCTTTTTATACCATAGACTTAAGTGAAGAATGAGGTTATCACTTTTGGAAATTTGAATTCCATTTTGTGCCTTCAGTGTTTGATTTTTAGTTTTGAGGTACCTTTTTAATGTCTCCAACTCAAAGATTTCTTGTTTCAAGACATTAGATATTGGAGGTTCTTGTGTCTCATTAATTTGATTTCTTTTTCTGGGCTCTAAATTGATCATTTGACTGCTTCTTCCTTTCTCTCTAATGATTCTGTGTAATCATAGATTTTTTGTTGTACGGGATCAATACCTAGGATTTGTACTGGACTCTTTGGAGGTGAAATGAAGGGAGGTGGTGATACCCTTGGTGAAAATATCAATGATTCTCTTGGAGAGTCCTCGAGATCTTCAGATTGCTCTTTTGACTCAAGATCAATATGCTCTACAACTTCTGAGGCTGCTTCTTTCACTATGTTCAATCTGGTGCTTCTTCTCAAATTTGTGTTCGATAAAATTTGAATCTTATTTTCCTTAACTTTTGGAATTTCTTTCTGAGGCAGGGTTTTTATTTGGGATAAAACCTCTGTTTTCTTGCTGGATTTCTTTATTCTAATACTTTCTATGTTCATTTTTTGTAAAAATTTCTACAATTGGTAGATCATCCTCTGACAAATCTTGTTGATGTTGTGGTTCCTGTTCTATTACTGTCTCAATTTTTCTCTTTCTTCCTTTTAGGGTTCTTCTACCACTTGGATGTTCAAGTTTTTTCTCTTCAAAGTGATTTCTCACTAGAAAATCTTCCCAATTATCACCTATGCTTTGAAGATGAAACTCAATCAAAATTTTTACTAACCCATGATGGTACATTGTGTTGTCTATAAGCTAGATTTTCTTCTAAACACTTACTAACATTTTCTTAAGGCTATTCAATAGAAAGTATGGAAGATTCATTTGATGTTCTTCAAGGAAATTCATCAATAGCCTAATGTGATAGAAAAACATACACCCAAATTGGCCTTCACAAGTAACAAATTTATGCAAGAGTAGGAGAAAATTTCTCCACTTACTTTTGAGGGCAGAGCTAGGAATACCTTTTCTAAAAATAGTAGTATCCATGCTTGGGTATTTAAAGAAAATTTTCCAGTCTTCCCCTTCAATTCCTCTGTTCTTGAACCACTTTTCTCCAACTCTGGGCAGTCTGGTGGCTTCTGCAATCAGGGACTCAGTCACTACGAATTTGACATCACCTATTTCAACTTCTGCTCCATCAAAAGATTGTGCAAAGGTTTTTGTCACCTCCTTGTCGAAACTATCAAAATTTTCTATGAAATCTAAACACCGAGCTTTTTGTAACAATTCTCTGGTCTAGGGGTATCCTTCCAAAAATTTCGTTCGTGTTGGCTCTGTTCGAATAATAATGCCCATGGTGAGAGATGTTTCATCTCAAGAATTGTTTTACTTGACAAGGAAAATAGTCTCAGTAGGGTTTCACTGTAGGATGGAGAGATTGTATGAATTGAAAGAATGAGAGAATGGGAAAGTATAATGAAGGTTCATGGGGATGAGTTTTCCGTTTGAATGCATTTAATTCAATGATTTGGCGATAAAATCGATGGAACTGAAATGAGTATGGGATATGAGTTAAAATGGTGGTGATTATAATGGATTTGACAACCAACTATCATCCATGAACTGTAATGATTTCTGTTTTTTGGTAATGTTATGTCCACATAATTCATATATGCAATATGTTAACCCCCATTGTAAAATTAAAGTGTTACATATTTTAGATTTATTTTCTAACCTTTATTTGTCCTTTGATGTCATTTGCAGGTACTTTTCACTTTGAAAGGTGTCAATCATTTCTTCAATTTGAGCCACCAAGTGTCCCTGTCTTATTGGCTGCAGAAACCTTATCAGAGATGTAGAAACTTGCCAGAGCTGCAGAAAGTCACTATTCTGTAGCTTAATTTTTTTTCAAGAGAGGGATGTTTAGAAAAATGATTAAGAGAAAATTTAAGGTGCCAAAAAGAGTTGGTTTTCACTTTAAATTTTCTGTATAAGCATGCCAACAACTTGTTGGTTTTCATGTTTATACATTATTATTATTATTATTATTATTATTTTTTTATATATGAAACAAGAAAAATAAAATTTCTAAGGTGGAAAAGAAGAAGAATTCTTCTCAACCATCTTCAATTCTGAGTTATCTTGGAAAATTTTGACAAATTCTTCTTTTGTCAATGGCTTCTGATAAAGTCTAAGTCGATGTCCATTCACTAAAAGAGGAATTTTCTCTTCATCAATAGTCCTGATTCTGATTGCACCATTGTCAAAGACATTTTCAACTTCATAAGGTCCAAGCCAGTGAGTTTGGAATTTTCCTTGGAAGTTCTTGAACTTTGAATCAAAAAGTAATTCCCAATCTCATGGATGAAATTTTCTTTCTTTGATGTATTTTTCATGCCATCTGGATCTCTGTTGTTGAACTAGGATGGTCTTCTAGAAGGCATCTTGTCTTATTTCATCAAGCTCATTGAGTTGTCCCATCCTTTGCTTTTGTGCTTCTGATAAGTCAAGATCCAACTGGACTATTGTTTTATAGGTCTGGAACTAGAACTCTATTGGAAGTAAGACTTTCTTCCCATAAATAAGTTCATAGGGAGTATGTCCTATAGTGATTCTCCATGTAGTTCTATAAGCCCACAAAGCTTCCAGAAGATTTTATGCCTAGTCCTTCTTATGTAAGTGTACAGTCTTGGTGATAATTGCTTCAATCACTTTGTTTGTAGACTCAGCTTGTCAATTGGCTTGTGGATGGTATGCAGTAGATTTCTGAGTCTTAATTTTGTACTGTTCCACGAGCTTCTGCACTAATCTGGATGTAAATTGTGTTCCTTGATTTGTTACAATTTCTCTTGGAACACCAAAACGAGTGAAAATATCCTCAAAAATAAATGAAACTACAACATTTTTAGTAGCAAAAGGAAGTGCTTTAGCTTCTACCCATTTAGTGACATAATCAATACATACCAGAATATACCTTTTTTTGCTTTGAAGGTGTATTGTTTGGACCAACAAAATTTAGTGCCTATTTCTCAAAAGGTTCAATGAGTACCTGAGGTTGTAATGGAATTTCATTTGAAAGAGTAGGTTTACCCATCCTTTGACAACTATCACATCTCTTAACATATTACTTGGTATCCTTGAAAATGGAAGACTAATAATATCCTAAGAGAAGGATTTTATAAGTAGTTCTTCTGTGAGAGAAATTTCCTCCTCATGGTTCATCATGGCATGCTTTAAGTATTTTTGGTATCTCGTCTCCCCGAACACACCTTCTCATGATGAGATCTGGTCCTGTTTTGTACAATTCTTCATTTATCCATGAGTAAGATGTGTTGTTTTGAATTATCCTCCTCTTTTCTTTAGGAGACAAATGAAATGGTAATTTCCCTGTAGCTAAATAATTAGAAATATCTGCAAACCAAGGTGATTTAGTAGATACTGCAAAAATATACTCATCTAGAAATTTATCCTCCACAGGTTTATCATTGTTATTATTCTGAATTCTAGATAAAAATTCAACAACTGTATTTTGTTTTCCGGGTCAATCTAGAATGGTGATGTTGAATTCTTGCAATAGTAAGAGCCATCTGGTTATTATGCCATTATTGATTAGTTTATCCATTAGATATCTAATGGTAGAATGGTCTGTGTGAATGAAAGTTCAATAGCCAGTTATATAATGTCTGAATTTATTAATGGCATGAACTACAACTAAAAACTCTTTCTCAGTTACAATATAATTTAGCTCCGTTGGAGTTAAAATTTTACTGGTATAATATATTGCATAAGGAGTAAGGTATTTTTGTCCTAACAAATCTCCTAAGGTTGTGTCTAAAGCATCGATTGATATATGGAAAGGAAATTTCCAATTAGGTCCTTTTAAAATCAGTTCTTCAGAGATTTTCTTTCACAAAGTATCAAAGGAATTTTGGTAATCAGAATCCCAACTGAATTCATAGTGTTTGGTAAGTAGTTTGAAGAGTGGAGATGCAATTTTTGTGAAGTTTCCTATGGGTCTTCTATAGTATCCATTAAAGCCAAGAAAACTCCTAACATCTCCTTGACAATTTGGCAGTAATAATTTAGAAATGACCTCTAGTTTATATGAGTCTACCTTAATTCCATTTCCTGAAATATGGTGACCTAAAACAATTCCTTCATTAAATATCATAAACCATTTCTCATGACTTAACGAAATATTTGTTTCTTTACATCTTATTAGGTTTTTTTCTAAATTTTCAAGTGCTTCTTCAAAATAATCTCCATAAACTCTGAAATCATCCATATATACTCACACACAATCATGAATAAGATCAGAGAAAATTTTGAGGACCGCTCTTTGGAATGTTGCTAGAGCATTACATAATCCAAAAGGAAGTAATCGGTAAGCATAAGTTCCCCATGGACATGTAAATGTGGTTTTATATTGATCCTTAGGTGCTACCCGAATCTGATTGTATCCACTAAAACTGTCAAAAAATGAAAAATAGTTTTTCCCTACTAATGTGTCAAAGACTTGATCTATGAAAGGAAGTGGAAAGCAGTATTTTAATGTTGATTTATTCAATTCCCTGTAATCAATACATACTCTCCATTTCCCATTTTTCTTAGGAATGATTAATAGGGGTGAAACCCACTGACTATTTGATATTGGATAGATGAAGTTTACATTTAGCAGTTTTTGTAATTCCTCCTTAACAATTTCATTCAGATTTGGATTCATTCTTCTTTGTGTCTGTCTAACTGGTCTCACACTTTGTTCAATGTAGATATGATGTATGCACGTTTTAGGATTAATTCCTCTCATATCAGTTTATTCCCATGCATAAGAAAAAGAGTGTTTTCGTAAAATTTCTACCAGTTGATTTTTCTGTAATTTTTCCAGGTTTTCATTAATGTTTAATGCTTTTCCTTGGAAAAATTTCTATTGAAGAATTTCCAAATTTTTCCATAAAGTGTAAAGATATTTGTCTAGATGATATATATTTGATTCGACTACGGACATAATGTGAGGAGGGCTCATTATTTTCCACTAGATTTAAAATTTGGTCCTGCTCATTTACTTATTCAGTAGTGAAAACAGGTTGTATATCATCATTATCATCTATCCATTCCTCACTCTCTATTTCTATTATTGTTTTTGCAAGTGGATACAATGTAAATTTCTTTGTAGAACTTCCATATGAAATAATGTTGTAGTGGCTACAACCACCCTCCAAAATTTTGCCTTAACTTCATTTTGGAGCCTCCCTACTGACCATCCTCAACAGCGTGTCTTGCACTATCAAGCACACCAGCTTCAGCTGTTTCATAGAGTGTTGTTAGCATGAGCATGCAAGTTTGTTTCACTCCCTTCACAGGCTTCTTTCCAGACTTAGTGTCAGTTGCTGGTTGAACAGCTCCCTCTGGGAATTGTGCAATTCTGGAGGGTAACCAGCCTTCCCTCCAGAAATTGCACAAACCCAACTGGACACCCAGCTGGGCTCCAGAATTGTGAAATTCTTCCTGATAATATTCCTCTCAAAATTTGCGCAATTCACCCCAGGACAACTGCTCAGCCCAAAAATTGCGCAATTTTGGGCAGCAGTCACCTACTACTCCCAGAAATTGTGCAATCCCTCTGGGGTAGCCATACCAACAGCTAGAAGAAATTGCGCAAATCTAGCCAGGCAACCTGCTGGGATCAAAAATTGCACAATACAGTCAGACATGCTTCCTTGAGAAAATTGCGAGGTTGGACCCAGGATAGTTGCCCAGCTCAGAAATTACGAGATACAACCAGATAGGCTTCCTTGAGAAAATTGCAAGGTCTGACCCAGGACAACTGCTCAACCCAGAAATTGTGCAATCCTGGGAGATAGTCACCTGTTTCTCTTAGAAATTGTGTAATCCCTCTGGGACAACCATCTCTGCTCAGCCCAGAAACTGCACAGATTTTCATCCTAGGCTCGCAGGCCAATGCATACACCTTTAGGTTGACTGATTCCCTCCGAAACCGAGCAAAAATGATTTGCATGCATGGATTGATTTTCCCAAGGCAACATGCAAAGGCATCCCTTGATTCAAGGATCTATTTTTAGCAGCTGGAGGTTACGTGCAAGGATCATTTCAGAAACCTCCTGCCAAGAGTCACTTTTCCTAGAATTGTGGCATGTGTATCACAACCTCGATTTTATAAAAAATTATCAACTAGATGCCACAGGGCTCATTCCTCACATCGATATTGCAACTCTAACATCTCACATTGCATCTAGGAGTCGTTGACACATTCAACCCAATTGTTTCAGGGTAAGCTCGCTTTTCATGTCTTGCACAACATTTATGTCACTTTTTGTGTTTCACTTTGTGTGAGTGTTGTCTGCTTGATTTTAGTGAGCGCTTGCTATTGTTTTGATGCATGTTAGCTTGTAGAAGCACTGTTTCAGTTTTTGTTCGCATCTCACTGTTGTCACATGCATGACACTGTTTTGTACAAATGATCACCATTGCGGCGACTCGCTTCACTCATGCATGTTTTCCCGTTTTCTGAATCCTGCACTTGTTGTTTTCATGTATGATCATTCACTCTTGTTTGCACTCATCTCATCAAGCATTTAGACTTCTCATGTTTCCAGTCACTCGTCGGTCGGTCTGGGCTGCCTTAGCCTAGACCGTGCCTTGCCTGGCTAGCACTGTGCATTTCTGGAAGCGAAGGCTCCTCCTTCCCTCCAGAAATTGTACAAGTCTCGCCCAACTCTCACCTCCACGATTGCATTGTGTAATTATTGGAGGCAGTGTCCTGCTGGCCCCATAAACTGTTCAATGAAGTTTGCTACTTGCATGTCACTACTGACTGAAATTGTGCATTGTGCAGTTTCAGTCCTCAACAAGCCAGGTTGGACTGTGCATTGCGCAGTTCCAGTAGTCACTGAACCTCCTGACAATCCAGACTATGACAGTCTAGTCTCCCGACCTCCCGGTGGAAATTGCACACCCGTCACGATTAATCACATAGGTATGTTGCAAGCCAGTCCTCAAGCTTGTTTTGGTTTTCAACTGACAGATTGCTTTCCATGAGTGTTGCTATGTCTCCAAGGATCATAGGTGTCTGTCTGTCTCTCAATAGCACAAATACAATGGCCTTTGGGAGATCAGAGTCAAAGGATGTCATTGAGAGAAAAATGGGGGTTACAACTAAACAAGTGTCTATGAGCTTGCCTACCTATGAAGACATCAAGTTTTTCATAGACAAGGACATCAAGATAAGATGGAAGCAGCGTCACAACAAGCAGCACCATCAGAAGTAGCAGAAGGTAGCACACTTGCATACGGAGAGTGCAAGAGGAAGGTTGTTGACAACATAGAGGCAGAGCAAAGCTGCAAGTTCAAAGCAGATCCACTCATGACGAAAGAAGCTTTAGAGATTGAGGCTATGAGGTGATGGCGTGACACGAAGATAACATGAAGGCAGAGAGAGAAACAAAGAAGAAGTTTCATGTGCTGAAATAGAAACTCAAGGAAAAACAGGAGCTACAAAGACGAGAGAATGAGTTGCAGAAGGAATAGGTACAACAGGGGGCACAACATGCACAGACAGATGAAACTATGCCCATACAAGTTATAAATCCATCCCAACAGTTGGCATGGAGCAGACAAGGTGAGTAGTGTTGTTGATCGCATGCAAGGGAATTCAGCAACATGCATGTTATTATACGCACACATGCGATCCCACCCATTTGGCACACTCACCAAGGGGAAGACAAAAAGCAAGTCCAACTGGAGCTGAACATGTACTTCAACAAGTTGATGCGCATGGTCACCAACACACACTTGGAGATTAGCACAGACACTGTGCATCAATATGTTGCTGGTCCAGCCACACTCAAGATGATGATGTGCATGCTATCAAACGAGTTGGACAGAGGGGCCATATCAGTATACCTAGATGCAACGGAGGCAAGAGTTCACTTTCAGTAGGATGTCATTATTGAGCGCACGGACGCCATCATGGATGACCAAGATTGGCATTAGTTTGCCACCATCGACCATCACAAGGATGTCAAAGAGTTGCTCTCACCACAATAGTCTGAGTGTTAGTGATGTCTTGCATGGCTTGCTCAAGCCATTTTGTCTCACATGGGTACATGTGCAGATTGTAGGTAATGTCTTGTCAAGTGGAAGTTCAAGTGTCGACAGTTGAACGTAACAGTCATAGAGTAGTTGAAGAGTCATGAGGGTAGATAAATGGTCAAAAAGGGGGATGTCAAGGGTCACCCCACACTTTGCTATAAATAGAGCCTCATAACTTATTGTAAAGACTTTTGGTGAGCCAAGCTTCTAATAGGAGTATCTTAGAGAAAGTTTGGATAGTATTGTAATGAGCCTTGGCTTCTCCACTATGTAAAGCTAGTATATCTCTTTGGAGGAGCATGCAGTTATGGTTGTAACGTTTTGCTATCAGAACTAGTGGTTGGACATGGATGTATTGTATGACTGGAGCTTACACTTCTTAATATAACATAGCCAACATGTTTCATGTATATGTCGTATTGTATTCCAGTTATCTTGTTTACTCTAAATGATATATGTATTTGTTTTCTTACGCATGCATGTATGGAATATTCTGTATAAGTATGTATGAATCTTATAGAAATTTGGTGATTGGTTTAACCATCACTTTAGATTTCTTTCTAACTTTCTTTCCAGCTTGTGATGCATCTTTGCTCGTGTGTTCCCTTCCAAGCCACATACTATTACAGGTTTCTAAGGGGCGCACCCCACTTTCCTTGTGTTAGAACCATTCATGCACCTTCCTTGACTTTCCGCAGTTGTCACACCCTTTCTACCAACAGGGACATCTTACTTGCCTCTGTGCGAAATCGTGGTCAAGGAAATACCGTACGACACACTACTCAGACTCCTACACCAAACAGTCTGAGGTCTAATTGGTACTTCTTACCGGGGAGATCCCCTAACATGTTGGCAGGTCCAGCACCGTCAACATTTCTGGCACTAGAAGGAGGGCTAGATGACTAGCAGTGTCCTCTCATCTAGTTTTGAAACTTTTCACATCTATCATGGATACTGTCACACTCACCCCTCCACGATGTTTTTCGTATGCTGAACCTCTCGACATCATGAGGGAGTTTGCTGATCTCTTGGTCGAATTCATGTATGATGGTGAAGGTGAAGTAGCCTGGCCTGAGTTCTTAGAAGACTTCTATGCATTCCTTGTAGACGAGTTCTATGTAGAAGAGGCCAATGTGCTACTTGCATACACACTTCGTGAATCTCCACTACGGTGGTGCTAGAGTCTGCCACCTGACAGCGTGCACTCACTTGAGTAGTTTTGTGATATCATTGAATCTACTTTCCATAATTTTGATCCGAAACCTCTTGACAAAAAACTGTTAGAGCAATGGAAGGCTCCGCAAGAATCACCTAATGATTTTTGGCAATGCTTCCATGTTTTGTAGTTTCAAGCTCCGAACAGTCAGATGAAATTGTAGTATCTCATTAAAAAATACAAATATTGTCTTATCCAATTTGTCAATCCCAAGAAAAAGTTCAATCTTAAGCCCCACTCAACATACTTTGGTGATGGAGCTGCAAAATCACAGATGGACACGGTCACTGTCACAAGTGACTGTCCACCGTCCCCTCATCAAACAACTCCACCATTGCAGAGTGATGTGGGAGAGAATGAACACACATCTATTCAGTCATCACATCCTCTCGACATCACTCCTTCTAATTTTCATGCAAGCTTGGTTGTGAATCCATTGGGTTATCACATGTATTTTGTACCTCAACCTCCATCTTCCTACTCTGATAACCCTTTGGATGACACTGCCTTGTGTTCTTCCATTCCAGACTCTACACTAGTTGTGAACGAGGATCAAGCCATCGACGGAGTTGCTGTTGCACAACCAACATGCGCTGTCATTCATGAAGAGCATGACTGGGAGCTTGAACATCCACCGAAGTAGAGGACCATCCCTGTCTGTTCGTACCTCCTCTATTTTTTCTTGATCTCCTTGGTGACCCTACCATACCAGATTTTTCATTTGTATCTTCATCCACGGATGCACCCATTATTGATGATTCACAGGACACACCGGATGTCAGTCCATCATCTAACAATAGATAGGACCAATCATTCTTTGAACATCCACTTGATTTTTCATCTACCTTTTCTAGAAACATAGAGGATGAACATTCTTTCTTCTCATCTACCCCTCTGTGCGATTCATCAAATCATGAGGATGTCGACCAACATCCTGAGTTTTATGATCTTGGCTGTCGTGATCTCTTTACCTCATCATCCGATCACGATGTTGATTCAATCATTGTTAATTCATCTAAGCCACTATTCTACAATGATCCATCTGTCAAAAAAGTCGAAACCTCGTAGACTATTGAGGCACTTCAGCCCGAGCTGATGGTTATGTCAGGCCCTCGCTTTCCTAAGGTTGGTTTCACTTCTGATCAAGAAATTGTTCAAACATGAAAGGATCCTCATCACTCATCTGTATGCATTGAATATCAATCTAACACTCATATTTCACTTCCTCCGCTCAAACTACACGATCCCATCACTCATGCATTGGAGGAATCTTACATAGCAAGCACACTTGTGCAGCATAAGTGGTCTACCTTTCTCAGATTTTCTTGCATGTCATGGTCAAGCGAATGCACACACTCAACATCTGCACGTAGTGTCACACAACATCACGGTATGTCCACGGACTGCATGTCATGCAATTTCACTCATTTTTGTTTTGTGGACGCTTGTAAGCTTGGAGTGTGTCTATCTTCATTGTTGTATCTTTCACATCTGCTGGTTCACATAACTGTGTTTTTCACGAACCATGCCTTCACCGATATGGGTCAACCAATTCACCAGTGGTTGCATTGGAATTATCACTTCACATTAGATGACCCATGCATTGCTAGCTTAGGAGTAGGAGTAGTGTTTTCTTTTCGTTTGTTTTCTTGCATGTTTGTTTGCTTACTTTCTTTGCATGTTTATTTGTCTGTTTGCTTGTTTGCTCATTCGCTTTACTTATGCATTTTATTCTGTGGTGAGCTCCAGTATTTCAGCAATGATGTTGCAACTCTTGGGACTCTCTACTTTACTTTTATCAACCAGGTAGTTCGTAACAAACTTGGAAACGACGGTGCTATATGCACAAATACCAGCTCTTACTGCAGGCTGTCACTTGATCAACTGGCACAAGTTCGATAAGAGCTTAAGCAGACTTCTATGAGTTCTTAGAAGAAGCTTTTAAATCTGATGGATGGAAGCTAACTCAAAAGAGGCTAGTCTACTTGCAGAAAGAAGA
This sequence comes from Pinus tabuliformis, assembly GCA_031772625.1. Taxonomy (NCBI): domain Eukaryota; kingdom Viridiplantae; phylum Streptophyta; class Pinopsida; order Pinales; family Pinaceae; genus Pinus; species Pinus tabuliformis. Next base: position 196,593,404 of record CM062815.1, on the reverse strand, counting down.
TGAAAGCTGAAAGGAAATGCAAACCCTAACAAACCCTAGTTTTATCGACTAACCCTACTTGTGCAAGTAAAGAGATGTAAGCTACTGAAATGGATGTCATGTACTATTGTAGAGGTAAAATACATGCTTTTGAGCTACTTCTGAAGGAAAATATGGAAAAATCATCTTTCTATATTTTTGAGCAATTTTATGCAGAATTATTATGCATGTGCTTTAACTATTTTTGACTGTGCAGAGGTTTATTGTCGAAAGGAAATGGAGTGGGTGTTTACAGGAGGTTGGGAAGGTGTGGAGAGGACCTAAGGGGTTCCTATAACCCTTCTGGAGATTTCCACCATGCTCAGATCTCGAAAAATCGCTCGCGTTATCTTCTACAGGAGGCTGCAGGGGATCTACAGGAAATTCTACAGGAAGTTCTACAGGAACAAGCCGAAAGTGGTTTTTAGAGGATTGATGGTGGAAAAATGGTGGGAAAGTGGAAATAAAGGGTGGATAAGGGTGTTAAGAGGTTTAGGACCTGGTAAATGAAGCTCAGGAGTGATGAAGATGGTTGGATTTGTTCAAGGATGAAGAAAGCAATGTTGCACAAAAATGTAGAAATTAGGGCAAGTTGGGAAAGTGTGGCGAATGAAGGAAAGAAATCTTGAGTGAGGGACTGGAGCAGGTTGTATGATGGAGGAAGGGTAGGTAGGAATGTCTTACAGGTGCTTTGCACACTACTTTCCAAAACTGATCCAAACAAAGACTAAAAAAACAGAGATTTATCTATTTTGACCTAATCTACCCTAAAAACTAGAAATGTGATGAACAAAAGTTTATAGATAGAAAATCATGTAAGAGAGATATGGAAACTGATCAAGAATATATCTAAACATGAAAACACAACTGATATCAACTTTTCCAACTCAAAATCTAACACTAGCAATTGCATTGGAAGGCAAAAACAGTGTTTTTGTGGCAGCAAGTGTGCCTTGGTCTCAATTCATGGTCCCAAGGAGGGAGAAATGAGATCAAAGACTGCTTGGTAGCCTTTTTATGGATATTTTCTATTACCAAACTGTCAAATCAACCTAAAGCATGAACAACTATCTTAATCATAAAAAACAACCTAAGTGATAAAGCAAGATTTTAACCTAAATAATATAAATTCTTCTATGAATGCAAGAAAAACACATAAAGGTACACAAAGGAGGTACTAGGCACTTAGGTTGGGCCCAACCCCAAGAGCTACAGTCTCCTAAGAAAGATCAGAGCTGGTGTAAAGCTGGATTCATCTTCATTGATAAAAAAATAATAGTTACATCCCAAAAACTGTCTACAAGAAGAAGCTCGAAAATGTGCTGATATAGGGCTGCAGTAAAGTGCGAAAATAGACTAACAAATGACTAAAATACTAAGGCTTAAAGCCTTCCTAATTATTCAAACGAGGACTCCCAACAATCCTCCTTAACTTTAGGAGCTTGGCTGCCCAAAACTGCAGTTAATCAGCCGCTTCAATAGACCTGCTCGACTGCCCTTGAAATCATCTTTGGTGGGATGTTGAACTCCGAGTTGATGGTGGAGAACTCAAGGAAGGGGTCATTTAGTGCAGAAGACACCCCTCCTACAAATCCTCAGCCTTGTTCTTTCGTATTTGGCTGCCAATCTGCTCATAAATGCCTGATCTAGGTCCGAAAATGTCCAAAAATCTGCAATATACACGTATTAGACTTTGTGGTAAAGTGACTATTCCCATTCACACAATTAACATAAATATATTCAAAAGCATGCATAAAAATATGGAGAATGGTGGATTAAATGAGAATAATATGCAAAATGAGCCCATATAGTTACCCATTTCCGGGGCTCATCATCACTCCCCTGCTGAATGTGTTGCTAATCCTTTGAGCAACTAATCCAGTTCATCATCGTTGATTGCTTTGACTGCCTGTCTGACATCCCAGGCATCTGAGGTGATGTCCTCTTCTCTATCATGAAAACCTACCTTTTTTTCTACTTCCTCCCATTATCTTTGCTCCTATTCTTCCTTGACCCCTTCTAACAGCCCTAGCAGTAGTGGAGGGCTAAACTTAAGGCCAATCCAATTGGCTTTCAAGTTCTGCATTGATTGTTTATATAGGGGTACTATTCTCATAGCCTACCTCATTCTGGTTGGGGAGTGGTACTCTCTTATTTTCAAGCTATGGGACAATGTGTTCCATCTCCTTGTACAAACATGAATGCAATTATCACCAAACAGTCTTTCCATGTCTTCAAAGTGAGCAATGGCTTGAGCTTGCCTTTCAACATAGTCAGGTGTGATGTGAGGGTTGTCTGCAAGGTACCTATGAGAATATATAAGAGTTGAGGGATCTTCTGGTTCTGCCCTGATCATGAGTCGCTGATTTAGTTCCCTGGCCATAATCTTATAAATCTTTACTCCCCTCTTTTCCTCATGGCTTAACCAAGAATCCATGGCCATGAGTTGCAGATCTCCTAATACAGTGTTTGGGTCTCATAGATTCATGTTAGGAAGCACCAAGTTGTGTAAATAGAATTCTGCTAACTTGGCCTTATCTTTAGTTGAGCTATTATCACACAATTGCAGAAACTGATTGTAATTCTGAAATGGAGTGGTGCCCATTTGGGCCAATGTGTTAATTTGAAATTGCAGCCATTGGTCTTTAAGATATAATGCATAGGATTTAGCAGGTTGCCTACACTGTAAGGCTTCTACTGCTTAACTGGCCATGCAGGCCATTTGGGCTTCTTTTTCTTGCAACTGCTGTTTTAAAACTTGTATTTCTTTTGCTGCTTGAGACTCTTGTTCTTGTAGCAGTTTTGTTAGCATCTCCACATTAGCTTGTAGCTCTCCCTCTTTTTGTTGTTTCTTAGTTGTTTCCTTGTCTATTGTAGGGCCTTCTTACTGCTGATGCCCTCCCAAAATGGACAGCCTATCTTCTTTATTGACTTCCTGTAGCTGCAACTACTTTTTCAGCAGCTCATTCTCCTCTTGTAGCTGGGCTCTTTTGCAGCTTTCTATGTGCCTCACCATGGTCAATTCCCCTCTTAATTCTTTTAGCTTATCCTCCATGTGGCCTATGTCCTCAATTCCTTTAGATTTGGTGATTTGCATCCATGTGTGTGTTCTGACCCTCTCTTTCTCTAATTCAAAAAATAATGGTACAACAAATTTCTGTGGGATGATTTTCCCACCCTCTGACAGATTGTAATATGAGCCCAAATTAGGATGAGGGGTAGGTTCAGGTATTTATTTGGCCTTGCTCTCCCTCTGTGACTGTTTGGATACCCTCTCCTCCAATTTCTCAGTCTCTTTTAACTTGGCTAGAGTTTCCTGTAAAGATATTTCAGCTTCCTGTAGGACTACCGTTGAGTCCATAAACTTAATTTTCTCTTTCCATGTAGAGGTTTTTGGGCTTCTTTTGTCATAGGTGATGGATATCTTGGAAGGAGAATCTTCCTTATTTTTAGTGGGTGAGTCCTCAATGACAATTGGTTCCTTTGATGGTGGCTGGGGTTTGCCCACTTTGATTCTTATGCTTTTTCTGGATTTAAAGTACATGGAAGGTTGCCTTTTTATTTTTCCTTTTTGTTTTGTAGGTGTGCTTAATGCAGCAAGCACGGCTGCTGCTTCCCTTGCCAACATTTCAGGGGATTTATCTTTCTGCTATTATTTTTCTTCACTTCCTGTAGAAATCTCTATGCCCACTATTTCTGCTTGTGTCACTGATATATTAGGGTGTGTCTTTTCTTTCTCTTGCTGGGTGCCTGCTTTGGCTGTGGCAGTCTTCTTTTGGGCTTTCTTGGCCTTTTTATTTCCAATCTTTGTCCTTTTTTCATTATCTGTTTTTGTTGTTGTCTTCTTTTCTGTATTAGGCTCAGTAGTCTTGTTAACTTCCTCTTTTTCCTTCTGTTCTTCCTCTGTTTTTCCCTCTGCTTGAATGTCTTGTGTTCCCTCATCAATGTTATTCTCAATTTCTTTAGTTTTCTCCCCCTCATCACTGCTGGGTGGGCTGATGTTCTCAGCCAAAGTTCTGATGTTATCATCCCTGGACATATTTCTGAAGATTTCCCAAGCTATGGGGACAATGTAGTTGCGTAGAGCATCTTCCACCAATAGTTTGATGAGTCCATGGTGGGCTAACTGATCTGGGACTCTTGCATTTAGCTTTGTACCACATTCAATTAAAGATTGAAGGAGGAAATATGGGATGCTCAGTTTCTTAGCTGGAGGCAAGTCCATCCCATACCTCAACTCATGTAGCAACCTGAAATCATAACCATAGATGATGCTAAACCTCTTCACATGTGATATACTTCATTATTTGATAACTGACTTCACTCCAGAGAGGAGGCAAGCTTGTCCTTTTGACCCCATTTTTGTCTTCTATAGGATGCTCCTCAGGCAGAAAAATGTTTTCTTAACCACTTGTCCCAATGATTTCTTTTCTTTTCTCCAAGGGAGCCCCAATGGTAAACCGGTAATTTTACTGAAAAAATCAGGGGTAAGTTCTAAGGTCAAACCCCTAAAACTAACTGTGGCATGTGTCTTCGAATGTGGTCTTAGGGACATCAAAAACTCCCCAGTCAGCTCCTCATCATAACCATGAATTCTGTCAAAGAAGGATATAGAGTTTGCCCTGGTGAAAAGGTCCACCATCTCAGGGTGTTCATACAATTTGCTAGAGTTTAAGGGTTCTTTCCTCATGAATCCTCCTAGCATGGTGTTGAGTTTGTGTTTTAAACAGAAAAGAAAATGCTCAGGTGGGGAAAAAAACAGTCAATCACTGAAATAGAGGGTAACTGAATTCGGGTTTTTTCTGAACCCAAGAGGGAATTTCCCATGTGCTTCCTTACAACATTAAATGGCAATAATGCCTCTATTTTAAACTACTGTCACCCAGAATTTTACTGTCTGTTTATGAAAGGAATCCTTTTTTTTACAGAACAGAGCATAAGGACACAGGTTCTTTTCTCAGCACATAGATAGATATGCAAATTCGGTTTTTTTCACACACATACAGGCTGGCCTCTACTGCAACCTGCATGTATCTTCTTTACAAGAGAAATTGAAAAATGATGAGGAGATTTCGGATGCAGAGAAAGAAAGAAACTGTGTAGACTCAGTGAAATATGCAGGCAGACTTTCACTTTTTTCCAATGTGCAGGCAGACTTTTACTCTCGTTTTTCAATCTAATGCCATGTTCAATTCACCACCTTACACAAACAAATCATGCACAAAGAAGTTTTCCCGAGCCTACCTCGTTTTGAGCTTGAAATTCGATGAAAGTCCTGGGTTTTCTTTCTGCAGAGTTGTTCTCTGCCTTTCCTATAGAACCCTTCCTGTAGAAGTCACCCGACTCTTGTAGAATGAAACTGTGCTTCCTGTAGAGTCCGATAGGCGGGAGATTTAAAAAAAAAGGTAGAAATTTGGTGGAGGACAACTGGTTAGCTGCTCTGGAAGTGGTAGATGCATACTCCAGTCGAGAACGTCGTGAGTGCAGACTGAACAAAGGGTGGTGAATGTTTTTTTTAATCTGCAGGCGTGATTCGTGGTGAGGAGATGAGGTGGCCAGACTGGACCATTGATCCTATGTCACGGTCATAATTTTTCTACATGCCGTTTGACCGCCATCACCTCCCTTACTCCCGTTATCCGCCACCACCACTACTAGTCCTGAATATTTCTTCCTGAATGGACATTCCACACGTGTTGGCTGCGTATCTAATCGACAATTTTGAATTTGACAGGGCTCATTTGGATTCGATGAGGATGTGTAACTGACCGAGGGTGGCTAGTAATTCCATTCAATCTGAACCATTTCCATAAATCACGCAACCTTAAAATATGATTCATGTAATTGAGGAATAGGTTTAGGCACTTACCTGTGCAGTCGCGGCCGTGTTATGCACATTTCGGATTTTGGAACCCATTTCTTCATTGTTGTTGCTGCTTACACTCTGCATGCTCGGCCTTGGGCTTTTGCTGATGTTCATACATTCAAACAGAGCTCCATGCATGTTTCATATGCTATACTTTGCTGTCCTTGTCTCTGTAGTATGTTTTTCAGAGGGATCAGCTGCTACAGGAATCCTGTAGGATTTCTTGTAGCTGCTTCTCCTTCTGAAATTCAAGCTAAAATGAGTAGGGCTACAACTGCTGATGAGGGTTTCGACTGAAAAGGAATCACATATGGAGGGTATCAGGTATGGTGAGTGAAAAAACTGCTGTTTTGATTTGTCATTAAAATCTTGTTTGTAGCATGAAAAAACAGGATTTTTGTATGTGACTGCAAGGACATAAAAACGAGTGTAATGGAGGTGTACAGAGATGGAAAAGGGTGACATATGGCAAGGGATGGAGGCAAGGAGGTTCATAGGCCTCATAGACAGATTTCAAACCCTTGGGTCCTCTTCTGAGATCGATTTTGGCTTGTCTGTAGCTTCTACAGGATCCTCCTATAGAAGATACAGAGCTTCCTGTAGGATGTGGAATTTCAGACCAAATGAGACCAGATCTTAGGAAAGGGTAACGATGATGGAGGAATGGATTGTGAGGGATGCATGCATCCTGGTCATGTCCTTTGTCTTTGTCTTGCGCGATCTTTCTAAAACCTGTAATGACTTTCCTGCAACCTGCAATTTATTCAACAGAAATTAGGTTTATTTTTCTCTTTTCTCTTTTTTCTTTTTTGAGACAGCGAGGGCGCCTCTATGAGGTTTTCACCCTTACTGTCTGCCCTAGGCACCTCCAAGAGGTTTTCAACCAAGGATCTTTTATTCAATTTTTTATTTTTTATTTTTTATATTTTATTTTATTTTTTATTTATTTTTTTATTTTTTTTTAATTTAATTTAATTTAATTTATTATTATTATTATTATTATTATTATTTTTTTTTTTTTTTTCTGTATATATATATATATATATATATATATATATATATATCTATATATATATATATATATATATATATATATATATATATATATATATATATATATATTCTTTTCTTCATGGTGTAGGTGGAGTGGAGATAGGGACCTACTCCACTACTAATACTGATTTACCAAGAGTCTCAATGAAATCCTGCTTGGAAAGGGGCTTTCTGTAGATTTTCAATCTATGCTCATTGACGAGCATGGGAATGGCTTCTTCATCAATGATCTGAATAAGGGCTGAACCATTATCATTGCATGTTTCCATTGTATATGGTCCCAGCCATCTTGTCCTCAGCTTGCCCTTGAAATCCTTGTATCTTGAATCATATAGCAGCGCCCAATCCCCTGGCTGAAATTTCTTTTCTTTGAGGTGCCGGTCATGCCATATATTTCTTTGAAGTTGGACTACCTCTAAGTGGAGAAGGGCCTACATTCTCTGTTCATCTAATTCATTCAACTGAGGCACTCTTTCCTGTTGTGCATGGCTGAGATCTAGGCTAGCTGAGCTACCAACCTCAATGTGTTATATTCAAATTCTATGGCAGCAAAACCTTCTTTCAGTAGACTAGCTCATAGGGTGTGAAACTTGTTGTAGTTTTCCAAGTAGTGTTATAGGCCTAGGTGGCCTCAACCAAGCAATCTGCCCAATCTTTTCTGCTGCTACTCACTACCTTAGTCAAAATCCCTTCCAAAGCTCTGTTAGTAACTTCCACCTGTCCATTTGCTTGTGGATGATAAGGGGTGGAAGTTCTGTGCTTAATCTTGTGATGAGTGAGAAGGTCTTCAATTAGGTTAGAGGTAAACTGACTTCCTTGATCTGTGACTAATTCTCTTGGGTAGCCAAACTTGTAGAAGATATTTTCCCTCAAAAACTCAGCTACCTTTTCTTTTGTTGTTGCTTTGATTGCCTTTGTTTCTGCCCACTTTGTTAGGTAATCTGTGCACACAATGATGTAGGACTTTTGTTTTGAAGGAGGGTTGATAGGACCCACAAAGTCCATGCCCCACTTCTCAAATGGCTCGAAAGTCACCTGAGGCTGCAAGGGCATCTCATCCTTTGGAGTAGGTTTCCCCATCCTTTGACATTTGTCACATTGGTTGATGTATCTCCTAACATCTTGATGAAGAGTGGGCCAATAGTATCCTGCCTGTAGAATTTTGAAGGAAGTTCTCTTTGCTACAAAGTTTCCTCCATAGGGCCCATCATGATAGGTTAGGAGGATGTCAAAAAATTCCTCCTCCCTGACACACTGCCTCAAAATCTAATCTGGGCCAAGTTTAAAAAGATTGCCTCCAATCTAAGTGAATGGGGCACTTTTCCTCACGATCTTGCTCTTCTCTTTTGAGGACAGGTATGGCGGAAATTGTGTTGAAACCAAATAATTTGCTATATCAGCAAACCATGGAGAGAGTACTGAAATAGAAAACAGGTGTTCATCTGGCATTTGATCATCCACCATCCCTTCTTGACATGCAGGCAAATCTATTCTAGACAGAAATCCAACAACAACATTTTCCTTACCTAGCTTACCAATAATGGTCAAATCAAATTGCTGCAATAAAAGTAACCATCTAATGATACGAGAGTTTACATTAGTTTTTTTCATCAAATGCCTAATTGCAACATGATCAATATGCATGAATGTTTGATAGCCAGTGATGTAGTGTCTGAACGTTTTTAGGGAATGGACTATAGCCAGGAGCTCTTTCTCGATTACAGTATAGTTTAACTCTACCTTGGACAGGTTTTTACTAACAAAATATATGGCATACGGTAGCTTCTCCTCAACTTGTCCTAAGGCTGCTCCTATGGCTTTGTTCGAGGCATCTGTGTGAATGTGGAAAGGTAGGGCCCAGTTTGGACTTCTCAAGATTGGGGCAGTTATCAACTTACCCTTCAAGGCATCTAGAGGTCTTGACAATTGTCAGTCCATATGAACTCAGCATCTTTTCCCAAAAGACCAAACAATGGAGAGGCTAACTGAAATCTTTAATGAATCTTCTATAATATCCTACTAAACCTAGAAAACTCCGAACATCTCTTACTTTTTGAGGAGGCGGGACCCTTTGGATGATAGCAATCTTGTTGGGATCCACCTATAAACCTTGCTGAGAAATTGTATGACCTAGCATGGTCCCTTCAGTTATTAGGAATTCACATTTATCAGGACTGAGGGACAGGTTCATCTCAATACACTTGGCTAAAACTTTCCTCAGGTTAGTCAAAGCTTCTTGGAAGTTAGAACCATACGGAGTAAAGTTATCCATATAGATTTCCACTGAATCATGAACCAGCTTAGTGAATATACTCAGTACTGCTCTCTGGAAAGTGATAGGAGCATTGCATAACCCAAAGGGAAGGACCTGATAGGCAAAGGTACCCCATGGACAAGTGAAAGTGGTCTTATCTTGGTCTTCTGGGCTTATTTGGATGTGACTGTACCCGCTAAACCCATCTAGGAAGGAAAAGAACTTCTTCCTTGCTAGGCCATCTAACACTTGATCTATGAAAGGCAAAGGGAAATGGTCCTTCTTGGTGGCTTTGTTAAGTTCTCGATAATCTACACAGATTCTACACTTCCCGTTTTTCTTGGGCACAAGCACCAATGGAGAAACCCACTCGCTGTCAGAGATGGGATAGATGAATCGTGCATCCAACAACTTTTGTAGTTCTTCTTTAACAATGTCCTTAAGGGCTGGATTCATCCTCCTTTGAGGCTACCTGACTGGTTTACAATCCTCTTTAATGTAGATGTGATGGGTGCAGATTGAAGGGTGGACTCCCTTCATCTCCTTATAGCTCCAAGCAAAAACATCCAAATGGTTGTTCAATAAGCTACACAACTCTGTTTCCTGAGAAGTGGATAGGGATCAGTTGATCTTCAAGGTTCTTTCAGGGCCAAATTCCACATTCTTAACTCAGATAGAGGTCAAATCAGCCACACAGAGATCAACTAAAGCATTGGCTTGGGTTTCTTCCACCAACTCTTCTAATGGCAGCACACTGGGGGGTGGATTTTGAATCAAATTCTCAATAAGGGTATCCTCGATTTGAGGACCTCCCCTGGCGGCTTCCATGGTGCACAATGGCGTAGAGTAGACTTCATCCTCATCTTCCTCCCCCAAATAGAGAGGTAAGTCATGTTATAGTAGAGGTTGGGCAGGAGGATATAGGACTAGATGTTTGGACCTATGCCCATTCTTGATGGTCATGCTCCCAGCTCAACAACTGATGTATGCATCTGCAGTAGCTAACCAACGCCTTCCCAAGATGAGGGGATACCTAGTGAGTTTTGCCTTTGGCTGAAGGACTAAGAAGTCAACAAGGTACTCCCAGGAATCAATGGAGACCATGACATATTCCACAATCCCCTTAGGAGTCACAATGGAGTGGTCTGCCAATTGTAGTACTATTGAGGTCTTTCTTAGGGAACTATGAAGGTTGAGTTTGAGCATAGTGTCCCTGGTCATTACGTTAATGGCAGCCCCTAGATCAATCAAAGTGTTGGGGATTATGGTGCCATTGATGTGGACATTGACTACAGGACTCCTAGGGTCCAGATATTTTGGATAGATTACCTGTCCCAACATTAGGTCAGACAGTTGTCCTATGACATTGATAGTTGGGCATCTCTCTTGCACCTGCCTGGGTGCCTGAAACACTTCTCTTTGATCAACTTATTGTAGATTGGTACATCTTTTATGGCCTGGAGAAGTGGTATTTTCACACATAACTGTTTAAGTTCTCCCAGAAGTTCAGTTTCTTCTGGTTTTGGTTGCATGGTTCTAGTTAGTCTCTTAGGAAAGGGTGGAATGGCTTTGGGTTCACTTTCCTATTTCTCTTCCTCATCCTCCTTAGGAGGAGGTTGGCTATCTGGGAGGACCTTCCCAAATCATAGGTTGATCTCCTGAATCTCCACAGCATAGGTAGGGCATGTGGTTTCTCCAGTATATACCTACTGGGCTTGTCTGTTATTGGGGTTCGGGTTCGGTTGAGCAGGTATCTGGGGTTGTCTTGGAGGAGCAGGAGGTAATGGTTGTGGTTGAGCAGGTGGTGGAGGCAAAAGAGCGGGAGGAGAGTTGTATTAGGGCCTCCACCCCTGATGAGGTGCATTCCACTGAGGTTGTGGCTGAGTGTGAGAATGAAATAAGTGAGTAGCTGGTTGAGTATGGTATTGAGGAGGATACGACCAAGGACGGGGTGTGGACCAAGAAGGATGAGTAGGGGAACCCCAAGAAGGCATGGAAGTGGCTTGATTGGGGTTGTAATAAGCCAGGGATGTCCCTTGCATTCCCTGCTGGTAAGGTCTGGGTCCATGTGGCCTCCTTTGGTTCATGAAGTAGAGTGGTTTAGTGGCTCCTTCAGCCCCTTGGTACATAGATTTAAATCTGGGCAAGGAAGGGCACTGATTTGTAGGATGGTCTTCTTCACAGACAAAATACACTTCTACACAGTGCAATGGGCATTCATTCTTAGGATGCTTTTTGGTGCACTTGGGACAAAAGATGGCCAAAGCCCTCTTGGTTTCCTCTTGCTTCTTTTGGATTTGCAAGGTATCCATTTGCATTGCAATGGACTATCTCATCTTGCTTTTGAAATCTTCCATCTGATTTGCAAACTTGTTTTTAAGTAATGAACTAGATAAGGGGGTATTGGCTGAGAGTTGACTTCCCCTACCTCTCTTTCTCGCTGCCCTAGAATGGTTTCTAAACAAAGTATTTATGTCATCATAAGGTAGCTGGTAGGTGTCTCCCCTGGCCAAGAAATGAAGGGTATCTAGAAGGTCTTCACGGACTCCTCTGAGCAGAACCAACTTCAGAGATTCGGGGTCAAGTGTGCACCTGGCCCTTTTATAACTGAGTTGAAACCTCTCTTCATAGTCTTCTAAAGATTCATCACTTCCCATGGTCATTAGAAAGATTTCTTCATTTGTATCCTTTGACCTACATTAGTCCCGGTATTTGTTATTAAAGTCTTGCTGCATTTGAGCCCAAGTTGTGATACTGTTTCCAGGTAGCCCTATGAACTAGTGTAGTGCTGCATCCTTAAGGGTAGAAGGAAAGAGTTTCAACTTTTGCTCGTCTTCTGCATAGTCATAAGTTCAATAAAGGACAACAAAACCAAACAAGAAGGTATCAGGGTCTTCAGTAGTTAGCCCATGGAAGTGAGGTAAGGTTGAAGGACTTATGTTTTTTATTTTTTTGTCCCCATTAGTCTCTCGGATGGGAAATGTACCTTCTACTCTCTCCCCATTTCCTCTACCGTTTCTGTTTTCAGCCATGGTCTCAGGAGCAACGGTTTCTTGCTCTTTTCTATTATAGGATCTTTGTATATCTCTGGAGGTTCACCTATATGTTCTTCAAGATCACTGCCACCAAAGAAGAGAGAAGGGTAACTCAATGATGTGGTGGGGTTTTTGGGTAGGAATTTTCCTGAATTGTCTCTATTCATATGAGGCATGAAATGAAATCTCTTTTTGAGTGTTTTTTTTTTGTTGCTTGTACCTGCAAAAACTGAAATAGATTGAACTGCAACTAACTAAAATCTATCTTGCTGAAATGAAAATGCAGAATTGAAATGAAAGCAAGAAAGGACTAATCTATTTTGCTGAAATGAAATTGTAGAATTGAAATGAAAGCAGGAAAGGACTAATCTAACTTGCTGAAATGAAATTGCAGAATTGAAATGAAAGCAGGAAATGGTCTAATCTACTTTTGTAGAATTGAAATTGCAGAATTGAAATGAAACAACTACTCTACTCTTGCTGAAATAAACTACTTAGTAGAAGGTTGCAGTAGAAAATAGAAGAAAAGCAGTAATCATAAAATACTCTGACGCTTCCCCGGCAATGACGCCAAAAAGATGGTGAGCTCCAGCATTGCAGCAATGATTCTATAACTCCTAGGACTACCTACTTTACTTTTATCAACCCAGTAGTTCGTAACAAACTTGGAAGCGACGACGCTATATGCACAAGTACTATCTCTTACTGTAGGCTGTCACTTGATCAGCTGGCACAAGTTCGCTAGGAGCTTAAGCCAACTTCTATGAGTTATTAGAAGAAGCTTTTAACTGTGATGGATGGAAGCTAACTCAAAAGAGGCTAGTTTACTTGCAGAAAGAAGATGAAAGCTGAAAGGAAATGCAAACCCTGACAAACCTTAGTTTTACCGACTAACCCTACTTGTGCAAGAAAAGAGATGTAAGCTACTGAAATGGATGCCATGGACTATTGCAGAGGTAAAATACATGTGTTTGAGCTACTTCTGAAGGAAAATATGGAAAAATCATCTTTTTGTATTTTTGAGCAATTTTATACAGAATTATTATGCATGTGTTTTAACTATTTTTGACTGTGCAGAGGTTTATTGGCGAAAGGAAATGGAGTGGGTGTTTGCAGGAGGTTGGGAAGGTGTGGAGAGGACCAAGGGGTCCCTAGTACCATTCTGGATATTTCCACTGTGCTCAAAACTTGAAAAATCACTCGTGTTATCTTCTACAGGAGGCTACAGGGGATCTACAGGAAATTCTACAGGAAGTTCTACACGAACAGGCCGAAAGTGGTTTTTAGAGGATTGATGGTGGAAAAGGGAAGGAAAGTGGAAATGAAGGGTGGATAAGGGTGTTAAGAGGTTTAGGACCTGGTAAATGAAGCTCAAGAGTGATGAAGATGGTTGGATTTGTTCAAGGATGAAGAAAGCAATGTTGCACAAAAATGTAGAAATTAGGGCAAGCTGGGAAAGTGTGGCGAATGAAGGAAAGAAATCTGGAGTGAGGGACTGGAGCAGGTTGTATGAAGGAGGAAGGGTAGGTAGGAATGTCTTACAGGTTCTCTGCACACTACTTTCCAAAACTGATCCAAACAATGACTAAAAAACATAGATTTATCTATTTTGACCTCATCTGCCCTAAAAACCATAAATGTGATGAACGAAAGTTTATAGACAAAAAATCATGCAAGAGAGCTATGGAAACTGAGCAAGAACATATCTAAATATGAAAACACAATTGATATCAACTTTTCCAACTCAAAATCTAACACTAGCAATTGCATTGGAAGGAAAAAACAATGTTTTTGTGGCAGCAAGTGTGCCTTGGTCTCAATTCATGGTCCCAAGGAGGGAGAAAAGAGATCCAGGACTGCTTGGTAGCCTTTTTATGGATCTTTTCTATTGCCAAACTGTCAAATCAACCTGAATCATGAACAACTATCTTAATCATCAAAAACAACCTAAGTGATAAAGCAAGATTTTAACCTAAATAACAGAAATTCTTTTATGAATGCAAGAAAAACACATAAAGGTACACAAAGGAGGTACTAGGCACTTGGGTTGAGCCCAACCCCAAGAGCTACAGCCTCCTAAGAAAGATCAGAGCTGGTGCAAAGCTGGATTCATCTTCATTGATCAAAAAATAATAGTTACATCCCAAAAACTGTCTATAAGAAGAAGCACGAAAATGTGCTGATACAGGGCTGCACTAAAGTGCAAAAATAGAGTAAGAAATAACTAAACTACTAAGGCTTGAAGCCTTCCTACTTATGCAAAACAAGGACTCCCAACAATCCTCCTTAACTTTAGGAGCTTAGCTGCCCAAAACTACAGTTAATCAGCCACTTCACTAGACCTGCTCGGCTGCCCCTTGAAATCATCTTTGGTGGGCTGTTGAACTCCGAGTTGATGGTGGAGAACTCAAGGAAGGGGTCATTTAGTGCAGGAGACACCCCTCCTACAAATCCTCAGCCTTGTTCCTTCATATTTGGCTGCCAATCTGCTCATAAATGCCTAATCTTGGTCTAAAAATGTCCAAAAATCTACAATAAGCACGTATTAGACTTTGTGGTAAAGTGACTATTCCCATTCACACAATTAACATAAATATATTCAAAAGCATGCATACAACTATGGGGAATGGTAGATTAAATGAGAATAATAGGCAACATGAGCCCATATAGTTACCCATTTCCAAGGCTCATCATTCTGCTTCTTTTTTTTCTTTTTGGTTTGTTTGCTTGTTTGTGTTCCTAGGTTAGTGTCACATGGACCATGTGTGACTCTTGAAACGAGCTGGGTAAAGTACAAGAGGACTTGTACAACTATCAACATTTGGTTTTCTATTGTCCGCTTTCTTATGTAATAAATTTTTGTCTTCACTCCAAGATACATCAATGGAAAATACATACTGTTCGAAGTGAACCTTGGTGAAAACACGAAGCTTGCGTGCTAACTAGTATCACCTACTCTAGCCAATTGTTTGTGGGTTAATCCTTGTCTTCTCAGTCAAGTAGAGTAAGGTGAGGGGGAAAAACTTAACAAGCATGCCAAAGGTATATATAAACTACTTCTCTAAAGGAACAACCTCTTCTGCTCTCAATAAGTTGGGATCCCTCTTCCACCTCTGAAATGAATAAGTGCTATGCATAGTTATGAAAAATGAAAAAAATTAAAAAATGAAAAGTGAAAAGTTTGAAAAAATTATAAATGAGTAAGGTTAAAGAAGAGAAAGGCTTCCTGTGTAGAGAGGTGATGCAAGTAATTCCGTCAGGGTATTGACCAGGCTGACTGGAAGCGGAGCAATACTTGTGTTCCCGCGTGACTCTGCCGGGGTACTCTCCAGGTATACTGGCAGTGGAGCAACACCATAGATGAAACTAAAAATTTGACGACTATACTACTTGTGCACCAATATACCCCTCATCCCCAATCGAAACAACTGCGTTGGCTTAGCTTGGAATGTGTGTCGACCGACCAAGGGCTTGGCAGATGCTACATCTTACAATCAAGCAAGTGTGGAAACCAAGATGACCAGAGAACTGAACAATACTTCCGAAGGTGTTAGACTTTCTTTTCATGAACAAGGTCCATTCAGAGAGCTGGAGTTATACCAGTGTGTCGCCAAGTGTTGTAGCGGCTACAACCACCCTCCAAAATTTTTCCTTAGCTTCATTTTGGAGCCTCCCTACTGACCATCCTCAACAACGTGTCTTGCACTTTCAAGCACATCAGCTTCAGCTATTTCATAGAGTGTTGTCAACATGTGCATGCAAGTTTGTTTCACCCCCTTCACAAGCTCCTTTCTAGACTTAGTGTCAGTTACTGGTTGAGCAGCTCCCTCTGGGAATTGCACAATTCTGGAGGGGAACCAACTTCCCTCCAGAAATTGTGCAAACCCAATGATAGGTCCCTATACTACTAGTGTAACCCCTTATTGTTATTAGTAAAACCCCCTTATTATATTGTTGTGCCCATGTAGTCCCCATATTGTTATTATTGTGCCCTTACATTATTATTGTTATGTCCGCTCTGATTATATTATGACCCCTTAGACTCCTATATATAGAAAGGAGGTCTTGTCATTTGTATCATCCACGAATTATTCATTTGTGTAATGTAAAGGAGGTTGTCCCCTTGAAGAGGCTGAATTCTAAGGTGTTGATATTTCTTTTCTATCTTTTTTTGAGCTAGTTTCATAACATTTGGTATCAAAGATTTGGATTCTAGGGTTTCGCTGCTCCAAACAGGTCTTTGTGGAATTTTCGCTATAATTTTTTTTCTACGATGTTTCAAAATCTAAATGAAAAAAACCATTTGGGATGAAATCGTTTTGAAGCTCAAGTCCAAATTTCAGATCTTGTCTCGCTATATTTTTAGAGATTTGATATGAGGAAGTTAGGGTTTTTGAAAGCTCCAAAATTAAATCTCAAAAAGGTCATCGTGGAATTTTCACTATAATTTGTTTTCTATGAAGGTTCAGACTCTAAAATTAAACACATTTGAACCAAAATCGTGGGGAAGCTCTGGCTCAAATTTCAAACCTCATTTTGCTATATTTTCAGAGATACAGTCTAGGACATTTAGGGTTTCTGTAGGCTCCCGAATTACATACCAAACAGGTTACCTGGGGGAAATCGTCATAACTGTCTCTCTGAGCATCAGATTGAAATTTCATAAGAAGTTACAGAAAAAGGACAGACTGTAGTTTTCTGTGCATATTTTTCATATCCGAAGGTTGAAACAGTGACACATGTCACTTCGTACAAGTTTGCTCTTCGGAAAAGGTATATAATCAGGTAGTCTTGGGATATTGTGCATAACTCTTTCTTGGAGAATCAAATTTCGATCAGACTGGTGGCATTGGAAAGAGGATGCAAAGGGATATGATAGGTTGCAATTTCAGAACCGGGAGATCTGAAATTACAGAGTTACAGTTGTTTCAAGATAGAGATCCTAAAATAAAGAAAAGGCGATATGAGGAAGTTTGAGGGCAAGGATCTCGTAAATTGGATACTACAGATGGAGCAATACTTTGATCTACATGAGGTGCAACTGTTACAAAAGGTACGTATTGCATCTTTATATTAAGAACCAAATCAATTTTCACAGAGGAAATGATAGCAAATTATGAGGATACAAAGAGAAACACCTTCTTTAGCCAATTGATAAATCTCAAGCAAAAAGGGTCAATGAAAGAGCACATTGAGGACTTTCAAAAATTGAATACAAGGGTAAATTATATTCCAGAGAAGAAAAGGATTGATGTCTTTATAGGGACTTTAAAGGATAACATTCAACATGAGGTTTGTCTTTGGGAACCTGATTCATTGGAGAAGGCATTTAGGTTGGCAAGAAAAATTGAAAGCAGAATTATGGAAACGAGGAATCCTAGCACTCACAACTACAAATATGGAAGTGTTTTTTCTCCTAGCTTTCCACAACCTATAAGGTTTACACCACAAAAATTGGAAGAAAAAAGAGAAAAAGGGCTTTGTTACATTTGTGATAGCAAATACACTAAAGGTCATAAGTGTGCTGAGAAGAAATTATTTTACATAGATTTTGAAGAGGAGGAAGAAAAGGATCAAGAAACATCAAAAGAAGAGGATATACACCAGGAACCAACCCCATAGAAATAAGAAATGAATCCGACCATATCTTGTAAAGAATTGGAAAAAATTACATCTCCTCAAACTCTCAAGATAGAAGGACATATCAAGAAGAAAAAGGTTCCAGAAGTGAAAGATCACATTGCGAAAAAAGAAATGAATCCGACTAGATCTTGTAATGCATTGGCCGGAATTACCACTCCTAAAACAATCAAGATAGAAGGACATATCAAGAAGAAAAATGTTCAAGAAGTGAAAGATCACATTGAGCATCAAGAAATGAATCTGACCATATCTTGTAATGCATTGGAAGAAATTACCACTCCTCAAACTCTCAAGATAGAAGGACATATCAAGAAGAAAAGGATTCAAGCAGTGAAAGATCACATTGAGCATCAACAACAAGTTCTCCAAATTTTAAAGGACAATGCCACTTTGGTGCAGAATCAAATGAAACAACAGGCAGATCAACATCGCAGTGAAATAAGTTTTGATGTAGGCGATTGGGTATTTTTATAGCTACATCTCAAGCAAGCTATTTATGAGAAGGAAATGTTGGCAATACTACATGCACTTAAGAAATGGTGACTTTACCTAATGGGAAGACACTTCAAGGTAAAAATGGATCATGATAGTCTTAAATAATTTTTAGAACAAAGATTATCTTTAGAAGAACAAAAAAAATGGGTCACAAATATATTGGGTTATGACTTTGAAATCATCTACAAAAAAAGGAAGCAAAATGTTTTTGCAGATGCACTCTCAAGAAAGGATGAGGATGTGGAAGCATTGTTTTGTGCTATTTCTATTATGCAACCAAATTGGATAAATGAAGCAAGTGATGAATGGAAGAAGGACAAAGAAGTGTGGCCACTCATTCAAAAGTTGCAGAAGATCCCAGTTCAAACAATATTGCCAGAACTTGACGAGGAAGGAAAAATCATATTGGAACCTGGAGTAGTCACAAAAACAAGAACCCAACATCTACGAAATCGATCAATTTTAGAGTATCTCATCAAGTGGAAGAACTTACCCGCTAAAGATTCCACATGGGAGGACAAGAATTTTATACAGAAGCATCAAGAACTACTCAAGCATTGAGGACAACACTTTTTGAAGGAGAGGGGCATGTTAGGCCCCTATACTACTAGTGTAACCCCTTATTATTATTAGTACAACCCTCTTATTATATTGTTGTGCCCATGTAATCCCCATATTGCTATTATTGTGCCCCATAAAATCCCACTATTGTTATTATTGTGCCCTTACATTATTATTGTTATGTTAGCTCTGATTATATTATGACCCCTTAGACTCCTATATATAGAAAGGAGGTCTTGTCATTTGTATCATCCAAGAATTGTTCATCTTTGTAATGTAAAGGAAGTTGCCCCCTCGAAAAGGCTGAATTCTAAGGCGTTAATATTTATTTTCTATATTTTTGTGAGCTGGTTTCATAACACCCAATTGGACACCTAGCTAGGCTCCATAATTGCACAATTATTCCTCACAATATTCCTCTCAAAAATTGCACAATTCACCCCAAGACAACTGCTCAGCCCAGAAATTGTGTAATTTTGGGCAGCAGTAACCTACTTGTCCCAAAAATTGCTCAATCCCTCTGGGGAAACCATACCAACATCTAGCAGAAATTGCGCAAATCCAACTAGGCAACATGTTGGGCTTAGAAATTGTGCAATACAGTAAGACAAGCTTCCTTGAGAAAATTTCGAGGTCTGACCCAAGACAACTTCTAAACTCATAAATTGTGAGATATAGCCAGACAAGCTTCCTTGAGAAAATTGCGAGGTCTGACCCAGGATAGTTGCTCAGCCCAAAAGTTGTACAGTCTTGGGAGGCAGTCACCTGTTCCTCTCAGAAATTGCACAATCCCTCTGGGACATCCATCTCTGCTCAGCCCAGAAACTGTGTAGATTTTCATCCTAGGCTCGTAGACCAATGCATGCGCCTTCAGGTTGACTGGTTCCCTCCAAGACCGAGAAAAAATGATTTGCAGGCATGGATTGATTTTCCCAAGGCAGCATACAAAGGCATCCCTTGATTCAGGGATCTATTTTTAGTAGCTGGATGTCACATGCAAGGATCATTTCAAAAACCTCCCGTCAAGTGTCACTTTTCCTAGATTTGTAGCATGTGCGTCACAACCTCAATTTTATCAAAACTTATCAATTGGACACTGCATGGCTCATTCCTCACATCGATCTTGCAGCTTTGACATCCCACATTGCATCTAGAAGTTGTTGGCACATTCAGGGCAACTGTTTTGGGGTACGCCCACTTTTCATGTCTTGCGTGGCATTGTTGTCACTTTTGGTGTTTCACCTTGTGTGAGTGATGTCTGCTTGATTTCAGTGAGCGATTTTTTCGTTTTGACGTATGTTAGCTTGTGCAACCACCATTTCAGTTTTCATTCGCATCTCACTATTGTCACATGCATGACACTATTTTGCATAGACGGTTTCTGTTACAACTACTCGCTGCGCACACATGCATGTTTTCCTATTTTATGAATCATGCACTTGCTTTTTGCATGTATGATCATTCACTCTTGTTTGAACTCATCTCATATTGCATTTAGACTTCTCATTTTTTCAGTCGCCCGTCGGTTGGTCCGGGCTACCTTGGCCTGGACCGTGCCTTGACTGGCTAGCACTACACATTTCCGAAAGCGAAGGCTCTGACTTCCCTCTAGAAATTATGAAATTTTGGCTCAACACTAACCTCCAAGCTTGCATTGCACAATTCTTGGAGGCAGTGTCCTATTGGCTCGAGCAACTGCGCAATGCAGTTTGCTGGTTGCATGTCACTGCTAACTGAAATTGCGCATTGCATAGTTTCAGTCCTCAATAGGCCAGGCTAGACTATGCATTGCACAGTTCCAACTGTCAGTTAGCCTCCTGAAACCTAGACTATGCCTTGCGCAGTTTTTACAGTCATTCTCCCAACCTCTAGGAAAAAATTACACAACCTTCATGATCAATCACACATGTAAGTTGCAAGTCACTCCTCAAGTTTGTTTTGGTTTTCGACTGACAGATTTCTTTCCATGAGTGTTTCTATGTCTCCAGGTATCACAGGTGTCTGCATGCTTCTCACCAGCACAAGTATAATGGCCTTCATGAGAGAAGAGTCAAAGGACGTCGTTGAGAGCACAATGGGGGTGCAGCCAAGCAAGTGTCTATGAGCTTTCCTACCTATGAAGTCATCAAGTTGTTCGTAGATAAGGACATCAAGATAAGATGTCAGCAACGTCACAGTGAGCACCACCATTAGTAGTAGCAGAAGGCAGCACCCCGCATGCAACGAGTGGAAGAGGAAGGTTGTTGACAGCATAGAGGCAGAGCAAAGCTGCAAGTTCAAAGCAGATCTAGTCATGATGAAATAAGCTTTAGAGATTTAGGCTATGAGGTGACAACATGACATGAAGATCGCACGAAGGAAGAAAGAGAAACAGAGAAGGAGTTGCATGTGCTAAAGTAGTAACTCAAGGAAGAATAGGAGCTGCACAGATGAGAGAATGAGTTGCAGCAGGAATAGGTACAACAGGGGGCGCAACATGCATAGATAGATGAAACCGCGCCCATACAAGTTATAGATCCATCCTAGCAGCTGGCACGGAGCAGACAAGGTGAGCAGTGCTGTTGATCACATGCAAGGGAATTTAGAAACATGCATGTTATTGCGCGCATGCATATGATCCCACCCATTTGGCACACTCATTGAGGGGAAGACAAGAATAAAGTCCAACTAGAGCTGAATATGTACTTCAATAAGTTGATGCGCATGGTCACCAACACACACTTGGATATTAGCATAGACACTATGCATCAGTATGTTGCTAGTCCAACCACACTCAAGATGATGATGCACATGCTATCAAACGAGTTGGACAGAGGGGCCATATCAGTGTACCCGGATGTAATAGAGGCAAGATTTCATTTTCAGTAGGATGTCACCATTGAGCGCACTAACGCCATCACGGATGACCAAGCTTGGCATCAGTTCGCCACCATTGATCATCACAAGGATGTCAAAAAGTTGGTCTCACCACAACAGTCAGAATGTTAGTGATGTCTTGCATGGTTTGCTTAAGCCATTTTGTCTCACATGTGTACATGTGCAGAGTGTATGTAACGTCTTGTCAAGTGTAAGTTCAAGTGTCGACAGTTGAATGTAACAGTCATAAAGTAGTTGAAGAGTCATGAGGGTAGATGAACTGTCACAAAGGGGGATGTCAAGGGTCACCCCACCCTTTGCTATAAATAGAACCTCATAACTCATTGTAAAGGCTTTTGGTCATCCAAGATTCCAATAGGAGTATATTAGAGAAAGCTTGGACAATATTGTAACGAGCCTTGGGTTTTCCACTGTGCAGAGCTAGTATATCTCTTTGGAGGATTAGGCGGTTGTGGCTGTAATGTTTCGCTATCGGAACTAGTGGTTGGACATGGATGTATTGTATGAATGGAACTTACACTTCTTAATATAATAGATCGAGCACATTTCATGCATATGTCGCATTGTATTCCATCTATCTTGTCTACTCTAAATGATATATGTATTTGTTTGCTTACGCATGCATGTATGGACTATTCTATATAAGTATGTATGAATCTTACTGAAATGTGATGACTGGTTTAACCATCACTTTGGATTTCTTGCTAACTTGTTTTCTAGCTTGTGATGCATCTTCACTCATGTGTTCCCTTCCAAGCCATGTACTATTATAGGTTTCCAAGGGGCACACTCTCCCCACTTTCCGTGTGTTAGAACCGTTCATGCACCTTCCTTGACTTGCCACAGCTGTCACACCCTTGCTACCAATAGGGACATCTTACTTGCCTCTGTGCGAAACCGTGGTGAAGGCGATACCATATGACCCATTGCTTGGAATCCTAGACCAAACAGTCCGAGGTCTAATTGCGATTTCTTACCGGGGAGATCCCCTGACATGTTGGCGGGTCCAACACCGTCAACAGATAAACATGTCACTTGATCTACAACCGACGAAAGCATCAACTGTAGCTAACCAAGGTCTTCCTAGAATTAATGGATGTCCTCCTAAATTATACTTGGGTGTTAAAACCATGAATTCGAAAGGATATTCCCAAGAATCTAAGGATACACAAACATCTTCTAACACACCATTAGGTTTAATTACAGACCTATTTTCTAATTACAATAATGTTGTTGTGTATTGAAGATTAGGAAACCTTTGTGAATCCATGATTTGTTTACTCATTATGTTTATGGCTACTCCTAGATCAATCAATGTGTTTGGTATTTCAATTCCATTGATGTAAATTTTCACAATGGGGCTCCCTAGATCTAGATATTTTTGTATTGTGCTTTCCCCATCATGATGTCTACAATTTTCCCAACTAATTAAATCCTTTTTATGTCTTTTCTTTTTCTTCCTGATCTTTGAGTACTCAATTCCTTGATTGTTTTTGCAAAAATTGGTATTTCTTTTATAGCTTGCAATAAAGGAATTTTTATACAAACATTTCTTAATTCATCCAACATATTATAATGAGACAATGTGATTTGTTTTTCTACTCCTTCATCAATTTTCAATCGTTCAGGAAAAGGTGGTTTAATGGATATTGAGGGTTGTTCTATAATAGGAGTATCATCAGAATTTATAGGAACATTCTTTGTTTGATTATTTTCTTTCCGAGGAAGAGAGATTTCTCCTTCTTCAGATTGATTTTTATCTTTTTGAAGATTTGTCCTTGCTTCCTGAATAACAACAGCAGGTTTTCTTTGTAATACTATATCAAATCTTAATTGAACATTATTTAGATCTAGTGGAGTTATTACATAGGTTTCAGGATTTTTCCCTTCCATATTGTAAACATGTTGTGACATTTTATTTTTTGGATTCGGAAGTGGTTGAGCAGGTAATTGATTTGGTTTTTGTGCAAATGGTAGGGAGAGCTATGGATTTTGATTTTGGATTTGAACTTGAGGTAATTGATTAGCTTGAGGAATTTGATAAGATTAAGGAATTTGATTAGATTGAGGTAAGAAATATGGTGGGAGATTAGGATAGGATGGTGAATATTGTTGCTATTGAGCATAAGCCCCATAAGGATTTTTCCATCCTTGATTCCAAGATTGTGATTGTGGCTGTGCCCAAGGATGCCAAGATGGAATCCAATTATTTTGTGAAGATTGAGAAAATTGTTGTGATTTAAAGCCTTGTGGTTGATTTGCTTGAGTGTTCTACCATGGTCTTTTGGCAATAAAATAAAGAGGGTCTACTTGTTCTGGTATTCCTTCATCATTAAATACAACCTTAAGACCTGGTAGAGAAGGATATTCTTTAATATTATGGGTCCTGCACATATGACACAATTTTCTATGGTTTTTAAGTCTAAAGGACATTCTCTTAGAGTATGCTTCTTTCTACACCTGGGAAAAAGATGGATAACGAAGAATTTTCAGTGTTTTGCTTGTTTTGTATTTTAAGGGTGTCAATTTGTTCACTAAGACTCCCTAAAATATATGTCTTAAAAGTATGAAGAAAGCTTCCTAACTCTGCCCTACTGATTGTCCTAGATGCAGATTTATTGATTCTTGATAAGAGATAATCCTTAAGACTTTTTCCAACTCATGCTTTACCCCTTGAGATATGTACACATAGATCACAAATATCTGAAAATGGTAATGGATAAATATCTCCTTTTCTTGTCAAGTTAAGGAGATCAACCCACTCATTCCTGATATATTTGAGTAGGAGCGATTTCAAAGTTTCCTCGTCCAGACTAGCCATTTTTTTCCCTTTTAATATTATAAACAAATCTCTCGACTAAGTCTTCAAGATTCTCATATTCTTTTTGTGTCATTTTGAAGACTTCATCCCTAATGTTGTGAAGCATACAATAATCATTATATTTCTCTAAGAATTCTTCTTTCATTTGTGCCCATGTCCCTATATTTCTCTAAGAATTCTTCTTTCATTTGTGCCCATGTGCCTACATCCCCAACCATTTCAATGTTGAATCCTTTAAGGTAGTAGGGAACAATTTTAATTTTTGAGCATCATGTAGATAATCGTATGATCTGCATAATACTTCAAATTCAAAGAGAAATGTCTCTGGGTCTTCACTTCTTTTTGCATGGAAATTAAGAAGAATATAAGGTGAAATATTTTTCATTGTGAGGGTTGTATCCTCATCAAAGATAGGAGATCCAAAATGGTCTTGATCTCCTCTACTTCTACCTCCTCCTCTGCCTCTATCTCCACCTCCTCCTCTACCTCTACCTCCCCCTCCAATCCTAGGTTGTTCACCATTGACATTGTGTACTTCTCTGTCTCGTTCTTCAATCATGATGGATTCTTCAGTGTCTTTTCCCTCTATGAATGGATAATCAAGATGCATTTCTTGTTCCTCCTCTTCACTAGGAATTTCTAATTCTTCTCCTAGAATTTGTTCACCAGTGGAAGATAGAAAAAATACTCCTGTAGTTGGGGATGTAGGATCTTCTTCCATTATAGCTTCAATAGATGAAGTAGGTGAAGTTTTGGATTGGATTTCAGATCTTCAGACTTCAGGAAGTCTTTGTTGGCCTATGGATGGAATTCGAGTTTGAGTGGATGGTGTGGAGCTTCGATGTCATGGTGGAGTGAGCGGATTTGTGGGAATTAAGTTTCTTCCTTTTTCTAAAAATCTACCTCTAGAGTCTCTTTCCCTACGCATATCATGCTTTTATTTGATTTTTTTTAACTTCTATTTGCACTTCCCCGACAACAATGCCAAAATTTTTAGTCAATTTAATGTTCTTAAATTGTAAGAATAAATTATCAACCAGGGTAGGTAAATTGATGAAGTGCAAGTGCATTGTATGTGACATAAGTCTTTTATGTTGTTAAAGTGATTATGTTATCATTATCTAAGTTAATGTCAAACTCTAGAACTAGTGTTGAGATGATGTTATTATCTATACTAGGATGTTATTCCTAAGATTTTATTGTTAATTGATTATTAGTTATGATTGAATTGAGTTTTTAGAATGATTGGATAATGATTTTAACTCTTTTCAATGAATATGTTATGTTAATATTTTTTTCAACTTATCAATTGTTTTTGGATTTTTATGCTGTAGCTAAACAAAGCTAACTATGAAAGCATGAAATGACATAAAAAAAATCCTA
The DNA here is from genome assembly GCA_031772625.1 of Pinus tabuliformis. Taxonomy (NCBI): domain Eukaryota; kingdom Viridiplantae; phylum Streptophyta; class Pinopsida; order Pinales; family Pinaceae; genus Pinus; species Pinus tabuliformis. The sequence goes on along the minus strand of CM062815.1, from coordinate 196,567,398 downwards.
ATTTATCAACTTGGAAATGAAATGTGCTTGAATTTAGAAGTTGAGAAAGACGACCACTCTTATCTACTGCAACTTTCTTTTAATGCAAAAAGCAAAATAAAAACGAGATTACTGAGCTATGATATCACTAAGCTATACTAGGAAAATGAATGAAACAAAATTACTGGGTTTATGCTAGGTATTAAGCAAATGAAATTACTGAGTTTATGCTAGGTATTAAGCAAAAAATAATACTGAGTTTATGCTAGGTATTAAGCAAACGAAATGAATGATACAGAAATCAATCAAGTGAAACTAGTTGCGAACTTCATTGAACTGCATCTTAAAAACATGAAAACAGGGCATCCTTGAATTAAATCTATGCGACAAAAGAAAATCTAATTACTGTGAATCAAATACCCGATCTGCACGCAGTGGCCCTCCACGAGGTAGTCAATCGCCTTAAATCAATAGCACATAAAAGATATGAAACAAGAACTTTGCATTAAGCGAAAAAGAGTTCTACATGATGCTCAAATTACATACAGTGGCACACACATTACACAGAGCTGCCAATGTTTTTATAGAGTTCTTATTAATAATATGAGAAATTTAAGCCTATAGGACTTCACTATAATCCTTATCAAAACTAAATCATATCGCTTATTTGTCGATTTTCTATTGAAAAATCAAATCGATGAAATCTCTTAAAATTCGGACTTTGTTCCAGTGTGCTGTCCTGCTGTTGACTGCCATGGTTGACCATGTTATAGTGTAGATATCCTAGTGAATTAGCTTGAGTAAATAGGAAGAAATCCATGAGAGGATCATTCCCTATCTACCCATATACTCCTCTGCTGAGCTGGCGTACTTGAACCCCATCAGCAATGGAAGTAGCTGCAAATCTGTGGATTGGCTACAAAATCAGATCAATTCTGTAGCTGCATGTAAAATTTAATAGAATAATAAGGCATATTGAAAAAATATGAAAAAGAGGACATAGGAATGTTTATCTTGTCAAAACCTTATGTTTACTGCATTTATTTGGATGATAGCAGTAGGAAAAGGGAGGTAAATATGGACAAAAAGGATGTCAAGATAAGGTAGTTCTTGGACTCTACAATAAGATTTCACAGATTGGATTGAAGGGACAACTTCTAGGAAAAGCTAAATGGTACAACAGAGAGAAGGTGGAGGAAAATTTTCCTCACCTCATTTAGTAGAAGCTTTTGGGGACCAAAATCCTCCAAAAATGGGGAGGTGTGATATGGATTGGATCATTATATTTTTTTCATCCATATTGATGCATTTAGAGTGGATGAATCAGCTCATGTGACCGTTTTTATCGGTGGGACCTAGCTTGACAAAACAAGGTCTGAAACCTTCCGGTAGCATTTTGAGGAATCAAACGATGTTTTTTGGGGGTAAAATTTTTCCTCATTAGCGCAGAACCATTTCATGCTATTATACACTCATATATCTTTCCAATGATGTAAGAATCATGTCAATCAGAGGCCGTATGCAAAATTTATGCCACTCAGAAGCTGACCTTCTTGTTTTCACATCTATAATTTGAGAGGATGTCACGTCAACCCCCATTATTCATGGAAAATGGGATAGCCACATCAATATGATGCAAAATACTCTAGAATATTCTATATTGTAACTCTAGTTAAGATTTGATGTAGTTAGACTTAACCACTAGTAGGCTATCAAGCTATGTTATAACCGAGCCACTAGGAGGAAGAAGCATTCCACTCTTTTGAGAGAATTTTGTTCCATAACTAAGAAAATATAGCCAGGATAGATAGCAGGTAGAGGACATATAGAGGATCTGTGCACTATAGCATCCCACGGTCCACAAACATTACTTCTTTGTAACTGCAAGCATAATTCTAGACAGAGAAAGAGAATGAAGCGACCTCACCTTCTAGCTGAGTTTTCTCCTGAAAGGGTTTCCTAGAGAGCATATCTCGTGTCTTGTGAGCATGTGTGTTTATTTTGTGGTTCTTTACTTTTCTGCATAATTTCCATTCACATGCATGCACTAATTACAAACAAATTTACATATCTGAAAGTTTAATAATACTGTAATAGTGTAGAATGTCGTATTTTTTATATAATATTATCAGATTTGGTGTGATGAACTATCCAGTGGAATATCCACGACAGTTTACAGATCAAGAATGATGAACAACACAAAAAGGACTTTTAAGTCAACAATATATCAATGTTTAGCCCTAGTAGGTTGAATAATTAGACCCAATGTTATAGAAACATTACATTCATATCTGAAAGAGGGTTTAATAATATTGGTTCTATAGTGTTGATTTGATTGAGAAGGTCACCCTCGCTTTGATACCCATGAGGAGGTTTAATAGTCTGATCCCTCTTGTGAGAGATTTAGGATCAAACTTGCTTTGATTCCATGTGATATTTTAAAATATATTCCATTAGTTAATAATAATGACAAGCCTCCAATCAACCAAAATGTAAATATTGAAGAGGAAGTCTTGATATTTGAAAAGTACTTATCGAATGATAGATTTTTGATACAGATTTGAAAACTCAATATTCTATGATGACTTCATACAAAAAACGTGTCATCCAATATATAATTCACTACAAGAAGAGTTATGAATTTTCTATCATGCCGCCAGTATTATAACTAGCATAACCACATACTAAATATGGTTGAAATACGCTAATAAATATCATTTTCATACACCAATTGGCATATAAAGCTGTAAAATGTCACCGATTGGTGTATATCAACCACATTTACTAATGTGGTTGTGCTATTTGATGACTAACATTACCATGTTTGACTATGGTTGGCATTAGTTGACCATGGTTAAAATTGGTTGGCGAACATCAACCATGGTTGACAATGATTGACCATAATTGGTAGGGTTGACCATGGTTGACAATGGTTTACTATAATTACAATGGTTGGCTTTGGTTGATTATGGTCAACATTAGTTGACCATGGTTGACTATGGATTAAGAGGATAGATGTGGTGGACTAAACATGACCATGGAAGACCAAGTTGACCATGGTTTCCCACACTGACCATCACTGACCATGGTTAATATTGGTTGTTTATAGTTCACCATGGTTGGATGGTTGATAATTGTTGACCATGGTCGACAATGGTTGGCCATGTTTACCATGGTTGAATAATGATTATTAGTATAGATTAAGGTGGGCTAAGGGTGACCATAGATGATGATGTTGAGTATGATTGACCATGGGGACAATAGTTGACAATAATTGGTTATGGTTAACCATGGAGATAATAGTTGGCAATTATTTTCCATGGATGAACATAGCCATAGGAGTTAAACATGGTTCACCATGTTTGACCATTTTAGCCATAGTCAATATAGATTTAACTATGGATGACCATGGTTGTCTACAATTAATTATAATTGGATATGATTGACTATGGTTAAACATGGTTGTTCATGTTTGATCATGGTTAACCATGGTTGAATATGGTTGGGTATGTTAACCATGGTTGACAATGTTGACCATGCATGAACATGGTTTCACCAATTTGACCATGGTTGACCATAACTTTCTATAATATTTTATGGTCATCCATGCTGATAATGGATGGATATGGTTGACCTTTTTTAACCACAGTGACCTTGGTTGAGCACGTTTGATCATTCTAACCATGGTTGACAAGGGTTTTCCATGTTGAGCATGGATTGACCATGGTTTTCTAATGTTGACTATGGTTAACCAAAGATGGCCATGGTTGTTAGAAGTTTGACCATGATTCACTATGTTTGACCATTTTGACCATGATCAATATAGAGTTGACTATGGATGACCATGGTTGTCCATAAATAATTATAGGAGGCTATGATATACTCTTACTAACTATAGCTGACCATGGTTGAATATGGTTGGGTATGTTAACCATGGTTGATGATGTTGACCATGGGTGAACATAGTTTGACCAATTTGACTATGATTGACCATAGTTTTCTATCATAGATTATGGTCATCCATGTTGACAATGGATGGCCATGATTGACCATTTTCAACCATAGTGACCTTGGTTGAGCATGTTTGACCATTATAACCATGATTTACCATAGTTTTCTGTGTTGCACATGGGTGACCATGGCTTTCCAATGTTGACTGTGGTTAACCAGAGATGACCATGGTTGGTCAAGGTTGATCATCACTGACTATTATTTACCATAACTAACTAAAGTTAATTATTAACCATGGCTCACCATGGTGGACTATAACCAACCATGGATAATAAAGTCAACTATGGTTGATGATGGTTGACCATGCTAACCATAGTTGTCTATAGGCTACCATAGTTGACTATGTTCAACCATAGTTAACCATGGTGACCATACCTAACTATGGTTGAAAAATTTGATTATCGTTGACAATGGTTGACTATGGGTGACCATAGCTAACTATGTTAACTATGGTTAATTGAAGATGACCATGCTTGCTCATGGTTGACTAATGTTGATAATGGTTAGCCACAATTGATTATATATTGATTATGTTGTGTTAGATTATGATAGTTTTCTAAACCTTAAACCTTATTAAATATAAATATTAAACCTTATTCATAAGCCTTAATATTAATATTATTAATAAACCATATTAATATTAACAATAATAATATTAATATTATCAATATTACTATAGTTTACCTTAATAGTAATATCGATATTATTGATAATATAGTCAACCTTAATATTAATATTAATATTATTAATTATTAACCTTATTAATATTATTATTGTTATTATTAAAGAATTTTAAACTTTGATTATCACCGAGTAAGGTTGACTATGGTTGACCATGGTTGACTATAGTTAAGTATGATCGACTAAGGTTGATTCGAGATGACTATGGGTGAACAAGATTGACTATCATTGACTATGGTAAGCATATGGTTAACTAAGCTTGACCATTGTTTTCTACTTAAACATTGATTATCTAGCCTTCTAGGTTGACTATGTTTGACTATGTCATCACGTTGTAACATTGTTATTTGTATGTCATAGTGCGTTATCAATTATTTTATTCGTGACATTCTGGTGTTGATTTAAATCTGTCATATCGTGATGTTGGTTTTTTATTTGTCACATTGCGACCTAGAATTTTGCTTGTCATATTGCAACATTGATTTTTTTGGTCATATTGCAACATTGAGTTTTATTCCTTATAATACAACATGAATTTTTTGCTCATACAAGCTATCCCAATTTTTGTTCATCACATTGTAATACCGATTAAGTATTAAATAAACTTTACATCTTATTAAATATAAATATTAAACTTGATTCAGAAAACTTAATATTAATATCATTAATAAACCTTAATACTATGAATAATGATAATATTATTAATATTTTTATTAATCCAATTTAAACTTAAATATTAAATAGCTTTAAATCTTATTAAATATAGACTTTATTTTGAAATCTTATTGGATATAAAACCTTATTGGATTTTATTAATAAACCTCATTTTTAAACTTTTTAAAATCTTATTAATTTTAATATCAATATTATTAAATAGCTTTAAAACTTATAAATAAAATCTTATTGAAAATTATTAATAATAGTTAGTGATAACAATGGATTCTCATGGTCCGAAAAAAATGAATTTCTAAGTGAATTCATTTGTTGGACTTGTGGGTCATGGGCCCATGAAAAGGGGCTGATATCACCTTTGCAACAATGGAACTCACCATCTCTTCCTTGTGCACCCCGAGATTGCACTAAAAATCCCAACTTTCCATTAGCGCTAGCTCCAAGTGCTAGCCTGTATGCCATACATAAAACCTTCGGCTAAAGCCAAATACCAAACATAAGGGTGTTGAGAAATCATTGTGCTAATGTATTAGGGTTGATTTCTCTGTCATGATAATTACTTGTGAATTTGTTGGCTTGTTTATCAAATTTATGTTTTCTTCTTTCATCAAACAATTACTGAGTTACATACATGAAGATCACAAGAGGCAAAATAACACAAAGATGTAGGGTTTCCAAGCCAGGGCCAAATCCCCACAAGGGGGAAAACCAAAAAAAAATCTTCTTCTTATAGAATCAGATCAAAGTGAGAAATCCAAGATCCACGAATCCAACCTCCAAGATGCCAAGTCAAACCCTCCAAATCTATCATCTTAGTCACAGGAAATATCATCAATCCCAGTCATACTAACTTACTCTAATATCATCCCATATGCCATAGAGAGCTCACATTTCTTTCAGACCATTTACCATAGAAAATTCACATCTTTTTCAGGCTATCTATCACAGAAAATTTGCATCATTTTTGATAGAAAAACTTCCTTCACTTTTAGACCACATGACCGCAGGAACTCACAAGACTTCACAATTGATTAGCCTTTAAATTTCACATCTTTCTTCCTCAAAACAAATCACAAAATAACCCAAATTTCTTTTCATTTGGGCGGAGGATGTATGTCAATATATAGTTGTTCTCTTATGCAAAAAGACACATCTTTTGGGTGAGCTGACTTGTTATCCAAGAGGGTCTACTTGGCATATTGAGGTGAATTGACCCAAATTACATTTTTGAAAATTTATTTTTCCTTTTTCTTTGCAAGAATTCCAAATAGGACTTTGACTCTTTGATTCAATAAATCCTATAAGCATGAAGACCATGCTTGACTAAAGAAATAATATAAAAAATATTTTTCTCTTATTTTTTTCATAAAATACATAATGATACAAGTACACATATAATTATGAATATTAAACCTAGTTACATTTTTCAACCCTCCCTCTTAACTAGGGAGATATTCATAATTACACAACAGGATAAAAGGATACTCTCAAATTGAAATATTCTCATAAGAAGAGTGGGATTGATAAGCCATCATCAAGCATCAACATCATAAACATCATTTTTAATTTAAAAAATAACAAGGCCTTGAATGACAAGCTATAACTCTCCACTAGATTAGAGCACAATGATGGGAGGAATACATTTGGACTCCATCATCATAGCCTCTGAAGGCACATACCCCATCTAGGTGTTCACCAGGTATGTCCTTACAGGACTATTCTGATCTTGGATTCCCAATCCTCAAAGAATATTGGTCCTTTTACACTACCCTTATCTTGGATACCCTGCCATATCCTCAAAGAGTATCAATCCTCGAGACTACTCCTATCTTGGATTCCCAATCCTCAAGGAGTATCGGTCCTAGATGCCTATCCAATCCTCCATTATCCCTACAATTCCTTCACTATACATATGATTGTTATTCATGGCCTAGTTCATGACACATGTAGAATATGGTGTCCTCCATCACTCCCTCTCAACCAGGGAGGATATCCTTACTCACTCTCACCTTAAGGAGACAAGAACATGCTTAAACTTATCTTACTCATCAACTACTTGTTCTTCTGTGGAGATATTTTTAGTACATTATAGGGATTCTAGATCTTTGTAGGGATTCTAAGCTCCTAATAGTATCACAACATATCGAACTTTGACCTTCCTAGATCTTGATAACCATCAAGAAACTTTGTTATCAAATGATGCATCTATCATATTCAAAGAACCAAAATTCCTCACAGCTGTTAGCACATGCCTTCTATCCTTCATAATAGATTTCTACCTCATATTATTCAAAGTCATATCCAAATATCAATTCTTTCCACATGATCTTCCAAGTCATCATCATTGTTGTCCACTCAATCCATGTACTCTCAGATCGAATCAAAGAACTAATATTGTAACCACCCCTTCCCACATTTACCCAATTTCACAGGCATATCAGGGTAAACATGAGATGAAGAGTTATTATGACATGAACCAACCTACAAGCCCCAGTTATGGAAGTGGGGCTGACAAACTAACAACTCACAATATCCCTTAGAGCTACAAGACACTCAAAGGCCAAAGGACCACCCCAGGTGAAAAAAAACCTAATATGGGGCTCTTTTTCACTAACCTAGACCCCCAAATACATGCATTACAAGGCTTGGGTATGGTTATATGCCTCCAACCACATGCACAACACTTCCTCCATGCAATTATGAACCAACTTGCCCAGTTCAAAGGGTGCAGTGTCAACATTTGAACCACCTTTTTAGCCCATCCTCTAGAACACTGCCTAGATTTTGCCAAGACTTTTTACTATCATTATTGACATGATGAAAAAGATAAACATTCAATCTCGAATCAAAAACTTGAAATAGAATGCTAATAACACACTAGACATTTCATCAAACACATGGAAAACATGTAAGCTATAGGTCATGAATGTATATCTAATCATAATAGTCCGAGATTCATCTAAGAATCACTAAGAAGAACCTATGCCCTCTCCACATAGCGAAAACAACACTTATTAGTCCATACATACGTCAACCAATTAAGTAACTAAATAATTCATGACAAGATCCATAGATAATACACATCATATAACCAACATAAAACTAGAAAATAACCAACATATAAACCATGGAAACTCAGCCATAATATCACCAATATAATCCCTAAAAGTATACATGAATCATAGTTGAAGAATAATTCTTATTTATATATGAAAATACCAACCAAGTCAGGGACTTCTACATGCCACCTGACCATATATTGGGCTGAACCAAATCCCTCTTTCAGCCAATCACCCCCGTGCCATATTCCAAGCATGAATATGGGATCTCATGGAATAAACCAAAAAAACACCAAACCAAGGCTTCTAGAGGCCAAGCCACGTCAAACCTCATCGATAGTGATTCTGCCTCCACAATTAGACACCACTAACACCAACCATATCGGTCTCTACCCAAGCTGTCCAGGGCTTTAGGAACTAGTAACTCAACCCACAACCTTCCAGGGATCCAACGCATTGTCCAACTCGACTCCAGGGACTAGTACCTCAACCCACCAAGGGCTCTAGAGCATTTTTCCCAATCTAGGCTCCAGGACTAGTAACTCAACCCAAGGTGTACTAGGGCTTCTAGAGTGTTTGTTCCAACCCACAACCATAAGGAACCTGAGCACCAATTAGAAAAACAACAAGCGAAAAAACCCACAACACCATGGCTATCTAGGAAATGGAAAGGTAAGGCTAAAACCACTTTCAATCTAGGAAAATCTCCATGCAAATGACAACGCATAAACAAAAAATCAAATGCATATACCATGCATCCAAAAATCATCAAGGAAGTCACACATGCAACCTGTTACCTACAAAGAAATCCACCTATAGCTACTAATCCAATTGTTCCCTTACGCTTTCCTGCTTTCCCTTTCCTTCTTTCTCCAAATATGAGTGAATGCTAAAGTGCTCCGAGAATGCTCCAAGAATGATCTAATTGTGCAATAGTGTGAGATAATGAGAGAATGGAAGAGATATCAACCCAAAAACTTTCAAAAGGCTAGCAACTGATCCTCATAAGCATTTTTATCATTGAGGCCTTTATTTTCTTCAATTACCTTCAATTTACCTCTCATGCAAATTTCTATCTCTTCACCTTCCTTTTCGCCTATTTTCCTTTATTTCATAAATAAAATTCCAATTAATGCAAATTTTCCTTTACCAATTCTTTTTCCAATTTCCACAGCCATTAATTAATTGCTAGTGATACTCATCACAATGTTTTTCCCAACATTCAACTTGGAATACGTGTCCCATGACCTTGGTCTTATATTTTATTTACACAGAAAAGCAACCAAGGGCTGCTACCAACCCCTGCCACCTGGGGGAACACCGTCCTCGGTGTTCAATGATACCCATGACCAAGAAATTGATGCAAACACAACATACTACCCATGGAGATTTATAACATAGGTCGATGCAATATTTACAATGAACAAGTATTGCAAACCATGACCAACATAACAAACATGAAAATCATACCGTTTATTGGAGCTTTATAACACAACTCAATGCAGTATCTACAACAACATCCATATATACATATACATATACCAAAAACTCATTTTCTCAAACCATCAAATAATGAAGGACACTAGCCCACATCTAATCATCCATCTCCCATGTAGCTTCATTGGGCCTAAAGTGCTTCCACTGCACTTTAACCTGCTTGATTGCTCTGTTCTGGAGCATGAACTATTTACGTTGCAATATGCAATGTGGTTCTGGATGGAATTCTCCCTTTGGTTCCACCTGTAACAAAGACTAGTCAATCACATGGTCAACATATTGGACATACTTCTTAAGCAATGAAACATGGAAAATATCATGAAATTTCACTGTTGGAGGCAGTGTAAGTTGGTAGGCCATTGGTCCAATCCTCTAAAGGATCTAAAAAAGGATCTCAATACCAAATTTTGAGCTTGGCACATGATCCAATCCTCAAGGAGCTCCTCTTTGGCTTGATGCATAAGTACACATGCTCCCCAACCTAAAACTCCTTAAATAACCTGTAATCATTTGAATAACTCTTCTAAATATCCTGCGCTGCCTTCAAATTCCTTTTAATAACATTTATTTCTTGCTCCATCTCTGCCAACATGTCTGGTCCAATCAATACCCCATTCAATGGATCATTACAATGGATAGGAGTATTACAACTCCATCCATAAAGTGCCTAAAATATACTCCCATTATTATACACAAACTCTACTAGTGGAAGATACTCTTCCCACTTCCTATGCTGAGGCATGACATACATCCTCAACATGTCCTTGAGAATCTTGTTAACCCTATTTGTCCGCGCATCTATTTGCAGATGATAAGCTGTACTGAAAGCTAATTATGTTCCCAAACCCACAAACAACTCTTTCCAAAACCTAGAAGTGAAATTGGCATCTCTATTAGATACAATCTTCTTAGTAACACCATGCAATCTCACTATCTCCTTGGTGGAAATCACAACTACCTCATTATCTAAATTCATAACGTTAATTGCAATGAAGTGTGCTACCTTACTTAATCTATTAACCACCACCATGATGGAATCATGATTTTTAGATGCCCCCAGAAAACCTGTAATGAAGTACATGGAAATGACCTCCCATTTCTGCTCTGGAATCAAAATTGGTTGGAATAAACAACATGGATTCTTACACTCTACTTTTACCTGCTGACAATCCATAAATCTAACGAGAAACTCAGCAACCTCTTTCTTCAAGTTCGACCAATGATATAATTTATTAATTGATATCAATGTCTTCTGATATCCTGGGTGACCTGAAAATGACTTGACATGAAACTCCCTCTAGATAAGATTCTTGAGCTCACTTTCATCTGAAACATAAATGCTATTCTTGAATCTGACCAATAAATGCTATTCTTGAATCTGACCAAGCCATCTGCTATGAGGTGATACTCCTCATCCCTATTACCTTCACCCGGATGCTATAACCTTTGCCTCAACTATTGATACCTATCATCATGTTGTCCTACCTACAATATCCGCTCTTGCAAGTCTGTCCCAAAAGAACTCAATGTTGCAATGTGATTCACCTGCACTCTTCTACTAAGAGCATTTGCAACCCTATTATCATTTCACTTAATGTACCTGATCTCGAAGTGAAACTCACCAAGAGTAGCCAACCATCTAGCTTCCCTGACATTCAGATTAGGTTGGTCAAATAAGTGCCTCAGTCCACTATGATCGCTCATTAATATGAACCTCCTACCAAAAAGATAATGTCTCCACATATTCAAGGCATGAATGATAGCTTCCAAATCAAGATCATGTGTCATGTAAGGCTACTCGTGTTCATTCAACTTTCTTGACTCATAGCATACCACCTGTCCTTCCTACATTAAGAATCCACAAACTCTTTGTTTGGATCTGCAATCTTTAGAGTTGGAGCACTTGTAAGCAAATGATTCAATTGTGTAAAACTAGTTGTACACTCTTCAGTCCATCCAAACTTCTTCCATTTTCATTGCAAATATGTAATAGGATAGGAAATTCGTGAGAATTTCCCGATGAAATTCCTGTAATAACTTGTTAGTCCCATGAATGATCTAACCTCATCCACATTCCTAGGAGTTTCCCTCCCCATGATAGCTTTGATCTTTCCTGGGTCCACTGCTATTCCTTCCTTAGAAATAACATGTCCCAAGTAATGAATTTCTAACTAAAAGAAGCCAAAATGACTAAGCTTGGCATACAAATAGTAATCTCTAAACAATTTTAACACTACTACTAGGTGTTCTACATGCTCTTCCTCATAGAAGATATCAGTATATCATCAATGAATACTATCACAAAATTGTCTAGGTAAGGATGCAACACACTATTCATCAAACACATGAAAGTAGTTGGAGCATTTGTAAGACCAAAAAGGACTACTACAAACTCATAATGCCCATACGTTGTACGAAATTTGGTTTTGTAGATGTCCTCTTCTTTGATGCATACCTGATGATATAATGATCTCAAGTCAATCTTTGAGAACACTACTTCTCCCTTCAATTGATCAAACACGTCATCATTTCACGTCAAAGGATACATGTTCTTGATAGTCACCTTGTTCAACTACCTATAATCAATACACAACCTGAGAGTACCATCCTTCTAATTCACAAACAACACTGATGCACCCCAAGGTGACACACTTTCCCTAATGTATCCATTATCAAGAATTTCCTTAAGCTGTAACTTCAATTCCAATAATTCCAGAGTGCTAATCCTGTAAGGTGCCTTTAATGCTGGTATTTCTCTCGGAATCAACTCAATAGAAAAGTCCACTTCCCTATGAGGCGGTAACTATGAAATATCTACTGGAAATACATATTGAAACTGTTGCAAAACTAGATACCTTTTCAAATCTTCAACATCCTCAACACCCTTTCCTTTGTCACTGGAAATATGAATTGCAAACAATACACACCGCTTCCTGCTACTGCGCTTTTCTTGCATAGTTGTAACCATCCCTACTGATGTAGGCTTGTTCTTACCCTGCAAGATTCTCCTCTTTCAATGTCATCCAAGCACTCAATACCCTTATTGTAGCAATCTACCTTAGTCCTGCAAATGTACAACCAATCCATACCCAACAACATATTGTATGTGTTATGCCCCTATACCAATAGATGTCATATATCATGATAGACTTGGTTTAGCTTTGAAATATGTTCATACCTTTACTTGTTGCAAGGGTTTTCCACATTTGAAAAAAAATAAAAATAAAAAATGTAAAGATGGTATACCCTAGAAAAAGAATAAAAGGGTAAAAAGAATAAATAATAGGTCAAAAAATGAAAGAAAATGAACCCCAACAAAAATAAAAGACCATGAAAGTGTGCAAGTCTAAATGCCACTACCATTTACTTTTATGTATAATAAATATTGTGTGCAACTTGTCACCTATGCCACAATCCATGGTAACCAAACAGTTTAAACTTGGTTATTCCATGTTTTCAATTTCATGTTTTAGATATAGAGAATAAAGATCTGACCAAACAGTGTAATCTTGGTAGATAAATAGATAGGTATAGTGAGAAAGGAGCTCAACAGTCTAATCTGAGCCCTTGGATGTAATACGTGTAGACTTAGATAGGAATTCATATGTAAAAGAAAATAAAGTTTGATAGGGTTTTCCAGTCTAAGTGCACCCTAATAAAGAAATGAAAATGCTAGGATAGAGTAGGTAGGGTAAGTAGATAATGGTTGCATGAAATGGTTAAGTACAATGCTTAAATCTTTTACTTTCACCACTAAGTAAGGCATGTATCACATGGAAAGGCACATCGACATTCAAAGTCAAAATAATTAACTTCCCTACTTATTCCCCTAAAATCTTCACTAATTCCCTAAGTGCTAAAGGTAATTGCCAAAGTTAGAGGGGCTCAGAGCATTTATCTGACTTTTGGAGGGACCAGACCCTCAGCCCAATAATTGGAAATTCCTAAAGTACTTAAGTCCCTTTCATCAACATTACCCCCCTATAAGATCACTCATTCCTTTGATAAAACTTTCCTAAGTAAAATCCTATTTTACTTAGGGAAATTGAAATAAATCTTCATAAACACCCTTTTATACACTTTAACCTAAGTCAATATGTTATATGATGAAATAATTTCGGAAAACATTGGACTTAGCGCTTTCCCATTCATTTGGTCATATTAACCATTAATGTTTTATTATATAATTCCCAAATAAAAGAAAATTACCCACGCCTGTATTATTATATTATGCAAAACCCCAAAATATTACATATCTTGCCCCAATGGTTAAGTATAACCATAAAACAAATAATAAATGGGATTAATTAACTAATTTGTAGTTGATTAAGAACCCAACCCTGCCACCATTTAATGAGGATTAATTTAGTCATCCGGACTAATTAATAACTCTCCCAACCAATCAAATCACTCCTGATATGATTAACTCCTTTAATTAATATCGGGCCCGCCCCTGTTATCCATCAGTCACGTCATTACCCCAACCACCATCTGATCGGATCCTTCAGATCCAACAGCCTTCGCTCATATCGCACGGGCCTTTTGGTCGACCTTTAGCACGCGATGTGAGTGGTTTCATGAACAATGCTTAATGTTGAAAGATGTATGGAATTGCACTACTCCCCCCAAATACGACTTACCCTCCAAAAGCGGTGTGATGAAACCCGCTTATCACCTCCTGCTAACGACAAAACGTCAAGTCGCCTCCCTGCCGACACCACCTGTTCGTATCATGAAACCCGCCAAAAGCTTTGACTTTGCATAAAAAACAAAGTTAATCTATTTTCCATCCTTATTCTAAAAACTCATGCATGCAACGAGAACGTGAATTCCACCAGCTTGTACTCCAACCATCAACTACCCCAAAAATTGCAGTTCGACACCACTCCAGTCCACCATTTGCACCCAGTGAACCAATAGTCCATTTCCAATCACTCCATAAACAGGTATTTACCAGTTTCCTTCCAGAAACCCTATAAATACTTAATTTCCTTCATGATTACGTTGAAAACCCCAAAATTCAGTGTAATTTAGTTGCAAAACTTAAAATTAAAGACTCCCAGGACCCTTTGTTTTCACCAACTTTAATCAAAAACCCCATTTCCATCTCTGAATCCACAAGAACCATAAATGGAAACCCCCGTGGACCTCAATGTACCTCCTATCACTACTCCTCATAGAGATTTGGATTATCTGCCCTTAGCAGATAAAGATTTTCAAATAAAAGACCTTACATTTGAAAAGCCTTTGATAGACATTAGGAAGATATTGTGGACCAATATCATTGATTCCATCAATGATATTTGGTCATCCATTCAAATTATTTTTGAAAAAATTGGTTTGGTTAAACCTGCTCTTGAAGAAGTTCAAAAGACCAAAGAGGAATTTGGTAGAAAGCCTGAAGAGGCAATCCAGTTAATCAATTTTCTAAATAGTAGAAACATGCAACAGTTGGAGCAATTAAACATTGAGGATAGGACTTCCACCATCCTCGAAATAAAGAAAGTGTTGACCAAATGGAATCTAATGCAAGCCTGGAACACAGATGTCAAAGTATGCAGGAAGAGATAGATGAGTTCATGAGGAAGTTTGACATCTTACAAAGTAAAGGGCTCCCAAGTCCTTTTGTCATTAATGATAAGCTAATGGTTCAGATTGATTACATCAACAAATTACATTAGCAAGCTGACAGTCAGTCTAGTTCATCCGCAGTCAAGGCATTGCCCACAAGGAAAGTTCTCTATGACGGTTTGGAGAACCTTTTTTTACATTGAACATGAAATGAAGCACCTATTCCCAGTGCAACCCAATTTTGTGAAATATACCGAAGCAGATGAAATATACAGGAAGCTGACAACAACAAGAATACCAAAAGATGATTGGTGGTCCAGCATGATTGACATCCTGAAAATTACCATGAATTAAGTGAGGTAAAGATAAATAATTACCACAGTAAATTTTGGTAAAAAGGGTGAACAATGGTGAACATGTAAAGAGTATCAGATATAGGTGAAAGAGTATAAGTGAAAAGATAAAATCATATGTCCAGCAGAGAGTTACTAGCACGACAACAAGATGAACATTCATAGGACCTGCCTCCAGCTCCTTCAACAAAAACAGGGACAACAACAATCAGTTCACATTCTGTTTCTACATTCAAGACCATCTGTCTCTATATTCATGTAAAAGATATTTAGTTTTCCTAGAATATATCTCTCTTAGTTAGGAGATATTTTGATATAAACATTTGTATAAATACTTCCTCATTCGAAGTATTGAGGGTGGGTTCTTAGACATTTCCGTAAACAATGTACTTTTGGAATTGAAGTGTTGTTGAACAACTTTTGTATGGCTGGTTGGAACAAAGTAATAAAGCAAAGGACTTTTACAGGATATTTGTGTCAAACGAGAAACAAATAAGTATTCTATATCTTGTGTTTTTACAATTTTTCTGGTTTAATCAATATTCATATGTGTTTCACATCTGAATGATAAACGAAAAGTTATATTTTAGAAAGAGCTTTACTGTATTTTGTGTTCAAATCATTTATTTTTCTTAATGTTTTCTTCTAGGATATTATAGGTAGGGAATTCTTAAGTGCTCCCTGCTTTCATAGTTTATCACTGTGACCATTTAACAAAAAATACTTAATTACTTTTTGTTAATGAGTACCCACATTCCCTCATCTTGGACCCTGTTGAAGGATTCTTAGTTGCCCTTCCTCCCTGTTCAAGAACATTTCACCCTTTTGAAACTATCATTTGTCTTTGTTTGGCTATCTTTCCCTGTGAAATTTCTCCTTAGTTAAATAAACCTGATCTAGTTAAGCCATCTTCATTTGACTCCATAGCCCAATGGCTTGAAATACCTTGTTCTATCCATCTGCTCCTGAATTCCACCACCAAACAAAATCACAACCCCTAAGCTGTCATAACTAGCCTAATATCCCAAAAAACAAAGCTAAATCATAAAGAGAGAGCCCTCTCTGAGTATAGGTTGGCTAGAACCTGTACTTAAAAGATTGGTTTGTGGTTACCTCAGACCCATTTCCTTCTTCCCATAACTTCTAAGGAAAATCTAAGTGATAACAGTATGAACCTAAAGGAAGCATGATTAGATGAACTAATATAGACATACCATTCATCTCAAATGCACAAGATCTTGCCAAATGATGAGCTATTTTCTTAGTACCTATAGCCAACTACACTAACTAAGATTTTGCATGTACTTATTTATTCAAGCAAGACTTATCTACCAGGTTAGGATTGATATAACTATAGTTAGATCCTGGGTCAATCAATATGGAAACAACTTGATCGCAAAGCTTACTTTCCATCTTGATAATAGATGTATGATGATCAACTTGCCTATTATATAATGCTGAATAGATATGTGGAATACTCTATCCAACATCTGCAACTGTTTGTGCCTCCTAAGGATTGTAGATCTGAGGTATGCCACCCTGATGTTGTGGAAAATTCTCATGCGATGATCCTTTCCAAAAGTCCAACACTACAAATCCTTCCTGTCGTCACCCTTGTCTTGCTCCTCAAACTGAAATCCTTATCCTCTATCAACTGCAATGAACTTCTTGTATGGCATTGCATTCTCCTTGTTACCTGCATCCTGAGATCTTACACACTTCTTATCCCATTTTCCTTTAGTCTTTCATTACTTTTCCAAGCCTTCTTAGGATCTGAATTATGCTTAGACTTTTCATAACAATGTTTCAACTTCCCAATTACTTCCTTTAATGTCCAAGGCTCATCATAATCAATTCGATCCTTAAATGCTAAAGGCAATCCACTAAAAAATCTCTGAACCTTCATTTTATCATCCTTAAGATATGGTACATACCTCAATAGCTCAAAAAACTTAGTCATGTATTCTTTGTCTTTCATAGATCCCATCTTCAATTCATAGAAATCCTTAGCCTTACCGTCATAATATCTCTCCGACAAGTACTTCTTTTTGAAAAGTCTCTTGAACTCAATTCCTTTTTCTTGATACCTCTGACACATTTCACATCTTCCCACCAGATGTTTGCTTGCCCCTTAAGACTGAATATAGCTATCATGGTTTTTATATTCTCTTTATAATCATGCAACTCGAAGAACTTCTTTATCCCAAGTAACCATGCTTCTACATCTTCCAATTTCTTTAGCTCTCCATTGAATGTAGGAGGCTTAGATTTCTTGAACTCATCTGGTAAGTACTGTTTCTCATTCATCATGTAAGGATGATAATGATGATGACCATGCTATATTTCTGATCCAAAATAAGAATATGAACCATAACCACTACCTCTCGTGTCAGGCGTATCCATAGATATACTACCTCTAACCGTGTCATCCCTATTTGACCTGTGCTCTCCATGAGACTTGCTACCATACGCTCCATTAGTCCTTTCCTCTTATCCATAACTGATCTGTGGATGTCCCTGTTACTGCAAATCTTATAAATTTTGAAAAATCACTACGTTGACCTTTGCTTGCTTTTCAACTGCCCTGGAAAGTCTTTCATGTGACTAAATGATCATGTCATTATCCACCTTACAACTTATGATTTATGATTTTAAACTTCTCAAGGTGTCTACTATGTCACGAGAGTACTCATCTCTTTCCTGCTCATTTGATCTATAAGAAGAGTCATGTGAACTATAATCCACCATTTTTTTTCATCTTTGGCCTTCTACTTCTTGTAAACATACCATGTTAGATAACCAAATATAAGAAAATCCAACACACCTTAGTGAAGTTTAGGGGAGGCTATCTAATTTGCATAGTCAATCGGAATTAGCACACCATATGTATATATAATTAAATCAACATATCAATCGTCTCAACATCAACATCATGATGACAAAAGACCACAACAATGACCATAAAAATTCATGCATAATAAAGACATCAACAACTAACATGCATGCATAACAATCATATCCCACCCATCCAATCCAAGTGATTGAACTTGGAACCTCTAATACCACTCTATGGTATTATATATCACCCAAAGAGAATGGAACCCACTCTAATACCACTATGTAACCACCCCTTCCCACATTTACACAATTTCACTGGCCTACCAGGGTTAACATGAGACAAAGAGTTACTATGCTATGACCCAACCTCCAAGCTCTAGTTATAGAAGTGGGAATGAAAAAATGACAACAAATTGACAAGTCACAATATCCCTTAGGGCTACAAGACATTTAAAGGAAAAAGGACCGCCCTAGGTGACCAAACCTTGAGCTAGGGATCTTTTTCACTAACCTAGACCCTCAAGTGCATGCATGAAAATGCCTAGGTGCGGTTATCGGCCTCCAACTACATGCACAACATTGCCTCCATGCAGTTATGACCCAACTTGCCCAGTTCAAAGGGTGTAGTGGGTTCCATTATTGCAAAAATAATGCTGCAACTCCTGGGACTCCCTTCTTTACTTTTATCAACCTGGTAGTTCGTAACAAACTTGGAAGCGACGGATCTATATGCACAAGTATTAGCTCTTGCCGCAGCTGTCACTGGATCAGCTGGCACAAGTCCACTAGGAGCTTAAGCCAAATTCTATGAGCTCTGAGAAGAAGCTTTTAATGGTGATGGATGAAAGCTAACTCAAGGGAAGCTAATCTACTTGCAGAAAGAAGCTGAAAGTGAAAAAGGAATGCAAACCCTAGCAAACCCTAGTTCTACAAACTAACCCTAC
Organism: Pinus tabuliformis; assembly: GCA_031772625.1. Taxonomy (NCBI): domain Eukaryota; kingdom Viridiplantae; phylum Streptophyta; class Pinopsida; order Pinales; family Pinaceae; genus Pinus; species Pinus tabuliformis. The sequence continues at coordinate 196,547,793 of CM062815.1, read as the reverse complement.
CGGTGCAAGGAAAAATATGAAAGCAGTGGAAATGGATGCCATTGAATTCTAGAAATTTAGAATGCATGTGACTAAGCTACTCTTGCAGTGCAATCTGAAAAGGAACGTCTTTTTGTATTTTTGAGTAATCTTGTAGAATTATTATGCATGTGCTTAACTGTTTTGACTGTGCAGAGGTTGATTGATGGAAGGAAATGGTGAGGGCACTTGCAGGAGGTTGGGAAGGTGAGAAGAGGGCCTAAGGGGTCCCTAACACCCTTCCAAAGAGTTTCACAGTGATCAGATCTTGAAAAACCGCTCTCGTGATCTTCTACAGGAAGTCTGCAGGGGTTCTACAGGATGTTCCGAAAGGTGATTTTGGAGGGTTGATGGTGGAAGAAAGGTGGAGAAGTGGAAATGGAGGTTGGATGAGGGTGTGAAGAGGTTTAGAACCTGGAAAATGAAGTTGAGAAGTGATGAGGATGGTTGGATTTGCTCAAGGATGGGTAGAGCAATGTTGCACAAAAATATGGAAATTAGGTCAAAGTGAGAAAGTGTGACAAACGCAAGGCAGGAATCTGAGTTAGAGGATGGAACATGTTGCACTAATGGAGGAAGGGTAAGAAGGGAGGTTTCTCAGGTGTTCTGCACTCTACTTCTTGAAACTGACCAAACAAAGATCATGCAAACCAAGTATCTAGCTATTCTAACCTAATTTGACCTAGGAACTAGCAACCATGATGAACAACAATCCTTTGGTAGAAAATCATGTGAAATAACTTATGAAAACCAAGCAAGGATGATTTTAAGCATTTAATCACATCTGGTATCAACTTTTTCAAATGAGAAACTAACACTCACAATTGCATGAAGAAGCAAAAACAATGTTTTTGTGGCAGCAAGGACACCGTGGTCTCAGCTCATGGTCCCGAGGAGTGAGAGGTGAGGTCCAAGGTTGCTTGATGGCCTTTTTCGAAGATATTTTCTACTGTCAACCTATTAAATCACTCTGAAGCATGAAATTTTTTTCAATCATCAACACTGACCTAAATAACCAAGAAAGATTCTAATCTATCAGCAGAAACTATTTTATGAAGACAGTAAAGAAAAACATATAACAGTACATGGAGGAGGTCCTGGCACTTGGGTTGGGCCCAACCCCAAGAGCTACAGGCTCCTAAAAGAAGCTCAAAACTGATGCAACATAAAACTGGTTTCCATTACTAAAAAAACAACCATGTCCAAAATGTGTTACAACAGAAGCTCCAAAATGGGCTCAGAAATAAAGCAACACTATAGTGCGAAATACAAATGTTCAACAAGTAACCTACGAAGGCTGGAAGCCTTCCTACTTATGCACTATGAGGACCTCCAGCAGTCCTCCTTAATTCAAGGGGCTTGGCTGCTCAAAACTGTAGTACTCAACCACTTCATAAAAGCTGCTCGGCTGCCTTTGGAAATCGACTTTGGTGGGCTGCTGAACTCCGAGCTGATGGTGGAGAACTCGAGGAAGGGGTCATTTAGTGCAGGAGACACCCTTCCTACGAATCCTCAGCCTTGTCCCCTCGTATTTGGCTGTCAAATGGTCCATAAATGCTTGACCTTGGTCCAAAAGTTGTCCAAAAATCTGCAGCAAACACGTATTAGCCTTCATGGTCAAGTGACTATTCTCATTCAATCAAGTAACATAAACATACTTTTAAAGAATACATAAACTATGAATAATGGTGGATAAATGGAGAACAATAGGCAAAATGAGCCCAATAAGTTACCCATTTTGGGGCTCATCATCACTCCCCTGCTAAATGGGTTGCTCATCCTCTGAGCAACTAGTCTAGCTCATCATCCTTGATAGCTTTGAGTGCCTCCCTCACATCCCAGGCCTTCAAGGTGATGTCTTCTTCCCGGTCATGAAATATTGCTTTTCTTTCGACTTCCTCCCACTGCCTGTTTTCTTCTTCTTCCTTAACTCCTTCCAGCAATCCCAAAAGCAAGGGAGAACTGAACTTTAGGCCGATCCAATTGGCCTGCAGATTTTGCATTGACTGTTTGTAGAGGGGTACCCTTTCCAAGGCCTCCCTCATCTTGGTTGGAGAGTGGTATTCTCTTATTTTCAAACTATGGGGCAGTGTGTTCCACCTCCTTGTGCAAGCATGAGTGTAGTTATCCCCCAATAGTCTTTCCATGTCCTCAAAGTGGAAAATAGCTTGAGCTTGTCATTCAATGTAATCTGGTAAAACCTGAGGGTTGTTGGCTAGGTGCTGATGGGCATGTATTAAAGCTAATGTATCCTTTGGTTCGGCCCTGATCATGAGTGGTTCACTTAGCTCCCTGTTCATAATATCCCGAATCTCTGCTGCCCTCTTTTCCTCATGATTTAACCAGGAGGCCATGGCCATAAGTTGCACATCTCCCAATGTAGCATTGGGGTCCCAAAGAGTCATGTTTGGAAGGGCCAAGTTGTGTAAATAGAATTCGGATAACTTAGCCTTATCCTCTGCTGAGTTGCTGTCACACAAGGTCATGAATTGATGGTAGCTTTGAAATGGAATGGTGCCCCTTTGGGCCAAGGTGTTAATCTGGAACTGCAACCATTGATCTTTAAGATATAGGGCATATGACTTGGCAGGTTGCCTACACTGCAAGGCCTCTACTACCCAACTGGCCATGCAGGCCAGTTGGGCTTCCTTTTCTTGTACCTGTTGCTTTAGAGACTGTATTTCCTCAGCTGCCTGTGACTCCTTCTCCTGTAGCTGTTTTGTTAGTGCCTCAACCTTGGCCTGTAGCCCGTCCACTTTCTGTTGTTCATCAGAGGTTTCTTTGTCTGTTGAAGGCTTTTCCTGTTGCTACTGTTCTCCTAGAATGAAGGGACTGTCGTCATTATGAGTTCCCTATAGCCGTAGCTGCTGTTTCAACAACTCGTTCTCTTCCTGTAGTTTGGCCCTTTGACTACTTTCCACATGCTTCACCATGGCTAATTCTCTCCTTGACTCCTTGAGTTGTTCTTCTAGGGGGCCTATGTCCGCCACACCCTTGGACTTGGCAATCCTCATCCAAGTGTGAGTCCTAATTCTTTCTTCTTCCAGTGCAAAGAAGAGTGGCACCGCAAATTTCTGGGGAATTATTTTGCTGGCTTCTAATAGGTTATAGTATTGTTTTCGGGAAAAGTGTCTATTCAGAACGACCCTATCCCACTGGGTTGTGACAGAGACCTCAGAAACAAACAGGGAACACTACTTTTGTATTCTCCTTTATGAACTATAAACGAAGATGAATAGGATGAACCAACCTGTGTCTTGCGCTAGTCCTTTGATCCAATCTCTCTTCTCTTTGACAGCTTCCAGCTACCTGCTCCCTTACTTGCCCAGCGTCACCAAGTTCTTGCAAGTTCACAGAAGAAAGAAACTACACAAAGACATGGATTAACGTTCATAAAAAGCTTAGGATCAAATTTAAGCTAAACATACCAATATAACAAACATCAGTGATATACAAGCATGTAGGAGAAACTCAAGTAGTTTTATTAATAAAACAAGAAGATCCAGGAGGAGTTACAACCGATGATTCCTGATCCAGCATCAACCTCCCAGCATAGAATCCCTTCTTCACCTCTAACAAAGCATAAATCACCCAGTACTCTGATATCTATCACAAAACCAACAACAATTCTCTGCAATGTACAAAATTCCAGCCTCTAGATCTCTTGGTGAGGGATCCATATATAGATGTATGCAAAGAGGATGATTCAGCTCATGAATTGATTAGTGGCTTCTCTTTGTCAGTTCTTGCTTCCACTTGGAGACTGAGAGCCTCTTACTCATCACTGGTCAAATTCAGTGAGGCAAGTGTCACTGGAGAAGATTCTGGAAGCTTCCATTGTCTCTCCACCTCGAGGAATGACTCTGCCACTTGTCATTTCCCGCTCAACGCACCCTGGTAGTGCATTCAAGTGCGTTCCAACGCACCTAGCCAGTGTATTTGGGTGCTTTGCAACGTAGCTAGCTAGTGGAGCATCTGAAATGATCCTGATTTGACTAGTTTTGAGCAGTTTCTGGTGGAGAACTTCTGGGAGAAGCTGTAATTTGTTGACCTTGTTTCTTTAGGAGCTGGAACAACACTTTTAGGGACTTAGGATCCCTTGGTTTATGGACATTTCATGCTTATAGCTGTAAGGCACAAAAATGTCTATAACAGTTGCCCCCTAAAGTATGAGGCCGTTTATCGGGTGAAATGCTTTATTAGGAGGATCCGAAGTTCTTCTAATGCTGGGGAGGAGACCTGTAATAAGATACAATACAATACATTATCTTCATACTGTTTTCATGATCTAGCTGAGGTGGGCATTCCCATGCTCAACTTTATAAATTCATTTTCATGTACATAGGACAGACAATCGTCTGATGGTAGACTGATGATTCTGATGAAGTCATCATCCTTTTGGTAGGATGATTATCTGTGCTGCAATGCTGTACATTTCAATGTCTTTATTTTTCCTGAATATATATCGCAGCCCGGATGGATGAAACTAGATCCGGGGTCTTCAATCTCGTCCGATCTTCACTCTAAGTACAAGTCGATCCATGTGAGAAATGTTTTGAAGTCGAACATGGAAAGACATCGCTTGATTACCAGTCAATGATGTAAACTGTTAACAAGCGCGAGAGGAATCACCGATAATGATAATGACCCTCAAGGTACTGTAGTACAATTCACGTGGTGTGAATAAAGGACTTGGCGTCGAACACCACGCAAAATCGTTCGGTCGAAGGTCATTGATGTATACCTGTCGCCGGAAGTGAGAAACTTGCCATTGAGGCATGCAAGCTTCAAAGTACTGAATGGGGTGTTCCTAGATCAACTTCTTGGATAATGAGCTGATGTCGACAAGAAGCGATCCGTCAAAGGAGGGCCTTAATGAATCCCACATCAATGACACGGAACGGAGCAAATGATTTTGATGGAGGTGAAAACGATCTGGTGATATATGGTTCAGGGTGGCGGTCATGAAAGAATGAAGTATAGTGTATGGTAGTGGATGGGACACGGGTGACTTCTCTGGATGACTTCTCTTGAACATGTCGGCGACACTTATGTGATGGATCGGTAGCATTTACCCCAAATGTGGATGGTATGGCATGACCATGGTGATGTGACCGGTGAATGAAAACAACCCAACCCGACTCTGGCACGGAGTGGAAGTGTCATGTTCAAGAGCGACTTGCTACCAATAAAGTTTCTTTGAGTTTTCTTCCCAATTTTTCCCCAGTCATTGCTGACCAGTACCTCTTTATTTTTGTCAAGCTTGAGGAGGATAACATATGCTTGTTCTATAATTTGCCCTTCGGGCATACCCATCGCTATGTTTTAACGAGCCTAGCGATAGTGAAACTCGTTCTCGCCTAAAGACAAGTTTGTCGCTATTAATCTTTTTAACGAGTCTAACGACAAAGATAACTCGGTCCTTTTCATTTTTAGAGAGTCTGAAAAGGTACGTAAAGATAACTCCAGAATTCCTTTTTCGTCATCTAATCCCTTAAGTCCGAAAAAGTATAAAAAAATACAGAAGGGATGAATTTTCGATAGTTTTAACGAGCCAAACAAAACAAGCGCTCGATCTTTTTGTGCAATAATCCCTCAGGTCCAAAAAGATTAAAATCTAGAGGAGGGATAGCACTTCCTGTCGCTTTAATGAGCTGGAAGGCCAAAACTCGGCAATCTTTTCATATTTTACGAGTCAGATGAAAAGAGCTTAAAGGAGACTCGTCTTTTGAGGAACGAGTGATAAAATGGGTAGAAGCTGATTCCAGGTAAGGTTTGGAATTTTCCAATCACGGCAGTGTCACAAGGATGGCTAGTGAAATCACTCTTCGCAGCTGTTCCTCAAAATGGGTAAACAATCAAATGGAGGTGAATGATCGGCCAATGGAAAAGTGGAGGTGACGCTGCAAACACGACCAAGGCTTTAATGGCTGAAAATGCTTCATTCACGGTGGTTATTTACCGGAGGATAGTTCATTTTTTTAACGAGCTTAAACGCAGGTGGAAACATTTGCTCGGTCCGGGTTTATTTTTTAACAAGCTTGAACCTTGCGGTAAACACTGCTCGATTAATCCAGTCATATGATAATAATGTCCCATATAAAACCGGCAACTTTCCGAGTGTTGCCCCACATCCTTTCTTTATGCAAGTTAGGAAATGACTAATCCAAAAAACAAATAAATAATCGCTCTTTGCTTGCACTCTAAAAGGTTTGCATGCCCCCAGGTATAAAACAGAGTTTCAAGGTTACCTCTACTTCTTTCCGTTAAAACATTCGTTTTACCGAGAGAGGCCTACCTCTTACAGGTTACCCAAAGATTGTTCTATTTACGGCGTAAACAAAACACTTCTTCAGCGATGTTTCTTGAAATAAACAAAGGTGAGTGACGATGCCCGCCAACTCACATAACTTTGACAAGAGAATCTTATTCTAGAATAACCCCTCTTCCACCGACGGACGGGGTACAGACTAGTCATATTCTCCCGCGGAAACCTACCCTATACCCGAAGTTTTCCTGCCGAAGCAGACCAGGATGCATGCCCCCTGGGTTTCAGTCATATCCCTCCGAATTACTCGCGCTCATCGGGAGGACGGACTGGGGATTGAGACATTTCTTGCGTGAAAAGACCATTTAGGGACGGTATATGACTATTTGCTATGCGTGATCCGGGAAATGAAAGCTGGTCCACGAGCTTGACCACTCTTCCTTCGTGCGGAAAACACATTACTCTAAAGAGTGAGGAGACGATGGCTCCCATGCAATAAATATAGTCTTGCCCAAGGAGTAGGTTATAATCCAAGGGTCCTTGAACTACCATGACGTTCATTCGAACTGTCTTCCCTCTCAATGTTATGGGCACATCGGGAAGGATCCCTAAAGGTCGACTGGTTCCTTTATCAAAGCCTGTCAGATTTCTCATCTCAGGCAAGAGCGATGGCGAACCAAGCGCTTTCCAAGCAATAGAGGAAAGGATACTCACAGAAGCCCCCTCATCAATGATGGTACCAGCCATGACCATTCTATATATTTGAACGATAATTCGGAATGGTATGCTTGCTTGTAAACGGGGTCTGTCTAGTTGATTCCAATCGAAGGAGACAACTAGGTTGCTTGGAGGTGGGACCGAATAGACGGCCGGTATGGCTCTGACGAACTTCCCTCCTCCGGTAAGGGAATGGGTAGATTGCCCCCATGTTCGTCGGAGTTTCTGTTGATGAAGAGAATTTGGACGGTGTCATCTTTGTTCTCTTCAGTGACTGTATCATCCGAAGATAAAACCTCTGAAGGCAAGACCGGGTCAACTGGCGCCTCGACCTTTTGACTTTCGTCTGGTATGGATTCAGTTGGTTTATCTTCAACGATAGGTGCTTCAGCCGACCATCTGAGCGGGCCAGCTGGGTTCTCAACTAGTTACGGACTCGGCAAGAGTTTTTTATATCGAGGAGGAATTCGTAACAGTAAAACCAGACGATCATCCAAAACTCTTTTAGCTTCGTCTAAGAAGGGACAACGGTGGAGGGCATGGTCACCTTCGCACAATTTACAGGGAAATCTAGCTTTCCCTTTTTGTCTTAGGGCTTCACTTTCACTAGTTGACGGTGTGCTTTCAACATGATCTCCAGAGGTTGATGACACCGGATTGTGCAAACGAGGAGACCAGTCCCTTAGTATCCGGGGGATGCAAGGACAATCTCTCTGAGAGTGGTATCCTTTGCAAATGACACATGGCGATTTAGGCCTGGTCGGTGCTGTGTGTGGATTTTCGTTAGATAGCACTCATTTTCCCCCATTCGCCTTTGGCTCCTTCTTATTTTTCTCTTTCTTCTTCTTTTCCTTCTTCTCCTTAGGAACTTGGCTTTTAGCTTTACCAGTCCCGTCAAGCGAAGAGGAAGGAGGGGAGGAAGAATTAGAGGAAGTAGAAGGCTGGTGGGTAACTCTGGACTCGTCTAATTGCTGACTCGATTGTTCAGGAATAGTGGTGTTCTGAACGACATTGGTTGAGAAGAGCCATACTGGCAAGCCAATTGTCAGTCCTGGAAGCGACAAGGTGGCCATATGGGGCACACCAACATCTCCCCAAGAGGAGAAGGGACTAGGATTTCCACCAAGGGGAATTCTTTGGTTGGTAGGCTCCATTTTCTCAACCTAAAGATCAACGTAGGAAAAGGGTATGAATATTCCATTTAAAATAAATTTTAACACGCTTTGACACAACTTGTTTTTTCAGTTTTAAAGAGTCGAGAAAAAACAAAAGATGACTCTAGTCTCCTTCGATTTTTAATGAGCCTGAAGTGACAAGTGCTCAGATGGACCTTTTTCGTTAAGGATTCTGAAAAGGAACGAAAGGGACTGCTCTGGAGGTCTAGGTAGAGGGAGTACCAAACCAATCGCAAAACTGTAGAATACTTTTTAGGGTACGGCAGTCAATCTTCCCGAATGCTGTGTTCAGTGCATTGCGATCAGTAGGGCAGCCGACACGGCTTCCTATGGATAAAGGTTTTATGCCTATAGGGGTCTCCCAATATATACTCGACGGTACGTGGGAGCACAAGTCCGTACTGGCACTTATCGTCTCAAAGTGGAGGAATCACCCAACCATCAGTGAGGACAACAGTTACCAGGCTTTACGACGCCGGAATACGTCTCTAGCCTAGACCTCTAAATGTTGTGCGTTAAGTTACAAAGCGTTGTTAAGTTCATTGAATTTATTTTAGGTTGATCTTTCTTATGAAGTTTGCCTTTTGGGTTCACCACGAGATGTAGATGTAATTCCTAAAATGCAATCTAAAGATGATAAGCAAGCTTTTATCTCTTTTCAGCAATGAAAATCCTAGCTACAAAGGGAAAAGAAAGACACAATCTTTTCTCAAAGAGCAAAGAGCACACTGTAAATGCACTTTTCCTAAATCAAGCCAAACAGACTATCAATATGCAAATGCACATGTGCATGTATTTGTTTTTCACTTTCTTAATATTGATGCCTAAAAAGAAAGTTGTTGTACAAATTTGAATTCGCTTTCAAGTGAAAAACACAAACAAGCTTCTTTTCGAAATCAAAAGGTAGAGACGATTACGACACTTTATGATTTTGAAGTAAACACTTGTTTCGACACTAGAAATTCACAAATTCAAGCCAAAGGCAAAAGTAAAAGCGTAATCGACTGTCAACAGCAAATAAACTTTCTCCTAAGATCAAAATCGACACTTACGACAGATCTAAATCCAAGGACGACAGTATGACTAGTTTACTTTTGCAATGGGAAACTGCAAATGACGTAACAAACACACAAAACCAAAAATAGTTTCTTTTATACAACTGAGGCAGAATTAAGGCAAAGAAAAGGGGCTTTTAAATAGACACACACACTGATCACAGGCTGCAAAAATCAGAGGCAAAACTGGAAAAAGTGAGCAAAGAACCTCAACTAGACAGGGATAAGCTGATCAACGCACCTGCTACACAGAGAAACTGAATTGCAACGCAGGCAGCCCTCTCGGGAACTGCGCTGAAATGCAGAGTCTCTTCACAGAGCCTGCGCTGGAGCAGAAATGAGAATTCTCTCCGGGTTCTGGGTCACGGTTTGCAGTTTAATCTATGGTTTTTGGCCAGGTAAAAGCAATCAGTAATGCACAATCAGAGGGTTGATTTACAAGAGGTTTAAGAGCTGTCACAAAGGGTAATCAGATCATTTGTGAATCAGCTGTTCAGATCATAAATAGATCCAGTGAATGGACTAGTGTAGCAGATGTCTACTTTGCATTTGTAAATGGAAAATGTAGTTCGATTCGCTACTCCTAAGTTTATGAGATGAACAACAATAGAAACACAAACAAACTAACTAGACACGATCCCCAGCGGAGTTGCCATTTTGTTTTCAGGAAAAGTGTCTATTCAGAACGACCCTATCCCACTGGGTTGTGACAGAGACCTCAGAAACAAACAGGGAAAACTACTCTTGTATTCTCCTTTATGAACTATAAACGAAGATGAATAGGATGAACCAACCTGTGTCTTGCGCTAGTCCTTTGATCCAATCTCTCTTCTCTTTGACAGCTTCCAGCTACCTGCTCCCTTACTTGCCCAGCGTCACCAAGTTCCTGCAAGTTCACAGAAGAAAGAAACTACACAAAGACATGGATTTACGTTCAAAAAAAGCTTAGGATCAGATTTAAGCTAAACATACCAATATAACAAACATCAGTGATATACAAGCATGTAGGAGAAACTCAAGTAGTTTTATTAATAAAACAAGAAGATCCAGGAGGAGTTACAACCGATGATTCCTGATCCAGCATCAACCTCCCAGCATAGAATCCCTTCTTCACCTCTAACAAAGCATAAATCACCCAGTACTCTGATATCTATCACAAAACCAACAACAATTCTCTGCAATGTACAAAATTCCAGCCTCTAGATCTCTTGGTGAGGGATCCATATATAGATGTATGCAAAGAGGATGAGTCAACTCATGAATTGATTAGTGGCTTCTCTCTGTCATTTCTTGCTTCCACTTGGAGACTGAGAGCCTCTTACTCATCACTGGTCGAATTCAGTGAGGCAAGTGTCACTGGAGAAGATTCTGGAAGCTTCCATTGTCTCTCCACCTCGAGGAATGACTCTGCCACTTGTCATTTCCCGCTCAACGCACCCTGGTAGTGCATTCAAGTGCGTTGCAATGCACCTAGCCAGTGTATTTGGGTGCTTTGCAACGCAGCTAGCTAGTGGAGCATCTGAAATGATCCTGATTTGACTAGTTTTAAGCAGTTTCTGGTGGAGAACTTCTGGGAGAAGCTGTAATTTGTTGACCTTGTTTCTTTAGGAGCTGGAACAACACTTTTAAGGACTTAGGATCCCTTGGTTTATGGACATTTCATGCTTATAGCTATAAGGCACAAAAATGTCTATAACAAGTATGAGTCCAAGCTGGGCTGAGGGCTTGGTTCCAATATTTCCTCTGTCTTTTCTTCCTCCTGTGATTTTCTGGCCGCCTTTTCCTCCAATTTCTCGGTCGCTTTTAGATTAGACCAAGTTTCCTGTAGAGATTTCTCAGCTTCCTGTAGAACTGTCTTTGAGTCCATTGTCTTCAGTCTCTCTTTCCAGGTGGAAGTTTTTGGGCTTCCTCGTTCATAGGTGATGGATATCTTTGAAGGAGACCCTTCCTTTGGTTTAGTTGTTGTGTCCTCAATGATAATTGGCTCCTTTGACTGTGGCTGGGGTCTGCCCACTTTGATCCGTGTGCTCCTCCTTGCTTTAAAGTACATGGAGGTTTGCCTCTTTTGCTTCCCTTTTTGTTTTGGAGGTGTTTTTAAGGCGGCAAGCACAGCTGCTGCCTCTCTTGCCAATATTTCAAGTGATTTCCCCCTTTGCTGTTCTTTTTCCATGCTTCCTGTAGAACCCCCTGTGTTCACGTATAGGTTCTTCTGGATCACTGCCACCGAAGAAGAGAGAAGGGTGACTCAGTGATGTGGTGGGGGTGTTGGGTAAGAATTTCCCTGTATTATCTCTGTTCCTACGAGGCATGAAATGGAATATTTTTGGTGGAGTTTTGGCATTTTTTTTCTTGTACTTGCAAAACTGGAAGCGATTGAATTGCAACTAACTAAAATCTATCTTGCTGAAATGAAAATGTGAAATTGAAACGAAAGCAGGAAATGACTAATATATTTTGCTGAAATGAAATTGCAGGAATGAAATGCTAGGCTAAGCTTGCAGAATTGAAATTGCGGAATTGAAATGCTAATCTATGAAAGCAGGAAATGTCTAATATACTTTTGCGAAAATGAAATTGCAAAATGGAAATGAAACAATCTACTCTACGCTTGCTGAAATAAACTACTTAGCAGAAGGTTGTAGTAGAAAATAGAAGAAAAACAGCAATCACCAATACTCTGACGCTTCCTCGGCAATGACGCCAAAAATATGGTGGGCTCCAGTATTGTAGCAATAATGCTGCAACTCCTGGGACTCCCTTCTTTACTTTTATCAACCTGGTAGTTCGTAAAAAACTTGGAAGCGACGGTGCTATATGCACAAGTACTAGCTCTTGCTGCAGCTGTCACTGGATCAGCTGGCACAAGTCCGCTAGGAGCTTAAGCCAACTTCTATGAGCTCTGAGAAGAAGCTTTTAATGGTGATGGATGAAAGCTAACTCAAGGGAAGCTAGTCTACTTGCAGAAAGAAGCTGAAAGTGAAAAAGGAATGCAAACCCTAGTTCTACAGACTAACCCTACCGGTGCAAGGAAAAAGATGAAAGCAGCGGAAATGGATGCCATTGACTTCTAGAAATGTAGAATGCATGTGACTAAGCTACTCTTGCAGTGAAATCTGAAAAGGAATGTCTTTTTGTATTTTTGAGTAATCTTGTAGAATTATTATGCATGTGCTTAATTGTTTTGACTGTGCAGAGGTTGATTGATTGAAGGAAGTGGTGAGGGTGCTTGCAGGAGGTTGGGAAGGTGAGAAGAGGGCCTAAGGGGTCCCTAACACCCTTCCAGAGAGTTTCACAGTGATCAGATCTCGAAAAACCGCTCTTGTGATCTTCTATAGGAAGTTTGCAGGGGTTCTACAGGATGTTCCGAAAGGAGATTTTGGAGGGTTGATGGTGGAAGAAAGGTGGAGAAGTGGAAATGGAGGTTGGATGAGGGTGTGAAGAGGTTTAGAACCTGGAAAATGAAGCTGAGAAGTGATGAGGATGGTTGGATTTGCTCAAGGAGGGGTAGAGCAATGTTGCACAAAAATATGGAAATTAGGTCAAAGTGAGAAAGTGTGACAAACGCAAGGCAAGAATCTGAGTTAGAGGATGGAACAGGTTGCGCTGATGGAGGAAGGGTAAGCAGGGAGGTTTCTCAGGTGTTCTGCACTCTAGTATCTAGCTATTCTAACCTAATTTGACCTAGGGACTAGCAACCATGATGAACAACAATCCCTTGGTTGAAAATCACATTAAATAACTTATGAAAACCAAGCAAGGATGATTTTAAGCATTTAATCACATCTGGTATCAACTTTTGTAAATGAGAAACTAACACGCAATTGCATGAAGAAGCGAATACAATGTTTTTGTGGCAGCAAGGACACCGTGGTCTCAGCTCATGGTCCCGAGGAGGGAGAGGTGAGATCCAAGGTTGCTTGATGGCCTTTTTCGAAGATCTTTTCTACTGTCAACCTATCAAATCACTCCGAAGCATGAATTTTTTTTCAATCATCAACACTGACCTAAATAACAAGCAAGATTCTAATCTATCAGCATAAACTATTTTATGAAGATAGTAAAGAAAAACATATAACAGTACATGGAGGAGGTCCTGGAACTTGGGTTGGGCCCAACCGCAAGAGCTACAGGCTCCTAAAAGAAGCTTAGAACTGATGCAACATAAAACTGGTTTCCATTACTCAAAAAATAACCATGTCCAAAATGTGTTACAGCAGAAGCTCCCAAAATGGGCTCAGAAATAAAGCAGCACTATAGTGCGAAATACAAATGTTCAACAAGTAACCTACGAAGGCTGGAAGCCTTCCTACTTATGCACTACGAGGACCTCTAGCAGTCCTCCTTAATTCAAGGGGCTTGGCTGCTCAAAACTGCAGTACTCAACCACTTCATAAAAGCTGCTCGGCTACCTTTGGAAATCGACTTTGGTGGGCTGCTGAACTCTGAGCTGATGGTGGAGAACTCGAGGAAGGGGTCATTTAGTGTAGGAGACACCCTTCCTATGAATCCTCAGCCTTGTCCCCTCGTATTTGGCTGTCAAATGGTCCATAAATGCTTGACCTTGGTCCAAAAGTTGTCCAAAAATCTGCAGCAAACACGTATTAGCCTTCATGGTCAAGTGACTATTCTCATTCATTCAATTAACATAAACATACTTCAAAAGCATACATAAACTATGAAGAATGGTGGATAAATGGAGAACAATAGGCAAAATGAGCCCAATAAGTTACCCATTTTTGGGGCTCATCAGGGTGCAGTCCTAAGATTTGAGCCACCTTTTCATCCCAACCTCTAGACCATTGCACACATTTTCTTAAGACTTTCTAGAAACATTATTGACATGATGAAAAAGATAAACATTCAATATTGAATCAAAAACTTGACCTAGACCACCTAGAACACACTATACATTTTTTCAAACACATGGAAAACATGTAAGCTACATGTCATGAATGCATATCTGATCATAATAGTGTGAAATTCATATGAGAATCACCAAGAAGTCCCTATCCCCTCTCCACATAGCTGAAACAATGCTTATTAGTAAATACATCTATCAACCAATCAAGTAACTAAATAATTCATGACAAGAGCGATAAATAATACACATCATATAACCAACATATAACCCAAAAATAACCAGCATATAAACCATGGAAACTTAGCCATAATATCACCAATATAATCACTACAAGTATACATGAAACGTGGTATAAGAATAATTCATATTTAGATATGAAAATACTAACTAAGTCAGAGACTTCCATGCACCTCCCGGCCATAAATTAGGCTGAACCAAATCTCTCTTTCAGCCAATCACCCCCATGTCATATTCCAAGAATGAATGTTGGATCTCATGGAATAAAACAAAACAAAACCAAACCAGGGATTTTAGAGGCCAAACCACCTAAACCCTCATCCATGGTGATTCTGCCTCCATAGTTGGACATCACTAACACCAACTATATTGGTCTCTACCCAATCTATCTAGGGCTCTAGGAAATAGTAGCTCAACCCATAACCTTCTGGGGCTCCATAGAATTTATCTATCCCAACTTCAGGGACTAGTAACTCAACTCACCAAGGACTCCAAAGCATTTTTCCCAACATAGGCTCCAAGACTAGTAACTCAACCCAACTTGTTCCATGGCTTCTAGAGCATTTGTTACAACCCACAACCATAAGGAACATGAGCACCAATGAGAAAAACAACAAGTGAAAAGACCCACGACACCATGGCTATCAAGGAAATGGCAAAGGCAAGGCTAAGGCCATTTCCAATCTAGGAAAATATCCATGCCAATGATAACACATAACCAAAAAATCACATGCATATACCATGCATCTGAAAATCAACAAGGAAATCACACGTGCAACCTGTTACCTACCAAGCAATCTAGTTGTAGTTGCTGATCCAAATGTTCCATTGTGCATTCCATCTTTCCCTTTCCTTCTTTCTCCAAATCTGAGTGAATGTTAAAGTGATCGAAACATGCTCCAAGAATGATCTAAGTCTGCAATAGTGTGAGAGAATGGAAGAGAGCTCAACCTAAAAGCTATCAAAAGGCTAGAAACCGATCCTCAGAAGCCTTTTTATCATTGAGGTCTCTATTTTGTTAATTTTCCTTCATCTTTCCTTCTATTTCCTTCTCATGCAAATATGTGTCTCTTCACCTTCCTTTCTCCTATTTTCTTTTATTTCATAAATAAAATGACAATTAATGCCATTTTGCATTTACCAATGCCTTTGCCAATTTCCATAGCCATTAATTAATCACCACTGATACCCATCACTATGTTTTTCCCAACATTTAGCTTGAAATATGTGTCCCATGACCTTGGTCTTATATTTTATTTACATAGAAAATCAACCTGAGGCTGTTACAAATATCATCAAACAAGCTCTCTTTCCACCCTCTACACATACTCTGTAAAATGTTTTTCGAGGGTTTCAAATTATATCCCAAACAAATAATAAATATCTGACTTATCAAATCACAATAGTCTCTAGTAAAGGTATGGGATTCATCATGGAAAATTATGTTACTTGCTCCCTTTGAGATCATATTGCAACAAAGTTCTGTTACATGCTCTTCAACTTTTCAATCATTAATCAATGTGTTCCTAAAGTGAACCAATCAACAAGCTTCCAAATCAGGGTCTTTACAAATCCTTCTTTCCATCAGAGGTAAGTGAACTTCTTTTCCTTTAATCGACTTCCTTGATGCAAGTTTCAAACTGTTATCTTCTTCTTCATGCTTTGCCAAGTTCTTCCACTTCTTCCTTCTACTAGTCAAGCTTTAGACAAGTCTTGTCTTAACCTGCAACCTTTTGTAGATGACCATGAAAGAACAAAAGGGAAAATGCACAAAGATAATAAACAAGAACATATAGATTACTTATCTTTTGAGATTCACTCCCTCTTAATATTAGACCTGTTCACCAACCTTGTGCTCACATTAAACATCAAGGGTTAGATATATTCTTAACAATAGATAATATCAGTTTTTCTTCTAGGGTTCTTCTTGATCCAAACCATGCAAGGGTTCACAAACCCTAAATACCAAAAGTCTTAAAGACCTTTCAACTCACAAATTGTAATAAATATATGTGTGTGTGTGTGTGTGTGTAAAAGGATCGACTGCAAACCCCTAGAGACAATATTTTATTTCCTAACCTTCACGTTCAACAATTATATGTCACTATCTCTAATCTATATCTATACAAACCATTTGTCTTTCAAATGACCATCATGAGCTAATGAACTAGACACATCATGAAATGCATACAAAATTATACATACCTCAATAACTTTCCCTGATCTCTTCCTTGCAGAAATATGGTCCTTTGTCTTATCTTCAAGTGCCAACTTTCTTTAAGACAAGGTTTCTTAACTTCTCCAACTATAGAAACTTTGTTGAGCTACTAGCTTAGTCTTGGTTCCAACAATTGACATGTATTGACTTCATTCAAGACTGCTTCCCAGAGATGAGATTCATCAATCTTAAGATATAATTCTTCCACAGAGTCTGGGTCCATTTGTGCCTCAGAAATGTGCTCCAAGTACTTTAGATTTTAGTGATAATCTTGGTTTCTTCTAAACATGTAAGTTTCATGGTGAAATCCATCGAAGTCTCATGGTTCTTATACATACTTCACACTCCATTACTATCAAACATTGTAGTTGTACTTCTGTATTACTATTATCTATAGGGTGCCTCTCCCATATATAGTTACTCTCCCATGTATAGTTACTGCCATATTACAGGTAACTGTTATCATTTCAAAGGTCACAACCATAAAACTACCATAGATCGTATTCCTCACTATAATGATATTATAAGATCACAAATTATGGTTGATAAATTTGCATGTCTTCTAATAAGTTCACTGCCATATTAGGTCATTGTCATTTACTATCACAAATATAATGTCATATATCAGTCATATTAATACTACTGCCAAGTCATTGATATCATTATACTACTGCCAAGTCATTGATATCATTATCATCACTGTCATTGTCTCACTTCCATATAGAACTTTGTCTCATTGTCAAATATACGTAAAGGTTATGGCTACTTTCAAGTCTCCAAGTCACTGTGATCGTGGCACATAGACATGTGATCCAATAAGACATATAATACCGGCCACTGAAAAAAATCCGAGTCAGTGCTACAGAGATGAGTGCGAGCTTTTGAGAATCAAATGTGAGCTACAAGAGTATTGTGCAAGCTATGTAAGTCATTGTAATATATTAAGCCAATCACTATAATGTACTGCCACTATATATATATAGATAGCGCCTCAATGACACACTTATCAATGAGATACAAGGCACAATAGGTGTGAAAAGTGGAGCCATGATAAGGTAGATTTATCAAAGTCGAACCAAAAAAATACAATGCCATCATAATATACATCAAGCCTCAGTGTCACTGTCATACACAAATGCGAGAGCCTTGGTCTAAGCTACAAAGAACAAGTCATAAATAAATGTCGACGAGCCACGAAAGGGATATAGGAACCACTGTACATGTGCAGAGTGAGGCATGTGTATATTAATTAGAGAGATAGAAAAGAAGATTCACACCAGTGAGGAATATAATCCGAACTACAGAGCATATCGAGTTATTGGAATAATGCAATCTTTGAGTATATGAAATCACAAAAGCAAGCCATATTGTAATTTCACTTTGGTCACAGTAATACGATGCCACTGTTATGCTGCCAAAATTATACAAATTAACGATGCCAATTCATGATGGCGTTGCAATATAACATATGCCATAATGCCAGTGCAGTATTGATGATACCACAGAGTGCGTGCTACAGAGAACGAGCCACAATGATGCATGCCAGTGAGAATGTATTTTGAACCACAGTAGTGCAATATTATTATAAAAGTAATTCGACCCACAATCAAGACGAGTCATAGAGATTAAAGTCACACTGAATGCAAGCCTGAGATCAAGGTCTTATTTACCTCACAGGGGTTAGGTCATTGTATCGCATAGACAGGGGATCATTTATATGCCTAGAATCTTATCCAATCCATAGAGACAATAATTACAACAATTCGTTAACACTAGCCACAAAAATTCATCCAATAAAATCCAATGAGAGAGATCCGAAGACCTTCAAGGATGCATCAGACTTCGACTCTTTAATAACCATCCAAATGCCAACAGAGTGTGATCTTCAGGCCTCTTTCTTCAAACCTTATACCATGTTGATAAATCAATGTGCTTAGGGCTGATTTCTCTGTCATGATAATGACTTGTGAAGTTGTTGATTTGTTTATTAAATTCATGTTTTCTTTTTTCATCAAGTAATTACTAAAAATACATAACATGAAAATCACAATGGTAAAAAAAAACACAAATATATAAGATTTCCAAGCCATGTATAAAAAGCCATAAGGAAAAAGAAGAAAAATTATTCTTCTTATAAAATTAAATAAAAATCATAAAAATATCAACCTCAGTCACAGTAACTTTCTCTAATATCAACTCATGTGCCACAAAGAGTTCACATTTCTTTCAAACCAACTTAGCATCTTTTTTGGACTATCTGTCCTAAAAGATTTGCATCATTTTTCAAAAAAAAGATTGCTTCTCTTTCAGGGCACATGACCTCAGTAACTAGCAAGAATTCATAATTGTTTAGCCTATGAATTTTGCATCTTTCTTTTAGAATTCATTTGTGTGGAGGATGTACGCCAATAGATAGTTGTTCTCCTACTTGAAAAAGACACATTTTATGGGTAAGCTCACTTGTCATCCAGAGGACCAATTTAGTATTTTTAGGTGAATTGACATAATTATTATTATTATTTTTTTCTTATAAGAAATTGAAATAGGATTTCCATTCTTTAATTTAATCAATTTTGGAAGTATGAAAAACATGATAAAATAATAATAATCTGTTTTTTTTTTTCCCATTTTTTTCCTTACATAAAAATACATAATTTAAGCATAATTTTCACAAAATACATAAAATATAAAAACAACGATGAAGAAAGAACTTAATTACATTTTCGGAAAATAGGTGAAGCTTAATTGTCTTGGTCCAAGGCTTCTAGGGTTTACGCATCTCTGTATTAGCCCAAGACTTCTCCGGTTGACGCATCTCTGTATTATCTTGGACTCATAAGGACTCCACTATCAGCCTGGGATCATTAGTTGGCCTTGGAATTTTCCTCGAAGTTCCCGATCGCCCAATCAGACTTTGCTAATGTACAACATACATAAAAAGCTTCGGTTGACAGAAATGGCCAAACAGTAGGGGCGAAGGTTTGTTGTCTCGACCCAATACTTAGGTCAACACATTTCCATATTATCTCTGAATCCTGAGGACTCCACTATCGACCCAATCTCGAGATGGGATATTGGCTTCAGAATTTGCTACGTCTATCGATATTTCATTGTGCTCCATTTCCCCGAGGTCCAAAGAGACAAAACAAGAGATTACGGGAAATTTCCCATCCATCGGACCCCATTAAATGACAGATCTGGACCCGTAATCTCGGATCAGGTTATGGAAGATTTTCTTGCTCCTTGTCTGAGTTCCCATCATGCGATGGTCAAGATATGTAAAAGTTGACGAAGAATTGTTCATTAGTTTGCAGATTTCCATCGACGAGTCAGAGGCGGAGAGCAAAGTCATCGTTGATCCTGACGATGATTAACGATGGATCCTTCCTTCCCTTTGAATGTGCACTTTGTTCCTCCATTAATATCGGCAATTCCTGCTGCACATTCAAACATGCAACTCTCGGACCTGTGGGTTATGGGCCGATGAAATGGGGTTGATCTCACCTTTGCAGTAAGGGAACTCACTATATCTTCCTTATTCACCTTGAGATTGCATTGCAAATCCACAGTTTCCTTTATCACTAGTCTCTACGCCATACATAAAATCTTAGGCTAAAATCAATGACCATATGGAAGGGTTGAAGCTTTGTTTTCTCGGCCCAAGACTTCTCAGGTTGGTGCATCTCTGTATTATCTCGAACTCCCTACAACTCTACTGTCGGCCCAAGGTCCCGATCCCCAGGTGGGGTTTCGGCCTTGAACTCTGCTACGTCTATCAGGATTTCTCTGTGCTCCATTTCCCTAAGGTCCTAAGAGATGGAACAATAGATGACGGTAAATTTCCCATCCATCAAGCCACGTTAAATAATGAATCTTGGCCTGTAATCTAAGATTAGGTCATGGAATATTTTATCGCTCCTTGTCTGAGTTCCCGACCGCCCGATGGCTGAGAGATATAAAAACTAATGAAGAATTGTTCATTAGTTAGCAGATTTCTATATGCGAGTCAAAGCCAAAGATCCTAAGTCATCATTGGAGAACCCCGATGTGAGCTAACTTTCATTGTTAGACAACAATATATAGGAGAGGATTTTAGTAGTTATGCTATGACATTATCAACCATTTGAAAATTGATTCTAAAATAATCGATCATTCTATGCATTATCAGGGATGGATTAAATACATTTTCATTATGGTAGGTAGCTAGGTCGCTGGTGGTAACAAAATAATTTCCATATGATATACCACATTTTATAAGGTTTTTTTTTTTTTTAATCTGATAGTGCAATGAAGGCATTCCAACAGTGTAATTAAATTGTTGTGAGATATCAACATTTACCACATGTCTAAATTGCAGGGATTAGATAATTCTAATTCAAATTCCAAAATCTTAATGAAAGCTTATGCTATGCCCATTGAAACTATTTTGTTCAATGCATTATTAGATAATGATGTATCTAAAATATAAATTTAGATAATATAGATAAACTTAAACACATTTGCCAATGTAATGATGGGTTTTTATGTAACTAGTTGAGAAATTTTTTCTCTATACTCAAATTTTATGGTGGAGAAATTATATCTATCTATATTACACATAAATTTAAAATACAAAAAATTTAAAAATAAAATAATTTGCAAACCCTAATGAGCATCTGATGTTTAAATGCCTAAAAGCACTGACCCTAAGGCTCATTCTACAACCCAGTATGACGTGTAACTTTGTCATCCCTAATCAAAGTTGAAATTTTGGTCTTATGGACCAAAATTAAAAAAAATAAATCTAAAAATAAAAAAAATTCAATAACTATACAAAACATTTAAAAAATGTCCACTGCACATGAAAGACTCATGTTAGATCAATATTTAAGATGGATCTATTCTGATTTTATGATCATGCCAAAACCCTATGATAATGTGCTCAACCTTGCTAATATACTTAAGGCACATATTGATAAGTGAGTGCACATTATGAGGAAAACTTCATAGTATAACACATAAAATTATTATAGAAAATCTTTCTATATCATGTTAAAATAAAGAATTAATAGTTTTGTCATATATTTAAAACGAATATTTCAGTTATTCATTTGATCAAGTCTTCAAGCTCCAAAATCTTAAGGAAAACTTTATACTACGGCAATTGAAACCATTTGATTCGATGCACAAAATGATGAACCTGAAATAGAACTTCGTCTAAAACAAATAAAACAAAAAACATTTATCTTTAAGTAATTTCTTTTGCATGCACATGTTTTATGGCGAAGAAATTATACATTGCACATAAATTTTAAATACAAAATAAATCACATTAATACATTTAATGTAGGAGCTTGATGGACAAATGGTTGCAGGGGCTAGGGTTTGGGCGTGGCTAGTAGGGTCGTGACCCTAAGGCTCCACAGTCGGGAGCTCAGAGTCTGCAACGGTGACAGGCGTGTACCGAGGAGGACAGTTGTAAGATTTCGGGGAAGCATGCGACAGACTGAGGACACTTGGACAGTCGTAAGCGCGGAGTTTTGGAATGTGGGACGCATATGTCACCGCCTGAATATGGCAACAGGGAAGGTTTCGAAGGTTAGTCTCATGTTTTCTTTTGCGCTGTCACCATTCCTGGAATGTGCTAGGTTACTCCCTGTTAGCAGAGGTGGGAACAAACCGTTGGCAGCTACCGCATTAACCTGCTGTTTCTCGATTAACCATGGTAAAACCGAAGGAAGTCGTCGACCTCGATCCCGAGCCAGAGGATATTCTATCGGTGTGGGGGAAGGAGCTAACGACTCAGAATATTGAACGTTTTTTCGAGCCAGCCCGGTCGCCATGGGAACCTAAAGTTGGTCTCGAAATCGCTATGGAGGAATAGGAACACAAATGGCCTTTTGGAGGAAAGTTTGGGGCTAGCCGTATTGAATAATCATGGAGTTACAGGGTATCACAACCCGCGGGAACCGTTTTTTTAGAGGGAGGGTTTCACGCAGGCAGAAGCTCATCAAATTCCATAAGTAAGTAATATAACCCCACTTTCACCTGACCAATTTCTTTCTGGAGGGCTCAAGGACGTTGTTTTAAAGTGTGGGGTGAGGAATTGGAACTGGAATAACTCGGGAAGGGCCCTCAAAGTAGATTTAGTGTTGGCCGAGGAAGATTGATCTCCGACTGTTAACATAACCATCCTCGCCAGAGATTTATCAAACCCTAGGTCGACAGGCGGGTCAGTAGGCAAAAGGTCTGATGGGGGCTCGGGCCTCAGGAAGGATACCCGTGAAAATGACTTCGTAGACAGACAGAGGATCTGGGGCTTTCAAAAGGGTTAGGCAGAGGTTTTGAGAGTAGGGGGTTTGCAGACAAACTTGAAGAAGGAAACCCTACCCCAGACAAGAATGTAGACACACAGTAGGAAGAAGTAGCAAATGGTGCAGTAGACACCCAGCCAAGGGAGGAGGCCTCTGGCAAGAGGCAAACAGGGGAAAAAAGGAAGAAACCGAAAATCATAAAGAAAAAAGGGTTTGCGGCGAACCTCGTACTGGGAATGGATGTTCAAATAGAGGAGGCTATGGAGGTGGCTGAGCGTACTCTGGTGGGACGGGCGAGGGGTAAGAAATATTCAACCCATTTCATCCAAAATTGGGCAGTCTAGCAATGGCAGGCGACTTTGGACAAAGGGTTCCAGATTACAGTATTGGCGAAAGGTTGGTTTATGGTGAAATTTGAGAAAAAGGAAGCGACGGATTGGGTGTTGGAGAAAAACTGGGCTTTCGGCAGACACCCTGTTCTATTCAAGCGGTGGACTCCATTGTTTGACGCAAAACGAGAGAAGGTCGAGGTCATTCCTGTTTGAGTGTGGGTTCCAGGATTGCATCCTTTCTTATGGGTAGACTTGGTATTCAGATCTATAGGGAACCACCTTGGATCTTACTTGGAAACTGATATGTCTTTCCTCCAAACCCAAGATAAGGCAATGGCTCGAATTTTTGTCAGCTTGAATCCTAGAGAAGGGTTGGCGAAAAACATAAAAATCCAGTATAAAGATTTAATCTTTGATCAGGCCTTGGATTATGAACATCTACCTTTTAGATGTCATAGATGTCATGCATATGGCCACCTAGCAAAGGATTGTCGCTGGGTATTTGGCGTAGAAGGAAACAGAAGAAGGCCAACGTGGATACTTTGGAAGTAGAGAAGGGAAACGAATCTGGGTCAGAAGCAGTGCAGGAGTTGGAGCCCATGGATTTGGACAGGAGCAAGGAGGATAAGGCTATGGAGCAGGTGCACCAAGTGGTCTTAGCTTGGGAGGACGTATCTGAACTGCCTCTCGAACTCGGAATTTGTGCACAAGGCTCCTCCGAGGAACCGACTGCAATCCTCCTCGAAGACATGAAGGGTATGTGCCTAGACTCTAGTAATACATCTTTATTTTCATCATTAGAAACTAAAGATGCTTGCTTGAACTCTAGTGCTATCATTAGCAAGGGTCAAATATCTGCTGTTCATGCTCAAGTAGATAGCATCATTACATCCATCCCTCAATTAAATCTAAACTGTAGAGGAGCTCTGGATAAGAAGAGTGAAGAGAAATGTGTTCCTCCTTCCATTGCCAAACATTACAACCTCCGTTCTCATGATAAAAAACCAGTCTCCATGGAGCTAGTTGGGGGCTTGGGTATGGACTTAACTCTGAGCTCCATGTGGAAGCCTTGGGGTAGGAAGTAAAACCTGTCAAAAGCTCAGGTGAAAGCTAAATTTGACGTGGTAGATGGTAAACAAATGTCTATCCCTGGGGTCCTTAGAGTGGCGAAACCCAGTGTGGAGGAGGTTATAAAATGATTTTCCTTTCATGGAATTGTATGGGTTTAGCCAGTAAACCCAAAAAATTGGCCCTAAAGGAGTTGATCCAATGTCATAACCCTAAAATCCTCATGCTTTAAGAAACTCTGGGTACGAGTGAGGAAGTCTTGTCATCTTTAAACTCCCTTCTCCCTGGTTGGCATTTTCAAGCCGTGGACTCCATTGGCCACTCGGGAGGTTTGGGCATGGGCATAAAGGAAGGGTGAAGTTACTAAATCTATGGGGGGTGGAACATGCACTCAGTATGGAAGTCCAATCCCCTGAATTTGGATTTCCTCTGATGATTTAAAATATATATGGGCCATGCCAAGGGAGAGTCTCCTTTTGGAATGGCCTCCTCTCCAAATCAATGGTGAGGAACCAAAACCTAGTGATAGGAGGAGATCCTAAATTTTTCTATTGGAAATGCTGAGACATGGGGGCCTTTAGCCAGGGCAAACCCGCTATCAGATTTCTTTATGAATGCACTCATCTCCCACAATATGATAGATGTAAATCTGATAAAGCTACCACCAACTTGGAGGAGTCATAGAACGGGTGAAGCTAGAATCGCGAAAAGACTGGACAAGTTCCTTCTGTGTGAAGACTTAGCTTCAAGGATTCCAGCCTTCCGTCAATGGGTGGGTGAGGGAGGAAACTCGGACCACTTTCCTATTCTCTTGGAGCTTTCCAAGCCTCCCCTGAAGCCGACAGCACCTTTTAAGTTCAATCCTTCTTGGTTGCAGGAGGAATCCTTCAATAAGCTCTTTAAAGAAACATGGAGAACCCCTAGTAGGAACTCCATGGAGGACAAGAGTTTCCTATTCATGGAAGATCTGAAAAGACTGAAGAAAGCTACAATAGAATGGGCAATGGCGAGGAAGCAGAAACATAATGAAGATCTAAGACAAATTGACATAGAGCTCCAGAATTTGGAGAGCTCGGACTCAGATAGTTACGAATCTCAGGAGAAAAAGGACCGTATTTTGATGCTAGAAAGTCAACGAAGTAAAATTCTGCTAGCAAGAGAGGAAGAATGGAGGTTGAAAAGCAGAGCGATTTTGTTAAGGGCTAGAGATGAAAACACCAAATTCTTCCACAATTATGCCAAAGGTAGGAAGAACTTGAATACCATTTGGAAGCTAATGGATGAAGGGGGTAGAGAAGCAAATACCTTTGAATCTCTCTCGATCATGGGGAGAAGTCATTTTTAGAAGTTATTCACTGATCAAGGGGAGATAACATTAGCAGAGGTTATTAGAACAACCCAATGTTTTCCTCATTATGTAGAAGAGGAAGAAGTGGAGGATCTGATGGGAGAGGTCTCAAAGGAAGAGGTTGAAAGCATTATAAAATCTATGGCAAAAGACAAGAGCCTAGGGCTAGATGGGTGGACAATAGAACTTTACCAACATTTCTTCGATCAGATTGGCTCGAAATTAACAGAGGTGGTCGAAGAATCCATGAGGAAAGGTGCTATCTATTCTCCTTTTAATTCCACCTTCATAGCCCTTATCCCGAAAAAAGAAGATCCAGGATCCTTTGAAGACTTTAGGCCTATATCGTTATGTAATTGCATTTACAAAATCATTGCCAAAGTGATAACAGTTCACATAAAGCCGATTCTGTCAAGATGCATTTCAAATGAACAATTTGGGTTCTTGGATGGCCGCCAGATCCATGAGGCCATTGGGGTAGCTCAGGAGACCATCCATAGTGTTAAACTAATGAAGAGGAAAGGGGCGGTGGTGAAAATTGATCTTTCAAAGGCCTATGATAGAATTAGCTGGACATATATCACGATGCTGCTAACACACTTGGGTTTCAATATTGGCTTTATTAATTGGATTATGGGATGCATCACTAGTGTTATTTTTGTGGTCCTGATTAATGGAGCAACCTCCTCCTTTCTTAAAGGGCAAAGAGGACTAAGACAAGGATGCCCATTGTCGCCTTTACTTTTCCTAGTAGTTGCAGAAGGGCTGAGTCAGTTAGCCCTAAAAGCTAGAAGGGAAGGAACTGTGAGAGGGTTGGAAGTAGCGGTTAATATGTTTCTCATCTACTCTTTGTAGATGACATTTTACTTTTTAGCAATGGGAACATATCCGAAATGAAGGAACTCAAGAGGATTCTTGAGTTGTTAATGAAAGCCACTAGAATGCAAATGAACTACAGGAAATCACAATTGATTTTGGAAGGTTTCAACAGATAGGAGATAAGCCAAATTTCATCAGTCTTTCCCTATGAAGTGCATAAAATCGATGATCCTTTCAAGTATCTCGGGTTTTGGCTGAAACTGAATGATTATAGGAAACAGGACTGGAACTGGCTGCTAGCAAAAATAGAAGCTAGAATTTCTCATTGGAGCTATAAGTGGCTCTCAAGAGCAGGAAGGTTGACCCTAATCAAATCTATTCTATTAGTGATCCCGATATACTGGGCAGCTTTGACATGGGTACCTAAAAGCATTCTGGAAAAGATAAAGAGGATTTGTTGCAGGTTTCTCTGGGCAGGTTCAAAGGAGGAATCAATGCTTCCTTGGGTGGCTTGGGAGAAAGTAGCAAGACCAAAAGACTGGGGAGGGTGGGGGATCAAAGACCTCACAGCTTTTGGTCCTTCACTAGCAGCTAAATCAGGATGGAGAATAATTAAAAAGGAGAATCTATGGAAAAAAGTGGTAAAGAGGAAATACGTCGACTCGATCCCCTTAGAAGAATGGATAAGAAATCCCGACAAGAAAGGAGGAAATTCTTCAGTGATTTGGAAGGCAACCATAGATGCTTTCAAGATTATTGAGCAAGGTCTGTCTTGGCAGATTGGGAATGGGAAAAATCTTCGAATAGGGAAGGACCCTTGGGTAGGCTGTAATGAAAATTACGCTCTAAACCCGAACCTCATCAGGCATCTTGAATCAAACGGGATTTTTTTCCTTAACCAGGCAGAGAAACAAGGTCACTCTACAATTTGGGGTCAAGCATGGAAATCAGGAGAGGAGCTGGACCTCCTACCCTAATGGTGGAACGATTGGAAGGCCTATAACCTTGAACTTTCCAGGTCAAATGTAAGGCTGAAAGATAGACCGGATCAATTGGTGTGGGCCCATACAGAGTCAGGATCATACTCTCCTAAATTCAGGTATAAATTCCTTATGTCTAAGAAAGGCTGGGGGAACCGGAATGGTGGGCCAAGCCCTTATGGAAGTTAAAATGCCCTGCTAAAGCAAAACTTTTTTTTCTGGTGCATTCTCAAGCGAAAGGTTCCTACTTGGGACATCATTCAATCTAGATATAAGTCACGACTGGGGAGATTTCCACTATGAAAATATGATTTTGAAACAATTAGGCATCTTTTTATAGATTGTCCTTTTATTAAAAAAGTATGGATGGAGGTTGGGAAGCTCATCCAGAAGAATGTAGTTTGGGAAGGGGAAATTTTCTTGGATGTATGGCATAAATGGTGGCATCTATATCTTGAAGGGAATTTGCGGAATTTACCTCCCATCATCACATGGGGCATCTGGTTAGCTAAGAATAGGAGCATCTTCTTGGATAAGGATACCCCTTGCGAGTCAATTACTATTCAATGCGTTTCTATTTTTACAAGTATTCCCGAATCAGAAGAGGAGAGGACTCCCAGACTAATTAGAGAGGAACAAATCAAGGAGGGAATACCTTGGGCATATTTTGATGGGGCATCCGAGAACAATAGAGCAGGAGTAGGTTTGGTCATTCATATCAATGAAAATCAGAACGTAAAAGCCTATGTGGGATTAGGCGATGGCACAAATAACTTCGTGGAATTATTGGCTCTAAAATTGCTCTTATGCTGGCTCATCCATAGGAACATCTTCACAGTTCAGATTTTTGGGGACTCTTTGAATGTTATAAAATGGTCCAATGGGCAAAGTAGATGTCAAAATTATATATCTTACCTTTATTAGAAGAGATTATGCAGTTAAAGCTTTCTTTTAATGTTTTCTCTCTATGCCACATCTAGAGGGAATGTAATGATAAAGCATATAGGCTTTTTAAAGAGGGTCTGCAACAAGATATGGGCCATTGGCGAATAGTGGAGGAGATCCATGGAGAGATCCATGTCTCTGATCAGCCTCCTTACACTTAGTATTTTATTTTTTGGACTCTTCAAGCTAGTTAAAGCTGGTTTTTGTTTCACAGCTGATATGGTTTTTACGGAACTACTGTTGTATCTATTTTCTATGTGGGTTGTTTTCCTCGCTGAGGAGACCCGGGAAATAGATGCCATGTTTTGGTTTATCTATGGAGACTTTCAGCATATGGAAAACTGTTATTTCTGCAATGACTGATTTGGAGATGGGAGCTGTTTTCCTCAATAGAGGAGGCTCATGGTTTTAGATCAGGGGTATATTTTTCCCAATTTTGGACAAGAAGGGCAAACTTCTTGTAGAGATCTATGATTAAATCATACAGCAATCTGAATGCTATGGCATATACTCTGTAACTTTTTATTTTGTTTATAAAAATTTCATTTTTTCCTTTCGAAAAAAAATACATTTAATGTATGGAAAACTACGTTCTAGTTATGAACTATCAAACTTCACAGGCCAAACATTCAAAACATACTGCATTGAACATTACCTCAGGGCTTCAATATTACAGATGTAGAGCATTGGAATATATCAGTGCAATAAGTATATGACTTCACGAATTTGAAATGACACAGTACCATTGCAACACATATTACAAACATGTTTATTACTAGGACATTGTTAAACTCCATCCACCAAATCAAATCAACAGATCATGATGATGATGTGAATGGAATTCATTATTGATCAGATCAGGGTCGTGGAAGTTTGGATGTAAAAAGAACTACATTAGAGACAATCGATCCCCGAAAATATTGAAAAAAACAAAAAGAAAAAGAAAAAATGCCTTTAAGAAAAGCTAATATGCACATATGATCGTATTATAATTTGTAAGACTCAAGCAAAGAAATTACGTTGGCCAGGGTTTTCTGCAAAGCCAAGCCCACTCTGCAAGCACATACAATATTTTTCAGTAGAACATCACAATAGTCTGTGACAAATTGTTCCGTAGGAGATGCCACTTGCAACATACATCTACCTTTTTTGTTGGGATTGCTCAGAATGAGAAATCTTGTGGTGACAAGTAGAATCTATGTTGAAGAAAGATTAATAATGAGACAGATGACAAGAGGAAGGCAACAAACAGACAGAGGGAATAATGAAACTGACACGCGTTTAAGGAAGAGAGAAAGTTCAATTTAAGTTAAAAATTAAAGAGTGAAAAAGCTCAAGATTGCATAGAGGGAAGGGCAATGAATTGAACAGATAATGCATCTGACGAATATTTGGTCACACAATGGTGATTAGAGTTTTTGGATATTTATGTGACACGTGTAAAGTTGAAAATGTGTAAAGTTAAATGGAAGTTTGAAACTTAAAAATTATTGGGAAATTTTTTATTTCAATTTTGGATCATGTGTAAGATTAAGGATATTTTTAAATTGTTAAATATAAACCATCTATAATTTTGTGTATTTTAAAAAATGAGAAATCTGGAAATCATATTTTAAAATAGAACTATCCACTTAATAATAATATGAAGAAAAATAAAGATGAATGTTAGTGATAATAAACTCAAGTCAATATTACAAACTAACAAAGATCATGAAACATAAGGTTATGTCAAAATGAATGAAAAGGTTAAGAAGAAATTCAACATGATAAAAAGATTATAATAGAATGAAGTAAAGAGAAGGAAGTGTTTAATGCAACCAAAGTTTATGATGAAACCCAAATACTAAGATATTAGTGTATAAGATTTATAAGTGGCATACTATCTTTAAGGAATCTTTGCAAGCCATGAAGGAAAGCTTAGGAAAAAAATCAAGATGGCACAAATGTTTGTGAAGAAGCTAGGCTCTTCACCTAAGAGTGTTTGAGGATAAATTTGTCAAAGATCCAAAAATTAGATCTAAATGTTAGGTGCAAGAAGAATAATTTCTAATGAAGTTATAAGACTTCATGTGATGTTGATGACTTAGATGCGCTAATCTCCATAACAAAGGTCAGAAACATTATTGTTTTCTTTGTTAAATATTTTTACATCCTATCACTTGTTATGGTTAACAAAATTGATGATGTAATGGTAGACATTTTGGTTGAAAAAATATCATTTCAACCATGTATTGGGAGAAGGTACTTAGGAAACCTATACTTAAGCATAACGTCACATTCTAAAGGGGTTACTAACCATTATACATATTTATCAGTTGGCAAATAAATGAAACTCTAGATAAATTGTTTAGGACGTCAATATAGTTGTCAACTTTGAAGTCTTGAAATTTCCAAAGGATGCATATAATATCTTATTTGTAAGGCCATTAATTTACCCATGAGGGGTGTGACATGATGGAATAAATAAGCCATGATGTTTAGACATAGGAGGAAAGTTATTGTTCCCTTAGATAAGAGAAGGTTAACATATGAAGAAGAGATAGATAATATAGACAAGAGACAACATATTCTCTCCAAGGTGGAAATACTATACTATATGAAGAAGAGTATGAGTTCATCTTAGATGAACTTGGAGCAGTACATGTGAAAGCCACATTTGGGTTCTATAGAATATTCTATTGAACTGTTTTAAAAATGGGCTACAGTGAATCATGAGATATAAAGTAATAACATAATCACCCTAAACTACCCAAGATTTCAAAAGAACTTGAGGATGGAACAAACCTTATAAATCACTTATAAAAGTTTGAAATGGTATCAATTCACTTGAAATAAGAGGAAAATGATGCATTATTCACCACATTCTCTGCTACAATACCCCAATATGGACCTTTGGAAAGTATGTGGATATTAATACTTTGAGTGCACAAAGAAGGGCCAAGGCACATAATGAAATGTAACAACAATAATCTTGTGAGATGATAAATCCTTGTGAAGTGGGTATGGTCATCATGTAATAAGTATGCTAAGTATACTACTACTTGATTTATATTAGAATTATTATTATGTTATAATAATTAATAAAAAAATTGCACTTGGGGATCAAAAATTTAAGAGTACTATGGGGACAATGAGGCAAAGGAAGGGGTCTAATGAGGTAAAGAGAGGGGTCCAGTGAGAAAGGAAAGATACTTAACTATGTGAGAAGTGGCAACTTGTGAAACACTTGACTTTTCCTTATTATTTACAATTATATTTTTCTTAAGGGATTATTTTTCCATGCTTGGCAATGTATGCAACCACATCTGATGGAATGCAAGAGAATTCCAATAAAAGGTTTGAATTGAGTCTTTAGATGGTTATGCACCTTTACTCTTCATTGTGAGTTATCCTAGGTCACATGGGAGAATTATCCTCCAATATTGGAGAGATGAACCATGTTGGACCATTATGGAATAGGTTATATTAGTGATTCCTTTTGGACCATTCTTGAGAAAGAGGCAGGGGATGAAATTGTTCCATCCCTTCATCTAGCATGTTGATAAGAAGTAATTCATGGTGAAATACCATGATGGTTGGGAGAGATATGGCATGACTATGAGCCATGGAGTTGAGAATAGAGTTTTCCATGTTGCCAAACCATTTCAAGAACTTCCATAGTGTGGTATGGGTTGGAACTCTTATTGCACATAGATAGTTGGACATATTGGACTTCTAAGGAATTTGTTTGCAAAGACAATAGTCGAAGTAAGGTTGTCTTGGAAGGAATAGGTTATTGTAATGTTTTAGTATTTATATTTTTCCTAGAGCTCATTTCTTAAAAGAGAATCCGTATTATGTTGCAATTTGGGTTTGTTTATGTTGGAGTGTAGAAGCTTCTAGGTTCACCTTTGATGCTTCATTTCCTAGCTTGAGGGTGGCACCTACATGAGCTAGTGCATATCACTAGGAGAGAACATCCTCCTATGAAGATATTCCCAAAGTAAAACCATTAATAGATAAGTAATCATGTAATTATTATTTATATGATGATATTTGATTCTTGTGGTTATTGTTTTATGTGAAAAATATGTATTTAAATTGGGTATTCCATTATAGAATATTATTGTCCCAAAAGCATGTTGTGTGATGTATGTTGAAAAATGTATATTATTATGTTCTATCATGCAACCACATGATAATATATGATAATATAGGAGTTATGTGTTGAAATTGTTAATTGTACAATTGGAGGAGAATCCTTGTATAAATCATGCATGTGGTTGAATATTTGTTCTATCAATTTGTGGAAAATATCAATGTTTATTTCCATTACAATGGTGAATCCATCTCTCTCTCTCTCTCTCTCTCTCTCTCTCTCTCTCTCTACACAAACATATATATATGGATTTATATACACACACACACATAAATATCTATCTATTTATATGTATTTATGTAAAAATTAGTCATGGCACTATTGAAGTGAAATGGAATTGCACCGGAAATCCTAATTGGGAGAGAAGATCATATTTTCAAACCGAGTTCCTTAACAACCCAGGGCATCAGGTTTGGATATGCCATAGAGTGGAATAAAATATTAGTTACAACACTTATATGTTAATGACATAATATGCAAAGTGGCAAATGGAATTAGTTGGAATTAATTGTGTATTAGTGTTTTAACAAATTCCCAAGTGGAAATATTGTCCATTGTGTCATGATGGAAAAACAAAATTATGAATTCATGCCTAGGAATTCACAAGTTTTGGCATTGAAACCTTTGTGATAGCTATACTAGAGTGAATTTGGTGTGTTTTTTAGAAGTTTAGCATCCAAATCTCATGGAGTATGAAATTTTTTGTAGCTAATTAGTGATATTTATGTATTAAAAGTGATGGGTGTGCCAAGTTGATTGTCTTTTTAGAAGGAATTTATTTGAAATTCCATGGGAAATGATTAATTTATGGAACTTCAATGAAGTTTTGGTTCCAATTACCATACATAATGTAATCTATAGTTTCCAATGGGAAATTTGGCATTCATAATTCAATGGAGGTAGTTGTGAAATATGCATGTAGGTGAGTAGGAGGTCACATAAGTAATTTTGGGAAAGAAGAATAGGGTAAGATAGATAGAGGAAGTTGAGTAAATTAGTTAGCTCTTGTAAAAGCATAAGTCCCATCCACTCTTAGTTTCTTGAGGTATATGGATTGCTCAAAATTATGATTTTTGAGAATGTGCAACATTCTCCTCAAGATTTTCTATTCAAAGTCTTACTATCATTGAACATATGCACATCCATCTCATAAATATCCACAAAGAAATCATGTTTCAACTCAAGTTCAACATGGTCACACTTAAGATTTTTTTAATGGCATAGCACAAGGTGACCCATCTATGGGAGGGGTTGGGGGATCATATCTATCATATTTACACACCATATCTTTCTTACTAGGGCTTGGCTTAGACACAATTTTTTTACAAAACACATGGCCCTCAAACACTTTTTACAACTAACTAGGGAAAGGGATATCACACATTGTCATAGCTATGTAGACTCTCATTTAGTTATAAATTGGATGAATGGAATTTACTCTTTATAGAATTATACACTTCAACCTCTCTTATAAAATATTAAACTCAGAACATTGTATTTATCTCATCTTTCATTTGATCATGTGTTTGGGGACTAAGAAGCAATTCATGTAGGAAAAGTTGCATTGACAATCGACCAATGGATCTAGAAGGTATGGGAAATGCAAAAGGCACCCAATCATAGTATCTTCATGACTCTTGCTTCCAAATAGCATAAATGTTTTTGGCTAATATTTTTTACTGGATATATTCTGATACAACATGGAATTCTTTCTTCAAACACGGTATACTTATATCACTATAGATTTTGTTTGTTCTTTCTATGCTATGGATTGATTCTTGTTGTTGTTTACTCAACCTTTCCCTATCTTGAATCTTTTGGTTTGTACCCTTTGAGGGATGCACCTATATCTATATTTTTCTTTATAGTATGTATAAGGCTCTTTGCTAATTGGAATGCTAAAATAATCTATAAATATAATTTTGTTGATTCTTAAATAAAATTATAGGATTTTTTGTTTGTTAAAAAAATGAATAATGTTCTTGTAGTAACTTATGATGATTAATTTTCTAGTTCTATGAATTCATGGTGGATAGCCATTTGACAATGAGCTAGCTTCTATAGATAGATTTATATTTCTAATTGAATTGTAAAGTGAATGGACTTTGCCTAAGAAATAATGAATTGATGGTTTTTAATGGTAGTGGATTGCAATCATAGTTTTCTCTTACTAATATTTTCAATCCATTTGTTATTGGAAATGTTTAAAAGAAACAATGAAGTGATTGAATTTAGCGGGATGTTCTAAAATTGATTTGTTTTATTCTATTTTATTTTTACTTTATATGGTTTTAGTGCAATTCTAGGGAAGTTCTATTTCCAAGTGTGACATATTATGTATAGGTTGCATAGGGATGCAACATGAATCATAATGTGTAGAGGCTACACATGAAGATGGTATGTAGAGGTAAGCAAGTGGGGACATGTATGGTGTGAGGGCAAGTATGGTTTGAAGCAAAAAGGAAAGGGATCTAGAATGTAGTGTCAAAGTGGCGTGTAGTGTGGAGGTATAAATGTAGTGTTTTGCATGGCTATAATATGCAATGTGGTGGTAGAAGTTTAATAATCTCTATGCTCTTTGTGGTGTAGGTGTATCATGTAAAGGAAGATAATGAATGCAACATAGTAGCAAGGCATATGGAGATATATGACACCATCATATCCAACAAGAAGATACCAATAGGTAAAGAAGAAACAAAAAATGAAGTGGATAGAAAATAAAGATGGATTTTTTTATGATGATTTTTTTTTTTTTTAAGCCAAAATTGTATTTTGGCCATATTTTTTTGCAAAAAAACACTCTATTTGAGCTGAAATTTTTGATGAATATTAGTAGAGGAATTATTCATAAGAATTTCCTTAATGAGTTTGCAATTTTTTCATTAAACTCCTAAAAATTAGCAAAACAAATAGTGATTGAAGAATGATACCATACTATTTGTTAGCAACCCGATTGATGATGAATCTTGGGCAGTAAGGAATATGACAATTCATGAAAAAATTAGAAAATCATTTGGATATATTCTAGTGGATGCTAGATGGCATTGGAAAAATAGGGCCAAATCCACTATTTTGGGACATTTTTGATAGCTTTAGAAACTATATTATTATGCTAGTAATTTGGATAAATTTGTCCTAGTGGAAATTTTCTACTGTTGCCCTATTTTTGG
Organism: Pinus tabuliformis; assembly: GCA_031772625.1. Classification (NCBI taxonomy): domain Eukaryota; kingdom Viridiplantae; phylum Streptophyta; class Pinopsida; order Pinales; family Pinaceae; genus Pinus; species Pinus tabuliformis. The sequence continues at coordinate 196,512,151 of CM062815.1, read as the reverse complement.
AGTAGCATTTTATGATAATTTCACCTAAGGATAAATTAAGTGAAAAATGTGATACGTTGTGTCTCCAAATTGATCATCAAAGAGGAAAAATAAAACTTCAATAGCATGATCTTGAAAAAGTTTTCTAATGAATTGGATGGGTAGCTCAAAGTATTTATTGTGATGATGATAAATTGGATCTTTTACAAGCTTGATGGAACTCTAGTCATCACACTAGAGTGTGGTAAAATGCTGTTGTTGGAATCCAAAATCTGAAAATATATAAGAAATCCACACGACTTCTTGAATTATATTAATTTTTACTCGACACTCTGATCCTATTGAAGGAAAGGCAAGAGCCTATCACTTCTTGCAATTCCAAGTGACATATCCAAAAATAATACTGAACATAACCTGCAATATGATTTTGATTAGTAGGGACATTATCCCAATTCAAATTAGTGAAACCAACCAACAAAGGAGTCCCTGTTGAATTGTAATGTATCCAATAAGTATCATTTTACTACTTTCTAATGGCTCTCATGTGATGTTTGCATATATCATCAACAAGACTAACAATAGAGGAAACATTAGGATGGGTATGTGTTAAATATAAGAGGAAATCAATTAATTGAGGGTACACTGTGACATCTACTTTGAGTGTAGTACCAAAGGTAGCAAATTTGACTCCAAGTTGGAAGGGAGGTGTGGTTGGTTTACAATATTTCATGTGAAAGTAGTGAAGAATGTCACGTGCACACTTAAAATAGGAAGGAAAATTCCTTCCTTGGTTTGCAATACTTGGAGGCTAAGGAAATAATGCAAATAACCATAAGATTACCATTTCAAATTTATTCTTAAGGTTGGATTTCATATGGTTAAATTTCTTTTTGTCACTACTGGTGAGAATAAAGTCATCAACATAAAGAGAAAAGTATTTTGAGATGGTTACCCACATTCTTGGTATAGACATTGGGGTTAGAATGACATCTAGAATTTTTTTTGTAAAGAATAAAACTTTTTATTTTAGTATACCAAGCCCAAGAATCTTACTTAAGACCATAAAGATATATCTAAGGTGGAAAATAAGCATGGCCACATTTTGAACATATCTAAGAGGTTGTTCAATGCAAATTTCTTGTTATATATCCCCATAAAAGAAGGAAGATTTAACATCCATTTGATGAGGTGGATGGAAGCTATTTTGGTCCATTGGAAAAATGTTTCATTACATTTAGTTCCTTTAACTTTAAAAAAATCCTTAGGCAACTAACTATGCCTTTTGTCTTTCAACACCTCTATGTGATGCATACTTAATTCTATACACCCATTACACAAGACAAGTTTTCCTCCTTTGGAAGAGGTAGAAGATTCGAAGTATCATTATCATTAAGGAGAAACATTCTTCATTCATTGCTATGTCCCAATATGGATGGATGAAATCTTCTATAAATGTTTATAGATAATGAGTTTGTGAAACTTAAGCGAAAATAGAGGAGGTTTTCCAATGGAACCTTTGACAATAATACCAATTGTCATTATTAGGAGGAGAAACTAGAGTAGGATTAATACCAAAAGGTTTGGAAGAGAAGATGGCACAAATTCCAAAGATGTTACAAATGTTGTATTAGTCTTGTGGTCTAAGATATTTTCATTAAACTTAACATCTATCCAAATAATAATGCTGTTGGAATTAGGTTGAACAAGTCTATAACCATTTACATCTTCAAAATATCCAACAAAAAATTACTTCCCACTTTTAAGCAGTAATGCTTTCCTTTTCTCACCAAGGATGTGACTCCCATGCATCACTATCAAAAACATGGAAGTGGCTTACATGTGGTTTAATTTTATGTCATGCTTCTTCTAGTGTTATATTTTTAAAATCCTTTGTGGGAGTGAGAATGAATTTTTAATTGGCACAATTAATGGATTCCACCTGGCTTGATCCCTTAGACTGGACCATACAATTTTCCATTTCCTTTAGTGTGTGATTCTTTCTCTCAACAAAACCATTTTGTTGTGCTATGTATGGAATGACATGTTGCATATAAGCCCTATGAAGTGTAAAAGTTGTAAATTTGTTGTTAACATATTCAATTCCATTTTTTTTCTTATTGTCTTTAGTTCATGTCCACATTGTTTTCCTATAATGGATTCGTAAGTGAAAAACATGTAAAAAAAATTAACTCTCAAGTTTTAAGAAACAAACCCAAGTGTGCCTAAGGAACTCATCAATGAAATTTAAGTACTTGAACCCAAATAAATAAGAAGGAATTATAACACAAAAATCACTATAAACAAGATGCAAGGGGGCCAACACACACCAAGATTGTCGAAATTATCTTGATCATTATTGTGATCATAACCAACATAAAGATGATCTCTGTAAGAAATGAGAGGAAAAATGGTCACCATATTTTAATTACACAGCTACTGTAATAGGTGATATATTAGATGAAAAAATCACTCATGCCAAAATTTATTCATGTCATTGCTATGAGCAGTAAAAATAATGGACAAGACAATGACCCAACTTTGTTAAATTTGTACAACTTGGTAATATCATTAACAATTCTAGTTACTAGGGCATGTTTAGGATAATTTGTATCCTTGATTATTACTTAGTGAGGTTAGAACTCTATTATTTTACCTAAACCTAAATGAGTGACTTGATATAGAATATTGTAGGAGAGACTTGGGACACATAATACATCATTAAAATGACAATAATATAGCTAAACTATTCCAAGCCCTACAACACGAATAGATCTATCAATACCAACAAATATTTGTTTAATTAAGAATAGAAAGAAATGGATTTATCCTTAGCCACATGCTAAGATCTTCCGAAATAAATAAGCCACTCATTATGAAAAGAAGTTGATATTACTTTAAAGGAAAAACTAAAAGAAAAAAGTGCATGTCCATGAGAAGAAGAGTTAGAATGAAAAGAACCAGGATTGAAGTTGTGCTTCTCCATTGCTACTTATAGAGCCTCCATATTTTAAAAATATTTACTCTATATGACCATCCCACCCTTAATAAAATTCAATCTCTCCCTTTTTTTTCCATGAAACTATTCACCCCATCCTCTATCCCATAGTTAAGGATAAGATATTCTTGAGGGCTCAAGGTCATTAGACAACAAGGATCAAAGCCATTAAAACAATATATTACTAGATATGACATCAACATGTTACTTGCAGGAATTAAAATTAGGTGGAGAGGATAACAACCATTCCTTTCAACCACTTGCGATAAACCCAATTGATAATGTCTCTCAATATTCTTGCATTTTAATTTTGTTCCTTTGTCACCATTGGGAGTAGAAACTAATTGAGAGGATTTTGGCACATGAGCTTCACTCAATGAACCTCTAACATAGAATGCATGTTCATGGCATACTAAACAATACCCTTAATTAGACTACATATTAAAAAAATACCTCTAAAAATCACTTTATTTAACCCCCTACCAATACGAATTTAATACACCATCCCAATTTAAAACATCCCTACTTTCACTATATATTGTAAGTGTCAATTTTTTCATTAACATTTTTTATACCCCTTTAGAATTATATCCCTAGTATAGTGACATGGTGCCTCTCTTATGATCCCACATGCATTCGAAAATGAATCTTTCTTATTTTGATATACATTGTAGATGCATATTAGTTCTCCCACAATGCAATTACTCAACCCACACTCAAGCACATCTCACTATGATTTGTGGCATTTAATGATCTAAGGCACACAAAGATCAACCATATTTTAGGAAGATTGAACAATGTATTGTATGAACAATACCTTATATTACACATATTACTATACAACATATACAAACCCTTTATCCCCCTATTATATGATAAATATTTTATTTCATTTTTCCCTCATTTTTTATGCCCCAATATGAATGCACGTGGTACGGTATTGCTTTGTTAGTGAAGCCCACATGGGTTTTGGACCCTTATTTTTCTCATTGATGGCAAGGATTTTTCTTCTTTTGATGCTTTCATTTATATTTTTGTTAGGACACTAAGGAGTTTTTAGATTTACATGTCATTCTAATCACTCCAATATGCAAAAAATTATCTTATTATCTAATTAACAAATCATGAAAAGATTCAGGAGAGAGTGGTTTGTAAGAATTTGTAACATCCCAATTTTGGTCCCCTAATTATTTTTTTTAACAATAATTTTACTTATGTTTGGATATTTTATTACCATTCCATGGCGATATGGACATTTTAAACATTCTATATACATTTCTATTTCTCGATAAAAAAATCAAAATTGTTGATTGAGCACAAAAAGCTATACATGATATTATATCATGAATAGGGAAAAGTGAGGGGAATTGAAGGGGGTTTTACATGCCAAAAATATTTAGTCACCTTTCCAACTTATTTTTGTGAATAATTATCCCATAGCCAATCATCGAGTGAGTGTAAGGGGTTGGCGGAAGAAGTCACCTTCCTAGTAATGAGTGCATGAGAAAAGTAGCCTCATGGTGGGCATGGAAACATTTAATGCATGTAAGTGGTGGGTGACAGAGTCATCTCACCTAGTTATGATAACAATCCTTGGGAAATTTAAGAGTAACACATGCATGAGGAAAAGGGAAGAAAAATTCAAGTAGAAAAAAGGGAGTTCTGAGAAGGGAGATTAAAAACTAAGGGGGTAATATAAATAAAGAGATACAACCATAGTGGGGAGGTGGAAATTCCATGAGAGTAAGTGTTTATCACCTTGAGAAGAGAAGGAAAGTAGGTTAAATTGATAAAGTTATAGGACTATAGGTAGGATCCTATTGGGCACACACTAAAGACCACTATAAGGGGGAGACTTTTGAGGGGCCATGGTGTAGAGTAAGGGAATTATATCCTTGTGGTATGTGAGGTAGGTTCCTCAAAAATGAATATTGAGAATCATAGCAAGTAGTTATGAGCCTCAATATTACAGCAAGACTGTTGCAACTCCTAGGGTTATCGACTTTACTTTATCAACCTAGGTTTCACACAAACTTGGAGGTAATAGTCCTATATACACAAAATATGCATCATTCTACTCATGTCACTTCTCAACTGGGGCACTTGACCATTAGGGTTCCAAAACATTCCTCCATTGAACTAAAGGGAGTCTAACGATTGATAGTGGAATGTAAAGCTTTTTCTAGTGCAGAGAAGGTAAATGCTTGTAAAATCAGGAAATGAAAGTTGCCAACTTGTAAATGCCATGAAATGACACAAATCACATGCAAAAAGGAAACTATGCTAATCTTGTACTTATCACCTAACTATTAGGGTTGCTTGAAAATTGAAGCTTACTCTATCATTCATAAGTCAAACATGCATGCATTAACTATCTCATTCACACTTGCAGAATATATGAACTTGTTCTAATTGCTAAATTTAGAAATAAAAGAGATAATGCTATCTGATCTTACAATAAGGAAAGGAGTGAAGGGACTGGTCTAGGTGGCACTTTTGGTCATGGAGTCCAAGATGAGGGGTTAAAGTACTCCTAAATTGGGCTAGGCTATCATTGTAGGTCAAAACAAGGTCAAAACAGGTTGCTACAAGAAATTGCCACATGATATCCTGAGCTGTTATAGGAAGTTGGTTGAGAGGTTTTGGAGGACAAGAATGGTGGAATGAAGTGTTGGAAAGGTGCATGAAAGTTGTGGAAGGTGAAAATCACCCAAGGCCAAGCCCAACACTCCAAGAAAGCCACATTTTCCTAAGACAACTTGCTCACGGTGGCTAGAAAATAGAGGTTTGGAATATGGGTTGGTATGCAAAAAAAAAGTGGAGAATACCTATGTGGAGTTGGTTGGAGGAGTCCCTTACTCTAGATCAACAATCCTTGCAATAAAACCCGTCTCTCTTTTCATTTAAAAATTATTGCATGTCAACATGGAAATGATGAGTTGAATTTAGAAAATCTGATCTAACTATTGTAAGGACTAGATCTGTGAAATGGACTATCTTCTAAGCTACAAAAACCTTAAGAAGTAGAATAACAACTGCAAATATTTCCAAGGAATCATAAACAATTATCTAGCTAAGAATGAGACTTAAAATAGGCAATTAAAAAAAGACAAACTTTGTTTTTAGCTTGTGAGAGTGGGGTCCCCTAATCATGATCCCATAAGGGAGATGAGATAAAGGTCACTGTCACAAGATTTTCTGGTCTATTCTCCTTCACTAGACTACAACACTAATATACTCTTTAAGCTAATGAAAGCATGTATAAGCAACAGCTTAATCAACTTTCTAAGCTAAATAGAAACATAGATAACTTCAGCAATTAATCAACATTCTAAGCTAAGAATACAGTTACAAAAGAGAGGAACCTCTGCTGCTAGTGTTGGGACCTAACCCAAGAGCTCCAGCCCTCTGAGTAACCTCAGTGCTTGATCAAAACATAATTTCTCACTATCATAAAAATGTCAAATACATCATAACAATAACAGTCAAATGTGCTTCATCTTAATGGCCTCTTGGCTACAATAAAATTTTGAATCCTAGTGAGTCCCTTAGCTTGCTTATTTATACAAAACTGGAGCTACCAACAACTTCCTAGAAAATAGTGATACTTGGCTCCCTAACTCGAGAATAAATTTTCCTTGACTGGCACTAACTTGGCTTCCAATGAACTTGGCTTGCTTGGCTACCAATGACACCGAGCTGATGAGATAGAGTGGGAGAATATTCGACCGTTTTGAGAAGTTAAGGAGAGAGACCACTTCCTAGAATCTCTCTTTCCTTCCTACTCTGAGTCCGTACACCTCAAGTAAACTCAAAACCGCTCCATTTTCCCACATTTAGCACACATTGGGCATTGGATATAATAACTTAATTTTACTCTTCTCACTAAGAAAGATATAATAAAATTTGTAAATAAATGTGAGAAAAGAAAATTTAATAAGTGAGAGAGTGGCATTGTGACCCATATAGTTTATCTATTGATGAGCCTCGTCAAGTAGATCCTTTCTCTAAGTTAGAGAAACTGCCTATAAACTCCCAAGATTGTAAATTTATCCCTTGTAGTATTATAACTTGAATAGGGGGTGACTTGTTGTACATATATGATGTGCAATAGAGCCTATGGTTGAGTGGAAAATCACTCGATATCTATCAATTTTGTTTCCAACAACTTATATATTTATAAATCTCTCATTTATGCTCTGTAAGATTTGTATGCATGTGTAATTTATGAAAATATATGGTTTATGAATCAAGAAAAATCAACAATGGAATATATGTATGATCTCTACTTCCTATGCATATTGTGATTCATTTGTTGGTTATTTTGTCTTGAACTTATGCTATAGTAGCATTGTATTTTAGAATTGGAATCCTGAGAGTCATGTGGTTAAAATTTCTATGATTAAAGACTCCGTAGGATATCTATTTTTTTTTCAATTAAGGAAATTGATCTAAATAGTTATGGTGCCTTTGATATAAAATTGTTATATTTGAACATATTATGTTATTTCCTAAACTTGGAGAAGAGATAGTCATCCCTATGCTTGTGCTAGGCGTGTTAGCACATATCTCTTTTTAATTCAACAATATCACCCTCTTCACCCTTAACATTAGTGTTTTGATTATGATATGTATGGTCCATTGTTAGATTAAGTAAATTGGGTTGTGAAAATGCTATTGGAAAATACAAACAAATAGTTTTGGCTTAAAAGGATTGAAATTGATCAATTTGGCTTTAAAGAATGACCTAAGATTTGATGTCTATCGATCTTAAAGGGATGGTTTGAGAGTGGGTTACCTAATATTACATAAAGTTAGTTGTAACAACTCTCCTTGGCTAGAACTCATTGATATGCCATGTTTCACTTCTCCTTTCCTTAAAATCCATGGATATGTAATTCATATTGCAGTTTATCTTACACCTTAGAAAAAATAGTGCTACATTACAAATCCCAGGCCTAAGCATGATGTAACTTTCAAGTAATAACTTGGGAGAGGAGTGAATCAAACCAGTTGAAATAAGATTCCAATTGATTGCATGGTAATGAGATTTTAGATGCCAATGAATGCTTGCTAAATCAACATTTTTACTACCTTACATCAATTCCCTAATGTAATTTCCAATTCGCATGATCCAAATTTATGAAGGAACGAAATGAAATATATATATATATATATATATAGAAACACAAAGATACAAAGAAAACATAACTTCAATTCCTTAGTAACAAAGTACTGAAAATTGTTTACATGTAAAATGGGAATAAACTAGCTCAGGTGATGGTAGCTTATCTTTGAGAATAGACGTGGTGGCTACATGCCTTCTGAACTCTGTTACAATGAGGCTCGAAGGCCTATTTAATATTGAGAAGCTATGGAAAACCATAAAAATCCAAAAACTTAACCCTAGGAGATGAAGCGCCAAAATTCTGTGGGCCACGTTGGGGTAAATCGGTACATCAACTTCCTAGGGTCCTAACTATGGCATACGATCTCTGTTTGATGCATATGATACATAGTTTGAAAGATATATGTGAGGAATACAATATTTTACTAAAATATTGCATGGGTTTGTTGATTTTCCAAAAAAATGTCATTTAGGGCCTCAAAATGGTTCCAAAAGTTCAGGACCTGAAAAACTGCCAAACATAGTAAACTTTGCTAAAATTAAGGAAATTGAAAGGAACAATGGTGGGGTTCTAAGTGGAATAGGTGGGTAGCCACAAATATCCACCTAGATCAGTCCTGGCCCCTTAGGAAGAAATGGTCTCCATTGCGTTGAGTGCCTCCATGAAATGGGGAACCTCTGATGAACTTGGTCCCTGGTGAGCCACTTTGCTTGGTGCAGTTGTTAGCCAGATTTGAGAACCCAATAAAGTTGGATATTCTACTTGTGAGTTTTCTTGATATGCATGTCCATTATCTGATTATTCATGGACTATTCCATGCATTCTGGGTTTAGTTCTGTTTGCTTGATTTGTTCTGCGATGTTTGATGTGTCTAGTAATGGTGGAAAGCATGGTTGAAGGTGGTCCACATTGAACACTGGGTGCAAGCTGAGGAATGGGGGAATGCTGAGCTCAAAATAATTATCTACCACAACCTTGGTAATGGTGTAAGGCCCATATCAGAGTGGTCTGAGCTTTTGATGGGCTCGGGTAAGGTGTTCTTTCTGCAAATGCAACCAAACTTTGTTGCCAACTTGAAACTTGTGTGGCACCCGATGTTGATCATGTCGCTGCTTATAATTGGAATTGGACTTATCCAAGATGTGATGAACCTACTAGGGGATGTGGTGGATGCGTTAAATAAAATTGGTTGCTTTATCAACCTCATAATGTACATGTATGGATTATGTCTGTGTGGTCGCATGAGGCATGGAAATGTCAATAAGATAGAATGGTTGAAATCCGAGACCCACTTGAAAGGGGCTGCAACCAATTGATCTAGGGAGAGATTTGTTATAACTGTGCTACATACAAGGAAGGTTCTCCTCCCAAGTTCTTGTATGCTTGGAGTTGTACATGAAGAGTATGTGCATTATAGTCTTGTTTATGACCTCTATTTGGCCATCAGTTTGGGGATGGAATGTAGTTGCCTTAGTGATCTTTGTGTCCTATAGTTCCCAAAGGCTTGACCAGAGTGTGCTCAGGAACCTACTATCCCGATTTGATATGATGATATGAGGGATCCAAAAATGTACCCACACTCGTTCAAAGAAGTGTTTGGCAGTGTCATCCCTTGTGATACTCTTCTTGCAGATCACCAATATAACCATCTTAGAAAATCTGGCCATGACCACAAATACATAGTCATTACCATTCTTGACGGAAGGGAGGCCAAACAAACAATCCATGGAGATTGATTCCCAGTGTTGGCTGGGAGCAGGCAGAGGAGTGTACAAGCCTTGCTTCTTGATGGTTGGATAGGTAATGACACAACCAGTGCAATATCTGATATATTTTTCGAACATCCTGTCAGAGTTTTCGCTAATAGAAGTACTTTTGTATTACGACCACAATTTTCTCCACGCTAAAGTGACTTGCAACCCGACTGTAGTGCGCCTTCAAAATCATCTTGGAAATTTAGCTTGAAGGAATATAAAGGTGGCCCAGGTAGCATAATAATGCATCCTCGAGGTGTAAATCAGGAACTTTCTTGCCATCCACTAGCATCTGGTATGTGGTGGTGAACTTGTGGCCACAAGAGTTGAGAACAATAGTCAGTGTTGCAACTAGGGGCCAATTGAGGCAATCTACAACATGATTGGTGAGGCCCTTTTTGTATTTAATGTTCAAGTGGAATTGCTGCAGATATGTAGACCACTTTTGATGGAGATCATTCTGCAACTTCCCTTATGTCTGTATAAACTCAAGAGGTCAGTGATCGGTGTGGATGACCTTCCCCTTACCTAGAATGTAATGTTTCCATTGTCGGTAATCATGCAGGATAGAATAAATCTCTTTATCATAGGAAAGCTACTTCTGAGTAGTATATGAAAATTTCTCACTATGATAAGCCACTGGATGCCCATGTTGGGTGAGGACTGCACCAATAACATAGTCAAAGGTGTCTATATCAATTTCAAATGGCTGTTGTAGTCTGTAAATGTGAGTATAGGTGCAGAGCAGAGGCGGTGCTTCAACTCAATGAATGCCTTCTGTTGGGATTTAGACCAAGAAAACTTTCCTTTCACTTTGCCCTTGATAATCTGACTCAGAAGCCAAGTGATATGAGAGAATCCCAACATGAACCTCCAATAAAAATTTGCAAGGCCCAAAATGTTGTGAATCTCTATTACATTAGCCAAGGATGGCCAATCTCGAATGACTTATATCTTAGCTAGATCCACATGCATGCCTTTCTCATCTATGAGATAACCTAGATATTGGACCTCGCTCATGCCAAAGGTGCATTTCTCCAAGTTGGCACACAGTTTGTGATGCCACAAGGTTTTAAGGACTTGTTGAATGTGTTTCAAGTGCTCTTTGCAACTCTTGCTAAAGATGAGGATGTTGTCCAGATAAGCAACCATGAATGAGTTGGTTAAGGGTCGCAAGATGTCATCCATCAAACTCATAAAAATAGCAGGGGCATTTGTCAACCTGAAGGAAATGACCAACCATTCATAAAGGCCTTCCTTGGATTTGAAGGTGTTCTTCGATACATCTGTGGGCTCTATTAGAACCTAGTGATAGTCAGACTTTAGATCGATCTTGCTAAAATACTTGGCTCCCTTGAGCTGGTATAAAAGGTCATTAATCCATGGGATTGGATATCTATTCCTGAAAGTTATTTTGTTTAGTGCTCAATAATTAATGCAGAGCCTCTAGGTACCATCCTTATTCTGCACAAGTACAATCAGTCTCCCATAGGGTGAGGAACTTGGTCAGATGTTCCCTTTTTGTAGTAATTCCTAGATCTTCCACTTGATCTCTTCATTTTATAGAATGGAGTGACGGTATATAACCCCATTGGGTAGAGGTGCTCTGGGTGTTAGACCGATCAAATGCTTGAATTGATAGTGCAAGGGTACCCCTGTGGGTGAGGAGAAGATGTCCTTGTATTCTTCCATGACCTTATCCACCTGCTTCTACTATGTGGAGGAATTCTTCTCGAGGGCCATGCATGTGACCATGATATTCCCATTACTTTGAGAGAAAATAAGAAACACAACAAATTTCCCAGTTTAGGAGATGATGTTACTGCATTTCTTAATAGAGGTCAAAGCAAATGTGGTAGGTGGGGGTACCTTTGGTATCTTGTATAACTTATTGCCTAAAGTAATAATAATAATGTGAGGCATAAAATCATACACAACATAATGCTTCCACAAGTATGGTTGGCCTAATAATACATCACATACTTCAAGAGGGGAAACATCACACATTACCTCATCCATGAAGGGCTTGATTTTGTAGGGAAAGAGACACTCCTGGTTGATGCAGAGATCTCGTCCTTGGTGAAGCCATCCGATTATGTACGAATGTGGGTGTGGTGTAGTTGGTAGGCCTAAAAACTTCACGACCTCTGCTAAAATGAGGTTCTTTTGGCTCCCTTTGTTGATAATGAACTACATTAGAGAAATCTTCAGCCACATTTGTGAGTGGAAGAGACACTCCCCCTCCTATGGATCTTTGGGCCCAATCTTCTAGACCTTGGTGGTGGTGAAGGTGGCACTAGGTTCCTTGTCACTAAATTACTTCCCCTTGTCATTCCCCTTGTCAGGTTCTAGCTCAGAATAAGAACATGCATTGGATTTTGAATCTTTAAGCTCAACTGCCAATGACTGCTTGGCATGATACTCATTTTTGTTGTGAGTGGGGATGTTATGGAAATCACACCACTTTCCTATGTTTTTCTTCATATTCGTGGTGCCATTCTTTTCTTGTGGCTTTGATGGGTTGTTTTGGATCACCCGACCTTGGCTCTGTCCTTTTTTTATACGGTTTGGGGGCATTCTTTCCCTGCTTCTAATTTGCAGATCCAAAGTCGCACTTATTTTGTTTCAATTTTTGTTCAATCTTGGAAGAATATCGATATGATGCACCAAGAAAGGAGATGTCGAAGAACTCCATTTCTTCCTGAATGTATTTTTACAGACAACTACAGTACTTGAGCACTAGATGTCACTCAGAGTCTTTGATACCCAACTTTTTGCATAGAGTATGCAACATATTTTTGAGTTAATGCACATCTTGGTCGCTTTGCTTCCATAGTGTGGTCCACTATATGTAGTTGTCCTCATAGCTCCCCATAAGGTAATACTGTTCCTTGACAATGTCTCAGAAAGAGTTCCAAAAAGGGGCGGTTGTAAACAGAGAGGGTTCCTTGGCCCTTTTCTCACAGTAAGTTTCCCACCAGTCCTTGACATGGGGTAAGGCCTTAAGCAATGCAAAAGTAATCTTCTCCATGTCAGAGAAACTATGGACCAAAAAACAACCTTCCAACAGATTCAACCATTTATGTACAACATATGCATCTATTTGACCTTCGAATGTAAAGATATCAAAGTTTGCTGGTACCTTGAAGGGGGCGGTGCCTCCGAAGTCACTATTGGATAAAGATACATCACCGATGGGCATCCACCAAATAACCTGGGTAAAGTTGTCCATCATCTCGTTCCTTTGTCGCTTAAGGACTTCTTCGAGTAACAGTTTGATAAGATATCTTTCTCCGTCGTACTTCTTTTCTTCCACCATGGGAGGCCATCAATGTCAGTGGGGATGGTCTTGCAAAGGCTCAACTAATTCAAGTCCCAACTCATTATACCTTGACCTTGTTGGGGAAATGCACAAAAAATAGAGAAAGAGTAGATCAATCTGATACCAATGATCCATATTTATGAAGGAACAAAATGACATACAGATCAAAGAATTTTTTTGGGGGTAATATTCATAAGTCGGCTAATTTTCCATGATTTTTCCAAAAGAAAAAAGATTAGCTAATTTCCATTTTTTCTAAAAATTATTCACCCAAATTTTATAGTATAAAATTGTGTTTCCTTAAAAATTGCCAAAAATTTATACAGAGACTACATAAAATTATTAGAAAATTGAATATTTTTACAAAAATATTGCTAAACATTTTACACATTGGATATTGTGGACTAGTTAGGTTTGCCAAGGTTTCTAAAATTTAAAATAAATTTCCATCCTGAACATTTTCCCTGATACAAATATAAATAGAAACACAAAGATATAGAGAAAAAAAAACTTCAATTCATTCATAACAAGAATTGAAAACTGTTTACACGCAGAATGGGAATAAACTAGCTTAGGCGATGGTAGCTTATCTCTGAGAAGATATGTGGTGGCTACATGCCTTCTGATCTCGACTGCAATGAGGCTCGAAGGCCTACTTATTATTGAGAAACAATGGAAAAACCTAAACATCTAAAAGCATAACCCTAGGAGATGAAGCACCAAAAGTCTGTGGCCCCATGGGGTAAATTGGTAATTCAACTTCCTGGCGTCGTAACTTTGGCATACAATCTCTATTTGATGCATAAAATATCTCATTAGAAAGATCTATTTGAGGTCTACAACTTTCTCCTACAAACCTCTATTATAAGAAATGGGCTTTCCTATTTTCCCAAAAAATGTCGTTTAGGGTCTCAAAACGGCTCGAGAAGTTTAGGACCCGAAAAATGCCAAAAATAGTAAACGGTGCTACAATCAAGGAAACTGAAAGAAACAATGGTGGGGGTCCAAGTGGAATAGGTGGGTGTCCACCAATATCCACCTGGATCATGGCATCCATAATTTCCTCATATAATGGCACTTGGACTAGATGTAGAATCAAGACTTCGAACAAATTTACCCCCACCACCCCTCAATGTTTGGATTTGTTATGCCCCTATAATAATAATGTATCCCCCATATTGTTATTATTGTGCCCCATAGAACACCACTATTTTTTTTATGCTCTTACATCATTATTGTTATGTAGGCCCTAATTATATTTGACACCTTAGACTCCTATATATACCAAGGAGGTCTTGTCATTTGAATCATCCAATACTTGTTTATTTAATGTGATGTAAAAGAAGGTTTATCCCTCTAAGTGGCTTATTATCTAGTCTTTGATCTATCTTTTCTTATGTTTTTGTGTTATTTTTTATCTGATTACATAACATTTGGTATCAAAACTTTGGATCCTAGGGTTTTGATACTTTAAAAGGGTCATTGTGGACTTTTCACTATAATTGTTTTATTTACGAAGCTTCAAACCATGAAATTGATACCACATGAAGTGGAAATATTTATCAACATCTAGTTACAATTTTAGACGTTCATTCACTATATTTTTGGATATATGGTCCAAGAAAGTTAGTGTTTCTGCATGCTCCAGAATTCAGTATCAAACAGGTGTTTTGGGGAAAATAGTCATAACTTTCTCTTTATGCATTGGTTTTGAATTTCATAAAAAATGATTGAAATTTCACGGCCTATAGCTTTTTCTTATTAACTTCATATCTGAAGGTTAAAACATTGACACGTGGCATACCATACAAGTTTTCTCTAGTGAACTAGTCCATAATCAGGTCATAGTGGGATATTTAGCATAACTTCAACTTGAAGAATCCAATCTCAGTCTAACTAGTGGGGTTGGAAAAAGACACAAAAATCTACGTCATGAGCCAATTTTATACCTTGGGAGGCTGAAATCTCAGAGATACAATATTTTCAAGCTTAGCCTTATCAACAAGATCAAAATCAAGCTTTAAAAGATGTGTATTTTTTAATTTGCATAACTTTTGTTTGAAAAATACATTTGAAGTGATTAAAAGGGAATAGTGAAGCATAAATATCATTAATTGGTTCTAAAATTCCTCCAAAAAAAATAAAAATTCTACACCCATTAATCCCTTAGCAAGCTTTACTATGGTGCATGAAGAGGAGGAAATGAAAAATGATATATCAAAATTAAGGGACCAAGTGCAACAAATTTCACTCTCATAAAGAGAAATGAAAGATGAACTAAAAGGGGACATTGAAGGTTTGAAGGAAGGTTTGACAAAGCTGCTACAAGAAAGGCTCCTAATGGTGATAAGGTAGTCCATGAAACTCATGATGAAAACAAAAGGAATGTGAATTATGATTTTTGAAACTCCAACTTTGGGATGAAGATCAACCTTATTCCAAAGATCGATATGAGGAAGTTTGATGGCAAAGACTTGGTAAAATGGATACTACAGATGGAGCAGTTATTTGATCCATACAATGTGCAACACACACAAAAGGTATGCATTGCATCTTTATATTTATAACCCAATCTATTTGTGTGGTATCAATGACTTTGGTCTCGTAAATCATTTGTCTCTTGGAAATTTTTTATAGAGGAATTGATAGCACATTATGAGGATACAAAGAACAATACATTTTTTAACCAATTGATAAATCTCAAACAAAATGGTTCAGTTGGGGAGAAAATTGAGGACTTCCAAAGATTGAATATCATGTTAAATGATATTATATATGAGCATATGGTTTATGTCTTCACAGGGACCTTAAAGGATAACATCCAACATGAGATTCACCTTTGGGAACCTAAGTCATTGAGGAATGCAATCAGGGTGGAAAGAAAATTTCAAAGAAAAAATATGGCAACAATGATGTCTACCACTCACAACTATAAATATGGAGGTGTTGCCACTCCTAGCATCCCACAACCTATAAGGTTGACACCACAACCACTAGGGGAAAAAAGAGCAAAAGGGCTTTGTTATAGTTCTGATAGAAAATACACTAAAGGTCATAAGTGTGTAAAGAAGAAATTATTTTCATAGATTATGAAGAGGAGGAAGAAAAGGAACAAGAAACATCAAAAGAAGAAGATATACACTAGGAACAAGCCCTAGGGGCTGAAAAAGAAGAAATGAATTTGACCATATCTTGTAACGCATTAGCGAGAATGACCACTCAAACTCTCAAGATAGAAGGATATATGAAGAAGGAAAAGGTAGTAGTGTTGATTGATTTAGGTAGTACTCATAATTTTATTAATTGTAAGATATCCAAGGATTTGAATTTCTTTCTAAACCCAACACCAATGTGTCAATTGATGGTTGCAAATGGAGGAACTATAAATTGTTTAGGGAAGTTCTATCATTTAAATCTATCCATGGGGGAATATGTATTGAATAGTACAATGATTGCTATTCCAATGGGTTGCATGAATGTCATAATTAGGAGTCCAATGGTTACAAGAATTGGGGATGATAGCTTTTAATTTTTAATATTTTTTATTGAATTTTTTCTTGGAAGGAAAGGAAATTGAATTAAGGGGTATCACAAGGAAACCTAGGAAGATAAACAACTCTAATGGCATGGAAAATATTTTGAAGAAGGGACATGAGGGGTGATTGATGAGGCTCATCAATAGGCATATCATAAGGGTCATAATGAAATCCTCCAGCTTTAAAACTATCTCTTTCTCGCATTTATTTATAGTTTTTGTTATATTATGCTTAGTGAGAGGGGTGAAAGATGTTCTTCTATGTCATGTGGCCTAATATGGTTTAAATGTAGGAAATGGAGAAATTTTGAGATAATTTCAATGTAGGAGCTCAGAGTAAATAGTAGGGAGAGATTCTAGGAGGTTGCCCACCTCCTTAACTCCCTCAATCAGCCAAAATCACCACTTTATCTCTCATCAGCTGAAGGTCATTGGTGGTCAAGCAGGATGAGGTCATTGGTTGCCAAGAAAGTGCAGTTCAAGGAGATCTAGATCCACCTTTCTTGAGTTTTGGGAGACAAACATCTCTATTTTATAGGGAGATGTTGGTAGCTACCCTTTTTTATAAATAAACATGCCAAAGAACTCGTTAGGATTTGAACTTTGTCTTCACCTAAGAAGCTATTGAGCTCAAGAACTTGTTACTGCTATTTTTGACTTGTTATGTGATGTTTTTGACATTTCTGCAATGATAATGAAAAGTTTCTTATTGATCCATCATTGAGTTAGTTTGAGAGGGCTGAAGCTCTTGGGTTTGGGCCCAACCCTAGTAGCTTAGGCCCCTCTTGTGTATTGGTATTCCTTTTTAGCTTAGAATGTTTTTTAGTTTAATGAATTTTATTAGAATATAATTCCTCAAAGATCTTGTGACTTTTACCTCTATCTCATATTGCACGGGAGCATGACTAGAGGAATCTACAATCACAACACAAAAATACTATGTTGATGATTTCTTGTTTATGATTTATCGGAAAAAGGTCTACATTAATTATCTTGTTTTTCATATGCTTTTTGTAGCTTAGAAGTTGATTCTTTGCATAGATAAGAGTTTTGGGTATAAGTTAGATAGTTTTTAAATTCAACTCATCTTTTCCACCATTGGTTATGATATTTTGTGAAGGCTAAGAGAGCACGTGCATGTGATTTTGCAAGAATTTTGGATCTGTAGGAAAGGGGCCTTTTCACCATCTCCATCCAAGAATTCTCCACCCTTTTTTGATGAGTCTCAAATATTGTTTTGAGCTCTGTTTCTTAGGTCACCGTGAGTAACCCTCTTAGTCCAAAACTGACCTTCCTAAAGTGTTGAACTGGGTGAATGAATAATATGGGTGGATTTCATAATCCCATGGGTGGATGTCACTTACTATACCATGGGTGGATGCCACTTACAATACCATGGGTAAATTCCATGGGTGGATGAATACCATGGGTTGATGCCATTTTCCATTCGGATCATTCCTCCCTCCTTAAGAAGTAATGGTCCCCATTGTGTGAAGTTCCCTCCTCCGAAGCCTTTGTTGAATATGAAGACCCATTGAAGAGAAGGGTTTTATGTGGTTAACCCATAACCATGATGAACAAAGATCCGAGGATAGAGATACCCTGTAATGCTTGTGACCAACTGTGATACTGACAGTGTGCCACCTAGCAAATGTACTTCGATGAAGTGTGGGTTTGTAGATGACCCATAACCATGATGAACGAAGATCCGAGGATGGAGATACCCTATAATGCTTGTGACCAACTGTGATACTGATAGTGTGCGACGTAGAAAATGGACTTTGATGAAGTGTGGGTTTGCGGATGACCCATAACCATGAAAAATGAAGATCTGAGGATAGAGATAACCTGTAATGCTTGTGACCAACTATGATACAAATAGTGTGTGGCCTAGCAAATGGACTTCGATGACAAGGATTTTGTGTGGTTAACCCATAATCGTGATGTTGGTTGTTGATGAAGTAGCAGGTGCCTACATAGCCTGCAGTGGGAGGGCACATCTCCAAACAACCCAAGTCGAATGCTGCTATGCTGAAATTGATGAATGTGAAGCAGGTGCCTACTAAAGTGGGGTGGGAGGGAACGTCTCCAACAGGAACCCGCTCCGAATGTTGCTCCAGAATTAAAATGGACATAACTTGGCCAATATAACTTAGAATCTTTATTAAAACCTATTTTTGGAAATAGAAGGACCATTTTGCATCTTTCCATGTGTTGTAAATCCTTATCTGGACACTCTAGAATCTCATATTCGTGTTGCAACTTTTTCGTCACCACAAAAGTTCTAAAAATTAGCTGATTTTAAATGAACGATATCTCCCACATCCGAACTCTGATTCGACCCATTTTCTTTTGAAATGGAGAAATTTTTTGAGAGGAGCTCAGATCTACAATCAATTTTCTAAAATTATGTGAGAAAATTACAAAAAAATATAGGAGAGCCTCCATCCATGAATTGCCGTCAGAGACATTTCTGCAACATAGCTGCTTTTAAATCAACAATATCTCCCTCATCCAGACTCTGATTCGACTGATTTTTTTTGTTTGAAATTGGTTATTTTTTTGCAAGGAATCTAGATATTTTATTTTTTTCGTAAAATTTTCACCAAAAATTTCATATCTGATCTGCAAACTTGCCACCCAAAAACATTCCTGCGAAAAATGAAAAAAGAAATATTCTTCCCGCTTGGCCCAAAAAAATGCTCTGTGGAGGACGTAGCACATGCCTGAAGTTTGTTGAATATTGATTTAAAATTTGAAACTGAAATATGCATCAAACCTTCATTCCCATGGAATCATAACTTGCTCTGATACCAATGATCTGGATCTTGGGGGTAGGCCCCCAATATCTAAAAGATTGAAATGGATCTTGTGGCGGAGGCCCCCAAAATATGAAGAATTGCAATGCTAGAAAGAAAATGATAGAACACACATTAAATAAAACCATAAAGAATTTTTTATCAAAATCGATAATAACTATAAAGGCTACATGGTGTCGGACAATCTGTCCTTTTACAATATGCAACTTGTTACTTATAGTATTTTTCAGTTACACTACCACGAGTCAATTCCATGGGTGAATGAATACCATGGGTGGATGTCACAATACCATGGGTGAATGAATACCATGGGTGGATGTCACTTACAATACCATGGGTGGATGCCACTTACAATACCATGGGTAAATTCCATGGGTGGATGAATACCATGGGTTGATGTCGTTTTCCATTCAGATCACCTACAACATTTGTAACAAGGCCCACCACTAGATAAGGCTCCTTTAAACAACCCAAGGCACCCATGACCCTCCAACAAAAAGGAAAGGGGAAGCTACAAGAAGAACAAAGCATGCTACAAGAAAAACAGAGCATGCTACATGTTATCACTTAGAACTAAAATTGATATATGTAACTTTTCATCCTAGCCCGATGATAAAGGTCAGTGCTAGTTTATTTTTGTTTTAATTTTCTTCCCTTAGAATCTGAAGTTTTGAAGAGTTTTTGAGTCAAGTTGTTCTCATCTCCCATTGGTTCTCCTCCATCTACCATTGTTTTATAGCCACCTGTTATCTTATATCAGCCACCGTGTCTTTTTGTAATTTCGCAGCGCAATCATGATTAGGCAGTTTCGCAGCGCAATCATGATTAGGCAGTTTCGCAGCGCATCATTCAAATTTAAAACTGACCGCGCTGCGAAATCATGGATTCGTACCTTTCGCAGCGAATCTTTCCCGAAATGTCAAGTCCGTTAGGTGAGTCATAGGCCGTGTCTTCTCATGTCAGCTCCTGTACCTCTCTTACCACATTTTACCACTCATTGCCACTATCACCACCACTAGATCTGTTGATACGCACGAATTATCATTCCCAAGAAAGACAACCGTGCACAAATCTTGATGATGGCCGTAAGTCTTGCATGAATGACAAATCTGCAAGGTTACATCTTGAAAGATTTTAAACGGAAAAATTTAAAATTCAAGCGAGGCTGAATTCAAATAAAAGCTGAAACACAATTCCAACCGGAGCTGGTAGTTATTGTTTGTGAGGATTTGGAAGAATCAATGGAGAAAAAGGAGCACAGATCCGGCAAACCTCTAAGGACTGAGCCTGAAGGCCTGGATATAACGCTGAGAAATGAAGAGGTGAAGAAAGCATTTAAAAAGGCCGGGTGCTGGAAGTTTTGCAAAAAGTTACAAGGAGGACACGCACAGGTAACTAAAGAATTTGCACTTAACTTCATAGGCTTGAATTCAAAAGTAGCCATGTTAGAATTGCAGGTTTCACCAGAAGTGATATCTACTGTGACAGAGATCCCACGAGGACAAGAGGAATGGTTTAAAAACTTCAAATTTGACATGAATCCTTGTAAGGAGTTTTTGAAGGATGAATTTGTAAATGAAGATTTAAGTAAGGCAGTGCCCAGGAATTATGTCAAAGAATATTATGCTCACTTACTCACCTGCATACAGAAATATCTGACTTGTGAAGGAAGGTATAACAAGGTTTACTCTTACCATTTTAAACTCCTTTTGCATTTCACCGGGAAGGTCTCCATAGACTTACCTTTTTATCTGTTCCGTAGTTTGAGTAAGATGTGTGATAAGGTACAGCTGAGGAAAGAGGATTGTGAAACCTCTTTGTTTCATCATGGTTTGATCAAACTACTGGTTTTAGATGGGCTCCAAAAGGTAGACAGAGATTGGAATTCATTTATTTTTATGGCTGGCTTCAAAAGCCAGACTGGCCTCACTCCTCAACCTGCTAGAGATTCTACAATAGCTGAGCTCCAAACAGAAGTAAGAGCTAAAAGAGTTCCAAAGTCACAAGTAAGAAAACAAGTGAAGCCACTCGTCATCCAAGATCAACCTCAGCAATCAACTAAGGAAAAAGCTCATGGTAAAAAGACTGTACCTGAAACAAGCACATCTGAAGTAGTCTCAAGGATAAGAACAAGAAGCCAGATGAATAAGGAAAAAGGTAAAGCAATAGCAGTCGAAGAAAGTCCAGTGTCCAAGGCAAGTTTAAATGACTTATTACAGGCTATTGAATTTGAGCAGTCTCTACCAGTTCAAATCGATTTAATACAGTCAGAACAAGAAAGCACAAAGAAATCCAAGGCCTCAAAAAGGCTTAAATTTGATGAGCCAGCTGAAGAGTTCGTTTTTAAACCTAGAAGACCTATGAAAAGGAGATTCCAGCAAGAACAGGAAGTACTGCCAAGAACAGAGGAAACAGGGGAAGAGACACAGAAAAATGCAGGCAAAACAGTCATCACATCTCAAGAAGATAATATAGCAGCTATAAAGAGCCAATTAGAATCAGCCAAGCATGAGATCGCCAAATTGAAGAAAGCTACTAGAAGACATGCAGTCATACACGCAAAGTATTATAAAGCTCTATGTAAAGGGAATGAAACTGTAGAAGCCCAGTTAAATTCAGTGGTTGATGGCCATTCACAATTTCACACCTGGACAGTACCAGCGATCAAAGAAGCCAAGTACATTAGAAGGATCAATATGCAACTGAGAGCTGGGAATAAGGCTATGAAGAAACAAATTGAAGATCTGAAGGCACAGCTAAGCCAGCTTAAAGGACCTGCTAAATGAGTTTTCATTTCAAGTAAGATTTTACTTCAAAAATTTTGACAAGTTTGCTTGATCTTATCTTTCTGAAGAAATATAAATTCCTATTCGACCTGTGGAAATTCTAAAGAAGTTTTTGGAAATCAAGCACTTGGCTAATAAAGGTCTCAGGTTAAAAACAAGTTGTTTTGAATAACTTAGCAGTTTCGTAGCGCGCTACGAAACTGCTGAAAGTGATGATTCCAACGAAAATCAAGCAGTTTTGAATTATAAGCAGGAATTTTGAAAGGGAAACATCTAAAAGGCATACAAGGCATCATCTGAAGCTATCAACAGTCAACCAGGTCAAGACAGGTGGAGAAAATATATATTCAAATCCAACTTTAAATTTTTGCCGTAAAGTGAGCACATTTACCACAGTTCAGGATATATCAAACAGTTTACAAGAAACTTTTGCCTGCACACATGTACATGGGAAAAAGCTTACAACACATCAAGGACGTGGTAGTCTGCTCCATTTTGGGTAATTAAAGGATAAAAGACATGCTTATTTGCATTTGAATATTTTGGGGAAAACTAAAGACCAGTAAACAGGGGTAGTTTCCTATCTTTCAGGGCATTGGAAAACATGTGTCATTAAAAAAAACCGTGGAGCCTTGAAGACCATCACAACTAAACTAGAAGGGAACCAGATGTCAAAGAACGAGGAATCATCTTAATTAAAGCCATCATGCATGTAATATGGAGTTAGAGTCATAGTTGATTTGGATCTCTAAAAAAACCCCAGTCAACACTTTGTTGTATTTATTAGTTAGTTAAAAGGTTAATAGGTGTCATTAGAAGTAGTTTTCGAATTCCCCTCATGCTGGAGGAGGAATCTCGATCAGTTAGAATAAGAGCTCTATATATAGCTGAAACAGAAATGTAATCAGGGTTGGAAAACTTTATAACAAAGCTTATATTTGGCTTATGTAAAGACTCATTTTCAGTAATATAATTTTGACTTTATTTCTCAGGATTCATGAAGGATTTCTTATGTTCAGAATATGTGATGTTGTCCTTTTCTTAATTCTTACAATGGTATAGATGTATAATCACTCAGAATTCACTGAATGTGCTCTGATTTCCTGTATGCATTTATAAACTGTGTGGTTCCATATGAGTTGATGTTCTAAATGTCTAAATGCTGAATGCCCTGACTTCCATGTAAGGTTAAATTCACTGTTATATTGAGGTGTTGTTGACTCCATAAGCCCAATGGATAGTTGTTTAATGTGTTTCCAGCATTCATATTTTTCACACTTGTTCTATAAGATTTAGCCATCTTATCTTTTATCAAAATCATTAATCCATCAAGAGAGAGCCCTCTCAGGTTGAGGAGGCTAGGCCTCAGCCTAAAGTAGGTTTGAAATAGTTACTCAGAGTCAACCTGACCAGCAGCCTATCAGGGTCTGATTTTGAGATAACACTACAAGAAAAGCGGAGTGTGTTACAGGAAGTGTTACACTAAAAAATGTCACCATGACTATTTACAGTTAGTATGGCTCTATCAACAGTCATGCTATCCTCTTAGGCAAGTCTTATGCCTCTGCTCTCCATGTCAAACTCCAAAAAGAGAGAAAGTCTTTATAAATGTATTTATCTCTGGGTACGCAGGTTCTCTCAACCTTACCTGCGGGTACGCACCCAATGTTCATAAAAGCTGCGTCTTTGGACGCTCTATATGTAAAGGGGCAGGTGCGTCCCCCTGTAAAGGTCAAAATGCGCAAGTTTCATCTTTAAAAAGTTACTTGTGGTCATTTCTAGAGCATTCTAGAAGGTTGTTCGACGTGTATTGAGCGCCTCCAGATGGTTCATGTACCCCTACCAAAGAGGAACTTATCCCATCAATAAGGGAGCTATCCCATCCAAAGAGGGGATTATCCCATTGATGGTGGACCTGATTAACTTCCTCTTGAGCACTATAAATACAGGCATTGGGCCAGAAGGAGGGGAGGTTGGAAGCTATACATTTCTATGGGTAGATGCTGCTGGAATTAGGACTCCCATTTAGAAGCTTGTGAGGAGAGATTGCCATCTTTGCTTGTTCTATTTGGAAGTGGGTGAGCTTTGTCAAAGTAAGGGAGAACTCTTGATGGACCCTGGGAAGGACTTGCACAACACCAAGGCTCAGGTTGTACTTGTTCCTTTTGTTACCTATTAATGCAAATTAGTCCATTCTTCTCAATAACTTGTTATTTATGAGTTGTTTCATGTACTCCTTGGTCTATGTGTTAAATATGTTTTATTCTATGAGATTGTTAAGTGCTATTTAATCGTTTGATTGTTAGTGGATGCAGGTTTCCCCAGTGGAGTCGCCAATTTGTCAGGCGGAAAGAGTCGATAGTGCGGACACAACCAACCTCCCTAGGAGCCTAAGACTCTCTAGTGACAAACAAGACAAATAAGAGCAATCCTTCTCTAAACATGCATTTACTATATGAGAAATCAAGTGTTTAGATCCTACTTGTAATCCAACGCTGTTGTAGCAGTCCAGCTCCGCTGATCCGGATGAGCTCCTCCTTCACTTTGAAACCTGCATACACTAACAATCAAACGATTAAATAGCACTTGATAATCTCATAGAATAAAACATATTTAACACATAGACCAAGGAGTACATGAAACAACTCATAAATAACAAGTTATTGAGAAGAATGGACTCATTTGCATTAATAGGTAAAAAAAGGAACAAATACAACCTGAGCCTTGGTGTTGTGAAAGTCCCTCCCAGGGTCCATCAAGAGTTCTCCTTTACTTTGACAAAGCTCACCCACTTCCAAATAGAAAAAGCAAAGATAGTAATCTCTCCTCACAAGCTTCTAAATGGGAGTCCTAATTCCAGCAGCATCTACCCTTAGAAATGTTTAGCTTCCAACCTCCCCTCCTTCTGGCCCAATGCCTATATTTATAATTCTCTAGAGGAAGTTAATCAGGTCCACCATCAATGGGATAATCCCCTCTTTGGATGGTATAGCTCCCTTATTGATGGGATAAGTTCCTCTTTGATAGGGGTACATGAACCATCTGGAGGCGCTCAATACACGTCGAACAACCTTCTAGAATGCTCTAGAAATGACCATAAGTAACTTTTTGAAGATGAAACTTGCGCATTTTGACCTTTACAGGGGGACGCACCTGCCCCTTTACATACAGAGCGTACAAGTACGCAGCTTTTGTGAACATTGGGTGCGTACCCGCAGGTAAGGTTGAGAGAACCTGCGTACCCAGAGATAAATACATTTATAAAGACTTTCTCTCTTTTTGGAGTTTGACATGGAGAGCAGAGGCATAAGACTTGCCTAAGAGGATAGCATGACTGTTGATAGAGCCATACTAACTGTAAATAGTCATGGTGACATTTTTTAGTGTAACAGATTGCCCCCTAAAGTGCGAAGCCTGTAATAGATTAGGGTTTTGTATTATCTAGGAAGGGTGAAGCGCTTTATCATTTCAAGGATTATCTCGTGGAGAGCCTGGTCAGAACCTGCAATTTTCAACACAAAATACATGTATAAGATTATATCATCACTGAGGTAGGCATTCCCATACTCAGATCAAAACTTTAACTAACAGACTAACTACTCTGATACAGGAATGATCTTGAAGTACATCATAATCATAGACTTTTGTAGACACAGTATGGGCACAGCCATCTGTTTATGATTAGTCTACTTAGATAATGAATACAAAACTCCTCGCAGCCTGGATGGTGGAAACTAGATCCAGGGTCTTCATTTCTACTTCCCGAATTGGTACGATTCTAGCCATGTGAATAAATGAGTTGATGTCGAACATGGTAGAAACCACTTGATTACCAGTCGATGATGTAAACTGTTAACAAGTGTGAGAGAGACCACCAGTAACGTCAATGGTTCTCAAAGTACCCAGTACAATCCATGAGATGTGAATAAATGAGTTGATGTCGAACATTTCACGGAATCCTTTGATCGAAAGTCAATGATGTAAACTGACGTCAAAGGCGAGAAACCTGCCATTGATGCATGCAGACTTCAAGGTACTGACGATTTATAAGTCATCTCTCTAGATAATGTGCTGATGTCGATAGAAAGCGACCCGTTGCAGGCAAGCCCACAACACGAAATCATTGTTCAAGTTGAAGAAATGTTGCTGTAAGGACTGACTCAGGGATGGTCAAATGGATGACAAGTATTTTGCAGATGAAAGTTTTGCTTGCAGACCTCTTGAACACATAATGACACGACAGATGGCTTGGTGATGAATAACTCAAAGTTAATCCCTGGAACCCGGCTGAAGACTTTCAAAGTGGTTTGATCAACTGTGAGGTAAAGGATTTCCCAACCCAGGTGAATGAAAAGTGTCGTGTCCAAGAGTGGTAATAAAGTTTCTTCTGAGACAAAAGATAACAAATAGGCTCATTCTTCTCTCTTTTCCCCCACCATTTCTGGCAAGTACCTCTTTATTTTTAACAAGCTTGAGGAGGATAACATATGCTTGATTATAAGCTCATCCTTCGGATGAGTCCAACCTAGTTTTGATTCGAACCCTAGGAAGGAGTGGTTCGTTCCTGTTTGTAATTGAACAGGTCCTTTACTGTGAAATTTTAACGAGCCCAGTATAGGAGAAACTCGGCGTTTTTCGATTTTAGAGAGTCTGAAAAACTTAAGAAGACTCCAGGTTGAACTTTTTCATAAAGTTGTGTCTCCCAAGCCCGAAAAACTATAAAATAACACTTGAGAGAACCGCTTAGTCTTGCGACCAAGGAGTATTTTCATGATTAGTGTCTCTGACCTGAAAAGTAAAAAGCGATCAAGGACACGTCATTTTATTTCCAGTATCGAGTTTGAAACGACAAAAACCCGGCAATCTTTTCCTGTTTTTACGGTCAGAAAAGAGCTATAAGGGGACCGTCTTTTAGTTCCGTTTTAACGAGTGTAAAAGAAACGCTCGACAACCTTTTCATGTTTTAGGAGTCTGAAAAGGGCTTAAAAGAGAACTCCAAGGTTTCACTTTTTCGTAAGTTTTAACGAGTTCGAAAAAATGATAAAAATGTACTCATGGTTTTCATTTTTTCGTAAGTTTTAATGAGTTCGAAAAAATGATAAAAATGTACTCATATGGCCGACTTTCAATTTAATTTACGAGCAGGAAAAGATGGAAAGAACTCGGCATTTTCATTTGTTTTACGAGAATGAAAGATAACAAAATAATCTCGAGATTTTCATGAGTTTAACGAGTCTTGAAAATAACTGAAATTGACTCGAGATAGGTTTCATTTTTACAAAAGCTTGAAACAGAGAAAAACTATGCTTCAGAGTAGTTTCATTTTTACACAAGCTTGAAACAGAGAGAAACTGTGGTTGATGCCCCCTAAGCGTAACTGCTAGAGCGCATGCCCCCCAGCTTCATCTCATTCAATCAGTTGGATGAAATGAAGGTTGAGTTACGAGATCATTTGAAAGACTCGACCTAAAACTCTAAGAAAATTATGCAAAAACTGAAATAATGAACCTAAATACTTAACATTTATGAGATCTAGTCAATCTCTCGACTCAAGTAGAGGAGGATTTGTTTCATTTTTTAACGAGCTTGACACAGGAAAAGAACTATGCTTGGATTCGGTTTCATGTTTACGTAAGCTTGAAATGAAAAGCTATGCTTGTTATAAGTTCGCATGCCCCCAGCATAATGACGCAAAACGAGGTACATGCCCCCCAAGCTTCATTGCATTCAATGAGGTGGATGGAATGAAGCTTTACTTTCGAAATCTTGGAAAGACTTGTGGGAGTTGTTTCATTTTTTAGTGAGGTTGAAACAAGAAAAGAACTATCCTCAAAAACCCTTGTTTCATTTTTTAAACGAGCATGACACAAGATAAGGAACTATGCTCATAACTACTTTCTACAATCTACCTAACAAAAAACTCTACTCTAAAAACCTTGATTCATTTTTTAACGAGCTTGACACAAGACAAGGAACTGTGCTCTAAAATCCTTGATTCATTTTTTAATGAGCTTGACACAAGACAAGGAACTATGCTCATAACTACTCTCTACAATCTACCTTCTTAACCTACCCTTGTTTCATTTTTTAACGAGCTTGGCACAAGACAAGGAACTATGCTCAAGAAGTTCGCATGCCCCTAGTATAATGATGCAAAATGAGGTACATGCCCCCCTGGCTTCATTGCATTCAACCAGATGGATGGAATGAAGGTTTACTTTCAATATTTAACTTGAAAAGGGAGTTGTTTCATTTTTAAGGAGGTTGACACAAGAAAAGAACTATCCTCATACCTGATTCATTTTTTAACGAGGTTGACTCAGTAACAGGAACTATCCTCTAACCTGATTCATTTTTTAACGAGGTTGACTCAGTAACAGGAACTATCCTCAAAACCCTTCTTTCTACAATCTACTTACATATCCTAAAATCTAGCTGATTCATTTTTTAATGAGGTTGACTCAGTAACAGGAACTATCCTCTAACACCCTGTTTCATTTTTTAACGAGGTTGAGACAGGAACAAAACCATCCTCGTAACTCCTTGTTTCATTTTTTAATGAGCTTGACACAAGACAAGGAACTATGCTCATGACTTCCAGTTTCATTTTTTAATGAGGTTGAGACTAGAAGAAACTATCCTCACACACACTGATTCATTTTTTAACGAGGTTGACACAGTAAAAGGAACTTTCCTCACAATCCTACTTTCTAACTATCTATATAACCTATCCTTGTTTCATTTTTTAACGAGGTTGACACAAGACAAGGAACTATCCTCGAACTAACTGATTCATTTTTTAGCGAGGTTGACACAGTAAAAGGAACTTTCTTCGTCTAACTGATTCATTTTTTAGCGAGGTTGACACAGTAAAAGGAACTTTCCTCGACTAACTGATTCATTTTTTAGCGAGGTTGACACAGTAAAAGGAACTTTCCTCAACTAACTGATTCATTTTTTAGCGAGGTTGACACAGTAAAAGGAACTTTCCTCGACTAACTGATTCATTTTTTAGCGAGGTTGACACAGTAAAAGGAACTTTCCTCGACTAACTGAATCAGATCCATTAGTCTCTTGTCAACGATCTTCACCTAAGCTTGTTCCATTAGCATTCCTGCTCTAAGCTTTCATCAATTGGGTGTTTCGAGTCTCTTTCTTGAGAAATTCTTGATTTGTTTTTCTTTGGTCATTACTTGGAGGTTTCTCTCAGTCCTTTCACAATTTTGCATCTTTTTGCTTTGAGTGTTTTTATGTTTTGATCTTTGGAACTCTCACCCAATTTTCTCGACTTGCACTTGATTGGTTCTTAGATTACATTAGAATCATCTTGTGTTTGAGAATTCTCTTGCATAGATCACATTTGCATAATTAGAATTCTCATTTTCAGAATATGAATGAAAAATGTGCATAGATTACATTTGCATACTTTTCAAGTGAATTGTGCATAGATTACAATTGCATAGTTTACATTCTGAAAAATCAATCGTAGATTTAGATAAGTTTTCTTTGATTTGAATTTACACAAAAATAAAAATAAAAAAATGGTTTGGAATTGATTTGCATTAGTTTTTCTTGATGAAATTAGTGCATTAGAGAATTTGTTATATTTTCTCTTAGTGATCAAATTTTTGCATTGTTGGAAGTGAATGGAAACTCTCTCCTGACTTTAGTTAGGATTCATCGAATTGAAAAGATCACATTATCATATTCGATTGCATTCAGTTGAGTCGGGTCATAACACCATTGGTTTCATCTCCATTTACCCATTTGAGTAATAACAGCCTTAATAACACAACGCTTAATTAAAATTCATCTAGTAATTTTTACATTTCTAGGGCTCTGAAACACCAACATAGCTTAGGCTAGTGTCTTGGAGTAGGAGAGTAATTAACTCTCCAAGACAGCAAAACCAAACAGGTAGCTCATCTTGTGGTAGGATAAATCCGATTGTTTCATTTGTACTCTAGGAAAGCTCCTCTTAAAGGAGAAGCACGAGCTCGTGTCCGAACCAGTGAGGGGATCAATCCTCCCTCGTTGGGAACGACGCCAGACACACACGTATTACAAACGGTAAACCTCGGATTAACCATTGTCTAGGAGCCAGGGGTCACTTGTCGGTAAACCTTGGATCATTGTCAAGGAGCCGGCAAGGGGATTGAGCTTGATACTCTGCCCTTGCGTGCTGTCGGAGTGTAGACTGTTCCCCCAGGTGCATTTGTTGCTGTTGGTAACCTTAGTGACCATTATCTTTAGGGTTCTACCCAAGGTGACGGTGGAGGGAAGATCCCACTGTACCTGGAGCAGACGTCGGCTAGACTCACTTGGATTTTCTGGGGGGTTCACTTCACTCGAGACGGTTAAAAGTGGAGGAACTTGGTCCAGTCTATTCATTAAGCAGGTTGCCGGGTTAACTGTTCCACCCACCACTTCTGTACTGAATTCGGCGGTGTTGGATTTCATCCCCAACTAGCGTTTTCGGTCCGGAAGGTTACTGTTTGTGTATGGTTTGACTCCTAGATTTGATAGCGCGTGTTAATTTGTTTGTTTTTACTTTTAGAGACCATAGGTGTGAATTGTGAATTTTAATTGTTAGGTGTGAATTGTGAATTGTTAATTGTAGTTTTAAAATTGTTAATAAAATTCACTGAAGTTGAATATAATGGCAAATGTTCCGGAATTTACCAACCTAGGAACCCCTCCTAATGAGAATCCTAGTACTTTTCCTTACTTTGGAAATGTTGGTCCTCCTTATATGGCTACTTTGTCATTACCTGGATTTATAATAGGATTACCGATATGGTTATTTTCAACTTCGTTGGCCCAAAGTACTCCAATTGTTCCATCTCAACCGGATGCTTCACCTCAACAGAGTTCACCATCTCAACATCACCAACCTTCTGTTGACCCTTTACCTTCTTTGCCTAATTTTTCTTCCTCCATTTCTTCCTCTTCGCCTGGTAAAAGCCTTGATGCTAGTAACCAGGAGGCTAAGAAGAAGAAGAAAGGGAAGAAGAAGAAGAAGAAGAAGAAGCAAGATAAGAAAGAAGTCAACCAACCAACCATGGCTGTAAGTGTTAGTTGTGTTGAGGAAAATTCCGACGTGCACCGTAAACCCAAATACCCTTGCAGGCTTTGTAAGGGTGACCACTTCCTTGTCAATTGTCCTGGCATTCCAAAAGTCTTGGAAGTATGGTCAGAAAAATCTCATCAACTTTCTGTTGATCCATCACCCAGTGATAGTCAGGTTCCTGGGAAAAAGGGTAAAGTTAGGTTTCCTTGTAAGTTATGCAAAGGGAGTCATCAAACTCACATTTGCCCTCACATGGATGAAGCCTCAACATTGTTGGAAAACCTTACTGTTCCACAGCAAGAATTTCCACCTGGTTACCGTAAACTTTCTCCCAACCTACCGTCAACTGATGGAGTGGTCGATTCAATTTCACATTCAGTCGATCACACTCTCCCATTGGAGAGTGAAACTCATGTCATTCAGGTTGATGATCAATTAGTTGATCAAGTGGTCGATTCAATTTCACATTCGGTCGATCCCACTTTCCCTTTAGAGAGTGAACTTCATACCGCTCAGGTTCTTCTTGTTACATCAGATTCTTCTATGCCAGGGGGCATTTCACCTGTTTCTACAGAACCCCCTCCAAGTACTGAGGTCTTTTCCTTTGATTGGAATAGACTGACAGAACCTCGTCTTCCTTCCTCCATCCCTTTCCAAATCATTGTCAAGGCTGGTGGTAGGGACATACATCGTACTCAGGTAGATGAAGGTGCTTCTGTTAGTATTTTATCCTCAACTGTTTGGAAAGCTTTGGGTTCCCCTCAGCTTGCGCCTATTACGCAGAATCTGAAAGCTTTTAACAGAACCATTAGTGAACCTTTAGGGATCCTTCCTAAGTTTTCTATTACCTTGGAAGGTAAAACTGTCTGTATTGATCTTATGGTAGTTCGAGGTCCCTTGGATTTCAATTTACTCCTTGGGCGAGACTATGTTTATGCAATGAAAGCTGTCGTATCGACACTCTTTCGCGTGATGTCTTTCCCTCACAATGGCAGTATTGTGACTGTAGACCAGCTTTCATTCCCTAGTCTTGTCTCAACTACCAATCATATGACAGCCCTAAATGTTCCTAATTCTCAAGTGGTACCTACCCTGCCACGGGTTAATTATGTGGCAACTGGTCCCATGTTTTCAGTTACCGATGTAAGTGAGCCTTCCACTGTTTGCTCAACTTCCTTTGATTTAGATCCGGTAATTGACATGGAAAACTCTATGGGATTACTTGAACACGATGTTCTTATCCCTTTTGAGTCCCTTGACATGTGTTCCTTCCAGAGAACTATTCTTCCTTCTGATGAAGACCTCTTGGAAGCCATGATCAAGGTGTGTCCATTGACATGTCTTTCTTCCAGTTGGAAGCCATGATCATTGAGTTACGAGGACAGTTTTGTTCCTATGTCAACCTCGTTAAAAAATGAAATAGGGTGTGCGAGGATAGTTTTTTCCTGTATCAACCTCGTTAAAAAATGAAACAGGCTAGTGAGGATAGTTTCTTCTAGTCTCAAACTCGTTAAAAAATGAACCTGGAAGTCATGAGCATAGTTCCTTGTCTTGTGTCAAGCTCATTAAAAAATGAAACAAGGAGTTACGAGGATAGTTTTTTCCTGTATCAACCTCGTTAAAAAATGAAACAAGCTAGTATGAGGATAGTTCTTTTACTGAGTCAACCTCATTAAAAAATGAATCAGGTAGATTTGAGGATATGTAGGTAGATTGTAGAAAGTAGGATTTTGAGGATAGTTCCTGTTACTGAGTCAACCTCGTTAAAAAATGAACCAGGTATGAGGATAGTTCTTCTCTTGTGTCAACCTCCTTAAAAATGAAACAACTCCCTTTTCAAGTTAAATATTGAAAGTAAACCTTCATTCCATCCATCTGGTTGAATGCAATGAAGCCTGGGGGGCATGTACCTCGCTTTGCATCATTATACTGGGGGCATGTGAACTTTTTGAGCATAGTTCCTTGTCTTGTGTCAAGCTCGTTAAAAATGAAACAAGGGTAGGTTAAGTAGGTAGATTGTAGAGAGTAGTTATGAGCATAGTTCCTTGTCTTGTGTCAAGCTCATTAAAAAATGAATCAAGGATTTTATGAGCATAGTTCCTTGTCTTGTGTCAAGCTCATTAAAAAATGAATCAAGGATTTTATGAGCATAGTTCCTTGTCTTGTGTCAAGCTCATTAAAAAATGAATCAAGGTTTTCTAGAGTAAAGTTTTTGTTAGGTAGATTGTATAGAGTAGTTATGAGCATAGTTCCTTATCTTGTGTCAAGCTCATTTAAAAAATGAAACAAGGGTTTGAGGATAGTTCTTTTCCTGTGTCAACCTCACTAAAAAATGTTAAGTTGAATATTAAGTTGAAGCTATTTAGGATAGTTCTTTTCTCGTAAATGTTAAGTTGAATATTTAGGTTAGTTAGTTTTGCATAATTTTCTTATAGTTTAGGTCGGGTCTTTCAAACGATCTCGTTCATGAACCTTCATTTCATCCAACTGGTTGAATGAAATGAAGCTGGGGGGCATGCGCTCTAGCAGTTACGCTTAGGGGGCATCAAGCACAGTTTTCTCTCTGTTTCAAGCTTGCGTAAAAATGAAACTACTTTGAAGCATAGTTTTTATCTGTTTCAAGCTTTTGTAAAAATGAAACCTATCTCGAGTCAATTTTGGTTATTTTCAAGACTTGTTAAACTCATGAAAAACTCGAGATTATTTTGCTATCTTTCATTCTCGTAAAACAAATGAAAATGTCGAGTTCTTTCCGTCTTTTCCTGCTCGTAAATTAAATTGAAAGTCGGCCATATGAGTACATTTTTATCCCTTTTTCGAACTCATTAAAACTTACGAAAAAGTGAAAACCATGAGTACATTTTTATCATTTTTTCGAACTCGTTAAAACTTACGAAAAAGTGAAACCTTGGAGTTCTCTTTTAAGCCCTTCTCAGACTCCTAAAACATGAAAAGATTGCCGAGCGTTTCTTTTACACTCGTTAAAACAAAATTAAAAGACAGTCCCCTTATAGCCCTTTTCTGACCGTAAAAACAGGAAAAGGTTGCCGGGTTTTTGTCGTTTCAAACTCGATACTGGAAATAAAACGACGTGTCCTTGATCGCTTTTTACTTTTCAGGTCAGTGGCACTAATTATGAAAGTACTCCTTGGTCGCAAGATCAAGTGGTTCCCCCAGGTATTATTTTATACTTTTTCGGGCTTGAGGGACACAAATCTACGAAAAAGTTCAACTTGGAGTCTTCTTAAGTTTTTCAGACTCTCTAAAATTGAAAAACGCCGAGTTTCTCCTATACTGGGCTCGTTAAACATTTCACAGTAAAGGACCTGTTCAATTAGAAATAGGAACGAACCACTCCTTCCTAGGGTTCGAATCAAAACTAGGTTGGACTCATCCGAAGGATGAGCTTATAATCAAGCATATGTTATCCTGCTCAAGCTTGTTAAAAAATAAAGAGGTACTTGCCAGAAATGGTGGGGGAAAAGAGAGAAGAATGAGCCTATTTGTTATCTTTTGTCTCAGAAGAAACTTTATTACCACTCTTGGACACGACACTTTTCATTCACCTGGGTTGGGAAATCTTTTACCTCACAGTTGATCAAACCACTTTGAAAGTCTTCAGCCGGGTTCCGGGGATTAAATTTGAGTCGTTTATCACCAAGCCATCTGTCGTGTCGTTATGTGTTCAAGAGGTCTGCAAGCAAAACTTTCATCTGCAAAATACTTGTCATCCATTTGACCATCCCTGAGTCATTCCTTACAGCAACATTTCTTCAACTTGAACAATGATTTCGTGTTGTGGGCTTGCCTGCAACGGGTCGCTTTCTATCGACATCAGCACACTATCTAGAGAGATGACTTAGAAATCATCAGTACCTTGAAGTCTGCATGCATCAATGGCAGGTTTCTCGCCTTTGACGTCAATTTACATCATTGACTTTCGATCAAAGGATTCCGTGAAATGTTCGACATCAACTCATTCATTCACATCTCATGGATTGTACTGGGTACTTTGAGAACCATTGACATTACTGGTGGTCTCTCTCACACTTGTTAACAGTTTACATCATCGACTGGTAATCAAGTGGTTTCTACCATGTTCGACATCAACTCATTTATTCGCATGGCTAGAATCGTACCAATTCGGGAAGTAGAAATGAAGACCCTGGATCTAGTTTCCACCATCCAGGCTGCGAGGAGTTTTGTATTCATTATATAGTAGACTAATCATAAACAGATGGCTGCGCCCATACTGTGTCTACAAAAGTCTATGATTATGATGTACTGCAAGATCATTCTTGTATCAGAGTAGTTAGTCTGTTAGTTAAAGTTTTGATCTGAGTATGGGAATGCCTACCTCAGTGATGATATAATCTTATACATGTATTTTGTGTTGAAAATTGCAGGTTATGACCAGGCTCTCCACGAGATAATCCTTGAAATGATAAAGCGCTTCACCCTTCCTAGATAATACAAAACCCTAATCTATTACAGGCTTCGCACTTTAGGGGGCAATCTGTTACACTAAAAAATGTCACCATGACTATTTACAGTTAGTATGGCTCTATCAACAGTCATGCTATCCTCTTAGGCAAGTCTTATGCCTCTGCTCTCCATGTCAAACTCCAAAAAGAGAGAAAGTCTTTATAAATGTATTTATCTCTGGGTACGCAGGTTCTCTCAACCTTACCTGCAGGTACGCACCCAATGTTCATAAAAGCTGCGTCTTTGGACGCTCTGTATGTAAAGGGGCAGGTGCATCCCCCTGTAAAGGTCAAAATGCGCAAGTTTCATCTTTAAAAAGTTACTTGTGGTCATTTCTAGAGCATTCTAGAAGGTTGTTTGACGTGTATTGAGCGCCTCCAGATGGTTCATGTACCCCTACCAAAGAGGAACTTATCCCATCAATAAGGGAGCTATCCCATCCAAAGAGGGGATTATCCCATTGATGGTGGACCTGATTAACTTCCTCTTGAGCACTATAAATACAGGCATTGGGCCAGAAGGAGGGGAGGTTGGAAGCTATACATTTCTATGGGTAGATGCTGCTGGAATTAGGACTCCCATTTAGAAGCTTGTGAGGAGAGATTTCCATCTTTGCTTGTTCTATTTGGAAGTGGGTGAGCTTTGTCAAAGTAAAGGAGAACTCTTGATGGACCCTGGGAAGGACTTGCACAACACCAAGGCTCAGGTTGTATTTTTTCCTTTTGTTACCTATTAATGCAAATGAGTCCATTCTTCTCAATAACTTGTTATTTATGAGTTGTTTCATGTACTCCTTGGTCTATGTGTTAAATATGTTTTATTCTATGAGATTGTCAAGTGCTATTTAATCGTTTGATTGTTAGTGGATGCAGGTTTCAAAGTGAAGGAGGAGCTCATCCGGATCAGCGGAGCTGGACTGCTACAACAGCGTTGGATTACAGGTAGGATCTAAACACTTGATTTCTTATATAG
Organism: Pinus tabuliformis; assembly: GCA_031772625.1. Lineage (NCBI taxonomy): Eukaryota > Viridiplantae > Streptophyta > Pinopsida > Pinales > Pinaceae > Pinus > Pinus tabuliformis. Next base: position 196,475,305 of record CM062815.1, on the reverse strand, counting down.
TAAATGCATGTTTAGAGAAGGATTGCTCTTGTTTGTATTGTTTGTCACTAAAGAGTCTTAGGCTCCTAGGGAGGTTGGTTGTGTCCGCACAATCGACTCTTTCCGCCTGATAGGAAGAACAAAGGGTGCTATAGGAGGAGAAAAATGAGAAACAAGAGGGGCATAAAGTAACACAATAGCTACAAGAGGGGGAAACTTCGCAAAAACACTTGAGAGGGACTTCCTAGAGCTCCAGGAGCCTAGTCCACAACCTAGTTTGAGCTCCTATTATGAATTCATTGAAGGAGGGAGAGTTGTTCCCCAAAAATTTGCAATCCCACTTTTCTTTGAACTACAAGTAGAAAGAGGAAGAACCCATAGATGGATGAAAATTGATAAGTCTAAAAAGGTGGAAGATGTGGGACTCATGGAAGAAAAGGTCCTTGAAATGGGAAAAAAAATTAAGTGAGCTAAGAGAGAAATAGTCCAGAATGAGGGAACAAATACATGTAGGAAATAGATGGTTGAGGGAGATACTGCAGGAGAAGCATATCCAACTCGCCACAATGGAAAGCCTCTCCATGGAGGCATTACAATGCAAACAACCATCCAAGTATTATGCACTCTTTCTCAAAGAGCAGTGGATGCAATTCTAAATCAAGACCCTAACACAACCTGGATCTATGCCATTTCAAGATTACAAACAATTCATTGAATTATGTGACCTAAGTAGCATAGAAGATAGAGAAAAATTGGTTGAGTTCTACATGCATAACCTCACCTTATCTACTATGAATATTTGCGATCCCAATGCAAATTTAAGGGATATGCAAGTGATGGCCCTAGCATATTAGATGACTCATAAGGAGGCCAGAGTTGAGGAGGTAAAGAAAGTAATGGAAAAGGAAGAAAAATAACCACTATATATCAAGGTAGAGAAGATAAGCCCAATGCCTGTCATTGGAAATCATAACATCATCTCCATTGATGCTGATATAGTACCCAAATACCTTTCCACCCAAGAGCAAGAAATCTCACATTTTGAAGACACACTTAGGCTATTAGGGATAGAAAGCTAGCAAGCCTGCCAAAGAATATGGAATGCCTTACCCCACAATCTCCAAATCAGGGAGTATCACTCTCCTGAAAGGTTGAGGAATGCATTGAAAATGACACCCCTATACAAAATACTCATGAAAAGATTAAAAGTCAATTGGATTTGACTCAAGCTTAGTCCACCCTTGTTTCTAGGCCTACAGGAAGGAAGAAATGAAGAAAATGAGAGGAAGGAGTGGACATAAATATAAAAGAATGAAAGCTTCTATCCTCAAGAAGGCACACCATCTGAGGAACCTTGGAATTTCAAAGAGGCCACTAGGGCCATGAAAGACATGGACATAGATGATTGAGTTTCTCAGAGTATGAGAAATAGTTTCAGTAGGGTGGTGATGATGAGGAATATAAATAGGTATATCATAAGCATCATAATTCCATCTTTCAACTTAAAACTATCTCTTTCTCACATTTATTTACAATTTTTTTTATATTATTCTTAGTGAGAGGGGTGAAAGATGTTTTGCTATGACATGTGGCCTAATATGGTTTAAATGCAAGAAATGGAACAATTTTGAGATAATTTCAACGTGGGAGCTCAGAGTATAGAACATGGAGATATTCTAGGAGGTTGTCCACCTCCTTAACTCCTTCAATAAGCCAATATCACCACTTTATCTCTCATCAACTTGAGGTGATTGGTAGCTAAGAAAGATGAGGACATTGGTAGCCAAGAGAGTGTAGTTCAAGGAGATCTAGATCCACCTTTCTTGAGTTTTGGGAGACAACTATCTCTATTTTCTAGGGAGTTGCTGATAGCTACCCTTTTGTATAAATAAACATGCCAAAGAACTCAGTAGGATTCAAACTTTGTTTTCAGCTAAGAAGCTAATGAGCTCAAGAACTTGTTACTGCTATTTTTGACTTGTTATGTGATTTATTTGACATTTCTAAAATGATAATGAGAAGTTTCTTATTGATCCATCACTGAGTAAGTTTCATAGGGATGAGGCTCTTGGGTTTGAGCCCAACCCTTGTAGCTTAGGTCCCTCTTGTGTATTGGTATTCCTTTTTGTCTTAGAATGTTTGTTAGTTTGCTACATTTTATTAGAATATAATTCCTCAAAAATCATGTGATTTTTAACCCCTATCTCATCTCTCATGGGAGAATGACTAGAGGAATCTACAATCACAACCCAAAAATACTATGTTGATGATTTCTTGGAGAAATGTCTACATTAGTTATCTTGTTTTGCATATGTTTTTTTTAGCTTAGAAGTTGATTCATTGCGGAGATCAAAGTATTGGCCATAAGTTAGATAGATTTTAAATTCAACTAATCTTTTCCACCATTGGTTATGATATTTTTTGAATGATAAGAGAGCATGTGCGTGTGATGTTGCAGGACTATTGGATTTGTAGGCAAGGGGCCTTTTCACCATCTCCATCCAGGACTTCTCTAGCCTCTTTTGATGAGTCTCAAATATTGTTCTTGAGCTTTATCTCTTAGGTCACCGTGACCAAACCTCTTAGTCCAAAACTGGCCTTGCATTGAGCTTGGCTAGAGGTGTTGGTCACCTTTCATCCATCTACCATAACCTCCATCCACCTTTCCATCCCTTGATCTCATCATTCTTACCTTGTAAGCCCTCTCAATAGCCTTCCTGTAGCAATATAAGGATCCTATAGCAACTTCCTATAGCATGCCTTTGGAAGCTTGTTTTGTCTTTGTTTTGACCTATAATACAAGTTTGAGTTAATTTAGGAGTAGGTTGAACCCCAGATTGGACTCCATGATCAAAGGAATCACCTAGGCCATTCCAACCATCCTGTTTCCTTCACTGCAAGAGAGAATGGCATTAGTTTCTTTATCACATATTTAGCACAAGTAGAAAATTACTTTCTATGCAAGTGTGAATTAGATATATGATGCATGAAATCTTGAGTTATGAGTTGGTAGGAAAATTTCCTGTTTACAAGTGAATTTGATAGCTAGATGGTTGATTACAAATAATGTAGTTTCCTTTCTATGGGTAGTATAGCTCTTATGTTCTTTCATGAATTTATTTAGTAGAATCTACAAGTTATATTTGAAAAGAATTTACTTTTTCTACATTAGAGCTAGCCTATGAATTGCACTTTTAGTAGTTAATTTCCCTCTAATTCAGTAAAAGAATGGTCTTGGAGCTGTATTGATCAAATGACCTAGTTGAAGGTGGCATGAGTAGAATTCCATCTACTATGTATATAGAACTGTCTCCTCAAAGTTTCTACGAAGCCCAGGTTGATAAATAGAGTTGAGGATCCCCTTAGAGTTGTAGCACTCTTGGTGCAATACGAAGGCTCACCAGTGATTACATAATTATGTTCACTAGATGTTCAAACATCTAAGTCATCCATTTCTATAGATTTCAAAAGAGTCCTTGGAAATCATTGCAAGGTATTTGAAACTCCAAAAGGTCTCCCACCTATTGGCAATCATGATCATGCTATTCACTTGATTCCAAGAAGTTTTGCTCCAAACATCAGACCATACAAATATTCCTATTCCTAGAAAAGTGAAATTGAATGAGTGGTTGTATAAATGCTAGATGTAGGTATAATTCAACCTAACCAAAGTTCTTTCTCTTCTCTAGTAGTATTGGTTCACAAGAGGATGGATCATGGAGTATGGACCTGGATTATAAAGAGATAGACAAGCTTACTATTAAAGATAAGTTTCCCATTCCTGTCATTGATGAATTGTTGGATGAAATACATAGAAACATTTACTTCACCAATTTGGACCTTCGTTCAGGATATCATCAAATTAGAATGAATACAAAAAAACATTCCGAAAACAACATTTAGAAATCATGAAGGGAATTATGAGTGGTTGTATATATGCTAGATGTTAAGAATTATGGGAAAATAGCAGCACCTCTAACAACATTACTTAAGAAAGATGCATTTTTTTTTTACTCCAAAAGGTACTAAGGCCTTTGAACATCTTAAATAGGTGCCAAGCTTTGTTCTTAACTAGACCAGATTTCACAAATACCTTTATTGTGGAATACATTGTGTTAGGAAATGACATTGGTGCTATTTTAATGTAAGAAGGAAAATTCATTTCTTTTGAAAGTTGTCAAATCAAGGGAAAATATTTATAGAAACCTATTTATGAGAAGAAAATGTTGGAAATACTACATGCACTGTAACAATGATTCCCTTACCTAATGGGAAGCCACTTCAAGGTAAAAATAGATCGTGATACTCTTAAAAACTTCTTATAACAAAGATTATATTCAGAAGAGAAACACAAATGGGTCACAAATATATTGGGTTATGAATTTGAAATTGTCTATAGGAAAGAAAAGAAAAATGTGTTTGCAGATGCACTTTGAAAAGGGGTGAGGATGTGGAGGCATTGCTTTGTGCCATTTCTATTATCCAACCTGATTGGATAACTAAAGCAAGGGATGAATGGAAGAATGATAAATTTGTATGGATGCTCATTCAAAATTTGCAGCAAGATCCCAATGCATATGCTACCTTTATTTGGAAAAACGATTCATTGTGGTACAAAGACCACTTATATCTATGTAAAATCTTCCAACACAAATAAAAGGTTCTTTTGGAATTGCATGCCTCTCCTATGCGAGGGAAATTAGGATTTTTAGAAACTTACCATAGGGTCAAGAATGCTTTTTTTTTGGGATGGCCTTAAATTTGATATTCAGAAGTTTGTGGTAGAATGTTTGGTTTGCTAATAAGAAAAAGTTGAGACAATTAAAACCACAGGTCTTTTACAACCATTAGCCATTCCAAGTCAGTGTTGGCAGGAGGTCCCAATGGATTTTATCATAGGTTGACCCAAGTTTGAAGGAAAGAACGTCATCATGGTGGTAGTTGATAGACTTACCAAGTATGCACACTTTTGTGCATTGTCTCATCCTTTCAAAGCCAGTACAATCACTACTACATTTGTGGAAACAATTCAAAAGCTACACAGAAACCCAAAGATTATTGTAGGTGATAGAGATCCAATTTTCATTAGAAATTTTTGGACAAAATTATTTTCTTATCTTGGTACTCAATTAGCTCATAGCTCATATTATCATCTTTGGTATGATGGACAAACTGAGATGGTGAACAAATGTTTGGAAGAATATCTTTATTGCTTTGTATATGATAAAAAAAATACAATGGATCAAGTGGTTACGTCTAAAGAATGGTGGTATAATACTTCCTTACATACCGCATAAAAAATGACCCCATGTATGGTACTTTATGGATATCATCCAACATCCATCACATCATCTTTAAGAGACAATTATAAGTTTCAAGCAGTGGAAGATTATATCGATCATCAACTACAAGTTCTCCAAATCTTAAATGACGACTTGAATTTGGAGTAGAATTGAGTGGAACAACAGGTAGATCAACATCAAAGTGAAAGAAGTTTTGATGTGGGTTTTTACGGTTACAACTATACAAGAAAATTTCGCTCAAGGAAACTAAGAAGGATAATAAATTATCACCCAAGTAATATGGACCTTACAAGGTGTTGTAAAAGATTGGTACTATGGAATACAAATTGGAACTGCTTGCATCTTCGTAAGTAGACCCAATTTTTCCATATTTCATGCTTAAATAAGGTTATAGGTAACAAGCTCCCAATTCAAACTATATTTCTAGAACTTTATGAGGAAGGAAAAATCATATTGGATCTTGAGGCAACCACAGAAACAAGAATCTGATAACTATTAAATACATCAATTTCAGAGTATCTCATCAAGTGGAAGAACTTACTTGTTGAATATTCTACATGAGAGGATGAGTATTTTATTCGTAAGTAGCTATAACTACTCAAGTGTTGAGGACAACACTTTTCTTAAGGAGAGGGGCATGTTAAGTCCCTATAATACTAGTGTGCCCCATAGAAGTTGACTATTGTTATTGTTGTACCCTTACATTATTATTGTTATGTAGTCCCTGATTATATTTTGAATGCTTAGATTCCTATATATACCAATGAGGTATTTTAATTTAAATCATCTAAGAATTGCCCATTTATGTGATATAAATGGAGGTTTCCCCCTCGAAGTGGTTTATTATCTAGTCGTTGATCTATCTTTTCTTATGCTTGTGCTATGTTTGATCTCGTTACATAACATGGTTTTTTTTCTTTTCTCAGTGCATCAAAATTCTATACTTTAAACTTATAAAGGGTTTAATTTACTTTAAATGGTATTTACTATTTCATAATAAATGTCCCAAAGATGCTCTAGTATTGGCACTGTTAGAGCCTAGATTTGCCTCAGGCTGAAAAGACAAGGTTCTAGGTCCACATCAAACCATGGTTAGCCTCGTAGCTAGCCTTATGAGGATAGGAGAGGGCTCTCTCCGGGTCAATCTCAGCGAAAGATAATCGATGGGGCTTGAGATGACTTATTTAACAACTAATCTTAGGCTAGGTATGAAGTGCAAAGTTTTTGAGTTGAGTTTTTGGGGGTTTTGTTAGAAAAAAAGGACAGACAAATTTCGGGTCTGGGGATGAGGCCTAGGTTTTGCAGAGTTCTGATTGGGGCAAGGAAGACAATCGTTTTGATGCTTTGGATTGAATGAATGAATGGATTAGATCGGTGAGGAGCTAAGGAGAGCAAGAGGGTCTCAAGAGTCCTCCTCAAACAGATGAAAACATGTAGAATTAAACGAAATTTCAAGGCAGAGCATAGCAGTCCAATGAATTCTACCCTAATCACTCATTTGTTTAATCGCAGAAGAAAAGAGAAGGGAAAATGATACACATAAACATAAGTGAACTTAAAATACATGGAGAAACACACCATCAAAACATAGAGCCACATGGATCGCAACAAGTTGTGCAAAACCCTGGTCTTTCCTTTGCCAAAATTGCAGAAATGAAATGTACAATAGAGTGCCAAGAAATCCCAAGTATCCAACCCTCAAAATGACTGAGAAATTACATGATATAGACAAGCCTAACTCCTTCCCATGCCTCTAGGGGTCGAGCTCATCATTCTAGGAGCTGTTTGAACCCATTCTAAATAAGGAACTCAAATCTAGGTAGTCAAACAACTTACCCCTATATGTTAGGAAACTGATTCATTCATTTAATTTTCACCTTTTAGTGAATGAATCCTCTAGAACAAGTAAAAATGTACCAATATTACATCATGGTTATCAAATTACATCATGAAAGGTCAAGTGTAACATCAAAAAGCAAAACTTGTCAAAACTGGGCGAATTTCTGAGCTGAACAGTGAAAAATAGGCAAAAATCCTCTATGCGCCGCGCCTTATTCTCTATGCATCGTGCCACTTTGGAGCTGATTTTGAGGCACTTCATGAAGTCCAAATTGAGCCCAAGTGTGCTTGTTAGAAATCCCTACCTGTCTACTTTCCAACCCAAGTGGAATTTCAGAATTTGGATGTCATTTGCCCCTCCAAAACTTCAATCTCCCAAGACTGCTTCCTGTGTGTCAAAATAGGGGCAGTGAGGTCATTTTTTGAGTGTTTTTCACCTCTTGAGGACTCAAAAATTGCCCAAATTTCTTGGCCACGCACCAGAAACCATGATTTTTCAGGCCAAATCTAGAAATGCAAAGCTTTTCTTGAAATTTGGAGCTTCCCATCAAGTGTCAAAGGAGGCTTTGGCGCGCATCCTTTTTCCTCTTTTGCTTCCTTATTTCCTTCTTTAATTTTGTCTTTAGATTCCTTATTCGTGCCTTGCAAACCTTGTTCCATGCCATGTAGTGGAAAGCCATGTGTCTCAGCAATGCATTGTCTCTGTAGGCCTTGTCCAATAGTCCCTATAAATGGATGTTGACTCTCTCGAGCCAAGACTTCCAATCATCATTAATCTCTTGCTCCAATGAAGAGAGTTCAATCCTCCTCCTTTGGGTAGCTTGACGATTCTCCCTGATGTTTTGTAATTCCATAATCGCTTGCTGATCTTCAAGCTACTTATTTCTTTGCTCCAAGTATTTAATATTCCACTTAGCCTTCTCCAAGTTGAGGGATAAGGCTTTGATCTCTGTCTGCTGCTCTTGGATGATATCTCTAAGTTTGGCACTTTCCGGGCCCATATTTGTATCATCATCATGAATGAGAATGAAGTCGGTCTCTCGTTCACCTAAAGGCCCCTCATCCTGCATTGGCCTCTTGCCTTTGTCCTGTACCTGTGGTGCTGATGTCGGAAGCGAGGCCCCTTCCACACTGGGTGGAGATAACACTCGCTTTGTTGCTGCAAACAAATGTCTAGTGCCCCTCTGATATGTGATGAATACCGGCACACTAACGGTCTCATGGCGCTCATACTGATGAGAAGGTCCACCTGTCTCATGCCCAACCTCTGAAAGCCCCTGTGAAGCTCTGAAGAAATCACAGGAGATGAAATCATCCCAAGTGATGCCCTGTAATCCAAGCTGATGAACCACCAAAATCTTAATAAGAGCAAAATGATAAATACTGTTAAGTTGCTGCTGAGGGGTTTTGTGCTGCACAAGGGTGGTCATCCTCTCTATGTTCCAGCAAATGAAATACGAAATGTTCATCATCCGTACCCTGGTGAAATGCATGAGCAACCTGATGTGATAAGCATATAAATGAGAGAATCGTCCCTCACAGCTGAAATACTTCATGATTAATTTCATTAGTGGAGCATATTCATCTTTAAGATATCGGAATGGAAACACTCTCTTGAGCTGCCTCAAGAAACCGGTTTTAATATATGGCTCATAATGCTGCTGATCAATCTTCTTGCTCTTGTTCCATGGTTCTCCAATGTTGGGTATGCCGGTTGCCAATGAGATAGATTCTGGTGTAAGTGTGAAGGTGACACCAACCAAAGTAACCTGATCTCCATGTAAATGCAGTAAAAATAGAAGATCCAACTCATGATGAAATTGAACATTAGCCACCTTCTCACAAAACTCATAACATGACTGATGCTGAAAACATAAAATGGCTAGAGGGCAGGCCTGTAATTCAGTGAGGGTGATTGGTTCTTCTCTGATATGTCTTCCTCCTCTATGATCATAAAGTTTTGACTGATAGTGTTCTTCCATGGGTGAGTCACTTTGGGTTTCCATTCCATAATCAGATGAATGACCGGATGACATGACTGCTGTACAAAATGCCTTGGAGAAAACTGATTGCTAATGTATAAAAACTGTGTTGGACTGCTCTTTTGTGATGTGTTTAATTTCTGCCACCAAGGGGAAAACAAATGAAACAAGGGACTATTAGGAAGGGGAAATAATAGTAAGGGATTAGGGACTATTGGGATAGATTTGTTAGGGAAATATGGGAGAGGATTTGGGATTTATGTGTGGGAATAAGGTTTAGGCTTTTACATTTAAAAGTTTGGGAAAGGGAATTTGGGATAGGGGTTTAACAATTTTAGGGGATAGGGAACAATGAAATCAGGGGAAAAATGGAATCAGGGAGAAAAGAAAATGATGGAAAAAGAATAAGCTTGGTGGCAAACAATTTTTGAAACCCTAGGCAATAGCTTTTATTTGAGGAATTTAAGATGATAGGGTTTGATCATTTGTTTGGACACTCAACACATCAACCATCATAGCATAACTACCAAACTTTGATGAACAAGAGAAATGGAGCTCAACCTACTTGAAACAAAGGAAATTTGGACATTTTTGGCGTTTGGAGGCCGTTCTGGAACTTTTCGGTCCAGTCAGCGGTGTGCGCCGCACAACTCGCTCAACGCATCGCACCTTCCCAGTGCGTTGCACCCGTTCAAAAATGCACTGCGCGATTGCTCCCAATGCACTACGCAGCTCGCCCAACGCGCTGCGCCTTCTGCCCAGTGTGCCGTGCCGGCAAATTATCGCGATTTTTTACCCAATTTCTCACTCGTTCACCAAAATGACTTTGACTTCCCTCCTCTTTGTTCTTGGCATGCAAATGAATTTTCAAAACTTGGAGACATGCTTTATACATTGGCTTTTCAAATTAATTTTGTCAAAAACCCATTTTTGTAATGTTTTGCAGATGATCTTTATTTCAACCTTTGTTTTGGACTTTTTCACTGCTTTTTCACTTTGTAATGAGCGAAATGACCCGAGCTTGGCTTGTTTTCATAGGTTAGGGAGCTTCTTAGGCTAAGGAAAAGAACTAGGGTGTAGGTGAAGAAATTTACAATGAAGAGAACAAAATTTACATGATTTTGTACAAATAAAGCTGAATACTCTATTTTTTCCTCAAAACAGAGTTTTGAGGAAAAACACATTTCGAACACTTTTTAACAAAATTTATTGGCAATAGAACATCCTCATGGCCTACTGGTGATTATCAGACACTCTGAAGCATTTATTGGCAAAACCCTAATGAAACCCTAGACCTACTTGACACTAAAAACCTAAGGACAACTTTTGCAACTTTGATGAAAAGACTATTAACTAAAAAGCCAACAGGTAGATAACATGAGGAGAATGAGTGACAAGGCCCTTCCGTCAGATTATGGCATGCTCCCAGTGGAATGCAAATGATCAAGCTGAATGAGACACCTAAAAATGAAATGCAATAAGAGAAATCATCTCTGATGGGGGGATGACCAGACCGAATCTAACATTGGCTCCAATGGGGATGGTAGCTCCTTGAAGGTGCCAAGAACAACAAATCTCTGGAAGAGCTAGACAGTGCCTTCATCCATTGGGCTATAGGGTCATTATTTTGACAAACAACACAAGACTTTGACTCTTTTATTGACTGAAACCTGACTCAAACCGACTCAATTGAAAAATTGAAATGACTGAAAAACTGACTCGACAAATTGAACTCAAAACTGAAATCTTTCTTCAGAATTATAGCCTTCGCTTCGGGCCCCAGACTGAAGAAAAGATCATAGCACACACTTGCAATGATACCGAAATAAAATGGTATTTATAGTGACAATGTAAACAACAGAAATAACTCAGAAATGATACCGCTTGAGCAGCCGACCATTGAACGGCCCTCCTGGACAATCTTCCCCATTCATCTCCTTCAGAAGAAAGGCATTCTAATCTCGATATGCTGCAATCTTAAAAGGACCTTTTCAGAGATTTTCAAACTTACCGTGCTTGCCCTTTTCCTCATTCCTTGCATCCCACTTCAGCACCACATCATCCAACTGAAATTTGTCCACCTTTTCTTTTCTATCATAAATTTTCTTAATTCTCTCCTGCAACTTGAACGTGTTTTGAAAAACTTCTTCCCGTGTCTGCTGCAAATGGATCATTTGATTTAGTCTTCTCTACATCGGATCATCTTCACTACCAGCCTCCTGAAGAAGTTTGACTACCAGAGCTGCGAGAGAGGTAGGAAACACTGTATCAACTCCATAAACTAGCTCAAAGGGGGACATACCAATGGATTTCTTCTGACTCACTCGATCTGCCCAAAGTGCATGGACCAACTTCTTATGCCAACTCTTCTTGTTTATTTCCAACAACCTTTTAATGATGTTAACCAAAGATTTATTAGAAGACTCTGCCAATCCATTTCCTTGTGGATGATAGGTGGTTGAGTGCCCCAAAGTAATGTGATATTTATTACAAAACTCAACCATCCTTTTTGATTTGAAAGCTGCTACGTTATCAGTGATTAGCTTATTCGGGTAACCAAAACGGGACAAAATATTATTCTCAAGGAATGAAATTATTACCACATCCGTAGCTTGTCTGGTGGGAATTGCTTCGATCCACTTCATGAAATAATCTATCGCCGTGAGGATCCATCTATGCTGACCTGAAGAAGTAGGATGAATTTCACCAATGAAATCCAACCCCCACTGCTGAAAAGGAGCACTCACCTCAATGGGCTTAAGCGGCAAAGGCTGTAATTTCTGCCTTCCTTAAAAAATATGACAGTTATGACAGCTCTTGACAGTCTTGAACACATCAGCAAACAATGTCGGCCAATAGTATCCGGCTCTCAAAATTTTATTTGCCGTTGTTTTCCAAAAAAGGTGACCGCCACAATCTCCTTTATGGAAATCCTCCATGACCTGCTTCGCTTCTTCTTCCACCAAACTATTTAACAAAACGCCACCAGGATCTTTCCAATAAAGTGCAGAATTCAAAATACAAAACTTAGCAGCTTTTAACTTAAGAGTTCTAGCTTTGTTTCTAGCCATACCAGGTGGCGAGGACAAATTCTGAAGCACATATATGATATCTGAATACCACGGAGAAAGAACAAAGATTTTAGCTACCTGAATTGACGAACCTTCCTCATTTTCATTGGACATAGCAACAATCAGATTTATGTCCAAGATGTGTAGATTTGATTCAGCCATTAACTTTGCCAGTCCCTGTCCTTTAACAAGCTTTGTGGGCTTTATCTCCACATCATAGTCCAGCAAAGCTGCAATCCACTTGCCACGTCTTCCTTCTGGATCTGTTTGGACCAAAATATCTTTGATAGTAGCGTTAGGAACATAAGCTAAAATATGGGAATGCAGAATATATACGCGAAAATATTTCAATGCTTTGACAAGTGCAAGGGCTTGCTTCTTAATAATGTTGTATTTCAAAGCAACATCTCTTATAGTTCGGCTGAAGAAAGCAATTGGTATTTCATGCTCATCTTTTTTCTGCATTAATACAGCGGCCATAATATGCTCTGAAGCAAATGAAAACAATATAAAATCCTGAGTGTAATCCGGGCAGATTAGAACCGGAGTTGAAGAAAGAGCCAATTTTACTAGATTGAAAATTTTTATAGCCTCTTTGGTCCACTTCACTTAGTTTTCCTTCTTAAGCATGTTTGTAATTTCTCTTAGGTGTTCAGCAAGATTAGGTACAAAGCGGCGTAAAAAATTCATCTTACAATTAAAATACTAAATCTCTTTCTTGTTCTGGGGAAGATCAATTTGCTGAATCGCTTCTACACGTGCTGGATCAATATGAATTCCATCTTTTGATATGATGTGTCCAAGTAGTTTGCCTTCATCCATGGCGGACAAGCTCTTCTTCGGATTCAGTGACACACCATATTTTCTGCACTTTTGAAAGACAGTTTCCAAATGATACACGTGTTCTTCATCTGAATTAGAAAACATGGTCAAATCATCAAGGTACACCACCAAAAAGACATCCTTCTCATTTGCGAAAGCCATATCCATTGCCCGCTGAAATGTGGCACCTCCTTAATGTCTTTGTGGAGCATGGCTATAGTAGGCACCTAGGTCAGAAGGCTTTCCTTAAAGCCTCTAAAAATGCGTTAATTAATAAAGAACCGAAGGAGCACCGACTAGGTGTCCATCTTCCCTATGTCCAAGGGACCACAGACAAGATTGCTTGGATCCTTAAGAGGTATGATATTCCCTCAACCTTTAGGCCCCTCAACACCATTCGTAAATCCCTTCGATCGGTGAAAGATCCCATTGACCCTAAGGACATGAAGGGTGTCTACTTGATCCCTTGTTCTTGTGGGACCCCCTATATTGGGGAAACAGGGCGCTCCATCCATCAGAGGATCAGTGAACATGTAGCTGACCTAATACATGTGAGAACCAAGTCTTCAGCGTTAGCAAAGCATGTGGAAAAGACCAATCATCATGTTTGCATAGAGGACGCCAAAGTTGTTGCCAAAGTTGCTCAGTTCCATCATCGAAAATTCAGGAAAGCTATTGAGATTGAAAGAAGGCCTAACAATCTCAATAGAGATGACGGCTAGAAGATCAGTAGCTATTGGATCCTGACCCTTTCGTCTTAATCTTTCTTTCTCTCCCCCCCTTATTTTATCCTTTTCTAGCTTTCGTTGTTCCCCCTGGAGCCTTCCTTCCTCCTAGGGTTTATCCTTCTTGCTCTGTGGTTTTTTAATGGTCTTTTTTCCTGTCCCTCTCCTTTTTTATTTTTTGTCATCTTTTTTTTAGGTATACTTATATATATATCTATCATTATTTATTTATTTATATTTTATTTTTATTTTTTTATTGATTTTTATTTTTATTTATTAATTTTTATTTATTTATGTATTTTTATTTATTTATTTATTATTTATTATTATTTTTATTATTATTATTATTATTATTGTTATTATTATTTATTATTATTTATTTATTTTTTAATTTTATTTTTTATTTATTTATTATTTTTATCTATTTAATTATTAATTTCTTTATTTTTTATTTTAAACTAACCTTTATCTTGACTAGCTACATTCTCAATTGAATTTATTTATATTTATTTATATATTTATTTTATTTTATTTTTATTATTATTTATTTATTTAGTTTTATTTTTATTTTTATTTATTTATTTTATTTTTTCATTCTAACTAACATTGTGAAAGAAAGGTCTTCCATATAACTAAATATTTCTAATAATTTATAATTATTAAATAATATTTTTTTAACTTAATATTAACGTAAGCACCGATTATTTTATTATATATATTTTAAAGGTATGGTCACCGAATATAACTAAATTATAAAATTGACTTTTTGACTCTGGTCCCTAAGTCAAAATTAACCATTGGTCAAGATAGCCGTTGGAGGCTCTGCTCAGACTATTTAACATGCAAAGCTGGATCTGTGTCTTTAACTTGTCCTGACGATGAACCACACTGGTTGGTTCAAAACGCGTCGACAAAAGTCTGTCTACATGTGATTTACGCCGAAGTTCTTCTTAAAACTATTATGGATCACAAAAGCCTCAATTCAACAATTTTAAAAGTCTTCTATGATCCTTATATTTAGTTTTCTTTTAAGGTTTATGAATATACTAATACATAATATAATTATAATAGCTTCATAAATATTTATATTATTTATCAATAATAGTTATTTAATAATTTTTTTATTAGGATTTGATTTATGAATATTTTTTTTAAATTTTATTATTTTTGTTTAATGGTTATTTTTTGACTTTTGATTTTTCTTTTTTTTTACTTTTAGACTCTTTTCTTTTTTTTATACTTTTGTTAGATCATAATTCCTTCATCTTTTCTTTTTGATGTTGAATCACACTTATTGGTTGGAAACCGGTAGACAACCAATTCTTTTATGCAATAGGTTCAGAAGATAAAAATCTAAATAATTCTACTCATAAAAGGCTCCATTCAAATATTATAAAATTACTATTATAATAATTTTTTTATTGATACAAAAAAATGTAATAACACACAAACATTAATAAAAATGTTTTACCTTAAAAATTCAAAATGGAAAACTAAAACTATTTTCAATACATTACAATTCAATATATATATCTCACAAAATCCATAAACTCCCAGTCTTTTTTGTGACCTAAAAAAACCTAACAACCTACCTGACACATAATTGTAAGTAAACCTATGGGAGCTATTATCTATAATTTTTCCGAGTATCAACTATTTCACCTATCTCTGATTATCCACCGAGCTTTCCACTAAAACCATAAACTGCCAATGTCATAAACAACCAGAAAAAGAAAGGAAGGAAAAAAAGCTAAACAGTTTTTAACACCCGTGCGCCTGGATTCACAAATCGGCGCTCCCTTGTTCATATACATGCATGACTGTGGGGGTGACATCCCCACGTCGACAGCTAAATTATTACATGGTGTGAGAAAACCCCAAGGCCCCACCTAGATTGAGGCCAGTCGATGGATGGATTGCTGGTCGAATTTTGTAGGTTGTGCTCCGTGCCATAGTCCCCACGTCCACACTCCCCCAAATTGTGCCAGCATCCATACATGGCCATCTGCCCCACGGTTCGGGTGGTGCAGAATTTGTTCATGTATAAATCAATATACTCCATGCTCAATTCCACACATTTCGCATTATCTTCCACACATGGTGAGAGTTCCTGTTCTCATTGGTAATGATATGCTCATGAATATGGAAATAAACATATATAACCATACATATATTATGGTATGGACTTTTATCGACATAACATATGTTAACATAATGGGAGATAGTGGCCCTCCCACTTTGACATGTAAATAATAATAGTTATTTTAAGAGTTTTCCCATCTTTTAAGACAGCCAAAGGGGTCCTTATTAGAGCATTCACATGGGTGTATGCATAGGATTCTCCTCTCCATGGATACCTTTTTTTTCTTGGGATAACACCCATTTGGGAAAACAAAATGCCTAGATTCTTCTTTTTATTTTATTATTATTTTCCATGTGCATACAAAACTAACCTGAAATAGAGTTTTTAACCGGGCTTTTAAATGTAAGTAATTTATATACATTTTTTCATTAGTTTAATTCAATGTAATTATCAACATTTATCAAAGGAAAACTTCGAGGTCATCATTTTCAAAATTTGCAAGATTTATTATTCAATTGAATTGGTTGGATTTAACGTCCAAAGTCCTTTTGTAATGCAAGTAAGGAGATCAATATTATGGTATATGTTTTAAAGGAGATCAATATTATGGTATATGATTTAAAGGAAAAATATCTTATAACAAGTTTTTTTTAATAGAGGGAAAGTAAATAGTATAATATAAATATTTAGGATAGCTCATAATGTTTTTGAGCTTTCTCAATTCATTTTAGCCTATACTTTAGTAGTCTTAAAATTAAGTCAACTTTCATGGTCATTTTGAGGCTAAATTTAAGAAGACATCCAAGTATTTTTATCCTACATCAAGGATTATGTTTCAACTATCCAACTAAGAGGTTATCCTTAAACATTGAATTAAAAAACTCTAAATCTCGATGGGGTGACGTTCTAGCTATGGGAGAATCTGGCTGTGGGAGAATCATTGGATGGAGTGCCATCCATCATAGGTGTCATTTGCTTTTAATGTGGTGGGAGATGTTTGTTGAGGCATGAGGTAAGGGTACTAGTAGAGGATTTACGAGGATTGTATGCACGAGGGAGAGGTTTGCTCCTCATCCCCCTTTTTGGGCTATAAGTTGGTAACTTTTCTGTTTCATTTTACTTTTTTGGAGTGCAATGGTAAATTCTTCATGTAGTTGGAGTGGAATTGGTTGTGCAATTTTGCTCAGGTGAGATCATTGCCGGTTGATAATTTCTTTCATTCTTCTATGCTAGACTAGATTTATCATTTCAACAAGCCTGTCCATTTATTCTTCTTGCCTAGTCTTTTAATGGTTTCTCACCTATTTCTATGGTATGTGAGTACATTTTTTGAACAATGGGAAATTTTCTATAGTACCTATGGTGTTTAGCCTCTAAGAGTTTATGTATTGGTTTCTTATGTTCTGGGGTCCTGGGTAATTGTCTCTGTTCACATTAGTTAATTTAGTCATACTCTGGTGCCTATCACAAATGTTCAGAGTCTTGGGTGTAGCCATAGCCTTCTTGTCTTGAGATTTTGCATTGACCAATCTTGCTATTGGTTGTGGGGCATGCCTATGAACTGCAGGGTGATTGGAATTTTTCTTGCATCTGCTCCTGTTGTTTTACATTTGGGGAATGATTTGGTAGTTCTCAGGTATGGAATATAAGATAGTGTTTCTTGCCCCTTTTCTAGTTTTACAGGAAGAGGTTCTTGTCTTTCTTGTTGTCAATGTTCTCTAGCTACTGCACTCATGCCTCCTAGGTAGAGGATGAGTAGTATAATAGGTGGAGGAGGCAATGTTGGCTCTAAAAGAAGTTGACCTTTTGCCTATGATTATGTTGCCACTTTTTTTGATGCTATCCCTTTGGAACTTTAGAAGGAAATTCTACTTCTAGAAATTCAACACTCTAGTGATCGCCTATATCAATTAGATTCAAAGGTGATAGGGGAGGATATGCAGTCGGTACCAGAATTTGAAAGGTTCTGGAAAAAACAACTTCATTTTATGAACTCTTTGGCCTTGCCCAACGAATGACCACTTTGTTACGACTGATTTTCAAGGACAAAATAGTTGAGAATTATAATATTTTTTCCTGATTAAAGGATATCAAACATCTTATTCATAATATTAGGTTCTGTTTGGATAGTGTGGATTCTCACTTGGCTCTTGTTGAAGGTTTCTTGGTGAGTGAATCTGCCTCTAGAGACCTCACTAACCCTCCTGGAGACCTCATGGACCCTCCAATTGATCAAGGGAAAACCCCTACCATAATTTCCTTAGATTAAGATTGAGAATGGTGGGATTCTAAATTTTTTCCTACCAAAGTTTTATTTATGTGATTTTCAACTATAGCATTTATGGGAATCTATGCTTATTGTCCACCAGATGTGATTTTGAGCATTTGGGCTTTTGTTTCTTCTCTTTAGATGCATCCGTGGTAAATTTATGTTTTTGGTGTCCTCCATGCACTTTGGAGGAATTATTTGTATGCACATCATGGTTATGGTTTGAATGTGGAAGGTTCTCATTGGGGTTTATTGATAAGACACTTTCAAAAATCTTTATGTTTTGTGGTGTTTTCTCCAAGTTGTTCTTGTGGATGATACCCTACTTCAAAGCTTTTGATGCTTTTTCTGGGTTGGTGCATTTTCTATTCCGTATATCAACATTGGCTGGCTACATCTGTTAAAGTTGAAAAATACGTTGAAGGATGCTTTTTGGTGTTGGAAACATCACAGCATGTTTGTGTTGTCGATTCTGATGTTTTTTTAACTGTTTCCTCAACATGGTTCTGAATATTATATGTTCACTTTTTGGTGAATTTTTGAAGTTAAGAGTAGATGGGCGCTGTATGGAGTCTAGAATCTGGAATGAATTTCGTGCCGAATATGGAGAATATGTGAAATCATCCATTCACTAGTTTTATCTTGAATTCTATTGAGAAATAAAAAATCTTGTAGATTAGGGTTGATTCCTCTTACTTGATAATTAATTGTGAGTGCTTGTTTCCTTTTATTACTTTATTATGTCTTCTTTACCAAGCAATTACCAAAAACATAAATTGCATGAAGATCACAAGAGACGAAGACCACAAGATGAAGGTTCCAAGCCAAGGAAAAGCCCCGTAAAGGGGAAAATCCAAACAACTTCTCTTCTTATAGAATCATATCAAAGTAAGACATCCAAGTACCAAGACCAAGACCTCCACAAGGAACCAAGCCAAACCTCCTCCAAATCTCCTCCAACCAAACCAAGTCAATAAGAGTCAAAGATATTCAAACCTCTTCAAGACAAAATTTCAGACCTGCAACTTTGCAGAGTTTCCCCAACACCTTCGCAAAAACAAAGTTGTCCCAACATCTTCACAAAAACAGGATTTCGGCCCTATAATTCGCAAAGTAACCCCAACATTTTCGCATGTGTCAACCAATATAAGAAAATTTTGATTTTCCTTCTTTCCTTCATTTCTTTTTCTCTCTCCTTGCCCTTCACTCTTCTTTTTCTTCTTTCTTACACAAAATCGAATTCTGAGTGAGTGAGAAAATGAGGTTGGAGTATCTTCCTTTTATAGACATCTAGGAGGTCATATAGGGCCTCTTTAAGAACAAATTGACATGGCAGGTTTGACTTGGTCTTGTGGGAGAAAATGATTTTTTTCAATCAAAAACAATTTTTTTTCTTTTTTTTACAAAATAGTCCAAATGGGACTTTGACAAATGATACATTTTCTTCTTGACTCAGTAAACTCTAGTATAATGAAAACCATGCATTGATTAGAAAATAACAATAGCAATTTTTTTTTCTTTTTACATGAAATGCATATTGATACAAGTACAAGGATAATTATGAAGACCAAACCTATTTAATTTTTTTAATAATTTCATGGTGGTCTCTCATTTTGTTTCCAGGATATACACTTGAGATTGTGATGGGCTATAACTCAGTCTGTGTAGTTTGTTCCATCTTATTTTGACGAGTTTTTGTGTAGTCTGATGTACTTGAAGACCAATTTCTATTTAGTGATTGATGTTATGGAGGTCTTTTAAGGAGTATTTGGATATCTAAGATTACGATGAATTCATGTAAACATTTGTCTTGACTATGAATATAAAATACATCAATTCACAAAAAAAAAAGCTTTGGAAAACTCTAAAGAGTTAAAGTAAGTTCTCCAACCAAATTTATAGACCATAACCCCATAAGTGAGCTTTTTAATTAATTATTTTAGATATTTTGTGAATAATTTTTCAATTAGTCTTCATCATTAATATAATATTTTGAATCTCCTACAAGGATTGTAATTTATTTGGGTTTCATTTCTTTGAGTGGCATATTAAAGACATAGTGTGCTTGGTTGTTACATATACAATCTCTTTGATTTAAGATGCTCTAAAAGTATATCTTCTTAGGCCAACCTTCACGGTTATTTAGGAAATTGGGGTGTGACTCCCTACTTTTTAACCATAATTTTTCTTACTAATAGGCCTATTACAAACATAATGTTAGGCCACCTAATTATTAGAATTTTTTATGAATCATATGCTTAATAAACTAATTAAAATTTGTGCATACAACCAGGGGTAAAAATCACAATAACACATTTAAATCTAGTAGGCATAAATATCAATTATATTCTATGTAGTAAGATTTTACATTATAAAATTATTTCATCAAAATAACTTATTTGATTTAAGTTTACAACTAACAAATGATGAAGGGTGAACCATTTTGAACCTAGCCATAGGCTTAATTTTCTATTCCAATCTTTTGTACATGGTAACCCCTTAACCAAAACATGAATCATCAGAGAGAACTCTCTTAGCGTATATGTGGTTGAAGAATGAAGGTCACTCTCCTTCTCAAAAGAAAATGAACAATCATCCCTTCAAACCCCATTGATCCAAGAGCTTGCACTTAGTTGTGGGTAGTTTATCAATTGGCTTGCATAGCATAAGGGAGCCCCTTCACTACCAAAATGGCCCCTCAATGAACTCCCCTCTAAGTGCCTCCATGCTTTTCCTAACAAACACCCAAAAACATAACTCTATCTTGTAGCTCGAGTTTGGGACACTTATGCTTGATTTTCTCTATTATAAATTGGATCCAATGTTCATTTACTGTGATGCCATCAACTAACAAATTTGATGATTGATAGTATTTATTTTTATCTAGATTTGGTTCTCAAATCCATTGTGTGTAACGAACTCTCTCTATACATGAGAGCTTTTATTTCTCTTGCTTCTTGCCTAAGATTTCATGGACCTTATTTCAAATTCATGTGTCAATATTAGAAGCTTCTGGGTAGATACTTGATGCATACCTTGGTGGGGCAATTGGGTTCAAGCCAAAAAGTACTATCATAATGGTGGAAAATTGGTAGTTCAACTACCAGTTCCCTCTTAAGTTGTTTTCTTGGTAGTTTGAAATTTAACTAGGTTTTTAAATATTCAATTCAACATAATAATTCTTTGCATAGATTATTTCAATAGGTAAATACTTGGAACGATTCCTCCCTTACTAGCTCCCACTCATGGCTCATGATACAAGTCACTATTACATCATTTTCATCATTTGATCAACAATTATTTAAAAATAAATAACAATATGCATTTTTTGGGGTTTAATCCACTTCATATTTGCATGCTCACACATGAAACATCATATAATTAATTATAGTGCCAATGGGAAATCACTATGGGCATGTTCTAATCTACTCTACCTTAGAGGAACATTGTCCTCATTGTTCACACCATTCTAAGTGTCTTTTATATCATAGAAACACATCATCCTAGGCACTCTAGTTCAACATAGCAATACACATACTACCTCTTTTGATGGAATCAATGTCATTGCTTTTGCATATCAACAACATCATTCATGTTTTCTTCCTTCCATTATTTTAAAATTAAAATTTATCTTCTTTGTCTAGTTATCTCCATACTTATGACATTTCAACCAATTCTTACATCAAACATCAAATGAACACATATTTTATGGAAATTCTATATAACCATTAAATTAGCCATAAGAGTGTTGAACTCCATAAGGTAATTAAACAATTCAAAATATGCATTATAATTTTTCTTTTAACTTTAATAATTTTAGTTTTTAATTTCAATATTTATTTGTTTGGTTATCCTTTGATTCACAAGGGTTCCATAGGAAACAAGTTTAAGTTCGTTGTTTTCTTAGAGACAACCAAATGGACTCATGATACCAATGAACACGTGACATGAATTCTTACTAACCAATTCATTCAAGTTACCTCTTTCTTGTAATCACTCACCCTTTTAGGCACAATCATTCCCTTCTCTACTAAACAATGCCTCAAGCAATCCATCTATTGAAATGTGTAACTAGGTTTGTTCTTCATAATATCTTATGTATTCTTGATTTTATGTATTTTATGAAAAAGGGAAAGAAAAATTTATTATGATTTTATAGCATGGGTTTCATGGTCTAGGTCAATTTGTTTTAGGTCAAAGCACCCATTTTTTTCTTCTAGGGTTTGTCATAGAGTTAAGAAGTAGAGTCATTGTCATATGTGAAAGACTCCATTGGGCATATTGTATCATGTCAAAATAACTTATTGTGAGTCAAAAGTGTCAAAAGTGTCCCTCCAAGACCAAGTTGGCTTACAAGAGAACAAGTTGGCCTGTAGAGATGAAGTTAGCCTCATTAAGGGCTATTTGAGCGTCAAAGGAAGGATATATATAAGTGCAATTGACCTCATTTGAATAGAGAATCTATCCAAGTTCGATCTTAAGAAGGGAGAAGCAAGAAGACAAGACAAGAAGAACAAAGAACAAGGAGAAGGAGCGAAGAAGCTAGGAGAAATAAAGTCAAAGTTTTTAGGCCTCTCTATCTTTAATGTGTGAAGGAGAATTAGTGTTTTTAAAGCTTCTAGGTTGAATTTCTGAAGCTGATAGGTCAAAGTTGTGAAGCTTCTAGGTGAAAGTTATAAAGTTGCTAGGTTGAAGTTGTGAAGTTGCTAAGTCGAAGTTGTGAAGGTGCTAGGCTGAAGTTCTGAAGCTGTTAGGTTGAATTTGTATAGCTGCTAGGTCAAAGTTGTGAAGATGCTTGGTTGAATTTGTGAAGCTGCTAAGTCGAAGTTGCAGGTGAAGCTGCTAGATTGAAGTTGCAGAATAAGTTGCTAGGTCGAAGTTGCAAAAGTTGTTAGGGGTCAAAGTTGTAGAAAGTTGTTGAGGTAGAAGTTGTAGAAATTTTAGGAGGGGAGAAAATTGTTACTCATCAGAAGGAGGTTGACTTGGTCTTGGAGGGGTCTCAGTATCTGTCTAAAATGTCTTGGAATTCATCATTTGAAGATTATATAAGATGAGAAGAATTTTTGTGGGTTTTCCTCTCTAGGAGAGGTTTTGGCCTTGACTAATAGCTTTTATCTTGTGTCCATTTGTTTGCTTGATCATAATTTGGTAGTTGTTTGATGATAAGAACACTATAATAATGAAGTGAATAAAAATCTAATTACAATTAAAACAAGTGAAAGTAAAAGATCATCACAAGTAGTTATCAAAGTAAAGAGAAATCACCCTAATATAGCTTCTCTAGATTTGTCAACATGGTATCAGAGCTAAGGTAACAAGGAAAGGTAGCTTGGAGATCATTCAAATTGAAAAATGACATAGAAGGGAAGAATATCATAAGAAGAGAAACAAGGAGATATAGTAATCACATCACAAAGACCTTATGATCTTAAAGGAACAACCCTTGGAAGAATAAAAGAAAACCTCAAGGACCCTACTTCCATCTCAAAAAAAAAAGGATTGTACACATTTGAAGCATCTTTGGAAGCCTCCATAATCATCCAAAGGAAGCAAGAAGAAGCATTTTCATTTTGAAGGAAGAAGATCATCCCTCCCTCATTCTAAATCTCACACTCTAGTGGAAAGTGATGAGTCCTGGTATTGTATCAAGGATGTTGCAACTCCCAAGTCTCTCAACTTAAATTATGAACCCAGGGTTTGTACAAACTTAGAGGTCATAATGCCATATGCACAACAAGTTAAGTTCTACTCATGTCACCTTCAATCATTAGATAAGATCAAGGTATTCAAAGATCACTCCTTCAACTAACTACAAAGATAATTTCTTATGAAAGCATATCATGATTGCAAGAAATGAACATGATTCTAACTACAAAAATGAAAATGCCATTCATTAATTGTAAAGGCTAATTGTAATTGCATGAAAGGAACAAACTAGTCTAGTTGCATAAGTAAACCATGCTACTCTACTTGAATGAATCATTTATCTAATCACAACTTTCTTGAAAATGAGGAATTCAATATTCAACACAACTATGGAATTTAAAAATACTAAGTCTAATTCTACTTGCCGTCTTGTGTTTGCAGTGTGGAAAAGATGGGGTTGGAGTGGTATTGGAGTCTTCCTTAATCATGAAATCAAAGCCCGGGGGTAATTATTCAACTTCAAAAGGGAAGAGTCTAAGTCTGGAGCAAATATGATTGGATTTAAACAGTGGTACAGGAGGCCCTGTTTTTTTATAGGAGGGGGTCCGAGAGATTTATGAGAGAAATGATGGTATCTTGAAGCTGAAAGAAGGTGGATGAAGGTGAATGAAGGGTGTGGGAGCCCTTTTTACAAGCTTAGTACCCTCAGAGATCTATCTTGCACTAAATTTGATGCCCACAATGTCCTTCATTGGCCCTGAAAGGGTGATCTCAATGGTAGAGTCTGAAAGCAATATGAGGGGTCCAAGAGAAAGATGGAATGGTATAAGTGGATGTAGATGAGTGTGCCCACCCGTGCAAGTCAACAACAATCCCTACAGACTAATCAAGTACATGCATTAAATGATCAATATTATAGGAAAATAAATAAAAGTGCAAACGATGAGTTGAATTTTGTTATGATCTACTCTATACTAAAACACATACCTATTCTAATTTCGAAATCAATGCTACTAACTTATAAGTTATAGAATCCAAGCATGCAGAAGAGTTACAATCCAACACTTTAGCAATTCGCAAGAAATCATAAACACATATTTTTGGTTTGTTGTTGTATATCTTCCAACCACACTTCTCAAAAGAGAGGTGGTGGTAAAACCTGCAACTACAAGTTTTGTAATGTAATTACTACTTAAACAAGGAAGGAAATGCTATATATATCTATATATATCTATATATATATATATATATATATATATATATATATATATATATATATATATATATATATATATATATATATATATATATATATATAGATATCATTCTACATATTAATCATTTTAAATTTTAGAATTTCATTTTTTTTAACATATAAATCAAAGTCTAATTTTCTTAATTATTTATTTATATTAATCAAACATTGATTACAAATTTGATTTTTTTAAATTAATTTAGTTTTTCACATGAATATTTTATAAATTATTAAACTTTTAATTTATAAGAAAACTAGAACACCAGATTATGTTTTACACTTTAATCATATATTTGTAATAAAAATATATTGAACAATTAAGCATTAAATTATACTTTTAGAATATACTTTTTCACTTTCTAATAATGAAAATCCCACCTTTTAAAAGAAAGTTAAGATACTCATCACGCTTCAAGAAAAAGAAGTTTAAAATTTTAAAATTGGAAGGGTTTCAACTCTCCAAGGTTAACTCAAATGCAGGCCACCAGACCAAGATTAAACTTTTGATTGATAAAAAATAAGAGTCACTTACATCATATGAAAGATGAAAATAATAGTATCAAGCACTAGGATATCAATATCTATTCTTATCTCCAAAAAAGGTTCGAATCCTAATGAGCCCTTAGGCTTGTTTACTTATACAAAAAGTAGCTAAGGGGCAGCTCCCTTGAAAGGAGGAGTGCTTCCCTCCAAAATATTGAAATTGGTGGATCTGGTTCCGTTGGATCTTCACATGCACTTGAGTTCCTCAGCTGCTAGTGAATTCAAGCTGTTGGTGAGGAATATTTGATCTCAAGTTGAGTTGGAGAGTTAATGTAGTGTACAATACGCCTATATTTTCTCTAGTTGTCACCAACAAGCCCCTGCATAGTAAATATCTCAAAAAATGCTTCTTTTTCTTGCAGATTAATCACTTTAGGCCATGAAATATGAAAATCACCCTTTAGTCTTCCTAATAAGTATATTATGGTTAAAAATGAGAATTAATGTGAGAAAATGGGAGTTTTAAGGGCTCGAGATAGCACAATAGGCCTCAAAATTTACCTATTGATGGGACCCATCATCACCCCCTACTGAAGGTCTTGATGACCCTTTGAGAAACTTAGTCACTGATGTGAAGTTCATTCATGGTCCCGGTGGCCTCTTCGACATCCCAAGGTATCTCATATTGTGTGCCTTCTAGTGGATAGAAACTTGCAGTTGCTTCTATGTTTATCCACTCTTTTTCTTCTTTTGCCTAATTACTTCTCTCCTGTAGGCCCAATAGTAAGGGAGGACTAAGTTTGAGTCCTATCCACTTGATCTTTAGCCTTTGCATGATTATTTTGTATAATGGAGTTCTCTCTAAGGAATTCCTTAGTCTTTCTGGAGAGTGATACTTTATGATTTGCAAACTATTATGCAGAGCATGCCATCTTATTTGGAAAGCCTGCAAAATTTCTATACCCAAAATCCTAAAGGTGTCCTAAAAATGGAGGATAGATTTTTCTTGGGCTGCCATTACCAAGGTGCCAATTCAAGATTAGTGGATATGAGGTTAAGGTTATTAATGATAGCCTTGGGTCTCACTAATTCTACTCTGATGTATAAAGGATCTCTCTCTCCTTTTGTCATCACCCTCCTTACGTCTTCAAACTTGTTTTTTCATAGGTCAACCAAGAGGTTGTTTTAATTAGTTGTATGTCCCCCAATATTGAGTTGGGGCCCCAAAATTTCATGTCTGTGAGGATCATATTATGGATGTAGAACTTGGCCATTTTGGCTCTATCCTCAATACTTTCCTTTTTGCAAAAGTCAATGAATTCTTTATAGTCTTGGAAATGTAGAGAGTCATACTATGTTGATGTATTTATCTGGAATTACAACCACTACTCCTTGAGGAAGATGGCATGGGATCGGATGGTTTCCTACATTGTATGGCTTCCATGGATAAACTTGCCATAGTGTAAAGTTGTACCTCTTTTTTTTGCAATTTCTTTATTAGCCTTTTCTTCTCTGTCTGGAGCTGCTCCTTCATGATTGACTCCCTTAGCCTTAAGTTATTTAACTCCTTGCTCCTTTCATTCACTTTTTCCTCCATGAGACCCACATCTTCTACCTTCTTGTATCTTGAAATTGCATCCATCTATGAGTTATGCCTTTTTCCCTTTCCAACTCAAAGAAGAGTGGTATTGCAAATTTCTTAGGTATAATCCTACCTCTCTCAATTTTTTTTATTATTAAGAGTTAAGGTTAGATTGTGGATCAGGCTCTTGGAGTTCTTGAATATTTTCTTCTTTTCCTTTTGATGTGTCTTCCCATTCTTGTAGCATCTCCTATTGCTCCTATAGCAGTCCCTGTTTCTTCTGTAGCAGTCCTTGTTTCTTCTGTAGCTCCTCTGTTTTCTCCTGTAGCTCCTCTATTTCTCTTGTAACATGTCAGTTTATTCTTTGAGCTTCTTATATGTGACTGATCTAGTGGTGGGCCTCCCTATGGGTGGAAAAGTTTTTCTACTCTTGGATTTAGGAGAGGTAACCTATTCAATTTTTCCATCACCAAGTCCCACTTCTCCTCTTTTGTTAGATGATTCATCAATGGTGATAGGGACTTTTGAAGGAGGCTAAGGCTTCCCTTGCTTTATTTTGGTTCTTCTCATTTTAAATTACAAGGGGCGTTGATTGGGCTGGCTTCTTTTGGTATTGATAGGTATGCCAAGTGTGGCCAATGTGGCAACCATCTCTTCTTCCATGTTTCCTAGTGAGAGGATTATTTCCTTCCCTTGTCTTCTTGTACTTTGATATTTGGAGGGTACCTCTGGGTTATCTTCCTCTACTCTTTTTTCATATCCATCCTTCTTCTCTTTCTTCACTTTCTCCTTTTCTTCTTCTTTTTCTTCCCTACCTGCAGTACTAGATGTTGGTGTTTCTTCTTGCTGTGTAGAGGTGAGGGCTTGTGTTTCAATGAAGACCTCACTGTCCATGTCCATAAAGTTAGTCCACAACATATGGTTCCTTAGGTGTCTTAAGGCATCCATGACAATGAGCTTGATGAGGCCATGATGGGAAATGTGTTGGTGCTTCCCTTCCCTCACTTTCTAGCTCATTTCAATGATGGACTATAAGAGGAAATGTGGAACATTGGGTCTCTTTGGAATTGGTAACTCTCTCTTGAACCTTAGGTCATAAAGAAGACTAAATTGATAGGCACACACAATGATCAACCTCTCCTCATAGGATATGTTCTTGAGGATGTGATAGGCCACTTCATCCCAAGGGTAAGGGAGGATTTCTCTTCTTACTCAACTTTTATCTTCCACAAGCTTCTCTTTATGGAGGAAGAATATTTTCTTGGCTGTAACACCAAATTTCTTATCCTCCTTGCTCCATTGAACTACTATGGGTATTGTGGTTACTCTGCTTATGAGTTATGCATTCCAATGGATTACAAGTCCTCTAGAAAATGTGGTGGCGCTATTTTCTCCTCAAGAATTGAGGGCCATGGAAAATCCTTGGGTTACCTCACCATCATACCCCTTTAACTGCTCATAGAAGCCCATCCACTTATGTCTCAGAAAAATGTCCATAATAGTGGGATGATGATGGATACTTTTGGTGTCTGTGTGTTCTCTTCGAATGAAACCTCCTCCCATTTCTCCTATTTCTTCTTCTTCTAGGTTATCTGAGGGGAATTTTTCAATATTTTCCTCTGAGCAGTCTCGAGTGTAGAGGTAGTGGCCAATGTTTTTTATTTTTGACATAAGAGGAGAAGGATGATAATTTTGACTATGAAAAAAAATTTCTCTGCTCCTTTCATTGCCTTTTTATGTGATAAATCTTCAAGGGAAATTGTTTGCACAAGGGTTTGCTACAGTACCTGTATTAAGAAAAATTCTTCATGTATTTGTATGAAAATTAGAGAGGGAGGAGGCCACTTACCATTTTTAGGATGACTCTCTCTAGTGGTTTTTGCTCCCTTTCTCCCCTTAATTCATCCCTGTAGCTTCTCTTTTGTGCTCGTGTAACACTTCAAGTCCTCCTGTAGTAATTGCAAACTCTACCTATAGCAATTCGGTGGCATGCTAAGGAGACTCTTGTAGCGTATACCTCTTCCTTCGGTACCTTGGTGGGTCTCTCCAGTTCTAACTTTTGAGAATGAGAAATTGTGCAAGTGGAATCGAGCCTTATACTTTTATTCCCTTTTTTGGTAATGGCTTGAAGTGCTTTGGTGACTTGGCTCTTGCATGAATTTCCTCTTTTAACAGTTGTCTCCACTCCTAATTATTTCCCCACTCAATTTTAATTTTCCATGTTACATGGGTGGCTGAGTGAACTGTGGTTTACCAATCGAAGGAGACCAATTTTACTGGCCACCTCCAGCCCATAAAAGCTCCACTCTCGGTCATTAAACACATTTTTTTCCATTATGTGCATAGGGAAGAGGTGAGGGGTGTCATACATGAGGCTTAATGTGATTTCAAATTGCTGGCGACACATGTAAGTTGATGTTGAGATGATGATCGATCAATTGAACCTTTTAGGTGTTGAATTTCCTTGCTTGCTTATGCATAGTTCTTCACAACATAATGATGTAGTCTACTGATGAAATTTTTCTTCCATACAAGCCTCTTTCCAATGCTTGATCTGCTGCTATTTGAGTGGATAAATGAAATTACAAGTTAAAAATTATCCTAAGGGATGGTGTGACTTCTCTTATACCTCAAGAATGACCTCTTGATGCCTCAAAGTGGTCAAATATTCATTTTGGAGCTGCACAAAAAATCTAGTTCATGGTCTTGTTGGATTTGTGCAAGTTGCTACATGATTGATCTCCTTCTTGTAACAGTGACTTAGTTCCTCCTAAAAACCTGATACTACATTCATGGATTAGGAAAATTCATAGTGGGTTTAGGGGCAAGAAAAAAATCATCAAAAGGTGGTGAAGGTGGTTAAAAATGTGAAGGCAAAGTCTTTTTTTCTATGTTTTTTTATATATGGGAACAAGTGGAATCTTGAGGATGAATTTCAGCTAAATGGATTGGATGAGGGGTGAAGGAATTTGGGTGGACCTCTCCCAACATTTTTCAAGGAAAAACATGACCTTTTGGCCCCTTTTCCCAAGTGGATCTCCTGCCTATAGCATTTGAGGTTGCTCCTATAGCAATTTAGAACAATCCTGTAGCAGTTCAAGGTAGTCTTGTAGCATTGCAAGAATGAGGAAAAATATGGTTGAGTTGCTTACTAGATGATGGAGAGAGGTAGCGTGGTGGATGAATGAGGATGAAAAGGTAATGGATTGCTAAGAAAAATGGAGAAATTAACTGTGGACCTTGTTATGTAACCACTGTCCCTTTGACTGTCTGGAGCCCTGTAAAAGAGAAATGTTAGCAAAATTAATGTAAGGACTCTTCCTTGTGTCTTATTTCCTTTTTTATTTTTCTATTTTTTTGAGACATGCATACTGCTTATGGATAGGTTTTGAACTTACATTCCTACCCTAGGCACCTCAGAGGATTTTTTCACCTGAGGATCTTTTCATTTTTTTTTTTATTTTTTTTTTTCTCTTGGGTTGCCTCACAAAGGTTTTAAACCCTAGAGTTGGCCTTAAATTCCTCATGGAGGGTTTCATCTAGGTTGCTTATTTTTTCTTTTTTATTTTCAAAATATTGGTGGCCTAAACGCTGTGAGCCTCCCAATCAAATTCAACTCTTTTCTAACTGAACTAATAGACTCTTCTTTCGAAAAAGGTATTTTGCACAATTTCAACCTATAACCATTAACAATCAAGGGAATACCTTCCTCATCAATTGTTTTGGTTTGGAAAAACACATTCTCAGGAAAATTTTCCACTAGATAGGGGCCCAACCATATTGTAATTAATTTTTGTTTGAAATCCTTGAATCTGGAATCATACAGCAGGGCCCAATCACCTTCTTGAAAAGTATTCTCCTTAATGTGTTTTTCATGCCAAATATTCCTCTGTAGTTAGATTAATTTTGTGTGCAGGAGATTTTGCAACTTGAATTCACCTAAACCATTGAGTTGAAGAAATCTCTCTTGTTATGCTGCAGCGAAGTCCAAGTCTAACTTACCTGCCATCCTTAAGGTATTATATCCAAATTCAATGGACAACACGACCTTCTTCCCAAAGACTGGTTTGAATGGAGTAAATCCAATGGTGGTATTCCAAGTGGTGTTGTAGGCCCAAGTTTCTTTTACAAGTCTATATTCCCAATATTTTCTATTGTTGTTAACAACCTTAATCAAAATGTTCTCCAATGCTCTATTTGTGACCACCACTTTCCAATTTTCCTGAGGGTGATAGGTAATGGATGTCCTATGCTTGATGTGGTTCTTCTTCATGAGGTCTTCGATCATATTTGATGTGAATTGTGTTCCTTGATCAGTGACCAACTCTTTTGGAAAATGAAACTTGTAGAAGATATTCCCCCTCAGAAATTCAACCACCTCTTGCTCATTTTCTCCCTTAAATTCCTTGTTTTTAGCCAATTTAGTCAAGTAATGAGTGCACATAATGATATACTTCTTCTGTCTTGATGGGGGATCAATGAGCCTAATGAAATCCATGCCCCATTTCTCAAATGGCTCTAGAGCCACTTGAGTTTGTAAGGGAATTTCATCCTTAGGTGTGGGCTTACCCATCCTTTGGCACTGATCACACCTCGTGGTGTATCTTCTTGCATCATGATGTAGAGTGGGCCAGTAGTAAACTACTTGTAGAACCATGAAGGCTAACCTCTTAGTAGAAAAGTGGCCTCGACAAGGTCCATAAAGGAAGGCTGAGAGGAGGTCAAATACCTCTTCTTCCCTCACACATCTCGTCAGGATATGATTTGGTCCAAACTTGAAAATATCTCCCCCAACCCAAGTGAATGGGTTACTTTTCCTAACAATCTTTCTTTTCTTCTTGGAGGATAGATGAGGAGGGAACCTCCCAGCAACCAAATATTTGGCTATATTAGCAAACCAAGGAGAGAGCACCGAGATGGAAAAGTGGTGTTCATCTGGGGGTTTATCATCTACCATTTTTTACTTTTCTCTGGGAAAGGTTAATCTTGACAAGAAACCAGCAACAAAATTCTCTTTCCCTAGTTTGTCAATAACAGTCAAATCAAATTGCTGCAATAATAAAAACCATCTAATTATCTTAGATTTGACATCAGGTTTATTCACTAAATACTTAATGGTTGGGTGATCAATGTGGACAAAATTTTGATAACCAGTGATGTAATGCCTAAACTTGTTCAAAGAGTGTACCACAACCAGGATTTTCATTTCAATGGAAGTATAATTTAGCCCAGCTTTAGAAAGGTTCTTATTGATGAAATATATAGCATAAGGAAATTTTTCTTCCACTTGTCCTAAGGATTCCCCTATATATTTATCTGATGCATCTATGTGTATATGGAAAGCTAATGTTCATTTGGAACCTCTAAGGATGGGTGTAGTGGTCAACTTTTCTTTTAGCACTTCGAAGGCCTATTGATAGTTGTTTCTACAAAAAAAGTTTGAATCTTTAGCCAGTAATCCAAACAAGGGTGAAGCCAATTTATTGAAGTCTTTAATGAATCTTCTATAATACCCAACAAATCTAAGGAAGATCCTAACATCTCTTTTATTTTGAGGGATAGGGACCTTTTTAATCATGGAAATTTTTTTGGGGTCAACCTGTATCCTTTCCTTAGATATGGAATGACCAGTCCCTACATTCATAAAAAAAAATCACATTTCTCAGTACTCAATGAAATATTCATTTCAATGCATTTCTTCAAGAATTTTCATAGATTGGAAAGAGATTCCTGTAAGTCACATCCATGAGAAGTGAACCAATCCATGTATATCTCAACATTTTCATGAACAAGATCAACATAGATACTTAAACTGCCTTCTAAAATTTAGCAGGGGCATTGCACACACTGAATGGAAGGGCCCTATAGGCAAATGTACCCAAAGGACATACAGATTTGGTTTTATATTAGTCTTGAGTGCTGATTCGTATTTGGTTGTACCCACTAAATCCATCTAGGAAGGAGAAGAATCTCTTCCCTACAAGGCCATCAAGAACTTGGTTAATGAAGGGAAAAGCGGCGTGGTCCTTATTTGTAGCCTTGTTAAGCTCTCAGTGGTCAACATAGATCCTGCACTTCCCATTTTTCTTGGGGACTAAAACAAGAGTGGACACCCACTCACTATCTGAAATGGGGAATATGAACCCTAGATCTAGTAGCTTTTGTAATTCCTCTTTCACAATATCCTTGAGAGTTGGGTTCATCGTTCTCTTAGGTTGGCACATAGGCTTCCATCCCTCTTTGATGTAGATATGATGAGTACAAACTGAGGGATGAACACCCTTCATATCCTTATAGTCCCAAGTTAAAGCATCCAGGTGTTGCCTGAACACACTGCCTAATTTTTCTTCCCTCTCAACTAAGAGAGAGAGGTTGATATTTAGAGTTTTGGATGGTATAATCTCCACAACCTTGGCATGTTCTAGGCTAGAGTTAGCAGAGAAAAAATTAGTCCAAGGATTACTCTCAGATTCCTTTATCAGTTAATCAACTGGTATGGTAGTGGGAGGATGATTCTATAAGATATTATCGATAAGGTCATCTTCATCAAGCTTACCCCCCCATAATAGTGTCTAGAGTGTATACTGGGTAGAGGGATGTATGATAAAATTCTTCCTCTTCCTCATCCTCTAACCACAAGGGAAAGTCATGATCAATAGAAGGTTGAACAGGAGGATACAACACAAGTTGTTTTGATAGACGACCATTCTTAATGGTCATGTTTCATGCCCTGTAACTAATGTAGGCATCAACAATGTCCAACCAAGGTCTTCCTAGGATGAGAGGACAACCATTAAACTTGGTTTTGGGTTGGAGGACAAGGAAATCAGTGGGGTACTCCCAGGAGTCAATGGAGACCATTACATCCTCAATAACTCCCTCATGAGCTACTATGGATCTGTCTACAAGCTGCAGTACTGTAGTGGCCTTCCTCAAGGACCCTTGGAGGTTGATATTGAGCATGGTTTCCTTGATCATCACATTGAGTTAAACCCCAAGGTAAATCAAGGTATTAGGGAACATAATTCCATCAATGTGCATATCCACTACTGGGATGCTAGGGTCTAAGTAATTTGGGGATATTACCCTTCCGAGCATTAGATCAAACAACTATCCAACAACATTGATAGTTGCAGTATCTCCTTTTCTTCTCCTAGGAATTTGAAACAATATTCCTTGATAAGCTTGTTTGTTATAGGCTATTTTGTCACATCCAATCAATAGGCCTACTAATGGGATCAATCAACATCTTACCCCCCTTGTCATCATCATTGCGCAAAGCCCTAAACATGCATATTTCATTCCCTAGAGTTTCTACCTTAAACTACATCATCTGAGCTAGTTTTAGGACCAACGTACCTTGGCCTCTTGCTAGAAAATTTTCACCTACTTGTTGCTCCACTGTGGAATGCATTAATTACCTATAGGTTTCTTCGCTTTGTACCTATGTTGCTTTTAGAAATTCAAGAAAATTAGATAAATTCCAGAAGCCTCATATTCCTGAAGCTTCCATAATTTGTTACAACCATTTACCTCAGATAAAACATCCAGATCCTATCCTACCCTACTTTTGACTTTCCATCCCTTACCCTTTGATCCCATTCTCCCATAAAAGGTGGATCTAAAACCTTATATTAGTAATTGGATAATAACTCCCAACTTACCCCACCCCTCTATATATTTACAACCTTCCATATGCAAGGGGTTGGCTTTTGGAGAGTGATTTTACCCTTATGTTGCTGTGGTGAGAGGCTTCATTTCATGCATTTAGGGTGATTGGAGGTGAAACTTATGACAAGGAAAGGGCAAGTCAGCCTTGGAGGAGCTATTCTACAAGATCAACACCTATTTATGGTTGTAAACTCCTTCCATTTACATTAATGAAAACAATTCTCTCTTTTCCTATATGTGATGTTGTTATTTCATGTATTACAATACCATGTTGGTCTATTGAATAAAGTATATAGATGATACTGCATAGATCTTGTAGTTTCTTGGCTTGTGTCATTTGACTATGCAAGTTCTAATTTTGGCAATCATAGCTAGAATTGGAGCATTCAAACTAAATAAGGAGCAAAGCTCATGACATATTCCATGCGGGATTCCTTCCGTCATATATTTACTTTAAGGAAAGGAATGGGTTCCTTATTTCTATGTTTTTCTAGGTTAGCCATGAAACCTAGGGGATATATCTATATATATATATATATATATATATATATATATATATATATATATATATATATTTATTATTTTATTTTATTTTTTATTTTTTTTAAATTTTTTTATCCTTTAATTTTTTTATTATTTATTTATTTAATTTAATTTAATTTAATTAATTAATTAATTAATTTATATTTATATTTTTTTATTTTTTATTTATTTATTTTATTTATTTATTTTATTTAATTAATTTTATTTTATTTATGTTATTTTTATTTATTTTATTTATTATTATTATTTTTTTTTTTTCTGTAATTGTAAATCCCTTATAACAAATTGGCATCCCCTCCATCCATAAGTCTCATGCGTGTTAGATCTATAATTGTAAAGTTCGTGCTCCACTTGCTCCGTTGCATCATGTTGTAGATGTTGGTCACTTTTTGAAATGGGGTATTGACTTTATGATGTGTAACCCTCACTTGGCTGGGGGGCATGATTATATCATTGTCACTGTCGACTACATTACTAAGTGGGTTGAGGCGATGCCTACATTTAACAAGATGGGTGAAACTATCACATACTTTTTCTTCAATCACATTATTTCTAGGTTTGGCGTTCCACAAGAAATAGTTACAAATCACGGGAAGCATTTTAGAATCATATGATGATGGAACTAACTACTAAGTTGGGACTTTCACATGAAAGTTCCACTCCCTACTATCCCTAGGCTAACAGATAGGTTGAGGCTATTAAC
Organism: Pinus tabuliformis; assembly: GCA_031772625.1. Classification (NCBI taxonomy): domain Eukaryota; kingdom Viridiplantae; phylum Streptophyta; class Pinopsida; order Pinales; family Pinaceae; genus Pinus; species Pinus tabuliformis. Next base: position 196,439,349 of record CM062815.1, on the reverse strand, counting down.
AAAGTTCTTAAGACTATGCTTCAATGTATGGTAGGGGTCCACAAATCATTCTAGCACTTTATTCTTTACGCTGCCTTGGTGGCATACCAAACCTTAGTTAGGACTACTACCAGATTCACACCCTTTCAGTTGGTATATGATATGGAAGCTATCCTCCCCATCGAATGTGAAATTCCACTGTTAAAACTGGTTGTCAAACTTCTTCCTACCACTTCCGTAGAGGAGGAGCGTCTTTTACATGTAACACGTTTGGATCAAACTAGGAACGATGATGCTTTAGCCAACGAAGCTCATAAAAGACATGTCAAGGTGCAATATGATACAAATGTCAAGCCTCGTGTATTCTTGGAAGGAGATTTGGTTCTTTTATATGACCAGGAGGAAGATAAGTTAGGTATAGGAAAGTTCCAACGCAAATGGTTGGGTCCATACACTGTCAAGAAAGTCCTTGCAAAAGGGGCCTATGTGTTAGTAGACTTTGATGGAGTTCCACTGGCGCAGCCTCAGAATGGGATGTACCTTAAAAAATACTATGCTTGATCCCATGCGTAGTACACTATGGTACATACTATCTATAGGTTTGTTGAATGTGTTTTTAGTGTGCCTTTTTGCACTTTCCTTCGGTTTCTATTGATTGCTTTTATGTTTGGATTGCAGATGTCGACTTCTCTCGAATTGTATATTGGTTATGTCGATAGTGCTATTCGTAGTACTTAGAACTTATCCTCCGCAACATGGGCTATCTTGCTCCAAATGGTGAGCTAGTGAGTATGCAAGGGATTTGCATTGGTCGCTCTACTAACAACATCGTTGAGTATAGTGCATTTATTGAGCTATTATCTGATGCTATTTTACATAGTATCCACCATATAGTCATCATGCCTGACTTACAGCTCGTAGTACTACAACTTGCTAATGTTTATTCGATGAAAAATCCTACCATCCTTCACATGGTTTTGAGAGTACATCTTGTGAAAATATATTTCGATTTCATACGATATGAACATATTTATAGAAATCTAAACACATTAGCAGATGCACTAGCTAATTACATTTTAGATAGACATTTGCAATGAATGTAAATAAGTTTCAATTCACATCACATCATATTGAAAGCATGATAGGAACTAGGAAACACTAAAAATACGTATGTATATATATATATATATATATATATATATAGATATAGATATATATTAAGTTTGGTTTTACAAAATTTGTGCCCTGAGACACAATGTCTACATCACCCATATGTAAACTACATGTAAATATCTAAATAGAAAAATCAATGGTGCTCATGATAAAATGACACTGCATGAGCTATCTTGCATAGTAATCAACCAATATGGCTAGGCACTCCAATATTGTGTCATTGAAGTCACATTGGAATATGGTCGACCTCGGTCTCATCAATCCCATGTATTAAACCCTCGATGTGTTTCTCCACCTTTGATAGGATCTCAACTACCTCAAGATCCCATAGCGCATCCTTTCCTACCGCAAAAACCTGTACTAGTTCCACTACATCCCCATGTGGTTGTCTCTATGCACAATGGAGATATGAAGTACCTACTAGTCAAACTAATCTGATATTTGCATTAAAAAATCAATAGTTTAGTCTTAGAAAACATAAAAAAATAAAGATTGTAAAACTTCCAAAAATTTAAATGGTTGAAATATTTTACTTGAAGCATCCGATTGCTCACCCTCAAGTAGCATGAGCTCAGGATCATCATGGAAATCCAACCATGTGTAAGGATAGTCATTAATCATGATGAACTATCTACATAACCCTCAAAGAAGGCTGGTGAGAAGCTGATCGCTGATGGACCTGCATATAAAGCCATATGATTTATCCACCTCCTCATCCCTGGTACCCACATATTGATAGGCTCAAGTATAATCTATTGAGGCTAAAGTAGTAGCACTTGTTCTAGAGAAAAATAGACTAAGATCAAACCATAACCAAATTTATTTAACTTCCCATCTCTTTCTTTATTTATTTGTTCTTTCATATTGAACAAAAATCCCTCACTCCAGTTGAAGAGTGCTGGCTCTAGACACTCGAGCTTGTACTTTATGATTTACTTGTTACACGTATCATTGGTTGGATGGGATCGAGGTCTACAATAGGTTTTGATATAATATTTCAGTGTCTCCCCACCACTCCTCCCACTTAGGAGAGAGACGGGGGCACCTCTTTTGGATAAACCTGTAAGAAATTAGATATTTTGTACCTTTATCTCGAGTATATGTTACCTAAAACTAAATACTTGTGGTTGAACATCCCATGAATGAACACCATGTTTCAATAATTCCATCTGTTGCCTCATACACAGAAGCTAGACGAATTTTACCAGTCCACTGTTTTTTAGTGCCTAGATGGTAGCAAGATCATTTGTTGCATTTAAATCTTATTCCTCATGTTCTCCTTCTCTCCAAAAGAATGCCATTTTGTGCTCATGAACAACTGAAACATCAACAAGAGATTCAGTAGGCTCCTTTTTCATGCAAAAAACTTGACAAAGTTTGAAGGAAAACTGATAAACAAGTTGGCATTTTTGGAAAGAACTCTTGGAAAGGACTCTTTTCTGAGGGAATACACTAGTATTATAGCAACAATGAGGGAATACACTAGTATTAATTGAAGAATGAGGGAATACACTAGTATTATAGGGACCTAACATGTCCCTCTCCTTCAAAAAAGTGTTGTCCTCAACACTTGAGTAGTTCTAGATGCTTCTGTATAAAATTCTCATCCTCCCATGTGGAATCTTCAGTGGGTAAGTTCTTCCACTTGATGAGATGATCTAAAAATGGGGCACTTAGGCTTCTTGTCTAAGTTACAAGGAAATCTCCCACTTCCAAAGCTTAAATGTTCCCTAGTCTTATTGATTAACCAATGCGGAATTGATAATATGCTTGAAAATCTAGGTGTATGCTTATGGTTGTTTTTAAAACTATTTATGTGCTGTAAATCAATTTCTTAAACTGATATATAAAACATACAATAGGGAAAAAATGTAGAAAATAAAAACACATGGACAAAAATATTAATTTGGAGTTCACCAAAAAATCTTGGGCTATGTCTCCTTGAGCTCTAGTCAACTTGACTAGGCTCTTTTGGATTATGGTATAAGTCCTTTTACAAGCTCTACACTTCACTCCATTGTTTCTTCACAGAAACAATGGGCTTAGACACCATCTTATCCTTGGCCCTGAAGCTCTCAGGCTTTCTGGCTCTTTCAGCTCTCTGCACTGCTTGCTTATTCTCTGTTTCAGTGATAACTGCCTTCTGTCTCTAACATTCATAACTTTTAAGCCAATCATTGCTTGTCTGTTCATTTTCCCTCTCGAGCTCTCTGGTTCCTAGACTCTGTTTGCTCAAATCCCCACTCTGAGCATTAAGCAATCATTTCTGACGTCTACAGGGATGGTGGCCACCTGTTCTGCAACGAAAGGGACCATCAGTGCCTTTAATATCCCTAGAATGGTCGTTCTCTACTTACACAGAGAAATACTCTAAAACACAGAAAAATCCGCTAATCTACCATGTATCGGACTTTAGAAATCATTAATTCTGCTCTATATTCCAGTGGGTCCACCTTTAAATCGCTATCACAAGTTGCATAGGAACGGGTTCCTTTGTATTTGGGTTTATTGTTAAAAATCCCAAATACAAAGAAAATCCCGACAAAAATTCTTTTTATCGGACTTCAAATTCTACTGAATCTGCCCTATAATCACATTGGTTCTGCCTTTTCCTGCTAGCACAATCCCCACCATTGATCTATGGATCTCCGATCCAGCAGTCCATATGCAATCTCAGGCGGCTTAGGAATACAAAGGTTACCCACCCAAAAAGGCGGTTTTCCTCTCTCCTTTGTCGGCCACGTGTCATTCACTGTATGGGATTAGGCGAAGATAGCCTAAAACTGCTTTTCGCCTAAGGCCCACCCGAAATCCTGCCTACAGAACTCAAATTTCATTAATCGTGCCTTTATTTCCCCTTAGGGTCTAGCTGTATCGCTTTGGGGGCTTTTTCCTTTGTATTTCAGTTTTTATGCTGAAATGCACCAATACACAGAAAATCCCTTTATGGTTGAACTCAGACATTATGAAGCCAGGTTTATAAAACCCATCGGGTTCAGCAATCACATGTGCATGTATTATCACTCCTTTTATCACTGTGTTGCGACGTTGTGATGCGATATATCGCAATTTCTCATCGCATAGCCCCGGGGGTCCGTCCCTTGTCTCCTACCATTGCCGATGCCAATCCGTTGATATCGTCGATCAAAATATCACATAATCGCAATCGCTAAGTCTAGGGTCCTGATATCGCATACAAACTTGTCTTCGACCCGATTGATCAGATCGACCGATCGGGGTTCTCCCGCCTTAGGCCTAAGTCCTTCCCTTTTTCCTTTTTCCAATGCAATTTACCTTTATAAGGGTTTTTTTCCCATTTTATGGGATTTTGCCTCTTTTTCTAAAGAACAAAGGGCATCTTTTCTTGGTGATAACTTCTACATCCTAAGTCCATTTTTTCCCCTTCAAGTTGCAGTGGATTCAGAATGAAAAGATCTCTGTAATGGGGCTATTTCCAGGAGCTTCCTTGGACTTTCATTTTCCTCTGTGAGGAACACTTAGGAGTCTATCCAAAATCCATTTTGGATCACGTCTTCCCACTAAAAGAACTTTTGGTCTCCAAGAGACTGATATATTGATCTAAACAGTAAATGAGAGTAACAACACCCTCTTCTTTCAACCTCCATACACTTGCCTTGCATAGTGCCTCTGAACCAAAGCCTTTGACCACTCTCCTTCTTGGATGTGCTGGTTCTTCTGGGATGAACTGTCTTCCTCCTTGCCTTCTTGCAGAACTCATACTGAGATGGTCATAGAAGGTAGTTTGAACTTCTCTACCTTGATCATTGATCCAAGGTGGCTCAAACAAATGTGAAGTACATATGCTTCACAAAAAATTTCATTTGTACCTGTTTGAAACACTGTAAAAAACAACAGAAATACAGACAACAACTGGATGGAATAAACTCCTGCTTCAACAAAAGAAACAAATTTAATATCTAGTGAAGACCTCCATGTCTTACATCTACATACAAATGATGGACTAGACAACAAGCCCACAAGACATGCCTTTAAAACAAATGACCCTTCAAGTCAAGCATGTAGAAAAAAAGACCATTAGAACTCTTTTTCAAAAGATGAAACACTTCATCATTATCTCCATCTTGGAGACCAAGACAACTTTCCTCAAGTCAACATTATATGCATGTTTCATCAAAGCAATCAACCCTTCAAGTTAATTACACATACATGTTCAAATACAAGGAAAACATCAACATCCCTATGTTCATGCATCTCATGCTCATGCATGCATTTCAACCTTCAACTTTTACTTAAGCACACTGTAATTTTGATGCTGAAATGAAATATAATGTTGTAGCAACAAAGTGAGTCTCCTACTCAATCTTTTTCCGTTCAACATCTTGGTAAAATCTGCAACTTGCATTCAATTACCACATAAATGAAAATAAATGCATCAATAGACATGAAATCTTAACTGGATAAGAACTCTAACCATTTCTTACCAATCCATTTCAAGGGTCCCTCCTTTGTGTGCACATCAGCATCAACATGTGAATCATTCTAAGACACATCATTCATGGAATCTTCCTTTCCATTTCTTCCATCTTCTCTTTCCATTTCTTCAACTTTTGTGGAAGCATTACTAGATTCAGAGTCCAACACCTTTCAGCAAGATTTCCTTGCATATGGTAGTATGTGCAACACATGTGCATCCTCTTGACAGCATGATTTGCCTTATCCAATGGACCTTTGGCTTTTTGCTTCTTTTCCTTCAAAATTTTCCTATATGTGGCCATTCTCTTCCAACATCTAGAAACATGATGGTTATCCAAACCACAAGAAGAACATGCATTTCTTTTCCCATAACTATGTGGAAATCTATCATGCTCTCAAAATCAAAAGGAATATGATTAGAACCAGATTTATACCTTTCTCTTTCACCTCTTTTACCTTCATGAGGAGGTGAATTGAGTGAATATGTAGCTCCATTTGGGACACCATCAATCTCTTCAAGGCTTTCAGAGTTTCCCCAACTCTCTGGTTCAAGTGTGTGCTTCTGAACACCTGCATCCTGCAAATGATGTTTCAAGCTATTGCATTCCCCCTAAATAATTTCTTCACACTCTTGAGGTAGAATAACTACAATAAAACTCCTTCCTATAACTGTTTCAATGGATTTCATGGCAGCTTTAGAACTTTCTCCATAAGACTTTCCATAACCAAGACCCAAATACTTAGGCCTTTCCTCAACTATTATTGGCTCAACAATACCTTGTGCATGTTTACCCTTCCTTCATAGCCCATCTTGGACATTAGCTTGGAACCTATGCCCCTAGTATGTTTTACAAAAGAACCAATATAAGCATTGTTAGAGGAATTTGAAGACAAACTGGAATGGTTTACCTCTCCTTCAAGCTGATACTTGACCAAGGCTTCTTTGGCAACAAAGAGCTATGACTCCAACTCATGCATCCTTTTCAGGTTCATATTTGCAATTTGGAGTTGCCTCTCCATTTCCTGTAGTCTGTCGAAAAGCAATTGCTTCTCTCCCTTCATGAGATTCAACTGCTCTCTAAGTATGCTGCTCTTCCTTCCATCCTCATACATTTCTCTCACCTTGTGCATCATGATGAACAAGTGTTGCTTCAATTCTCCATCATAGAGTGTTGTGAGGAAGGAGGAATTTGAGGATTCACTTGTAGAAGTTGTCATTAAACCAATGAATAAAAGAACTTCAAACAAGATTAATAAAGGGCTTTATTGAGAAACCTTTTGCAACAAACCTCTTGTGCTTCAAGGATTGCTTTGAGGTCCTTTGGAATAGAAGAATGCCTTCAGCCCTTGTTCCTTCTTGTCCTTCCTGGACTGAGCTATAAAAAACTTTCCCTTCACCTCTATAAACTCAAACAATAGTCAGCCTGTAAACAAGCATACAATCAACGTCTGACTGTTTAAACACATTTTAGACAAGCAATCTATGCTCTGTCAATCAAGCATTTTGATATAACCTTCTTTGAAGGTGGGGTTAATCAATCCCAGCTCCGATACCACCTGATCTAAAAATGGGGCACTTAGGCTTCTTGTCTAAGTTACAAGGACCTCTCCCACTTCCAAAGCTTAAATGCTCCATAGTCTTATTGATTAACCAATGCGGAATTGATAATATGCTTGAAAATCTAGGTGTATGCTTATGTTTGTTTTTAAAACTGTTTATGTGCTGTAAATCGATTGCTTAAACTGATATATAAAACATACAACAGGGAAACAATGCAGCAAATAACAACACATGGACAACAATATTAATTTGGAGTTCACCCAAAACTCTTGGGCTATGTCTCCTTGAGCTCTAGTCAACTTGACTAGGCTCTTTGGGATTATGGTATAAGTCCTTTTACAAGCTCTACACTTCACTCCACTGTTTCTTCACAGAAACAATGGGATCAGGCACCATCTTATCCCTGGCCCTGAAGATCTTAGGCTTTCTAGCTCTTTCAGCTCTCTACGCTACTTGCTTATTCTCTGTTTCAACGACAACTGCCTTCTGTCTCTGACATTCATGGCTTTTAAGCCAATTGATGTTTGTCTGTTCGTTTTCCCTCTCAGGATCTCTGGCTCTCGGCCTCTATTCACTTATATCCCCCCTCTGAGTGTTAAGTAATCATTGCTAACATCTTCAGGGATAGTGCCCACCTGTTCTGTAACGGAAGGGACCATCGGTGCCTTCGAAATCCCTAGAATGGTCGTTCTCTGCTTACATAGAGAAATATTCTAAAAAACGGAAAAATCCACCAATCTATCATTTATCGGACTTTAGAAATCATTAATTCCGTCCCATATTCCATCGAGTCTGCCTTCAAATTTCTATCGCAAGTCGCATAGGCACGGGTTCCTTTGTATTTGGGTTTATGGTTAAAAATCCCAAATACAAAGAAAATCTCGACAAAAATCCTTTTTATTGGACTTCAAATTCTATCGAATCCACCCTATAATCACATTGGTTCTGCCTTTTGCTACTAGCGTAATCCCCACCATTGATCTATAGGATCTTCAATCCAATGGTCCATATGCGATCTTGGGCAGCTTAGGAATATGGAGGTTACCCACTCAAAAAGGTGGTTTTCCCCTCTCCTCCACCGGCCACACGTCATTCATTGTATGGGATCGGGCGGAGCTAGCCTAAAATCGCTTTCCGCCTAAGGCCCACCTGAAATCCCACCTACGGAACCCAAATTTCATTAATCGCGCCTTTATTTCCCCTTCGGGTCTGGCTGTATCACTTTGGGGGCTTTTTCCTTTGTATTTTAGTTTTTATGCTGAAATGCACCAATACATAGAAAATCCCTTTACGGCAGAACTCAAACATTATGAAGCTAGGTTTATAAAACCCATTGGGTCCGGCGATCGCATGTGCATGTATTATCGCTCCTTTTCTCACTGCAATGTGATGTTGTGATGTGATATATCACAATCGCTCGCCGCATAGCCTCGGGGGTTCGTCCCTTATCTCCTGCCATTGCCGATTCCGATCCACTGATATTGGGGATCGAAATATCGCATAATCACAATCGCCAAGTCCGGGGTCCCGATATCTCATATGGGCCTGTCTATGACCTAATTGATCGGATCATCCAATCGGGGTTCTCCTGCCTTCGGCCTAAGTCCTTCCCTTTTGCCTTTTTCTGATGTGATTTCCCTTTATAAGGGTTTTTTGACCATTTTAGGGGATTTTGCCTCTTTTTTTAAAGAACAAAGGGCATCTTCTCTTGGTGATAACTTCTGAATCCTAAGTCCATTTTTGCACCTTCAAGTTGCGATGGATTCAGAATGAAAAGATCTCTGCAATGTGGCTATTTCTAGGAACTTCCTTGGACTTTCATTTTCCTCTGTGAGGAACACTTATACTTAGGAGTCTATCCAAAATCCATTTTGGATCATGAGATACTCTGAAATTGATCAATTTTGTAGCTATTGAGTTCTTGTCTCTATGATTGCTTAAGGTTCCAATATTATTTTTCCTTCCTCATCAAGTTCTACCAATATTATTTGAACCAAGAGCTGATCACCTATAACCTTGTTTAAGCATGAAACATGGAAAACTGGGTGCACTTGAGAAGATGTAGGAAGCTCCAATTTGTATGCCATAGTACCAGTCTTTTGCAACACCTTGTAAGGACCATAATGCTTTAGTGATAATTTATTATCCATCTTAGATTGCTTGAGGGATATTTTTTTTTATGGTTGTATCCATAAAATACCCAGTCACCTACATCAAAACTTCTTTCACTGTGATGTTGATCTGCCTATTGTTTCATTCTATTTTGTGCCAAAGTGAGGTTATCCTTTAATAATTGGAGAACTTCTTGTTGATGCTCGATGTGATCTTCCATTGCTTGAACCTTAGAATTTTCTCTTAAACATGATGTGATAGATGGTGGATGATATCCATAAAGTACCATAAAAGGGGTCATTTTTGCTGCAATATGGAAGGCAGTGTTATACCACAATTCCACCAAAGGTAACCAATTGACCCATTGTGTCTGTTTATTGAATACAAAGAAACGAATATATCCTTCCAAACATTTGTTCACAATATCAATTTGGCCATCAAATTGAGGATGAGAAGATGAGTTATGAGCTAATTGAGTACCCAGACAATAAAATCATTATGTCCAAAATTTTCCAGTGAAAATGGGATCTCTATTGCTTACAATAATCTTTGGGTTTCCATGTAGCTTTTGAATTGTTCCAATAAATGCAGTAGCAACTGTAATGTATTTAAATGGATGCGATAATGCACGAAAGTGTGCATACTTGGTAAGTCTATCAATTACCACTATGATGACGTTCTTTCCTTCGGACTTGGGTAAACCGGTGATAAAATCCATTAAAACCTCCTTCCAACTTTGACTTGGAATGGATAAAGGTTGTAACACACCCAGAGTCCTAATTGTCTCAAATTTATTTTGTTAGAAAACCAAACATTCCACCACAAACTTTTGAATATCAGATTTAAGGCCATCCCAAAAAAAATCCTTCTTAACCCTGTGGTAAGTTTTTAAAATTCCTGAGTGCCCTCCTAAGGGAGAGGTGTGAAATTCTAGAAGAATATTTTGTTTGAGTTGGAAATTCTTACAAAGGTATAAGTGATCTTTGTACCATAATGAATCATTTTTCCAGCTAAATGTATTAGATGTACTGGGATCTTGCCGCAAATTTTGAATGAGTGCCCACGCTTCTTCATCATTATTCCATTCATCCCTTGCTTCGATTAACTAATTTGGTTCGATAATAGAATTGGCACAAATAAATGCTTCCATATCCTCATGATCCTTTCTTGAGAGTGCATTTGCAATAACATTTTGCTTCCCTTTTTTGTAGATGATTTTAGAGTCATAACACAACATCTTTGTGACCCATTTTTCTGGTCTTTAGGATATAAGCTTTGTTCTAAAAAGTATTTAAGACTACCATGATCTGTTTTTACCTTGAAGTGTATTCCTATTAGGTAAGGCCTCCATTTCTTAAGTGCATGTAGTATTTCCAACATTTCCTTCTCATAAATAGCCTTGTGTAAATAGTTTCCTTTAATTGGATGACTTTCAAAAGAAATGGGTCTTCCTTCTTGCATTACGACATCACCAATTCCATTTCCCCAGGCATCACACTCCATAATAATTTTTTTGGTGAATTCATGCATAGCTAAGAATGGTGCTTGGAACATTGCCTCTTTAAGATGTTCAAAGGCCTTAGTTTCTTCTGGAGTCCAAGAAAATGCATCTTTCTTCAATAATGTTGTTATAGGTGCAACTATTCTCCCATAATCCTTAACAAAATTGTGATAATACCTTGTCAACTCGAGAAACCCTAGCAGAAATTTTATGGATGTGGGGGTTTTCCATTCCTTAATGGCTTTAATTTCGTTAGGGTATACCTTAACATCCTCATTAGATACAATATGACCCAAATATTCCACCTCCTATACTCCAAATAAACATTTGGTTCCTTTTGAATATAATTGTTTCTCCTCCAATAGTTCGAGCAACCTGTCAACATGTTGAACATGATCCTTCCAGGACTTGCTATAGATTAGTATATCATCAAAAAATAATAACACAAATTTTCTAAGGAAGGGTTTGAAAATGGAATTCATCAAACCTTGAAATATAGAAGGTGCATTGATAAGGCCAAAAGGCATGAAATAAAATTCATAATGACCTTCATGAGTTCTAAATACTATTTTCGGAATGTCTTTGGTCTTCATTCTTATTTGCTGTATCCTGAATGAAGATCCAACTTGATGAAGTAAATTGCTCCATGTAATTCATCCAATTATTCATCTATGACAGGAATGGGAAATTTATCTTTAATAGTTAGCTTGTTGAGCTCCCTATAATCCGAACACATGCACCATGATCCATCCTTCTTGTGCACCAATACTACTGGAGCAGTTAAATAACTTTGACTAGGTTGAATTATACCAGCCTCTAGCATTTCTGCAACCATATGTTCAATTTCACTCTTTTGGTCATAGAGATATTTGTAAGGCCGGGTGTTTGGAGGAACACTTTTTGGAGTCAAATGAATAGCATGATCATCATGATCACAAATAAATGGGAGGCCTTTGGGAGTCTCAAATACCTTGGAATGATTGTCCAAGACTTTTTGGAGATATGGAGAAGTAAATGATTTCTTTGTTTGAACCTCTAGTGAACATAATTGTGCAATTACGCTCTGTTGGTCATGATATTAGAGGTGATTATCTTTCCTGGTTTCCCTGTGATACCTATTAATTTAGGTCCTTTCCTTCCCAAAAAAATTTCAAGAAAAGTTCTTGAAAATTAAAAGCTATTATACCCAAAGATTGTAGCCGTTGGACTCCTACTACAACATTAGCACCCCCAATTGGAATAGAAAGCATTGAACTATTCAATAGGTATTCTCCCATGGATAGCTTGATATTATGGAACTTTCTAGAACAATTTATGGTTCCTCCATTTTCAATCATTAGTTGACACTCTGGTGCTAGATATAGGAAGAAATTCAATTCCATGGCTATCTTACAATGAATAAAATTATGGGTACTACCTGAATCAATAAAAACTATGACCTTTTTCTTCTTGATATGCCCTTATATCTTGAGAGTTTGAGGAGTGGTAATTCTCGCCAATGCATTACAAGATATTGTCAGATTCATTTCTTCTTTCTCTGAGGTTGGTTCCTATTGTATATCCTCCTCCTTTGATGTTTCTCGTTCCTTTACTTCCTCCTCTTCACAATCTATGTAGAATAATTTCTTCTCAACATAATTATGAACTTTAGTGTATTTTCTATTAGAATTGTAACAAAGACCTTTTGCTCTTTTTTCCTGGAATTTTTGTGGTGTCAAACTTTTAGGTTGTGAAGGACTAGGACTAGCAACACTTCCATCTTTATAGTTGTGAGTGGTAGACTTCCTTGTTGCCATAATTTTTCTTTCAACTTTTCTTGCCACCTTGAATGCCTTCTCTAATGAATTAGGTTCCCAAAGGTGAACCTCATGTTGGATGTTAGCTTTTAAAGTCCCTATGAATAGAAAAAACCTATGCTCCTTTGGAATATCAACTACCTTAATATTCATTTTTTGGAAGTCTTCAATGTGCTTTGCCATTGAACCCTTTTGTTTGAGATTTATCAATTGGGTAAAGAAGGTGTTGCTCTTTATATCTTCATAATGTGATATCATTTCCTTTGTAAAAATTGACTAGGTGAAAAGTGGTTTACAAGAAAAAAGGAATCAATACCATAAAAACTGATTGGGTTCTAAATATAAAGATGAAATGCATACCGTTTGTGAGGGTTGCACCTCATGCAGATCAAAATATTGCTCCATCTGTATTATCCAAGTTACCGGATCATTGCCAATGAACTTCCTCATATATATTTTTTGAATGTGGTGATTCTTAAACCCCACATGGGAGTCTCTAAAATCGTGATTGATATTTCTTTTGTCTTCATCATGATTTTCATGGATTCGCTTGTCACCAATGGGACACCTTTCTTCTAGCAACTTTGCCAAACCTTCTTTCAATCCTTCTATCTTGTCATTCATCATTTCTTCCATGCATGATTTTAAACCATCATTCAAAACTACCATGTCTCTTTTTATATCATCTATATTAACATTTATTATGGCTTCCAATTCATTTTTTGTTACTTTTTTCTAGAGCGAAATTTTTTGCATTTGTTCTTGCAATTTTGATATATCATGTTGCATTTGTTCCACTTCTTCATGTGTCATCGTGGAGCTTGCGGCTTTCTTACTAGGTGTTTCCATTTTCTTTCTTTGGGGCATAAATTAATAATAATTATGCTCCACAATTCCATTTGAATCACTTCAAACTAATTTTTCAAACCAAACATGTGAAAATTTTTAAAAAGACTACACACCTTTTTTTGTGCTGTAGGAGCTCGATATTGAATCTGTTGTATCTCTGTAATTTCAGATCCCCAAGGTATGAAATTTCATCCTGTGGTAGCCCACTGAGTCCTCTTTCCAACCCCAGAGGTTTGATCAAGATTTTCATCTTCATGAAAGAGTTAGACCAAATCTCCCACGATGACCGGATTATAGACTGGTTCAGCAGAGAGAACTTGTGTGAAGTTCTACATGTCATTGTTTCAACCTTCAGACCTTAAAATGATACACATAAAAATACCACCCATCCTCTTTCTATGCCTTACAAAATTTCAATCTGATACAAAGAGAGACATTTATGATGATTTTACGAAGGTCACCTGTTTGGGATGTAATTCAGGATCCTACAAAAACCCTAATTTCCTTGGCTCATATCTCTGAAATGATAGTGAGACAAGATTTGAAATTCAGATCTAAGGTTCAAAAAAATTTTAGATCAAATGGGTTTTTTTTTTAGCTTCTTAAACATTTTTGAAAAAACGTTATAGTGAAACTACTATGTTGCCCTGTTTGGAGCAATGAAACCCAATAATCTAAAGCTCTGATACCAGATGTTATGCAAACAACTCATAAAATAGAAGAAAAGATAGATCAACGACTTCAGAATCAGCATGTTCAAGGGGGAAACCTCCTTTTCATTACATAAATGAATAATTATTCGATGATACAAATGACAAGGCCTCCTTTCTATATATAGGCTTCTAAGGGGTGACAATATAATCAGAGCCGACATAAAAATAATAATGTAAGGGCACAATAATAACAATATGGGGACTACATGGGGCACAAAAATATAATAAGGGGGTACACTGAAAATAAAAATGAGGGAATACACTAGTATTATAAGGACCTAACATTCTTTCCAAAATTCTGAACCTTTCTTTCTTCTTTAAAAATGGTTCATATAGGCCTTCTATGAAAGAAAAAGGTCTTTTACAGAATATTATTTCTTGATTTAGTTCATGATGAATAAGCACCTCAAAACTTCAGCATGTCTAACTGCACAACTGTAATTAACCGAAATGTATCCATTTAACATAACAAAATAAAACATAAAATGCGAATAACATAAAAGATGTAAATAAAATGTCAAGATTTACATGATTAAAGAGATTCTTCAAGGAAGGTGGGACGAAGCAGCAAGTTGTGGAGTGTGTTGTCCCTAAGGATCGATGACTCGAATAACTGGTGGACTAACAAACTTTTCACATCACTACCATAACACTAGAGGTGGGGGAGGAGCGGAGATAAATCATTTATAATTGACCGTTAAATCAATTATACCAGAATAATCCAACCTGCAATGGAAGATACTTCTAACCATCCCGATTCCCAAGTAAATGGAATTCCTTCTTTAAGAAGTTCACTACTATTTTACCTTTGAGAGTGGCAGCCTTCTCATGGGACAAACACGGCTTAGTTTTAGCTTCTACTAGCCTTTGATTGTATTGTTCCTTAGAGAGAAACTCCCCACGAAGTCCCCAATAGTTAGGCAATCCAACTTGCAATACTTTATCGAATTCAACATTAAAGGAGATCACTTCCTTTTTCACTACCTTGAGGCATTGTTCAGCTCGAACCCTGGCTTCTTATTTCAAAACAACTTTTGATATCTCCATTACAACACTACCCTATCTCTCTCATCGATGGGTC
This sequence comes from Pinus tabuliformis, assembly GCA_031772625.1. Lineage (NCBI taxonomy): Eukaryota > Viridiplantae > Streptophyta > Pinopsida > Pinales > Pinaceae > Pinus > Pinus tabuliformis. The sequence continues at coordinate 196,424,129 of CM062815.1, read as the reverse complement.
TTAAGTCCACAATTGGCTCTCGTTCACAAAGCGAATGAATTTCTTAGCAATTTGGGAATTCTTTTCACCTTCCTCTTTAGTATTAATGATGAACTACTCGTAATCGCTACTTGCAAGGTTTTTCTCATGTACTAAAGTCACATGTTCCCAACTGAGTTTCATTTCCTTGATGATATCATCCCATACCAGTTTTCTGGCTTCTATAGGAGACATATTCCCATTAAAATTTGTCTTAAGCTCGATGATCTCTTGTGTTGCAGATTGTAGGTTCTTGTTGCCAAGTTCAACATTTGTTACCACGATCTACAACTTTTTTTCTTGTTGAGCCAACCTTGCATTTTCAGAATCTAAATCCCTTTGTACCTTCTTCAACTCACTTTCTGAGAGCTTCACTTCAGTTAAGGCTTTGATGAGATGCTCAGTCGAGTTCTGTGGATCCTTGGGCACTTCCACCACACACACATGAGAGTTAATATTTGCTTGTAGTTCTATCACTGTTTGTTGAGTTCTGCCATTGTTTGCTTAAGAGCTAGTATCTCATCACTTCTGTCCACCAAATCTTTCATTAATTTTTCCTTTTCCATCTCAACCTAAGCCAACTCTTTAGACTAAACATGTTCACTACCCGACATCTTTAACATGTGTCTTAATCCCTAGATCTCTTTATGAGATTGTTGAAGAATAGTTTCTACTTCTATCTTGTCTTTTGGGTTCACCCACAGTTTGATTATCAACTCCTTGTAGCTTTCCTTATGAAGATACAAGGCTCTGGAATTGGCCTTCTCCATTTTCACCTTATTTGAAACCTTTTCTAATAATGTCTCAGCTTTTCTAATGGTCATGACATTTTTTCCAAGATCGTTGTACAACATCTCCCCCACCTGCTTATGAAGGTTTATTTTATCTGGTAAAGGGACACTTTCTAAGTTCAGAGAGACATCCAAGGTTTTAAACTGAGGCCCTGAAGTTAACAATTTAGTTGATGGGTGTTGTAATGAAATCCTCATCTGATCACATTCCAGGTCCATAGCAGCCAACAACCATGTTTGGTGAGATGCTGATTCAAAAACCATTATTTGTTTCATTCTTTCCCTGACCTTTTTGTTGTTCTCCTCAATGGAATTTCCAATAGGCCATCTAGATCCGGTGGTAGTAGCACTATCCTCAAGGCGTGGGATGGTCACTTCTGCAGTGGATGGAGTTGTAACAAGAGGTGGATCATCCAAAGTAATCTGAAAATGAGGCTCACTTGGTTCTGTTTCCACTAGTTGTATCACAATCTCTTCTTCTTCTTCCGAGCCTTGACTCCTAGCCTTCTTATTTATATGAGATTCTTCCATCTCAGTATCCCCAGCTTGGTCAATGGTCCTCTTTGACACTCTGCCCATGATTTCTGGGGATTTGGTCTCCATTTCTATATGAAGAGGCCATGAATCAAAATTAGTTTTCCATTCATTTTTAGGCCTAGGCTCACGTATGTAAGTTAATGCTTTTATATTTTCTTTCCTTCGGGCATGATGCCTTAGGGATCATAATGCCAAGTGTCTCCTTTTTCAAAATCAATGGATTCAGGTAAAGCATCAACTATTCTAAAAGTCTATCTTGTTAGAAAAATATTACTTATGATAAAGAAATGCAAGACATATAATATACGGAAAAACACAAACACATAAAACCAGAGAGACACAGATATACGTGGTTCACCCAGTTTGGGCTACGTCCACCCTGAACAGCCATTCCTTCCTTTCTATTATCCAGCAAAATGAAGAGACACAACCTATAGCAGATCTGCTGTAATATCCTCTGTTTTCTCTCACATTCTCACCTATATGTTTCTCGCTTTGAGAATACACATATCTTCCATAGCCTCAATACAATACCCTCATACAAAGAGAGGGGTTGCCTTCTAGGGCAAAAAAAAACCTAAACTAAACATAAATTCTACCATTAGATCGTTTGCCTAATGAACAACCTAGATTGACTAGAAATTACTATACTTTTACAAGGCAATTTTACATTTGTTTTTAGGAACTACGCTGTTTATTAGGGGAAATTACATTAAGGCCAAAACATTCAAACTCTTCGATGTTCGTATACAAAAATAGGTAGAACATAGGGCAGTAGTAGCGAAAGTAAGAAGAGGTAGGGAAGAAATGAAGCTGGAAGAATATAGCCATATATAGATACAATGGAATGTCGAGGAGACAACTAGGTTTCTTCATTTTATGTAGACATCCTAGGATGGACTTATTGATCCTGTGGGAGTTGTCTTCCCCAAACAAACAAGCTATTGTAGGTAGAATAGGTTGAATAGACTCTCTGAAGAGGGCAACTGGGAAAGACTCATACAGGGACAAGGATTTAAATCCTAGGGAAAGGGTTTGGTCCAAGAAGGAATGACACTCATGAAGAGGAAGGGTAGGAAAGTAGTGAGATAGGGTAGCATCAATAAACGATTGCATTGTAGGACAAGAAGGGAAAATTAGGGCTTTCTGAATCAAATTTGGGGTTACCTACCATATTTTGGTTCCTGAAGGGGAGATGAAGTAATTATTCTCATCTAGGTATGCCACAATGAGTCATGATATAAATTCATGGAAGTGATGGATCGAGGATGCAATTTGAAGTCTAAGATGGAGTCGACAACTCAAAAGGTGTCTTATCCCCTCAGATGGTTGGAAAATAGGTCAAAGCGAAGGTCAGAAAGCTGGTAAGAGAAAGATGGGTCTATAATTTGGCTCTTGGAATCTATTAGGGGTTTCAATATTAGAAGAAGACTTAACCTCACGAGTTTTAGTGGTTTTGGGTGCTGTTTGTTTCATTTTACCAAGCGAACAAAATAAAAAACACAGGTGGCCAGATGACAAGTTACCTGGAGCTTGTAAGAGCAGCTGAAAGTGATGTTGGGAGGATACCCTTAGGTGGCCTAGGTGCTTTGAGCTAGAGGTCCTGTGCAGGAAACTAGATTGAGATATTATTTACTGGGAAACTGTAGAGTCGTTGTTGGGAAAAGGGAATTTGGGGACAAGCTAATTTATAGTAAGGAGGGGACACACAATGAAGTGATACGTCAATGGAAATAGGATAGTGACATAGTGGATGATGATTGGTTGGGAAAGGAGAAGTGAAAAGTGAATGTAGGGGGATTATAAAACACTTTTACCTTTAGCACTATGAACACTGGTACCAATGGGCCAATGGGTGTAGTCCACCTGGCAGGTGGGCCCCATTGTACTACGGTGGTTAGGCCCATGGGCAGGTGAGCTCTTCTCCTCACCCACGGAATTCATCTGGGCCATCGGATTGACAATTGACTTTTCAACGCCAGTGCAACCCTGAATAATAACATCCGTGAAAGTTGCATCCGTGGAGCTGGTTCTTGAGCACCGTTGGTCCGTAAGGAACAATGATCGCTGTGGAAGAGGCAGGGCCTTTACCTATATGGTTGCTTGGTCATTTCAGTTGCAATTTTGACATGCCCCCCCCCAACATCATAACCTACCTTGTTGTAAATTATTTTAATCATGAATTAGTCCTGAAACTTTCCTTTGGGCGTTGTTCCTTCTTTGAACTTGATTTACATAACCTTATTACCATATTTTGAAAAAATAAAGGATACAGATAACATTGGCTCCAACTAGGGAAGAGGTATTTCTATAAATTCATTGAGAACCTATAACTTGGCATCTTGCTCCTTGGGCATGGAGTCTTATTATTGAAAACTTTTGTATAACAACAAGAAGAAATAACAAAAACTTGAAACAACATAGATTATTTACATGCATCACATCGATATTTACAATGGATGAGGGGTGAGACCTTTAATGTTGGAAATAAAGTTTGAGGAACCTCCAATTTAATGGAAGTTCTAGTGCTTCACCTTCCACTTTTCCAGTAAGAAAGTAATATTTCCTTTTGCATCAGCGATTTTGAAAGGGCCTAACCATAATGGGTCAAAATTTACGTGTTTACTTTTGTCTTCCCTTCTAACGTCCCATCTCAAAACTACATCTCCCAGTGGGAGAGGCTTGTATTTTATCTTTTATCAAACAAGGACTTCATATTTTGTTGATATTTAATTAAATTGTGGCTTACTTGCTCCTTGTTCTCTTGGAGCTCCACTAGTTGATTTATCCCTCGAGTCAGCGAGTTTGGTTCTTCTTCAACATCTTGTAATATTTTGGTGACTGACATCGCTAGATATGTAGGAAATATTGCTGCTTTCCCATATACCAATTGAAAAGTAGATTTCCCATTGGATATTTTGATAGTGACCCTATTAGCCCATAGGGAAAATTTTAGTTGGGAGTCTCAATTTCTCTCGCTTTCTGCAATTTTTTTCTTCAAGATCCTTACGACTGTTTTATTGGAGGACTCATCTAATCTATTTCCTTGCAGATAATAGGTAGTTGAGTGACCAACTATAATGTTAATTTCTGACAAAGGAAAATAAATTTGGCAGACTTAAAAACATGAGTGTTATCAGTCACAATTTTCACAGGACAACCAAACCTGGCTAGGATATTTTCATCCAAAATTTTCATGACCACAACATTGGTTGCATTACAGACTGGGATTTCTTCCACCCATTTTGTAAAATAGGCCGTGGTTGTGAGTATCCACTTGTATTTGCTACTAGAAGGAGTGTGTATCTCTCCGATAAAGTCTGGTCCCCATTAGCTGAAAGGCTCTTTGATAAAAACAATTATTAATGGGAGTGGGACTAGCTTCTGCTTCTCGATGAACATTTGACACTTTTGACAGGCCCAAACATAGGAGTGAATTTATATGAATAGCTTGGGCCAATAAAATCATGCTTTTAGTATCTTATGTGTTGTGGTCTTCCAGCTAAATTGTCCTCCACAAATCCCACTATGGAAATCATCCATTACTCTTTGATTTTTTGTTTCTACCAAACACAATAGTAAAATTCCAACAGGGTCCTTCCAGTATAGTTGACCATTTGATATTATAAACTTTTGGGATTGTAATATTAATTCTCTATACATAGATTTTTCCATCTTTAACAAGCACCTTAAGAATAAAAAATAATGAATGGCATCTTTACACTAGACAAATGTTTCATATTTGATATGAATCTTTTGGATCAATGTCTTGATCATTGACTATTTGGTCCCTTCTTCATCTTATTATACTAATAAGTTAATCCCCAAGGCCTAGAAATTAGACTCTAATAATATATTAGCCAACCCCTGTCCTTTGATGAGTTTAGTGGGCTTGATATCCATGTCATACTCTTAGATTTTGGTAATACGCTTGCCTCTTTTTCCATCACTATCCCCTTGCACCAGGATATATTTAACAACCACTATTGGAGAATAAGCTATAATGTTAGAGTGTAGGAAATAAACTCTGAAGGATTTTAAAGCTTTGACTAGGGAGTAAGAATTTTTTTCCAAGATATTATATTTCAATTCCACCTCCCACAACACTTGACTGAAGAAGGCTATAGGTTGCTCGTGACCTTCACTATTCTTCTACAATAACACATAACTATAGTATGAGGGGAGATGAAAGAAAAGATGTACAATGGTGTTGAATAATCCAGGCTGAGAAAGACAAGAGCTTTTGCAAAATATCTCTTGATCCTAGAGAGTTGGAATCTAGGTTCCACTTCACTTCATTCTCCTTCTTCAACATCTTTGTGATCTCTTTCACTATCTCTGCATAGTTGGGTATAAATCTTCTCAAGTAGTTAATCCTTCCTAAGAAAATGTGTACCTCTTTTTTATTTCTTGGTAGGGAAATGTGCTTGATGGCTTCCACATGTTTGGGATCAATCTTCACCCCCTTCTATGCTAATATATGCCCCAACAACTTACGTTCACTCAGAGTGAACTGATATTTATTTGGATCCAAAGACAACCCATATTTTCTGCTTTTATTAAAAGTGAGTTTCAAATTCACAATATGCTCCTCATATTTTTTAGAAAAAACTGTGATATCATCCAAGTAGACCACTACAAATTTGTCCTATTCTCCCACGAATTCTATATCTGTGTCCCTTTGTAACGTTTCTCCTACATTTATAAGACCAAAAGGAATTCTTGCATACATGAAGGGTCCTCAGGGTGTAGTGAGTGTAGTTCTCTTTTCATCATTGGGATGTATTGCTACCTGATTATACTGTGAAAATCCATCCATCATGGATATCCGAGATGAGCCCACTACCTTCTGTAATATATAATCCATTTTTAGTAATGAGTAGTTGTCTTTTAATGAAGCTTTTCTGAGGTTTCTAAAATCCACACAGAGCCTTATCTCTCTATTCTTTTTCTTGATAGGAACCAGGTTTTCCACCAACTCAGAGTACCTCAAGGGTACAATAATCTTTGTGTGAAGTAACTTCCTCACTTCATTCTCAATGGATGGGAGTAAAAGAGGATTGATCTGTCTGAGTTTCTGCTTATAAGGCTTCATTCCGTTTTTTAAGAGAATCTTGTGTTGAATAATATGTGTATCAATGTCTTTAAATAATCATATGAAAAAGAAAATACATATTTATAGGTATTAAAGAGATTTAAGTACCATTGTTTATATTGATGAGGGATCCCTTTTGACAACGTAATCATTCAGGGTTCATCCTCCGAGCCAATGTTGCAATACTCCACATGTTCATCAACCCCCTTTTTAGTAGGTTTTGGGGCCATGTCATTGGGTTTGAATAGTCTCTCGAAAGGAAATAGGCCACGATGAATGGTATTTCCCTTTAGCTGCAGAACTCTATGTCTTGCAATAGTTTCTTACCAAGTAGTAGGATATTCCTCTGTCACTTGTTCGTCTTCCTGGTCGATCATAGAATTGGAGAATTCCTCAATTGATTTCATAAAGTGCTTGATTTGTTCATCATCTTCGAACACCTACTAGTGTATCACATTACCCAGCACTGAGAGTCTTTATCTAACTTCAACTTCATATCAGAGAAGTAAAATTTTTGGTGGCTTAAAATTACTAGTAACTATAGCCAATGAGTCAGCCATTCAATTTCCTTCCTGGTTTAGAATTGGACATTAAAATCCAGGAATAAATTCTCCATTAAATCCAAAACCTCATTTCTTTAAGCCCTTAGCCTGGGGTGCTTAGTCTAACATTGGTTCTTAATTTTCTTTACCACCAGTTCTGAGTCTCCAAAAACAGTCAAGCATTCAATGTTCAAATTCCTTGCTGCTTGCAGACTCAACAGTAATGCTTCATACTCTGCCACATTATTGGTTGCCTCAAATTCCAATTTGAATGAGAGAGCGATCAAGCTACTCTCGAGAGATATCAACAACACTCGTGCTCTATTACCTTCCTTATAATTAGAACTATCGAAATACAACTTCCAAACTTTGCTACTATCTTTGAGATGATAATGTAATTGGGCTGCAGGATATACCTGCATTTCTTCTAAAATCAAATCATCTTCTTATAATAGTAAGCAAGAGAGATTTCTTTCTTTCCCATATATAGGAGCATTATTTGGGTAATAAACTTTCGTAACTATTTTAACAAACCTTGATTCCCTATACAATCGCCTTTCTTCTTCACCAAATATAGGGGTGGTAGCATAGGTCAAATCCATCTTGATAGAACCTCCAATCTCTGATCCCCAAGATCTAGAAAAAATCATACTGAACCTTGCAGGGATATCAACTTCTACAATATCAATTACTACACTTTTCACTAGGATCTGGGCCAAATTCACCACTAAGTCCTTTATCATTCCCAAGCATTTTACCCTCTTAGAGTCAAAAGAGTAGAGATATTTGTATTGTTTGGTTATCTGTAGACCTAGTTGCTCCATTACTGATAGTGCCATCAAGTTATGAGAAGCACCCAAGTCCAACATGCAGTTATGGAAAAGGAGGTCATGTACTACTAGAGTAATGTAAAATGGTGCTATGGAGGGATCTTGTTCTTCAACATGGGGTCCAAAGATGACCATTGGCCTTTCTTCTTGGAGATTTAAACTATCATGTGATTGGATTGAAGGGGATGGAATCATGAACTAGGAAACTTGCACCTTATAGGTGGGATGTTTCAAGATCTCAATTAACAAGACCGATATTTTGACTTTCTCAAGCTCTTTTTGAATATTAAAGATAATAGGGAGTTTTTCTATAGTGCCAACCTCTACTGGCTCTTTCTCTTTTTCACAGATGGGTGCAGAGGGGGGAGGTGACTTCTCTTCTTTGAGAAATTTGAGCTTATGGAAGTTTGGATCTAATGACTCCTTATTTTTTTGAATAATTGGATCTAAAGGCCTCTTCTCCTTGTTAGCTGGTCTGGGAGGCTCTTGGGAGGAGGCACCTTTGTTTTATTCTTGTCTCTTGATCTCTTTCTAAATGACCAAATATCATATTGGCTATGCAATCGAGCTTGCATAAAATCTATGAACTTCTTGCAGTAATCATCAATCTCACCATCGTTTAGTGTTGCATCAAGATCATCCCTATGTTCTTCATATGCTCTAACTCCTTGTTCTTCATTAGAGAAAGAGGAATACAGGTTCCCCTGAACTTCATTGGCATGTTGTTATTTGTTCCTCTGGATCATATTCTATATATAATGGAGGATGGATGTGGTCTTTCTATTCTTTTCTCTCTCTTTTCAATATCTATAGGGGGGGCTTTTGTATTGGGGATTGAAACCTCTATTAGAAGCCAGGGAATTGTGATGTGGAAGGTTTTTATTTTCTAGCTCTAGTTTGATAAATTTATTTGATAAGTTCTTTATAACTTATCCATTTCCTCTGTTTTTTGATCTTGGGATTGCCTTCCATGACCTGAGGAAGTTTCTTCCTCTTTCCCCTTTTTCCTCTCTCCAGGGACTATCCTATTTCTTAACTTCCCAATTGATCTAAAATTCTACCTCAAGAACATCAATTTGAATTTGGTCTAGGGTCTGGGACTTCCTCTCTTGGAGTGTGAAAATGAACTTTGATTTGAAGGCTGCAACAAAAAATACTCCACCAGTGGGCTGTGGAGGTTTTATCTTGGCAGGTAGACTGTTATACAATCTATTAAATATTTTTATAAACCTATAGATGTGCTCATCATGTTTCTTTTTCATAGAATTGAACTCAGTAAGAATATATTCGTGATCTCTCTTTTCTCCCTACTTCTGCGTAAAGGAGTTCTCAATCTCTTCACAAGTATTAATGGAAGCATCCAATAAGGATTTGAACCATTTCCAGGCTTCACCATCTAGATATTGTGTCTCTCTACTAATATATTGTCTTCTCCATTGAACTTGGGCAAGAGTTTGAGCTAATCTTGAGGCATGGAACTTAAAGGGTTGAGGTAGGTCTAAGGGAGCATATTTGTTTAATAAGAAACCCGGAACAACCATTTGGAGTAGAGGTGGTGGTGCTAGGTTTATTAGTGGTCCCTGAGCTACATCCAATTGCGAGATAGTTGACTGACAATGGAATGAGAAACTGTTCACACTATGAGTAGGGCTGCCCTTGGGGATATCTCTTTCCTCCTTAACTTCAGGGAGGGGAAGAAATGAGAAAGAAGGGGGGTTGACTGAAACTTCTTCATCCTTGACTTATAGGGAGGTGGCATTGAGTAGTTGAGCAATTTCTGTAGGATATACCACGACTCTAGGAAAAAAATTAGAGCAATGAATTATGTCATACTATGAGTTGGATGAGGATGTTTATGAAAATGAGGAGACAATAGCATCAATATTGGGGGCTTTTTCCTTCCAAATCCTTCTGGATACTAGTATTTCTGGGTCAGATACATATGTCATTCTTTGCTGGAGGTATATGAGTGGGTATGGGGCCTCTTAAAAGCCAAGGTGATGAACTTATGGTTTGATTGTGGAGTCACCAAGGTGATAAATCTACAACCCACACATCTTTTCTCACCTTATCAAAGAGTGTATGAATGTCGTACCCAGGGAAAAAAATTCTCTAATCCGTTCACGGACAATGACGCCACAAGATGTTGTCACTCCTAGAGATAGTCTCTAGGTTGATGAGAGACTAGTGCCTAAGACATCCAAATTAGTGTTTTCAACTTTTTATTAAGGACTTGTAGCACCATATTTTTTTACATGCAATTCAAATAAAATTGATTCAGAACCATTCATAAAGATACAATATGTAAACCTTCACATACATAGGAATATACAGGAATATAATCATCAACAAGTGGTGGCCAATCCAGATTGAGAGCTTGCAACAAAATAGTTGTTAAGATAGATGTGATTGTAGAAGAAAGTAGAGAAGAAATCCATCATACAAAGCTTAAACAGTAAGAATTGCATACATCTGGATTTGGGGAGAAGAGAGAGAGAGGAAATGGTCATGGAATGCTAAGACACATGGATTTCTTTCAAAGACTTACTTTCCATACTCATACAGGAAATAGCCATTAATAACTTGATCTAAATGAATTTGCATCTTATGAGAAATATATCTGGCAGCTATGTAACATGAAATCTGAGAATAGAATTCAACATATATGAAAAACATAAGGGTATATGAACATACTACAATCCAATAAATTGGAATCACCAAAAATCTTGCATTAATATTATGAGAAACACACATACATGAGATTCATAACATGGTCTACATGAAAGTGGAAAAGGGTCATTTCCAAGAGTTCTCTCCAAAAATTCTGAACCTTTCTTTCTTCTTTCAAAATGTTTCATATAGGCCTTTTGTGAAAGAGAGAGGCCATTTACAAAATATTCTTTCTTGATTTAGTTCATGATGAATAAGCACCTCAAAACTTTAGTGTGTCTAACTGCACAACTGTAATTAACTAAAATGTAGCCATTTAGCAAAACAAAATAAAACATAACATGCAAGTAACATAAAAGATGTAAATACAATGTCAAGATTGACACAATTAAAGATATTCTTCAAGGACGGTGGAATGAATCAGCATGTTGTGGAGTGCGTTGTGCATGAGTATTGATGACTCAGATGACTAGTGGATTAAAAAAATGTTCACATCCCTACCATAATGGTAGAGGTGGGAGTGGAGCGGAGTTGAACCATTGATAATTGACCTTTAAATCAATTATACCAGAATAATCCAACCTGCGAAGAAGAGACTTCTAACCATCCGAAGTAACTGGAATTATTTCTTCAGGAAGTTCACTACTGTTTCACCTTTGAGAGTGGCTGTGTTCTCATGGGACAAACTTGCCTTACTTTTAGCTTCTACCAGTCTCTGATTATGTTTTTCCTCAGAGATAAACTCCCCATGAAGTCCCCAATAGTTCGCCAACCTGGTTTGCAATACTATGTCGAAATAAACATTGAGGGAAATCACTTCTTTGCACTACCCTAAGGAACTGTTCAACTCTAACCCTAGCTTCTTCTTTCAAAACACCTTTCGATATCTCCATTACAACATTAATCCTATATTCCACATCAATGGGTGTTAACTCCTCATTTGGCCTCTCGTTCACAAAGTGAAAGAATTTCTTGGAAATTTTGGAATTCGTTTCGCTTTCCTCTTTAGCATTCATGATGGACTGCTTGTAATCCCTACTTGCAACTTTTTTCTCATGTATTAATGTCACATGTTCCCAGTTAAGATTCATTTCCTCGATGATCTCATCCCATACCAGTTTTCTGGATTCCAAAAGAGACATATTCCCCTTCAACTTTGTCTTAAGTGCATTGATCTCTTGTGTTGCAGATTGTAGGTTCTTGTAGGCAAGTTCAACATTTGTTACAACGATCTGCAACTATTTTTCTTGCTGAGATAGTCTTGCATTTACAGAATCTAAATCCCTTTGTACCTTCTTCAACTCACTTCTGAGAGCCACACTTTAGTTAAGGCTTTTGTGAGATGCTCAGTCATTTTCTGTGGATCCTCGGGCATTGCCACCACACACGCATGAGAGTTAATCTTTTCTTGAAGTTCCATCAATGTCTGTTGTAGTTCTAACACTGTCTACTTAAGAGAAAATACCTCATCACTTCTATCCACCAACTCTTTCATCAGTTTTCCCCCCATCTCAACTTGAGCCAACTCTTTAGACTTAACATGTTCACTTCCTAACATCTTTAACGTGTGCCTTAATCCATGGATCTCTTTCTGAGATTGCAGAAGAATAGTTTCTACTACTGTCTTGTCTTCTAAGTTCACCCATAGCTTGATTATCAACTCCTTGTACCTTTTCTTTTGAATAAATAAGGCTCTAGAATTTGCCTTCTCAGCTTTGCTAATGGTGATGACATTTTTTCAAAGATCGTTGCACAACATCTCCCCCACCTGCTTATGAAGGTTTATTTTATCTGGTAAAGGGACACTTTCTAAGTTCAGAGAGACATCCAATTTTTTAAACTGAGGCCTTGAAGGTAATGAATGAACTGTTGGGTGTTGTAACGAAATCGTCATCTGATCACGTTCTAGGTCCATGGCAGCCAGTAATCGTGTTTGGTGAGATGTTGATTTAGAAGCCATTATTCATTGCATTCTCTCCCTGACCTTTTTTTTTTCTATTCAATGGAATTTCCAATAGGCTAGCTAGATCCAGTGGTAGCAGTATTGTCCTCAGGGTCTAGGATGGTCACTTCTGCAGTGGATGGACTATAAATGAAGTGGATCCTCCAAAGTAATATGAAAACGAGGTTGATCTAGTTTGTTTCCAATAGCCATATCACAACCTATTCTTCTTCTCCTGAGCCTTGACTCCTATACTTCTTATTTATATGAGCTTCTTCCATCTCAATATCCCCAACCTGGTCAAAAGTACTCTTTAACGCTCTGCCCATGATTTTTGGGGATTTGGTCTCCTTTTCTGTATTAAGAGGCTATGAATAAAAATTAGCTTTCCATTCAATTTTGGGCTTGGGGTCATGTATGTAAGTTGATGCTTTTATATTTTCTTTCCTTCGGGCAATGATGCCTTGGGGATCATAGTGCGAAGTGTCTCCTTGTTCAAAATCCATGGATTCAAGTAAAGCATCAACTATTCTAAAAGCCCGTCTTGGGTTCACCATGAAAGGACCCACAAGCTATCCCAATTTAAAAATGTAACCTTTCTTTGCAGGAACGAAGTGAAGAAGGTCTACACTAAGGATTTTTCGAATGAATTCAAGGGAAAAGATTCTCATAAGCATGAACACCAGAAAAAGATAGCAATGAATCTCACACCCGTAAACTCTAAACTTTGTGTAATCCTCATAGAGGTACCAATATCCTACCACAACCTCTTTACTAAGTTGGAGGAATTCATTTTGCTGAGGGAAAATTATGGGTGGAGAGGCCCCATGGATAATCCTGTATGAAATGGCCATGAAGGTCAAAATGAATTGAGAGTACCCACCAAGGCCATGTCTTCTTCTCATAGATATATTCCATTCAAAGATGAAATTCTCTTGTTTATTTGGGGACATTACATTAAGGCCCAAACATTTGAACTCCTGGACGTGGGTATATAAAATTAGTAGCAAAAGCAAGAAAAGGCATGAAAGAAATGAAGATGGAAGCATATAATGGTAGATAGATAGAGCGAAATGTCAAGCAAACAAATATGTTGCTTCATTTTATGTAGAGATCCCAGGATGGAGTTATTGATCCTGTGGGAGTTGTCTTTCCTAAAAAATACGCTATTGCAGATAAAATAGGTCAAACAAACTCTCTTAAGAGGGAAATTAATAAATACTTATCCAGGGGTAGGGATTTGACTCCTAGGGCAAGGGTTTGGTCCAAGAAGGACTATTGCCCATGAAGAGGAAGGGTAGTGTTGTAGCGGCTACAACCACCCTCCAAAATTTTGGCCTGCACCAATTTCAGAACCTCCCTTTAAGAGTTTCATTTGATGACTACAGACACTCGGGTTCACTCCGTGAGCTTGTGTGAGTCTTTACCTTCGCCTTGCTTGTTTATTGCATTCAAGTCCCTGCATGTTGATGTCCAAGTCATGCTTGCGACCATGTTCTGGTTATGCTCAAAGTATTGGCTTTGTATGTGTTTGTTGTGTTCACCATGAAGGAATCTGTTGCACTCACACATGGAGTCACATTCAATGTTGTGCAAGCGTTGTCTTTGAGCTATCAATCACAAGTGTCATGCTTGTCGCTTGCACAGTCAGCAAGTCATGTTTAATATGTGTCTCTGGATGGTTTGGTCATTTCGTCGTCAAGTCATGCAAGTGTGTGTTCATATGGTCACCTATGCATCTTTTGACTATTCACACAAAGCCATTTTACTGAAGTTCTGATGACTAGACTCCTCATTGATAGCCAGACCATCACCCTACTTTCGACTCAATCGATTGTCAACTAGAACAACACAGAAGAACCAATCTAGTCCTTTCAAGTTGTGCTACCTGCAAGCACCTCAATCAACTCTCATGTTGGCCACTTAGACAGTCGGACTCGGAAGTCACCCCGGGACTGACTCCCCTCAAAATTTACGCAGAGGCCATTGACGTCACCCATTCAACTAACTGAGGAAATTTCCTAAACAGGCCGGACAAACACTAAGTTCTCATCCCTGTCTCCTTTAGAAGATTGCACAGTTTTCCTAGTCAATCATCTAGATAGTCGACTCACTGTCATCTTAGAAATTGCACAATGCTCATGAGTAGGCCTTCCATTGCCCATCAGTCAGCTCAGCTCAAAAATTGCGGAGATATGATCAGCAAGCCGACCCTAGCCTCAGTGTAGTTTTCCCAGCCATCAACTCCTAGCAGTAGACTGCTATTCGCTCTAAGAATTGCACAGTTTCTGCTGCCAGTGACTGAGCAACTGACTGCCAATTCCCTTTGGGAACTGTACAGTTTTGGTTTCCAGCGACCCCAGTAGCCAACTCAAAGTTCCCTCTAGGAATTGTGCAATTCTAGCTACCAGTGACCCCAACAACCAACTGGTAGTTCCCTTTGGGAATTGCGCAACTCTGGCTACTAGTGACACCAGTAGCCAACTAGCAATTCCCTGTAGGAATTGCACAGTTCTAGCTGTTAGTCTCCCAAGAAGTTCCCCAAAAAACCTACGCAATCCCTACCCGTTGACCCTTCATGTAGCCCGACCCATTCCTTTGGAAAATTGCACAAACCTGGCTCTGCAGCCCCTGCTAACTGTTCATTCCAGAAAATGCACAAAGCATGCCTGCCTTGCCCTCCTGCAACCCCGATTGTCACTTCGAAAATTTGTGCAATTTTTCCTTCCAACTAAGCCAGACCTTGTAGATAGTCACTGTCAACTCAGATTTTCTGTCTCCATCTCTCAGTGACTCTTGCAAAGTTTTCATCAGCAGTTTCTGGGAGTCATCATCCCACACCACAACCCTGCTGCCTCTCCCAGTCATGAGTGACTGCAGGTACAGGTACACTAATAAACATGTCAAGATGATGAATGCGATGAACAAAGGGAGCACATGCAAAAGGACAGTTTCACCAACGGACGGACGAATGAAGCATGCGAAGCAAGCAAACATGACGAACATGCACCTTTGCGAACAAGTGAGCCTGTTACACTAAAATTTGTCACCATGACTATTTGCAGTCAGTATGGCTCCATCAATTGTCATACTGTCCTCCTTGGCAAGTCTTATACCTCTGATCCTCATGTCAAACTCCAAGAAAGAGAGAAAGTCCTTAAAAATCAATATAACTCTGGTTACGCAGTTTCTCTTACCCTTACCTGCGTGTACGCACCTCAAGTTCATAATACCTGCGTACTTGTACGCTCTGTCTGTAAAGGGGTGGGTGCGTACAACTGTAAAGGTCAAAAGGCGCGAGTTTTACTTCAAAAAAGTTACTTGTGGTCGAATCTAGAGCATTCTAGAAGATGGTTTGATGTGTATTGAGCGCCTCCAGATGGTTCATGCATCCCTATGAAAGAGGAACTTATCCCATCAAGAGGGGAGCTATCCCATTCAAAGAGGGGCTTATCCCATTGATGGTGGACCTGATTAACTTCCTCCAAAGCATTATAAATACAAGCATTGGGCCAGAGGGAGGGGAGGTTGAAAGCTGAACATTCCTAAGGGTAGATGCTGCTGAAATTAGGACTCCCTTATAGAGCTTGAGAGGAGAGATTCCCATCCTTTCTTAGCTTCATTTGGAAGTGGGTGAGCTGATCAAAGTAAAGGAGAACTCTTGCTGGACCCTGGGAGGGACCTGCACAACACCAAGGCACTGGTTGTAATGGTTTCTTTTGTTTCCACTTAATACAATTAAGTTCATTTTTCTCAACAAGCTGTTATATATAATTTGTTTCATATACTCCTTGGTCTTTATGATGAATATGTTTTATTTTATGAGTTATTCAGGTGCTATGTAATCGTTTGCTTGTTAGTGAATGCAGGTTTCAAAGAGAAGGAGGAGCTCATCTGGATCGGAGAGGCTGGACTGCTACAAACAGCGTTGGACTAAAGGTATGTTTTAAACACCTGATTGCTTGTATTCTAAATGCATATTTAGGGAAAGATAGTGCTTAATTGTCTTGTTTGTCACTAGAAAGCCTTAGCTTCTAGGGAGGTCGGTTTTTTCCGCAAAATTGACTCTTTCCGCATGACAAAATGGCGACTTCGTCGGGGAATCCATGGATTTGATTGATTTCTCTTTTGATTGATACTTTGATTTGAGAAACGTTGATTTCGTTTCTGTTTTTGACTTGATGATTGTGGGATTGGGTAGCTTTACTTGATTTTGAATTAGTTTTTATTTTTCATACTTTTGGGAGAGGTACGCACCCTCTGAGTTAAGCACAGTGCGTACCTGTACGCACTTTTGCTTTGTGCACAGAGCGTGGATGCACCTGTGTAAACAGGCTGCCTGCGTACCCTGTCAAAAGTTTGAGAAATTTTAAATTTTTCTCTTTTTTATCAGTTTACGATTTGTTTATAAGTTGTATCCACTGCCCAGGCCTGCTTGTTCCCTGTCAAAAATCTTTCCTTGGTTAATTTCATTGGCATTCCTGCTTTAAGCTTTTATCAATTGGGTGTTTTGAGTCTCTTTCTTGAGAAATTCTTGATTTTTTTTCCTTTGGTCATTACTTGGAGGTTTCTCTCAGTCCTTTCACAATTTTGCATCTTTTTGCTTTTGTTTTTGCTAAATTGTGTATGAGTGTTAATCGCCTTTGAGTTTTTTTATTTTTTGATCTTTGGAACTCTCGCCCAATTTTCTCGACTTGCACTTGATTGGTTCTTAGATTACATTAGAATCGTCTTGTGTTTGAGAATTCTCTTGCATAGATCACATTTGCATAATTAGAATTCTCATTTTCAGAATATGAATGAAAAATGTGCATAGATTACATTTGCATACTTTTCAAGTGAATTGTGCATAGATTAAAATTGCATAGTTTACATTCTGAGAAATCAATCATAGATTTAGATCAATTTTCTTTGATTTGAATTTACACAAAAATAAAAAACAAAAAACTATTTTGGAATTGATTTGCATTAGTTTTTCTTGATGAAATTAGTGCATTAGAGAATTTGTTATATTTTCTCTTAGTGATCAATTTCTTGCATTGTTGGAAGTGAATGGAAACTCTCTCCTTACTTTAGATAGGATTCATCGAATTGAAAGGATTACATTATCATATTCGATTGCATTCAGTTGAGTCGGGTCATAACACCATTGGTTTCATATCCATTTACCCATTTGAGTAATAACAGCCTTAATAACACAGCGCTTAATTAAAATTCATCTAGTAATTTTTACATTTCTAGGGCTCTGATACACCAACTTAGCTTAGGCTAGTGTCTTGGAGTAGGAAAGTAATTAACTCTCCAAGACAGCAAAACCAAACAAGTAGCTTATGTTGCGGTAGGATAAATCCAACTGTTACATTTATGCTCTGGGAAAGCTCCTCTTAAAGGAGAAGCACGAGATCGTGTCCAAACCAGTGAGGGGATCAATCCTCCTTCATTGGGAACGACGCCAGATACGCACGTACTACAAAAGGTAAACCTCGGATTAAAAATTGTCGAGGAGCCTGGGGTCACTTGTCGATAAACCTTGGATTATTGTCAAGGAGCCAGCAAGGGGATTGAGCTTGCTACTCTGCCCTTGCGTGCTATCGGATCGTAGACTGTTCCCCCAGGTATATTTGTTGCTGTTGGTGACCTTAGTGACTATTATCTTTAGGGTTCTACCCAAGGTGACGGTGGATGGAAGATCCCACTATACCTGGAGCAGACGTCGGCTAGACTCACTTGGATTTTCCGGGGGGTTCACTTCACTCGAGACGGTTAAAGTGGAGGAACTTGTGCCGGTCTATTCATTAAGCAGGTTGCCGGGGTAACTGTTCCACCCGCCACTTCTGTACTGAATTCTGCGATGTTGGATTTCATCACCAACTAGTGTTTTCGGTCCGGAAGGCTACTGTTTGTGTGTGGTTTGACTCCTAGATTTGATAGCGCGTGTTAATTTGTTTGTTTTTACTTTTAGAGACCATAGGTGTGAATTGCGAATTTTAATTGTTAGGTGTGAATTGTGAATTGTTAATTTTAGTTTTAAATTGTTAATAAAATTCACTGAAGTTGAATATAATGGCAAATGTTCCGGAATTTACCAACCTAGGAACCCCTCCTAACGAGAATCCTAGTACTTTTCCTTACTTTGGAAATGTTGGTCCTCCTTATATGGCTACTTTGTCATTACCTGGATTTACAATAGGTTTACCGATATGGTTATTTTCAACTTCGTTGGCCCAAAGTACTCCAATTGTTCCACCTCAACCGAATGCTTCACCTCCATAGAGTTCACCATCTCAACATCACCAACCTTCTGTTGACCCTTTACCTTCTTCGCCTAATTTTTCTTCCTCCATTTCTTCCTCTTGTCTTGGTAAAAGCCTTGATGTTAGTAACCAGGTGTCTAAGAAGAAGAAGAAAGGGAAGAAGAAGAAGAAGAAGAAGAAGAAGAAGAAGCAAGATAAGAAAGAAGTCAACCAACCAACCATGGCTGTAAGTGTTAGTTGTGTTGAGGAAAATTCCGACATGCATCGTAAACCCAAATACCCTTGCAGGCTTTGTAAGGGTGACCACTTCCTTGTCAATTGTCCTAGTATTCCAAAGGTCTTGGAAGTATGGTCAAAAAAATCTCATCAACTTTCCATTGATCCATCAACCAGTGATAGTCAGGTTCTTGGGAAAAAGGGTAAAGTTAGGTTTCCTTGTAAGTTATGCAAAGGGAGTCATCAAACTCACATTTGCCCTCACATAGATGAAGCCTCAACATTGTTGGAAAACCTTACTATTCCACAGCAAGAATTTCCAACTGGTTACCGTAAACTTTCTCCCAACCTACCGTCAACTGACGGAGTGATTGATCTAATTTCAAGTACAGTCAATCACACTCTTCCATTGGAGAGTGAAACTCATGTGACTCAGGTTGATGATCCATTAGTTGATCAAGTGGTCGATTCAATTTCACATACGGTCGATCCCACTTTCCCTTTAGAGAGTGAACTTCATACCGCTCAGGTTCTTCTTGTTACATCAGATTCTTCTACGCCGGGGGGCATTTCACCTGTTTCTACAGAACCCCCTCCAAGCACTGAGGTCTTTTCCTTTGACTGGAATAGACTGACAGAACCTCGTCTTCCTTCCTCCATCCCTTTCCAAATCATTGTCAAGGCTGGTGGTAGGGACATACATCGTACTCAGGTAGATGAAGGTGCTTCTCTTAGTATTTTATCCTCAACTGTTTGGAAAGCTTTGGGTTACCCTCAGCTTGCGCCTATTACGCAGAATCTGAAAGCTTTTAACAGAACCATTAGTGAACCTTTAGGGATCCTTCCTAAGTTTTCTATTACCTTGGAAGGTAAAACTGTCTGTATTGATCTTATGGTAGTTCGAGGTCCCTTGGATTTCAATTTACTCCTTGGGCGAGACTATGTTTATGCAATGAAAGCTGTCATATCGACACTCTTTCGCGTGATGTCTTTCCCTCACAATGGCAGTATTGTGACTGTAGACCAGCTTTCATTCCCTAGTCTTGTTTCAACTACCAATAATATGACACCCCTAAATGTTCCTGATTCTAAAGTGGTATCTACCCTGCCACGAGTTAAGTATGTGGCAACTGGTCCCATGTTTTCAGTTACCGATGTAAGTGAGCCTCTCACTGTTTGCTCATCTTCCTTTGATTTAGATCCGGTAATTGACATGGAAAACTCTATGGGAATATTTGAACCCGATGTTCTTATCCCTTTTGAGTCCATTGACATGTGTTCCTTCCAGAGAAGTATTCTTCCTTCTGATGAAGACCTTTTGGAAGCCATGATCAAGGTGTGTCCATTGACATGTCTTTCTTCCAGTTGGAAGCCATGATCAATGCTAACGAGGATAGTTTTTTCCTGTATCAACCTCGTTAAAAAATGAAACAGGCTAGCGTGAGGAAAGTTCCTTTTACTGTGTCAACCTCGTTAGAAAATGAATCAGTGTGTGTGAGGAAAGTTCCTTTTACTGTGTCAACCTCGTTAAAAATGAATCAGTGTGTGTGAGGATAGTTTGTTCCCGTCTCAACCTCGTTACAAAATGAAACTGGATGCACGAGGATAGTTTTTTCCTGTATCAACCTCGTTAAAAAATGAAACAGGTTGTCAGAGGAAAGTTCCTTTTACTGTGTCGACCTCGTTAAAAAATGAATCAGTGAGTACAAGGAAAGTTCATTTTACTGTGTCGACCTCATTAAAAAATGAATCAGTGAGTATGAGGACAGTTTTGTTCCTGTGTCAACCTCGTTAAAAAATGAAACAAGGATAGGTTATTTAGGTAGATTGTAGAGAGTAGTCATGAGCATAGTTCCTTGTCTTGTGTCAAGCTCATTAAAAACTGAATCAAGGATTTTAGAGCATAGTTCCTTGTCTTGTGTCAAGCTCGTTAAAAAATGAATCAAGGTTTTTAGAGCATAGTTCCTTGTCTTATGTCAAGCTCGTTAAAAAATGAATCAAGGTTTTTAGAGTAGAGTTTTTTGTTAGGTAGATTGTAGAGAGTAGTTATGAGCATAGTTCCTTATCTTGTGTCAAGCTCGTTTAAAAAATGAAAGAAGGGTTTGAGGATAGTTCTTTTCCTGTGTCAACCTCACTAAAAAATGAAACAACTCCCACGAGTCTTTCCAAGATTTCGAAAGTAAACCTTCATTTCATCCACTTGGTTGAATGAAATGAAGCTTTGGGGGCATGTACCTTGATTGGCGTCATTGTGCTGGGGGCATGCGAACTTATAACAAGCATAGTTTTTCGTTTCAAGCTTGCGTAAACATGAAACCAGATCTGAGCATAGTTCCTTATCTTGTGTCAAGCTCGTTTAAAAAATGAAACAAGGGTTTTGAGGATAGTTCTTTTCCTGTGTCAACCTCACTAAAAAATGAAACAAATCCTCCTCTACTTGAGTCGAGAGATTGACTAGATCTCATAAATGTTAAGTTGTATATTTAGGTTAGTTATTTCAGTTTTTTGCATCATTTTCTTACAGTTTTAGGTTGAGTCTTTCAAATGATCTCGTAACTCAACCTTCATTTCATCCAACTGGTTGAATGAAATGAAGCTGGGGGGCATGCGCTCTAGCAGTTATGCTTAGGGGGCATCAAGCACAGTTTTCTCTCTGTTTCAAGCTTGTGTAAAAATGAAACTACTTTGAAGCATAGTTTTTCTCTGTTTCAAGCTTTTGTAAAAATGAAACCTATCTCGAGTCAATTTCAGTTATTTTCAAGACTCGTTAAACTCATGAAAATCCCGAGATTATTTTGCTATCTTTCATTCTCGTAAAACAAATGAAAATGCCGAGTCCTTTCCGTCTTTTCCTGCTCGTAAATTAAATTGAAAGTCAACCATATGAGTACATTTTTATCATTTTTTCGAACTCATTCAAATTACGAAAAAATGAAAACCATGAGTACATTTTTATCATTTTTTCGAACTCGTTAAAACTTACGAAAAAGTGAAACCTCAGAGTCATCTTTAAGACCTTTTCTGACTCCTAAAACATGAAAAGATTGCCGAGCGTTTCTTTTACACTCGTTAAAACGGAATTAAAAGACGATCCTCTTATAGCCCTTTTTCTGACTGTAAAAACAGGAAAAGATTGCCGGATTTTTGTCGTTTCAAATTCGATACTGGAAATAAAACGACGTGTCCTTGATCGCTTTTTACTTTTCAGGTCAAAGAAACTAATTATGAAAGTACTCCTTGGTCGTAAAAGATCAAGCGGTTCTCTCAAGTATTATTTTATACTTTTTTGGGCTTGGGAGACACAAATTTACGAAAAAGTTCAACCCTGGAGTCTTCTTAAGTTTTTTCAGACTCTCTAAAATTGAAAAACGTCGAGTTTCTCCTATACTGGACTCGTTAAAATTTCACAGTAAAGGACCTGTTCGATTACAAACAGGAACAGACCACTCCTTCTTAGGGTTCGAATCTAAACTAAGTTGGACTCATTCGAAGGATGAGCTTATAATCAAGCATATGTTATCCTCCTCAAGCTTGTAAAAAATAAAGAGGTACTTGCCAGAAATGGTGGGGGAAAAGAGAGAAAAATGAGCCTATTTGTTATCCTTTGTCTCAGAAGAAACCTTATCACCACTCTTGAACACGACATTTTTTTCATTCACCTGGGCCTATTTGTTATCCTTTGT
Organism: Pinus tabuliformis; assembly: GCA_031772625.1. Classification (NCBI taxonomy): domain Eukaryota; kingdom Viridiplantae; phylum Streptophyta; class Pinopsida; order Pinales; family Pinaceae; genus Pinus; species Pinus tabuliformis. Next base: position 196,401,551 of record CM062815.1, on the reverse strand, counting down.
CTCAGAAGAAACCTTATCACCACTCTTGAACACGACATTTTTTTCATTCACCTGGGTTGGGAAATCCTTTGCCTAACAGTTAATCAAACCACATTGAAAATATTCAGCCGGTTCCGGGTATTAACTTTGGGTCAATTGTCACCAAGCCATCTGTCGTGTCGTTATGTGTTCAAGAGGTCACTGCAAATAAACCATTCATATGCAAACTACCTGTCATCCATCTCGACCATCCCTGAGTCAGTCCTTACAGCTACATTTCTTCAACTTGATCTATGATTTCGTGTTGTGGGCTTGCCTGCAACGGGTCGCTTTCTATCGACATCATCACATTATCTAGAAAGATGACCTAGAAATCGTCAGTACCTTGAAATCTGCATGCATCAATGGCAAGTTTCTCGCCTTTGACGACAGTTTACATCATTGACTTTCGATCGAAGGATTCCGTGACATGTTCGACATCAACGCATTCATTCGCATCTCATGGATTGTACTGGGTACTTTGAGAACCATTGACATCACTGGTGGTCTCTCTCACACTTGTTAACAGTTTACATCATCGACTGGTAATCAAGTGGTTTCTACCATGTTCGACATCAACTCATTTATTCGCATGGATAGAATCGTACCTTTTCGGGAAGTAGAAATGAAGACCCTGGATCTAGTTTCCACCATCCAGGCTGCGAGAAGTTTTGTATTCATTATACAGTAGACTAATTATAAACAGATGGCTGCGTCCATACTGTGTCTACATGAGTCTATGATTATGATGTACTGTGAAATCATTCCTATATCAGAGCAGTAGTTAGTTTGTTAGTTAAAGTTTTTGACCTGAGTATGGGAATGCCTACCTCAGCGATGATATGATCTCATATATGTATTTTGTGTTGAATATTTGCAGGTTCCGACTGGGCTCTCCACAAGATAATCCTTGAAATGATAAAGTGCTTCACCCTTCCTAGATGATATGAAACCCTAATCTACTACAGGCTTCGCACTTTAGGGGGCAATCTGTTACACTAAAATTTGTCACCATGACTATTTGCAGTCAGTATGGCTCCATCAATTGTCATACTGTCCTCCTTGGCAAGTCTTATACCTCTGCTCCTCATGTCAAACTCCAAGAAAGAGAGAAAGTCCTTAAAAATCAATATAACTCTGGTTACGCAGTTTCTCTTACCCTTACCTGCGTGTACGCACCTCAAGTTCATAATACCTGCGTACTTGTACTCTGTCTGTAAAGGGGTGGGTGCGTACTCCTGTAAAGGTCAAAAGGCGCGAGTTCTACTTCAAAAAAGTTACTTCTGGTCGAATCTAGAGCATTCTAGAAGATGGTTTGACGTGTATTGAGCGCCTCCAGATGGTTCATGCATCCCTATGAAAGAGGAACTTATCCCATCAAGAGGGGAGCTATCCCATTCAAAGAGGGGCTTATCCCATTGATGGTGGACCTGATTAACTTCCTCCAAAGCATTATAAATACAGGCATTGGGCCAGAGGGAGGGGAGGTTGAAAGCTGAACATTCCTAAGGGTAGATGCTGCTGAAATTAGGACTCCCTTATAGAGCTTGAGAGGAGAGATTCCCATCCTTTCTTAGCTTCATTTGGAAGTGGGTGAGCTGATCAAAGTAAAGGAGAACTCTTGCTGGACCCTGGGAGGGACCTGCACAACACCAAGGCACTGGTTGTAATGGTTTCTTTTGTTTCCACTTAATACAATTAAGTTCATTTTTCTCAACAAGTTGTTATATATAATTTGTTTCATATATTCCTTGGTCTTTATGATGAATATGTTTTATTTTATGAGTTATTCAGGTGCTATGTAATTCTTTGCTTGTTAGTGAATGCAGGTTTCGAAGAGAAGGAGGAGCTCATCTGGATCGGAGAGGCTGGACTGCTACAAGCAGCGTTGGACTAAAGGTATGTGTTAAACACCTGATTGCTTGTATTCTAAATGCATATTTAGGGAAAGATAGTGCTTAATTGTCTTGTTTGTCACTAGAAAGCCTTAGCTTCTAGGGAGGTCAGTTTTGTCCACAAAATTGACTCTTTCCGCATGACAAAATGGCGAATCCACTGGGGATCGAACCCAGAATCTCTGCGCTCTAGCAGTTATGCTTAGGGGGCATCAAGCACATTTTTCTCTCTGTTTCAAGCTTGTGTAAAAATGAAACTACTTTGAAGCATAGTTTTTCTATGTTTCAAGCTTTTGTAAAAATGAAACCTATCTCGAGTCAATTTCAGTTATTTTCAAGACTCGTTAAACTCATGAAAATCCTGAGATTATTTTGCTATCTTTCATTCTCGTAAAACAAATGAAAATGCCAAGTTCTTTCCGTCTTTTCCTGCTTGTAAATTAAATTGAAAGTCGACCATATGAGTACATTTTTATCATTTTTTCGAACTCATTAAAATTACGAAAAAATGAAAACCATGAGTACATTTTTATCATTTTTTCGAACTCGTTAAAACTTACGAAAAAGTGAAATCTCAGAGTCATCTTTAAGCCCTTTTCTGACTCCTAAAACATGAAAAGATTGCCGAGCGTTTCTTTTACGCTCGTTAAAACGGAATTAAAAAATGGTCCTCTTATAGCCCTTTTTCTGACCGTAAAAACAGGAAAAGATTGCCGGATTTTTGTTGCTTCAAATTCGATACTGGAAATAAAATGACGTGTCCTTGATCGCTTTTTACTTTTCAGGTCAAAGACACTAATTATGAAAGTACTCCTTGGTCGTAAAAGATCAAGCGGTTCTCTCAAGTATTGTTTTATACTTTTTCGGGCTTGGGAGACAAAAATTTACGAAAAAGTTCAACCCTGGAGTCTTCTTAAGTTTTTTCAGACTCTCTAAAATTGAAAAACGCCGAGTTTCTCCTATACTGGACTCGTTAAAATTTCACAGTAAAGGACTTGTTCGATTACAAACAGGAATGGACCACTCCTTCTTAGGTTCGAATCTAAACTAAGTTGGACTCATCCGAAGGATGAGCTTATAATCAAGCATATGTTATCCTCCTCAAGCTTGTAAAAAATAAAGAGGTACTTGCCAAAAATGGTGGGGGAAAAGAGAGAAAAATGAGCCTATTTGTTATCCTTTGTCTTAGAAGAAACCTTATCACCACTCTTGAACATGACATTTTTTTCATTCACCTGGGCCTATTTGTTATCCTTTGTCTCAGAAGAAACCTTATCACCACTCTTGAACACGACATTTTTTTCATTCATCTGGGTTGGGAAATCCTTTGCCTAACAGTTAATCAAACCACATTGAAAATCTTCAGCCAGTTCTGGGTATTAACTTTGGGTCAATTGTCACCAAGCCATCTGTCGTGTCATTATGTGTTCAAGAGGTCACTGCAAATAAACCATTCATCTGCAAAATACCTGTCATCCATCTCGACCATCCCTGAGTCAGTCCTTACAGCTACATTTCTTCAACTTGATCTATGATTTCGTGTTGTGGGCTTGCCTGCAACGGGTCGCTTTCTATCGACATCAGCATGCATTAATGGCAAGTTTCTCCCCTTTGACGACAGTTTACATCATTGACTTTCGATCGAAGGATTCCATGACATGTTCGACATCAATGCATTCATTCGCATCTCATGGATTGTACTAGGTACTTTGAGAACCATTGACATCACTAGTGGTCTCTCTCACACTTGTTAACAGTTTACATAATCGACTGGTAATCAAGTGGTTTCTACCATGTTCGACATCAACTCATTTATTCGCATGGATAGAATCGTACCTTTTCGGGAAGTAGAAATGAAGACCCTAGATCTAGTTTCCACCATCCAGGCTGCGAGGAGTTTTGTATTCATTATACAATAGACTAATTATAAACAGATGGCTGCGTCCATACTATGTCTACATGAGTCTATGATTATGATGTACTGCGAAATCATTCGTATATCAGAGCAGTAGTTAGTTTGTTAGTTAAAGTTTTTGACCTGAGTATGGGAATGCCTACCTCAGCGATGATATGATCTCATATATGTATTTTGTGTTGAATATTTGCAGGTTCCGACTGGGCTCTCCACAAGATAATCCTTGAAATGATAAAGTGCTTCACCCTTCCTAGATGATATGAAACCCTAATCTACTACAGGCTTCGCACTTTAGGGGGCAATCTGTTACACTAAAATTTGTCATCATGACTATTTGCAGTCAGTATGGCTCCATCAATTGTCATACTGTCCTCCTTGGCAAGTCTTATACCTCTGCTCCTCATGTCAAACTCCAAGAAAGAGAGAAAGTCCTTAAAAATCAGTATAACTCTGGTTACGTAGTTTCTCTTACCCTTACCTGCGTGTACGCACCTCAAGTTCATAATACCTGCGTACTTGTACGCTCTGTCTGTAAAGGGGTGGGTGCGTACTCCTGTAAAGGTCAAAAGGCGCGAGTTTTACTTCAAAAAGTTACTTGTGGTCAAATCTAGAGCATTCTAGAAGATGGTTTGACGTGTATTGAGCGCCTCCAGATGGTTCATGCATCCCTATGAAAGAGGAACTTATCCCATCAAGAGGGGAGCTATCCCATTCAAAGAAGGGCTTATCCCATTGATGGTGGACCTGATTAACTTCCTCCAAAGCATTATAAATACAGGCATTGGGCCAGAGGGAGGGGAGGTTGAAAGCTGAACATTCCTAAGGGTAGATGCTGCTGAAATTAGGACTCCCTTATAGAGCTTGAGAGGAGAGATTCCCATCCTTTCTTAGCTTCATTTGGAAGTGGGTGAGCTGATCAAAGTAAAGGAGAACTCTTGCTGGACCCTGGGAGGGACCTGCACAACACCAAGGCACTGGTTGTAATGGTTTCTTTTGTTTCCACTTAATACAATTAAGTTCATTTTTCTCAACAAGTTGTTATATATAATTTGTTTCATATACTCCTTGGTCTTTATGATGAATATGTTTTATTTTATGAGTTATTCAGGTGCTATGTAATCGTTTGCTTGTTAGTGAATGCAGGTTTCGAAGAGAAGGAGGAGCTCATCTGGATCGGAGAGGCTGGACTGCTACAAACAGCGTGGGACTAAAGGTATGTTTTAAACACTTGATTGCTTGTATTCTAAATGCATATTTAGGGAAAGATAGTGCTTAATTGTCTTGTTTGTCACTAGAAAGCCTTAGCTTCTAGGGAGGTTGATTTTGTCTGCAAAATTGACTCTTTCCACATGACAGAGCCTGTCAATTCTTCCATCATGAAAGCAAGGAACAACATGCTAAAGCTTCATCAAGAGAAACAAGGACCATCGAAGACTCCACGCACTTCGCCATGCGGAGGTGAAGCTATGATACACCATGAAGACATCCATCACTCAGCAACACTATAGCTCGACATGCACACCAGCAGCAGCACGAATGTAACAACATTGTCATGTCAAGTCATGTCGAGTCAAGTCATGAGTCATGTTGCCCACATCTCCACTATGGGCTTGTTGTCAGTCAATGTGATGTAACATGGAAGTCCAAGAGACCCACTTGTTGAACATAAAGTCATGTAAGTTGAAAAGTCATGGAAGTTGAACGGTCATGAGGGTAGTTTAACAACCACAAGGGTCATTTTAACCCTTGGCTATAAATACCCCCCTCATTTGTACATGAAAGGGATTTTCACCTTAGTTCCTTACACATAGCCAAGGGAGTCTGTAATATTTTCTTTGAGGAGTATGTAGTGGCTCCAATGCCCCACTGACGGGGTTAGTGATGAATGGTGTAATGACATGTCTTGTAACTTTCACTTAATTCAGAAGCCTGTCAACAGGCCAACATGTTTTCACACATGTATTGTACTTGTTGTAAGATTGATCTTTAACATTTGTAATGCATGTTGCTTTAACTTGTGTTGTACATTTGAACTGATTCCTTTGATGTAATGCATAATTTATTAATGGAAATGTGTTGTATATGCTGCTAATGTTTTCCTTTCTGTGTCGACTGCTCTACTGGACATCAGACAAACCTTTCGCAAGAACCTCATTGTAACAACCATTGCACTCGTTTAGACTGATCCATGAGTGCTATATGTGTTATATTACCTTGTATATCATGACTGCTGCATCTGAGTGGACTACTCCATCGGAAGCTATGTATGTCCTTTGTGTTGTACGTTTCTAGCTGAGTTGGGACTGGTCCCTTTAAAACTAGAAATCACCTTCACCTTTTCCCCTCACAGTGAAAGAACCATTGACACAAGTACACTTGCACTCACCAGGCACGTGAACCTCACTTCTCGAAGACAAATCAAACCACTCTCTTGTACTGACAAGCAATATTTGAGGCAAATCCTTAAGATAATGGCAATTGGGCCATCATATCAGATGGGACTCCCACACCAAACAATGTGAGGTCTAGTTGGGACTTCATACTGGTGTGATCCCCTAAATGTTGGTGGGTCTAGCACCATCAACATTTCTGGCGCTAGAAGGAGGGCATCTAGTTGTACATGGATGAAATTCTTGTCACACTCACTCTTTAACCATTTGGTCAAGGTAGTAACTCACACTCCCTCTCTCACAACTCAACAGTTGGTTACTCATCACCTCCCATAATTGAACACAAGATTTCATATCAACACCTTCACTCTGTCCATCCCATCACTCGCTAGTTTGTGAAAGCAGTTAGATTGATCCCAGGTGTACAATATCTTCCACACACATCTAGGAAGCAAAAAGCCACTCCCATAGGGGTTGTTGTATGATCAGTGGAAGAAGCGGTCCTTGCTACTCTTGAAGGTTTGGAAGAAGCTATTGAAGATGGAGAGGAACCTCTAATATTCTTGGAAGATGAACAAGACACTCTTGTAGTCTTTGGATAAAACTCCGGTATAGGAGGCAGAGGGGAAGGCAGCGAAGGAAGTGGAGGCAGAGACAAATCGATAGACTTAGATCCAAAACCATCAAATTCCTAAGGAGAGGAAGAAGATGGAGAGGATGAAGAGGAAGAAGAGATGGCTGACCCAAATCTTGAATGGATGACTCAGGGACCATTGGCTCTCCTAGCTGTTCTGCACAAGATGCTGAAGCGAGCAGAGAGAATGAACATCAAGTTCAACCCTGACAATGTGGTGAAGGAAGAAGACCATTTAGACAACTTCTACCTATAGTTGCAAATCCTTGAGGTACGTTACAAAGACGTAGCATGTAGATTGTTTCCGTGTACCTTGGAAAGCCATACAACTGCTTGGTATCACAACCTTCCACCCAAATCCATACATAACTGGGGTTCTTAAAACGTATGATCCTTGAAAATTTTGTTGATGATAAGACCACAACCATGCTACTCGAGGAATTGCGAAGCCTCAGGATGGAGGGAAAAGAGAAAGTGAGAGATTTCAATCAGAGGTTTATGTGTATTTTGAACAAGTTTGCAGTAGACACCAAACCTCATGACTCCATCACTGTCGACTATTACAGGTCTGCACTTCCAACCACCATTTCTCAGTTTATCAAGCGAGTTGTGAAGCCAACACTTTTATAAATATGTGAAGAGGCTATTGCTGTTGAGAAAGACTTGTGCGCCATTGGAGTGATCAAGGATGACAAATCAATGAAAGACTCCAAGGATGTGAACAGAAATCCCCAAGAAACGATGAGCAAGGGCAGAGACAAGGAAGCAACTGATATTGAGACCCTCGCTCACCTTGTCAAGAACTTGACAACCGAAGTGTCCAAACTCAAGAAACGGAAGATGAACACATTCACGAGCAGTCATCTTCCCAAATAGAGATAGGAAAGTAGTTCATCAACCGGCTCATCAAGAAATAACCAGCTCGGTTCCAAATCTCTGTAGAAACCTATGTTCCAACTCAATCAATGCACTGATCCTAAGTTATATTCCTTCCACGAATAATTTCACCCCGAGAACTCTTGTTTAGATTGGAAGCAAGTTGTTACCTCTGTCTGTACTCATACACTCGATGCGAATGGTGACATACAGGAGCAACCAGAAGACACTGATGATAATGAGGAGGTTGCACCTGATGAAGCACCAAGTTCTGGGCGTGTGGTGAATGCATATCGATGCTCACAAGTTGTCTCAAAGATGAAAATTGAAAAGCATCCCCAAAAGCAAGATGATCGTTACCATATTAGGAGTAAAGGGGCTCCCCCTACACTTGAGGAGATGCAAGAGGTGAGACAGCTAATAAAGAAGGCTAACCCATCGGCTGCCTCAAAGCAAAAAATGCAAATCAAGTCTAGTAAGACAGTGGCAGATAAGAGTACGTCCATAGGCAACAAGTTGCAGAACACTCCACCGGACAACGAACATCCATTCCACCCCAGACACCTCGATGAGTCTACCACCTCTAGATTACAACATAGTTGATGACATGAAGAAAACTTGAGCGAACATCAGTTTTTTCAAGCTAGCCAAAGTCCAGTGTCAGCGAGATATCCTGCTATGCACATTGGGACAAACAACAACAGACAGTGCGGCCTCCACCAGCAAGGTAGCAAGCACACCTACCAGATCATTATCCACTATGCTCAATACACTTCGGATGGAAGAAGAAAACTCAGGTTCCTCCCCATTCCTAATTTCATTCGAAGTTTCCAACTACAATGTCCACAACTGCCTGGTTGATTCTGGCACAGCCGTCAATGTCATGTCGCTCTCCATTGCTAAGAATATCAATGCACGATGGAGAGAAACATTCACCAAAATCATCCAACTTGATAGAAAATCAGTACCAGCCATTGGTGAACTACGAGATGTGATCATCTGACTATCCCATGACAGTTGAGTCCACCAATGAATCAACATAGTTGTTGTGGACATACCATAAGCATATGGCCTGCTACACAACAGAGATTGGTCCAGCAAGCTAGATGGATATTTTTCTATAGACTGTTCTCACATATGGCTTCTGTACAAGGGTAGATGAAACCAAATCTGAGTGTTATCAGAGAGGTATATGAAACAAAATGTCACTCGCCTCAATGGCGAGAAAGAACCATTGGCCTTCGCAAAAATCATGTATGGCAACTGCTTCCTAGAAAAGACATATGAGTGTTATCTTGCACGGCCAACCCCAACCTCATGAGACAAGCAGTTGAGACTCCTTTCTCACCCAACTGATGATCATGAAACTTGTACAGTTTATTTTTCTAAAGTAGTAACAACAACAGTAGTAGCAGCAATACTAGCATGCCAAACGGTCCATGTATAGACAAGCTGTGGGACATGAGTCTTGAAAAATCAGGGACACATGATGGCTCAATGACCGAGTGTATTTTAGTCATCCAAAACAATGAACCATGAATGATTTCATGTTTTTTGAAGTCCAAAGTCATAAAGTATGATGCTGAAGCACTCATCTTGAACACATGAAGGATCAAAACCATGAATGAACATAGCAACCTGGGAACCCACCATGATCCGAAGATGGCCAATCTTAGTACAAGTTACACAGTCAACAACAACCAATTGTTGACCACTTGATCGAACAATACCAAGATGGGTCTGCACGAGTAGATGATGACCTGAGTACCCATTACACATGACCAATCCAACATGAGATTCTAGGTAAGGGAGGAGACAAGCCATTGTAGCAAAGAACAAGTAACACATACATGTTGTTTGTCCTCCTTTTGCCGAAAATATTGACTAAAATTTTAAGTGTTTGGATTACTTGCAAGGTTTGTCATCATGCTTGGTTTTATAATTTAAATCTTGAATGTAAGAAATATGGGAATATCCACTCATGCATTGACTTTGGAAACTTAAACCCTTCCCGGAATAAAAACAACTACCCTGTGCTATCACTTGTAGGTCTTCTTGAATGCCACCAGGTTTTGGTAGCGGAGCTCGGTGGACTGACACTGGTCCATGAGAAACTTGGCTCACAGTACATTTGCAATAAGTTGACAGGAGGATTGATATTCTTCCTGTCAATAGCCAAGTTCTCAAACATTAGGTTCAGTAGGTTGGGCCGCACCCTTTCCATGCACATAGTCCATTTGCTGCTTGTTGTTTCATTTGGTTTGTTTGCTTATTATCTTTGCTTTCACTTTGTTTGATTCTGCTTACTATTTTTGTTCACATTTGTTTTGTTGGTTTAATATATTACTATTTTTGTTTCCAAAAATAAGTGTTTCCAACTACTATGTTCTCGATTTTGAATAGAGGTTGAATGTGAAGGGACTCGTGACACTACAACACTTGGCAAATCTTGTGTCCACCTTCTCTGTGCTTGGCTATAACTTTTGGCCGACGAATTCTTGATGCAAAATACGAACCATCTGTAAGAGAAGCTTTTATCCAACCGTGAACCTATGCCCACACTAGGAATCCCCATGCATGTACTCGAAATTCTTCTATGTGTGTCTAAGCTAATCCAACTAGTAGAGATGGAGAAGGGGAAAATCTAAACAAGAAAACCTATGTCAAAGGTCTTACATGCTTCTCTAAAGGAACAACCTCTTTTGCTCTCAATAAGTCTGGATGCCTCTTCCACCACAAAATAAATAAGTGCCTATGCACAGTCCTCTTGAAAAATACAAAGGTGAAAGAAGAGAAAGGCTTCCTATGTAGAGAGGTGAAGCATGCAACTCCACCGGGGTACCGACCAGGCTCGTTGGTTTTGGAGCAATGTGTTTGTTCCTACGTGACTCCACCGAGGTACTGTCTAGGCTTGATGGCAGTAGAGCAACACCAGATATGAAAACTTATACTCTAAAAATCTTCAACTCACGAGCTAAACTACCCTTCCTAGATTCGAAACACTGAGATTCAAGCTGAACTTTGAATTGTGTTTAACTGAGTTGGCAAAGGGTGAACCATGTATGTCCATGGGGTAAGTGGGGAAATTGAAGTAACCTACACAACAATTCAATACTCCCCTAAAGACCAAGGCCCTGTGCTAGAAATGAACCAGAACAGAGAAGCTGGAGTTCTACCAGTCTATCGCCAAATGTTGTAGTGGCTACAACCACCCTCCAAAATTTTGGCCTGCACCAATTTCAGAGGCTCCCTTGAAGAGTTTAACTTGATGACTACACACACTCAGGTTCACTCCATGAGCTCGTGTGAGTCTTTACGTTCACTTTGATGTCCAAGTCATGCTTGCAACCATGTTTTAGTTATGCTCAAAGTCTTTGCTTCGTACGTATTTGTTGTGTTCGCCATGAAGGCATTTTTCGCACTCACACATAAAGTCACATTCACTGTCGCACAAGTGTCGTCTCGATCATGAGCGATCAATCACAAGTGTCACGCTTGTCTCTTGCACCATCGGGCAGTCATGTTGAATATGTTATTTGGATGGCTTGGTCGTTTCATCGTCAAGTAATGCAAGTGTGTGTTCGTATGGTCACCTATGCATATTTCAACTGTTCACACACTTAGTCATTTTACTGAAGTTCTGACGACCATGCTCCTCATTGAGAGCTAGACCACACCCTACTTTCGACTTGATCAACTATGAACTAGCACAATGTAGAACCTCTAAGCTAGTCCTTTCAAGTTGCATTGCCCACAAGAAACTCAATCAACTCTCATGCTGGCCACTCGGATAGTTGGACCTTGTAGTTACCCTGAGACTGACTCCCCTCAAAATTTGCACAGAGGCCATTGACCTCACCCACTCAATTGACTGAGAAAATTGTGTAGACAGGCCAGACAGACACCAAGTGCCCGTCCCTATCTCCTTTAGAAAATTGCACAGTTCTCCCAGTCAGTCATCCAAACAGTCGACTGACTTTTCATCTCAGAAATTGCACAGTGTTCATGAGTAGGCCTTCCATGACCCATCAGTTAGCTCAGTTCAGAAATTGCACAGAGATGATTAGCAAGCCGACCTTCCAGCCTCAGTTTAGTTTTCCTAGCCAGCAGCTCCTTGTAACAGACTACCTGTTCCCTCCTAGAATTGCGTAGTTTTTGCTACCAGTGACTGAGCAACCGACTGCCAGTTCCCTCTGGGAATTGCACAGTTTTGGCTGCCAGTGACCCTAGCAGCCAAATGGCAGTTCCGTCTGGGAATTGCGTAGTTCTAGCTACTAATGACCCTAGCAACCAATTGGTAGTTCCCTCTAGGAATTGCATAGTTCTAGCTGCCAGTGACATCAGTAGCTAACTAGAAGTTCCCTATGGGTATTGTGCAACTCTAGTTGCCAGTCTCTTGGGCAGTTCCCCAGAAAAACTACACAACCCTACCTACTGACCCTTCATGCAGCCTAATCAATTCATCTCTAAAATTACATAAATCTAATTGTCCAACCCCTCCTGACTGTTTGCTCAGGAAAATTCTTAGAGCATGCCTTCCTTGCCCTCTTCCATCCCGAACTGGCCCTCTCAAAATGTGCGGAATTTTACCTCCCAGCTGAGGCAAACCTTATAGACAGTCACTGTCGACTTAGATTATCTATCTCCATCTCTCATTGACTCTTCCATAGTTTCATCAGCAGCTACCCAGAGCCACCATCCTGCACCACAACCCTACTACCTCTCTTGGTCACCTGCATTTGAATGATCATGTGTCATGGTAGACTAGTAGGTTTTGGATTTGATATTGTCTCATCATGAGTGAATGCAGGAATAGGTACACCAACAAACATGTCAAGACAACAAATGGGATGAATGAAGGGAGCACATGCAGATGGATAGGTTCACCAATGGACGAACGAACGAGGCATGCGAAGTGGATGAACGCAACGAACATGCACCTTCATGAACAAGTGAGCCTGTCAAGCATTCTAGCATGAAAGCAAGGAACAAATGATAAAGCTTTATTGAGTGAACCAAGTACCATCGAAGACTCCGTGCACTTTGCCATACGGAGGTGATCCTATGATACACCATGAAGACTTCCATCACTTAGCAACATTGTAGCTCGACACGCACTCCAGCAGCATCATGAATGTACCAACATTGTCATGTCAAGTCATGTCAAGTCAAGTCATGAGTCATGTTGCCCACATCTCCACTATGGGCATGTTGTTAATCAATGTGATGTAATGTGGAAGTCCAAGAGACCCACTTGTTGAACATAGAGTCATGTAAGTTGAAAATTCACATAAGTCGAACGGTCATGAGGGTAGTCAAACAACCACAAGGGTCAGTTTCACCCTTGGCTATAAATACCCCCCTCATTTGTACATGAAAGGGATTTTCACCTCAGCTACTCCCAATAGCCAAGAGAGTCTGCAATATTTTCTTTGAGGAGTAAGTAGTGCCTCCAACTCCTCGCTGACAGGGTTAGTGATGTATGGTGTAACAATGAGTCTTGGAACTTTCTCTTAATTCACAAGACTGTCAACAGGCCAACACATTTTCACACATGTATTGTACTGATTGTAAGACTAATCTTTAACATTTGTAATGCATGTTGCTTTAAACTGTGTTCTATATCTGGACTAATTCATTTATCGTAATGCATAATCTATTAATGGAAATGTGTTGTATGTGCTGCTAATGTTGTCCCGTTTGTGTCGACCGCTCTTCTGGACATCAGACATACCTTTCTCATGAACCTTTCTGTAAAAATCTTTGCACTTGTTCGAACTAATCTGTGAGTGTCGTACATGTTATCTTACCTTGTATATCATGACTGCCGCATCTGAGTGGACTGCTCCACTAGAAGATGTGTATGTCCTTTGTGTTGTGTGTTCCTAGCTGAGTTGGGACTGATCCCTTTGAAACTGGAACTCACCTTTACCTTTTCCCCTCACATTGAAAGAACCATTGACACAAGTACACTTATACTCACCAGGCATGCGAACCTCACTTTGAAGCCAAAGCAAACCACTCTCCTATGCTGACAAGCAAGAGTTGAGGCAAATCCTTAAGATAATGGCAACCGGGCGATCATACCGGATGGGACTCCCACACCAAATGGTGTGAGGTCTAGTTGGGACTTCATACTTGGGTGATCCCCTAAATGTTGGTGGGTCTAACACCATCAACAGGTAGCGAAGTGGTGAGCTAGGGTAGTGTTAGTAAAAGGATGCATTGTAGGAGAGGAAGGGAAAATTAGGGCCTTTAATCAAATCAGGAGTTACCTCCAATATTTTTGTTCCTGAGGGGGAGATGAATTAATTCTTCTCATCCAAGTATGCCACAACAAGCCATGGTATAAATTACAGGAAGTGATGGACTGAGGGCGTGATTTGGGAGTATAAGCAAGAGTCGACAACTCAAAAGGTGTTTTGTCCCCTCACATGGCTGGTAAATAGGTCAAAGTGATAGTTGGAAAGATGGTAAGGGTAGGATGGTAAGGTCAAGATGGTAAGAGAAAGTTGGGCTTGCAATTTGGCTCTCGGAATGCATTAGGGGTGCGAGGTTAGAGGAAGACTTAACCTCATGGGTTTTAGGGGTTTTGGACACCCTTTGTTTCATTTTACTGAGCGAACAAAATACAAAACACAGATGGTCGGATGACTGGTTACTTGGAGCCCATAGGAGCAACTAAAAGTGACACTGGGAGGAGGTCCATAGGTGGTCCGGGTACTTTGACCGAGAGGTCTTACGCATGTGACTAGACAAAGATATTCTTTACTAGGAAACTTTAGAGTAGCTTTCGGGAAAATGGAATTTGGGGACAAGCTAATTTATAGTAAGGAGGGGACACATGGTGAAGTGATGACATCAATGGAAAGACGATGGGGATGTGGCGATGAAGGATTGGTCGGGAAAAGGAGAAGCGGAGAGTGGAAGCGGGGGAATTATAAAACAATTTTACCTTTAGCGCTGTGAATGCTAGTCCCAAGGGGCCAATGGATGTAATCCGCTTGGTAGGTGGGCCCCATTGTACTTCAGTGGTCAGGTCCATAGGCGAGTGAGCTCTTCTCCTCAGCCCTGAAATTCATCTATGTCGCTGGATTGACTGCTGAATTTTCAACACTGGCACAACCCTGAATATTAACATCCGTGCAAGTTGCGTCTATGGAGATGGTTCCTGAGCATCGTTGGTCTGTAAGGAATGAAAATCTTTGTGGAAGAAGTAGGTTATTTACCTATATGGTTGCTTGGTCGTTTTGGCCACAATTGTTTCGTGTACCCCCCGACAACATGACCTTCCTTCTTGTAAATTCTTTTAATCATGTATTGGTACCAAAACTTTCCTTTCGACATTTTTCCTCCTTTGAACTCGATTTACATAGCCTTATTACCATCTTTTGAAAAATATCAAGGCTAGGGATAACACGTTTGAAGGGTGAACTTATAGATCAAGCATATGTTACCCTCATCAAGATTGTTAAAAAATAAAGAGGGACTGACCATTATGGTTTGGGAAATTGGAAAATAGGGTATTCCATTTGCTAATGGCAAGTGATTCACACTTGAACATGACACTCTTCTATTTCATCTCTGTGGCTGTTGGGTTGGATAAGCTGCTTGTATTTTGGTTATCATACTATTTTTAGAGCCTCCATTTCGGTTTTTGTTCAATGCTACCAACTCCATTCAGTGTCGCCGGTGTGTTCAAGAGAAGTCATTAAGTTAATATCCATTACTATACTCTTAAGCCTTCATTCCATGTTTTCCTTTCCTAATCTAGTTCCATGTCAACATCATTATGTCTTAATCATGATACCCATTTCATGTCATTGATGGGGGATACTTCAAGTCCCTCCTACAATGAGTCGCTTCCAGTCGACATCAACACATTATCCAGGAAGTTGACATAGAAACATTCCTTGGTTACTACGTTGGTGCTTTCATACATCAATGATAAGTTTCCTCGCTCTTGGTGATAGTTTTACATCAATGACCTTCGACTGAAAGATTATGTGTGGTGTTTGACATAACCTCATTTATTCACCCGATAATGATTGTACTATAGTACCTTGATAGCCATTAACATCATCGATAGTTTCTCTCATGTTCGTTAACTGCTTACCTCATCGGCTGGTAATCAGATGTTGTCTACCATTTTCGAACTCAACTCATTGATTCACATGGTTAGACCTGTACATAGGTTGGCTGTGTGAATGAGATAAAAGACCCCATATGTAGTTTCATCCACATAGGCTATGATTTTAGGAGTTATACAGAGATCACAATCTATGATGACCATGATCATACAAACAATCATCCATTTATGGGTCCACCACTTATCATCTATGGACACGTCTTTTGATCATTGTACATGTTATGTTATCTTATGTGTTGAGTATGGGTATGCCTACCTCAACAACAAATATGTCACAATGAAAATGTATTGTAACAAATGAAGGTCACCAGTTTTTCTTGACCCTGACTTGTCACTAGGTAAAGCACTGTAGTCATCAGTCATCATTTCTGAATTTGCACTTTAGGGGGCAATACGTTATAGGCCATTTTGTCACATCCGATCAATAAGCCTCCTAATGGGATCAATAAACATCCTATTCCCCCTTGTCTTCATCATTTCACAAAGCCCTAAACATGCATATTTCATTCCCTAGAGTTTTTTCCTGAAAGTTCATCATCTGAGGTAGTTTTAAGACCAAAGCACCCTAGTCTCTTGATGGAAAATGTTCACCTACAAGTTGCTCCACTGTGGCCTAAGTTGATCACCTACATGTTTCTCCTCTTTTCACCTGCATTGGTTCTAGAAATTAAGGGAAAAGAGACAAATTATGGAAGCCTCTTATTCTAGAAGCTTCCAGAATTTGTTACAACCATTTACCTCAGATAAAACATTCATATCCTATCCTACCATACTTTGGAGTTTCCATCCCTTATCCTTTGATCCCATCCTCCCATCAAAGGTAGATCTAAAACCTTAGATTGGTAATTGGATGAGAACTCCTAACTTACGCCACTCCTCTATATATTTACAACCTTCCATACACAAGGGGTTGGATTTTGGAGAGTGATTTTATCCTTATGTTGCTGTGGTGAGAGATATCATTTCATGCATTTAGGGTGATTAGAGGTGCACATTGTGACAATGAAAGTACAAGTCAGCCTTAGAGGAGCTCTTCTATAAGATCAACATCTATTTATGGTTGTAAACTGCTTCCATTTATATTAATGCAAAGAATTCTCTATTTTCCTTTATGTGATGTTGCTATTTCATGTATTTCAATACCATGTTGATATATTAAATAGAGTATATAGATGATATTTCATAGATCTCGTAGTTTCTTAGCTTGTGTCATCTGATCGTGTAGATTCTAATTTTGGCAATTAGAGCACTCAAGCTAAAGAAGGAGCAAAGACGACGACATCTTCCAGGTAGGCTTAATTCCATCATCTATTTACTTTAAGGAAAGCATGAGGTTCGTTGTTTCTCTATTGTTTTAGGTTAGCCACCAAACCTAGGGGAGATACTTTTGTTTGTAATCATAAATCCCATATAACATTATTGTAAATGGGGACATATCTGATGGTCTGGAGAAGGGGTATTTTGACACAAAAATTCTTTAATTCTCCCAGAAGTTCACCCTCTTCTAGGGTGTTCTATTTAGGGTGGACCAAACTTTTAGGGTAAGGAGGTGCATTGGCTTGAGGGGCACTCTCATCCTTCTCTTATTCAATATTTCCAGGTGGAGAAGGGCAGTGATTATCGGGGAACACCTTTCCAGACCAAAGGTTGATCTCTTGGATTTCCATAACATAAGTAGGATAGGATGTCTTCCCACTATAAACTTGTTATGCCTGCTTATTGTTCAGGTTCAAATTGGGTTGAGTAGGCATTTAAGGTTTCTTAGGTGGGGTATGGTGAGGCATATTTGGTTGAGGTTGAGGTGGACATAGTAAATCAGGAGGTTGGGTTGTCTGAGGCCTCCACCCTTGTGAGGGGTTGCCCCATTGGGAAGGTTGATGTGGATATGGATGGAAAGAAGGGTTAATAGTCCGAGGAGGATATTATGGAGTATAAGGCAAAGGAGGAGGTTTGGGCCATGATAGATGAGTGGAAGGGTACCAAGGCTGGAAAGGTGCTTTCTGATTTGGATCGTAATGAGGATAGTGCAAACCTTGCATTCCATTTTGTTATGGACGAGGGCCTTGAGGCATCCTTTTGTTAATGAACCAGAGTTACTATGAACCACCTTTTGCCCTTTGGGATACAACCTTCAGATTTGAAAGAGGGAAATTTTTCTGTTGCATAGTTTTATTCACAGACAGAGCATACTGCTATGACATTTAGTGGGCACTAATTCCTAAGTTGTTTGTTATTGCATCTAGGGCAAAAGATAGCTAGTGCTCTTTTTGCTTCCTCTTTCTTCCTTTTGATTTGCATAGTATCCATCTGTAGGGAAAAGGTATGCAACATTTCACTCTTAAAATACTCCAACATACTTTCTATATCATGTTTGATGGCTGGTGTAGAGGGAGATGAAATGACCAAGCCTTGAGTAGACGTAATACTTTTCCTAGCATCCCTAGGGTGATCCTTGAATACTATTTTGATGTCATCACAAGGAAATTGGTAGATGTCTCGTCCAGAAAGCATGTTGAGGGCTTCCATTACATCCTCCCTAATCCCTCAGAGAAGAACTAGTGACTCAGGGTTAAGGGTGCAATTAGCCTTCCTATAATTGAGTTGGAATCTTTCTTCATAGTCCTCTAAGGATTCATTTGGTCCTAGGGTTGTTGGAGAGGTAAATCCCCTCTGCGGACAGAGGCAATCCATACTAGCCCAGACCGGGTCTAGCAACAATCATGCAATGCTACAGTGCAAGTTTCTAATTGCAAATTACTAGACCAGTGATAAAGGCCTACCTGGATTCCAACGCTAGTGCTTGTAGAAGATGTAGTGCTCCCGTTCCTTCGATCCAAAAGATCACAATCCTCATGATCTCCGTGAATAGACACCTGCACATGCAAAGAACGACACAAACACAAGCATAAAATCCAACATATGCAACTATATGTCAGTCAAAAAGGACATAACTCATCATCATCAAAAATAATAACAAGAGTGGAACCATAACCAATAGTCATTCATTAATAATCAATCAAAGAAGAATACAACCAAAGTTCTGACGCTGGATTCTCCTTTGGCGGGTCAGCACCACACGTCTCGCAAAGCCTGTCGGGAATAAGGACAAGCCTCTCTCTCTTTGGATCTTGGACAATAATCTCCTTGCTTGGATTTGGCCTTAAGGGAATCAAGAAGGCTCTTGCAGCATGAAGCTATTGGGAATTTGGAATTCCGAATCTCTGGAGCTAAAAACTATCCAACTCTCTGACTATCTAACTCCAAAAACTCTAGAACTAGCTTTCCAAGGAAAATGGACAAGCTTTTATAGATGGAGGAAGGGGAGTTGGGATCATCCACAATAATCATGGGATTGGCCATATCATCAAGGAAGCTTCCATGAGAGGTGGCAAAACACTTCCTCTCTATGGAAATCCGTAGCCAACCCACCCAACTCAAGATAGATTCAGTCCAGGAATTTGTTAGGATGAAACTTCCGCCGTTTGTTTGTTAAAAAACACCATTGATTATGGTTGGTGCAGGTGCGACTCTGTGAAAGAGCGCCAACTAGCGCACCCTTTTTGGAGGATTTCCCCTACTGGCGTGAGGGCTGCACTATGGAACCACACCAATGGAAAAAGGGCTATTTTTAGGGTTTTCCAATAGGAGATGTCTTCAGGGCAAACAAAGCTCATGTTCAGAGGAATGTAATGCAAGTGTTTGTAGGCCATGTCACTTCTCATAGGTCTCGGAATGAGTCCTCCAAGATGCATGAGAGGGGTAACAGGGACGGTGACAAATTGCTGTGTAACAGATGCCCCCTAAAGCATGAGGCCCGAGAGAGAGAGAGGGGTGAGATGCTTTACGAGAACATGTCCAACCGAAAACATGGCCGCCGGAAAACCTGCGTAGAGAAGTACAACTGATATCTCAAATACATGATATATGTCGTATGGGCACAGCCATCCATAGCAGAGTACATAACAATCCAGATCCAAGGTATGGGCGTAGCCATCCAGTGAGGATCAATAAATAGACTCAGGAATGGTTGCAGGCATCCAGTAAATGAGTCATGTAATAATCATAATAATCCACAAAGTCACAGCCTAGATCCCAACAGACAAAATCCAGGGTCTTGCACTCCATCTCGATCCGAATAAAGTACAAGTTCAAGCATGCGAATATATGAGCTGAAGTCGAACATGCAGGAACATCGTCTGATTACCAGCCAATGACGGAAGCTGTTAACAGATGTGAGAGGTACCACCAATAATGACAATGGCCCTCAAGGTACTATAGGTACAATCTACGGTGTGCGAATCAGTGAGCCGACGTCGAACACCCATAGAATCATTCGATCGGAGGCCAATGATGAAAACCTCGCGTCAAACGCGAAGAACCTGCCATTGAGGCATGCAAGCTCCAAGGCACCAGAAGGGAGTCTCTAGATCAGCTTCCTGGATAATGAGATGAAGTCGACAGGAAGTGACCTTGATCGAAGGTGGGCCATAGTGTTTCCCACATCATCGACACGAGACAGAGGACAATAAGGTTGTTGTGAATCAGGATTATGTGAGTTATCAGAGGGAGGTTGGTATTTCGCAGAGGTCAACTTCTCTTGAACATATTGGCGGCATGACAATGGACTTGGCAGTATTTGACATCAAATGATCAGAGGTCATGGTGACAAGGCAACGAGCAGATGAGAGGTCAAACAGGATCACCCAAACCCATGGAGGCAAGTGAAAATGAGATGTCCCCACCCAGACACGAATGCAGACAAGTGCAATGTTCAAGAGCGACATATTGCCAACATGACAATGATTGTGGTTCTATTTTCCCCACCATTTCTGGCGAGTACCCTCGTTATTTTTATCAACAATCTTGACGGGGATAGCGTATGCTTGTAAAGTGTCATTTCGACGGAATCCAATGTCTTCAAGTTTTAACGAGCCTGACAAAGGAAGAACTCGACGTCTTTTAATGTTTAGAGAGTTTGAAAAGACAACGGAAAAGTAAACTCTAGGGGTGTCCTTTTTCGTAAAGTTGTGTCTCTCGAGCCCAAAAAAGTATAAAACAATGCTCGAAAGAACCGCCCGACCATTACGATCGAGGAGTACTTTTCATGATTAGTGACTTCGACCTGAAAAAGTAAAAAAGAGATCAATATCACGTTGTTTCGTAACTGTTAACGAGCCTGAAACGACAAGGGCCCAACGATCTTTTCGTCTTTACACTGTCGGAAAAGAGTTTAAAGATGACCGCCTCTTATTTACGTTTAGCGAGGCGAGAGGAATAACTCGACATTCTTTTCATGTTTAGAGAGTCAGAAAAGAGTAGAAAGATGACTCCATAATGACTTTTTCGTGTATTTACCGAGTCCGAAAAAGTATAAAATACAACTCGTTTCACCGTCTAAGTCGCATAAAAACCTGTCGCTGCACAAAAACAAGTGTAAAATCCATTTTCGACAAAAATATATTAAAATATTCATAAAAAATGACTTTTAAAACCTATTTGGAGTTAAAAAAGTTATAAATATGTCAAAATGGTAAAAATCAAATTTAGTTTTTACTTTTACCTCATTGGAGAGCGACAATAGTGCTTTTGGTGTGCGATCTTCGGGTGACAATTGCGACAAATCCGTGCGACCATTCGGAGCGTCGGCAGTTCCAGGTAAGAGGCACCTTCTCATACTTCATTTTAGTCCATTTTTTAGTCGTTTTTTCTTGCTCCATCGACCTCTGTGGAGGGAATTTGAAAAACTAGGGCTGTGCCCATTGGCGTGGTTATCGGGCATAGACGCACGCCAATGGGACTTTTCACACCAAAGGCCTGCGCCAATGGGCGCGACTGTTTTAAAAAAAGTCGCGCCAACGGCTGAGCGTATTTGTTTTTCAAATTTCAACATTTTCAAACTGATTTCGATGCATTTCTAGGTTTACCAAAGATCTAATTAATATTTTTGATCATGTGGACGCAGGGAAACGACCAAAATGGTAGTCCAATGGAAGGAAAGGGAGCATGACAGTGTGGACGAATTGGCCATAGCAGACGAAGGTTGCATGGAAGTCCTTAGAAACTGCGAGCTAAAAAAATTCTTCCTGACCTCTTACTTACGAGCACAACCTGAGCTCTTGCAGTACTTGATCAATCTTTGGGACGAACATGAGCAAGTGTTCCGTATACGAGATCAAGTGTTGGAATTGGATGTTTCTGACATCTATTTCATCACAGGGTTGTCACGCAGAGGTCTGATGCCCATACTAACAAGGAGTAGACCATCTGGTGAAAGGATAGGCGAGGTGATGGAACGGGTGTGCCCAGGGGCACAATTCGGGTCCGGGAGTGCAAAGGTGGATATTGCCACCATTCAGGATCTAACACTCAAGGCGGTGTTATTTACCATCACACGGGCTGCGGGGGCACAGGCACCCCACGAGGCAACAAAGAACCAACTCATATTGGCCACAGAGTGTCTGAATCCCACTATCTTTGATTGGGCGACAGCGGTGACTACCAACATGAAGAGACAGCTTACAAAAGCTAAGCGAGGCAAACTACAGCAATTTGGGTATGGTTCTATCCTGGTATCATTCATTCTGGAATGATTACCAATCTTTCAAGGCCAGTGGGCCATCGTAGCTGATCCAGTACCTCGGGAGCCAAGAAGGGCTCGCTGGGCAGCATTGATGCCCAGAGGGGGAGGAGGCCAACAGATGTCCTAGAGGCTAGAGTTCTTTGGGTGACTCCGTCACTAGCTGATCATGGTTGAGGATTGGCCGTATGCAGGGACTGACTTCACAGGTGACCTGGATCTCCCACTGCCAGAGGGAGATGAGTGGGATGAGGAGTTGGGTATGACCTCTTTTTTATTTTATTTGTTATGATTTTTTTTTGTTAATACATGTTCGTTCTAGCAACAGTTATATGTATATGCATATGTTGGCCCAGAGAGACTAGCCGGCATGTCCCCTATTTCGCGGAGAAAACAGCCTGCAGCTGACCCTCAGGAAGAGGGTGCCGAGGGAGGGGAGCTGATCTAGAACCTCGAGGGAATTGCTTGGGGGATTCTGGATTATGCCCGGCTAGCGGATGTCCCACTAGCGTATCAGAGGCATACAGTGGGAGTGCCCAGTCGCATCCACCGTCTCTTGAGATGCCTAGTGCGTGCGGTGACGTGCTATCATGAGCACCACAGGGATTAGACACCTAGGTTTAATTTTATGCATATTTTTTGAGAGACATGTCGTCTCTAGATGTATTAAAACGAACATGTATTATTTTCTGATCTATGTGATGCACGCTGTGCAAACATTTCGACACACACACACACACACACACATATATATATATATATGCCTATTTTGGATGGATATTTTACATGTGATGATGTTTTTATATGCTATGCAGATGTCTAACACAAATGTAATCTAATGTATCAGTTGCATAACAAGCGACCCACTGCGAAATGTATTTAATCACATATTTTATTTTTACGCAAGCTTAAAAGCACATATGACAACACATATGCAAACTATGCTTGGAAATGGATTTTATTTTTATGCAAGCTTAAAAGCACACACATGCAAACTATGCTTGAAAACAAGGGAAAATGGGCATGCCCCCCAGCATGATGTCTCAATTCGAGGTACATGCCCCCCAAGCTTTAGTCCATTGAAAATGGAGTGAAGGTTGACAATATTGTGATCGCACTCGAATTGCACGAGCTCATGTTTCATTATTTTAACGAGGTTGACACACTTAAAAGAACTATCCTCGTGACACCTAGTTTCATTTGTTAAGGAGCTTGACATAGGAAAGCGAACTATGCTCCGACCAGACCTAGTTTCATTTTTTAAGGAGCTTGACATAGGAAAGCGAACTATGCTCCAACGAGACCTAGTTTCATTTTTTAAGGAGCTTGACATAGGAAAGCGAACTATGCTCTGACCAGACCTAGTTTCATTTTTTAAGGAGCTTGACATAGGAAAGCGAACTATGCTCTGCCCAAACTTCATCATAATGAACAGGGGGTCATTGCTTCCAAGAGTGTCACTCCCGGTGGAAGGACAACATCTTGGAAGTCAGGGCCCAATGCCCCCAGGACATCATGCACGACGGCATCATCACTAGATACAGGCACGGGATAAGTAGCCACGTAGTTGACCTGCGGTGGGGCAGGTACAACTGGTGGATAAAAACCATGAGGAGATGGCAACTGCGCAGGAGGCACCGAGGGACTAAAGAATGATAATTAATCGATAGTCACGATTCTTCCATCATGTGGAAAGCAAACCACACGAAAAATCGAAGAAACAAGGGCCCCGATGGCATAAACATAGTCACGGCCAAGGAGAAGACTGAAATCTAAAGCACCTTGGGTAACCAGTACGTCTATATAGACGGTTTTTCCTCCCAAAGTAATAGGAAACTTTGGGAGGATCCCTAACGGTTGACTGGTTCCTCCGTCAAATGACAACAGATTCTGTGTGATTGGCACAAACTGTGGGGAGCCCAAAGCTTGCCAAGTAGTGAAAGGCATGAGACTAACTGACGCACCCTCATCCAAGACAGTGCCAGGTACTGCCTTATCATAGGCATGTACCTTAATCTGGAAAGGCACATGGGGTGGAAGGCGGAATGTAGTCAAATGACTCCAGTCGAAGGAAACAACTGAACTACTTGGTGGGGGAATCATATGATTGCCCCCTACTCTACAGGAGCTGAAGGAGGACCCCCTTGATCAGCTGAGATAGGAGATTCATTTTGAGGCTCTGGAGGATCTGATGAGACGAGAAGAACATGAGCAGTAGCATCATGATGCCCCTACGGAACAGAGTAATCAACAGGTGGTGAACGCAAGTCGACACTCTCTCCGATCAATGGTTGGTCTGGAGCAGGCTTGGCACAGCCAGGTTCAGAAGGAGGAGGACAGACAAGAGAAGAATCTAAGTCGATCTCTTTATCCACAGGGAGGGGGTCAGAAGAGAGCCTTTGATAACCAATAGGAAGTTGGGGTGAAGAAGCTGTAAGACTTTCTAAAACAGCGGAAGCTTTATCCATGAGCGGACAAAGGTGAAGGGGATGGTTGACTTCACATAGTCTATAGGGGATTCGAATTTTCCCTTTCTTCTGAATGTTGTCAGTTGATAGGGTGGCATCGCCATGAGCTTTAGAGGACGATGAGGGACGAGCCGGATCGCGAGACCATACTTCTAGGATCCTAGGAATACCAGGACAATCACGAAGAAGATGGTCACCCTTGCACAACCAGGGAAAATTTTAAGAACCCCCCCTAAATTTACATGTATAATAAATGGGCGAATCTCCATGGTATGTAGGAAAAATGGAAGGCGATTTTATCAATAATATGATATGTATATATAATTTTTTGGCAAATCTTTCACCAGGCATGGCGAATATTTTACTCAATTATAAAATCTTGTGTTTATTGAATACACAAATGAAATCATTGCATTTCTTTAAAATATCTTTTGAAATCAAAATTACTGAAATTACATATCGATAACCTAGTGGGTGTAGGATAAAATTCACCCGTGCCATTCCCAGAAAGCATGAGAAAAAACCTAATACTATATATAAAACCAAGAAAAATTCAAATTCATCACTTCTAGGGACCACGTAACCACCCTGCCAATACACAAGTATGTTCCTGTTTACAATTAGAAAAATTACCCAAATTACAATCTGTTTACTCCAACATATGTTGGAAAGTTATAGAAGGATGACTAGTGCAATCAATCCATTCCTTTTAGCCCTGGATTTGTTTTAGTTTAAAATAGAAGTATACAAATATACTTGTCCAATCTCTCTGCTTTAACCATTCACCTTAAGATGTTTTTACAATATAATTTCCTAAGTCTATTTAATATCTTCATTATTCATAAAAACCAACCTATATCCATCTTAACTCCACATCTACCACTCTTAGGGGGATGAAATCTATTTATCCCTCTAAGCACTTGGTAGACCCAGAATTAAGATGGATCTAAGATGATAAAATTTCCCCTTTAAATAGTCTATGCTCACATGAATACCATGGTATTACCATGGGTCAATACCATGGGTTATCATAAACCCGGAGCTTAGAAATTACTATTAGTAATTTACAAAAATTAATAAAATTAATAGTTGATTTTTATTTTATTTTTTATTTTAACCAAAGTAAAATGTTTAAAATACATTAAATTACAACATCCATTTTTACTCTTGATCGGATCAAATATTTTTTCACTCTATGCTAGTTTTCATATCACGATATTTAATACCTCTCGGGGGTAGTAGATCCAGAGTAAAGATGTATCTATGCTGGCTTAATTCCCCCATTTAAATAGGCTACATTCCAAGTGAATACCATGGGTCAATACCATGTGCCATTTTGGTGAATACCATGGGTCAATACCATGTGCCATTTTTATTTTTATTAATACTAATATTAGGGTTAATAATGTTTTTTTGCATGGTATTGTCCCATAGTATTTTGCCCATAGGTTTCACCTAAATATAACACATTTTTTGAGTGTTCATAAATATAAGGTGACTTATGGAGTAAATATAAAAAAATGTTTTATTTGTTTACCATACCTCTCGTTTATTTATATTTTTATTAATTTACTATACCTCTTTTACAAATATGGTATTTGGCCCATAGGATTCACTTAAATAAAACCTCTTTCTTGAGCCTTCATAAATAGAACGAGGGTTATGGACTAAATATAAAAAGAGGCTTTATTTATTTACCATGCATCTAGTTTATTTATATTTATATTTATTTACCATACCTTTTGAGTAAGTGTAAAAAGACGTTTTATTTATTTACCATACCTCCACTTTACTTATATTTTTATTTGTTTACACCCCTGCATGTATATAAGGTGACTTATGGAGTAAATATAAAAAATGTTTTATTTATTTACCATACCTCTCATTTATTTATATTTTTATTAATTTACCATACCTCTTTTATAAATATGGTATTTGGGCCTTTGGCCCGTAGGATTCACTTAAATAAAACCTATTCTTGAAAATGGGCGAATGGAAGGTTGTAACTCCTAATTTCAAGGGCTAAATTTACCTTTTTTACCCTCTCCCTTAAAATAAGGTGGGCTATTTGAGGTGATTTGTAAAAATGTACTATGATACAAATTATTCGCCCACTAAAAATTTAAAACCCCTTAATTTCGCCAAAGGGCGAACATTCGCCCCTAAAATTTTCTATGTGCACAACTTACAAGGAAACTTAACCTTCCGTGGGGGGGGGCGGAAGGTGTTTCAACCTGGGATGGATTTTTGGAGCAGTAGCTGCACTTTTAGCCTCTCGCTTGTGAGACTTCTTCTTCTTCTTCTTCTTCTTCTTCTTCTTAGCCACTTGGTTACTTGAATCCAGACTTTCACCAGGCGAAGTAGAAGACGAGGACGTAGAAACAAGCGAAGAAGGGGAGAGGTCCACCTTGGAATCAACATGATGTTGTTCGGGTGGAGGAACTGATTGACCAGTAGTTGAGACATTAGAGACCACAGAGGTTGAGAACAACCAAACAGGCAACCCAATGGTTAAGCCAGGCAAGGACAAAGTTTCCATATACGGAGCACCGACATTTCCAAAAGAAGGAAATGGACTAGGGTTTCCATCTGGGGGAAAACCTTGGCTGGTAGACTTGGGGAAGGTTGCCATTGAAAACGAGAAAGAACCCTACTCAAGCTAATGCAAACAAGATCTAACAGGGTAGATGTGAACGTAGTCGAATAAATTTTAAGACACAAGGACATAACTTGACCTTTTCATCTTTAAAGAGTCGAGAAAAGGACAAAAATATGACTCTAGTCGCCTTCGAATATTTAATGAGCCTGAAGTGACAAGTGCTTAGATGGACCTTTTCTTTTAGGGAGTCCGAAAAGGAACGAAAGTGACTACTCTGGAGAACTAGGCAAAAGGTTTACCAGAAAATCTGTAAAACTGCATATACACCTTCGCAATCGTATGAAAACCAAGGACTTTCCGTATGGTAGTCAATCTTCCCGAATGCTGTGTTCGGTGCATTACGGGTCGTAAGGCGGCAGACACGGCTTCCTATGGATAAAGGATAATAACCTAGTGGGGTCTCCCCATATACTCGACGGTACGTGGGAGCACAAATCCGTACTAGACCACTATTGAGTCACAAAAGGAGGAATCACCCAACCTTGAGTGGAAACAAAAGTGACTAGGTTTAACGACGTCGGAGCACGTCTCTAGCCTGGACCTCTAAATGTGTGCGTTATGTTCCAATGCGTTGTTAGATTCATTCAGTTCATTTTAACGTTGATCTTGGATTATGTTTTAGTTTTCAGGCCTTACCATATGTAATGTCTCAAAATTTCCTAAATGCAAACTATATGCCACAATATATCATTTCATTCGATGAATTCTAGCTACGAGAGAGTTGAGAGCTTTCACACAAACAAAATGATCATAGAACAATAAACAATATCTCTAATGTAGCTAATGGAAATTAACAAACTTTTCTTCAAAGTCACTAATCACTAATAACAACGAAAAGCTCTAATTCACATTAACTAATCAAGATCAAAAGAGATTTGTTTTTTTCTTTAAAAATTGATGGCAAGATGCACTAAACAAACTTTGGGAAATGATAACAAAAGGGTAAAAACACAAATTTCACTCAATGCAAACACAATCAGATCCCTAAATGCCAAAGCAGTCCTTCATAAACGAGAAAAGTCCCAAAGACACAAATGAGCCGTGTAATCTAGGCCCAAAACGAAACAAAGCGGAGTTCAAGTGAAAAAGAGGTAGGTCACTCAAACAATGCAATGAAATAATTAAAAACCACTAAATGAGTGCAAGGGAGTGATCAGAAAGTCGACTGGACCAATAGAAGACCAAAACTCCTAAGGAAGGCTCGACACACAAAGCCACTAGATGCCCTAGGGCTAGAAACGTGAAATCGATAGAAAATGGAAAACACCCAAAGGGTAAAGGTTAAAGCCAGTCAAACAAGACTCTAACACACTCAAGCAGTGAAAAAAAGGTACCTAGAAAAAAAACCAAGCTCAGGAGGCTAAAGAACAAGAAAACTTCAAAATTTCTCAGGCCTGGCGCGACTGTCAGGCTACAACTAGCGCCTTTTAATGATTCGTGCGGGTTGTATATGAGCAACTAGCACCAATTGGCATGACTGTTACACTATAAAAGCACGCCGGTAAAGTTTGCTATGCCAAAATAAAAAAAAAGCGATCCAAAGCTAGGCCAACAATAACCAGGTAAACCAAGAGGAGAGAAACAGCAAAAGAACTCAACCCAGAAGGCTAACCAAGTAGGTAAAAACCAAGAAACAACCAAAAAGCAAGACAAGCTCCCCAGCGGAGTCACAAAATTGTTGGAGAGGTAAATCCCCTCTGCGGATAGAGGCGATCCCTATTAGCCCAGACTGGGTCTAGCAACAATCATGCAGCGCTACAACACAAATTCCTAATTGCAAATTAATAGACCAGTGATAAAGGCCTACCTGGATTCCAATGCTAGTGCTTGTAGAGGAGGTAGTGCTCCCATTCCTTTACTTCGGCAGATCGCAATCCTCACGATCTCCGTGAATAGACACTTGCACATGCAAAGAATGACACAAACACAAGCATAAAATCTAGGATATGCAACTATATGTTATTCAGAAAGGAAAAAATTCATCATCATCACAAATAATGACAAGAGCGGAACCATAACCAATAGTTGTTCATTAATAATCAATCAAAAAAGAATACAACCAAAGTTCTGATGCTAGATTCTCCTTTGGCGGGTCAACAGCACATGTCTCACAAAGCCTGTCGGGAATAAGGACAAGCATCTCTCTCTTTGGATCTTAGACAATTATCTCCTTGCTTGGATTTGGCCTTAAGGGAATCAAGAAGGCTCTTGCAGCATGAAGCTCTGGGAATTTGGAATTCTGAATCTCTCGAACTAAAAACTATCCAACTCTCTAACTATCTAACTCCAAAAACTCTAGAACTAGCTTGCCAAGGAAAATGGACAAGCTTTTATAGATGGAGGAAGAGGAGTTGGTATCATCCACAATAATCATGGGATTGGCCATATCATCAAGGAAGCTTCCATGAGAGGTGGCAAACCACTTCCTCTCTATGGAAATCCGTAGCCAACCCACCCAACTCAAGATAGATTTAGTCCAGGAATTTGTTAGGATGAAACTTCCACCGTTTGTTTGTTAAAAAACACCACTAATTAGGGTTGGCGCGGGTGCGACTCTGTGACAGAGCGCCAACTGGCATTCCCTTTTTGGAGGATTTCCCCTATTGGCACGAGGGCTACACTATGGAACCACGCCAATGGAAAAGGGGCTATTTTTAGGGTTTTCTAGCAAGAGATGTCTTCAGGGCAAACAAAGCTCATGTTCCGAGGAATGTAATGCAAGTGTTTGTAGGCCATGTCACTTCTCATAGGTCCCGGAATGAGTCCTCCAAGATGCGGGAGAGGGGTAACAGGGACGGTGACAAATTGATGTGTAACAAGGGTCATTCTAAAGATTTCCTCCTTTGTTTCTTTGGACCTACAATAATCCATGTACTTTCCATTGAAGGCTTGTTGCATTTGGGCCTAGGTAGTGATGCTGCCTCCAGGTGGAATAATAAACCAACACAAGGCTACTTCTTTGATGGTAGATGGAAACAACTTCATCTTATGTTCATTAGAGGCATAGTCATAGGTCCTGTAGACAACAACAAATTCAAAAATCAAGGTGTCTGGATCCTCAAAGGTTAGGCCATCGAAATGTGGAAGGAAAACATAGATTATAATCTTCATTATTTCCTCCCCATTGGTTCCTCTAATAGGGAAAATATCATTTTTTTCCCCATTTTCAAGCATGGTTTGGGTAGGTGAGATAGGTTATTCTTCCCCTATGAGTTCCTCAAAATTTTTAGGTTTCTCACCGAGAGGGTCTTCTAACTCCCCTGTAGTCAGAGAGGGAAATTCAAAACCACCAAAGAAGTATCAAGGTTAACTGCTTGAAGGGGTGGGTGGTTTTGGTAAGAATTTCCCGTGACTATCCCTACTTCTATAAGGCATGAAAGAACAAGGTCTATTTTTTTTGAATTTTCTCTCTCTTTTGAAGATTTTAAATTAAGAAGACCGATGAAAAATAAAAATAAAAAAAACAAGTAACTTTTTGGCGAAATCACATAATTGATCATTTGTCGACGCGTTTCGAACCAACTAGTGTGGTTCATCGTCAGGACAAGTTGAAGATACAGATCCAGTATAGCGAGTTAAATAGTCCAAGCAGAGACTCCAACGGCTAAAAAGACTAACGGCTATTTTTCAACTTAAGGACCCAGTCAAACCCCCTTTAACTAAATTAATATTAATATTCTTTATAATTATTATTATACTTCTAGAGCTAAGTAAACTGGGTAAAAATTTTAACCAGATCAGAGGTTATTAATCTATTTATATATTTAAACTATTCTATTTCTATATATATATATATATATATATATATATATATATATTATATATAATAATATTTTTCCATACCTAATATAATACTATATTTAATATTTAAAATATCCAGGTCTGTAAAAGATCCTATTGACCCTAAAGACATGAAGGGCGTCTATGTCATCCCTTGTTCTTGTGGGATTCCATATATTGGTGAGACAGGACGCTCTATCAATCAAAGGATTAGCGAGCATTCAGCCGACCTGAGGCATGGTAGGACCAAATCCTCAGCCTTGGCAGAGCATGCCGAGAAGACGATGCATCATGTATGTATCGAAGAGGCTCAAGTCATTGCTAGAGTTGCTCAGTTTCACCATCGCAAGTTTAGGGAGGCCCTGGAGATTGAAAAAAGGCCAAATAATCTTAATAGGGATGATGGCTGGAAGATCAGCAGCTGCTGGGTCCCAGCCCTATCTTCCTAGCCTCCGCGGTCCCTTCTTGGTATGGTCTCAGTGTTTCTTGTTTCCTTTCCTTAAGAATTGTTTCCTTTGGGTTTGTGGTTTATTTGCTTGCTTTTCTCTTGATTTGATTTGTTCTTCTTTTAATTATCGCCCTTATGGTCTTGATTTAGTCCCCTCTTTTTCCCTTTATATTCGAAGATTATTAAATTTGGCAACCTGGGAATATTTAGCATAATATATGATTAAGAATAATTGAACTATCCTTAGATTGTAAGGTAATTATTTAAGTTTTAATAATTATATAGGTTTGGCTGATAATTGATATAAATTGATATAATATTTTAATATCTAAACCTTAAATAAAAATTTATTAGAATGATTAGATATTAAAGAATTTTAAATTGATATATTTATATATATAATTAAAAACATATATATATATATATATATATATATATATATATATATAAACATTAAATATAATATTATTAGAATGTTATATGGTAATATATTAATTTATATATATACTTATATGTTTATATATATATATATATATATATATATATATATATATATTTATATATTTTAGTTTTGATAACTAACCATTGATCTAATTCAATTTTTAGTAAAAATTATAGTTTTCTAATAATTTATATAAATAATTTAAAAACTAAATATTAAATATAGTATTATATTAGGTATGGAAAAATATATATATATATAATTATATATATATATATATATATATATATATATATATATATATATATATATATATATATATATATATATATATATATATATATCTATAGAATAATTTAAATATATAAATAGATTAATAACCTCTGATCTGGTTAAAATTTTTACCCAGTTTACTTAGCTCTAGAAGTATAATAATAATTATAAAGAATATTAATATTAATTTAGTTAAAGGGGGTTTGACTGGGTCCTTAAGTTGAAAAATAGCCGTTAGTCTTTTTAGCCGTTGGAGTCTCTGCTTGGACTATTTAACTCGCTATACTGGATCTGTATCTTCAACTTGTCCTGACGATGAACCACGCTAGTTGGTTCGAAACGCGTCGACAAATGATCAATTATGTGATTTCGCCAAAAAGTTTCTAAACAAGCGTTATGGATCACAGAAGTCTAAATTCCTTGAAAACAAGTAACTCCTAAGTATAAACAACACCTGCTTGGACACCTCTGCGACAACGATGCCAAAAAGTGATGAGCCCTGGTATTGCACCGGGGATGTTGCAACTCCCAAGGCTCTCAACTTAAATTATCAACCCAAATTTCGTACAAACTTAGAGGTGACAATGCTATATGCACATTAGGTTAAGTTCTACTCATGTTACCCTTAGTCATTAGATCATATCAAGGTATTAAAAGACCACTCCTTCAACTAACTACAAATATCATTTCTTATGAAATCATATCATGATTGCAAGGAAATGAACATGATTATAAATACATAAATGAAAATTCCATTCATTAAATGTAAAGGCTAATTGTAATTGCATGAAAGGAATAAACTAGTCTAGTTGTAGAAGTAACTATGCTACTCTACTTGCACACTAATAAAATCAATAGTCTACTTGAATGAATCATTTATCTAATTTAAACTTGCTTGAAAATGAGGAATTCAATCTTCAACCCAACTATGGAATTTAAAAATACTAAGTCTAATTCTACTTACTGTCTTGTGTTTGTAGTGAGGAAAAGATGAGGTTGTAGTGGTCTCAGAGTCTTCCTTAATCATGAAATAAAATCTTGGGGGCCATTATTCAACTTCAAAAGGTAAGAGTCCAAGTTTGGAGAAAATATGGTTGGATTTGAATGGTGCTATAGGACTACTATAGGAAGTGCTACAAGAGGCCCTATTTTTCTACAAGAGGGGGTCTGAGAGATTTCTGAGGGAAAGAATGGTATATTGAATGTGAAGGAAGGTGGATGAAGGTGAATGAAGGGTGTGACATCCATTTTTCCAAGCTTAGTATCCCTCATATGCTTATCTTGCACAAACGTTGATGCCCATAGTGTCCTTCATTTTCCCTGAAAGGGTGATCTTGGTGGTAGAGTCTGAAAGCAATATGAGGGGTCCGTGAGAAAGATGAAATGGCCTAAGTGGATGTAGGTAAGTGTGCCCACCCTTGAAAGTCAACAACAATCCCTATAGAATAATCAAGTACATGCATTAAATGATCAATATTACAACAGAATAAATAAAAGTGGAAAAGATGTGTTGAATTTTGTTAAGATCTACTCTATCCTTCAACACATACCTATTCCAATTTCCAAATCAGTGTTACTAAATTCTAAGTTACAGAAACCAAGCATGGAGAAGAGTTATAATCCAACACTTTAGCAATTTCCAAGAAATCATAAACACATGTTTTTGGTTTGTTGATGTAGATCTTCCAACCACACTTCCCACAAGAGAGGTGGTGGTAAAACCTGCAACTACAAGTTTTGTAATGTAATTCCTATTTAAACAAGGAGGGAAATGCAATGAATTAAATAGTAACAAGGAAAGAATACATGAGAGGGACTAAAGCCTCTGGGTTGGGCCCAAACCTAAGGGTTTCAGCCCTCCAAAGTTAACTAAGATGCAGGCCAATAATACACTTTTCATTGACATAAAACAAGAGTCACATACAACATATGAAAGATGAACATAATAGTATCAAACACTAGGATCTTAATATCTACTCCTATCTCCAATAAAATTTTGAATCCTAATGAGCCTTTAGGCTTGTTTGTTTATACAAAACGTAGATGGGGGGAAACTCCCTTGAAAGGAGTGCTTCCCTCCAAAATATCAAAATTGGTCAATCTGGTTCCCTTGGATATTCACATGCACTTGAGTTCCTCAATTGCTAGTGAATTCAAGTTGTTGTTGAGGAATATTTGGTTCAATTTGAATTGGAGAGCTAATGTAGTGGACAGGCCCCCTATATTCTCTCTAGATGTGTCCAACAAGCCCCTGTATAGTAAATATCTCAAAAAATGATTCTTTTTCCTGCATATTAATCACAATAGGCCATGCAATAGAAAAATAACCATTTAGTCTTCCTACTAAGCATATTATGTCTAAAAATGTGAATTAATGTGAGAAAAGGAGAGTTTTAAGGGTTTGAGGATAGCACAATGGGCGTCAAAATTTACCTGTTGATGGGACCCATCAGAAGGCATCATCTTCAAGGAGACATCTTCATTGGTATAGTGAGTACTTTATATTTATGTCTGATCCTACAAATAAAATGACTACTTTCTACAAGGAAATCAATAAACTTGTTGGTACATCAAATTACCTTGCATGGAAAAGAGAATAGATTTGGTTCTCATAGAAAATGAAGTTTTTGAGTACGTCAAGGGATCCACCACAAAAAATTATGAAGAACAATCTCAAGAATTGTCAAATTATATGAAAGGAGAAATAAGGTCTCAAATAATCCTCATTGAATCTATCAAGGATTCTCTCATTCCCTTTGTAAAAAAATTGAAGACATCAAATGAGATCTATAACAAGCTGGTAGAATTGTACTCTATAAGTACAACTAGGGAAATAAAACCTTTAAGAAATTAATTATAGAAGATGAAAGTATCAAACTAAGAAGTGATAACTTCATATATCATGAAGGTATCTCAAATTAGAGATCAACTACATGGGTTAGGAGAAACAATGTCAGATCCAACGATGACCACTTGTGTACTTAACACAATACCAGATGAATGGGGCAACTTTGTATCAAGCATCTATGGAAATAAGGAAGCTACACCATTCAGTGATATATGGGAATGATGTAATATTGAATAATCTAGATTA
The DNA here is from genome assembly GCA_031772625.1 of Pinus tabuliformis. Classification (NCBI taxonomy): domain Eukaryota; kingdom Viridiplantae; phylum Streptophyta; class Pinopsida; order Pinales; family Pinaceae; genus Pinus; species Pinus tabuliformis. Next base: position 196,365,933 of record CM062815.1, on the reverse strand, counting down.
AAAGCAAAGAATGACATTAGAACAAATCAGAAAAACAATCATTTTTTGATATGACAAGGAATAAACAAAAGTTTGGAAAATTTGAGCCCCGAAAATAATTTCAAAAAGAAGATTGATATGTCTAATATTTAGTGCTATGAATGTAATGAATATGGGAATTTCAAGAGGAATTGCCCTAAAATCAAGAAGGGAAACAAGAAAATGAAATAAAGAAGTGAATCTCATGTGTCTGAAGAAATAGAAGAATCGAAAGAGAAAAAAACAAATGAATAATTAGTGAAAAACCTTTACTATTAAAGGTCTCTCATACATCAAATTTATTTTTAAAAAGACGACAGTCATGGTAAGAATGATTAAAATTATGATAAGATGAATTATATCAATAGTTGAGGTGACATCATATTAAAAGCATGAAAGGTTAGCAGAAAAAACATTTTCATGGTTGAAAAAAGTAATCTAGCAAGATAGGAAGATAATAGATCATCAAACTTCATCATCATTAGAGAGAAGAATTTGAAAAAATGTATCATCAAGATCCTCCATTAGAATAATTGTTGAAAAGTTTCACCTCTACTTGGAAGAAGAAAGTGTTACATAGATAGTCTACATTCCACCTAATGTGGGATCCATATTTTAGAAGTATGGAGGTATGGTGGCAGAAATTTGCAGCGTGATAATTTAGTTGAATTACTTCTCCATCTTCAACCAAGGAAAAGGAAGTAGATAATGGAAGTCTGGATGATCACATGAAGGAATAGTTATGCATGTATTTGGTAATTTTTATATTTTTATAGATAGAGCAATGTCATCACTCAGTTGTCGATGGAATGGTTAGAATACTCTATCTCATGAGCATGGTTGAATAATAAGGAACCCTTCCTTATGAATGACACATAAAGGCATAAATAAATATGCCTTAAACTATTCTACATTATAAACATGATAGAATCAACATCATATGGCCTCATACGATGTGGTAGACAACAATTGCCTTTATGCAAGAAGAGCTATATATGTAGAAGATCCCAAGGAAGTAGTATATGAAGAAGGTGAAAGAAGAGTTCGTGAATATGTGTCTACAACTAATTAATCAACATACGATATTAAAAGGATTGGCTATGACATCTCCATGAAAAAGTTATGAAGACCTCCTGTATAATATAAGGAGGTGGACAATGAGGTTTCTAGTAAGAAGGAACTATGTATAAATATGCTAAAGAAAGGAGTATGTGAAAATGTTATGAAGACCCTAATGAGTATGATGAAGAACAACAACCTCAGTAGTGCAAGCCTTGGAGATGGATTTGTAAAGAATAGATGTTGATGTTGTAGAAGAAGATGTCATGAAGAAGGGTAATCATAAAGAGGTAATTTTATTTTTGATGTTCATTTTGATTTTGAAAGCATTTGGTTAGAGTGGAATAGGGATACCAACAGAACGTTATAGAAATTCAGCTACAACTAGTACACATAAAGTATGATGGATGATCCTAAGAAGAACATGAATTGGAAGACGTAGCAATATGAAGGATAACTAGATGATGAAAAATATGGCCACATTCTATAGGATGACATGTCTAGAATTAATTGGTTCAACACTATGTTTCGTTGAAGGGAAGAAAAGGTAGAATATGGACAAAGCCCTATGAAGAAGTTATAGGAGAATATGGCTCCATGATATGGAAGTTGAAGTTTATACATGACCTAATGATGCATAAAGTGGAGCCCTACAAGAAATTGATAGTACCATGATCTCCATAAAATAATATATAGTTGTTGTTGGGAATAAGTCCCTAGTTAATAGGGAGATTGGGTATATTCCTTTCGTGTAAAGGAATGAGCAGATCCTACCTAGTTGAGAGGGAGAGATATACACATCATTCTTGTCTTCAAATTATGAAGAAAGAATGGAGGATTGGGTAAGAATATGATATTGATACTGATACACTTTGAGGATGAGGTAGGGCATCCACTAGGTAAGTGTAGTCAAAGAGGAGATTCCATGACGATGTGTAAATTCAAGATGGGAATGTTCCTAAAACAACATACCCTGTGAACATCTGAATGGGCTATGTTCCTTAGGATACAATGACGAAGGTGTCTATAAACCATTGTCTCCCCAACATTGTGCTCTAATCTAGTGGAGAGATAGAGTTATTATTCAAGGCCTTGCTATATGACAATGCTAGTTGATATGATGAAATGCATTGATATAAGATAAAAAAATAGCTTATCAGATGGCTTACCAATATGAATATTCTTATGAAAAATCTTCAGTATTAGAATGTCCATTAACATCAATGTATTATGAATACTTCCCTAGTTAAGAGGGACTGTTGAAATGTGAAACTAGGTTCAGTCTCATAATATGTTATGTATTCTTGATTTTATGTATTTGATGGAAAAGAGAGAAACAAATTTATTATTATTTTATAGCATGGATTTCATGATCTAGGTCAATTTTTTTAGGTCAAAAAACCCATTGTGTGCTTTTAGGGTTTTTCATAGAGTCAAGAAGTCAAAAGAGACATTTTCATATGTGAAAGACCCCATTTGGCATCTTGTATCATGTCAAAAGAATTTATTGTGAGTAAAAAGTGTCAAAAGTATTCCTCCAAGACCAAGTGAGCCTACAGGAGAAAAATTCGGTCAATAGAGATTAAGTTGGCCTCATTAAGGGCTATTCGAGCCTCACAAAAAATGGTATATATAAGTGGAATTGACCTCATTTGAAGAGAGCTTCTATCCAAGTTCAATCGCAAGAAGGAAGAAGCAAGAAGACAAGACAAGAATTACAAAGAACAAGGAGAAGGAGAAAATAAGCTAGGAGAGATAAATTCGAAGTTTTCAGGCCTCTCTATCTCTCACATGCGAAGGAGAGCTAGGGTTTTTAAAGATGCTAGGTCAAAGTTGTAACATTTCTAGTTTGAAGTTGTGAAGCTGCTAGGTTGAAGTTGCAGGTGAAGTTGCTAGATCGAAGTTGCAAAAGAAGTTGCTAGGTTGAAGTTGTAGAAGTTGCTGGGGGTTGAAGGTGAAAAATGTTTCTAGGGTAGAAGTTCATAAAACAAGGTTGGCTTGGTCTTGGATGTGTCTTAGTATTGTTTCTAAAAGGTATTGGAAATTTTTATTTGAAGATTCTATAAGAGGAGAAGAATTTTTGTTGGTTTTCCTATCTAGGAGAGGTTTTGGCTCTCGCTAGTAGCCTACATCTTATGTCCATCTGTTATATTGATCTTCATAGTTTGGTTGTTGTTTAATTATAAGAACATTATAATAATCAAGTGAAGAAGAATCTAATTACAAGTACATCAAGTTAAAATTAAGGAACATCACAAGCATTAATCAAATTAAAGAGAAATCACCCCATTCTAGTTTCCCTAGATTTATCAACGCCATCTTTCCAAGGATTTCTTGCATAGGAAGACCAAGGAGACTTGTAGAATCTTATATCCACTAATAAAAATTGAGCCAATTTTTTAAATGTCCTTTTTTTCATTCTTGCCATGAGGTTTCATCGCTATAATGAAAAAATGAGGTTTTACTAAACATGGAACATGGTATAGTCACATTATCAATGTTTTTCAAATTCATCATAATTCTAATCCCTCCCATATATTGGTAAACCGATGAGAGGATGATCTTCTAGTGTAACATGACGAATGAAAATAGCAGTTAGTCTACCACCCAAAGCATACATGCTTCAACAAAACATGTTGTCAGAAGCCAAATGGAAGTAGGAGTTTTCTGGTGTCGCATGATCGACAATAATAATGGTCGATTTACCACTGAAAGCATACATACTTAGACTGATCCAAAATGGATCCAAGAACTCTCTATTTCTTTAAAAATTGTTTAAAAGATCAAAATAATCACAAGAGAAAAACCTCCAAAAGGTGGAAAAACACTATTGGGAAACAAAAACATAGACAAAACAGTGAAAAATAGAACAGCGGAGGCTTGAACAATGAATGCACAGCAGCCGTATGATTGGGCCGATCAACGGTCCAGATCTGATCGGAAAATTGCAATCGGTACAGGCAGACAGAGGATATTGGTGCATATCATATATGAGTTACAATGACGATTGGTGGAGTCAACGAGAACCGTCGATCAAGCACGCAGAACGATGGCCCACGTTGCATCGCAGAATCACAATCAGCCAACATAACGGAGTGCTCACCAAATGGCCCAAGGTTATTGCGATATGTGATTTTGATCAATCACATCGTGATATCGCATCGGAGCCTCACAGAGGAGAAAGATATATATATATATATATATATATATATATATATATATATATATATATATATATATATATATATATATATATATATATATATATATGCGATTAACTGGACCTAATGGGAATATAAACACTATTGTAAAGGATTTGAGATCCGCCAAATATTTTTTTTTATATATTTTCATATATTTCGTTATTTAACAAAATACAAAGGGAAAATGCCGATGTGATAAAACACCGACTTGAAGAGGTTTGGGAACGAAAATGTATATTGTTTCAAGTCTAGAGGAAGCCATTTTTATGTTATTTTCAATGTTTTAAATGTATTTCCAAAATACAAAGGGAAGCCTTGGAACAAGGCCAAAGCAACTTGCGACAACGATTGAGGACAGACTCAATAGGGGAATAGACCAGATTTAAGGACTTTTGAAGTTCGGATGAATAGTGATTTTGGTAGATTTTCACAGTTTGAAGGCATTTCTTTGTGTTAATAAGAAGCGGCTGGTTCAAGGGTTCCAAAGGCTTGAGGCACTCTTATGTTGCATAATAGGTGGCCACCTCCCCTTTATGCATTATGCAATGATTGTGTAACACTAGAAGAGTGATTCGAGTGGATAGAGGCTGGGAGACAAAAAGCCGAGAAGGAGAAATGAACAGGCAGCCTAGATTGGCTTTTAAGCCACAGACAGAGAGAAAATAGAGAGAGCAGTATTGCAGGTAGTGCCAAGACAGAGAGCAAGACAGAGACAGAGAGTGATTGAGAGAGTCTGTGTACTCAGAGAAGCTTGATAGGTCCAAGCAAACTCTTTCTATTGTATCTGTTGTGTGTTGAGACTCAAGTTGAGCTCACACTGTTGTAAAACTCTATTCTGAAGACATAGTAGAGAGGTCACCACTGAAGGCTGGACCAGGAGATGTAGCCCAAGAGTATTGGGTGAACTACTTATTAAATTTGTTGTGTTTATGTGTTTTCTATTATGCTTCTTTACTGCATCATTGTTTATGTATTTCGAAATCTTATCGATCCATTGCATAAAATAACCTAAGAAAATCCATGGACATGAGTTTATAATACGTTATTAATTGTCTTAGATCTCATTATTAGATAAAGTGGTATCAGAGCTTTAGGTTGCAAAGGTTAGACAAGCTTGTGCTGGATTGATGAATGATAACCAGGTCAAAGCTCAAATTAGGAGAAGGAGAACTGGTTGAAGCTAACCCAAAAATAGGAAGAGTCTATCCTAGGAGGAAAATGGCAGAAGAAAATCCCTTGGAATCAGACTCTCAGTTCATGGACAGTTTCATGACCATGACAGCCATGGTAGAAGAGATGTATCGAGAATTTAATAAGGGTAGAGGTGAAGATTCTTCAACCCCCAAACAAGACAAAGGAACAAAGGAATCTCTTCTAGATGGCCATTATGAAGGCAAAGGGAAAGGAAAAGAGGCTCCTCTATCCACACCTCCTGATAGCCCTGAAAATAAAATGGAGAAAACATCTTTGATTAAATTAGATGTTCAATTTGATTTGCCAATATATCATGGAGAGTTAAATGTAGAGAAGCTAGATAACTAGATTAGACAGATTGATGTGTATTATAGGGTGAAAAATATTGATTCAGATAGGAGTAAAATTCAGCTGGTCTGCCTACACCTTGGAGGAACTGCCTTGGTATGGTGGGAAGGCAGGACACAAGCTGACTTGAAGAAGCATGGTAAAATTATTTCTGTCTGGAGTGAATTTGTTTTTGCCATTAAAAAACAGTTCTATCCACTAGCTTATATACAACGAGCTATGATGAGTTGGCAAACTCTTCACCAATTAAAAGGGAAAAGTGTACAAATCTATACCTAGGAATTTAGAAAAAGAGCTTTGGTTCTGGGCATTTCTTTAGACTCACCTGAAACTTTGCTGAAGTATATAGGTGGTCTGCATAGTTATTTGAGGCACACCATTCTCATGTTTAACCCTACTAGCATAGATGAGGTATCTGTTCAAGCTATACATCTAGAGGCTAAAGGCAAGAATGTGAACCCAGAGATTGGGGATCATCAAAACCCACTGCAAGCAAGAACAAGGAAAAGAGGAAGTAGAAATGGAAAGATAGGAAGGAAAATGTTGTATAGAAGGCCAAACCTGCATACACTTACTGCAAGGAGGGTGGACATGATGATGAAAATTGCTGGTCTTTGCATCCAGAGCTAAAACCAAAGAAGTTTGATGGCAAGAATAAGAAGACTGTTGCTGCTATACAAAAAGATTTGGGGTCAGACTCAGGTGATGAAACAACAACCACAACTACAAGTATAAAAGGTAAATTTTTTGAAGCATCTACTAGTAATTCTACACAAACTATTGATAGTGAAGAAAATGAGAGGAAAAGACACGAGCTTTTTCATATTAGAGTTATTTCCAAGCATCAAAATATTGATACTTTATTTGATAGTGGCTCACAAGTAAACTTGATTTTTGAAGCAATTGTAAAGAAATTGGGACTACTAACCACACCTCACAAGAAGCAATATCCATTAGGTTGGGTATGTGATAGAGTAAAGCTACAAGTGACTAGAAAATGTAAACTTAGATTTTCTTTTGGGTCAGCATTTGTAGATGAGGTTGAGTTAGATATCGTTCCCTTGGATATATGTGGAATTGTTTTAAGAAGTCCTTACTTGTATGATAGAAAAGCCATTTTCTATAGAGCTGAAAATAAGTATCAACTCGTTAAAGATGGAATATAATATATTGTAAGAGATCATAAATGCAAGAATAATTATACTCTCATAAACTCAGGGCAGATGAAAAGAATTCTAAATTCATGCAAGCAATTTTCACTGATGGTTATAAAGGAAAAGAAACCTGATAAAACCAATGTATTTGAAGGATGTGATGTTAAACAACAAGCTGATTTAGAAAAAGTTGTTTCAGAATATGATATCCTATTTCAAGAACCTAAAGGTCTGCCACCGAAAAGGGAAATTGTACATGATATTAATTTGCAGCAAGATGATCCATTTCCTAACATCGGAATGTACAGGTTATCCACTTTAGAGAATGCAGAGATCAAGAAGCAAGTATGGGCACTACTCAAGAAAGGGTTCATAAGACCAAGCACATCACCATGTGCATCTCCAATCATGTTGGTGAGGAAGAAAGATGGTTCATGGAGGATGTGCATTGATTACCGAGCACTAAATAAAATAACAATCAAGAATCGTTATCCCCTTCCTTGTATGGAAGATCTATTGGATCAGTTAAAAGAAGTTGTTTGCTTTTCCAAGTTGGAGTTGCGTAGTGGTTACCATCAAGTCAGAGTAGTAGAGCAAGATGCATGGAAGACTACTATCAAAACAAAGCAAGGGCTGTATGAATGGCTAGTTATGCCTTTCGGCTTAACTAATGCTCCTGCCCCTTTCATGAGAGTTATGAATGGTGTGCTCATGCCTTTTATTGATGATTTTGTAATTGTATATTTGGATGACATTCTTGTTTTCAGTAAAACATGGGAAGAACATTTGAAGCATTTCAAGCAGACTCTAGATTTTTTGAAAAAAGAAAATCTCTATGTTAAATGATCAAAGTGTGAATTTGGCAAAACATCTTTGAATTATTTGGGTCATGTAGTAGGGGGTGGTGAACTGAAGATAGATCCCTCTAAAGTTGAAGTCATTAAAAAATGGCCTAAATCCAAATCTGTTACAAAAGTTAGAAGCTTCCTAGGAGCATCATAGTATTGTAGAAAGTTTATTGCTAACTTTTCCTTAATTGTAGCTCCCTTACATGCTTTAACAAGATTGAACAAGGTGTTTCAGTGGGGAGGCAAATAGTAGAAAGCCTTCAACACCTTGAAAGAAAAAATTAGTACAACACCAGTACTAGCATTGCCAGATTTTCAAAGACCATTTGAGATCGAAACAGATGCTAGTGACTATGCCATGGGACTAGTGTTGATGCAACATGGTAAACCCATATACTACCATTCTGAGACATTTAATTTTGTAGTAGTTAATTATCCCACCTATGATAAAGAATTGTATGCATTAGTACAAAGTGTAAAGAAGTGGAAACATTACTTAATGGGCAAAGAAATAGTTATACATATTGATCATCGGCAACTTCAGTATTTTCACTCACAAACTAAATTGCAGCAATCACGACACTATAGGTGGATGGGTTTTTTACAACAGTTTCCTATAGTCATCAGATATAAGAAAGGCATACACAATAAAGTTGCAGATATGTTATCTAGACCAATTATAAATGCATCTACTATACTTAAGAATAACTTGGTAATGCATGAAAGCTACATTGAACAATATGCTCAAGGTATAGATTTAAAGATGTATATGCAACTTTATGTCATGGCAAAAAAGGTAGAAGAATTGGACTATTATGTTAAGGACCAACTCTTATATCATTTGGGAAAGCTATGCATTCCACAAACTGAAAGAGTTAACATAATTAGGGAAGAACATACTTCTCTGATATGAGGTCATTTTGGTGTAAGTAAAACAGTTGCACAGCTGCAAAGATTCCGCTATTGGCCAAAAATGCATAAAACAGTTTCTAGATATATTAAAGGGTGTAACATGTGTGCTAAAAGCAAGCCTAGCAATAGAAAACTAGGCTTGTACACTCCACTTCTAGTTCCTTCTCGTCCTTGGGAAAGTATTTCCATGTATTTTATTGGGGGATTGCCAAAATCTAGAAAAGGTGATGACTATTTGTATGTTATTGTGGACAGGTTCAGCAAAATGTGTATTTTAATACCTTGTAACAAACAGATTATAGCTGAACAAACACCGAATTTGTTCTTTCAACATGTCTGGGTGGATTTTGGGTTACCCACTTCCATAGTATCTGATTGAGATTCCCAATTTGTTGGGAAGTTTTGGTCAAGTCTATGGGAATTGATGGACACCAGACTGAAGAAGAGCACAACCTTTCATCCACAAATAGATGGCCAAACAGAGGTAGTCAACAGGACAGTGATCCAGTTGCTCAAGGGTTATTGTAGCAAGCATCCCAAGCTTTGGGATGAACATTTATGTTATGTTCAACATGCTTACAACCGTGCTAAACATTCTTCTACACAGAGATCTCCTTTTGAGCCCTGTTTTGGTTTTATACCAAGGTATCCCTTGGATTTTGTCTTTGAAAAAGACATAGCAGTTCATGGACACAACGATGTGGACAAAGCAACTAGGTTCATTGAACAGATCCAAGAAATTCACTAGGCAGTGCAGGAATGACTAGAAAAGAGACAAGCCAAATACAAGGCAAGACATGATAAGAATCAGATGGAGCATAGCTTCCAAGTTGGTGATCAAGTCTGGCTGTATATCAGCAAAGACAGAATGCAAGGGGAAGGAAAGAAACTAAAGCCAATAAGGTATGGGCCTTTCAAGATACTTGAGAAAATTGGTGAGAATGCTTTCCACCTTGATTTTCCAGCTTAGATGCACATCTATTCAGTGGTAAATGCAGAAAATTTAATACTATTTGAACCTTCATTAATTGAGGATCCCGAAGAGCAAAGTCAATTGCCTTCTATTGATGATATGTTGCTTGAGTATCTCAATGAGTTATAGGAAGATAAAGTTCTGGATAGGAAGGTGAGGACTACGTGCAGAGGGGATGTTGAGTACCTAAGAATTGGACTCAAAGGTTCAAAACCCAGCAGTGCAAAATGGATGGAAATTGGGCAAGTGAGGGAGTTGTATCCTCACTTGATCGATGCTTGAAAATCAACTTTTGGTGGTCCAAAATCCTTTTTCAGTGGGAAGGCGTGATACAAAATGGATCCAAGAGCTCTCTAAGTCTTTAAAAATCATTTAAAAGATCAAAATAATAGCAAGAGAAAGCCCTCCAAAAGGCGGAAAAACACTACCAGGAAACAAAAACATAGAGAAAATAGTGAAAAACAGAGTAGCGGAGGTTTGAACAATGAATGCACAACAGGCGTCAGATCTAGCTAATCAATGGTCCAGATTTGATCAGTAAATTGCAATCGGCACAGGCAGATGGAGGATATCAACGCATATCATATATGAGTTGAAATGGAGATCGACGGAGTCAATGAGGACCATTGATCAAGCGCGTAGATCGATGGCCCACGTTGCATCAAAGAATCGCAATTAGCCAACACAACGGAGTGCTCACCAAATAGCCCAGGGTTATCACGATATGCGATTGCGATCGATCACATCGAGATATCGCATCGGAGCTTCACAGAGGAGTGGGATACACACACACAGACACACACACACACATATATATGTATGCGATGCGATTAACTGGACCCGATGAGAATATAAACACTATTGTAAAGGATTTGAGATCTTCTAAATAACATTTTTTTATATATTTTTATATATTTTGTTATTTAACAAAATACAAAGGGAAAATGTTGACGTGATAAAACATGGACCCGAAGAGGTTTGGGAATGAAAATGTATATTGTTTCAAGTCCAGAGGAAGCCATTTTTACTTTATTTTCAATGTTTTAAACATATTTCCAAAATACAAAGGGAAGCCTTGGAACAAGGCTGAAGCAACTTGCGACAACGATTGAGGATGGACCAGATAGGAGAAGAGACCAGAATTAAGGACTTTTGAAGTCTGGATGAACAATGATTTTGGCAGATTTTCAGACTTTGAAAGAATTTCTTTGTGTTAACAGGAAGCAACTGGTTTAGGGGTTCCAAAGGCCCAATGCACTCTTCCGTTGCAGAATAGGTGGCCACCTCCCCTTTATGAATTATGCAATGATTGTGTAATGCTAGAAGAGGGATTCGAGCAGATAGAGGCCGGGAGACAGAATGTCAAGAATGAGAAATGAACAGGTAGCTTATATCGGCTTTAAAACCACAGATAAAGAGAAAATAGAGAGAGCAGTATTGCAGGCAGTGCCAAGACAGAGAGCAAGATAGAGACAGAGAGTGATTGAGAGAGTCTGTGTACTCAGATAAGCTTGAGAGGTTCAAGCAAACTCTTGCTGTTGTATCTATTGTGTGTTGAGATTCAAGTTGAGCTCACACTATTGTAAAACTCTGTTATGAAGACATAATAGAGAGGTCACCACTGAAGGCTGGACCAGGAGATGTAGCCCAGGAGTATTGGGTGAACTCCTTATTAAATTAGCAAGGGCCTATAACCTTTCATCAGGTTTAGAATCTCACACATGAAATTACCTTGAACTAAATTTTGGTTTTATTTTGGTTGGGATTAAAATTTTACATGCCAACTATCATGTGGCATGAGGCATCATTGGTTTTTTTGGTAAATATGGCATTTAGAAAACAACCCTAAATTGGATTTGAATGAGTTATTTTGGGTGAAGATAACTTTTTCACTTACCAACTTGCTAGTGCTTGGTATGGTTGTATTATAAACATAAGTGTATCCTACAAAATATTAGAAACAAAAGGCTCCATGACACCAATATATAATGAAAGCCAAACTCTTTCGCAAGAACCTCACCATGCACATTAAGTATTTTAGCATGTAGGTTTTCATAGATCAACATATTATCAACATGTTGTAAGCATTTTCTTTGGTGAAACTACATATCATATTTTTGTGCCCAACGTTGTAGGTGAGCCTTGACCCATTGTCAGAGGAGAGAAACAACGAAAAATATAGAAACTATTTTTGCAGAATAGGTAGAAGCCTTCAATATATATATAAGAGAATAAATTAGAGAGGACTAAAACCAAGCAAAGAAAAAATAAAATACAAAATTCCATCAACTCAAATGCTTATAGAAGCAATAAACCTAATCCAACATTAGGTGAAAAAAATACAAGACTAATGGATGAAAATTTAAACAATTTCCCAAGTGATGGCATGCCTATTACTATTCTATTTTTCCATGTTGTCAATTGTAATGATAGTTAGATCGTTAATATTCATGTGCAAATAATCGACGAGATTGGGGATCATATGTGCAGGCTTCGAATTCACTAGGAGGGTTCATAAAATCCTTGCAAAGTTTTTCCTCATTCAGAAGTCTCTATTGTTGTAAGACTGTTGACTCGACATGCCAATGGAATTAAATTTTTCTTTTGATTGCACATATTGATGGACTCTTAAAACATTTTTTAATTGGAATTAATAATGGCAATGCCTCTTGTGATACACACATAACGCAATCTCTAAAAAACATAGTGAGCCTTATGATGTCGAGGATGATAAAAATTTGCTTAGGGAAAATGCCATATCAACTCAATTTGTAATGAGGACAATGATGACAAGTGGCTTTGGATGAAAGCATGGAGCTAGTTTACACTTTTTGACAAAAGAGGGTGCATTTGGGTGGAAAAATAAAAGCTCGATCAAGCCTTTTTTAAGTGCTTGATCGAGATCCTTGGGCACTAAAACAAAAGCTCGATCGAGGGTAAGAAACTAACCCTTGATCAAACTATAATGGTCGATTGAGCTTTAGGGTTCGATTGAACTTTAAGGCTCGATTGAGTGTTAAGGCTCAATCAAGCCATAAGGCTCGATCAAGCCTTTTTTGTTTATATATACATGCCTATGGTCTGTGTGTGACATTTTCATAGACCACAGGAGCTCGACTGAGAGTTTGACAGTACCTCAACTGAGATTATTGGAGCTCGATCGCGTAATGAAGCTTTAAAACCAATCTCGCCAACCACCCTACCAACATCGCAAAGGATAAAACGAAGGTAGGTACTCTATTCTTTCTCTTTTTTTATTTTTCAAAATGTAAAAAATTAATTAAAAAAACAAGCATGTACAAAAACCATGAAACCATATAAAAAATGCAAAAACCACAAAAAAAAACCTTTAGAAAATCTTAGAAAATCACAAAACCAACCAATAAAATGATATTAAAAAAAAGCCTTCAAAACATGGAATAAAACCACAAAACCAACGTAGAAAACCATTAAAAAAACCATTCAAAACAACCTATAAAACACTTCGATTTAAAATAAAAAATAAAAAAACTATAATTTAGGTTTTAAATTGTTTTTTACTTGAAATGTTTTGTGTCTTAAATGCATGTTTTCTAATTTTTAATGGTAAAACATTTTTTTTCTAATTATTTTAGGTTTTAAAGTTTTTCTTTGGGATTTTGTGAAATAAATTTTCATTTTTTTTTACTTGAAATTTTTTGTGTCTTAAATGCATGTTTTCTAATTTTTAATGGTAAAAACATTTTTTTTCTAATTATTTTAGGTTTTAAAGTTTTTCTTTAGGATTTTGTGAAATAAATTTTCATTTTTTTTTTAATTTTTTGTTATTTAAAATGCATTTTAAATTTCAAGAAAATTCGACCAAAAATATGCCAAAAAGCACTCTAATAGAAAACAACAAAGTATAACCAATAAATAAGTAAATTAGGAGCTTGAGATTGACATGATGAATATGGTTGCTCATAGTGAACCTCTATTTATAAAATAATAAATTTTATTTTATTTTATTATTTTAAATTTAAATTAATTTATATTTTAAATATTTTTTTAGTAATAAATATAGTATGGTTATAGCTTTAAAAATAAAATATTAATCTTTAAATTTAAAAATCTAAAAAGATAAAATTTTGTTTTATATATATATATATATATATATATATATATATATATATATATATATATATATATATATATATATATATATATATATATATATATATATATATATATATATATATATAACCTCATGTAACTATAACTAGATAGTTCATAACATAATTATATAACTATTTATCATAACATAAAGTTATTTGACACAAACACAAACACACACACACAGAAACACACATGTATATCGCGTAACATAACATAACATAGTGCAACATGTACATTGTGCATAACTATAACATATAACATAGCGTGTCTATATATATATATATATATATATTCATGTTTCAACAATCCATCATTGATAGATAAATTAAATCCATCATAAAAAGTGCATTTGATCTAGTGAATAAAAACTTTTAGATGCTCTTCTAATTTTTACCATATTGTTTCATTATGTAGTGTGTTGTACAAGAAACATTGTCTTCATGTGCTTGCACCTAATACATGTCATGTGTCAAAGTCAAACATTAAGAATGTAAATTCTATTGTAGTACTTGGTTGACATGAAATTTTATTAGTTTTTTAAATAGGTTTATTTCGATTTTTTACATATATATTTACATATAGTTGCTCTATGAATAAAATGTATTATTTAGAAACAAGAAAAAGTGTGAGGGTATATTTTTTCACTTCTTTTGATTGTGTCTAGATAGAAGTCAATGTACTTTGGTTGTGTTGGGCATGGAATCCCCACACAACATGTTTTGGGGCTTAAAGCCCAAGTTTTGAGTTGTTATTATTGTAACAGCTCCGCGAATTGCAGGCGCGGAGCGCAAATTGTATGTCAGAGTCATAGGGTTGTCCGCCCTAACTTTTTAATGTGGTGTTGGCCTACCCATGGTCCATGGACCATGGGATTGTATAAATAGAGTGAGGCTCTAAGTTGAAAAGAGGAGAGTGAACCAACGGATGGAGTCTGTAAGATAGCGAGAATAGAGTAAGAATCTAAGTGTCTTGGGTTGTAGTAGTAGGAAGAGACTCTACAGCTGAGTGCCCAGAGGCCTAGTCGAGTTCGCAGCTAAGTGCGTGGACCCTTGCAGTTGAGTACGCAGGGTAGAATCGATTCTGTAACCAGAGAAGGAGACAATAAAGAGAAGTTTGATTCCAAATCTTGTGTATCTGTTTTGAATTATTATATGGTTGATATCTTCTACAATTATACTATTTGATTTATTTCACGCACTTGTATAAATACTGAACACTATTAAGTATAACTAACCATGTATAGATAGCTAATTTGATCAACTAATATCGGGTTAATAGTGAGGATTTGGGTAATAACACTATTTAGGCCCGATTAGGGTTGTGCGAGGGCAGCATCATAGGCTGCGAGGTATTGATAGGTGTGCATAGCGGCGTGCGTGCAGTGTTAAACCGCGAACCACTTGAAAACATCAAACATCTCTAGGGTGCAGAAACCTGGTTCTAGCACCCTTCCATACTACCTCAGGTGAGACCTTAATCCGCGTTCCGCGGACTGTTGTCGAAAGGGCTAGTAGTACCGAGATTTGTTTGGCTAAATCACCTTTGAACCTGGGTTAGGCCCCTACAAGATAAAAAATGGTTTCATTGCTAGGACTGGGATTTTCATAAGGGATGTCTGATGTCGTTTCAGTGGAATCCAACAAAGAAAGAAATTGAAGGGTGGTTTGACAAGAAGATTTGTGAGTTTGCAATGCAGGAAAATAGGAGTCCGCGACTATATAAGGAATAGTGGTTGGAGCACTACTTATATATGGAATTCCACGAAAGTTTCTTTGCATCCTTTCCCTCTGAGCTATATGAGTGGATCGCGAAGCTAGCAGATAGTCGGGGAAGGTGTAGGTTAGACAAACCAATCGTGTGGACTCCAAAATTAGTGCACAGACTAGAAGTGTTAGAAAATAAGAATGCGCAAGTTGTGGACCATTGGCTCGATCGAATCATAGGGGGATTTATCACTAAGTTCGCAGTAGACATGACAATTAGCTACAATGAGGTAGAACGTCGTTTCCTCAAGGGACCACGAGGTAAGTACATCAAATATTTGAATACCTAGATTAAAATGCTATTGTGTGAAAAGCAGGTTATGGGAATAAATTAATGTTTGGGGCTACATGAAGTGGGAAGATCTACAGAAACAGAGGTAGTGAAGAATTAGAAACCAGTCCCTTAATTTCACCCTCATGGGAGAGCGAGGAGGAGCTCACAAAAGTTTTTCCGAGAAGCGCGATCATTCTGATAAGGCAATGAATTCCATGCTTACCACCTGCACCTACACCGTCACCAGTCTCACCATCTTCACGTCCATCTCTACCCAACCCACCTCTGCCACCTCCATAGTTCAATATGGCAAGCGCGATCAAACTATCGATATTCAGAGGGGTAGGGAACGAAGATCCGAATGAATTTTGGCTCGTAGTAAGGGCAATATGGGAAGCACAAGGAGTCATGGATGACAAGAAAAACAAGGCTACGCTGGTAAGCACATTGCAGGATTGCTCACTAACGTGGTACATTAAGCATTCTAATGACCATCTAAATGCAGGATTCACAAATATCCAGGTCAATTTGAATAGGGAATTGAGCAGACCAAAATTAGAGACACAATCGCTTATTGGGTTTAAGGAAATTGCGATGCTTCTAGGCGAGACCCCATGGGATCTAGATCAGAGATTGAAGAGTATGATTCATGAAGCCAACATGACCTTGACAAATGGGTAGCACTGCGCATGGTTTGTAGCATCACTAACACTGCATTTAAGGATGATGTTGTCACAACAAAAGCTATCCACCTAGGTCGAAGCTTTGAAGATTGCAATGAGATTGCACAAGACCCCTATACAAGATCCTGTTCTGGGAGTCCAACAAATCCACACACAACTGCAAAATTTGTATTTGGAAATGCAGAGCTTGAAACAGGACGGGACACCTCAGCCAGAGGCATGCGAGGAGGTATGGTGCATAAAATGCAAAGGCCAGGGGCATAACAAGGACCACTGTCCAGTTTTCACGAATTACTTGGTGGGAGGAGGGTCGGTGCCATTAAGACTGGAGGCACAAGTAGGACTGAGCATGACACCTACATTGTGGTGTGTGATCTATCAAATAGGAGGAAAACATGCTACGAATAATTGTCATCTGTTGCAGAAGTATACAAAGACGTGCCAACAATTGTTTTATAATTTTTGTAGGTCGGTAGGCCATGATGAGTGCACCTGCAGAAGTTACGAGCTAATGATGGATCAGACCCCCACCTATAGAGTGTAGACTGAAACCCAGGCCCTCGATCCAAGTGCAGGGATGGTGCACATTGGATTTGAGGGGCACGGATGAGGTTGAGGTGGAATGGGACTAGGAAGGGATCACAGACAACTAATTTGTTACAATTGCAGAGGGCCAGACCACTATGCCCGCAATTGCACAAATCTGAAGAGAACCTCATGTTTATACTATACTCAGTTTGATAATGAGGCAAAAGATTGCCCTACACTAATAGCGAGGCTGCACGAGAAAGGGGTACTCCAGCCTCCCCTAACTCATAATTTGAAAATGATGAGGTCTGAGCCACGCTAAGAGGACCCGAATGTAAACATAGTGCTCAGAAGTGGTATCACAACCAGATATGACAAAGGTAAGCAGCCAACAGGAAGTGTATGGGTTCACAAGAAGAAACTGTATGGGTTCATAAGGCTCCTACAAAGGAACCTGAATTTGATTTGGAGCACGCGAAGGAGACATTCATGGAAGCTAAGAAGAGCTTCACGGAGGCATCCACTTCAGGTAGTAAGGATCAACTGGAACCAAGGATGGATCCTTCAATGCTCACTACCTTTCTTGAGACATGCATGGAACTACTGCATGACAGCAAGGCTATAAAAGGACTGCAGGAACTTATCACTTGGTGCGCAGGGTCAGTGGAATCGTGCGTAGTCTAGAAAGTTGGAAAGCATGCATTGTGAATAGGAAGGGAAATGAGATTGATTGCGCAAATAAGAGAGTACGAAATGGATCAAGTAATTCTGGATCTCAGATCGAATTCAAATTTACTACCAAAACAAGCATGGGAATGCATGGGTCGACTTGCACTACAATGGTCTCCTATTCAATTGCGAATGGCGAACTAGAAAAAGACCTTACCCATGGGAAGATTGCAAGCGGTAACGGTGGATATAGAATGCGTGAGCGTGCTGGTGGATTTTGAAGTGATAGAGATTGTCGATGATAGAAATCCTTATCGCACACTACTAGGCATAGATTGGGCCATTGATATGAATGGAGTCATAAATTTGAAGAAGCACAAAATGATTTTTGAGAAAAAGTCACTACGCATAGTAGTACCGCTAGATCCTGTCGAAGGAGCATGATACATTGAACTGGTGCGTGATGATGATAGTGATGATGATCTCGATTATATTTATAAGATAACCACGCGAGAACATGATTGGGTGAATCCAACATTAGATGGTAGGATTTCGTGGGAGCGCGAAAGCTCTTACACTTTGGATTCAAATGAAGAAATAGAATGATGGCAGAACCGGTTACACGAGGTAACCACGCTCAATTGCAACATGATGGTTAGATCACTGCACTGCGTGACAATGGAGATAAGGGATCTGCCTAGGTGCGATGGGTTGACAACAGTGGATGAATTCCTGAACAAATTTGAAAGCGTAGTGCCAGAATAGTAGCGGTTCAGTGATCTGAAATGGGCATTGCACACGATGCCCGAAAGGTGGTGGGTATGCATCAGAGAAGTATTAAGGATTGGTGAGAATGTAGAAGGGAGATGCTTATACGATTTGGAAAACCCCAGCTACGAATGAGAGCCAGTTGTGAGGGACAAAATAGTTTGCTTGCTCACCTTTCCCAATGGATAAATTCATATGGCACGTAGCCCACACAACCACACACCACTCCCAAAATAGAATAGAGTAACAAAATGCAGCGAAAGGAAAAATGAAGTGCACAAAATATTATCCACGGAGAAGCATTTGACTGGGTGTGCGAAGTGCTGAACGGGGTCCACAAGGTGAGATGCATTGACTGGGACCTGTGCATACCAGTGGTTCGATGGGCCTATAGGACCATGTGAAAAACCTTGACCGCAAGAACAATTCCAAGGTTTCGGAATGAACCAGGGATCGTAGTCTCTGAGGAGCATGCAAAGATGAATCCGCACGTAATAGCAACCGTAGATCCGACTGTGCATGAAGCTTGAGACAAATAAATCACACAGCGATGCGAAGCAGAACACATAAGACTTCAGGAAGCAATTCAGCAGCAAAACATTAGACTTCGTAAACTTGAAAAGGACTGGGTATGTCTAAGGAAGAAAGGCATTTTAATGGATGCAAAAGTCAAGAGGATGGAAAATGACATAAAGGGAGCATTCGTTGTCAATAAACCAAGGATGGCAAGGCAAGGTATGGACGATCATACTAATGAATTAGAGGACTATCACCAAGAATTGGTTCATCTGCTGCCCTAGCTATGACTGCATATCACCAAACACAGTAACCAGGGAAGCACATTACAAATAATAGAGTGCGCAGCGTCGATCACCACAATGACAGATAAGGATTTTTTGTGGACTATGCTGGAGGACGGGATGGAGCCCTGTACAGGTGGTGCGACCACCTGACTAGCCGTAGGAAGAATAGTCTTAGCACTCTAAGCAGTTGAAAGGGAGCGCGGGACTATAAATTATTATGCTTGGGAGCTGCATGCCCTAAGAGGTGCGTGCAAGAACACAATGTCACAGGGTTCACGCCCACGCATGGAGGGCTGCACTTCCACATGGGTGGGTTGGGAAGTGACTGTTGGTGTCACTGTTCATGACAGGATGTTCGATTTGAGGCCAAATGGAGTGGGAAGCGGGCATTTAAGATGTGATTTATGGGCAAGATTTGGGAAAATCTGCCGCCAAGAGAGCATAGATGGCCCAGAATTGGGGGGAATGGTCGAATTTGAATTAAAAAGGTGTTATAAAACTCAAAGGGATAGCCAGCAGACAACACTTGGTAATTTGAGTATTGAGCGGTTGAGCAGAGCATAGAGTGTTGAGAGTCGAGTGATAATAGAGCCCCTGAGTTCACAAGAAACAAGATACTATGTAGAAATGATGATGGCCACTAAGGATGGGTTGGGAATTGAGGAAGGAACCGTCGGTGAGGCCGCGTAGACCCCCATGGTACAGGATGTTCCTAAAGGTGCTGGGGTTGTGACAGAAATCCCCAAATCACCCCAGACACCAAGACCGAAGAAATATAAGCAGGCAATGGGACTAGTACACATGTCCGCAAGGAATCCGCGGCACAGTAAGTTATCAATGGAAGAAAAAGGAAAGATAGTTACCATTGAAATAGATGAAGAGGAAGAAGACTTGTTGGCCCTAATTATCACGCAGGGGAAGAAGAAGACGTGGAGGAAGCCATCCAACTATTGCACTTTGCAGCAAAATTGCCCGTGTATGTCCCTTCACGAAAATGGAAAACCAAAATACCGAAGGATATGGATGCAATGAAGAGTGCACTCTAGACCCCACTCCTCCCTGATGGAATTATCTTTGAGGGCTCACACCTAGCCGCGTGCCCACCATGAAATTTGAAGACTGGGATCTCATGAATAGCAAGAAGTTCCCGCACTTAGAGATGAAAAATCTGATGAAGTAGAATACGAAGGGGTTGGTGATAGTGTTAGAACCGTGAAAATGGTTGTGAGGTGTGGAAAAGGTTGGGTTGCTGCACTTATTATGGATTCCATATTTCCACCGCGCGCCCATCACCATTTTCGTCATCAAGAAGTTGCTCTGGTTGCTGCATGAGGCGGATCTATGGTTGGAGGAGCCTATTCCCATCATGGTAGACCTCATTCATTAGATTTCTTGGCTTCCCTGTAGGGAAAGGACCCTGCAACGATAGCCAAGAAAATTAGCAATTTGGCTCTCGCAGAGGCCATGAAGGCAAAGTATACGCTGGAGAAAAAAGAAGAGGGGCTACGCCATCTCCAACATCAAGGATAAGGGTGTGCGCGTAGCCACCCAACTCTTAGCTAGTAAAGTGATGAGAAAATTGTTGCGCCAATGAGGTACCAGAGCCGGTGGTTGTGTTGGCTGAACAGTGTCTGGAGGGGGTCCAGTTCAATTGGGCCGAGTTCCTCTGCGAGGAGTTCTCGATAAACTATCGTGAGCCAAGGAGTAGGGTAAGACCTTCCATTATGCATGGTTACTCTTATCCATCTTGCTAGTAGCAAGAGAATTGCTAGAGGATAGTTAGTTCCTAAGCATTGACCAAGACTTACTAGAGGCCGTGAGGTATGCTTCGCTTTGGGCCACTAAGGATGTGAAACGGATTCACGATACAAAGATTTTATGGGTGCTCATGAAGGCGAGGATCCACATGTGGATCAATAGGAGACCATGCCTGTCACCTACGGTGCACAATAGTCTGCAGAGTTTTGCAAACTTCAAGGCAGACATGCACAACATATAAATCAGGGCGTGAAAGGATCTGGTGCAGTAGTGGACAAAGCTACCATTCATAGCCACTAACAATGTGATCTTTACTGTGTTAGAGACATGGCCTCTTGAGTGGCGTGCCCCAGATTTGGCAAAATTGGAAAAGGTGGCAGCACAGAAAAAGAAGGATGATGCCAAGCTACGCATCACCCAATCAGCTAAGAGAAGGCGGAATGAAAAATCTGCAACCGAGGTGAGGGCAGCTCGCAAAGTAACATAGGAATCCATAGAGCAGAAGAATGCCACAGAAGCAGTGGCAGTAGCTCAGATAGCAGAGGCCTCCATAGTACAAGTAGAGGAGGGCGAAACAATATCCTTAGGGAAGGAGGTAGAGGACACAGAAATAGTAGAAGAGAGCATGGACCCAGGGAATGAATCTATACAGCACAAACGACCACGCATCACATAAAGATCAGGTCCAAGAAAGGAGGTCAAGGCCTCGAAGCTAGCCATTGACCCAATCACCTTAACTAAAGGAGATCTCCATGACATCGGCAAGATGGTCTACATTGTCACCAGTGAAGCACTCCAAAAGTTTATGATGGAGCACTAGAGTGTGTTGGGGGCCCTCAGGGCACGACTGCAGGAGTTAAAGGTATGGCCCCCTTAGGAAGGCATCTTTTTTACCCACATTGCAACAGGCACTTCAACAACAGAATAGAGGCTACGCGCGAGGATGGCCAACACAATAGTGTTGCTAGAGGGAGTGTTAGTATCAGCAAATGTGATAGACCGAATGACAGTTAGCATGATGAAAGGCCTTAGCCTTAATCTAGCTGCCCTTCCCCAACAAACCCTCTATCAGCTAAGGGATGGAATAACAGTAGAGCTGAACGCCAGGGAGAGCCGTGCTATACAAGTTCTAAGCAAGCAGAATATTAATATAGAATAGCTTAGCTTGTAGCGTGACACGTTGTTGTCGCAGAACCAACAGTTGGTGAAGACGATAGATGACGCTTGGCGACATGTCCTAGAGTTGGCTATCACAATAGATCTTCTAGTCAAAGTGCTGATTCACAGTTTAGCAAGTGGAGTCTGTGATGCTAGAAAAGAGACAACAAAGGTGCAGCTACAGCTGAATCTCCAGATTGCCGAGCTACGGTTGAAGGTGTAGCCTTCCACTCCCATAGAGGTCAAAGACAAGTGCGCCAACACTATTGCAGCAGGGATGGAAGAGATTGGAGGTGCAGTGCACGACTGTACCGACATGTTGGAGCAGGTGCTTGAGGTCCTCAAGATGTCATAAGAGGACCCCAACATCCAACAGTTGGAGATAGAGGCACGCGAACTCCAGCAACAGTATGAAAACAACAGAGGGATTGCACAAATAGTAGTCCTTACTCAGTGGCTTGCGAGGATGCAGCAAGCCAAGGCATTAAAGGAGTGGGTGGATGCAGTGCGCCATAAGGAAGTCGTTCTCAAAGCACACGTCCAACCATGGATTGATGAAGCATTCACAATCACAGTAGATATTGAAGGAAAGCTCACACAGATTTAGGGGATGCATGCATAGATGCAGCATAGCACACCAGAAACAGAGGGCTCAGAAGATAGAAGGAAATAGGTTCAACAAGCAACAGCTCAGTGCGATATAGGCATAAAGACTGTTCGGGACCATCTGGAGGGACTTCGAACCAAGATCACCGCACCGACAGAGTGACTCGAGGGTGAGTCATGATGTTTATGTTGGGGGATTGTTGGGCATGGAATCCCCCCACAACAGGTTTCAGGGCTTAAAGACCAAGTTTTGAGTTGTTATTATTGTAAAAACTCCGCGAATTGCAGGCACTGAGTGCAAATTGTATGTTAGAGTCATAGGATTGTCTGCCCTAAGTTTTAAATTTAGTGTCAGCCTACTCGCGGTCCGTGGACCATGGGATTTTGTAAATAGAGCGAGGCTCTAAGTTGAAAAGAGGAGAGTGAACCAACTGATGGAGTCTGTAAGATAGCTAGCATAGAGTAAGAATCTAAGTGTCTTGGGTTGTAGTAGTAGGAAGAAGCTATAAAGCTGAGTGTGCAGAGGCCTAGTAGAGTCCAAAGTTGAGTGCGCGGACCCCTGTAGCTCATTGCACAGGGTAGAATTGAGTCTATAACTAGAGAAGGAGATAATAAAGAGAAGTCTGATTCCAAATCTTGTGTATCAATTTTGAATTATTACATGGTTGATATCTTCTACAATTATGCTATTTGATTTATTGCACGCACTTGTATAAATACTGAACACTGTTAAGTATAACTAAGCACATACAGATAGCTAATTTGATCAACTAATATTGGGTTAATATTGAGGATTTGGGTAATAACACTGTTCAGGCTAGAATAGGGCTGTGCGAGGGCAACATCATAGGTTGCAAGGGACTGATAGGTGTGTGTAGCGGCGTGTGCGCGGGGTCAAACTGCGAACCACTTGAAATCATCAAATATCTCTAAGGTGCGAAACATGGTTTTAGCACCCTCCCATACTATGGGTGAGACCTCAGTCTGCGCTCCATGGAATGTTGCCGAAAGGGCTAGTAGTACTGGGATTTGTTTGGCTAAATCACCTTTGAACCTGGGTCAGGCCCCTACAAGCCAACATGTTGATAAATTATAAAAAAATGGATTCTAAAGTTTAGGACATCAAACTAGATTATTTTGCTTGAGCTTAGAAATGATTTTTTTGTCAAGAATTTTTTCTTGGATTAGTTTATATGTATTATATTTATTATATATAGTATGTTGAGGCATCCCATATATATAGCCCAACTGTAGGCCATTGTAGTAGAGAGTTTGTTATACATGGTCGGGCTTGTGATAGATCACATAGCCCACCAAGAGTTTGTGTTCCCCTAGTATATCTTGCCTTCGACACTAGTTGGAGTGTTAGAGGTTGTTTTTATGTCTCTATTGATGACCATGCTTATACTTCTAGTGCACCATCTTCACCCATTTTAGGTACACCTCCTGCACTTTTAAATCCTCCTTAAACTTTATGTGTTTATGTGTTGAAATTGTATTTAATTTTTAAATTGTCTTCAACTAATGTGTTTGAATTCAATGTATATGCTATTATGCTTATAGTTTGTTAATTATATATATGTTAAATTATGTTTATGATTTGCAGGTCCTTATCAAGCTGAAGCTGAAGATCAAAGTGTAACATCGTTCCCTCCATGGGATGATGCTACAACTTAGATCAAATTAGATGATGTTATGACCCATAATAAACATATCACAATAGAGATAAAGAATATCCCTTCCAATTCACCAACTCACCTTTCATTGTAATTGATGTTGGATAGCATAAATAGGAGATTGAGACATACCGGAGGTTGGGCCCACATAGTGACATATTACAGTTCATACATAGGGTAGGGAGGCACGAGGTTAGGAGCCCAAATTCTTGGGAGGTGTTGAAAGAGGCCCCCAAGGACATTGATGTTTGTGGGGAGTTGTTCGACATCCCTCAAGATCACCCTACTAGACATAAAGGTCCAATCCCATTGAGATATTTTATTAATGTTTATGTAGCCACTTTCATGTATGATAGATTCATTGGATGTTGGGGATAGTTCCCCAAATATGACTAGGTCACAATTTATTTTTCTAAGCATATATATGTTGTATTTGTGGTACATATGAGGCCGAATTACACTAATACTGGATCGCATTTTTATGGTACTAGTAGGGGACATACCTATAAGCACGACAGGGCTCATAGTGACCTTGGGAACGTATTACCACCTTTGAGCTTCTTGCCACTACCGCCTCAGAGAATGGTATTACCTAGAGAGCTAGAGGAGTTATTGCAACTCAGTGGTGAGACATGGGAGACTATTGTAGACAACATGTAGGCATCATTGGCTAGTGTGCATGTTGCATTACATGGAGAGATATGAAGACTACCACCACTGCCTCATGACCCACCAGTGCCCTTATATGATGATGAATTTATCATGAGTTTACCCTTAATATTTTGACACATAAATGTATGTCTCATGATGCAATTCAAGAGAATTGGAAGGTGCATGGCCACATGAAACATACTAGGTACACATTTCTATGAAACTTTTAACTCTTATTATAATCAATAATGGACAATAATTTATATTAAAATTATAGTTCACGTTATATTACATAATTTATATTAATAACTTAATGAGAACATGTAGAGATGTACAAACAACATGGATGAGCTTACGAGGTCATCTGAGGGGGCAGTTGATGAGACATGGCTTCCTCGACCAAAGCATATTGCCATGGATTCTCCTCCACCTCCTCATCCACATTATATGTTCACTAATGTGGAGGAGAGTTAGTATGTACAACCACATGGATCAACAATTGAGGTAAACTTATTTATTCCTAAGATTTCAACATTTTATTTTTTTAAGTTACATAAATATGCTAATTAATTTATAGGCTAATTATAATTTGTCCTTACCATTGTGTACATGGGCCCATATGTAGAGTGACATTGATGCCACTGTTATGTGGAGACATGAGTGGGATACTGGGTTCAGAGGAACTAATAATGCTGGTCCATTAATGTAGGCCCCAATTATCGATCCACAGATAAGGGGGCACCAAACCCAAATTCATGATCAGACCCCCATCCTATAAGACTTGGATTTGGACTCGATTGAGGTTAGTAGATTCATGTATATGGACTCGACAGGAGGACAAAATACACACAAAATAAATAAATAAATGTTTTTATCATATCTTGAAAAATGTTCATCCATATTTCAAGATGTCTAATGGGGAGATGAATATGGATGATGGTAACATGCTTAAGTAATTTCATCAAATTCCAGTTCACACTTTTTGAGAAATCAACCTCCATCACCTACAACCATTTTTATTTTTTCTCAAGATTCATACATCCATTGGCCAAGATTATTAATGGGGAGGTGCATAAGGATGATGGAAACAAGCTCCAAAAATTTCAGATCAATCCAATCTACCATTTGAGAGATATTGATAAAATAATTCAGCTACACGAGCTTGTATTAAAATTCTACAGGAGGGACTTGAATTGCTACAGGAGGTAGATCATATTGGAGAAATAGGCCAAAATGTCATATATTCTTTAGGAAATGTTGATATAGGTCCATCATAGAGTCATCATTTATTTTCCACACCACTTGACCTCTTCTCCACTCTCATTTTCATCCATGTCCATGAAAATAACACATTTTCACCCCCTTCTTCCATCCCTTCCACCACAAAATGCCCTTTGATCCTTGTAAAAATATTACTCATGAATTATCAATATTTTTAAAGGTATCACTTGAAGGAAATACTGATCCTAGGAGGTTTTATATGACTGCTACAAGAAGACACACACTCTTGTAGTAGTCTCAAGAATCCCTCTAGAACCACAATCAAAAGCACTTGGAAGCATCACAATGAATAATTGACAAACATGAAACATTGAAGGATCATCTCTTTAATCTTGGGCAGCCAAAAAATTTCTGTAGGGCTACTATAGGGTCACTCATCATCTCAAATAATAACAACTTGATCCACCATCAACAAGACCTATAGTGATAACTTCGATCAGTTAAGCACATTCTAAGAGAAAATTTTCAGAGAAAAGCTAATGCATGGAGAAACAAGCATAATAAGATGACACCTAAAGAAGCCAACAAATTAGCCATTACCTTTGTTCAGAAGTAGAATTCAACCATGAAAGGATCATCAGTAGCAGCATTAGAACCACCAAAGGCAGCTTTAACAGTCATATAAGAAACCTCAATATTACCTGCAAAAATACATTAAGGGTAAGGCCTAGGTATGCAATCCTCAAAACCTCTCCTATAGACTTATTTTAGCACAAAAATAATGTTGTAAGTGTATTAAGGACAAGGTTTTTTATAGCCAAACTTAGTAGTAGAGAAGCCTTGGCCTTATCTAGCAATTAAATTCACTTTTCCACCAAGGCACCCGCACATGGGGGAGAGGACATGATATAAGTGAAGAGGACTTGAGAAAGTGGGACATAATCATTTATTCATGATGGAAGATAAGGAGTGTGAATGGGTAGGTGAGGACCAACTCAGTTAACTCGTAGAATTTTGAGTTTATTTTGCTTGGAATAAAAAAATTGAGAAAATTAAAAAAAAGGAAAAGAAAAAATAATGGAAAAAATCAACAAAAAAATAAAAATAAAAGAAATAAAAGGTGGACCCACCACCTCTTGGCATGCAAATATTTGTTTCTACTAGATTTGGGTTGTGTGCCACATGAAGGAACAAAACTGCTACAAGAAGAACAAAGTTGCTACAAGAAGGAACATCACTACTATAGGAAGAACAAATTTGCTACAGGAAGCTAATAGAGTGCTACAAGAGGAAAAATTTCACCCATAGGGAGGCCCACCACTAGAGAATTCACATTAGAGAGGCATAAGACACAAACTACCCTATTACAAGAGGAAACAAAAGAGCTACAGGAGAAAAAAAGGGCTGCTATAGGAGAAACAGGGGCTTCTACAAGAGAAACAAGAGATGTTATAGGAAGAGGAAACTGCACCAAAATTAGAGGAAAAAGGTCTCCAAGAACAATAAAAGCCTGGTCCACAACCCAATCTAGAGTCCTACTACAATTTTTTTGAAGGATGTAGGATTATACCTGAGAAATTTGTTATACCACTCTTCTTTGAGTTGGAGAAGGAAAGAGACAAAACACATAGATGGATGCAAATTGCAAAATCCAAAAAGGTAGAAGATGTGGGCCTCATGGAGAAAAAAGTAAATGAAATGAGAAAGGAATTAAAAAACTTAAGGTTGAGAGAGTCAATCATGAGGGAGAAACTACAGGTAGAAAACATAAGGCTAAAAGAGCAGCTGCAAGAAAAAGAGGTACAACTTTCCACTATGGAAAGTCTATCCATGGAAGCCATAGAATGCAGACAACCATCCAAATCATATTCCATTGAGATAAGGAAGGGAATTGCATGAAAATACACCTAAGGCATAAAAGAAGAACAACATGGCAAGAAGTTGGATAGGTTGCTCAGAGGATGAGCAACAATTTTAGTAGGGGCATATGACGGGCCTACAAATTAAACACAAATCAAGGCCCATATAACCTTTCCTAGCCACACAAAAATTATTTTAAATCTCTCTTTATACAATCAATAATCGTTTTTTATATTTACTATGTTGATTAGGAAGGTTTATAGATAATTCTATATTTGTGCCTAATATTATTTATTTTTGTAGAATATTGTGAGAATATTGGGAAGATTATGAAGATTTGGAGGAGGAGATAATATAGGGATTTACTCCCTCCTACAGGACAATTAATATTGGAAAATAAATGAACAAAATATCATGAAATCATTAACAAATTTTGGAGCTATAGTGATTAGGAAAATCTAGGAATGTGTTCCCTATGATTTAATGCAAATTCCTAGTGTTGGGAACTAGATCCACTATTTGAGGGATTTAGGAGGGGAAAGCTTCCTCCTTTCAAGGAGAATGCTTCCTGATAAATTTTTATAAGTACCAATTCTAAT
The DNA here is from genome assembly GCA_031772625.1 of Pinus tabuliformis. NCBI lineage: Eukaryota > Viridiplantae > Streptophyta > Pinopsida > Pinales > Pinaceae > Pinus > Pinus tabuliformis. The sequence continues at coordinate 196,337,073 of CM062815.1, read as the reverse complement.
TTTCCTTTAGGGGGATATTTTTATTAGTCTTCTTGTAGAGAAACCTTGTTCTTTGGCAACTCCACATTCAGTGCTAGCAGGGGTGTACTTGGATTGATTCAAATAATGAAGTTTTTTGCCATTTTTAGCTTCTAAAGCTTGGTATCCTTCATAGGAATCTGAGTATCCTTGGGCTTGGACATCCCAGGAGCCTTAGAGCTCTTTTGTATAATTTTATTTCCTTCGTTTCACTTTTTATTCACATGAATCTTTTATTCTTCTTTGTCCTATTTCTGTATTTAGTATTGATGCTTCGTTTGATGTAGGATTGGGTTAAATGATTGAAGTAAGTTATATTATAGGTTATTTACATATTCATAAGAATTATGCATCCTTAGAAAAACTTTTAAAATTCATCTTCATCATTGAGCTACTTGGATTGGTTTAATAGTTCACAATTCTAGAATTTCTGGAAGTCCCTTGTACCAAAAGTAGTAATTTTATGCTATCTTTTAGAACATGTTAATGAAATTAAATTGAGTTGATTACACTAGTATTATATCACTAAAAAATTCAAGTTAATAACAAAATTTTTCCAAATTCATTTTTACTTGATTATGTTAGACATTTGATAGGTTCACTAGGTCATTAGTTCTTGAATTTCTAGTTTTTAGGGTCATAATTTTCTGCTATTTTTTAGGACGTGTTAACAGGGGTATTTTGGAATGATTCAACTTGGAATGGAGTCCTAAGACATCCAATTTAATAAAAAAAATTGTTACATCCCATTTTAATTTGATTTACTTGGTCATTGGGTGAATTATATCCTCCTGTAGCAATTTTGTTTCGCCTGTAGCAACCTCTTGTAGCACTCCTGTAACACATGTAAAATTGACCATATTTTCTCCAAAAGCTTGGTTTTTGTCTCTTAGGATAAAATAATGAACCATAGGCTCTAAATACATGATTGAACAAGAATAAACACCAATTAGAACATGCCTTTTTACAAATTAGATTAGTCATATTTATTTGAATTCATCCTCTTAGGATTTCAATTACAAATTGTTGTTCTTGCCTAGGATTAATTTCTTTTCAAAGTAATATTTTCATTTATTCAATTATTTTAAGTTTTTATTTCATGAAATTCACTCCATTACACCAGATCAAAGAAAGAAGGACACATTGTATTCTGCACATATAGTTCCAACACCTCTTAAGTTATACGAACCCCGGGTCGATAATTTAAGTTGGTAGCCTTGGGGGTTGAAACTTTCTTGTTGCAATACTAGGGCTCATCAGCTTTCATGAAAACTTGTTGAAGAGTACAACTGCAAGTTTACCAATATCATGCACTACAATGCCCCTTACTTGAGATAATGGGTGCTTGGGAATCTCACACTAATCTAAAAGAAAAATTCAAAACAGAAAATAATATATATTTTTAATTATTTTTAATTTATTTATGTTTTCTTATTAGAAATATAAGATGACTCAAGAGGTTCCCAATCCACATTATGTTTGTGCCAACATTAAATGTATAATGATACATTTGCTCTCCAGTCGAAAGTTAAACGACATTATACTTTTTACAAGTTTGGACTACAAATTTAGAACCAAGATGGAACATATATTTAGATGTAAATTTCCTATGATTTCCATATCTAACCTATAGTGAGTCAATATTTCCAACCAATTAATCCACTTCATCACTATAGTATTTTATGCTACGTTGATTGGGACCCTTGATATATTAAACAATTCTCTCCATGAATTTTCAATCATTTTAAATGGTGTATTTTGCATGAATTAAAATATCACAATAAAAATGAAGGAAATATTAGAGAAACTCTAATTTAGATAAGTAAGGTTACCAACAAGCTATATCTAGATAATAGCATCAACTCTTAAATAATTACACTCTTTAATTTTCTTCACTCCCCACTGCTAACATGTGGAATAATTTTAGTGATCCATCTTGAACCTCCATAGGAGATTCAATACATATTTAGGCGATAAAAAAATATACCATCACCTATATATGTAAGATTTAGATTCCTAAAAGAAATGCAAGTGAAGAAGGTTAGTAATTTCAAATTATTTTCTAATTATGTTTTCAAATCCAAAATTAAATCTATGTAATTTCTAATGATTACCAAATCTACAATATATAATGCATAATGCAACAATTGAGGTTCACCACTTATAGGTAAAGAATACACACTGTGTTTTAATTCATATGCATCGGTTGATTTTTTGTGTTTTCCTTTGTAAATCTCATTAAATTTCTTATGATGCATATAATACATTATAAAATTTGTTATGACATGCAATTTCTATACTGAATGGGTGGATTTATGTTTAGAACGTCTATCTTAGTTTCTCAAATAGTTTCAAAATTAAAATGGGAAGGAATAAATTCCTCCAACATGTCCAATGCATGAATCTTTTAGATATTTACTTTTGTTGTTTAATGGAAATTCATCAACATCAAAAAAACAAAACCTTAAATATAATATAATATTATTCAAAAAATAAACCCTAAACAAAGTTGTTACGCATGTCCAAAGACACTTATATTAAATTTCTTCAAAATTGTTCAACAATACATTCTTTCCAAATTTGCAGTACATCATAATGAACATATATAATGATACCATGGGACCAAACTATAAAATAATGACACCTCATGCCCAAGACGCATAATGATCCCTTGTACCAAAATTAATACATGCTAGCCAAGATACATAAATTGAAAAACAACGAGGGAGATATGGGTGCAAGATACAGTGAAACTACCTACATACAAATATAAAAACCGTAAAACCATATGTTGCATGTATGATGCCTACATACAACTATAAAATATACCATATTAGTTTTAGGTGCAAGATATGATGCTATTAACTACATGCAAAGATCAAGAATCATACGAGTAGTGGTAGAATCTAGATGGTGCAACAATAGAAAGAAATTAAATATAATGTAAGGAGTGGGGATGGTGATTTCACTTAGAAAACAAATTTATTTTTCTGCTAAGGCATGGCATACTTTTAATGATCCATTTTGAACCTTCATAATAGATTCAATACATACTTAGGTGATTAAAGAATATACCATCATCTATATATGTAAGATTTAGATTCCTAAAAGAAATGCAAGTGAAGAAGGTTAGTAATCTTAAAGTGTTTTCTAATTATGTTTTCAAATCCAAAATTAAATCAATGTAATCTCTAATGATTACCAAATGTACAATATATAATGCATAATGCAACAATTGAGGTTCACCACTTATAGGTGTAGTATACATACAATGTTTTGATTCATATGCATGGGTTGATTTTTTGTGTTTTCCTTTGCAAATTTCATTAAATTTGTTATGATGCATATAATCCATTAGAGAATTTGTTATGACATACTAAGTTCTATACTGAATGGGTGGATTTATGTTTAGAACACCTATCTTATGTTCTCAAATAGTGTCAAAATTGAAATGTTAAGGAATAGATTCCTCCAACATGTCCAATGCATCAACCTCTTAGATATTTACATTTTTTGCGTAATTGAAATTCATCAACATCAAACAAACAAAATCTTAAATATAATATAATATTGTTCAAAAAATAAACCCTAGACAAAGTTGTTATGCATCTACAAAGACATTTATATTAAATGTATTCAAAATTGTTCAACAATACATTCTTTCCAAAATTGCAGTACATCATAATGAACATATATAATGGTAACATGGGACCAAACTGTAAAATAATGACACCTCATTCCCAAGACACACAATGGTCCCTTGTACGAAAATTAATACATGCTAGCCAAGATATATAAGTTGAAAAACAACGAGGGAGATATGGGTGCAAGATAGAGTGCAAATACTTGGATACAAATATAAAAACCATAAAACCATATGATGCATGTATGATGCCTACATGCAACTATATAGTACCATATTAGTTTTAGGTGCGAGATATTATGCTATTGACTACATGCAAATATAAAAAATCATACGAGTAGTGGCAAAAGCTATATAGTGCAACAATATCAAGAAATAAAATATAATGAAAGGAGTGGGGATGGTGATTTCGCTTAGAAAACATTTTTTTTTTTCTAGGAAATACATTCTATTGTATCCACTAAAGGTAGAAAGAATATCTTAACCATTATTTGATGCAAGCATTAGACTTAGACCCTGAAGATTAGATACAAATGTGTTAAAACATACTCATATACAAAATAATAACATATTGAAGTAGAGATATAATAAAATTAGTAGAAGTAAATGTGAGTTCAAGATTTAAAAGCAATATTGAAAGATCTAGAAGCCAGTTAGATCAAATTTCATTACTATTAATTTTCTTACAAGTAAATTCCATATTTCTCACTCGTTTTTGGCTAATGCTAGGGATGTATCTAGAGAAGAATCTCAATCACTTTTAGTAAATGCTATGGATTTAGTTGTTGATCCACGTGATGGGAGTAATGTGTATATAAAATATATCACAAGAAATACCAAAAAAAAAGAAAATTGTTGGAAAAAATGTGCTTACTAGTTACAACTTTCCAGGTTAACCAAAATTGACATAGATGAATCATCAAATAAATGGATCAGAGTCAATAAAGCAAAAAATGAAGTATAACACATCCAAATCATCCGATGATTATTTTCATGTCCATTAATTGCACAAATAATACAACTTGAACATCTTAGTTGTCCCCATCTTTTCTTGAGCCTTACTTTTTCTTCTAATGAATTCCAAAAAATGAAATAACATTCCTCACAGGTAGACAAAAAAGCTAGTAGTAATATCCCCAAGTAAAGTTGATAACCTTCATGGGAAATCTAACTTCTTCACACTCCTTTTGTTAATATATGAAATATAATTAACATTTACGTTCCTATAGCTTACGAAGAAAAAGTTGAATGTTGAAATTTTCTCTATTATATTAAAGAAATATGTTATGGTCAAACTGGTATCTTTGGCCATGACTTGAACACCACCCATCAATCATGGGAAAAAAGGAGGCTCCATATTTAAATATCCATTCAGAGAAAATATGGAAGAATTCATCCATTTTCTATACCTTATTGATGTTAGACATGTCATACACAAATTCTCATTTGATTTTCTTACAACATTTAAATTTGAAAAAAGTATAATTAGGTGGATCTTATCTTATATTGGAAATCTGTCAATGTCCACTTTGGTGCATGTTAGAATAGTAGTGTTATTTAAATCCGTAAGAGGGCTGCACCAAGGATTTCCTTTATGCCCTCTTCTGTACATTTTTTTGGCCAAACCATTAAACCACAAACTTGAACATCATAGCTTATAAGATTAGATTGTACATAGTAATCTATACATGGAGTAAAAAACATTAAGCACAACCAATTCATAGATAATACATTTTCTTTAAGAGGATATTCAATAATAATAGCTTCCATATTTAAAATATTCCTCCAAATATGTTTAAATGCCCAGGGAGGACAACTTAATTTAGACAAGTTAAATTTTATACACTTTGAATATCAATATCTAATCTTAGGTAGCCATTCCTAGAATTTTTTACTTCCCAATTCAAGGATTCTTGTTTGTTTTCACTATCTGGAAATCCCTACTTGTATCGAACCTTTCTCTAACCTTCTTCTCATTCTCTTCTCACCAAATCTTGGAAAAACATTCTAATGAGTTTTTCAATGGTTAAATCTTGCTTGGAGACTAATTTTATTAAAATTCATCCTCTTTTCCCTCCATATATTTTAATTATTTTTCCTTTTTCCCTTGGTGGAAAAAGATATGTAATAGAAAAATAAATTTTAGGAATTTAATATCACAAGAAATTCATATCTTCCTTTAGCAAGGAGGGAAAAAAATACACAATTTACTAAGAATTTGGTAAATTGGGTCATGTTGCACGCTTGAAAGAGTCATGGAGACCTAGGAATAAGAGACATGTCTTTGATGAATATAAAATTGGAGGAAAACCTCCTTTTTCATCTAATCATTGAAAACAATCATTGGTTCAAGCAATTTCTCCAAAAGAAATATCTTGGTGAGGATAGGAAAATTCCATTTGGAGCGTCGCACATAGATGAATCATCAAATAAATGGATTAGAGTCAATAAAGCAAAAAATGAAGTATAAAACATCCAAATCATCCGATGATTATTTTCATGTCCATTAATTGCACAAATAATACAACTTGAACATCTTAGTTGTCCCCATCTTTTCTTGAGCCTTACTTTTTCTTCTAATGAATTCCAAAAAATGAAATAACATTCCTCACAGGTAGACAAAAAGCTAGTAGTAATATCCCCAAGTAAAGTTGATAACCTTCATGGGAAGTCTAACTTCTTCACACTCCTTTTGTTAATATATGAAATATAATTAACATTTACGTTCCTATAGCTTATGAAGAAAAAGTTGAATGTTGAAATTTTCTCTATTATATTAAAGAAATATGTTATGGTCAAATTGGTATCTTTGGCCATGACTTGAACACCACCCATCAATCATGGGAAAAAAGGAGGCTCCATATTTAAATATCCATTCAGAGAAAATATGGACGAATTCATCTATTTTCTATACCTTATTGATGTTGGACATGTCATACACAAATTCTCATTTGATTTTCTTACAACATTTAAATTTGAAAAAGTATAATTAGGTGGATCTTATCTTATATTGGAAATCTGTCAATGTCCCCTTTGGTGCATGTTAGAATAGTAGTGTTATTTAAATCCGTAAGAGGGCTTCACCAAGGATTTCCTTTATGCCCTCTTCTGTACATTTTTTTGGCCAAACCATTAAACCAAAAACTTGAACATCATAGCTTATAAGATTAGATTGTACATAGTAATCTATACATGGAGTAAAAAACATTAAGCACAACCAATTCATAGATAATACATTTTCTTTAAGAGGATATTCAATAATAATAGCTTCCATATTTAAAATATTCCTCCAAATATGTTTAAATGCCCAGGGAGGACAACTTAATTTAGACAAGTTAAATTTTATACACTTTGAATATCAATATCTAATCTTAGGTAGCCATTCCTAGAATTTTTGACTTCCCAATTCAAGGATTCTTGTTTGTTTTCACTATCTAGAAATCCCTACTTGTATCGAACCTTTCTCTAACCTTCTTCTCATTCTCTTCTCACCAAATCTTGGAAAAACATTCTAATGAGTTTTTCAATGGTTAAATCTTGCTTGGAGACTAATTTTATTAAAATTCATCCTTTTTTCCTTCCATATATTTTAATTATTTTTCCTTTTTCCCTTGGTGGAAAAAGATATGTAATAGCAAAATAAATTTTAGGAATTTAATATCACAAGAAATTCATAACTTCCTTTAGCAAGGAGGGAAAAAAATACACAATTTACTAAGAATTTGGTAAATTGGGTCATGTTGCACACTTGAAAGAGTCATGGAGACCTAGGAATAAGAGACATGTCTTTGATGAATATAAAATTGGAGGAAAACCTCCTTTTTCATCTAATCATTGAAAACAATCATTGGTTCAAGCAATTTCTCCAAAAGAAATATCTTGGTGAGGATAGGAAAATTCCATTTGGAGCGCCGCACATAGATGAATCATCAAATAAATGGATTAGAGTCAATAAAGCAAAAAATGAAGTATAAAACATCCAAATCATCCGATGATTATTTTCATGTCCATTAATTGCACAAATAATACAACTTGAAAATCTTAGTTGTCCCCATCTTTTCTTGAGCCTTACTTTTTCTTCTAATGAATTCCAAAAAATGAAATAACATTCCTCACAGGTAGACAAGAAAGCTAGTAGTAATATCCCCAAGTAAAGTTGATAACCTTCATGGGAAATATAACTTCTTCACACTCCTTTTGTTAATATATGAAATATAATTAACATTTACGTTCCTATAGCTTATGAAGAAAAAGTTGAATGTTGAAATTTTCTCTATTATATTAAAGAAATATGTTATGGTCAAATTGGTATCTTTGGCCATGACTTGAACACCACCCATCAATCATGGGAAAAAAGGAGGCTCCATATTTAAATATCCATTCAGAGAAAATATGGAAGAATTCATCTATTTTCTATACCTTATTGATGTTAGACATGTCATACACAAATTCTCATTTGATTTTCTTACAACATTTAAATTTGAAAAAAGTATAATTAGGTGGATCTTATCTCATATTGGAAATCTGTCAATGTCCCCTTTGGTGCATGTTAGAATAGTAGTGTTATTTAAATCCATAAGAGGGCTTCACCAAGGATTTCCTTTATGCCCTCTTCTGTACATTTTTTTGGCCAAACCATTAAACCACAAACTTGAACATCATAGCTTATAAGATTAGATTTTACATAGTAATCTATACATGGAGTAAAAAACATTAAGCACAACCAATTCATAGATAATACATTTTCTTTAAGAGGATATTCAATAATAATAGCTTCCATATTTAAAATATTCCTCCAAATATGTTTAAATGCCCAGGGAGGACAACTTAATTTAGACAAGTTAAATTTTATACACTTTGAATATCAATATCTAATCTTAGGTAGCCATTCCTAGAATTTTTGACTTCCCAATTCAAGGATTCTTGTTTGTTTTCACTATATGGAAATCCCTACTTGTATCGAACCTTTCTCTAACCTTCTTCTCATTCTCTTCTCACCAAATCTTGGAAAAACATTCTAATGAGTTTTTCAATGGTTAAATCTTGCTTGGAGACTAATTTTATTAAAATTCATCCTTTTTTCCCTCCATATATTTTAATTATTTTTCCTTTTTCCCTTGGTGGAAAAAGATATGTAATAGCAAAATAAATTTTAGGAATTTAATATCACAAGAAATTCATAACTTCCTTTAGCAAGGAGGGAAAAAATACACAATTTACTAAGAATTTGGTAAATTGGGTCATGTTGCACGCTTGAAAGAGTCATGGAGACCTAGGAATAAGAGACATGTCTTTGATGAATATAAAATTGGAGGAAAACCTCATTTTTCATCTAATCATTGAAAACAATCATTGGTTCAAGCAAGTTCTCCAAAGGAAATATCTTGGTGAGGATAGGAAAATTCCATTTGGAGCATCGCACCGCCCCCAACCCCCCACCCACCCCCCCCCGACCATTAGGATTGATGAGGTTCACAAATATGGATTCTTTTAGTAGAATACCATCCTCTTATTCGAACTAAGCTCATTTTCATCCTAGATTGTGGTGCACAAATTAACTTATGGAATGAAAGTATTCTTCATTTCCCTCCTTTGCATCCTAAATACACTATTTTTCCTCTCAATGTATGAATAAAAATAAATGGAAATAAATATATTTGGAGCATCTCAAGTTGAGCTTGTAATTGCAAATTGATAGGATGGAATTTTGGAAATACCCCCTCTGATATTCATCCATTATCCTACTTCATGATTTTCAATCATGCAAGTTGCATGTCAAGTCAAATGAATGAAGGATATCAAAGGGGATTAGGTAACTTATGGTACTCCATGATAAAAGGAAATAAATATCTCCTCTCTTCTATAGGAATCCCGATTAAATCTCATTATGGAAGAAAATATAGCATACATATGGGATTCTTAAAATCAATATTTTCTACTAGATTTCTGAAAAAAAACTTCTTACAACTAAAATATTAGTAAAAGACACATCTAGGGGCAATCAATCTATTCCCTTTGTAAGGAAAGCAATGAAGCTATCTCTCATTTAGTTTTGGCTTGCATATTTAATAAACAAGTATGGAGTATAAATTTGAAATATATAGCTTGAATAGCCTCCTTTTGCCCACCCAGATCCACAATTTCTTTAATAAATGGACCAGCATGCATGAAGGGTCATTTTTGAGAAAATATCTACTAAAAAGATCTAGCAAGATCTTCCTGAATTCATATGTTGGAAAGTATGATTTGCTCACAATAAAAACATTTTCCAAGAGATGAATTTTTAGAGTAGAATCATACCCTAATAGGAAACTTCCCCGTTTGTCAAATATCTCAATTAAAAATGTTCCACAATCTCTAAAATTCAATTCTTGCATTGATCCGGACTTAAACAGGAACACAACAAATTACAGAGATAACCATAAACACAGATATGCAGTGGAAATAATACTTCATTTCATTAATGTAAAATACTGAAATATGCTTACAAACAGTAATGGAAATAAACTAGCTAGGGCGATCATAGCTTATCTCTGAGAAGAGATGTGGTGGCTACATGCCTCTGAACTGTGTTACAATGAGGCTCGAAGACCTATTTATTGTTGAGAAACAATGGAAAACCCTTAACATTCTAAAACCTAACCCTAGAAGATGAAACACCAAACTATGGGCCCCGTTTGGGTAAATTGGTACACCAACTTTCCAGGGTCGTAACTTTGGCATACGATCTCCGTTTGACGCGTACAATAGCTCGTTAGAAAGATCTATCCGAGCACTACCACTTTGGGAGGCAACATCGGTCCATGGACCCATGTTGCCCCAGATTTCCCAAAAAAGGTCGTTTAGGGCATCAAAACGGCTCCGGAAGTTTAGGACCCGAAAAACTGCTAAAAATAGTAAGTTGTGCTACAATTAAGGAAACTGAAAATGCTGAGAGAGACAATGGTGGGGGTCCAGGTGGACTTGGCAGGTTGCCACCAATATCCACCTGGATCATGCATAGACAACAAAGAATTTTGTTGTCCTCCTTCAATCTAAAGATGAGCAACTCAGCAACCCCTCCTCTATCAAATCAATAGAAATTTTAAATGAGCTCTCAAGGATTTTATGATAGGATAAGTGGTTAGCAAAATTATGTACCTTGTTTTGATGGTGCCTCAAAATCTAACCTAGGAGTGGTAGTTGCAAAGAGGGGGTGTGCTAGTGCAACTCGTATGACATGAAGATATAGCCTTTTCATGGATCCTAGGTAGAGACTCAAATAAGAAAGAAAGGGGAAATGCAATATATCATTGAATCAAGAAATCGATATCACTGCATATCATAAAATCAATCATTATGGGGGGTTTCTCTCTCATAATTGAGAATCTTAATTCACATTCTATTCTAGTAGATGGCATCCTATGTTCAAAAGGAATTGGTTGATCTTGAATCGTATTCGAGAAAACTCAAATCTATAATGTATTATGTCAAAAGAAAAGGTGATAAAACACTTTGTAAAACCAAGTGACTCCTCATGAAGAAGGGACTTTGTTAATCATTGATTAGGGCTCCCACATTCCCATCGCATGACCATGGATGCCAATGTCATATTCAATAGGTAGGTAGCAATGGTATCCTATGAGTTGATAGAAAACATGACCATAATAAATATGGAACATCCCTTATACATTTTTTATAATATAAGCTTTTGTCACACTTACATAATTAACTCATCTTTGTAGTCAGAGCGCATGAACCTTGAGCCTACAATGAAGCTCCTTATATTTCTCTTTCCATCCCTATGATACATAGTAATTTAATGGCTTTTTTTGTTTGTGATAGGTTGAATGGAGGCCATTATTATGGTGGCTATATTATGGTGGCTATTCATATCTATTTCATTGTTAAAGAGGATTCTCTTGCCTATTTTTCTTGGGGGCATGGGGAAACTCCTATATCATGCCTTACTTTCGTGCTCGCTCTTCAGTTTATTTCTTCAAGGAAGTCTCTAGAAAACTATGAAGTTGAATTTCATTCAAAGGGATTAGAGTTCTTCACGGAAATGACCAATCATATCAATAGAAACAAATAGGGTAGTGTTCTAGACAGACAGAGGTAATGGGTGACATGCAATAGAAAATTAACCAAATTCATCTCCACCAAGTTGAATTGGTGTCCAATGGGACCTCCACCATGGAAATTCCCAAAATTTTGAGGTAGGAAATACATAGGTTGGATGATGAGATAAATGCACTCGAGTCGTCCTAGATAGATTATTTAAATTTTAGAGGACAACAAGCTCCCTATAATTTAACGTCATTATAACTATGAGTTAACACCTCCACACTAGCACTAACCTTAAATGTGTCCCCTCAACCAACTCCATACTCATGTTAGGTTAGTAACTTTCCACAGGAGCCTCATATGCAAGTAAAGATATCAAGAAAATGCCTAAAAATCAAAGTGCTCATAACATGCTATAAAATGTCCAATAACTTAATGAAATTATTCGAATGCAACTTGAACAATTGAAAATGGGTTTCATACACAATTGTTTTCACATTTTAAATCTTGCTTTGAATAGGGAAAATTGTTAGCAAGGATACCACATGGCGATGTAGGATGCTAACATGGAAGTATGTACAATGACATGAAAGGCTTAATGGTGACACATGGAAAGACATGTACACTCACAAATTGACATTGCAAGACAAGTGGCATGCTGGCATGGCAGGTCCCTAATTGACATGTGGCAACCTAGAAGCAAGTGATGTGGTAATGGAATGGAAACACATGGTTGGGGGATGATGTAAGAACATGTGGCGTACAAGTGGTATGTGACTGGGTTACAAGTGGATCGACAAGAACATGGCACATGGCCCAGTCAATGGGCACCAGACTACACCTCAAGAAAAACTAGAAGGTCCAAAGTCATTAGGTCCAAAGTCGTTATGGGTTGGGAACCACGGGGATTGAACTCCTGACCTACGCATAAGAAAGACAATTTCCCAACCATTGGGCTACATATTTTGCTCATTATAGCTGTGATATAAATTTATATTTAAAATGAATTTTAAAATAGGTTGCCAAAGGTGGGAAGGGAGAGAGTTACTGTATTAGTTACAGTGTATGAGTAATCTTATTTTATTTATTTAGACCATGCACCAATTGTACAACCAAAATCCAAGAACATGATTTTCTTATTTAAAATGATGCTACTTAACATATCCTAATGATTAAAAGAATGTTCCATGAATTATATTGTGATGGGACGGATTGAAATTTCATTGTAACAAGAGATGACCAACATATAATGTGTAATATTATTGGTTTGAATATTATGGGGGATTATTAAATGGATGATGTGCATTCGACCTTGGGTCTATCGACAAACAATGTTTTAAATATAAAAATAATTATCATTGCACCGAAGTTCTGTATCTTAAATTTATAATAGATCCAAAGGCCTTTTGAGTGCTTCATTCAATCCTTTACACCCGATTTGAATTAATTGATGGTTTAATTTCACTCATATACATTTGATAATTTTTAACAAAGAAATTCATTTTAATGATCCAAGATAAAAAATCTAGAAAGCTCATCCTAAACTCATATGTTGGAAAGTATAACTAACTCACAATAGAGCCATTTTAAAAGAGATAAATTCTTAGAATGTAAATAGAGTTAAATAGAAAACTTCCTTGGTCATTGAACATATATATTCAAAATGATCTAAAATATCTCAAATCTAAATCTTGGATAGACAATAAAGAAGTTGGTTCTCCCCCTTCAATCACTCAACCACCCCTCCCCTTTCAAATCAATAGAAACTTTGAATGACCTCTCAAAAATTTGATCATTGGATAGGTTCTCACCAAAATCTTGTCCTCTATTTTGATGGTGCGTCGAAATATAACCTAGGGGTGAGAGATGCTAGGAGGGGGAGTGCTAGTGCATCTCTGAGGACATAAAGAAATAGCCTTTTACTACATTCTAGGTAAAGCCTCAAACAAGCAAGTAGGTGCAAATGCAATTTATCATCAAATCAAGCAATGCATGGCACTACATATTAGAAAATTAATCATGGTAGGGGATTTCTATCTTATAATTAATATTCTTCATTCACATTCTCTTTTTGTAGATTTTTAAAAATATTTGGTTGAATTTAAATTATATTCATTCATGTGTTATGTAAAATGTTCTTTTGAATGATTACAAAAATTCCACAAACAAAAAAAATCAACCGAACTTGAGGTAAAATTGAGCCAACATTGTCGAAGAGTTTTGAATGGGTGGTAAATGTACTCATTGTAATAGATCGCCAATTGGGTGGTCCCATATAACCCCCCAAAAAATAAAAAGATTCAGCCTCTAGCCTCTAGCCTAGAGAGCAGATTCTAATAATTACTTATGGAATAAATATTTATTTGTGTTATCGGGGGCATATGAAATAAAAAGATTGTGTATTTTAATAGAAATAGCGAGTGATACCGATAAATATTATTTGTTTAATTTGATAGAAATAGCGATGCAAGAGAGACAAAGACTGTGTATTTTGATATAAATAACGAGGCACACCCTTTTATCATCTGAACAATGGCATCAATACACTTTGCACTTTTATCCCTTGTGCCATTTTCCTTTCATCTATGAAAACCTCTTTTAGAGATGGATCTATTATTGTTATTATTATTATTAAACAATATACAATAGGTAAATTGTTTACCTTGAAATATTTTTTGTTAACATGAGTATTGTGATATTTTATTTATGGATTACATTGTTACATTAAAGAGTTTTTTTCATTAATATATTTTTAAATATGTTTCAATATTACTTTCAATATTTTTACTTTCAATTACTACTTCTCCTTTCACTTTTGATATTTTTTATTGTGGTTCCTTAGTGTTGTTAGGGTGTTGAATCCATTTATCAATTCAAAAGTGCATTTGAAATAATAATAAATCATGATCTTGTTAAAAATTATATTTTTAGATCTGTCCAAAAAGTCATTTCATCTACCAAAAAGTCACTTTATCTAGTACCTAAAATTTGTTAAGCTTAATAGATTAAAAATAATTTCTAAAATTGAATTTATACATTAATTATGTTTACCTCACTAAATTAGTTTTGAAAGATATTACATTTTATTTTCATGAATATTCATTATCTCTAAATAACATTTACATGTAGATTATGATTATAGAGAAAAAAATATTTCATTAAAGTAGTTAATTACTTTACATTTTAAGATGGGGAGTTATTATGTCATACAAGTAATTAGAATTAATTACATTGAAAATTTTGAGGTAATTTACATCTTACTCTATAGAGATGATAACAAAAGAAATCAAATAAATATAAATAAGTTAACCCCCAAGGACTATGCAAATAAATTAAAGTGGCGTAGATGTTGAATATATGTATGTGAGAATATTTGAAGAAATGATAAATCAATGTAAATTCAGTGACAATATTTGAAAATAAAATCATTGTAAATCCATTTTAAACACACTATTGTATTAGAATTATAGAGATAACCCACCCATAAGAATTAAAACAACAATATCAAAGAATTTTCATTCAATATCTCCATTAATAAATCCTAGGCATCTACGTGTAAATTCATATTCCTCTAGAAATCAAGTCTTCAAAATCAACATAGCATCTTGCTATAGCTAACCATCAATATGTAATCTTGTAATTTTTTCTTTTAATCCAGGCTTGTTTTGCACATAGTTTTTCATCTAATTATTTACACACAAATAGAACTCAATGTCACTCTAGAAACCATGTTGAATGTTAATATTGTTATGATTTTAGAAAAACAATAAAATATAGCAAGGAATATTATATCCCTACCTATATCACAAATCCATGATACTTCCCAGATAGGGTTCTACTCTTCTTTTTATGGAAAGAAGAAATTTTCCCAATAATCCTTGTAGACAAACTTCATCTAATTCCCAAGAACATGGAAAGGAAAAAATAAAATGGGACGCCAAGATATGGGTGAATTGTCAAAAGAACAAAAAGAAATATAATCCCATATAAAATAAAACCTTTCTAACCTAAAAGAAATAATTCATATAGTTTACAACGAATTTTATAAAAGTTCAAAATACTTTCCTACTTTTGTATGTATATTATCTAAAGAAACATGCCTGCAAATAAATAAATAATGCATAAACAAAGTGATATGAAGGGAAAGGGAAAAACATTGGAATATAAGACTATTATTATACATAGTTAGTAATATTTCTCTTTAGCAACCCTAGAAAATGTAAAGTCATAATTTTGCTCCATGATATTAAAAGAAACAAAATGATATGACTTGTCTAATCACCAATTTAGACTACAAACACCCAAAATAAATTCTAAGGACTCTACATGCATGGGAATGTTAGACCCAAAAAAAAAAACTAAAATCCCTTTCCTACAATAAGTTGACTAAGAAAGAAATAACACTTAAGTTAACATGAATATTCATAGGAAATTTAGCCATGTGATGGTTTAACTTAGAAGAAGAAAATTGAAATTATGTCTCAAAAGTCTTATATATTTTGCTTTGGGGAACAGTTATGATGAACAACCTTTCATTTTTTTTTATAAACATTAATTATTTCTAAACAAAATTTAGATACGTGTGATATGCTTTGAAAAATAATACGGAGAAGTTGTTAAATGACAACAAAATACTATTTCATTCGTTTGGATCATTATTAGTCCCTGCCATCTGGCAATGGCCAGGGACTATAGTAATCAGTTTTGGTTGATTTAGCATTAAATCAAGGTGCTATTTCGGAGAATGTGTTGGTTAGAGCAAGGTTTTGAAACGCTGTGTGCTAGGATGACCAAAGTGCTCAGGTTTGCCATCTTATTTGGCCTCTTCCCGAGGCGGGAGAGGCCGGAGCTTAGATTATTTTCCTTAGGCTTGTTTATTTCTGCTCACCGTCAAGTTTTCGTGTTTTAATGTTAGCGTTTGTTAGCATTAGTTTGGATTGTTTGCAGTCCACTGCTTTGTACGCACCGGTTATGTCTGGTTCTGTCTGCATATAACAGGTGTCATACAGGTTAACAGGTTGCATACCAGGTGCCACAGGTTCCATACCAGGTGCCACATGGTAACATTTGTCACAGTCATCAGCCCATCAATAGAAGTACGAGAAGAGGTAGACCAGCTGAAGAACTATCACGAGGTAAGGATGCTTCCCAGCCGCGGCATTTGCGTGCATCCACCGGATGCTTCTGCAAAGATCCCAGGTACTTGTTCTTAATTCAGCCTCGCACCCATTTTTTTTTCTTTCTGAAATTGTTGTGTCTGTCTATGTATTTACAACAATTTATTTCATCGGTCAGTAATAGTGATCAATTGGTTCCTCAACTGAAACCACCGGAGCTCTCGGCTTTGCCTCCTATTCCACGAATCAGAGTAGAGCCTTAAGAGATCTCGCCTTCAATGGTTTCCTCTTCCGACAATAAGTAGGATGAAGCTCTCTTTTAATCCCAATATTTCCAGTCGAAAATGAAATTAAAGAACATTTTGACCCGCCTCGCCATTTCCATCTGAAATACTTTGACTTGATAACATTGAGAATCAGAGGGGACAGCTGCATCTTTATCCCAACTGTAATTATTGGAGTCATTAGTGGCGCCATTCTTCCTAGAATCATATGATCTCTGCTCAACTTTCTGCTCACCTGAGTTCCTCCTTTTACCATCTTGTTTGCAACAGCCAATTTCTTCTTTCTCCTCGTCCCTTACATTCATATTCATCACCAAGCCCAAGCCTGGGCCCTCTCTTCTGCCCCTGTTTCCTTTGGTTGTCACTATTTTGGGAACTAAAAGCTCTAAATTAGTTTCAGCTAATTGAGCTAATTCTCTTGCAGGATCCTTAGAACTAGCACAATCCTCCTCTCTGTCAAATTTGTGGGTGCCCATTCTTTTCTTTCTTTCTAAACTGGTTCTCTCTTGCTTGCCCACTGTACTGTTGAGAAAATTGTCCGACAACACAAACTTTCCATCGTCCAACTGTGCAAAGTATGGACTATTGAGCAACGCCCTCATCACCTGTACTGACAGAGGAAGACATTCTGAGATTATGTTGCCGAGATTCCTCAGCATAAGCTTGCACCCGGCTTCTCTCACTGTCAAGCCAGCAATTTCTTCTGAAAATACTCTTACCAGTTCTGATTCAAGCATCTGCTCTTCTTCTGTTACTTGTGACATCTTCCCACAAGATAATGTATTTGTTTCCACAGCTGAAAAATAAGATAAAACAACGAATTATATTACTGAAGTTACTGAAGAAGCAACAATAAATTTGCATTAATGCTGGATAACAGTGGCATACCTGCTTTGTGCTTGGACTCCAGTCTTGACAACAATAAAATCAAATACAGCGCAGCCATGTCAGCCAAACTATTTCAATAAATAAAAGCAAGACAAAACTGACTTCTAAGAACAGCTTATTCCATGCCCTAATTTCTGGCTACTGGAATACTGTCAAGTGGTCGTGATTTAGAGTTACAAATTCATATAACAGTTCACTACTTTTCAATATATGATAGGAAGCTAGACTTATGAACAGGGTTTGTTGTTCAGGATGCTAGATTCTTATTCTACGAGAAGAAAAACATGAAATTGTGTAATGACAGTGCTAATCTAATTACCCTTAGATTTCAGCTAATTGAAACATAATTTAAGTTTTTTATAATAGGACAAACAATGTCATTTATCTGATATAATTGCAGGGGGAGGTTGATGTTCTGAGAGAATCAATGAAGGGATTTCAGCTGAGCTTGCCTTTTTGAAGACGGAATGCAAACAACCAGTCGTTTGAAATAGCGAGAATTCTCTTAAGCCACTGCCTGCTGGGGAGGCAAGTTCCGATTCCGGTGATTACATCACTCAACAGCAGTAGCAACGACAGAACCTTTAGTTTCCCATGACAGGTCTCTCTGCACAAGTATCTTCCTGTTATGTTCTAGTTCCTGGGTTGTTCGATTATCGTGATGTCTCCTGTATTGACATATTAGCAGACATATTACCATGATACGATGTTCAGTGGCATGGTTTACGCCCTGCATGTTATGTTATGGAGGAGGTGAGGCATGTGGCGCTCATGGGAGGGCCCACATGGTCCATGGACGTCTTTTGTCATAATATAATCTGAAGCCTAGTTTTTCCATAATTGAAAATTACCCCGGCTCAATCAAATAGAACGTGTTTTGTTGAATACTCGACAATCATTGTCGCTTTGGCAGTGATAAGGAAAGCAATGAAATACTTTATAACGAGCCTCAAATGAATGATAAAAAAAATGAATGTATTGAATTTATTCCACATTAGCTTCTTTGCATACTTACAAAGGATATGCTGATGATTTCATCTGTTCTCTCATGCCAGAAACATCTGATGAGCATGTACCATTCACACCAAGTTGTATATCTTCACAAATATAATTAGCATAGATACTTTTTAACTCTAAAATTGGGCATAATCCTGTCTGAGATCTTACCAGGTTGTAACAGAATCTGGCTTTTCTGAGTGCAATAAAATATAATCTTCTTAAAATTTTGTTGATGTTCACCTCTTTTCTTTTCAAGTTACATCCTCTGCTGTGGGCCATCATGAACAGATCAAGGTCGATACGAAAGCGGAATCTGAGTTAGAAAAACAGAACACACAGTGAAGAGTTCAGGCAGAGGCTACGACAGCTTCAGGACCGTGACAAAATTTGCAGTGAAAATTTCAGACAACATATTCCTAATCCTACTGTGTCATTCCATCATTGTTTATTCCTCTGTTGCGAGTTGTTATAGCACTAGGTTCAACATCCTCTTATGGAAACTAGTGCTCCCAGGTGAATTCAACCTTAATTTCATCCAATATATAGTCAAGAACGACGATTTCAATGTGGAATTCTCTTTGTATATGTTCTAGAATATCCTGCAACATAACTATCTGTGTCTTAACTGCTATGCCTCAAGACAAAGATCCAGGTAAACTAGAAGACCTTCATTGGCTTTCAATAATTTCCCCAGAATACAACGGATAGTTTTGCTCGTTATGCGTGTTTTATATGCTTATGATGTTGGTCTTTGTTTTGCGTGATTTTGATTTTGAGTTGGTGAAGATCAAGGCTCAAATGAAAGGAAGTCGGTGTTTCAGCTTACCTGTGACAAGCTTTCGATCACGGTTTACCTGCTTACAATTTTGCTCATAAAAAATGGCCCATATATTCTATGTTTCTACTTCATTCGGTTGTTAATAGTAGCAAATGACTCGTGTAATCAGCTACTTCTCCAGATTGAGTCGCTTTTCTTTTCATCTTTTTTCTGTTTATGATGAATTCTTTTTCTATATAGTTGAAGCAGATGATAACTACATCGATTACATTCCGGGCGTTCTAGCGATGGGTCCAACTAATCTCCCATCTTTTCTCCAAGAAACAGAGATGTCAAACTTTATGCTCCATGTTATATTTTTGTCTTTCCAATGCGTTCAGGAAGCAGACTGGGTCCTCACAAATTCAGTCTACGAACTGGAAACAAAAGAAATACAGTATTCTATGTAGACTACTACGCCTCTTTGCTCTGTGGGTCCGCTATGGTGAACAGTTCACGGAATGAAGGGAGACTAACTGCTATCAGGCTTCTAAGGCTTGTGTTTACCTATTCTCTTACTTACATAGCGTAAATTGTTGCAAGCTGTGCTTGAATTGACTGGATCATATCAGACTGGTGCTGGATCAGCTGGTTTTTACATACGTGCATGGTGAACGGTTCAGTTGGCTGTCTGCTTATATGACTAGTTTAGCGCTGAAACCCAGCTTTTCGCCCCCACAAGCGAGCAAGCCAATCTAGACACTAGACCCATTCTATGTGCTTTGCAGGAACTAGCTGCTACGCAGCCGTTCTTGTTTTATATATGAATACTAGAATTATTATGTGATAACAATGAGTAAAAAAACATTGCATTCAGATTCGTAAGGTACTCTACAACTTAATAAAGGTAGCTGAAAAATGAAGGAAATCAAATAAAAATAAAAAATTATATAAAGAAATTGAACTAGCATAGATGCACTTATGTATGTGATAATATGTGATAATATTTCAAAAACATAAAAATAAATAATTAAATTGATGTGAAGGAACCCATAATTGAATTGAAACTGTTACCATAAACTGCGACCCAGGCTATTTGCATTATATCATTTACATGTAAAGCATGAGATGTTTTATTAGAACAATACGGGAAGTTGTTATATCACAACCAAAAGTTACTTCATTAAAATGGTTCATTCTTTTAGATTTTTATCTGAGAAGTTATTATGTGATAAAAATAATTATAAGAATTATATTGAGATTTCAGTAATACTCTACACATGATGGTAAAATAAATAAAATAAAAATAAATAGCTATGTAAAGAAATTAAAATACTATAGAAACATATAAGTATATGTTAACATTTGAAAAAAATATGAAAACATAAATATAAATAATTAAATAGATTTTGGAAGAAAAACATCTTGTTTACTAGTTTTTCTTATTCAGAAAAAAATATCATCATTTAATTTCATTAATTATTTCTGATTAATTTGAATTTAATATTCCACATTAAATTTTGATAAGTTAATAATAAATAGGAATTGTTTGATTGTTCTCCTTTCATCATTACCTAAATATTTTTCTTTTTGTTGCAATTAAATTGTTATATGTTTTGGAGTTTTTTAAGTATAATTTTTTATTAATGTCAAAAATTTATTGGAATAATAAGTTTTATATCTATACTTTGCATAATAAGGTGTGCAAACAATGCACAAACCAAGTACCATCTGACTAGCACCTGCAACCAATCATCAAGCCAAGTACCTCATTAGAGGAAATTTCAGCCTAAAGGTGCCCATGAAATTTTCATGTACGTAATATGTAAACCAATCAAAATCCTTTAAATTTAAAAAGAGGTACATGTAAATATTCTAGGAGGAATATATATATATATATATATATATATATATATATATATATATATATATATATATATATATATATATATATATATATATATTTTAATTGTATTTTTGGATTATCTCTTTATATGTTTACTCAAATTTCAAATGTAGACACTCGTTAGATATGGAAGGAATTAAATTCCCTATCCAACGAGTACCCATTATGCATACTTTTGAGAAAAACCACATTAATAAAAATTGAAGGTACATTAAAAATGCGTTGAACACAATTCTTTAATGTATCTTCAATTTTTATTAATATGGGTCTTCTCAAAAGTATCCATAATGAGTACTTGTTGGATGCAAATTTAATTCTGCATCCAATGAGTGTCTACACTTGGAATTTGAGTAAACCTATAAGGAGATTAACCAAAAATACAATAAAAATGTAGAATTTTTCTTTTCCCTCCAAAATATATAACTCTTATTTTATTATTTCCTATTATTTTATTGTTTCTTATTAGTAGGCCACTTGTAGGCTGAAATTTCCTCTAATGGTACCAATCAACAATGTGCATAAACAAGTCTCAGCTGTTGAGCCTCCATTTTGTCCATATTTTCATGATTTTACTGAATAATTTTATGCCTGTACTAAGTGTCTATAATTATTATTATTCTTTTTAGGTATTATTAAGTTATTATCTAGAGGCATTTAGAGCTAACAGTTGTTGATCTATGAACTCTTCTTGTTTTATTAATTTGAAGAGTATTTAATGTGAAAATGTCATTAATGTTAGGCTCTTTTGTGGCAGGTGCTAATAGTTCTTGTACTAGCAGTTCTTGTACCAGCAGTTCTTGTACCAACAGTACAAGAGATACTAATGTTGTTGGATTTGATAACTTGGCATGGACCTTGACATTCCTCGGGAGAAGTCGTGCTTACCATTTACTTGCTCGTAGATGTAACAAGAAATTTCCACATCCATTGCAGTACAAGATTCTTCTCAAACTATTGTTTAAAACTGAGTTGATCATGTTTTTATGCATATGCCAACAAGCCTTGGTCCTGCATTCACCTTCTTGTATCATACAATGTTCCTGCACCATGCATTGAATTCCTGCACCAATTCAGATTTTACAACATTCCTGCACAAATTCAGTTCTACACCAACATTCCTGCACCAATTTAGGGCTTTCATACATTGACCCATTTCTGATATGAAAGAAGATTTTGTTCAAAATGTTGTTTGAACACTTCCACATGAGTCAAGATACACCCAAGTCATATGGACTTACATTTAGGGAATAATTAATGCTTCATCCCCGAATTTGCAGTAGTTTCCAGACTGCTGATTTCCTCAATTTTCATGCTGATCGTAGCAAACATCAAAATTCCGAAACATGGGTGTTTTTACCAACATAGGAAATTGAGTAAAGGATGGGCTGTTTTCCAAAAGTCATAATGGTTAAGGAGATACGAAGAGTTCTTTGGAGGTAATTTGTTAAAAATACCATTTTTTTCCAAAATTCCAAAAAACGCCTAGATTTGGAAAATTCATATCAAATCTTCATTCTTTCAATAGGGAAATGGTTGTACTGATATTATATTTGATGAGAATTAGTTGGGATTCAATCCCCATGTTGTTTTCTAAGGAATGGCTTGTCTAAAGCCAAAATTATCATGTAAAAATATTATAAAAGAAAGGAGTTATGTAGGTGTGAGAGGATGGTATTGGTGAAATCACATTTTTTTTGTAGAGAAGAGGGATTAACTTCATTGTGCAGGGAAGGGAGATGCTATGCGCCTAATAGGATAATCCTTGGAGGGGACCACTGGAGCCAACACTGCATCATTCCATAATTTTGTAACAAGACTTTAAAATGAATTTATTTGGCATTCAATTCTACGTTTTTGCTCCTTCTGAATGATCTGAAGATTGTAATTTAATTGCTGCAAGGGAAACAAGCTTGGTGGTTGGCCCCACCAGTCATTCCATTGCCCCATTCCTCTTACTATTTATTTGCATTTTTTTTATAGTTGCATGGTGTTTAAGTGTGATTTGATACAGTTTTGCATTATCTCATTCATAATTATGTTTTATGCTATGATTGTTTGATTTGTAATTTCATTCCATTGCTCTGGACATTTGAAGTTAATGATATCGTTAAGAATTTTTATGTCTGCAGGATATAATGGTGAAGGAAACAATTGTTGTTAAAGAATTTTGGTTAATTTCAATTATGTATTATCTTGAGCATTCATGTTTGCCTTGAAACCATAGTTTAGATATAAAGATGATCCTCGCATTTTTGGGAAGAATTGCATCCATTCTTGGAGTCTTAATGCCTGGATAAGCATAAAGAAAGATCATCATATTGTTTTTTTGCAAGTGAATTTATCACAAGAATTCTTGGAATGTTCTAAGGTTAAAAAGTTCTATCCCTTCATCATAATTAACTGCTGCCTCAGGTCATACACATATGTAAACAATTTTCTATGTCGAAGAGAAAAGTGCTTAATGATCAAGGTGCTCTTGGAAATAACGAATGTATTCATCTTATTTGTTCCTTGTGTACATTTTCCTTAAAATTGAATATTGAATCATTTCTAGTGAAGCAGTATAATTTAGATTTCTTTCAAAAGATTTCAATGGTTTCATTATATTAATTGGAAAGAAGTTGCCTTATGTTTTATTTCATGTTTTTCATCTTTGCAACATAGCAGTAATCTTTTAAGAGGTTTTTGAATTGTTTTTTTCTTGAATCACTTTATTTTGAATGGGGCCTACATTCCCTTGTCCCCCGGACAATTGAGGAAGACTTACCGCAGGAGTCAACTCAACCCAGAAGAGGAGTCAGAAGTAGATTCCCGGTGTGTGTTTACTTTCCTTTCGAAAAGTCTTGTTCCTTTTTCTTGAATAATGCTTCTTTTGAATTTCTTGCAAAAGCTTGGTTTTTATTTGACAGATCCCTGAGGTCATATTCTGGAATATATTGTGTTATGCCTCTAAGATTACTTACCTAGATTGACAAATTAAGTTTTGGTGTAAATCTTGCATTTATACCACTATACCTTTTGGCGTCATTGTTGGGGAGGCGTTGTAGGATAACGCCTCAAATATTTGTCATGTTTTTCCCTTTCCTTCACAATTGAATTTCTAGATTAACGAGATTCCACTTGCTTTCTGAAGCATACTGGGCAGCAATCCGAGAGAGCTCACAAGCCAAGTTTTCCTTTCTACAAATGAGTGATTTCCTTTACTGCAAAGTGGGATGCCTGATTTGTTTATTTTACTCCAATTTAGTTTTTATCAGTAATTTTTCTTTCTACAAAGTGTGATGCTTGATTCACTGCAATTGGGTTTTTATGGGCAATTTCTTTTACTGCAAGTGTGTTACTTATTTTTTTTTGCAATAGAGGTTATTTAATTTATGCAAGTGTGATTTCTTTAGTTTACAATCTTGTTTTGTTCTTTGTACTGCAATTGACCTTTTGAGTTTTTTATGTGCTAAAAGAACCCCCCACTCTCAATCCAGGTGCTGACAATACTTTCCAGCTATCAAGAAAATTCCAGGAAGTGTGATTCTATTCAAAGAACTATCTCAAATTCTAGCAGAAGACGGGGTCTCTGCTTCATAGAAAGAACACATCTTGGCATCAATTAGAAACTGGTCTACTGCTTTGGAAGAAGATAATCATGAAGGACCAGAAGATCTTCCTAGGGAGACCGAGAAGCTATGGATCGTGCTTGATGAGGAGAAGCCACTAGAAGTAGAGATTGAAGAGCACCAACCTGATCCAGCCTGCACTTTAGAGGATGAACAAAGGAAATTAGAGGATTTTCATGATGCACTAGATGTTGCCCATGAATCACATGACCAAGAGTATATGGATCCCATAGAATCTTGGTTTCAGATGACTGTCAGTATTCATCCCTCCCTTATCATTCAAAAATTTGTAGCATCACATCAGTTAATGCAACTGGTACCTCATGTTTGGGTATTTTCTCGCATATACTTTCTAAATTTGAACATGAATATGATTATCCTCTTGTTTCGCACTTGGTTGCACTGGAAGTCCTCCTATACTTAAAAGGGAGTCTTCTGCTTCTTAGGGTAGAATAATAAGGAAATGTCATGAATAAAGTTGCTATAACAATGCAAATGGGGTTTTGAATTTCAAAAGCATAGCCATTGAAACTACTTTTGATCCACATCGGTTGTTAACTCACATATCTATAAAAAATCTTGTTGAGTATGATTCACTCGAATACCTCATGATTTTGCAAAAGTAACCATGATTAGCTCTAATTAGGTTTTCATCTGAGATATATATTTTTAGCTTCCCTTATAAGGTACTATTGGAGAGCTCCTTATGGTGGACCACTCTTGTAAAGATCATAATGAACTATTCATGAGAACATTATCATTATTTCAAAGAGTCTTTCAATCATTATCTGAGACATGTTATTTAAATAAGTCTTTAGGGTAGAGGAACTAGCTAGAAATGATTAGTAATTAAAAACTTTTCATGCCATCCCGTACTCTTAAGGAGTAGATCTGCCCCCCCAGTTATTAAGTAACATTTGAAGTTAATTATAATCAGATTTTACAAAAATAGTTAGGGCAGGATAGGAGGTATCATGGTGAGCTGAGCTACCACGATCATGGGACCTAACATACATGACATTACTGTCCTGGTCACCAAGCCAGAGTAATGGCTTTCAGCTGAAAAGCTGGAAGATAGGAGGTCTCATCATGAGTCAGCCTGTTCATCCATGTTACTTCTTCTGAGAAGCACTACCATCAGCTAGTTACCAAGCCAGGACAATGGCCTTCATATAATTTTAAAAATTAAATAAATCTGAATCTATATCTAGTAAGTGGGACACATGCATTTTGCTAGGTTAAAAGACATCCCTACCGAAGCTATAGACATCTGCGGGTAACGGGGCCATCTCTATCGAATTAAAGTTAATTGCATACTAATATCTACTCGGTTATGTTTCTCTTTCCCTAAAACTGATAATTTTATTTCTTAGACAATGGTTTTAAGATTATTTGAGCATGATGCTTTGAGTTCTATCTTTCAAAAAATAGGAATGTTTAATGCTGTGGTACTCTCAGTGGAGGTAATTCCTTGAATTGGATTTAGAATAAATTTAGTTTTTCATATAGATGAAAATCAAAATTTTGTGTGTTCAATGAAGAGGTTGTTGATTGGTCTAGGAAGGTGTCATACTGTTCTATTTTTATTTCCCTTTTCTCGTATCATAGCTCACCTCAATTATCTATGTATTTATAGTGATGAATTTCTCTGTGATGATTACTCACTATGTGTTGATGGACAACAATGTGTGCTGATTGTGGATGCCCCTAAATAAGTGTTACATGACCGTGACATGACCTCAGTACAAGATTGTTATAGTAGGTGCATGAATCTTGTGGTAGTCTTCTTGAAATTGCACCTTTTTAGTAACCATTTGATTTTTTGATCATGAATGTTAATAAGACTCTAGGTAGAAATAAGAGCTCTAAAATCTATGACAAGCAGGGAGTTCATTTGAAACAAGACAGTAGGTATGTGATGTCTATCATAAAGGTGCAGTACTCTTTTTCCATAATGTATGGTACAAAGCATTGATTTCCCATACCTGATCATGTTACATTGCAATTTTATCATTCCTGTAATTAATGCCTTCATCAAGGATATAACCTAGTTTTAGTTGGCACTATAATAGTGATGTTGCAGACTTGATGAATGCTTTAAAAATGATGACATACCATGATATCTTAATATTTGCTTACTAAGATTTTTGTTGACACTTTTTTTGGGGAGCATAGTTTGATATTTAAACGTTTCCCCTTCCATCTTCCATGATTTTATGATTCAGCTTACATGAGGACATGCAAGAAGGTCAGCATGGGGGAGTGTTGAGCCTCCATTTTGTCCAAATTTTCATGATTTTACTGAATAATTTTATGATTGTACTAAGTGTCTATAATCATTATTGTTATTTTTACACATTATTAAGTTATTATTTAGAAGCATTTAGAGTTGACAGTTGTTGGTATATGAACTCTTCTTGTTTTGTTAATTTGAAGAGCATTTAATGTGAAAATGTCATTAATGTTAGGATCTTTTGTGGCAGGTGATAACATTTCCTGTACTAATAGTTCTTGTACCAGCTGTTCCTGTACCAGTAGTACAAGAGATACTAATGCTACTAGATTTGATAGCTTGGCATGGACCTTGACATTCCCCAGGAGAAGTTATGCTTAACATTTACTTTCTCATAGATGTAACAAGAAATATCCACATCGATTGCAGTACAACATTCTTCTCAAACTACTGTTTAAAACTGAGTTGATCATGTTTTTATGCATATGACAACAAGCCTTGGTCTTGCATTCACCTTCCTGTATCATACAACTTTCCTGCACCACACAAAATTCCTGTACCAATTCAGATTTTATAGCATTCCTACACCAATTCAGTTCTACAACAACATTCTTGTACCAATTTGGGGTTTTCATACATTGACAAATTTATGGGAAAATATGAAAAAGGTTTTTGTTAAATATTTTGTTTTAACACTTCCACATGAGTCAAGATACACCCAATGCGTACAGACTTATATTTAGGGAATAATTAATGCTTCAGCCTTGAATTTGCAACAATTTTCAGACTGCCAATTTCCTCCTCGATTTCCATGTCGATCGTAGCAAATCTCAAAATTCGGAAACATGGGTTTTTCCCCAGCATAGGAAGTTGAGTAACACATGGGATGTTTTCATAAGTTTATAATGGTTAAGGAGATATGAAGCGTTCTTTGGAGGGAGTTTGTTAAAAATACCATTTTTTTACAGAATTCTAGAAAACACCTAGATTTGGAAAATTTCTAACAAACCATCATTCTTTTAGTAGGGAAATGGCTGTACTAATATTATATTTGGTGAGAATTAGTTGGGATTCAATCCCCATGTTGCTCGATAAGGAATGGCTTGTCTAAAGCCAAAATTATCATGTAAAAATATTATAAAAGAAAGGAGTTATGTAGGTGTGAGGGGATGGTATTGGTGAAATCACATTTTTTTTTGCAGAGAATAGGGATTGACTTCATTGAGAAGGGAAGGAAGGAGCTGCCCACTAGGTGGGATGATCCCTGTAGGGGACCACTGGAGCCAGCACTGCATCATTCCATAATTTTGCAACAGGACTTTGGAATAAATTTATTAGGCTTTCAATTTTGTGTTTTTGTTACATTTGAATGATCTGAAGATTGTGATTTAATCGCTGCAAGGGAAATGAGCTGGATGGTTGGGACCATCATCTAGTCCGTTGCCCCATTCCTCTTACGATTTCTTTACATTTTGGTTTGATACTTGCATGGTGTTTACGTGTGATTTGATACAGTTTTGCAATCTCATTCCATAATTCTGTTTTATACTTTGATTGCTTGATTTGTAATTTCATTCCATTGCTGAAGTTAATGATATCGTTAAGCATTTTTATGACTGCAGGATATAATGGTGAAGGAAACAATTGTTGTTAAAGAATTATGGCTGATTTTAATTATGTATTATTCTGAGCATTCATGTCTCACCTGAAACCATAGTTTAGATGTAATGTTGATCCTCACATTTTTGGGAAGAATTGCATCCATTCTTGGAGTCTTAATGTCTAGATAAGCATAAGGAAAGATTATCATATTGTTTTATTGGCAAGTGAATTGCTCAGAAGAATTCTTGGAATGTTTTAAGGTTAAAAATTTATATCCCTTCATCATAATTGACTGCTACCTCAGGCCATGCACATGTGTAAAATATTTTCTTTGTTGAAGAGAAAAGTGCTTAATGATCAAGGTGTGTTTGGAAGCAGGGAATTATTCATCTTATTTATTCCTTGTGCACACTTTCCTAAAACTTGAATATTGAATCATTTCGAGAGAAACAATATAATTTAGATTTCTTTTAAAAGCTTTCAATGGTTTCATTAGATTAATTGGAAAGAAGTTTCCTTATGTTTTATTTCATGCTTTTCATATTTGCAACATAGCAATAGTATTTTAAGAGGTTTTTTCTTTCTTTATTTCTTGAATTGCTTTCTTTTGAATGGGGCCTACATTCCCTTGTCCCCTCAACAACTGAGGAAGACTTACTAAAAGAGTCACCTCAACCCAGAAGAGGATCCAAAAGTAGATTCCCGAAGTGTGTTTACTTTACTTTTGAAAATTCTTGTTCCTTTTTCCTGAATGATGCTTCTTTTTAATTTCTTGCAAAATCTTGGTTTTTATTTGATAGATCCCTGAGGTTGTATTATGGCATATATTGTGGTACGTCTCTAAGTTTACTTACCCAGATTGACAAATTAAATGTTGGTGTAAATCTTGCAGTTATAACTCTCGACACAAGCTACCAGTAACTCATGCTACCAAGATGATATCGATTCCAACCAAAAGCACACCAATACTACCAGGTTGACATCAATGCCAACCAATAACTGAGCCATAGTGCCAACAATACCCCCCTTTGGCATTGATGGAAACCCTAGCTGAACCATCCAACTAACCTCTGAAAAAATCCTCACTTACTCCCTGTTTGACATCAATGACAAAGGGTTGCGATCATCGAAGTAACCATAGCTGAATAGACAATACTCCCCCTAGACACTAGCTTGGTCATATCATCATGCATCAATAGACAACAACACTCCTCATGGTAGCATGATAACAAACAAAAACAATAATAACTCTTGTTGTCCTGAAGCATCAGTAGAAAACTCTCCATGAACACCACTCTCAACCAACAGTCATAACATAATGTGAGTAAAAACATTCTCTCCAAACTCAATGACCAACATTAAACATCCTTTGACAATAGCAATAGATACATGATGACCAATCAATAGCATTATCATCCATCCTTTATTAGAAAGCAACATAATATCCATATCTGAACAACAAACACACTCGCATCAACATCATCAACCTGCAACCAATTCCTTTTAGCTGAAGGCTACACCTCAAGGACTAAGGGACTTACTTAACACAGTATGACTGATATGAAATACATGACTAAAACAACACCCATCATCCTTCATGAATGGTTGGTTCATCCCTAATAAATGAATACTAAACATCAATACTCTCTATGAGACATGATCATGACCAGTGATATGCAATACAATGTAAGTACATAGTTGTGTAATGAGATACAGGGCTGAGAAATGACTATAACATGATACACAACAACCCAAACATGGTTGTAACATCTCAAAATAACACAAACTTAACCAAACTCATAACTGTTCCTATCACCAAATCATGAACCAAATGACTTGAATACTTGATTATATGGCCTCATAAGCATGGTACATGACCCAATTGATGAAGTATAGTATAAAACATGTGGCTATTAATGATTCTCAAAACTTTCAATACATGATCAAGACTCATGACTCTCTCTAAGACATACTCAATTAAACTCCTTTACCATCACCATGATGAATGACCAACAATATGTAAATCTCATCATGCATATAACCATCATCTCACATCATCCAAAATGCACCAACCAACACACATATATAGTAGTAGCAAAAAACAGGTCAAAAATATGTGCACTATTCACAACATGAAGCAACCATCCTCTCAAGGTCACATAAATAAAACCAAGATATCTCACATCATAAGAGAACCTAAAGAAGATAAACCTGAAACTAGTATGACAACAAACAATGGATCCATGAAACAACAAATCCTCCAACCAGTACTACCATATCATATCAATAGTAAAATGTACCATTTAAGTTCATGAATTCAACCATTCTTCATCTTGAACTTAAGAGAAAGGAATAAGTCAAGATTTTATTGTACCAAAATCACAACCACTACATGCAACACTTCAAAAGAGAAAGGAAGAAGTCAAGATTTTATTGTCCTAGAATCAGCAATAAAAGGTATCAAGTTTATTTTATGATTATTTATTTTATTGCAATAGTTTTGGACATAGAGCAATGGAATGCAAATACTTTGCAAGGAAACAAAGATTGATATTGAGGAATGAAAACCAAGGTAGAGTTTTTACTAATGTTAAATGCTTCAAGTATGGTAACCTTGGTCACAAGGAATTAGTATGCATATCTAGTAAATAAAAGCATATAGTTAGTGCATCCCAACCATTAAAGACAAATAAAGTTTGGAGGAGAAAATATGAGGTGAAAAGAACTAACAATTCAAAGGACTTCAAGAAAGAATATTATGTTTTACAAAAAGGAAAGAGAACAGAAAAGGATCCACATGCAAGAGAGAAGCCTCACAATATTTCGAGAAGAAAGGCGTAGAAAAACAGTACCACTAAAATCTAAGGCCTGCGTGGTCTTAGCGAGAGCATATGGCTGCATTTTGGGTTGCATACAATTTATTAGAAATGTTGACATATCTAAAATGTTGCATGAACACATTATTTCAAGTGATTGCCTTGGATTTGTAGCACTAACTGGTTTTGTTGCAGGAGATTATTTCGAGATGGCACATATGCAAGGGGAGGATGTCATGTGCTTCAAGTATTTTAGTGATTTACGATGGCATGATGTTTCCATGCTATTAGAAGAGAAAAGGAGGTTGTCTGAATAATTTTTCTATGACATGCACTTATCTGACTTTGGCTATTGCAAGAGCTATTTGAGTTTTACGAGTATGTGTTTTGAGTTTGCATGATTCTCCATCGCTTTGTACTAATTAGCATGCATATTCTTATTTTAATATTGGTGGTTTCTTTGATCATTCATGTAAAATTAATTTTATATGAATGAGTTGTGTATGTTGCTAGTGAGAGATATTGACATGCATGTGCTGTTGCTACCATGAGGATTTGTTATTATTTTCTCATGCATATTCTAACCTTCATATTGTAGCTAGCTCATGTTGTTTTGTTTATATGGCCTCTATGGAACACAAAATGAAGAATGGTTAATCTTATGAAGATTAAGTTCAAGATGAAGAATGGTTGAATTCATGAACTTAAATGTAAATTTTACTATTGATATGATATGGTAGTACTAGTTGGAGGATTTGTTGTTTCATGGATCCATTGCTTGTTGTCATACTAGTTACATGCTTATCTTATTTAGGTTCTCTTATGATGTGAGATATGTTGGTTTGATTTATTTTACCTTGAGAGGATGGTTGCTTTGTGTTGTGAATAGTGCACATATTTCTGACTTGTTTGTTGCTACTACTATATATATGTGTTGGTTGGTGCATTTTGGATGATGTGAGATGATGGGTATATGCATGATGAGATTTACATATTGTTGGTCATTCATCATGGTGATGGTAAAGGAGTTTAATTGAGTATGTCTTAGAGAGAGTCATGAGTCTTGATCATGTATTTAAAGTTTTGAGCATCATGTAATAGCCACATGTTTTATACTATACTTCATCAATTGGAGTCATGTACCATGCTTATGAGGCCATATAATCAAGTATTCAAGTCATTCGGTTCATGAGTTGGTGATAGGAATAGTTATGATTCTGGTTAGGTTTGTGTTATTTTGAGATGTTACAACCATGTTTGGGTTGTTGTGTATCATGTTATAGTCATTTTGCAGCCTTGTATCTCATTACACAACTATATACTTACATTGTATTGGATATCAATGGTCATGGTCATGTCTCACAGAGAGTATTGATGTCTAGTATTCATTTATTAGGGATGAACCAACCATTCATGAAGGATGATGGGTGATTTTTAGTTAGGTATTTCATATCAGTCATACTATGTTAAGTAAGTCCCTTGGTCCTTGAGGTGTAGCCTTTAGCTAAAAGGAATTGGTTGCAGGTTGATGATGTTGATGTGAGTGTGGTTATTGTTCAGATATGGATATTATGTTGCTTTATAATAAAGGATGGATGATAATGCTATTGATTGGTCATCATGTATCTGTTGCTATTGTCAAAGGATGTTTAATGTTGGTCATTGAGTTTGGAGAGAATGTTGTTACTCACGTTATGCTATGACTGTTGGTTGAGAGTGGTGTTCATGGAGAATTTTCTACTTATGCTTCAGGACAATGAGAGTTATTATTGTTTTTGTTTGTTATCATGCTACCATGAGGAGTGTTGTTGTCTATTGATGCATGATGATATGACCAAGCTAGTGTCTAGGGGGAGTATTGTCTATTCAGCTATGGTTACTTGGATGATCACAACCCTTTGTCATTGATGTCAAATGGGGAGTGAGTGAGGATTTTTTCAGAGGTTAGTTGGATGGTTCAACTAGGGTTTCCATCAATGCCAAAGGGGGGTATTGTTGGCACTATGGCTCAGTTATTGGTTGGCATTGATGTCAACCTGGTAGTATTGGTGTGTTTTTGGTTGGAATCGATATCATCCCGGTAGCATGAGTTACTGGTAGCTTGTGTCGAGAGTTATAACCGCAGGATTTACAACAACATTTAATTTGTCAATCCGGGTAAGTAAACTTAGAGGCATACCAAAATATATGCCAGAATACAACCTCATGGATCTATCAAATAAAAGCCAATATTTTGCAAGAAATTCGAAAGAAACATCATTCAGGAAAAAGGAACAAGACTTTTCGAAAGTAAAGTAAACACACTGCGAGAATCTACTTTTGGCTCCTCTTCTGGGTTGAGGTGACTCTTGTAGTAAGTCTTCCTTAGTTGTCCAGGGGACAAGGGAATGTAGGCCCCATTCAAAAGAAAGCGATTCAAGAAATAGAGAAAGCAAAAACCTCTTAAAAGATTACTGCTATGTTGCAAAGATGAAAAGCATGAAATAAAACATAAGGCAACTTCTTTCCAATTAATCTAATGAAACCATTGAAAGCTTTTAAAAGAAATCTAAATTATATTGTTTCTCTGGAAACAATATAATTTAATTCTTCATAAGATCAATAGTAAAATGTACCATTTAAGTTCAAGAATAATCTTATGATTTGGATGGTGTTAATGCATCCCTTTATTGTTGTGTCTTGACTTTAGTGTTGGAACATTTTTCATTTGTCAATTTTGTTAATCCATTGATTGATAACATTCCAACATAAAAATGGCATCATGATTTATGATATAAATTGGAATTGCGTTGGTTGTTTTCTCCCATGTTTATATGTTTATATCTAAATAATTCTTTATTTGAAATGGAAATTGATTATAGATGGTGAAGAAATAAAAGTCCAATTTTAATTATTGCCCAAGATTGATTCCCTAATAAAAAGACTAATGCAAAAGAAACAATAACAAATTAGTTTGCACAAGAATAACATTCAACAATATTTTTTTATATCTATGGAGAATTCCTATAAAGGTATAGAATTCGAGTACTTTGTAATGAACCTTACATCTTGATACTTTCTAAGGTGTTTCTGTGGATTTTGACTTGTTATGATTTTATTTTTTTGAAATGTGTCTTATGATTTTTAACATATAGAGGACGACTTTCCTTCAATTTTCTTACACTTCTCGCCGAATTAAAAAATCATGTTGGAGAAAAGGCCACATTGACTAAAGGAAAAATTAAGAAGACTTCACAACCACAAGATCATGAGAAAGTTCATGTAGATGATGAGTATGATGATATAGAAACTAAAATAAATAAAACAAATGCAATATGAAAAGGTATAGGATTAAAACAATATATTGAAGAATCTAATGAGTCAAATCTCATATGTTATTAATAACGACCTCTTAGTACAATCATTTCTGGCAAGATTGCCCCAGAAAATAAGAAATTTGCTCAGAATGCATGAAATAAAGACATATGGAGAAGAATTGAGAAAATCATAGCAAATGTAAATTGACAAAGAATAGAAAATCTCATTGAAAGATGAAATATTGGAATAAACTATAGAGAGAATGGAAAGATATATCTAAGACCTAACATTGCAGTTGAGGAAAATTGAGCTTTAGTGTACCACATGCATGTTCGAGGGACATATTAAATAAGAATTTAAATGAAAGGAATCAAATAGGCATAACATCCCTCATGATGTGATAAAAATAGAATAATATGAAATTTGTGAAAATGGGAAAATGTCATATTATATAACCAATATAATTTGGAACTCTCGTGGACATGGGAAGTTGCCCATAGGATGGTATTTATGAAAGGATATAAATAATTTTGGCAAAAAGTAGCTACAGAAGGTGTGATGAGCTTACCATAGGTTTTGGATCATTTAATTCTTGACAACCATAGTATCAAGGTTTTAGACAATGATTTGCTTCTTGTGAATTTGTGTGTGTCTAAGGAAAAAATTCTGAAGTTTTTAAACTTGGTGGGGTTGTTCATGCAAAACAACCAACAAATCTATTGGATCTTCCTATAATAATAAAATTTATTTCCACTGTGATTGAAAAGTGGTTTTAAATAACCATATTATTTCTGTACACTTTTACATACACAAATTAACTATAGAAGTTCATTAATTAGATTTTTTATATGTTTCACTTCCTTAATTGAAGTTGGAAATTTTCTATTGTATCTTTATTCAACCTTTATTATGTACGTTGTGGCTCACATGTGTTAATGTGAAGGGACCAAGCCCTTTTCCCTGTTGCATTTATGTTGCTACCATTATCGTTACTATTACCTAATTGTCTTTTACCAATTTTATTTAGATTGAACACTAAAGAATTAAAATGACTATATAATTCCCAAACTGAAAACAATTACCAAAATCAAATTACGAAAATATGGAAGAAAATGGATTTTGAGATAACTCACATCATGAAGATATATAGGATGATAATTGAAGGTGATAGGAGCTCAGGGTTCACAACAGTTTCACCTACGTGCCTAGTAGCCACAAACTGAAATCCCATAGCATGCAACTTTTACCATGTCTTTAGGCCATCCAACACTTTGGAATGATAGTGCAATTCATAGAAAAAAACTGATGAGCAGTGAATAATCCCATGACATAGATTACAAGCCAAACAGAGATACTAGATGGAAATAAGAGATCATACATGTTCTTATATCCATATTTAAGGGTATATTCATACAACATCCTATTTGGTCCATCTAATATGCTAAACCAGAAGAGAGTACATATAATGGCCCTTAAGCATGGAGCATACATTGTATTTCCTAATAGCACTTGCAATGCCACTCTGATATGCAATGACATTTTGTAACTCGCCACACATGAGCCAAATTTTTGGATTGGAATTTGTTGATTTCCCAGGAAAACATTTCGGATTGGATTTTGCTAATTTGAAATTTGTTTTATGATTTTTAGAAAATATTTCATTAAATGGTGTTTCACATCTATTGTTCTCATGTATTATTTCTCTTCTTTATGTTAGAAGAATTTGAGAGAAATATTAGATAAATGGTTAACAATATAGTATGGAGCTCACTCAAAGGAGCTATATTTAATTAGATAAGTTACTCTACATGCATTTACACATTGATATTGATTTTTTGTAGGACTATTGTTGTACTAGATGAATGTCCTGATATGTAGTCACGGAATAATGGCCTCGGTAATTTTAACTACATATATTTCATGTACGCCCATTTTACTTGAATAAAAAGGAAAATATTCAAACTCTCGTAAATAGTTTGGAAGGAAAATTTATTTTCATAATTATCTTTATGTTAATTGTAAATTTAATCATTTTTATATTAATTCTGAATTTTTAGATATATTGGACATCTAATTAAAGATAAACATATTATGAAATATGTAGGAAATCTAATGAAAATATAAACATATTCTGAAATATGTAGGAAATCTAATGAGAGTAGATGAAATTTCGATCTGCTAGATTCCAAAATAAAAGAAATTTCGTTTTGCCAGATTCTAAAATCTACAATTGGTTTATGCTCAAATTATTTCCAAATTATAAAGAGAGCCATTGGAGTGATACAAATGTTGTTCTCTCAGCCTAATATAGATGGATTTTGGATTGAAATGTCGGGGATGGGAATGGAAATTGAAAAAAGAAAAGAAAAAGATACACATGGTCAACTTTTGTTCTAGCTTGCATTTTATTCTTACAATTTTTTTTTTAATAATATGGTAAGTATTATTTTTCTTAAAAAGGGAATTCTAAGCCTGTGTTTCGCTTTGGATGACAAGACCAAGGATCTAATTTTTTATTTTCCTTAGATGTCATGATGAAAGATCAAGGGATATCTAATCCATCAAATTCACTCCATTCTTTTGGGTTATTCTGAAAGAATGACCAATGAGATTGCAAAACCCTTGTCCAAAGGTAATTATTCCAAGGTTTTGAACCATAAATCCTTCAAATTTCCCCTAGACTACATCTCAACGGACTTAATGAAACCACACCTCGCCTACTTATCGAAACTAATAGATATGCCATAACTTTCCCCTTGACTATACCCCCCAACTGATTGAATGAAACCAATAATATATATAAATACTAGGGATAAATAGAGAAATGATAACATCTATGTATACTTTTTTTAGGTTGCACTCATCCCTCCCTGTTCAGAATGTAGGTCCTATACAAATATCCTAAGATTTTAGGAAGACCAATGGGGTGCAATTGGTATTGTCGAAAAGAAAACATCTATCGTAACTACATGCAAGCATGGTTAATGTCGCACAATTGTAATCACGACACTTCTTAAATAAATGCATTTTAGAGCGAATAAAAAATATAAAACAACAATAAGTAAAAAAAATTAAATTGTAAATTTGATTTGGAGACATTTGAGTTGAATTTCATATATAGTTGTAAATATATACGTTTAGTTGGATTAATTACAGGGAAATAAATTCTCTTTTCAAACGTAACAAATACTTGTTTAAGGTTATGTATGTGTCTTTCTTTGATTATGACTTATTGTGTTCTCAACACTTTTGCTTCTAGAGATTGCTCAACAACTTTCACCAAAAAGGTTTAGCCAAATATCTATTAATGTGTACCTGATAAGCCAACACACACACAATTCCAAGGCTGAGGCATCCAAATGATCACAAAGCCAAGCATGCAATCGAGAAATCCTGAAAACACCAAACAAACTATCAATAAAAACCAATCTAATAATTACCAAAAACTGAAAACAATAAACAAAAACCATACTTACAGAGGAAATTTCTCTAGTGAACCAAAAGGCCAATCAAACAACAACGATTAAACTAACAACAAATGAAAACCAATTTTTGAACCAACAACTGCAAAAAAGTCTGCAACAGTTTGATGACTATCATATATATATCTATATATCTATATATATATATATATATATATATATATATATATATATATATATATATATATATATATATATATATATATATATATATATATATATATATATATATATATATATATATATATATATATATATATATATATATATATATATATATATTCGTTCGACTGAATAATTTTTCCCTTTGACAAAAAAATGTTAAATGGTTGGAGTTAATCTAAATGGTCAATTTTTTGGCTCAAAGTTAAAGTAAGAGTTTGGTAAAAAAAATTATTTAGTTCGGCCGAAAAAATAAGATCATGATTTTTTCGTGGGAAATTCTCACAAAAGTGTAACTGAGCTTCACATTTTCACTCTCATGGGTTATGTCAAAATAACAGGTGATAGAAAAATTTGGAAAACCAAGCGAGTCATCATCAATAAGCTACTTTTTTAATCACTCGTGAGGGTTCCCACATGCACATGCCATGACAATGGATGGAGATGTCGTATCGGATAGGCAGGTAGCAGTGATATCCCACGAGTTGATATGAAACATGGTCATAATAATTCTGGAACATCCCTTATACCTTTTCTGTAATATATGATTTTGTGACACTTACATAATTAACTCCTCTTTGTAGTGAGAGCACATGAACATGGAGCCTACAATGAAGCTCCTTATCTTGCTCTCGCCATCCCTGACATACACGGTAATTTCATGGATTTTGTCATCTTTGATAGGTTGAATGGAGGTGATTATTATGGTGGATATTTGATGCAGGAGAATCTAGCACCCTTAGTCAAAGGGAGGAATCAAAAGCAAAACGAAGAGGAGCGCATTGACCAATGGAGAAAAACAGGGAAAAATCTGTTTTAAAACAGATTTAAAGATGGATTGGATAAAGTCTCGGAAATACTTATTAACCTAGTCTGCCATGTGTATATGCGTTGTTGAGCAAATCAAGGAGGGGATGTGATCAGATCCCTCATAGTGATTCGATACAATGTTTCCAAATATTCTGCCATATGCATGCATTAACGAAAGCTTTGGGGCTTTTGTTGGAGGATTGATCAGATCCTTCTGTGATCCAATCCAACAATGCTTCCATATATATATGTGTCATGAACCTGCATGTTCAATAGAAGGATAGTGAGTGATATAGATAGGATTGTGTCGACAGAGTATTTCTCAATGTAGTGAAGGGAGAAACTGTTCTATTATTGAAATGCCTTAGAATTGTAATCATGCTATGT
This sequence comes from Pinus tabuliformis, assembly GCA_031772625.1. Classification (NCBI taxonomy): domain Eukaryota; kingdom Viridiplantae; phylum Streptophyta; class Pinopsida; order Pinales; family Pinaceae; genus Pinus; species Pinus tabuliformis. Next base: position 196,297,015 of record CM062815.1, on the reverse strand, counting down.
TAATATAATACCCGTGTGTTAAGTGTTGAACTATCCACGTGTCTGTGTATTATATCTCCTTTCAATTCTATTATATATATGTGTGTGTGTGCCGTGGGTTTTAATCCCAATTGTGAATTCATGTTAGTCAACCATCGACCACTGTAGGATTGCTGGTAATCCATTGAATAATGAGTTATCATGTATTAACATAGTTTGAACGTAGGTGGGTAGAATATTGGATCGTAACAGTTATTTAACAAATGATAGTTCCGCAAGTCGAATCCCAATTACACCAAGAAATAGCGTAAACAATTAGTAGATTCGAGAGTCCAGATTTGAAAATTTACAGAATATGGTCTATACCCTTATCGGGTCCAGAAGGCTGATCACAAATTAGCAAGTCAAAGGACTAGATAATTAGGATGGTAGAACAGTGAAGGGATGAGACGTCGATGTGCGATATTGCTGATATGCTACATCGACGATCGGAAGATCGGGTGTATCGGGGGTCTGAAGGAATAGCGCTTAAGGAGAGCGGACTCACCGATTTTATAGATGTGGCATAATCTTTTTGAACTCTGGCTAAGGACAGCGAAGTAGGATTTCCCTTTGTAAACTCTTTGTTCTCGTATATCTCCGATAGTTAAATGGCCAGGGTTTTTAAGGCCTAGAAGTATATGTAAAGCTCCTTATAGTTTAAAGTTGTCGATAGTGCAATGTGGTGGCTCTGATTTTAATGTAAGTCCATGGGTTAAAGGCAGAAGCCTTACGAATGCTTCTGATAGGCTCTGTGGCCATAGCCCACAGGCCTCATGATTGATTATTTAAAGGGAAAGGGATTTTGGATTTAACCCCAAAATCTCATTTCCATCACTATTCCGATCTAATGCATTGTTCAAGAGAATTATCTATCAACTTATCATTCTTTCATCTATGTTCTTGGGGGCATGGAGAAAATCATATATCATGCCTTACTTTTGTGCTTACTCTTCAATTTATTTTCTTCAAAGAAGTCTCTGGAAAACTATGAACTTGAGTTTCATTCAAAGGTATGAGGGTTATTCACCAAAATGGCCCATCATCTTAATAGAAACAAATAGGGTAGTGTTCTATACAGACAAAGGGAATGGGTGATGTAATAGAAAATTAACCAACTTCATCTCCACCAAGCCTAATTGGCATCAAATTGGACCTCCACCATGGAAATTCCCATAAGTTGGAGGTAGGAAATACATAGGTTGGAGGATGAGATAAATGCACTCCAATCATCCTAAATATATTATTGAAATTTTGAGTGGACAACAAGCTCCCAAGACTTTATAGTCATTAGCATTATTAGTTAGCACCTCCCCACTAGTACTAAACTTAGATGTAGCCCCTAAAACAAATCCATACTCATGTTAGGTTAATAACTTTCTATGAGAGCCTCATATGCAACTAAAGATATGTCAAAATTTAGGAATCTTCTAACTAGTATACATAGTAATGGAAAAAAAACATGGTGTATTCAAATTACTATCTTTTATAAAATATGGGTCTTTCCCTCTACTTGAAGAATTTAGTGTGAGGGAAATTTTGGATGTAATTTGAATTTTGTGCTAAGCATAGGACATAGACTTATACTATGATAAATTTCTGAATTATTCTTAAAAAGAATATTTTTTATTTCAAGTTATTCTAAAACAATATGAAAAATCCATTACCATATAGTGAAGCCTTATTGTTATATGTTTTTAAAATTTTCATTGGAATTCAGTGATATTTTTGTTTTGTGAGATTGATAACTAGCATTTGCATCACATGTTGCAAAGGAAACGCCGTAAGGCAATGGCATAGAAAACAATAGCATAGAAGAAAGAAGTCAAAATTTTATGCAATTTTGTTTCTTTATTGGTGTTTCTTTTTAATCATATGCTATGTTTCAGGGTGAAAGTGAAGGATTTATGAAAATGCTCTTCATTAAGATTTTGGAACCTTTATAAGTAAATGATTTAAATCAAATATTTCATAACAAAGTAATCGCGTATCACCTTAATTCACAATGCAATGGATAATAGTTTTTGTTCATTAAAAATTGGTCTAATTTTATGAAGAAAACTTAATAGAAAGACTTTAGTAGTAAGGGGAACATTAATGGACTCCCTCATCATTTGTTATATGATGTTAATTTAGTTAGTTGTTGCTTTTTATCCTTACTTCACTCGTGTAAAATGTCCAAACTATAAAAAAATGGTATTATTTGTTGTCTCTTTGCACCATTTTATTTTATCTAACTCAATCATTTCCAAAGCCTCAACTAGGTGCCCATCATTCTCTTTCCATAGCGACTCAATGTCTTCAAGTGCATTTCATAAATTTGGCTTAATAAATGTTAGTGGAAAACCAATATATTTCACTTTGTAGAAAGGAGTGTACATTGGTTGGGGTAAAATTGTATTTTTCTTATCATGTGATGATGTCATATAAATCTTGAAAATTTCTCCCCACTTATGAAATTCTCCATTCTAATTATTGTTTGAACATGATGATATTTGCATCATAATCCGTTTCGTGAGAATATCATTTAGGAAGTCAAATGATAAGTGGCACAATTAGTTCCTCACAATTGTGAAATCCCCATTCTAATTTTTATTTTACCATGATTATATTGGCATCATAATCCTTGTTCGTGAAATATCATTTAAGAAGTCAATGATAAGTGGCACAATTGGTTCCTCAAACAAAACACTAAAATAAGAAGACATCATTGTTTGATTAAACTTTGAAGATAAACATTATCAATAACTTGTCATTAACTTTCCAAATGAGTAGAAACATCTTTGAACAAAACACTAATCATTCTTATAAAATTTCTTCAAATATTAAATCTTATATTTTAGATTCAATAAAGTCTATCCTTAAAGTAAATATGATCACCCTAAAACTTTCTCCAATTAAGTATATTATATCCTAGCATGGTTAAAAAACAACTTTATTTAATCTTATCAAAATGTTATTCAAAATCTATCAAAATTCTTGACAAAATCTATCAATACTAAAGCAACATTGTAATCAAAATTCTTCACCTAATACATTTCCTCTTAACTAGGAATTAGAGTTCCTAAAAGAATAATCTCATAAACACAAAGCCACTTTGAAAGAAACATGTGTGGAAGTGAGGACATTCATATAAATTTGATGTCTAACTACCGAGAACATATGATTCATAATCTATTTTGTCACATTTTGTCCTTTCATTGAAATAGAACTTGCCACAACTCTTTTGTTGGGGCCTAAAAAGAAAGGGATACCTAGAAATTTAAAGATATACCTAAATTGAATATACAACCAACTTACATTAATTATTTAGAATCTCGTTAGCATTGTTTATATGACATAGTTTTGGTCCATGGAATCTTCAAACCCTAGGGATATATGAAAGATATCTAGCAATTTCATCACATTTTTTAAACACTTAGTGTCTTTTTTCTTATGAGGAAGTCTCCCTTTTCTTGTGAGGAAGGGGGATCATCTGCAAAGTGACCATGACTTAGGTCTTCGACATTTGACCCAAGAAATAGATATTTTTTCACCTCACCTAGTGAACTTTCCAATCTAACAAGTATCCAAGAGCCTTTCTCGAGAAAGGTTGAGACCCAGAAAATTGGAACAAAACAACCCAATTTTAAATAAAATAGTTCATTAGGAAAGAATAAACTTGGGCCCTAAACATATGTCTCTTGTGACATAATGTGGAGCTTCAACATATGAAACAAAACACTAAAAATAATAAGACAACATTGTTTGATTGAACTTTGAAGATAAACATTATCAATAACTTGTAATTAACTTCCAAATGAGTAGAAACATATTTGAAAAAAACACTAATCATTCTTATAAACTTTATTGAGACCTTAAATCTTATAATGTAGATTCAATAAAGTCTATCGTTGAAGTAAATATGATCACCCTCATATTTTCTCCAATTAAGTATATTGTATCCTAGAATTGTTAAAAAAAAATCCTTTATTTAATCATATCAAAACGTTATTAAAATTTATCAAAATTCTTGACCAAATCTATCAATACTAAAGAAACATTGTAATCAAAATTCTTCACCTAATACATGTCCTCTTAACTAGGAATCAGAGTTCCTAAAAGAATAATCTCATAAAAGCAAAGCCACTTTGACAAAAAATAATCACCGAGGGTTACACACACAAAATTTGTAAGAAACATTAACTAATCCATCAAATATAGTCTCTTCATAAAATTCTAGTAGACCATTTATAATTAGAACAAATTTTTTTGATAAACCCCCTAAGTTTCCTGTACGATGCTGGAAGTGGACACTTCTGTAGATATAACTGGAATTCTCATTCGGAAGAGCTGTAGATGCATACTTCTGTAGGATCTTGTAGCAGTTAAGAATATGGCTTGGAATGAAATGGATGATAGGTAGAAGTGTTGGTATGGATAAAAGGTAGATGGTAATTTATGAATATGGTGAATGGAGATTTAGGGAGTGAATGTAAATCCACCTTTTCCATTTCACCTACCATCCTTTCTTGACATCCAGGTTTAGGTTCGAAAATATCCACCTTAAAGTTTTCTGTAGAGGCTATAATGGAAATGTTTGGCAATGTGACCGTTAACTCCCCCACATAAAGAATGTCTAGACTGCTTCTAAATATTGTCCTTGAATCTCCCTTTGGCATTTTACCTACCACCGTCGCATGACTTCCAAATTCAGGTTCAAAGTTTTCTAGAGAGGCTTCAGAAGAAGCATTTGGCAACAAAGATTGTATTTTCATTAACTCCTGCTTGTAAATAATGTCTAGAATGGCCATTAATTTATTCGATGCCATCTCCAAACTTGTTTTTTATGCTACAGCAGACTTGCTTGCTTGTATTTGAGATTCAAGCTTAGAAGTAGCCCTCTTATGACGTGCCCTTTTTCTCTTGATTGCATCACCGTTCATGTTTATAGCTTCGTTTCATTGTTTAGGAATCTTCCTTGGTTGTATTTGTGATTCAAACTTCGAAATAGCCCTCTTACGGCGTGCCCTTTCTCTCTTGATTGCATCACCTTTCATTTTTATAGCTTCATCTGATTGCTCAGGAATCTTTGTTTCTACTCTCCATCTTTGTGCATTGTAATTTGGGGTTGCAGTCCTTTTCCTTGCAAATTGATCACTGCAGATGATTTCATCATTTGTAGGCATCTTGATGCAGTTAAACGAAGTTCTTGAATTTAGCTTTCTGATTTCAACTGGTGCCCATGATTTCCTTTCAGATTCAAGTTCGTAAGTATCCTCATTAAAGGTAAGGCAAGGTATGGGTTGACACCAAGACATGGAAGGATATAAGAACATATATTTTCGTTATGGGATATACCTTACCCTTACCTTACCCTGACCCGACCTTCCACAATGGGGAAGCAATATTGATGAATGATCCTAACCAACCTGTTCAGTACAGGAAATTGCCCGCCTTTGAAACTAACATTTCCCTGCTAACTTGCTCCCTCTTCGAGAGAAAGAGAGTCAAACAAGGTCTTCAAATGAAAAGGCTATCATTTGGTAGAATTTTAATCTGCGAAAGTGCTAAGACATCCATTAGGGTAGTTTTTCCAGCACCAGTAACTCCCATCAAGGATCTAAGCACCCCTGGTCTAAAGGATCCACTTACATTGCAAAGGAGCTATACCCTGTCTTGACCCAACCCTTCACTTTCCATCTCCTATTATGAAACTAAACATTATTTCCAGATATTCCATTGAAGAGAACCTAGGTATGTCAAACTACTAGCAGATTACCAATTCAATTGAACGATTTATAGATACACATATCGGTGGCATGCTAACATAATAGTTTATGTTCTCAAAAGCCATCGACAATGGCATGAAAGGAAGGACCATTCGTTTCTTCTATTGTGTCGAGACATGATTGACACTGAATTCTCTAGCAGGTGTAGAATTGTCTTTAGAGGTTAGATTATCTCTCCTCTCTAACAAGTAAACATGACTGAAAAAATTATTAAATCTATGAAAGAATAGTGCCTGTTTTATCATATATTTTCAAAGATTTGGATGTCAATAGGTTATATAATTTTATAGATTGCAATCTTTATAGTTCAATATTTTCATCTTTTGTTTCAAGAAAAACCAAAAATAGTGCTTTTGAGCCTAATTCAAGATCAACAAAAAGGTTTTCTAATGTCTCTCACTCAATTGTCTGAGAGAATGTGTTACAAAGAAGTTATGTAGTTCATTCAAGTTTCTCACTTCATTGTCTATTGAAGGAACGACCTAATTGCATTTCACTCTAACAAATTCCTCAATGTGGCATATTGTATTGTAACCTCCCCATTCATACCTTAACCTTACATATTGATGAACACTCCTAAACAACCTGTTCGGTATAGGAAATTGCCTTTCTTTGAAACCAAAATTGCCCTGCTAACCTACTCGCTCTTCCAGAGAAAGAGAGTCAAACAAGGTCTTGAAATGAAAAGGCTATCATTTGGAAGAATAGGAATCTGCAGAACTGCCAGAAATCGAAATGTTTGAATCAGTTGACCAAATTGACAATGGGTAAATTGTTTTTTTGTAGTATAGATCTAAGCTCACGCGATCAAATAAAAAATGTGAATGCAAATACCATATAATGCTTTGATATATTACCCATATAATGCTTTGATTTATCAATATGCTAAGTCACTCTATTGACTCAAATATGTAATAGACAATAAACTAATCAATGATAGAGAAAATAAAATGTCAAAGTGAGGCATGACCAGTTTTGCAAATAAGTCTGTTGTGCCTGTCAAGAGAGTGTCCAGCCTCTTTGTTCCAATGTCCCAAAAGATGGTCCCGAACAGTAGGGAAACGACTGTATTGAAGAAAAATCGCACAACATCATAGTGTGGATTACTCCAATATGACCAATGTTGCTTCCAAAGGCATGCCACACACTGAACCTTGAAGGACCGTGCATACTGTGTTGGAAAACTCAGATCTTGCGAGTCGGGAGCAGGGGTGCTTAGCTCTTGAATAAGGGCTTGATTCTATCTGAAAATAGAACAACATAATTGTCAAATAGGGCTTTAAAAAAATTATAGTTTCTTGGGAGAAATTATTGCTTCCAAAGGCATGCCACACACTGAACCTTGAAGGACCCTGCATATTGTGTTGGAAAACTCAGATTCTACGAGCCAAGAGCAGGGGTGCTTAACTCTTGAATAAGGTCTTGATTCCATCTAAAAACAGAACAACATAACTGTCAAATAGGGCTTTAAAAAAATTACAACTTCTTGGGAGAAATTATGTAACTAAAGATAGGGTAACAAAATTAGAGATGCACAATAAAAAAAGCTCAAAGTTCTGAAACAAATTCCTACAATTATGTTAGACATACTCATAGAGTGCTAATTTTCTATAGATCTCAACAAACTCTACACCAAGTTTTTCCTCAACAGCTATGGAACTCACTTCCAACGCCCATGTTGCTGGATTGTATCCTTCACTAATCTGTGGTATTTCTGGAACGGCCTGGCCAAACAAAGAAGAATCAGAAAAAATTAAAGGAAATAAGTTTTATGATTATAAAAAGAGTTGTAGTTTAGCAAACCAATAAAATTGAAAATTTTATTCCTTGACTTGTTCGAGCCCTTTGCAACCCTTCATTTGTTGTTAAGCCAAGCAAAGAAACATAGAGTAGGCCTTTTGCCATTCATTTCCCTTGGAGATTCCCCACTTCTATTGATTTTTTAATCTGCAATCATCTTCAAGCATTTAAATGAAATCCCTAAATCCACCTTCTCCATTTCACCTACCATCCTTTCTTGACATCCAGGTTTAGGTTCCAAAATATCCACCTTAAAGTTTTCTATAGAGGCTACAGTGGAAATGTTTGGCAATGTGACCGTTAACTCCCCCACATAAAGAATGTCTGGACTACTTCTAAATATTTTCCTTGAATCTGCCGTTGGCATTTTACCTACCACCATCGCATGACTTTGAAATTCAGGTTCAAAATTCTCTAGTGAGGCTTAGGATTTCATCATTTGCAGGCATCTTGGTGTAGTTAAATGAAATTCTTAAATTTAGTTTTGTGATTTCAACTGGTGTCCATGATTTCCTTTCAGATTCAAGTTCCAAAATATCCTCATTAAAGGTAAGGCAAGGTATGGGTTGACACCAAGACATGGAAGGATATAAGAACATATATTTTCATTATGGGATATACCTTACCCTTACCTTACCCTGACCTGGCCTTCCACAACGGGGAAGCAATATTGATGAACGATCCTAACCAACCTGTCCAGTATAGGAAATTTCCTTTCTTTGAAACCAACATTTCCCTGCTAACTTGCTCCCTCTTCGTGAGAAAGGGAGTCAAACAAGGTCTTCAAATGAAAGGCTATCATTTGGAAGAATTTGAATCTGCGAAAGTGCTAAGATATCCGCTAGGGTAGTTTTTATAGCACCACTAATACCCATCAAGGCTCTAAGTACCCCTGGTCTAAAGGATCCACTTACACTGGAAAGGAGCTGTAGCCTGTCTTGACCCAACCCTTCACTTTTCATCTCCTGTTACGAAACTAAACATTATTTCCAGATATTCCATTGAAGAGAACCTAGGTATATCAAACTACTCGCAGATTACCAATTCAATTGAACTATTTATAGATACACATATCGGTGGCATGTTAACATAATAGTTTATCTTCTCAAAGCCATCGACAATGGCCTGAAAGGAAGGATCATTCCTTTCTTCTATTGTGTGGAGACATGAGTGACACTGAATTCTCTAGCAGTTGTAGAATTGTCTTCAGAAGTTAGATTATCTCTCCTCTCTAACAAGTAAACATGACTGAAAAAATTATTAAATCTATGAAAGAATAGTGCCTGTTTTTATCATATATTTTCAAAGATTTGGATGTGAATAGGTTATATACTTTTATAGATTGCAATCTTTATAGATCAATATTTTCATATTTTCTTTCAAGAAAAACCAAAAACAGTGCTTTTGAGCCTAATTCAAGATCAGCACAAAGGTTTTCTAATGTCTCTCACTTAGTTGTCTGAGAGAATGTTTTACAGAGAAGTTATGTAGTTCATTCAAGTTTCTCACTTCGTTGTCTATTGAAGGAACGACCTAATTGCATTTCACTCTGACAAATTCCTCAATGTGGCATATTGTATTGTAACCTCCCCTTTCATACCTTACCCTTACATATTGATGAACACTCCTAAACAACCTATTCCGTATAGGAAATTGCCTTTATTTGAAACCAAAATTTCCCTACTAACCTGCTCACTCTTCCAGAGAAAGAGAGTCAAAGAAGGACTTCAAATGAAAAGGCTATCATTTGGAAGAATGTGAATTTGCAGAAGTGCCAGAAATCGAAATGTTTGAATCAGTTGACCAATTTGACAATGGGTAAATTGTTTTTTTTGTAGTACAGATCTAAGCTCACGCGATCAAAGAAAAAATGTGAATGCAAATACCATATAATGCTTTGATATATTACCCATATAATGCTTTGATTTATCAAGATGCTAAGTCACTCTGTTGACTCAAATATGTAATAGACAATAAGCTAATCAATGATAGAGAAAATAAAATGTCAAAGTGAGGCGTGAACAATTTTGAAAATAAGTCTACTATGCCTGTGAAGAGAGTGTCCAGCCTCTTTGTTCCAAGGTCCCAAAAGATGGTGCCAAACAATAGGGCAATGACTATAGTGAAGAAAAATCGCACAACATTATAGTGTGGATTCATCCAATATGACGAATTTTGCTTCCAAAGGCATGCCACGCACTGAACCTTGAAGGACTATGCATACTGTGTTGGAAAACTCAGATCCTGCAAGCCAGGGGCAAGTGTGCTTACCTCTTGAATAAGGGCTTGATTCCATGTGAAAATAGAACAACATAATTGTCAAATCGGGCTTTAAAAGAATTACAGTTTCTTGGGAGAAATTATTGCTTCCAAAGGCATGCCACTCATTGAACCTTGAAGGACCATGCATATTGTGTTGGAAAACTCAGATTCTACGAGCAAAGAGCAGGGGTGCTTAGATCTTGAATAAGGGATTGATTCCATCTGAAAACAGAACAACATAACTGTCAAATAGGGCTTTAAAAAAATTACAGTTTCTTGGGAGAAATTATGTAACTAAAGATAGGGTAACAAAATTAGAGATACACAATAAAAAAGCTCAATGTTCTGAAACAAATTCCTACAATTATTTAAACATACTCGTAGAGTGCTAATTTTCTGTAGATCTCAGCAAACTCTACACCAAGTTTTTCCTCAACAAATATGGAACTCACTTCTGACGCCCATCTCGCTGGATTGTATCCTTTTCTAATCTGTGGTATTTCTGGAACGGCTTGGCCAAACAACCAAGAAGCATACAAAATTGAAGGAAATAAGTTTTATGATTATAAAAAGAGCTGTAGTTTAGCAAACCAATAAAACTAAAAATTTAGCAATTATTCCCTCTCTTGTTCGAGCCCTTTGCAACCCTTCATTTGTTGTTAAGCCAAGCAAAGAAACATAGAGTAGGCCTTTTGTCATTCATTTCCCTTGGAGATTCCCCACTTCTATTGATTTTTTCATATGCAATCATCTTCAAGCATTTAAATGAAGTTCGTAAATCCATCTTTTCCATTTCACCTACCATCCTTTCTTGACATCCGGGTTTAGGTTCCAAAATATCCACCTTAAAGTTTTCTGCAGAGGCTACAGTGGAAATGTTTGGCAATGTGACCGTTAACTCCCCCACATAAAGAATGTCTGGACTGCTTCTAAATATTGTCCTTGAATCTGCCTTCGGCAGTTTACCTACCACCATTGCATGAATTCCAAATTCAGGTTCAAAATTTTCTAGTGAGGCTTATGATTTCATCATTTGCAGGCATCTTGATGTAGTTAAACGAAGTTCTTGAATTTAGCTTTGTGATTTCAACTGGTGTCCTTGATGTCCTTTTGTTGTGGGGAAAAATGCCTATGCAGGACGATCCTATCCACCTAAGGTGTGACAGTGCCTTAGCAACAAACAGAGACAGCTATTCTAGTATTCTTCCTTTATGAATTAAGAATGAAGAGAGATAGATGGACTAACCGGTGTCTTCCGTTTGTCCCTCGATCCGGTCTCTCTTCTCTTGGAGAGTTCCCAGCTACTTGCCTTCTCGCTCGCCCAGCTTCAAGAGGTTTCTGCAAGATCACAAGAAGAGAACACTACACAAGACATGGATTCATATTCATAACTAGTTCAGGATTAGAAGTAAACTAAACATACTAATGCAATTATACATCAAAAATACATCAGTATATAGGAGAAACCAAGATAGCTTTATTGATGAATAACAAGGTTCAGGAAGAGATACAACCCAGAGGGCTCCAATCCAGCATCTCCTTCCCAGCAAATGGAATTCCTATCTTCACCCCCTTCAAAGCATTAAGCACCCAATGATTCCAATCTCAAACCAACAACAATTCTTTGCAATAACAAAATTCCAGCCTCTAGATCTCGTGGAGGAGAGATCCATATATAGATGTTTGGAGAGAGGATGAGTCAGCTTGAGATCTGACTAGTGTCCTCTCCCTCTGTCAGTTCTTAATTCCACTTTGAGGTTCTTTCTTCCAGTTGGAGATTTGGAACCTCTTACTCATCACCAGTCGAATTCCCTGAGGCAAGTGTCATTTTGGAAGCTTCCTGGGTTTTGACACCTTGTGGAATGATCTTGCCACATGTCCACTCTCGCTCAGCGCAGGTAGCCAGTGTTCCCTTTGACATTTAGAGCAGGTAGCCAGTGTTGGCTTTGACATTCAGCGCAGACAGCTAGTGTAGCCACTAAAATGATCCTGAATTGACTTGTTTTTGAGCAGTTTCTGGTGGAGAACTTTTGTGAATTGCTGTGGTTTGTTAGCCTTGTTCCTCTAGGGGTAGGAACAACATGTTTAGGGACTTTGGATCCCTTAGATTATGGACATTTCATGCTCAATGCTGTAAGGCACAAAAATGTCTATAACAGTTGCCCCCTAAAGTATGAGGCTGTTTATCGGGTGAAATGCTTTATCAGGGGGATCCGAAGTTCATCCAATGTTGGGAGGAGACCTGTAATAAGATACAATACAATACATTATTTTTCATATTGCTTTCATGATCTAGCTGAGGCAGGCATTCCCATGCTCAGCTTTATAAATTCATTTTTCTGTACATAGAACAGACAATCGTCTGATGGTAGACTGATAATTTTGATGAAATTATCATCCTTTGAGTAGGATGATTATCTGCTGCAATGATGTACATGTCAATGTCTTTATCTTTCCTGAATATATATCGCAGCCCGAATGGATGAAACTAGATCCGGGGTCTTCAAACTCGTTCGATCTTCACTCTAAGTACAAGTCGATCCATGTGAGAAATGTTCTGAAGTCGAACATGGAAAGACATCGCTTGATTACTGGTCAATGAGGTAAACCGTTAACAAGCGCGAGAGGAATCACCGATAATGATAATGACCCTCAAGGTACTGCAGTACAATTCACGTGGTGTGAATAAAGGACTTGGCGTCAAACACCACGCAAAATCTTTCGGTCGAAGGTCATTGATGTATACCTGTCGCCGGAAGTGAGAAACTTGCCATTGAGGCATGCAAGCTTCAAAGTACTGAAGGGGTTGTTCCTAGATCAACTTCTTCGATAATGAGCTGATGTCGACAAGAAGCGATCCGTCAAAGGAGGGCCTTAATGAATCCCACATCAATGACATGGAACGGAGCTAATGATTTTAATGGAGGTGAAAACGATCTGAGACATATGATTTAGGGTGGCGGTCATGAAAGGATGAAGGATAATGTATGGCAGTGGATGGGACACAGTTGACTTTTCTGAACGACTTCTCTTGAACATATGGCGACACTGATGCGATGGATCGGTAGCATTACCCCAAATATGGATGGTATGGCGAGACCATGGTGATGTGACCGGTGAATGAAACAACCCAACCCGATTGTGGTACGGAGGAAAAGTGTCATGTTCAAGAGCGACTTGCTACCATCAAAGTTTTCTTGAGTTTCTCCCAATTTTTCCCCAGTCATTGCTGACCAGTACCTCTTTATTTTTGTCAAGCTTGAGGAGGATAACATATGCTTGTTCTATAACCTGCCCTTCGGGCAAGCCCATCGCTATGTTTTAACGAGCCTAGCGATAGTGAAACTCGTTCTCGTCTAAAGACAAGTTTGTCGCTATTTAATGATTTTAACGAGTCTAACGACAAGGATAACTCAGTCGTTTTCATTTTTAGAGAGTCTGAAAAGGTACATAAAGTTAACTCCAAAAGTCCTTTTTCATCATCTAATCCCTTAAGTCCGAAAAAGTATAAAACAATACAGAAGGGATGAGTTTTCGATAGTTTTAACGAGCCGAATAAAACAAGTGCTCGATCTTTTTGTGCAATAATCCCTCAGGTCCAAAAAGATTAAAATCTAGAGGAGGGATAGCACTTCCGGTCGCTTTAACGAGCTGGAAGGCCAAAACTCGGCAATCTTTTCATAATTTACGAGTCAGATGAAAAGAGCTTAAAGAAGACTCGTCTTTTGAGGAACGAGTGACAAACAGGGTTAGCAGCTGATTCCAGGTACAGGTTGGAATTTTCCAATCACGGCAGTGTCACAAGGATGGCTAGGTGAAATCACTCTTCGCAGCTGTTCCTCAAAATGGGTAAACAAACATATGGAGGTGAACGATCGGCCAATGGAAAAGTGGAGGTGACGGTGCAAACACGACCAAGGCTTTAATGGCTGATGATATTACATTCACAGTGGTTATTTACCGGGATAGTTCATTTTTTAACGAGCTTAAACACGGATGGAAACATTTGCTCGGTCTTATGTTTATTTTTTAACGAGCATGAACTATGCGCTAAAACTGCTCGGATCTTGCGTTTATTTTTTAACGAGCATGAACTGTGTGCTAAAACTGCTCGATAACCCAGTCATATGATAAGAATGTCTCATCAAGATTCTATTTTTTATGGAGCTTCATCTCACTAAGCTTTGCTCCGTATCCTTTCGTTATGCAAGTTCGGAAACGACTAATCCTACGAGTTTAAAGGGTTAGACCTACAGGTTTAAAGGGAGGACCTAAAAATTTAAAAAATAAATAGCCGCCCCTTGCTTGCACTCCAAAAGGTTTGCATGCCCCCAGGCATAAAGTATGATTTCAAGGTTACCCCTCAATTTGCAGATAAAACATTTTTTTTACCGGGAGAGGCCTACCTCTTTCAGGCTACCCAAAGATTGTTCTGTTATTCTTTCAACAAAACACTTCTTCGGCGATATCTACCGAAATAGACAAAGGTGAGTGACGACACCCGCCCTCTCACATAACTTTGACAAAAGAATCTTATTCTAGAACAACCCCTCTTCCAACCACGGACGGGGTACGGACTAGTCATATTCTCCCGCAGAAACCTACCCTATACCCAAAGTTTTCCTGCCGAAGCAGACCAGGACGCATGCCCCCTGGGGTCCAGTCATATCCTCCAGGATTACTCGCGCTCATTAGGAGGACGGACCGTGGGTTGAGACATTTCTTGAGTGAAGAGACCATTTAGGGATGGTACATGACTATTTGCGATGCGTGATCCGGGAAATGAAAGTTGGTCCACGAGCTTGACCACTCTTCCTTCATGCGGAAAACACATTACTATAAAGAGTGAGGAGACGATGGCTCCCATGCAATATATATAGTCTCGTCCAAGGAGTAGGTTATAATCCAAGGGTCCTTGAACGACCATCACGTTCATTCGAACGGTCTTCCCTTTCAATGTTATGGGCACATTGGGGAGGATCCCTAAAGGTCAACTGGTTCCTTTGTCAAAGCCTGATAGATTTCTCATTTCAGGCAAAAGCGCTGGCGAACCAAGCGCTTTCCAAGCAATAGAGGAAAGGATACTCACAGATGCCCCCTCATCAATAATAGTGCCAGCCATTACCATTCTGTATATTTGAACGATAATTATGAATGGTATGCTTGCTGGCAACCGGGGTCTGCCTAGTTGGTTCCAGTCGAACGAGACAACTAGGTTGCTTGGTGGTGGGACCGAATAGACGGCTGGGTATGACTCTAACGAAGTTCCTTCCTGCGACAAAGGAATGGGCAAATTGCCCCCTTGTTCGTCGGAGTCTGTGCTGATGAAGAGAATTTGGACGGTGTCGTCTTTATTCTCCTCTGTGACGGTATCATTCGAAGATAGAGCCTCTGAAGGAAAAACCGGGTCAACTGCCGCCTCAACCTTTTGGCTTTCGTCAGGTATGGATTCAGATGGTTCATCCTCAATGATAGGTGCTTCGGCTGACCACCTGGGCGGGCCAGCCGGGTTCTCAACTAGTGAAGGACTTGACAGGAGTTTTTGATATCCAGGAGGAAGTTGCGCTCGTAAAATCGGGCGATCTTCCAGAACTCTTTTAGCCTCGTCTAAGAAGGGACAACGGTGGATGGCGTGATCGCCTTCACACAGTTTGCAGGGAAATCTAGATTTCCCTCTCTGTCCTGGGACTTCACTTTCACTAGTCGACGGTGAGCTATCAACATGGCTATCAGAGGTCGACGCTACCGAATTGTGCAAACGGGGAGACCAGTCCCTTAGTATCCGAGGGATGCAGGGACAATCTCTGTGGAAGTGGTCTCCCTTGCATATGACACATGGCGATTTAGGCCTAGTCAGTCCTGTGTGTGGATTTTTGTCAGACGACACTTGTTTGCCCCCAGTCGCTTTTGGCTCCTTCTTCTTCTTCTCTTTCTTCTTCTTTTCCTTATCCTCCTTAGGAACTTGGTTTTTTGTTTCACCAATTCCGTCAAGCGAAGAGGAAGGAGGAGAGGAAGAGTTAGATGAAGTAGAAGGCTGGTTGGAAACTCTGGTCTGGTTTAACTGTTGACTCGACTGTTCAGGAATAGTGGTGTTCTGAACGACATTGGTTGAAAAGAGCCAGATCAGCAGGCCAATTGTCAGTTCTGGAAGCGACAATGTGGCCATATGGGGCGCACCAACATCTCCCCAAGAGGAGAAGGGACTAGGATTTCCACCAAGGGGAATTCCTTGGTTGGTGTGCTCCATTTTTTCAACCTAAAGATCAACGCAGGAATAAAGGGTGATTGTTCCGTTTAAAATAAATTTTAACGACGCTTTAGACACAACTTGCTTTTTCAATTTTAAAGAGTCGAGAAAAAGCTAAAGATGACTCTAGTCTCCTTCGATGTTTTAACGAGCCCGAAGTGACAAATGCTCGGATCGACTTTTTCCGTTATAGAGTCTGAAAAAGGCCAAAAGGAACTGCTCTGGAGTTCTAGGCAGAGGGTGTGCCAAACTTTTCGCAAAACCGCAGAATACTTTTTAGGGTACGGGTGGTCGATCTTCCTGAATGCTGTGTTCAGTGCATTGCGATCAGTAGGGTGGCCGACACGGCTTCCTAAGGATAAAGGTTTTATGCCTATAGGGGTCTCCCAATATATACGCGACGGTACGTGGGAGCACAATCCGTACTGGCGCTATCGTCCCTCAGGAGGAATCACCCACCATCCACGAGATCGACAGTCACCAGGCTTTACGACGCCGGAACACGTCTCTAGCCTAGACCTCTATGTTGTGCGTTATATTGCAAAGCGTTGTTAAGTTCATTCAATTTATTTTAGGTTGATCTTTTTAGAAGTTTGCCTTTCAAGGTTCACCACGAGATGTATGATACAATTCCTAAATGCAGTCTAAAGATGATAAGCAAGCTTTATATCTTTTCAACTTTGAAAATCCTAGCTACTAAGGGAAAAGAAAGACACCATCTTTTCTCAAAGAGCAATCAGCACACTCTAATGCACTTTTCCTAAATCAAGCATGCAAACTATCAAATGCAAATGCACAATGCAGGTGTTTGTTTTCCGCTTTCTTAGTATTGATGCCTACAAAGAAAGCTTTTTGTACAACTTTGAATTTGCTTTTAAATGACAAATACAAACAAGTTTACTTTTTCGAAATCAGAGAGGGTAGAAGAGATTACAACACTTAACGATTTTCGAAATGAATACTTGTTTCGACACTTAAAAGAGACAAACTCAAACCAATAAGCAAGAGTAAATGTATAATCAACTGCAAACAACCAATGAACTCTCTTCTAAGATCACAATCAACAGATCTGAATCAAGGGCTACAGGATGATTATTTCACTCATGCAAAGGAAAACTGTAAATGATGACACAAACACATAAAAACACTCACAGTATTTTTGTACAAAAGGAGGTGGAATCTAAGCAGAGAAAAGGAGTTATCAGACTGGTACCTATGCTGGTTACAGGCCGCAAAAATCAGAGATCAAAACAAGGCAAAACAGAGCAGAGAACCCCAGCTGCACAAGGCCAAACTGGTTCAGCGCAACCTCAACACAGGGGTTTTGACATTCAGCGCAGGTAGCCTTCACGGGACCTGCGTTGAAATGCAGAATCCCTTCACTGGGTCTGCGCTGAAGGAGAAACTCTCATTTCTCACTGGTTCTGGGTCACAGATTGCTATTTAATCTACTGTTTCAGGAAAAATAAAAGCAACAAGAAAGGTACAATCAAAGGATGCTTTGAGGGAGTACTAAGATCTATCACAAAGGATCATCAAATCATTTGTGAGTCCATTGTTCAGATCATAGACAAGTCCAGTGATTGGATCAAAGCAACAACTGTCTACTTTGCATCTGGGAATAGCAGATGCAGTTCGATTGTTGCTGTCGAGTCTATGAAACAAACAATGATAGAAACACAAATAAAATGACTAAACAAATCTCCCCAGTGGAGTCGCCAATTTGTTGTGGGCAAAAATGCCTATGCAGGACGATCCTATCCACCTAAGGTGTGACAGTGCCTTAGCAACAAACAGAGACAGCTATTCTAGTATTCTTCCTTTATGAATTAAGAATGAAGAGAGATAGATGGACTAACCGGTGTCTTCCGTTTGTCCCTCGATCCGGTCTCTCTTCTCTTGGAGAGTTCCCAGCTACTTTCCTTCTCGCTCGCCCAGCTTCAAGAGGTTTCTCCAAGATCACAAGAAGAGAACACTACACAAGACATGGATTCATATTCATAACTAGCTCAGGATTAGAAGTAAACTAAACATACTAATGCAATTATACATCAAAAATACATCAGTATATAGGAGAAACCAAGATAGCTTTATTGATGAATAACAAGGTTCAGGAAGAGATACAACCCAGAGGGCTCCAATCCAGCATCTCCTTCCCAGCAAATGGAATTCCTATCTTCACCCCCTTCAAAGCATTAAGCACCCAATGATTCCAATCTCAAACCAACAGCAATTCTTTGCAATAACAAAATTCCAGCCTCTAGATCTCATGGAGGAGAGATCCATATATAGATGTTTGGAGAGAGGATGAGTCAGCTTGAGATCTGACTAGTGTCCTCTCCCTCTGTCAGTTCTTGATTCCACTTGAAGGTTCTTGCTTCCAGTTGGAGATTTGGAACCTCTTACTCATCACCAGTCGAATTCCCTGAGGCAAGTGTCATTTTGGAAGCTTCCTGGGTTTTGACACCTTGTGGAATGATCTTGCCACATGTCCACTCTCGCTCAGCGCAGGTAGCCAGTGTTCCCTTTGACATTCAGCGCAGGTAGCCAGTGTTGGCTTTGACATTCAGCGCAGACAGCTAGTGTAGCCACTGAAATGATCCTGAATTGACTTGTTTTTGAGTAGTTTCTGGTGGAGAACTTTTGTGAATTGCTGTGGTTTGTTAGCCTTGTTCCTCTAGGGGTAGGAACAACATGTTTAGGGACTTTGGATCCCTTAGATTATGGACATTTCATGCTCAATGCTGTAAGGCACAAAAATGTCTATAACACCTTTCATATTCAAGTTCCAAAATATCCTCATTAAAGGTAAGGCAAGGTATGGGTTGACACCAAGACATGGAAGGATATAAGAACATATATTTTCATTATGGGATATACCTTACCATTACCTTACCCTGACCTGACCTTCCACAACGGGGAAGAAATATTGATGAACAATCCTAACCAACCTGTTCAGTTCAGCAAATTTCCTGCCTTTGAAACCAACATTTCCCACTAACTTGCTCCCTCTTCGAGAGAAAGAGAGTCAAACAAGGTCTTCAAATGAAAAGGCTATCATTTGGAAGAATTTGAATCTATGAAAGAGCTAAGACATCCATTAGGGTAGTTTTTCCAGCACCACTAACTCCCATCAAGGCTCTAAGTACCCCTGGTCTAAAGGATTCACTTACATTGGAAAGGAGTTGTAGCATGTCTTGACCCAACCCTTCACTTTTCATCTCCTATTATGAAACTAAACATTATTTCCAGATATTCCATTGAAGAGAACCTAGTTATGTCAAAGTACTTGCAGATTACCAATTCAATTGAACGATTTATAGATACACATATCGATGGCATGTTAACATAATAGCTTATGTTCTCAAAAGCCATCGACAATGGCCTGAAAGGAAGCATCATTCGTTTCTTCTATTGTGTCGAGACATGATTGACACTGAATTCTCTAGCAAGTGTAGAATTGTCTTCAGAGGTTAGATTATCTCTCCTCTCTAACAAGTAAACATGACTGAAAAAATTATTAAATCTATGAAAGAATAGTGCTTGTTTTTATCGTATATTTTCAAATATTTGGATGTGAATACATTATATACTTTTATAGATTGCAATCTTTATAGTTCAATATTTTCATATTTTCTTTGAAGAAAATCCAAAAACAGTGCTTTTGAGCCTAATTCAAGATCAGCACAAAGGTTTTCTAATGTATCTCACTCAGTTGTCTGAGAGAATGTGTTACAAAGAAGTTATGTAGTTCATTCAAGTTTCTCACTTCGTTGCCTATTGAAGGAACGACCTAATTGCATTTCACTCTAACAGATTCCTCAATGTGGCACATTGTATTGTAACCTCCCCATTCATACCTTACCCTTACATATTGATGAACACTCTTAAACAACCTGTTCGGTACAAGAAATTGCCTTTCTTTGAAACCAAAATTGCCCTGCTAACCTGCTCGCTCTTCCAGAGAAAGAGAGTAAAACAAGGTCTTCAAATGAAAAGGATATCATTTGGAAGAATGTGAATATGTAGAAGTGCTAGAAATTGAAATGTTTGAATCAGTTGACCAAATTGACAATGGGTAAATTGTTTTTTTTGTAGTACAGATCTAAGCTCACGCGATCAAATAAAAAACGTGAATGCAAATACCATATAATTCTTTGATATATTACCCATATAATGCTTTGATTTCTCAATAAGCTAAGTCACACTGTTGACTCAAATATGTAATAGACAATAAGCTAATCAATGATAGAGAAAATAAAATGTCAAAGTGAGGCATGATCAGTTTTGTAAATAAGTCTGCTATGCCTGTCAAGAGAGTGTCCAGCCTCTTTGTTCCAAGGTCCCAAAAGATGGTCCCGAACAGTAGGGAAACGACTGTATTGAAGAAAAATCGCACAACATCATAGTGTGGATTCCTCCAATATGACCAATGTTGCTTCCAAAGGCATTGCACACACTGAACCTTGAAGGACCGTGCATACTATGTTGTAAAACTCAGATCCTGCGAGCCAGGAGCAAGGGTGCTTAGCTCTTGAATAAGGGCTTGATTCCATCTGAAAACAGAACAACATAATTGTCAAATAGGGATTTAAAAAATTACGATTTCTTGTGAGAAATTATTGCTTCCAAAGGCATGCCACGCACTAAACCTTGAAGGACCATGCATATTGCGTTGGAAAACTCAGATTCTATGAGCCAAGAGTAGGGGTGCTTAGCTCTTGAATAAGGGATTGATTCCATTTGAAAACAAAACAACATAACTGTCAAATAGGGATTTAAAAAAATTACAATTTCTTGGGAGAAATTATGTAAATAAAGATAGGGTACCAAAATTAGAGATACACAATAAAAAAAGCCCAAAGTTTTGAAACAAATTCCTACAATTATGTTAGACATACTCATAGAGTGCTAATTTTCTATAGATCTCAGCAAACTCTACACCAAGTTTTTCGTCAACAGCTATGGAACTCACTTCTGACGCCCATGTCGCTGGATTGTATCCTTTGCTAATCCGTGGTATTTCTGGAACGGCCTAGCCAAACAACCAAGAATTGGACAAAATTGAAGGAAATAAGTTTTATGATTATAAAAAGAGTTGTAGCTTAGCAAACTAATAAAACTGAAAATTTAGCAATCAGTTATGTAGTTCATTCAAGTTTCTCACTTCGTTGTCTATTGAAGGAATGAACTAATTGCATTTCACTTTGACAAGTTCCTCAATGTGGCATATTGTATTGTAACCTCCCCATTCATACCTTACCCTTACATATTGATGAACACTCATAAACAACCTGTTCGGTACAGGAAATTGCCTTTCTTTGAAACCAAAATTGCCCTGCTAACTTGCTCACTCTTCCAGAGAAAGAGAGTCAAACAAGGTCTTCAAATGAAAAGGCTATCATTTGGAGGAATGTGAATCTGCATAAGTGCTATAAATCGAAATGTTTGAATCAGTTAACCAAATTGACAATGGGTAAACTATTTTTTTTGTAGTACAAATATAAGCTCATGTGATCAAATAAAAAATGTGAATGCAAATACCATATAGTGCTTTGATATATTACCCATATAATGCTTTGATTTCTCAATATGCTAAGTCACTCTGTTGACTCAAACATGTAATAGACAATAAACTAATCAATGATAGAGAAAATAAAATGTCAAAGTGGGGCATGACCAATTTCGCAAATAAGTCTGCTATGCCTGTCAAGAGAGTATCCAGCCTCCTTGTTCCAAGGTCCCAAAAGATGGTCCCAAATAGTAGGGCAACAACTGTAGTGAAGAAAAATTGCACAACATTATAGTGTGAATTCCTCCAATATGACCATTGTTGCTTCCAAAGGCATGCCACGCACTGAACCTTGAAGGACTGTGCATACTGTGTTGGATAACTCAGATCCTGCGAGCCAGGAGCAGGGGTGCTTAGCTCTTGAATAAGGGCTTGATTCCATCTGAAAACAGAACAACATAATTGTCAAATAGGGCTTTAAAAAAATTACAGTTTCTTGGGAGAAATTATTGCTTCCAAAGGCATGCCACGCACTAAACCTTGAAGGACCGTGCATATTGTGTTGGAAAACTCAGATTCTACGAGCCAAAAGCATGGGTACTTAGGTCTTGAATAAGGGCTTGATTCCATCTGAAAACAGAACATAACTGTCAAATAGGGCTTTAAAAAAATTACAGTTTTTTGGGAGAAATTATGTAACTAAAGATAGGGTAACAAAATTAGAGATGCAAAATAAAAAAAGCTCAATGTTCTGCAACAAATTCCTACAATTATGTTAGACATACTCATAGAGTGCTAATTTTCTATAGATCTCAGCAAACTCTACACGAAGTTTTTCCTCAACAGCTATGGCACTCACTTCCGGCGCCCATGTCGCTGGATTGTATCCTTCGCTAATCTGTGGTATTTCTGGAACGGCTTGGCCAAACAACCAAGAATCGGACAAAATTAAAGAAAATAAGTTTTATGATTATAAAAAGAGCTGTAGTTTAGCAAACCAATAAAACTGAAAATTTAGCAATTATTCCCTGACTTGTTCGAGCCCTTTGCAACCCTTCATTTGTTGTTAAGCCAAGCAAAGAAACTTAGAGTAGGCCTTTTGTTTCACATTGCATAGATTGATCAGGAAAGTGTTTGAATTCACCTCATCAAAAGCTTCAAAGATATCAATGCTGGGATGATGGATGGTACAAACAACAGTTCGACCTGTATTGACTGATTTGCGAACAATATGCATAACAATTGCTGCAGCACGGGCATCTAGTCCTGAAGTTGGCTCATCCATGAATATTATAGAAGGGTTGGAAACTAGTTCAATTGCTATGGAAAGTCTCTTCCTTTGCTCTGTAGAAAGACCTGTCACACCAGGAAGCCCTACAAGAGCATCTCTCACAGGAGTGAGCTCTACGAACTCCATGACTTCTGTCACAAACACTTGCACTTATTGTAACATCAAAAATATGTGAGTAAAAGCTGCTTGCAGAGTCTCATTAATAAGAAAGATCTTCAATCTGAAGAACTGCATGCAAGGGGGAGAAAATTAGAACAACCATTCTAGTTTTCTCATCAACCTCGCAAGGAAGATGGAGTCATGCAGAATACACGAGTGATTCAAAGATTGTGACATTTGGAGAGTGGATATCATTTTATTCAAAATACCCTAAGATGCGAGAAAATTTTTCTTGCTTCTTGGGGAATCAAGAGATCATTGTCAGCCTACGTACACTTGAAGCCCTAGTGGAACCAAGAAACCTCCATGAGCTGCGGAAAGGTGATCCTCCTCAGAGAGGGTTAGGGTCTAGCAGCTGGATAACCAGATGCTGAACTTCAGTGGAAAACTAGGGCATGCATTTGAAATCCCTGGTAGATCTTCTTATACATCACTAT
Source organism: Pinus tabuliformis (assembly GCA_031772625.1). NCBI lineage: Eukaryota > Viridiplantae > Streptophyta > Pinopsida > Pinales > Pinaceae > Pinus > Pinus tabuliformis. The sequence goes on along the minus strand of CM062815.1, from coordinate 196,273,518 downwards.
CAGATTCAAATCTGGAACGACAGGTAGCCTACCAGGAGCATGAACAGTATGCCTCCGTATGACCAGATGTCAGCCTTGGCTCCATTGGTGACTTTCATATCGCCATTTTCATCTAATAATAGGTTCTCTGGCTTAAAATCTTGGTGACACACATCCCTGCTCCGGCTATGGAAGAAATCGACCGCGCAAATCAGCTGCTGAAAATACTTTCTTGCTTCCTCTTCTTTCAGTGCCCCCTTTTTGACAACCAGATTGAAGAGCTAGCTGCTAGAGTTCGCAGGGTTTTTACCCATGTGAATCAAATACTAGGTTACAATGAATTCGTAACTATTTTCTAGTCATCGAACGGTTTAGCTTTTCTCAATCATCTAACATATCATCTAATGGTGGAAAGTAATGACACATAGGCAGAGAGCAAAGTTTATTTCAGAGGGAACGACTTACGGTGTAATTAATTATTTATTTATTTAAAATGGGTTGTGAATGCATATACAAATGGAGCACTTAATTTGTACATATTTTACAACTCAAATTTCTTGTTCCAATACACATCCAAAAATAAACCAAAAATTCAATGACATTGAGGTAAAATTTAGTAAACATTGCCCCGCAGGCTTTGAGTTGATGATAAATGACAAATTAGGTGATTCCACCTACCTTGCCTAATGCCAAAGAACAAAAACAGTTGACAACTCCTTTCTGAGACAATAGATTGTGCTACATATTTGGGTGAAAAAAAATGTTTATGTATTTTCATAGGAATAGTTAAGCTAGATAGATAAAGATTGTGTGTTTTGATAGAAATAGCAATGCGAGAGAGGGAAAAATTCCATATTTTGATAGAGATAGTGAGCGAGACCGATGAGGAGATTGAGAACTTACAACATAAAATATCACTAAAAGAGGCATCTAGGGGCCACGAATCTCTGCCCTCTGTAAGAAAAACAATTTCACTATCTCTCACTTATTTTTGGCTTGCATATTAATCTCGACAAGACTCCTTTGGCCAAATCACATCCACAATTTCTTTGACAAATTGTTATCGGGAAATCTAGTGTTTATTCAGAGCTGCTAGTCCCACTAAGATGGGTAGCTATCTTAGAAACAAACATATTAAAGTCACTTGTTTTTCCTTTATGAGAGAGAGAAGGGAAAGAAGCAGAGAGTACCAACGTCAGTGTTCCACTTGGCTCCTTGCTTGTTTCCTTTCCCCTTTGACAGAATCTCGCCACTCCTTCCTTACTTGCCCGTTTCAAAGAACACATGTAGATTCACAGCAACATAATACCATCAAAGCATAGAGATCTTTCACTGTAAACAATATAGGATCAGATATATATTGACCATATAAATGCATATATCAACACAACATTTAGAGATACAGAAGAATATGGAGGAAAACTCAAATAGCTTTATTAGTAAAAGTAGTAGAAGAGACGATTACAACCACTTGGTCTGACCCAGTGCCATCCTCCTATCTTGAGAGCCCTCTTCACCTCATACAAAACAAGATCACCCAACAATGTCTTCGAAGAGAAAGCAACAACACTTCCTTGCAAATTACAAAGTTCCAGCCTCTAGATCTCTTGGATGAGGGATCCATATATAGATGTTTATAAGGGATTGAGTCAACTTCTGGGATTTTTATTAGTGTCATTTCACTGATAGTTCTTGGTTCCACATGGAGATTTTAGATCTCTTACTCATCCCTGGGTGAACTCAGAGAGGCAAGTGTCAAATGAGCAGTTTCTAGAAGATTCTCAGGGTTTCCACCTAGCAAACTACTTGTGCCATTTGTCTACTCTCATTCATCGAATGCTATAGAAGGGCTTTCCAGTATGCATCGCACTTTTTGCATGTGGCAGGTGAGATGCATCGCACCTTTAGCACTGGGAAGTCTGTATGGTCTTGCTTTGACTAGTTATGAGTAGCTTTTCATGGAGAACTTCTGGGAGATGATGTAATCAGCTGACCTTACTCTTTTAGGGTATGAAACAACACTTTTAGGGACTTAGAAGCCCTTGGTTTATGGACATGTATGATTGGGGTTGCAGTGCCCAAATATGTCTATAATAGTTTCCCCCTAAAGCATGAGGTTGTAAATCCTTTTGATGTCGGGTGAAATGCTTTATAATGAGGATCCAATGTTTTTCGAACTAGAAGGTGACCTGTAATAAGATACAATACAATACATTATCTAGATAATATTTTTCATGATCTAGCGGAGGTAGGCATTACCATGCTTAGCTTTGATAAATTCATTTTCGTGTACATAGGACAAACAACTGTCTGTGTGTAGACTAATGATTCTGGTAGAGCCATCATCCTTAGTTTAGATGATTATCTATGCAGCAATGATGTACATTTGATGTCTTTATTCTCCTGAACATATCACAGCCTGGATGGATGAAAGTAGATCCGGGGTTTTCAAAACTCGTTCAATCTTCACTTGAAGTACAAGTCGATCCATGTGAATAGATGTTCTGATGTCAAACATGGAAATACATCACCTGATTACCAGCCAATGATGTAAGCTATTAACAGGCACGAGAGGAATCACCGATGATGATGATGACCCTCAAGGTACTGCAGTACAATTCATGTGGTGTGAATACATGAGTTGATGTCGAACACCACGCAAAGTCTTTCGGTCGAAGGCCATTAATGTAAACTTGTCGCTGGAAGTAAGAAACTTGCCATTGAGGCATGCAAGCTTCAAAGTACTGAAAATGTTGTTCGTAGGTCAGATTCTTGGATAATGAGATGATGTCGACAAGAAGTGACCCGTCGTAGGAGGGCATTGATGGATCCCACATTTACGACACGAAATGGAGAAAATGATTTTGTAGAGGTGAAAATGATCTGATGATACAAGGTTCAGGGTGGTGGTCATGAAAGGATGAAGCGTGAAGGTATTGTAGTGGATGAGACACAAGCTGGGTAGGTGAATTCTCTGAGTGACTTCTCTTGAAAATATCCGTGACACTAAAATGGATTGGTAGCATTAACCCCAAAAGTAGATGGTACAGTGGACCAATGGTAATATGACCGGTGAACGAAATAACCCAACCCGACTCAATCATGGTGATGGAGTGAAAGTGTCATGTTCATGAGCGACCTGCTACTAATAAAGTTTCTTCAATTTTTCTTCCCAATTTTCCCCAGTCATTTCTGACCATACCCTCTTTATTTTTGTCAAGCTTGAGGAGGATAACATATGCTTGTTCTATAATTTGCCCTTCGAGCAAACCCATCGCTATGTTTTAATGAGCCTATCGACAGTGAAACTCGTTCTTGTCTGAATGGACAAGTTTGTCACTATTGTTTTAATGAGTTTAACAACAAGGATAACTCGGTCCTTTTCAATTTTAGAGAGTCTGAAAAGAGATGGAAAGAAGACTCCAATATTCCTTTTTCGTAATATAATCCCTTAAGTCCGAAAAAGTAGAAAAAAATGCGAAAGGGATGACTTTTCGATAGTTTTAATGAGCCGAACAAGTCAAACGCTCGATATTTTTGTGTAATAATCCCTCAGGTCCAAAAAGATTAAAATCTAGAGGAGGGATAGCACTTCCAATCACTTTAACGAGCTAGAGAGGGCAATTGCTCGGCAATCTTTTCATATTTTACGAGTCAGATGAAAAGAGCTTAAAGGAGACTCATTTTTTGAGGAACGAGTTATTGTGTGTGGAGCATGATTGTTCAGAGGTCTTTGTTTTAGCTGGATGTATACCCCAGGAAGTTTGTACACCCCTCCATGCGGGGGGGTGCAGGGGGGACTTGTCCCCCTTGTGGGGGTCCGGGGGCCAGCGGTCCCCCGGCGGGGGCTCAGGGGCAGCACCCCCGAAGCTAAAAACAAATGTAAAATTGCCTTGTAAAAGTATAGTAATTTCTAGTCAATCTGGGCCGTTCATTAGGCAGATGATCTGATGGTAGAACTGATGTTTAGTTTAGGGTTTTTTGCCCTAGAAGGCAACCCCTCTCTTTGTATGAGGGCATTGTATTGGAGGCTGAGATATAGATGTGTATTCTGTGAGCCAGAAACAGAGAGGTGAGACTGTGAGAGAAAACAGAGGATATTACAGCAGATTTGTTGTAGGTTGTGTCTCTTCATTTTGCTGGATAATAAAAAGGAAGGACTAGCTGTTCGGGGTGGACGTAGCCCAAACTGGGAACCACGTATATCTGTGTCTCTCTTGTCTTATGCGTTCTCTGTGTTTATATTTCTGCAATATTTTATGTGTTCCATTGCTCCGTAATATATAATTTTCTAACAACTAGTATCAGAGCCGAAGGTCTATTTGGATGATAAACTCGTAGGAAAGAAGGGTTCCTGGTTCGAGTGGGAGCAATGGCGGAAGATGGTAAGTTTAGGGTCGAGAAATTTAACGGCCAAAACTTCTCACTGTTGAAGATGCAGATGGAAGATTATCTGTATCAGAAAGATCTATACCTACCATTGGGCGGAAAAACAAAGATGCCGACGGGTATGAAAGACGAAGAATGGAACCTTCTTGATAGAAAGGCACTCAGAACAATACGGTTGTGCCTTGCTGCGTCAGTTGCCTTCAACATTTCGAAGGAAACCACGACAGAGGGTTTAATGCAGATGTTGTCGAAACTATATGAAAAACCCTCGGCCTCAAACAAGGTATTTCTCATGAAACGGTTATTTAATATGACCATTTAAATGATTTTAATGCTGTTACAAGTCAGTTATGTTCTGGAGGGGTAAACTTTGATGATGAAGTTAGAGCTCTGTTATTCTTGTGCTCATTACTAGAAAGTTGGAATGGTTTGGTAATGGCCATTAGTAACTCTGTTTCTGGATCTAGTACTTTAAAGTTTGATGATGTTGTTGGTGCTATCCTTAGCGAGGAAATGCGACGGAAAAGCTCCAGTGAAACATTGGGTAATTCTTCAAGTGCAGAGTCTAGGGGAAGAAAAATGGAAAGAGGAAAGAGCTTAGGATATCGCAGTAAATCAAGGAAAGGCAGATCCAAGTCCAGATCGGGGATAGTGTGCTGGAAATGTGGAAAGAAAGGACACGTAAAGAAAGACTATAGATCTCGGAAGGGAAAAGAAGGAGATGCACAGCAAGAAAACAATCATGAAGCAAATGTGACAGGTGAGGTGTTACAAGATGCTTTGATTCTTTCTTTTGAAAATATTACTGATTCCTGGGTGGTAGATTCAGGGGCCTCATTCCATGCCACACCTGATAAGAAATACTTTCATGACTATGTTCAAGGAGATTTTGGACAAGTTTGTTTGGGTGATGATAAACCCTGTAAAATTATTGGAATGGGTAAGGTTCTTGTAAAACAACAAAATGGAAACCAATGGCTACTAAAGGAGGTAAGGCATGTTCCAGATCTAAAGAAAAATCTGATTTCAACAGGGCAGCTAGGCGGTGAAGGTTGTGTGACAACTTTCACAGATAAAGCTTGGAAGGTCACCAAAGTAGCCCTGGTAATAGCAAAAGGCGAAAATGTTGGTACATTGTATTTATGCAATGGTATTTCTAACTCTGTTAATGCTTTAACTTCCAAAGGAGCAGATGTAGCATTATGGCATCATAGGCTCGGACACATGAGTGAAAAGGGGATGAAGATTCTTCACTCAAGGAATTTGTTGTCGGGTTTGAAGAATGTTGATTTGGATTTTTGTGAGAATTGCATTTATGGAAAACAGAAGAGAGTCAAATTTCTCAGAGTTGGGAAAGAAAAGAAGAGCGAAAAATTAGAGCTTGTGCATACAAATGTATTAGGACCTGCTCAAGTATCATCTCTCGGTGGCTCTCGTTATTATGTTACTTTTATTGATGATGCAACTAGAAAAACTTGGATTTATTGTATTAAGAATAAGTCTGATGTATTTGATACTTTCAAGAAATGGAAAGCTTTGGTTGAGATTGAGACAGGAAAGAAATTGAAATGTCTTAGATCAGACAATGGAGGTGAATATTGCAGCAAAGAGTTTGATAGGCACTGTTCAAAGCATGGAATTCGCAGAGAGAATACAGTTCCAAGAACACCAGAAGAAAATGGTGTGTCAGAAAGGATGAACAGAACAATCATGGAGCGTGCAAGGTGCATGAGATTGCATGCAGGATTGCCTTTACAGTTTTGGGCAGATGCTGTAGAAACTGCTGTTTATCTAATAAACAGAGGGCCTTCAAGTTCCTTGGATGGTGGTGTTCCAGAGAAAGCATGGACAGGTAAAGAGGTAAACTACTCCTTTTTAAAGCCTTTTGGTTGTGAGGCCTTTGTCCATATTGATAAAGAAAATAGAACAAAGCTTGAGGCAAAGTCAAAGAAATGTACCTTTATTGGATATGGTGTTAATGATTTTGGTTATCGCTTATATGATTATGAAAATCACAAAATCATTAGGAGCAGAGATGTAATATTTAATGAAAAGGTCTTGTATAAGAATCAGTTGCAGGAAAAGAAACAGGAAAAAGAAAACAAGGAATACACAGTTCTTGATGAAATCACTGAAAAGGTAAAGGTGCCCGAAAATAATAATAATCAACAACAACAACCACCACAACAGCAACAGGCACCCCAAACACCTAAAAGTGGTGTTAGAAGATCTACCAGGATAAGTAGACCCCCTAAACGATACTCTCCTTCATTATATTATTTATTGATGACTGATTTTGGTGAACCCGAATGTTATGAAGAAGCAATGCAGGTTGAAAGCAGGAAGAAGTGGGAGGTAGCCATGGAAGAAGAGATGGACTCCTTAATGCATAACCAGACTTGGGATTTAGTCAGGTTTCCTACAGGAAAAACTACATTGAATAATAAATGGGTTTATAGGCTGAAGGAAGAAGATGGAGGAAAACAGAGGTACAAAGCTAGACTTATGGTGAACGGGTTTGCACAGAAGAAAGGTATTGATTTTGATGAAATATTTTCTCCTATTGTTAAAATGACTTCAATCAGAACTATTTTAAGTCTTGTAGCAGCTGAAGATTTGCATCTTGAGCAGTTAGATGTAAAGACAACCTTTCTCCATGGGGATTTGGAGGAAGAGATATATATGCAGCAGCCACAAAGATATGAGGTGAAAGGGAAGGAGAAACTAGTGTGCAGGTTGAAGAAGAGCTTGTATGGCTTAAAACAGGCTCCAAGGCAGTGGTATCTAAAATTTGACAAGTTTATGTCTGAACAAGGTTATACTAGATGTCACTCTGATCATTGTGTTTATCTGAAAAAGCAAAATGATGGCAGCTATACTATATTGTTATTGTATGTGGATGACATGCTTGTTGTAGGATCTAACATGCAGGAAATAAATGTACTCAAAAGAAAATTGACAAATTCATTTGCAATGAAGGATTTGGGAGCTGCAAAACAAATCCTTGGTATGAGAATCACTAGAGACAGGAAAAATCGCAAATTAACATTATCTCAGAATGAGTACATACAAAAGGTGTTGAAAAGATTTAATATGCATAATGCAAAACTAGTTAGTACACCTTTTGCTAGCCATTTCAAACTTAGTAAGGAAATGTGCCCAAAGACCCAAGAAGACATTGATTATATGTCTAAAGTTCCATATGCATCAGCAGTTGGAAGCTTAATGTATGCAATGGTCTGCACAAGGCCTGATATTGCACATGCAGTGGGAGTTGTAAGCAGGTACATGAACAATCCAGGAAAGGAACATTGGATGGCAGTGAAATGGATTCTCAGATATTTGAAAGGTACCACAAATCAAGCATTATGCTTTGGTGGTTCAAACATTTCTCTACAGGGATATGTTGATGCTGATATGGCAGGTGACAGAGATAACAGGAGGAGCACTATAGGATATGTATTTACTGTTGGAGGAATAGCTGCTAGTTGGGTTTCAAAAATCCAAAGTGTTGTTGCACTTTCAACAACAGAAGCAGAGTATGTTGCTGCTACAGAGGCTAGTAAAGAAATGATTTGGTTACAAAGGTTTATGGGTGAATTGGGTAAGGAGCATGATATGGGCACGTTACACAGTGATAGCCAAAGTGCCATTCATCTTGCAAAGAACTCAGCATTTCATTCTAGGACTAAACACATACAACTCAAGTACCATTTCATACGATCAGTGTTGGAAGATGGAGAGTTGAAGCTGGAAAAAATACACACTAGCCAGAATCCTGCAGATATGCTAACAAAAGTTGTAACCAGGGAGAAACTGAGAATATGCTCAGTTTCAATTGGTCTTCAAGGATGACGATGAAGATGAGAAACAGCCAGGTCCAAAGACGAGTCATTGTCCAGCAAATGAAGTAGCGGTGGAGTTTCTACAATCATTCTCCAAGTGGGAGATTGTTGTGTGTGGAGCATGATTGCTCAGAGGTCTTTGTTTCAGCCGGATGTATACCCCAGGAAGTTTGTACACCCCTCCACGCGGGGGGTGCGGGGGGGCGATCCCCCCCGGCTGGGGGGTCCGGGGGCCAGCGGTCCCCCGGCGGGGGCTCGGGGGCAGCGCCCCCGAAGCTAAAAACAAATGTAAAATTGCCTTGTAAAAGTATAGTAATTTCTAGTCAATCTGGGCCGTTCATTAGGCAGATGATCTGACAATAGAACTGATGTTTAGTTTAGGGTTTTTTTCCCTGGAAGACAACCCCTCTCTTTGTATGAGGGCAATGTATTGGAGGCTGAGATATAGATGTGTATTCTATGAGCGAGAAACAGAGAGGTGAGACTGTGAGAGAAAACAGAGGATATTACAACGGATTTGTTGTAGGTTGTGTCTCTTCATTTTGCTGGATAATAAAAAGGAAGGACTGGCTATTCGGGGTGGACATAGCCCAAACTGGGTGAACCACGTATATCTGTGTCTCTCTTGTTTTATGCATTCTCTGTGTTTAGATTTCTGCAATATTTTATGTGTTCCATTGCTCCGTAATATATAATTTTCTAACACGAGTGAATTTTTCAAATAGCAGCTGGTTCTAGGTAATGTTTGGAACTTTTCAATCATAGCAGTGTAAAGAAGGTGGCTAATAGGATCACTCATCGCAGTTGTTCCTTAAAAGGGGTAAACAATCAAATGGAAGTGAATGATCGGCTAAAATAGAGTGGAGGTGATGGTAAGAACACAACCAAGGCTCAAAAGCTGATAATAATTCGATCTCAATGGTTATTTACCGGTGGTGGGTTCATTTTTTAATGAGCTTAAACTCTAGTGGAACATATTCTTATTGATAGGTTTAGTTTTTAATGAGCTTGAACTTTGCGTAAAACTGCTCGTGATAATGGTCATTGATATTTGATTCACCGTTGACACTAGGTTCTTTTGATGGTCGTACTACCTATTCAATTGCTCCATCAAACTGATTAGAAATGAGGACATATGATTGAAAAATGAGTTAAAAAACCAATTCCCTACTTAAATTACATGAAAGGTAACTTAAAAATAGTTTTTTACCCCTCATTTAACCATTTCAATTGGAGTTGTGACTGTTGAAGCTCTGGAAGTTTTTTCCCCTTTGATATTCACCAGCTGATTCCAAGAGATTCTGTGGATGATTTTCGACGCCGTTTGGACTAGGTAGGAGCTAAACCTGAGCTCTCCAATTGAATTATTTCCTTTTTGAATTCTGAGCATGTTTTCCTACTTTTCTGGGCCCCTGGGGTTTGAACATTTTGTTCTGCCCCCATGGCACTTAGTGTATATCGAAAGGTGCGATGCATATTAAGCTAGCCATTGGCTAGAATGTATGCATCACACTCATTACACAGCTAGGGTGTGATAGGTGCAAGGAGAAAAACTTTTGCACTGACTTTTCATGGAAATTTTGCCTATTTTTTGCCAAATCAGGACCCTGATTCTTCTGTTTTTTGTTTTTCAGAGATTCATCAAAGCAAAATGGTCATTACATGGCATGAATGTGAGCATGAAGAAGAGGAAATGGTTGCCCTACATGATCCGGGTATGGTAACTGCATTGTGAAACTGTGGCTTAAGTTCTTCCACATTTCTTGCATGAGGCAACAAATCAATTTGTTGCAATATTTCCTCGATGCATGGGATCCTACCAACCAAGTGTTCTAGATAAGAGGAAAATCCATCCCCATGACTATTGAGGACATCTACTTTTTGACTGGTTTATCGAGGCGTGGTGCCCCTCTCTCACTTTCAGGTTCTGCCCGTGGGGGTGAATCCGTGAGGGATTATATTCGTTGATACTATAGGGAAGGATCTCAGCCGAGCAGGGATGGTAAGATCAGTATCTGAGATGTCACCGATTGGCCTTTGAGGACTATTTTATTCACCTTTGCTAGATTGGCTAGTAGCGCGACCCTTCACTTGGCCAACAGGTCCTATATGTAGTATGCCTTGGAATGTCTCGAACCCAAGGTATTCAACTAGTGTGATGCAGTACTTCTAGTTATCAAAGAACAGCTCACCAAGGTGAAAAATGAAAGATCCAAGAACTTTGGCTATGGTTCTATTTTGACTGCTTTCGCATTGGAGAAGATCCCAATGATGTAGCGACAATACATTTCACTTGGCCTACCACCACCGACTGAGCCACGGATGCAGAGATGGGTTGACCTTATGGCTAAACATGCTAGTCAACCACAGGTTTCATTCTCTGATGCCTTCTTTGAGTGGTTCAATCGTCAACAGATGGTTTATGCCGAGTATCAATATTCTGGGATGGATTTCCGGGGTGACACGGATTTGGTGCTACCAGCTGGCGAGCAGTGGGGTGTCATAGGTAAAAATCTCTGACCATATCTCTATTTTTTGTTTTCATAATGTTCTTGTGTTTTTTAAATGTTTATCAAGACTAATCAAAACTCATGTGATTATGCAGATATTGGGCCAGTGCAACCAGCAACGCGTCTGAGAGGAGCAGCTGTTGTTCCAGCAGGGGAGGCTGTAGGGAGGGCCATTCTTCGTGACCTGGATGTATCCGAGACCCTTGCAGTGTTGCAGGATCAGATCAAGGGTCTCACCCTTGGTATTCCGGATGTGAGGACCAATGAGTTGCCTATGAGATTACAGTGCCATACCACTAGCGTGCCGAGCCGATGGACCAGGCTCTTACGCATGATTACACAGGTGGTGACTAGTTATCATGAGCACCATTAGATTAGGGTGCCCCCTTGCATTTTGATTTTTTGGGTCATATGATCGATTTTGTCCTGGACACAGAACACTATGTACAAACTATAAATAGTTATATATATATTTTTGATTTTCAAAGCTTTATTTTGGTTAAGTTATACCATCCTGATGCAGTTTATTGATAAAATGCTTTTATTTTATAAATGTTTGAAATGTCTATCTAACACATAATTTGCTAATGAATCAGTTAATGTGTTTAAGTTTCTGGAAATATGTTGATATTGAATAGAATTGAACTATCTTTCCAAAATCTTGACCCTTAGGAACATGTGATATATAGATGGATTCCAAACGGAATAGATGCCTATAAGCTATAGAATGACGAGTTGTGAGTCTAGCCTGACGACAAGTCAGTGTATGCCATAAGCGATGGCATCAGAGAAGAGTTCTATCAACGCACTATATTCAGCGATGTTGTTCATTGATTTACCAATACACACCCCTCTAAAACTTACTAACTCACCGTTTGGATCAAAGATGGCCCAAGCTGTAGAAGATAGGTTCCGTGTACTACGACTTGCCCCTTTAGCATATCCAACAAATGATTCCCAATGGGTTCAACATCTGCAACAAAATTTAAAAGTGGATTACCTAACCAAAACAATCAACCTTAACGAAAACAGAAACTTAACAAAAGCATATGAAGAGGTTACCATGCCGAGTCATGCATAGTAACGCTTAAGGTACAACTCATTTCAGGGTTGCGACAGTGGAACTCCATCATAATCTACTAGCTCATAGGCTCCTTTTTAATACACACTTAACAATATAGGGACCCATCCACAAAGAATGGAACTTACCTGCTCCCAATTTATCAGATTCTTGATCATAGAGCAAGACCAAGTCACCTTCTGAGAAAACGTAGGGTTTGACATTCTTGTCAAATTGCGCTTTGACTCGTTTCTTATGTGCTTTGTTAGCCAAGGCGGTGTCACGATGGGTTTCATCTAGTTGCATTAATTCTAAGAAATGAGATTCTTCCTCTGAAGTTTCAGGGAGGAGTTCAACTACGAGCTTGATAGACGAAATTTCACACTGGACTGGTAAGATTGCTTCCAAGCCATACACCAGCTGAAAGGGTGTAAACCCAGTCGCACTTCTCACCAATGTCCGGTATGCCCACAAAGCTGAGTACAAGATTAGGTGCCAACTCCATTTATGGACTCCAATCATCCTTTTCAACATGTGTTTCAGGACTTTGTCGATCGCTTCAACTTGCCCGTTAGCGTGTGGATAATACGAAGTAGAGCTATCATGGGACAGTCCTAATTTGGCGGCCAATTCAAGCATCATGTGATTGCGGAAATGCGATCCATGATCTATGACTATAGCTTGCGGAACACCGAACCTGGCAACTACATGATTGAAAAAGAAAAGAGCGGCCATTTCACCACTGTTGTTTAATGTAGGTAGTGCCTTGGCCCATTTAGTAAAATAGTCAACTGCGACTATGATATACCCATGCCCCCCGACCAAGGTGGGGTTACATTGCATGAAATCTATGCACCATTTGGCGAATGGCCCAATAGCATCTGCTAGCTGCAAAGTTGCGGGTGGTATTCTGGTTTTGCTATCAAAGATTTGATAAGCATGGCAACTTCTGACTGTGGTTATGCAATCTTTGAACATTGCTGGCCAGAAGTATCCTGCTCGTAAAATATTTTGTGCCATAGCATAACTAGATTGGTGCCCTCCACATGTGCCTAAATGACAATCATTCAGGAATTTTTTGGCCTCCTCATGGGTGAGGCACCTTCGCAGAACAATATCGACACCCTGATGGTATAGTGTATCACCGATGATCATGTAGTCTTTTGCTTGGTATCGAGTATGTCGCTGTTCTAAGCGAGAGGTATTAGACCTATATGTTTGGGTTTGAAGATATCAGAAACAAAGATTCATCCACGATTGTTTATTTGGATGTTGAATAATTGGACGATGATGGGAAATCACATAGTAACTTTGTAAATACTAGAGCTTTCTTTGATTTGGATTTTACAAATTTCAGATCAAACTCTTGCAAAATTGCTATCCATTTTGAATATTTTCCCCCAAGCAACTGTTGTGACAAGATGTAAGTCATGGGGTTGCAATCTGGCAAAACAATAGTTTTTTGAAAGAGAACATAGTGTCAAAATCTCTGTATTTCTTGAATAGTAGCGAGAGCTAGCTTTTCAACATATGAGTAGTTGCTTTCTGTATCATTTAAGTTTCGAATTAAATAATAAATAGGATGTTCAATTCCATTGTCTTCTTGAACTAAAACCATTGCGATGGTCATATCTGCTGTAGCCAGATACAGGTTAAAGTCTTTTTGATAATCAGGGGCGTACATTAATGATGCTTTTATCAGGGATTCCTTTAGAGCATCAAAGGAAGCTTGCGTGACCTGATCCCAATTGAAGGGTACTTCTTTTTTCAAAAGACGTGTATAACCTTTAGTAAGTTCGGCGTAATTTGGAATGAACCTCCTCAAAAAGTTTGCTTTCCCTCGGAGTTTCTGAATCTAAAGCAAATTTGAAGGTGGAGGCAAATCGATGATTGCCTGAACCTTGCACGGGTTGAGACGGATTCCATCCTTTGAAACTACAAAGCCAAGTAAACGACCAGAACTGACGCAAAACACACGTTTGTGCAGATTGAATCTTATTTTGTAGTGTCGGCAACGTAGAAATATTTCTCTCAAATGCTGCAGATGATCGGTCTGCTTTTGCAAGTGAGCCGGAAGATCGTCGAGGTATGGTTGAACAATGTTCTTGATGTCATGGAAGGCATAATTTATTGCCCTTTGAAAATTTTCCCCTGTGTTCTTTAAACCAAAAGGTAGCTTACGGTACGTGAATGTGCCCCACGGACAAATAAATGTCGTCTTTGACTAGTCCTGTGGCGGATATTTATTTGATTATACCCGCAAAATCCATCCATAAACGAAAAGATTTCGCATCCGACGCATTCATCAATTATCTGGTCGATGAAGGGTGTAGGGTAGTTACCCTTTGGACAAGCTTGATTTACATCCCTATAATCAATGCACACTCTAATTGTTCCTTGCTTTTGCATCACAAGAACAACGTTCGATACCCAATTAGTTAAAGGAACTGGGTAAATGAAACCAGCATGGAGAAGTTTTTCAACTTCTGCCTTGATGACAGCGACTTTCTTTCGGTGCACCTGGTGAAGCCGTTCTCTTACTGGTTTGACATCTGGATACATCTTAATTTCATGTTCAACTATACTCGAGTCAATGCCTAGCATTTCTTCATATGACCATTGAAAGACATCTCTGAAATCACGAAAGAGAGTGTAATATATTTCAAGTTCTGAAGAAGAACAAGATTTGCCCACATGAATATTTTCTATAACATCTGGTTTAGTCAAGATATTTATGGCGATTGTTTCTTCAATATTGTACAGATTTCGCTTGGAATCCACCATGTTTACAGTGTTTGATGGAAAAACAAAAACTGATGGATGATTAAGGTCACTGGAGTAATCTTTGCTGTAATCCGGAAGATGGGAATGATGGTGGTAATCTTCCCATGGTGCCCCCTGTATGTTCATTCACTGAACAATTCCTTCATCTGTAGAATGTACATGCGAGCAAGGGTCTAAAGAGGTACCATACTCCTTAGAGCTATCTACCCAAACGCTTGATGAGCGTTCATTGGGGTTTGGCTCCCATAGAGAGAACATTGATTGCTACAATGTTTCTATTGGGCTTGGAGGCAAGACCCGGTGGTGATCCATGCTAATATCATGTTCAGACATCTTCTAAATGGAAGATACCATATTGTAGGTTCCCACCATTTCCACTTCCACCAAGTTGTTTGGAGCGGTAGGGAAAATGGACCCATCAATGTAGGGTCTTTTAGTAGGCCTACTCTGATATTTTAAAGCGACTGAGAGCTTCCGGGATCATTGGAATGCTTCCCGTAAATTGCAAATTGTTGGGGAGGAATGTATGTTGGTCAATGATTGTAATTCCCCCATGGAAGGGAAATGCAATCTTTTTGAAGTATGCCAACACAACGGCAGCCATAGCATAAATCCAGGGCCTTCCGAGTAGGATGTTGTAATCGAGGTTTCCATCGATAACTTCCACATAAATTTCTACTGTTTTTCCCCCAGTTCGACTTGCAAGTTACTTAAAATCATGTATGGAGTGTATGTTTGTCCACTGAATTCTTTTAACATCATCAATGATCACGACAAGGGTGGTGAGCCTAAATTTTTCCAGCAACTCATTGACATAATACATGTAGATGCCCCTCATCAATAATTGTTCGATGAACAGTTTTGTTGAGGGCTTTCACTTGAATGAGGAAAGCGAGCTGAGCTAGTAACTGAGGTTCATATCCTTTATGATTAAAGGTGACAAGGTTGGAATATGATGGGTCAATCCCACCTATTGCTAATAATAGACCCTGCTTTTGGGAGGGGCAATTTTGCAGTACTTCAAGTGTCGACATAGCGGACGACGATTGGGCCTAGTCCTCTACTATATTATAATTTTGTGCCACTCTGGCACAAGGATTAAATGTCAATTTGTGTACTACTCCCTTTGGCGGCTTTATCATTAGCTCAGGAATGATGGGTGGCACAACTTCGGTCAAAGTTGTTGTCGAACTACTAGGTTGATCAGTAGCCTTCTTGTTCAATAACTGTGGATTCCCGTAATCTTTATTCCTTGTCAATGTCAAAGAATCATTTTTCTATTTTGAAATGGACAACATAAGGAGTTGGGATGGGGAAGCATTGTCACTAGCAACCAGATTGGTTCCTGGGTTTGGAAATGTATCAGTCAATACTGCTGAGGTTTTTGAATTCTTAAAGAATTTCTTAACTTCAGCTTTATATGGACAATCTCTCGTCCAATGATCCTCATCACATATGAGGCATGGCTGAGTAGGTTTCTTTTTCCCAGAAGGGTTTGTAGAAGAATTTTCAGGAGACGAATCATCCTATTTCTTCTTTTTTCTCTTCCCTTTCTTCTTGCCTCCTGGTTGCTTTGGTTCTTTGCCTTTGTCAGTTGACACGGCATTAACCTCCAAGGCTAGAATTTCTTCATTTGCATTTTGATCAGAAATCTTATGGGCTTTCTTAGATGTAGCCTTTGTCGATTTCGTGCTCATCGTACCTATCATGCCATCGCCGACATGAGAGTCTTTGTTTGATTTAGGAGGAGGATGAATGGAAAATTCTGGTCTCGGAGCATCAGGGATTTTGTCATAGAGCGTGCTAGACTTAGTATAGGTCAAGTCTAGATATTGCGCATGAGCAATCACCTGCTCTTCAGTGACAACCCCTCCCTTCACCACATCCTCTGTTATAGAAGGTAACAAAGACTTAATAAACCATTTAGCTAGTAGCTGATTAGGGACATATGTTTTTACCATTCTATGACGATGTCGCCATTCATGAATATGATCGGATATGTGAGTGGTCGTCGTTTTCTTGAAATTGGTAAGAAGCTCTGTTCCTATTTCATACCTTATCGGTAATTGAAAAAGGGTTAAAAATGTTGTGGCAAGGGAACTAAAGTTATCAAATGAAGCTCTAGGCAATTCGATGTACCATTTTGCTGCCGGACCGGTTAACGTTCGCTGAAAAAGGCAAAGCCGAATCGAATCATCATTCGGAGTGTTGGATGAACACCACAGATGAAAGGTCATCACACGATTCGGCGGGTCTTCACCTGGATTTACATTAAATTTAGGAATATCTGATGAAAGTTTATGAGGAATTGCTGACCACCAAGGGGCATAAGCGATTGGATTGTTCATTAGCCGATTTAGATCTGGTAGCTCTAGAGTCGTGACGAAGGGCAACTGTTGATTCAGGTTCAGCGAAGCGTACCAAGGATAAGATGGGATCGCCTGAGTAGTGGGTCCTTGCATACCATTATAATGTATTTGATGTTGATAAATTTGATAAGGTGGTTGGGCACAACCAATTTCAGATGATTGGTGATAACATTTTTGAATATACGGCTGCCCATTACCTGCAAAGTTTTGCTGCTCAGGTCCTTGGTAAGCTTGTTGGAATTGCAGTTGTTGATGTTGCACCAGCCATGGTTGTGAAACCATTTGCTATTGCCCAATACTATACATTTGACCAAGATGAGGGGTAATAGTACCTATTTGAGCTTGGGTCGCTCCAGTTAAGGAGCCACTAACTCGCGATTGTGGTTGTGTCACAGAGACAAGAGGCTGTTGTACAATGACCTGAGAAACTTGAGGTTGGCATGCAATAGGCAATGCTTGTACTTGTGACACTGTCACAATAGCTGGTGTAGTGGGGATATTCGACACAAGTAGACTCGGTTGCATTGAGTATACAACTCTTGGTTTTTGAGGCAGTATTGGCACCCAACTGCTGGATGTGATTCCAATTTGACCTGAATTCGGTAATGAACTCTCATATGGTTGCTCTCCCGGAGGGAACAATGAAAGGGTGTAGTGCCCTCCATATGGCAGCAATCCAGTGCTCAAGGGAATTATTGGCCTTTGGAGACCAGACTGCCCAAATTGATATTGTTGTAAAGGATCAATTTGTCAAGATTCAACATAAGAGATTCCAGATACTATTCTGGATGAACAAATGGGAACAGACCATACTGTCGGAGCAGTCCCTTGGTGGACTCCTTCTAGTGGTTGAGAGCTAGCTGGGACAGATGGTATACCAGCGAACATCATTGGAGTGGTGGCAGGAGGTTCTGATACCGCTATATCATACGAGACAATCCTAGATGTCAATGGTTGTCCAGACATATCGAGTCTATCCAAAAGACTTCCCAACGCTTCTATAGGAACTTGCGATGAAGGGGTATTAACTTCTGAAGTAGAAGGATATAGGTGGATCCCAGTCCTAAAATGCGATGGAATACTGGATGGGAGATCCTACGTAATCTATTCTATAGCAATCAATCCGGGTGGAAGAGGCAGACCGTCAAGTCCGTAAAATATTTCTGGTGCTGAAGAGGGTATAGGTTCTACAACGACAGATGCTGGAGGGGTAAAACTTTCCGAATCAACTCTAGATGGAGCTGGTTCAGGAGTCGAAGTGTTTACCATTACACTAGGATCAGTTCCAGTGTCCTCTTGTAACTGCGGAACTTCTTCTGTAGAGGCAGGAATACCAGAAATGATTGGAGTACCTGGAGTCTTAGAGGATGTTGAAACACAAGTTTCAAATAAACCAGGAGACTTTGACCAAGTTAAACGAGTTCACTTGGCCTAGAATGGTTTCATTTCTGGAGTCAAAGATGGTTGACTCGTCAGTCTTCGCAAACAACAGGGTTTTGATTGACTTTCTTCCACGATTCCAGATTATTTGATCAACTCAAAATAAGAGGGGAAAATGTTATTCTGCATTAAATGAATTTTATATGCTTTAACACAACTTGCTTTTTCACTTTTTAAGAGTCGAGAAAAAGCTAAAGATGACTCTAGTCACCTTCGATTTTAATGAGCCTGAAGTGAAAAGTGCTCATATGGACCTTTTCCTGTAAGGAGTCTGAAAAGGAATGAAAGAGACTACTATGGAAATCTAGATAGAGGGATTACCAAACCAATCACAAAACTGTAGAATACTTTTTACGGTATGGCAGTCAATCTTCCCGAATGATGTGTTTAGTGCATTGTGATCGATAGGGCGGCAAACACGGCTTCCTAAGGATAAATGATATAGCCTATTGTGGTCTACCAATATATACTCGATGGTACGTGGTAGGACAAGTACGTACTGGCACGTGTCGTCTCAAAGAGGAGGAATCACCCAACCTACGATGAAAGTGACAGTTACCAGGCTTTACGATGCCGGAATACGTCTCTAGCCTAGACTTCTAGATGTTGTGCATTAGATTCCAAAGCGTTTTTATGTTCATTGAATTTATTTTATAGTTGATCTTTCTTAAGAAATTTTCCTTTCAGGTTCACCGCATGATGTAGATATACAATTCTTAAAATGTATTCTAAGATGATGAACAATCATTTAATCTTCTTTTTGCAATGAAAATCCTAACTACTAAGGAAAGAGAAATGAAATCCTTTCAACATAGAGCAGAGAGCACACCCTAGATGCACTATCCTAAATCAAAATCAAGAAGTAGTCTAAATGCAAAAGCACGTGCATGTATTTATTTTCCGCTTTCTTAATGTGTGATTGACATAAAGAATGCTAAATAAAAATCTAAATTATCTCTTCTTTCAAATCAACAGTACTAACGATTTTCTTTTCAAAAAACGACAGGAAGGCAAGACGACACTTTGCGATTTTGAATTGAAAACTGCATTCGACAGTTGAAATATTTATAAATTCGGATCAAATACAAGAGTAACAGTGTAATCGACTATCAAAAAGAGAAGTATTCTTTTCTTTGACTGAAAAATGACACTTGCAACACTTTCAAATCAAAAGACAACAGTTCGATTAAGCTACTATTTTGTAGATGAGAAGTGTGAATGGCGAAAAATACATAAAAACATTCACAAGACTTTGTACAATGGAAGCTGAATGATGCAAAGGAAGGGGGTTTCTACAATGGTTTACTGACCATAGACAACAAAATTCCTGAATAAAACTGAAGACAGTGAAGAAAAAACAAAAATTTGGAGGTAGAAACAGTCTCACCTGATCATTGCACCTATAACACAGGGAAACAGGGATGCATCTCACCTATTGCACATGGGAGGTGCGATGCATCCAGTTTGCCTAAAGGAGAGGGTGTGATGGTCCAGGAATGAGACTTTAACTTGGTTTTTTGCCACAGTTTTCAGTTTAGTTCAGGGATTTAGGTCGAGCAAATTATAGTCAGTAACTATAAAGTATAGGGCTGATCTAATGAGGTTACTCAAGCTACCTCTAGGGAACTTACGATGTTTGCAAGTCAATTGTTAAGTTCATAAACAAACCCGAAGATTGACTGAAGTAGCGTTGATCTACTTTGCACTTGCATAGAAAATGCAGTTCGAAGGCTAGCTGGCTTGACTTCAGGCTCCGTCTGTGGTTTATGAGTCAAACAAATAGAGACAAGCAATCAAACTAATCGCTCCCCAGTGGAGTCGCCATTTTGTTATCGGGAAATCTAGTGTCTATTTAGAGATGCTAGTCCCACTAAGACGGGTAGCTATCTTAGACGCAAACAGATTAAAGTCACTTGTTTTTCCTTTACGAGAGAGAGATGGGAAAGAAGCAGAGAGTTCCAACCTCAGTGTTCCACTTGGCTCCTTGCTTGTTTCCTTTCCCCTTTGACAGAATCTCGCCACTGCTTCCATACTTGTCCCGCTTCAAAGAACGCATGTAGATTCACAGTAGCATAATACCATCAAGGCATAGAGATATTTCACTGTAAACAATATAGGATCAGATATATATTGACCATATAAATGCATATATCAACACAACATTCAAAGATACACAAGAATATGGAGGAAAACTCAAATAGATTTATTATTAGAAGTAGTAGAAGAGAGGATTACAACCACTTGGTCTAACCTAGCGCCATCCTCCGAGCTTGAAAGCCCTCTTCACCTCATACAAAGCAAGATCACCCAACAATGTCTTCAAAGAGAAACCAACAACACTTCCTTGCAAATTACAAAATTCCAGCCTCTGGATCTCTTGGATGAGGGATCCATATATAGATGTTTATAGGGGAGTGAGTTAGCTTCTGGGATTTTGATTAGTGTCATTTCACTGATAGTTCTTGGTTCCACATGGAGATTTTAGATCTCTTACTCATCCATGGGTGAACTCAGAGAGGCAAGTGTCAAATGAGCAGTTTCTAGAAGATTCTCTGGGTTTCCACCTAGCAAACTCCTTGTGCCCTTTGTCTGCTCTCGCTCATCACACCCTATAAAAGGGATTTCTAGTATGCATTGCACTTTTTGCATGTGGCAGGTGAGATGCATCGCACCTTTAGCGCTGGGCAGTCTGTATGGTCCTGCTTTGACTAGTTCTGAGTAGTTTTTCATGGAGAACTTCTGGGAGATGATGTAATCAGCTGACCTTACTCTTTTAGGGTATGAAACAACACTTTTAGGGACCTAGAAGCCCTTGGTTTATGGACATGTATGATTGGGGTTGCAGTGCCCAAATATGTCTATAACACAAATGGATGAGAATGTATGCAAGATCATTTTTAGGAAAATATACATTAAAAAAAGATCTAGGAGGATCCAAAAAAGGCCTAAAATCAAAGTGCTGAAAACGTACTTGAAAATGTCCAATAGCTCAATGAGATGATTCCAATGCAACTTGAATAGACAAATGGGTTTAGTATGTGAAATTTTTCACATTCTTAACCTTGCATGGAACATGGAAAAATGTTAGCAAGGCTGCCACATGGAATTGTAGGATGCTAACATGGAATGTATGTATGGTGATATGGAAGGATTAATGGTGACACATGGAAAAATGTTAGAAAGGATGCCACATGGCATTGTAGGATGAAAACATGGAAATTATGTACGGTGACATGGAAGGCTTAATTGTGACACATGGAAAGAGGTGTATGGTAACAAGTTCACATTGCAAGATAGGTGGCATGCTCGCATGGCAGGTCCCCCAATTGACACTTGGCAACCTCAATGTGGTAGTGAGGTGGAGGCATTGAAAAACAGGTGGCATATTGGCATGATACATCCCCCAATTGACACATGGAAACCTTGCAGCACCTAATGTGGTAGTGAGGTGGAAACACGTGGTTGAGGGATGATGTAAAGACATGTGGTGTACAAGAGGTAGGTGACTAGGTTAAGAGGTAGGTGACTTGGTTACAAGTAGAGAAAAAAGAACATGCCATGTGGCCTAGTCAATGGGCACCACATTGCACTTAAGGAATAACTAGAAGGTACAAAGTCATTATGGGATTGAACTTCGGACCCACCCACAGCGAAGACAATGACTTAACCATTGGGCTAAGGATGTATAATTGTGATAAAAATTTATATTTAAAATGAATTTTGAAATAGGTTGCGAAAGGTGGGAAGGCTAAGAGTTTGACTCCACTCAATGAATGAGTAATGTTGTTTGTTTTCATTGGACCATGCACCAATTTTAGAGCCAAACGCCAAGAACAAGATTTTATTGTTTAAAACGATGCCACTTAACTTATCGTGATGAGGAAAAGAATGTGCCATGAATTATATTGTGATGGGATAGATTGAAATTTCATTATAACAAGGGTCGACAAACATATATTTGGTAATACTATTGGTTTAAATATTATCCAAATTAGTAAATGGACAATAACTTGTGGTGTAGACCCTTGGTCTATCGACCCACAATGTTTTAAATATTAAATAATTAACACTACACTATTAAATTTGTAACAAAGCCAAAGGCCTATTGGGTGTAGTTTAAGACTCTAAACCTTTTGTAAATAGGCTTTTATAGCTCATATTTGTAGTAACCAAAGGAAAATTTTAAGTGTTATTTCAATACAACATCGTGGTGGCAGAGATATCATTTTGATGCAGGTTTTGAAGGTTTCTTTTGTACTTGAATTCAATTTGTAGATATGGTGTTTTGAGGCTAGTTTTTGGTAGCAAGAAGGGGGAAAGTCATTTATGAAAGCCACTACCTTAGCTAAAGTTTGTAGGCTTCTTGTAACATATTGAAGACTATGTGATGTAACAAATATTTTAATGCTTAACATCTCAATAATAGAAGAGACCACTCTCTCGGAGGAAGGACTAGGAGAGGTAGGCCACATTCTCTTAACTCTGTTGTCAAATGATTTTTGTTCTTATTCTCTTCACTTCTCGATCTTTACATTTCTTTATAATTTGTAATTTCATTAAGTCCTTTACACTTATCTAAATTAATTATTGATTTAAGTTCAGTAGTACACATTTGAACATTTTTAACAAACCATAAAAAAAAATAGCCAACTCATCCTAAATTCATATGTTGGAAAGTATAATTAACTCACAATAGAGCCATTTTCCGAAAGATCAATTCTTAGCTTAGAAATATAGTTGAATATGAAACATCTTTAGTCGTTTAACATCTCAATTCAAAATGCTCCGCAATCTTTCAAATTCAAATCTTGGATAGAAAAGAAGAAGTTAGTTATCCTCCAATCACTCGACCACACCTCTTCTCTGAAATCAATAAAAATTTTGAATGACCTCTCAAGAATTTGATCATTAGCTAAGTTCTCGTAGATTCTCCTCCTTCAATCACTCGACCATGCCTCTTTTCTTAAATCAATAAAAACTTTGAATGACCTCTCAAGAATTTGATATTAGCTAAGTTCTCATGGAAATTATGTCCTCTATTTTGATGGTGCCTCAAAATATAACCTAGTGCATCGCTGAGGACATGAAAAAATAGCGCTTTAGTGGGTCCTAGGTAGAGCCTCAAACAAAAACAAAAAGAGATGCAAATGCAATTTATCATTAAACTAAGCACTGCAAAGCACCACATATGAGAAAATTAATCATTGCAGTGGATTTCTCTCTCTCATAATTAGTAATCTTTATTCACATTCTCTTCTAGCAGATTTTAAAAAGATTTGGTTGATTCTAAATCATATCCAATAAACTCAAATCTACCATATGTTATTAAAATGTTTTTTTAATGCATACATAGCACTTCCAACCATATTTAGCTAGATTTAGAAAAAAACAAAACCAAAATATCAACTGACATTGAGGTAAAATTCAGCCAACACTGCCCATGAAATTGGGTGGTCCCATCTAACCCCCAAAAAATAAAGTATTCAGTCGACAACTCCTTGCCCAGAGAGCAGATTCTAATAATTCTTTACGGATGAAATATATATTTGTGTTCTCGGGCGCATGTGGAAGACAGATTCTGTATTTTGATAGAAATAGCGAGTGCCCCCGATAACGATTCTGTGTTTAATTTTGATAGAAATAGCGAGGCGCGCCTTTTTATTCTCTGAACAATGGCATCAGCAGGCTCTGTGCTTTTCTTTCTCTTCTGTCTTTTTCCTTTGTCAATTGGTGGCCAGGAAATGAAATTCGCTCAACCCCAGATGGGTAAGAATTGAAGTTGCATTAAAGTTATTGTAGCTTGTTTATTGAAAGAATCAGATTTTAAATTCAAGCTAAAGTTGTGTTTATTGGGTGGTGTTTGAATGCAGTTGATCCGCAGAAGCAAGCTGCCGTGTGCTCGGTGCATGACCTGCGAGTGGATTCGTATATGGTGAGAGAAGATTTCGTGGTGGTGGAAGTGAGGAACAACTGCAAACATTGAATGGCTTATAACACACTCGTGGATTTCTCGCAAGTGAAAACTCACCTGGGGAGGACATGCGCCCAACCACCAAGATATGGTATTGTTTTGGGTACGTGGGGAAAGTAGCACCACTTACCATCTTATCGGCGGATTTTAAAAATTGTGACTCAGGCTATTTGGATTGGGTCTCAAAGGCTGAATCCATCTCATGTGGATTAACAGTGTCCAGTTATCATGTAAATGTTTTACCAGTTTCGCCTTGTGTTTTCTTGTTTTTTTGAAAATGACTTATTTTGGTTGGGTTTAATTAGTTCTCTATATTTGGTGCTTTTTTTTAATAAATCGAAGGGTGAATATAAAATTAAATTTATGGTTTTTTTTAAATAATAATAAAAAATTGACTCAATAACCTTTTTATTTTCATTTTTCGGAAAATTTGATTGTTTTAAAATAATACTACTTATATGTAAATGATGAGATATTTTATCATAAAAATGCCTGCAGTTGTTATATGGTTCATTATTTAAATACATTTTTCAGAAAATTTAATCGTTTTTAAATAATACTTTTATGTAAAAGATGAGATATTTTATCATAAAAATGCTTGGAGTTGTTATATGGTTCATTATTTAACATTTTAATATGAGAAGTTATTATGTTATAAAAAGATATTTGAGGTAATCTACAACTTAATTCAGAGACATGATAATAAAATAAAAATAAATTCCTATAGAAACATATATGTATATGATATCTTTGAAAAAAACAAAACTTAAATATAAATAAGTAAATAGAGTAGAGAATCCATAATTAAATTGAATATTTTGTTAACTAGTTTTCTGATTTGAAAAAAATATCATCATTTAATTTAATTATTAACTTTTTTTCCATTTGAATTTAAGATTTTCTATTAAATTTGATAAGTTAATAATAAATAAGGATGATTTGTCCATTGAGTTTTTCACCATTTTATAATGGGCATAGAGCTCTAGTACAACACACATATAACCAAGGGGGAGTCCACCCATTTTATTTAGCCTTTTTTTGTTGCCATTTAAGGACATTGCTAATATTAAATCTCAATGCTGAGGTGGCCAGAAAAATCTAGAGAGAGTTACGCCCAGAGGCTACTCATTGATTTGGAAGAGGCCACAATATCAAGTTTATTCTAGAGAAATAATTGGGTGTAAATAAATATACTGTAAACTTGTAAAGTAAGTATATTGAAAGATCGTAATGAAACTGATGTAGGAGCATCCGAATGAAGAGGCGACAACTGGGAAATATTTTTGTTCTGTTTTAATTTGTTTCATTTAAAAATAAGGCTGACTCAGCCATTGTTAGTTCTTAAATTAGGCAAACAGATTAAGTTAGGATTAGTTAAGAACTGTTTGAAGAAACTGTTGGACAACTGAAAAATAACTGAGGAGCAATTCCTCAACTATAAAAGGAACTGCTAATAATGTATTGAAAAGAAAAGAGAGAGGGGGAGGGGTTCTTCTTTTATTTTTTAGCCAGATTAGAATGTGTTTGTAAGCCTACGGGTAGAGTGTAAAAGAGGCCACTGGTATTAGAAGAGCAGGCCAAGAGAGAGAGACAAAGTCTCAATATGTAATCCTTTGTTTATTTGTTATATGCAGAGATTAATTCAAATCAGTATAAATGTGTTTTTCGAGTGATTGAATGATGAATTCAATGTGAATCAGAGTTTCTGTACAATATATATGTGCAGGTGAATTCAACGAACACAAAGAGGAGAGCGAATACACAGAGAGGAAAGAGTGAGAACGAGGCAGAGGATCATGATGGATCATTGAATCCATTCGAAGGAAGGACCAAAGAAATGCTTGAAGCGTTCGTGATTAAAGATTCACTGAGTTTAAGCTCAAGAGAGAAGAGTTGCATGGCGGAATAGCGAAAGCTAGAACCATTGAGGAACCTGAAACCGCAAAGAAACATTGGGGAAGTGTTATAAGACCCAAATAATAGAGGAGTGAAAGATTGAAGAATCAGAACTCAGGGACCATTGGATCTGACAGATCAGCGATTGAGATCTGATCACAGAGAATGGGTGGAGTTATAAATATTACATCGGAGGAAAACGAAGGCATGAATAACCCTAACCTCAAGCGATTACTGATTGTGATCAAGCGATAGAGCGAGGACTGTAGATCTGTGAGGAGGGTCAATGGTAGGAATTTAATCGCAATATTATTTTCAGGGAAGTGAATAGACCTTTCCTTAAAGAAGTGCGACAACGATGCCGATGCGACCAATGAAGTGATCGCATCGCAAACATTAGCAGTGTTGTAACGACAAAAAGGAATACGACATGCTATATGGCGGACCTGATAGAGTTATAAACGCAGTGTATATGGTTTGAAGTCTGATTGCATTTATTGCATATTGGAAGCAGAGGAGGAATGTGTTAAAGAGACCCGCGGAAGTTGGCAACTACGATTAGTGATAAAGGAGCCTCGAGAACTATGCAAAAGCTATGGAATAGGTGGAAAAAGGTATAAATGACATGTTTTATGCATGTTTCCCTTATAAAGGGTTTATAATGACATAAAGCACCGATACGTGGTTTTCATGTGTAAGTCCAACCTTACCATAAGAAAGTGTGGGAATTGATTATATATGCGGCATAAGGGTTAATGGAAGGTTTATGAGGGTGAATGATTCCGATAGAAAGGAAAGGATGGGTTTATCAAGACTGGGCTATTGTAATGAATTTGTTTCACAGAGGTTTATTTAAAGGGGCCTTAACCGTAAAGTTTTGAAGACTGGTACATGCAGGTAACCCTGTTTTGATGTTGTACTCCATCAATTCAGTATCAAAGCCGGTTGTTCCTTTCTCTTAGTGAAGATGGAGGTAGGAAGAAGGGGTCAAGGAAGAGCCATAAGGAGAGTAGCAAATGAAGGGTTACAAGAAGAAATTAGGAATTTAACTGCACATTTGGCAGTGGTGAAAGCAGGAAGGCATAGAGATCTAGAAGGTGGGGATGATAGTGAGGAGGAAAACATAGCCACGATGGATGGGTCAGATGATGAACGACTAGAACTTAAGCTATTGAGATTAGTTTTGTTGGTTAGTAGTAAGCCAAAATCGGAGCTCTCTAATTATGATGGTAGTTTGTCACAGAGGCATTGTTAGATTGGATAAGTGAACTAGAAAAATATTTTGAGTATGAAGAAATCACCGAAGACAAGAGGATCAGGTTTGTTGTCACCAAATTGAAGGGACATGCAGCATTATGGTGGGACATTATACAGGCAGCAAGGAGGATGTTAAACAAACCATTGATTAAAAAATGGGACAAGATGGTTACTAGAATGAAGAGCAAGTTTCTGCCTAAAGATTATCAAATTGCCCTTTATAGACAAGTACAAAACCTGAAGTAGAGAATGATGACTGTGAAGGAATATACTAAAGAATTTTATAAAATTAACCTGAGAGCTGGTTATATAGAATATACCCATGAGAAAACAACGAGGTTTGTAAATGGTCTATGGATGGAGATCCTAGACGAGAATAGCATTCTTTCCCCTAGGACCATGGAGGAAGCTTATGAGAGTGCTTTAAAGGTGGAGGAAAAGATTCCTAGGAAACAGAATGCCAGAAGAGGATGTGGTTCTGTAGAGGGCTAGGATAGACCTTTGGCAGTGGTAGGATTTCCAACAACAATGAAGAGGGTAGTAGCTGAAGACTTCAGGACAGAGTGAAAGGGAAGGTAACACCAGAGGAGGAAGGTCATACCAGCAAGGAAGAGGTAATGGCAGAGGTAGAGGAAATGCCTATCAGTGTTACCAGTGTCACAAGTGGGGACACAGGTTCTTTGAATGTCCTAAAAACAAACAAACTGGGAAGAGGGGAGCATATGTCACTCAGCCGATGAAGCAGAGGCACCACCACGAGAGGTGGAAAATATGCCAGAAATCGGGGAAGCCTTGTTGTTGAACAAGGTATTGTTAAGACCAGTTAAGGAAGTAGCTAATTATACACAGAGGAAAGCATTGTTCTGGACTGTATGTAAGTCACGTGGAAGTCAATATGCTAGTGATATTGTGGTAGATGATCTACCAGAAAAATTACCACTGAAGCGGAGCATTGGTCACCATATTGATTTTATTCCAGGAGCTAGTTTGCCAAACAAAGCTACCTACTGGATGAGTCCAAAGGATAATGAAGAAATCCAGAAGCAGGTGTAGGAGTTGTTGGGAAAAGGACTGATTCAGGAGAGTTTAAGCCTTTGTACAATTTTGACTGTTTTAGGTCCCAAGAAAGGAGTTGAGTGGAGAATGTGCATGGACTCCCGGGCCATTAACCCTTTACCTCAGATGGATGATATGTTGGATTGTTTGAGTGGAGCAGTGTACTTTTCAAAGATAGACCTGAAAAGAGGCTAGCACCAAATCAAAATTTGAGAAGGTGACGAGTGGAAGACAACTTTCAAGACTAACGAAGGCTTGTATGAATGGCTGGTTATGATGTTTGGATTGAGCAATGCCCCCACACGTTCATGCAGTTGATGAATGAGATGCTGAAGGAATGCATTGGTAAATTTGTGATTATGTATTTGGATGATATACTTATATTCAGCAAGACAAAGGAAGAACATTTTCGACATGTGAGGTATGTATTGGAAAAATTGTGGTAGAATAAATTACTGATAAATTTGAAGAAATGTTCTTTTTTCAAGAAAGAGTGAATTTGTTTGGGATTTGTGATTTCTGAGAATGAATTAAAAATGGATCCAGAAAAGGTTGCAGCCATAGTTAGCTAACCATCTCTCAAAAGTTTGTTTGAGGTACGAGTTTCCATGGATTGGTGACTTTTATCGGAAATTTATTAAAAATTTCAGTGGAATTTGTGCACCCATGCTGGACATCATTAAGAAAAAAAATTAGCCTTTCCATTGGATATAAATGGTAGAGAAGAATTTTCAGCTACTCAAAAGGAAAATTATAGAAAAACCGATTTTGAGATTACCAGACTTTAACAAACTTTTCCAAGTTTGTTGTGATGCCAGTGGGATAGCCATTGGTGTCGTACTCAGTCAAGAGGACAAGCCAGTAGCCTATTTCAGTGAGAAACTAAATGAAAGTAGGCAAAAATACACATCTTATGACAAGGAATTTTATGCAGTGGTTCAAGCACTAAAGCATTGGAGACATTATCTGTTGGCCAATGAATTTGTCTTATTTTCAAACAATTCTGCATTGCAGTATATTATGCAGTAGCATAAGTTGAACCATAAACATGCGAAGTGGGTGGAGTACTTGCAGAGTTTTATGTTTATGTTGAAACACATCAGCGGTCAAGCCAACAAAGTAGCAGATGCATTAAGCAGGAGGAATTTGATCGTACATGAAAGTACAATACAAGTATTAGGATTTGAACATCTTAAGGACTTATATGAGGTAGATGCAGATTTTAAGGAAGCTTATGAAGCTTGCCAAAATCCACCATTGAGAGATAACAGTTCATGGCTAGACTATAATATGCAGAAAGGGTTTCTGTTCAAAGGAGGGCAGTTGTGTATTCCGAAATTTTCTATGAGAGAGAACTTAATCCAGGAAAAGCATAATGGAGGTTTAGTCGGGCATTTTTGCATAGACAAGACCTTGGATCAGTTGAACCACTTTTACTACTGAGTGAAGATGCGTAGAGATGTACAAAGGTTTGTGAATAGATGCAAAGTGTGTCAGCTTGCAAAGGGACATAGCCAAAACACAGGGTTGTATACGCCCTTACCCGTTTTGAACAGACCATGGGACTCAGTGAGTTTATACTTTGTCTTAGGTTTGCCAAAGACACAATGGGGATTCGATTCCATCATGGTGGTGGTGGATCGTTTCACAAAATGGCACATTTCATTCTGTGCAGGAAAACCAGTGATGCCACACATGTAGAACATTTGTTCTTTACTGAGTTAGTTAGATTGCATGGCCTGTTGAAGTCTATTGTTTCGGATCGAGACGTTAAGTTTACAGGACATATTTGGTGAACCTTATGGAAAAAATTAGACACCAAAATAAACTTCAGCTCAGCTTATCATCTGCAAACTGATGGTCAAACCGAATTGGTGAACCAAAGTCTAGGAAATTTATTGAGGAGTTTGGTTGGAGAAAATTCTTGATAGTGGGATCATGTGCTTGCATAAGTGGAATTTGCTTCTAATGATTCGCCCAACCGAAGTATGTCCAATAGTCCTTTCTGATTCCTATACGGAATGCACTCACGTGGAGTACATGAATTATGGGATTTGGAACAGTTGGAATGCAGAAGTGCTAATGGTGAAGATTTCGCAAAGGCAATCAACGATCTTCATGAATAAGCAAAATTAAAATTACAAGACAGCAGCCAAAGATACAAGCAAAAGGAAGATTTAAAAGGTGGGAGGTACAATTCAACAGAGGAGACCTGGCATTAGCACACCTACTCAACGAGAGGTTCCCTACAGGTGGATACAACAAGTTGAAATGGAAAAAAATTTGGCCTTGAAGGATTCTTCGGAAGTTTTCTGTGAATGCTTACAAACTGCAGTTACCGCCAGGTATTGGAATTTCACCCATTTTTAATGTAGTAGATTTGTATCCCTACAATGCGATGGATGACAAAGATAGTTTAGAAAGAGGAACACAGGACATCAAGAAAGAGAATGATTCATGGATTAAACAAATGCCCCCAGCAAAGCCTCTAGAGATCGAACAAATCCTAGATACCCAGGTGGTCAGACAGACTTGAAGGAAAGAATATTTGCAGTACCTAGTCAAGTGGATGGGTCATCCCATTGAAGATAGTTCTTGGTTAGATGTTGGCCAAATTCAAAGCACCGGGTACTCTATTGAAGAGCTCATGGACAGGATCCATGAATTCAATTTACCTTGGGAGCCTGATGCGGGAGCATCTGAATGAAGAGGCAACAACTGGGAAAGATTTTTGTTTTGTTTTAATTTGTTTCATTTAAAATGAAGGCTGACTCAGCCATTGTTAGTTCTTAAATTAGGAAAACAGATTAAGTTAGGATTAGTTAAGAACTATTTGAAGAAACTGTTGAGAAACTAAAAAATAACTGAGGAACAATTCCTCAACTGTAAAAGAAATGCTAATAATGTATTGAAAAGAAAAGAGAGAGGGGGAGAGGGGTTCTTCCTTTTTTTTTAGCAAGATTAGAATGTGTTTGTAAGCCTACGAGTAGAGTGTAAAAGAGCCACTAGTATTAGAAGAGCAGGCCAGAGAGAGAGACAGAGTCTCAATATCTAATCCTTTGCTTATTTGTTATATGCAGAGATTAATTCAAATCAATATAAATATGTGTTTCAAGTGATTGAATGATGAATTCAATGTGAATTAGATTTTCTGTACAATATATATGTGCAAGCGAATTCGGTGAACACAAAGAGGAGAGCGAATACACAAAGAGGAAAGAGTGAGAGTGAGGTAGAGGATCATGATGGATCATTGAATCCATTCGAAGGAAGGACCAAAGAAATGCTTGAAGCGTTCATGATTAAAGAATCATCGAGTTTAAGCTTAAGAGAGAAGAGTTGCATGGCAGAATAGAGGAGACCAGAACCATTGAGGAACTTGAAACCATAGAGAAACATTAGGGAAGTGTTATCAGACCAAAATAATAGAGGAGTGAAAGATTGAAGAATTGGTGCTCAGGGACCATTGGATCTGATAGATCAACGGTTGAGATCTAATCACAGCGAATGGGTGGAGTTATAAATATCGCATCGGAGGAAAACAAAGGCATGAATAACCTCAACCTCATGTAATTACTGATTATGATCAAGCGATAGAGTGTGGACCATTAGATCTGTCAATGATGAGAATTTAATCGCAATATTATTTTCGGGGAAGTGAATAGACCTTGCCTTAAAGAGGTACGACAATGATGCCAATGCGACCAACGAAGTGATCGCATTGCAAACATTAGCAGTGTTGTATCAATGGAAAAGGAATACGACATGCGATATGGCGGCTGATAGAGTTATAAAACCAGTGTGTATGGTTTGAAGTTTGATTGCGTTTATTGCATATCAGAAGCGGAGGAGGAATGTGTTAAAGAGACCCGCGAAAGTTGGCGACTGCGATTAGCGATAAAGGAGCCTCGAGAACTATGCAAAAGCTATGGAATAGGTGGAAAAAGGTATAAATGGCATGTTTTATGTGTATTTCCCTTATAAAGGGTTTATAATGAAATAAAGCACTGATACGTGGTTTTCATGTGTAAGTCCAACCTTACCATAAGAAAGTGTGGGAATTGATTATATATTTGGCATAAGGGTTAGTGGAAGGTTTATGAGGGTGAATGATTCTAATAGAAAGGAAAGGATGGGTTTATCAATGCTGGGCTATTGTAATGAATTTGTTCCATTGAGGTTTATTTAAAGGGGCCTTAACCGTAAAGTTTTGAAGATTGGTACACATAGGTAACCCTATTTCAGGTTGTACTGCATCTGAAACTCAGAAGAACAATTGGAATAAAAGAGCAGTAGAGGGCATTGAAAGTGTTCTATAAATCTTGGCAATGGTAGATAAGTGAGTTTTACGCCTATGTTGAAAGGTCCAAAAGAATAAGGGATTGTGACACTGATAGATATTTGTATATTAAAATGGAAAACTTTCTAGATGAGTGAGATACATTGATTTTTTGGTTTTTGAAAGATAGTATTTCAATTTCTTCATTCTATACCTTCTATTTGTTTTTGAAACATGTTAAATTTCTTTCATTTTGTACTTTCCTTTAATGCAACCATTCAATTTAGTTTTTGGTTTGTAGAACAATTTTATTTTTCTAGTAGAGTGTTATAATCTGGTCATGGTAGGTTTACACTGATTTTTTTAGAAATATTACCCATTTTGTGTGATTTTTTTGAAGTAAAGCATTGGTGAAGCTACATCATAGTTATGTGAATAGAATGAGAAATTGAAACTGTAACCAAATTTAAATATTTTATTTATAAAAGTAAAGTAAAATAATTATTTTTATATATTAATTTGATATCTAATTTAATAATATTTTTAGAATAAAATTATTATTATAATTATTTTAAATATTTGTTAAAATTGTAAAATATCACTAGCACAACTAGTTGAGGATATCAAACCTCAATGGGGGTGGTTGTGCTTTGTGCTAAGGGGAGGAGACATGCTTAAAAATCGAGTCACTTTAGGGCTCCTATGGCCAAGGGCTCCTGTGTGTCAAGCTAGGTATGATCCTTGAGTGACTTTGATGGATTAGATGCCCCTCGGCTCCTCAAGGCACATGTCAAGCCTCAAAGATGAGAGACAAATTGATAAGCAAAAAAACATATTTGTTAAAATTAAATTTCTTTGGAAATGATGCCTTGGGGATCATCGTGCCAAGTGCCTCCTTTTTCGAAATCTGTGGATTCAAGTAAATCATCAACTATTATAAAAGCCTGTCTTGTGTTCACCATAAAAGGACCTACAAGCTATCCCATTTTAAAAATGTAATCTTTCTTTGCAGGCAAATGTGAAGAAGGTCTACACTCAGGATTTTTTGAATGAATTCAAGGGAAAATATTTTGATAGGCATGAGCACCAGAAAATGATAAGGATAGATCTCACACCCATAAACTCTAAACTCTGTGTAATCCTCATAGATGTAACAATATCCTACCACAAGCTCTTTACTAAGTTCGAGGAATTTATTTTGCTGAGGGAAAATTATGGGTGGAGAGGCCCCATGGATAATCCTGTACACAATGGCCATGAAGGTCAAAATGAATTGAGAGTACACACCAAGGCCATGTCTTATTCTCATAGATATATTCCAGTCAAAGATGAAATTCCGCTGTTTATTAGGGGATATTACCTTAAGGTCCAAAAATTTGAAGTCTTGGACGTGGGTATACAAAAGTAGTAGCGAAAGTAAGAAGAGGCACGAAAGAAATGAGGCTCGAAGCATATAACTGTAGATAGATATAGCGAAATGTAGAGTAAACAAATAGGTTGCTTCATTTTTTGTAGACATCCCAAGATGGACTTATCGATCCTGTGGGAGTTATCTTTCCTAAAAAGACAGGCTATTGCAAATAGAATAAGTCAAACAAACTCTCTTAAGAGAGAAATTAAGAAATGCTCATCCAGGGGCATAGATTCAACTCCTCGAGAAAGGGTTTGGTCCAAGAAGGACTACTTCCCATGAAGAGGAAGGGTAGCGAAGTGGTGAGCTAGTGTAGCGTCAGTAAAAGACTGCATTGCAAGAGAGGAAGGGAAAATTAGGACCTTTTGAATCAAATTGGGAGTTACCTCCAATATTTTTGTTCCTGAAGGGGAGATGAAGTAATCCTTTTCATCCAGGTATGTCGCAACAAGCCATGGTATAAATTCTAGGAAGTGATGGACTTAGGGCATGATTTGGAAGTATAAGCAGGATTCGACAACTCGAAAGGCATCTTGTCCCTCACATGGATGGTAAATGGGTCAAAGAAAAGGTTGAAAGATTGTAAGAGAAAGCTAGGCTTACAATTTGGCTCTCAGAATCCATTAGGGGCTCAAGGTTAGAAGAAGACTTAACCTCATGGGTTTTAGGGGTTTTGGGCATCCTTTGTTGCATTTTATCGAGTGAACAAAATACAAGACACAGATGGTCAAGTGACGAGTTACTTGGAGCCTGTAGGAGAAACTAAAAGTGATGTTGGGAGGAGGTCCATAGGTGGTCTGAGTACTTTGAGCGGGAGGTCTTGTGCAAGTGACCACACTGAGATATTCTTTACTAGGAAACTTTAAATTAGCTTCTCAGAAATTGGAATTTGGGGACAAGATAATCTATAGTAAGGAGGGGACATGTGGAGAAGTGATGGCATCAATGGAAAGAAGATGGGGACGTGGCGATGGAGGATGGGTCAAGAAATGAGAAGCGAAGAGAGGAAGCAGGGGGATTATAAAACAATTTTACCTTTAGTGTTGTGAACACTAGTCCCAAGGGGCCAATGGATGTAGTCCGCTTGGCAGGTGGGCCCCATTATACTTTGGTGGTCAAGCCCATAGGCGAGCATGCTCTTCTCGTCAACCCCAAAATTCATCTGGGCCATCAGATTGACTCCTGACTTTCCAACACCAGCACAACCCTGAATATTAACATATGTGCAAGTTGCGTGTGAGGTGCTGGTTCCTAAGGGCCATTGGTCTGCAAGGAACGACAATCGTTGTGGAAGATGTAGGGTATTTACCTGTATGATCGCTTGATCGCTTCGACTGCAATTTTGACATGTATACCACCCCAGCCTCGCCCCCCTCCCCACACAACCGACAACACACCCTGCCTTATTGTAAATTATTTTAATCATGCATTAGTCCCAAAACTTTCCTTTGGGTGTTCTTCCTTCTTTGAACTCGATTTACATAGCCTTATTACCATGTTTTGAAAACTATTAAGGTTAGGGATAACACATTTGAATGGTGAACTTATAGATCAAGCATATGTTACACTCAAGGCACATGTCAAGCCTCGAAGATCATAGACAACTTGATAAGAAAAAAAACATATTTGTTAAAATTAAATTTTTTCGGGCAATGATGCCTTGGGGATCATAGTGCCAAGTGTCTTATTTTTCAAAATTGATGGATTCAAGTAAAGAATCAACTATTCTAAAAGATTGTCTTATGTTCACCACAAAATGACCCACAAGCTGTCCCATTTTAAAAATGTAAACTTTCTTTGCAGGCAAGAAGTGAAGAAGGTCTACATTGAGGATTTTTGGAATGAATTCAAGGGCAAAGATTCTCATAGGCATGAACACCAGCAAATGATAGGGATGAATCTTGCACCCATAAAATCTAAACTCTATGTATTCCTCATAGAGGTAACAATGTCCTACCACAACCTCTTTACTAAGTTCGAGGAATTTATTTTGCTAAGGGAAAATTATGGGTGGAGAAGCCCCATGGATAATGCTATATGCAATGGCCATGAAAGTCAAAATGAATTGAGAGTGCACACCAAGGCCATGTCTTCTTATCATAGATATATTCCAGTCAAAGATGAAATTGCGTTGTTTATTAGGGGATATTACATTAAGGCCCAAACATTTGAACTCTTGGACATGGGTATACAAAAATAGTAGCAAAAGTAAGAAGAGGCATGAAAGAAATGAAGTTGGAAGCATATAACCATTGATAGATAGAGCGAAATGTCGAGCAAACAAGTATGTTGCTTCATTTTATGTAGACATCCTAGGATGAACTTATTGATCCCATGGAATTTGTCTTTCTTAAACAAACAGGCTATCACAGATAGAATAGGTCAAACAAAGTCTCTTAAGAGGGAAATTAAGAAATACTCATCCGGGGGTAGGGATTCGACTGGTGGGGAAAGGTTTCATCCAAGAAGGACTACTTCCTATGAAGAGGAAGGGTAGCAAAGTGGTGAGCTAGTGTAGCATCACTAAAAGAATGTATTGCAGGAGAGGAAGGGAAAATTAGGGCCTTTCGAATCAAATTGGGAGTTACCTCCAATATTTTTGTTGCTAAAGGGGAGACGAAGTAATTATTTTCATCCAGGTATGTTGCAAAAAGCCATGGTATAAATTCTGGGAAGTGATGGTCTGAGGGCGTGATTTGGAAGTATAAGTAGGATTCGACAACTCAAAAGTCATCTTGTCCCCTCACATGGTTGGTAAATAGGTCAAAGTGAAGGTTGGCAAGATGGTAAGAGCAAGTTGGGCTTGCAATTTGGCTCTCAGAATCCATTAGGGGCTCGAGGTTAGAAGAGGACTTAACCTCATGGGTTTTAGGGGTTTTGGGCACCCTTTGTTTCATTTTACTGAGCGAACAAAATACAAAGAACACATGGTCAGGTGGTGAATTACTTGGAGCCCGTAGGAGCAACTAAAAGTGACATTAGGAGGAGGTCCATAGGTGTTCTGGGTACTTTGAGTGGGAGGTCTTGCGCATGCAACCACACAGAGATATTCTTTACTAGGAAACTTTAGAGTAGCTTCCTAGAAAATGGAATTTGGGGAAAAGCTAATTTATAGTAAGGAGGGGACACAATGGAAAGTGATGGCATCAATGGAAAGATGATGGGGACGTGGCGATGGAGGATGGGTCGAGAAAGGAGAAGTGAAGAGAGGAAGTGAGGGGATTACAAAATAATTTTACCTTTAGCGTTGTGAACACTAGTTCCAAGGGGCCAATGGATGTACTCTTTTTGGCAGGTGGGCCCCATTGTACTTCAGTGGTTAGGCCCATAGGCGAGCATGCTCTTCTTCTCAACCCCAAAATTCATCTGGGCCATCAGATTGACTGGTGACTTTTCAACATGTACGCAACCCTGAATATTAACATCCGTGCAAGTTGCATGTGAGGAGCTGGTTGCTGAGCACCATTGGTCCGCAAGGAATGACAATCGTTGTGGAAGATGTAGGGTCTTTACCTATATGGTTGCTTGGTTTCTTCGGCTGCAATTTTGACATGTACCCCCCACCCCTCCAATAACATACCCTGCCTTATTGTAAATTATTTTAATCATGCATTGGTCCCAAAAATTTCCTTTGGGTGTTGTCCGTCCTTTGAAATCAATTTACATAGCCTTATTACCATGTTTTGAAAACTATTGTAGAAATTTCCACTGTAGATCAACAAATTATGCAATATACTAAAGCAAAATATAAGATCTACTTCTACAACAAACTTTGCGGAAGCTTAATCAATTTGAGCAAGATCAATGAGAACACATATAACTAAGAATGAGAAATCAATCACACATAACACAGAAGAAATAACCCAAGGAAAGCCTCAGCCTAAAACTTGAATCTCTGTATTATCATACGAGTGGAAATATGTTCGGATTACAAAAGGAATCAACTCTCAAGCTATCCTGCTCTCTCTGCAATCAAACAATACAACTCACAAACTGAATAGACACAGTATATGTCCTCCTCAAGCCCTCCAAGCCTCGTATTTCATTGCGCATTTTTCCTTGGGGTCTAATGATGCCATATGTGTGAATCAGCCTCATCACACTCACAAAACCTGAAGAAGTAACTACGCAATCCTGAAGGAAAGAATTTCTTCTGCATGCAAGAGATATTCACAATGGAATATTCCTACAATTGATACTACACTATCCATCCATCTGATCTCAACTGGGTCTCTGTCTGAACTGACATTCATGAGTTATTTATGAGAGAATATTTGGTTATCTGAAGTGCAGCAGTTACATGCATGCATGCATTAACTAACTGAACTCACAATTAATTCAACAAACTATTTGAATTAATATAAATGACTTGACTCAGTTAACTAAGCCAACTAATTATAACTCAATATTACAATCATCATTATCTCTTTAACTGATGGAT
The DNA here is from genome assembly GCA_031772625.1 of Pinus tabuliformis. Classification (NCBI taxonomy): domain Eukaryota; kingdom Viridiplantae; phylum Streptophyta; class Pinopsida; order Pinales; family Pinaceae; genus Pinus; species Pinus tabuliformis. The sequence goes on along the minus strand of CM062815.1, from coordinate 196,234,831 downwards.
AAATTCCCCAATCAATGGAGAAACTATTGCATGTCCCCACATAGACTTCATGTTTGATTTTCTGCAACCAATTAACTCATGGTGAATTAATTAATTATTTTATAGAGAGTTGCTAAGATTAAATTCAAATTTTACTTCTCTATTTTAGTTCAGGGACTAACTAAAATAAGAAGGTATCCAGAAATGCTATTTATAGCAGTACTAAATTTAGCACTTATATATTTAGCATTTCTTGTTGCTATTTTCAACACTCCCTCTCAACAAGAAAGGGATTATCAGTTACCCCAATCCTGTCTCTATGGAACTTGAACTTGCATTTTGAAAATGCCTTCGTCAAAATATCTGCATCTTGTTCCTCGGTCAAAACATACCGCAACAACATGATCCTCTTGACCACACAGTCTCAAAGATGGTGATATAGGATATCAATGTGCTTGGACCTATCATGAAAAATTGGATTCTTAGAGAGTTTGACACAACTCTGATTATCACAGTATATCACTGTTGGATCCATCCTCTGACTAAACAATCCCACTAGAATCTTCTGCATCCAAACGGCCTCACACGCATCCTAACTACAAGCCATGTATTCAACCTCTACTAAGCTAAGTGCAACTAACCTCTGTTTCCTGCTGTACCAGGAAACTGCAGCTGAACCAAAGTTGAAGATTCCTCCAGAAGTGCTCTTCCTGTCTGATGGACTCCCTGCCCAATCCGCATCTATGAAGCCATGAAGCTTCACTCCCTTTATCCATCTATACCACAATCCATACTGAGATGTGCCTCTAAGGTATCTTAGCACATGCTTCGCTGCCTTCCAAAAAAGCTCGGTAGGTTGAATCATAGCTTGACTCAGCTGGCTCACCGCAAAGCATAAGTTGGGTCGTGTGTTCACCAGATACACAAGTGAACCCACCAGTTGCCGATAAATAGTAGCAGGTACTACCTCACCTGAAGTAGCATCCTCCTTCCTCCAATTCCTAGCTAGAGGAATCTGCATGGGCTTGCACTTCTCCATGTGAAAGCGCGTGAGTATCTCATTGGCATACTTGCCTTGAGACATAAATACTTCACCATTGTTTTGCCACACCTCCATGCCTAGAAAGTAGTGCATAAGACCCATGTCTTTCATTTTGAACTCTCTTTCAAGGTCCTCCTTGCAAGACGGTATCAGTTGATCATCACCTATCAAAATCGGATCATCGACATAAAGAATAATGATCAATGGCTTACCTTCTACCATGATGTGGTAAAGGTTCACATCTGCTTCACTCTTGGTGAAGCCCGACCCAGTGAAATAGCTATCGTTCCTGGTGTACCAAGCACAAGGTGCTTGCTTCAGCCCATATAGAGCCCTCTTGAGTCTGCACACATGCGACTCATGGTCGAAGGTCTCGAAACCTTCTGGATACTCAATGTACACCTCCTCGTCAATCTTCCCATTGAGGAATGTTGTCTTCACATCCATCTGGTGGATCTTCCACCCCATCTGAGCTAATAGTGCCAACATTGATCTAATAGATGAGCACCCTACTACAAGAGCAATGGTCTCATCGTAGTCGATCCCCTTGCCCTGTGACGAACCTTAGGTGAAAATCCTTGCCTTATGTTTCTCAACACAACCATGAGCTACCTGCTTTACCTTGTAAAGCCATTTGGATCTAACCACTGACTTTCCCTGAAGCCTTGGGACAAAATCCCACACACTGTTTCAAATGATAGAGTCGTACTCCTCTACCATTTCATCAATGCAGACTGGTTGTTGCACTACCTCCTCAAGGGAAGAAGGCTCGGTATATACACACTCTCCAACTAGGGCCATGTACCCAGTGTACCGCTCGGGTGACCTCCTCTGTCTACACTAAGAAGATAGTTGTCCCACATTCTCCCATGCATCTAGCATCAACCTATCAGCTTCCCTTGAGCATTTCTGCCCATCTCTAGAAGTCTCAACATGAGTGGATGTCTCCACTCCTAGATCCTCTGCATGCGGTTGCTCCACATCAATCTAAGGCTCCTCCTCCTTAGGAACTGAAAGTTCCTCTTCTGCATGCAACTTGATCTCCCTCTTAAGTGATAATCACATGGATTTCTGCTCGTCGAACTTTAGATCCGTATGTACCACAGTCCTCTGACTGGTAGGCAGGTACACCCGATAGTTGTGGGGTGTATCTGTGTACCCCACAAGTATTCCCAACTCAGCTATTGGATCCAACTTCTTCCAGGAATCTTTGGTCACATGACAGTAAACTAATGATCCAAAGATTTGGAAATGACTCACATTTGGTCGCTTCCTAGTAAAGGCCTCAATAGGTGTCTTCATTCCTAGTATATGGTGCGGGCTTCTATTCTGCAAGTATACTACTGTATTGCATGCCTAAGCCCACAAATACAGTGGTAGGCTTTGGTCATGCAACATCACTTGATTTGCTCCCACAATCGAACTGTTCTTCCTTTCAGCCACCCCATTTTGCTGTGGGTTATGGGGTGTCTTTAATTCCCATTTAATCCCTTCTGCAGCACAGAAGTCTTTAACCCATTGGGAGACATACTCTCCACCATTGTTGCTACACAAGGCTTTTATTTTCTTTCTAGATTCTTTCTCTACTAAGGCTTTAAACTCACAAAACCTCAAGAAGGTCTGATCCTTCTTTTGCATAAAGTAGATCCAGCATCTATGAGAAAAATCATCAATAAAAATAACATAGTACCTTTGTTTAATGGTGGAGTTTGTAGAGAAAGGTCCATAAACATTTGAGTGAACTCGCTCCATGATTTTTCTAGCTCTACTGTCTCGATCTAGAAAGTAATATTTCACATACTTACCCAAGGTACAACCTTTGCATGTATTCGTCTGCTCCAGTTTTTCCTTGGGAAGTCCAGTAGAAATCTGCTACATGATCTTCAGGGCTCCATGGTGCAAGTGGCCCAGTCTTCTATTCCATAGCTCACCAACATCTTCGCTCTACACCATCTTAGCTTTGGAACTCAATGCAGCACAGTCATCTACCTCCATCTTGTAGAGATGCTTTACTTGAATCCCAATTCGCTTGGTTTGTCCAGTACTGATATGCCTCAGGAATACCTTTCCTTTACTAAAGACTACATCATAGCCTTTATCTTCTAGCATAGAGACAGACACAAGATTCTTCTTCAGACCTGGTACATACATGACATCAATCAGGGTTAGGGGAGCTCCATGCTCCCTCTGAAACACGACCGTACCTTCAACTGAAACACGGTACTTTCCATCATCGCCCATCGCGAGACGCATCTGGAGATCCTTCTCCTCCAAGGTACTGAAAGGATTCTTGTCACTTGACATGTGGAATGAAGCCCCACTGTCCAGGTACCACACACATCCCACCATGGATGAAACCATGCATGCAATAAGAGAGAAATCCAACTCAAACTATGAGGCTAGTGCCTCACCATCAGATCCCTTCGAGGAACCCTTCTTGGACTTCTTCTATGGACATTTCATAGCATAATGGTCCACTTCATGATAATGAAAGCAACACATTCTCGATTTGTCAAACTTCTTCCCACCGTTGGAAGAGCTGGATTTGTGATGGGATGCCTTCCCTTTCCCTTTACTCGCCTTACTTGCTAAGGCTAGATTTTCCTTATCATATTGCTTCGATGAGGATTCATATCTGGTCATTCTTCTTATCTTCTCCTACATCAGATCTAACCAAAGTTGTTCCCAATCTGGAAATTTTTCTCTTCCCTTAACTGAGTCTTGGTAGCTATGCGAGCTCTTGGGAAGACCGAGGAGTGCAAGACTGACCATGTCATCATCACCAGTCGTGATCCCTACACTTCCAAGCTCATCCCTGCAGGTGGTGAGCTTCCTCAGATATGTAGAGATCATGTCTCCCTTTCCACACTTGATTTTCTAAATCTTGTCTTTCAGCACCAACTTCCTCTTATCATTGCTATTAGGATATAGATCTTTCAAAGTTTTCCACATTGAAAATGGTGTCTCCTTCCCATTGAGACTCGAGACTATGTGGTCTTGAACTCCCTCCAGAAGGATTCTCCTTGCTCTAGCCACACATTTCTTCCATTTCGCCAATTGATAGCATCAGTTAGCTTGGGGACTTCTTGATCAATGAATTCCTTTATACCATTATCCTCTAATACTGCTTCCATGCGATCCTTCCAGGCTATATAATCCGAGCTACCATCAAGGGCATACTCAAATCTTAAACCACTGAACTGCATTGGTGAAATTGAGATGTGATAAGAACTCAATTTCTATATTCAGGAACCTGAAACTTTGAACTTCTCCCTTCTTATATATAGTTATCTCCTTTGATCACCTTTGCTATGATACCATGTAGAAATTTCCATTGTAGATCAACAGATTATGCAATATACTAAAGAAAAACACAAGATCTACTTCTACAACAAACTTTGCGAAAGCTTAATTTCAATTTGAGTAAGATCAATGAGAACACATATAACTGATAATGGGAAATCAATCACACATAACACAAAAGAAATAACCCGGGGAAAGCCTCAGCCTAAAAACCCAATCTTTGTGTTATCATACAAGTGGAAATATGTTCATATTACAAAAAGAATTAGCTCTCAAGCTATCCTTCTCTCTCTGCAATCAAACAATACAACTCACAGACTGAATAGACACAGTGTATGTCCTCCCCAAGCCCTCCAAGCCTCCTATTTCCTTACATAGTTCTCCTTGGGGTCCAGTGATGCCACATGTGTGAATTGGCCTCATCACACTCACAAAATCTAAAGAAGTAACTATGCAATCCTCAAAGAAAGAATTCCTTCTGCATGCAAGATATATTCAGAATGGAATATTCTTGTAATTGATAGTACACTATCCCTCCATCTAATCTCAACCGAGTCTCTGTATGAACTGACATGCATGAGTTATTTATGAGAGAATATTCAATTTTTTGAAGTGCAGCAGTTACATGCATGCATGCATTAACTAACTGAACTCACAATTAATTCAACAAACTATTTGAATTAATCTAACTGGACTTGACTCAGTTAACAGAGCCAACTAATTACATCTCAATATTACAACTCATCCTTATCTCTTTAATTGCTGGATAAATTCCTCAATCAATGAAGAAACTATTGCATGTCCCCACATAGAATTCATGTTTGACTTTCTACAACTAATTAACTCATGGTGAATTAATTAGCCATTTTACAAACAACTACTAAGATAAAATTCGAATTTTACTTCTCTATTTTAGTTCAGGGACTAACTAAAATAGGAAGGTATCCCGAAATGCTATTTATAGTAGTAATAAATTTAGCACTTCTATATTTAGCATTTCTTGTTGCTATTTTCAACATTAAGGTTAGGGATAACAGATTTGAAGGGTGAAATTACAGATCAAGCATATGTTACACTCAAGGCACATGTCAAGCCTCGAAGATCACAGACAACTTGACAAGAAAAAAAACATATTTGTTAAAATTAAATTTCTTCGGGCAATGGTGCCTCAGGGATCATAGTTCCAAGTGTCTCCTTTTTCAAAATCCATGGATTCAAGTAAAGCATCAACTATTCTAAAAGCCTGTCTTATGTTCACAGAAAAAGGACCCACAAGCTGTCCCATTTTAAAAATGTAAACTTTCTATGCAGGCACGAAGTGAAGAAGGTCTACATTGAGGATTTTTGGAATGAATTCAATGGAAAATATTCTCATAGGCATGAACACTAGCAAATGATAGGGATGAATCTCACACCCATAAACTCTAAACTCTTTGTAATCCTCATAGAGGTAACAATATCCTACCACAACATCTTTACTAAGTTCGAGGAATTTATTTTGCTGAGGGAAAATTATGGGTGGAGAAGCCCCATGGATAATCCTGTATGCAATGGCCATGAAGGTAAACATGAATTGAGAGTACACACCAAGGCCATGTCTTCTTCTCATAGATTTATTCCAGTCAAAGATGAAATTCCACCGTTTATTAGGGGATATTACATTAAGGCCCAAACATTTGAACTCTTGGACGTGGGTATACAAAAGTAGTAGTGAAAGTAAGAAGAGGCACAAAAGATATGAAGTTGGAAGCATATAATCATAGATAGATAGAGCGAAATGTTGAGAAAACAAATAGGTTGCTTCATTTTATGTAGACATCCCAAGATGGACTTATTGATCCGATGGGAGTTGTCTTTCCTAAACAAACAGGATATTGTAGATAGAATAGGTCAAACAAACTCTCTTAAGAGGGAAATTAAGAAATACTCATCCAGGGGTAGGGACTTGACTCGTGGGGCAAAGGTTTGGTCCAAGAAGGACTACTTCCCATGAAAAGGAAGGGTAGAAAAATGGTGAGCTGGTGTAACATTAGTAAAATACTGCATTGCAAGAGAGGAAGGGAAAATTAGGGCCCTCTGAATCAAATTTGGAGTTAGCTCCAATATTTTTGTTCCTGAAGGGGAGACGAAGTAATTCTTTTCATCCAGGTATGTCGCAACAAGCCATGGTATAAATTTTGGGAAGTGATGGACTGAGGGTGTGATTTGGAAGTATAAGCAGGATTCGACAACTCAAAAGGAATCTTGTCCACTCACATGGCCGGTAAATAGGTCAAAGTGAAGGTTGGAAAGATTGTAAGAGCAAGCTAGGCTTGTAATTTGGCTCTTGGAATCCATTAGGGGCTCAAGGTTAGAAGAAGAATTAACCTCATGGGTTTTAGAGGTTTTTGGCACCCTTTGTTTCGTTTTACCGAGCAAACAAAATACAAAACACACGTGGTCGGGTGACGAGTTACTTGGAGCCTGTAGGAGCAACTAAAAACAACGTTGGGAGGAGGTCCATAGGTGGTTTGGGTACTTTGAGTGCGAGGTCTTGCGCATGTGAGCAGAATGAGATATTCCTTACTAGGAAACTTTTGAGTAGCTTTCAGGAAAATGGAATTTGGGGACAAGATAATTAATAGCAAGGAGGGGACACATGGTAAAGTGTTGGCATCAATGGAAAGAGGATGGGGACGTGGTGACAAAGGATTGGCGGGAAAGGAGAAGCGAAGAGAGGAAGCGGGGGTATTATAAAACAATTTTACGTTTAGCACTATTAATGCTAGTCCCAAGGGGCCAATGGATGTAGTCTGCCTGGCAGGTGGGCCCCATTTTACTTCGGTGGTCAGGCCCATAGGGGAGCAAGCTATTCTCCTGAGACCCGAAATTCATCTGAGCCATCAGATTGAATGCTGACTTTTCAACGCCGGCACAACCCTGAATATTAACATCTATGCAAGTTGGATGTGAGGAGCTGGTTCCTGAGCATTGTTGGTCCGCAAGGAACGACAATCGCTGTGGAAGAAGTAGGGTCATTACCTATATGGTCGCTTGGTCATTTCATCTACAATGTTGACATGTACCCCCCTAAAAACATAGCTTGCCTTATTGTAAATTATTTTAACCATGCATTGGTCCCAAAACGTTTCTTTGGGTGTTGTTCCTCCTTTGAACTCGATTTACATAGGCTTATTACCATGTTTTGAAAAATATTAAGGCTAGGGATAACACATTTGAAGGGTGAACTTAGAGATCATGCATATGTTACCCTCCTCAAGATTGTTAAAAAATAAAGATAAACTGACCATTATGGTTGGGGAAATTGGAAAATAGGGTATTTCATTTGCTAATGCCAAGTGATTCACTCTTAAAAATGTTGCTCTTCCACTTCATCTATGTGGCTGTTGGGTTGGGTAATCTACCTGTATTTTGGTTATCATATCATTTTCAGAGCCTCCATTTCATTTTTGGGTCAATGCTGCCAACTCCATTCAATTTCGTTGGTGTGTTCAAGAGAAGTCATTAAGTTAATATTTGTTACAATACTCTTAAGCCTTCATTCCGTGTTTTCCTTTCCTAATCCAGTTCCATATCAACATCATTCTATCTCAATCATGATACCCATTTCATGTCATTGATGAGTGATACATCAAGTCCCTCCTACAATGGGTCGCTTCCTATCGACATCAACACATTATCCAGGATTGACTTAGAAACATTCCTTGGTTACTACGTTGGTGCTTGCATACATCAATGATAAGTTTCATCACTCTTGGTGATAGGTTTACATCAATTTCCTTTGACCGAAAGATTATGTTTGGTGTTCTACATAAACTCATTTATTCACCCGATATTAATTGTTCTATAGTACCTTGAGATCCATTAACATCATCAATAGTTTCTCTTACATTTGTTAACTGCTTACATCATCGGTCAGTAATGAGATGGTGCTACCATGTTCGAAATCAACTCATTTATGCACATGGTTATACCTGTACATAGGTTGGTCGTGTGAATGAGATAGAAGACCCCATATCTAGTTTCATCCACTGAGGCTGCAATTTTAGGAGTTATATAGAGATCACAATCTATGATGGCCATGATCATACAAACAATCATCCATTTATGGGTCCACCACTTGTCATCTATGGATGTATCTTTTGATCATTGTACATGTTATGTTATCTTATGTGTTGAGTATGAGTATTGCCTCCCTAAGCAACAAATATGTCATGATGAAAATGTATTGTAATAAATGAATGTCACTAGTTGTTCTTGATCCTCACTTGCCACAAGGTAAAGCACTGTATTCATTAGTCATCATTTCTGACTTTTCACTTTAGGGGGAAATCTGTTATAGCACATTTTGTCACATGTGATCAATAAGCCTCCTAATGGGATCAATAAACATCCTATTCCCCCTTGTCATCATCATTTCACAAAGCCATAAACATGCATCTTTCATTCCCTAGAGTTCTTTGCTAAAACTTCATCATCTGAGGTAGTTTTAGGGTCAACGCACCTTGGTCCCTTGCTGGACAACGTTCACCTACAAGTTTCTCCACTATGGCCTATGTTGATCACCTACATGTTTCTCCTCTTTGCACCTATGTTGGTTCTAAAAATTCAGGAAAAAGAGATAAATTTTGGAAGCCTCCTATTCTAGAAGCTTCCAAAATTTGTTACAACCATTTACCTCAGATAAAACATTCAGATCTTATCCTACCCTACTTTGAGGCTTCCATCCCTTATCCTTTGATCCCATCCTCCCATCAAAGGTTGATCTAAAACCTTAGATTGGTAATTGGATGAGAACTCCTAACTCACCCCACTCCTCTATATATTTACAACCTTCCATATGCAAGGGTTGGATTTTGGAGAGTGATTTTATCCTTATGCTTCCGTGGTGAGATATTTCATTTCATGCATTTAGGGTGACTAGAGGTGCACATTGTGACAAGGAAAGGACAAGTCAGCCTTGGAGGAGATCTTCTACAAGATCAACATCTATTTATGGTTGTGAACTCCTTCAATTTATATTAATGCAACTAACTCTCTATTTTCCTTTATGTGATGTTTCTATCTCATGTATTTCAATACCATATTGATATATTTTCCCCTCATGGAGAAATCGTAATTTTCATTATATTAAGGAAAATTACATGTTGTAGATGATGTTCGCATGTGCAGTATATGAGGCTATGTGCCTGTCAAGTAGAGGAAATACAAAAATAATATAATCTCACCACACATGGAGGCTCTGCCTTCAATAGAGTTCATGTAATGTTATCAAAAAAATACTCTACTCAGAGAGTATGTATGTCTGTAAATACAACTAGTATTATATAAGCATGATAATATTAACATATAACAAAAAACACAGGCTTCTACTAAGCCTATAATGTATGGTCCATGAAAGGGCAATGGTAAAACTGGTAGTGTGCTTCATCCCTCTTCTCTTGTACCAACCATGTGTCACATGGCCTGACCACTGCATCCTTAGATAACATATCGATAAGTGTGTTGCGTTCCTTGTATATATGATGACAAGAAAATTCGTCAAATAAAGATATGACTCTATGGGCCTCATCCAGGATAGGCCTCATAGCGTAAGCATGACAATTTGATGTTTTATTAATCCAATTGAAAACTATTTTTGAGTGCGCAAAAATTTGTACATTCCTGCAATATTTTTCTAATGCAAATTGAATCAGATATTTGGAAGTAATGAGATTTGCATAATTTTTTGTGCCCCCTCCAAGCCCCATTTGGATTTGGAAGTGATGGGAGTCTGACAAATATAGGATGGCACCACCCCCACACCCTACTTCTTGGGCAGATCCATCAAAAAAATCCCATGCCTGGGTGTGGTCAATGTTTTCCTGGACAATATGTCTGGGAGGAGGATTATCATCATCTTCAAGAACGTTGCTAAAGTCTACCAAAAGTCGGGCAGAGATGGTGGGCCAATGAGGAGTGATATCCTAAAAAATGAGATGGTTACGAGCGATCCAAATTTCTTAGCAGATGAGGAGGGGAAGGTTCCTGGCCTTTGTCGAGGATATGGATGTCCACCATGTGGTCGAAGCTTCTCTAGCAGTCAGTTCCCACCATGTGCTCTAAGTAGGGATGTTTGAGAGGATAGACATCCATAGGTCTATAGTGATAAGGCAGGCGAGGAAGAGGTGATCTGTAGATTCTGAACTTTCTTTACGTAAGTTGCACCAAAAAGGTCCATGATGTCATCTCTTGATTAGATTGTCTCCAGTGGGAGTCTTGTTTTTAAAAGTTAAACACATGAGTAGTCTAGTTATAGGGGGTGCTTTGAGTTTCCACATGCCTTTCTACCATAATTCTATAGGCTAAGGTCTATGAATTCTTGCTAAACATAGTTATCCCTCTTTGGGAGAGTACCGCCCATTTTTTGCATGCGCCCAAATAATCTCATCCTCCCCTTCTACTATTCAGATATGAGATTCTACTAAAGCAATTGTGTAATCTACCCACTGTTGATGCCACTGTTGAAGAATGTGTAGACTGTAGGTAGATTTCCAGGCATGGTGGAGAAAGGTGGATATTTCCTTGTCAGCAATGTGATTGATGTGAGTAATGCCCGAGTTGGAAAGGAGGAGCTTAAGTTCTTCAAGGAGCTTGTGGGTGTTACCACACCCAATCCATGGGTCCAACCCAATGCGGACAGATGTGCCAGCTTGTATTCTCCAAGTGAGTCCATCTCGGATGAGTGGCAAAGAATTTAGCAGTTCTTCTAGATGTCTGAGATCCCTATTTTATTCTAGCCTGTGTGTCTAATCTACTTCATCAAGTTTAGGGGAGCTATGTACTTGGAGAAAGCCACCATAGTCCAAAGGCTATTTGTTGTGATCATTTTCCATCCTAGCTTGGCTGCCAGAGCAGAAGAGAAGTCTTCTAGTATTTTTATGCCCCACCCTCCCCATTTCTTTGGGAGGGGGAGAAGATCCCATTTTTCCCATGAAAAAATCCTCCATGTTTGTTTCCCTTTACAGAGGAACCTACAACAAATATTTTGTATTCTAGTAAGGATTCCTCTAGGTATCCAAGCTAGTGACATCAAGTACACTGGAGTGGCTTCAAGAGCATCTTTGATAAGAACTAGTCTTCCAGCCCTAGAGAGATACTTATGGTACCATATATTTAGTCTTCTTTCTAACTTTGAAATTAACCATGTCCAGTCAGTGATCTTGTAGCCATGGGGCTTCAGCCTATAACCCAGATATCTGAGTCCATCCTCCAACTATAAAATGGTGAAGGGGAATCGGTGAGGAGAAAAATGGATCTCATGTGGGGTGTAATAAGAAGCTGTTATGGTGGATTTAGAGTTGTTGATGAACATGCCTGTTGCAGTTTGAAAAAGGGAGATGGTGTTTTGTAGGATAGTCAAATCACCAATTCCACCATTGAGGAAGATCAACACATCATCCACAAAGAGTAAATGATTTATTATGCATATGTTAGTGATCGTGATTCTCCTGAGTCTTCCTCTGAGGTGCATATCTTTATAAGTCTACTAAGTCCCTCCATATCCAACAAAAATAGCAAGGGGGACAAGTGGAACCCTTTCCTGAGGCCTATCTTAGAGTGAAAGAAAGGTGTTTCCGCTCCATTGACCAAGACACTAAAGGATATGTTTGTGATGCAACACATGATCCTTTTTATAAACCCATATTGGAATCCTAAATGAGTTAGGAGCATTTAGAGATATATCCAGCTTACTCGATCAAAAGCCTTTGAGAGGTCTCCCTTAATGATCATACCTTTAATCTTCTTCATCTGGATAGAATGAATCACTTCTTGAGCAGTACCAACCGCTTCATGAATATGATGATCCTGGAGGAAAGAAAATTGTTCTGAGGAGATGTGGGTGGAGAGAATGGGTTAGAGACATTTTTCTATGTTTTTTGCAATGATTTTATAAATGAAATTGCACAGGGAGATGGGGCAAAAAGAATCAAAGGAGGTTAGGTTGTATGATTTGGGAATGAGGGCGATGGAAGTGGAATTGATGGCCCCATGAAATATGACCAGTGGTCTTGCATTCTTCAATGACCTTAAGTAGATCATCTCCAAGGATTTCAAAAAAGGTTGTATAAAGCTACACCAACCAACCATCCTTTTATGTCACATAATTACATCCATGTAGATTAGGTTACATGTATCAATCTTGTAGGTAGATTACAAGAATTGATCGCCTATGCTCGACTACATGTGTTTATGAGTATGTATGGTTTATTACGCATTCCTTATGCATGTTGATGGTCACATGTGGAAAAAAGTATAGTGGAGTAATGGTTGTTTTCATGCATGAGGTCATCATTTGTGTAGTTGGTATTGTCATGCATTGATAATTGGATTCTAGCTAGAATGATGAGTATATGGCTTGGTACTCATGTGTTATATGTATATATGTAGTTATTATGCATGTATGGTCTTGGTTATAGTTATGCATGAACAGTATGTCAAATATTCCTTGTGAAGTCATTGTATGCAATTTAGGTCATCATGGTGTTACTGACTTTTATGATGCTAATGTGTTGGTTGAGATAGAGCAAGAGATGTAGACCATGATAATGAGGATGCAACATTAGACTTTGGGGTAAGAGTAGATAGTCCTACTGGTATTGTATGTTCAGAATGCAGGTATGTTAGTTAATGGATTGTGATATACATTAGGGTTATATAAATTAGGTTTATGAACATGTATTTTATGTTATGGTTACATTCATGATAGATGTTAGATGATTATTGTGGTTATATGCACATGTGTTGGATAGGCATGAAGGATAGTAACTTCTGGTTGTCCACATTGCTATTGTTGTTTTATGTTAGATAACTTGATGATTAGGATTATATGTTGTTGATGAGCATGATATGTAACTTATTGTTGTTATATGCTATTAACTTGATGGTTAGGGTTATTTCATTGAGATATTGATGTTGTAATTTGGATTGGTCATATGTGTGATGGTTATGTTCATTGCATTGAAGATATTGATGTTATATGTATTATGTTAACCTATTTTTACCTGTGCAGATGATTATGGTTGCGATATTCAGGTATGAGTCGATTTATTGTGTTGCATTGTGTGGTACTAATCTAGACTGATCGTACATATGTGATTGTTATGCATGAACGACAAATGCTTACAAGCTTATGATGTGAACATGTTAGTTAGTTACTGCTATCGATATCATGATTTATGTTTGAGTTGATATGTTGTGAAGTTGTATCATGCTAACCTAGATTTAATGTGCAGACAAGATAGCCTCCCCTAAGGTACACTAAGGTATGATGTTGCTTATGTAGTATACTTGGTGCTTCATTCTTGATTATGTTGTTTATTGATGTTTAATGTTGGTGTCTATTATGTCATCTAGTTAATTTAGTTAACATGGCATGTTTACAAGTGGTTGAATGATTGATGAATTCCTTAATATGAGTATGTCTTCAAATGATTTTGTTTTAAGATGATTATACTAATGTATATGTGTTGACGCAGTTGGTAGGTACTTGAGTGTAGTAGGTGATAGTTGTAGAATTATGTTTAATGACTATGAGTTGACTATGGATTATGACATGATTGTTTGTAAAAGTTGATTTCAAATTCATAGTTATGATTGTCTTGATATTTGGAACATGTGTTTGACATGTGTGAGCAGTTGCAGGAAACATGGTTGGTATTAGCGTGATGAGGTAATAGTTTATGTGTTTATATAACTAACAGTTGGGTGATGTGACAGTTTATAGCAAGACTCAGTTGCAACAGGGTAAAGGTAAAAGAAAAGAATCGGGTAAGAATTCGTTTGGCTATGTTCGGAAACGCTAATTCCTAATGAACGAGTGCTTTACATATAGGAAGTCTTGTTAACCTTGATTTTGTTTGATGTTATGTGGATACCTGCTAGATTCGTGAACATGTAATTGATAGGTATATTAGCTAGTATCTAGTTACAAATGGATTTGTCAAGATAATTGGAGTCCCTTGAGAGATGGAATGGATGTGTTCAGTTGCAAGGTAACATGCTTGGAACAACAAGCTGAGGTATCTGGTGTATTTTTATGTTTTTGATTGCACTAAAAGTAATGTGTTAATGGCAGTATGATGTAGGGGATTGCATTGAAAAGCAAATTTCCATGAAATATTAAAGAAGATTGAGGTTGAGCTTGCCTTAGGGGCCATGGGGATTGAGTCATGGTGTTTGTTTTTAGTCTTGTGAATTTTGTCTTTTATTGTTTTATCGCGGTTGATTTGCAATTTTGTTGTGTCTAGTGGATGATCATGCCACTTTTTTCGAATTCGTGTTGTTATTGGTTTTCTTCTTGTTTGTTTCTTGTCTTGCCTTTTATGTTTTGAGCCTTGGGAATTGTTTGGGGAAAGAGGAAACTTAATGGAGCTCGAGGAGAGATGTGTTGTACTCGAAAGTTAATGTAAGATTTAGATGAAGCTGGGTGCATGAGTAAGCACAACCGAAGGTAAGATTATGACAGTCGATTGGACTGGCCGGGTCCATTGTGGTAAATGGATGTTGGAAGTATAGTCATGATAAAGGTAATAGGAAAAGGTAATGTAAATGGATTTCATACCTTATTATTTATAGGGGTGATTTCATCCTTAAATTTCATAATATGACGTGTTATACTTGTTGCTTACAAAATTCAAGCTCTACTTGATTTTTTTAATCATATTACTATCCTCAATAATGGTGAATGTATGACCTAGGAATAACATAAAAACTTCAATGGAGCACATCACTAAAATAACTTCAAGGATAATAAAAAATATTAAAATTTTAAGTGAATAATTGTTTGCATGAAAATTATGAAAATTTGACAAACAGAAAATACTTCACTGAAGTGGCCCAAGACATGAATCCTGTAACGTAATTCCTTTATTACTTAGTCCAGTCTACTGACTTGAGAAATGGTACAATGAACCCTTAGGTTTCAGATCAATATAACTATAGAAATGTTTAGCAATCCACACCCTATACTTCGAATTATGAAGTATTTATACAAAAAACTATTTCAAAATAACCTAAACTGATTTAGGAATTATTCAAGGAAAAAGAAATATCTTCATACAAGAAGATAGAGATATATATGTAACAATTGCAAGTTGTCCCTCTTTTAGTGTTTTTGTTGTTGGCTCTTCTTTGATATTACACTGCTTTTTCTCTTTTGTTGTTTGTCTTCCATGCTGTCTGTTCTTTTACTTTTCCTTTTGACTGATACTCTTTCATTTGATACTCTTTGACTTATCTGGTAATTTAATATTTACCATTCTTCTATGTATTTTGCAAAGGTCGGTTTGCTTACAAAAAGATGTTTCACCTAATGCTGGAGGTAAAAGAGGTTCTTGAAAGTTTGGTAAAGAACCTTTCCTGTAGGCATCCCTCTCATAGAGCAACTATTGGCTTGCTCCTTTGCCACTTCTCTGATTCTCTTGTTATAGGCTTCGTGAGGCATTAACCTGTCATTTATTACTAATGGATTCGACAGACCTTTCTACCTCAACGAATCAAGTTTAACCATCCTCTTGGTGATTACCTTTTTCACCTCTAATTTAGAAGCAGTTCTATCAACTATGCCAAGCTCCTGCAATTCATATTTATTCTTTGAGTTAAGGAATTGGATTATTCTTGAGGCTTCTTCTTGCATATTTCGAAGTTCAGCCTTGACCCATTGAATTTCTTTACTAGCCTCTTTGACTAAATCATTTTGTTCAAAGATAACTTGTATATATAGTGAAATATCATTGACAGAGTCAATGATATTGGCCCATAGCTACTCTTTTGCTTGGGCAAGTGGCTCCTTCAATGTTAATTCCTTTTCTAAGTTCTTTATCCTCTCAGTCAACTTGTTTCACTTATGTACTTCACTTTATGCATGATTTGAGCTAATTTCTTCTCATCCTCTAGACTTTTTATAAGTTCTTTGAGTCTATTTATTTTAGTGGTATGAATGGACATGTCCTCCATGGCTTTGACCAGTCTACTTACTTCAACACTTGGATGAGCTGCTGATGTTGTTGAACCTATTACTGATGTAGTTGTTGATGCAGTTGGAAGTGTTGTCGCTACTGGAGCTATTGGGGCCAATGAAACTACCAAAGTGGAAGGAACTGTTGTAGTGACTGTAGGTATAATAGTGGCAATAACTATCTCGATGCTAGCCTATTTTAACTGTATTAAATTGTCCAATTCATTCTCCATTTCTTTCAATTGAGCATTTAGTTGAAGAATGAGATCCATCATTTCATCCTATTGGGTTTGTCTTTCTAGGACCTCCTTGGTCTATGGATGTTCAGACGGAGGCAACTTCAGTTGTTTCTTCAAAGCATCAATGTTTTCATTTTTCTTATTTATGAGCTTTTCTGCTGCCTTGATGTCATTCAGATTATATCCAATCTCAATCACCAAGTGCTCCAGTGACTTGATTCTGTTATCCTTGGCTTGTGAGGATGTCTTTTCTAGCTTAAATTATGTTGTGATGTTGTCTAGAGAACTTTGAAGTTTCTACACAGTTATTGCTTTGTTAGTCATTGTCGGGTACTCATTTCACCTATCTACTTATGATATTCAATTTGATAAATAGGGTGAACATCCCTGGGAAAAACTTCAAACCCTATCTTCCTATAATTTGCTAATGTTTTAGGCTACTCGACTGTAGGCTACAAAAAGGTCATTTTCATTTTACTAGTTTTAATGTAAAAAGCTAACATCAACCTCTTCTGGTTGCTAGGAGTCAATTTGAAGTACTGGGCATATGTTTTAGCCTTCAATGCCTCATTCCTCAACTTGATTTATTTGTTCTTCTGTTTTATATCTTTCTCTTTATCCACTGGTTTGCTAGATGAAGAGACTTCAATACTAAGTTGTCTTTCAATAATCTGAGTATTTGAGGTGGAAGGTTGATGAGTTTCCTTTGAAACTATTAGAGTTGTATTCTTTTTAACCATTGTGTTAGTATCAATGATTTCAATTGTCTCAATGGTCTCTTCTTTCTCATTTATAGCATTAAGCTTGGGCTTCTTCCCGTCCACGATTCCAAACCTGTCATTTGTAGTATCCATTTTAGAGCTAGAACCTTCTTCTCTAGCTCTTTTTACATTTATATCCTAAATGGCTGGAGTCTGTAGAATGGGACTAATACTCGTTTTTTCCTGTAGGGTTGGAATCTGCAGAAAGGAACTAGTATATATCTGCTTGTCCACATCTATTAAGGTATTTTCCAACCACTCTGACTGGTTGGCATATTTTTCAATGTCTCACCTAGACTCATGCATAAAAGGGCTTAATTTGAATTTGAGCATTAATTTGTTTATGAATCCATTAGGTCATACTGCCACATGAAACTGCTACTGAACTTCATTTGCTGTAAAATTTTCTCAGCTTCTTGTCCAGCTTCCCTATTATTACAAATAAAAGGGCCTAACTATTTTTTGATCTTGAACTATGTTTTCTTCCTAGCTGACATAAAATTGACATCATCTGAGTTTATGATGTACCTGAAACATTCTAATGCAAATATTCTCATGGGGAGATATCTAGGCAATTTGTAGGAAGTGAGATGGCATCAATATATCATGGTTTCAGCGCGGTCCTGGTATAAATATCAGTCTCCTACTCCACTATTTTTAGACAACTGCAAAACTCTTTTTATCTCATCACTAATCCTTGGTTGATTGCTACTGGTTAGCATATTTACAAATGGATGAACAAAGGAATCAATGAACTCCTTATAACTAAAAATAGTGGAATATTTTTGGATCAATGGTGTCCTAGAGATGATAGGTCTGGTTGGCCCTTAGTGTCCAATTTTTGGATGCTAACTGGAAACTTGTTTGACTGGAAATATAGGAACATGTGGAACAATACTGAAGATTATTTGAATACTCTTTCATTTAGCAATTGATCAATTGATCATGGATTATGTCTACCAAGAACTCAACAAAATTGAAAATTGAAGCTGGAGGCTTGCCTGGGAAAAAAATAGAGAGGAAAGGAAGTGCAGGTTCATCTACAAATCCATCAGTAGTATACCCATGGATGCAAGACGACATGGTTAAAATTTGTCTTTCCCTCTAAAAGAAATGGTGGTAGAGTGTGGAGGACTATCTGTAGTAGTATGAGATTCTTCTAGGATGAATGTCTGAAAGATTTGAGCCCTCTTGGGAATGTCCAGCTTTATGTAAAGTTCAAGTAGGTTTTCAATGGGAAATGGGATTTCATTTGGGCTTGGCTAGACCTGCAGCATGTGATATATTGACTCTAAAGTAATGATGAATAAAATCTATTGGTTAGGAAAGACTATGGCTCTTTGACTTGGGATATAACAAGCTTGGCAGAAATGGATGATTTCTTGGAACAGGTATACCTGTCGGAACAAGTATTTGGGAAAATTCGATTCCCATAAGTGAATGTCATCATTCTCGTTAAGGAATTTATCTTTACTCCAATAGTGGAGTTTTAATAGATGGCTAGAAGTGGATGTGTCTTTAATTTGGAAATCTCTGTAGGCAAATGGGAGGTGGTCAATGTCCAGGTGAGGGGTTTGCTATGGTTTCTCATTTAGAATGCTTTGGGAAGCCATAATTTGGTTTATTTTTATTTGAATTACTATTTCTTTGGCTTTAGGAATAGAGTTAAAAGCTCTGGAATATTGGGAAGGGTGAATATAGTCTACAGGAAAGGAACCCTTCGGATGCACAGTGGGTTTCTTTAGTTTGGCAAGTTAGTTAGTTAGTTTGTTTGTTTGGGTTTTTTTTTTTTTTGGTTAATAAACCTTATATAAACATCGTACAGAGCTTAATGATAGGGTCATTCTAGTTCTTTCAAGAATACCTAGAAAAATGATGATTACGTGTGCAAACAGGTTTTTGTGGTAGCAGTAGAAGTTTCTGGAGATTGAATTGTCTGTGTGCTGCTTTAATTTGGAGTCGACAGGGTCTTCAGGTTCCAAATGGGTAGAAAATGGTTGAACAGAGTTCCAGGGCATTAGAACTAGTTGCGGAGGTGTTTGCAATAAAAATCAGTGAAAAGAGTGAAAAGAGGGATTTTTTGGTTTTTAACCAACAATGGTTAAATTTGGCCGCGGGACTAGTAAATGAATAGTGGGTGGTATTTTTTGAGAGCACGCAATACAATGTGGTGCTGCAACATAGAAAAAAGGTAATTGGAAAAAACCGCGAATCTCACATTGGGATTTTAACTGTCGGCCGATGGGAGCACATGATATGGTTATGGACCGTTGGATCTGGTAGTGTTTGATTGGAGGGCTATCACATAGTGGAGTTGTGATAGCAAAGTTGGGATGTGGTTGGCAGGGCCAGGGGATAAATAATGTAGTGGATTTAATACATTCAAAGGTTTAGTGAGGGTCGTGGAATTATAATGTGTGGGGTTAAATGCATGAAGCAAGACTATAGTTTAGGGAATAACTTAGGAAAAATGGATTTTAGTGGGTTTTTAAGAAAAAAAAGGAAATTAATAAAGGGGAGGGTATTATTTGTGATGGCAATGGTTTTCCTACTAGGGAAAAGAGGTTTTTGGAAGGGGAAATGGGATGGAATAAGGGGCAAAGTGAAATGATGGGGAGGGGATACATTTACAAGGGGAAATTAAAGGAAATGGTGCTTAGGAATGAAGAAGGGGAAAAAGCATTAGGGAAAGAAAGGTAATGACGAGATAATGAAGAAGGGGAAAATTAATAAAGGGTTTAGTGAAATGAGGGGAAATTAGTGAATAAGATTTAGTGAATGTCCTTTGTCTTTGATAATTCCTTCTGCACATAAAACATAAGATTAAGCATGTTGAAGGTGCTTTTGAGCTAGAAACCTTGTATATTTCCAAAACTTATTCTACCTACCATTTATTTACCCAAGCATTTTCTCTTCATTCATTGGGTGAATTTGAGCTTGCTGACTCTTTATATCTTTTTCCTTGATAAGAAAACTATCTAATTCTAACCTTATAACTTCCAATGGCTTAGATTAAATTGATGAGCTCATTATTTTTCTCTACCTAACTACTGATCTGTCAAGATTAAACAGTTTGGCTAGATCTTTATTCTCTATCTATCAACATGAAATTTAAACGATGAATGAATCAAGATTAAGCTATTTGACCATAATGGATTGTGGCATTTTTTGACAAGTTGCACACAATATTATTTTGCAAAGTAAAGTGAAAAGGAGCGGCATTTGAATTTGCACACTTTCATGATCTATTCTTATCTCTTTTTGGGGTCCATATTTTATATATTTTTGATCTTTTTTTTTTTCTTTTGGTCCTTTGATTATTCTTTTAGGACTTCACCCTTTTTACATTTTTTATTTTTAATGTGGGAAAACATTTTGCAAAATGCAAATGTATATACAATATTACAAGACTAATCATAGTCAATTCAAAATTATGAATCCTATTATTATAGGACCCTAACAACACCTAATAGATAGTGAGATTAATATATCAACATCCCCTCCTAATCTCCACTGTTACGAGTAGAGGCACTTACAATGTGTAATTTCTCTATTTGAAAGTCAAATACATCTTTTCCCAATGGCTTTGTGAAAATATCTGCAAGTTAATCTTTGGAACCATAAGAATAAAGTAATATGTCTCTATCATTGACAAGCTCACGAATGAAATGAAATTGTGTGTCAATGTGCTTGCCCTTTTTGTGGAATACATGATTTTTTGATAAATAAATTGCAGAACTATTATCACAATAAATAGGAGTTGGCTCCTTCTAAAAATTTGAAATATATTTCAGTAATATTCTCAGTGACACTACTAAGAAGCTACTAAATTTGCAACTACATAGTCTAACTCTATAGAAGATATTGAAGTGATTAATTCTTTCATGGATTCCCATGAAAACAAAATGGTTCCAAGATGAAAAACATACCATCATGTGCTTTTGCAATCATCTAAATTGTTTTGTCAAAATTACAAGGGGAAATTAAAGGAAATGGTGCTTAGAAATGAAGAAGGGGAAGAAGCATTAGGGAAAGAAAGGTAATGATGATAATGAAGAAGGGGAAAATTAATAAAGGGTTTAGTGAAATGAGGGGAAATTAGTTAATAAGCTTTAGTGAATGTCCTTTTCCTTTGATAATTCCTCCTACACATAAAACATAAGATTAAGCATGATGAAGGTGCTTTTGAGCTGGCAACCTTGTATATTTTCAAAACTTCTTCTGCCTACCATTTATTTACCCTAGCATTTTCTCTTCATTCATTGGGTGCATTTGAGCTTGTTGACCCTTTATTTCTTTTTCTTTGATAAGAAAACTATCTAATTCTAACCTTATCACTTCCGATGGCTCAGATTAAACTGATGAGCTCATTATTATTCTCTACCTAACTACTGATCTACCAAGATTAAACAATTTGGCTAGATATTTATTCTCTATCTATCAACATGAAACTTAAACCATGAATGAATCAAGATTAAACTATTTGACCATCATGGATTGTCGCATTTTTTGACAAGCTGCACACAGTATTATTTTGCAAAGTAAAGTGAAAAGGAGCGGCATTTGAATTTGCAAACTGTCATGATCTATTCTTATCTCTTTTTGAGGTTCATGTTTTATATCTTTTGGATCTTTTTCCTTCTTTTGGTCCTTTGATTATTCTTTTAGGACTTCACCCTCTTTACATTTTTTATTTTTAATATGGGAAAACATTTTGTAGAATGCAAAAGTATGCACAATATTACAAGACTAATAATAGTCAATTCAAAATTATGAATCTTGTTATATAGGACCATAACAACACCTAATAGATAGTGAGATTAATATCTCAACATCCCCTCCTAATCTCCACTGTTACAAGTAGAGGCACTTACAATGTGTAATTTCTCTATTTGAAATTCAAATACATCTTTTCCCAATGGCTTTGTGAAAATATCTGCAAGTTAATCTTTGGAACCATAAGAATAAAGTAATATGTCTCCATCATTGACAAGCTCATGAATGAAATGAAATTGTGTGTCAATGTGCTTGCTCTTTTTGTGGAATACATGATTTTTTGATAAAGAAATTGCAGAACTGTTATCACAGTAAATAGGAGTTGGCTCCTTCTAAACATTTGAAATATATTTCAGTAATATTCTCAGCCACACTACTGCTAACAAGCTGCTAAATTTGCAGCTACATAGTCTACCTCTAGAGAAGATATTGTAGTGATCAATTGTTTCACGGATTCCCATGAAAACAAAATGGTTCCAAGATGAAAAACATACCCTTGTGCGCCTTTTCAATCATCTAAATTGTTTTCCTGATTATTATTTGTATAACTTGAAAATAAGCAATCTTCAGAATATATGTAGGAAAAACCATAATCTAAAATCCTGCAATATATCTTAAAATATTTTGTGTAAACTTCCAATCAAAAATATTCACATAAAGTTGTGTTAAGTATTGAATAAAATTGAAGTTTAAAGCATTCATGTTACTGCAAAAGCACACAAGCACATATCTAGCAATTGCACCAGATGTTGCAAAGGAAACGTCGTAAGGCAGTAGCTAGGAATGAGGAAATAGCATTGAACTGTTACTCTTTCATAATCTCTTCCATGATGACAGTGAAAGTGTCACTAGATGTTGCCAAAGGAGGGTCCTAGGACAGTAGCTAGGAAAGAGTAGCATTAAATTATTACTATTTTACAATGACAGTCACCAGATGTTGCCAAAGGGTGTAAATAGAATTTTGGATCTTAGTTAAAGAAGAAGGTCTCAAGAATTGCATAGTTGACATGACAAGAGTATCCACAATATAAGGTTATCTCTTTTTGGTTATTTAGTGTAGTTCCCAAAGAATGGATTGTAGAGATAGCTAAGACCCTGATTTGGTCTTTTGGTTAGACATCGATATGTATTTGCACTTGAAACTCTTGTGTTTGAAGTATTTTCCTACTTGAATGGTTGGAATTTATCCACATCCTATTTGTATATGCCAACTTTATTTGGATTCAAGATTTCTTGCAATTGATATAGCTTTGTTGGGTGTCATTCAGATCTCATTTACATTGTTCCCCCAATTCCAACTCTAGCAAACATTTGTATCATTATGTTTTTTATCAGTATGTTGTGGATCAGATCATAGTGACCTGTTGTGGATCAGATCATAGTGACCTGCCTCGAATGATTTTGGATAAATTATAAGAATATCAAGTTGAAGCCAAAATATGAATCTTTTGAACTCAAGGATGTTGAAAATCTCAAATTGCCATAATCTACCATAAGTATAGTAAATTTGAATAATGAAGATGGAACCATTTAGTTATTGAATCTTAGAAAGGTCTATGAGCCTAGACTATGATACCAAATCCTTTCCAATTGATGATATCAACAACCCACGAACAAGTGACTAAAGTTTCTTTGGAAATTCAAATGCATTTCCAAATAAAAATCTTCATGAGTTCACTTTTAACTAATAAAGTTTTAACATAGAACATCCTTCAAAAAAGATACTAATTAGTTAGCTCATGCTCCTTGGTTCTAATTTTCCTTTCAAAGCACTCCATGTAAAAATAAAGTTTCCTTCAAAATTGTTGAATGAATTTAAAGAGAAACACTTCTTTGAAAATTTTCATGAGATTTGTAAAGATGGACTTTAATACTTTCTCAACCTCTACCTTTTTTCAAATCTATTTATATTACTTTAAGTTTTTCAAAATTTGATGAAATTAAATTTAAATTTATAATAAAACTAAAATTATAATTAAATTTGGAATTCAAAATTCACATAAACATAAATGAATCATATATATATTTGTATTTACCTAAAAAATTATTTCAAAAATAACTATAATTCCAAAACCAGAATTTCATCATTATAAATGAGAAGTTACATAATTCTATTACAAACTGTTGTTTCCTTGAGAAAGGGACTCAAACCTGTGTCTAACCCATTATAAATGAGAAGTTACATAATTCTATTACAAACTGTTGTTTCCTTGAGAAAGGGACTCAAACCTGTGTCTAACCCAGAGAACAAACAAATAGAGTAGAACAGATAGAGCAGCATAGGTGCATAGAGGTAAGGAAACATGGCCTAGCCCTTACTGTGGCTCATATAGAATGTCTATCCTTGATCAAAAAACAAGCTAGAGAATGTCCAACATGGATTTTAGAGCTCAAAAGAGCCTAAATTATATATAGAGAGTTAGTAAAAAGTTCAAAAAACATTCTGCGAGGGAAAGAGGGATCTCGCTTCTGGACAAAGCATCCATATCCATGTTTTGTTCATTGTACACATGGAACAAAGAAATGTCATTGTAGGAGTGGAGGGCAGCTATGTTTGTCATGGAGTGCTGAAGCAAATGAATGTCAAGAGAGTTCCCCTGCAACTAATTAATGACAATCTTAGAGTTTCCAACAATCCCTAATGGAATTAACGGTGAGCCAAGCAGCACTCTCATGTAATTCCCACAACACCACTGTCATGAGCTTACTAATTTGTATCACCATCTCCATTCCCACATCCATTCCAATAGAAGCGGGATTTCTTATTTGGGCATAGTTTAATAAGTGCTCAGCATCCACAATAACCATGAACTAAAATTCCATCAAAGAAACCAAAAGGAAAATGTCCCCCGATATCATGAAAGTGAACAATAAGTAGAAAAGACCAAGCGCTCTTTCGCCAACAATTTTGACACTAGTAGAATGGCAATTGAAAATCCAGTACTAAAAGAGAAAAGAATTTCTGAAATACCAGATCCCCTAAAGAACATACAAGGGGAGCCCACAATAGGGTCTTTGATTAGTAAACCAATACAATAAGAATTCCAGGATGGATGACCATTCCTCGTCTATCCTCATATTTAGCGAAACCACTACGTAGTCCTAAATGGCCTTAGTAAAAGGGCATTCCAGAAAAAAGTGAACAATCAGGAATTGCGTCATCAACGTCTGAAATTTCAATGTTAGGTTTTGCAATATCTTATGCAGATGTAATAACATACCACAGATGCCTTTGGTATTCCAATTTTTGATATAACTTCAATTTTAAGTTTATCTTTCGTAGATACGAGTCCCCAAATCGATGTTTTGTTGTTTTCTATGGTTTTCCGTTAGAGAAAGTCTTTTTTCTATGATTTGTTGTTTTCTATGGTTTTCCGTTAGAGAAAGTCTTTTTTCTATGATACTTTCAGGAGGGAAAAGGAAATGTTCGGTTCACTCCTTTTATCTTTCCTTTGTTTTCTATGATTTTCGGAAGAGCGGAGTAGATAACAAATTTATCACATTTCCTACCAGGTTGTTGGCCCAGCGCCATGTGTTCGACACCGTGGCTTCAAGATCTGAGGAGCTCAAGTTATGATCATGAAGCCGCATCCTACCCCTTTTATTTCAAGTGGATTCGTTGGGATATGAAGCATTTGGCCAAGAATGGAATTACGTTGGTCATGGGGGAAACTACAAAGAAATCTGCAAATTTTAGGCTAATGATTGTTAATAGCAGGATGTATGTGGAATCATATCGAAAATATTTTCAGAGCAGAGATCTGTTTACATTTTGGGAAATTGCGCAGCTACTGAAGTTCTACCCCAAAATGGTTCCAGACTTGCACTTGATGTTCAATTGTGAAGACAAGCCCATTTTGAAACGAGCCCATTTTAGTGATCCGGCCAACTCTCCTCCCCCGCTGTTTCATTATTGCGAAACGGAAGATTCTTTTGATATTGCACGTATTATTGGGGATGGTAAGTTTGAATACTTAATTGAGTTGCTATTTTTATCATAGAATTGAAATATTTTCGAAATATAATAGACATGAGATTTTGGGATATTTTAGAAATGAAATATTTTGGAAATAGAATAGAAATGAGATTTTGGAATATTTTAGAAATTTGATTAAAGTATTGAAATAATTTAATTTTATTGAAATAATTTAACTTTTAAAATATTCAGAAAATTTGATAGACAAGATTGAAGTAGTCTTTTACTATTCAAATATTCTGAAAAAATTACAATCTAGTAGACAAGATTGAAGCAATTTTTGACTATTTGAATATTCTGAAAATTTGACACCGAAGATCGAAGCATTTTAACTTTACTCTTGCTTATCAGATTTCTAAAATGCTCCTATCTATAAAATTTCCAAAATATTCTTTTTATTCTTCAACAGAGAAAACCAAAGTTGAAGCCAAGATTAGGCCACCAAAGCTATGGAGACGAAACTCCCCACCTTACCATTGAAACACCGGGACTGACCCTCATCTAGTATTTAGCACAACCTCATTGAGCATCTATGGTTTCAATATCTGCATTGACTTAAGTGCATATATGTATTTGTAGATTTTGAAATATATGTGGAATACTTAGGAATCTCATAGTCAGGAAAAAAAGGTCTAACACTTGGCATTTGCTGGTATAATCATGTTATCTTACATTAACTTAAAACAGAGTTTGCATATTTGTCACGAAACATGGAAAAAATATAAATATACATTTTTCTTGATAGCATGTTAAAATAACCTCCTGACATACTAATTAATAATTTCAGTATACTTGTCCACAATAAACTTTAGTCACTCGCGCTCACACAGATCACCTCTCTTATATTCCTTTCCACCATGAGAGCATTTTGCTTCCATCGCAATAAGCTTAACGAGTTCTCTCATAGTGTTTAATTAAGTTTAAGCATGTGTAATATAAATAAATTTTAATAAATTTAAGTACAATAGAAAAATCATATAGGAATACAATACCTAAAAGCTTTCTAAATCGAGAAATCTACAAAACAAACAAATAAATTCCTGAAACAACAACAGAATCAACGATTCCAGAAACGTTGTAAGGTTGATGAGTGCAACTGAATGAAAAAGATTGGGAATGTTTTTGCATGATACAAGTTGAGCTAGTATGTTAATGGTGTTATCACATACATTACAAGCACAAATCTGACAACTTTGTTGGCTATTAAAAACCAACTAGTAGCGAGAGGGCTTTCGAAGTAAAAAGAAATGGTGGACCAATCTATCCCTAGGCTGCTAATGCCAAGGCTCTATAGTCCTAAACCCAATTGTTGTGCAAGGACAGAATGTGGAGAGGCCCAACAGATCCATGATAGGGATGTCACCATGGGAAACAGATAACCAGGGACTACATAATAGGAAAAACTACATGAAAGGGATATCATGAAAAATTGGTTTCGTGTAAGGCCTCCTTTGGGCCTCTCCTCATTCTCATGAAGAGCTCTGCAATCAAAGCAATTGAAACAAAATAACGCTTATAAGAAATCACACAAAATTCATCAAACATCTCAAAAACCCCACATGTAAAAGGAACTCATTTTATCTAATCATATGAAATGAGAGTTCTTGCCTGATCATAGAAACCTCAACAAGGTTTGCACGCCACCACATGGTAGCAGGTTCCACTAGATATTTTTGGAAGACCCCTGCCCATCCATACCCGAACATCTGCATATCTAAAACACTAAGAAATATTGCAAACTACAACCATGAGGGAATTTAACAAAGTTCAGAAGAAAAGCAAAAATGGTTAAAACCTAACCCGGGTTTTCATGACAATGAGTAAAGAAACGAAAAATCTTAGGTTCTTCTTATAGAAAATTATGACAGCATTGACAATGGAAATTTCATATACACCTGCTGCCCCTGCATTCGCAAAGATTGTGATGAGAACATGCTCCTTTGTATTGAATGGCCATGGATTCAGTGAGAACTCCCATTTGCTGCCTGCAAAGAACTTTTTGTTGGTTATGGTTGCTGACATTAGTCGGCCAAGAGGGAGGACTGCAATCTGAGCAACGATTGAACTAATCGAGAGGGGTTCCCTTCTGTACCCAAAGAACTGATTTAGAAACGAGAGTAGAATGCAAGAAATAATTCTGAGAACCCACATCCTGAAAGTTAGGACGGGAATGCTTGGATGGTCAGTTGTAGGCACAGTGAGAGCCACCTGCTCGATCGAGGACTGGTCATCAAAATCTTCTTTTGTAGAAATTTATTTTTCATTCTCAGTAGTTTTTTTCGGATCTCCCACTGCATTTCCCAGATGATGCATGCTACTCATTTCCATTATAGAACTGAACTTTCTATTGTAGAAAATGCAGAAAATGTAATCAGACAGTGGCCTCTGGTACTAAATCTCTAGGGTTACTATCATATATCAATGCCAATCCGAATAAAACAGAAGGCTATGTACACTGCGGACTCTGAGTAAGAGACCGGTAATTATGTGTGAGACGATTATCGCTTCATCCAGCCAGACCCATGAAACGGTTATGGCATACTGTGGAGTCTGAGTATGAGATGGGTAATTATGTGTGAGACAGTTATCGCTTCATCCGTCCAGACCGATGAAACGGTTATGGCATCATCCGATGGTGGAGGATGGTTTAATCATCTAACAACAGATCGCATGACGCATGACGCAGAATGGTGCAAGGTGGCATTCAGAAGAGTTGATTTCAGAGATTAGAGCATACTAATTTAAATTTTATAATACACTTAGTTTCTAAATTCTTAAATTAAAACCATCAATTCACATGATATATTCTTCGTCAAATATAAACTTTAAAAGTCGTTAGATAAATATCTAATTCGCACCCTATGATTTATTACAGGTCACTAATAAATAGAAGTTCATTGAGAGTTTTTATGACATGTATTTATTTTTCAAAATTTTCCATTTCTATGTCCTATTATAACAAATATAGAACATATTAGTTTTATATTATATAATATTTAATATTCTATTTAGTATTATATTAGATTGAATTCTTTTGAGTATTATGTCATATATTACTCTATAATTTTCTCGTTATTATACTTAATATATTATATTATATTACAATTGGTTAGATTGTAGTTAATATTTATTTGTGCAATTTAGCATTTTTAAAAATTACATATAAATAAAAATATATTAATAATTAATAATTAAAATAAAATTAAGGTAAAATAATCAATTTTAATTTTTTCTCGTGGTTTAATTTACATACGGTTTTTCTAATAATATATATATAGAGAGATTCATCTTAGTTCATATCTCTTTTAGTGTCACACTAGACTTGATGCCTCTAAGATGGATCCAAGATGGTTATTATTATTATTATTATTATTATTATAAACCATATATAATATGTAAATTGGTGAACATGAAATGATTTTACTTAACTTAATCATTGTGATATTTTATTTATGGATTACATTGTCACATTAAAGATTTTTTCCATTAAAATATTTTTAAATATATTTCTATATTTTTACTTTCAATTACTAATTCTCTTTGGATGTTTGAAATTTTTTATTGTGGTTTGTATGTATACATATATGTTTATTTTTTTAGAAAGCTACTATTAAGATAAATTAGTTAATAGTGATATTAAAACAATTTATTAGTGTATCCAACTAACATTAAAAAAAATATAAATAATATCAATTCTTTATTTGGCTTTTTTCTTAATTCCTTTAAAATAATTTTAAAATATCTTATTTCACATAGATATGGAAATATTCTATTTATAATGGAGAGTAAGTGTGAAATATTTTTAACATATCTCTTTTGTATTGGGTTGTAATATTAACAACCAATAAGGAAAGCATACTTAGAATGAGGCTAGTTTTATAATACTTTTAAGTAAAACTAACCAAATATGTCTAATTTTTTTTTTTTTTTATCTTGATTATATCTCACTTTAAGAATATTTTATTTTTATTTCTAAGGACAACTCCACCTTGAATATGGACAAAATTACACATTTCCCTCCCTATAAAAAGATGTAGAATGAGCATCTCTACTCAAAAATATCAAGTTCATTAGTGTTGTTAGGGTGTTCAATCCATTTATCCATTTAAAAGCGCATTTTAAATAATAAGAAATAATGATCTTGTTAATAATTATATTGATGGATCGTGTCAAACATTCATTTCTTTTAGTACCTATTTTTTTTAAAGATTAATATATTAATTTATACTTACCTCACTAAATCAGTTTTTTAATACATTATGTTTTCTTTTCATGAATATTCATTTTCTTATTCATTATATTTAAATAACATTTACAGGTAAAGTATGATTTATAAATCAATATGATGGAGTTTTTATAAGAGACCAAAAAAATATTTTATTAAAATACTTAATTTCTTTACATTTTAAGATGGGGAATTATTATGTCATACAGATAATTAGAAGAAATTACACTGAAAATGTTGAAATAATTTACATCTTACTCTTAAAAAAATCAAATAAAAATAAATAAACAAACCCCAAAGTTTATGTAAAAAAATTAAAGTGAAATAGACGTTGCATATATGTATATGAGAATATTTCAAAAAATAATAAATATTTGTGAATTCACTGAAAATATCTGGAAAATTTTTGAAAAAAAAATCATTGTAAATCCATTTTTAACATGCTATTGTATTAGAAGTAATAGAGAAAACGTACCCATCAGAATGACAACAACAATATCGAATAATTTACATGCAGTTTATCCTTTAAAAAACCGTAGGCATTTATGCGTAAATTCATATTCCTCTAGAAATCAAGTCTTTGAAATGAACATATCATCTTGTTATATCTAACCATCAATATGTAGTCTTGCAAATATTTTTTTTAATTGAGACTTGTTTTGCACATAATTTTTTATCTAATTATTCACATACAAATAGAGCTCAATGTCACTCGAAACCATGTTGAGTGTTAATATTTTGAAGAATTTAGAAAAAAAAAAAAATAGCAAAGAATATTAGATGTCTATCTACATTAAAAATCCATGATACTTTTTAGATATGGGTTTAGTCTTAGTTTTATGGAAAGAAGAAAATTTCCCAATAATCCATTTAGACAAACTTTGTCTAATGAACAACAATTATTGATTGTGAATTTACAAGAACATGGAAAGAAGAAAATAAAATGAGACACCAAGATATAGGTGAATTGTCAAAAGAACAAACTAAAATATCGTGATATAAAAAAACTCTTTTACCATAAAAAAAAATAATGCAATATAGTTTACAACAAAAATTATAAAATTCCAAAAAAGTCCAAAATACTTCCCTACTTTTGTATGTATATACTCTAGATAAAGATGGCCCCAAATAAAGAAATAATGGATAAACAAAGAGATATAAAGGGAAATGAAAAAGCATTGGAATATAAGACACTTAAAATTGAATAATGCACCCCACACACCAATCTAGGAATCAACTATATCTAAACAACTCATAGATAATAGGAACATACTCCTTTACATAGAAAGAATCACAACTCACACAACTAGGATTTATATTTTTAAGTCGCCCCCTTAGTGACTACTTGGGTGAATCTCAAGCAACAAAGATCTACATCTGGTCCAATCTGCCAATTACACCTTGTACCTTATTTATGCAAACATAATCAATTTGTCGATGTCTATATAAAGGAACAACCATCTACAGGAATGCAATGGTTTTCCTCAACCACTAGTCTACTAGGAAGTCCTTCACATACACAGTTCATCCAACATCTCGATGGACTCCTTGAAAATATGAAATTTCACCTCATGGAGTGTACAACCAATACTGTCCACCCAAGTGTATTCATCTAGCATGACACACTCTTCTAAAGTGCTAAGAACTCTCTAAGACATGGAACGCATAAAAGACGGGTATACATACATAAATCATTTCAAAAACCACAACTAACCATTACATAACAATATTATGACATGTAAATTTTCTATAATTATAATATGTGACTCATACTTTGTTATTGTGATGAGTCTATTATATAAACACAAACAAACTTTCACGCCCATTTGGATCCTTTGTCACTCATCTTGGATACACCACACTATTCATATACTAGAGCACACCCGTGCTTTCTCACTTGAATTTTTCCATCACAATGTTCACTCATCAAAGGATTTGCACTTATAAGTCTTTGGAATCTTCATTTTTAATTTTGGCATACTAGTCTTGGATCTCTATACTTTACAAGTCATTGAATTTTAACAAAAATGACTATACCTATATTGAGTTAGGTAGGCTCACTAAGGTTAGCTAGCTCAATAAAGTTCAATGCATTCCAGTTTCCAAAGACAAAGAAAACAATCCTGTTCATAGGATTTTATAGCTCCAATAGGTTAGCCATAGCTATTAAGCTATCTCATCAATGTGAACCAAACCACCTTAGCTTCCACCTTTAAATTGCCTTCAAGATGCTTCAAAACAAATAAAAATTTAGCAGAGCTCAACGCTAGTTTGTTGCTTCGTACTCCACGTTGTTTTGTGCGTGGAATATACCGGAAAACCTTCAAACAAATCCAGTATAAAATACTCTAAGTCCTATGGTGAGTATTTAATGTAGCTATCTGCATGCCTCACAACTTCCAAGTGCATCCTAAATTTGCCAATAAACACAGTGATTTACTATATAAACACACCATCAAATTCACCTAGTTTTGAAAAAATGTCTACAGAAGATTTCAAAGTTTAGTTGTAATGGTGACATTCCATGCAAACGTACAAGTTCGATCGGCAAACAATGGACCGACATACTAAGGCCCGCCTCTTCAAACAAGTGAATGAAACTGCTGCTTGGCCTACTGGTGGATTCTTCTACGCTTTCCCCAGCATCCTTCTTCGTATTTTTTGTTGTCCTGAGACGAATCCAACTTAACGCCATCGTCCAAGAATTTATAACTCACATGCAGAAAAGGGTGTGTCACTGTATACGGTTGCATTCATTGCATTCCCACAGGTCTTGGACATGTACTCTATTCAAATACAACATTGAAGCTGTTGCACCTATTCATCAGAGACTCGTTTGAAACCTTGGAGGAAGATCTTCTATGGAAGTCATTTCTATGGAAGAGGTCCTTACACACAGCTGCAAGTTAGTAACAAAGGCGAACACCCGCGTACAGTTAAGAATAAGAGACGAGTTCCCTGTGGGAACCCTAGATCTGTAACAAAGGTGGCGATGCCGACATTTTTGTACTCTCCGAGTGTATAACAGTAATCACAAAGAAAAACATAACTGCAATAGAGCAAGATTTCGCTCTAAATCCCTTCGGGTTGACCAAAACAAGGAAGATGAAAACCCTCGAACCTCACTGCTTGCAGATCACCGGTGGCAAAGCACGAGGATGTGATCGGAGATGGGGTAGCAAAACATCAGTGTGCGAATTCACCTCAATATCCAATATCCAAGCCGACCTCAATATCCAGCTAAGCCATCTTCGTTGCACCGACTAGAACATACAGGAACGGCTCTCTACAACACTTTGTTGGAAATTTTTGATAATTTCGAACAAAACAGAGGAAGCAAATTTCGTCAACTCAACACAAAGAAATGAGAGAAATCTGGACAAAGAATATATGGAGAAAAGCTCTATTTTTATTAACCATAAAAATGACAATAAAAATTACAAACTTCTTCAGAACTACAGTTTTGGAATAACTAAAAACTCCATACTCTATTTTTACAAAATCTATTTTTTTTTAACACAGATTCGTGTTTCAGCATCTAGCAGGCAGTTGTATAAACACCAGTTTCATCCACACAGTCTATTGCTGAAACACACAGACATTTGCTGAAACAGCTTTTAGAATGCATTGCTACTCCAAAACACAACGACTCTGTTTTCTTGTTGTTTTCTCTGTGCTGCCTTCTTCTCTGTCTTTTTCTATTTCTCAACTCTCTAACATTCTTCTAACATAAAAAAGAACTGTTGTTCATTACATTTATATGTTAAAAACATATTTGACTTTAAACAATAAAATAATAAAAATATCTTCTAAAGCTTATCTGCATATTGAATGCAGCAAGCGGTGATGCCTTTTGAAGAAATGAAGTTGGCTGTTGCAGGGGAATTTAATTCTGAAAATTTAATGCACATTAATGTGAAAAATATCAAGCATGACTTTGAGGCATCCAACAGTCTGGAATATCTACAGCAAATTGGATTTCTATCCAGCTGTTTATGTTGCAGTTGGAATTAAATTCCAACACTCCCCCTTAATTTCAACTGCTGGGTTTTTCTGCTTACCCAGGCATTTCCTGAAATGATCAAAACTTTTCTTTCCTAATGGTTTTGTCAAGATGTCAGCTAACTGATCCTCTGTTCTGCAGTGCTGCAAAACAATCTCACCATTGTTAACCAATTCACGTATGAAGTGAAATTTGGTGTCTATGTGCTTTGTCCTTTTATGAAAAACAAAGTTTTTAGACAATGCCATTGCCGAGCTTGTTGGGTTGTGTTATATTCTTTCCACGACTAACCTACGTAGTTAAACGGGGGGTTAGAGGGGGGCGGTAGCCCCCCTTCGTTGCGCCGATTGCGCAGCGGGGGGGTGGGTAGCCCCCCTCTACGGGGTCCGGGGCAGCGCCCCGGGAAATTTTTTTTTGGACCCTATATTAGGTTGGGCGAACCTACCTATGGTTTTGTGCATGATTTTCGCACATGGTATTGGACGCGATGGTTTTTCGGTCCATGGTATTGGATGCTTCGGCATGTATAAATATGTATTGTAACATTGAAAGGAACATAATGAAAAATCAAGCTGGTAGTCCCAGTTTTGGGATCCAGGGAAAAATCTCTGTGCATATGTGTTTTATGGGTTATGCTCTCGCATCGTTTATTTTCTTTGTTTAAGAATTTGTATGTAGGTAATTTCTGTACAGGGTTAAAACCTACATTTGGTATCATAGCTATTTTGGCTTCAAGGGGACGCCTTTGTTGCTGAGGGGTTTCGCTCGGGCCTGTGGTAGACCCTGTTCAGTGGGAGATCTGCGAGATCGATTCTGGTGGTGAAAGAAGATGGCGAGCAGTGGAAAGATCGAGATTGAGAAGTTCAATGGTCAGAGTTTTGAGTTGTGGAAACTCAAGATGGAGGATCTGTTGGTAGATAAAGATCAGTGGATCGCGGTAGATCTGGGTACTAAACCATCGGGAGTGACCGATGAAGAATGGAAGAAATTGGATCGGAAGGCAAAGAGCACAATACGATTGTGTGTCTCAGATTCAGTATTGCTGAATGTATCAGGGGAAGCTACGGCAAAGGCTTTGTGGGTCAAGTTAGGGACTTTGTACCAATCTAAGTCTCTTGTGAATAAACTGTTCCTGCGGAAAATGCTGTATAACCTGAGGATGAAAGATGGAGACTCGGTGACAGAGCATCTGAATGCGTTTAATACTGTGGTAAGTCAATTATTATCTGTTGATATTAAAATTTCAGATGAAGATAAGTGCATCAGTCTATTGTGTTCTCTACCAGATTCGTGGGATAGTCTGGTTATTGCAATAGGTAGCAATGCAACTGCTTTGCAGTTTGATGAAATAGTCTCAGCCTTGCTGACGGAGGAGATGAGACGGAAGAATATGGACAACTAGAATGGTGATGCCTTGTCTGTACGAGGACGGTCCCAGAACAGAAAAAAAAATAAGTCATCGAGTGGGAGATCTAAATCTAGAGGGAGATCTAAATCTCCAGGAAAACCTACAAAGGTGGTGTGCTGGAAATGCGGAAAGGAAGGGCACTTCAGAAGGGATTGTAAATCTAAAGCTCTTGATAAAGGAAAGGGATCTGATGATGCTCCTTCTGCAGAGGCGAAAACCACCTCAGATGAAGGTGGGGATGTGTACTTGGCTTCTTCAAGTACACATGTAGATCATGAGGCATGGTTGATTGACTCAGGTGCATCCTTTCACTTCACTCCCCATAGAGAGTGGTTCTGCGAGTATGAGAAATACGATGGTGGTGATGTCTTCTTAGGAGATGATAGGAAGGCTAGAATCATTGGTCGGGGAAAAGTAAAGTTGAAGTTGCAAGGTGGAAGGGTTAGAACACTTCCGGGTGTTCTACATATTCCTGCATTGGCCAGAAATCTGATTTCTGTAAGCAAGTTGGATGATGCAGGTGTAAAGATGGTGTTCGAGAAAGATACCTGCAAGATGGTTCGAGGAGCACTGATATTGATGCGGGGAGTTCGGATTGGAACTCTGTACAAGCTGCAAGGTAGCACTGTTGTTGATGGGTGCAATAGTTCTATGGTTCCTGAAAATGGAGTAGAAAATCTAGTGGTCTCTGGAGAGAAGACCATGTTGTGGCATCAAAGACTTGGACATATTGGAGAGAAGGGCCTTCGAATACTTCATGGTAAAGGTATGGTAGAAGGTATGAATGATAGCTCTCTGCATTTTGATTTCTGTGAAAATTGTGTGTATGGGAAGCAAAATCGAGTGAGTTTCCCCTCTGGTGGTAAGAGGACGAAACAGATATTAGAGCTTGTGCACAGTGATGTGTTTGGACCTGTGAAGGTTCCATCACTGGGTAAGTCTGTGTACTATGTATCATTCATAGATGACTTCTCAAGGAATACATGGATATATTTCCTTAAGAAGAAATCTGAAGTCTTTGACAGGTTTAAAGAATTTAAGGCTCTGGTGGAAAATCAAACAAAGAAGATAAAGGTGTTGAGGACAGATAATGGTGGAGAATTTTGCAGCAAGGAATTTGAAGAATTCTGTAAGAAGTGTGG
Organism: Pinus tabuliformis; assembly: GCA_031772625.1. NCBI lineage: Eukaryota > Viridiplantae > Streptophyta > Pinopsida > Pinales > Pinaceae > Pinus > Pinus tabuliformis. Next base: position 196,197,979 of record CM062815.1, on the reverse strand, counting down.
TATAGCACGGAAGAAGACTACTCCATATACACCTCAGCAAAATGGAGTCGCAGAAAGAATGAACAAGACGTTGATGGAAAGGGCAAGAAGCATGCTCAGTGGTGCCGGGTTAGGACAGGAATTCTGGGCAGAGGCGGTGGATACTGCACGTTACCTGATCAATAGATCACCCTCATCAGCGTTGGAGGATAAGACTCCACAAGAAGTATGGACTGGTAAGAAACCCTCTCTTTCACATCTGAGGGTATTTGGATGTGATGCATATGTACATGTTCCAAAGGAGAAACGAACCAAGTTGGATAGTAAATCTGAAAAGTGCATCTTTATTGGGTATAAGGATGGTTTAAAGGGTTATAAGCTTTGGAACCCAGTCACACGGAAGGTTGTGTACAACCGAGATGTGGTGTTCAGAGAGGTAAAAGATGTTATTCAATCTGAAGTCCAACCAAAGGAACCTGAGAAGATAGAGTTTGAGCCAAAGGAGGAAGAATCAGACTCTGCAGCAGAGGAGGAATCAGAAGATGAAGAGCCACAAACTCCGGCTATGAGAAGATCAGGTCGAGAAAGAAGGCAGTCAGAAAGGTATAGTCCATATGCTTTCAGTTCAAATTTTGCTTTGTCTGTTACTGATGATGATCCCAGAACTGTGAAAGAAGCAGTGGATTTAGAGGATGGAAAACTCTGGAAAGAGGCCATGGTTGATGAAATGGCATCTTTGCACAAAAATGAGGCTTGGGATCTGGTAGAGTTGCCGGCTGGAAGGAAACCCATTGGCAGCAAATGGGTGTTCAAGAAGAAGACTAATGCAGAAGGAAAGGTGGAGAAATACAAAGCTCGGTTGGTAGCAAAAGGTTATTCCCAGGTGCCGGGAATTGATTTTGGTGATATTTTTTCTCCTGTTGCCAAGGTAGCTTCTATTAGATTACTTTTATCTGTTGTTGCTGCTTTTGATTTTGAGGTAGAACAGATGGATGTGAAGACAACATTTCTTCACGAGGATTTGGAAGAGGAAATCTACATGAGGCAACCTGAAGGCTTTGCGGTGAAGGGTAAGAAAGAACTGGTATGCAAGTTAAAGAAGTCTATGTATGGGTTAAAACAGTCACCAAGGATGTGGTATCAGAAATTTGATACATTTATACGGGGACTTGGCTTCACCAGAAGCAAAGCAGATCATTATGTGTATTTTAAATTAATTGGTGACTGTGTTATTTATCTGGTCTTGTATGTGGATGATATGTTGCTGGTTGGAAATGACAAAAAAATTATACAGGATTTGAAGACCCAATTGTCCTCCAAATTTGACATGAAAGATCTTGGTGCTGCAAACTATATTTTGGGCATGGAAATTAAAAGAGGTCGGGCAAAGAGGAAGCTCTCGTTAAACCAGAGGAAGTATGTCGAGACAATACTACAGAGGTTTAATATGCAGGATAGTAAACCGGTGAAGGTTCCTATTCCTGTAGGTATGAGGTTATCTGCTGAACAGTGTCCCAAGACACAAGAAGAGGAAGAGGACATGTCCCGTGTTCCATATGCAAGTGCAGTCGGTAGCCTGATGTATGTAATGGTCTATACTAGACCAGACATTGCACATGCAGTGGGAGTATTGAGCAGGTTTATGTCAAAACCTGGGAAGGAGCACTGGACAGCAATGAAGCGGGTTTTCAGGTATTTGCGTGGCACTAGTGATTATGGTTTGTGCTACCAAGGAAGACCAGGATTGGACAGAGTGTTGGATATTCATGGTTTTGTTGATGCAGACTGGGCTGGAGATCTGGATCAGAGAAGATCTACAAGTGGGTATGTGTTTAACCTATTTGGAGGTGCAGTCAGTTGGATGAGTAAGAAACAATCTGTAGTGGCACTATCAACTACAGAGGCAGAATACATGGCAGCCACTCACGCAAGCAAGGAAGCAGTTTGGTTGCAGAGATTGTGTTCAAGTATGGGGTTAGTACAGGGAGCTATAAGAATAGACTGTGACAGCCAAAGTGCAATTTTCTTGGCAAAGAACCCTGCTTATCATTCAAAGACAAAGCACATTGATGTTCAGTATCACTTTGTGAGGGATATGATAGAAGACAAAAAGGTGTTGCTGGTAAAGGTGGACACTTTGAAGAATACTGCAGATGCATTGACAAAATCTGTGAGCTCTGAGAAGTTCTCTTGGTGTAAAGAAACAATGGGTGTTTCAGGGCTGGAAAAATGACTAAGCTTTCCTGTGGCCCCCTGTGGAAAGAAAACAACAAGTGGGAGATTGTTGGGTTGTGTTAAATTCTTTCCACGACTAACCTACGTAGTTAAACGAGGGGTTAGAGGGGGGCGGTAGCCCCCCTTCGTTGCACCGATTACGTAGCGGGGGGGGCGGCAGCCCCCCCTGTCCGGTGGGTTTGAGGGGGGCGGGTAGCCCCCCTCTACGGGGTCCGGGGCAGCGCCCCGGGAAAAATGTTTTTGGACCCTATATTAGGTTGGGCGAACCTACCTATGGTTTTGTGCATGATTTTTGCACATGGTATTGGACGCGATGGTTTTTCGGTCCATGGTATTGGATGCTTCGGCATGTATAAATATGTATTGTAACATTGAAAGGAACATAATGAAAAATCAAGCTGGTAGTCCCAGTTTTGGGATCCAGGGAAAAATCTCTGTGCATATGTGTTTTATGGGTTATGCTCTCGCATTGTTTATTTTCTTTGTTTAAGAATTCGTATGCAGGTAATTTCTGTACAGGGTTAAAACCTACAGAGCTATTGTCATAGTAAATGGTTGTGCCATTTTCTTGTTCATGACACAAATCTCTGAGAACTCTTCTCAGCCATACTGCTTGGCATGCTGCTGCTGTTGCTGCCACATACTCTGCCTCTGCTATTGACAAAGACAAAAATGGTTGCTTCTTGGAAGCCCCTAAGATGGCTCCCGATCCCATATGAAACACATATCCCGATGTGCTTTTCCTATCATCAACACTTCCAGCCCAATCACTGCCAGTGTAACCTGTCAACATGAAACTTTCAGAAGAGGAGTATAAAATACCAAACCCCTTCGTTCCATTCACATACCTTAGAATCCTCTTGGCTGCCTGCCAATGAGTCTCTTTCGGTCTTTCCATAAATTTGGAGATTAAAAGCACAGCGTGCATAATGTCCAGCCTAGTTGCAGTCAAGTACATAAGGCTGCCAACTATGCTCTTGTACAATTTTGGATCGAAATCCTTGCTACTGTCTTCTTTGGTCAATTTCAACCCCATTATAGTTGGAGTCATAGCTGCCTTGCTGTTCTGCATGTTAAATCTCTTCAAGACTACTTCTACTTATTTAACTTGAGAAATGAAAACACCATCACACTTATCAAACCCATTCTCAATCAGATAAGCATCTATTATGCTGTACCATGCTCTTGGAGCTCGCTTCAGCCCATAAAGAGCCTTCTTTAGTTTTCAGACTTTATGCTCTTGGCCTTCAACTTCATAGCCTGGAGGTTGTTCAACATAAACCTCTTCTTTTAACACTCCATTCAGGGATGCAGATTTAACATCCATCTGATAAATCTTCCATTTGTGTTGTGCCGCGATAGACAACATTATTCTGACTGTTTCCATCCTTGCTACTGGTGCAAAGGTTTCATCATAGTCTTTTCCTTGTTGCTGCTTGTAGCCTTTCACAACAAGTCTTGCTTTGTGCCTGTCAATATTGCCTTCAACATTGCTTTTGGTCTTATAGACCCACTTAACTCCAATGGCATCTTTGCCTTTAGGGAGGTCCACTAACTCCCATGTTTTACTCTTTTCAATTGCACCAATTTCTTCATTCTTTCATTCAATCCATTTATCTTCATTTACAGCATCTTCAAAATGAACTGGGTCATCAACATGACAATACAAAGTGAATAATGAATTCAGACCGGTATTGTTACTTACCTCTCCTTGTTCATAAATCTCATTCAGATTTCTGAATCTTGGTCTTCTTGGTGTGCTTGGAGTTCCATCCGAACTTGAGGGTATTTATGATCCCTATGGTGTGATTGGAGAAGCACTTCCTTGACTTCTCAAGGCTGTTCAAATTCCAGCTTGTGGTGTGGTTTGCTGTACTTGTTGTGGTGGAGGAGGAGCCACCAAGGAAGGATTGTTTGCTGATGTCCCTTCCTCTTCTTCTTCGTGAGACACAATTGTCTTCACATTCACTGTCTTCTCTAAGCTTCCATCCCAAGCTTCATCTTCAATGAACTGCACATCTCTGCTTACTATCAATTTCTTGGTGGATGGATTATAGAGTTTGTATGCTTTTGACTCATCACAATAGACAATAAAGACACACTTCTCCCCCTTACTGTCAAGCTTCTTCCTTAGCTGATCCGGTACATGTGCATATGCTACACAACCGAATACTCTCATGTGAGTGACAGTTTGCTTTTGACCACTCCATGCTTCTTCTAGTATTTTGTTCATGACAACTTTAGTTGGGCATCTATTCAAGATGTAAACTGCGCAAATGATAGCTTCTCCCCAATACTCATGCGGCAAGTGTTTTTCCTTCAGCATACTTTTGACCATGTCAAGAATGGTCCTATTCTTCCTTTCGGTAACACCGTTTTACTGAGGTGTATACCTCGCGCTGAACTACTTTTGTATGCCATTCTCTCTGCAAAAATGCAGAAAGTCTTTGGAGATGTACTCTCCTCCTCTATCTATTCTGAGCACTTTGATATAATGCCCACACTGCTTCTCAACAAGATTTTTGAAGTGGTGGAATTTCTCAAACACTTCACTCTTTTGTTTCAGCATATACACCCATGTCTTTCTGGTGTAATTATCAATGAAAGTTAAAACATATTTATTTCCGGCAAATGATGGTATTTGCATCAGTCCACACACATCAGAGTGAACAATTTCCAAGGGTGCTTTTGCCCTTATACGCTTTCCTGCTGGAAAGCTTTCTTTGTGAAGCTTGCCCAAGATGCAGCCTTCACAAAGGCTGTCTGGTTTCTCGATCAATGGAAATCCCTTTACCATTCCCTTTCTGTGCAACAGATTCAAGCCTCCAAAATTGAGATGTCCAAATCTCAAGTGCCACAACAAATTCTCATATTTCACTTGTTCCTGAAAGAATTCTTGTGTTACAGCTGCAATAGTTCTTCCTTCCTTCAAATATGCCCTAAGTTTGAGAGGAAACATTCTATTACTGGTCATTCGCACTTGTGCAATGATCTTCTTACTTGGAGGTATGTCTCTGATTGTACACATATCATCTTTGAAGAACACATTGCAACCTTTGTCAATGAGCTGTCCAATGCTCAAAAGATTACATTTCAGACCAGGTACATAGTATACCTCTGGCACAATCATCTGTTCTCCATTGCTTGCTTGGATACTGACTCTGCCCTTACCCTTGACAGATATCTTACTATTAGTTCTTGTTGTTACCTCAGATTTCACATTTTCATCTAGATTGGCAAACATTGCAATATTTCCAGTCATGTGATTACTACAACCTGAGTCTAAGAACCAAAAATCTTCTTGTTTGTCTTGTGCAATGTTACATGTTAACAACACAATCTTTGGATTATTATCTTCTTCATTTGCAAAATTAGCATTCTGCCTACTGTTCATGTCATTTTGTTTTTTCCTACATTCATTGGCATAGTGCCCATATTTCTTACAATAATGACATTGGACTTGGGATTTGTCATACCTTTCTCCATGAGCTTGATGTTTGCTTGAACCTTCATCTTGGTTCTGATTGCAGCTCCTTCTGCTTGTGCTTGCAAGATTATTTCTGCCTTTGTTTTGGCTTCTTCCATGACCTCTGTTATTTGCTCTGCCTCGACCTTTTCCTTGGCCAAAAGACATCTGAGTCTTGAATGCTTGCTCAAAAGAGGAATCTGTTCCTCTACTCAGTCTGTGTTCGTGAGACATAAGAGAAGCACTCAGTTCATCTACTGTGAACTGTGAGAGATCCTTTGTTTCTTCTATTGCTACCACAATAGCTTCAAACCCTGAGGGTAAACTTCTCAAAATCTTCTCTACAATCCTTCTTTCTTCAAGAATCTCACCATGAGATCTTATCTGGGTTATCAACCCAATAACCTGAGTGAATAATGAATCTATTGTATTAGATTCCTTCATGCTGAGTGTTTCAAAGTCTCTCCTCAACATTTGCAACTTTGCAGCCTTCACCTTCTCCATGCCTTGATAGGAAGTTTTGAGAATATCCCATGCCTCCTTGGATTTTGTTGCCGCTGCAATCCGTGGAAAAACACTTTCATGTACTGATTGGAAGAGAAGAAAGAGGGCTTTTGCATCCTTCTTCCTGTCGCTCTTCAACTAGTCTCTTTCTGCTACTGTCAAAGCAGCCAATATTGTTGCATCTGCAGGTTCAACATAGCCAGTTTCAACCAGCTCCCATATTCCTTGAGAATCAAACAATGCTTTCATTGTTATGGACCAATAACTGTGATTTTTCCCATTAAACTATGGCAGTTGGGAATTTGTCAAACCAGTTCTAGCATCTGCAATCTTAACCTGTATAAGTAAAGAAGAGATACTAACTGTATAATTAAAAACAAGTAAAACACTTTCTCTGTTGGAGAAAATTTGCTCATTAAGCTTCCTGCAGCTCCTACAGTGAAAAAACAAACTCTATTTTTGACTCACTGAGTGCCTAGACCAGCTCTGATGCCATGTTGGTAATTTCTGATAATTTCGAACAAAACAGAGGAAGCAAAGTTCCTCAACTCAACACAAAGAAATGAGAGAAATCTGGACAAAGAAGATATGGAGAAAAGCTCTGTTTTTATTAACCATAAAAATGACAATAAAAATTATAAACTTCTTCAGAACTACAATTTTTGGAACAACTAAAAACTCCATACTCTGTTTTTACAAACTCAGTTTTTTTTTTTTAACACAGATTCATGTTTCAGCATCTAGTAGACAGTTGCTGAAACACCAGTTTCAGCCACACAGTCTGTTGCTGAAACACACAGACAGTTGCTGAAACAGCCTGTAGAATGCATTGCTGCTCCAAAACACAATGACTCTGTTTTCTTGCTATTTTCTCTGCGCTGCCTTCTTCTCTGTCTCTTTCTATTTCTCAGCTCTCTAACATTCTTCTAACATGAAAAATAACTGTTGTTCATTACATTTATATGTTAAAAACATATTTGACTTTAAACAATAAAATAATAAAAATATCTTCTAAAGCTTATCTATGTATTGAATGCAGCAAGCGGTGATGCCTTTTGAAGAAGTGAAGTCGGTTGTTGCAGGGGAATTTAATGCACATTAATGTGCAAAATATCAAGCACGACTTTGAGGCATCCAATAGTCTGGAATATCTACAGCAAATCAGATTTCTGTCCAGCTGTTTATGTTGCAGTTGGAATTAAATTCCAACACACTTTCTCCAAGCGGCATTGTCTACCATCCAAACACACAGGAATGACTCAACAATGCAGAAACAAACGCCAGGAAACAAACCACTCTCGATCACCGACTACAGACGCTCGATCAACAACGGACTCTCCAGGCATCAACAGTCTCCACGCATTGAATATGTGATAGGCCAGCTTCACCGCAACAAGATCACCAGTCATAGCAATCTCGTCCTTGGCTTAATAGACTTGTACTGTAATAACCACCAAGTTAAAATTTTGTGATGCAATCGCTGCCAAACAAATACTTTCAACGTCACAGGAAACGAGCTCAACCACCCACTACAGATGCTCCATTAGCCAAGGACTCTCGTGGCATCAAATCCCCAGAGTGCTATCACAAACCTAGGTACACAAAGAAAAGATAATTGGCACATATAAAATCATTCTTTCACGTCTCCAAAAATGGCACAAAGGATTTATCGTTCGCAGCTTAGCTTCAACCTCTCCCCAGAATTTTCAATCGATAGTTTTTCCTTTTTCTTATAGTATTCACGAAGAGTTCTAGGGCCACTATCATCTCTGCAACGCTTTCGTGATGGTCTCCTTGACTTCAAGGCAGCGCTGAACAAATACGCTCCCACGCTCCATACACGCAGGGAAAACACAAGGTAGAGGTTCTCGATAGGCTCCAAGACTTGGTATTCTCTCTAGAAAACTCAGTTTCGGACATTTAACTGGCACTCCTCCTTGGCCAAGAAAAAAACCACACAGCTATACTCCACTAGTAGGTTGTTTCCCCCAGATGACTCTGTAAAATAGAAGTTTCATCTTTTATTTTTTCAGTCTAAAAAAACGTCTTCTTCATTATTACGAAAGAAATTACAGTGACATGATTCTGTCAAAACTTAGCAGTAAGAAACCCAACAAAAAAAAAACATATACCGTGTTTTCATCCACTTAAAGTTCATTTGTTGTTAAGAAATGTTTTATTACCAAAAAAACAAGAGGCATATGGTAGTCTTATTTATAAGATAGGAATAGAGCCCAAAGTGGCATAATGAATGACTCAATTAAGTGCTAAAATGCCTCTTTTGGAGAGTAAGTAAATAATGAGATTCTACTCCCTATATATATCATTGAAGTCAATGTGATGAAATGAATTGATTAAGATCCGAATGCACTTTATTCAATATTGTTAGTAGATGAGGCTGGAAAAATGACAATCCCCTTATCCAATCGATGCTTCCTTTAGAGTCCCCGAAAATGTGCATATTCTAAATGTTGAGCCAACTAGCAGTGTATAATAGCCCCCATAGCGAGATGATTTCCGCTCTGTTGTTGGAACCTAAACCACCCTCCCACCAAAATTAATCAAACTTATTGGGTTCATTAGCAATAAGAACACCACAACCACACAGTCAAGAATTACAAGCCCCATCGAAAAAACCTATCAGATAATCATTCCAGATGTCCTACAATATGACCTTTCTTGATTTTTTAATCTATTTCATAGGGCCTCTTTCAGAAAAATGAGAAACAATCCCCATAACAGTGTATCTAATATCAAAAGGATTATCTTCAAATATGGCAAGGTTCCTGCAGCACCATAAACCCTAAATGATGAAAAAGGGCAGGGTGCCAAAATCTTGTTATGGCTAAAACCAATTCTTAAAACTTTCCAATAGTGTAATATGATTCCAATCCTTCATCATCTGGAATATACTGAAGACTGTGAACCAAATATTTGTGGAAACCAGACATTTCATGAAGAAGTGTTCAACATCTTCTGAATTTTTCTTGCACAACATACATATATTAGGACCAATGAAACCTCTATGAACTAAATTATTCCAAGTGAGAAATTTGTCGTTCAATACCATTGAACCAAAATGTTTAAGCTTCACTGGGAAGTTCCATTTTTGGGATTTGTGGAACCAGGATAGCTCCATGGAAGGATTAGCTCGTATGGAAATGGACCTATAAATATCTTTGGTCGCAATGAGGTTCTTATGGACTTGCCCAACCCATCTTGTAAGGTCCTTGGTTAGCCGGGCGCGGTTAGGCATAGGCTAGCCGGGCCACATGACGGACAAACGAGTGCGGGCACCGGCGCGCGGGCGGGCGTGCGAGTTGAGCTGCACGCGGGCGGGCGCGTGGGTGCATGGGCGGGCGCGCGAGCTGGACCACACGCGGGCAGGGCGCAGGAGCACGACGAGCTGGCCTGCACAAGATATGACTTGCGATGAACAAAGGGCAACCAAACAAGTGAAGTGCGATAAGTTATACCCACGGTTGGAACGTTTGCAAAGGAGCAAGGCCGACTTGCAATGAGCAAGGGCCGACTCACCAAAACGTTGGAAACGAGTGTGTATAGCGGTTGTGGGGTGGTCGGCTGGGTAGCCCACCCGCAGGTTATGAAGCATACATATATGCGATGCGGTGGAGCATTCATGGAACCAATGAACTCTCATTCAATCATAGGATCTTCGCTCAAGATAAGTGCACAGAAATAGGAGGGTGCAGCGCATAGCTCATGCGCTCTCTTGGTTAAATCGCACAGTTTGGAGAGTGGGTGAAGGCATGGGCAAGGTGTGCCCGGGTGAACGATTGGAGTGCAGATTTGTGTAAGGCTTGAGGAGGGGGTCTTGGTGTCTCGGGTGAGCACCCTCCCACCGTGCAAGGTGTGCACAAATGTTGTAAAAGGTTGTTTTGCCTTTGTTGTAAAATTGGCTAAGTATAGACTTGGATTTTGCCAAGGATACTTGTGAAGCTTGTATTATTGAAGAAATACTGATTAATATATATTGTTGGGCAGACTCATTGTTCAGGGAGTTTCCCCTCCCTTTATACTGTGCAATTGTTGTTCTCTTTTATAATTGCTGATGATAATGAATGAGTATGGGTGTTCATTAGTATAAAGGATAAACATAATATTGCTTGGTTGCGAAACACAAACTAAGTAAGGAAAAGTGAATTAGGCGTAGTCCATCAACATTAGTATTGGTGAAAAGAAAGTGTTTGGTGGTGCGACACCTCGTTATAAGCGGTTGGAAGACTACCGCAGGTGTAGGGGCGTGACAGTTGGTATCAGAGCTGGTTGATGACCGGGTTGACGGTGAAGTACTGATCTCCTCACATTGTGAGTTGGTATCAGAGCAGCTAATTCGGGCATTGAAGGTTGAAGCTGCTACACAACTTCACCGAAGTGAAGTTGGTATCAGAGCTAGTCTGAAGACTTGGAGGAGTCTTGCAGGAAGCTGGTGAGAAGGGTTGCTCGTGACACTAGAAAGGGTACTTGCGGGTGAAGGAAACAGTTTCACACAAGTGGAACAAGGGTTGGTTCAGGTTGCAGGTGACTTGGTGAAGCTGTTGGATGGTCAAAACTAGATTGCAAAAGAAGAAGAAGCTGTTAGAGATGGCGGCTGAATCTTAGGCTGGGTCTAGTCATGGACAAGATGCTACTCCAGCACTTATGGAAAAGATGTTGCTGAGGATGGAGGTTATGGAAACTTCCTGGGATAAGAAGATGGACTTGTTCATTCAAGAACAAGAGGCCAACTCGAAGATGAAGGAAGAGTTTGATGAACTCCGGACACAGCATGAGTACACTGATCTTATGTGTACACAACTTGAAGTAAGGGTCAAGGAGGTTGAAGAAGCAAGGGATCAGGGTCTTGCAGAGATTATGAACTTGAAGAAATCTCTTGATGAAGCCAAGGACGAGATCACGGTATTGAAGATGGTCGTGAGGTATAACTCAGGTGGAGGAGTGCCTCATGTGAAAGTCAAGGAACCAGAATCTTATGATGGCAAAAGAAATGCAAAAACTCTTGGCAACTTTCTATGGGACATGGAGCAATACTTGGAACGGTTGGGTCTATCTGATGATGAGACAAAGGTCAAGGTAGCTACTCAGTTCTTAACAAAGGATGCTAAGATGTGGTGGCGAAGGAGGATGGACCAGATTGCCAATGGTAGTGCTGATGACATTACTTCATGGGATGACATGAAGAAGGCTTTGCAAACCCATTTTAGTCCTCAAGATGAAACATGGGAAGCAAGGACAAATATTAAGTACATAAAGCAGACCGAGAGCCTACAAGAATATCAGCGAGAGTTTGAAAGTGTAGCTCTGGAACTTCCTAACATGGCGGAGAAGGATAAGGTGTTCAACTTCATTATTGGGTTGCAGCCTTGGGCACGCAATGAAGTGAAGAGGCAGAAGATTAGGACACTTGAGGAAGCTTTTGCTGCTTTTGACAGGTTGGTGGAGCATTATGATGAGACTTCTGATGACAAGAAGAAGAAGTCCGATAAACCAAAAGAGAAGAAGAAGGATGATGCTTCGAAATCGGATGATAGTTCGAAGACGAAGAAAGCCTTGAAGTGTTGGAGATGTGCTGGACCACACATGGTGAAGAATTGTCCTTCTAGACCAAAGGTGGCTTCTATTGCACAATCTGATGCAAAGAATGAAGGTGCTTCTGTAGGGATGATGCAGATACTTGGTGCTTCTACTACTACAGAGGTGGTCTCTAGGAGGGATCCTCAGAGAAACAGATTGGAGTATGTTCGAATGAAGGTTGGAGCTGCTGAAGTACTCACTATGGTGGATAGTAGGGCTTCTCACAACTTCATGGGCGAAGATATTGCAAGAAGGATTGGGTTGAAATTTGTACCGGCAAAGGCACAAATGAAGACAGTGAATTCTCCTCCTATTGAAATTCTTGGTATAGCTGAGAGGGTGGACACTACACTGGGTGAATGGACAGGGAAGGTTGACTTCACTATAGTGCGGATTGATGACTATGAGGCTGTATTAGGGATGGAATTCATGAAACAATTTGATGCTATGATTGTTCCACATTTGAAGAAGCTCTACATTTATGATGGAAGGGAGGATGTACCCATTGGTGTGCCAACCATTGGAGTGACAAGGCCTGATTGTAAATTGGGAGTGATGCAAATGGAGGATGAAAAGAGAATGGGAGACATGAGTAAGCGGTTGTCTACTATGGAGGCGAAGCTCACCGAATAGTCATTGGTCATCAGGTCACTTTCGGATAGCATCTTGGACTTGTCAGGAAGGCTAGAGTTGGTTGAGGATGATGATGATGATGAGGAGCTGTATGTGAGGCCGGATGTCCAGAAGGAAGACCGGGTTTCTTATCTACAAAGGATGGAGATTGAGGATCCTGATAGATGGATCGAGTTGATTAGTGAGGGAGAGCCTTCAGGCTCTACTACCTCTACATCTTATTAGATGGATGAGAAGATGGGGCTCATTGTTAGCTACTCATGGCAATGAGTCCCTAAACATGTTGAGCAGATATTACTGATGGTGCAGGGATGGCTTGGCATCAAGCATCATGACATGTTGCAGATGAGATGGAAAGAGTTTCCATGGACCTGAGCATGGATTACATTTATGGAGATAGATTCTTGATGAGTCGAGAATGTGGTAGGTTGTTTTGAGAAACAACTCGTGGTGATGGGAGAATGTGCATTCTTGTGGTTTGGGCGCATGGTTGGATTAGCTACCCAACTAGCTTGAGTCATGAGGGGATACAGTGTACAGAATGATGTTACTATTGGGATGAGATGTTGGCACATGATGGACATGCGTTAGCTCTTGTTGGAGTATCATGACAGAGGTTCACATGATGACACATGATGAGGTCGACACAGGATGTTACAGTGGAGATTGTGGCAGAGGGGTCGATGATCATGGATCGAGATGATATCTGATGGAGGACATACCGATGATGTGTATACCTTGGTATGGAGAGCTTGGTGGCAGTTGGTCACTAGGTTGGAGACATGATGGAGATGGAGTTCTACATATGTTGCAGGGATGTTTGCCTTATGTGGAGGAGTTGACATCATGGATAGTGATGATCTTGGTGGATGGCTACCGAGATGGTATGTTGTCGAGGACGCCAACGATTTTAGGTGGAGGAGGATGTAAGGTCCTTGGTTAGCCGAGCGCGGTTGTGCGAGTGGGTGCGGGCGAGTCGGGCTACACGATGGACAAACGGGCGGTGGCAAGGGCGCGCAGGTGGGCGCGCGAGTTGAGCTGCACGTGGGCGAGCGTGCGGGCGGGTGTGCAAGCTGGACCACACGTGGGCAGGGCGCGGGCGCACGATGAGCTGGCCTACACGAGATATGACTTGCGATGAACAAAGGGCAAGCAAATAAGTGAGGTGTGATAAGTTATACCTACGGTTGGAACGTTTGCAAAGGAGCAAGGCCGACTTGCAATGAGCAAGGGTTGACTCACCAAAACATTGGAAACGGGTGTGTATAGCGGTTGTGGGGCAGTCGGTTGGGAAGCCCACCCACATGCTATGAAGCATACATATATGCGATGCAGTGGAGCATTCAAGGAACCAAAGAACTCTCATTCGATCATACGATCTTTGCTCAAGATAAGTGCGGAGAAATAAGAGGGTGCAGCGCATAGCTCATGCGCTCTCTTGGTTAAATCGCACAGTTTGGAGAGTGGGTGAAGGCATGGGCAAGGTGTGCTCGAGTGAACGATTGGAGTGCAGATTTGTGTAAGGCTTGAGGAGGGGGTCTTGGTGTCTCGGGTGAGCACCCTCCCACCGTGCAAGGTGTGCACAAATGTTGTAAAAGGTTGTTTTGCCTTTGTTGTAAAATTGGCTAAGTATAGACTTGGATTTTGCCAAGGATACATGTGAAGCTTGTATTATTGAAGAAAGACTGATTAATATATACTGTTGGGAATACTAATTGTTCATGGAGTTGCCCCTCCCTTTATACTATGCAATTGTTTTTCTCTTTTATAATTGCTGATGATAATGAATGAGTATGGGTGTTCATTAGTATAAAGGCTAAACATAATATTGCTTGGTTGCGAAACACAAACTAAGTAAGGAAAAGTGAATTAGGCGTAGTCGATGAACATTAGTATTGGTGAAAAGAAAGTGTTCGGTGGTGCTGCACCTTGCTATAAGCGGTTGGAAGACTACCACAGGTGTAGGGGCGTGACACATCTCATCTTATCATTCTCATCTAAAATATAAATACCTAATAGAAAGAGTCCATTTGGGAACCATAAGACCTGAAATATCCATGTCCTCTGCTCGGAACCAAGTCTTAATATATGGAGAATGTGCTAAAAAAGAAACAATATTTGAAATAAAATAAAAACCTCTGTCATGCAAATGTTGTAAGAGGGGAACAAAAAGCATACATACCCCTTGGGTACCACCAAGAATGTCCATCCCACTGCCATCACCGACCTCTGAGAAAATCCCCGGAAATAGCCAGTGCCTTTGTCTCATCATATTGCACCATCTATATGAAATTGACGAAGGGATTTTAGCACCACCTTTAATCTAGACTTCAAAGTCGGGATATCCCAAATATTTACCTTGGATGATTTGAGACCAAAGAACCCTACTCGACAAACATCTCCACAAGTGTTTCCAAACGAGAGCCCTATTAAATGATAAGGTGTCGAGGATCCCCTATCCCCCATGTTCAACAACTATATCTAAAAGAGAGAGTGTAGCAAAATGAATCTTACATGGTTGTTCTTTATCGGACTAGAGAAATATAGCAAGAATTGCATCGATTTTATGAATGATATCCAATGACAATAGATAGAGATGAATCCAGTAAATAGATAGTGACTGGAGTATAGATTTGATGAAAATGAGCCTACCCCCAATGGAGAGATGCCTGAAAGTCCAACTTTTTAATTTGAGGTCGATTTTTTTTAATGATCCAACTCTAGTTAGTGATTTTGTATAGATTTGGTTTAATTTGGAAATCGAAATATTGAAAGCGAGAGTCTACATCGCATGAGGAAATCCCAAATAAACCACAGAGCTGATTGATCACATCCCATGGCACTTGTGAAGAAATCACTTCATATTTGTGAGAGTTCTTGATAAGTCCCAAAGCAGATCCGAAAATGTTTAAAATATGATGAAAATGTGACCATTCAGGGATAGAAGACTCACCAGTGAGTAGGAGGTCATCAACAAAAATCAGATGTGTAATTCAGATTTGTCTACTCATAGTGATGCCCTTGATGAAGCCTTTGTCCCTGGAATTTGAGATTTTCCTAGTGAGAGATTCCATAATAAGAAAGAATAAAATAGGGGACAAAGCACATCCTTGCCTTAATCCCCGATGAGATCTGAAAAAATTAGTAGGAAGGCCATTAATAATCACAACAAAATTGGCGGAGGATACACAAGCTAAAATCTAGTTAGTATTGTGGATATTAAGACCAATTTTATAAAGTATCAGTCTAAGAAATTCTCAGTCGACACTATTGAAAGCCTTGGTAATATCAATCTTCATTAGGCAAGATTTAAGTCTCTTGACCTTAATAGAGTATAAAACTTCCTGTGCTGTATCCATCATGTCTTGAATCTAACACCCCTTAATAAAGCGAAACTGTTTCGGTGAAATATGATCTGATATGAGAGCTTCAAGTATCACTGTAATAAGATTAGAAATTAGTTTATAGACTCATTTGCAAAGGGATATAGGTCGAATATGAAGAAATGATACCGAGCTCTTTTTTTTGGGATTAATGTTGTGAAAGTAGCATTCATAGCACCCAAAATACATCCCTTAATCCAAGATTCTTCCACAACATTTAGAAGATCCTGTGACATAATGTCAAAATAATGTATGTATAGCTCGACATCCCAACCGTCCTGTCAAGGAATTTTTTCCTTGGCACAAGAAAGAAGAATAGAATGTGATTCTTCAGTTGAAATTTTCAGACCCGTGTAGCATCAAGGGAATTTGATTGATAAATTCCATTTGGTCTCTAAAAATGAGGACATTTTCAGAGAAAAGAGTTTTGAAATGAAGGAAAGCTTCCTGTTCAATATCTGATTGTGAGGTAAGGACAGAACCCCCAGCTCCACAATTGTTCCAGATTCCATCTACCTTGCGCCTCATAGATGCAAATTTGTGAATGAATTTCAAATTTCGGTCACGAGCTTCAACCCATAGTGCCCAACTTTTAAGTCTCTTTTTTGTGCTTCCAATTCCAAAATTTGCATATTATGCACTTCAAAGGTGAATGTAGGATCATCCAGATAAAAAAGAACCTGCAAAGAAGCTTCAATGGTATCAAGGTTATGAAAGCCAACAATTCTTTGATCATTGATCCATTTGCAAACTTCCCTCTTAATACATTGAAGCTTATTTCATAGAAGATCCATATGGCCAAGCGAAAAATAATGGCCATTCCAAGATTTTTGTGTGATATCAATGAAATCCTTGCCTGAAAACCACATATGGTTGAACTTAAAAGGATAAGCCTTGTGACCCATGTCTCGAGACCAAGTCAAAAGAATTGGAAGGTTATCTGAGGTAAAATAAGGATGAATCAAAGATTGGAGATCTGTTAATTGAGAGACCATGATGCGGGAGCATGTGACTCAGAGGGGAAGAATCTTCCAAATTATTCCAAAAATCAAAAAAAAATTACAGGCAAGGGAGTGGGGTCCTTTAGCCTGCAATTTCTATGTTTTCTTAGTTAAAATTAGAATAAATCTAGCAATAAATCATGCTAATTGTAACAGAACTTTCTAGCTTTAAATCACCTGTAAAGCATGCTTTTCTTGTATTGGATAAGGACGAGAGGGCCTATCCTTAATCATAAATAAAATGGTAGCAAAGATCTCATCAGACAGAGGAGAGGGGCGAGTGCCTTAGTTTCACTGTGGGAAATTTTGTTCTCTCGATGTCTCTAATTTAATGACTCTGTGGTTGCTTGCATATTTATTTTTATGGTGTCTTAATACTGTTGAACGACTCTGATTTTTATACAAAAATACTGTCTATTAATAAATGAATGCTCTTTTCGTTTCACTCACAGCGATACTGCTTGATTCTTAGTTACTATAGCGCATGTATCTTCTTGAGATAGCCAGAGCGCTTATAATTTCCTTAAGGAGCGAATGCGCAGCACCATATCGGCAAGAGATTTTAGTATTGAAGTGAAATTTATTTCACTGTTCGTTTAGTTGCATATGGCTCATAAAGCCTTCTATCCGAGCGAGACATAGCATGGTCGAGAAGCTTGTTGAACTGTAATTACAACGCATTCTAGTCCGAACAGAGCATGGCATGAACAAAGCGAATTCCGGATTTAGCGAGTTGATATGAATTATAGCATATATTTGTCGCCGGGTCCACAAATCGGAGGTAGAGGACTTGTCAATTGAACCGGCCAGCGACAAGCGGAACTAGCGATGTATTAAGGCTATATAATTACGCATCGGGTCCGTTGAGAACCATTGTGGAAGTGATCACCGATTTATATATGTGTAATGGACCAAGCATAAAGCGCGGAGATAGAAATTGCGACTTCTATGTGCATTTCGACTTTAACTACAGCAAGCGGAGATATATATATAAGTGGGTTTCGGTCCATGATTTAAGAGCCTTCATCCATGACTAAAGCCAACGCATATAGTCGGTGTGATATATTTATAAACGAGTCTAGCATATAGTAATACCGTTGTCTTTGGTAAGGTCGATGTATTATATATATACGAGCCTTTGTTGATAATAAAAGTGCCGTGGATATATGTGTGTAAAGTAGATATATATATGCTGTGCGCATAGGTTCCAATGGAGTATCTCTTTTAAGAATTCCGTCAAAGGCCACGGTTTGACAGTAAGGCTCAACGGTGGTTTTGTTTTTTTAAATGAAATATAAGTTTGATGACTGATGCGCTCAGGCCTGAAGAAAAAGAGATTGACGAAGACGTTGAAGAGCTTACTGGCAGATTAGGGAGACTGTCCCTAACGCCTGCAACCCCGCCATCATTAGTGGTATCAGAGCCCACAACTGACATTGAATTGAATCTCAGGAGCAAAAGAAGGATGGCTTTCAGAGTTGGAAGAGGACGAGGACGTGGTGGAAGAGGAAGACTTGCTACAAATGCTGAATTATTGGAATCAGTGGAGGAGCTGCGAGCTAGAGTGGATGCCTTAACTTCAGATAGAAATATAGATGAGGGAGATGTCAGTGAGCCTGAAATGGAAGCTGCTGAAGAAGAGGAAGCTGTACAGGTTACTCCTGAGATGAGATTCTTCCAGTCAGTGTTGAAATCCACCGCCAGGCCATGGAACCAATTAGTACCAGTATATCAAGGAGGATTAAATCCAGAAGAATTGATCGACTGGATTAACAGCATGGAGAAATTCTTCGATTACGAAGAAACAGAGGATGAGAAGAAAGTGAAGTTTGCTGCCACCAAATTAAAAGGGCATGCAGCACTTTGGTGGGATGGTGTGCAGGTGGAAAGGAAGAGACTTGGTAAGCAGCCAATCAAGAACTGGAGCCGAATGATAGCAAAGTTAAGAGGTAAGTTCTTGCCAAGTAGTTATCAGCAAACATTGTTTAGACAAATGCAAAATCTTAGACAGAGAGCTTTAATAGTAAAAGAATATACATAAGAGTTTTATAAAGTAAGTATAAGAGCTGGAGAAGCCCAAGATACAGATGAGAAGGTGGATAGATATATGAATGGCCTCAGAATGGACATTCAGGATGAAATAAGCCTGTTGTCTCCTAAAACAGTAGAGGAAGCTTATCAGATAGCACTGAAAGCGGAGGAAAAGCTCATAAGGAAGCAGTCTGCCAAAGGGAGAGGGACTTTCAGAGGAAAAGGAAGTCAAGGTGGTAGAGGAAGATCTACAGCACCTAGAGATGGAGCTAGTAGCAGCTCAACCCAGCATGCACCCAGAGAAGGTGATGCAAGAGGCAGAGGATGTTTTTCCAGAGGAAGAGGAGGCAGAGGAAGAGGCAGAGAAATAAGATGTTACAGGTGTAACAAACTGGGACACAGAGCTTTTGAGTGCTTAGATAATGCTGACACAAAGCAGAGAAATGCAATTGTTGCTCCAGCTAAAGTAGAAGCACCAGCGGCAACGGAAGTAGAAGAAGAAAACACACCAAAAACGGGAGAATCTCTGGTGGTAAATAAAGTTCTACTTAAGCCAGTGAAAGAGGTGGCTGCTGAACCGCCACAAAGGAAAAATTTGTTCAGGACAATGTGCAAAGTCCAAGGGAAATGTTGCCAGATGATCATTGATAGTGGCAGCACTGATAATTTGGTCTCTACAGAGGTAGTGGAGAAATTGAAGTTGAAGACAATGAAGCATCCAACACCTTATAAGGTGTCATGGTTACAAAAGGGGCATCAACTGTTGGTAAGTGAACAATGTGAAGTGGAATTTCAAGTGGGCAAGTACAAAGATAAAATTGTTTGTGATGTGATGCCTATGGACGTATGCCACATATTGCTCGGGAGGCCTTGGCAATATGACAGAGGAGCCATACATGACGGGAAGCGGAACACCTACAAGTTTGGAAAAGACGGTGTTAATCATACATTGTTGCCTTTGCAAGAAGAAGATGTACCGGGACAGAAGACTGATCCAAAAACTCTGTTGCTTGGAGGGAAGGAATACTTGAAGAAGATTGAAGAAAATGAGGTAAATTTTGATGTGATTTGTAAGCCCAAGGTAATATTGACTTCTACTAAAATTTCTGAATTACCTAATGAAATTCAAGAAATGCTGGAGAATAATTGCGATATTATTGTTGATGATTTGCCTAATGAATTACCACCAATTCGAAAAATCAGTCATCATATAGACTTGATTCCTGGAGCAAGTCTACCTAATAAAGCAGCATATAGAATGACTCCTGCAGAGAATGAAGAAGTTAAAAAACAGGTGCAAGAATTACTTGACAAGGGGTTGATTAAAGAAAGCCTGAGTCCTTGTGCGATGCCAACAGTGCTGAGCCCGAAGAAAGATGGAGGCTGGAGAATGTGTACAGATTCAAGAGCCATTAATAAGATCACAATCAGGTACAGATTTCCATTACCTAGAATTGAAGATTTACTGGATTGTTTATCTGGCGCAAAATATTTTTCGAAGTTAGATCTTAAAAGTGGTTATCATCAGATAAGGATAAGAGGAGGGGATGAATGGAAAACCGCTTTTAAGACCAATGAAGGATTATATGAATGGACAGTAATGCCTTTTGGGCTGTCCAATGCACCAAGTACATTCATGAGGCTTATGAATGAAGTCCTCAAAGAATTCATTGGTAAATTTGTAATCGTATATCTGGATGATATATTAGTCTATAGCAGATCCAAGGAAGAACACTTGAGGCATTTAAATTATGTTCTACAGAAGCTGCAGGAAGAAAAATTATTGTTGAATCTGAAGAAGTGTTTATTTATGAAAGAAGAGCTGGTGTACTTGGGATTTGTTATCTCAGCTGAAGGATTGAAGATGGATCCAGAAAAGATCAAAGCAATTGTGGAGTGGCCTTCACCCAAGAGTATTTCTGAGGTAAGGAGTTTTCATGGTCTTGATAGTTTTTACAGAAAATTTATTAAGAATTTTAGTAAGATTAATGCACCTATTATTGAGACCATAAAGAAAGATAAACAGCCATTCAAGTGGACTGCTGAAGCAGAGAGAAATTTTCAGCTGCTAAAGAGGAAAATAACTGAAAAGCCTGTTTTGGTTCTTCCTGATTTTAACAAAACTTTTCAAGTTAAGTGTGATGCAAGTGCAGAAGCAATTGGAGGAGTTTTGAGCCAAGAAGATAGACCAATAGCTTACTTCAGTGAAAAGCTAAATGAGGCAAAAAGGAAGTATTCTTCTTATGATAAAGAGTTTTATGCAGTTGTACAGGCACTAAAGAAGTGGAGGCATTATCTAATGTCGAAGGAATTTATTCTTTACTCAGATAATCATGCATTGCAGTTTATAATGCAGCAGCCAAAACTCAGCCAGAGACATGCTAAATGGGTAGAATATCTTCAAGGCTTTCATTTTGTGTTGAAACATATAACTGGACAGTCAAACAAAGTTGCAGATGCCTTAAGTAGGAGGAGTGTATTGCTGCAAGAAAGTCAAATCCAAGTGTTGGGTTTTGATTTTCTTAAGGAATTATATGAGACCGATTCAGATTTTAAGGAGGCATATGAAGCTTGTAAGAATCCTATTTTAGCAGACAGAAGCAAGTGGCTGGATTATTTTATACAAGATGGACTGTTATTTAGAAAAAATCAGCTGTGCATACCCAGCTGTTCAATGAGAGAAAATTTAATCAAAGAGAAGCATAGTGGAGGACTTGCAGGACATTTTGGTAGAGAGAAGACCTTTGAACAGCTCAACAGATTTTACTTCTGGCCGAAAATGAAATCTGAAGTAGAGAAGTATGTAAGGAATTGTAAAGTCTGTCAGTATGCAAAAGGAAGGAGCCAGAACACAGGGTTGTATATTCCATTGCCAATTCCAGATAGGCCTTGGGATATGATAAGTATGGATTTTGTGCTAGGATTGCCAAAGACTCAAAGAGGCTATGATTCAATTTTTGTGGTAGTGGACAGATTTTCAAGAATGGCACACTTTATTCCATGTTATAAAACTAGTGATGCTTCTCATATTGCTAACTTGTTTTTCAAAGAAATTGTAAGGTTACATGGATTTCCCAAAAGTATTGTGTCAGACATGGATTCAAAATTTGTTGGACATTTCTGGAGAACACTATGGAAGAAGCTGGGAACTAAATTAAATTTTAGTTCTGCCTATCATCCACAGACTGATGGACATACTGAGGTTGTGAATAGAAGTTTAGGCAATCTTTTGAGGAGTTTTACTGTAGAGCATCCAAAGCAATGGGATCAAGTGTTACCACAAGTTGAATATGCATACAATGATTCACCGAACAGAAGCACAGGACAAAGCCCATTCCATATTGTTTATGGAATGCACCCAAGGGGAATATCTGAATTAAGAAATCTGGGAAAACAAGAATTAAGGTGCAGAAGATGAAGAATTTGCTTCAAGAATGCAGGCAATACATGAGCAGGTGAAACAGCAGCTACAGGATAGCAGCATCAAATATAAAACCAGAGCAGACATGAGGAGAAGAGAAATGAACTTCGAAGTTGGAGACTTGGTTTTAGCACACCTCAGAAAGGAGATATTTCCAAAGGGAGAATATAACAAGTTAAAATCCAAGAAAATTGGACCATGCAGGATACTAAGAAAATTCTCTACAAATGCTTATGATATTGAATTACCACCTGGTGTGGGAATATCACCAATTTTTAATGTTGCAGACCTGTACAAGTATGAGAATGAAGCTGCAGATGATACAGCACAGGATCAAGAAACACCGGAGATTGACTGGGTGAAACAGTTACCCACAGCCAAGAATTTACAGCCAGAAAGAATTCTGGACAAGAAATTGTATAAGAAGACAAGAGCACGGGAGTATTTCCAGTATCTGGTGAAATGGAAGGGACAGCTGATTACTGAAGCTACTTGGGTTACAGAAGACATTCTACAGAAATTGGGCAAATCTGTAGATGAACTCATGGACAGGAGCCCATGAAGAATTTTGTCCTTAGGAGTCTGATGCGGGAGCATGTGACTCAGAGGGGAAGAATCATCCAAATTATTCCAAAAATAAAAAAAAATTACACGCAAGGGAGTGGGGTCCTTTAGCCTGCAATTTCTATGTTTTCTTAGTTAAAATTAGAATAAATCTAGCAATAATCATGCTGATTGTAACAGAGCTTTCTAGCTTTAAATCACCTGTAAAGCATGCTTTTCTTGTATTGGATAAGGACGAGAGGGCCTATCCTTAATCATAAATAAAATGGCAGCAAAGCTCTCATCAGACAGAGGAGAGGGGCGAGTGCCTTAGTTTCACTGTGGGAGTTTTTGTTCTCTCGATGTCTCTAATTTAATGACTCTGTGGTTGCTTGCATAGTTATTTTTATGGTGTCTTAATACTGTTGAACGACTCTGATTTTTATACGACAATACTGTCTATTAATAAATGAATGCTCTTTTCCTTTCACTCACAGCGATACTGCTTGATTCTTAGTTACTATGGCGTATGTATCTTCTTGAGATAGCCAGAGCGCTTATAATTTCCTTAAGGAGCGAATGCGCAGCACCATATCGGCAAGAGATTTTAGTATTGAAGTGAAATTTATTTCACTGTTCGTTGAGTTGCATACGGCTCATAAAGCCTTCTATCCGAGCGAGACATAGCATGGTCGAGAAGCTTGTTGAACTGTAATTACAACGCATTCTGGTCCGAACAGAGCATGGCATGAACAAAGCGAATTCCGGATTTAGCGAGTTGATATGAATTATAGCATATATTTGTCGCCAGGTCCACAAATCGGAGGTAGAGGACTTGTCAATTGAACCGACCAGCGACAAGCGGAACTAGCGATGTATTAAGGCTATATAATTATGCATCGGGTCCGTTGAGAACCATTGTGGAAGCGATCACCGATTTATATATGTGTAATGGACCAAGCATAAAGCGCGGAGATAGAAATTGCGACTTCCATGTGCATTTCGAGTTTAACTACAGCAAGCAGAGATATATATATATATAAGTGGGTTTCGGTCCATGATTTAAGAGCCTTCATCCATGACTAAAGCCAACGCATATAGCCGGTGTGATATATTTATAAACGAGTCTAGCATATGGTAATACCGTTGTCTTTGGTAAGGTCGATGTATTATATATATACGAGCCTTTGTTGATAATAAAAGTGCCGTGGATATATGTGTGTAAAGTAGATATATATATGTTGTGCGCATAGGCTCCAATGGAGTATCTCTTTTAAGAATTCCGTCAAAGGCCACGGTTTGACAGTAAGGCTCAACGGTGGTTTTGTTGTTTTAAATGAAATATAAGTTTGATGACTGATGCGCTCAGGCCTGAAGAAAAAGAGATTGACGAAGACGTTGAAGAGCTTACTGGCAGATTAGGGAGACTGTCCCTAACGCATGCAACCCCACCATCAGACGAAGTGGTGTTTAACCAAGAATCTATCCAATCTCTTAGAGATATATTCAATCCTCGTCCATCCATTGCTCCAGGTACGCACAATATGTCTGAGAGGGACACAAAAAAAGAAATATTTTTGAAAAATCTTTCCAAGGAATCATATTTCACCTTATGACACCAAAATTCGCTACTATCAAGAGTCAGATTAAGATCACTAGCCACAATAATAGAAGGGAGATACACTATACTAGATTCCAAGACCCTATCCCAGAAATTTCGCCTACCAAAGTATGGAGCATAATAGTTGATGACCCAGATACAAATAACAGAACCCTGGGGGAAACCTGAAAGTAAGATACACGCAGGAGTACAGTAAACCATAAGCTTGAAACTAAATGTCTTCCAAGCCACATCTAAACCACCAAATTAATATTAATTATAATTATTCTATATATATTAATATACAATATTAATAATAATAATATATATATTATATTAATTATAATATATTATTAATATATAGCTATAATATTATAATATTAATATTATATTATAATCATAGGCCATATTTAAGTTAACCATTGGATTTGAACCACTCCAAATATAATGTTACAACAAAACTTATGTGTTTTGGGTCAAGAGGGGGCTGGAAACTTCGACCTACGCCGACATAACTATAGCCTCCTCAGACAGCCCATAGGGTTGTGCCTTGTTTACTTTGTCACCTAAAACATATGAAAACTTGCTCTTTCATTTTGATTGTAGGTTGGTTTTTGTTAACTCCAATGCACATTTTGAATGCCTGTAGGGAAGAGTCATAAAATATAGTTTTTGTTGTTCTATTGACATGAAATATAAGGAAAGATAATTAGAGTGCATGTAAAGAAATATTTATTAGGTTTACTAAGACTGTTGATAGGGAAGATGCGAGTGAAATTTGCTAGTTTAGATATCACACCGATCTTCTTAACTTTGTGTATTTTTATGTGCATTAGAATTTTAAATGAAGAGTTTAGGTTGGATTTAAGAGGTATTATTAAACATTTTATCACAAAAAATTGGCAGAGGATACACAAGCTAAAATCTAGTTAGCATTGTGGATATTAAGACCAATTTTGATAAAGTATCACTCTAAGAAATTCTTAGTCGACACTATCGAAAGCTTTGGTAATATCAATTTTCATTAGGAAATATTTAAGTATTTTGACCTTAATAGAGTGTAAAACTTCTTGTGCTATAGCCACCACGCCTTGAATCTGACACCCCTCAATAAAGCAAAACTGTTCCAGTGAAATATGATCTGATATGAGAGCTTTAAGTCTCACTCCAATCAATTTAGAAATTAGTTTATAGACCCAGTTGCAGAGGGATATAGGCCAAAAATCAAGAAATGATACCAGGCTCTTTTTTTGGGGATTAATGCTATGAAAGTAGCATTCATAGCACCCGAAACACATGCCTTAATCTGAGATTCTTCCACAGTGTTCATAAGATTTTGTGACATGACATCAAAGTAATGTATGTGTAGCTCGACTTCCCAACCCTCCTGTGGAGAATTTTTTCCCTTGTCACAAGAAAGAAGAACATAATGTAATTCTTCAGTCGAGACAGGTCTTACCAGAATGACGTTGCCAGATTCCTATAGCATCAAGGGAATTTGATTGATAAATTCCATTTGGTATCTAAAAACGAGAACTTTTTCAAAGAAAAGAGTTCTCAAATGAAGGAAAGCTTCCTGTTCAATATCTGATTGTGAGGTAAGAAAAGAACCCCCAACTCCACAATTTTTCTAGATTCCATCTACCTTGCGCCTCATAGATGCAAATTTGTGAAAGAATTTCGAATTTTGGTCACCAACATCAACCCATAGGGCATGAATATTATGTCTCCAAGCCAATTCATGTGCCTTGTATATGTCTGTTTTTTGTTCTTTCAATTCCAAAATATGCATCTTATGCGCTTTAGAGTTGTACAGAGGATCATCCACATAAAAAAGAACCTGCAAAGAAGCTTCAATGAGATCAAGTTTATGAGAGTCAACAATTCTTTTACCCTTGATCCTTTTGCAAACCTCCCTCTTAAGACATTGAAGCGTATTGCATAGAAGATCCATAGGGTCGAGCGACGAATAATGGTCATTCCAAACCTTGTGTATGATATCAATGAAATCCTTGTGCTACAACCACGTATGGTTGAACTTAAAAGGATAAGCCTTGCGACCCATGTCTCGAGTCCAGGTCAAAAGAATTAGAAGGTTGTCTGAGGTAAAAGAAGGATAAATCGAAGATTGGAGATCCATTAAGCGAGAGACCAACTAGTCTTTAACCAAGAATCTATCCAATCTCTTAGAGATATATTCAATCCGCGTCCATCCATTGCTCCACGTAGGAACAATCTTAGATGAAAGAATGTCTATGAGGGACACAAAAAAACTGAGATTTTTGAAAAAGGTTTCCAAGGAATGGGATTTCACCTTATGACCTCAAACTTTGCTACTATCAAGAGTTACATTAAAGTCGCCAACCACAATAATAGAAGGAAGATCCAATATACTAGATTCGAAGACCATGTCCAAGAAATTTCTCTTGCGAAGGTATCGAGCATAACACTTAATGACCCGTATACCAATAGGAAAACCAGGGTAACCCCAAAGTAAGATACATGGCTTCCAAGCCACAACTAAACTATGATATTAATGTTAATTATAATTAATCTAGATATTAATATTATAATATATTAATATATAATATTATTAATAATAATAGATATATTATATTAATTATAATATTAATATTATATTATAATCTTGGGCCAAACCATCGGATTTGAACCGCTCCAAATATATTGTTACAACAAAACTTATGTATTTTGGGTCAGGCCGGGGTTAGAACCTTCGACCTCGCCGACCTAACTATAGCCTCCTTAGACGGCCCATAGGGTCATGCCTGGTTTAGGTTGTCACCTAAAACATATAAAAACTCGCTCTTTCATTTGCACGGGGGTGCAAATGGGTATTATAATATTATCAACCCTAAGAATGATAGTATAATTAAAATTAAGGATCTTGATTGTAGGTTGGTTTTTGTTAACTCCAATGTACTTTTTGAATGCTTGTAGGGAAGAGTCATAAAATATAGCTTTTCTTGTTGTCTTGAATTGAAAGACAAGGAAAGATAATTACTGTGCGTAAAGAAATGTTTATTAGATTCACTAAAACGGTTGATAGGGAATATGCGAGTAGAATATGCTACACTGATATTTTTAACTTTGTGTTTTTTATGTGCATTAGAATTTTAAATGAAGAGTTTAGGTTGGATTTAAGAGGTATTATCTCAATTATTAAACATTTCGTACGAAATAGAAAAGAATGCTTTTAAAGTGTATCTTCTCTCATTTAGGCCAATTCCATAACGCTTGGATTTATTGCTTCAAACATGACTACGAAAATTGGTGATGAGATTGAGAAGAAAATTTAGTAGACCATACCTCTAGGTAATTATATTGTTCCCATTAATAATGAGACTAAGAACTCTTTATATTCTACACATGTCATGTATTGGTTTTTTATTTCATATTGAATACAAACCAAACATGCTATGTTCTTTTTGTTAGTGCATCAAATATGGGTGGATTAAATTGAGAATCAAATATTATAATCTATTTAAAATGTGATTGAAGAGAAAATACTATATTCATGAGAAGGGAATAATTGAGTTATTTTTTCATTCAAAATCATAATGTCTTCTTATATATATAAATGTATGTAATTTTTTTTGTTTATTTATTGTAAAATCTAAATTACCTAATATATTATGTATTTATATAAAGTAAATGCTAATGAATACTAAAAGATCATTAATAATAATAATATTTTTTCTCAATTTTCTTTGTATAAAATAAATGAAACTTGTCTCTAAATTTGATAAATTTATTTCGACTAAGTGGCTTGGTCAAACTATATGCACTCTCGTGCAATATTGAATTTAAACCTCTTCATTTACTACAAGTTTTCTAATGAAATGACAATGAACATAAATTTGTTAGGTGCACTCATGAAACACTAGATTCTTTTCTAGTTTTAGAACACCTTGATTGTGACATAAAAGAATTTTTGCTTGGTTTGTTCAAGCATCAAGTTTCCAAGCATTTGTTTAAACCAAATTGTTTTACATGTTCCATTTATTGTTTCCCTATGTTCTACATCTATATAAGAAAGTGAAACCACATGTTTCGCACTAACCCATGAAATTGCATATGCTCAAGACATAACTCATATGTAATTATTGATTTTCACTCGTTCATTGATTCCACATGATTGAAATCTGTGTAATCAGTTAAATGAAATTCATTGATTTCATGATATAATAATCCAAAACCTATTATAATTTTAACATATTTGAAAACACCTATTACTCATATCCAATTTTCTACTTCAAGCTTGGTTAGAAACATGTATATTTAGTTGATTGAAAAACTAAGACAAGTCGAAATCATTGTAATATAAATTAAACTTCCCACAAGATGTATGTAATTTGATTCATTTGTTGATTTTGACTCTACTTTAGCTAAAATATTATCTCTTTCTCCATATATGTAAATATATTTTTACAATCAACAATCTTGTATTTTTCTAATTTGCTTTTTACATGCTTAACATATGAATTAAAAACACATTTGTTACTATGCCAAACTTCAACATCCATGTAATATTTTAGGAAGGCTAAATCTGTAATATCAAAATTGTATCATGATTCCAATTTTATCTTGGTAATGGGTGTTTTATGTTTTCATATACATATATCACTAATATATATGTGCACTATCCTCACTTTCGACGTGGAGTTTTGAATCATAAAATCTTATTCTAAATCTATTATCCTACTAATATTTGTCATTTTTTTTTATGTACCAAGCTCTTGGTACCTATTTGATGCCATAAAGAGCCTAGACTAATCCACATCCTATATGTTTCCTTCCATGAACATGGAACCTTGAGGCTGACACATCTAAACCTCTTGCACCCAAAACTCATTGAGGAAAGTGTTAGAATATAACACCTACCTCGGTAATAAAGTCAAATTAGTGATTTATGATAAAAGTAGGCCTTTTGGTTATTATTTTCTTTTAGAGTTTTAGGAAAATATCACCTGTCAAACTCTATATAATATAGGTGAATATTGTTGTAACCATTTGAATTATTTTGATAATAAAATATTTTGTTTGGCATGTGCATCTATTCTATCTAGAGTTTCATCAATAAGTGGGATCTAGTTCATTCTATAATATAGTATCATAATAAGTAAACATTATGACCTTAGATACAATTCAAAGTTAGATGTCATTAGAGTAGACAATTTCTTAAGAGTTTTCATGTTCACAATTACAAGATCTAGAGTCCTTATAGGTATGAGCCGCCATCATTTCACATTAAAGAAGAGCCACCAAGGAACACTTGCCAAGGTTCTACGTGGTATTTAGGAATTTGAATATAGGATCTTCCATTTCATATTATTAAGTATTATGTTGACACTATATAAAGGTTCCATACGAAATTTCTAATTTGAGAGTTTAGTAGTCAAGTTAGTGTATGTATGTGCTAGCTCACAGAAAATGGTCATAGGCTAAGTGATTGTTGGCAAAGCATCGCAACTGGAATTTACACCAGTATGGTTGTTATTGGGATCCATGTCATATTCTATTTTGTATCTCAGATCATGGTATTCATGTCAGTTCTCACATCCTCACCCTCCCAACTACCTTAGTCAGATATCTAGCATTATAGTGAACTACAAGAATGTTGTTGATATGTTGTACTTTTTATACAGTTGGAGATCTTGAGTATTATTGTAGCAAGAATATGAGACCGAGAGTGATTCCACCATTTTTACACACCTTGTACAGAGTCATGATCATCTTTGTCTAATGGTTTCTTGAATCTCACTAGTGCTATCATTATGGGATTTTGAAAGTTACAAGGTCTCTATAAATTTATAGTTTAGTGGGTTAGGATCTTCTTTCGATATTTGAATCCTAGCTATGAAGGTTCTTTAAGAAATTTCTTATTTGACAGTGGAGTAGTTGAGCTAGTGTGCATGATGTGGCTCAAAGAATATGGTCATATACTAAATGATAGCTGCTACAACATCTTAAGTGGAATTTGCACCAGTTTGAAAGGTGTGAGATTCACAGAATATGTTATTTTTTATCTTAAATAAAGTTGTACCATGTTTGGGTTGCATTGACACACGTTTCTTACTTCATATCCCATCTCACAACAGATTTCAATAGTTTATACACATTGTTAGGAGGAAAATGGCTCCTATGTAATAAATTTAGATGAACATACTTTCATATTGGTAAGTATTCTAGTATATTTCTCTTTTAATCATTATCCGATCAAACTAACCGCCAAAATGGGTGTATTTCTGGTAAAATGAGGAGATAATTTTCATTTTTCTTTATTCATATGCACCTTGTACATATTTCCTTTATTTGAAGTGAACTTTCTCAAGAATACTTTCTTTTTCTTGCACACATTTGTAAAAAAATGAAAATATCATGTGTTAATGTCTCAATGAGATGTCTAATTTCAATTTTGTTCAGATAATAAAAGAAAGATAATTGGACTAAAGAAGTAAGTTTAAGTTGAAAGTTATAACTGTTAATAACTTCACGTATATTATGCAAACCCAAAGAAAGAGGAATATCTTGGAGATGTTGTGGCAATAGGATAACACATCATGTACTAGGATTTTATTTGTTTGTTGAGACTTCCAAGTATAGCTCAATATATTTTCAGGGAAGACTAGATTCATTTATAGACAAATTGCAACAAGTTTTTCTATGACCTTAAAAGTCTTATGTTGTAGTTGTTAACTTGATTGAAGTTTAATAAGCTGAGAACTTTATTTTTCTAGTTTTTTATGCGTTGCCTCTAGGATATAGGTTGCATGTGTATAATTATCTTGCTCTTTACTTTTCTGGGTTCATTTTTCATGTTGTATTAGTTGATTCAATACATCTTATGCCTCTCTGGTACAAAAGTTACATGGTGTTGCTTGACTATCCAAGAATCTAGTGCCCTAGTCTACCCAACTAAACCATTTTATAGCCTTCAAGAGCTTTATATTTGTTGTATTCTTGTTTAAATCATACAAGTGAAAAGTATATGGTACTAATTGTTCAACCTCCTTAGTAACAAGTTTAAGACGATCTTATATTACACTCTCAAGACTTAGTAAACACAAAGCATGCTATTTCACAGAGTCATTTTTATTTTCCTCCTCAACATTTGAGTGGTGTTTGATGACAATATAAATTGCAAAGTCCATTGTATTTATTTTTGTTGGGTATGTTTGTTCTAGGTGAGATGGATGATAAAGAATTTGAAAACTAAAAAGTTGGAATGATAACAAAGAAATTAGAGAATGATCCATCTAATTGTGGAAAAATAGTATTGTTTATTGATGACCCATTTTTATCCATACTTATTAGTTTTCTAACTTGTGAGGTTATATAGATTAAAATACATTTTTAAAGCTAATTTCTACTTTAGTGGAAGATAATCTATAAGTCCTTAACAATAAGATGATTTTATCCAAAAGACTAAAATTCTTTCTTTAAAATATTACTAGAGATTTTGTATAGATTTCTAGGAGCCTCATAACTAAGTAATGTCATAAATGTACTAAATTACTACATATTACAATGGTGAATATTCTTCAGAATGATAATGGCATGGTCTAATAAGCCATAAAGGATATTGTGTCAATTGTATTCCTAGATAAAATGTCTACATTAGTCTAGTGCTTATCCCAAGGCTAGATACACATTGGTCATATGGGTATTGTTCAAATGTATTTAGAGTTAATGGTTGGTAATACGAAGCATTTTCTGTTCGATTACTTAAATTATTAAATTTGAATACAATACCACTTACAATCTATGGGTTAAATTTTTTCCAATCATATGGGTACCCTTCTAACTATGCATGTTTGGCATTTTAGAATAAAAACCCATATCGAAAAGTAGTTATTCTTGATTTATTAATTAATTTTGTCTATAAAATTGAAAGTTTGACAATTCACACGATTCCAAAGACACTCATTAGACATCACTGTCCAATTCTTAACATCTCATTCTAGGAATTTACTGCAAGAATATTTTGTGTTAGCTGCCATATGATTTTAGAGTCTTAGTTCTATACTTGATAAAGCATACCATAGGTAGACTAAATTATATCTAAGATGCTGAAAGTGGTCTTTATTTAAAACATGCTAATAAATAAATATTAAGGAGCATATTAGGAACTATGGGAATTTCTTTTATGGTTATGATGACATGCAAATAAGAAAGCTAGGAACAAAATTTATCTTCAATTTCTTTCTAACACAAGATGTTATTTATATTTAGTATCAAATCTACCTTGTATATTACATTCTATTGATCAAGTATTTCTTTGAAATGTAAAAACTTGAAGTAGATGAATTAAGTAAATGGATTAACTAGTGTATATAAAAATATATGATATTGATTGATATAATTCATTTCTAAACACAAATTGTTCCAAGTCTCATAGGCTAAACATTTATGTATGGGGTTGGAACCCTAGGCATATGCAAAATAGTCAACAAAGTGAGATAATGTTATGGATAATGTCTTAGCGATGAATGTTCTACCAATAATTATGCTAAAAGCATGTGCCTATCGAGTGAATATTCCATTAGTTTTATCAGTTATTTAATGTATGGCATTCTAAGTGACAGAAAATACTCCATTTAGGTATTTGTGTTTTGATATTTTGTCTATTACTCGGAACATATAAATAAACGTTATTTCTTCCTAAGCAATAATATCCTCGTTCCTTCGCATGCTTCATGCACTTATAGATTGTACAATTTGATCCAACATTGCAGTGCACAATTTATCTAAGGATTTCAATCATTTTGTTTCCTAATACACGTTAAGACATATCAAATTTAGTAAATCATTGGCTGAATGAAAAAATTCTTTCTAGCCCAAAAACTTTATCAATTTAGCATCTATGTACATTTTTTGGTTCTATGTCATACGAATCCACTCCAAACAAAATTCTGGAATCGCCATTGCATTTATATTCTTTATTTCTCAAGTATTGAATAACTATTAACAATGAGTTGTTTATCCTTTCACAATGGTGATGACCAAGACGTGTATTTTCATATCTAACTGTAGAGATTGTTTAAATGCTCATTGAAATTATGGGCAGAATTATTGTGCTTTCTAACGGGGTTTTCTAGATGCACAGTCATTGTGCAGAGTTATTGTGCAGAGTTATTTCAATAAGTATCTTTTGCCATTAATGAAATTATTTATTTATTTTGCATATTATTGTTAGCACTTTCAATCGCGTATTTTTGTAAAAGGTATATCTATTTTTGATCTATTCACATGGAATTCATGATTGTGATTATCTTTATTATGATGGTGATTATGTTTTGGAATTAGAAATAAATCTTATAGTTTTCTATCGAGAGAATATAAAAATTAAATTGGGTGTGTTTGCAAAAAAAAATTGTTATAAAAAATGATCAGAAATGTGAGTATTAATGTAGAATAAAATTCCAACATGGTGGTGCATTGTTGGTTTGTGTATCCCATAAGTTATTTAATAAATAAATAAGTTACTTTTTACTAAGTTAAAAATAGGTACTATATGATTATATACTTTATAAAGATTATCCTATTGTGTGAAGCATTATTTTTACAAAGATTGACATAACTCCTCACATTATTCTTTAAAGAGTATTAGCTCAATGGAAGAGAACTCCCTTTATAGTCACTCTATTGGTGGTCAGATTCCACTTTTCCCTACCATGAGTTAATCAATCATATTGTATTTGATTTTGCTTGCCATTATTTATTGTCTTTAAGTATAATTTTTTATTGTGTCTGAGGAGAAAATAGTAATGATTAAGAACATATGATCTCTATAAATACAATGTATTTAATCCCAACTATTCTCTCTCACGAGAAGAAACTGAAATTGTAGACTCTTGTGTTATATATTGTGGTTATAGAGATAATTTTTTTAAAACAAGAAATTAAGACACTTAGTTAAATACAATATTTAAGAAAATACATATGTTTCTTTTGTCTCAAGTTAAGCAAGAGTTGTCTCCAATATTATCTCAAGACATCCCTCTGTTGTAGTGGTTCATATTTAAATAATTAATCTTAATAAATGTGGTTCATATTTAAATAATTAATCTTAATAAAAGTAAATATGAATAACCAAATATGAACATATTTCACTAAATCATTAGTGACTAATACAAAAAGTCAACATAATAAACTTATAATATATAAATTCAATTTAGTTAACCTAGAAGTTTAATTTCTTTTGATAGCTATTTATTTATAATTGCCTTTTTTAAACATCATCTTTCTATATTAAATTGTAGAATAACTACTAAATTTCAATGCAATTTCTTTTAATAATCATTATACTATAATAAATCTTCATATTAACATAGAAAACAATGACCTAGTTTAATGAAATAATATTTGTGGACATTTAAGAGCTCATCCATATTTTTCTTTAAAATATTATTATTTCAAATTAATTAATTTTTATGAGAAAAAAATAAAAATATTATTCTCCATAAGTGTTTCTATAAAGAAAAATATATATACAGTTCTAAATAAAAAGAAAAAAATAGGCATGTTAATCTTTTAATTTCAATAAATTAAATTCCAAAAATAGGAAAGTGCACATTATTAACCGAGTAAGTTTAGGAGAACCAATCAACCTTGGGATATCAATAAATTTCAATAAATTAAATTCCAAAAACAGGAAAATGCATATTGTTAACCCATGAGATGGAGTAAGTCTAGGAGATCCAATCAACCTTGGGATATCAATAAATTCTTGACAGAATTCAAACAAATTTAACAAAAAAAATATAAAACTAAAATATAGAATAGTTAAATTGCAATAAAAGGGAAATTTTTACATAAGCTCACATGAATCTAATTTATTATTAATTTATTATCATTAATATATTGGTACACTAATTAAAGAATTAAAAAATATTATTTAATATATAATTATAATAAGTGATCACATTAGTCAAACATAACCAAATAAGTTGAAATTGTACTCAAATATTTGTAATATTAAAACATTAAAATGTCTGCTAAAATATTGAGACTCGTTCAACCTTATATTTAATGTATTTGACAATAATAAATAGTTTTCGATCAAAACAATCCTTAGTTAATCTAATATTAATTAATTAACTAGAACAATAATTAACATTGATATTAATTAATTAAAACATTAACATTACAAATTAGAATTAAAACACATTAACATTAATTAATATAAATATTAATTAATTAATAAATAACCTAACTTAAAATATTAATAATATTAATTAAAATATTTTGAAATATATTAATTAAAACATTTATATAAAAGTGTTGAATACGAATAAACATTAATTTAAATTTTTTTAAATTAATATGTTAATATTAATTAATAATAATATTAATCAATTAAAACGTCAGTTTAAATGTTTAATAACATTAATTAAAATACTCAGCAATATTTTAATTAAAATTTTTACACAAAAATGCTTAATAATATTAACAACTAATTTTAAAATGTTTAAATAAATATATTAATATTAATATAAATTTATTGATATACTAATTGAAAAATTGATACATAATTAAAAAAAAATACTTAATATATAATTATTATAGTAAATCACATTAGTCAAGCATAGTTAATTATGACCAAATTTAGATTTAATTGTATTTGATTATATTGAGAATAATCAACATTTTTCACTCAAAAGAGTCTTCATTAATTAATTAATTAATTAAAGCATTAAAATAGTAATGATGTAGAAAATTAAAATATTTATTAACTAATAACATTACTTAAAGCATTAAAATATTTAATAACATTAATTGAAACATTTGATCATATATTAATTAAAACATTTCCATATTTTTTTTAGATCGTTAAATATTAATTTAACAATGTGTAAAATAATATATCAATATTGATTAACAATAATATTAATTTATTAATATTATTACATTTTACATATTAATTAAATAATTCATACATAATTAAAATAAATTATCTAATGCATAATTATTGTAGGTAACCACATTAGCGAAACAGAACCAAACATGATAACCATGTGTGATGCTGGAATTGTAAACAATTGTTTCTAATGTCGCAAAGTGACATTACAA
The DNA here is from genome assembly GCA_031772625.1 of Pinus tabuliformis. Taxonomy (NCBI): domain Eukaryota; kingdom Viridiplantae; phylum Streptophyta; class Pinopsida; order Pinales; family Pinaceae; genus Pinus; species Pinus tabuliformis. The sequence goes on along the minus strand of CM062815.1, from coordinate 196,161,495 downwards.
CATTTGGTCGATGACATTTTAGAATGTGGGTGACTCTTCGACCATGTTTGACTATGTTTAATAACCAACAATCTTCAACTTCACTCAAACATAATTGCCTAATAATATTGTTGATTAATATTGACAATTAAACATGTTGTAATGCTTGAATGGTAAAGAAATCTATTAGACGTCACAATGTGACAAACATTGTTGTAATATTACACATTGTAATTTATCCAATGCCACAATGCAACATTACTACATTAGTCAACCAAAGTTACTAATAAGATTGACTATTTTAGAGTATTTTTGGCAGTGAACACTCTTCAAGTATTTTGGAGTATTAATTCCTTAAGTATAACTTTCATGCCTTAGGTTCAATGTTATTTCATAATCCCTTGGGTTTTTAGTATTAATCGCATGGGTGTATTGTTTCCCTAGGTTTATAAAATCAATCCCATGAGTTTATTATTCTAACGATTGAACAATGGTTAAGCATTGTCCAATGTTGCATTGTGACAAAGATTGTCTCAATATGAAAATCAACCATGGTCAAGCATGGACGAACATGTTTATTTAAGGTTTTATAATATTTATCTTATGGTTTTTATACCTTGGGTTTATATTTTTTCCGTAGGTTTAATTTTATTGCCTATGATTTATAAACCACTTGCTTTTTAGTATTATTACCTTGTGTTTATTATTCCCTTTGCTTTAAAATATCAATCATGTTGAACTCTGGCCAACCATGGTCAACGAAGGTCAATATTCATCAAACATGCTTAATATTGGCCAACCATGGTCAACCATGGCTAGCCATGTTGTGTGAAACCAATAATGGTCAACCATGGTCTAACATTGTATGATAACAAAGATTCTCTGAATATAAAAATCAACCTTGGTCGACCAAGGTTCAACGTCGCATTCTGGCAAAGATTGCGTCAATATGGAAATCAATAATGCTTAAACATGCTCAACCATTTTCCTACGTCGCATTGTGGCAAGGATTGTTTCAATATGAAAATCAACAATGAGAAACCATGGTCAACGATATTTGTTTTAGGGTTTATAATATTTATCTTTCGGTATTTATAATTTTTTTTATAATATTCATCCCTTCAATTTAATATTATTTCATTGGGTTCATGGTGCCTTGGGGTTTTAAACTACAAGGTACTTTATAGTCTACCATAGCCAACCATGTTTATTTAGTCAACCAAGTTTACTTTACGATTTATAATATTTATTTTAGGGTATATATACCTTAGGCTTATAATATTAATCCCTTTGCTTTAATACTATTTCCTTGGGTTTATAAAACATTTGGATTTTAGAATTAGTCACTTGGGTTTATAATCCTTTGGGTTTTTAGTATTAATCCATTTGGTTTATAATATCAATCCCTTTTTTTTTTAATTTAAGGGTTCTTATTCCTATGGTTTAATATTATTCACAAGGTTTATAATATTAATCCTTGGGTCTAATACATGTTTATTTAGGGTTTATAATATCTATTTTAGGGTTTATATACCTTAGATTTATCATACCAAAGGGATTGATATGTTGCATTATGACAAAGATTGACTGCATATGAAAATCAATCATGGCTAATCATGGTGCGGCATCTCATTATGACAAAGATTGTTTCAATATGAAAATCAACCATGGTCAACCATGATAATTCTAGTGTTTAAAATATTTATCTCGGGGTTTATATACCTCGAGTTTATAATATTTTTCCTTGGATATAATCCATGTCTATTTTAGGGTTTATATAACTTAGGTTTATAATATTAATCCATTGGGTTTATAATATCAATCACTTGGGTTTATTAAAATAAAGGTCCATATTCCTAGGGCTTAATATAAATTGCTTGGGTTGATAATCATGGTCAACAATGGTCGACCATGGTCCAACGTCACAATTGTGACAAAGATTGTATCAATATGAAAAGAAACCATGGTCCCCTGCATTGTGACAAAGATTGCGTCAATATGAAAATCAAGCATGGTAAACAATGGTCAACCATGCTTATTTTACGGTTTATAATATTTATCTTAGAGTTTACACACATTGGGTTTATAATATTCATCCCTTAGGTATAAAATTATTCCCTTGTGTTTTTATTATTAATCCCTTTGGTTTATAATTTCAATTGCTTGAGTTTATTAATCTAAGGATTCTTATTCCTAGGGTTTAATATGATTAATAGGGTTTACAATGTCCCTTGAGTTTATTAATTTAATATTATTATTCCTAGGGTTTAATATTATTAATAGGGTTTACAATATTAATCTTTGGGTGTAATATAAATCACATTGTTTGATAAGAATGGTCAAGCATGATCCAACGTCACATTGTGACAAAGATTTTCTCAATATGGTGACCAAGATTGTCTCACTATGAAAGTAAATCATGGTCAAACATGGTGCAACGTTGCATTGCGAGAAAGATTGACTGAATACGAAAATCAACCATGTTCAACTATGATAATTTTAGCGTTTACAATATATTTATCTTTGAGTATTTATAAATTGGGTTTATAATATCCATCCATTGGGTGTAATATTATTGCCTTGGGTTCATAGTCCCTTGGGGTTTTAAACTCCAAGGGACTGTATAGTGAACCATAGTGAACGTGTTTATTATAGGGTTTATAATATTTATTTTAGAGTTTATATACCTTAGGTTTATAATGTTAATCCCTTGGACTTAATATTATTCCCATGGTTTTATAAAATGTTAGCGTTTTAAGGTTTATAATATTTATTCCTTGTTTAACATTATTCGCTTTGGTTTATAATCCCTTAGGTTCTTAAGTATTAGTCCATTTGGTTTATTATCTCCTCTCGTTTATAATATAAATCCTTTGGTTTATTATTAGGGTTTAATATTATTCATAGGGTTTATAATAACAATCCTAGGGTTTAATTTAAATCTCTTGTGATATTAATCATGGCCAACAATGGTCACACATGGTCGAATGTCACATCGTGGAAAAAATTGTCTCAATATGAAAATCAACCGTGGTCAACCATGGGCGAACTTTTCATTGTGACAAAGATTGTCTCAATAGGAAAATCAGGTATGGTAAACCATGGTCAATCATATTTATTTTAGGGTTTATAGTAATTATCTTAGAGCTTGTATACCTTGGGCTTATAATAGTTATCCCTTGGGTTAAATATTATTCCCTTGGGTTTATAATCCTTGGGTTTTTAGTATTAATCCCTTTGGTTTATAATATCAATCTCGAAGGGTTCTTACTCCTAGGGTTTAATAATATTCATAAGTTTTATAATATTAATGCTTGGGTGTAATACATGTTTATTTTAGTGTTTATAATATTAATTTTAGGGCATATATACCTTGGGTTTATAATAACAAAGGGATTAATATGTTGCATTATGGAAGAGATTGATTGCATATGAAAATCAGTGATGGTTAACCATGGTGAAACATCGCATTGTGACAAAGTTTGTTTCAATATGAAAATGAACAATGGTAAACCATGGCCAACCATGATAATTCTAGAGTTTATAGTATTTATCTTGGGGTTTATATACCTTGGGTATATAATACTTCTCCTTGGATCTAATCCATATCTATTTTAGGGTTTATAATATTTATTTTAGGGTTTATATAACTTCAGTTTATAATATTAATACATTAGGTTTAATATTATTCCCTTGGGTTTATTATATCAATCACTTGGGTTTATTAATCTAAAGGTTTTCACTACAAGGGTATAATATTATTCCCTTGGGTTTATAATCCTTTGGGGTTTTAGCATTTATCGCTTTGGTTTATTATTCCCTTTTATTTATAATATCAATCCCTTGAGTTTATTAATATAAATATTATTATTACTAGGGTTAATATTATCAATAGTGTTTATAATATTAATCCTTCATTCTAATATAAACTCCCTTGGTTTATAAGAATGGTCAACCATGGTCCAATGCCACATTGTGACCAATATTTTCTCGATATAAAGTTCAACCATGGTCTAATGTTCCATTGTGACAAATATTATCTCCATATGAAAATCAATCATGGTCAACCATGGCATGACGTCGCATTGTGAGAAATATTTTCTCAATATAAAATCAAACATGGTCAACCATGTTCAACCATGATAATTTTAGGGCTAACAATATATTTATCTTTCCGTATTTATAAAATTGGGTTTATAATATTCATCCAATGTGTGTAATATTATTGTGTTGGTTTCATAGTCCCTTGGGGGTTTAAACCCCAAGGGACTCTGTAGTTAACCATAGTCAACCATGTTTATTTTAGGGTTTATAATATTTATTTTAGAGTTTGTATACCTTAGGTTTATAATATTAAATCCAAAGGATTAATATTAATCTGCTAGGCCCCTATAATACTAGTGATTCCCCCATTACTATTGTCATTGTATGCCTTATTGTTATTATTGTGCCCCTATTGTCCCCATATTGTTATTAGTATTCCCCATAGAAACCCATTATTGTTATTTTTGTGCCCTTATGTTATTACTGTTATGTTGGCTTGATTATATTGTGACCCCTTAGACTACTATATATAGAAGGGAGGTTTAGTCATTTGTATCATCCAAGAATTGTTCATTTTTGTAATGTAAAGGAGGTTGTCCCCTTGAAGAGGCTAAATTCTAAGGCATTGATCTATGTTTTCTATCTTTTTTGTGAGTTGGTTTCCTAACATTTGGTATTAGAGCTTTGGATTCTAGGGTTTCGTTGCTCCAAATAGGTCATCATGGAATTTTTTCTATAACATTTTTTCTATGACATTTCAGAAGCTAAAAAAAAACCTATTTGCACCGAAATGAGTCAGAACCTGGTGTCCGAATTGCAGAGCTCATCTCGCTATACTTGTGGAGATATGATCTGAAGAAGTTAGGATTTTTGCAGACTCCCGAATTACATTCCAAACAGGTGACCTAGGGAGAATCATCCTAAATTTTGTTTTGAGCATCAGATTGAAATTTCTTAAGGAGTTTCAAAAAGAGGATGACCTGTAGTTTGATGTGTATCAGTTTTAGATACTAAGATGGAAAAAGTGACACGTGGTACGTTGAACAAGTTTTCTCTACTGAACTAGTTTATAATGAGGTCACCATGGGCAATTTGGCATAAATCTTCCTTGGAGAATCCAATATTGATGAGACTTGTGGGGTTAGAAAGAGGACTCAAAGGGATACCGTTGGATGAGATTTCATATATTTGAGATCCACAAATACAGAGATACAACAGATTCAATATTGAGCTCTTACGAAGTGAAAAAAAAATGGTGTGTAGTTTTTTTAGAATTTTGCATAAGATTGGTTTGAAAAATTAGTTTAAAGGAAATCAAAGGGAATAGTGAAGAATTATTATAATTAATTAATGCCTTGAGGAAAGAAAATGGAAATACCTAGTAAGCAGTATGAAATCTCTAGCATGAATCATGAAGAAGAGGAAGAAATGCAACATGATATATCAAAATTACAAGACCAAGTACAAAACATTTCACACTCACTAAAGGTAAATGAAGCCAAGATGAATGGAATGGAAGCTAATATGAATGGCATACAAGTTAAGATGGAAGCTAAGATGGATGGCATGGAAGCTAAAATGAATGGCATGGACTATAAGATGGAATAATTGAAGATAAATTTGAATAAGTTGCTATCAGAAATGGTCACTAATGGTGAAAGTGTAGTAAAGGAAACTCATGATGAGAACAAAATAAATGTTAATCATGATTTCATAGACTCTAATGTTGGATTGAAGACACACCATGTTCCAAAAATTGATATGGGGATGTTTGATGGCAAGGATCCCAAAACATGGATACTAGAGATAGAGTAATTTTTCGATCTCCATAATGTGAAAAATAGACAAAAGTTATGTATTGAAATTTTATATTTTGAACCAAATCAGCTTGTATGGTATCGATGGCTTTCCTAGCGTAAACAAATGGTCACATGGGAAATTTCTACGGAAAAATGATAGCACCTTATGAGGATACAAAAAGCAACACCTTTTTTATCCAATTAATAAATCTCAAACAAAAGGGTTCAATGATGGAGCACATTGAGGACTTCCAAAAATTGAACATAAGGTTAAAAGATATTCCAGAGGAGCATAGGATTGATGTGTTCATAGGGACTTTAAAGGATAATATCCAACATGAGGTTCACCTTTGGGAACTTGATTCATTGGAGAAGGCATTCAGGTTAGCAAGAAAAATGGAAAAAAAATTATGGCAACCAGGGAGCCTACCACTCACAACTATAAATATGGAAGTGTTGTTGCCCCTACCCTTCCATAACCTACAAGGTGGATACCACAAAAATTGGAAGAAAAAAGAGCAAAAAGGCTTTGTTACAATTGTGATAGAAAATATACTAAAGGTCATAATTGTGCTAAGAAGGAATTATTCTACATAGATTGTGAAGAGGAGGAAGAAAAGGAACAAGAAATGTTAAAAGAAGAGGATATACTCCAGGAACAAACCCTAGATAAAGAAGAAATGAATCCTACAATATCTTGTAATGCATTGGTTGGAATTACCATTCCTCAAACTATCAAGATAGAAGGACATATCTAGAAGAAAACGGTAATAATGTTGATTGATTCAGGAAGTACACATAATTTTATTCATTGTAAGATAGCAAAGTAATTGAATTGCTTCCTATATCCAGCACTAGAGTGTCAAGTGATGGTTGCAGGTGGAGGAACAATAAATTGCTCTGGAAAGTGCCATAATATCAAGCTATCAATGGGAGAATATGTATTGAATAGCCCAATGCTTTCCATTCCAATGGGTGGTGCTGATGTTGTACTAGGAGTCCAATGGCTACAATCCTTGGGTACAATAGCTTTTAATTTTCAAGAACTTTTCATGAAATTTTGTGTGAAAGGAAAGGAATTTGAATTAAGGGGTATTTCAGGGAAACTGGGAAATATAATAAGCTCTAACAGTATGACAAATCTTCTAAAGAAGGAACAACGAGGTGTAACTGCACAATTATTTTCGCTAGAGGTTCCCACATCAAAATCATCTATTTCTCCAGATCTCCAAAAAGTCTTGGACAATCATTCCGACATATTTGAGACTCCCAAATGTCTCCCACCTATTCGTGATCATGATCATGCTATTCATTTGATTCCAGGAAGTGTTCCTCCAAACATCAGGCCGTACAGATATCCCTATGCCCAAAAGAGTGAAATTGAATGTATGGTTATAGAAATGGTAGAGGCTGGTATAATTCAACCTAGTCAAAGTTCTTTCTCTGCTCCAGTAGTATTGGTGCACAAGAAGGATGGATCACGGCACATGTGTCCAGATTATAGGGGGCTCAACAAGCTCATTATTAAAGATAAACTTTCCATTCTTGTCATTGATTAATTATTGGATGAATTGCATGGATCAATTTACTTGACCAAGTTGGACAATTGTTCAAGATATCATCAAATTAGAATGCAGACTAAATACATTCTGAAAAAAACATTTAGAACTCATGAAGGTAATTATGAATTTTTGGTCATGCCTTCTGGCCTTACCAATGCACCTTCTACATTTCAAGGTTTGATGAATTCCATTTTCAAACCCTTCCTTAGAAAATTTGTGTTAGTATTTTTTGATGATATACTAATCTACAACAAGTCTTGGAACAATCATGTTGAACATGTTGACAGGGTGCTCAAACTATTGGAGGAGAAACAATTATATGGAAAAAGGCCCAAATGTTTCTTTGGAGTACAACAGATGGAATATCTGGGCCATATTATAACTCATGAAGGTGTTAAGGTAGACCCTAGAAATGTTAAAGCCATTAAGGAATGGAAAATCCCTACATCCATAAAGAATTTGCGAGGATTTCTTGGGTTGATAGGGTAATATCACATGTTTGTTATGAATTATGGTAGAATAGAAGCACCTCTAACAACATTATTGAAGAAAGATGCATTTTCATGGACTCCAGAAGCAACAAAGGCCTTCGAACATCTTAAAGAGGAAATGTGCCAAGCACTGATCTTAGCTACGCTAGACTTCGCAAAAAACTTTATTGTGGAATGTGATGCTTCAAGAAATGTAATTGGTGTCGTTTTAATGCAATACGAAAAACCCATTTCTTTCAAAAGTCATCAAATCAAGGGAAAGTATTTACAGAAAGCTATTTATGAGAAGGAAATGTTGGCAATACTACATGCACTTAGGAAATGGTGACCCTACCTAATATGAAGACACTTCAAGGTAAAAACGGATCATGATAGTCTTAAACACATTTTAGAACAAAGATTATCCTTCGAAGAGGAACAAAAATTGGTCACAAAGATGTTGAGTTATGACTTTGAAATCATCTACAAAAAAGGGAAGCAAAATGTTGTGGCAGATGCACTCTCAAGAAAGGATGAAGATGTGGAAGCATTGTTGTGCACCATTTCTATTATCCAACTAGATTGGATAAACGAAGCAAGGGAGGAATGGAAGAATGATGAAGGAGTGTGGGCACTCATTCGAAAGTTACAACAAGATCCCAGTACATCTGATACATTTAGCTGGAAAAATGATTCGTTATGGTACAAAGATCGCTTATACCTATGTAAGAATTCCCAACTCAAGCAAAAGATTCTTATGGAATTGCACACTTCTCCCTTAGGAGGGAAATCAAGATTTTTAAAAACTTACAACATGGTTAAGAAGGAATTTTTATGGGATGGCCTTAAATCAGATATTCAAAAGTTTGTTGCAAAATGTTTGGTTTGCCAACAAAATAAAGTTGAAACAATTAAGACCCCAGGTCTATTACATCCTTTATCCATTCCAGGCCAACATTGGGAGGAGGTTTCAATGGATTTTATTACAGGTTTACCAAAGTTCAAGGGAAAGAGTTTCGTCATGGTGGTAGTTGACAGACTTACCAAGTATGCACACTCTCGTGCATTATCAAATCCATTTAAAGCCAATACATTTTCTACTGCATTTATGGAAATAATTCAAAAGCTACATGGAAACCCAAAGATTATTGTATGCAACAAAGATCCCATTTTCACTGGAAATTTTTGGATAGAATTATTTTCTTGTCTCGGTACTCAGTTAGCTCATAGCTCAACTTATCGTCCTCAATCTGATGGAAAACTGAGATAGTAAACAAATGTTTGGAAGGATATCTTCGTTGCTTTGTATCTAATAAATAGACACAATGGGTCAAATGGTTGCCTCTAGCTGAATGTTGGTATAACACTTCCTTCCATATTGTAGCAAAATTGACCCCATTTATGGCACCTTACGGATATCATCCACCATCCATCACATTATATTTAAGAGAAAATTCTAAGGTTCAAGTAGTGGAACATCACATCGAGCATCAACAACAAGTTCTCCAACTCTTAAAGGATAACCTCATGTTGGCGCAAAATAGAATGAAACAACAGGAAGATCAACATCGCAAGCGAAAGAAGTTTTTATGTAGGTGACTGGGTATTCCTACGCCTACAACCATATAAAAAAATTTCCCTCAAGAAAGCTAAGAAGGATAATAAATTATCACCAAAGTATTATGTTCCATACAAGGTGTTGCAAAAGATTGGTACTATAGCATACAAATTGGAGATTCTTGCAACTTCTCGAGTGCACCCAGTTTTCCATGTTTCATGTTTAAAGAAGGTTATAGGTAACAAGATCCCAGTTCAAACAATATTGCCAGAGCTTGGTGAGAAAGGAAAAATCATATTGGAACTGGAAGAAGTCACAGAAACAAGAACTCGACAGCTACGAAATTGATCAATTTCGGAGTATCTCATCAAGTGGAAGAACTTATCTGCTGAAGATTCCACATGGGAGGATGAGAACTTTATATAGAAGTATCCATAACTACTCAAGCGTTGAGGACAACACTTTTCGGAAGGAGAGGGGCATGTTAAGCCCCTATAATACTAGTTATTCCCCCATTTCTATTGTCATTGTATCCCTTATTGTTACTATTGTGCCTCTATTGTCCCCATATTGTTATTAGTATGCCCCATAGAAACCCACTATTATTATTTTTGTGCCGTTATGTTATTACTGTTATGTCGTCTTGATTATATTGTGACCCCTTAGACTCCTATATATATCAGGGAGGTTTAGTCATTTGCATCATCTAAGAATTTTTCATTTGTGTAATGTAAAGGAGGTTGCCCCCTCAAAGAGACTGAAGTCTAAGAAGTTGATCTATCTTTTCTATCTTTTTGTGAACTAATTTCCTAACATAATCCGGTGGATTTAATATTATTCTAATGGTTTTCTAAATGGTTAGGTTCTTAGGATTTTTAATATTTATCACTCGTTTAATATTATTCCATTGGGTTTATAATCCTTTAATACCTTTCATTTATTATCCCCTCTGGCTTATAATATCAATCCCTTGGGTTAATAATATTAATTCTTGAGCTTAATATAAATCAATCCCTGGGGTTAATACTATTCATAGGGTTTATAATATTAATTCTTGGGTTTAATATAAATCCCATTGCCTTATAATCATGGTCAACCATAGTCCAACATCACATTGTGACAAATATTTTCTCAATATGAAAATGAACCATCGTCCAACATTGCATTATGAGAAAGATTGTTTGCATATGAAAATGAATCATGGTCAACCATGGTGAAAAATAATGCTGTGACAAATATTGTCTCAATATGAAAATCAACCATGGTCAACTCAACCATGATAATTATAGGGTTTGTAATATTTATCTTGGGCTTTATATACCTTGGTTTTATAATATTATTCCTTTATGTGTAATATTATTCCCTTGGGTTTATAATCCCTTTAGGTTTTAGTATAAATCCCTTGGGTTTAATATAAATCCCTTGTAACAAACATCAATATAAATTAAAAAAAAAAAATATTTTTTAATAAATAATAAAAATATTCCCAATTGGGGTGACCAAGCTACGGGACAAGTGGCGGCACTTTGGAGTGTTGAGCTAGGTAGGCCTCAACGTACAACATGAATGCCTTAAAGGCCCATTTGTACCTTGTCCAATCTCCTGCAAGCATTACATAATGTGCAACATAGGTAGGAGGGTGACAATACAAGATGTGCTCGGGGTAGGCAGATGTGTGGAAGACTAGAACCTACAGTCAATTTGGCCATGGGATCTGAGGGAGAATTGAAGTAGTGGGCACGACAAGAGATAACATTCCAGGGTTGGAGAGTGTCGGTGACATGCATTCATTTCCCCCTCCTCACTCTATTTCTATCCCTAAGTAGGGGTTACTCCTCTTGAGAGGTAGTTTTTTGGAGAATTTGGGTCTTGGTCCAATCGTTAGAGTGTCCCATGCACTTCAGAGACTAGTGATATGCCCTGTTGTTCGATGGTAGATAGTAGAGAGGGATATGAGAATGAAACCAATTATTTAGGTCTCTGTTATTCCGGTGCGGTAAGCAACATTGTTTTGTATTTGGTTCATATCTTGCTTGTGTGGTGGGTCGTAGGGGGAAGCGAAATTTTTCCTTGCAGTGGTGCAACTATTAGTGGAAGCGTAGGCTATATGCTGAGACATAAAGGACACACTCGTAGAGGGGGAGTAGGCCACTGCATGGCATTTTTCCTGTAGTAGGGAGTGCCTATCTCAGGCTCAAATTTGACTGAGAGTCGCCATTCAGATGTTGATGTAGTCATGTCCCCAGGTCGTTCCATAAGTCACGTTAGAGCTCTGGCCACCTTGGACTGCATAGTGGCCCAATTGGAGAATCTCCATCTTAGTATGGAAACATTGAGGGAACAACAATATGATGACAAAAATGAACTGGTGGCCTACATCAATGACCTCCAACACATGTAGAACGACCTCCTCAACTTCATAGATGGCCTTCAGCGGCAGCTCCTATGCACAAATGACGACCTTCGTGCTTTCAAAAATTTGGTGGAACACATTGACTACCACATGCATGAGCAGGTTACACTCTTTGCTGCCCCACCACAGTTTCCCTCAACCCACCCCCATGATGTGTATTCGTGGAAAATTCTCTTTATGTGCTTCTTTTGTATCATAAGTTAGCAACAACATGGTTTGTCTTGGCTTCTCACACGCTTAATATTGCTCAAAGGAGGACTCATGTGAGCTCTTAAGCCTAATACTCAGCCTTGTGTGACAACAATGGTGTATTTTGATGATCTGGTGATGATGTATTTTTTCCCTAAAGTTATGATAATATAATGTAGTTTTTTTTACAAACAATTTTTTTTAATTAATTAATTAATTATTATCAATTTAAAATGATTTAAAATAATAATAATAATAATTGATTATTTTATTATTATTATATAATTATTAATTAATTACAAATAATAAATTATTATTAAATTAACGACATTATTGCTATTATTATTATTATTATTCAAAATACATATTATAAATTATAACAAAAACAATATTTATATTTTTTTTAATAAATAATAATATTAGTTAATTAGTTATGGCTAATTAATTAATTAATTAGTATTAATGTCTATTAGCTAATAATAATATTAAATTTACCCGGATGCGGGTGTCACTGCAGAACATTTATGAGGATTTACTCCTCGCCGACAGCTGTCCCTGCAATTGGCTCGCGAACACGGATCCCACAATCCCGCAGCATTCGATATGAATTTGCCAAGGTACAGAATAATGGTCACGCATTTGGTATTGAATGCGCGCTCGGCTCGAGAGACTGTGCGAGGCGATTTATCCATGGCCTGGTCTCTGGTTTATGCAATTGCCCTCCTCGGCTCTTTCTACTTCCGTTCGCTATTCTTCCCGCACCCATGCTTTGTTCAGGCTGCTTGGAAGCTCATCTGGTTTCTAAGTCTGGCCTGGTCCACCTGCGCTCGGCCCTTTCCCCTTTGGTCCTGCCAATTTCCCTTCCCTGGTCTCTCTGTTAATTTGGAAATGGTTCATCGTCGTGGAGTCTCTCGCCGTGGAGGCACCACTGGCAATCGAGGTCGTGCCTCTCAATCTGCTCCCCAGAACATTGTCCCTCTCGCTTCTGCCTCCCCATCCTCTCCGCCTTCTGGTCATGCCAGGCCTCTCTCGCACAACTCCTTTCAAACAACCCGCTTCAAATTCCATAGCAGGCTCAATAGGCTCGTTCTGTCAGCTAGTATCACTGTAATCCTTGCTGAGGAGGAGGATAAGCCCAACAGCTCGGCCCACACCACCACGTCTTAGTCTCAGGATGATAGTGTTCTTCAGGGGGAGGTGGTTGGGGTCGTGTTCAACGGTGACAACATGCAGGAAGAAGGCAATGTGCCTGAAGCTCCTCAGCCTCCGGCAGACTGTACTCAGCGCAATGTGCTTGCAGGTGAGCCGGAACATCCTCCAGGCAGTATTTTGAATTTGGTGATTCCTCCAGATGGTGGTGTCACAGGAGATGCAGATAATGCAGTCGTCACGTGGATTGGCTCTCCTAGCCAGGTGGAAAAGGATGCTCTCGACTCTCCTAAACATGTTTAATGAATTTGGTTCAATGCCTACTGATGGCATTCTCGCCTCTGATCTGTTTCTTTTTATGTTATGCGTCTCTGGATACCGTCAACTCTGTTCTTGCTTCAGTTCTTGTTTTTGTATCGGTGCGAGCCAATATAGTCTTATGAACTATAACAAGTCATGGCTCAGCAAGCCTTGTTTTTTCTTTAATTTTGTATATGGTGGTTATGACAGAATGTTTATCAGCAAAGCCATAGTCGGCGATAGTACTGTAGTGTTAAACACAGCTCTGGTTTACTTTCTTGTTTGTCAGGGACTTATAAATCATGTTTCAAGGTCTCTCAATCCTAGAAGGGCAGTTAAAAGGATCTGTATGTATCAGAATCTCTGGTTGAGGGCTGGCTTCAGCCCCCCTCTGAGGTCTTGACCTCTTTGTACATATTTTTTCTCTTTTTTTAATAGAAATAATCTTTACGCAGAAAAAATAATAATAATAATAATAATAATAATAATATTAAATTTAATCAAAAATAAAAAATCATAATATTGAGTAATAATGCTAATATTAATATTAATATTAATAAAATAAATAATAAATAATATTAATAATAAATAATTAGTAATAACATTAATTAATTTATAAATGTGGTTGGGTTTATAATAATATTAACAATATTTAATGTTTATTAATCCCTAGGGTTTATAATATTAATAATCATGTGGATTTATCAATCGCTTGGGTTTAAAATATCTTTCCGTAGGCTTATAAATCCCTTTTGTTTTTAACATTGATTGCTTGGGTTTGTTGATAGCTTAGGCTTATAATAATTGCTTACGAATTTCTTGGGTTTATAATATTAAACCCTTTGGTTTAAAATATATAGAATTTATTGGGTTTATAATTTAATCCCTTGGGTTTATTAACTCTTTGAATTTAAAATATTATTTCCTAGGGTTTATTGATTACTTAGGTTTCTAATATTTTTCCGAATGGTTTGTTGACCCCTTAGGTTTATCATATTTATCCCATGGGTTTACTAAAGTGTTGGCCTATAATATTAATAATCCCATGAGTCTATTAATCCATTGGGTTTAAAAGTTAATTGTTAGGGTTCATTAATCCTATGTGTTTTTAATAGTTATTGCTGGGTTTTGTTGATCCCTGTGGTTTATAATATTTATCACTTGGATTTACTAATTCATTGGGTTTATAATATTAAACCTCTGGTTTTATTAGTCGCTTAAGTTTATAATGTTCATCCCTTGGGTTTAATAATTCATTGGGTTTACAATATTATACCCTTGTATTTATTAGTTGATTTGGCTTTAGGATTTATAATATTTATTTTATGGTTTATATACATTAGGTTTACAATATTTATCTTAGGATTTATATGTCTTGGGTTTATAATATTTATCCCTCATTTAATATTATTCCCTTGGGTTTAGTAATCATGTGAGTTCATCAATCCCTTGGGTTTATAAATCTCTTTTGTTTTTAATATTGATCCCTTCGCTTTGTTGATAGCTTAGGTTGACAATATTTATCCCTTGGGTTTACTAATTCTTTGGGTTTATAATATTAAACCCTTAGGTTGATTAGTCCCTTGGATTTATAATATTAATAATTTATTGGATTCATAATTTAATCCATTGGGTTTATTTGATCCCTTAGGCTTATAATATTTATCTGTTGGGTTTAGTAATCCATTGGGTTTATAATATTAATAATTCCTTGATTTTATTAATCCCATGTGTTTTTAATATTTATTCCTTGGGTTTGTTGATACTTTATGTTTATAATATTTATCCATTGGGTTTACTAATTCATTGAATTTATAATATTAAACATTCGGTTTTATTAGTCATTTGGGTTTATAGTCATTTGGATTTATAATATTAATAATGCCATCCGTTTATTAATACCTCATCTTTAAAAGTTCATTTTTAGGCATTATTTAATGCCATGTGTTTTTAATATTGATTCCTTTTGTTTGTTGATCATTTAATTCTATAATATTATCCTCTCGATTTACTAATTCATTGGTTTTATAATATTAAATCACTCATTTGTTTAATCCCTTTCATTTATAATATAAATAATTGGGTTTATAATCAATCCCTTCATCTTAATAATTCTTTAGATTAAAAATATTTATTCCTAAAGTTTATTAATATAGTGAGATCAATATTCAAAACACAAGGGATTAGTAAGCCATAATTTTATAATATATAGTTGTTAATAATGAAAATAGATAGCCTTTATCATAATATACCAAAAAGTTATCAATTTGGTGGGTGGTGGATATAAGCATATGATTCTATATCAACTACATTGCTAAATATGGTTGTGCTAGCATCTAATTCTTTAATATATATATATATATATATATATATATATATAATTATAATTATAATATTTGTTTCAACCTAAAATATATTTATATATCAATGGGGAAAATTATATTTGCAACATGATAATACTAAGTAAAGATATTTCATTAATTATAAATTTAATGAATTTAATTTTATAATCATAAATTAAAAGGCTAAGGAAACAAATAAATGGGTGGACTCACTAATGGTTATATGTGTGATGTAGGGAAGATCTATGCTTATTATAAAATGTAATATATGAAACAAAAATAATGGGGGATTATAAGAAATTTTAGACTATCATTAATTGTATAAGCAATTTGAAACAAAAATAATTGGAGATTATTTTCAATATAGGAAATTTTAGATTAAACATCAAATGTTATCTAAAAAATTAAATTTTATGGAAAAAGGATATTGATCAAGTTTCCGGGATTGTTTCGAAGAAAAATAGAACACGAAGTTTAAAACCTAAAATTTATATATAAAAAAAAAGTTATTCCAAAAACACAAAACCTATGAAACTAATTAAACCCAAGAAAAGAAGTGATTTTACCGAAAACAAAAGGGGAAACTCCCAAACTATTTACATGATAAATGCACGTTGTTAACGCACATGAGATGGATTAAGCGTTTGAGATCCAATCCAAATAGCCTCAGTCGCAATTTTTAAAATCCGCTGATAAGATGGTAAGTGGTGTTACTTTCCCGGCGTACCAAAACCTCCATGTTTCGTGAAAAGCAATACCATATCTTGGTGATTGGGCGCAGGTCTTCCCCAGGGGAGTTTTCACTTGGGAGCAATCTACAAGTATGTTATAAGCCATGCAATGTTTGCAGTTGTTCGTTACTTCCGCCACCACGAAGTCTTCTCTCACCATATACGAATCCACTCGCAGGTCCTGCACCGAGCACGCTGCACCTTCCTTCTGCGTATCAACTGCATTCAAACACCACCCAATAAACACAACTTCAACTTGAGCGAATAAAGTACCTACAATAACTTTCAACACAAGTAAACACAACTTCAATTCTTACCCATCTGGGGTTCAGCGAATTTGATTTCCCGGCCACCAATTGACAAAGGAAAAAGACAGAAGAGAAAGAAAAGCACAGAGCCTGCTGATGCCATTCTTCAGATGATAAAAAGGCGCGCTTCGCTATTTCTATTCAAATACACAGTATTTGTCTCACTCGCCTCGCTCTTTCTGTCAAATTAAATACACAATATTTGTCTCACCCGCCTCGCTATTTCTATCAAAATACAGAATCTTTGTTTTTCACATGCCCTATCAAAATACAGAATCTTTGTTTTTCACATGCCCCGATAACAGAAATATATATTGCATCCGTAAAGAATTATTAAAACCTACTCTCTGGGCCGAATTTTGTCGGAGTTGTCGGCTAACATTTTTTTTGGTAAGATGGGACCACACAATTGGTGATTTATTACGATGACTATATTTACCATCAATTCAAAGCCGTTGGCAATATCTGCTGAATTTTACCTCAATGCTTCTCGGATTCCGTACGAGCCACTTCTAATCTACAATTTCTTGTAGATTCATCAAAATGTCAGGTAGCTTGAATTTTTGGTTCTATTTTTGAATGTGTACCTTAATCCAAATTTTGAGCTATTAAATATGTACAAATGAAGTGCTTTATCTCTATACTTATTAAAAAAACATTTTAAATAACAAAATATATCAATCTCACGAAAGAAAGAAATATATCACTGAATTCTGATGGAAAAGTAAAAAACATACCACAATAAGACTTCACCATATAATAATGGGTTTGCCTTATTGCTCTGTAATAACTTAAAATAAGAATTATTGTGTATAAACATAATTCAAAAATTTATCTTAGTATAAACCTATGTCTTATGCTTAGCATAAAATCAAAATTACATCCAAAATTCGGTCACACTAAACTCTTCTAGGAGAGGGAAAGACCCATATTTAAAAAAGGTAATAGCTTGAATATAACATATTATTTTTGTTTTACTATGTATTTTAGTTAGAAGATTCCTAAAATTTGACATATCTTTACTTGCATATGAGGCTACCATGAAAAGTGGCTAACCTAACTTGAGGATGGAGTTGGTTGAGGGGCTACATTTAAATTTAGTGCTGGTGGCGAGGTTCTAATTAATAGGGCTTATGATTCTAAAGTCTAGGGAGCTTGTTATCTTCTAACTTTAAATATTTATTTGGAACTAGAGTGCATTTATCTCATTATCCAACCAACTTGTGCATTTGTTGCCTTCAACTTATGGGAATTTTCAAAGTGGAGGCCCATTTGGATGCTAATTGGGCTAGTGGATATGAAGTTGCTTAATTTCCTCTTGCATGTGGCCCATTTCTTTTGCATGTCTAGAACACTACCCTATTTTTTCCTATCTAGATGATGGGCCTTTTAGGTGAAGAACCCTAATCCCTCATAACTAAACTCAAATTCATAGTTGTCTAGAGATTTCCCTCAAGAAAAGAACTTGAATCTGAAGAGAAAGAATGGAAGTAGGGCATAGTTGTGTAGTTTCACCATGCCACCCCTCCCCCCGCCTATGGCCAAGAGAATGATAAGTGACCAAAAGATCTTCTTCAAAAATGAATTAGATCTGAATAGAAAACATCATAGTGACCTCCATTCGAGCTTAGTCTCCAGTGGATGATTTGGAAAATAATTGAAATATAAGGAAGAAGAAAATGATAGATTTTAATAAAATCTGTATCCTAGTAGGATTTAACCATTGGGAACCTCATTAGAACTTTATTTTTTTAGATTATGTGCGAAGAGGAAACCAATAAATATGAGGGAAAGGATTGATACAAGTAGGGATGCCCAAATAGTGAAAACAAACTAAACTTCTTGAAATGCAAAATTCTTTGGCTGGCTGAGTGAGATTGTGGATATTGATATTCTAAGTGTATAAAGGGAACTTGTCTAAATTAGCTTTTCCTCCGAAGGCATTTAAAGTGTTTTGGGGGACTATTTTAATTCTAGAAGCTATAATTATTGAATCACCTCTTAGAAGCAATGTATCAACTCTCGATTCGTTTTGCTTAATTCTTTTGACTCCATGTATAGATCACTATGTAGAATCTATATTGATAACCTCTAGTGTTCATGCCTTTGTACAGAAGAAGAGATAAAGGAAATATTGGTTGAAGCCCTCTTGTGGATTTGAGGAACCCTACTAATATACCATTTGCAAGTGGGGGCATTGACGGATTCCCAATGAAAATTAAAATTCAACTAATTCTATTTTTTTTAAATCATTTTTCTAAGAACATCAAATAAGAATTTGTGTATGACATGACCAAAAGAATTATCCATGTCCAAATTTATGACCATCCATTTTTCTCCTCTATTTTTATTGGAATATATAGCTTCTTATCCATAATTGGTTGGTTCCCCAATTACTCTTGAAAATGACGTTGGAAAAAGAGCTTTAATGAATTTATTTTATATTATACATACATTTTCATTGTGCATTACAAAGGTAAATAAGTTGAAATCGAGGGAAATAAGGTGAGCTGCGAAGCAGCAACTCCCTGCCAGTGTACTTAAAGTGAACACTATGTATACGCATGAACTCTATGTATATGCCATGTTGACATGCCACGTTGCCCTATGAGCGATAAAGGCAAAACCAAGGATAGCATTACCTCGCCAAGGAGTAGACGAAGTGGTTTACGCTGTGCCGGTTGTTGATCCAGATGCACGAGTAGGAGAATTTGAACTTGAACCAGTCAATATATTTAGACTATATAGGTTTTTCAAGTTTTTGACGATCCAATGGAAGCATCTGAGTCAATTCTAGTCCCGGTTAATATATAATGCAGTTTGTTTCCTAGATCGATATCGAGATCTACCAGTTGCAAAGTTGTTCCAACAATACCGATAGAGGATATTCAAATTTATTAAAAAAGATGTACAGTGCCGATATAAACCAAGTTAAATTAATGCATAATATATAACTAAACGAAAGATGAAACCAACCAGAATTTATGTTCATTATTAAAGGATTAAAAAAGAAGTCCAATGCACACTTATGTTCACGTCATGCTCGATTGAAACTCCAACAATTGGTTAACCAGTTATGCTCTTCCTCTGTAGTCTAACGCCTCAAAGAAGATCTTAAAATGTTAAAACTTTTATGAATTTCATTCGCATTCTAAATAAACAGATGGCTACCATTTCACTTCTCCAACAAGCTCGGCGATCGAGAAAAAGTACAGACAGATAATAAGCTACCGTATCAACCAACTCCGTTCGACAGCCTTATTTCACTTCAAAGACTAAGTTATAGCTATGCAAAAACAGCAGAAGATTGGAATATTAAACAGTGCCAAGAAAACTTTAAAGTTAAAGACACCGCATAGGCTTGCGGAATAAAGGTTAAAGCAAAAAGATAGCCAATGCATGGCTTAGAACCATCACAATCAGAGAGTGAGTGCCAAGTGGGTCTTCTCTTTGGCAGTTGGCAAAATAGAAAGCTGTGTCGTCTCTGCTACAAAGTTGACAACGCTGTGCCTCGATAAGATTGGAGGCTTCGGACCCGCTTTGAAAAATATACCTAATCATTGAATGCTATGCTAGTGTGCCATCTATAACTGAACAACGTTGAATGCTAGTCACGGTCGAATTATCCATCACTTTTGAATTTAAAGAAGGGGCACGTGCCACTGATATTGACAAATTGGATATCAATTGTCATTTCCAAGTGGCTGGGCAACAAACAAAGAGATATCATATTCAAATCCAAGCGTAAAATACAAAAGACGTGTGCAAAATTTCATGAAAATCAAGAAAAGCTAAAAGAACCTTACCATCACGATTACACGATAACCTGAAACCGCGAACGGTTGCCATAAATTGAGGGTTTGGTCCCTCGGTCCAATCTTATTACTAAATAATACTTATTAATGTTTTCATGAATGTATATCTATTAGTACAAGCACAAAAGCGAATAAACTAGGCCCTTGTTATAGGAAGGAAGAGTACATTAGGTTACAAGATATATCAGTAACATACACATAGTTGTAATGGGAGATCCACAAAGATCCACTTGTTCCAATATTTAAAACATTAAGTGTCTCGCCAACCTACACGTGTTCAACCATGTGGCAGTATGTTTCTGTCATATACTAAGAAAGAGTATAGTGCTCGTTTTGATAAGAGTATTCCATACTATCTGCAGGAAAGTTTACAACGTCTCCCTATTGAACTACGGGAATTTCTTCTGGTTCGCTACTATCTGAAAATAGCCTACAGCTTGCGACTGACCTTGAACTGGCGCTTTCTATTTTAACGAAATTCGACAATTGCATTACCTTCGGCTGCACTTCCTTATCTGTATTCTGGGCGGGCGTACAAACCCGAGTCATAGCTACCAACAAATTATGTGAGATTTGAGGGAAGAGTCTGCAAATGATTTCGTGATCGTGATCATTTAAATATGAGGGAAGTAGCCAGCTTCAAGAATCAGTTTCGCAGGGTGAAGTTTTCATGGCAGCCTCGCATCCCCAGGAGGACCATCACCACTGCTTTCGTGTCTACACTCGGTGTTGCAGGTAATTCATTAACTGTGCAGGCCTGGGATGGCTAGTCTTCGGTCATGAGCCCTTCGCATCCAAACTCGAACCCGTGACCTCTGCACCTGATGCTGACCAGCACCTCCTCGAACCCGTGACCTCTGCACCTGATGCTAACCAGCACCTCGGGTTTAAGCCAATTTGGTTATTATCAACGGTCCAGTGCCAAAGAATTCATCATATTCGTTGCCCGCACCATAGCCAAGAGAGCACCCCCTGGGCAGCGTCACTCTGTACAGCAAGACCCAGCAAGACGGTGTGCTTACCTAACTTAATCTAAGAATTGTGATTTTATGATTTCTGTTGATTATGAGTAATTTGTTATTAAATTTTGTTCTTCATCCTTGATGTCTGAAATATTTTTTTTTGACACAAATTGAACCTAATATTATACAGAATGATGTCGAACGTCAACACTGAAAACAGAAGAGGAAAGGGTAGAAAAAGACCTGAGCTTCGTGATAATAGTGCCCAAATCCATATAGTGGAGTAACCATTATTAGTAGTATAGCTTCTGCTGTTAAGCTATGGAGGAGCAGGATGGCAGCGATGGGAGTAGAAGGTGGAGAACAAGACAGCAGGGGTTATGAAGATCATGCTACCGCCCCTCTTTTGGATTCGCTAGAATTCAAGTGGTGGTCGTTCTACAGAGCCACCATGGCTGAATTTCTTGCTACGCTGCTTTTCCTCTACATAACACTCACAACCGTTGTTGAAAACAAACGAAGCAAAGGGATTTCTATTTTAACGGAATTCCACAATTGCATTACCTTCGGCTGCACTTCCTTATCTGTATTCCTGGGCGGGCGTACAAACCCCAGCCATAGCTGCCAACAAATTATGTGAGATTTGAGGGAAGAGTCTGCAAATGAGTTCGTGATCATGATCGTTTAAATATTAGGGAAGCAGCCAGCTTCAAGAATCGGTTGCGTAGGGTGAAGTTTTCATGGCTGCCTCGCATCCCCAGGAGGACCATCACCACTGCTTTCGTGTCTACACTCGGTGTTGCAGGTAACATATAATAAACCCATTCCCTGGTTCAACATATGAGTTTTTTTTACAAGTTAATCCATTAACTGTGTAGGCCTGGGATGGCTAGTCTTCGGTCATGAGCCCTTCGCGTCCAAACTCGAACCCGTGACCTCTACACCTGATGCTGACCAGCACCTCCTCGAACCCGTGACCTCTGCACCTGATGCTAACCAGCACCTCGGGTTTAAGCCAATTTGGTTATTATCAACGGTCCAGTGCCAAAGAATTCATCATATTCGTTGCTCGCACCATAGCCAATAGAGCACCCCCTAGGCAGCATCACTCTGTACAGCAAGACCCAGCAAGACAGTGTGCTTACCTAACTTAATCTAAGAATTGTGATTTGCTGATTTCTTTTGATTATGAGTAATTTGTTATTAAATGTTGTTCTTCATCCTTGATGTCTAAAATATTTTTTTTTGACACAAATTGAACCTAATATTATACAGAATGATGTCGAACGTCAACACTGAAAACAGAAGAGGAAAGGGTAGAAACAGACCTGAGCTTCGTGATAATAGTGCCCAAATCCATATAGTGGAGTAACCATTATTAGCAGTATAGCTTCTGCTGTTAAGCTATGGAGGAGCAGGATGGCAGCGATGGGAGTAGAAGGTGGAGAACAAGACAGCAGGGGTTATGAAGATCATTCTACCGCCCCTCTTTTGGATTCGCTAGAATTCAAGCGATGGTCGTTCTACAGAGCCACCATGGCTGAATTTTTTGTTACGCTACTTTTCCTCTACATAACACTCACAACCGTTTTTGAAAACAAACGAAGCAAAGGGACCTGCGGCGGAGTGGGGTTGTTGGGAGAAGCCTCCGCTTTCGGAGGAATGATCTCCGTGCTCGTATACTGCATATCGTCAATTTCAGGTGTAAGAAGCAAAGCGCATTCTTGTATCCTTGATCAGATGCATATTCTTGTCCGTAGAAGTGGTTCCAAGTTGAAGGTAGAAGGTGAAAGGCAGTTGAGCGGGGTTGCTTTCACCAGTTGTTACACCTGGTTACATGCAAACATAAGAGATGGCACCTGGAACATAAGAGATGGCACCAGGAAGTTGTGGTAGGCAGGAGTGGCAGGCGTATAGGCGGTGATATACCATGCAGTCCATGGAAATCCAAAATAGGAGAGCTAACATTTAGTGCTGCCGACTAATGCCTTATTTGATTAGTATTTTTACCAGTTTGAAAATAAGAAGCAAACAAAATATTATAACATATGCTTTAGCTTCAGATTAGCTTAGGTCCTCGGGGAGAGGCCAAATAACATGATTTATCAATATGTTTTTACAAAACTTGGTCTATAGTCGATAAACGAGGAGTAAAAGCAGGACAAGTAATGCTAAAGTGCTCATTTTCGATTACTATAGTCCATGCCTGGAGATGCCTGGAGGGAAGGGACTAATAAGAATGACATGTAACTTTTTTAACTAAACTAATAAATATAGAGTTGATGTTGCCACTCACCTACACTAAATGGTGAAAAAACGTTTATCATCCTTAATATGTTAACTTGGATATTATGGAATATGTTTTTTTAAATCCATAGTGCAAAGGGGCTTGAGACTTTGAGACTTTGATATTATGGAATATATTTTTTTAAATCCATAGTGCAAAGGGGCTTTGTCAAGTTCAAAAAAAAATATATTACGTCGAGTTCCTTTCTATCATAAAGGCTAATTTAGAATCATTCCTATTATACTTAGAAGACGTTATGTGAGGGACGTTATATGAGGGATGGGCTCTAGTATTGCTTCATCATCCACCATGGTCAAGGGTTCAGTTTCGAATAAAGAAGGTTGAAATGATTTATGGATGCCTCTATGACCTAGGAAAAGGAGAGAATGAAGCCGTTGTTGACTCGGAGTGATTGAACACTAAATTCCACCATAATATTATTTTAGCATGTCTATGAAAATATGTGTTGTTTCAACCGAGCTAGTGGCTCTTATGTTTTAGTCACCAGAATTATTATTCTTCCCTAAGATATTTATGAAGTATATTGTACTCCTCTTTTCCTTCTAGGATATGCTTCTTGGAAACTAACCCATCATCTATTTGATTTCACATTTTTTCAAGGTAAGCTTTTACGGCAATAATATCATGTTCATGCCATTGTTCTCCTCGTTCACCACGCCTCTGTCATGGAATATATTTAGGGAAATTTATAATAAAATATATGTAATCACCAAAAAGATTATAGTTGAATAGGATTTGTTCATACTCAACTCGTTGGATGAGGTTACAAGTATCTATATTTTTACTAATTAAGTTTTTATTGAACGAGTTTAATTTCATTTTTGGTAAAATTCATTCCCAAACCTAATAGTTATTTAGATCGAAGTTATATTTCTATTTTGCTCATGATAATTAATTACACCATAAAATATTCTTATAAGTATATTAACACATTTGGAAATGATGTGTATACTACTATGTATCAACACATCTAATAATATTATATTTATAATCTAAATTTCAAGATCTCTAGATTTTACTATTAATAGTGCATGCATGTGAATGAAATAATGTATAGAATGAAAATTAAAATCTTACACACATATTTGGCACAAGATATTCTATAGGAAGCACTTTCAGGAGAAAATCCTAGCTAGAAGGTGAGGTAAGGTTACCTCGCTCTATTTCTCTCAATGAAAATATGGCCGCAAGTATGAAGAAGTATGGTCTATGGGTTGCTACAATGTATGGACCGTGTTTGTGTGAAGTACCTCATATCCATCTTGGCTTATTTTTCTCAAACATGGACCAAATGCACTCAAAATAATGTAATCACAGTTCCTCCAAGTGGCCTTGTTACAGCACATCTCGATAGCCTACTAGTGGTTATGTTTGGATACCTCAAATCTTAAATAGAGTTACAATATTGACTCTTATAGAGTCTTCTACAATATAATCAAATGGATAGCAACGTCTCTGCAAATATTGGGCGTTGAAGTGACATCCTTTCGAATTATGGTAGTGAGAACAATAAGGTCAACTTGTGAGTGGCATAACTTTCACATACATACTTTGATTTATGTGATTATTGCATAGATGGAAAGGTATATGTGCATAGAGTACCACAAAAATATGCCATACTAAAGTGACAAATATTTACCCCCCAAAAATGTCATTTATGCCTCAAAATACTCTTAGCAAGTTTCAAACCTTGTTTTTCCAAACTAGTTCCCAATACTAAAAACAATTTCGTGAGATAATTCCTCCAAGTTTTACAACCTAAAAGCATCAATATGGATGCTAAATAATATAATGATCTAATATCGTTCACTCCTCCCCATTTTCATAGGCTTTTGGTGCCAAAAATATTCTACTGAATGAGTTGAGGAAAATTTTCCTCCACCTTCACTTGAGTGTCCCATTTAGCTTTGCCTAGAAGTTTTCCTCTCAAACCAATGCCAAAGGACATTCTACCCAAGTCTAGTAGAATTGGATCTCTTCTTCAAAATTATATCTTCTGTAAACTCTTCGTTAGAACCTGATTCCAAGTTGTCCATACACAATAAGGCTTGTTCCTCTTCCTCATCTAACATGTAAGGCTTAAAGAGCTTCAAATTATCTACATTCACAACTAAGTAAATGTGCATATATGGTGGTAAACTAAAATGATATGCATTATCAACCATCTTTCTAGTATCTAAAAGGGATCATACTTGAGAGCCTTGATTTTCTTGCTAGGCCCATGCAGCCTCTCCTTGTTCAACTGTAGCCATACTCTATCTCCCATTCTAAATGATTTATTTGCCCTTTTTTTTCATTCCCGACCTTATATTTCTCTTTTCACTTCTATAGTCTCTCATGTACCTTTACATGGATTTGCTTGATCTTCTCTAGAAATGTTTTTGTCATCAAAGCATCTTCGATATGATATTTCCTCACTCCTCCTTGTTTCTCATATGAAATATCTAAAGGTGAAGAAGACAAATATCCAAATTTGGTTTCAAATGGGGACTTTCCTATAGAAGTGTTCATTTCTCCATTGTAATAATATTGTATATATACTAGATTTTCATCCTAGGTCTTTAGATGCTTCTAGTTGTATCCCGTGAGATGTTGGACCAAAGTCATGTTGACTACTTCTATCTGTCCATCTATCTATGGATGAAATGTTGTAAATATATTCAACTTCATGTCCATATTCTCCCACAATGTAGTCTAAAATGCACTAAGGAATCATATATCCCTATCTGAAACGATGCTACTTGGTATCCCAAAGTGTACCAAGTCTTATCAAAATAAAAAGTGTGTTTCTTCTTGGCCACTTATGGTCTTTTTATAGTGCATCAGAACACATCTTACTAAACCTATTAACTACCACAAATAGTTATTCATGTCCCTTCCTAGTTTTTGGTGAACCTCCAACAAAGTACACGAAAATGTTTTCCCAGGGATGAGTGGGTATAGGTAAGGGATGATATAAACCATTTTTCATCTTGCTAAGGTTGTTGGTACAACAAAGCATTCAACCTTTTATGAACCTAGCTACTTTCTCTTGCATCTTGAGCTAATACACATACCTCTGCAAGTTGGTCATGGTCTTCCCCTCACAAAGTGCCTTACAACCTTGGAGGTCCGAGCCTCTCTAATTAATTACAATCTCTCACCTTTAGGAACACAAATATTATCAAGAGTGTATAGTAACCCATCCTGGAGATGGTAGTCAACTTTTTTTTAGTGATCATGCACATGACTCTGACTCTACAACCACTAAAACACCACCTTGAGGTCCTTATCCTCTCAATATGCCTCTTTGTATGCTTCATGGGTAAATAAATCCATGTACATAAGAATACCAAAAGTTATTACCTTTTATGTGGGTGGCCATGACAACCTATCATCCAATTTTTTTTGTTTTCCTTCTTGTACTTGATCGCCAAATGAAACTGATCTATAACACCGTCCACTTGTAATTCTTGGTCTGATGTATCTTACTGTCACTACAAGAAAAAAGTACATTGGTGAGGTTCAAAAAATGTCCCCATAAGCTCATTGCTCATGGTCAAAAGAGTCTCAGTCACCAAAAAGTAAACTTCACCAATTGTGGCGTCACCAAAAGTATAGGTTTGTGGTGACATTCAAGGTCTGTCACCAATAATGATTTAGAATGACGGATAGTTACTGTCACCATTTCATATGAGAAATGGTGGCAGAAACTTCCATTACCAAAAAACTAAACGTCACCAAAGGTGGCATGGCCAAAAGTATACGTGTTGTGGTGAAATTCAAGTTCCATCATGAATAATGATTATAATGACGAATAATGACCATCACCATTGCATATGAATAACAATAATTTATTATGATGGACCTTTTATGGCCATCAGTATTGATGCATATATATCGAGACGTTCATTGACCATCACCATTTTATATTTTGATGAGGGTCAAAAAATGTTACCAGAAGCTCATTCGTGATGGTCAAATGAGCCTCTATCACCAAAAAAGGAATGTCACCAAATATCGTATCACCAAAAGTATGGGTGTTGTCGTAACATTCAACATATCTCACGAATAATTATTATAATGACATATTGTAAACTTCACCATTTCATATGACCAACAATGATTTATGGCAATGGATCTTTCATGTCTGTCATTATTGATGCATATATATATGGTGGCACTCATTGACCATCACCATTTCATATTTTGGTGAGGGTTGAAAAATGTCGCTATAAGATCATTGGTGATGGCAAAAAGAGCCTTTGTTACCAAAAACTGATCGTTTTATTTCCATATGAATATAAGGGCTTGATGGAATCGAACCATTGACCTCCTACACATAAAGCAGGTTCTTTTCCATTGAGCTAGCACCCTTTAAAAAATTATACTTTAAAATATTAAACCTTGAAACTCTATAAATTGTAAATTCTACAGCTTGCAATCAATTATAAAAAATTTTAATGTCTTGGAAAATCTTTTACTAAACAACAAAAATAACATCGAAGTTGCAAGTCCCTAGCTAATGGTTATGGAAGTTATGAAAAGTGGGTGGAGGGAAAAATAGTTATGTATAAGATATTCAATATGTTTAGTTGAATACTCAATTGGAAGTGAAACTTTGATGAAATATAAGCCTATAAATAACCTATGATTATCAAACCTAAAATTTGCAATTATACCAAAGATTGATTTCTCACCTTATGCATTATGTAAATATGTTATGACAACATACAAATATGACTCTAAAACATTGATTTTCATGCCAAAAAGTAAATTATATTAAGTACATATGATGCAATTATGAATAATGAGCTATATGCTTGAATCGAATTGGCTATGTACTGTGGAAAACTAATTGGGAGTTCTTCTCGTTATTAATTAATTTAAGATGTCAAAATACAACAGTTAATAACAATGATTGTGAAATGTAACCACTAAACAGATGTTAAATTGTAACCACAAAGATTGGATGATATTCATTACAACAACAAAATATTCAAGGGGCATTCAAACACTTCCAAATCCACACCAATAATGAGTATCAAATATTCAATTCCATGGATACGAGGAAATCACTCTCTATCTCTCAATGATAACTATGTCCTCCCATAAGAACTGCAACTAGCAAAAGTGTGTGAAGACAAGAACCTCAAAGAAAAAATAACTACATAATACAAAATGACACTTGGGGGGTTTGGAACCTATGTATCCATGTAAATACAAAAACCATTAACCTCACCTCTTACCTCTAGAACACACTCCAATTGTCTCAAAGCTTTTAGTTTTAAATGGAATCATCTTAAATTTCATTTGATTCTCTACATTATCATTGGGAGATATTATTAGTAAATAGTGAAGTTAAAATAAGAGAAATATTATATGCTAAAACTACCAACATACAAAATGGCACTAAGCTTATGAATCACTCTCAGGCCAAACATAATTGTGTTTGTTGTCTCTTCTTGATGTCATGGTAATGGTTCAACTATTATAACTAAGTCCTTGCAGAACCTGTTCATCATAGAGAAATATCTAGCACCAACAAATAGGGTTATTATTATGTTGACCTCAAAGTCTATAAGGAGATGGAACTCCATATGTAGAGTATTCAATTGGTGAGTCCTACACATTAATGTGAATATTTTTTTTATTACTTTATTTAATTTATACATTACAAAATTATACTATGAAAGTACACATTAACAAGATTTTGCATGTATGACCATCACATATAAATTGAACATGAAATGAAATTTGTATATTATTAGCACGGTACACGGGAAAGCTTACAAAGGAAAAAAAGAAAAAGATAACAACATATAAGAACAAGATAACAACAAAAGCAAATGGTAGGGAGCTAATTTAGTAACCTCCACATGAGTCGCAAAGAAATCTAGTCAGCCTTGAATCTCTTATAGGAATACGGGGAACTAATTTTAGCTACTGTATTGATGTGCTGTGAGGGAAATATTAATGGATTTGGCCTTTTCCATTGTTTGACCCTCACTACTTTCCAATCATAACAAAAATTTAATTAGAAAAGTTCCAAGAATAGTCATCCAATCTCGTTGTGAAGAATTGTATTAACAAAACTACACACCCATATTAGCAAATAACAAGGCAAGTGGGAGTCCCCAAGTTGTAAATACCAAAATTTCTAGCAATGACTATGGTATACCTTCAGGTGTTTAATCATTCAGCTCTCGTAACAAACATTCAGTTTCAAAGGACAATAAGGTTTCCACTAGTTTTCCTATCAGCCTCTATCAAAGAGAAATCCAGTAGAGAAGCAACATTTCTTCCAATTTATATTTGGAGAAAATAAAAAGGAAATGAAGAAATAATTGAAAAGGACAAAACAATTGCATTGTCTTGATATTAAAATTACAGAAACTCAATTAGATGGTTATCCCAACAGGACAAAAATAGGCTTTTAATTTATGAGATAGGGAAATTGAAACTAGCCATGCGGGACTTCGATTCAAAAAAATTATAGTGACCTGAACGTCATAATTAATTCTTGATTGAGGAAAATCCTAGAAGAAAATCAACAATGATCTTGCTAAGATTTCTAAAATGCAAATTTTTTCTTTTAATTAATTATATTCTCAATGAATTAACACCATGTTTCCCATTTGTTGCAACAATGAAGCGAAGCTCTCATTCATGTAAATTAAATATGCAAACGGAAATGGGTAAAATGAGACCTAGAAGTTCACTTTAAGATATGATATATATTTTCCCTCCTACATGTGAAACTTTCCTCAAAATTTGGCATAGAAAAAACCAGCAAAGAACATGTTAAGATTTTTAAAATGAATATTTTTCGTTTGAAGTAATTATGTTATCCACGCATTAACACCATGTTTCCCCTCTATTTGAACAATGAAGTGAAGTTATCGCTCATGGAAATGAAATACGAAAACAAAAACGGGTAAAATGAGACCCAAAAAGTCACTTTAAAAAATGATTTTTTCCTCCTACCTGTGTAACTTTCTTCATAAAAAGATGGCACATTCTTGATTTTTATGAATTATGAATCTACGAATTTTTCAAACCTAGTTCTTGTTTTGGTTGTGCCTTGGTCATTTATCAATGATTCCTGCAATGCTGAAACACATATTGAACAACCCACAATCTTCCCATTATATTATAACAAACGCATCACACAGTTTTCATCTATCATACTCACAATCAATCCTAATGTTTTTTTTATTAAAAGAATGTACATTAAAAAAAATCATCAATCAAGTCCACGTACCTTCAAAACATGTTCTTGTTGACTTACATATAGGTCAACATAATCCGCCTGGCAATGATTCATCCTTTTCCTTGGCAAAAGGGGAGGAGAGACATAAAGGCATAAAACCTTAACAGTAAAATCTTAAGATTGCAACTTCTATAATTGTAATGGGAACACACTTTTCTATACATACGAGATTGGTTACAAAACTGTAAAATGGAGCCATAAATTATCTTTTTTGAAGCACTAAATCCACAAAGTAAAAAATTACTCAAATGAAAATGCTGGCCTATCTTATCATTTTACATGGAAAGAAGGTTATCTTCCAATTTAATATGAGCACAGTACGAACAATGTGACTACTCACAAAAGCAATTATGCAAGTATTAGAGGATATTGTGGAAACTTTCCACATCTTTATAAACTCATTTGTACTAAGACATATATAAAGAGTAAAACCTATGGGAGACTGGTCATGTTTGACCCACTATATGCAATAGCTGTTTCTAGACAATGAAATATGTTTATTTCAAAGTAACATTTACATTTCTAATGTTCGATGTAGGTATTCACTTGGGGTATCCACGAGTATCCAAAGATGTGATTTCATATATACAAGGAAATAACTCTCTACTTCTCAATGATAACTATGTCCTCCTATAAGTACTCCAACTAGAAAAGGGGTGTGAAGACAAGAGCCTCAAAGAAAAAAGAACTAAACAGTACAAAAATACAAAGTATTCAAAGTTGCAATTTCATGGATACAAGGAATACGAAAATACACTTCATCCCATGTCTACCTTTATAGAATAGATCTAGGGGAATAACTAAAATATCCATAGAGAATAGGATTATAGTGGGAAAGATAAGGATGATAAGTAAAAAAATAACTAGCAACAAAATCTACTAAGTTGAACAGGTGTCCACATGTACATAAAGATTAGAGGAAACATAAGAACCCAGCATGATTGATTATGCACTTTATGAAATGGTATTTAATTCTTTAGTAAAAAGGAAGAAAACATGAGCTTCTTTTCCATTTTTGTTTCGAATAAATCCTCCATGTATGGCATTGGGGTTTCGTGCTACACTCTACGCTTACTCTCCAACATTGAAATAAGAGTTCATTTTTTTTTTAAATATGATAGATTTATTTGAGTTTGGATCAAACTTAGTCAAATATTATCAAGTTCAACCAAGATGAGATGACCTTAATTATGTTTGCCTAAGCCAGTGAAAAAGCATGAGCTAGGATTTTGAAAATTAAGTTTGATACAGATGACTCCTCTCACATATTTTGACTAATTTTCCCCTTCTGTATGTCTCGAAGAGAAAATCTAAACTAGTCTTGTCTTACCACAACATGGCTAGATAAACGAGACAAATCAGAATCAATAATATCCACTAAGATGATATGGAGAGTATGGGGCATTTTTTATCCCAAAATATGCTTAGAACTTACATATGAATTCCATTTTTTTGCGTTAGTTGTATCCATAAGTACAAACACAATTTTTCCATCAAATATGCTTGAACACTGATATGGAAAGTTTTAGCACCTCACTTTATACATATGAAAAGACTTCATACTTCATATCTTTGGTCCACAACGAGCCAACAATTCATACAAATAAGTGCTTAAAATGGTTTACGTGCACATTTGATTATGTTATACTTACACGTGGATTGGTATTCTAGTGATTTGACTGTGCTCATATTGTGTCTTAAATTTAAGTTATGCATCTAATATTAATACATTTTTATTGTTTGTACTATTACATGGTTATGTGTTTGTTGGATTATGTTGTGGTTTATCATTTGTGCATTAGGCTTAATTCTGCCTAGGTTATTTATCATCTTGTGAAATTGTGATTAAATAATGCCTATGTTTCCAGTGAAATGTGGAGCTTGGGTGAGTGATGTCATCTAGCAGAAGCACTGAGTGATGTTACAAGTGGTATCAAATGAAAGTTGTAGCACTGAGCTTGCATGGGCAAGAGAAAAAGAGCATAGACATATCACAAGGGAAAATGTTTGGCATGGTTACCATATGCTTGATCATTATGAAATAGGGAACATGGATTTTTTGGGTTAATTGCACTATTCATTCACAAATAGGGGACAATAATTTTAACCAATCTATTTGAAATTAGCAATATTTGGTTTTGTGGGCTATTTTTAGCATTTGACAGAGGTAGGGTTTCCATAAATTATAGGTATGGGTCTCTGTTTTGACAAGAGATATTTAGAATTTCTAGGAATTTACGACAATACAGGAGGTGTTCAAAATGGTCATGTTACAAAGCTCTAGAAACTATCGATGAAATGCATGCATATGGATCAAGATAAATGATTCCTTGCTGGCTAGTGTGATCTATACTTATGCAACCCTTTCAAATATGTAAAAGGGAAACCCTTCTCATGATGATATTAAGAGAGATGAGAGCCCAAGTGGGACTACATTGACTAAATATGAAGAATATGGGTGAAATGTTTAATAGGTTTACAGATTGTAAGACAAAATCTGCCTAAGGGATGTTGTCTTATGGAATTTAATGATTAAAGATTATCCGAGGAGATGGATAGGGGAGGAAGTCCTTGGCCTTTTCTCTCAAATGTTGGAGAAAAATATAGAGTCAGATAGTGTCACCTTTCCCACTGTGCTCCAGGCATGTCCCAACCTTTTGTCCCTACAAGAGGCTGAGGGGATTCATTATTATGTAGCCAACAATGTGTTGCAAACATAATTATACTTGGTACAAATAACTAGTTGATTTATATTAGTCAATCTCCTATTTCAAATGACCCTACCTTTTAGAAAAGAGTGGTTAAAATAATTTTTATAATATCGGCCACCTTTTTAACAAAATACTTAAGCTTGGGTATTTTTGAAGCTAAGTGATTCTTCTTGTTCTTGTTTCGAAATGGAATTTACTCTATTTCCTTATCCTCTATTTAATCTTTATGTTTTTTGATTCTGCAGATCATTCCCTTGTTATTAGACATTTTCGGTGATTCTTAAATAAAGTGTTGGCTCTTATGATCATATATGACGTTCTTGACTTGTATGTTCTATATTTAGTAAATGTTTGACGAAATGTTGGACATGTATTACGCATGGCTAGGTCAATTTCTTGCTAAAGTGATGAATGGTTAGCATTGTTAGCATCTCTTTTATGTTTCTTGAATGTTACAAGTAGTTATGGGCACTATTCTAGAGGTTATAGTTGAAAAGTTGCTCAGATCTCAGAACCGTTGGCATGAAATTGGAGGTTTTAGATTATAATTTCATGGAAGGAGGCTTGTGAGTGCAGTTATATCCTCATAACATCATGCATGGAGTGTTATGGGTGTAGTTATATAGTTAGGTAAGTGAAAAAGGGTTCGATCTCATGGATTGATCACGTGGGGTGGTTCCATGACTCTTGAGTGATCTTTAGTCCCTGAGGGATGTCATGAAGTTTTTGGTTTGTAGGCCCCACTTCCATTACTGGAACATGGAGGGTGGGTCATTTCGTAGGAGTAGTCATCTCACATTTACCTTGGGGAGCTTGTAAAAGCTGGTAGATGTGGAATAATTGTTAACATTTATCAGTCAAGAATAAGGGAGGGATCCCACAAGAGCCTCATCATTCATGTTTTTCACACTAGCTCACCTATTCTCCACCTTCATACCCATTTATATCCATTAAAATACTTGTCTTCCATCCATTCATTCACCATTAATATCACAACAAATCCCTTTAACACCCATCCCTATATTTCTTATAAATTATGAAGTTATTTTGAGGTGGTACATGAAATAATTAGATGTCTTACCAGGGTCTAAGTGACTATTACAAGAAGTTGCATAGTCCACTATTAGTTTTCACATACCCTATATGACCACATCTAGAGAACTAGATCCAAAAGAAAATCATCATGGAATCATTGGATGAATGAAAATATGGCCTTGAGCAGCTACATGACCCTTTGTAAGCTACTACAGGGTCCCTATTCATCTAAGAAGAAACAACAATTGATCCACAATGGGACTTGTAAGACCTTCATTATTAGGCTTCAATCAGCAAGGAATAATTGGAAAAAATATTTCCTCAAGCAAAAATTGTTGGAGCAAAGAAAACAAAATTTGGCATCACAATATACATGTTGTTAGGTAAAATTGACTCGAGGTTTGAGTCAAGATTGACCTGGTTAAAGAGTAATGGTTTTAAGAACATGGTATAGTGTACCCATGGTATTATGATCTGTGGTACTATATGTAATGGAGCCTATAAAAGGCTAGAAATACTTGATTGTAATGTAGGACTGGAGGTGAGCAGTGAAGGCTTACTTGGTTGGATTGGCCAAGATTTTGGCCAATCCTAATGAAATTTCATTAGGTTGGGTTTTTCCCAGATTTGGGGTTTTCCTGGATAAATATTATGTTTATAATATATATGTGTATTGTTG
Source organism: Pinus tabuliformis (assembly GCA_031772625.1). NCBI lineage: Eukaryota > Viridiplantae > Streptophyta > Pinopsida > Pinales > Pinaceae > Pinus > Pinus tabuliformis. The sequence goes on along the minus strand of CM062815.1, from coordinate 196,125,889 downwards.
CTGGTTATTTTATTATTCCTCTCTGTAAATCTCAATAATAATTTATCTATTTGTGGTAAATTTCTTAGCAACTGGTATTAGAGCTAAGTTGGCTTCAAAAGGGAGGTTTTTGTTCGCAAGGCTTTTTATTGGCCTGGTAGATAGAGAGATAATTAAGTTTTTATTGCATATCTGGATCAAAATCCATAGATTGTCAAGCAAATCTACACGCTATGAGGTCATGATAGATTCAGTGGATGAGCTAGATATGTGCACGTGGAAAAGTTAATTCATGAACCATGTACCTAAAAAGAATGCCTAGATAACTGGTGGTTACAACGACTAGTGACCCATGTAATTTGATAGATCAGTTATTTTTATATGGACATCAATGTCATATGTACAAACACAGCAACAAGGGTAAACAAAAAGAAATTATCATAATGGAGTGAAATTTTTAATTTGCATGTAAATGGGCATATTATTGTAAGACCTTGTAAGGCATGCATACCCCTGGGTAATTACTGGTAAAGTCTGGGTTAGACCTAGGTAATAGGGGGGTGTCTCGTTAACAAATCCCGAGTAAAAACTTTGAAGGGGGTAAGGGATAGAGTGAGCAGGATTGTCTCACTTAGCACGTTTTGGATGGATTTAGTCAAGTAACCCCAAGTCAAGTTTAAGAGGGGAGTTATTAGGTAAAATTGACTCGGGGTTTGACTCAAGGTTGACTTGGTTAAAGAGTAGTAGTTTTTGGCACATGGTATAGTGTGCCCATGCTATTATGTTCTATGGTATTATATGTAAGGGAGCCTATAGACGGCTGGAAATACCTCATTGTAATGTAGGCCCCGAGGTGAATGATGAAGGCTCACTTGGCTGGATTGGCCTAGATTTTGGCCAATGCTAATGAAATTTCACGGGGTTGATTTTTTCGTGGATTTGAGGATTTCTTGGATAAATATTATGTGTATTGTTTCTAGCTATTTTATTATTCCTCTATGTAAATATCAGTAATAATTTATCTCTCTAAGGTAAATTCCTTAACACATGAAGATCAGCCCCATCCATGTTCAAAAATGCCATGCAAGCATCAAGTGATCAAGACACCGGTGTGCACCACCATGTAGGCACATGTATGAAAAATCCCTAACCTCTGCTCATGAGCACATGATATTCTAAAAATGTTTTCAATGCATGTGTTATGAAACCAGCTCACAAAAAGATAGAAAAGAAAGATCAATGCCTTAGAATTCAGACTCTTTGAGGGAGAAACCTCGTTTACAGTACACAAATATACAATTCTTGGATGAAACAAATGACAAGACCTCCTCTCTATATATAGGAGTCTAAGGGTTCATAATATCATCAGAGCTGACATAACAATAATAATGTAAGGGCATAACAATAACAATAGTGGGCTTCTATGGGGCACAATAATAACAATATGGGGACTACATGGGCACAAAAATGTAATAAGGGGGTTTCACTAATAACAATAAGGGGTTACACCAGTAGTATGGGGACCTAACATGCCCCTCTCCTTAAAAGGGTGTTGTCCTCAATGCTTGAGTAGTTCTGGATGCTTCTGTGTAAAATTCTCATCGTCCCATGTGGAATATTCAGCGAGTAAGTTCTTCCACTTGATGAGATACTCTGAAATTGATCAGTTACATAGCTGTTGATTTCTTGTTTCCGTGACAACTTCAGGTTCCAATATGATTTTTCCTTCTTCGTCAAGTTCTGGCAATATTATTTGAACTGGGATCTTCTACAACTTTTGAATGGGTGGTCACACTTCTTCATTATTATTCCATTCATCCCTTGCTTCATTTATCTAATATGTTTAGATAATAGAAATAACACAAAACAATGCTTCCACATCCTCATCCTTTCTTGAGAGTGCATCTGCAATGACATTTTTCTTCCATCTTTTGTAGATGATTTCAAAGTTGTAACCCAACATATTTGTGACCAATTTTTTCTGTTCTTATGAAGAAATGTTTGTTCTAAAAAGTATTTAAACCTATCATGATCTAGTTTTACCTGGAAGTTTCTTCCCATTACGTAAGGTCACCATTTCTTAAGTGCATGTAGTATTGCCAACATTTCCTTCTCATAAATAGCTTGCTTGAGATGTAGCCGTAAAAATACCCAATCGCATACATCAAAACTTCTTTCACTGCAATGTTGATCTACCTGTTGTTTCATTCGATTCTGCACCAAACTGGCATTATCCTTTAAAATTTGAAGAACTTGTTGTTGATTCTCAATGTGATCTTTCATTGCTTGAATATTTTTCTTCTTGATATGTCCTTCTATCTTGAGAGTTTGAGGAGTGGTAATTTCTTCCAATGCATTACAATATATGGTTGAATTCATTTCTTGATGCTAGATGTGATCTTTCACTTCTTGAACATTTTTCTTCTTGATATGTCCTTCTATCTTCATAGTTTGAGGAGTGATAATTCGGCCAATGCATTCCAAGATATGGTCGGATTCATTTCTTCTTTCTCGATGTGATATTTCACTTCTTGAACCTTTTTGTTTGAGATTTATCAATTGGCTAAAGAAGGTGTTTCTCCTTGCATTCTTATAATGTGCTATATTTCCTCCTTCAAAATTGACTAGGTGACAAGTTGTTTACGAGAAAAAATCTCTCTATACCATACAAATTGATTCGGTTCTAAATATAAAGATGTAATACATACCTTTCGTGTGTCTTGCACATTGTGTAGATCAAAATATTTCTCCATGTGTACTATCCTTATTACGGGATCCTTGGCATCAAAATTCCTCATATCTATCTTTGGAATATGATATGTCTTCAATCCAACATTAGATTCTATGAAAGCATGATTAACATTACTTTTGTTCTCATCATGAGTTTCCTCCATTGCCTTTTCGCCATTAGGAGGCCTTTCTTATAGTAGATTTATCCAAGCTTCCTTCAAACCTTCCATGTATTTCTTCAAATATTCCATGCCTTTCTTCCAATATGCCTTAATAACATTGATATCAGCTTCCATGGCATAGATAAAATGATTTATCTTAGTTTTGATAACATTCTTCAAATCATCCATCCATTTTTGCCTACTAGGTGTTTTTATTTTCTTGATTCGAGTCATTCTTTTTCCTACTTTTATCAACTCAATCTTAAGTATGTTGTATCTCTTAAATTTCGGATCTCCAAGGTTTGAAATTATAGCCTACAGTAGCTATCCATGTCCTATTTCCAACGCCACCAGTCTAATCAAAATTGGATTCTTCGAGAAAGAGTTATGCCCAATATCCCAAGATGACATTCTTATATAATTTTTCAGTAGACCGAGATTTTACGAAGTGCCACCTGTTATAATTTCGGCCTTATGACATGAACCTGATACACAGAAAACTATACTCTGTCTAGTTTCTGTAACTTCTGATGAAATTTCAATCTCATGCTCAGTGAGAAATGTATGGTGACTTTCTCAAGGTCACCTGTTTAGGATGTAATTTAGGATCCTTCTGAAACACTAAATGTCTTGGACTATAGCTCCGAAAATATAGATAAGAAAGATCTAAAATTGGGGCCTGAACTTCACCAAGTGTTCAGATCAAATGGCTTTTAATTGCAGAGTTTTAAACTTAGCATAAAAATAATTATAGCGAAACTACCACAATGTCCTGTTTGAGATGGAATTGTGGAGCTTGCAAAAACCCTAACTTCCTTAGATCATATCTCTGAAAATATAGCGAGACTAGATCTGAAATTCAGACCTAAGATTCAGAAAGATGTCTTCTCAATTTATTTTTTTTAGCTTCTGAAACGTCTTCGAAAAAACGTTATTGCGAAAATGCCATGATGGCATGTTTGGAGCAGTGAAACCCTAGAATCCAAAGCTCTGATACAAAATGTTATGAATCCAAATCACAAAAAGATAGAAAAGAAAGATCAACACCTTAGAATTTAGCCTCTTCGACGGGGAAACCTCATTTACATTACACAAATGAACAATTCTTGGGTGATACAAATGACAAGGCCTCCTTTCTATATATACGAGTCTAAGGGGTCATAATATCATGAGAGCTAACATAACAATAATAATGTAAGGGAACAACAATAACAATAGTGGGCTTCTATGGGGCACGATAATAAAAATATGGGGACTACATGGGAACAACAATATAATAAGGGGGTGTGCTAATAACAATAAGGGGTTACACTAGTAGTATACGAACCTAACAACATGGGAGAGGAGGTTTTGTAGGCTAGAGGTGGTTCAACAGTCTCCGCCAGCCTCAAATAGTTATTTGGAGTTATATTTCTCTCTCATCGCACATGTAGAAAATGACAAAAGAAAAAGGGTGGTGATTATGAGAAGTAAGCCAATGGGCCTATGGTGGATTTTGCGAAGGTGGAAGTGGGGGGGGGGGTCAGGCTTGGGGGCGGTTCATACAGAGAATTGAGCCGAGCATCCAACCATTGATGGCATAAAAGAGGGAGCAAGCCTCATTTGGCATAAAAGTTTGATTGTATAAAGGGAAAGGAGGTCTAGTACAATCTTCATAAATTGAGCTACAAAGTTGGGAGACAACTGCTACAGGATATATACTAAATACCATAAGATACATAATGCATGCTACATGATTTATTTTAGGTTCTACCAGATTGTCTTCAGAAGTGAAAAAGAGCCCGATCTTATGCAATGTTTCCCGCAAAACACTATATTTATTAAGGAAACTCAAAAGGAAGAGTATGTACCCAATTATCCTCACCTCCTCTGAACAAGAAGTCTACAAAATTGTTCAAATTTTTCCATAATAACATCATGTAGAAAACTTCTGAAAATTAAAGGAAATTGAAGTGTGGATTTTTCTTGTGAATTAAGCATAATAGTAGGGGAATGAGCTTGATATGATTTGGTCATGCGTTTCTACATTCCCAAACGAACAAACAAAACCACTCCTTTTATTCTTCCTTTGAAACACTCAATTTCTCTAAAATTGGTAATTGATAACAACATTCCCTGGCAAACTTTAGAAAGAAATACAATAGGAGTCATAGGGGGTGGTTTTAATAAAAGAGAGTCCACACACTCATCAAGAATCCACCAACACCCTCATGTCAGAGATATATTTGCAACTCACCAATCGTTGGGATTCTTTGAGAAATTCAATGTGCTTGATGATGAAATTACTCATGAGTTTGTAGTAGGCCTCGAGTATCAAGGGGAAGATAGTGCTACCACCATTCTAAGGGTACTCATTATCAATCTAAATGTAGAAGTTATTTATAGGGTTACAGACTTTCCCCTAGGAGTAAGGTGGAGTAAGGAGGAGAGAAAAAAGGTTGTAAGGGACAAAAATAACTTTCTCCTCCCTTGGGAGCAACAGACTAAAGAAAAAAATGGTGTTAGGAGAGAGATTATACCATGCCGATGGGATCAAGAATCCTATCACATTATAAAATCCATATCCTATGAGGAGAGACTCAATGTTTTTTATTCCTATCAGTTTAGGTTGCTTTATTAGCTAAGGTTCCAGATGGATTTACCTATCCCAAGAATATTAAACATTCCCCACTGTATTCATAATTCCATAATATACATGAGCCAAAGGGTAATATAAGGAAAATGTCACTACAAAGCTCACCATGGGCTCGTAAGGCTCATTTTCATAGATTCTCTAGAGCATATCCAAAACCTTCAATCATGGATAAGTTTTGTGGATATGGACAGGGAAGATCTCCATGAAACAAAATCCCAAGCCTTATTATAACATAGAGAGGAAACAAAGTATGGTTCTAAAGAAGAAGAGGATGGTGAAGAAAAGGGAGAGGAAAACGTAGAGGAAGAAGAAGAGGTTGGTGAAGAAGAGGAAGAAGAAATAATATAGAAGGAGATAAATGGACAAATAAGGGGAATAAAGGACTTGAAAGTTCCTTGGGGAACATTCCACACCTTAGAAAATGAGGAGACAAGTGTATCAGGTAAGAATTTCATAAGGGAATACCAAGGAAGAAGTGGCTACCACAATGGTAGCCTTAAGCACACCAGTCAAGCCCAAGGGGAGGTAGGGAAAGAAAGACCCTCATATTTCAAGAGGAGGAGAGGCAATAGGTTTAAGCAAGGGAAGCTTCAACCTTCCTCAACCATGAAACTTCTACATCCCCTCTAGCATGTGAAATGATTATTTGAGTTGACACATGCCAATAATAGCTAGGATGGAGACATAGAAGATTCGGTTTTCTTATTTCTTTGATGAAATAGATCAACCTCTTGGACCACAAAGTTGTCCACATGATATCACATCTAGCACCATGTCCTAACTGATAACATATGGTAGTTATTCTACCATTAGATAAATAGATTACTTTGAAGCTATTCACTGTATAAAAAAAAAAAAAAAAAAAAAAAAAAAACTCTACATAATTCTTGAGGACAAAAAGACTAATAGTTTTTACAAAATTGGTAGGGTCCATATCAAGAATATCCCTTACAATTTTCTCTCTGGAATTCCAATAATCACCATCTACATAATTATTCTCACTTAGTCTCCTCAATTGTTGAAATTGATAAGTTGGTGGAATTACTTTATACTAATTCTCTATGGCTTCAATCTTCTCGTACTCGAGCAATAATAATTTTTCCTGGCCATCAAATATTATGAAGTGTTAAGAGAGAGCTAACACAAATTGAGTATAGTAAAATACATCTAGGGTAGAATGGAGTAGAGAAATTGTTAGTACCTAATGGAAGTGCCTAACATAGAGAGTACTGCAAAACTAGTTGTCATGGAAGGCCACACATCATGGCTCAAACTAGAGTAGGGTAGGAATACTCCTTATATATCACCATGTTAAACACACACAAAATAAATTGGAAGAATTTAGATAAATTTGTGTGTCTTAATGTTATTCTCAATATGTACATATTCCATGAGATCTCTTGGAATTCAATGATTTTTGGAATTCCTCCACACCGATCCTAACATATTAGCCTTTAGTAATTCTATTATTATTTATTCTATCATGCTAGAATATGTCAAATTTGTCATAGAAACAATATGAATAATATGAACTATAAATTACATGTGAATTTCTCCCTACTACCCATAAATTAACTGAAACGGTTCTTTTCCAGTAAGTTTCTTTGACGTAGTTTGATATGCCCAAAGTACAACGTGAATTCTCAAGCCCTTGTCATCCCTATTCAAGTTACAAAACTTCATTAGTGTATTCTCTAAAATATTATTGAAGGTCCCTACTATGCCATTTTCTTGTGGATGGTATAGATTATTTACTCGATGGTTCACCTAGAAATCCTCTATTAATATTGTTGCACATAGTGCCTTCATCGATGACAATAAGATGTGACGAATGTCAAAGGAAAGGTTCAAAATACAACAACTTTGATGGGCCCCTTAATAGGTAAAAATCAAGCCCCATATCGCCATCCTTTAGCATACATTTACCTCTCTCTTCGCATTTCATAACACCATTTTGGGCTATAATTTTAATGAATAATCTGTAGGAGATATAATATTTATTGTGAATAAGTATGTTGGAGAAAAACTAGAGGAAATGTATGAGTCTCATTCCCTGCATTAACTGACCAAAAATATTTGGTGCCTATTTGGCAGTTACTACACTGAGTTATTGCGAGGATCTTAAGAGACTTAATTCACATTTATAGGGATTTCATAGGGAGGCAACCCTCCTTCCAAGGAGGTTGTCCCCTCACTTATTTTGTATAAATAATGGAGCGCAAGAGATCAGTAGGATTCAACTTTTATGGAAGAGCATAGTGACTACTAGCATTAGAGAATTATTGAGGTATAAAATGGGCCTCCTAATAAATATTATAAAATAATATGGAGAATAGTAAAATAAGATTATATTACTTCATCAGAATTTAGATGGAAAAAGGAAGAAAAGAAAACAATCAACTGATATATTAAACTTATCTCCCTATGGTTTTAATCTAATTTTGAGCGGGAGCACTCATTAGATGCATAATTTCATTCCTCATCCATGGAGTACCAATGTTTGATTCTTTCAATGGACCCTGATATAGGAAAACCGAGAAATAGATGAAAAAATATTATTGTAATCATATTTTTGCACGTATTTCGCATTTTTCCTATAACAAGGTGCATCACAAGTATGGAACATGGGTTCTCCTTGAATTAGGAATTAAATTCTACATCCAATGAGTCCTCCTTCTCGAAATTTGAGTAAATTCTAGGGAGATAAGTCGAAGATAAGAGTTGAAAAAGTTTTTTTTTTAAATCGTTTTACTTTTTTAATCCAAAAATGGTGACTCATCCCCCATAGTTGACATCATCATCTTGAACCCTGTTGGTCCTTATAAAGTTTATTTTTCTTGTATATTTTTATTTTGAGGCCCGTTTTTGAGGTCAAAATTTCTGTAATGAGCTTGGAGCTTGTTTCTTATGATTTTAGTTTCTATATCATGTATTTGAACACTTTTTGAGATAAATGGAATGTAGTTTGTTCCCTATATTTTGAGTGTGTTTCAGATGGAAAATTTCTATTGGGTTAGCGACCAACCCAAGCACTCTAGACTCTCTCCCTTGTACAATGTTCTTATGCATTTTCTCTTGTGTACTAAGTTTAGAGGTATTTTCTTCGTTGCAAGATTTGTTTATGTAAAAAGTTTTATTTGTAGATTTTTCAATTATCACTCTTGGAATGTGTGATAATATACTTTGTATTGGAAAGAACAAAAATATATTTTTTCTCTTCATGCAATAGTCTAATATTGAGTAACATTCAACTCATCCTTTCCTTCCTAGTTTGATTTTCTACAATTAGTATTTTGTTAGTATTCTTTAAATATTTTTCAAGTTGAGTGACCATTTTGGTGTGTAGGAAATATTATTGGTTTACAAGGTACAATAGTATCATTTTGATTTGTAACCATACCATTAGCACCCTCATATTCTTATCACTTCTTCAAGGAGTCTCCATATAGAAAAATCATGACAAGTTTGTTAGTGTTCATTGTTTTCATTGCTTAATTATGCAAGATGGGCTCCTAGGGAGTAATAAGCTTGGAAAGAACTCGAATATGCTTCTACCACCTTCCACCATACTTTCTCACTTGTATATCATCTTTTAAGCCCTTCAAGTGCTCTGAAATTAAATCTTGTATCAATATAGACCAATCCTGTAGCATCTTAGAGAAATAATGTAGCAATCTTGTAGCATCATGTAGAAAAACATAGAACCCCTCAAACCTTGACTAGAATTTTCCTTAAGATTATCTATTGACTCTTAATCCTTAAAAATGTCTTCTAGGACTTGGGAAAATACTTGGGAAAGATTAGATACCACCTAGAACATTCCTTTTCATCATTCAAATTTATTTTTGCAATTATGGTTAGTTGTTGAGTTCATGAATTGAAAAGCATAGGGATAACTTAGATTGTTAATTCTTGGAGAATTTATTTGAATTTGTCATTAGAATAGGATTCCCTTCTAATGAAATAGTTTAGGATTGATTTCATGCTATTTTCTTTATGCGGCTAGATTAGCTTTATTTCTCTGCCATTTATTATTTGGAATAGGTTAGGGTTTCCATTCCTGTTAAACACACATGGATAGGAAAACAATAGGAAAGATAAATCAGTGAGTGCGATTTTTATTAACAAAAGATGTACATTTATAGTACAATACGGGACTCTTGGGATTCAGATCCCAAGGTCTCTTGGACTGCTTAGTCTTTTCGGCTTCCACACTAACCCTTTAGGATTAGGTGTCCAACATTCCCCCCCTTAATCCGAAGGGTTATGTATGAGTCCAAGAAGAGAGCTGTAATACAAAATGTGCAAAAAATGCATGGCAGCACTAGGCTGAATGTGCTCTATGAAATGTTGGTAAAAAAGGGCGGTGGTTTAAGGATGACCACCAACACTGGAATGCTTAGTGCAGTTCCCGGAACTCTTCCAAAACTGGCAAGAAACTGAAGTTTTCTGCTAGAGGAAGTGTTCTCAATCTGTGATGGTTTAAGGCTGACCAACAACTCTGGAATGCTTAATGCAATTCCTGGAACTCTTCCAATACTGGCAAGAAGCTGGTGTCTTCTGCTAGAGGAAGTGTTCTCAATCTGTGATGGTTTAAGGATGACCAACAACTCTGTAATTCCTGGAATTCTTCCAAAACTGGCAAGAAGCTGAAGTCTCCTGCTAGAGGAAGTGTTCTCAATCTGTGTTCACGGGCATCTTTGTCTCTGGCTACAACTCTGAAACTGGTGTGGCAGGTTGTGGCTCAGGCTCGCTTGATGTGACTTTGAAGCTTGTAGATGACCATCATTTCCCCCCCTGTCAGATACAAGGTGAGAAGATGGAGAAAACTCAACTGCAAGACTGTTCAATACTCTGGAACAAGTTCTGACATGTGTTTGGAATATCTTCTTGGCTGTTGATGCCCATTGCCAAGAAGCGATCCATCCAAGATGAATCTTTGTTCTTGCAGGACGTTTGTTTTTGAAGCATCTGTGTGAAGAATGGCTGGTTTTATGACAGTGCTCACATGGATGAAGATCAAAACAGTTATCTTTCAGATGGACAACTCGATCACAGTGTTGGCATTTCACGATCTGTTGTTGTTGCTGTGGAACAGGGGCAGAGTCTGGAATAGCTGAAGCTGAACTGTCATGAGGAGCAGGTGAACTGTCATGAATGAATCCAGCACTCTGAAACTGAATGGGCTTGGCATAGTCTGGAATATGAAAGGACAAGTCCTTGTCATATCCAAGACCAGTTCTGTGCTTGTTGTGGACAAGCTGTTCCCAAGGTCTGATGATGGGCTTGGGAAGTGCAGACTGAGTTTCTGCATCTGCATGTACAGCTGCTGCTTTATTGGGTACTGGATCTGCATGAACTTGAACAATATTGACTTGCTGTTTATGGGAGTCTGCTTCATTGTTCTGAACAGAAACAGGTTCAGAATGACTCCTTCGTTTTAATTCTTCTTGCTGCAATTGTGATTCAAGCTGTAAAAAATCGATCTTTTCCTGTGCATTTTGTAGACATGTCTGAATTTCTGAGAGAGATCCTTTGCTGATTTGTAATGTGTCATCAACAGTAGATAATATCAGAGTTTTAAGGAACTGTAATACTTCACTGGTTCTGGCCATTTTTTTCTTCAATGTCTGATTTAAAAATCGATCACAACCAGCAATATTCTTTATAAATATGCAGCAAATGATTAGTGTGCAACCATGTACAGTTTTCAACCATGTACAGTTTTCAACATATAACTATTGCAGAAGGACCATTTAACATTGTATTCACACCATTCACCGCAGTCACAAACTGTGGTAATGAACCAGTCATTCAACTCACTGAGCTATTAACACCAACACATGAATCAATACACAATGCAAGGGTCTGACTTGAGAGAACACCAAGCTCAGGTAGCAGGCACACAAAGAATGAGATAATGCACCATACGCTCAGTCAAGTCTTCAAATCGAGGGGTTCAGTGTGCTAGAGAAATGTACAATCGTCTCCTAGCATTGCCAGGTCCAAGTCTTGACTTTTACAAACACTGTATTACATTTGAGTCACAACTGGCAGCAGTTGGTTGTGAGGAGGCTGCTCAAAATATGTGCAAACTATATGATTATGCCTTGAAGCTTTATGATCAGAACATAGAATTATGGCTGGATTATTGCACAAAAGAGTTAAAGGCTGGAAGATCCAATGCAGCTAGTTCAGTTTATTGGCGTGCAAGAAAGACACTCAACGATTCCTCAGCTTTTATTGAGGCATTTCAGTCACTGCAGACTTGAGTTATTAGTATTTTTTTTTTTTTTTTGCCCCCCTTGTAATATTCAGTTGCAATGGCAACGCATTGTAGCTTAGGATACATCCTCTATCTTTAAACATGCTTTGATTCTTTCTCCCCAGCACGTCAGATAAGTGCACTGTAGATTGATATTCCCATTTCTACTATCTTTGAAGGGTTTCGGCATTTTATAGCAGACATGCCACCCCGAGCAGTGAAAAAGCCGGCGGGAACACCAGCTCCCAAAAAGGCCGGTGTGAAAACACCAAACAAAACCCCTAAGAGTGCTAACAAGACCCCGCCACCAAAGCCCGAGCCTGAAATTGTTGAAAATGTGGAGAAGCCAGAAGAAGTGGCTCCTGTAGAGGACGTGAAGATTCTCGAGGTATTGATAAACGAGGAGAAAAGTATAGAAGCTGGAAATTTGAAAGAGCAGTCTTCAGTACAGCAGTGAAGTTGAAGATGGATGCCGGCTATTAGATGACCAATATATACTCAGAAATGTATTCCCTATGCACAGTGATTTCCAGACAGCGATGGACCAGAGATATGAATTCCCTCGAGCAGACTGGAAACTTTTACATCTGGTATATATAAAATTATGAGCGCAGAAATAAACAATAGCTTGTTCTTGATGATAAATCTCACGCTTCTGTGAATGAACTCCCTGATGCCGCCTTCAACTAGGTGATGAATGCAGACACATCCCACAAGGCAACTCGTGGGAGTCTGGAATGACTCGTCTCATAAGAAAAGAATTCTCCCACAATACCCACGCTATTCAGACAATTGTATACCGCCCATTTAACAAATAGCGTCAGGCGTTTATAACAAATATAATGGATATATTATAACCGATATGGCGGACGAGTTTGACACCGGTGGTAACATTGGTTAATATACATGTTGCAAGTAATATGACCAACCTGGAGGAGAAATATAACCAAGCATAAGGTGTTATCATACACAGAGAACGGAAGAGTCGTTACTATGGGCAGACAATGGCAGCGTTGTTATGCATAGAAAAGACGCAGTCGACGTGTTCTAACAGAGAGAGGAGCGTTTCTTCTGGAGAAGAAGTAATGGAGGCCATTCAAAATACTGTATCCGGCGACATTCGAACCCTGGTCATGGTAGCCCGGCAGTTAAAAGAAGCCAAGCGTTGAATAGGCGAAGAAAGTCATGCATTTATTACACGACATGCATCGGAGCAGGCGAGGGAGCATGCATCACAGTCTTTGGTAGGCACAGTGAAGATATTCTGAAGGCGCTCATCTTACAACATTCAAACTGCCATCTCTTTTAGTTACAATACAACTGCCATTTTTGATGATCTTGAAGGTGCACGGCAGAGTGCCAGATTTATGAAGCACCTGACCTCGATACACGTGTTGAACTGTTTTTTATTTTTATTTTTGGAAAGAGTTCAACGCATACATCAACTTCACCGTTACAACATTCAATTTTATTCACCGTTTCAAATGTTTTGGATTCCTTTGACTAATGTACACAGATAATAGAGTGGTCACATAACATTCACCGCATAACCAATTCAATAGATATGCATTCAATACAACACACCGGAACTGGAGACTCTGGTCATGCAACTTTCGAACGATGGTTGATATTTCCGCATAACCAATTCAATAGATATGCATTCAATACAACGCACCGGAACTGGAGACGCTGGTCATGCAACTTTCGAACGATGGTTGATATTGGGGTCACACCTGGATAAAATTTCAGGCATTCTTGCGCTCACAGCTTCTAAATACCTTTCTCATGGGCTGGTGACTGCACAAACTAATATTTATGCCGTAGGCAATACCATGTCACACCATGGATTAAGGTTCGTTTGGTGACAAAATAATATATCGATGACTGGCTGCACAACTCGTCAACAAGAATGAAAAGGCTGCATTTTTGGGCCTCTCTACAGGCTACTTCGGCATACAGCCCATGCCAGGCCTCTCCGTATAGCATTGCTGCACTTCCACAGCGAACGTAAGGGTAGCAGAGAATGCCATAGAGAACTGACCAACGGGGTAGCAGGTACCGCTACAGAAACGCTTGACCGATAATAACAAATTTGACAGACTGAGTGGATGGCAGATGCGTTATGAATATGGAGCAGCGAATCGACAGAGTATATGGGCAGAGCGCAGACAATCAATGAGTTTCAGGCAGACAATCAATGCCCAGAGACTAACGTTTCAGCCAGACAATGGCGCAGACTATAGCAGATAACACTTCAATGTTTAAATCAAAGGACCAGCGTTACAAATTCAGGAATGCACAGAGGCCATGGTCAGGAATGCATTGCAGTCAGAGATACGTTCTTGCTGGGGCAGAAATGGCAGGTCTGAGCACATAACAGGCCACAGAAAAACAAGTGGCTCTGATACCATGTTAAACACACATGGATAGGAAAACAATAGGAAAGATAAATCAGTGAGTGCGATTTTTATTAACAAAAGATGTACATTTATAGTACAATACGGGACTCTTGGGATTCAGATCCCAAGGTCTCTTGGACTGCTTAGTCTTTTCGGCTTCCACACTAACCTTTTAGGATTAGGTGTCCAACAATTCCAAACATTTCATACCTTGAAAGTAGATTACAATTTTGTTTTATGCAAAATTTTCATTACTTTCAACTACATTAGAATTTCCTTTCATGAAACATATTCATTCCTTACAAGGTAGACTAATATTTCCCTTTAATGCAACATTTTTCCTTCTTGCTAAATCTATAGTTAGTTTATAAAATGCTCATTGTAAATGTCGTTTGATCCACTCAATCATTGAACATCTTGTTAAAACAAGTTAACAATGAAATAGACAGAGATGGAAATTATCCCTACCCTGTGTAATGATAGGAAGGAAGAGTAGCTTCCTAACGAGGTTACAAATGTTGCCTCTGCATAGGAGTGAAATGCCACCAATCAAAGAAAACAACATGACCAAACAACCTTTCCAAAATCCATTTGTAACCACTGTGGGATTCTACTACAAAGTTTACATTTCATCCATTAAATTAGATCAAGCATTAAAATCTATACTCCAAATGTCGAAAACCTTTATAGATTCTACCTCAATTTTTTATCATTTGCACAAAATAGGCTTAAAGAAAAATTAGCTGCATATACCAATATTTAACCAAATATTAACTTTTTGCCTCGAAATATTAAGCGTGCCATCTAAGTACCAAATTTCAAGCAATAGTAAACTTTTAGCATCAAAGATTGAAATTTTAGAAGTACAGAATAATCGTTGGATCTATAATAAACAAGTTTTTTTTGCCTCAAATACATTTTTAGTCCGAAATATACAAATATTACTTGTAATGTTCCCATTTATGTTTAATAGTAAAAATTGCCTAAACATGACCTCCAGAAGAATTTAAGCATTGTTCAGTACAAAATCTGACCTTTGAATTGAGATCTTAAACGAAGATTCTAACGTCCAAATTCGAATTTAGAAATTTCCTTGAAATCCCTGCATTAAATACTTTGACTTTTCAATGGTCCATGTTGCAGGGATGATAATCTGTATTAAGACTCGTCAAAAGAAATTTTTCTGCCTGTTTTTAGAGTTGCCTAGAGGTACAAACTGATTACCTGTAAATTCAAAATAGATTCTAACTTTCGTTCCATTTCGTCTTCGACTATATAAAATTCCTCTACTCCAATCATTTGGACCTTTCAACTTCCATTGATGTGGCAATGAAAAAGAAAGTTATAATTCGTCAATGTGTAGGAACTCTGGCGTGTAAAGAATGTTTCTCTGGTCGGACACGTTGAAAGGATGAAATATTTCATGATAGGAAAGTAGTTATCATCAGTCACAGAAAGATGCTTTAATTAAGTGAAGACATCTTGCTGAAACTTCCAGTAGTCTGCCAATTGTGCCACATAATATTTAACTGTTTTATCCCAGCGCTTTTCTTCAAGCAAAAGGAATTTAAAGAAATTAAATTGGTTAAGTGGCTTAAATTAAAGAGGATAATTTAACCATCACATTAAGGTTTTCATGATAAATTTAACGATTGAAATTACTCCAATGATCTAACATGAGATTAAACGGACCATAGCAGGACAATGAAGGCAGGAGGGGCAGTTTTTTCTATAGGAATGCCTTACTGCGTAATAATCTCTGATAATTGGTTTACAAAAATAAGGTTTCATTATTATTTAAACAATATAATGAATAAGTAATAAGGGGTAGGATTAAATTGTAATAGTGTTAGGTTTTATAATTTTGGTGTAAAAATAAATTATGATGGTCATGTTAGGATATATCATTTAACTAAAGCATAAATAAATAAAATTACAAATGTTGTATTCAAACACTTATGTTGATATGGTTGTATTGAATACTTTGGTTAACAATACGTTTCATTATTACACAATGAGCGGATAAATGGTAAAGTTAAATTATAATTAAATTATTTTAATACAATTATATTATATTATTAAATTATTATTTTAATATAAAATATTTTTAAATATATCCAATTATTTTTTATATTATACTATTTTATGAAATTAACTTATTAATTAATATTAGTATTAATTTATTAACATTAATACATTTATATATTAATTAAAGTATTAATATATAATTTTAAGCAAATTATAAAATACATAATTATTATAGTGAATAGTCAACCACATTAGTTAAATATAACCAAATATAATGACATCACGACTTGGTAAACCATGTGTTTATTGTATTAAACAATAGTCAACATTATTTCGTCAAAGTTGTCATAGTCAATATAACATTAATTAATTAAAACATTAATTAAATGTTAAATAACATTAATCATTTATTTAAAAACCTTTAAATAAATATATTAATATTAATGAATAATAATATAAATTTATTAGCATTAATAAATTGATATATTAATTAAAGTAATGCTACTTAACTAAAAAAATTTACTTAATACATAATTATTATAGTCAATGACATTAGTCAAACATGGCCTAATCAACCCTATGTTTATTATATTTGACAATGATCAACTTATTCATTTAAAACCATTCTTAATTAATCTACATAAATTTATTAATTAAAAAATTAGTTAATAATTTTAATTAAAAGATTAAAATGTTTAATAAGATTAATTAAACGATTTATATATCCTTATTATTGCGTATTCTTCCACAGGCCTTCTTCTGTATCTCGAGTTAGAGCTGGTCGTCGGGATTCTGTGATTGATTTCTTCGCGGGATCTCTTCGCATTCCTGAAGGCTCTTGTGTTGCGATCCTCCATTTTGGATTTCAATTCAATTCGAGAAAAGTCTATGGAATGTACACTTATTATGAAGCTATATATAGAACGGGTAACATCAAAATAGTCAGTGGTGGTGGATCGGGGATTCGAACATTGGTATTATTTGAATTGTTAAGGTCGTAATTAACGGGAATAGAAGAAGTTATGCTTTGACAAATATTCTGGTTAGGACAATTTTTCCTTTTCCATTTCAGAGCATCCGCAATAGCACCCGGTGGCTATCTTCCACACTACACTCCTGAAATACCTTCCGCAGACTCAAAAGCTCGTTGTCTCTATTACAGGGCGTCAATACCTCTCAGCGGCATTCCCCAGCAAGTAATCCAATCGACCTTCTCACCTCAGCCTCACTGCTTTTTTAACCATTACTTACGAATTGTGCACGCGGCCATTACCACCATACTCCATGCAATCGACATTCGTTCAGCCTTGAGCCAGCGACCGAAACCCAAAACAACACCCAAGCCGGCTCTTTTCGGAGCCCTTGCGTAGAGATCTCTTGGTGGCCCACGAGCAGCCAGTTTGTTCCACAGATCTACCTTAATCCCTGGAGCCACAAAACTCAAACTTGGTAACAGTTTTGGAGCACATGCCCAATTTAATATCGAAATTTTATTGGGTATTCTTCCACAGGATTTCGCAATCTTCCCATTGGAAGAGGTATTCTTCCACATTGAATAAAAAAAATTTGGTATATTAAAATTGTAGAGATCATTGAATCTTTGAGTGAGATCCGCTTTGATATAGATAGCTCCAGCTTCGTGAAGATAGCTACTCGCTTAGTTCCATTGGTCTCGGGGGGCAAGCTCCTACTCATATAGTTAATGAAGTCCTAGCGCCTCATGTGATCAGGCCTCACTCGATGAGGCTTTGAAGTTTTGTGAAAGTGCCCTAATTTGATGGTCCAATGGTTTTTGGCCGCAGCTCACAGTGCTCCACAGTTGGATATGGGAAGTATGGAAGCTTGTCATTTCTGATGAAATTAATATATAACCCTGTGCTAAGGTTTTTTTATAGTAGATTTTGAAAACACTAAAAACAGCCAAATGTATTATAATTTCCCGGCCTTGGTTTTGGGAAACTGAGGCCTATTCATGAAGCCATGGAACCCATCATTTGATCCTTCAACAACAGTGATAACTTCAACACCAGTTTGGGTGAGATTTCCAAACCTACCCTTGCAGGTGCCTAAAAACAGAGGAATATCCCAGAACCACCTATGCACGCATCTGTGTGGAATTGACTTCAGCGCGAGATTTGTAGCTGAAATAAACATAACAAGTAAAGACTATCTGTGGAACTAGAAACTAGATTATGAAAGTGTCCACCTGCTTTGAGACAGGCTATCTAGCCAAAAATTGCACAAAAGCCTCCCAAAAAAATTTTGCTAGAAAGAATCACCACAGGTCTATATGGTGAGAAGGAGCACAAAAAGAACATTACACTGTTGTCAAGGAAGAATACTCTCCAGAAAACTTTGAATCGCAAGAAGTTGGGCAATAAAGAAACAACTCTCAAGACAGGTAGGGGGAAAGTCCCACCCAACAACAATAAAGTGAACTCGACAACCACTCAAGCATCAACAGTTATGAGGGTTCGAATACCGTATAAAATAAATCTTCATTTAACAGTAAAGCAGATTTCCCAGACCAAACTTCTTCTCCGACTATCTTCAAAAGGATGAATACAGATCACGAAGCGAAGACACTAATGTCCCAAGAACCAGAAGAGATGAAGGAGATGCAAGATAAAGGAAGTTGGAAGACCGTAGAGGAAAAAAAGAAAGCCACAACACTAATCTCGCGAAGAAAGACGAGAAGCTAGACAATTAAGAACTAAGAAAATTATAGGTTCAATAGAGCAATTTGGTCTCAATGGACATTAACCACCACCATCATCATCATATAAATATAAATTTTTAATCGCATAACACATTAATTTAAAAATGTGTAAAATAATATATTAATATTAATTAATAATAATGTTAATTAATTAATTTATTAACATTATTACATTGGGATATTAGTAAAATAATTAATACATAATTATTATAATTAACTACATTATTTAAATATAGTCCAACATCAACACATTGAGACTTAGTCAATAATAATTATGATGTGATGTACGAATTGTAATCAAATATTTTTTATGTTAAAACATTAAAATAATTAAGGAATTTAGACTTCTGTGATCCATAACATTGTTTAGAAAATCTTCGGCAAAATCACATAATCAATCTTTTGTCGACGCGTTTCGAACCAACTAGTGTGGTTCATCGTCAGGACAAGTTGAAAAACAGATCCAGCTTAGCCTGTTTAAATAGCTAGAGCAGAGACACCAACGGTTACCTAACTAAGGGAGCAAGGTCAAATTCAGTTATATTAGGTATAAAATAGATAAAAAATAAATTAAATATAATAATAAATAAATAAATATATATAAATTTATATATAAATGTATAAAATTAGTTATATTAGGTGTGAGATAAAAAATAAATATATGAAGAATTATAAAATAATAATAAATTATTTATTTATTATATAAATAAATAAATGAAGAAATATAAAATAATAATAATTTATATAATTATCTAAATAAATTAATGAATATAAAAGTATAAATTATTTATTTAATGAAAAAATAAAAATAAATGGTATCATTAGTAGGTAAAATTTTATTTATATAAATATAGTTATATTAGGTGTAAGATAGATAAAGAATTATAGATTAATAATAAATTATTTAATTATAAAATTATAAATAATAAATAAATTATAATATAATGATAAATAAATAAATTTACATATAGATATATAAAATTAGTTATATTAGGTGTAAGATAAAAAACAAATATATGAAGAATTATAATAATAAACTATTTATTTATCAAAATATAAATATATAAATGAAGAATTAAAGAATATTTTTAAAGGTAATAAGGGACCATTCCTTATAATAAACAAATAAGAAGGAAAAGAATAAAAGTAATAAAAGTAATAATAGAATTAAGTTGTTAATAATAATCATAATAATAGTAATAATAATAGAATTAAGTTATAGAAAATAAAATAATAAAGTAAAAAACGATTACCAAATAATAAATTTTTTCGAAATTGTTTATTAAATTACTAAACAATAGTATTTAGTAATAGTTTATAAACAAATAAAAATAATCGTACTAATAATAATAATAAAACCAATTAAATAAATAAATAAACAAACATAATAACCCCTAGAATCTAATTACATTAGGTAAATTTAGGGGTTATTAGATTCTAGGGGTTATTATGTTTGTTTATTTATTTATTTAATTGGTTTTATTATTATTATTAGTACGATTATTTTTATTTGTTTATAAACTATTACTAAATACTATTGTTTAGTAATTTAATAAACAATTTCGAAAAAATTTATTATTTGGTAATCGTTTTTTACTTTATTATTTTATTTTCTATAACTTAATTCTATTATTATTACTATTATTATGATTATTATTAACAACTTAATTCTATTATTACTTTTATTACTTTTATTCTTTTCCTTCTTATTTGTTTATTATAAGGAATGGTCCCTTATTACCTTTAAAATTATTCTTTAATTCTTCATTTATATATTTATATTCTAATAAATAAATAATTTATTATTATAATTCTTCATATATTTGTTTTTTATCTTACACCTAATATAACTAATTTTATATATCTATATGTAAATTGATTTATTTATTATTATATTATAATTTATTTATTATTTATAATTGTATAATTAAATAATTTATTATTAATCTATAATTCTTTATCTATCTTACACCTAATATAACTATATTTATATAAATAAAATTTTACCTACTAATGATACCATTTATTTTTATTTTTTCATTAAATAAATAATTTATACTTTTATATTCATTAATTTATTTAGATAATTATATAAATTATTATTATTTTATATTTCTTCATTTATTTATTTATATAATAAATAAATAATTTATTATTATTTTATAATTCTTCATATATTTATTTTTTATCTCACACCTAATATAACTAATTTTATACATTTATATATAAATTTATATATATATATATTTATTTATTATTATATTTAATTTATTTTTTATCTATTTTATACCTAATATAACTGAATTTGACCTTGCTCCCTTAGTTAGGTAACCGTTGGTGTCTCTGCTCTAGCTATTTAAACAGGCTAAGCTGGATCTGTTTTTCAACTTGTCCTGACGATGAACCACACTAGTTGGTTCGAAACGCGTCGACAAAAGATTGATTATGTGATTTTGCCGAAGATTTTCTAAACAACATTAAAATAATTTTAATGCTAAAACATTCATAATTGGTCAACCTTATATTTAATATATTTGACAATAATCATTCTTATTCGATCAAAACAATCCTAAGTTAATATAATACTAATTAATTAATTCATTAATTAAAACAATAATTAACATTAATATTAATTAATTAAAACATTAACGTTAAAAATTAAAATTAACACATTAGGATTAGTTAATTTAAACATTAATTAATTTATAACTTAATTTTAAATATTGATAATATTAATTAAAACATTTATAAAAAATGCTCAATAATAAATATTAATTTTATAATGTTTAAATCAATATATCAATATGAATTAATAATAATAATAATAATAGTTAATTAAAAAATCAATTTAAATGTTTAATAACATTAATTAAAACACTGGGCAATATTTTAATTAAAATGTTATATCAAAATGATTAATAACATCAATCATTAATTTAAAAATGTTTAAATAAATATATTAATATTAATTATTATTAATATAAATTTATTAAGGTTAATACATTGATATATTAATCAAACAAGTTGCTTTTAGTGCAATTTTTTAGAAGTTTTTCCGGTTGTGTTTTCGAGTATAGTTTCTCTAAAATCTAGCAGGAATTTACAGAAATCACAAGTATGACTGATAACCCCTATACGATCGAAGTGTCTTAGGGGTTTTTCAAGGTTTTCAATGTATATATATAGTCAAAAAACCAGTTTAGATAACACAAATCAAGATTTCACCTTAGTTTTTTCCACTCAATTCAGGCACCAGAAAGTCTAAAAAATCGCACTAAAAACAACTTCATTAATTAAAGCATTGATACATAGTTAAAAAAATTATTTAATATATAATTATTATAGTCAATCACATAAGTCAAGCATAAACAAATATGACCAATTCCAGACTTGGTCGACCAATTTTAGACTTGGTCAACCATATGTTAATTCTATTTGACAATAGTCAACATTGTTCACTCAAAAGAGTCTTTATCAATTAAGCAATTAATTGATTAAATCATTAAAAAATAATTGAGTAGAGCATTAAAATATTTACTAATTAATGACATTAATTAAAACATTAAAATGTTTAATAACACTAATTAAAATATTTGACCAATATTAATTAAAAGATTTCCATAAAAAAAAATATAACATTAAATATGAATTTAAAAATGTGTAGAATGATATATTAGTATCAATTTAGAATCATATTATTTTATTAACATTATTACATTTGACATATTAATTAAATCATTCACACATTTTTTTTGTATGTAATCCATAATTATTGTAGTTAATCACATTAGTCGAACATAACTAAACATCACCACATTCAAACTTGGTTAATAATTATTAATTAATAATAATTAACTTTATTAATAGCATTAATTAATATTAGTAATAATAATAATGTGATGTTGGAATTGTAAAAAAAATGTTTCTAATATCAGAATACTACGATATTACAACATTTGGTCAACCACATTTTAGAATGTGGGTGACTCTTCTACCATGTTTGACTATGTTTAATAATCAACAATCTTCAACTTCACTCAAACATAATTCCCTCTTAATATTATTGATTACTATTGGCAATTAAACATGTTGTGATGCTCGAATGGTCAAGAAAGCTATCAAATCCGAGCAATGCAACAAACATTGTTGCAATATTACACATTGCAATTTATATAATGTCAATGTGACATTACTACATTGCTCAACCACATTTACTAATACAATTGACTATTTTGGAGTATTTTTGCAGTAAACACTCCTCAAGTCTAGTTAAGCATGGTTATAATATTAATGCCTTACGTTCAATGTTATTTCCTAGGGTTCATAATCCCTTGGGTTTTTAGGATTTATCCCATGGGGGTATTGTTTCCTTAGATTTATAAAATAAATTATGTGAGTTTATTAATCTAAGGGTTGAACCGTGGTTAAGCATGGTCCAATGTTGCATCGTGACAAATATTGTCTCAATATGAAAATCAACGATGGTCAAGCATGGCCAAACATGTTTATTTAAGGGTCTATAATATTTATCTTAGGATATTTATACCTTGGGTTTATATTATTGCCTTAGGATGAATGTTATTCCCTATGATTTATAATCCAATCGGTTTTTAGTATTATTACCTTCTGTTTATTATTCCATTTTCTTTAAATATCAATCATGTTGAACCGTGTCAGTCTTGCCAACCATGGTCAATGAATGTCAATCCTTGTCAAACATGCTCAATCTTGGTCAACCATGGTCAACCATGGTTAGCCATGTTGTGTGAAATCAATCATGGTCAACATGGTCCAATGCTGCATGGTAACAAAGATTCTCTCAATATGAAAATCAACCTTGGTCAACCAAGGTTGAACGTCACATTGTGACAAATATTGTGTCGATATGGAAATCAATAATGGCCAAACATGGTCAACCATTGTCCTATGTCACATTGTGAGAAGGATTGTCTCAATATGAAAATCAATCATGAGAAACCATGGTCAACGATATTTATTTTAGGGTTTATAATATTTGTCTTTAAATGTGCTTAAATGCATTATAGTAAGGCCTTGGTACTATAACTTTTATTTTAGTGTAGAGTTGAAAACAAAAAATGGAGATTTGTCGTATGTGGTTAAATAGCGCACATATTCCTCGCTCCGGATAACATTGCATTTTTCATCAGATATATCCAGTGTATTTTCATACCCCACACTATGATTCTCCTTAATGGCGAGGGAGATCCGAAAAGTGGTTTCACCACCGCTACGTGTCTTCCCCTCATGATTTCAGACCCCCCCTCTAATACCACAAAAAACTCCAACCCCCCTCCAAAAGTGGTTTCCGCTATTCCTGTCCTAACTTGCCTTCCCACTAACATCACCCCCCACTTCCACTCAACCTCCATTCCCCTACCACCACGTATTCCTTCCGCCTATCACCTCCCTCCAATATTTAACCTCATTGTCACTCCCGCACCACTCACTGCTTGCCACTTGGATTGTTTTCTGCACTCATCTCCACATCACCCTTGCGGATTCCACTTCCTTTCCACCAACCATGTGCCTCCACATCATCCCCCACCTCCATGTCACCTCTTGCCTCCACGTCATATGTTTGTTTCATGGTCAGTTAAACTATGTTTTTTCCTATACACCATAGTAATTTAAAACATGGTTTACAAACCACTGATTACGAATTTTCAAAAACCGAAAGATTTTTTTCTGTGAACATCCTCATTTACAAAAACCTCTCTCAGTTTTCAAACATCTATTATGGTTTGGGAAATTTGGATGAATATTTGCAAGCATATTTTCTCAAACTTTCCTGTTTTTAGTCAATGTTTTAAAATCTAGTTTCCGTGCAGGTGGAAATGAATTTTCAAACACTAAAAGTGGTTTTTATTGCCAACATCATCGTTTACAAACCTTAAAGAATCCATTCGGTTTGGATAGCCTTCCCTGTGATATCTATCTATAGATACTACAGTCAATCTATATTTTATGTAACAAACTCCATAGCCCAATGGTATTCTAGTTATCAACCAACCATTCAAATACAAATCAAACATTAAACTTCATAGCTAGCCTAATATTCACTCCAACAAAGTTAAATCTTAGAGAGAGAGCCCTCTTTGAAGTTGGTAGGGCTAGATCTCAGCTTTGAAAGTTGGTTTGTGGTTACCTTTGTTATTTTCTTCTGCGACCTCAGAAAATTATAGAATGCTAACATGTCCGACCATGACGTGGAATCATTGTTTGATGGGTTGAGGTGGATGGCCTCTAGAAGCTCTGGATGAGTCTTGATTGGAGTTCTATGAGATTCCATTTTCATGCTTGGAGTATGGCACATGGGTGAATGGTTGAAGAGAGATTTGACTCAGCCATTATATGGTCCGGTGGAATGTGGTAGTCCCATCTTCGGTTGGTTCATTGCATTCATTAATAAGAAATCCATTCTGTTGCTTTTCATGTGTAAAGGCATTGACGTATTTATGGATTTGATGGCTTACATGTTTATTGTATTTTTGTTCCTATTATGTTGGTTATATGCACATTTTACGATAGCAGGTATGTATGGCACTTAGCATGTTTTTACTTGTATGTCAATGGATAATGTGTCTATGATTTAATTGAGGATAATGCAGTAAGTGGCATGAGGGAACAATTGTTCATAGGGATTCTCAGATATGTATGAGATACCTACACTCAATTATGTTATTTACACCTATAGATTACATATCGATTCCATTTCCTTAAAGTCACCAAGGAGGTTGAATCTTATCTATAGTGGCCTCTTGTCACATGTTTACCCCAACTGGCTGGTTTCTTGGGTAGATATGGGAGGAGGGCATTAGAGAGTGGTATCAAAGTGTGGTTGCACTCTCCTTTGGTGGCGTGTGTCGGGCATGCATGCATGTCAATTACATGTGTATCTCTTACACTTGCATTTCATGTGCTTGTTGCACTTGCTTGATGATTGATTATGGTTGTAGTATGGTTATCATGAAGAATTTGATATTGATTTAGTGGAATGAATATGTCATGAGTAAGTGACTCATTGTATATGGTTATATATTGCTTACATGTTGATTTTATGTCACATAATTACATCCTTATAGGTTAAGTTACATGTATTAGTCTTGTATGTTGATTACAATAATTGATCACCTATGCTCAACTACATGTGTTTATGAGTATGTATAGTTTATAATGCATTCCTTATGCATGTTGATGGTTGCATGTGGAAATGCGTATAGTGGAGTAATGTTTGTTTTCATGCATGAGGTCATCGTTTGTGTAGTTGGTATCGTCATGCATTGATAACTAGATTCTAGCTAGAATGATGAGTATATGGCTTGGTACTCATGTGTTATATGTATATATGTAGTTGTTATGCATGTATGGTCTTGGTTATAGTTATGCATGAATAGTAGGTCAAATATTCCTTGTGAAGTCATTGTATGCAATTTAGGTCATCATGATGTTATTGCTTTTTATGATGCTAATGTGTTGGCTGAAATAGAACAAGAGATGTAGATCATCAAAATGAGGATGCAACACTAGACTTTGGGGTAACAGTAGATAGTCCTATAGGTATTGTATGTTCGACATGCAGGTATGTTAGTTAATGGATTGTGATATACATTAGGGTTATATAAATTAGGTTTATGAACACATATTTTATGTTATGGTCTCATTCATGATAGATGTTAGATGATAAGTGTGGTTATATGCACATTTGTCAGATAGTCATGAATGATAGTAACATGTGGTTGTACACATTGCTATTGTTGTTTTATGTTAGATAACTTGATGATTAGGATTATATGTTGTTGATGAGCATGATATGTAGCTTATTATTGTTATATGCTATTAACTTGATGATTATGGTTATTTCATTGAGATATTGATGTTGTAATTTGGATTGGTCATATGCGTGATGGTTATGTTCATTTCATTGAAAATCTTAACGTCATATATATTATGTT
Source organism: Pinus tabuliformis (assembly GCA_031772625.1). Classification (NCBI taxonomy): domain Eukaryota; kingdom Viridiplantae; phylum Streptophyta; class Pinopsida; order Pinales; family Pinaceae; genus Pinus; species Pinus tabuliformis. The sequence goes on along the minus strand of CM062815.1, from coordinate 196,099,000 downwards.
AACCTAGTTTGACCTGTGCAGATGATTATGGTTGTGATATTCAGGTATGAGTCGATTTATTGTGTTGCATTGTGTGGTACTAATCTAGATTGATCGTGCATATGTGATTGTTATGCATGGACGATAAACTCTTATAAGATTATGATGTGAAAATGTTAGTTAGTTACTGCTATGCATATCTTGATTTATGTTTGAGTTGATATGTTGTGAAGTTGTATCATGCTAACCTATATTGATTGTCCAGACAAGATAGCCTCCCCTGAGGTACGCTAAGGTACGAGGTTGCTTATGTAGTATACTTGGTGCTTCATTCTTGATTATGTTGTTTATTGATGTTTAATTTTGTTGTCTATTATATTGTCTAAGTAATTTAGTTAACATGGTATGTTTGCAAGTGGTTGAATGATCGATGAATTGCTTAATATGAGTATGTGTTCAAATGATTTTGTTTTAAGATGATTGTACTAACATATATGTGTTGAGACAGTTGGTAGGTACTTGAGTGTAGTAGGTGATAGTTGTAGAATTATGTCTAATGACTATGAGTTGACTATGGATTATGACATGATTGTTTGTAAAAGTTGATTTCAAATTCATAGTTATGATTGTCTTGATATTTGGAACATGTGTTTGACATGTGTGAGCAGTTGCAGGAAACATGGTTGGTATTAGCGTGATGAGGTAATAGTTTATGTGTTTATATAACTAACAGTTGGGTGACGTGACAGTATATAGTAAGACTCAGTTGCAACAGGGTAAAGGTAAAAGAAAAGAATCGGGTAAGAATTCGTTTGGCTATGTTTGGAAACCCTAATTCCTAATGAACGAGTGCTTTACATATAGGAAGTCTTGTTAACCTTGATTTTGTTTGATGTTATGTGGATACCTGCTAGATTCATGAACATGTAATTGATAGGTATATTAGCTAGTCTCTAGTTACAAATGGATTTGTCAAGATAATTGGAGTCCCTTGAGAGATGGAATGGATGTGTTCAGTCGCAAGGTAACATGCTTGGCACAACAAGCTGAGGTATCTGGTGTATTTTTATGTTTATGATTGCACTAAAAGTAATGTGTTAATGGCAGTATGATGCAGGGGATTGCATGGAAAAGCAAATTTCCATGAAATCTTGAAGAAGGTTCAGGTTGAGCTTTCCTTAGGAACCATGGGGATTGAGTCATGGTGTTTGTTTTTAGTCTTGTGAATTTTGTCTTTTATTGTTTTATCGTGCTTGATTTGCAATTTTGTTGTGTCTAGTGGATGATCATGCCACTTTTTTTCGAAGTCGTGTTGTTATTGGTTTTCATGGTTTTCTTCTTGTTTGTTTCTTGTCTTGCCTTTTATGTTTTGAGCCTTGGGAATTGTTTGGGTAAAGAGGAAACTTAATGGAGCTCGAGGAGAGATGTGTTGTACCCGAAAGGTAATGTAAGATTTAGATGAAGCTGGGTGCATGAGTAAGCACAACCGAAGGTAAGATTATGACAGTCGATTGGACTGGCTGGGTCCATTATGGTAAATGGATGTTGGAAGTATAGTCATGATAAAGGTAATAGGAAAAGGTAATGTAAATGGATTTCATACCTTATTATTTATAGGGGTGATTTCATCCTTAAATTTCATAATATGACGTGTTATACTTGTTGCTTACAAAATTCAAGCTCTACTTGATTTTTTTAATCATATTACTATCCTCAATAATGGTGAATGTATGACCTAGGAATAACATAAAAACCTCAATGGAGCACATCACTAAAGAATGATCAATACACATTATTGAAGTATAGTACTAATGAAATATATTAAGAGAGGAAAAAACACATCATCTCCTTGCTACCACAAAACATCTAAAAGTTAGGTTAGTTAGAACATAAGCTAATACTGAACATCCCATTAGGGATCATAAAGCACAAGGAATTTTTTGTTTATAGGGAAGTATGTACTAATTTTACTGTGAGATATGATGAAGAGACTTGACCCCAATGGATAATATTATTGTGGAATATTTCTTTGTAATCTAAACTAACTTCTAGGATAATAAAACATATTAAAATTTTAAGTGAATAATTGTTTGCATGAAAATTATGAAAATTTCATAAGCTTTGAGAACATACTTCCTAGGCCATACTAAGAATGCACGAGTTTAATAAACATAGTGTTAAACATTGATCCTTAGTATTTGTGAGCAAAAAGTAGATATAAATTATGAAAATAAAAGTAACTCCTTATTAATTGAATACATTTCTAGTAACCCACCACATATTCTTGTACTAGCCATTTGTTCTACTTTATGGTGAGAAAATGAATTATTAAATAACTAGAGTATAATCACAATACAAGATTACACCTAGAAATCCTTTGTTAAAAAATCTTCTTCCAATGGAAATAGTATATATATATATATATATATATATAGGTTCTTCTTATAGCTATTTTTTCTAATTTTTTTCATTGAATGGAATGAATAATACCACTAATGTGTAATTACAATATTGTAAATTCATATCTTTATGAATTCTATCTTGATTTACATTGCTTACTAAAGGGTGACTAAGGTTTATAGTTGTCAGTTATGAAAGTTTTTTTTTTTACCTTTCATTCAATTTTTAGATGGTTGAGGAAAGAGTTAGCATAAATTTTTGCACTACCAATTGGTACTATAATTTGTATTTCATATCACTATTAAAATTGATGATTACAAAAATATTAAACATAACAAATTTCAAGGTTGAAGTGGAATTTTTAAATTTCCATTAAAAATTATTTCAAAGAAGTTTCAGCAGCAATAATAAACATGCTGTTACCATAAATTAAAATTACAAAAAGTTATGTTTTATTCTTTATTATTATTACTTTTTTTACATTAGACTTTGGAAGTGAACTTTGATGTAGGTGGCATATCTCTTTCATCCTAAGCTAAAACAACACCTCTCTCTTCTAAATCCAAAGACAATAACGACACCTCTCTCTTCTCAGTGCAAAGACAATAATTAGATAGAAAAATGTTGTTGTTTGGGAATTAGATGTTTAAATGTAAATAAAATAATTCCTCATTTATTATGACATATTAGGTGCATTTAACAAAGAATGACATATGCTTATCAAATTGGAAAACCCAAAAATTGTCAATAACCTTAAGTATAAATTGAGCATGATTTTTGACTAAAATTACTTATGACACCTACTAGATTAGAAAGCGTTATTGTTAAAATTCACCTTTTAAGAATCTAATAATAAATTTTGAATGAAGTACACATACTTTGAAGCCAAGGGTTGCCTATTATATAGGGGTTGAAATATATACTTGTGACTACTACAATTAAATAAAGTGAGGAATTCGGTAAAACCCTTATTATCTCCGGATATTACTTTATTAATCCAAAAAATAGTAATATAATTTGTTTTAAAGCCAATTTCCTTGACTACTTCTGGAATTCAAGCAATTGTGTCAAATCAAGTAATAGCTGGATCAAATGCAAAAGTCCAACATGGTTATCATTAAGAAATTATTCCACCCCCCTTAACTCAATAAATGCACTAGACATTGAATCAATTTGAAGTTTTAAAAACCTAACTACATCAAGAAAAGTTAAACGATTTTCAATTGTTATACAAAATCACCTCCATTACATCAAATGTCCAACATGGTTATCACTAAGAAATTATTCCACCGCACCTAACTCAATAAATGGATGAGACATTGAATCAGTTTGAAGTTTTCAAAACCTAAATACATCAAGAAAAGTTAAACCATTTTCAATTGTTAATTCTGTTTTCATTAGAAATACAAAATCACCTCCATTACATCGAGCAACTGTAAAAATCCAACATGGTTATCACAAAGAAACTATTCCATGACACTTAATTCAATAAATGCACTAGACATTGAATCAATGTGAAGTTTTCAAAACCTAAATACATCTAGAAAAGTTAAACCATTTTCAATTGTTAATTATGTTTTCATTATATATACAAAACCACCTCCATTACCACCTGGATTAAGTAATTTAATGGCAATTTTATTCCAAAAATATCATAGTTTCCAAAGAACCAACCTAAATTTTTTTATTTTTCTATTTATTTTATTTATTTATTTTTATTTTTTATTTATATATATATATATATATATATATATATATATATATATATATATATATATATATATATATATATATATATATATTCTGAATCTTTTACGTGGCGCATTTATGAATCTTTTACCTCACATATCCAGTTCAAAAATTTAATGTTCAGAGGTTTGCGTAATGAATATGAATGTAGTCAACATTCCATCCATAGTGAAAGAAATATTACTTTTTTCTACAACAACAAAAAAATAGTATTATCTTTTGTTCCATCATCAACAAATATTGCATGATGCTTCCATTTTATGGTTTTATGACCAACAAGTCAAACTTACCATAAAGAAATATTATGTTTTTCTACAACAAAAAAAGGAGTATTATTTTTTGTTCCATCATCAACAAATATTGCATGATGCTTCCATTTTCTAGTTTTATGACCAACAAGTCAAACTTATGATAGGAGGCATAAAGTCCATGAACTGAGATTTAGTTTACTTTCGAAAATATATTTACCATTTGTATTTTCAAGAAGCAACAATCATTTTATATATTGAAGAATAATCAATGGACAACAATCATTCATATATTGAAGAATAATCAATGGACGAGGGTGTTTAGTGTTTTGAAAGAAAGATTTTCTTATACCTTGATGATTTTAGCTTTGAACTTTTGAATATAAATTGCATTAATTATTTTTAATGAGATTCAGTCTATTGTTATTTTTGATAATATCACGGCCCCTTAGTGTTAGAATAAGAATGTTAATTGTCTTTGCTGTATTGACTTCAATCATTAGCTTCATGTCTGTACAAACACAAACTTAAGAGGGTCAAAGCTATCTGTGCAACATGTAATGTATTGTCCTTTGGTGGATCTCATTCACCTCAAGGGAAACTATGTTGTACAATGACCTCACTTTATATAAAAAATACAAAAAATACTTAGAAAATTTAGAAAAAAAAAGAAGTAAACATACTCTAATTTTGTAGAAAAATAAATGGCAAACAGTAAACCTACCTTATTTACAGAAAATAATAGAAAGTAGATGTACTTTATTCGAAGAAAAAAGTAAAGAACAACAAATAACCCTATTCTAATTGTAGGAAAGGAAAAGAAACAAGTAAAGCTAGTTTAATTGCATGAAAGTAAACAAAATCATTTCCATAAACTTGAACAAAATAAAGTTTGTTCTATCATCCCATGTAAACCAACTTGAAATTGAAAGAAGAAACCATTCAAACTGTAAACCTTAATTTGCAAAAAAGAAAGTTGTTTTGCTACAAGTACCAGGTTAAGGATTCTAAAGGGTCTCCAAACTTCTAAATTCCATCTTTAGGGTATGGTATGCATTGTATTGTGATAAGGAATGATAAACATGATTTGGATGCAAATATGGAGGTGTTCTAATGTAATTAATTGACTACTACAAGATGCCCCTAGGTCACTAGAGGATATGAACAATTGTCATATGATATAAGTTATATGGTTAAAAATCTTGTTACATGTTTTTTTTTTTTAATTTAGTTAATTCATATATATAATATTAATATAATTTTTTAAGATAAAGTTAATTTTTTATCATTTGTTTATGTGCAATTTGAGATATAAGATGAAAAAAATATTGTCCTTAGTTATTTAATTTATATATATAAACTAATTTTTTTATTTGAATAATAAACTAATTATAATTTTACATTTGATAACCCGTGTGCATGTATTTATTAGTTATTTAATTTATATATATAAACTAATTTTTTTGTTGGAATAATAAACCCATTATAATTTTAGTTAGATAACTATTATTAAAATAAAGAGGCTGAATAATAAACTAATTATAATTTTACATTTGATAACCCGTGTGCATGTATTTATTAGTTGTTTAATTTATATATAAACTAATTTTTTTGTTGGAATAATAAACCCACTATAATTTTAGTTAGATAACTATTATTAAAATAAAGAGGCAGCTAATTTCCATCATTTGCCATATATATATTTAGTTACCAAATACTCGTTTCAAAAATATGTTTTTTTTTTTAATATTTCAGTCTTTCCTAAATTATCCAAATGCCGACGTTTTAACCAAGCTCGAAGTTCAATAGTTTTTTTTGGTTTAACATACAACATATTTAAGCTATATATACAAAAAGCTTATGGAGCACTAATCCATCTCTTCTGTTTATTGAGGAGCGGGTAAAATCACGGATCCATATCTTCCGTTTATAGAGCAGAGCATCGATCTTAACCCAAAAAAGAAAAGTTGACTGGTACGGCTTATTAAAAAGTTGAGTTCACAAGAAGTCAAAGTCGTAAGGCTAAGAAAGCTCGTTTGAAAGGGGTAACAACGCTAAAGCTGGTAGAACATAGGAGGAGAAGTTGTTGTTATCGAAGGGGAATTACAGTTACTGGCAAAAATGAAATTGAAAAGGGTTTCCATAGAACCTATTGTTGATATAACGCTGAGTGTAAAAGATGTGGTAGACGGTCATTTCAGGGATGACGATGAGGATTTAAGGAGGCAGAGATGGTATTGCGTCCATAGTGTTGTCTGCCTCCGAGTCTTATAAACCCAACACGCAGGACATCATTACAGTGTGATGCTGACATCATTTGCCTCCAAGAAGTGTTGAAATATTAATTTCAACCGCATTTACTGCAGCGTGGTTTGGCAAAACCACCCAGACTTCCCCGCACCACCATTCGCAAAAGGTCGTTTCCGTGAGGAGGGCTCCGACACAATCAGCATGAGACACGCGTCCAGTGTACAACCATGAAACCACCATCTCCCCGGACGTTAAATGTCGTTTGAGTTGTGTGAGGTTGGTGTGCGAATTGCGTCCGATCGGGTCAACGCATGTGGACTCACTCCAACCTGCCAGAACGTTAATCTTACTCTTACCGTCGGCTTCTAATTAATGCATTTAATGCTTGGTCATAGTTTTAGGTGAAATTTTTAAAGTTTTGCATACGGCACGTAATATTAAATTTGTTTTGCTAACACATAAAAATATATGTTTTGTGTATGCCTTGACTTGGCATGGTATGGTATTGTATTGCACACGGGAGGAGGTGAAACAAGTGGTGCGCTGCAGCGAAAAGAAACCAGAGGGTGTATGCACAGCAGTGCAAAGATATGCATCTTTGTATTTTGTAATGTTTTGTTTTTGTGGTGTTGACCGTTTGTAATGCAATGGTGAAATCGCACAGCAGTGCGAAGGTGAAACAAGAGCAGAGCATGTAATGCTTTATGTGCTGGAAGTTTTGTAATATGCATGTGTGTATAATGAAATTGTTTTACAGCAGTAAACTTATGTAAATTTTTATTCTTCAGCAGTAAATGTAAAAGCTTCTTTTACAGCAGTAAAAGTGTATGAAGATTTTACACAGCAGTGTAAAAATCATTTTTGTAAAAGAGAGACAGAGTATTTTGTTTTGGTGAAAGTTCTTGTGTAAATCCCTCTCAGCTAAGAGGATGAAATTGTATCAGTCTTTTGTTCTAAATCAATAGAAATGTTTTATGGCTGTGTAATGGACTGTTCTCAGTAAATTTGTTTTAAAAGCTTCCCTGTGCAAAGATCCTGGACAGAGGAAACAGAGCATTGTCTATGTGGTGTGTAATTTGTTTGTTTTTGGTATTTTCCCATCAAAAATACCCAACAGTGGTATCAGAGCAGGTCCAGGCTCTTTAAAGAAGTTAAAGAAGCTGAAGGGAGAAGGTTGTTGCTGCAGCAAAACTTCTCAGGCAGACAGAAGACTCAGACAACGAAGGATTCAGGTATTCTTCATAGCTATCTTGTTTGTTACTGTTGGAACAGTCAGTGTTTATACACACAGTCAAGGTTTTAAAGCCTTAGTTCAAAATGCAAGGAATGACAAGCACAAGCATGGGTATGTTTAACACCCAGCTCCCACAGTTTAATGGGAAGAACTATGACTACTGGTCAATAACCATGAGAGCATTATTTATCTCTCAAGATCTCTGGGAACTAGTTGAATCTGGGTTTGCAGAACCAGCAGATGAAAATGCATTTAATAACTTAACTTAGGGAGAGAAGGACCTATTGAAGAGCAATAGGAAGAAGGATGCAAAAACCATTGTATTGTTTTATCAAGCAGTGGACCAGAGTATATTTCCAAGGATAGCAGCAGCTACATCATCACATAAAGCATGGCAAACCCTCAAGACAGCCTATCAAGGCATGGAGAGAGTGAACACAGCAAAACTACAATTGCTGAGAAAGGATTTTGAGAACTTGAACATGAAGGAGTCATATAACATTGACTCATTCTTCACTCATGTGATTGGTGTAATCACACAAATGAGAACTCATGGAGAAACCATTGAAGATAGAAGGATTGTGGAGAAAATATTGAGGGTCTTACCCTCAAGGTTTGATGCCATAGTCACCACCATTGAAGAAACAAAGGATCTCTCAAACTATTCAATTGATGAGCTACATGCATCACTGATAACACATGAGCAGAGGTTGAGTAGGAATGAAAACTCATCTCTTGAGCAAGCCTTCAAGACCCAGATGTCCTTTGGAAGAGGAAGAGGTCAAGGAAGAGGAAACAGGAGAGGAAGAGGCAGAAGCCAGAACAGAGGTGGAAGGAACAACCCATCAAATGCACAAGGAAGAGGCAGCAATACAAATCAGAACCAAGGCCAAGGCAGTAGCCAACAAAGAGAACAGTATCATGCTCAAGGACAAAGGTATGATAAATCTAATGTTCAATGCTATTATTGCAAAAAGTATGGACATTATGCAAGTGATTGTAGAAAGAAACAACATGATATGAACAGTAGACAAAATGAAAATGTTACAAGAGAAAACAACAGTCATGAAAATGTCCTGTTAGCTTGTAACATGGCTGAAACACATAGTGAAGACATATGGTTTTTAGACTCAGGTTGCAGCAACCATATGACAGGAAACATTGCCCTCTTCTAAGCCTTAAATCAAAACTTGAAGCCAGAGGTCACACTAGGAACTGATAGTAAAGTGTATGTTATGGGAAAAGGAGAAGTAAAAATATTTTCAAAACAAGGAGAAAGGAAAACCATAGCAGATGTCTACTATGTCCCCGGAATGAGATGTAACCTCTTGAGTATTGGACAACTTATTCCAAAAGGTTACAATGTCTTTTTTGTGAATGATGTATGCACCATCATGGATATACCACCCAGCAAAAGATGCTTTGTTGAAGTGAAGATGACAAGGAACAAGATGTTCCCTCTCCGGATCAGGGCAGACTTGAAGAACAAGAAGGAAATGGCAGCAGTCACCCAAGAGGCCTTCCAAAGCGTGCCAAAGGATGAAAATTGGTTATGGCACTTGAGATTCAGGCATCTAAATTTTGGAGGTCTAAACCTATTAAGCAGAAAAGGAATGGTAAGAGGATTACCATTGATAGAGAAGCCGGACAGCCTTTTTGAAGGTTGTATATTGCGCAAACAACATAGAGAAAGTTTTCCATCAGGGAAAAGCATAAGGGCAAAGGCACCCTTAGAGATCATCCACTCAGATTTATGTGGACCGATGCAAGCTCCATCATTAGCAGGCAACCTATATTTCTTAACATTCATTGATGACTTTACAAGAAAAACTTGGGCATATTTCCTTAAAAACAAAAGTGAAGTGTTTGAGAAATTCCAAAATTTCAAGGCATTTGTGGAAAACCAAAGCAGGCTGCACATTAAAGTTTTGAGAACTAGTAGAGGAGGTGAGTATATCTCCAAGGAATTCCTAAGATTTTGTATAGAAAATGGAATTCATAAACAGTTTACAGCTAGGTACACCCCACAGCAAAATGGAGTTGCTGAAAGGAAGAACAGAACCATCATGGATATGGCGAGGAGCATGTTGAAGGCAAAGCATTTGCCAAATGATTATTGGGCTGAAGATGTACATTGTGCATTTTATATTTTGAACAGGTGTCCTACAAAAGCAGTGATGAACAAAGTGCCAGAAGAAGCATGGAGTGGGAGAAAGCAAGGAGTCACCCACATGAGAGTTTTTGGATGTGTGGCCTATGCACACATTCCAGATCAGCTAAGGAAGAAGTTGGACAGCAAAGGGGAGAAATGTATCCTTGTTGGATATAGTGATGAATCCAAAGCCTACAGGCTATATATCCCATCTACTAAGAAATTTTTTGTAAGCAGGGATGTTCAATTCATTGAGGAAGAAGCTTGGGATGGAAGCATAGAGAAAACAGTGAATGTTAAAAACTGTTTGTCTCATGATGAGGATGAAGAGGAGGTGGCTGAAATGAATCCCCAAACAGTAGCACCAACACAAGAACAACAAGGTACACCATTGAGGATAAATGAAAGTGCTTCTCCAAGCACACCACAAGGAGGAAATTCGAGTGCATCTTCAAGCACTTGCACACCAAATGAAAGAGGTAAGAAGTTTAGAAATCTAAGTGACATTTATGATGAAGGAATGAATTCCTTGTTTGCCTTGTATTGTCATGTTGATGATCCTATTCATTTCGAGGATGCAATTAAAGATAGGAAATGGATATAAGCTATGGATGAAGAGATGAATGCCATAGAGAGAAACAAAACATGGGATTTGGTTGAGCTACCAAAAGGCAAAGAAGTCATTGGAGTGAAATGGGTCTACAAGACCAAGAGCAATGCTGAAGGCAAGATTGAAAGGCATAAAGCAAGGCTGGTTGTCAAAGGCTACAAGCAGCAGTATGGAAGAGATTATGAGGAGACTTTCGCCCCGGTTGCAAGAATGGAAATAGTGAGAGCAGTGTTGTCCATAGCAGCTCAAAACAAATGGAAAGTCTACCAAATGGATGTGAAATCAGCATTCCTAAATGGAGTGTTAATGGAAGAGGTTTATGTGGAACAACCTCTCGGATATGAGAAGAAAGGAGAAGAGCACAAAGTGTGCAAATTGAAGAAAACTCTTTATGGGCTGAAGCAAGCGCCAAGAGCATGGTACAGCAGGATAGATTCTTATCTATTGGATAATGAATTTGACAAGTGTGAAGGAGAACCCACTGTCTACATCAAAGAAAATGATGGTAAAATTTTAATTGTTGTCTTATATGTTGATGATGTTATTTTCACAGGTAATGATGATCAGCTCATTGAGAATTTTAAATCAGTCATGAAAGAGGAATTTGAAATGACTGACATGGGTTTCTTGAGATACTTCTTAGGCATAGAAGTAGATCAAAATGAAAAAGGAATTTTTATCTCACAAGCTAGATATGTAAATCAAGTGTTGGGCAGATTTAACATGCAAGAATGCAAAGCAGCGATCACTCCCACAGTAATGGGATTAAAACTCAGCAGAGAGGACAGCAGCAAGGATTTTAATCCTAGTTTGTACAAGAGTATTGTTGGCAGCCTTATGTATTTAACAACAACTAGACCTGATATTATGTATGCTGTTAGCTTAATTTCCAGATTTATGGAGAGGCCAAAGGAGGCACATTGGCAGGCAGCAAAGAGAATTTTGAGGTATGTCAAAGGTACCAAAATGTTTGGAATTTTATATCATGCCTCAGAACATTTAGATTTGGTTGGATACACTGATAGCGATTGGGCTGGAAGTGTAGATGATCGGAAAAGCACTTCCGGTTATATTTTTCACATGGGTTCAGGAGCCATTTCATGGGCTTCTAAGAAGTAGTCCATTGTAGCAATATCTACAGTAGAGGTTGAATATGTGGCAGCTAGAGCAGCAGCATGTCAAGCAGTTTGGATGAGAAGGACGTTGAGAAGCTTAGGCCAAGAGCAGGCAAAAGCGACAATGGTCTTTTGTGACAATAGCTCAGCTATTGCTTTGTCAAAGAATTCAGTGTTTCATAAAAGAACGAAACACATTGATACAAGGTTTCACTATATCAGAGAATTAGTGAACAATGGAGAAATTGTCCTAGAACATTGCAGGACTCAGGAACAGGTTGTAGACATCTTGACAAAGCCACTACATCAGAAAAGCTTTGAATTTTTGAGAAAGAGCTTGGGTATGTCTGAATGCCCAGCAGTTGAAATTAAAGGGGAGTGTTGAAATATTAATTTCAACCGCATTTACTGCATTGTGGTTTGGCAAAACCACCCAGACTTCCCCGCACCACCATTCGCAAAAGGTCGTTTTCGTGAGGAGGGATCCGACACAATCAGCATGAGACACGCGTCTAGTGTACAACCATGAAACCACCATCTCCCCGGACGTTAAATGTCGTTTGAGTTGTGTGAGGTTGGTGTGCGAATTGCGTCCGATCGGGTCAACGCATGTGGACTCACTCCAACCTACCAGAACGTTAATCTTACTCTTACCGTCGGCTTCTAATTAATGCATTTAATGCTTGGTCATAGTTTTAGGTGAAATTTTTAAAGTTTTGCATACGGCACGTAATATTAAATTTGTTTTGCTAACACATAAAAATATATGTTTTGTGTATGCGTTGACTTGGTATGGTATGGTATTGTATTGCACACGGGAGGAGGTGAAACAAGTGGTGCGCTGCAGCGAAAAGAAACCAGAGGGTGTATGCACAACAGTGCAAAGATATGCATCTTTGTATTTTGTAATGTTTTGTTTTTGTGGTGTTGACCGTTTGTAATGCAATGGTGAAATCGCACAGCAGTGCGAAGGTGAAACAAGAGCAGAGCATGTAATGCTTTATGTGCTGGAAGTTTTGTAATATGCATGTGTGTATAATGAAATTGTTTTACAGCAGTAAACTTATGTAAATTTTTATTCTTCAGCAGTAAAAGTAAAAGCTTCTTTTACAGCAGTAAAAGTGTATGAAGATTTTACACAGCAGTGTAAAAACCATTTTTGTAAAAGAGAGACAGAGTATTTTGTTTTGGTGAAAGTTCTTGTGTAAATCCCTCTCAGCTAAGAGGATGAAATTGTATTAGTCTTTTGTTCTAAATCAATAGAAATGTTTTATGGTTGTGTAATGGACTGTTCTCAGTAAATTTGTTTTAAAAGCTTCCCTGTGCAAAGATCCTGGACAGAGGAAATAGAGCATTGTCTATGTGGTGTGTAATTTGTTTGTTTTTGGTATTTTCCCATCAAAAATACCAAACAAGAAGTCCAACAGAACCATTTTTCTGATTTTTTCCATCCAGAATTGGCCAAATTAGGATATGAAGGGATGTTTAAGCGAAAGCAGAGAGAAGGCAACATTCCAACTGTTGATAACTTTGTGTTCGATTAATTTGAGATATAAAGACAACATTGCCCTGCATGTCATCCTTTCCATAAAAGAAACTAGTGAACGTCTGTGCATAACCAATACCCACATCCATGCAAATAATAAAAACAGTGATGTAAAGCTATGGCAGGTCTACTACTTGCTCAAAGATTTGGAGAAGTTTGTCCACGATATTCCTGTTGTACTATGTGGGGACTTCAATTCTTTGTCCGGAAGCGCTCCCCACTCACTTCTTACCAAAGGCTATGTGGATCCCTTACATGAAGAAATTTCGGATTATGATCCATCCATTAAACTCATGTTTCGTCATAGAATACCTTTAGCAAGTGCTTATTTTAAGTATTCCCGATGCAATCTTCCCCTACAAGACGCGTTGAAGAAAATGGATGGTAAAACGGGGGAGCCGCGTTTCACTACCTTCATTGAGAATAGCCGAGGGAAATTTCAGGGAACGTTAGATTACATTTTCTATGCCATGAAGTTGAAGGCGGTGTCTTTACTAGAGATTATTGATGAGGAGGAGGTGAAGGACCGTGCACTTCGTTCGTTAATCATTCTTCCAATCACATCCCAATTGCAGCCAAGTTTAGTTACACCCCCGCATGAAAACCTGCAATGAAAGGAAATATGCATCTCAAGGGTTATGACCATAACTTTAGATAGAAAAATGAAGAACCTTATTAAATGAAATGTTCCTTGTTGTTGTTTGATAGTCACGGTAAAATTGTGTGGTAATTTATGTTAATTTTTTCTTTACTAAAAATTAGATAGACACAAAGAATTGTGCATTTTTTTCTTTTTTATTTCTCCTATTATGTTCTTAGTTAAATGGATATTATCACTAGAACTAAATTATGTATGACTAAAATTAAATTGTATCTTTCTACAATTAAGTGAACTTTCTATAATCCTATATTTTTAAGACAATGATTCCTTTTTTTCTTAGAAAGTGTGCAATGACTCTCCCTAGGTAGCATTCCACTCCACTCATATGTAGGCATTTTAGTTTACCTTTGTGCATGTGATACAAAGTTATATATATATATATATAATTGTGCTAAACCACAATGTTGATATCATTATGATCTATAAGCATTGGACCAAGTGTGGTCATTGTCACGGTAGTTGTGTGGGATGTGAAGTCGGCTAGAGGGGAGATTTGGTTAGTGGAAAAATTAATTCTTGTTGGTTATGAGCATCTTATCTCCATTGTGTGTGTTCTCATTTCCCTGAGAAGAAAGTTTATGTACCCATTCCTAAGTGCTTAATTGTAAATACAGGGCCTTTTTTCCTGCCACTCGGACTATTTTCCCCACTCACCACTCACTGCCTGCCAGTTGGACTATTTTCCCCACTCACCTCCACGTCAATTCTCAACATCACCCTTGTGGACTCCAGTTCATCTCCACCAACCATGTGCCTCCACATCATCCCCCACCTCCATGTCACATGTTTGTTTCATGGTCAGTTAAATTATGTTTTCTCCTATGAAGCAGAATAATTTGAAACATGGTTTAGAAACCGCTGAGAATGAATTTTAAAAAATTAAAAGAGGTTTCTTATGATAAGATCCTCGTTTACAAAAACCTCTCTCATGTTTCTAAAATATGGTACAGTTTTGGAAATTCGGATGAATCTTTGCAAGCATATTTTCTTGGATTTTCCTGTTTTTAGCCAGTGTTTCCAAATGCAGTTTCTGAGCAGGTGGAAATGAATTTTAAAATACGAAAAGTGGTTTTTGCTTCCAACATCATCATTTACAAAAAGCTCTCTCACTTTTTAACATATCTTATGGTTTGGAATATACAAACGGATTACAGGATCCCATTGTTAAAAATTTCGGGAGGAAAAACCTCAAAGACAGTTAGTCACTTGGATGCCACCTCATCAAATAAGAGTTTTTATCAAATTCTAATTGCTCTTCTTTGTTACCAACAATCCACAAAGATAGTCAAGTAGATTCATTAGCTTTGAATGCCCTCTATTTCAATTCTATTTGTGTAAATACAATTTGAGATATTTGTAACAAATCTTAATATTTTTTCAAAATATTGTAGTTTAGAATTTTTATAAATACTTCATCATTAGAAGAGAAATTGATTTTTATACCAAGAACACTGTTGTATATTGTTGAAGCATCAATAGATTTACCAGTAATATAGGAGTTCTTTCACAAGATTCTTGTGTCAAGTTGTTGGTGAAGTGCATCTATCATCTTATATGTTAAAATATTTCTCTAGTTATCACAATTTTGTTTTGAAATATGAATTATTCAAATGATAAGTAAAGGGAATAATTTGTTTAAATCTAGACTTTGCACTTAGCTACGAATAATTTTGATGTTTTCTTCTGATATTTAAATATAGATTTCAGGTAACAGTGCTCTATATTTAAAGTGAGCCTTAAATCTATTCTTCTTCTTCATTTCACAGACCTTAAAGAATCCATTCGGTTTGGCTACCCTGCCCTGTGAGATCTATCCGTAGATACTACAATCAATCTATATTTTATGTAACAGACTCCATAGCCCAATGGTAATCTAGTTATCAACCAACCATTCAAATACAAATCAAACCTTAAACATCATAGCTAGCCTAATATTCAATCCAACAAAGTTAAATATTATAGAGAGAACCCTCTCTGAAGTTGTCAGGGTTAGATCCCAGCTTTGAAAGTTGGTTTGTGGTTACCTTTGTGATTTTCTTCTGCAACCTGAGAAAATTACTGAGTGCTAAAATTTTGGCGATCATACTGGGGACACGCCTAGAAAAGTGTATCAAGTTCCAGATCTAATTACTGATGGTGGATAGTGATCAGACACAAGAAGGTTGTATCATTCACTTGGCGACTCCATGTTCAAGCATCCAGAGCTTCAAAATTTTCAGGGTGACTCCACTTTTAAAGAATCCATATTTGCAGAAAACGCATGGCGACTCCACTGCATATTGATCAGATTTCTTGCTAAGCAACATGACAAGGTATGTGGTAAACCCTAGATATGGTGAAGTTTTAAAAGAATTTAGGGATACGTTAACAAATTTGAAAATGAGGAAAAGTTCTCCTGAAGGTAAAATTTGTTTTCTTGAGTTAATTGCTGAAATATTTAAGAAGGGTATTGAACTTTTGGATTTTCAGATTGAGCCATATAGTTTCCAAGATCCTAAACAGTTCTTAGAAAATATTCCTTCTCCAGAACAAAAGGAGATTATATTTCCTTTTGATTTGCAGATTGATGAGAGTTTTGTTTTCGAACATAAGGCTGAAACTGAATAGTGGGATTCAAGGGTTAACCTTGAGAATACAACTGATGAAATCTTACATGCTCAATCAGTCAATCAAGGTCTACAAGGTAAACTAATTAATCATGCCTTTACTGACCCTGTAATAAAATACATGGAGGTTCTTTTTAGCTCGAGAGTTCAAACATATTTCCATGATCAAATCCAACAACAATTGCCATTACATTCTACAACTTTGATTTTATGGACAAAAAATCAAGCTCTCGTTTTGATTGTACTAACAAATAGTCAACTAGCTCACTTGTTTCAGCAGCTACTTGACTGGCTTCATTGGGATTTGTACATTATTTGATTCAACATAATTGTCAGCA
Source organism: Pinus tabuliformis (assembly GCA_031772625.1). Taxonomy (NCBI): domain Eukaryota; kingdom Viridiplantae; phylum Streptophyta; class Pinopsida; order Pinales; family Pinaceae; genus Pinus; species Pinus tabuliformis. Next base: position 196,082,112 of record CM062815.1, on the reverse strand, counting down.
CTATAGGGAAGGTATCAGTGTGTAAATAAGCTCAGTGCTTTGACCATTTTTTCAAGAATTCTATCCAGTTTTTGTTTGCAGTACAACTTTTAGTTTGTAAACCCTGGATGAATCTTCATTGTTGTGTTCTATCAGATCCCACATTCATGCTTGGAGTATGGCACAGGGGTGAATGGATGAAGAGAGATTTGACTCAGCCATTCTATGGTTGGGTGGAATGTGGTAGTCCCATATCTGGTTTGTTCATTGCATTCATTAATGAGAAATCCGTTACCCTGATTTTCATGTGTAAAGGAATTGATGTATTTATGGATTTGATGGCTTACCTGTTTATTGTATTTTTGTTCATGTTATGTTGGTTATATGCACATCTTATGACAGTAGGTATGTATGGCTCTTAGCATGTTTTTACTTGTATGTGAATGGATAATGTGTCTATGACTTAATGGAGGATAATGCAGTAAATGGCATGAGGGAACAATGGTTCATAGTGATTCTCAGATATGTATGAGATCCCTACACTTAATTATGTTATTTACACCTGTAGATTACATATCGATTCCATTTCCTTAAAGTCACCAAGGAGGTTGAATCTTATCCATAGTGGCCTCTTGTCGCATGTTTACCCCGACTCGCCAGTTGCTTGGGTAGATATGGTAGGAGGGTTTTAGAGAGTGGTATCAGAGTGTAGTTGCGCTCTTCTTGAGTGGTGTGTGTTGGTCACACATGCATGTCAATTACATGTGTATCTCTTACACTTGCATTTCATGTTCTTGTTGCACTTTCTTGATGATTGATTATGGATGTAGTATGGTTATCATGAAGAATTTGATATTGATTTAGTGGAATGAATATGTCATGAGTAAGTGACTTCTTGTATATGGTTATATATTGCTTACATGTTGATTTTATGTCACATAATTACATCCTTGTAGGTTAGGTTACATGTATCAGTCTTGTAGGTTTGTTACAAGAATTGATCGCCTATGCTTGACTACATGCATTTATGAGTATGTATAGTTTATTATGCATTCCTTATGCATGTTGACGGTCGCATGTGGAAATAAGTATAGTGGAGTAATGGTGGAAATAAGTATAGTGGAGTAATGGTTGTTTTCATGCATGAGGTCATCGTTTGTGTAGTTGGTATCTTCATGCATTGATAAGTGGATTCTAGCTAGAATGACAAGTATATGGCTTGGTACTCATGTGTTATATGTATATATGTAGTTATTATGCAAGTATGGTCTTGGTTATAGTTATGCATGAATAGTAGGTCAAATATTCCTTCTGAAGTCATTGTATGCAATTTAGGTCATCATGATGTTACTGGTTTTTATGATGCTAATGCGTTGGCTAAGATAGAACAAGAGATGTAGATCATCATAATGAGGATGCAACACTAGACTTTGGGGTAAGAGCAGATAGTCCTACTGGTATTGTATGTTCGGCATGCAGGTATGTTAGTTAGTGGATTGTGATATACATTAGGGTTATATAAATTAGGTATATGAACATGTATTTTATGTTATGGTTACATTCATGATAGATGTTAGATGATTATTGTGGTTATATGCACGTGTCAGATAGGCATGAATGGTAGTAACATGTGGTTGTACACATTGCTACTGTTGTTTTATGTTAGATAACTTGATGATTAGGATTATATGTTGTTGATGAGCATGATATGTAGCTTATTATTGTTATATGCTATTAAATTAGGGTTATTTTACTGAGATATTGATGTTGTAATTTGGATTGGTTATATGCGTGATGGTTATGTTCATTGCATTGAAGATATTGTTGCTATATGTATTATGTTAAGCTAGTTTGACCTGTGCAGATGATTATGGTTGCAATATTTAGGTATGAGTCGATTTATTTTGTTGCATTGTGTGGTACTAATCTAGACTGATCATACATATGTGATTGTTATGCATGAATGACAAATGCTTATAATCTTATTATGTCAACATGTTAGTTAGTTTTTTCTCTATGTAAGATTAATCTATTAATATGATACAAAAAAGAAGTTACAGTGAGGCCTGGCCTTAGAAGTTTTGAGCCTCAGTCATCACACAATAAGACTGTCTAGTGTTGACTGCCCCAACAGAGGGGAATGGACAGATGAAGTGTAGACCTAAGCTAACTTGCAAAGACTAGAGTGGGAATGATGGAATCTATTGCCAAGGTCAATGCAACTTAACAGCCAGCATCTACTACCTATTACAGTGCACACACAAGGCTCTCCAGCCTATGGAGGACAAACACAGTGAATCCTGGGGTGGGGGGAATTACAGAGTAGTTTGCAGGCTCCATAGTTATGAGTGATTTGGTTCTATCTCAGCCTGTGCATTCATTAAATGGCGCCTGCAAGGTGCCTTGAATGCAATTCAGATTGGCATGGGGGAAGTTGCAGGGGGCCATGTGCCTAGCCCTTCTACCACCCGACCATCTCATAAACTTAATGACTTTGGTAATCACCTGCATCTGGATGTGTTTCTTCTTCCTGTATCATTTCAATCTACATTGATTCATTGTATTCCTGTAACTAAAGAGTAGTGGCCATAATATTAAGTGTGCCTACATGAAAGGTCCTTCCACTATCTACCCCAATGTTAGCTATAATTTCTGCTACTTTGTTTCCATCCCTATGTGAGTGTTTAAGGTTTCCTGCTCTGTGGGTTGAGAGCCATTGTTCAATGAGCTCTAATCGTTCTGCCAGTCTCCAACTACTTCCAACCTTGTATGAAGGCATCCCCTGCAAGATCTGATTAACCATGTTAATGAGAATCTGAGAATCCCCTTCAATTATAAGTGAGAGGAAATCATGGAGATGTGCAAGGAGAAGCTCCTGCCATATCCCTTCTAATTCTACCAAATTATTCATATCCCAACAAATTGAGCCTAATTAGGTTAGAAGAGGAATGCCCTTGTGATCCCTAAAGTCTCCTCCATATCCTGCTTTGCCTGGATTACCTTTAGACACTCTGTCGAAGTTAAGCTGTATCATATGTTGGGGTGGAGGAGTCCATTTGTCTACTGTCTTTCCTTGTGAGGAAGTTTTACCCTAAATTGCTTGCATATGGTTCCACTGAAGTTTCCAGATTGCCCATATATTCTGTTCCTATGGAATGGTGGGATAATCTTCTTTGGACCATGTTTGAAGCATCAAGGTTTCTCACAGGTTTTGACGCATATTATTCCATAGGAATTCTAAAGAGAGGATTGGTTATTGAAGATGCTTCGATTCCTTTCTTTCCAAATAGTCCACATGAGGAGACCTGGGATAAGTTTCCATAAAGCATTTACCAGTTTGCTTTTATAAGGACTATTTGACCAAGTGCATATAACGTTGGGGATATCCTCCTTAACTCGTCCATCTTTTTGGCAGCTGAAGCTAACCTTTTCCCAAAGTTTATTTGACAATGGGAAGGAATTTGTTAGATGCTCAGTGGTTTCTTCCACCTGTTTACAGTTGGGACACATAGAAGGCCCATGAAAGCTTCTTTTCTGTAGGTTGTCCCAAGAGAGAATTTTATTTTGGCATAGCAGCCAGAGGAAAGTGGAAACTTTTGGCCAAAAGGTGGGATCCCATACTTTGTTCCATAGTGGATCTTTGACTATTTGATTTCTTATAGTTAAATTGTAAGCCTCTTGTGTAGTGAAGGTTCCTTTCACCTCATAACCCCATCTGATTTTATCCCTCTTGTCAGAGTAGTGAATTTTCTTGTTTGAAAGCTCTGTTTCCAGATTGTCCTTGATGAGTTGTGTGCCCTGCCTAATGATGTGGTCTGAGTTCATTCATTGCCTGTATCCTTGTGCGTGGGTAGGCTTCCAGTATTGATTTACATTTGTCATAAGTTGCCCTTCCTAGTCCTGTATTTGTTGGGGTTCGATCAGGTCCTTCAACTTGGGTCTTTATTGCCAAGAATCTTCCTAGAACTGTGCATTATTACCATTCCTAATTTTCCAGAAGCTGTGCTCTTGAATTGAATCCTTATGCTGTTTAGTTGCATTCCAGATGAGAGAGGCTGACCCAACTTCTGTGAGTTTGACTAAGTCATCAACTGGTCAATTATTGGCATATTTTGCTGTCCAAAGGACAACCTAGTGAGAATGCGGTTTCAAGATCCATTTCCACCAGATGCGAGCTCCCATGACTGCATTACTATGTTGAGGATCACGAAGCCCAAGACCTCCATAGATTTTTGAGAGGCACACTGTATCCCATTTAAACAAAGCCTATTTTCTCTTTTGTCTTGTATTTCCCCACAAGAAGGCTCTCTGAAGATTTTTAATATCTTTGAGAACCCATTTTGGCGCTGCCAGAATTGAAGAAAGGTAAAGTGGCATGGATTGCAGCACGGCTTTGATTAAGACTAGACAGCCTGCCATGTTTAAAGCTTAGTAAGTCCAAGAAGAGAGACGGGCTTCCAATTTTTCTAAGAGAAATTTCCAAGATGAGTGCTTTAAAGCAGTGTCTGTCATGGGAGCACCCATGTATTTAGAGGGAAGAGCAGCTATTATAAAACCTAGGATCCAAGCTATTGAGGCTTGGGTTATAGCAGGGGTATGAAAGAAAAAGATCTAGGATTTGGTCTTGTTAATGCACGCTCCAAAGGCATCCGAGAATTCAGACAAAATGGTTTTTAATTTGAGGGATTCTTGGATTGAGGGATGGACCAATAGCATGTTATCATCCATGAATTGTTGGTGGGTGAAGGCAGGGGTGTTAGGAAAGGAGAGTCCTCTTAGTTGCTGGGTTTGAAGAGCTTCCTTGATGCATCTTCCCAGTCCTTCTGCCATTATGACAAACAGAAAAGGGGAGAGGGGATCTCCTTGCTGGATACCTCTAGAGGGCTGAAAGGGGATGGAAGGGATCCCATTGGTCAAAATGGAGAAGAAGGAAGATGATATAAGAGTCATGACCCATCTGACCCAGGGGGGAGAAGCCAAAGGCTATCAACATTTTGTGAATATACTTCCAGCTTAAACTATCAAAATCTTTGGAGAGGTCGATTTTTAGGAGCATACCTGCTTTTTTGGATTGCTTTAAGGAGTGTATAATCTCGTGAGTGAGAATGATGCCATCCATGATTTTCCATCCTTCCACATAGCCTGATTGCTCGGGTGATATGAGTAAAGGAAGTAGAGGTTTTAGTCTGGAAGCAATAACTTTGGAGATGATTTTGTATATGACATTACATAGAGAAATAGGCCGGAATTTGTCCAGAGTCTGAGAATGATCTTCCTTGGGGATGAGAGCTATAAAGGTTGCGTTCAGAGAGGGAAGCAACCATCTATTAGTTCTGGATTCCTCAACGACTTGCCAGACCTCTTCTTTGATGAGATCCCAGAAGCTGTGGAAGAAATTGGATGTGAAACCATCGGGGCTAGGCGCTTTTCCTTCTTTGAGTTGTCGCATGGCATTCTCCACTTCCTGTAAAGATATTGGCCTGAGGAGGAGCTGATTGTGTTCCTCTGTTATGATCTTTGGGACATTCTTAGTAATTTTCTCAATAGCCTGCAGTCTATCTATCTGAGGTTCTTGGTGTACCTGCTTGAAATGAGTAAGAAACTCTTGTACTATATCCTCATGTTTTTCCAGCCAATCCCCCTGCGGATTCTAGATATAGGTGATGTTGTTATGCATTCTTCTTTGGATAGTAGTGCGATGGAAGAAATTTGTGTTTCTTTCGCCCTCTTTAAGCCATCTGATTCTTGACTTTTGTTTCCAAAGTATTTCTTCTTGCTTTGCTCTTTCAGATAGTTGTATTTGCAGGTGTTTTTCCAGCTCTGAGTTTTCTTCAGACCTTCCTTCCATGATGATCCTCTGCTGTAGTTTTTTCATTTCTTGATCTAGAACACTTTGTGCTTGGAAGATGTTGCCAAAGGTATTCTGATTCCATTGTTTAATGTTGTTCTTGAGATTTTTGAGTTTTTGCTGGAATTGATACATTTTTGTACCATCCGGGGGTTTGAAATTTTTCCAAACCGCATTAATCAGGTTGTTAAAATCTGGGTGCATCATCCAGAAAGCCTCAAAGCAGAAAGGCCTTCATGTGGTGTTACCTGGCCTTTGCCATTGAAGCACGATAGGCCAATGATCTGATCCTGAGATTGGTAAGATCGACGCCGTGAAATCCCCACCTAGGTGGATTGCATTGTCTGATAGCAGGAACCGATCCAATCATGAGGCGATTTGATGTGCACCTGCTCGTTTGTTATTCCATGTGTATATTCCATTGTTGGATGACATATCTATGAGCTAGTTATCTTGGATGAAGTTTTTGAAGTGAATGCTTTCATTGTCCAGTTTGGCCCTGCCTCCTCTTTTTTCTTCTAGCCTTGTTATCATATTAAAATCTCCTCCTGTGATCCAGATTGGATGTGTTCTTTCAGAGTTGATCAAAGCTAAAGTATTCAATATGTCTATCTTATTCATTGCTTCCTGGGGGAAGTAGACATTGGTTAGGTGACCATGTACATTTGTCCCTGTAATATGGAAGGTTGCTTGAATAAAATGCTTACTCGCATGAATATTATCAAGTGTGATAGCTCGTTCATCCCAAACTATTGCTAGTCCTCTTGATGCACCTGAGGCATCCACCGCTGCTGCGTTGCTACCTCTCCATGCTTTTGCAAGTGTCTGGTCCAGTGTTGTAGAATTACATTTGGTTTATTGCATGAAGAAAATTTGTGGTTATCCTATTGAATCATGTTTTTTATCAGTCTATATTTCTCGGGGCTATTGAGCCCTCTAATATTCCATGATATGAGCTTCATGATGCACTGCTAGGTAGGGGATTGTAATACTTTGTAAGCTTGGAATATCTTCTTGATTCCACCAGCATTTCCCCAATGCAGATGATTCTTTGTAGATCAGTTTTCCTGCCTCTTTTTTATTGTCTTTAGTAATATTTTTACCATCCCATTGACTCCTAGGTTGGATGCGTAAAGATCTTTGTTGCTATGCTCTGGAGAGGATGAATTCTAAGCTTTCCAGTTGCCTCTCTGGGATTTTATCGTATTCTTTCTTCTTGCAAGCTTGCTCTAATCCCAGTATATCCAGATATCCAATGTCGAATCTCTTCAGCTCCTATTCCATGTGCTGGGCCTCACTTCATTCCACTATTGTTTCCATTATAGTCATGGTTTCCTATTGCACATTGTCAACCTCCATGCCCTGAATATTCCATTTCGAGGAATGACTGGGAAAGGTAGAGTTAATATCTGTAGATTGTACAGACTTTTGGGCCATCTTAGATCTCAAGGGGATGGAATGAGGAGTCATCTTGGGAATTTCCTCCGAATGGTCAAGAATTTCATAGTTATTTAGTTCCGGCTGATTCAGGGTCTCAAAGCTATTGCTTGTGGATGGCATAGAGGCATTGACTACAGGCTTTTTAAGGCTAGAAGAGGGTTTTTTGTGATTCTTTTTACGGTTGTTGACTTCGGTAAACCCATCTGAGTCAGATTTGTCCAGATTGGAGGGGGTCGAGGTTTTTAGGTTTGAAGGGAAGTCTCGAAAGAGATTGCCAAGGGCATTTCATTTCCTACATCAGAATGGAACATGCTCATAATAGATTGATTGTATCCATTCAAAATCATCATGGTATAGACTTATCGCATTCGGGAGAGCTTTGCTGAGATGCATATAGACACAAATTGAGGCATAGGAGGTATATCGCCTGAGTTTCGTCTCCTATGTGATTTTAATGAATTCCCCTAAACCGTGCCCAATATCTTACATCGAGTCTACATCCTACTACTCCAAAGGGAGGTAATAGAGGTGAATCCACACTAGTGCCCAGCTTAAATCCTCTTTGTTCGAATTGAATCTTTCAATCCAATCTCTCAGATACAAAACTGTTGAATTGAAAAAGTAAGGTCCTCCATCAAGGACTCTGTTTCGATCTTCTTTAAAATTGAAAATCATTGTAAATAAGCCTTTAGGCCCTAACTACAAGGTAATGTTCCCTTTTGGTTTCCACTTAGCTACTATCCAGCCATGCAAAATGATTGAATGATTGATGAATTACTTAATGCGAGTATGTGTTCAAATGATTTTGTTTTAAGATGATTGTACTAACATATATGTGTTGAGACAATTGGTAGGTAGTTGAGTGTAGTAGGTGATAGTTGTAGAATTATGTCTAATCACTATTTGTTGAATATGGATTATGACATGATTGTTTGTAAAATTTGATTTCAAATTGACAGTTATGATTGTCTTGATATTTGGAACATGTGTTTAACATGTGTGAACAGTTGCAGGAAACATGCTTGGTATTAGCGTGACAAGGTCTTGGTTGGCTATGTTTGGAAACCCTAGTTCCTAATGAACGAGTGCTTTACATATAGGGAGTCTTCTTAACCTTGATTTTGTTTGAAATTATTTGGATATATGCGAGATTCATGAACATGTAACTGATAGGTATATTAGTTGGTCTCTAGTTACATATGGTTTTGTCAAGATAATTGGAGTCCCTTGAGAGATGGAATGGATGTGTTCAGTTGCAAGGTAACATGCTTGGCACAACAAGCTGAGGTATCTGGTGTATTTTTATGTTTCTGATTGCACTAAAAGTAATGTGTTAATGGCAGTATGATGTAGGGGATTGCATCGAAAAGCAAATTTCCATGAAATATTAAAGAAGATTGAGGTTGAGCTTGCCTTAGGAGCCATGGGGATTGAGTCATGGTGTTTGTTTTTCATCTTGTGAATTTTTTCTTTTATTGTTTTATCGCGGTTGATTTGCAATTTTGTTGTGTCTAGTGGATGATCATGCCACTTTTTTCGAATTCGTGTTGTTATTGGTTTTCTTCTTGTTTGTTTCTTGTCTTGCCTTTTATGTTTTGAGCCTTGGGAATTGTTTGGGGAAAGAGGAAACTTAATGGAGCTCGAGGAGAGATGTGTTGTACTCGAAAGTTAATGTAAGATTTAGATGAAGCTGGGTGCATGAGTAAGCACAACCGAAGGTAAGATTATGACAGTCGATTGGACTGGCCGGGTCCATTGTGGTAAATGGATGTTGGAAGTATAGTCATGATAAAGGTAATAGGAAAAGGTAATGTAAATGGATTTCATACCTTATTATTTATAGGGGTGATTTCATCCTTAAATTTCATAATATGACGTGTTATACTTGTTTCTTACAAAATTCAAGCTCTACTTGATTTTTTTAATCATATTACTATCCTCAATAATGGTGAATGTATGACCTAGGAATAACATGAAAACCTCAATGCAGCACATCACTAAAGAATGATCAATACACATTATTGAAGTATAGTACTAATGAAATATATTAAGAGAGGAAAAAACACATCATCTCCTTGCTACCACAAAACATCTAAAAGTTAGGTTAGTTAGAACATAAGCTAATACTGAACATCCCATTAGGGATCATAAAGCACAAGGAATTTTTTGTTTATAGGGAAGTATGTACTAATTTTACTGTGAGATATGATGAAGAGACTTGACCCCAATGGATAATATTATTGTGGAATATTTCTTTGTAATCTAAACTAACTTCTAGGATAATAAAAAAATATTAAAAAATTAAGTGAATAATTGTTTGCATGAAAAGTATGAAAATTTGACAAATAGAAAATACTTCACTGAAGTGGCCCAACACATGAATCCTATAATGCAATTCCTTTATTACTCAGTCCAGTCTACTGACTTGAGAAATGGTACAATGAACCCTTAGGTTTCAGATCAATACAACTATAGAAATGTTTAGCAATCAACACCCTATACTTCAAATTATGAAGTATTTATACACAAATTATTACAAAATAACCTAAACTGATTTAGGAATTATTCAACGAAAAAGAAATATCTTCATGCAAGAAGATAGAGACAGATGTGTAGCTGATGCAGGTTGTCCTTCTTTTATTATTTTTGTTGTTGGCTCTTCTTTGATATTACATTGCTTTTTCTCTTTTGTTGTTTTTCTTCCACACTCACTGTTCTTTTACTTTTCCTTTTGACTGATACTCTTTCATCTGATACTCTTTGACTTTTATGACCTGATACTTTTCTTTCACTGCTCTATATCCACTGTTTACCTTGCATTTTCATAGTAAATCATTTAATTTTTATGAATTCTATGTATCTGGTAATCTAATATTTACCATTATTTTGTGTATTTTGCAAAGGTGGTTTTTTTTACAAAAAGATGAATTACCTAATGCTGGAGGTAAAAGAGGTTCTCAAAAGTCTGGTAAAGAACCTTTCCTGTAGGCATCCCTCTCATAGAGGAACTATTGGCTTGCTCCTTTGCCACTTCTCTGATTCTCTTGTTATAGTCTTCATGTGGCATTAACCTATCATTTATTACTAATGGATTAGGTAGACCTTTCTGCCTCAAAGCATCAAATTTGACCATGAACTTGCCTATAGCTAGCTCCATAGTTTGGAATTTTTCCTCAAGATGCATCATCAAGTTCCTCTTGGTGATTACCTTTTTCACCTCTAGTGTAGTGCCAGTTCTATTAGCTATGCCAAGCTCCTGCAATTCATAGTTATTCTTTGAGTTAAGGAATTGGATTATTCTTGAGCCTTCTTCTCGCATATTTCCAAGTTCAGCCTTGACCCTTTGAATTGCTTCACCAACCTCTTTGACTAAATCATTTTGTTCAAAGATAACTTGCAAAGATGGCTAAATATCATTAACAGAGTCAATGATATTGGCCCATAGCTACTCTTTTTCTTGGGCAAGTGGCTCCTTTAATGTTAATTCCTTTTCTAAGTTCTTTATCCTCTCGTTCACCCTGTTTCACTTCTGTACTTCATTTTTATGCATGATTTGAGCTAGTTTCTTCTCATCCTCTAGACTTGTTATTTGTTGTTTGAGTCTATTTATTTCAATGGTCTGAATGTACATGTCCTCCATGGCTTTGACCAGTTTACTTGCTTCATCAATTGGATGAGTTACTGTTGTTTTTGAACCTATTGCTAATGTAGTTACTGATGCAGTTGGAAGTTCTGTAGCTACTGGAGCTATTGCGGCCAATGATGCTACCAAAGTGGAAGGAACTGTTGTAGTGACTATAGGGATAGCAGTGGTAATAGATGTCTAGTTGTCTCAATTCTAGCCTGTTTTAACTATATTAAATTGTCCAATTGATTCTCCCTTTCTTTCAATTGAGCATTTAGTTGAAGAATGAGATCCATCATTTCATCCTGTTGGGTTTGGCTGTCTATGACCTCCTTGGTCTGTGGATGTTCAGAAGGAGGCAAATTCAGTTGTTTCTTCAAAGCATCAATGTCTTCATTTTTCTTCTTTATGAGCATTTCTGCTACCTTGATGTCATTTGGATTATAACCAATCTCAATCACCAAGTGCTCCAATGACTTGATTCTGTTATCCTTGGCATGTGAGGATGTCTTTTCTAGCTTAAATTATGCTTTGATGTTGTCTAGAGAACTTTGAAGTTTCTGAATAGTTATTTCTTTGTTAGTCATTGTCAGATAAATCATTTCACCTCTTTGCTTATGAAATTGAATTTGATCAATAGGGTGAAAATCCCTAGCCAAAACTTCAAACTCTATCTTCCTATAATCCACTGAAGTTTTAGGCTTCTGGATTGTAGGTTGCAAAAAGGTCATTTGCATTTTACCAGTTTTAATGTCGAAAGCTGGCATCAAGATCTTCTTGTTTCTAGGAGTCAGTTTGAAGTACTGGGCATATGTTTTAGCCTTCAATGCCTCATTCCTCAACTTGATTTATTTGTACTTCTCTTTTATATCTTTCTCTTTATCCACTGGTTTGCTGGATGAAGAAACTTCAATACTAAGTTGTTTTTCAATAATTTGAGTATTTGAGGTGGAAGGTCGATGAGTTTCGTCTGAAACTGCTATAGTTGTATTATTTTTAACATTGTGTCAGTATCAATGATTTCAACTGTCTTAATGGTCTCTTCTTGCTCATTTACAGAATTAAGCTTGGGCTTCTTCCTATACATGATTTCAAACTTGTCATCTGTAGTATCCATTTTAGAGCTAGAACCTTATTCCCTAGTTCTTTTTACATTTCTGTCCTACATGGATGGAGTCTGTAGAATGGGACTAATACCCATTTGTTCCTGTAGGGTTGGAATCTGTAGAAAGGAACTAGTATCTATCTGCTTTTCCACATCTATTAAGGTATTTTCCAACCACTCTAACTAGCTGGAATATTTTTCAATGTCTCACCTGGACTCACGCATAAAAGGGCTTAATTTGAATTTGAAAGTTAATTTGCTTATGAATCCATTAGGGTCATACTACCACATGAAACTTCTACTGAACTTAATTTGCTGTAAAATTTTCTTAGCTTCTTGTCTAGCTTCCCTATTATTACAAATAAAAGGGCCCAACCAATTTTTGATCTTGAACTATTTTTCTTCCTAGTTGACATAAAATTGACATCATTTGAGTTTATGATATGCCTAAAATATTCTAATGCAAATATTCTCATGGGGAGATATGTAGGCAGCTTGTAGGGAGTGAGCTAGCATCCATATATCCTAGTTTCAATGTGGTCCTGGTATAGATACCAGTCTCCTACTCCACTGTATTTAGACAACTGAAATACTCTTTTTTTCTCATCACTAATCCTTGGTTGATTGCTATTGGTTAGAATATTTACAACTGGATGACCAAAGGAATCAATGAACTCCTTATAACTAAAAACAGTGGAATATTTTTGGATCAATGGTGTCCTAAAGATGACAGGTCTTGGTTGGCCCTTAGTGTCCAATTTTTGGATGCTGACTAGAAATATAGGAATATGTAGAAAAATACTGAAGAGTATTTGAATACTCTTTCATTTGGAAATCTGATCAATTGATCATGGATTCTGTCTACCAAGAACTGGGGAAAATTAAAAATTGAAGCTGGAGGCTTGCCTGGTCAAAAAATAGAGAGGAAAGGAAGTGCACGTTCATCTACAAATTCATCAGCAGTATACCCAAGGATACAAGATAACATGGTTACAATTTGTCTTTCCCTCTCAGATAAATTGTGCCAGAGTATGGAGCACTATCTGTAGGAATATGAGAGTCTTCTAGGATGAAAGTCTGAAATATTTGATCCCTCTTGGGAATGTCCAGCTTTATGTAAAGTTCAAGTAGGTTTTCAATGGAAAATGGGGTTTCATTTGGGCTTGGTTGGACCTGCAACATTTGATTTATTGACTCTAAAGTAATGCTTAATAAAATCTATTAGTGAGGAGAGACTATGGCTCTTTGACTTGGGATATAGCAAGCTTGACAGAAATGGATGATTTCTGGGAATAGGTATACTTGTGGGAACAAGTATTTGGGAAAATTCAATTCCCATAAGTGAATGTCATCATTCTTTTTAATGAATTTATCTTTACTCCAGTAGTGGAGTTTTAATAGATGGCTAGAAGTGGATGTGTCTTTAATTTGGAAATTTCTGTGGGCCAATGCGAGGTGGTCAATGTCCAGGTGAGGGGTTTGCAGTGGTTTCTCATTTAGAATGCTCTGGGAAGCCATAATTTGGTTTATTTCTATTTGAATTACTATTTATCTAGCTTTAGCAATAGGGTTAAAAGCTCTGGGATAGTGGGAAGGGTTAATATAGTCTACAGGAAACGAACCCTTTGGATGCACAATGGGTTTCTTTAGTTTGGAAAGTTTGTTTGTTTGTTTTTATTTTTATAATTTGGTTTATTAACCTTATATAAACATCATACAGAGCTTAATGACAGGGTCATTCTGGTTCTTTCAAGAATACCTGGAAAAATGATGATTACGTGTGCAGACAGGGTTCTGTGGTAGCAGTAGAGGTTTCTGAACATTGAATTGTATGTGTGCTTCTTCAATTTGGAGTCGACAGGCTATTCAGGTTGCAAATTGGTAGAAAATAGTTGAGTAGAGTTCCCGGGTGTTAGAACTAGTTCACAGAGGTGTTTGCAATGAAAATCAGTGAAAAGAGTGAAAAGGGGGCTTTTTTGGTTTTTAACCAACAATGGTTAAATTTTGGCGCGGGATTAATAAATGAACAGTGGGTGGTATTTTTTGAGAGCACACGATATAATGTGGTGCTTCCATCTAGAGAAAAGGTAATCGGCCAAAACCGTGAATCTCACATTGGGATTTTAACTGTCGGACGATGGGAGTGCGCGATATGGATACGTGCCATCAGATCTGGGTGTGTTTGATCAAAGGGCTATCACGCGATAGAGTTGCAAGGGTGAGGTTGGGATGTGGTTGGCGGGTCTTGGGGATAAATAATGCGGTTGGTTTAATACATTCAAAGGTTTAGTGAGGGTCGGGGAATTATAACGTTTGGGGTTAAATACATAAAGCGGGACTATAGCTTAGGGAATAACTTAGGATAAATGGATTTTAGTAGGTTTTTAAGGAAAAACAAAAATTAATAAAGGGGAGGGTATTATTTGTGATGGCAATGGTTTTCACACTAGGGAAAATAGGTTTTGGGAAGGGGAAATGGGATGAAATGAGGGGTAAAGTAAAATGAAGGGGAGGGGATATTTTTACAAGGGGAAATTAAAGGAAATGGTGCTTAGAAATGAAGAAGGGGAAGAAGCATTAGGGAAAGAAAGGTAATGACGGGATAATGAAGAAGGGGAAAATTAATAAAGGGTTTAGTGAAATGAGGGGAAATTAGTGAATAAGCTTTAGTGAATGTCCTATTCCTTTGATAATTCCTCCTACACATAAAACATAAGATTAAGCACGATGAAGGTGCTTTTGAGCTGGCAACCTTGTATATTTCCAAAAATTCTTCTGCCTACCATTTATTAACCCTAGCATTTTCTCTTCATTCATTGGGTGCATTTGAGCTTGTTGACCTTTTATTTCTTTTTCTTTGATAAGAAAACTATCTAATTCTAACCTTATAACTTTTGATGGCTCAGATTAAACTGATGAGCTCATTATTATTCTCTACCTAACTACTGATCTACCAAGATTAAACAATTTGGCTAGATATTTATTCTCTATCTGTCAACATGAAATTTAAAGCATGAATGAATCAAGATTAAACTATTTGACCATCATGGATTGTGCCATTTTTTGACAAGATGCACACAATGTTATTTTGCAAAGTAAAGTGAAAAGGAGCGGCATTTGAATTTGAAAACTGTCATGATCTATTCTTATCTATTTTTGGGGTTCATGTTTTATATCTTTTTGATCTTTTCCTTTCTTTTGGTCCTTTGATTATTCATTTAGGACTTCACCCTCTTTACATTTTTTATTTTTAATATGGGAAAACATTTTGCAGAATGGAAACATATGCACAATATTACAAGACTAATCATAGTCAATTCAAAATTATGAATCCTATTATTATAGGACCCTAACAACACCTAATAGATAGTGAGATTAATATCTCAACATCCCCTCCTAATCTCCATTGTTACAAGTAGAGGCACTTACAATGTGTAATTTCTCTATTTGAAATTCAAATACATCTTTTCTAAATGGCTTTGTGAAAATATCTGCAAGTTAATCTTTGGAATCATAAGAATAAAGTAATATGTCTCCATCATTGACAAGCTCATGAATGATTTGAAATTTTGTGTCAACGTGCTTGCTCTTTTTGTGGAATACATGATTTTTTGATAAAGAAATTGCAGAACTGTTGTCACAGTAAATAGGAGTTGGCTCCTTCTAAACATTTGAAATATATTTTAGTAATATTCTCAGCCATGCTAACAAGCTGCTAAATTTGCAGCTACATAGTCTACCTCTAGAGAAGATATTGAAGTGATCAATTGTTTCATGGATTCCCATGAAAACAAAATGGTTCCAAGATGAAAAACGTACCCTCGTGCGCTTTTTCAATCATCTAAATTATTTTCCTGATTATTATTTGTATAACCAAAAAATAAGCGATCTTCAGAATATGTGTAGAAAAAACCATAATCTAAAATCCTGCAATATATCTTAAAATCTTTTGTGTAAACTTCCAATCAAAAATCTTCACATAAAGTTGTGTTAAGTCTTGAATAAATTTGAAGTTTAAAACATTTACATTACTATAAAAGGCACACAAGTACATAACTAGCAGTTGCACCAAATGCTGCAAAGGAAATGCAGGTAGTGGGTAGGAAAGAGGAAAGAGCATTGAACTGTTACTCTTCCATGATGATAGTGAAAGTGTCAAAAAATGTTGCCAAAGGAGGGTCCTAAGATAGTAGCTAGGAAAGAGTAGCATTAAACTATTACTCTTTCGCAATGACAGTCAAAGTTTCACCAGATGTTGTTAAAGGGTGTAAAAAGAATTCTGGATCTTAGTTAAAGAAGGAGGTCTCAGGAATTGCATAGTTGACATGATAAGAGTATCCACAAAATAAGGTTATCTCTTTTTGGTTATTTAGTGTAGTTTCCAAAGAATGGATTGTAGAGATAGATAAGACCCTGATTTGGCCTTTTGGTTAGACATTGATATGTATTTTTACTTGAAACTCTTGTGTTTGAAGTATTTTCCTACTTGAATGTTTGGAATTTACCCACATCCTATTTGTATATGCCAACTTTATTTGGATTCAAGATTTCTTGCAATTGATACAGCTTTGTTGGGTGTCATTCGGATCTCATTTACATTGTTCCCCCAATTCCAACTCTAGCAAGAATTTGTATCATTATGTTTTTTATCAGGATGTTGTGGATCAGATCATACTGACCTGCCTTGAATGGTTAAAAATAAACTATAAGAATATCAAGTTGAAGCCAAAATATGAATATTTTGAACTCAAGGATGTTGAAAATCTCAAATTGCCATAATCTACCATAAGTATAGTAAATTTGAATAATGAAGATGGAACCATTTAGTTATTGAATATTAGAAAGGTATATGAGCCTAGACTATGATACCAAATCATTTCCAATTGATGATATCAACAACCCATGAACAAGTGACTAAAGTTTCTTTGGAAATTCAAATGCATTTCCAAATAAAAATCTTCATGAGTTCACTTTTAACTAATAAAGTTTTAACATAGAACATCCTTCAAGAAAGATACTAATTAGTTAGCTCATGCTCCTTGGTCTAATTTTCCTTTCGAAGCACTCCACGTAAAACTTTTGTTCAAAATTTTTGAATGAATTTAAAGAGAAACACTTTTTTGAAAATTTCATGAGATTTGTAAAGATGGACTTTAATACTTTCTCAACCTCTACACTTTTGCAAATCTATTTGTATTACTTTAAGTTTTTCAAAATTTGATGAAGTTAATTTTAAATTTATAATAAAATTAAAATTGTAGTTAAATTTGGAATTCAAAATTCAAATAAACATAAATGAATCATATATATATATATATATATATTTTTAACAAAAAGTTTATTTAAAAAATAATTATAATTCCAAAACCAAAATTTGATCATTATAAATGAGAAGTTACATAATTCTATTACAAACTGTTGTTTCCTTGAGAAAGGGAGTCAAAACTATGTCTAACGCAGAGAACAAAGAAATAGAGTAGAGCAGATAGAGAAGCATAGGTGCATAGAGGTAAAGAAACATGGCCTAGCTCTTACCGTGGCTCATATAGAACGTCTATCCTTTATCACAAAACAAGCCAGAGAATGTCCAACATGGATTTTAGAGCTCAAAAGAGCCTGAATTTTAAAAAATTCAAAAAACATTCTGCGAGGGAAAGAGGGATCCCGCTTTTGGACAAAGCATCCATATCCATGTTTTGTTCATTGTACACATGGAAGAAAGAAATGTCATTATAGGAGCGGAGGGTAGTGATGTTTGTCATCCAGTGGTGAAGCAAATGAATGTCAAGTGAGTTCCCCTGCAACTAGTTAATGACAACCTTAGAGTTTCCAACAATCCCTAATGGAATTAACGGTGAGCCAAGCAACACTCTCATGTAATGCCCACAACACCACTGTTAGGTGCCTACTAATTAGAACCACCACCTCATCCATTCCAATAGAAGCTATAGAAGCAGAATTTCTTATTTGGGAAGAGTTTAATAAGTGCTCAACATCTACAATAACCATCAACTGAGGTTCCATCAAAGAAACCAAAAGGAAAATGTTCCCCCAGATCATGAAAGTGAGCAATAAGTGGAAAAGACCAAGCAATCCAAAGACCAATTTGAGAAAAAAAGACCAACAATTTTGACATTAGCAGAATGGCAATTGAAAATCCAGTTCTAAAAGAGAACCGAGTTTCTGAAATACCAAATTCCCTAAAGAACATACAAGAGGAGCCCAAAATAAGGTTTTTGATTAGTAAACCAATACAATAAGAATTCCAAGATGGAGGACCATTGCCTGTCTATCCTCATATTTAGCGAAACCGCTACGTAGTCCCAAATGGCCTTAGTAAAAGGGCATTCCATAAAAAAGTGAACAATCAGGAATTACGTCATCAACGTCTGAAATTTCAATGTTAGGTTTTGCAATATCTTATGCAGATGTAATAACACACCACAAACGCCTTTGGTATTAAATTTTTTTATATAATCACTTCAATTTTATGTCTGCCTTTCGCAAATACGAGTCTCTAACTTGATGTTTTGTTGTTTTCTATGGTTTTCCGTTACAGAAAATCGCTTTTCTGTGATACTTTCAGGAGGGAAAAGGTAATGTTCGGTTCGCTCCTTTTATCTTTCCTTTCTTTTCAATGATTTTTGGAAGAGCGGAGTAGATAAAAAATTTGTCATGTTTCCTGCCAGGTTGTTTTCCCAGCGCCATGTGTTTGCCACTGTGGCTTCAAGATCTGAGGAAGTCAAGTTATGATCATGAAGCCGCATCCTACCCCTTTTATTTCAAGTGGATTCGTTGGGATATGAAGCCTTTGGCCAAGAATGGAATTACGTTGGTCATGGTGGAAGCTACAAAGAAATCTGCAAATTTCAGGCTGACGATTGTTAATAGCAAGATGTATGTGGAATCATATCGAAAGTATTTTCAGAGTAGAGATATGTTTGCATTTTGGGGAATTGCGCAGCTACTGAAGTTCTACCCAAAATGGTTCCAGACTTGAACTTGATGTTCAATTGTGAAGACAGGCCCATTTTGAAATGAGCCCATTTTAGTGATCTGGCCAGCTCTCCTCCCCCGTTGTTTCGTTATTGCGAAACCGAAGATTCTTTTGATATTGCATTTGCAGATTGGTATTATTGGGGATGGTAAGTTTGAATATGCAGTTGAGTTGCTATTTTTATCATAGAATTGAAATTTTTTCTAAATATAATAGACCTGAGATTTTGGAATACTTTAGAAATTTAATTCAATTATTGAAATAAGTTAACTTTATGGAAATAAAGTAACATTTAAAACATTGGGAAAATTTGATAGACAAGATTGAAGTAGTTTTTGACTATTCAAATATTCTGAAAAGTTTACAATCTAATAGACAAGATTGATTTAGTTTTTGACTATTTGAATATTTTGAAAATTTTACACCGAAGATTGAAGCATTTTAACTTTACTCTTGCTTATCAGGTTTCTAAAATGCTCCAGTCTATCAAATTTCCAAAATATTCTTTTTATTTTTCAACCAAAAAAACCAAACTTGAAGCCACAATTCGGCCACCAAAGCTATGAGGACCAAACCCACCTCACCATTAAAACACCGAGACTAACCCTAATCCAGTGTTTAGCACAGCCTCATTGAGTATCTGTAGTTTCAATATCTGCATTGACTTAAGTGCATATATGTATTTCTAGATTTTGAAATGTCTGTGGAATATTTAGGAAATGTTAAGGAAAAAAGGTCTAACACTTGGCATTTGCTGGCATAATCATATTATCTTACATTAATTTAAAACAGAGTATGCAGGTTGGTCACGAAACATGGAAAAATATATCTATCTATATATATATATCCTGATAGCATGTTAAAATAACCCTAAACATACTAACTAATAATTTTCATATACTTGTCCAAAATAAATTTTAGTCACTCGGGCTGACATAGATCACCTCACAAATCACCTTTGTTATATTCCTTTCCACCACCGGAGCATTTTGCTTCCATCGCAATAAGCTTAACGAGTTCTCTCATAGTGTTTAATTAAGTTTAAACATATGTAATATAAATAAATTTTAATAAATTTAAGTACAATAGAAAAATCATATAGGAATACGAGACCTAAAAGCTTTCTAAGTCAACAAATCTGCAAAAAGAATAAATAAATTCCTAAAACAACAACAGAATCAACGATTCCAGAGACGTTGTAAGGTTGGTCAGTGCAGTTGAATGGAAAAGTTTGGGAATGAGGTTGGTCAGTGCAGTTGAATGGAAAAGTTTGGGAATGTTTTTGCACGATACAAGTTGAGCCAATATGTTAATGGCGTTATCACATACATTACAAGCACAAATCCGACAGCCTTCTTGGCTATTGAAAACCAACGAGTAGCAAGAGGGCTTCCGAGGTAAAAAGAAATGGTGGACCAATCCATCCCTAGGCTGCTGATGCCAAGGCTTTATGGTCCTGAACTCAATTGTTGTGCAAGGACACAATTTGGAGAGGACCAATAGATCCATGATAGGGATGTCACCATGGGAAACAGATAACCAGGGATTACATAATAGGAAAAACTACAAAAGGGATATCATGAAAAATTCGTTTCGTGTAAGGCCTCATTTGTGCCTCTCCTCATTCTCATGAAGAGCTCCGCAATCAAAGAAATTGAAACAGAATAACGCTTATAAAAAATCACACAAAATTTGTCAAACATCTCAAAAACCGCACATGTAAAAGTAATTCATTTTATCTAATAATTTAAAATGAGAATCCTTGCCTGATCAGAGAAACCTGAACAAGGTTTGCAGGCCACCACATGGCAGCAGGTTCCACTAGATATTTTTGGAAGACCCCTGCCCATATATACCCGAACATCTGCATATCTAAAACAGTAAGAAATATTGCAGACAACAAGCATGAGGGAATTTAACGAACCTCAGAAGAAATTTTGAGCAAAAATGGTCAAAACCTAACCTGGGTTGTCATGACAATGAGTAAAGAAACGAAAAATCTCAGGTTCTTCTTGTAGAAAATTATGACAACATTGACAATGGAAATTGCATATACACCTGCTGCCCCTGCATTCGCAAAGATTGTGATGAGAACATGCCATTTTGAATTGAATGACCGTGGATTCAGTGAGAACTCCCATTTGCTGTGTGCAAAGAAATTTTTGTTGGTTATGGTTGTTGACATTAGTTGGCCAAGAGGGAGGACTACAATCTAAGCAACGATTGAACAACAACGATTGAACTAATCGAGAGGGGTTCCCTTCTGTACCCAAAGAACTGATTTAGAAACGAGGGTAGAATGCAAGAAATAATTCTGAGAACCCACATCCTCAAAGTTAGGACGAGAATGCTTGTATGGTCAATTGTAGGCACAGTGAGAGGACTGGTCATCGAAATCTTCTTTTGTAGAAATCTCTTTTTCGTTCTTAGTGGTTTCTTTCAGATCTCCCACTGCATTTCCCAGATGATGTATGCTACTCATTTTCGTTATAAAACTAAACTTTCTGTTGCAGAAAATGTAATCAGA
This sequence comes from Pinus tabuliformis, assembly GCA_031772625.1. Taxonomy (NCBI): domain Eukaryota; kingdom Viridiplantae; phylum Streptophyta; class Pinopsida; order Pinales; family Pinaceae; genus Pinus; species Pinus tabuliformis. Next base: position 196,060,591 of record CM062815.1, on the reverse strand, counting down.
CAGTCATCTCTGGTACTAAATATCTATGATTACTGTCATATATCAATGCCAAACCGAATAAAATAAAGGCTATGTACACTGTGGAGTCTGAGTAAGAGATGGGTAATTATGTGTGAAACAATTATCGCTTCATCCGGCCAGACCCACTAAACGGTTATGGCATACTGTGGAGTCTGAGTATGAGACAGGTAATTATGTGTGAAACAGTTATTGCTTCATCTGGCTAGATCGATGAGATGGTTATGGCATCATCTGCATGTGAGAGGTTACGGTTATGGCATCATCCGATGGCGGAGAATGGTTTAAGAATAGATCTCACGATGTAGAGTAGTTCAAGGTGGCATTTAGGAGAGTTTGATTTCAGAGAAAAAAGCCCTTACGGTGTAATAATTTAAATTTTATAATAGAATTAGCTTCTAAATTCTTAAATTAAAACCCTCAATTCATATGATATATTCTTCGTCAAATGTAAACTTTAAAAGTCGTTACATAAATATCTAATTAACACATTATGAATTATTACAGGTCACTAGTAAATAGTTCTTAGTTCTTTGAGAGTTTTTATGACACGTATTTATTTTTGAAAATTTTCTATTTTTATGTCCTATTATAACAAATATAGAACATATTAGTATTATATTATATAATATTTAATATTCTATTTAGTATTATATTAGATTCAATGCTTTTGATTATTATGTCATATATTACTCTATAATTATCTAGTTATTATACTTAATATATTATATAATATTATTATAGTTATTATACTTAATATATAATATTATATTATATTATATTATATTATATTATATTACTATTTGTTAGATTGTAGTTAATATTTATGTGTGCAATTTAGCATTTTTTAAAATTACATATAATTAAAAATATATTAATAATTAAAATAAAATTAAGGTAAAAATAATCAATTTTAGTTTTTTCCTATGGTTTAATTTAGATATGGTTTTTCTAATTTTATATATATATATATAACAAGTATAGATTCATCTTAGCTCATATCTCTATTAGTAACACACTAGACTTGATACTTTTGGGATGAATCTAAGATGGTTATTATTATTATTATTATTATTATTATTATTATTATTATTATTATTATTATTATAAGCCATATATAATATGTAAATTGGTGAACTTGAGATGATTTTAGTTAACTTGATCATTGTGATATTTTATTTATGGATTACATTGTCACATTAAAGATTTTTTTCCATTAATATATTTTTAAATACATTTCGATATTTTTACTTTCAATTACTATTTCTCTTTTGATGTTTGAAATTTTTTATTGTGATTCATTTATATACATGTATGTTTATGGTTTTTCGAAATTTATTATTACGATAAATTAGTTAATACTCATATTAAAACGATTTATTAGTGTATCCAAGTAACATAAAAAAATATAAATAATATCAATTCTTTATTTGGATTTTGTTTTAATTCCTTTAGAATAATTTTAAAATATCCTATTTCACATGGATATGGAAATATTTTATTTATAATGGAGACTGAGAGTGAAATATTTTTAACATATCTCTTTTGTATTGGGTTGTAATATTGACAAACAATAAGGATATTATAGTTAGAATGAGGCTAGTTTTATAATACTTTTAAGTAACACTAAACAAATATGTCTATTTTTTTTTTTTTATCTTGATTATATCTCACTTTAAGAATATTTTATTTTTATCTCTAGGGACAACTCCACTTTGAATATGGACAAAATTACACATTTCCCTCCATATAAAGGGATGTAGAATGAGCATCTCTCCTCAAGAATATCAAGTTCATTAGTGTTGTTAGGGTGTTGAATCCATTTATCCATTTAAAAGTGCATTTTAAATAATAATAAATAATGATCTTGTTAAAAATTATATTATTGGATCCAATCAAAAATTCATTTCTTTTGATACCTATTTTTTTTTAAGCCTAATATATTAATTTAAACATTAAGTAAGTTTACCTCACTAAATCAGTTTTTAAATACATTATGTTTTCTTTTCATGAATATTCATTATCTTATTCATTATATCTAAATAACATTTACAAGTAAAGTATGATTTCTAGATCAATATGATGGAGTTTTTATAAGAGACCAAAAACATCTTTTATTAAAGTACTTAATTTCTTTACATTTTAAGATGGAGAACTATTATGTCATACAAATAATTTGAAGAAATTACAAAGAAAATGTTGAAATAATTTACATCTTACTGTAAAAAAAAATCAAATAAACATAAATAAACAAACCCCTCAAAAAATTAAAGTGACACAGATGTTGCATATATGTATGTGAGAATATTTAAAAAAATAATAAATATTTGTGAATTCAGTGAAAATATCTTGAAACTTTTTGAAGAAAAAATCATTCTAAATCCATTTTAAACATACTATTGTATTAGAAGTAATAGAGATAATGTACCCGCCAGAATGACAACAACAATATCGAATAATTTACATTCAATTTATCCATTGAAAAATCGTAGGCATTTATGTGTAAATTTGTATTCCTCTAGAAATCAAGTCTTTGAAATGAACATAGCATCTTGTTATATCTAATCATCAATATGTAATCCTGCAAATATATTTTTTAATTGAGGCCTGTTTTGCACATAAATTTTCATCTAATTATTCACATACAAATAGAGCTTAATGTCACTCTAGAAACCATGTCGAGTGTTAATATTTTGATGCATTTAGGAAAAAATAAAATTTAGTAAAGAATATTAGATGCCTATCTACATCAAAAATCCATGATACTTCTTAGATACGGGTCTACTCTTAGTTTTATGGAAAGAAGAAAATTTCCCGATAATCCATTTAGACAAACTTTGCCTAATGAACAACAATTATTGATTGTGAATTTACAAGAACATGGAAAGAAGAAAATAAAATGAGATACCAAGATATGGGTGAATTGTCTAAAGAACAAACCCAAATATTGTGATATAGAAAAAGCTTTTCTACCATAAAAGAAATAATGCAATATAGTTTACAACAAAAATTATAAAAGTCCAAAAAAGTCCAAAAAGCTTCCCTACTTTTGTCTGTATATAATCTAGATAAACATGGCCCCAAATAAAGAAATAATGGATAAACAAAGAGATATAAAGGAAAATGAAAAAACATTGGAATATAAGACACTTAAAATTGAATAATGCACCCCACACATCAATCTAGGAATCAACTATATCTAAACAACTCATAGAGGATAGGAACATACTCCTTTACATAGAAAGAATCACAACTCACACAACTAGGAATTATATTTTCAAGTCGCCCTCTTAATGACTACCTGTGTGAATCTCAATCAACAAAGATCTACATCTGGTCCAATCTGCCAATTACACCTTGTACCTTATTCATGCAAACATAATCAATTTGGCAATGTCTATATAAAGGATCAACCATCTACCTGAATGCAATGGTTCGCCTCAACAACAATCTACTAGGAAGTCCTTCACATACATAGTTCATCCAACATCTTGATGGACTCCTTGTAAATATGAAATTTCACCTCATGGAGTCTACAACCAACATTGTCCACCCAAGTGTATCCATCTAGCATGACACACACTTCTAAAGTCCTAAGAACTCTCTAACACATGGAACACATAAAAAATGGGTATGCATACCTCTCTCGGTCTTACATGAATTACATAAATCATTTCATAAATCATTTCAAAAACAACAACTAACCATTACATAACAATATATGACATGTAGATTTTCTATAATTATAATATGTGACTCATACTTTATCATTGAGATGGGTCTATTATATAAACATAAAAAAACTTTCAAGCCTATTTGGATCCTTTGTCACTCATCTTGGATACACCACACTATTCATATGCTGGAGCACAGTGCTTTCTCACTTGAATTTTTCCAACATAGTGTTCACTCATCATAGAATTTGTACTTATAAGTTTTCGGCATCTTCATTTTTAATTTTGACATAGTAGTCTTGAATCTCTATACTTCACATGTCATCGAATTGTAACAAAAATGACTATACCTATATTGAGTTAGCTAGGCTCACTAAGGTTAGCTAGCTCAATAAAGTTCAATGCATTCCAATTTCCAAAGACAAAAAAACCATCCTCCTGTCCATAGGCTTTCATAGCTCTAATAGGTTAGCCATACCTATTAAGCTATCTCATCAATATGAACCAAACCACCTTAGCTTCCACCTTTAAATTGCCTTCAAGATGCTTCACAACAAATAAAAATTTAGCAGAGCTGAACGCTAGTTTGTTGCATCGTCCTCCACGTTGTTTTGTGCGTGGAATATACCGGCGAACCTTCAAACAAATCCAATATAAGATACTCTAAGTGCTACGGTGAATATTTAATGTAGCTATCTGCATGCCTCAGAACGTCCAAGTGCATCCTGAATCTGCCCATAAACACAGTGATTTACTATATAAACACACCATCAAATTCACCTAGTTTTGAAAAATTGGAAATCTCTACAGAAGATTTCAAAGTTTAGTTGTAATGGTGACTTTCCATGCAAACGTACAAGTTCATGGCGGCAAACAACGGCCCAACATACTAAGGCCCGCCTTTTCAAACAAGTGAATGAAACTGCTTCTTGGCCTATTGGGGGATTCTTTTACGCTTTCCCCAGCATCCTTCTCCGTCCTTTCTGTTGTCCTGAGACGAATCCAACTTATCGCCATCTGTAACTTTTTGTTTTACCATTTTTTCAACTTATCGCCATCGTCCAAGAATCTATAACTCGCATGCAGAAAAGGGTGTGTCACTGTATACTGCTGCATTCATTGCATTCCCACGGGTCTTGGACATGTACTCGCTATTCAAATACAGCATTGAAGCTCTTGCACCTATTCTTCAGAGCCTCCTTTGAAGCCTTGGAGGAAGATCTTCTATGGAAGTCATTTCTACGGAAGAGGTCCTTACACACAGCTGCAAGTTAGTAACAAAGGCGAACACCCGCGTACAGTTAAGAATAAGCCGACGAGTTCCCTGTGAGAACCCTAGATCTGTAACAAAGGTGGCGATGCCGACATTTTTGTACTCTCCGAGTGTATAACAGTAATCTCAAAGAAAAAACATAACTGCAGGAGAGCAAGATTTCGCTCTAAATCCCTTCGGGTTGACGAAAACAAGGAAGATGAAAACCCTTGAACCGCGCTGCTTGCAGATCACCGGTAGCAAAGCACGAGGATGTGATTGGAGATGGGGTAGCAAAACATCAGTGTGCAAATTCGCCTCAATATCCAATATCCAAGCCGAGCTCAATATCCAACTAAGCCACCTTCGTCGCACCGACTAGAACATACAGGAACGGCTCTCTACAACACGTTCTCCAAGCGGCATTGTCTACCATCCAAACACACAGGAACGACTCTGCGATGCAGAAACAAACGCCACGAAACAAACCACTCTCGATCACCCACTACAGCCGCTCGATCAACAACGGACTCTCCAGGCATCAACAGTCTCCACGCACTTAATCAGTGATAGGTCAGCTTAACCGCAACAAGATCACCGGTCACACACCATAGTAACCAGTCACAGCAATCCCGCCCTCGGCTTAATAGACTTGTACTGTAATAACCACCAACTTAAAATTTCCTCATGCAATCGCTGCCAAACAATTACTTTCAACGTCACAGGAAGCGAGCTCAATCACCCACTACAGATGCTCCTTTAGCCAGGGACTCTCCAGGCATCAAATCCCCACAGTGCTGTCACAAACCTAGGTACACAAAGAAAAGATAATTGGCAAATATAAAAACTTTCTTTCACGTCTCCAAAAATGGCACAAAGGATTTATCGTTCGCAGCTTAGCTTCAACCTCTCCCCAGAATGTTCAATCGATAGTTTTTCCTTTTTCTTACAGTATTCACGAAGAGTTCTAGGGCACTATCGTCTCTGCAACGCTGTCGTGATGGTCTCCTTGACTTCAACGCAGCGCTGAACAAATACGCTCCCACGCTCCACACACGCAGGGAAAACACAAGGTAGAGGTTCTCGATAGGCTCCAACACATGGTATTCACTCTACAAAACTCAGTTTCGGACATTTAACTGGCACTCCTCCTTGGCCAGGAAACAAACCACAGAGCTATACTCCACTCGCAGTTTGTTTCCTCCTTCAGATGACTCCGTAAATTAGAAGTTTCATTTTTTATTTTTTCAGTCTAAAGAAACGCCTTCTTTATCATTACGAAAGATATTACAGTCACATGATTCTGTCAAAATTTAGCAGCAAGAAACCCAACAAAAAATAAAAACATATACCGACCTCTATGCTGTCATCCACTTAAAGTTCATTTGTTGTTGAGAAATGTTTTGTTAAAAAAAAACAAGAAAGGAAAAAAAAGAACGAGAGACATATGGTAGTCCTATTTATAAGATAGGAATAGAGCCGAAAGCATAATAATTAATCACTCCATGAGATGCTGAAATGGCTCTTTTAGAGAGTAAGTCAATAATGAGATTCTACTTCCTATATATATCATTGAAATCAATGTGCTGAAATGAATTGATCAAGATTCGAATGTGCTTCATCCAATATTGTCAGTAGATGAGGCTGGAAATATGACAATCCACTTACTCAATCGATGCTTCTTTTAGAGTCCCCGAAAATGTGCATATTGTGGATGTTGAGCTAACTAACAGTGTATAATAGCCCGCATAGTGAGATGATTTCCTCTATGTTGTTGGAACCTAAACCACCCTCCCACCAAAATTAATCAAACTTATCAGGTTCATTAGCAATAAGAACACCACAATCACACAGTCAAGAATTACAAGCCCCATCGAAAAGACCCATCAGATAATCTCCAGATGTCCTACAATATGACCTTTCTTGATTTCCTAATCTGTTTCATAGGGCCTCTTTCAGAAAAATGAGAAACGTTCCCCATAATAGTGTATCTAATATCAAATGGATTATCTTCAAATATGTTAAGGTTCGTGCAGTGCCATAAACCCCAAATGATGAAAAAAGGCAGGGTGCCAAAATCTTGTTATGGCTGAAACTAATGCTTAAAACTTGCCAACAGTGTACTATGCTTCTAATCCTCCATAATCTGGAATATACTGAAGACTGTGAACCAAATTTCTGTCGAAACCAGACATTTCATGAAGAGGTGTTCAACATCTTCCGAAATTTTCTTGCACAACATATAGATATTAGGACCAATGAAACCTTTGGGAACTAAATTATTCCAAGTTAGAACTTTGTCGTTCAATACCGGCGAACCAAAATGTTTAAGCTTCAATGGGAAGTTCAATTTCTGGGATTTGTGGAACCAAGATAGCTCCACAGAAGGATTAGCTCGTATGGAAATGGACCTATAAATGTCTTTGGTCGCAATGAGGTTCTTATGGACTTGCCGAACCCATCTCATCTTATCATTCTTATTTGAAATATAAATACCTAATATAAAGAATCCATTTAGTAGCCATAAGACCTGAAATATCTATGTCCTCTGCCCAGAACCAAGTCTGAAGATATGAAGAATGTGCTCGAAAAGAAACAATATGAGAAAGAAAATAAATACCTTTGTCATGCAAATGTTGTAAGAGGGGAACAAAAATCATACATACCCCTTGGGTACCACCAGCAATGTCCATCCCAAATTCCATCTGACTACCATCCCCGACCTTCGAGCAAATCCCCACAAGTAGCTAGTGCCTTGGTCTCATCATACTGTGCCATCTATATGAAATTGAGGAAGGGATTTTAGCACCACCTTTAATCCAGACTTCAAAGTCGTGATATCCCAAATATTTACCTTGGATGATTTGAGACCAAAGACCCCTACCCGACAAACCTCTCCACAAGAGTTTGGAAATGAGAGCCCTATTAAATGATAAGGTGTCCAGGATCTCCCATCCCTCATGTTCAACAGCTTTAGCTAAAAGAGATAGTGTAGCCAAATCAATATTTCATGGTTGTTCTTTACCGGAGTAGAGAAATATAGCAAGAATTGCGTCAATTTTATGAATGATCTCCAATGACAACATATAGAGATGAATCTAGTAAAGAGATAGTGACTGGAGTATAGCTTTGATGACAACGAGCCTACCTACAATGGAGAGATGCCTGAAAGTCCAATTTTTTAATTTGAGGTCGATTCTTTTAATGATCCAGCTCTAGTTTGTGATTTTGTATAGATTTGGTTTAACTTGCAAACCGAAATATTGAAAGCGAGCGTGTACATCACATGAGGGAATCCTAAATAAACCACAGATCTGATCGATCACATCCTATGGCACTTGTGAAGAAATCACTTCATATTTGTGAGAGTTCTTGATAAGTCCCAAAGAAGATCCGAAAATGTTTAAAATATGATGAAAATGTGACCATTCGGGGATAGAAGACTCACCACCGAGCAGGAGGTCATCAGCAAAAAATCAGATGTGTAATTTAGATTTGTCTAGTCATAGTGATGTCCTTGATCAAGCCTTTGTCCCTGGAATCCAAGATTTTCCTGCTGAGAGATTCCATAATAAGAAAGAATAAAATAGGGGATAAAGCACATCCTTGCCTTAATCCCCAGTGAGATTTGAAAAATTTAGTAGGGAGGCCATTAATAATCACAACAAAATTGGCGAAGGATACACAAGCTAAAATCTAGTTAGCATTGTGGATATTAAGACCAATTTTATAAAGTATCAGTCTAAGAAATTCTCAGTCGACACTATCAAAAGCCTTGGTAATATCAATCTTCATTAGGCAAGCTTTAAGTCTCTTGACCTTAATAGAGTGTAAAACTTCCTGTGCTATAGCCATCGTGTCTTGAATCTGACGCCCCTCAATAAAGCCAAATTATTCCGGTGAAATATGTTCTGATATGAGAGCTTCAAGTATCACTTTAATAAGTTTAGAAATCAGTTTATAGATAGATTTGCAGAGGGATATAGGCCGAAAATGAAGAAATGATCCCTAGCTCTTTTTTGGGGGATTAATGCTATGAAAGTAGCATTCATAGCACATGAAATACATCCCTTAATCCAAGATTCTTCCAAAACGTTTAGAAGATCCTGTGACATAACGTAAAAATAATGTATGTATAGCTCGACATCCTAACCATCCTATTGAGGACTTTTTTCCTTGGCACAAGAAAGAAGAACAAAATGTAATTCTTCAGTCGAAAGAGGTCTTCCTAGAATGACATTGTCAGACTCGTGTACCATAAAGGGAATTTGATTGATAATTCCACTTGGTCTCTAAAAACGAGAACTTTTTCAGATAAAAGAGTTTCGAAATGAAGGAAAGCTTCCTATTCAATATCTGGTTGTGAGGTAAGGACAAAACCCCCACCTCCACAATTGTTCCAGATTCCATCTACCTTGCGCCTCATAGATGCAAATTTGTGAAAGAATTTCTAATTTCGGCCACCAGCTTCGACCCATAGCGCCCGACTTTTAAGTCTCCAAGCCAATTCCTATGTCTTGTATATGTCTCTCTTTTGTGCTTCCAATTCCAAAATCTGCATATTACGCACTTCAAAGGTGAACATAGAATCATCCAGATAAAAAAGAACCCACAAAGTAGCTTCAATGGGATCAAGTTTATGAGAGTCAACAATTTGTTGATCATTGATCCATTTGCAAAATTACCTCGTAAGACATTGAAGCTTATTTCATAGAAGATCCATAGGGCCAAGCAACAAATAATGACCATTCCAATATTTGTGTGTGATATGAATGAAATCCTTGTCCGACGGCCACATATGGTTGAACTTAAAAGGATAAGCCTTGCGACCCATGTCTCGAGTCCAAGTCAAAAGAATTGGAAGGTTATCCAAGGTAAAAGAAGGATAAATCGAATATTGGAGATCTATGAATTGAGAGACCGATTGGTCTTTAACGAAGAATCTATCCAATCTCTTAGAGATATATTCAATCCTTGTCCATCCATTGCTCCAGGTAGGCACAATCTTAGATGGAAGAATGTCTGAGAGGGACACAAAAAAAAAAGATTTTTGAAAAATCTTTCCAAGGAATCATATTTCACCTTATGACCCCAAACTTTGCTACTTTCAACAGTCAGATTAAGGTCGCTAGCCACAATAATAGAAGGCAGATCCAATATACTAGATTCCAAAAGCCTGTCCATGAAATTTTGCCTACCAAAGTATGGAGCATAACAGTTGATGACCCTGATACGAATAGCAGAACCCTCGTGGTAACCCGAAAGTAAGATACATGCAAAAGTACAATAAACCATAAGCTTGAAACTAAATGCCTTCCAAGCCACATCTAAAACACCAGATTAATATAATTATAATTAATCTATATATATTAATACATAATATTATTATTAATAATATATATATTATATTAATTATAATATATACTATTAATATATAGCTATAATATTAGAATATTAATATTATATTATAATCGTGGGCCATATTTAAGTTAACCATCGGATTTGAACCACTCCAAATATAATCTTAAAACAAAACTTACGTATTTTGGGTCAAGAGGGGGTTGGAACCTTCGACCTGCGCTGACATAACTATAGCCTCCTCAGATGACCCACAAGGTCGTGCCTTGTTTACTTTGTCACCTAAAACATATAAAAATGTGCTCTTTCATTTTGATTGTAGGTTGGTTTTTGTTAACTCCAATGTACATTTTCAATACATTTTGAATGTCTGTAGGGAAGAGTCATAAAATATAGCTTTTGTTGTTCTCTTGAATTGAAATATAAGGAAACATAATTACAGTTCATGTAAAGAAATATTTATTAGGTTTACTAAGACTGTTGATAGGGAATATGCGAGTGAAATATGCTAGTTTAAATATCACATTGATCTTCTTAACTTTGTGTATTTTTATGTGCATTAGAATTTTAAATGAAGAGTTTAGGTTGGATTTAAGAGGTATTATTAAACATTTTATCACAACGAAATTGGTGGAGGATACACAAGCTAAAATCCAGTTAGCATTGTGGATATTAAGACCAATTTTATAAAGTATCAGTTTAAGAAATTCTTGGTCGACACTATCGAAAGCCTTAGTAATATCAATCTTCATTAGACAAGCTTTAAGTCTATTGACCTTAACAGAGTGTAAAACTTCCTGTGCTATAGCCACCGCGTCTTGAATCTAATGCTCCTCAATAAAGCAAAACTATTCTAGTGAAATATGATCTGATATGAGAGCTTTAAGTCTCACTGCAATAAGTTTAGAAATTAGTTTATAGACCCAGTTGTGGAGGGATATAGGTCGGAAATCGAGAAATGATATCGGGCTCTTTTTTTTGGGGATTAATGTTATGAAAGTAGCATTCACAGCACCCGAAACACATCCCTTAATCTGAGATTCTTCCACAACATTCATAAGATCCTGTGACATGACATCAAAATAATTTATGTATAGGTCGACTTCCGAGCTGTCCTGTTGAGGACTTTTTTACTTGGCACAAGAAAGAAGAATAGAATTTAATTCTTCATTTGAAACAAGTCTTACCGAAATGACATTTCCAGATTCCTATAGCATCAAGGGAATTTGATTGATAAATTCCATTTGGTATCTAAAACTGAGAACTTTTTAAGAGAAAAGAGTTCTCAAATGAAGGAAAGCTTCCTGTTCAATATCTGACTATGAGGTAAGGAAAGAACCCCCAACTCCACAATTTTTCCATCTACGTTGTGCCTCATACATGCAAATTTGTGAAAGAATTTCGAATTTTGGTCACTAACTTCAACCCATAGTGCTCGACTTTTATGTCTCCAAGCCAATTCCTATGCCTTGTATATGTCTCTTTTTTGTGCTTCCAATTCCAAAATATGCATCTTACGCACTTCAGAGTTGTACAGAGGATCATCCACATAAAAAAAGAAACTACAAAGAAGCTTCAATGAGATCAAGTTTATGAGAGTCAGCAATTCTTTTACCCTTGATCCATTTGTAAGCCTCCCTCTTAAGACATTGAAGCTTATTGCATAGAAGATCCATAGGGTTGAGCGACGAATAATGGTCATTCCAAACCTTGTGTATGATATCAATTAAATCCTTGGGTGACAACCACGTATTGTTGAACTTAAAAGGATAAACCTTACAACCCATGTCTCGAGTTGAGGTCAAAAGAATTAGAAGGTGGTCCGAGGTAAAAGAAGGATAAATTGAAGATTGGAGATCCATTTAGTGAGAGACCAACTAGTCTTTAACCAAGAATCGATCTAATCTCTTAGAGATATATTCAATCAGCGTTAATCCATTGCTCCACGTAGGCACAATATTAGATGAAAGATTGTCTGAGAGAGACACAAAAAAATTGAGACTTTTGAAAACACTTTCCAAGGAACGAGATTTCACCTTATGACCCCAAACTTTGCTACTGTCAAGAGTTACATTAAAGTCACCAACCACAATAGTAGAAGGAAGACCCAATATTCTAGATTCCAAGACCATGTCCAAGAAATTTTGCCTGCGAAAGTATGGAACATAACACTTGATGACCCATATACCAATAGGAGAAGCCGGAGGTAACCCGAGAGTAAGATATGTGGTAACCCGAAAGTAAGATACATGGCTTCCAAGCCACAACAAAACCAAGAGATTAATATTAATTAGAATTAATATATATATATATATATATATATATATTAATATTATAATATATTAATATATAATATTATTAATAATAATATATATATATTATATTAATTATAATATTAATATTATATTGTAATCTTGGGCCAAACCGTCAGATTTGAACCGCTCCAGATATAATGTTACAACAAAACTTATGTATTTTCGGTCAAGCGGGGGTTGGAACCTTCGACCTCGCCGACCTAACTATAGCCTCCTTGGACGGACCACATGGTCATGCCTAATTTAGTTTGTCACCTAAAACATATAAAAACTCGCTGTTTCATTTGCACGAGAGGGTGAGGGGGAATGGGTGTAATAATATTATAAACCCTAAGAATGATAGTATAATTAAAATTAAGGATTTTGATTGTAGATTGGTTTTTGTTAACTCCAATGTACTTTTTGAATGATTGTAGGGAAGAGTCAGAAAATATAGCTTTTGTTGTTGTCTTGAATTGAAATACAAGGAAAGATAATTACAGTGCGTAAAGAAATATTTATTAGATTTACTAAAATTGTTGATAGGGAATATGCGAATAGAATGTGCTACACTGATCTTTTTAACTTTGTGTTTTCTATGTGCATTAGAATTTTAAATGAAGAGTTTATGTGGGATTTAAGAGGTATTATCTCAATTATTAAACATTTCGTACGAAACGGAAAAGAGTACTTTTAAAGCGTATCTTCTCTTATTTAGCCCAATTTCATAGAGCTTGGATTTATTGCTTCAAACATGACTACAAAAATTGGTGATGAGATTATGAAGAAAATTCTGTAGACCATACCTCTAGGTAACTATATTGTTCCAATTAATAATGAGACTAAGAATTCTTTATATTCTACACATGTCATGTATTGGGTTTTTATTTCATATTGAATACAAACCGCATGTTCTTCTTGTTAGTGCATGCTATGTTCTTGTTGTTAGTGCATAAAATATGGGTGGAGTAATTTTAGAATCAAATATTATTATCTAGTAAAAATGAGATTGAAGAAAAAATACTGTACTCATGAGAAGGGAATAATTGAGTTATTTTTTCATTCAAAATAATAATGTCTTTATCTATATAAATAAGAGGAGAAATACTTATGTAATTTTTTCTTTTTTATTTATTGTAAAAGCTAAATTACCTAATATATTATGTATTTATATAAAGTAAATGATAATGGATACTAAACAATCATTATTAATAATAATTATAATATTTTTTCTCAATTTTATTTCTATAAAATAAACCAAACTTATCTCTAAATTTGATAAACTTATCTTAACCAAGTGGCTTGGTCAAACTATATGCACTCTCATGCAATATTGAATTCAAACCTCTTCATTTACTACAAGTTTTCTAATGAAATGACAATGAACATGAATGTGTTAGGTGCACTCATGAAACACTAGATTCTTTTCTAGTTTTAGAACACCTTGATTGTGACGTAAAAGAATTTTTGGCTTGGTTTGTTCAAGCATCAAGTTTCCAAGCATTTGTTTAAGCCAAATTGTTTCACATGTTCCATTTATTGTTTCCCTATGTTTTGCAGCTATAGAAGAAAGTGAAACCACATGTTTCCCACTAACCCATGAAATTGCATATGCTCAAGACTTAACTCATATGTAATTATTGATTTTCACTTGTTCATTGATCCCACCCAATTGAAATCTGTATAACCAGTTAACTGAAATTCATTGATTTTAGGATCTAATAATCCAAAACCTATTATACTTTTAACATATTTGAAAACACCTATTACTCATATCCAATGTTCTACTTCAAGCTCTGTTAGAAACATGTATAGTTAGTTGATTGCAAAACTAAGACAAGTCCAAATCATTGTAAGATAAATTAAACTTCCCACACGATGCATGTAATTTGATTAATTTCTTGATCTTGAGTCTAATTTAGCTAAAATATTCTCTCTTTCTCCATATATGTAAATATATTTTTACAATCAACAATCTTGTATTTTTCTAATATGTTTTTTACATGCTTAGTATGTGAATTTAAAACACATTTGTTACTATGCCAAACTTCAACATCCATGCAATATTTTAGGAATCCTAAATCTATAATATCAAAATTGTATTGTGATTCCAATTGTATCTTGGTAATGTGTCATTTATGATTTCATATACATATATCACTAATATATATGTGCACTATCCTCACTTTTGATGTGGAGTTTTGAATCATAAAATCTTATTCTAAATCTATTATCCTACTAATATTTGTCATTTTTTTTATGTACCAGGCTCTTAGTGCCTATTTGAGGCCATAAAGAGCCTTGAGTAATCCACATACTATATGTTTCCTTCCACGAACATGGAACCTTGAGGTTGACACATCTAAAACTATTGCACCAAAAACTCATTGAGGAAAGTGTTAGAATATAACACCTACCTCGGTAATAAAATCAAATTAGTGATTTAGGATAAAAATAGGCCTTTCAGTTATTATTTTCTTTTAGAGTTTTAGGAAACTATCACCTACCAAACTCTATATAATATAGGTGAATATTTTTGTAACCATTTGAATTATTTTGATAATATAAATATTTTGTTTGGCATGTGCATCTATTCTATCTAGAGTTTCATCAATAATTGGCGTCTAGTTCATTCTATAACATAGTATCATAATAAGTAAAAATTATGACCTTAGATACAATTCAAAGGTAGATTTCATTAGAGTAGACAATTTCTTAAGATTTTTCGTGTTCACAATTACAAGAGCTAGAGTCCTTATAGGTATGAGCCACCATCATTTCACATTAAAGAAGAGCCACCAAGGAACACTTGCCAAGGTTCTACGTGGTATTTAGGAATTTGATTAGAGGATCTTATATTTCATATTATTAAGTATTATGTCGACACTATATAAAGGTTCCATAGGAAATTTCTGATTTGAGAGTTTAGTGGTCGAGCTAGTATATGTATGTGCTAGCAAAAAGAAAATGGTCATAGGCTAAGTGATTGCTAGTAAAGCATCGTAACTAGAATTTACACCTTTATAGATGTTGTTGGGATCCATTTCGTATTCTATTTTGTATCTCAAGTCATGGTATTGTTGTCAGTTCTCACGTCCTCACCCTCCAAACTACCTTAGTTAGATATCTAGCATTACAGTGAACTACAAGAATGTTGTTGATATGGTTTACTTTTTATACAATTGGAGAGCTTGAGTATTATTGTAGCAATAATATGAGACCGTGAGTGATTCCACCATTTTTACACACCATGTACAGAGTCATGATCATCTTTGTCTAATGGTTTCTTGAATCTCACTAGTGCCATCATTATGGGATTTTGAATGTTACAAGGTCTCTATGAATTTATAGTTTAGTGGGCTAGGATCTTCTTTCCATATTTGAATCTTAGCTATGAAGGTTCTTTAAGAGATTTCATATTTGATAGTGGAGTAATTGAGCTAGTGTGCATGATGTGGCTCAAAGAATATGGTCATATACTAAGTGATAGCTACTAAAACATCTTAAGTGGTGAAAAGGCTCAAAGAATATGGTCATATACTAAGTGATAGCTGCTAAAACATCTTAAGTGGAATTTGCACCAGTTTGAAAGGTGTGAGATTCATGGCATATGTTATTTTTTTATCTTAAATAATGTTGTACCATGTTTGGGTTGCATTGACACAAGTTACTCACTTCATAGCCCATCTCACAGTAGGTTTCAATAGTTTATACACATGGTTAGGAGGAAAATGGCTCCTACATAACAAATTCAGATGAACATAGTTTCATATTGGTAAGTATTCTAGTATCTTTCTCTTTTAATCATTATCTGATCAAACTAACTGCCAAAAGTGATGTATTGCTAGTAAGATGAGGATATAATTTTCATTTTTCTTCATTCATATGCACCTTGTACATATTTCGTTTATTTGAAGTGAACTTTCTCAAGAATACTTTTGTTTTTTTCTTCCACACATTTGTAAAAAAAAATGAAAATGTCATGTTGTAATGTCTCAATGATATGTCTAATTTCAATTTTATTCATGTAATAAAAGAAAAATAATTGGAATAAAGAAGTCATTTTAAGTTGAAAGTTATAATTGTTAATAACATCACTTATATTATGCAAACCCCAAGAAAGAGGAATAGCTTGGAGATGTTGTGGATTGTGGCAGTAGGATAACACATCATGTACTAGGATTTTATTTATTTGTTGAGACTTCCAAGTATAGCTCAATATATTTGCAGGGAAGACTAGATGCATTTTTAGACAAATTGCAACAAATTTTTCTATGACCTTAAAAGTCTTATGTTGTAGTTGTTAACTTGATTGAAGTTCAATAGGTTGTGAACTTTCTTTTTCTAGTTTTGTATGTGTTGCCTCTAAGATATAGGTTGCATGTGTATAATTATCTTGCTCTTTATTTTTCTGGGTTCATTTTTCATGTGGTATGAGTTCATTCAATACATCTTATGCCTTTCTAGTACAAAAGTTACATGGTGTTGCTTGACTATCCAAGAAGCAAGTGCCCTGGTCTACCCATCTAAACCATTTTATAGCCTTCAAGAGCTTTATATTTGTTGTCTTCTTGTTTGATTCATACAAGTGAAAAGTAGATAGTACTAATTGTTCAACCTCCTCAGTAACAAGTTTGAGACAATCTTATATTACACTCTCAAGACATGGTAAATGCAAAGCATGCTATTTCACATAGTCATTTTTATTGTCCTCCTCAACATTTGAGTGGTGTTTGATGACAATATAAATTGCAAAGTTCATTGTATTTATTTTTGTTGGGTATGTTTGTCCTAGGTGAGATGGATGATAAAGAATTTGAAAACTAAAAAGTTGGAATGATAACAAAGAAATTAAAGAATGATCCATATAATTGTGGCAAAATAGTATTGTTTATTGATGACCCATTTTTATCTATACTTATTAGTTTTCTAACTTGTAAGGTTATATAGATTAAAATGGATTTTTAAAGCTAATTTCTACTTTAGTGGAAGATAATCTATAAGTCCTTAACAATAAGATGATTTTATCCAAGAGACTAAAATTATTTCTTTAAAATATTAGTAGAGCTTCTGTATAGATTTCTAGGAGCCTCATAACTACGTAATGCCATAAATGTACTAAGTTACTACATATTACAATGGTGAATATTCTTCGCAATGATAATGGCATGGTCTAACAAGCCATAAAGTATATTGTGTCAATTGTATTCCTAGATAAAATGTCTACATTAGTCTAGTGCATATCTCAAGGCTAGATACACATTAGTCATATGGGTATTGTTCAAATGAATTTAGGATTAATGGCTGGTAATATGAAGCATTTTCTCTTCGATTATTTAAATTATTAAATTTGAATATAATACCACTTACAATTCTATGGGTTAAATTTTTTCCAATGATATGGGTACCCTTCTAACTATGCAAGTTTGGCATTTTAGAATAAAAACACATATCCAAAAGTAGTTATTCTTGATTTATTAATTAATTTTGTCTATAAAATTGAAAGTTTAACAGTTCACGTGACTCCAAAGACACTCATTAGACATCCCTGTCCAATTCTTAACATCTTATTCTAGGAATTTAGCGCAAGAATATTTTGTGTCAGCTGCCATATGATTTTAGAGGCTTAGATCTATACTTGACAAACCATACCATAGGTAGATTAACTTATATCTAAGATGCTAAAAGTAGTTTTTATTTAAAACATGCTATTAAAGAAATATTAAGGAGCATCTTAGGAACTACGGGAATTTGTTTTATGGTTATGATGACATGAAAATAAGAAAGCTAGGAACAAAATTTATCTTCAATTTCTTTCTAACAGAAGCTGTTATTTATGTTTTGAATCAAATCTACCTTGTATATTAAATTGTAAAAACTTGAAGCAGATGAATTAAATAAATGAATTAACTAGTCTATAAAAATATATAACATTGATTGATATAAATCATTTCTAAACACAAATTGTTCCAAGTCTCATAGGCTAAACATTTATGTATGGGCTTTCAACCCTAGGTATATGCAACATAATCAACAAAGTGAGATAATGTTATGGATAATTTCTTAGCGATGAAAGTTCTACCAATAATTATGCTAAAGGCATGTTCCTATGGAGTGAATATTCCATTAACTTCATCAGTTATTTAATGTATGGCATTCTAAGTGACAAAATACTCTATTTAGCTATTTGTGTTTTGATGTTTTGTCTATTACATTGCAGTGCACAATTTATTTAAGGATTTCAATCATTTTGTTTCCTGATACATATTAAGACATATCACATTTACTAAATCATTGGATAAATGAAAAAATTCTTTCTAACTCAAACAATTTAGCAATTTAGAATCTATGTACATTTTTTGGTTCTATGTCATACAAATCCACTCCAAACAGAATTCTAGAATCACCATTGCATTTATATTCTTTATTTCTCAAGTATTGAATAACTATTAACATTGAGTTGTTTATCCTTTCAAAATGGTGATGACCAAGATGTCTATTTTCATATCTAACTGTAGAGATTGTTTAAATGCTCATTGAAATTATGGGCAAAATTATTGTGCCTTATAACGAGGTTTTCTAGCTACACACTCATTCTGCAGAATTATTTCAACAAGTATCTTTTATCATTAATGAAATTATTTATTTATCTTGCATATTATTGTTAGCTACACTTTGAATAACGTATTTTTGTAAAAGGTATATCTATTTTTGACCTATTCACATGGAATTCATGATTGTGATTATCTTTATTATGATGGTGATAATTTTTTGGAATTGGAAATAGATCTTATATTTTTCTAATTTAGAGAATATAAAAATTAAATTGGGTGTGTTTAAAAAAAAAAAAATTAATAAAAAATGGATCAGAAAGGTGAGTATTAATGTAGAATAAAATTCCAACATGGTGGTGCATTGTTGGTTTGTGTATCTCATAAGTTATTTAATAAATAAATAAGTTACTTTTTATTATGTTAAAAATAGGTACTATATGATTATATACTTTACAAAGATTATCCTATTGTGTGAAGCAATAGTTTTACAAAGATTGTCATAACTCCTCACATTATTCTTTAAAGAGTACTAGCTCAACAGAAGAGAACTCCCCTTATAGTCACTCTATTGGTGGTTAGATTCCACTTTGCCCTACCATGAGTTAATCAATCATATCACATTTTATTTTGTTTGCCCATATTTATTGTCTCTAAGTATAATTTTTTATTGTGTCTAAGGAGAAAATAGTAATGATTAAGAACATATGATCTCTATAAATACAATGTATTTGATCCCAACTATTCTCTCTCAAGAGAAGAAACTGAAATTGTAGACTCTTCTGTTATATATTGTGGTTATAGAGATAATTTTTTAAAACAAGAAATTGAGACACTTAGTTAAATACAATATTTAAGAAAATATATAAGGTTTTTTTTGTCTCAAGTTACACAAGAGTTGTCTCCAATATTGTCTCAAGGCATCCCTCTGTTGTAGTGGTTCATAATTAAATAATTAATCTTAATAAAAGCAAATATGAATAACCAAATATGAACATATTTCACTAAATCATTAGTGACTAATACAAAAGGTTAACATAATAAGCTTGTAACATATAAGTTCAATTTAGTTAACATGGAAGTTTAATTTCTTTTGATAGCTATTTATTAAAAATTGGCTTTTTTAAATATCATCTTTCTACATTAAATTGTAGAATAACTCCTAAATTTCAATGCAATTTCTTTTAATAATCATTATACTAAATTAGAAAACAATGACCTAGTTTAATGAAATAATATTTGTGGACATTTAAGAGATCATCCATATTTTTCTTTAAAATATTATTATTTCAAATTAATTAATTTTTATGAGAAAAAAATAAAAATATTATTCTCCATAGGTGTTTCTATAAAGATATATATATATATATATATATATATATATATATATATATATATATATATATATATATATATATATATACAATTCTAAATAAAAAGAAAAAATGGGCATATTAATCTTTTAATTTCAATAAATTAAATTCCAAAAACAGGAATGTGCACATTGTTAACCCCATGAATGTTGGCATTATGACATAGTATGACATAGGTGTTGTCCTTGATGGTAACTCTCTCAGTTGGAAGATCACAGTATAGCAGGTAAACAACAAAGAATGAAGAAAGAAAGGTATATGCAGGTTCACCATTGACCAAGTTGTGTCTACACATAGGCTCACTGTATACAAAGTCGCATATACAAACAAGGTATACGTAGGTTCACCACTGACCAAATCACAGGTTACAAAGTCACGGATAATGTACACACGCACTTTCATAGAAGTAAAGGCGCATACATGTTGGAAACCTATGTTTTGGTCCGTGATATTTGGTCCATGGTATTGAGAAAGGCTTAAGACTATAAAAGGAGGAGAAGATCATTAGGCCAAGGTGTGCAAGTGATGAATATCTGATGAAGTGTGGGATCTAGTATGCAGGTTATGGGTATGTGATGCTTTGCTAAGGATGCATCTATGTGGCGAATGAAGGTTGATGGACCGAGATCATGAAGACTAAAATGCATTATCATTATATGGTATGATCATGATTAGTTTAGATCTGAATACTTACACATATCTTATCCTTTATATTTGATGATTTGGGTATATCTGAAGTAGTAAATTGCAGCGAAGGTATAAGTAATTATTTTCAGATCTGTATGCTGGTTCCCTTTGGTGAAAGGGCGTATACACGTTGGTTTGACACAATGAAGTAGCGTATACATTATGAGATTTGATATTTGAGGTTGTTGTTGGTTCAAGTGGTTGTTGCAAAGTTCTGGGCTCTACTCTTTTTTCTAGTGATTGTGTTTTCATAACAGGGTTTTAGTGATTCAGATTGTTGGGTGATTTAGAGATTGATGATGTGGATATAGTTGATGGTTGTATTGCAGTGGTGATTGATTTTGTGCTTTGATGTTATTGATGGATCTAGTTTGAAAATTTATGAAACATGGTCCCTTGAAGAAAAGAGAAGGTCGTAGCCTTCTGTAGGTTGGCACCTACGTACTAGTAAATATATCGGCTAGAACGAGAGCTAGGGGGTTGTAGCTCCCTTCCAATAGAAGCTGGAGAACGAGAGAAGGTTGTAGCATCCTGAAGGTGGGTGCCTACGTACTGGTATGAGTCTGCGCCAGTACAAGATTGTAAACAAGTTTTTCTTATATTAAATAAAACAACAACAGATGAATTTTTTCCCGCATTGGGTTTCCACCTTATATCTTGGTGTTCATGTGTGTTTCTTATGTGTGATGATCTATTTGTTTTACTGCACCTGGTTACCCTTTATATGGTTAATGAAGTTCTGATGCACTGATAAAAGATCAACATATGATTAATTAACTCAATCATAAGTTTGTCGGATATACGCTAGTTGTATTAACCACAGTTGCATGTACATGCAAGTTCCCTTAACTAAAGTCGCGTATATGAATCTGATTATAGAAATGAAAAAGTTATTGATTTGATAATACTGATTCACCCCCCCCCCCCCCCCCCCCCCCCCCCCCAAGTATTATTTCCAGCAATTGGTATCAAATTATGTCCTTCAAAAGAAGCTTGATCGCTTGAAGAAAGATCCATTAGCATGAGTAATCAAGAAAGAGAGGGATCCATCAAACCACCAATCTTCGATGGGAGCAATTTTGTTTACTGGAAGATAAGAACCACGACCTATTTACAATCGCCTGGAATGGATATTTGGGAAATCGTGGAAGGAGGATATACATTTCCATCAGCAATTCCTACAAATATGATAGGTAGAAAGAAATATGAAATCAATGCCAAAGTAGTTACTATTTTATTGGGAACTTTGTCAAATTCAGAGTTTGTGAAGGTCATGCAGCTCAAATCAGCCAAATAAATATGGGACAAAATCATTTTGAGCTATGAAAGAGACTCTTACGTAAGATGTGCTAAGCTTCAAACTCTCAAAATATAGTATGAAACTCTTAATATGCATAGTGATGAAAGCATAGGTGGCTACTTCCTACGTATAGATGAGGTTGTCAATTGCATGAAGAATCTGGGTGAAGAAATTAAGGAATTTGCCTTAGTTGAGAATGTTTTGAGATCCTCGTGTACTAAATTTGAACCCAAAGTGTGTGCCATAGAAGAAAAATAGGATCTGCAGAATATCACTATGACGTGATTTCATGGAATCTTAACTGCGTTTGAAATGAGAAAAGGGGGACCATCAGATATGAGAGAAGCCGCATTTAAAGTATCAACAAAGGGAAAAGAAAAACTCAATAAATCAAGATACATTTCAGAAGAGGAATATGAGGTAAATTTTGTCAAGAAGCTTCAATGGGGATCTAGAGGGTTCAAAGGTAAGCTACCTTTCAAATGTTTTTCTTGTGGTAGAGTTGGTCATTACGCTGCTATATGCCCTCATAATAAAGGAAAGATGTCTAAAGAAGGTAATAAAAGTTATTATACTCATGATAATAGTGATGACTTATCCAATAGTGATGAAGATAATCAAGAAATTAAACTTCTCATGGCATATGAAAATAATGACGTAGAAAAAGAAGAAGTTACCAGATTAAAAGTTCAGCTGGAGACAGTAACCAGAGTAAGGGAGCAGCTACAGGATGTAGTAAAAGATCAGAACATAACAATCTAGAGACTTGAATCTGAGATCCTCTCTTTAAAAGAAGATCTTGAAGAATCAAAGAAGAAGAATGAAGAAGCTCTTGAAGAACAAGAACATGAAGTGCTCGAATTAAGGCAACAAGTGGCAAAAGGAAGAGAAGCTAAAGAAAACATAAAGAAGAAATATCTGGAAAATGAAGAACAACATCACATTGAGGTAAATATCTTAAAAGGTAAATTAGAAGAAAAGGATAAACTGTTACGATTTCAAGACAGTACTAAGATTTTGGATGATATTCTTAATTGTCAAAGATCCCCTGCTATCAAAACTGGTCTTGGTTTTTATGAAACTATTGAAGGTGAATCTAGCTTACACAGTGAGGAAAGGAATTCTAATGCAAAACCTGAAATGCTCAACAAGGAGATAAGAGGTCAACCCCAACAACAACTAAGGAAAGAAAATATTTAAAGAAAATCTTTTACTCCTAACTGTGGAAGTGATAGACGGTTATTTCCTCCGATGAATAATGTTGAATGTTATGAATGTCATAATCTTGGACATGCTGCAGCCAGATGCAGAAGTATAATGGTTCAAGATCATCACACAAAAAGATCATCACGTTCTAGGTAGTTCAAGGAATATTGTTTTGCTTACAATATGTTTGGTCACAAAGCTATTGATTGCAATAAAAGCAATATGAAACATGTAAGATGTCATGCATGTAACAAGTTTGGACATAAAGTAAAGGAATGCAGGATCAAAATTCAGACACCAAAGCAAAAGGAGCATACATCATCTCAATCCCAGGTATTAAAGAAGACAAAATTATTGTCAGAAAGATGTGGCATAACTCAATTAGCAAACATAATAGACCTAGGGGAAGTTGTACACAGCTATTATGAAGAGAAGTCACGTATATACGCGAGTTAGAGGCTGCACAGTCACGTATATGGTGCTCTGAAGAAAAAGCAGTAGGACAGACTCAAGAAATGAAGTATGATATTGTTCGGTCATGGTATGTGTTGGTTGGCACATGTTCAGTGGGAGCATATGCTTCAAATAATGCATTATTGGCATTATGGTTACAAGTCTTTGGCGAACATGCTTATGTGGCTAAATGATACATCTTGATACATATTGTTGGTTGGTCAAGGGAATGGTATTGTAGGTTACAAGTCTGGATGCTGGTGACAGATGCTTATGGTGCAGATCATATATGGTGTATGATAGTTGTTGAGGACTATCATGGTTTTGTTTAGATTGCTGGTCATTGTTATAAAAGGTCATGTATATCATTTGATGTAAAGCTCACAAAAAGACCAAATTTGTAGCCCCACTTTTCATGGGAAGGATGATGTAATAATTTCTATTTCAGTCATGTATAAACATTTGGTATATCCCCACTTGGTTGGGTGGATGAGTAAAAAATGGTGTATCCCCACTCGGTTGGGAGATTGATGTACGTATGAGTCATTGGTGATACGAAGGTCATACTCACTTAGTTGAGTTGTAGAGTCATGTTATTCTTTTGAAAAATATTTTTGCAGACTCTGTATGTGCTCAAGGGGAGCATGGATGGATTGGTACATCTTAACATGTGCAAAGGGGGAGCTCAATTAGAGATTTCAGCAAGGACTCAGGGGGAGTATGGACACCATAATGTATATTAAAGGGAGAGAATATCTTGGTCCACCCTTTGCCCTTGATGTCAAAGGGGGAGAGTGACTTGGTGTGGTTGTTGCCATCAAGTCCAAAGGGGGAGATTGTTGGAATTATGACACAGTATGACACAAGTGTTGTCCTTGATGGCAACTCTCTAAGATGAAATATCATAGTATAGCAGGTAAACAACAAAGAATGAAAAAAGAAAGGTATATGCAGGTTCACTATTGACCAAGCCACGTATACACGCAGGTTCACTGTATGCAAATTCACATATATGAAAAAGGTATACACAGGTTCACCATTGACCAAGTCACAGGTTACAAAGTCATGTATAACGTACACATGCACTTTCACAGAAGTAAAGGCACGTACATGTTGGAAATCTAAGTTTTGGTCTATGGTATTTGGTCTATGGTATTTTGATCCATGGTATTGGTCCAAGGTATCTAGTTTGAAGTGATTGACCTTAGGTATATGGTCCAAGGTATTGGTCCTAAGTGGTTTTGGTCCATGTTATTGAGTAAGGCCTAAGACTATAAAAGGGGGAGAAGATCATTAGACCAAGGTGTACAAGTGATGAATATCTGATGAAGTGTGAGATCTAGTATGCAGGTTATGGGTATGTGATGCTTTGATAAGGATGCATCTATGTGGCGAATGAAGGTTGATGGACCGGGATCATGAAGACTAAAATGCATTATCATTATATGGTATGATCATGATTAGTTTAGATCTGAATACTGATGCATATCTTATCCTTTATACCTGATGATCTCGGTATATCTGAAGTAGTAAATTGCAGCAAAGGTATAAGTAATTATTTTCAGATTTGTACGCTGGTTCCCTTTGGTGAAAGGGCATATACATGCTCGTTTGGCACAGCCAAGTAGCATATACATTATGAGCTTTGATAATTGAGGTTGTTGTTGGTTCAAGCGGTTGTTGCAGAGTTCTAGGTTCTATTATGTATTCTGGTGACTATGTTTTGATAACAGGGTTTCAGTGATTCAGTTGTTGGGTGACTCAGAGATTGATGATGCGGATATAGTTGATGGTTGTATTGCAGTGGTGATTGATTTTGTGCTTTGATGTTATTGATAGATCCAGTCTGAAAATTTATGAAACGTGGTCCCTGGAAGAAAAGAGAAGGTCGTAGCTTTCTATAGGTCGGCGCCTACGTACTAGTAAATATATAAGCTAGAACAAGAGCTAGGGGGTTGTAGCTCCCTTCCAATAGAAGTTGGAAAACGAGAGAAGGTTGTAGCCTTCTGCAGGTGGGTGCCTGCATAATTGTATGAGTCTACGCTAGTATAAGATTGTAAACAAGGTTTTCTTATATTAAAGAAAATAACAGCAGGTGGTTTGTGTTCCACATTAGGTTTCCTCCTTATATCTTGGTGTTCATGTGTGTTTCTTATGTGTGATTATCTGTTTGTTTTACTGCACTTGGTTACTGTTTATATGGTTAATGAAGTTCTGATGCACTGATAAAAGATCAACATATGATGAATTAACTGAATCATAAGTTTGCTAGATATACGCTAGTTGCATTAACCACGGTTGTGTGTACACGCAAGTTCCCTTAACTGAAGTCGCATATATGAATCTGATTATGGAAAAGAAAAAGTTATTGATTTGATAATACTGATTCACCCCTCATCCCCCTCGCCCCCCTGCCCATCCCCTCTCAATATTATTTCCAACAATGAGATGGAGTAAGTCTAGGACATGGAATCAACCTTGGGATATCAATAAATTTCAATAAATTAAATTCCAAAAACAGGAAAGTGCACATTGTTAACCCCATGAGGTGGAGTAAGTCTAGGAGATCCAATCAACCTTGGGATATCAATAAATTCTTGACAAAATTCAAACAAATTTAACAAGAAAATATAAAACTAAAATATAGAATAATTAAATTGCCACAATTTTTTTTGATATCAATAAATTCTTCCATAATCTAAACAAATTTAAAAATATATATATTTGGAAACCTTTAAAATATAGAATAGTTAAATTGCAATAAAAGAGAAATTTTTACATAAGCTCACATGAATCTAATTTATTATTAATTTATCCAATTTACTGAATTTAATCTACAATCTTAAATTCAAATTGATGAAAATAAATAATTATATGAACATGATTATAACAAGATGTTCCATTAATTATGGATTTTTTGGCATCCATTTAATTAGTTATTTTTATCTTTTGATTTATTTTTTTCCATGTATTATTACATACATGTATACCTCTATTCTAGTTTAATTTCTTTATATATTTTTTTTCCATTTGATTTCTTTTTAATCATTGTTATTGCATAATAATTCCGGTTATTAAAATATAAAACAATTAAGCAGTTTAATGAAATAACATTTTGTTATCATTTTACAACCCCTCCATATTGTTACGTAAAACATCTAAATATTATGCAGATATAATACATATTATGTGGATTAAGCCTCAGCCGCAGTTCTTAAAATCCGTGGATAAGATGGTTAGTGATGTTACTTTCCCGACGTACCAAAACCTACATGTTTAGTGAAAAGCAATACTATATCTTGGTGGTTTGGGGCAGGCCTTCCCTAGGGGAGTTTTCACTTGCGAGCAATCGAGGAGTATGTTATAAGCGTGCAATGTTTGCAGTTGTTCGTCACTTCCGCCACCACGAAGTCTTCTCTCACGATATATACACGAATCACTCGCAGATCATGCACCGAGCACGCTGCAGCTTCCTTATACGTATCAACTGCATTCAAACACCACCTAATAAAGACAACTTTGAACAAGTAAACACAACTTCAACTTGAATTTAAAATCTGTGGTGTTGAGCGAATAAACTAACTGCAATAACTAACTTTCAACCCTAGTTAACACAACTTCAATTCCCCCATAATTTCATGCCACCCCCACAAATATCATTTCGCCCACAGGACAAAGGAAAACAACCAAATTTCATCCCCCAAATTTCATTTCCCGCAGGGGACAAAAGGAAAAACGAAATTTCATCCCCCAAATTTCATTTCCACAAAGGAAAAAGGAAAAATGAAAAATACATAAAATAATATTAATAATTTTTTGGATTTATTTATCTAGATAATACTAATAATTTTCTAGTTTTGTTGATCCATTCGATAATATGAATTTTATAATTCTTTAAGTTGATAATATTAATCTATTATTTTTATTAAACCCTAATATTAAAGATTAAATTTTAATGATTAAATATTAATCCATTAGTTTTATAATGTTTATATCTTTGGTTATTTAGATAATTCAGTTTATAATATTAACAATATATAGGGTTTATTAATATTTATAGTGACTTGTGCTTATCAATTTTTTGGGTTTAAAATATTAATTCCAAGTCTTTATTAAAACTTCTTTTTTAATATTAATTCTTTGATTTCTTTAATACCTTAGGTTTATAATATTTTCTCTTTAGGATTACTAATTCCTTAGGGTTATAATATTGGTTTAAAATATTAATTCCTAGGGCTTATTAATACTTTGAGTTTTTAATATTACTTTAGAGTTACTTGGGTTTATTAATTTCTTGGGTTTATTAACAAGTATTTATAATATTAATAATCCACTCAATTTATAATAATAATATTCTCTTGGGTTTATTAAACCTCAATATTACAGGTTAAATATTAGTGCTAGGGTTTAATATTAATGCTTTGTTTTCTAATTCTTTTGGTCAGTAATATTAATAATTCTTTGGATTTCTATAATATTAACGAAACCTATGGTTTATTGATTGCTTGAGTTTATAATATTAATAATCATGTCATTTTATCAATCATTTGTCTTTAAAATATTAATTCCTAGGCTTTGTTAATCTTTTGTGTTTTCAATATTGGTCTCTTTACCTTGTTGATCCCTTAGGCTTTTAATATTTCTCGGTTGAGTTCAGTAATTTCTTAGGTTTATAATATTAATTTGAATACCCTAGATTGATTTAGTAGGGGGTGAAGGAGGTAAGATCTAAAGTTTAAGGGACTTAGCTAGGTATAACAATTAGCAACACTCAAACAATGTGAATAGGGAATTATGAGACTCTTTGAATTTTTAGTAGAACTAATTTTATATCTTAGTAGTGAGGGAATTTGAGTATTAAGTGCTCATTTTTCTTTATCTCTTGTGTTTGTTAGATCTACTATAATTTATCCTGTTTTGGTATCAAGTGCTTAGCTTCTAGTGGAAGTTAATGGGACCCTATTGGTCAATGGGGTTTAAAGCCCATGCAGTGTGCCAAAAAGTATAATGGGGACACATTATGAGGGTGTTTATAATCTCAAAAAAATGTTCTACATAAAGGGACATCTTGGTTCTCAAATCCCAAGAAGGAGTGAACTAAGTGATCTAGATATACTACAAATAATTATGATCCTTGATAATAAGCCCCTTGATTTTATGGGATAATTCATTAGGTGAGAAGGTATGGGATAAAGGGGGGCCCCCTTAAAGTATGGAGATTAATAAATTATATTTTTCTAGGTTATGAAGTTTGGGGAGAACCCTCTATTACTTCTACTTATTTAAAAAATGATAACTAGGACAAATTTTAAAATATTTAAGTCAAGGTTGATCACTACAAATACACATCACCAATGTATTATAAATGAATCCAAAATGACTTGACACTTGATAAAAAGTAATCATGTGTTCATTATATATATACATATTACAAATGTGATCAAACACCATCCAAAAGCTTGTACTATTATAATTCAAACACAATTTACCTTTATTTAGCTTAGAAATACCAACAATGGAAGTCTATTTTCACATAGATGAAGCTTTGACACTCGATTATATCATTTATGTAGAAACATAAATTACTTTCTCCATAAGATTACACATTTCCTAGCCCACCTATAATGGTAAATAATAAAATATGGCCAAAATATCCCAAAAACCAACAATAAAACCTCATTACGAACCAACCACCAAACTCAATGAAAAAATGAAGAGAACAGAAAACATAGAACCTTGCCTAGTAAAAAAAAATATTGATATTTTATATATTAAATTATTAATGAAATTAATTAGTAATGCAATAGGTACACTAGAAAGTAAGGTTCCCAACATTCTACTTTTCATCCTTCCATTTATGCCCAATTTACTACTCGTTGTAAATGATATGGGTGTAAGTTGCGGCAATAAATACACTAAAAAGTAAGGTTCCCAAAATTCTACCTTTCGTCCTTCCATTTATACCACAATTTACTACTCCTTGTAAATGAGTTAGGTGTATACCACATTTCTTTACCTATCCCTTTCATATTCGCTAAACCACTCTTCATATCATAGCCCCCATTCCAATACTAGCCATTCTATTTCATTTATTAACGGTAGATAGCGTGCTCATGGCTTTGGGAAACAAAAGTAGACTAAGTGAGCTAATTATCTGTCACTAGAAACTTTAATATATCCTACAATTTACTTCATATGAATAAGAATATGATACGTGGTGCCTTGCATAAAGTATTCATGATATTTACAATGAAGTCCATGCCCAAGACATGACATACCAAATGGGTATTATAATATTATCAACCCTAAGAAAGATAGTATAATTAAAATTAAGGATTTTGATTGTAGGTTGGTTTTTGTTAACTCCAATGCACTTTTTGAATGCTTGTAGGGAAGAGTCATAAAATGTAGCTTTTTTTTGTTCACTTGAATTGAAATGTAAGGAAAGATAATGAAAGTGTGTAAAGAAAGATTTAGTAGGTTTACTAAGACTATTGATAGGGAATATGCGAGTGGAATATGCTAGTAGAAATATCACATTGATCTTCTTAACCTTGTGAATTTTGAAGAGTTTAGGTTGGAGTTAAGAGGTATTATATCCATTATTAAAAGTTTTGTACGAAATGGAAAAGATTTTTTTTAACTTGGATTTATTGCTTTAAACATGACTATAAAAATTGGTGATGAAATTGAGAAGAAAAATTTGTACACCATATCTTTATATTATTAAATATATTATTAAATTCTTGGGTTTATAACATTAATAATCCCTTATGTTTATTAATCATTTGATGTTAAAATATTAATTCTTAGGTTTTATTAATCTCTTGGATTTTTTGATATTAGTTTGTTGGGTTTATTTATTCATTCTTTGTGTTTATAATATTAATAATTCCTTTTCTTTGTTGATACATTGAGTTTATGACATTGATCCCTTGAGTTTTCTAATTCTTTGGGTTGGTAATATTAATCCCTTGGGTTTATTAAATCATAATATTAAGGGTTAAATATTAGTCCTAGAGTTTAATATTAATCCCTTAGGTTTAAAATGTCTATCTCTTGAGTTTATCAAGTTGTTGCGTTTATAATATTAACAATCCCTAAGGTCTATTGATTTGTTTTGTTTATAATATTAATGGTTATGTGGATTTATCAACCCCTTGGTTAAAACAAATTAATTCCTAGGATTTATTAATCCATTATGTTCTTAATATTTATCCCTTGTGTTTTTTTTATCCTTTAGGCTTATAGTATTTTACCTTGGGTTTACTAATTCGTTGGGTTTATAATTTAATCCCTTGGGTTTATCTATCTCTTGAGTTTAAAATATTAATTCCTATGGTTTAATAATCCCTTCTATTTTTAATAGTGGTCCTTGGGTTTATTGATTCCTTAATTTTATAATCATTATCACTTGGGTTTGCAAATTAGTTGGATATATAATATAAATAATACCTTTGGTTTAAAATGAGAATTCGTAGGGTTTATTAATGTCACTTCTTTTTAATTTGATTCCTTGAATTTGTTGATCTTTTATGTTTATAATATTTATCCCTTAGGTTTACTAATTAATTGGTTTTATAATATCAAACTATTGGGTTTATTAATAGTTTCACTTTATAATATTAATAATCCCTTGCCCTTATTAATCCCTTGGGTTTAGTTGATTTTTTTTAATTTACTTAAGGTAAATATATGAAAGATATTAGAAATTGTATTAAGAAATATATAAAAATTTACCATATTTGTAAAATATATATAGTTATAACCAATAATAATAAAAGACTATATATATATATATATATATATATATATATATAATTTATTGGAAATTATATTCATAAACCTATAATAATTATTATGGTAAAATACATAGTATTAATTATTATTCTGTTATATGTGAATTATATTAAAGTTTTAAATATAACTATTTATATATTAGAAATTTTTTATATAACAACTAATATTATATTAATATACAAAATAATGTTAACCTTATAAGCATAATTATATAATTATAAAATACTATGCTTATTATTATTTATGTAGTTATTAATAATTAGAAATAGTGTGGTGGGTAGTGGATCAACTACATTTGTAAAGGTGATTGTAAAGCTATTTCATATAAGCATATGCAGGTATATCAACCACATTGGCAAATGTAATTGTGCTAGTTATATACCATGGTTAAAATTTAGTATGACGCATGTAGAGACAATAATGTCTAATTAGCCCAATAGGTGTACCCCCTATTGGAATTGACCACTTTAATCATTTTTCTAATTAATCCTTTTGATCTGATGGTGTAAATTGCAAGATGCCAGTATATTCT
Organism: Pinus tabuliformis; assembly: GCA_031772625.1. NCBI lineage: Eukaryota > Viridiplantae > Streptophyta > Pinopsida > Pinales > Pinaceae > Pinus > Pinus tabuliformis. The sequence continues at coordinate 196,028,093 of CM062815.1, read as the reverse complement.
CCTCATTACCACTCCATCAACGAATTGAATGAAAATTGATAACTTCCTTGCATATCTAACTCACATGTTTAAACCATACATAAATTAATTTTTATAAAACATGATTAAAAATTTACTATACTTGTTGTTGATAATCACTTATGCTAATTAGTTACAAATCAATTAAAAAAAAAGCATATAAAATATGCATTGCAACGTGGATTGATTTTGAAACTTATAACTGTTTAAATTTTCAAACGTATGTTTTTAAAACCATTTGCAATGGTTTTAGAACATTTCCTTCACTTCATTACCCTAGTGGTTTCCTTATGCATTATGAGGTAAGTATAATGAACAAAATATTATTTTATTAAATTATTCTTATTGTGGTGGATTGAATTGTTATTAGTATAAATGTGTATTCAACACTCCATCCTAGCCATTTCGACTTTCGTAACATATCCACCTACACAACCGAATGTCTAATGGTTAATCAACAATATGGAGGGTTTAAATAATTTCCGATGATTGGTTCACAAAAATAGGGGTTCATTAATATTTAAACAATATAATGAATAGTTAATAAAAGGTAAGGTTAAATTGTAATAGTGTCAAGTTAGATGTATTTACGATCTCTTTGCGGTAATAATTTAGGATGACATATTTATGATCTCTCTCAATAATAATTTAGGGTGATGTATTTACCATCTCTCTGTGGTAATAATTTAGAGCAATGTATTTACCATCTCTCTGTGGTAATAATTTAGGGTGGTGTATTTATGATCTCTTTGCGTTATTAATTTACGATCTCTGTGCGGTAATAATTTACGATCTCTGCGGTCATAATTTATGATCTCTTTGTAGTAATAATTCATGATCTCTCTGCAGTAATAGAAAAGAAATCTAGGCACATGCCTCCGTGGTCTGGCTTGCTGATATCAGGAGCACACATTCCTTATATTTTTGTAATACATATCTACTCATATATTTTCAAGTATGAATAATTCACCACAATTACCAAAGATTGCCAAAGGAAGACCTAGCAAAGTTACTCTACAGAGCCTCTATGAGTATATAGACTCTTTAGAGAAACATAGAGAAGAAAGAGAAGTCAAGCTACAAACAGAGTTAGTAGCCATGCTAGAAAATAAATTCACATCTCTTGAAGACAAGATCCAAAAACAAATAGAAAATAAAATAGAACTATTTGAGAATAAGATGGAGCCAATGGAGACTAGGTTGCAGGTTATAGAAAAAAAGAACCAAGATATGAACTAAACATCCCAGCAAGTAGATGCTGATACTTTAGAGAGTCTTAAAATGAAGGACATGATTAAAGAGCTAGAAGAAAAAGGTAATAGCTACATCACCCTAAATAGTGTGGTAGGTAAATTGGATATCAAACTAACTAAAGATGAAATGAAAAATTGATAGAATTAGATCATGAGCATAACAAAAGGGCCTTGAACCTTATAATCTTCAGTTTGAAAGAGGAGGTAGACGAGGATACTTTAGCCATAGCCCAGACAGGATTACATAACATATTACAAATTGAAACAACGTGTCTCAAAAAAGCAACAAGATTGGGGAAACTAACTGAGAATAAAGGAAGGCTGATCCGAATAAAAGTGAGCTCTACTGACCATAAGTATGACATACTTAGTAAAACCTTAGGTCTGAAAGGAACAAGAATATTTAAAAATGAAGATCTCATTCCAGAAGATCAAGCAGAATTGAGAAAGGAGGTTCAAAAGGTAAAGGAAGCTAGGAAGGAAGCAAAATGGGCAATAATAAAAAATAGAAAAGCTGTTATTTGAGACAGAAACCAAAAATATAATAATAAACAGAAATTCAACATGCTCTGAATTCTTTCTTGGAACTATCAGGGCTTTCTGTGGAACAAAGGCCCCAAGCTAAGTTGGATCTTGAATGATGTTGATATTATTTTTCTTGTTGAAACTTGGGAGCATGATGAATCTAAGGTCCCTAACATAGATGGATTTACATTATGGTCTACCTGTAATGAGTGATCCTCCCATAGAGGCATTGGGGGTATAGCTTGTTTCATTAAGAAGAGCATCTCTCCCCATGCTAAGATTTATAAAAATTACCCTTACAACCAATATAGTTGGATAGAAATTACTGACATTTATGATAAAAAGACCTGCATAACAATCTGTTATTCCCCCCATTAATTCTAACTTCTATAAGAAAAAGAATCTAGATAAAAATAGTCCTTACAATGGTTTAGAGACTGATATTTCTAGCCTAAGGAATGAAGGCAATATCCTTTTAATGGGTGAATTTAATGCTCAAACTTTAAGCAACCAAGCTATTCTTCTAAGAAATCATTCCAACCCTAATCCTCTTTGGTTAGACAAAGACCTTCCTCTAGCTAGCTAGTACAAAAGGAGCTCTGAATACCTCAGGGAGAATTTGTTTGGGTCGGAGCTACTCAATCTCTATAGTGCTCATGATCTCATAATTTGAAATGGTCTATATAAGTGGCCCAATTATAGAGAGATGAGCTGCATCCATGGGCTTGGTAGTAGCATGGTAGACTATGTTATCTCCAATATCCCTCTATAAAATGAAATAACAAATTTTGACATCTTAAATGACCACAAGCCTGAATCTGATCATAGGCCTTCACTTATAACTCTATATTTTTTCATGCATAGAGATCCCATAGAAGATAATACTTATAGCCAAAAGAAGTTAATCTTTGATAGAAATAAAAAAGATCTCTTTCTAAATGAATTAAAAACTAATTTGCTTCCTTTATCTACCATAGACAACATAGAAGACCTCTATCATAATTTTACTATAACCCTCTCATATTCTATTAACAAGTTCTCAATTAAAGTTTCAAGTAATAAAAGAAATAGCAAAACCAACCCATGGTATGACAAAGATTGTGAAAGTGTGAGGAGAGCAATTAAGGAAGTTGTTGATGAATCTCTTAAAATTGGAAAGATAGAAATATACAAAGCCCTAACTAAAAGGAAAAAAAAGCAGTATATTCATAAAAGACAAGAGAATCTATTACACCTCTCTAAGGTAGCTCCTACGAAACTCTGGAGGTAGATTCTAACTATGAAAATTAAAGATAATAATAAAATTGCTTCACACGACTAGAATTCCTATCCTAAAAAGCTTGTGAATCTCCATATGTCATGGATAATTTTGAAACCCTTCTCACAAAGAAAGAAGTTTTCTCATTAGAATACATTGATTTTGGGGTTAATCTCTTGGCTAATGGGAAAGCTAAGGACATTGAAGGTTACCAGGTGGAAATATTAAAAATTGGAGGTCCTATCCTCATCCCCCACATTCACAAGTTTTTCAATCAAGCGATCAAACAAGGGTTCCCTAAACCATGGACTTAAAGCCTCATTATCCCTATTTTTAAAAGTGGGGATACAAATAACCCCTCTAATTATCATATAATTATGATCAACCCTCTCCTATCCAAGTTATATGGTATTGTTTTGGAAAGGAAGTTGAGCATATGGCTTGAAAGTGAAGGTAAGTGGGCTAAAGGCCAAGTGGGTTTTAGAAAGCAGCACTCAATAACAGAACATGTTGTTATGCTTAGGATCATTTTGGAGGAATGCCGCAATGATAAATCCAATATTTTTTGTGGCTTTGTGGACATTAGAAAGGCTTTCGATATGGTTCCTAGAAATAACCTTTGGAATAGATTAGAAGAGCTAAAGATTCCTTTTGAGTTGAGAGCTGTGGCTATAAGGTTATATGAGAATGTGATTGCCAAGTTAAAGAGCAATGAGGGGTGGTCGAAAGATATTAAGTGTAATCTTTGAGTTAAACAAGGTTTGCCCCTCTGCCCTACCCTGTTTGGCATTTACATCAACAAGATAGAAGGTTGTTTATAGGAAGCAGGATGTGTTGGCATAATCTTAGCTAGGATAGTCATCATCCTTCTTCTCTACGCTGACGATATTGTTCTTCTCACAAGGTTCCCATCTGATCTTGATAAGAAACATATACTTCTTAAGGATTTCAACTCTACCATGGGTATGATTGTTAACACTGACAAAACAAAAGTTATGATTATCAAATCCAAGAAGGACACTTACGCTAATTTTATGTATGAAAATAGTAACTTGGAGGAAGTGTCTTCCTACAACTACCTAGGAATTGATATTCATAACAAGCTCAACTAGAACTATAGCATTGAGAAAAGGATTAATGGGGGATGGAAAGCTTGTTTTGGTCTTGAAAATAATTGTAAAATGGCAAACCTCATAAATTGGGATAGAAAGAAGTTCCTCTTTGAAACTTTAATCACTCGGTTATCTTATATGGATGTGAGGTTTTGGGTTGTAGCATCTCTATAGAATACTAGAGAAAGATTGAACAAATCCAAAAGCGTTTTATAACATATAACCTCAAAATTAAAAGCAACACACCCTATCCTATTCTCCTTATAGAAGTGGGTCTTTCCCCTATCGAGAGCCTAGCTATGAATAGGCTTTTGTTGTACAAGCATCAACTCAATAACATAGGAGACCATAGACTTCCTAAGCTAGCTTTAATTTCCAGCCAAAACCACCTAAGGTTCAAATGAGGTTGGTATAAATACATGAGGGCCTGGTTAAACCATTGAGAGATTGACGAGAATGTTGCATTGCAAAACATTAATAATATTAAAAATATTGTTACTTCTAAGTTGAAAGAAAAAATGTGGTGTGAGAAAGATTTAATAGCTAAAAGAAAACTAATATATTATAAGGATGTCATCAGCCCCACCTTAGAAGATCAGAAGTATCTCTTTGTTTTAACTAGCTCAAAGAAGAAAATTAATATAGTCAAGATTAGAACGAACTCTCATGACCTCCATAGTGAATTGGGTCATTGGGAAGTTTCTAAAACACCATGGATGGAAAGGTTCTACCATCTCTGTGAGAATACGAACATCGAGGATGAAAATCACTTCCTCTTAGAGTGCCCTGCATACAATCGTATTAGATCTCAATTTCAAAATCGTTGTTGCAATACTTACATTCCTAGCCTTTTACATTGTCAAAAGTATAGTCAGCTCAGGAGGTTTCTCTCCAAGCTTTTTGAAGATAGGAAAAAAATCTTAAATGAAACAAAATAATTCATTTCTTTCGGTTCGACAGACCCAAGTTGGGTCTCAGTTGATGTTAACCATCATCATCATCATCATAATTTTGGTGTAAAAAAAATTATGATAGTCATGTAACGATATATCATTTAACAAAGGCATAAAAGACAAAATTATAGTTTGTTGTATTCAAATACTTATGTTAATGCTAGGTGTATTGAATGCTTTCGTAAGTTTCATTAGTACACAACTAGGTGTATAAGGGATAAACGATAAAGTTAAATTATAATTACATTATTTTAATATAATTATTATATTATTAAATTATTATTATATTATAAAATATTTTTAAATATATAAAATCATTTTTTATATTATACTATTTTATGAAATTATTTTATTAGTTAAAAATAATATTAACTCATCTATCTATTAAAACTAATAGATTTATATATTAGTTAATCTATAATTTTAGGAAAATTATTTAATACATAATTATTATAATTATTATTGTGAATAGTCAACCACATTACTTAAATGTAGCGAAATATAATGACAAAAATACTTGGACAACGCTATGTTTATTGTATTTACAAATAGTCAATATTATTCCATCAAAGTTATCGATAGTCAATATAACATTAAATAATTAAAAGATTTATTTACAAATATTTAATAATAATAAATATTAATTCGAAAATGTTTAAATTAATATATTAATATTAACTAATAATAATATTAATTACTTAAGATATTAATTAAATGTTAAATAACATAAATTAAATAATTTCACATCATATTAATTAAAATGTTTAGTAACTTTAATCATTCATTTACAATTTTTTAAATGAATATATCAATATGAATTAATAATAATATAATTTTATTAGCATTAATATATTGATATTTTAACTAGATATTGATAATTAATTAAAGAAATTTACTTAATACATAATTATTATAGTCAATCATAGAACAATATAATTGAGACTTGGTCAACCCTATAATCAACATTATTCACTTAAAATGGTCTTTAGTTAAATGTACATTAATTTACTAATTAAAACATTTATATATAATTCTTTAATAACATTAAACATCAATTTAAAAATGTGCAAAATAATTTATTAATATTAATTAATAACAATGTTAATTAATTAATTTATTAACATTATTACCTTGGGATATTAATTAAATCATTAATACATAATTATTGTAGTTAATTATATTATTCAAATATGAACACATTCATACTTCAATAATAATAATAATAGTAAGATAATGCGATGTAGGAATTGTACAAAAATATTTTTAATATTAAAACATTAAGTAAAACATTTCACAGTATGTTAATTAAAATATGTTTTAAAAATTCTTAATAAAACTAATTTAAACACATCCAAGAAATGAATTAATATAAAATTAAAGAATTAAAAAATGTTCTTTAATACATAATTATAATAAGCAATCACATTAGTCAAACATAACCAAATAAGTTAGAATTGTACTCAAACATTTGTAATGCTAAAACATTAAATTATTTTCAATAGTAAAACATTGAGACTTGGTCAACCTTATATTTAATGTATTTGACAATAATAAATATTTTCCAATCAAGCAATCCTTAGTTAATATAATATTAATTAATTAATTAAAACAATAATTAACATTAATATTAATTAATTAAAACATTAACAATACAAATTAAAATTAACACATTAACATTAGTTAATTTAAATATTAATTAATTAATAAATAACCTAACTTAAAATATTATTAATATTAATTAAAATATTTTGAAATATATTAATTAAAACATTTATATAAAAGTGTTGAATACGAATAAACATTAGTTTAAAAATGTTTTAATTAATATGTTAATATTAATTAATAATAATATTAATCAATTAAAACATCAGTTTGAATGTTTAATAACATTAATTAAAATACTTGGCAATATTTTAATTAAAATGTTTACACAAAAATGCTTAGTAATATTAACAATTAATTTTAAAAAGTTTAAATAAATATATTAATATCCATTAATATTAATATCTATATATATATATATAGATAGATAGATAGATAGATAGTAAGTGAAGGTAGTGTCTTTCTTTTCTATTTATAATAACCAAAGAGACCAGATACATCGCGTTGGTGGCCTCAACCTGCCCCGGAGGGAAACCAGGTCTGTTGGCCACCTTAGTTTGCTGTATGCATTCCAGAAACAAAATATAATAAGTCTTGCCATCCTGGCTATGTGCACTATACAACTGAAACTACTATGTAAGCTACTAACATGCATGAAATGGTAAAGGCAAAAAGATTCACTAAAACACCTAAGAAACCCGAAAGGATCATTCCTTTCTGATACCAATATTCAGGTCCATATCCATGGGAATATCCACCAGTTCGGCCTTCCTTGGAGTTGTATGAGCCATCCGAGATAGCTACTGATGCATTTCCTCTAGCTTGTTATTCTGCCTGATCATGATAACTTTGAAATTTTTCATTTCCTTTTTCAAGTTTGGCACACCATTTGCAATTTCGACCATTTCCTTCGCCACCTGCTCCAGGGCCTTTTCCAAAAGGCATTTTAACACCCAATAGATATGAAGAGTCTACCTATACAGTGTCAACCTTCCTCGTGTATTCCCCGGATCACTGAACTCTTCAGCCCACCCTTCTGTCTCGGAGTCAGATTGTTCTTCCGTCACATTGGCGTCCATATCTTGAATAATTCGATGGATTTCTTCACTTGTGCCTTCCCTATAAGCTCTGGCAGCCTCCTGGACTGCTGTCAAAGTAGATCTTCTACCTCTACTCTGGTTACTTGGATCATTTGCTGACCGTTCCTCTTGATTCCCCTGTCTCAGGCATCCTCTACTTCCACGCCCTCTGCCACGACCTGATGCACCATCTTGCTGTTTACCTTATCCTATTGACAATTTTTAGTCACATAGATTAGTTTTTGAAATTTAGCATCACTGTCTTCCTCAATTTTCTCTATGGTTATTCCTCTTGTCCTGCTACAGTTTCCACCATTTTTTTGGGTGTTACAATGCTTGTCATTTTTGGGATGCAAGAATTTAAGAAGGCCATTGGTCATTTGGATCAATTTCTGGGCTAGGCACGAAATTTTCGTATCCCTTTCCTCAGTCTCCCCTTGTACCTTTGCATTGGGTTTGTTTATACAGCCCCCCATGTTTCTTCTTGAACTATTCTCATGACTACAATTCCCCCATTCATTAAGAAACCTTCCCTGATTCTGACCCAATGGACCCTCACAAAGCATTGCTAAGTGAAAAGCAGACTCACACCAACCCTTTTCTTCCTCAGAGGCTTCAAAAGTAATAAATTTATCCATTTTACCAATTATGACAGAGGAAAGGATTGAAGCGGTCCCAGAGATAACATACTCAGAATCGTTAACCTCCTTGAAAGCTCCTTACATTTTCACTTCACCCTGCTCCTCTTCCTCCCATCTTAGTCTACCCTTCCTTCTAAACTTCACCACCTTCATGAAATACCACTCATTTGTCCCTCTCCCTCTTCCACTACCACCACCACTATTGCTCCTCTCCTTCATTCCAACTCCCCCACTCCGGTTTTTTGAAAATTGTGTTGACATGCAGCTCATTGTTCTGGCTAGAAGGACGGTGCCGTATGTATGGGTTAGTCCCACTATCCTACCATGATCATAAACCCGTCTGCCACCCTCAACTACTTTTTTCCACTTCCTAATCAGGGGCCATCTCTCTCTATTATCTTTGAATCGTGTCTTCATGATTATCATGGTTTAGAATCATTCTTAGCTACTCTAAATCTAAGTCCTCAGAATGCATAGTCCATATGTTATCCAGATTCCTTCCTTGTTCCTGGCAACCCCAGTTCGCAAGAAAATTCGCTGCTCTGTTGCCCTCTCTTCTAACATGCTTAATAATCATATATTCAAATCTTTTTATGATAATTTCCAACTCTTGGATTAGACTCGCCATTCTCCAACTCTGCGTAACTTTATCCCATGAGGTTCCATTATTAAGTTTTTTGATTACGTGTATGACCATTTGGGAGTCCCCTTCCACTTCCAGGTTATTGTATCCATTTCTAATTGCTATCTTCAGTCCTTGACGTACTGCCATCAATTCAGCTTCATTGTTGCTCATGATGCCACCATTGTCTAAGTAAATCCATTTTGTTTTACCTTGATCATCTTGAAAGAGACCTCCAATCCCTGTTGGGCCTGGATTTCCTTTGGATGCCCCATCGAAATTTAACTTTATGAATCCATCCATGGGGCGAGAGAAGTGCATGGTGCTGTTATATCCAATCTTGGGTTCCTTCCACATCTGAGGAGCCACCATCCCTTGATGCAGGTTCAACTTCCTTAAAATATGATCTTCTTCCAGTGTCGTTTCCCAGTCTTCTACCTTCCAAGTGTCTGCAAGTATGGTCTCACGAATATGACTCAATTCTTTTCCCCAATTTTTTTCTTTTGTCATTTCTTTGTTTTGGAAGATTCTTCTATTTCTTTCTTTCCAGATCACCCACATATTCATCCCTACTATTAGACTCCGGGCTCTTCTTACCACCAGGCTAGTGAATTGTCCACCTTCCCATACTTTAATTGTGTTTTTAATGCTCTGTTGATCTCTGTGAGTCCTTCCAAAGAGTTTCCTAACCTCTTCCCATTATTGTTGAGCTCCTTTACATGAGTTCAAGAGGTGTTCCTGTGTTTCCTGTTCTTGCTTGCAAATATTACATCTGGGGGGGCCATGTATGCCTCGCTTTTGGAGTTAGTCCCATGTCAGGATGCGGCCTTTGCTTACCAGCCATATGAAGTGGGCCACTTTTGTCCACCAATTACTAGTCCATATTTGTTTCCAATTGACTGTCGTATCCTCTGGTTCTCTAGGAGTTAAGAGATGATATGCCTCTTTAATTGAGAATTTTCTTTTTACTGTGTAACCCCATCTTAGTATGTCTGGTCTAGGTCTTATAGGTATTCTCCTTGTCTGCATTTCCTTTTGATATAACTCCCTTTTTTCTCCATCAACTTGATCCATCCATTCTTCCGGACTCTTCCAGCTTCTCCATACTTCCTCTTAGCTCCCTTCCTTCCAAAAGTCCTTGACCAGATTCATTCCATTCTCAGCTGCCTTTTGGCATATATCCCTTAAAGCTTGAAGTCCATTTAGTCTTTCTCTTTGCTGCCATGCTTCCTCCCAAAACCTGGCAGAGCTTCCATCCCTAATTTCCCAAAAAGCATGTTTAGTTATTATTTCTTTGTTTAGACTAGCTAGATTCCAAATTGTTGACCCTTTTGGGGTATCCCTTATTCTTAATATCTCCTCTGGTTTTGTTGCCATATTATATTTTTTTGTCCATATTCTTTTCCATAGGTCATTTCCTCCATTCATCCAGTGCCACCAAAGTTTAACACCCATTGCTTGATTCAGAATATAAGGATCTCTTAGGCCTAAACCTCCCTCAGTCTTGCTTTTCACCAAATCCTTCCTGGATACTAAAAACCATTTTCTTTGATCCCTTGGTCCTCCCCAGATAATTTTTTTAAGAATCTTTACCATCTTTGTGCATGCTCAAGACCATTTTCTTTGATCCTTTGGTCCTCCCCAGATAAATTTTTTAAGAATCTTTACCATCTTTGTGCATGCTCCTTTAGGGGATGCCATTGCCGATCGTTGGTATATTGCGATTGATTGAAGGACTGCTTTAAGTAAAACAACTCTGCCAGAAAAATTCAATGTTCTGAAAGACCAGTTGGCTAGTTTTCTAGCAATTTTCTCAATTATTTGTTGCCTATTCGGCAGCCTTAGAGGATTCAGGGCTAACTACATTCCTATATATCTTGTTGGAAGTTCTCCTGATCGAAATCCAAGAGTTCTTGTTAAAAAACTTTTAATATTTCTAGTAGTGTTGAAAAAATAAGTGCAAGACTTGTCATTGTTAATTTGCGTGTCTGAAGCTGTCATAAAAGGTTCTAGAATTTCTTTAATTCTACGGGCTTCTCTGAGGGACACAGTACAAAACAACATAATGTCATCTATGAATTGTTGGTGGGTAATAGGAAGGTTTTTACCCCATGTTTGGATTCCTTTTAGCTTTCATTCTCTTACTTCTTTTCTGATGTACCTTCCTAGGCCTTCTACAGCTATAATGAACAGGAAAGGGGATAATGGATCACCCTGTTGGAGTCCTCTATATGCTTTAATGGGTTGGGAAGGAATTCCATTCACAAGGATGGAGAAATTGGCTGAGGAGATCATAGTAAAGATCCATTCAATCCATCTATTGCAGAAACCAAAGGCCCTTAAAACTTCTTTCAGATAATTCCAATTCAGACGGTCATAAGCTTTGGAGAGGTCAAGTTTAATCATCATACCTACTTCCTTTTTTACTTTTAGAGAATGCACTACTTCTTGGGAGACCACCAGTCCATCCAGGATTTGCCGGCCTTCTACGAAACCTATTTTTTCTGGGGAAATAATGCTAGATAAAATAGGCTTAAGTCTTTTAGATATTAAAGTAGCTATTATCTTATATATAGCATTACAAAGGGCAATGGGTCTAAAACCTTGGGGATTTTCAAACTTATTTTCTTTAGGAATTAGAGATAAGAGGGTAGAGTTTACGCCTGTACTTACCTTCTAGTTTCTTCTTGATTCTTCCACCACGTCCAGTATGTCTTGGCCCAAGAAATCCCATCCTTCTTGATAGAATTCTACTGTGAATCCGTCGGGACCAGGGGATTTATTCTTTTTCATTCCTTTTACTACCTCTTCTCCTTCTTCCAAGGTGGCTTCCATCATCAGAGCTAGGTTTTGGTCTCTAGTAACCCTACTTGGGATCTCTTTATAGATTCTTTCAGTAGCTTCTCCACGATCTACATTGGGTTCCTTTAGGAGATCTTTGAAACGATCCACCAAGACTTGTTCTATTTCCTCATGTTGTGTAACTCGTGTCCCTACTTCGTCTTCTATAGAAAATATTCTGTTTCTCTGCCTTCTTTGGATCATAGCTTGGTGGAAGAACTTTGCATTCCTCTCCCCTTCTCTTAACTAATTTACTCTATATTTCTGCCTCCACAAGATCTCTTCTTGTTTCCACCTTTCTTCCATTTGTCCTATCAAGATCCCTTCCTCTCTGGCTAGGTCATCACTTCTACCTGCCGTAATGATTTCTTGTTGGATTTGCTTCATCTTTTGTTCTAGCAGCCATGTCAATCTCCGTCCATGTCTACCTCTGTTCTTCTGAGTCCACCCTTTTTTTCCTTTATTGATTTTATCATATTGAAATCTCCTCCCACTATCCAAGAAGAGGTTGGATACAAGGACCGCATCATTTCCAGGTTCTAAAGGAAACACCTGTGATCACTGTGTATATGGGGTACATATGCATTGGATAAGAGGATCCATTATTGAGAACCTATAATTCTAAATCTTCCTATGACGATGCGAGGTATACTGATCCAGTCTTTAAATTAGACTTCCTCTGGGTTCCAGAGGATTGCTACTCCTCCTGCACTGCCTACTGCATCTTGACCAATGATCTCGTAATGCGGCTTGAAATTGCTCATCACTTATTTTAGTTTTCTTTCTCATAATTTTGTTTCTTGGATTAGCATTATATTTGGTTTATCCCTTTTGAGTCTCTCTTTTAGATATCTTTGTTTTCCCTTACTGTTCAGCCCTTTGATATTCCAGGTTGTGATGATCATTTCAAGAGTTTGAGGGGTTGTTGGAAAACCTCTGACAATGGCACAACTCTTCCTGAATTCACCAGCATGTCTCCCACCATTTGGATTGTCTCACTCATGGGTCTCCTTCCTCTTTTCCTTCCTCCCTTCCCTATGGTTCCTGTTTCTGTGTTTTGATTTCCTTGTGTTCCAAGTTGCTCTGGTTGCTTTGCTAACATTGTCCCTCGTTTTTCTTTGTATTTTTGGAACATATCTTTATAGAGTTGTTTCTGGTCATCTGGTATGAATCGTTCATCTAGATGCTTCCATTCCTGTAAAAGTTTCCTCATGACCTGTTCCTCTTCTCCTTCTTGTTCCTATTAAAGATCTATTTCCATTTGAATCTGTTCTTGAACCCAGTCTCTGCTTTCCTTCTCTTTTTCCAATTCCATACTATTTGGCTCTTTATTTTCCTTTGTATTTTCTTTCTGGATTTCTCCTATTTCATCTTCCCCTTCTTCACTTTTCGCTTCCATTTCTAATTCGCGAAGAACCTCAAACTGGTTCTGGCTTTTCTGAGTGCTTTCTGGGTGAGAGGGGTTTAGTTTGGTTTTTCCTTTTTGGGGTCGTCTTCTTCTCAGCACTTCTGTGAACTCTCCCTTGTTTCCTTCATTAGTCCTCCTCTCTTATTCCATACTTCCCTTTCCATCTCCCTGATATTTTGGTGTATCAACTTCATTCATTGGGCAATATTTGAACAAATGGCCATACTCATGGCATCATCTACATCTAAAAGGAATGTGTTCGTAATCAACTGGGTGTTGCCAGACCTCATCATGATATTCTATTTCAACATGATCTGGCAGTGGTTCTGTGATATCCATGTAGACACAAATTCTGGCATAAGATGTATATCTGCCTCTCTTGGTGGTTTCTGCTACCTTCACAAAGGTTCTGATTGACTTCTCAATTCCTTCTAGAATCTCTGGATCCCAGAACACTATCAAGAGCCCAAATAGTCTAACCCAAACTGGTGCTGCTAGCATTTTTTCTTTTTCCATATTATAACATTCTTACCATTTTCCACATGAAGAGCCTTGCATTGTTGAAGAAGTATGGACCCTACTCAAATATCCTCTCCTTATCCTCCAGGTTTGCAAATGTTACTATGAAAAATCCTTTTGTCCCCAATTTAAGATCTATATGCCCTTTGGGCTTCCACCTCTATTGTATCCACTTCGTCAGATCTTTCTCAGACGGCCATGTTCCTACAAACTTGCAGATGAGTGCATGGTCTTTCATATATCCCCTGTACTCCTCCAATTTATTATTTGGAACAACAAACCTGGGTTTTTTTGTTGCCCGCGGTAGACATTTGTTCCCCGTCCTAGCTTGCCATACCACTCCCATTACCGGCGCGTCCTTGCTGCGATTCCCAGATCCGTCGTTTGCTCCATTTCGGCTTGATTCTCCTGCGGTAATCACCTTGTAGGAGGGGATCTCTCCCCCCTCCTCGCATCAGTCATTTTCCTCCCAGACTATCCTGTTCTTGGATCCTTCTTCCCTTAGTTAATCTGTCGTTGTATTGGTCTGTGATTCAGCAGGTGGATACGAGATCCCCTGCACCCTGACCAGGAGCAGGTCCGCTCGGGGTCGTCTGATCCCAAACCCTAACCCTAATCTCCCATCCTACCTATGCAAGAGCTCCCCGATTTCCTCCATCATCCCTCCCTATCTCGTAAAGTCATTTTTTCTAGATTTATTGATATGTTAATTGAAAAATTGATACATAATTAAAAAAAATTACTTAATATATAATTATTATAGTAAATCACATTAGTCAAGCATAGCTAATTATGACCAAATTCATATTTAGTCAACCTTATGTTACTTGTATTGAGAATAATCAACATTGTTCACTTGAAAGAGTCTTCATTAATTAATTAATTAATTAAATCATTAAAATAATAATCAAATAGAAAATTAAAATATTTATTAATTAAAACATTAATTAATAACATTATTTAAAACATTAAAATGTTTAATAACATTAATTAAAACATTTGACCATATATTAATTAAAACATTTCCATATTTTTTTTAGAACATTAAATATTAATTTAGCAATGTGTAAAATAATATATTAATATTAATTAACAATAATATTAATTTATTAATATTATTACATTTTACATATTAATTAAATAATTCATACATAATTAAAAAAAATTATCTAATGCATAATTATTGTAGGTAACCACATTAGTGAAACATAACCAAACATGATAACCATGTGTGATGTTGGAATTGTAAACAAATGTTTCTAACGTCGCAATGTGACATTACAACGTTTGGTCAACGACATTTTAGAATGAGGGTGACTCTTCGACCGTGTTTGACTATGTTTAATAGCCAACAATCTTCAACTTCACTCAAACATGATTTCCTATTAATATTGTTGATTAATATTGACAATTAAACATGTTGTAATGCTTGAATGGTAAAGAAATCTATTAGACATCCCAATGTGACAAACATTGTTGTAATATTACACATTGTAATTTATCCAATGTTGCAATGCAACATTACTACATTAGTCAACCAAATTTACTAATAAGATTGACTATTTTGGAGTATTTTTGGCAGTGAACACTCTTCAAGTATTTTGGAGTATTAATTCCTTAAGTATAATATTCATGCCTTAGGTTCAATGTTATTTCATAATCCCTTGGTTTTTAGTTTTTATCCCATCGGTGTATTGTTTCCCTAGGTTTATAAAATCAATCCCGTGAGTTTATTAATCTAATGGTTGAACAATGGTTAAGCATTGTCCAATGTTGCATTGGGACAAACATTGTCTCAATATGAAATTCAACCATGGTCAAACATGGCTGAACATGTTTATTTAATGGTTTATAATATTTATCTTATGGTTTTTATACCTTGGGTTTATATTATTTCCTTAGGTTTAATTGTATTCCCTAAGATTTATAATCCACTTGTTTTTTAGTATTATTACCTTGTGTTTATTATTCCCTTTTCTTTAAAATATCAATCATGTTGAACTGTGGCGAACAATGGTCAAGGAAGGTCAATATTCGTCAAACATGGTTAATACTAGCCAACCATGGTCAACCATGGCTAGCCATGTGTGAAACCAATAATGGTCAACCATGGTCTAACGTTGCATGATAACCAAGATTCTCTGAATATAAAAATCAAACTTGGCCAATGAAGGTCAAACGTCACATTGTGGCAAAGATTGTGTTGATATGGAAATCAATAATGCTCAAACATGGTCGGCAATTTTCCTACGTCGCATTGTGGAAAGGATTGTCTCAATATGAAAATCAACAATGAGAAACCATGGTCAACGATATTTGTTTTAGGGTCTATAATATTTATCTTTGGTTATTTATAATTTTTTTTAATAATATTCATCCATTCAATTTAATATTATTTCATTGAGTTCATAGTGCCTTGGAGTTTTAAACTGCAAGGTACATTATAGTCTACCACAGTCAATCATGTTTACTTAGTCAACCAAGTTTACTTTACGACTTATAATATTTATTTTAGGGCTTATATACCTTAGGCTTTTAATATTAATCCCTTTGCTTTAATATTATTTCCTTGGGTTTATAAAACATTTGGATTTTAGAATTAATCCATTGGGTTTATAATCCTTTGGGTTTTTAGTATTAATCCATTTGGTTTATTAATTTAAGGGTTCTTACTCCTATTCTTTAATATAATTCATAAGGTTTATAATATTAATCCTTGGGTCTAATACATGTTTATTTAGGGCTTATAATATTTATTTTAGGGTTTATATACCTTAGTTTTGTCATTTCAAAGGGATCGATATGTTGCATTACGACAAATATTGTTTCAATATGAAAATCAACCATGGTCAACCATGACAATTCTAGGGTTTAAAATATTTATCTCAGGGTTTATATACCTCGAGTTTATAATATTTTTCCTTGGATATAATCCATGTCTATTTTAGGGTTTATATAACTTAGGTTTATAATATTAATCCATTGGGTTTAATATTATTCCCTCGGGTTTATAATATCAATCACCTGGGTTTATTAATATAAAGGTCCATATTCCTAGGGTATAATATTATTCATAAGGTTTATAATATTAATCCCAGGGTTTGATATAAATTGCTTGGGTTGATAATCATTCTCAACCATGGTCAACCATCGTCCAATGTCACAATTGTAACAAAGATTGTATCAATATGAAAAGAAACCATGGTCCGCTGCATTGTGACAAAGATTGTGTCAATATGAAAATCAAGCATGTTAAACAATGGTCAACCATGTTTATTTTACGGTTTATAATATTTATCTTAGAGTTTACATACATTGGGTTTATAATATTTATCCCTTAGGTATAAAATTATTCCCTTGGGTTTTTTATTATTAATCCCTTTGGTTTATAATATCAATCGCTTGAGTTTATTAATCTAAGGATTCTTATGCCTAGGGTTTAATATGACTAATAGGGTTTACAATGTCCCTTGAGTTTATTAATATAAAGATTGTTATTCCTAGGGTTTAATATTATTAATAGGGTTTACAATATTAATCTTTGGGTGTAATATAAATCAACTTCTTTGATAAGAATGGTCAAGCATGATCCAATATCACATTGTGACAAATATTTTCTCAATATGAAAATGAACCTTGGTCCAATGTTGGATTGTGACAAACATTGTCTCAATATGAAAGTAAATCACCGTCAAACATGGTGCAACATTGCATTGTGAGAAAGCTTGACTGAATACGAAAATAAACCATGTTCAACTATGATAATTTTAATGTTTACAATATATTTATCTTTGGGTATTTATAAATTGGGTTTATAATATCCATCCATTGGGTGTAATATTATTGCCTTGGGTTCATAGTCTCTTGGGGTTTTAAACTCTAAGGGACTCTATAGTGAACCATAGTGATCCATGTTTATTATAGCGTTTATACTATTTATTTTAGAGTTTATATACCTTAGGTTTATAATGTTAATCCCTTGGACTTAATATTATTCCCATGATTTTATAAAATGTTAGCATTCTAGGTTTTATAATATTTATTCCTCATTTAACATTATTCACTTTGGTTTATAATCCCTTAGGTTTTTAAGTATTAATCCATTTGGTTTATTATCTCCTTTGGTTTATAATATCAATCCTTTGGTCTATTATTAGGGTTTAATATTATTCATAGGGTTTATAATAACAATCCTAGGGTTTAATTTAAATCTCTTGTGATAATAATCATGGCCAATGAAGGTCAAACATGGTTGAATGTCACATTGTGGCAAAAATTATCTCAATATGAAAATCAGCCATGGTCAACCATATAGAAAAATCAACCATGGTCAACCATGGTCTCAATAGAAAAATCAAGTATGGTAAACCATGGTCAATCATATTTATTTTAGGGTTTATAATAATTATCTTAGAGTTTGTATACCTTGGGTTTATAATAGTTATCCCTTGTGTTAAATATTATTCCCTTGGGTTTATAATCCTTTATGCTTTTAGTATTAATCACTTTTGTTTATAATATCAATCCCTTGGATTTATTAATCTAAGGGTTCTTATTCTTAGGGTTTAATATTATTCATAATTTTTATAATATTAATCCTTGGGTGTAATACATGTTTATTTTAGCATTTATAATATTAATTTTAGGGCATATATACCTTGGGTTTATAATAACAAAGGGATTAATATGTTGCATCATGGGAAAGATTGATTGCATATGAAAATCAATGGTGGTTAACCATGGTGCAATGTCGCATTGTGACAAAGTTTGTTTCAATATGAAAATCAACAATGGTAAACCATGGTCAACCATGATAATTCTAGAGTTTATAGTATCTATCTTGGGTTTTATATACCTTGGGTTTATAATACTTCTCCTTGGGTCTAATCCATATCTAGTGTAGGGTTTATAATATTTATTTTAGGGTTTATATAACTCCAGTTTATAATACTAATACATTAGGTTTAATAGTATTCTCTTGGGTTTATTATATCAATCCCTTGGGTTTATTAATCTAAAGGTTCGTACTACAAGGGTATAATATTGTTCATAGGGTTTATAATATTAATACTAGGGTTTAATATAAATCCCTTGTATTGTGACAAATATTGTCTCAATATGAAAATCAAGCATGATGGTAAAAAATGGTTAACCATGTTTATTTTAGGGTTTATAATATTTATCTTAAGAGTTTATATACCTTGGGTTTATAATATTTATCCCTTAGGTATAATATTATTCCCTTGGGTTTATAATCCTTTGGGGTTTTAGCATTAATCACTTTGGTTTATTATTCCCTTTTGTTTATAAAATCAATCCCCTGAGTTTATTAATATAAGGATTATTATTACTAGGGTTTAATATCATTAATATTGTTTATAATATTAATCCTTCGTTATAATATAAGTCCCCTTGGTTTATAAGAATGGTCAACCATGGTCCAGTGTCACATTGTGACAAATATTTTCTCAATATAAAAATCAACCATGCTCCAATGTTTCATTGTGACAAAGATTATCTCCATATGAAAATCAATCATCGTCAACCATGGCGTGACGTTGCATTGTGAGAAATATTGTCTCAATATGAAAATCAAACATGGTCAACCATGTTCAATCATGATAATTTTAGGGCTAACAATATATTTATCTTTCTGTATTTATAAATTGGGTTTATAATATTCATCCAATGAGTTCTATATTATTGTGTTGGTTTCATAGTCCTTTGGGGGTTTAAACCCCAAGGGACTCTGTAGTCAACCATAATCAACCATGTTTATTTTAGGGTTTATAATATTTATTTTAGAGTTTATATACCTTAGGTTTATAATATTAAATCCAAAGGATTAATATTAATCTGTTAGGTCGCCATAATAATAGTCATTGCCCCATTACTATTGTCATTGTATGCCTTATTGTTATTATTGTGCCCCTATTGTCCCCAGATTGTTATTAGTATGCCCCATAGAAACCGACTATTATTATTTTTGTGCCCTTATGTTATTACTGTTATGTTGGCTTGATTATATTGTGACCCCTTAGACTCCTATACATAGAAGGGAGGTTTAGTCATTTGTATCATCCAAGAATTGTTCATTTGTGTAATGTAAAGGAGGTTGGCCCCTCAAAGATGCTAAATTCTAAGGCGTCGATCCTTCTTTTCTATCTTTTTTGTGAGCTGGTTTCCTAACATTTGGTATTAGAGATTTGGATTCTAGGGTTTCGTTACTCCAAACATGTCATTGTGGCATTTTTGCTTTAACATTTTTTCTGTGATGTTTCAGAAGCTAAAAACAAAACCCATTTGTGATGAAATCAGTTTGAACTTGGGGTCTGAATATCAGAGCTTGTCTCACTATACTTGTGGAGATATGATTTGGGGAAGTTAGGGTTTTTACAGACTCTCGAATTACATTCAAAATAGGTGACCTGGAGAAAATCATCATAATTTTTTTTGAGCATCATATTGAAATTTCGTAAGAATTTTCCAAAAGATGACGACCTATAGCTTGTTGTGTATTAGTTTCAGATACTAAGGTAAAAAAAGTGACATGTGATATGTTGAACAAGTTCGCTCTACTAAACTAGTTTATAATCAGGTCACCATGGGAGATTTGGTATAAATCTTCCTTGGAGAATCCAATCTTGATTAGACTTGTGGGGTTAGAAAGAGGACTCAAAGGGCTACCATATGACAAGATTTTAGATGTTCGAAATCTGCAGTTACAAAGATACAATAGATTCAATATTGAGCTCTTACAAAATGAAAAAAAAGGTGTGTAGTTTTTTTTTAAATTTTGCATAAGATTGGCTTGAAAAGATAGTTTGAAGGAATTCAAAGGGAATAGAATTATTAGCATTAATTAATGCCCCGAAGAGATAAAATGGAAACACCTAGTAAGCAACATGAAATCTCTAACATGACTCGTGAAGAAGAGGAATACATGAAACATGATATATCAAAATTACAAGACCAGGTACAACAAATTTTACTCTCACTAAAGGTAAATGAAGCCAAGATGAATGGCATAGAAGCCAATATGAATGGCATACAAGTTAAGATGGAAGCTAAGATGGATGGCATGGAAGCTAAGATGAATGGCATGGACGCTAAGATGAATGGCATGGACGATAAGATGGAATAATTGAAGATAAATTTGAATAAGTTGCTACAAGAAATGGTCACTAATGGTGAAAGGGTAGTAAAGGAAACTCATGATGAGAACAAAATAAATGTTAATCATGATTTCATAGACTATAATGTTCGATTGAAGACCCACCATGTTCCAAAAATCGATATGAGGAGGTTTGATGGTAAGGAACCCGAAACATGGGTACTACAGATGGAGCAATTTTTTGATCTCCATAATGTGCAAAACACACAAAAGGTACATACTGCAACTTTATATTTGGAACCAAATCAGTTTGTATGGTATCGATGGCTTTACTATCATAAACAAATTGTCACTTAGGCAGTTTTTATGGAAGAAATGATAGCACATTATGGGGATACAAAAAGCAACACCTTTTTTAGCCAGTTGATAAATCTCAAGCAAAAGGGTTCAATGATGGAGCACATTGAGGACTTCCAAAAATTGAACATAAGGGTAAAATATATTCCAGAGGAGCATAGGATTGGCGTGTTCATAGGGTCTTTAAAGGATAATATTCAACATGAGGTTCGCCTTTGGGAACCTGATTCATTGGAGAAGGCATTCAGGTTAGCAAGAAAAATGGAAAACAAAATTATGGCAATGAGGAAGCCTACCACTCAAAACTATAAAGATGGAAGTGTTGTTGCCCCTAGACTTCCACAACCTACAAGGTTGACACCACAAAAATTGGAAGAAGAAAGAGCAAAAGGGTTTTGTTACAATTGTGATAGCAAATACACTAAAGGTCATAAGTGTGCTGAGAAGAAATTATTCTACATAGGTTGTGAAGAGGAGGAACAAAAAGGAACAAGAAATGTCAAAAGAAGAGGATATACTCCAGGAACAAACCCAAGATAAAGAAGAAACGAATCCGATGATATCTTGTAATGCATTTGCTGGAATTACCACTCCTCAAAATATCAAGATAGAAGGGAATCTCAAGAAGAAAAAGGTAATAGTGTTGATTGATTCAGGAAGTACCCATAATTTTATTCATTGTAAGATAGCAAAGTAATTGAACTACTTCCTATATCCAGCACCATAGTGTCAAGTGATTGTTGCAAGTGGAGGAACCATAAATTGCTCTGGAGAGTGCCATAATATCAAGCTATCCATGGGAGAATATGTATTGAATAGCCCAATTCTTTCCATTCCAATGGGTGGTGCTGATGTTGTACTAGGAGTCCAATGGCTACAATCCTTGGGTACAATAGCTTTTAATTTTCAAGAACTTTTCATGAAATTTTGTGTGAAAGGAATGGAAGTTGAATTAAGCGGTATTGCAGGGAAACTGGGAAAGATAATTAGCTCTAACGATATGACAAAGCTTCTAAAGAAGGAACAACAAGGTGTAATTTCAGAATTATGTTCGCTAGAGGTTCCCACATCAAAATCATCTATTTCTCCAGATCTCCAAAAAGTCTTGGACAATCATTCCAACGTATTTGAGACTCCCAAAGGTCTCCCACCTATTTGTGATCATGATCATGCTATTCATTTGATTAGAGGAAGTGTTCCTCCAAACATTAGGCCGTACAGATATCCCTATGCCCAAAAGAGTGAAATTGAACGTATGGTTGTAGAAATGATAGAGGCTGGTATAATTCAACCTAGTCAAAGTTCTTTCTTTACTCCAGTAGTATTGGTGCACATGAAGGATGGATCATGGTGCCTGTGTCTAGATTATAGGGAGATCAACAAGCTCGTTATTAAAGATAAATTTCCCATTCCTGTCATTGATGAATTATTGGATGAATTTCATCGATAAATTTACTTCACCAAGTTGGATCTTCGTTCAGGATATCATCAAATTAGAATGAAGAATGAATACATTCTAAAAACAACATTTAGAACTCATGGAGGTCATTATGAATTTTTGGTCATGCCTTTTTGCCTTACCAATGCACCTTCTACATTTCAATGTTTGATGAATTTCATTTTCAAACCCTTCCTTAGAAAATTTGTGTTAGTATTTTTTGATGATATACTAATCTACAACAAGTCTTGGAAGGATCATGTTGAACGTGTTGACAGGGTGCTCAAACTATTGGAGGAGAAACAATTATATGCAAAAAGCCCCAAATGTTTCTTTGGAGTACAAGAGGTGGAATATCTGGGTCATATTGTATCTCATAAAGGTGTTAAGGCAGACCCTAGCAAAATTAAGGCCATTAGGGAATGGAAAATCCCTACATCCATAAAGCACTTGTGAGCATTTCTTTGGTTGACAGGGTATTATCACAAGTTTGTTAAGAATTATTGGAGAATAGTAGCACTTCTAACAAATTTATTGAAGAAAGATGCATTTTCATGGACTCCAGAAGCAACAAATGCCTTCGAACATCTTAAAGAGGAAATGTGCCAAGCACTAATCTTGGCTACGCCGGACTTTGCAAAAACCTTTATTGTGGAATGTGATGCTTCAGGAAATGGAATTGGTGTTGTTTTAGTGCAAGATGAAAGACCCATTTCTTTCGAAAGTCATCCAATCAAGGGAAAGTATTTACACAAAGCTATTTATGAGAAGGAAATGTTGGCAATACTACATGCACTTAAGAAATGGTGGCCCTACCTAATGGGAAGACACTTCAAGGTAAAAATAGATCATGATAGTCTTAAATACCTTTTAGAACAAAGATTATTCTCTGAAGTGCAACAAAAATGGGTCACAAAGATGTTGAGTTGTGACTTTCAAATCATCTACAAAAAAGGGAAGCAAAATGTTGTGGCAGATGCACTCTGAAGAAAGGATGAAGATGTGGAAGCATTGTTGTGTGCCATTTCTATTATCCAACCAGATTGGATAAACGAGGCAAGGGAGAAATGGAGGAATGATGAAGAAGTGTGGGCACTCATTTTAAAGTTACAACAAGATCCCAATACATCTGATACATTTAGCTGGAAAAATGATTCGTTAAGGTACAAAGATCACTTATACTTATGTAAGAATTCCCAACTCATGCAAAAGATTATTATGGAATTACACACTTCTCCCTTAGGAGGGAAATCAGGATTTTTAAAAACTTACCACATGGTTAAGAAGGAATTTTTATGGGATGGATTTAAATCGGATATACAAAAGTTTGTGGCAGAGTGTTTGGTTTTCCAAAAGAATAAAGTTGAATCAATTAAGACCCCAGGTCTATTACATCCTTTATCCATTCCAGGCCAACGCTGGGAGGAGGTTTCAATGGATTTTATCACAGGTTTACCCAAGTTCGAGGGAAAGAGTGTCATCATGGTGGTAGTTGACAGACTTATCATGTATGCACACTTTAGTGCATTATCAAACCCATTTGAAGCCAGTACAGTTTCTACTGCATTTATGGAAACAATTCAAAAGCTACATGGAAAACCAAAGATTATTGTATGTGACAGAGATCTCATTTTCACTGGAAATTTTTGGACAAAATTATTTTCTTGTCTCGGCACTCAGTTAGCTTATAGCTCACCTTATCATCCTTAATCTGATGGCAAACTGAGGTAGTAAACAAATTTTTGGAAGGATATCTTTGTTTCTTTGTATCTGATAAATAGACATAATGGGTCAAATGGTTTCCTTTGGCTGAATGGTGGTATAACACTTCCTTCCATACTGTAGCAAAAATGACCCCATTTATGGCACTTTATGGATATCATCCACCATCCATCACATCATATTTAAGAGAAAATTATAAGGTTCAAGCAGTGGAAGATCACTTCGAGCATCAACAACAATTTTCCAACTCTTAAAGGATAACCTCACATTGGCACAAAATATAATGAAACAATAGGCAGATCAACATCCTAGCGAAAGAAGTTTTGATGTAGGTTATTGTGTATTCCTACGCCTACAACCATATAAACAAATTTCCATCAAGAAAGATAAGAAGGATAATAAATTATCACCAAAGTATTATGGTCTATACAAAGTGCTGTAAAAGATTGGTACTATGGCATACAAATTGGAGCTTCCTGCATCTTCCTAAGTGCACCCAATTTTCCATGTTTCATGTTTAAAGAAGGTTATAGGTGAGAAGATCCTAGTTCAAACAATATTGCCATAACTAGACGAGAAAGGAAAAATCATATTGGAACTAGAAGCAGTCACAGAAATAAGAACTCGACAACTACAAAATCAATCAATTTTAGAGTATCTCATCAAGTGGAAGAACTTATCCGCTGAAGATTCCACATGGGAGGATGAGGAATTTATACAAAAGCATCCAGAACTACTCAAGCATTGAGGACAGTGCTTTTTAGAAGGAGAGGGGCATGTTAGGCCCCTATAATACTAATGGTTCCCCCATTTCTATTGTCATTGTATCCCTTATTGTTATTATTGTGCCCCTATTGTCCCCATATTGTTATTAGTATGCCCCATAGAAATCCACTATTGTTATTTTTATGCCCTTATATTATTAATGTTATGTCGGCTTGATTATATTGTGACCCCTTAGACTCCTATATATAGAATGGAGGTTTAGTCATTTGTATCATCCAAGAATTATTCATTTGTGCAATGTAAAGGAGGTTGCCCCCTTGAAGAGGTTGAATTCTAAGGTGTTGATCTATCTTTTCTATCTTTTTGTGAGCTGGTTTCCTAACATAATCCCGTGGATTTAATATTATTCCAATGGTTTTCTAAAAGGTTTGGATCTTATGATTTCTAATATTTATCACTAGTTTAATATTATTGCATTGGGTTTATGATGTAGAAGCATTTAGCACAAGGAAAATCATTGTAAGTAGTAGACATAGGGGGTCATGTATTTTAGGAAATAGTTTTCCTAAGTGTCAAGATAAGGAAATATTTAGGCCTTTAAGTGTGATTTAATTACATAATGGGAGAATATGTAAATTCTCTCACAAATGAATAAATGAGAACATGAGTGGTAGAAGTCAAATCCAACTCTTAAATAGTTCCATGATTCTAGGAACAAGAGAGAGCTTTTAGGCATTAAATGTGAAGCTGATAAGAAGACTTTTCTATTTTAAAACAGAGGAAAATATGGAATGGATAAAGTGTTAAGGAGACTCATTTGCCACATATGTATGCATGCAGAGAGCTTTAGGGCTTTTGTTAGAGGGCTGATCGAATCCTCCAATGATCCAATCCCTTGCATTCTTATAAATAAGTGAACCTGCGCTTTTAATTGGAGGAGGCCACTAATAGAAAACTAGGCCTGTGTGTGTGTGTGTGAAAGATAGAAGAGTCTTGAATGTAATCATTACTTTTTATATTAGTATATGCAATTGTTGGATCCTGACCGTGTCAGAGTATTGAAGACTATTTCATGAATGTTTGAATTACTATGCTGAACTCGTAGGTTCTATGATAGAGTGAAGGCAGATTTCTAAAGTACGCAGGGGCATAATACTGATACAGGAACCACAAAGGATCATTGAATCCAATCGAAGACTAGAGTGGATATCTGGGGTGAAATTGCGAAGCAAGAATTCGCTAAAGGAGTTAAGCCCAGGAGGAAGTGCGAGAACCTTAAAGAAACTTAGAATACACAGAGAAACTGAAGAAAATGCAGAAACCGCAAGTAAAAGAGGACAAGCGGAAAAGTGAAGTTCGACACTCAGCAACCATTGAATCAGTTAGATCAACAACTGAGAATCAATCACATCAGCAGGAGTCCCTTTAAAGTTATCAGAATAAGAGCGAGTAGCGATTAATCATGGACCATTGGATCATGGCTAGATCAACAGTCATGATTTAATCGCATATCGGTGATCAGAGGTGCCAAGGGTAAGTGGTGTATGATTGTTGCGATATCACTGACAGCGATATATCGACGATCAGTGTTGGGGCTTATCGGCGATCGGGCATTGGAGCTGGCAGAGATTAGAGAAATAGTGTGGGAACAGTGGTGAAAGGACACGACAATATTATAGTCATGGTTCTAATGAATTTGAAATCTCGTGTATGCAGTTGGAGTAGGAATTCCTTTATATTCCCAAATAATTAATATTCTGATAGTTTATAAGTCACAAACTTTCTAATGTAAAGAATTTGTTAACGACTTCTGATAGTGGAATATCAGAGTCGGAGGGGTGATGGTTCATATGTATATGAACTGTTGATATAGCCAATAGCGATTGCGATAGAGATTTTAACCTCGGGTTCTGTGCTAAAGCTGTAATAAAGTGGAAAATGTGTTCTGGGAGTATTTCCCTTTGTAATTGGATTTCCCTTTGTAATGGGAAATAAAGTGGAAAAGCACCGATAGTGTTTTGGGTTAATATATATGTAACCAAAACATAGGGAAAAGAGTAAGGTTATATATATGTGTGTGTTATTGCATGTGTGTGGACTGTGCTTTTGAAGGGTTAATATAATCCAGATAGAGGATTACAGCGAGGTGATTGGTTTCAATACAAAGGAACGATTGTACAAAAGGGCCTTGACCATTTATGGTTTGAAGATTTAAATCCTTCGTTGAGTTAAATATCCTGGGACAGTTGTGGATGCATTACATTGATAAATGTGTATTGTGGGTATGTGCGGTTGGTTACCTTGGCATCCGTTTGACTAAGGATGGTTATATGCCAGGTTTTAGCCTACACCATTAGTGGTATCAAAGCAGAATTGAGTTCAAAGTAGAATTACTATCAGAGCAGAAATAAAGTGGCGAAGATTTCTGCAAAAAGGAATTTGCACCCAGGAAAAGGTAATGTGCTCAATGATAAAGACTATAATGGGAGATTGTAGCAATTCCAATAGAGGCTTGGAGTAAGCGGGAACAGAGGATTCTTTAGGGAAAGAGAAAGCAAGATTGCTTAGTGCAAGTTCTGAAGGAAAGAGGACTTGGAGACAAAACAAAGGACAGTCCATTCAAAGGACAACTAGAATGGTGAAACAAGATCATGCTGAGATCTTGGAAGTGAGGTAATCTATTCTTTTTTAAATTAGGAATATGCGTTTTTTATACTAATGCACAGGTGACAGCAAGAGAAGCTGTGAGAAGAACAAGTGAGTTCTTAAAGATAGATTAAGGAAAATACTCTAAAGGAGAAGTGGTAGTGAACCTGAAGAATCCAACAATAGATTGGACAGAGAGGACAGCTGAAGTGTTCTCAAGAGAAAGTGAGAGATTACAGAAGCCTAGAAGGAGCAAAGGTGTTGCTTAAGAAGAGGTTCCAGATAGAGTACCTATGCTTACCAAAATACTGAGTGAGGAGAGCTTAGTGAGGTAAGATTGCAGCCAGGAGGACTAACTGTTGCAGAAGCTTGGTGCAAAAGAGATCATGAAGAAAGAAGAGAAGAGGATGACTACTGATAGTCATAGTAGAGGTTCAGGGAGAAGCCACAGTAGGAGATATGAGAAGAAGGATGCCAAGGAAAATGGTAAGAAGATGAGTCAAGAGGAAATTGACAGAGAGGTTGCTAAATTAAAAGAACAACTCAATGCATTAAGGAGAATGCTTAAGGAAAGCTAGAGACTAGGTTGGGTCTTGAGGAAGAACCCAGTAGAATGGCATGAGATGCAAAGAAGGTTGTAGCAAAAGAAAGTGAAGTGGTTGAAGGGAAAACTCAAGGAAGTTGAGTTAGAAATGGAAGAATCCATTTGTGAACTAGAACAAGGAGAATTTCTAGGAGATAGTGAAGATGAAGACTTGAAGACTGAGACTTCAACTAAGGCCGAAGGGTAACATGGTTTTAAATCTGGCAATTTGTGTATGTTTGCAGGTGAAGGACAATTGGCTGATATTTTCATGAAGAAGGAAAAAGACCAGCAGAATCAAAATTATGTTCTGGAAGAAGATGAGTTAGATAGATCTCATATACAGCTGGTGGAAGATGCCAAGCAACTAAGTGAAGGGTTTGAGGAGATTGAGCAAGAAACCATCTAAGAATTTCTGAATCATATGAATGATTTAGAACAACAAAGAGATATGATGGTTGAACCATCAAGTGAGACCATAGGGTCATATATTTTTAAAACTGATAGTTTGTGTATGATGGTAGATATTGTAGGATAAAAACAACCATTTGAAGATATCTTCAAAGGAGATAAACAACAAGGGACTGAAGGAAAACTTGAGGAAGAGACTATGTTAGCTGAAAACATAGTAAAGGATCATCAATACACTATGATGATAGGCACAATAGAGATAGCCATGGAAACTGTTGAGACAGATAGTAGGGAAGAAGGACATCTACAGAAGGATGTTAAGAAGGAGGAACCATATGGAAAGGATTTAACCTTGGGAAAAGGAACACTAACAAAGGAGTGTTTTGAAGATATCGAAAGTTTGGAGGAGTACTTTAGGAGAACACAGTATGATTGAGAAGATCTCTTGAATGAGGGAAGTAGTGATTTTCTATAGCAGAAAGACCTTTAGATTACAAGGATCAAAGGAAGACAATGTTGTAATACTATAACATGGCATGTAAAGGATGAATTTGGAAGAAGAGAGCATTGTGAGGAAGTGCTTGCTAAGTGTGAAGAAGAGATTAAACTACTGGAGAAACTGATGAAAGAACCTGATGGTAGAACAGAAGCTACAGTTACAGTTTCTGAAGAAGAAGATGTGTCTCAAGTAGGCATGGAGACAAGAAGATGCAATAATTTGTTTGCAGGTTCATTAAACAGCACGAATGAGTATGAGTATGTTATCAAAGAGATTAAGCAGAGTTTGTTTGGAGATGGTAAAGGGGCGGTAGGAATCAAACAATTTCAAAGTAAAGATAACCAACAGCAGGTTAAAGGAGGAGGAGTTCACTACAATGGACAAGAGCATGAAGGCATCATTAGAACAAATGGTGTGGAACAGAGACTAATGGACAGTCTCATAAATTCTACTGAGAATTCGAATCAGCATACTGATATGCTGATAGAGGAAGAAGAAATAGAGTAACAAATTGAAATGTTGCCAAAGAAAGAAGAGGCACCAAGGCGTCATGTTTTTAATTTTAACAAGTGCTTTGTGAATGCAAGTTTTGTTGCAATTGCTGGAGGACAGTTGGCATAGGTGAGAAACCAAGTAAATATGAAACAAGAAGACTTAATGGGAGAATTCAATCCATGGAACAGAGATGTTAAATTGTTGGAGAAAATGCTGAACAATCACGATTCAATCATGAAAGAGGGTAAGGATTATACAGAGGCAACAAAAATGGAAGCAAGTAAAGCAAGAGCAAGTAAACCAAAGAATGAAGCAAGTAAAAGAAAATTCACCATGGAAGACATCAACAGTAACTTAAAACAAAGAGAAGAAGACAAAAGTAAGAAGCAGAAGGTGGACCAGCCCAAAGATATGCTGGACATAGAAATTGAAGAGATATGGCAGCAGATGATGAAGCAATTCAAATGGAGGAAAATGGTAACAACAGCAAGCAAGATCAATCATAATTTAAACCTGATTGATAGGAAGAAGAAAATGGAGCAAAAGACAGCAGAAGTGTAGCGGCAGTAAAGGAATAAAGCATTTGGACAGTTACATAAGAAAGTGTGGGATCCAGGAAGACCAAGACCAGAAGACACATGATCATGAGATCATGAATATTTTCTACTTTGGGAGTCTAATGCAGGAGAATTCAGCTCAAGGAAAATCATTGTAAATAGCAGACATAGGGGCTCATGCATTTTAGGAAATAGTTTTCCTAAGTATCAAGTTAAGGCAATATTTAGGCCTTTAAGTGTGATTTAATTAGATAATGAGAGAAAATGTAAATGCTCTCAAAAATAAATAAATGAGAACATGAGTGGTAGAAGTAAAATCCAACTCTTAAACAATTCCATGATTCTAGGAATAAGAGAGAGATTTTAGGCATTAAATGGGAAGCTAATAAGAAGACTTTTCTATTTTAAAATAGATGAAAAGATGGAGTGGATAAAGTTTCAAGGAGACTTATCTGCCACATATGTATGCATGCAGAGAGTTTTAGGGCTCTTGTTAGAGGGGTGATATGATCCTCCAATGATCCAATCTAATGCATTCTTATAAATAAGTGAACCTATGCATTCAATGGGAGGAGGCCACTAAGAGGAAATCAGGCCTGTGTATGTGTGCGAGACCGAAGAGTCTCAAATGTAATCATTGCTTTTTATATTAGTATATGCAGATGTTGGTTCCTAACTGTGTCAGAGTATTAAAGAGTATTTCATGAATGTTTGAATTATTGTGTTGAACTCCTAGGTTCTGTGATAGAGTGCAGGTAGAGTTCTGAAGTACGTGGGGGTGTAATACTGACAGAGGAACTATAAACGATCATTGAATCCAATCGAAGAATAGAGTGGAGATCTGGGGTGAAATTGTGAAGTAAGAATTCGCTAAAGGAGTTAAGCCCAAGAGGAAGTGCGAGTAGTGAAAGGGCATCAGGGAGAACCTTAAAGAAACTCAGAATACATAGAGAAACCGAAGAAAATGCAAAAAAACCAAGTAAAAGAGGACGAGCAGAGAAGTGAAGTTTGACACTCAGTAACTATTGGATCAGTTAGATCAATGGCTGAGAATCAATTGCATTAATGGGAGTCCCTTTAAAGTTATTGGAATAAGAGCAAGTAAAGATTAATCATGGACCGCTGGATCATGGCCAGATCAATAGTCATGATTTAATCACATATCGGCTATCGCAGGTGCCAAGGGTAAGTGGCCTATGACTGTTGCGATATTTCCTATAGTGATATATCAGCGATCAGTGTTGAGGCTTATCAGTGATTGGGCATCAGAGCTAGTAGAGATTGGAGAAATAGTGCGGGAACAATGGTGAATGGACCCAATGATATTATAGTCGTGGTTGTAATGAATTTGAAATCTCGCATATGCAGTTGGAGTGGGAAGTCCTTTGTATTCCCAAATAATTAATATTCTGATAGTTTATAAGGCGTGGACTTGCTAACGTAAATCATGTGTTAGCAACTTCTGATAGTGGAATATTGAAGTCAGAGTGATGATGGTACATATGTATATGAACCGTTGATATAGCCGATAGCGATTTTAACCTTGGGTTCTGTGCTAAAGCCATAATAAAGTGGAAAATACGTTTTGGGAGTATTTCCCTTTGTAATTGAATTTCCCTTTGTAATGGTAAATAAAGTGGAAAAGCACCAATAGTGTTTTGGGTTAATATATATGTAACCAAACCATAGGGAAAAGAGTAAGGTTATATATCTGTGTGTGTGTGTGTATAGACTCTGGTTCTGAAGGGTTAATATAGTCTAGATAGAGGATTACAATGGGGTGATTGGCTCCAATACAAAGGAATGGATGTGCAAAAGGGCCTTGACCATTTATGGTCTGAAGATTTAACTCCTTCGTTGAGTTAAATATCATGGGACAGTTGTGGATGCATTACATTGATAAATGCATACTATGGGTATGTGCGGTTGGTTACCCTGCCATCAGTTTGACTAAGGATGCTGGGTTTTAGCCTGCACCAATTTATAATCCATTGGGTTTTTAGTTTTAATACCTTTCATTTATTATCCCCTTTGGCTTATAATATCAATCCCTTCGGTTAATAATATTAATTCTTGAGTTTAATATAAATCAATCCCTAGGGTTAATATTATTCATAGGGTTTGTAATATTAATTCTTGGGTTTAATATAAAACTCGTTGGCATATCATCATGGTCATCCATAGTCCAACATTACATTGCGACAAATATTTTCTCAATATGAAAATGAACCATATTCAAACATTGCATTATGACAAAGGTTGTTTGCATATGAAAATGAGTCATGGTCAACCATGGTCAAACATTGCGTTGTGACAAATATTGTCTCAATATGAAAATCAACCATGGTCAACTCAACCATGATAATTATAGGGTTTGTAATATTTATTTGGGCTTTATATACCTTGGTTTTATAATATTATTCCTTTGTGTGTAATATTATTCCCTTGGGTTTATAATCTCTTCAGGTTTTAGTATTAATCTGTTGGGTTTATTATTCTGGTGGGTTTAAAATATCAATCCCTTGGGTTTATTATTCTAGTGGGTTTAAAAGATGAGTCCATTGGGTTTATTAATTTAAGGGGTCATATTCCTTGAGTGTAACATTGTTCGTAGGTCATATACTATTAATCCTTGGGTTTAATATAAATCCCTTATAACAATCATTAATATAAATTAAAAAAAAAGAATATTTTATATTTTTTAATAACTAATAAAAATATTCCTGATTGGGGTGACCAAGCTATGGGACAAGTGACAACACGTTGGATTGTTGAGCTAGGTAGGCCTCCACGTGCAACATGATTGCCTTAAAGGCCCATTTGTACCTCGTCAATCTCCTGTGAGCATTACATAATGTGCAACATAGGTAGGAGGGTGATCATTTGTAGTTGTTGGGCGATGGGGAGGGAGTGGTTGGTGAGACAAAGTAGCGGGGCATTTGCATCCTCACTCAATATGTGGCTTGGGGTGATAATGCAAGATGTGCTCGGGGAGGGCGGACATGTGGAGGACTGGAACCTACAGTAAATTTCGCCATGGGATCCAAGGAAGAATTGGAGTAGTGGGCACGGCAAGAGATAACATTCCAGGGTTGGAGAGTGTGGGTGGCATGCATTTGTTTCCCCTTCCTCACTCTGGTTCTATCTCTGAGTAGTAGTTGCTCCTCTGGAGAGGTCATTTTGTTGAGAATTTGGGTCTTGGTCCAATCGCTGGAGCATCCCATGCACTTCAAAGACCGGTGACATGCCCCCCTATTTGATGGCAGATAGTAGAGAGGGATATGAGAATGGAACCAATTGTTTAGGGCTCTATGATGCCGCTGTGGTAAGAAACGTGGTTTTGTGTTTGGTTCATATCTCGCTTGTGTGGTGGGTTGTAGGGGGCAATGAGACTTGTCCTTGCAGTGGTGCAACTGTTAGTGGAGATGTAGGCTGTATGATGAGACAGAAAGGACACGCTCGTAGAGGGGGAGCTGGCCACCGCATGGAATTTTTCCTGCAGTAGGGAGTACCTAACTCAGGCTTGACTTTGTCCGAGAGTCGCTATTCTAATGTTGATGTAGCCATGTCCCTAGGTCGCTCCGAAGGTCACGTTGGGGATCTAGCCACCTTGGACTCCATAGCGACCCAATTGAAGAATCTCCATCTTAGTATGGAAACTTTGAGGGAACAACGATATGATGACCAGAATGAACTGGTGGCCTACATCAATTATTTCCAACACACACAGTATGACCTCCTCAACTCCATAGATGGCCTTTGGCAACAACTCCTATGCACAAACGCCTGCCTCCATGCTTTGGAGAATTTGGTGGAACACATTGACTACCACATGCATGAGCAGGTTACATTCTTTGCTACCCCACCACAGTTTCCCCGAACCCACCCCCGTGATGTGTATTCATGGAAAATTCTCTTTTTGTGCTTCTTTTGTATCATAAGTTACCAACAACATGGGTTGTCTTGGCTTCTCACACGCTTAATATTGCTCAAAGGAGGACTCATGTGAGCTCTTAAGCCTCATACTCAACCTTGTGAGACAACAATGATGTATTTTGATGATCTGGTGATGAGGTATTTTGTCCCTAAAATTATGATAATATAATGTAGTTTTTATTACCAACATTTTTTTAAATTATTAATTAATTATTATCAATTAAAAATGATTTAAGATAATAATAATTATTTAATTATTTTTTATTAATATATAATAATAATTAATTAATTAATAACAAAGACTAAATTATTATTAAATTAACAACATTATTGCTATTATTATTAAGAATACATATTATAAATTATAAGAAAAACAATATTTATATTTTTTAATAAATAATAATATTAGTTGATTAATTATGGTTAATTAATTAATTAAGTAGTATTATTATTTATTAGTTAATAATAATATTAAATTTAATCAAAAATAAAAAAATCCTACTATTAACTAATAATCCTAATATTAATAATAATAATAATAAATAATAAATAATAGTAATAATAAATAAATAGTAATAACAGTAATTCATTTATAAATGTGGTTGGGTTTATAATAATATTAACAATATGTAAGGTTTATTAATCCCTAGGGTTTATAATATTAATAATCGTGTGGATTTATCAATCGATTGGGTTTAAAGTATCTTTCTCTAGGCTTATAAATCTCTTTTGGTTTTAACATTGATTGCTTGGGTTTGTTGATAGCTTAGGCTTATAATAATGGTTTAAGAATTTCTTGGGTTTATAATATTAAACTCTCTATGGGGCAAATGATATTTGCAATATGGTAATACTAAGTAAGGCTATTTCATTAATTATCAAATTTAATGAATTTAATTTTATAATCATAAATTAAAAGGCTAAGGAAACAAATAAATGGGTGGACTCACCAATGGTGATATGTGTGGTGTAGGGAAGCTCTATGCTTATTATAAAATGCAATATAAGAAATTTTAGACTATCAATACTGTATAAGCAATTTTAAATAAAAATAATTGGAGATTATTAGCAATTTTAAATAAAAATAATTGGAGATTATTTTACAACATAAGAAATTTTAGATTTAATATCAATTTTATAAGCAATTTTAAATAACAATAATGGGAGTTTCTAGACATTAGCTATTTTATGTCAAATCTTTTACTTTTTCTATCTAAAATAGATTTTTGAATTATAAATAAAATTAGTACTTTGAAAATAATCTTAAAATTGTTAAACTTGTGATTTAAATAAGCTTTTGACATAATTTTGAGAAATTTAACAAAAAAATATACTTAAAAAAATGTCCAAAACATATAGCAATTAAATTGTAACAAAAGGGGAAAAATGTATAACAATTAAATTGAAAGAAATGCAAAAAAAATGCAAAAAAATTCTAGTGAATGATGAAATAGTGACTCATGAAATTATGAAAAGGGGACAAAACTTATGAAAATTTTGTATTTTCTTAAAACTTATGATTCCAACAAATTCTCCACAAAATTATGAAAAATTTAAAAAATATATTTAAAAAACCCTTGAAAAATATAACAATTAAAGTGCAACAAATTTGATTCATTAAATGATGAAATCGTGAATTATTAATTTATCAATTTTAATGAATTTAATATGATATGAAATTCAAATTGACCATGAATAAATAATTAAATTAAATAATGATAGCTTTTTCAGGTGAGAAACACTAATCAACCACATGTTCAATTCAAATATGAATTCTCTCTATCAATTTCATTATTTATATTTATGTTTTGGTTTTTTTCTGAAAAACACTATATACATATTTGTTTCTATGGTAATTTAATTTCTATAGATAAATTTATATATATTGTATCTATCTATCTATATAGTATGTTGTAAAATACCTCAAATATCTTTTTATCACATAATAACTTCTCATATTAGAATGTTAAATAATAAACTTTTTATCGCATAATAACTTCTCATTTGTTAAATAATGAACCATTTTAATGAAGTATCTTTTTGTTGTGATATAACAACTCCACATATTTTTATTATAAAATATCTCATACTTTGCAAGCAAATGTTATCTAAAAGCCATTAAATTTTATGGAGAAATGAAAATAAAAATGCTAATGATTCAAGTTTCTAGGATTGTTTCGAAGAAATATAAAACACGAAGTTTAAAACATTAAATCTATAAAAAAAAACAAATTTATTCCAAAAACACAAAACCTATGAAACTAATTAAACCCAAGAAAAGAAGTGATTATAAAAAAAAACAAATTTATTCCAAAAACACAAAACCTATGAAACTAATTAAACCCAAGAAAAGAAGTGATTTTAGCGAAAACAGAAGGGGAAACTCCCAAACTATTTACATGATAAATGCATGTTGTTAACGCACATGACATGGATTAAGCCTTTGAGATCCAATCCAAATAGCCTCAGTCGCAATAAAGAGCACAATATTATGATGCACTCTTATGCCTGGTGTCTTATAAAACATAATCATCTAAAATCATTGTGTAGAGTATGAGAACTTTATAGTATAAAATGGTATTTTTGATAAAATAAAAGTAAAAAAAAAAAAATGAAAGCCCTAAATCTATAGATAGGTGAGAAATGCTAAAGCTCAGACTAAATGCACTTGTCTTTGTCTAGTTTGTCTTCTTGTGAATTGACAATGGAAAGAATTTGTAAAACAACTTATCCCCTTATCTCTCATAATATAGTTTCAAATTTTGAAATAATTTTGATAATCTCAAATTTTGGAATATTTGAATAATAAAAAAGCAAATCAATTGTATAACTTTATTTTTATAATATTTTTCTATTCATAATCCTATATAATTCCTAATTTATTTTTCCCCTTCGTACTCCTAACTCATAAAAGCAGCGTGCTCCAATTGAAATATTGCTTCGTAAACATAAAAGAAAAAAAAGAATAAAAAATATATTTTTTCATAAACAAATAACTTTTTTAAATGAAAAAGTTCCTCCTCTTCTCCTCTTGAATTAGGTTCACGAGAATGAGAATTGATTCATCAATGGTATAGCCCTTTAGAAATGATGTAATTAATGGAAGAGGTATGGATATAAAATTTATTGAAGTTACCTTTTGTACATAAATAACCATAAAACCATGAATGTCTATGGAGGATGTCGTGGGTGAATTTTTTTCTACAAAACCAGAAGGAAATACATTGGAGAAATTGAAATTCTATGGGAGATTGAAAAATAGTTCCATGATCAAAACACATGTGTGAAACCATTTCCATAAAACCCTAATTTTATGATGTCGAGGAAATTAGTTTAAGTAATAACTTTTCTTGAGAAATTAAGGCAAATCACTTACAAAAATTATGGACTCTAAACATAAAGGTTAATTGAGCATTTGGTCATTGTAGGGATGGGAACTCTTGTTTCTATGAATTTTCTTTTTATTTTATCAGGAGATAATGGTATAACATATAAACATTTAAATTAATATTTGGGATAATTATCGTTAATCACTATTTCGATAAAAAATCAACCCCCAAAGTTTTGAACCCTCGAATTTCAACTCTCATAAAAAAATCTCCCCTAAAATTTTATCTGCATTAATGAAGACTATAAATGAATTCCAAAGAGTAATTTACAAGAGAAAGGTTTTGTAGAAAAGTGTAGACTTCAAGACATGGCTACCACAAATTAAAAATTAAACTATATTTTTAATTAAAGTGTATTTTTCTCCAACCTTTAGATACAAAAATTGTAATAACGAAAGTGTAATTTTTAAATCACAAGAACAAATTTTGGGGATTTTCCAAACAAAAAATTATTACATTTCCCAAAAATTAAGCAAGAAAATTCAAGAGGGAAAGGAGAGCATGCTCGAGGTATTGGGATGTAAAGAAAATACACAAGCCTCATCTATTAGATATGACAATCATTATTTGTATGAAAACTTAGAAAATGGAAAGGAGACTATTGAATACTTAAATGTGGGTTGTTCTCTGCAAATTAATCTCAATACCATGATATAAGGGCTACTGAAATAAAGATCTCATTTTAAACCAAATGAGAAGGGATAAATGGCTACCATAAATCCCTATCCTTGAAAATTGGGGTAAATGGAAATTAGTAGCCCGAGCTATTTTATTTTTGGTAGATCTCCCATGAAATAAGGCTACACTAATATCTATACCAAATTTTCTAATAAAATAATTTTGCGGCTACTATTAATAATGCACTATGATACAAAAAAGTATTCCATTCAAAATTTGAAACCCTTAAATTTTGTCCAAGGGCTAAATTTCACTGCTAAAATTTTCCACTAAGATTATTTTTTTTGAAATATGCATGCAAAAAATATTACTATAGATAATCACAATATAACTTGTAATAAAGTTATAATTTAGTTAATTTCTATGTATTTTTAATTTATATGGCTTCCCTAGTTTGTTAATTTAATGTTAATATTTTCTTTTAACTTAAATTGAAAACAAATTCAAAATAGATATGCCTATAATTATGCTAATTGGAAGAATAGATCTTCCATAGTTATAATTTAATTATTAGGTTGATGGAATATATTTCAACTCGATGGAATATGTTGGAACATTCATAGTAATATTTTAATCTTTAAAAATGATTCAACCCTAAGCCTTTTATAACATTTCAAAAAGCATTTTGTAACTTTTATTTAAGTGTTTATTAAAACAATTTACTAAAGTGTTATAAACCCTAAACCCTAAACCCTAAACCCAAAACCCTAAACCCTATACCTTATACCCTAAAACCTAAACCCTAAGCATTTCATAACATTTTAAAAAGTGTTTTGTAACTTTTTTTACATGTTTATTAAAAGAATTTACTAAAGTGTTATAAACTTTAAACCCTAATCCCTAAAACCTAAACCCTAATTAATTTATAACATTTTAAAGAGTGTTTTGTAACTTTTATTTAAGTGTATATTAAAAACATTTACTAAATTGTTATAAACCCTAAACCCTAAATGCTAAAGCCTAAGAATTTTATAACATTTTAAAAACTATTTGTAACTTTTATTTAAGTGCTTATTAAAAGAATTTACTAAAATTTTATAAACCCTAAATCCTAAACCCTAAACCCCAAACCCTAATCCCTAAACCATAAACCCTAAGAATTTTATGAGTATCTATAATAAGGGAAGACCACACCTAGGTATGTAAGTGTAGGAGGGAGAAAATTGTTGTACAGGAGATACCCCGACCATTGTTTTTCCACCCTTCTTCATAAACCTTTCTCCTTTTATTTATTTTTCTTCATAACTTCTCAAGGCTC
Source organism: Pinus tabuliformis (assembly GCA_031772625.1). NCBI lineage: Eukaryota > Viridiplantae > Streptophyta > Pinopsida > Pinales > Pinaceae > Pinus > Pinus tabuliformis. Next base: position 195,988,453 of record CM062815.1, on the reverse strand, counting down.
TGATGAGCCCCAGAAATGGGTAATTATATGGGCTCATTCTGCCTCTTATTTTTACTTAATCCACCATTCTCATTAGTTTAATGCATGTTTTTGAATATATTTATGCTAATAGAGTGAATTGGGTTAGTCACTTTGCCATGTAGTCTAATGTGTGTTGTATGCAAATTTTTTGGACAATTTTGGACAAAGTCAAGGGATTTATGAGAAAATGGTAGCCAAAACTCAAGGGAAACAGGGAAGAGGATTTGTAGGGGGATGTCTCTTACATTTATGTCCCCTTTCCTCGAATCCTCCATCAACAACTCAGAGCACAAAGGCCCACATTGATGATTCCAAGGGGCAGCTGAGGAAGTCAAGTAGGATTGTTGTTTATCTTCAGTTCTAGGAAGTGGAGTTTCTTGATCTTAGGAGGACTGTTGGAAGTCTCCATTTGTATAAATAAGAAGGCTTCAAGCCTTAGTAGGTTAGCCAATTATTAGTTGATTTTCGCACTTTTGTGCAACATTGTGCTCAGCTTATTTTCGAGTTACTTTTGAGAACAATTTATGTAATGTAACTGTTATTTTTGATAATGAAGATGAAACAGTTTTTGAGCCAGCACTGATCTCTTTCAGAGGGTTGAAGCTCTTGGGTTAGGGCTTAACCCAAGTTTCCCAGCACCTCCTACTGTGTACTTATATGTTTTTGCTTTAGTTTATCAGTTAATTTTTGTTGCATAGATTCATTTTTCTTTGCGAGATTAGGTTTCTTTTGATGGTTAGTATAGTTGTTGTTGTTTCAGTTGATCAAGTAGGTTACTGCAGTGATAGATAAGATTTAAAAAGGTCAACAACAGGCCCTGATCTCCTTTCTCCCTTTCTGGGACTATGATTTGAGGTCAAGGCACTACTGCTGCCACCAAAAACACAGTTTTTGCTCTTCCATGCAACTGCTAGTGTGATAACTTGATTTGGAAAGGTTGATAGATTAATTCGGATTCAGTTGCTTAGGTCATTTTCTATTCTTTTACCATAGTTCTGTCCACATGCTTTTCTGTTCATAGGTTATTGTTCAGCATTTTCTGTTTGTAGGTCAGAAATTAGGTCAAGATAGAAAAAGCTTTGTTTTCATGGTATCGTAGTTCTTCCTTTGATCAGTTTTTGTGTAGATCTATTGCACGAACTTCTAGCTCACCATCCATCCATGCAACAACCAGCACCATCTCACTTCTCATAGATTTCCCAAGTCAATCGCATCATTTTCCAATCTGCCCTAATTTCTGTGTTTTCTCCATAAAGTTGTTTTCTTGCCATTTGAACAAATCCAACCATCACGTTCATCCTTGATCTTCTTTGACAAGTTCTAGACACCTCAACACCTCCATCCAGCCTTCAATTCCCCTTTCCCATCATTTTTCCACCTTCAAAACTCCAAAAATAGCTCTCGGCCTCCTCCTATAGAACCTCCTGTAGATCCCCTGCAGCCTCCTGTAGAATTTCCTGTGAGTGATTTTTCGAAGTCCGATCACTATGGAAGTCTTCAGAAGGGTACTAGTGGCTTCTTAGGACCTATCCACACCTTCCTCCACCTCTGCAACAACCAACTCCATTTTCCTTTGCCACCAAACCTCTACACAATCATAGTGAGATAAATCACAAGCATAATAATTTCACATAAAAATACTCAAAAGCACAAAAAGATGTTTCCTTCTCATTTCTTTTTAGAAGTAGATTGAATAAATGGAATTTACCTTTTCAGTAGTCAATGGCACTCATTTCATCAGTTTTGATCTCTTTTCCTGCAATAGTAGGGTTAGTGGGTAGATTAGGGTTTGCTAGGGTTTGTGTTACATTTCATTTTTCCTTCTCTTTTTTCAAGTAGAATAGCCTCTTTCGAGTTAGATTTCCTTCATCACAGTTAAAAGATTCTTCTAAGAAGTCATAGAAGTTGGCTTAAGCTCCTAGTGAACTTGCGCCAGCTGATCAAGTGACAACTTGTAGTAAGAGCTAGTACTTGTGCATACAACACCATTGCTTCCAAGTTTGTTACAAACTACCGGGTTGATAAAAGTAAAGTATGGAGCCCTAGGAGTTGCAGCATTATTGCTACAATACTGGTGCTCACCAGGCTCCATGGGATGAATGCATTATGTGTAATATGTAGTAGTGGATACCCGCTTAAGGTGCGGTGGTTCATCCCTACACCCTAAACCCTAAACCCCAAACCCTAAACCCTAAAACCCAAATCCTAAACACTAAACCATAAGCATTTTATAACATTTTAAAATGGTTTTTGTAACTTTTATTTAAGGTTCTATTCAAATAATTACTAAGGTGTTATAAACCCGAAACCATGAGCCCTAAACCCCAAACCCTAAACCCTAAACCAAAAATCTTAAAACTTAAACCCTAAGAATTTTATAAAGTGTTATAAACCCTAAACCCTAAACCCTAATCCCTAATCCCTAAATCCTAAATCGCAAATGCTTAACCCTAAACCCTAAACCCTAAACCCCAAACCCTAAATCCTAAACCCTAAATTCTAAACCCTAAACCCTAAGCATTTTATAACAATTTTAAAAACATTTTGTAACTTTTATTTAAGTGTTTACTAAAAACATTTACTAAAGTGTTATAAACCATAAACCCTAAACCCTAAACCCTAAACCCTATAGCCTAAACCCTATACACTAAGCATTTTATAACATTTTGAAAAGTGTTTTGTAACTTTTATTTAAGTGTCTATTAAAAGCATTTACTAAAGTGTTATAAACCATAAAACCTAAAACCTAAACCCTAAACCACAAAACCCTAAACCGTAAACCGTAAACCCAAAACCCCAAACCCTACACCCTAAACCCCAAAACCTAAACCCTAAACCCCAAACCCTAAACCCTAAACCGTAAACGCTAAGCATTTTATAACATTTCAAAAGACGTTTTTTAAATTTTATTTAAGTGTTTACTAAAATCTTTTACGAAAGTGTTATAAACCCTAATTTCAAAACCCTAAACCCTAAACCCTAAACCCCTAACAATAAACCTCAAACCCTTAACTCTAAACCATAAAGACTAAGCATTTTATAACATTTTAAAAAGTAGTCTAAAACTTTTATTTAATTTTTTATTAAAATCATTTACTCAAGTGTTATAAACCCTAAACCCTAAAATCTAAACCTGAAACCTGAAACCCTAAAGCCTAAAGCGTAAACCCTAAATCCTAAGCATTTTATAACATTTTAAAAATAGTTTTGTAACTTTTATTTAAGTGTTTATTAAAAGCATTTACTAAAGTGTTATAAACCCTAAAACCTAAACCCTAAACCCTAAACCTAAAACCTAAAATCAAAACCCAAAACCCTAAACCCTAAGCATTTTATAACAGTTTAAAAAGCATTTTGGAAATTTTATTTAAGTCTTTATTAAAAGCATTTACTAAGGTCTTATAAACCTTAAACCCTAAATCCCAAAGGCCAAACTGTAAACACTAAACCCTAAGCATTTTATATCATTTTAAAAAGAATTTTGTAACTTTTATTTAAGCCTTGATTAAAACCATTTACTAAAGTCTTATAAACCATAAACCCTAAACGCTAAACCACCCTAAACCCTAAACCCCAAACCCTAAACTCTAAACCCTAAACCCTAATCATTTTATAACATTTTAAAAATCATTTTGTAACTTTTATTACAATGTTTATTAAAATAATTTACTAAAGTGTTATAAACCCTAAACACTAAACCCTAAACTCTAAACCCCAAACCTGAAACCCTAAACCCTAAACCTTAAATCCTAAACTCTAAGCATTTTATAACATTTTAAAAAGTGTTTTGTAACTTTTATTTAAGTGTTTATTAAAATCATTTACTGAACCCTTATAAACCCTAAACCCCAAACCCTAAACCCTAAGCATTTTATAACATTTTAAAAAGAGTTTTTTAACTTTTATTTAAGTGTTTATTAAAAGAATTTACTAAATCCTTATAAACCCTAAATCCTAAAACATGAACCCTAAACCCTAAACCCCAAACCCCAAACCCCAAACCCTAAATACTAATCATTTTATAACATTTTAAAAAGCGTTTTGTAACTTTCATTTAAGTGTTTATTAAAAGAATTTTCTAAAGTGTTATAAACCCTAAACCCTAAAACCCAAAATCCTAAACCCTAAACACTAAGTATTTTATAACATTTTGAAAAGTGTTTTGTAACTTTTATTTAACTTTTTATTAAAATAATTTACTAAATTTTTATAAACCCTAAAACCTAAGCCCTAAACTGTAAACCCCAAACCCTAAACCTTATACCCTAAACCTTAATCATTTTATAACATTTTAAAAATCATTTTGTAGCTTTTATTTAAGTGTTTATTAAAATAATTTACTAAAGTGTTATAAAACCTAAACCCTAAGCCCCAAACACTACACCTGAAACCCTAAAACCTAAACCCTATGTATTTTATAACATTTTAAAAAGCGTTTTCTAAATTTTATTTAGGTGTTTATTAAAAGCATTTACTAAAGTGTTATAAACCCTAAGCATTTTACAACATTTTAAAAAGTTTTTTGTAAATTTTATTTAAGTGTTTATTAAAAGCATTTACTAAAGTGTTATAAACCTTAAACCATAAACCTGAAACCCTAAACCATAAACACCCAAACCCTAAAATCTAAACCCTAAACCTAAACCCTAAACACTAATTTTATTTTAATATTTTAAAAAGCGTTTTGTAACTTTAGTGTTATAAATCCTAAACCATAGACCCTAAACCAGAAACCCTAAATCCAAAACCATAAACCCCAAATGGTAAACCCTAAACACTAAGAATTTTATAACATTTTAGAAAGTGTTATGTAACTTTTATTTAAATGTTTATTAAAATAATTTACTAAAGTGTTATAAAACATAAACCCTAAACCCCAAACCCCAAACCCTAAAATCATTTACTAAGGTCTTATAAACCCTAAACCCTAAAGCCTAAATCTTGAAAGCATTTACTAAGGTCTTATAAACTCTAAACCCTAAAATTCAAAACCTAAACCCTAAACCCTAAGCCCTAAACCCCAAACCCTAAAACCTAATAATTTTATAACATTTTAAAAAGTGTTTTGTAACTTTTATTTAAGTGTTTACTAAAACCATTTACTAAAGTTCTATAAACCATAAACCCCTAATCCCTAAACCCTTAACCTTAAACCCCAAACCCTAAACCCTAAAAACCCTAAAAAACCATAAACCATAAAAACCCTAAACCCTAAAAAACCCTAAACCCCGAAAACCACAAAAAACCCTAAACCCTAAACCAAAAGCACTTTATAACATTTTAAACCCCAAACCCTAAACCCTTAGTATTTTATAACATTTTAACAAGCGTTTGTAAGTTTTTTTAAGTGTTTATTTAAGGAATTTACTAAATTGTTATAAACCCTGAACCCTAAGAATTTTATTACAATTTAGAAATCTTTTTGTAACAACCCTACACCCTAAACATTTTATAACATTTTAATAAGCGTTTTGTAACTTTTTTTAAGTGTTTATTAAAAGCATTTACTAAAGTGTTATAAACCCTATTCCATTTTGCATGGAACAAGCAAAATTAATTCACAAGGAAGACCATTATTTAAAAATAAGGGTAAAACAAGCAATTGAAATCGAAAAAATCCTCCAATAATAGGAATAGAGACGACGGTCTAAAGTTAAGTGACACCTGGAAACCCCTATTAAATAAAATAAAAAAGCAATAAACATAGATTTACACACATTATAAATAAATAAATAGAATAAAAATAAATAAATAAATAAATATCAATTTTAAGAAAATAATACAAAATTATTTAATTAATTAAAATTGATAAATATAACTTATGATACCTAACTACCTATATAATCCTTTAAATAATAATCTAATCACATAATAAATTAGTTAACATAAAATTTCAAAACTGATCTTTAAAACTATATACATGCATGTAACACAATTAACATACAGTTAGGATCTTAAACTAATAATTTAAATTTCTAATAAACATAGATTTACTAATCCTTTAAATAATAAGTTAATCATATAATAAATTAACTAACATAAATTTTCTTCGGGTAAAACAATTAACATAGAGTTAGGGTCTTAAACAAATAATATAAATTTCAAATAATCATAAATGTACACACATTCATTAAAAATAAATAAATTAATAGATGAAATGAAATAATTAAATAAGTAAACATCAATATTAAGGAGAAAAAACGAAATTATTTAATTAATTAAAATTGATAAACATAACCTATCATAGCTAACTCCCTATCTAATCCTTTAAATAATAATTTAATCACATAGCAAATTAGTTAACATAAATTTTCAAAATTAATCTTTAAAATTATATATATTCTTGTAAAACAATTAACCGATAGTTAGCATCTTAAACAAATAATATATATTTCAAATAAAATAAATAAATAAATAAATAAATAAAGAAAAAAAAAAGAAAGTAGGGAAGATAATAATAATAATTATAATAATAAATAAATAAAAATAAATAAATAATAATAATAATAATAATAATAATAATAATAATAAAATAAATAATAGACTTATTTTATTTGAAATTTAAATAAATAATAATAATAATAATAATATATATATATATATATATATATATCTAAACAATAATATAATAAAATTAAATCTAAATAAATAATAATAACAATATATAATAAATAAAATAAATACTTATCTAAATAAATTAATTAAATAATTATTAATTAATTTATCATTTATAAGCCGACTACAAATGAAGACATCAGAAATATTTTTCAAATAACTATTAATAAGCTCTGTAATTTCATGCTCTCTCTTCTCAAATACAAATCTCATTGCCGTGATGATGGACTCACTAAGCTAGTCTGAAACGTTGGTTTCAAAACTGTTCACAGGTTTTTCCTCAAAATAAAAATTTAGAAAGCGTTTTGTAACATTTTAATAAGCATTTTGTAACATTTTTTAAGTGTTTATTAAAAGAATTTACTAAATTGTTATAAACCTTGATCCCTAAGAATTTTATTACAATTTAGAAAGCGTTTTGTAACATTTAAAAACCCTAAACCCTAAACATTTTATAACATTTTAATAAGTGCTTTGTAACTTTTTTAAGTGTTTATTAAAAGCATTTACTAAAGTGTTATAAACCCTAAACCCTAAAACCTACACCCTAAGAATTTTATAAAATTTTAACAAGAGTTTTGTAACTTTTTTTAAAGTGTTTATTAAAAGAATTTACTAAAGTGTCCCTCAAACCTAAACCCTAAGCATTTTATAACTTTTTAGCAAGTGTTTTGTAACTTTTTTCTAAGTGTTTATTAAAAGGATTTACTAAAGTTTTATAAACCCTAAACCCTAAACTCTAAACCTTAAGCATTTTATAACATTTTAAACCCTAAACCCTGAGCATTTTATAACATTTTAAAAAGTGTTTTGTAACCTTTTTTAAGTGTTTATTAAAAGAATTTATTGAAGTGTTATAAGACCTAAACCCTAAACGCTAAACACTAAGCATTTTATAACATTTTAAAAATCGTTTTTAACTTTTTTAAGTGTTTATAAAAAGAAATTACTAAAGCCTTGTGAACCCTAAATCCTAATCCTTAAGCATTTTATAACATTTTAAACCCTAAACCTAAACCCTAAGCATTCAATGACATTTTAACAAGATTTTTGTAACTTTTTTTGAAGTGTTTATTAAAAGCATTTACTAAAATGTTATAAACCCTAAATCCTAAACTGTAAGCATTTTATAACATTTTAAACCCAAAACCCTAAACCCTAAAGCCTAAAATCTAAACGCTAAGTATTTTATAACATTTTAACAAGTGTTTTCTTACTTTTTTTAAGTGTTTATTAAAAGCATTTACTAAAGTGTTATAAACCCTAAACCCTAAACCATGAGCATTTTATAGAATTTTAAATCCTAAACCCTAAAGCCTAAGCATTTTATAACATTTTAACAAGTGTTTTGTAACTTTTTTTATGTTCCTATTAAAATAATTTATCAAAGTGTTATAAATCCAAAACCATAAACCATAAACCCTATCCCTAAACACTAAGAATTTTATAAAATTTTAAAATACATTTTTGTAACTTTTTTAAGTGTTTATTAAAAGCATTTAATAAAGTGTTATAACCCTAAACCCTAAACCCTAAGCATTTTATAACATTTTAACAAGAGTTTTGTAACTTTTATTTAAGTGTTTATTAAAATAATTTACTAAAGTGTTATAAACCCTAAACACTAAACCCTAAACCCCAAACCCCAAACCCTAAAACCTAAGCATTTTATGATCTATTAAAAATAATTTTGTAACTTTTATTTAAGTGTTTATTAAAATAATTTACTAAGGTGTTATAAAACCTAAACCCTAAACCCTAAACCCTAAATCCCAAACCGTGAACCCAAAATGGTAAACCCTAAACACTAAAATTTTATAACATTTTAGAAAGCATTCTGTAACTTTTATTTAAGTGTTTATTAAAATAATTTACTAAAGTGTTATAAAACCTAAACCCTAAACCCCAAACCCCAAACCCTAAAATCATTTACTAAGGTCTTATAAACCCTAAACCCCAACCCTAAAACCTAAGGATTTTATAACATTTTAAAAAGTGTTTTGTAACTTTTATTTAAGTGTTTACTAAAACCATTTACTAAAGTGCTATAAACCCTAAACCCCTAATCCCTAAACCCTTAACCTTAAACCCCAAACCCTAAACCCTAAAAAAAACCCTAAACCCTAAAAACCTTAAACCCCAAAAACCAAAAAAAAACCTAAACCCTAAACCAAAAGCACTTTATAACATTTTAAACACCAAACCCTAAACCCTAAGTATTTTATAACATTTTAACAAGCATTTGTAACTTTTTTTTAAGTGTTTATTTAAAGAATTTACTAAATTGTTATAAACCCTAAACCCTAAGAATTTTATTACAATTTAGAAAGTGTTTTGTAACATTTTAAAACCCTAAACCCTAAATATTTTATAACATTTTAATAAGCATTTTGTAACTTTTTTTAAGTGTTTATTAAAATCATTTACTAAAGTTTTATAAACCCTAAACCCTAAAACATACACCCTAAGAATTTTATAAAATTTTAACAAGAGTTTTGTAAAAAAATTTAAAGTGTTTATTAAAAGAATTTACTAAAGTGTCCCTCAAACCTAAACCCTAAGCATTTTATAACTTTTTAGCAAGTGTTTTGTAACTTTTTTCTAAGTGTTTATTAAAAGGATTTACTAAATTTTTATAAACCCTAAACCCTAAACTCTAAACCGTGAGCATTTTATAACATTTTAAAAAGTGTTTTTTAACCTTTTTTAAGTGTTTATTAAAAGAATTTATTGAAGTGTTATAAGAACTAAACCCTAAACCCTAAACACTAAGCATTTTATAACATTTTAAAAAGTGTTTTTTTAACCTTTTTTAAGTGTTTATAAAAAGAATTTACTAAAGTCTTATGAACCCTAAACCCTAAACCTTAAGCATTTTATAAAATTTTAAACCCTAAACCTAAACCCTAAGCATTCAATGACATTTTAACAAGCTTTTTGTAACTTTTTTTAAGTGTTTATTAAAAGCATTTACTAAAATGTTATAAACCCTAAATCCTAAACTGTAAGAATTTTATAACATTTTAAACCCAAAACCCTAAACCCTAATGCCTAAACTCTAAACACAAAGTATTTTATAAAATTTTAACAAGTGTTTTCTTACCTTTTTTAAGTGTTTATTAAAAGCATTTACTAAAGTGTTATAAACCCTAAACCCTAAACCATGAGAATTTTATAGAATTTTAAATCCTAAACCCTAAAGCCTAAGCATTTTATAACATTTTAACAAGTGTTTTGTAACCTTTTTTTATGTTCTTATTAAAAGAATTTATCAAAGTGTTATAAATCCAAAACCATAAACCATAAACCCTATCCATAAACACTAAGAATTTTATAACATTTTAAAATACATTTTTGTAACATTTTTAAGTGTTTATTAAAAGCATTTAATAAAGTGTTATAACCCTAAACCCTAAACCCTAAGCATTTTATAACATTTTAACAAGAGTTTTGTAACTTTTATTTAAGTGTTTATTAAAATAATTTACTAAAGTGTTATAAACCCTAAACCCTAAACGAGATTTATCTAAACTTGCATGACATAAGCTCCATTAGCATTAAGTGCTCCAGTTATTTTCTATGGTTTCATATCTTAATTTTATCTCACACAAACCCTAGTTCCCAATAATCCACCCAAGCTTTAACCCTTGCATTACAAAAAAAGGGCTACAATATGATTACATCAAGAAGATATGGATGATCTAGTGACTAAGTTGTGAGAATGAGGACACTCTCCCAGTTTTATAAGATAGGTCAGTTAGGAAAATAATAGAAAATGGATCAAGTGTGCAACAACCTAATATAAGTTATTATGGTATATCCACATCAGGGTAGTTTAGTGAAGATGTACAAGTGTCATGTGGTGGTTGGAAGCCACCTCCAAAGTGGCGTGGTCTTTAAGCTTAGGATCCAAGCTTTAATTCTCCTCAACATGTCCTAATTCAAAACAAACTCCAAGTATTGCACTCTCAAAGAAAGAAGTTCTTTTATTCCTAGTGCATGTTCTAATATTGATATATTAACAATAATATTACTATATATTATACTAGTATTAATATATTAAGATTAATATTAATATATTTTATATTGATTAATATAAAAAAAATATGTTGTTATTTATATTACTTATATTAAGGCTTTAATAGGGTTTATAACAGTTTAGTAAATTATTTTAATAAACACATAAATAAAAGTTACAAAAATCTTGTTAAAATGTTACAAAATGCTTAGGGTTTAGGGTTTAGGGTTATAACACTTTATTAAATGCTTTTAATAAAAAATTAAAAAAGTTACAAAAACATATTTTAAAATGTTATAAAATTCTTAGTGTTTAGGGATAGGGTTTATGGTTTAGGGTTTTGGATTTATAACACTTTGATAAATTATTTTAATAAGAACATAAAAAAAGTTACAAAATGCTTCTTAAAATGTTATAAAATGCTTAGGCTTTAGGGTTTAGGATTTAAAATTCTATAAAATTCTCATGGTTTAGGGTTTAGGGTTTATAACACTTTAGTAAATTCTTTTAATAAACACTTAAAAAAAGTAAGAAAACGCTTGTTAAAATGTTATAAAATACTTAGCGTTTAGAGTTTAGGCTTTAGGGTTTAGGGTTTTGGGTTTAAAATGTTATAAAATGGTTACGGTTTAGGATTTAGGGTTTATAACATTTTAGTAAATTCTTTTAATAAAAACTTCAAAAAATTTACAAAAAGCTTGTTAAAATGTCATTGAATGCTTAGGGTTTAGGTTTAGGGTTTAGGGTTCACAAGACTTTAGTAAATTCTTTTTATAAACACTTAAAAAAAGTTAAAAAACACTTTTTAAAATGTTATAAAATGCTTAGTGTTTAGGGTTTAGGGTTTAGGTCTTATAACACTTCAATAAATTCTTTTAATAAACACTTAAAAAAAGTTAAAAAACACTTTTTAAAATGTTATAAAATGCTTAGGGTTTAGGGTTTATAAAACTTTAGTAATCCTTTTAATAAAAACTTAGAAAAAAGTTACAAAACACTTGCTAAAAAGTCATAAAATGCTTAGGGTTTAGGTTTGAGGGACACTTTAGTAAATTCTTTTAATAAACACTTTAAAAAATTTACAAAACTCTTGTTAAAATTTTATAAAATTCTTAGGGTGTAGGTTTTAGGGTTTAGGGTTTATAACACTTTAGTAAATGCTTTTAATAAACACTTAAAAAAAGTTACAAAACGCTTATTAAAATGTTATAAAATGTTTAGGGTTTAGGGTTTTAAAATGTTACAAAACGCTTTCTAAATTGTAATAAAATCTTTAGGGTTGAGGGTTTGCAACAATTTAGTAAATTCTTTAGGTAAACACTTAAAAAAGTAACAAATTCTTGTTAAAATGTTATAAAATACTTAGGGTTTAGGGTTTGGGGTTTAAAATGTTATAAAGTGCTTATGGTTTAGGGTTTAGGGTTTCTTGTGGCTTTTGGGGTTTAGGGTTTTTTAGGGTTTATGTTTTTTTAGGGTTTAGGGTTTTTAGGGTTTAGGGTTTGCAGTTTAAGGTTAAGGGTTTAGAGATTATAGGTTTAGGGTTTATAGCACTTTAGTATATGGTTTTAGTAAACACTTAAATAAAAGTTACAAAACACATTTTAAAATGTTGTAAAATTCTTAGGGTTTGGGGTTTAGGGCTTAGGATTTAGGGTTTAGGTTTTGGAGTTTAGGGTTTAGAATTTATAAGACCTTAGTAAATGCTTTCAAGCTTTAGGCTTTAGGTTTTAGGGTTTATAAGACCTTAGTAAATGATTTTAGGTTTTGGGGTTTGGTGTTTAGGGTTTAGGTTTTATAACACTTTAGTAAATTCTTTTAATAAACACTTAAATAAAAGTTACAAAACGCTTTCTAAAATGTTATAAAATTCTTAGTGTTTAGGGTTTACCATTTGGGGTTTACAGTTTGGGATTTAGGGTTTTGGGTTTAGGGTTTAGGTTTTAGGGTTTATGGTTTAGGATTTATAACACTAAAGTTACAAAACACTTTTTAAATATTAAAATAAAATTAGTGTTTAAGGTTTAGGTTTAGGGTTTATGGTTTAGGGTTTAGGGTTTAGGATTTATAACACTTTAGTAAATTCTTTTAATAAACACTTAAATAAAGTTTAAAATTCTTTTTAAAATGTTATAAAATGATTAGGGTTTAGTTTTTAGGGTTTGGGGGTTTAGGGTTTAGGGTTTCAGGTTTATGGTTTAAGGTTTATAACACTTTAGTAAATGCTTTTAATAAACACTTAAATAAAATTTACAAAACACTTTTTAAAATGTTGTAAAATTCTTAGGGTTTAGGTTTTAGGGTTTATAACACTTTAGTAAATGCTTTTAATAAACACCTAAATAAAATTTAGAAAACGATTTTTAAAATGTTATAAAATACATAGGGTTTAGGTTTTAGGGTTTCAAGTGTAGTGTTTGGGGCTTAGGGTTTAGGTTTTATAACACTTTAGTAAATTATTTTAATAAACACTTAAATAAAAGCTACAAAACGATTTTTAAAATGTTATAAAATGATTAAGGTTTAGGGTATAGGGTTTAGGGTTTGGGGTTTACAGTTCAGGGCTTAGGTTTTAGGGTTTATAACAATTTAGTAAATTATTTTAATAAAAAGTTAAATAAAAGTTACAAAACACTTTTCAAAATGTTATAAAATACTTATGGTTTAGGGTTTTGGGTTTTGGGTTTAGGTTTTAGGGTTTATGGTTTAGGGTTTATAACACTTTAGAAAATGCTTTTAATAAACACTTAAATGAAAGTTACAAAACACTTTTTAAAATGTTATAAAATGATTAGTATTTAGGGTTTGGTGTTTGGGGTTGGGGTTTAGGGTTTAGGGTTCATGTTTTAGGATTTAGGGTTTATAAGGATTTAGTAAATTCTTTTAATAAACACTTAAATAAAAGTTAAAAAACTCTTTTTAAAATGTTATAAAATACTTAGGGTTTAGGGTTTAATGTTTAGGTTTTATAATGGTTCAGTAAATGATTTTAATAAACACTTAAATAAAAGTTAGAAAACACTTTTTAAAATGTTATAAAATGCTTAGAGTTTAGGATTTAAGGTTTAGTGTTTAGGGTTTCATGTTTGGGGTTTAGAGTTTAGGGTTTAGTGTTTAGGGTTTATAACGCTTTAGTAAATTATTTTAATAAACACTGTAATAAAAGTTACAAAATGATTTTTAAAATGTTATAAAATGATTAGGGTTTAGGGTTTAGGGTTTGGGGTTTATGGTTTAGCATTTAGGGTTTATGGTTTATAAGACTTTAGTAAATGGTTTTAATCAAGGCTTAAATAAAAGTTACAAAATTCCTTTTAAAATGATATAAAATGCTTAGGGTTTAGTGTTTATGGTTTGGCCTTTGGGATTTAGGGTTTAGGGTTTATAAGACCTTAGTAAATGCTTTTAATAAAGACTTAAATAAAAGTTCCAAAATGCTTTTTAAACTGTTATAAAATGCTTAGGGTTTAGGGTTTTGGGTTTGATTTTGGGTTTTAGGTTTAGGGTTTAGGGTTTAGGTTTTAGGGTTTATAACACTTTAGTAAATGCTTTTAATAAACACTTAAATAAAAGTTACAAAACAATTTTTAAAATGTTATAAAATGCTTAGGATTTAGGGTTTAGGCTTTAGGGTTTAGGGTTTCAGGTTTTTCGTTTTTCGTTTATGGTTTAGGGTTTATAACACTTGAGTAAATGCTTTTAATAAACACTTAAATAAAAGTTACAGACTACTTTTTAAAATGTTATAAAATGCTTAGTGTTTATGGTTTAGAGTTAAGGGTTTGAGGTTTATTGTTTGGGGTTTAGGGTTTAGGGTTTAGGGTTTTGAATTTAGGGTTTATAACACTTTCATAAAAGCTTTTAGTAAACACTTAAATAAAATTTAAAAACGTATTTTAAAATGTTATAAAATGCTTAGAATTTACGGTTTAGGGTTTAGGGTTTGGGGTTTAGGATTTAGGGTTTTGGGTTTAGGGTGTAGGGTTTAGGGTTTGGGGTTTAGGGTTTAGGGTTTTGTGGTTTAGGGTTTAGGTTTTAGGTTGTAAGGTTTATAACACTTTAGTAAATTCTTTTAATAAACACCTAAATAAAAGTTACAAAACACTTTTCAAAATGTTATAAAATGCTTAGTGTATAGGGTTTAGGGTTCAGGGTTTAGGGCTAGGGTTTAGGGTTTAGGGTGTAGGGATGAACCACCCCACCTTAAGGGGGTATCCGTTGCTACATATTACACATAATGCATTCATCCTGTGGAGCCTCGAGGAGTTATGAAGAAAAATAAATAAAAGGAAAAAGGTTTATGAAGAAGGGTGGAAAAACAAAGGTTGGGGTATCTCATGTACCACAATTTTCTCCCTCCTACACTCACATACCTAGGTGTGGTCTTCCCTTATTATAGATACTCATAAAATTCTTAGGGTTTATGGTTTAGGGATTAGGGTTTGGGGTTTAGGGTTTAGGATTTAGGGTTTATAACATTTTAGTAAATTATTTTAATAAGCACTAGGATTTAGCGTTTAGGGTTTATAACAATTTAGTAAATTTTTTTAATATACACTTAAATAAAAGTTACAAAACACTCTTTAAAATGTTATAAATTAATTAGGGTTTAGGTTTTAGGGATTAAGGTTTAAAGTTTATAACACTTTAGTAAATTCTTTTAATAAACACGTAAAAAAAGTTAGAAAACACTTTTTAAAGTGTTATGAAAGGCTTAGGGTTTAGGTTTTAGGGTATAAGGTATAGGGTTTAGGGTTTGGGGTTTAGCGTTTAGGCTTTAGGGTTTATAACACTTTAGTAAATTATTTTAATAAACACTTAAATAAAAGTTACAAAATGCTTTTTGAAATGTTATAAAAGGCTTAGGGTTTAGTGTTTAGGGTTTAGGTTTTTTGTTTTAGGGTTTATAGTTTATGGATTAGTTTTTATGGTTTAGGGTTTATAACACCTTAGTAAATTAATTTGATAAAAACTTAAGTAAAAGTTACAAAACTATTTTTAAAATGCTATAAAATGCTTAGGGTTTAGGGTTTATAAGACTTTAGTAAATTCTTATAATAAACACTTAAATAAAAGTAAAAAAACACTTTTTAAAATGTTATAAATTGCTTAGGGTTTAGGGTTAAGAGTCTAGGGTTCATAAGACTTTAGTAAATCCTCTTAATAAACACTTAAATAAATGTTAGAATTTTTTTTAAGATGTTATACAATTCTTAGGGTTTAGAGTTTAGGGTTTAGGGTTTGGTGTTTAGAGTTTAGAGTTTAGAGTTTAGAGTTTAGGGTTTAGGGTTTAGGGTCTGGTGTTTAGAGTTTAGGGTTTAGGGTTTATAACACTTTAGTAAATGATTTTAATAAACACTTAAATAGAAGTTACAATATTTTTTTTAAAATGTTATAAAATTATTAGGGTTTAGCATTTAGGGTTTAGGTTTTAGCGTTTCAGGTTTAGAGTTTAGGATTTAGGGTTTAGGGTTTGTGGTTTACACTTTAGGGTTGAGGGTTTATAACACTTTAGTAAATTATTTTAATAAAAACTTAAATAAAAATTACAAAACGCTTTTTGAAATGTTATAAAATTCTTAGGGTTTAGGGTTTAATGTTCACGGTTTGGGGTTTAGGGTTTAAGGTTTAGGGTTTAGGGTTTAGGGTTTGGGGTTTAGAGGTTAGGGTTTATGGTTTATAAGACTTTAGTAAATGATTTTAATAAACACTTAAATAAAAGTTTCAAAATACTTTTTAAAATGTTATAAAATGATTAGGGTTTAGGGTTTAGGGTTTGGGATTTAAGGTTTAGGGTTTAGGGTTTAAGGTTTGGGGTTTGGGTTTAGGTTTAGGGTTTAGTGTTTAGGGTCTACAACATTTTAGTAAATGCTTTTAATAAACACTTAAATAAAAGTTACAAAACAATTTTTAAAATGTTATAAAATGGTTAGGGTCTAGGGTTTATAGTTTAGGGTTTAGGGTTTGGGGTTTGGGGTTTAGGGTTTAGGGTTTACGTTTTGGGGTTTAGGGTTTATGTTTTTGTGTTTATGGTTTAGGGTTTTGTGTTTATGGTTTACGGTTTATAACACTTTAGTAAATTCTTTTAATAAACACTTAAATAAAAGTTACAAAATTCTTCTTAAATTGTTATAAAATTCTTTTAATAAACACATAAAAAAAGGTTACAAAACACTTTTTAAAATTTTATAAAATGCTCAGGGTTTAGGGTTTAAAATGTTATAAATTGCTTAGGGTTTAGAGTTTAGGTTTTATAAAACTTTAGAAAATCATTTTAATAAACACTTAAGTTATAAAACACTTGCTAAAAATTTATAAAATGCTTAGGGTTTAGGTTTGAGGCACACTTTAGTAAATTATTTTAATAAACACTTTAAAAAAGTTACAAAACTCGTTTAAATTTTATAGAATTCTTAGGGTGTAGGTTTTAGGGTTTATGGTTTATAACACTTTAGTAAATTCTTTTAATAAACACTTAAAAAAAGTTACAAAATGCTTATTAAAATGTTATAAAATGTTTAGGGTTTTAAAATTGTAATAAAATGCTTAGGGTTTAGGGTTTATAAAAATTTGGTAAATTCTTTAAATAAACACTTAAAAAAAGTTACAAAGGCTTGTTAAAATGTTATAAAATACTTAGGGTTTAGGGTTTGGGGTTTAAAATGTTATAAAGTGGTTATAGTTTATGGTTTAAGGTTTAGGTTGGGGTTGTGGGTATTAGGGTTTAGGGTTTATGGTTTATAATGCTTTAAAAAATTCTTTTAATAAACACATAAAAAATTAAAAAAGCTGTTTTTAGGGTTTATGGTTTTTACAGTTTAGGATTTATGGTTTTTTATGGTCTATGTTTTTTTAGGGTCTTTAGGGTTTAGGGTTTGGGGTTTAAGGTTAAGGGTTTAGGGATTAGGGGTTTAGGGTTTATAGCACTTTAGGAAATGGTTTTAGTAAGAAATTAAATAAAAGTTACAAAACACTTTTTAAAATGTTATAAAATCCTTAGGTTTATGGTTTGGGGTTTTGGGTGTAGGGTTTACGGTTTAGGTTTTGGAGTTTAGGGTTTATAGTTTATAAGACCTTAGTAAATTCTTTCAAGCTTTAGGCTTTAGGGTTTAGGGTTTATAAGACCTGAGTAAATGATTTTGGGGTTTATCCTTTAGGCTTTAAGCATTAGGATATAGGGTTTGGGGTTTGGGGTTCAGGGTTTAGGTTTTATAACACTTTAGTAAATTCTTTTAATAAATACTTAAATAAAAGTTATAGAACGCTTTCTAAAATGTTATAAAATTCTTGGTGTTTAGGGTTTACCATTTGGGGTTTACGGTTTCAGGTTTAGGGTTTAGGTTCTAGGGTTTATGGTTTAGGGTTTATGGTTTAGGATTTATAACACTAAAGTTACAAAATGATTTTTAAAATATTAAAAAAAATAGCATTTAGAGTTTAGGGTTTAGGATTTATAACACTTTAGTAAATTCTTTTAATAAACACTTAAATAAAAGTTTAAAATTCTTTTTAAAATGTTATAAAATGATTAGGGTTTAGGTTTTAGGGTTTGGTGGTTTAGGGTTTAGGGTTTCGGGTTTATGGTTTAAGGTTTATAACACTTTAGTAAATGCTTTTAATAAACACTTAAATAAAAGTTACAAAACACTTTTTAAAATGTTGTAAAATGCTTAGGGTTTAGGTTTTAGGGTTTATAACACTTTAGTAAATGCTTTTAATAAACACCTAAATAAAACTTAGAAAATGGTTTTTAAAATGTTATAAAATACATAGGGTTTAGGTTTTAGGGTTTCAGGTGTAGTGTTTGGGGCTTAGGGTTTAGGTTTTATAACACTTTAGTAAATTATTTTAATAAACACTTAAATAAAAGCTACAAAATGATTTTTAAAATGTTATAAAATGATTAAGGTTTAGGGTATAGGGTTTAGGGTTTGGGGTTTACGGTTCAAGGCTTAGGTTTTAGGGTTTATAAAAATTTAGTAAATTATTTTAATAAAAAGTTAAATAAAAGTTACAAAACACTTTTCAAAATGTTATAAAATACTTAGGGTTTAGGGTTTAGGGTTTAGGGTTTATAACACTTTAGAAAATGTTTTTTAATAAAAACTTAAATGAAAGTTACAAAACGCTTTTTAAAATGTTATAAAATGATTAGTATTTAGGGTTTGGGTTTTGGGGTTTGGGGTTTAGGGTTCATGTTTTAGGATTTAGGGTTTATAAGGATTTAGTAAATTCTTTTAATAAACACTTAAATAAAAGTTTAAAAACTCTTTTTAAAATGTTATAAAATGCTTAGGGTTTAGGGTTTGCAGTTTAGGATTTAATGTTTAGGGTTTATAAGGGTTCAGTAAATGATTTTAATAAACACTTAAATAAAAGTTACAAAACACTTCTTAGAATGTTATAAAATGCTTAGAGTTTAGGATTTAAGGTTTAGGGTTTAGGGTTTCAGGTTTGGGGTTTAGAGTTTAGGGTTTAGTGTTCACGGTTTATAACGATTAGTAAATTATTTTAATAAACACTGTAATAAAAGTTACAAAATGATTTTTGAAATTTTATAAAATGATTAGGGTTTAGGGATTAGCGTTTAGGGTTTGGGGTTTAGGGTTTAGGGTTTAGGGTGGTTTAGAGTTTAGGGTTTATGGTTTATAAGACTTTAGTAAATGGTTTTAATCAAGGCTTAAATAAAAGTTACAAAATTCTTTTTAAAATGATATAAAATGCTTAGGGTTTAGTGTTTACAGTTTGGCATTTGGGATTTAGGGTTTAGGGTTTATAAGACCTTAGTAAATTCTTTTAATAAAGACTTAAATAAAAGTTCCAAAATGCTTTTTAAACTATTATAAAATTCTTAGGGTTTAAGTTTTTGATTTTGGGTTTTAGGTTTAGGTTTTAGGGTTTAGGTTATAGGGTTTATAACACTTTAGTAAATTCTTTTAATAAACACTTAAATAAAAGTTACAAAACGGTTTTTAAAATGTTATAAAATGCTTAGGATTTAGGCTTTAGGCTTTAGGATTTAGGGTTTGAGGTTTCAGGTTTAGAGTTTAGGGTTTAGGGTTTATAACACTTGAGTAAATGCTTTTAATAAACACTTAAATAAAAGTTACAGACTACTTTTTAAAATGTTATAAAATGCTTAGTGTTTATGGTTTAGAGTTAAGGGTTTGAGGTTTATTGTTTGGGGTTTAGGGTTTAGGGTTTTGAATTTAGGGTTTATAACACTTTTGTAAAAGCTTTTAATAAACACTTAAATAAAATTTACAAAACAATTTTTAAAATGTTATAAAATGCTTAGCATTTATGGTTTAGGGTTAGGTTTTGGGGCTTAGGTTGTAGGGTTTAGGGTTTAGGGTTTAGGGTAGAGTGTTTAAGGTTTATAAAATTCTTAGGGTTTAGGGTTTAGGGTTTAAGGTTTAGGTTTTAAGGTTTATAACACTTTAGTAAATGCTTTAATAAACACTTAAATAAAAGTTACAAAACACTTTTTAAAATGTTATAAAATGATTAGGGTATAGGGTTTATGCTATAAGGTTTAGGGTTTATGGTTTATAACACTTTAGTAAATTCTTTTAATAAACACTTAAATAAAAGTTACAAAACCATTTTTAAAATGCTATAAAATGTTGAGGGTTTAGGGTTTGGGTTTTAGGGTTTAGGGTTTAGGGTTTACAGTTTAGGGTTTAGGGTTAGGGGTTTATGGTTTAGAGTTTAGGGTTTAGGGTTTATAGCACTTTAGTAAATTTTTTTAGTAAACACTTAAATAAAAGTTACAAAATGTTTTTAAAATTGTTATAAAATGCTTAGGGTTTAGGGTTTAGGGTTTAGAATTTAGGGTTTAGGATTTAGGGTTTTGGGTTTAGGGTCTAGGGTTTAGGGTTAAGCATTTGCGGTTTAGGCTTTAGGGATTAGGGTTTAGGGTTTAGGGTTTATAACACTTTATAAAATGCTTAGGGTTTAAGTTTTAAGATTTTCGGTTTAGGGTTTAGGGTTTGGGGTTTAGGGTTCATGGTTTTAGGTTTATAACACCTTAGTAATTGTTTTAATAAACACTTAAATAAAAGTTACAAAACACTTTTTAAAATGTTATAAAATTCTTAGGGTTTAGTGTTTAGGATTTGGGGTTTAGGGTTTATGGTTTAGGGTTTGGGGTTTAGGGTTAAGGGTTAAGGGTTTAGGGTTTACGGTGTAGGGATGAACCACCCCACCTTAAGGGGTATCCATTGCTACATATTACACATAATGCATTCATCCCATGGAGCCTCGAGGAGTTATGAAGAAAAATAAATAAAAGGAAAAAGGTTTATGAAGAAGGTGGAAAAACAAAGGTCAGGGTATCTCATGTACCACAATTTTCTCCCTCCTACACTCACATACCCAGGTGTGGTCTTCCATTATTATAGATACTCATAAAATTCTTAGGGTTTATGGTTTAGGGATTAGGGTTTAGGATTTAGGGTTTATAACATTTTAGTAAATTCTTTTAATAAGCACTTAAATAAAAGTTACAAATAGTTTTTAAAATGTTATAAAATTCTTAGGCTTTAGTGTTTAGGGTTTAGGGTTTATAACACTTTAATAAATGTTTTTAATATACACTTAAATAAAAGTTACAAAACACTCTTTAAAATGTTATAAATTAATTAGGGTTTAGGTTTTAGGGTTTAGGTTTTAGGGATTAGGGTTTAAAGTTTATAACACTTTAGTAAATTCTTTTAATAAACACGTAAAAAAAGTTACAAAACACTTTTTAAAATGTTATGAAATGCTTAGGGTTTAGGTTTTAGGGTATAAGGTATAGGGTTTAGGGTTTGGGGTTTAGGGTTTAAGGTTTAGGGTTTAGGGTTTATAACACTTTAGTAAATTGTTTTAATAAACACTTAAATAAAAGTTACAAAATTATTTTTGAAATGTTATAAAAGGCTTAGGGTTTAGGATTTATAGTTTAGGGTTTAGTTTTTATGGTTTAGGGTTTATAACACCTTAGTAAATTATTTTGATAAAAACTTAAGTAAAAGTTACAAAACTCTTTTTAGAATGCTATAAAATTCTTAGGGTTTAGGGTTTATAAGACTTTAGTAAATCCTCTTAATAAACACTTAAATAAAAGTTAGAATTTTTTTAAGATGTTATAAAATGCTTAGGGTTCATGGTTTAGGGTTTATGGTTTTGGGTTTGGTGTTTAGAGTTTAGGGTTTATAAGACTTTAGTAAATTATTTTAATAAACACTTAAATAGAAGTTACAATATGTTTTTTTTAAATGTTATAAAATTATTAGGGTTTAGTGTTTAGGGTTTAGGGTTTAGGGTTTAGGGTTTAGGGTTTAGGGTTTAGAGTTTAGGGTTTCAGGTTTTAGGTTTAGAGTTTAGGGTTTAGGGTTTAGGGTTTTTGGTTTTTGGTTTACAGTTTAGGGTTGAGGGTTTATAACACTTTAGTAAATTATTTTAATAAAAACTTAAATAAAAATTACAAAGCGCTTTTTAAAATGTTATAAAATTATTAGGTTTTAGCATTTAATGTTCACGGTTTGGGGATTTAGGGTTTAGGGTTTAGGGTTTATAGGTTAGGGTTTAGGGTTTATAAGACATTAGTAAATTATTTTAATAAACACTTAAATAAAAGTTTCAAATACTTTTTAAAATGTTATAAAATGATTAGGGTTTAGGGTTTAGGGTTTAAGGTTTGGGGTTTTAGGTTTAGGTTTAGGGTTTAGTGTTTAGGGTCTACAACATTTTGTTAAATGCTTTAATAAACACTTAAATAAAAGTTACAATTTGTTTTTAAAATGTTATAAAATGGTTAGGGTTTACGGTTTACGATTTAGGGTCTAGGCTTTGGGGTTTGGGGTTTAGGGTTTAGGTTTTGGGGTTTATGTTTTTGTGTTTAGGGTTTAGGGTTTTGTGTTTATGAACAATTAAATAAAAGTTACAAAATTATTCTTAAAATGTTATAAAATTCATAGGGTTTATGGTTTAGGATTTAGGGCTTTGGGTTTAGAGTTTAGGGTTTAGGTTTTGGGGTTTATGTTTTAGGGTGTATGGTTTAAGGTTTATAACAATTTAGTAAATTCTTTTAATAAACACTTAAATAAAAGTTACAAAACACTTTTAAAAATGTTATAAAATGCCTAGGGTTTAGGGTTTAGTTTATAGGGTTTAGGGTTTATTGTTTAGGGTTTAGGGTTTAGGTTTTATAACACCTTAGTAAATTATTTTAATAAACACTTAAATAAAAGTTACAAAATTATTTTTAATAGATCATAAAATGCTTAGGTTTTAAGGTTTAGGGTTTGGGGTTTGGGTTTTAGGGTTTAGTTTTTAGGTTTTAGGGTTTAGGGTTTATAACACTTTAGTAAATCATTCTAATAAACACTTCAATAAAAGTTACAAAACTCTTGTTAAAATGTTATAAAATGCTTAGGGTTATAACACTTTATTAAATGCTTTTAATAAACACTTTAAAAAGTTACAAAAATGTATTTTAAAACGTTATAAAATTCTTAGTGTTTAGGGATAGGTTTTATGGTTTAGGGTTTGGGATTTATAACACTTTGATAAATTCTTTTAATAAGAACATAAAAAAAAGTTACAAAATGCTTGTTAAAATGTTATAAAATGCTTAGGCTTTAGGGTTTAGGATTTAAAATTCCATAAAATGCTCATGGTTTAGGGTTTATGGTTTATAACACTTTAGTAAATTCTTTTAATAAACACTTAAAAAAAGTAAGAAATCGCTTGTTAAAATGTTATAAAATACTTAGGGTTTAGAGTTTAGGTATTAGGGTTTAGGGTTTTGGGTTTAAAATGTTATAAAATGCTTACGTTTAAGGATTTAGAGTTTATAACATTTTAGTAAGTGCTTTTAATAAACACTTCAAAAAAAGTTTCAAAAAGCTTGTTAAAATGTCATTGAATGCTTAGGGTTTAGGTTTAGGGTTTAGGGTTTAGGTCTTATAACACTTCAATAAATTCTTTTAATAAACACTTTAAAAAAGGTTAAAGAACACTTTTTAAAATGTTATAAAATGCTCAGGGTTTAGGGTTTAAAATGCTATAAAATGCTTAGGGTTTAGAGTTTAGGGTTTAGGGTTTATAAAACTTTAGTAAATCCTTTTAATAAACACTTAGAAAAAAATTACAAAACACTTGCTAAAAAGTTATAAAATGCTTAGGGTTTAGGTTTGAGGGACACTTTAGTAAATTATTTTAATAAACACTTTAAAAAAAGTTACAAAACTCTTGTTAAAATTTTATAAAATTCTTAGGGTGTAGGTTTTAGGGTTTATTGTTTATAACACTTTAGTAAATGATTTTAATAAACACTTAAAAAAAGTTACAAAACACTTATTAAAATGTTATAAAATGTTTAGGGTTTAGGGTTTTAAAATGTTACAAAATGCTTGCTAAATTGTAATAAAATGCTTAGGGTTTAGGGTTTATAACAATTTAGTAAATTCTTTAAATAAACACTTAAAAAAAGGTTACAAATGCTTGTTAAAATGTTATAAAATACTTAGGGTTTAGGGTTTTGGGTTTAAAATGTTATAAAGTGCTTATGGTTTAGGGTTTAGGTTGAGGGTGTGGGTATTAGGGTTTAGGGTTTATGGTTTATAATGCTTTAATAATTTCTTTTAATAAACACTTATAAAAAAGTTAAAAACGATTTTTAGGGTTTAGGGTTTTTTTAGGGTTTAGGGTTTTTTAGGGTTTAGGGTTTATGGTTTTTTAGGGTTTAGGGATTAGGAGTTTAGGGTTTATAGCACTTTAGTAAATGGTTTTAGTAAACACTTAAATAAAAGTTACAAAACACTTTTTAAAATGTTATAAAATCCTTAGGTTTTAGGGTTTGGGGTTTAGGTTATAGGTTTTGGAGTTTAGGGTTTAGAGTTTATAAGACCTTAGTAAATGCTTTCAAGCTTTAGGCTTTAGGGTTTAGGGTTTATAAGACCTTAGTAAATGATTTTAGGGTTTATCCTTTAGGCTTTAAGCATTAGGATATAGGGTTTGGGGTTTGGGGTTTAGGGTTTAGGTTTTATAACACTTTAGTAAATTCTTTTAATAAACACTTAAATAAAAGTTACAAAACACTTTCTAAAATGTTATAAAATTCTTAGTGTTTAGGGTTTACTGTTTAGGTTTTATGGTTTGGGATTTAGGGTTTCGTTTTTACAGTTTAGGTTTTAGGGTTTATGGTTTAGGATTTATAACACTAAAGTTACAAAATACTTTTTAAAATATTACAAAAAAAAGCGTTTAGGGTTTAGAGTTTAGGGCTTAGGATTTATAACAATTTAGTAAATTTTTTTAATAAACAATCAAATAAAAGTTTAAAATTCTTTTTAAAATGATTAGGGTTTAGTTATTAGGGTTTGGGGGGTTTATGGTTTAGGGTTTTGGGTTTATGGTTTAAGGTTTATAACACTTTAGTAAATGCTTTTAATAAACACTTAAATAAAAGTTACAAAACACTTTTTAAGATGTTGTAAAATGCTTAGGGTTTAGGTTTTAGGGTTTATAACACTTTAGTAAATGCTTTTAATAAACACCTATATAAAATTTAGAAAACACTTTTTGAAATGTTATAAAATACATAGGGTTTAGGTTTTAAGATTTCAGTTGTAGTGTTTGGGGCTTAGGGTTTAGGTTTTATAACACTTTAGTAAATTATCTTAATAAACACTTAAATAAAAGCTACAAAATGATTTTTAAAATGTCATAAAATGGTTAAGGTTTAGGGTATAAGGTTTAGGGTTTGGGGTTTACTGTTCATGGCTTAGGTTTTAGGGTTTATAACAATTTAGTAAATTACTAATAAAAAGTTAAATAAAAGTTAGAAAACACTTTTCAAAATGTTATAAAACACTTAGGGTTTAGGGTTTAGGGTTTAGGGTTTAGGTTTTAGGGTTTAGGGTTTATAACACTTTAGAAAATGTTTATAATATAAGCTTAAATGAAAGTTACAAAATTATTTTTAAAATGTTATAAAATGATTAGTATTTAGGGTTTGGGATTTGGGGTTTGGGGTTTAGGGTTTAGGGTTCATGTTTTAGGATTTAGGGTTTATAAGGATTTAGTAAATTCTTTTAATAAACACTTAAATAAAAGTTTAAAAACTCTTTTTAAAATGTTATAAAATGCTTAAGGTTTAGGGTTTATAAGGGTTCAGTAAATGATTTTAATAAACACTTAAATAAAAGTTACAAAACACTTTTTAAAATGTTATAAAATGCTTAGAGTATAGGATTTAAGGTTTAGGCTTTCAGGTTTGGGGTTTATATTACATGGTCTATTAACAAAATATAAAATGGTATGCATAATATTTTTATGCATGATATTCTCTGTACATGACTAATTCTTAAAATATTATAATAATCATCGAGGCTAATTAATAATAATATAAAAAATTATATATTCGTAGTTGCTTTCAACTAGGATTAAGACTTTGCATCAACACTAAAAATATTTTACACTAATAATAAATAAATAATATTTTTGTTTTTATTAATTATCAATAAGATTATAATAATAAACTATATTAGTTAATATAAATATAGAATATACCATTTTGTATTTAGCCGAATCTAATTTATAATTTAATATTATTGTATTATGAATCACCCTTAACGATGGAAAGGAATATTGAAGGAATAGAATATTTTGCAGAGACCATCATGAAAAATAAAACACTAAATATAAATAATATTATTTCTAATAGAATAAATATTATTTAAAAATTATTTGAAAAAAAAGTTACAGTCTTACTTATAGAGGAATTGGCTTTTTCATTAGAATCCATCAATACAATTCCAAGAAATATTGTGATCTTTTATTGTTTCAAATTAGCTAGAAAAAAATCAGTGAAAAGGCCATTTTTTCTATTAGTTAGACTACATGAAAAAAAAAGAAGAAAACCTTTATTATCAAATTTTCAAAAATATTTATTTTATATATTTTCAATTTTTTCTAACTTTAGCGATAATTCTAATTGAATATTCAATCCATACCTACTTTGACATGATAAAATAGAGTAGAAATAAGTTTTATATGTTATTGTCTATATTCCTTTCCATTATCCTCTTTATAAACACCATCATGCATGCACATTACCATTTTTTGTAGTGACTAACTCAGAGAAATGGATTCCATGGAATGCTTTTCCATTATGATAATGGACCATCAATGGAGAAGGATTTTATTTATGATGTATCCCGGCTGAATAAGAATTTTACCATTTGTTTCATAGTTCTAGCTACATATATATAGCATGGATCTAGGTTACACATTTTGGCAAGAGAGGGAGTGTTTAGGTGAAAAAAAGAGCACACGATCAAGTAGTTTAATGGCCTATAAGTGGTCGATCAAGCTTCTTGAATGCTAAGAAAATAGATTTATTAATACATTTGAATTGAAAATTTATGCCTAGCATTTAAGCTCTTAAAATACACATTTCCAGTACCCCTTATGCAAAATTTTCTGCACCAGCTTTCTGTACCCTAGTGAAATTAGGAAAAATTTGTCCTTAGGTGGTGGATTAGATCATGTTTGATTGATGAAGGAATATTCTATCCAATGGCATATGAGTTTGAAATTTTCTAATTCATATGATATTTTTCATCTATTTTCTCTTAAACATAATGCTTCATTTTTTTTGACAAATTTAAAGAGGCTCGATGAAAAAACAATAACAAAAAAATTTCAAAACAAAAAAAAAATAAAAAATTACCACTATCTTAGTTTACTATTCATGTAATAGTTGAAAAAAACTTATGGGAATAAGTGTGTCTGCAAAATCCAATTGAAATATTGCTTCATAAACATAAAAAAAAAAAAAGAATAAAAATATATTTTTTCATAAACAAATAATTTTTTTATATGAAAAAGGTCCTCCTCTTCTCCTCTTGAATTGGGTTCACGAGAATGAGAATTGATTCATCAATGGTATAACCCTTTAGAAATGATGTAATTAATGGAAGAGGTATGGATATAAAGTTTATTGAAGTTACCTTTTGTACATAAATAACCATAAAACCATGAATGTCTATGGAGGATGTCGTGGGTGAATTTTTTTCTACAAAACCAAAAGGAAATACATTGGAGAAATTGAAATTCTATGGGAGATTGAAAAATAGTTCCATGAGCAAAACACATGTGTGAAACCATTTCCATAAAACCCTAATTTTATGATGTCGAGGAAATTAGTTTAAGTAATAACCTTTTTTGAGAAATTAAGGCAAATCACTTACAAAAATTACGGACTCTAAACATAAAGGTTAATTGAGTGTTTGGTCATTGTAGGGATGGGAACTCTTGTTTCTATGAATTTTTTTTTTATTTTATCGGGAGATAATGGTATAACATATAAACAATTAAAATAATAGTTGGGATAATTATTGTTAATCACTATTTCGATAAAAATCAACCCCAAAATTTTTGAACCCTTGAATTTCAACTATCGTAAAAAAATATCCCCTAAAATTTTATCTACATTAATGAAGACTATAAATGAATTCCAAAGAGTAATTTACAAGAGAAAGGTTTTGTAGAAAAATGTAGACTTCAAGACATGGCTGCCACAAATTAAAAATTAAACTATATTTTTAATTAAAGTGTATTTTTATCCAACCTTTAGATACAAAAATTGTAATAATGAAAGTCTAATTTTTAAATCACAAGAACAAAATTTGGGGATTTTCCAAACAAAAAATTATTACAGTTCCTAAAAATTAAGCAAGAAAATTCAAGGGGGATAGGAGAGCATGCTCGAGGTATTGGGATGTAAAGCAATTACACAAGCCTCATCTATTAAATATGACAATAATTATTAGTATGAAAACTTAAAAAATGGAAAGAAGATTATTGAATACTTAAATGTGGGTTTTTCTCTGCAAATTAATCTCAATACCATGATATAAGGGTCACTGAAATAAAGAGCCCATTTTAAACCAAATGAGAAGGGATAAATGGCTACCATAAATCCTTGTCCTTGAAAATTGGGGTAAATGGAAATTAGTAGCTCGAGCTATTTTATTTTTTGTAGATCTCCCTTGAAATAAGGCTATGCTAACCTCTATACCAAATTTTCTAATAAAATAATTTTGGGGCTACTATTAATAATGCACTATGATACAAAAAAGTATTCCATTCAAAATTTGAAACCCTTAAATTTTGTCCAAGGGCTAAATTTCACTGCTAAAATTTTCCACTAAGATTATTTTTTTTGAAATATGCATGCAAAAAAATATTACTATAAATAATCACAATATAACTTGTAATAAAGTTATAATTTAGTTAATTTCTATGTATTTTTAATTTATATGGCTTCCCTAGTTTGTTAATTTAATGTTAATATTTTCTTTTAACTTAAATTGAAAACAAATTCCAAAATAGATATGCCTATAATTATGCTAATCGGAAGAATAGATCTTCCATAGTTATAATTTAATTATTAGGTTGATGGAATATATTTCAACTCGATGGAATATGTTGGAACATTCATAGTAATATTTTAATCTTTAAAAATGCTTCAAATTCTTGGCCAAGGTATCAGATTTAAATGTTAAAGAAATTTCATGTACTTGAATGACTATATTTGTGCATAGAGGAAATCTTCCTAAATGTATTACTTATCATTTAATAGTAGGATATTATGTATGTGAAGAGATATGTTCTTGATTCATGAGACTGTAGCTTTCATTTCCAACAGTGGAGAAGAGAGTGACAATTTAATATTTTAATTTAAGACATGAATCTTAAATTAAATTTCTTATCTCCACCTCCAACTCCATCACCTCCTCCTCCTCCTCCACCTCCAACTCCACCTTCACCTCCTCCACCTCAACCTCCACCTCCACCTCCTCCACCTCCTCCTCCTCCTCCTTGTCCACATCCACCACCTCCTCTCCTCCACCTCCACCTCCACCACCCTCTCCTCCTCCTCCTCCTCCACCACCTCAACATCCACCACCACCTCCACCAGCTCAACCTCGACCCCCTCCTCCACCTCCACCTCCACCTCCACCTCCTCTTCCCCCACCTCCATGACCTTCACCTGTCCCTCTCCCTCTGCCTCTGCCTCCACCTTCTACACCACCACCTCATCCTCTTTATCCACCTCCACCACCACTTCCTCTACATCTACCTCCAACTCCACCATAATCTCCTCTGCCTCATCCTCCACCTCCACCTCCGCATCCACAACCACCTCCACTACCTCCTTCTCAACCCCCTCCTCCTCCTCCTAATCCACCTCAACCTCCACCTCCACCTTCACCTCCTCCTCCACCTCCAACTCCACATCCACCTCCTTCTCCACCACCTCCATCTTCTCCTCCTCCTCCACCTCCTCCACTGCCACCTATACCTCCACCACCTCCTACTCCACCACCACCTCCACCTCCACCACCTCAACCTCCACCCTCTCATCCACCTCCACCCTCTCAACCCCCTCCTCCTCCTCCACCTCCACCTCCTCCTCCTCCTAATCCACCTCAACCTCCACCTCCACCTTCACCTCCTCCTCCACCTCCACCTCCAACTCCACATCCACCTCCTCCTCCTCCTCCTCCTCCACCTCCTTCTCCACCACCTCCATCTTCTCCTCCTCCTCCACCTCCTCTACCACCACCTATATCTCCACCACCTCCTACTCCACCACCACCTCCACCTCAACCTCCACCCTCTCATCCACCTCCTCCACCTCCACAACCTCCTCCTCCACCTCTCCTTCCTCCTCCTCCACCACCTCAGCCTCCACCACCTCCCCCTCCTACTTTTCCTCCTCCTCCACCACCACCTCCTCCTCCACCACCACCACCTCCACCTCCACCTCCACTTTCACCTCCTGCGCCTCTTCTTCCAACTACACATTCACCTCCACCATATCCACCTACACCACCTCCTCCTCCACCACTTCCACCTCCACCTCCTCCACCACCTCGACCTTCTACTCTTTCCCCTCTTCTAGCTCTGCCTCCACCTCCACCACCACCTCCTCCTCCACCACCACCTCCCCCTCCTGCTCTGCCTCCTCTTCCAGCTCTGCCTCCTCCTCCACCACAACTGCCTCCTCCTCCACCACCTCCACCTCCACCTCCTCCTCCACGATATCCACCTACACCACCTCCTCCTCCACCACCTCCACCTCCACCTCCTCCACCACCTCCACCTCCACCCCCTCCTCCTCCAACTCCAGCTTCACCTCCTCCACCACCACCTCCTCCTCCTTCTCCTCCTCCACCTCCACCCACACCTCTTCCTTCACTACCTCCTCCACCACCTCTTCCTCCACCTCCAACTCTACCTCCACCTCCACCACCTCCTCTGCCTCCTCCTCCACCTCCAACTCCTCCACCACCTCTACGTCTGCCTCCTCCTCCATCACCTCAACCTCCACCACCTCCTCCACCAACACCACCACCTCCCCCTCCACCTCCTCCACCTCCTCCTCAACCGCCTTTGCCTCCTCCTCCTCCTCCTCCTCTACCACCTCCACCTCCACCTCTCTCGCCTCCTCAAAAAACCTAAAAAAAATAAAATTGCATATCATTTAATTCTCTTTATTTATAATACTTATTGATTCATTTTTTACAGTGATAATTCATATATCAATATATACATGATAATATAACAAATAATATGTATAAAAAATTGCAATATAAATAAGTAATTATGAGAACAACAATTTTTTTTTTTGTAAGCTGCGATAGTTCCTTCTTTTTCTATTTATAAAGCAAGTTGTTCCATGTACAGAATTTTGGTGGCCTCAACTTGCCTAAATGGGAAACCAAGTATGTTGGCCACCTGAGTCTTTTATATGCCATCCAGAAGCAAAATTTTACCAGTATTTCAATCCAAGCTAAATATACTTCACATCTAGAAACATTGTTCAGGTTCCGAACTAACATAAGGCACAGGAAAAGAAAATCCTATCCACTAAAAACCCAGTAAAAACTCGAAACTAAAAAACTATTCCTTTCTATCATCTTTATCAGATTCCACAATAGCTGGTGCAGCAGCAGAGTCACCTGGTGCTGGAGATAGCTTCATCAGACATTGTTGGATCTCATCCAGCTTGTTGTCTTGCATTAACAAGATAATTTGCAGATTTTTTATGTCCTTTTTGATAGTGGGCATACCTTGTGCTATTTCTGCCACCTCCCCCGCCACCTGCTCCAGGGATCTGGCCAGTAAACACTTCATAACCCAGTACACATGCAGGGCTTGTTTATATAGCATCATCTTGCCTCTGGTGTGCCCTGGGTCGGGGACTATATCCCCCCATTCTTCCATTTTTGGCTCAGAATCTTCTTCCATGACACTATCCTCCATCTCCTGCATTAGTTGACGAATGTCAGCATCCGTCCCTTCTCTGTATGCATGAGTTATTTCATGATTAGCTGTCTTGATTGATTTCATGCCTCTTCTCTGACCTGCCAATGTCAAAGTTGTAGGATCGCTATTAAATGGCTGGCTCTGGTGCCCTCTACCCCCACGACCCCGGCCTCTACCCAAGCGTGCCATTTCTTCCTTTACAGACTCCTGCTTACAATTGTCAATAGAAAACGTTAGCATTCTAGGAACTTCAGTCTTTCCGTTAGTCGGCATATCCTTGTCTCTTAGCATTCCTTCCCCATTCCAGCCTCCCCCGACTCTCTGGAGAATCGAAGGTCTCTCCCCCCTTGGACTAAGGTTGGTGGTCAAGCCATCTGCCATACATTCCCCAGGCATGCCTATGCCCTGTTCCTCTCACTTCCTCTTAATGTAGTCCTCAAGCCTACCCTGACATAGCCCCTCCCCCGTGTTTCCCATCTTTCCCCCCTCCTCCAACATATTATGCTTAACAGAGTGGATTGTAGGGGGTAAGCCAAAGGAAACATACCTAGAATTGAGATCGGCTGCAGAAGATCCCGTCGCTCGCACTGCTCTGATCTCCTCCTTCCTTCGCTGCGATCTGAGCTCTCTTTCTAAACTTACCACCCTCATGTACCCCTTCGCATCTACCCTACGTCTCATCCCACTATAGCCATCATTCTTGCCCACCTCTCCCCCCATACTCCTGCCACTTTGCCTCCTCGAAATTCCCGCAGTCATGCAGGACGCCACCACGTCTAGTTGATCTAGCTTGCTGGTAGTAGGCGGGCGTCCTGGTCATCCTGTCACATGCGCTATCTTCATGCTCATACACTCCCCCTTTATCACCCTAACTGGGGGCCACCTGTATCTACTATCTTGAGTTCGTGTCTTCATGGTAATCTTTGGCAAGGATTGCTTTGAGGGGCTCCAATATTGGCTCGTCAAATTAGAATCGTTGAAGGAGACATTTGGAAGGCAACATTCAAAACAAAACAAGGTTCGTTTGAATGGCTAGTTATGCCTTTTGGTTTATGTAATGCTCCTGCTACCTTCATGCATGTGATGAATGATGTGTTGAGGCCATTTATTGATGTGTTTTTTATAGTCTACCTCTTTTTCTTTTTCTTTTTCTGAATAAAGACTAATTCTATTAAGAAAAGAAAAGTATAGTACAATCAAGCTTGCATACAAGCCAAGCAGAGAAGCAAGGGAGCCGGAGCTGAAAGGCTAACAACCTTGCTCCTTAGAGACAGTCAAAGAAATGGCCAAAGAAAACGGAGGAGTACAGAAGGATAGCACTGAGCAGAGAGAGCTACCCCGAGGGGGTAGTTCCTGCAATACGGCATTTTTTTCCTTTTTTCTTGCTCACTTTGACCCACCCAATGGAGTTTGGCTGAGCCATAACAAGTTGTACATTATTCTGCACTGGCGGCTGAGTTTCCTTATCAGAGTCTGAGGACGAAGAAGAAAGAACGTTTCTGAGAAATCTGTGGGTTAGAGGGAGCCGCCGGACCGACTGAGGGAGCATCCATCGGAATCTCATCATTCTGCAAATCAGCTTCAATTTCCTCATCCTTCTACACATCTGCTTCAGAGTCCTCCTCCTCCGAACTAGAGAAATATAAATCGTCCAAAGGACAGGGAGGCTCAAAAGGATTCCATCTCTTGGATTTGGGCTTGCGATTCAGATTCTTCTTTTTATCGGTGAACTGGGAGCAAGTGCTTTGGAGGTGCCCCGCTTGGTGACAATGGTGGCAGCAGAAGGCTGTGTTCTCGTAATCCAATGGCTGAGTCCAGTGGAGATCTCCAAACTTGAGATTAATCTGATCCGACAGTCCTTTGCTGATATCTATTTCTGCACAGAGTCTGCCGTAAGTGTAGAGACCATTTACCTTTCTTAAGGTATCTGTAGCCAGGCAGAATCCTAAAGTATTTCCAATGGCTAAGAAGATAGAGAACTCCCAAAAATGAGTCGGAAGATTCGCGAGCCTGACCCAAATGGGAAGCTTGGAGATGATAGCTATAGAGGGGTCGAAGTCTGGAAACCAAGGGGTGAGAAAAGGTCTAGCCGAACCCCAGAACCAAGGGCCTCCCGTAAAGTCTTTCTGGTAGTCTTCATTTAAGTCAAAAACCACCAAGAAGAAACCTTTTGAACATAAGAAGATCTTGCACTTTTTAGTCCAAGAGGAATGGACCCATTGGTAAAGATTTGCTGTGCGAGGCCATAGTCCATTAAATCTGCATATGAGTGCTGATTCTACAAGTATCTGGTAGCGATTTTCAATCTCAGGATTATTGAAGTTAATGGAGGAAATTTCCTCTGATTTTTCTACCAGAAACGGCTTTGGAGCGCCATTTAGCTGGGCCGCCTTCAAAGAGAACTAAGGTTGGGCTGTGTCTTTGCGAGCTACATCTTTGTAAGAGAAAGAGGGGGCAGAGGAGGTCTACCCAAAGGAACCACCTCTTAAACGGAAAGAAGCCCCAATAGAAGCGTCCTTTTGAATGCTGTAAAAGGAGAGAGGAAGGGGATTCAGAAGTTTCTTACCCTTATATAGCAGTCTGAGGTAAGAGGAGGGGATCCCCAGCCGGCTTTCGAGTTTTTGCAGAAGATCCTGCATGAGATCTGTTGTGCGTACCCATTGCATTGTCGTTTTGCCCGAGAGATTGACTTGGATCTGAAATGCATGTGTTTCTTCATGAAGATCTGGCTGGTTCAAGAGGCGAAGTTGCTTCAGATTTGTGCCCGTCTGAGATTGCCGCCTTATAGTTGCATGCCCACAGATCTGGTTTTTTTTAAGGCTTTTTGCTCTTTTGGGCTTCTGATATGATGGATCAACGTCATATCTGAGTAGCTGAATGTTGAAGGCACCCATAATTGTGTCATTTGCAGTTCTGATCAAAGGGGCAAAGGATTCAGGCCCCACGGCTTCCAGATCTGCATCTTCCAACTTGGAAGCAGCATGGGCATTCCAATCTGCCAGCAGGGAAGGCGATTTTTTTTGTTTGGTGTTATTGGGTCCTCCCATAAACCACGCATGTGCCATCCGCTGAGGCTCCCCTGGAACAACGTTGATGCAATCTTTACATCCCTGAGCGCGCTCAAATCCAATGTGAGCCCGAATGTGGACGGTGACTTGAACACACTGTGGAACATCTTTATTCGGCGCTTTGTCATTGAATGGAGCTATACCATGCCCTCCCTCATTGACTTTGCCCTCATTGTTCCAGTTGCTGACCATGGTGATCCCCCAACGAAACCCTCGCTAACAGAGAAAAAATCCTGTGGAGCTAGTGCTATTTTTTTATAGTCTACTTAGATGACATCTCAATTTTCAATAAATATTGTGATGAACATGTCATGCATGTGAGAAAAATACTTGAGGTGTTAAATAAAGAACAATTGTATCTAAATATGTCAAAGTGTGAGTTTGGAAAAACTTCTTTAGTTTACTTGGGTCATATTGTTGGAGGAGGTGAGTTGAAAATAGATCCCTCCAAGGTTGATTTCATTTTGAATTGGCCAAGGCCCAAGATAGCTACTGAGGTAAGAGGTTTTTTGGGAGTAACCCAATATTGGGGGAAATTTATTGCTAACTTTTCTTCTATAGTAGCTCCTTTGCATGCAATGATAAGTGTGAAAAAGGTTTTTTAGTGGGGAGGAAGAAAACAAAAGGCCTTTGATGCATTGAAGGAAAATATTAGTTCAGCTCCAGTACTTGCACTTCTAGACTTGAGATAGTCATTTGATATTCAAGCTGATGCTAGTGACTACGCCATGGGTGTAGTCCTTTTGCAACATGGTAAGCATATTTGTTTTCATTCAGAAACTTTCAGTGGTGCAATGATTAATTATCCTACATATGGCAAGGAATTGTATGCATTGGTGCAACGTGTGAAGAAATGGAAACAATACTTGATGGGTAAGGAAACAACCATTCACACTAATCATCAACCATTGCAATACTTGTAATCTCAATCAAAGTTGCAGCAATCAAGGCACTTATGATGGATGGGTTTCCTTCAACAATTCCACTTGGTAATAAGGTATAAAAAAGGTATCTACAATAAAGTTTTTGATATGCTTCCCAGGCGTATTATTAGTGTAGCTACTTTACTCAAGTATAATTCTATTTTGCATGAAAGTTATATTGAGTAGTATGTTTTAGACAATGGCTTTTAGGATGTTTATGCAAGCTTGAGTCAAGGTAACCAAGTAGAGGAATTTGATTATCATTTGCATGATAACTTGTTGTACCATCTTGGAAAGCTTTGTATCCCACAGGGAGAAAGAATCAACCTTATAAGAGAGGGACATAATTCTCTTATTGCTGGTCATTTCTGTTTAAGTAAGATGGTGGTACACCTATAGAGGCATTGTTATTGGCCTCATATGCTTGAAAGTGTGCCATATTTTATTAAAGGATGTTCATTATGTGCAGTTAATAAGCCTAGAAATAGGAAGTTAGGATTGTACACACCGCTTCTAGTTCCTTCACGACCCTAGGAGAGTGTTTCTATGGATTTTGTAGGAGGTCTTCCATTGTCAAAAAGAGGCCATGATTATTTTTATGTAGTTGTAGATAGGTTCAACAAAATGAGTATTTTGATGCCATGTAAAAATAAAATTATAGTTGAACAAACTGCTCAGTTTTCTTTCAGAATGTATGGGTTCATTTTGGATTGCCCACATCCATTGTTAGTGATTGAGATTCTCTCTTTGTTGGGAATTTTTAGTCAAGCTTGTGGGGATTCATGGACACCAATTGAAAAAGAGTACAACTTTTCATCCGCAAACATATGGTTGAACAGAGGTGGTGAACAGGACAATGATACATCTTCTTTGTGGGTATTGCAGCAAGAATCCTAAGTTTTCAGATGAACATTTGCACTACACTCAACATGCTTACAACTCGGCCAAGCACTCTTCAACTAAAACATCGCCATTTGAGGCATGTTTTGGATACTTGCGTAAGTCTCCTTTGGATTTCATTTTTGGAAAATATGTTTCCATTGATGGTCATAGTGACATAGACAAAGAAAGAAGGTTCATTGAAAAAATCCAATTGGTACACTAAAGAGTTCAAGAACAACTTGAAAAGAGCCAAGGAAAGTACAAAGCAAGGCATGACAAGAATCATGTAGATCACAAGTTCCAAGTAGGTGATGAATATTGGCTTCACATTAGAAAAGAGAGGCTCCAAGGAGAAGGTAAAAAGATAAAACCAATTAGATATGGTCCATTTAGAATTTTGGAAAAGATTGGTAACAATGACCTCAGATTGGATTTTCCTTCATATACGCAAAATTATGTTGTTGTTAATATTGAGAACTTAAGGTTGTATGACCCTCCTTTGATTGAAGATCAAGGAGAAAATGTCCAAATTCATTCCATAGAGAATTTTTTCTCTTGAATACCTTGATGAACTACAAAAATACACCATTTTTGACAGAAGAACAAGGTCTTGAAAACGAGGGAATGTGGATTAACTTCGAGTGGGGTTGAAGGGAACAAATCCTTCAAAGGTCAAATGGATCAAGATTGGAAAGGTGAGGGAAATGTACCCTCAGCTGTTGGAAAAATGAAAGTGATCTTTTGGGGTCCAAAAGGCTTCCACTGGGGAGGAATGATTAGGTGCTCAAAAAATAGCTCAAAATTCAAAGTTATCTGATTGGTGTGCAACCTAGATGACCACGTAGCTCTCATCATATTGAATTTGATTCAACTCGTTTCATGCGAAATGGACACCGTATGCTCCCAGAATAAATTTATGTTCACTTTCCCAAACATGCAAATTTTTCAAAAAAAATTGATAGCCCAGTCAACAGTCCTTACTGCTGATGTGGCGCTGACTGGGCAGGTGTATGTGGTAGTTTGACTTGGTCAAAATTTATTAGCGAATCACAATGTGCCAAGTGGCATGTCTGTCTGGGTGGAATTTGGTGTAATATTATTGGGTGGTTGATGGTCAACCATAGGATGACACATGGCCTAGTCGGAGGCTACCACATGGTAGCCCGGGAGGCCACCAAAATTTTGGGTTGAGTCCAGGTGGTGGTAGCAGGGGTCAAACCTGCGACTTCACAACACATATCAAAGCCTCCTACCATTACACCATTACCATGAGTCTTAATAGACTATGGTGGCGGCTTATATTTAAACATTAACTGTTGCACATTTGGGGAAAGGGCTAGCCTATGTGTGGTCTAGCCCTTGGGCACATGCATTGATACAACCACTGGCAAAGAGAAGTGGGGTTCTGACTGGTGGGGGTGGGCTGTTGGCCTTAGCCTCGGGCACGTGGCCCTATTTTTAGGACTTAAGGCCTTAAAGGCCAAATTAAGGTGCCCACAATTTGTGCCAGAATTTGTGTAAAACAATGCTCCGTTAGCGCGTTATGGGGCAAAATTGTGGGTTAGGTGCCGGATTTTGGGGAGTTTGTAGAGCGAATAGCAGCCAAACTTGGGAAAATCATAACTTGATGAGTTTTTGACCGGATTAGGAAAAAAAGAGGCTACACAGGAATTTTTGGGCATTTTGGAGCCACTGGAATAGGTTCAGAGCTTTCTGAGCATTGTAAATTTATGTATTCACACTTTTGAGCACAATAGAAAGGGGCAAGCCATTGGAAGTTGGGCGAAGGAGACATAGCCCAAGAGGGGTGAACTTCTTCATCATGTGTTGATGTATTACTATTTATGGTGATGTTTATGTCTGTTATAGGTTGTTGTTTAGTCATTTGTTTATGTTAATTTGTCAATAAAAATAACATAAAAACACTCAAAAACCCATGTTTAAAGTTGCAAATAATTTCATAAATCCTCAAGCATATTTAACATAATTTGAAAAGGAATTTTAGCACAACAAAACTAATTTTCTCAATTAGATCAAATACTTATGTCCCTTTGACATCAATGATAAGTTTCTTCCATTAATTTCCTCCTTTGTCATTGATGTCAATACTCATGCTCCCCTTGTCATCATGCTCATGTTGTCTCCATGCTTCTCTTCCTTTCTCTCCCCCTTTGAAATCAATGGAAAAGGGTGTCTTTCTTTTGTGAGGATACTTCCCTTGATGGAATATCTTATTCTTGCTTGACATGTTTTCTTCTTCAAACACTAGTGGGTTTTCTTTCTTTCCTAATCTACTTAGGAGTCCAATTCATGTCACACATATAGTCTCATGCCTTATGTCAAAAGTTATGGAATTTAAAGCATTCTATGTTGAACCTAAATGATGGGGCAACTATTGTGGACCTTTTTCTAGAGAATACATTATGGTTTCTAACTTGTCTACTCATAAACATGCTTGTGGAGTCTTAATGATAACCTTCGTAGCTAACCCTATTATAATATTTTCAATTCCTAGACTTATGCCCAAGATTTGTACATGAATAATAATAACCAGGAAAGATACTTGGGTACCTTGGTGAGTTGGATTGCCATAATGGTCTTCTTAAGTTGTTATACCTTGGAGGAGGTCCAGTCTTCTACTTCTCTTATTAGTAAGGTGTCTTCTTAAGAACATTAGAATAACTTATTGGATTAGCAAATTCACCCTTATTTTGGTTTTCACTTAACCTTTTAAGGAAAAATATTTTACATTCAAGTTTTTCTTCAAATTTATCCTTTGGGGACTCTATGCTTGCATCTTTTGCATGAAGGTCCACCTAGAAATGATTTTCTGCAACTGAAAATGTTATCTATCCCTTGCATGCTTTCCAACTTTTTATTCAACTTGTTGACTTCAACCCTTAATGATACAATTTATTCTTCATGATTCTCGCAATCTTCTTCCTTCTTATTTAGCTAGAATTTGGTCACTTATTCAATTCTTCTTGCTTCTTTAAGATGGGACTTCAAGGATATAATTTATTCTTTAAGCCTTCTCCCTTTTGATCAAATTTATTTTGTTCTCAAATTTATTCTTTAAGATGACTCATCAAATTTTATTCTCTCCTTTTTACCTCTTTTACCCCTGTATTTAAGCAAGAAATTTCCTTTTCATCTTGTTTTGCATAAATATCTTCTAGCTTTTCCAAATATCTTTAGCTAAGGAGTGTTGTTCCTCGTATTTTACAGGATCTGACAATCTTCTTAGTATGTTATCTGTTTCTATTGTATCATATTATTTTGACTTATTTGTGGTTGTATCTTCAGTAACAACTACAAACCATATACAATCTAGGGCTTTCAAATAGGTATCAATAGACACGTTAAATAATTCATAGTATAATCCATCAAACACAGGAGGTGGAAACATGATAGTTGGGTCACCTTGATCATCATTAATTCCTTTAGTATGTTTTGGAATCATTGCAATGAAGGATACTTCATTTTCCTTTTTCTTGGAGCATTTGGAGGCTAGTATTTTTTCCTTTCCCATTTTTGTTCCTGAGATATACATTCTAGTTGTTAGACTGTGATGAAGTAACCAAATATCATACCAATTGATGCAAATAATGAGAGGGCAGTGAATCAATATTTCACCTTTTCTTACAATTTAATAACTCAAAGAATTAACCAATCACATCAAATCAAAATTAAACAAGTTTTATATTGACAATTTATTTATAACTTGAAGGAAGCTACAAGTTTTGGTTTTACCAACCAAAATTGAAAGGAGCTACAACCCCTAGTTTACTAGGGCCCTCTGGAAGGAGCTAAAAACCTCCTCAAAGAAGCTAAAACTTCCTTTACTAGCTCTACCCTCCCACCCTTAATAATAAAATATATAATAACATATTTTGGGCTCTCGTACTATGGATAGTGAAATAATTACAACAACACTCAATCACTGATAATTCTATTAATTCATATTCAACTTCAAGTCTACCCCTTTTCCATGTTCAACTTTCATGTTGTCATAACTTTGAATTTTAAGATGTAATATGTAGAATTATTCAAGGATATATAGTCCAATAACAAAATAAGGATTTTAACTCATACTTTTTACGAAGCCCTTATAGTTTCTTGAACAATCCCTTACACAAGCCTCACTTAGCTCCATTGATGTTTCCCAACTAGTCCTCAACTTGGCCTACCTTTAGCTTCCCTAAGTTGCAACCTAGAAGCACCTCTTCTTTACGGTCAGGTCATGCGTAAAATAATTCTTCAAAAATTTTGCAAGACAAGCATAAAGATATGATGCAATGCTTAGGTTCAAATGTGTCCTCAACACTAATCACAAACTTATCCAAAACCTAGATGTAAATTGAGAGTCTCTATCAAAAATAGATTTTGTGGGCCATCCATGTCGCTAGATAATTTTACCTATGAGCACTGATACTGCATTAGTGGAATTATAAGTGTCTCAAACTTGGATGAAATAGGAAATTTGTTTTCAAAACAAAGTTACTAACTTAACGAGAATCGTACCAAGTTCTCAATTTTTTAGAGGTCGCAAAAAAACATGATTTTCATGTTGATTTTAAAAAGCGCTGATGCAAAATAAAACTTTGTTTTGGAGCATAAATTTGACGCTTTAAATTTTCTGAAGAATGGATATTTTTTTAATGATAGTTATATTCATGTCAATTTTGAAAAGTGTTTACACAACATCAATCTCTTTTTTTGGGGGGGCTTATTTTTGACACTTTAAATTTTCTTATGTATTAAGTATGGATAATGTTTTTTAAAATTTGGTGATTTTCATGCTGATTTTGAAAAATTGTCTTCTTTTTCTTATTTTTTTCCTTCTTTAGATGTTTATTTTTAAAGGGTTTTCAATTTTTTTTTGTTTTTTCTTTGCAATGTTTTTTTATAATGAAATTTTCAATTTTTTGAAAAGTAAAAAAAACAATCATAAAATTAATATTATGAAGTTAGGATTTTTAATATATTCATGTATCATTGATTAATACTTAAATAAACATAAAAGGATAAGTGAAAAAGAGCTAAGTGACTACTAGGGTTTGGATTTTGCGGTAAACCATCTGAAGTTGTCATCCACATTGATGTCAGGCTTGGCCTGGGTTGTTCAGATAACCTTTTGTAGTGGTTAGGTTGACAAATCCAATAAATGACCCCTCACCAGGTGTGGGACTCCCTCTTACCATAATGTGGTGATTGTATCACAAAGGTTCACAAGAGTTCATGTTGGATCTTTGTTTGGAAGCAAAATCATAGAGGAATCCCCAACATTGGGAGCTCGATGGCAGGAGAAAAGAAAAGGGTGCTTCCTTCCAAAAGCAGCCAAAAATCTAAGATTTGCAATCCCAAAAAACCACCTAGAGAAGTCAAGAGAGTTCATTAAGGATCATTCATTGATCTGTAAGTTCATGGACATATGGCTGAAGGAGAAGGATATTGTTCAGTAGATTCAAACAAAAATGGAACCCATAAGATTATGCTTCTTATGTTGGATGTTCCTAAGTAAGTGAATTGTTGTTGGCCTCAGTGAATTAAAACAATTACTAAGGTTTAAGTGTTTATTAAAATAATTACTAAGGTGTTATAAACCCGAAACCATGAACCCTAAACCCCAAACCCTAAACCCTAAACCAAAAATCTTAAAACTTAAACCCTAAGCATTTTATAAAGTGTTATAAACCCTAAACTATAAACCCTAATCCCTAAAGCCTAAACTGCAAATGCTTAACCCTAAACCCTAGACCCTAAACACCAAACCCTAAATCCTAAACCCTAAACCCTAAGCATTTTATAACAATTTTAAAAACGTTTTGTAACTTTTATTTAAGTGTTTACTAAAAACATTTACTAAAGTGCTATAAACCCTAAACCCTAAGTATTTTATAACATTTTAAAAAGTGTTTTGTAACTTTTATTTAAATGTTTATTAAAAGCATTTACTAAAGTGTTATAATCCCTAAACCCTAAACTCTAAACCCTAAACCCTAGACTTAAAACCCTAAACCCTAAACCCTAAAACCCAAACCCTAAACCCTAAACCCTAAACCCTATAGCCTAAACCCTATACCCTAATCATTTTATAACATTTTAAAAAGTGTTTTGTAACTTTTATTTAAGTGTTTATTAAAAGCATTTACTAAAGTGTTATAAACCTTAAAACCTAAACCTTAAACCCTAAACCCCAAACCCTAAACCCTACACCCTAAACCCCAAACCCTAAACCCTAAACCATAAATGCTAAGCATTTTATAACATTTTAAAAAGTGTTTTGTAAATTTTATTTAAGTGTTTATTAAAAGATTTTACGAAAGTGTTATAAACCCTAAACCCCAAATAATAAACCTCAAACCCTTAACTCTAAACCATAAACACTAATAATTTTATAACATTTTAAAAAGCAGTCCGTAACTTTTATTTAAGTGTTTATTAAAAGAATTTACTCAAGTGTTATAAACCATAAACCCTAAACTCTAAACCTGAAACCCCAAACCCTAAACCCTAAAGCCTAAACCCTAAATCCTAAGCATTTTATAACATTTTAAAAATTGTTTTGTAAATTTTATTTAAGTTTTTATTAAAATCATTTACTAAAGTGTTATAAACTCTAAAACCTAAACCATAAACCTAAAACCCAAAATCAAAACAAAAACCCTAAGCATTTTATAATAGTTTAAAAAGTGTTTTGGAACTTTTATTTAAGTCTTTATTAAAATCATTTACTAAGGTCTTATAAACCCTAAACCCTAAATCCCAAAGGCCAAATTGTAAACACTAAACCCTAATCATTTTATATCATTTTAAAAATAATTTTGTAACTTTTATTTAAGCCTTGATTAAATAAAAGTAGCAAGATGCTGGTAAGGGTCAAGGAAATGTAAATTGGAAAAGGACTACTATTTGTTCTCATGGGAAGTAGGAGTTAGAGCTTTCGGGGTACTACTTGGAATCATAGTTCTTGGTTGGGAGGAATGAAATAGCCTTTAATTTATTTATGACAAGAAAATCTTAGATAAGTATATCCTAGTCTAGATGGGGTTTTCAACAAAAAAAGAATACACTTGAATGTGTGCAAAGATACAAAAGGATATTATATAATAAATTAAAGAAGCTTGTTTGGATGGATAAATATATAAACATGCACAGTAACCCTTATTCACCTGTAAAAATATAATTTGTTGTAAGATACTATAGAAAAGAACTATTGCAGGTAAGAAAAATAAATTTATACATAGTTTAACTTGTAGAAAAATAAATGTATACCTAGTTTAGATTGTTATAGGCCAAAGGACTAGAATCATATCAATTGGCCATGGAACAAGCAGTCTTGGGTAAAGTAATACTAGGGCCTAATGGAAAACCTTCGCAAACTCCCATGACAAGGATTCAACATACCTCTTTCCTAATTTGTGTATTCTCTTCTTCAAATAAAATGATAATAATAGTAAATTATATACAATCATTATGCAGAAACAAAATATATAGAGTTGACACAAATATCTAATGTATACTCATAGAATATAAATAGAACAAATATTATAGTATTTTAAACTTTTGATGGTATCACTTCATTACACGCAGTAACAAGTAAATAAATTGTATAAATTATTCTTACAAATAAAAAGAAAGATTTACATTGTTGGGGCTATAAGACGGCATAAACTATTTTCTCATAATTAAATATTTTCATTAACAAAGAGAGGGTAAACCCCTTCAATTGAAATCGATATACATGGCTTGTTTTGAGTGTCGGGCCTTTTGGGAAAATCCCTAGTTAG
Source organism: Pinus tabuliformis (assembly GCA_031772625.1). NCBI lineage: Eukaryota > Viridiplantae > Streptophyta > Pinopsida > Pinales > Pinaceae > Pinus > Pinus tabuliformis. The sequence continues at coordinate 195,943,806 of CM062815.1, read as the reverse complement.
ATATGGGTTTTCTTTACAGTCAAACAACATCAAATTTCCTTGTGGCCAACATCAAGTGAAAATCGCAATCGACATTGAAACCCTGTAAAGAGGAAGCATTGGATAAGTACTTGAAGGCCAAAATGTAGGCGAAAAAACTTGCACTAATTTTAACCCCAAGAGAATGTTGCAAGATAACCCAAGTTGGTCGTAGACTAACCTACACACACAAGAAAGGAATGCCTTAGTTTGGATTGGAATCACTTTAAATTAATCAGTCAAAAGAACGTTACAGAGGGTTTTGAGATAAGTAGAGTCTAACCTTAGTAATATAGATGACATCCTTCAATCTGATGCTTTGTAGTAAAGGGAATAACAATAGTATTGTACATATATGCTTGTACAAAAAAAATTATATCGAGATGAGAATCGAGTTATGGTCAGATCATAGAATGAAAATTATGGAAAGATTGTACAATATTGGAAGGAAATCCATGTATGAAGGGTAGTTCATTTTGAAATCATTGAGAAAAATAGAAATTATGCTTAAATCCTTTGAGGGAACAATAACCAACCTATGATACATCACAACCACAAAGTTAGAAGTCAAAACTTACAATAATATGCAATATGCAAGAATGGCTATACTATAACAAAGATAAGTGAATTTAGAGGAACCAAATACCTTGTGATGGCTTACCGAAGTATTGCATCCATACCACATTTTACAAGGAGTCTTTTTCTAAGAGTGTGAGATGGACATATGTTTTTCACATACATTGCAAATAGAATCACATCATCCCAAAACATCAATGTTATGTTTTTGAAAAACCTCATTGAACGAACTATATTCAATAGAGTAAGGTTCATTATTTCAACTACATAGTTTTGTTGAGAATTGTATGGAACTATGCTCTAATGTTGAATCCCATGCTTGGGGAGATATATTTCATATTCGTTAGAGTACGTTATCTTCCATTAACAGTATGAAGAGATCCAATATGTGATTATGCTTCATATCCAATCCATACATGAAAATCCTTAAAAGTTTTGAAAGCTTGAGATTTACTTTTCAATAAGTACACCCAACACATTCCAGTGTAATCATCAACATAATTCTTCGTACATTTAATTTCATTAGCATAAGGAAAATGCATACAACCACACAAATCAAAATATATATGTCCAACTTTTCTACATGAATGAAGGGGCCTTCCTAGCGAATGTGAACAAGGAACAATAGATTTATTAGATTGCTAGTGAATGTGAACAAGGAGAAAGTTATCCCAACAATAATAGGAGACAAAGAAGAAGAAGTTAGAAATGATTATGCATAGCTATAGACCCATACAAATAAGGAAGTGGAAAATCCCACATATATTTAGTAGGGTACTCAATTAACATATATAATGCTTAAAGTAGTTAGGTATAACAAAAGAAACATGTTGAGTTCTCATTCTTTGGAAATTAAATCACCCATGAAGAGGAAGGGGCATGACTAAGTAGAGAAAAATGAGAGAATATTGACGGATATTCTATGAGTAGGATAGTCTATGAGCTCTTGGTAGAACAAATAATGTTCCAATGTAAATAAGGTCGATAGTTTTCCATGTAGTAGAGTAATTTTTTGGGGGTAATATTTAGAGTGGGTTAATATTCCATGGTTTTTGAAAATAAAATTAAAAACAAAAAATAGTTGTCAATTTTTGCAATTTTTTAAATTTATTTGCTCAATGTTTATACTTTAAAATTATTTTAACTTAAAAATCATTAAAACTCTCAATATTTTTACAAATATATCATTAAAATTTTTACGTAATGCATATTAGGGAGTACTAATATTAGCCAAGGTTTATAAGCTTTAAAATAAATTTCCATCCTTTAAATTTTAAAAACATGACTTTAGTTACAGTTGTGGAAAATATATAAAAGAATTAAGTGAGTAAAAGAGAAGAAGAACATGGGACATTGTTGAATAAAACTAACATATGGGGAATAACTAACAAGGAATAAAGTTGTGGGTCATTTAATGTTTGCATGTTGTCAACCTTTGTGACATAGTACTGATGAAAATCCTCAATGCGAAGGGTGTGTACATTTCATGATATTTTTTCTTTGAAATGATGAAAGACAATTTAGGATGCATAAATGTAATTATATTACAATTTAGGGAAATAAAAATTTGATGCTTCTTTTATTTCGTTATATTTTTTGTGCATGTCCAAGTTTATTTCACATAGATGGATTCTTTTGATCAAAAGGAGAACTAAGGAATTTGTCATTGTACATATATAATAAAAATATGATCATTTTTCATAGAAGAGTTGCAATAGGAGGTGATGTAGGTGTTACCTATCCTAAACAATGTGTATTGTTGAACAATTATCTCCTTGTTAATGAAAATTATTACCTTTCCCATTGAGAATAATAACATGATACATTGTTGAATAAAACTAACATATGGGGAATAACTAACAAGGAATAAAGTTGTGGGTCATTTAATGTTTGCATGTTGTGAGCCTTTGTGACATAGTACTGATGAAAATCCTCAATGCGAAGGGTGTGTACATTTCATGATATTTTTTATTTGAAATGATGAAATACAATTTAGGATGCATAAATGTAATTATATTACAATTTAGTGAAAGAAACAATGGATGCATATTTTATTTCGTTAAATTTTTTTATGCATGTCCAAGTTTATTTCACCTTCATGGCTTCTTTTGATCACAAGGAGAACTAAGGAATTTGTAATTTTACATATATATAAAATTTAGGATGCATAAATGTAATTATATTACAATTTAGTGAAAGAAACAATGGATGCATATTTTATTTCGTTAAAGTTTTTTATGCATGTCCAAGTTTATTTCACCTTCATGGCTTCTTTTGATCACAAGGAGAACTAAGGAATTTGTAATTTTACATATATAATAAAAATATGAACATTTTTAGTAGAAGAGTCGCAATAGGAGGTGATGTAGGTGTTACCTATCCTAAACAATGTGTATTGTTGAACAATTATCTCCTTCTTAATGAAAATTATTACCTTTCCCATTGAGTGTATATCTATTTTATTATATTTCCATATATTTTAATGTTTTTCCTAAAATATATTTATTAATTTGTCAATAACCATCAAAAAATATATTTTTATATTGTAATACCATTCTCTTCCAAATCACTTGGAAGGTGTCTTACATATCTCACATTCATTCAAAGGGGGCTTTTAGTGAATAATGAGGTTAGTGAAACATTAATATGTGTATAATGGATTCATGCATATTTTTATTTGTATCCTTTAAATTATTTTTCTAAAAATGCCTTTTATTTCAATACACAACCTCAAGATTTAACTTAGAATTGATTAGACAAAATGAAAACAAAAACAAAACAAAAAATTTAATATTAAAAAAAATCATATTATATGTGTGTGTGTGTGTGTGAGTGATTAAAAGAAATATTGGAATACATAATTTACAAATGTAAAATACATATAACTAAATTTGTGAAAAATATTTATGATTCCTTAATTTTGTTATGTTGATACGTGTGTATACCTTATAATAGGATTTCTAGAATTTTAATTTAATTATCAATAATCAATAGGTTGATGCTAGAGATTCAATAATCAATAATTAATATTTTTAATATTAGTCATGAATAGAAGATTGAGATTTATTTAAAATTTAGTTATGATCTCTATTCCTTCTCAATTTAATTAAAAAAATTATTTCAAAATTAATTTAAAATACACTGTATATAGAATATTTTGAATGATTTATTGGTTTTATTATAACTATTGTGACCATATAATTAAATGGATTGAAAATTTCTATAGCCATCACTCTATGATAAGAATCAAAACACTAACCCCATTATACATATTGCATTAACCAAATTAAAAAATTCATAAAATTTAACTAAAATATATTATTATTATTATTATTATTATTATTATTATTGGAGTTATATAATATATAAAAATATGTTTATCGATGTAGATTCACCCCCACTATTATTATGGAAATCCTTTAATTGGAAACAGTTCTTCTTACATTACCATGGATTAGAAATACCACATGCCCAATATGATGTGTTGATATGCCATTTTCTTAAATTAATTAATTTGAGATAATTTAATTAATAGAGTATACCTAACTTGGACAGAAATATTATCATTGATATGTCAATATTACCATGAATATTCCAACATATTCCATGGGGTTAAATATCTACGATGAACCTAATAATTAAATTATAACTATGGAAGATCTATTCTTCAATTAACATAATTATAGGCATATATATTTTGGAATTTATTTTCAATTTAAGTTAAAAGAAAATACTAACATTATAACTTTATTAAAAATTATATTGTGATTATTTATAAAAAAACAAAATTGCATGCATATTTCAACAACAACAAAAAATATTAGTGGAAAATTTTAGCGGTGAAATATGTCAATATTACTATGAATGTTCCAACATATTCCATGGGGTTTAAATATATGCCATCAACTTAATAATTAAATTATAACTATGGAAGATATATTCTTCTGATTAGCATAATTATAGGCATATCTATTTTTGAATTTATTTTCAATTTAAGTTAAAAGAAAATATTAACATTAAATTAACAAACTAGGGAAGCCATATAAATTAAAAAGACATAGAAATTAACTAAATTATAACTTTATTACAAGTTATATTGTGATTATTTATAATAATATTTGTTTTCATGCATATTTCAACAAAAAATAATCTTAGTGGAAAATTTTAGCGGTGAAATTTAGCCCTTGGACTAAATTTAAGGTTTCAAATTTTGAATGGAAAACTTTTTTGTATCATAGTGCATTATTAATAGTAGCCCCAAAATTATTTTATAAGAAAATTAGGTATGGAGGTTAGCATAGCCTTATTTCAAGGGAGATTTACAAAAAATAAAATAGCTCCTGAAATTAGGAGCTACTAATTTCCATTTACCCCAATTTTCAAGGACAAGGATTTATGGTAGCCATTTCTCCCTTCTCATTTGGTTTAAAATGAGATCTTTATTTCACTGGCCCTTATATCATGGTATTGAGATTAATTTGCAGAGAACAACCCACATTTAAGTATTCAATAGTCTTCTTTCCATTTTCTAAGTTTTCATACGAGGCTTGTGTATTTGCTTTACATTCCAATACCTCGAGCATGCTCTCCTTTCCCTCTTGAATTTTTTGTTTAATTTTTGGGAACTATAATAATTTTTTTTTGGAAAATCCCCAAAATTTGGTCTTATGATTTAAAAATTACAATTCTCTTATTACAATTTTTGTATCTAATGGTTGGAGAAAAATACACTTTAATTAAAAATACAGTTTAATTTTTAATTTGTGGCAGCCATGTTGGTTGGGTTGTCTTTAAGTTCATTGAATAACCCAACAATATTTTTATTTTTTTCTTGAAGTCTAAACTTTTCTACAACACCTTTCTCTTGTAAATTACTCTTTGGAATTCATTTATAGTCTTCATTAATGCATATAAAATTTTAGGGGAGATTGTTTTTCAGAGAGTTGAAATTCGAGGGTTCAAAACTTTGGGGGTTGATTTTTTATTGAAATAGTGATTAAGGATGATTATCCAAAATATTAAGTTAAAATTCTTATATTTTATACCATTATCTCCCCATAAAATAAAAAGAAAATTCAAGGAAAGAAGAGTTCCCATCCCTATACAATGACCAAACACTCAATTAACCTTTATGTTTAGAGTCCGTAATTTTCCTTAATTTATCAAAAAAGGTTGTTATTTAAAATAATTTCCTTGGACATAATAAAATTAGGGTTTTATGGCAATGGTTTCACACATGTGTTTTGATCATGGAACTATTTTTCAATCTCCCATAGAATTTCAATTTCTCCAATGTATTTCCTTCTGGTTTTGTAGGAAAAAATTCACCCACGACATCCTCCATAGATTCATGCTTTTATGGTTATTTATGTACAAAAAGTAACTTCAATAAACTTTATAAACATACCTCTTTCATTAATTACATCATTTCTAAAGGGTTATACCATTGATGAATCAATTTTCATTCTTGTGCACCCAATTCAAGAGGAGAAGAGGAGGAGAAGATTGTGTTGATACTGGAGGAGAATATTTCCTTGATATTATATATATATAAGCATTCTTTCAACTATTACATGAATAGTAAACTAAGATAGTGGTAATTTTTGAATTTTTTTTGTTTTAATTTTTTTTTGTTATTGTTTTTTCATCTGGCCTCTTTAAATTTGTCAAAAAATGAAGCATTATGTTTAAGAGAAAAATAGATGAAAAATATCATATGAATTAGAAAATTTCAAAATCATATGCCATTGGATAGAATATTCCTTCGTCAATCCAACACCTAAGGACAAATTTTTCCCTAATTTCACTAGGGTACAAAAAGTTGGTGCAAAAAAATTTGCATAAGAGGTACTAGAAATGTGTATTTTAAGACCTCGAAAGCCCAATCAAGCTTGGAGAGCTTAAATGCTAGATCGAGCTCATAAATTTTCAATTCAAATATATTAATAAATCTATTTTCTTAGCACTCAAGAAGCTTGATCGACCACTTACAAATGGATGGCTGGATTGGGTGGTTAAACTACTTGATTACGTGCTCTTTTTTTCACCTAAACACTCCCTCTCTTGCCAAAATGTGTAACCTAGATCCATGCTATATATAGATATATAGATATATATATATATATATATATGAAACATATGGTAAAATTCTTATTCAACCGCGCTACATCATAAAGAAAATCCTTCTCCATTGATGGTCCATCATCATAACTGAAAAGCATTCCATGGAATCCATTTCTCTGAGTTAGTCACTACAAAAAATGGTAATGTGCATGCATGATGGTGTTTATAAAGAGGATAATGGAAAGGCATATAGACAATAACATATAACACTTATTTCTACTCTATTTTATCATGTCAAAGTAGGTATGGATTGAATATTCAATTAGCATTATCACTAAAGTTAGAAAAAATTGAAAACATATAAAATAAATATTTTTGAAAATTTGATAATAAAGGTTTTTTTTTTTTCCACGTAGTCTAACTAATAGAAAAAATGGCCTTTTCACTGAATTTTTTCTAGCTAATTTGAAACAATGAAAGATCACAATATTTCTTGAAATTGTATTGATGGATTCTAATGAAAAAGCCAATACCTCTATAAGTAAGACTGTACCTTTTTTTTTCAAATAATTTTTAAATAATATTTATTCTATTAGAAATAATATTATTTATATTTAGTGTTTTATTTTTCATGATGGTCTCTCTGAAATATTCTATTCCGTCAATATTGCTTTCCATTGTGAAGGGTGATTCATAATACAATAATATTAAATTATAAATTAGATTCGGCTAAATAAAAAATGATATATTCTATATTTATATTAACTAATATAATTTATTATTATAATCTTATTGATAATTAATAAAAACAAAAATATTATTTATTTATTATTATTGTAAAATATTTTTAGTGTTGATGCAAAGTCTTAATCCTAGTTGAAAACAACTCCGAATATTTTTTATATTATTATTAATTAGCGTAGATAATTATTATAATATTTTAAGAATTAGTCTATATGTATAGAGAATATCATGCATAAAAATATTATGCACACCATTTTATATTTTGTTAATAGACCATGTAATAATAGACTTTCTCTAATAATTTGAATTAGGATTTGAGTAAGGAAGATAATGATAATTTCAAGGATTGTTTCAATATGGACATGTCTAGGAATAAATTGAAGATAAGTAATCATTTCTAGGTTAGACAAAAAAATAAGTGATTCACACCTCCATAGTAATGCTTGAGAACAACAAATTTTGGAGATTAGTTGGTCCATCTTAAGCATTACAATTATTGAAACAAGAATATAATTTGAAGTAGAAAATTTATTTATGTTCCCTTTAATATTCTATTCAAAGTTTAACTGATTGGTACCAACTAAACCCTTTTACTTGATAAATTTGGTTGTCATATTCAACTTAAAGATAGAGAACGAGGTATCTCCATTGACAAAATACACCAAAATATAAAGATGTCAAAAAAAAAAATTTAAATACTCTGACTAAAGTCTATGCACAACAAGTTTATAGGGTTATATGTGAAGTACATTTTATTGAATTTATTGTTCTTTGTAATGCCTCGGGAAAAAATGTAAATATTTGGTTTACTGTGGTAAATATAAACTGAACCTGATATTATTATATGTTTGAAATTTAAATATATTTGTTTTCATTATGAGAGATAAGAAATGTTTCTTTTAAAAGCTGGTAACTTCTCAAGGAGGAAGTGGTCCTCTTGAGGTAAAAAGATAGTTGCTGTGAGGGAAACCCTAACTACCTCCCCTAACTGGAAGAGTTTCCAGAGAAAAGGAGGGGAGGGGAGGAAAATCTGCGCTGTAGGGATAGGTAGAAAAAAGAAAAGAGAAAAGAAAGGAGGCTAAGTCTGGTGATGATCAGATAGCCCTGCACATTGTGCAAGTAACTTGTGGAAGACTGTTGTCTAGCAAGTAAGCAAGGGGGGAGATTCTGGTCTTGAAAGACGAATCTCATGGTCGGGCGGTTGAGAGGCAGCAGAAGCCCCAGGTTCGGGTGAGCCTTCAAGAAGATCTTTACCAGCCGGAGAACTAGGTACGTAAAGAAACCCTTGAGGGAAAGCTGCTGTGTGAACTTTATAATGTATCATATTTCTGTTAAAAGGGGGTGTAGAAGGTTTTCCCTACAGTGAATAGTAGAGGAAATACGAGAGGAGAGATGGGTGTCCTCCTAAGAATATCTTTACAAATGTAAGAGTTAGTAGTCTGTGAAGAGATTTCTTCTTATTTATGAATTAGAAATAACTGCAAGAGAAGTCTGTAGGAAAAATTATCCATAAATTAAAGGCAGAAAGCTCAAAATTTATAGCAGACTCAGAACTAGCAAAAGACTGTCCATGTAGTAGACAAGGATCCATATAATAATTAACAGAATGACCGTTTAGGAGTTCTTTCCTTAATTATGCCTGAACACAAAGAAATGCAGGAAAATCTAGAGAGTAGATTCAAACCCTCGGAGCACAACCAGCGGAGGGACATTTATGAAAGATTTTAAAGAAAACGTTGAGTGGAAAAACAATTTCCACAAGCATAATGAATCCAAATCCAGAACCCTTTCTTTCCTTACATGCGTGCAGCTATATTATTAAATGACAGCAATGCAAATCATGTAACTATATAATATTGACAGCAGAACGAATCTTGTAGCTATATAAACATACGAAGGCGAGTATTCATGATAAAGTTAGATAATAACATAACCAGAGTGCTGAGGAGCGAATTGAAGTTTAAGAGAAAGCGTAAATGTGTTACGCACAAAAGACTAGCAGTATCATAGGGCTAGACCTGAAAGCAAATGCCAACATTCAACAAACCTGCTAGGAATAAAACATTTAACCGTGCTGGAGATTGCTTACACAGAATCTTATGAAAACACGTAGTACAAACACAATAGCATTCCATGGGGTCAAAACTGAACATATAAATTACACTATATAAACCATAGGAATATTTCTATAACTCAAGGAACCCTGAAGGGGTTAGAACATTGCAGTATAAAAAGGAGTCGCAACGCGTGGCAGAAATGGCATGCATTTAAAAACTTAACATATACTCAGGTCACAAGGACCTTAACAGAAAACTGGAAAATGAATATACGAAATTGTGCTTAGCTAATAAATAAAACTGTAGCAAGCCAAAGGGATTCAACCCAGGGTTTATAACCAGAACAATCCTCTTTAAATAAATATAATACATAGCGTAATAGCAAATTAAGAGCAAGCCCGAGGGCATGTCAAATTTAACAATGTGCCAGGATAACCAGGGCTACAGTTTTGAGGAATAATTTCGAGAACAAGATTTCACAAACCCTGAAAGGAGCAGAGTAACCCTGACCGGCGTATAGACTTCACCATAAATCTGATACAATAAACAAAATAGGAGTCATAAAGACTTGGGCCGGAGGGCCATTTTAAAATAAAAAGGAAGAACCCTTTCCTTTCAACATCAGAATGAGCAATCTGTCAATAGATCCAGAGAATCGACAACCATCAGGGGAAGTATTTCCAGGAAAACTTACCCGTTAGCCATTCGCAGAAGAGGTAGAACCTGGAAAACCTGGGGAGCATCATCCAGAACCCTCGGGTGATTGCTGGAGGCCGGCATCATGACCCTCGACCATAGAACAAAGACAAGCAAGAGAACTATCAGAGATTTGGACAAAAAAACTAAAGAAAACCTGAATGGAGGAAAAGAAATCGATGAGCTTAAAAATTGCATGATAAAACTCTTACCAGAAGATGAATGCTGTAATAACTAGGTCGAATTCAGTCCAGAGCTCGGTGGTGTCCATGGACCAACTGCATTCATTCGGCGCGAAGGAGTTCTGGATGATTCGGTGCCAGGAAGGTAAGATAGAGCTGAAGCAATGCCTGGTGCAAATGGTTTGGGAAACTCCACGCTACTGGATAAACAAGGGTGGAGCATATCGGACCAGCACAGCCCTCAGATGGGCATCCATACACCCACACCGTCGATGAGGGGAGAAGCCCGAGGGCGCGAAGTCAGAGTGTACTCTGACCATACCCCATCACGTGATCGAGCTGGTGGACATTAAATTCCAAAGCCAGATGTAAAGAGTCGACAACACAACATGAAAGCCGTCATCAAATAAACTATCCACCGGAGAGATTTTCCGATAACGCAAAATAAAAATAAAAAATACCCTTTGATATTTCCAGAATGATGTATGTGGCATTAAGAAATTTAGTAAGATTAACATGTAATATTTAATAAGCACGTATGAGGTAGAATAGGGATTGACTATATGTAAAAAAAATTATTTGGTAAGTTTATTTCATGTAGGTGGGTACATTACATTCTTCCACATTTAAGTTATGTTCTAAATTATTAATTATAAAAAAGTTACTATATGTGAATTTCAAGCTACAATTTATGTAGAAATGGGTTCTATATTTTATGTTTTACTTTAAAAACAAATAAATGTTATTTTAAAATTTAATTTATTTTTTTTTTTTTTTTTCATCAACACTTCCGTCATTCTAACTTTGAAATTGCCAATCTTTTATCTAAAAAACAATTAAATGTTTTTTTTAAATTTAGCTTTTAATTTTTTATTTTCCATTTTTTTAAATTTAAAAGTTAATTATTTTGGTTTGTTATTTTTTTTAATTTAACTTTTTTGTGGAGCTTTCAAAAATGTAATTAATATTCACTTTTCTAAATTTAGGTAACTTTCTAAATTTAGGTAACTTTTTTCTTTTTTCAGCTATTGTAATTAATATTTCTTGAATTCAACCCTAACAATAGGGTTGAATTCAATAGACGTTTCCTTCATAGCCGTTTCCTCATTGTTCAAGGTGGATTTCAAAATAGCAATCTCTTCCAATTGTTTCAAGATGTGCCCAAATCGATCCACAATGTTGTCGCCTATGTATTGTCAGACTGAATATATGAAGGTCGTGTGTTCGATCCACGCTCCTCTGTATCTTTGTCGGGAGAGCATCAGGCTGAATATATGAAGGTCGTGTGTTCGATACACAATGTTGTTGCTTCTGTATCTTGGGAGCCTGTTCGCTTCAACACGTTCAATTTGTGGTTTCTGCAAAGGCGGCGAGTGGTTATACTCACGCAATCCCATGTCCTACAGATGGTGATCCATGACAATCGCTGGCAAGAGGAATAAATATGCGAGAGACCACCTGTGTCTGAACATATCTGCCGAGGACGTAATCATGCGGATCGATTTTCTAATAAAAAGATTGCACGGGCTCCTGCATTTCTCGGAAGCAATTATTGAAGATTTGTATGAAGTCTGCGGGAGAGGAAGATCCAATGGAAGCTTGTAATTTCTTATTTCCAATCAATGGAGTGATTATCAAGAAACTAAATTATTATTTTCGACAATACAAGGAAAATCAATTTATTCAGTATATAAATGCAATAGCATTAGTTCTTGAAAAAATAAAAATTATATTATATATATTGTCGAGAAAAAAACGCTCCATATGTTGCAAACAACTGTTAGCTCAAGCCGCAGGGGCATCTGGGAGGAAAATAGAACACATCACATAACAATAACCTCCACTAAGTACGATGGAACACCACAATAACATAACAATAAAGCTTATGACCAGTGTAGGTTTTATGAAGTTTCTTTGTGTTTTGCGTTTGTATGTTACTTGGGGGTTTCCATGATTTATGTCTACGGTAATTGTGTTTTTTTTGTATTTTATTTTTTAAAGATTTTATATAATTAATTTATGGTAATTGTGTTTTTTGTGATTTTATATAATTAATTTATTGATTTTAAAAAGTTCTAGACATTAAGAATAAATATTGAGTTGGGTGTGATTTTTCTCAATAGCTTTTGATACTATTTATATAAATTTTACAATTTTTTTTAATTAAATTGTTGTTCTCATAATTACTTATTTATATTGCAATTTTTTATACATATTATTTGTTATATTATCATGTATATATTGATATATGAATTATCACTGTAAAAAATGAATCAATAAGTATTATAAATAAAGAGAATGAAATGATATGTAATTTTGATTTTTTTTAGGTTTTTTGAGGAGGAGGTGGTGGACAAGGAGGAGGAGGAGGAGGAGGCGAAGAAAGTTGAGGAGGTGGAGGTGGTGGTGGCAGTGGAGGTGGAGTAGGAGGAGGAGGTGGAGGAGGTGGTGGAGGGCGAGGGGGAGGTGGTGGTGTTGGTGGAGGAGGTGGTGGAAGTTGACGTGATGGAGGAGGAGGCAGAGGTAGAGGTGGTGGAGGAGGAGGTGGAGGAGGTGGTGGAGGTGGAGGTGGAGGAGGAGGAGGACGTAGACGTGGAGGTGGTGGAGGAGGAGGAGGCCAGGGTGGAGGTGGAGGAGGTGTTGGTGGAGCTGGTGGAGGAGCGGGTGGAGGTGGAGGTGGAGGTGGAGGAGGAGGGGTTAGTGGTGGTGGTGGTGGTGGTGGTGTTGGAGGAGGAGGACGAGGCGGAGGTGGAGGTGGCAGCAAAGGAGGAGGTGGAGGTGGAGGTGGAGGCAGAGGCAGAGGCAGAGGTGGAGGTGGAGGAAGACGAGGTGGAGGAGGTAGAGGTGGTGGAGGTGGAGATGGAGGAGGAGGAGGAGGAGGTGGTGGATGTGGAGGTGGTGGTGGAGGTGGAGGATATGGTGGAGGAGGAGGTGGTTGAGGAGGAGGTGGAGGAGGAGGAGGTGGTAGTGGTTGAGCAGGAGGTGGAGGATATGGTGGAGGAGGAGGTGGTCGAGGAGGAGGAGGAGGAGGAGGTGGTAGTGGTCGAGCAGGAGGTGGAGATGGAGGTGGAGGAGGTGGAGAAGGAGGAGGTGGACGTGGAGGAGGAGGAGGTGTAGGTCGAGGAGGAGAACAAGGAGGATGAGGAGGGGGAAGAGGTGGTGGAGGAGGTAGAGTTGGAGGTGGAGGAAGAGGTGGTGGAGGAGGCAGTGAAGGAAGAGGTGTGGGTGGAGGTGGAGGAGGAGAAGGAGGAGGAGGTGGTGGTGGAGGAGGTGAAGCTGGAGTTGGAGGAGGAGGGGGTGGATGCTGTGGAGGTGGAGGTGGTGTAGGTGGATATGGTGGAGGAGGAGGTGGAGGTGGAGGTAGTGGAGGTGAATGTGTAGCTCGAAGAAGAGGTGGAGGAGGTGAAAGTGGAGGTGGAGGTGGAGGTGGTGGAGGAGGAGGAGGTTGTGGTGGAGGAGGAGGTAGAGATGGAAGAGGAGGAAGAGCAGGAGGGGGAGGTGGTGGAGGTGGTGGTGGAGGAGGAGGTGGTGGTGGAGGTGGAGGTAGAGCTAGAAGAGGAGGTAGAGCGGGAGGTGGAGGTGGAGGAGGTGTTGGAGGAGGAGGTGGTGTAGGTGGATATGATGGAGGAGGAGGTGGAGGTGAATGTTTAGCTGGAAGAAGAGGTGCATGAGGTGAAAGTGGAGGTGGAGGTGGTGGTGGTAGAGGAGGAGGTGGTGGAGGAGGAGGAGGCAGAGCGGGAGGGGGAGGTGGTGGAGGAGGAGGAAGGAGAGGTGGAGGAGGAGTTGGTGGAGGTGGACAAGGTGGAGGTGGAGGAGGAGGTGGATGAGAGGGTGGAGGTTGAGGTGGTGGAGGTGGTGGTGGAGTAGGAGGTGGTGGAGATATAGGTGGCGGTAGAGGAGGTGGAGGAGGAGGAGAAGATGGAGGTGGTGGAGAAGGAGGTGGAGTAGGAGGAGGAGGAGGAGGTGGAGGTGGAGGATGAGGAGGAGGTTAAGAGGGTGGAGGTTGAGGTGGTGGAGGTGGAGTAGGAGGTGGTGGAGATATAGGTGGCGGTGGAGGAGGTGGAGGAGGAGGAGAAGATGGAGGTGGTGGAGAAGGAGGTGGAGGAGGAGGAGGAGGAGGTGGTGGATGTGGAGTTGGAGGTGGAGGAGGAGGTGAAGGTGGAGGTGGAGGTTGAGGTGGATTAGGAGGAGGAGGTGGTGGAGGTGGAGGAGGAGGAGGGGATTGAGAAGGAGGTAGTGGAGGTGGTGGTGGATGTGGAGGTGGAGGTGGAGGATGAGGTGGAGGAGATGAAGGTGGAGTTGGAGGTAGATGTAGAGGAAGTGGTGGTGGAGGTGGACGAAGAGGATGAGGTGGTGGAGGTGGAGGTGGAGGGAGAGGCATAGGTGAAGGTGGTGGAGGAGGTGGGGGTGGAGGTGGGGGAAGAGGAGGTGGAGGTGGAGGTGGGGGAAGAGGAGGAGGGGGAGGTGGAGGTGGTGGTGGATGTTGAGGTGGTGGAGGAGGAGGAGGAGGAGGAGGAGAAGGTGGTGGAGGTGGAGGTGGAGGAGAGGAGGAGGTGGATGTGGACGAGGAGGAGGAGGAGGAGGTGGATGTGGAGGTTGAGGTGGAGGAGGTGAAGGTGGAGGTGGAGGTGGAGGAGGAGGAGGTGGAGGTGGGGGTTGAGGTGGAGTAGGTGAAGGTGGAGGTGGAGGTGGAGGAGGAGGAGGAGTTGATGGAGGTGGAGGTGGAGATATGCAATTTAATTTAAGATTCATGTCTTAAATTCAAATATTAAATTGTCACTCTCTTCTCCACTGTTGGAAATGAAAGCTACAGTCTCATGAATCCAGAACATATCTCTTCACATACATAATATCCTACTATTAAATGATAAGTAATACATTTAGGAATATTTCCTCCATGCACAAATATAGTCATTCAAGTACATGAAATTTATTTAACGTTTAAATCTGATACCTTGGCCAAGAATTTGAAGCATTTTTAAAGATTAAAATATTACTATGAATGTTCCAACATATTCCATCGAGTTGAAATATATTCCATCAACTTAATAATTAAATTATAACTATGGAAGATCTATTCTTCTGATTAGCATAATTATAGGCATATATATTTTGGAATTTGTTTTCAATTTAAGTTAAAAGAAAATATTAACATTAAATTAACAAACTAGGGAAGCCATATAAATTAAAAATACATAGAAATTAACTAAATTATAACTTTATTACAAGTTATATTGTGATTATCTATAGTAATATTTTTTTGCATGCATATTTCAAAAAAAATAATCTTAGTGGAAAATTTTAGCGGTGAAATTTAGCCCTTGGACAAAATTTAAGGGTTTCAAATTTTGAATGGAATACTTTTTTGTATCATAGTGCATTATTAATAGTAGCCCCAAAATTATTTTATTAGAAAATTTGGTATAGAGGTTAGCATAGCCTTATTTCAAGGGAGATCTACAAAAAATAAAATAGCTCGAGCTACTAATTTCCATTTACCCCAATTTTCAAGGACAAGGATTTATGGTAGCCATTTCTCCCTTCTCATTTGGTTTAAAATGAGATCTTTATTTCACTAGCCCTTATATCATGGTATTGAGATTAATTTGTAGAGAACAACCCACATTTAAGTATTCAATAGTCTCCTTTCCATTTTCTAAGTTTTCATATGAATAATGATTGTCATATCTAATAGATGAGGCTTGTGTATTTGCTTTACATCCCAATACCTCGAGCATGCTCTCCTTTCCCTCTTGAATTTTTTTGCTTAATTTTTGGGAACTGTAATAATTTTTTGTTTGGAAAATCCCCAAAATTTGGTCTTATGATTTAAAAATTACACTTCCGTTATTACAATTTTTGTATCTAATGGTTGGAGAAAAATACACTTTAATTAAAAATACAGTTTAATTTTTAATTTGTGGCAGCCATGTCTTGAAGTCTACACTTTTCTACAAAACCTTTCTCTTGTAAATTACTCTTTGGAATTCATTTATAGTCTTCATTAATGCAGATAAAATTTTAGGGGAGATTTTTTTTATGAGAGTTGAAATTCGAGGGTTCAAAACTTTGGGGGTTGATTTTTTATCGAAATAGTGATTAAGGATAATTATCCAAATATTAAGTTAAAATGTTTATATGTTATACCATTATCTCCCCATAAAATAAAAATAAAATTCATAGAAACAAGAGTTCCCATCCCTATACAATGACCAAACGCTCAATTAACCTTGATGTTTAGAGTCCGTAATTTTTGTAAGTGATTTGCCTTAATTTCTCAAAAAAGGTTGTTATTTAAACTAATTTCCTTGGACATCATAAAATTAGGGTTTTATGGAAATGGTTTCACACATGTGTTTTGATCATGGAACTATTTTTCAATCTCCCATAGAATTTCAATTTCTCCAATGTATTTCCTTCTGGTTTTGTAGAAAAAAAATTCACCCATAACATCCTCCATAGACATTCATGGTTTTATGGTTATTTATGTACAAAAGGTAACTTCAATAAACTTTATATCCATACCTCTTCCATTAATTACATCATTTCTAAAGGGCTATACCATTGATGAATCGATTCTCATTCTCGTGAACCCAATTCAAGAGGAGAAGAGGAGGAGGAGATTGTGTTGATACTGGAGGAGAAGATTTCCTTGATATGAGAGAACTATGTTTTTCATATCAAAAATTTATTTGTTTATGAAAAAATATATTTTTTATTCCTTCTTTTTTATGTTTACGAAGCAATATTTCAATTGGATTTTGCAGACACATGTATTCCCATAAGTTTTTTTTTCAACTATTACATGAATAGTAAACTAAGATAGTGGTAATTTTTTAATTTTTTTTGGTTTTGAAAATTTTTTGTTATTGTTTTTTCATCCAGCCTCTTTAAATTTGTCAAAAAAAAATGAAGCATTATGTTTAAGAGAAAATAGATGAAAAATATCATATAAAAATGTGCCCATCAATGAGGAGTCTTTGACCATTCCCACCCTAAGACTCTTTGCACGAGTGTAAGAGTTTCCTATAATGGTGATTGACTGATTATCATGATATTTAAGATCAACCTTGCAAATGTATAGCTATTCGATAGTGACTATTTTATACTCATGGGGGAACATCATGATGCAAAATAATGGTGACATGAAAATGGCCATAGCATAGAACCAACTTCTCCCAAGGATTAAATTATAATATAACATTGCATCGATAACCTCAACCTCAATAGAGATGGTTTTACCTCCTACCTTGACAGGAAAAGATGAAAAACCCCATTAAGGATGCATGGTGTTCCTATCAAAGGCCTTGAGGCTAATATAGGTGTAAACGAGGACGAGGAACCAAAATATTTCAAACACATCAATGACATTATACAATTCGATCCCCCCTCATCCAATACTATCATATGAACACATTTTCCAAAAATGTGGATCATTATCTAGAAGGCCAAATGATGGGTAATATGGGGTTTCCATACTAATGGATCAAAGGTCATGATATTCGAGTTTGAGGAACCCACCCCATAGATAGTAGAAAATAGTACCTTGTGTTGTATTGGGAAACTTTGTAACACTTCTAACGCAGACATGGTGGCTGCTACTTAGTCCAAATCCTCAACAATTATATAATTATGAATAGCCTTCACATTCGGATTATGCACATTCTTTCAAAGTGTTCCCTTAGGTGAGAATGACACAATGTTTAGTCATGGGTAATTCAAATGAAGTTAATGATCCAGTGTAGGTTATTTCACAGGTTTTGAGGTAGAAGTGTGACTCTCAGGATTATCATAATTATGAACTCTAGTTTGTAAATGGATGCTTAAATTTACCATAAAGATACCTTGTGTTGAAGGTGAGGTCTCATAATAGTTCCCCCCACTACC
Source organism: Pinus tabuliformis (assembly GCA_031772625.1). Classification (NCBI taxonomy): domain Eukaryota; kingdom Viridiplantae; phylum Streptophyta; class Pinopsida; order Pinales; family Pinaceae; genus Pinus; species Pinus tabuliformis. The sequence goes on along the minus strand of CM062815.1, from coordinate 195,925,583 downwards.
CCCTTGGTAAGCTGGTGGAGGATTTGCAGTTGTGTTTTATTTCTCAATTACTAATCTAGATTGGATAATTATATTATTTTCCATTCATTGGAATGCATTCAGAGTGGAAAATGTGGAGGAATCGTCTCATGGGACCATTTTTACTAGCAAGATCCAATGTGTAAAAACGAGGTCTGCAACCTTAGGGGAGAATTTTGAGGCTTCAACCATTATTTTTTGGGGGTAAATTTTTCCCACCTTACAATGGAATTTTTTCATGCCATTCTACACACAAATACCATTCCAATGGCACAAAAATCATGTCAATCAAAGACTATATTTGAACGTTATGCCACTCAAAAGTTGACCTTGTTGTTTTCACCACCATGGTTCAAGAGGATGTCACGTCTACCCCCACTATACATGGAAAACTGGATAGTCAGGTGATTTTGATGTAAAAGACTCTAGAAGAGTATATATTGTAATTTTGGTTAAGAGTTTAGGTAGTCAAATTTAACCACTAGTAGGCTATCATGTTGTGTTATAATCGGGCCACTAGGAGAAAGAGGCATTCCATTATTTGAAAATAATTTGTTCCATAGCTAAGAAAAGATAGCCAACACAGATAGGAGGTAGATCACACATAGAGGATCTATGCACTATAGTATCCCACAAGCCATAGGACATACTTCGTTGTATTTGCAACCATATTTCCAGATAGAGAAAGAGAGCGAAGCAACCTCACCTTCCATTTTTTTTCTCGCTAAAGGATTTCCTAGAGCATATCTTGTGCCTTATGTGTGTGTGTGACTTATTATTTTTTTGTTATCTATTTCTTCATAATTTCCATTCACATGCATGCACTAATTACAGTAAAATGTACATATCATGAAATTTAATAGAACTATAATAATATAAGAATTTCATATTTTTAGTATAATATTATCAAATATAATGTGATTAATTGTCCAATGGAACATCCATGGAACTTTATAGATCATTTGGTATCAGAGTCAGGTTTCTTTGGATATTTTCAAGGGATCTAGGTTGTCGGGGTCTGAAATTGTAAAACCCTAATCATGGCTAACGAATCTACAAATCATCCACAAGATCCTTCCAAGGTGAGGTTCTCACGGCTGAAAAAAAAAAAAAAAAAAAAAAAAAAAAAAAAAAACTACAGACATAAATCCAATGTAAACCTTCTCATAGTGTCCCAAAGCAATAATATTGGGATATTCAGAGAAGATGGGTGTTCCAATGTAGAGGAGAAATGAAAAGGAGGATCAAGGGATGGGGATCAAATGAAGAACCAACTACAGAAAGAACATAGAAAAGATTAATCCAATTCGAGTGTTGTGAAATAATCATAGTCCCTATTTAAAACAGAAGAAAATTTTGATACCAATTCATGCCACGATGAGATCGATGATCTAAATCTCAACCACTGGTTGCAGCAAATATAATTTTATTTTAGCATCCACTAGATTGAAAAAGGACAAAATATCTCATTCATGCGATTGAAATTAGAGGGACATGCACTCACTTGGTGGGAGAGCCAAACAAAAACATTGAGATTGGAGGGAGAAAATTCGGAGGATTCAAAACCCTCATTAAGTCACATTTTTGTTCCATTGGGTATGTGGAGTACCAATAGATCTCGTGGCATTACTTCAGGAAAAATCTGGGCCAAAGCGTGCAGGAGTACATCAGGAAATTGAGTAAGATGGCTTTAATGTTGGGTATCTCTCGAAAGAAACTAGATGTACTCTTCAAGTATTTGGAGGGTATCTACACTCATATGCATGAGTAGGTGATGTTTTTCAAGCCCAAGTTGATGGATGAGGCTTGTGCATAGGCACAGTGCCTGAAAGACATAGTCCTTAAGAGAGTGTAATAACGTCGATTGAAGAATAAGGAGCAACATTGTTAGGATATTCCGACACATAGGAAATATTTAAGTACAACTTGGTCTAGTATAGAGTTAGGTAAAGTTTGTTTCTTTACTATGTATATTTTGTAACTTACAATCTGATGGTCACGATATGTAGTGATCTAACGGTTCATTCTCTCCTCGATATTACCGACACTTGATCTGTGGCTTAACACCCGATTGGTGCATGATCTCTATTTAAAGAGCATGGAGGGTCATTTGTAGGGTAATCCGTCTATGAGAGAAGCATATGTAAATTTTCGTTCTTTTATTAATAAATTTCCTGAAGTGGCCGCGTTGGCTCAGGCCGTGGACTGTTTCCCTCTTTGAGGGTTTTAACCATGTCAAAATACTGGTGTATTGATCTGTGATCTATTTGTGAGCGATGTCCTTTGGTGTTCTGTCTGAGGAACTTACCCTGTAAATTCCTACATGGTATCAGAGCTATTTGAGGGCTGTGTCCGTTGGTGATCCAAATCTGAAGCCGATAGAACTGCATCCGACTACCGTTTCCTAGATCTACTGTTTCTGACTGCTTTCGGGCCGAGAGGACTGCTCTGTTGTGTTGGGAGCATTTGTTCCAGTGAGGAACCCCTTTCGTTTCACGCGAAAAGGTTTCCGGTAGCCCTAGCTGCGTCATTTTTAAGATCTGGAGGTATACAATGTTTATTTGTAGTTTACAATTATTTTTTCTCTGTTTATTTCGGTTTCGGTTTATTTAGCTTTTTTAATTAACGGATCTATACCTTTCATTTCTGCGTATGCTCTTTGACCCGCAACTCTGTGTGATCTAGGAAAATCAGAAACAGAAAGGAAGGATTTTTTTCTCATGCGTATGCTCTTTTCCGCTATGCCTTAGTGTGATCTCGGAAAATCAGAAACATTGAGGAAAATATTTACTTTTCGACTAAAGCTAACTTCGAGCTGCAAGGTTTGTTTTTTGAAAATATTTAGTTTCCGGCTAAAGCTAACTTCGAGCCACAAGGTTCGTTTTTTTTGTATGTCTATGTTGGGTTTTCTGTTTTCTGTTTTGTAGGGAAAAAGAGCTTTCTCAAAGCAAGCACGCAACCCAAAGCATCAACCCCCCCCCCCCCTCTCTCTCTCTCTCTCTCTCTCAAACTTTTTTTATAGCTCACTTGGTGCAAAGCTAATTTATGAGAGTAGAGGTCTTGGGTTCAAATCTCCATTTTTTGGGGGCAGATTTTTCATTTCCGCACATTCCCGCACTTCGTTGTTGACTTCATCAAATTTTCTTCAAAAAGCCATAACTTATTCATCCGGAAGCCATTTTCAGAACCCTTTTTTTTTTAAACAGCCTAATTTTTTGAGATCTTTCCATTGAAACACTTAGTTTCAGCATCTATAGCTTCAGTTTTTTTTTTAAATGGAAACTCCATGCCAAGTTATTCTTGATAGCACCAACTACTTCCAATGGTGGTCCTACATTGTGGATTTACTTAGAAGTAAAGGTATTTACAGAATAGCCACATGCCAAGAGACCAAACCAAAAGATGAAGACAAGGAAACTAAATGGGAAAATAGGCAAGACCAAGCACGTGGGTTGATAGGGATGTCTATTTCTCCAGATCTTAGATTCCATATTGCAGAACTTGATACTCCTGATGAAGCAATGAAACAGATTACTAAAGTCTTTGGAATTAAAAATGAACTTAAACCCCATCAACTTGAAAATGAATTGCTTACATTGGACCCCAATAATTTTTCTTGCATTGAAGATTTTTTGTCCAAGTTCAAGACCCTTAGACTTCTCTTGGAAGGTGTTAAGGTTAAGAAAGAAGATAGTAGCCGTATCTACTCCATTCTTACTAAGTTGGGACAAGCCTATTCTGTGTTTATTTCCACCTTCCATTCTACAAGAGACGCCTTCATTTCTCAAGGACAAACCTACAAGTCCCCTTCCTTTGATTCGTTTTGTGATTCTTTAATAAGAGAACAAGAAAAACTCTTACACCTTGGTCTTCTTCATTTTGGAAACTCTTCTAAGAAAGCGTTAGCCGCCCAACAGCAACCAAATCCAAAGAATCCTAAGAAGTTATATCCTAAAAAGAATGGTCCTAAACCAAATAAGGGCCCTAAGAAATTTCAGCCTCAAAATGAAAAATTATTTCAACAAAATGATAAGACAAATAAAAACAAAGGGAAGAAGATCGATAGACATTGCAACTTTTGTAATCGAGATGGCCACTTAGAATCCAAATTCCTTAAGAAGATGGAAACCTTGGAAGCAGCAATGAAGAAGCATAACATCCATTTGGAGCAATCTTCAACTTCAACTTCATCTTTAGGATTGGCACTTTCTGCATGTGGTTGTCAAGCATCTCGGTCTGGCTATGCACTAAATGTATCTTCTTCTTCTCATTCTCATGAGTGGCTCATTGATTCTGGAGCTTCTTATCACATGGCCAAAAAAATAGCCATGTTTTCTTCTTTAAATTATTGTAACACCAAAAATATATATGTTGGTGATGATAGATCTCTTAGTGTTGTAGGGACTGGAACTGTTCATCTAGACAATGGTTAGTTTAATGATGTATTATGTGTTCCAATGTTATCATGCAACCTTCTATCTATATATCAGATAACCCATTCAGGTGAAGGTAAAATCGTTGAATTTTCACCTCATGATGTTGTAATTAAGGACCTAAGAGATCCTAGACAGATTTTAGCTACTGGCATTGCTGATGATTCTACAAGGTTGTATAAGTTTCACAACTTTGGGTCATCAAATCTTCCCTCAGTATTTGTTGCTCATAATGATGAAGTGAGCAAACTTTGGCATGAGCGATTTGGTCACTTAAACTATCTCTCTCTTCAGAATCTATGTAAAGAAAATATGGTGACAAGTCTTCCAATGGTATCTTGCAGAGATGGTGTTTGTTCCGGATGTGTACTCAGAAAACATCATTGGGACAGTTTTGAAAAACGTGCCTCTTGGCATGCCTTAGCCCCTTTACAGCTCATGCATAGTGATTTATGTGGTCCACTTCCAGTTGCTTCATTCTCTGGCTACAAGTATTTCTTAACTTTCATCGATTATTTCTCCAGATGCACTTGGGTATACTTCTTAAAACTCAAGAGTGAAGTATTTAACATGTTCTTGGCCTTTAAGGCCTTTGTTGAAAAACAATTTGGACAACAAATTCTTAAGCTAAGATCTGATAATGGCGGAGAATATGTTAAAAACACATTCATCAACTTTTGCACTGATAATGGAATTCAAATGCAACATACTGTTCCATATACTCCACAACAAAATGGTGTAGCTGAAAGGAAGAATCACACCTTAAAGGAAATGGCTAATTGTATGCTTCAATCTAAAGGACTTAGTCTTAATTATTGGGCAGAAGCAATTAACTATGCAAATTACATAATAAGTCGCACTCCTACTAAGGTTTTAGAGAATATCACTCTAGAAGAAGCATGGAGCTCAATCAAACCAGATGTAAGTCACTTTCGTGTTTTTGGAAGTGAAGCATGGGCCCATATTCCAGATGAGAAACATAAAGCTTTAGAAACTAAGAGTGAACAATGTATTTTTGTTAGATATTCTGAAGATATCAAAGGATATAGACTTATTCCACTTAAGTCCAAAAATGTTATCATTAGAAGAGATGTAAAGTTTGCTGAAAATGTATCGGCCTGCGAGCCTAGTTCGGCGGATGTGCCACCTCTCCCTATCTCTTCTACTTTTGAAAATATTTCTTCTTAAGATGATGAAAGCGAGGATGAAAATCCTCCCCCACCTTCTCAAGATCCTCCTTCAGCTCCTCAACTTCCAAAATGGGTCTGTGCTACTTGGGATGCAGTAGGTGATCTTGCCGGTGATCCTACAGATCAATGACGTACACATTCTCAGTTCGAGAGAGCCTCTTCTTTACTGGCTCAAGCTTCAGTGAATTATGATCCTGACACCTTTGCAGAAGCTTCAGGCCATCCAGATTGGGAAGCAGCTATGAATGAAGAATATCATTCATTATTGGCAAATGATACATGGGATCTTGTTCCTCTACCAAAGGGACGAAAACTTGTTAGATGCAAATGGGTTTACAGAACCAAGTATGGACCAGATGGGAAAGTTGATAAACATAAAGCTCGTCTTGTTGCTAAGGGTTTTTCACAAGTTGAAGGAATTGACTACACTGAAACCTTCTCCCCTGTTGCCAAAATGAACTCTATTCGCCTTCTTCTTTCCCTTGATGCTCCGTTCAAATGGGAAGTCCATCAGATGGATGTTAAATCCGCCTTCTTGCATGGGGACCTGCATGAAGAAATCTATATGGAACAACCTATTGGCTTTATACAAATAGACTCTAGCCTTGTATGTCGGCTTAAGAAATCCCTTTATGGTCTCAAGCAAGCTCCTCGAGCTTGGTATGCCAAAATGGATAAATTTGTTTTAGAATCTGGCTTCTCTAGGTGTCAGTCTGACAATACTGTCTACACCAAGAAAGTGGGCAAGTCTCTTATCATTCTTGTTCTTTATGTTGATGATCTTATCCTAACTAGTAGTGATCCCAACCTTATAAACCATGTGAAGTCTAGGCTTAAAAAGAAGTTTGAAATGACAGACATAAGACACTTACATTATTTTCTCGGTCTTCAAGTCTTGCAATCCAAGGAAGGTATTTCCCTTTCTCAGTCCAAGTATGCCTGTGATATTCTACGCCATTTTCACATGGAAGACTGTAAGCCAGCCCCTTCTCCCTTTCAGTGTGGAGTCAAACTTTCAGTCACTTGTACTTCTCCTGAAGTTGATGCTACCTTATACCGTCAACTTGTACGAAAACTTTTGTATCTAACCCATACTCGTCCTGACCTTTCCTTTTCCATTGGCCTTGTTGCTTGGTTTATGCAAAACCCACATGAAAGTCATTGGAAAGAAGCTAAAAGAATACTTCGTTATGTTCGAGGTACAGTTCAGTTTGGGATTCATTAAAGTGCCGAAGCATCTCCTCTATTGGTTGGTTTCGCTGATTCCAATTGGGCTGGTGACACTGATGATCGGAAGTCTACTGCAGGTTATGTGTTCACTTTTGGTTCAGGACCTATTACATGGGCTTGTAAGAAACAAGGTACCATTTCTCTTTCTTCAGCAGAAGCAGAGTATCGTGGTGCCGTAGAAGCCAGTAAGGAAGCCTTGTGGCTTCGTCAGATCCTGTCAGAGTTTGGATTTCAGCAGCAACATCTAACTACACTTTGGTGTGATAATCAGAGTGCCATTCAACTATGCAAATATCCAGTCGAACATCAGCGCAGCAAACACATTGAACTGCACATGCACTTCATCAGAAAGCTCATTCATGACCATGTTCTTGAAGTGCAATAATGTTCAACAGATGATCAAGTTGCAGACATCTTTACAAAGGCTCTCACAGAGGCGAAGTTCACTAAACTTTGATTTATGGTTGGAGTTCAGGAAGTTGTCACTAAGGGGGGATAGGTTCTAGTGCCTCCTTCCTTCTCCTATTGTGTCATATTTGTAAATCCTTCAATCCTATCCCAAGTTGTTCTTAAGGGGGGATGTTAGGATATTCCGACACATAGGAAATAGTTAAGTACAACTTGGTCTAGTATAGAGTTAGGTAAAGGGTGTTTCTTTACTATGTATATTTTGTAACTTACAATCCGATGGTCACGATATGTTGTGATCCGACGGTTCATTCTCTCCTCGGTATTACCGACACTTGATCCGTGGCTTAACACCCAATTGGTCCATGATCTCTATTTAAAGAGCATGGAGGGTCATTTGTAGGGTAATTCGTCTATGAGAGAAGCATATGTAAATTTTCATTCTTTTATTAACAAATTTCCTGAAGTGGCCATGTTGTCTTAGGCCGTGGACTGTTTCCCTCTTTGAGGGTTTTAACCACGTCAAAACACTGGTGTATTGATCTGTGGTCTGTTTGTGAGCGGTGTCCTTTGGTGTTCTGTCTGAGGAACTTACCCTGTAAATTCCTACAAACATGATTATTGTAAGGAGGGAAAAAGGAAGCAAAGAGGGGGAAATATAAAAAGATGAAATCCAAAAAACACTAATGCAAAGATGCTAGCAACCACTGCAATGACTACAACATTGATGGCCATCTAGAGGAGAAGGATTGGAAGTTGCATCCAGAACTAAACCTGAAGAATGAAAATAAAGGTAATAATAAGAAGAATATGATGACCATTGATTCAATAAACCAAGTGGAAACCAACTCAGATGTGGATGAGAATACATTTTGTACGTCGATACAAAAGGAGGTGAATTTGAGTAGCCTTCAGCAACAAGAAGAGAAAGAAATGAACAAAATATTCCATATAAAGATGTAGGTCAAGAATACAAGTATTGATTCTTTGTTTAACTCAGGATCACACGTAAATCTCATTGCAACAGAATTAGTCAATAAGTTTAGGTTGGAAGTTTGTGATCATCCAAAGACATATCCACAGGTATGGGTAAATAATGATGTAGAGCTGGAGGTAACCAAACTATGCAAAATTAGATTAGCTATCAGTGTTGATTTTATTGATGATGTAGATCTATATGTGGTTCTACTTGATGTATGTGGCATAATGTTTGGGAGTCTATACATGTACATGTTAAATGTAATGTTCATGAGGAGAATGTGACATCTCCAAAAAAATTACTACTGGTTCAATTTTTTTATTTCTTTTTGAAATCAACTATTCCTTATACTACAATGTTTAAGTAATACAAAACATCACCATACCCTTTCTTATAGAGTGGAAGAATAAATCAGATTCTAATCATATCTTACTCATAGAGTTACTAACCCCAATATACTAGTGGCTTCAGCATGATATCATCTCCTACCTATTCGTATAGTATTTCTGAATATATTCATTCATTTATCCTCCTAGTCTTATTGTGGGTCTATGGTTCCTTATCACCTATATTGTTCAAAAGTGGATTGTTGTTTTTAATATATATATATATATATATAGTGGCGTGTTCTTAAAGTTGGTCCTAGTATGTAAATAAAGGTTGGTCATGGTATGCAATTTTTCTTGGAGTTGGATTTATCCACTATAGCAAAAGATTATGTTTATGTTTTTGTTCCCAATGTCATTTATTGGCATTGTCTAACCGGACTATATCGGAATATATGTGCTCCATACATCTCTGTCACGTCATCATTCATCACATGGGCATCTCTAGCCTTCTCCCCAGATGTTTTCACATGGGAACATGTGCTAATTAATCTAGGGCATCATCCTCTACATAACGCTAATGTGGTGGTTTAGTTTTATTTTCACCCTTTTGTTGCTTCTATGACTGGTGGCTTTGCCCTGGTAGCCGCTCCTCAACCATGTTTCTACTCTTGTTCCCAGAGTGGTGAGAGTTTCCATATCCACGAATAGATCCATAGATTAAAATGCTTCCGAGGATTTATATTCAAATGAAAATTTGAGATGCATTGCGATTGTGATTCTTCCTCACTTTAGCAGCTTTGGAAAGGTAATCTCTCTACACATTTATGGTTTGATTTAACTAATATGGGTTCATTTTTTTTCCTATATTGATGTTATAGTGTAGGAACTCGTTCAATCTATTCAAAATTGGGTCCTTTATTCTCTTTTCCTAGCCAAGTAGAGGGATAATAAAGCTCCTCTTCGAGGCTTTTGACTTACCTCTTGGATGGTTCATTTTCAAAGGGTTTTCTAGTATTGAGTTGAGTTCTTTTTTTAGACGAACCCTTATCAACTTTCTCCATTTGTGTAGGCATTTGTGACTATACCTTGGAGCAAGTGAAGAGTTATTTTCATAACTTCATTAAACGTGCAACAAATAAACCCTGATTGACTAACCATAAGGGTAAAATCCTGGATGAATCCCTAACTATGTTTGTGGCTTAGGTTTCATATCTCTCCACGTCTCTTTTCTTTTCAATATATTTTTCTTGTTTTAACCTTAAAATAATTTAACTTCCAGTCATTATTTCTTTCTAGGATTTGTGCTGGATATGGATTCTATCAGGTTTATGAATTCCTGAATCATAGTCCTTCCATTCTTTTTTTTGTGAGTAAAGTAATAGTCAGGTTCAGATTAATTCTTAATTTATTTTACTAATATGATTTATTACAATGTTACATATATGTATGTATAGAACTTCCCTACCAATAATTTGATTAGGAAACCTCTCTCTCAACCATAGTCGGGTCACACTGAAACCATAACCTCTCTACATGTTCCCAAGTCGGTGAAATCCACTCTTCTAGAACTTATGTTGTGAATTTTGTTGGAATGCATGTGGACAATACCATTTTCTTTGGTGATAGTAGTATTGGCTGGCTTAATTGGGCAATATATACCTCTTTTTTATGTAGGCCTTATTTTGAAGGAGGGTTTCATGTGATTCACTGTGTCTAATTATCTTTAAGTCCAATTTGTCTTCCATGTCAATTTGGGTCTTATTATGAGATGTACCTTGGTAATTTATGTGGGGTTTCTGGTTCCGCTCATAATAAATTAACTGAGAACAAATGGAGTGTTTATTTCTCTTTATTTTTCTCAAATCGATATATATTCCTAATTTATAGCCATGCTCTGGCATCTATCATTTTATTTACCTATGATCACATTCTGACTACTATAGAGTTTATGTTTAATGCATATGGAAAACATCCTTATGCTCGAATTTTGATTGTTATAATATAATTTATCTTTTGTGAATGGGTTGAGTTTATAATCATTTCCACCATAGATGTCTTCAATACATGTTACAATTGAAATTTTAAACTCTTGATGTGATTATGTCCTGTATTTTTGTACTTCATTTTTGGTAATATTGTTGCAATGGACTATGTAAGTCCCTATTTCGATTATCACTAGTGAATACTCAATTTCTTTTACGAGAGGAATATTGATGTGCTTTTCTACATGACTAATTATTGTTGTTAACTCTCAATTGGTCTCTAGTTTTGTGTTCATATCATTTTGTAGTATAATGAATACAAAATGTAGGTAACTTTTGATTTTCCAAAGGTTAAACTGTCGCAACCTGAATTCCAATTACCCTCAAGTTGATAACAATTTTTCTCCCTACAATGCATACTTATTAACTTCAATAGCTACAATTATCTTGGTCGTGAATAAATAAAAGTAAATATATCCTAAAATCTAGTATAGATGAAATACTATAACATTGCAATGACCTTTCATTTAGATGCCCCACTTGTCTAGTCACAATTTTCCAGAATTTTAACAATATCATTCCCCTATTAATATATATAAAATGGTCATCCATTCAACCCTTATGTTCTTAAATTATTTCCTCTTTAATCAAGACTTTATTCCAAATATTAAGTCCAAAATTCTTATTTAATTGTTGAAATAACTCCAGTTCCCAAAAGAGATAGTTATATAGTTCTTCTTCATTAAAGGCCTTGGTGAAAATCGATTCAAGATTTTCTTCCTTTAGACCCAAACCAAATATTTCATCAACCCCTAGGAGAGGATAAATCAACTTGCTCTAACTAACATTTAAATCCTCTAACCAATAGATTTACCTTGTCAAAATAACTAGTTCTACACTAATTTCTCCTTCTCCTTCTTAATTACAACTAACTAATTTCTTTTTGTTTTATACTGTAGATTACAATAAATACTACCCAATATTGACCCTATTCAATACTAAATCTCGATACTGAAGATTTAAAGAAACAAAATCAACTATTTATAAGTCTACAATAATTATGAAGGCAGAGTATTGGTTAGAATATAACCTATTTTGATTTTTGGTGCAATATGAACAGAGAATTACATAATCTATTTCTGTTACAGAAAATATTCTCCCCTTTTAATTACTCATAGTGGGAGAAAGCCCATAACACACTATTCCCTACTAACTAACCATTAGTGGAATCTTTATGATCAAATAATATCTAACAGTCAGCCATTCTATAGTCTTTCAATTCCTACAATATAAATATATCATTTCATAATACAATAAGATCAGTCCTCTTTCACCTCCTATACCAGTTCCTTGAGATACAAGATATTGACTTTGGTAATCATATGCATCCATCCTTGTGAATTGAAATAAATGAAAATTTTCAATAACCATGTGCATCCAAATTTATGAAAAAATACATATGCATCAAGATAATTTTTAAAATTCATAGGTATCAAAATTAATGATGAAATCTATATGCATTCAAATAATTCCAGAATGATTCTCATAAGTAAATATGCATATATTTCATAACAAGAATCGCAGTGGTAACTCGTACTTAATGAGGACACTCGCCACCCAGCCATGAAATGTACCTCCACTTTCGCATGAGATGATAGAACTTGCTAATGAATCAACAACCTCTGTTGATTCCTTTTCAAGATATTTCATCCTTTCTTGCATAGTATATTTTTCCCTTTGTGGCATCCTAGTTTTGTGGTCCTCCATGACCACTTTCCTATGATTATCCTTCAAATTCCGCTTTTATCTCCCACAGTAATTTATAGTTATCTAAGCTTAGTGTCTTTCCTTAGCTAAGTGATTTAATGGATTTTATCTCTTATTCATTAATTCATATATAGAGTTTTTTTCATGGGAGAAGTATCTCACGAAAGAATGTCATCATCAAGTGTCTCATTCCCAAGTACTTTTGATTCATTCTTTTTTATTGGTTAAAAAAAAACGTATTTACATAAATATCTCAATGGACCTCATGGATTTTCCACAATTCTTACTAACATAGATTCAATCCAAAATAAAACAACATTACAACAATAGATGGATGTTACATTATTCCCCCATTGTATTCACACCTTGTTTATTTTCCAGTTTCTACTTTCGAAACAGTGTCAAATATTTTTTTATTTGATATTCCCACTCCCATGTAGCCTCTTTAGCAGTAAAATGCTTCCATTTCACTTTAAATAGAATGATGAATCGATTCTGGAGCCAGGTCTCTTTCCATTATAGGATAAAGAAAGTTTTTTAGAGAAAGTCTCCTTCGGGTTCCACCTGTATCATTTTCCAATCAATAATGTAAAAACTATCACGTACATATTTCTTAAGTAAATACACATGAAAAACATTATGAAAATTAATGTGACTTGGTAATGCTAATTGATAAGATATGCGTCCAATTTTGTCTAGAATTTCAAATGGTCTAAAAAACTGTGGTGCTAGTTTTGGACAGGTTCCCGTTCTTAATGTACTTTTTCTTGGTTTCACTAATAAATAAACATGACCTCCAATATTCAACTCCCTATGCATTATTTTTTTATTTGTGTCACCTTTTTGTTTGTCTTATGTTGTTTTAATATTCTATTGAATTGTTCATACGGTCTGCTCCATTTCTTGCAAAGCATCCATCCTGAGCAACAGTTTACCCTCTAGGTGAGTCCAACTAAGCATTGTATGCCATTTTTTTCCATACATGGCTTAAAAAGCACTCATTTTTTTGGAGATTTGGTAGTTTCTATTATAGGAAAGTTCTACCAAATGTAGAAAATCCTCCCATTTGGTGGGTCTATCCATGACATACATTCTCAGCATGTATTCCAAAATCTAGTTGCTTCTTTTAGTTTTCCCATCCGTTTGAGGATGATATAATGTACTAATGTTTAGTTGAGTGCCCATGCCCCCAAAATATTCCTTCCAAAAGTTTGAGGTGAATTTGGGATCCTTGTCTGATACTATCATCTTAGGTATTCCTTGTAGCCAAAATATCTCTCTCATGGATATATTGGAAATTTGTGTCATGCCAAAAGTTGATTGTACTGGTATGGAATGGGTTTTCTTATTTAAGGTATCCACCACCACCATGGTAGATTCATGTTGTACTTTTATCCTTGGTAATCCCGTGATAAAATATAAAGAGATTATTCCCACTTCCATTCAGGAATGGGTAGTGGATTCAACAACCCAACAGGGTGTTGATGTTCAACCTTTACCTGTTGACACTCTAATCACTTTGATAAATATTCAACCACTTCTTTCATCATTCATGACCAAAAGAATTGCTTCTTTAATGTTGTGATCATCTTTTGGTACTTAGGATGCCCTGCATACAGTTTCTTATGATAATAATCAAGTATCATTTGTTTCAATGCATGTACATTGGGAACATACAATATTTTCTTATAAATCAACAAATTTTCATAATTTTACACATAACCAGGAATGTTAATCTGTTGTTATTTTTGTTGAATTTCCAAGTATTTTGGACCACTATTTATGGAATTTGTATTTTTCTCCATCAAATGTGTATTATTACTTCTAACAGACACTTCCATTAATGTGTAGGCATGCCTTCTCAAAGTGTCTGATATCTTATTTTCCTTCCCTTTTATGTGTTTTATATCAAACTCAAATTCACTAAGAAACATCATCCAGTAGCCTATCTAGCATGAAGATATGGTTGGCTAAAAATATATTTTAGGCTAATATGATCAGTTACCAAAGTGAATTTATTCCCTGGAAGATAATGGCTCCACGTCCTTAAGGCATGTATGACAACAACTAACTCTAAATCATATATAGCATAATTTGTTTCATGGGTTTTCAACTTTCTAGACTCACAAGCTATCATTGAATTTTCTTGCATTAAAACTCACCCTAGACCCTCCATGCATGCATGGATGCAAACTATAAATTATTTATTTGGGTCTGCAACTTTTAAGATTGGGGCTAGTGTGAGTATATGTTTCAAATTATCACAATTCTCCTGACATTCAGTATTTCATTCAAAATTTACTCCCTTTTTCTGTAATGAGGTGATAGGGCATGATAGCTTTGAGAATCCATCTATAAATCTTTGATAGTATCCTATGATTCCCATAAATGAGTTGACAACATATACATCCTTTGGTATGGGCCAATTGACCAGAGCCTTAACCTTTATAGGGTTAACTGCTAATCCTTCCCTTGAAATAATGTTGCCCAAGTATTGTATTATCATTTTGTAGAAGTCACACTTGCTAAACTTGGCATACAACTGATGTTCCCTTCACATTTCTAGCATAAATTTTAAGTGTTCCTTACGTTGTTCTTCATTTATGGAATATACTAGGATGTCATCAATAAATACAAACACAAATTTTTCTAAATATTTCTTCAATATATTGTTCATCAAGCGCATAAAACTTGATGGGGCATTAGTAAGACCAAATGGTAGAACTATAGATATGTAGTGTCCTGTTCTAGCAACTACAACCACCCTCCAAAATTTTGGCTCGCACCCAATTTCAGAGCCTCCCTTGAGATTTTTCTTGATGACTACACACACTTGGTGTCACTCCGTGAGCTCGTGTGAGTCCTTACTTCCTACTTACTTGATCATTTTATTCAAGTTTCTGCATGTTGGTGTCTAAGTCATGCTTGCGACCATGTTCTGGTTATGCTCAAAGTCTTCACTTCGTATGTTCTTGTTGTGTTTGCTATGAAAGCATATCTCATAGTCACACAAGGAGTCACATTCATTGTTGCATAAGCGTCGTCTCAAACTGAACGATCAATCACGAGTGTTGCGCTTGTCACTTGCACCATCAGTCAGCCATGTTGAACATGTGTGTCTGTATGGTTTGAGTCATTTCGTCATCGAGTCATGTGAGTATATGTTTGCATGATCACCTATGCATCTTTCGGGCATTCACACACTTAGTAAATTTCATGGAAGTTCTGAAGACCAGGGGTCCCTCTGATAGCCAGACCATCACCACACCAACGAATTGATCGGCTGTCAACCAGAACAATGAATAAGAACCAAGCTAGTCTTTTTAAGTTGTGGTGTCAACAAGCAATTCAATCAACTCTCATGTTGGCCAACCGGATAGCCGTACATGGCAGTCACCCCATGCTTGACTCCCCTAAAATATTGCGCAGAGGCCACTGACCTTACTCGCTGAGCTGACATAGGAAATTGAGCAGACTGGTCGGACAGACACGAAGTGCCCGTCCCTGTCTCCCTCAGAAAATTGCACAATTTTCCCAGTCAATCATCATGGTAGTCGACCGCCTCCTAATCCAAGAAATTTTGTAGTAGTCTGCTCAGCTCAAAAATTGTGCAGAGATGATCAGTAGGCTGACCTCCCATCCTCAGTGCAGTTTCCCCTGCCAGCAGTTCCTAGTAGTAGACTGTGAGTTCCCTCTAGGAATTGTGTAGTTTTTGTTGCCAGTGACCCTAGCAGCCAACAACCATTTCCCTCCAGGAATTGCACATTTTTGGCTTCCAGTGACCCTAGCAGCCAACTGCCATTTCCCTCTGGGAATTGTGCAGTTTTGGCTACCAGACTCCTAAACAGTTCCTCCCAAAAATTACACAATCTTTGCTTGCTGACCTTGCTTGTAGATCGTCCTGTTCCTCCAAAAAATTGCACAAATTTCACCTTCCAACCCATTTTTCCCACTCATTCTGGAAACTATGCAGATCCTGCCTACCTTGCCTTCTTACAGCCCAGATTGTCCCTCCCAAAATTTGCATAATTTTTCCTTCCAACCGAGCGAGACCTCATACACAATCACTGTCAACTTGGATTATCCATATCCATCACTCAGTGACTCTTGTACAGTTTTCATCAGCAGTGCCTAGAGCCATCATCTTGCTTCACAACCTTGATTCCTTTCCCCATCACTTGCATCCGAACTAATCGTGTGTCATGGTAGACGAGGAGGTTTTGGATTTGATGTCGTCTCATCATGAGCGACTGTAGGTATAGGTACACCAAGAAACATGGTAAGACAATGAATGGGATGAACAAAGGGAGCACATGCAGAAGGATAGGTTCATTAACAGATGAACGAACAATACATGGGAAGAGATGTGCTCACCAACGGACGAATAGATGAACATGCACCTTCGCGAACAGATGAGCCTGTCAAGCCTTCCAACATGCAAGCCGGGAGGAACATGACAAAGATTCATCAAGCGAACCAAAGACCATCAAAGACTCCTCGCACTTCACCATGTGGAGGTGAATCTGTGATACACCATGAAGACATCCATCACCCAACAACACTGTAGCTCGACATGGATACCAGTAGTAACACACATGTACCAACACTATCATGTTGAGTCATGTCATGAGTCATGTTACCCACATCTCTACTATGGGCTATGTTGTCAATCAATGTGAGGTAACGTGGAAATCCAAGAGACCCACTTGTTGAACATAGAGTCATGTTAGTTGAAAAGTCATGGAATTCAAACAATCATGAGGGTAGTTGAATAGACACAAGGGTCAGTTTCACCCTTGGATATAAATACCCCCTCATTTGTACATGCAAAGTAATTTTCAGCTCATCTCCTCCCACATAGCCAAGAGATTATGTAATATTTCCTTTGAGGAGTAAGTAGTGGCTCCAATTCCTTGCACTTGAGGTTAGTGATGTATGGTGTAACGATGTGTCTTGGAACTTTAGCTTAATTCAGAATCCTTCTAATAGGGAAACACATTTTCACACATGTATTATAATTGTTGTAAGACTAATCTTTGACACTTGTGATACATGTCGCTTTAACATGTGTTCTACATTTGAACTATTTCACTTGTTGTAGTACATAATCTATTAATGGAAATGTGTTGTATATGTTGTTAACGTTGTCTCGCCTGTGTAGACTACTCTCCCAGACATTAGATAGACCTTTCACATAAAACTTGTTGTAACAACCCTTGCACTTGTTCATACTCATCCTTTGAGTGTTGAACGTGTTATCTTAGCTTGTGTGTTGTGACTGTCGCATTCATGTGGACTGCTCCTCTAGAAACTATGCACGTTCATTTGTGTTGTGTGTTCCTAGCCAAGTTGGGACTTCATCCCAACCAACTTGGGACTCACTCCCACTCTCTCCCTCTATAGTGAAAGAACCATTGACACAAGTAACACTTACACTCACTTGGCGCACAAACCTCACTTTTCGAAGACAAAGCAGACCACTATCATGTGTTAGCAAGAAATAGCTGAGGCAAATCATTAAGAAAATGGAAACCAGGCCATCATACCAGATGGGACTCCCACACCAAATGGTGTGAGGTCTAATTGGGACTTCATACCAGGCTGATCCCCTGAATGTTGGCGGGTCCAGCTCCATTAACATTTCTGGCACTAGAAGGAGGGTAGCTAGTTGTATATGGCTGAAATTCCCCTGACACTCATTCATCAACCATTTGTTCAAGGAAGTAACTCAAACTCCCTCTCACCTATGCATGAATCTGCAGTTGGTTACTCCCCACCTCCCAACATTGAACATGAAACTTCACATCAGCACCTTCGCACTGTCCATCCCATCACTCGCCAATTCATGAAATTAGTTAGACTGATCCCACACAGAAAACATCTTCCATGTGCATCTAGGAAGCCAAAAGCCACTCCCACAAGAGTTTTTGTATCATCAGTGGAAGAAGAAGTTTGTGCCACACTTGAAGGTCTATAAGACACTATTAAATATTGAGAGGAACCTTTGATCTTCTGGAAAGGCGAACAAGACACTCTTGTGATCTTGGGATTGAACTTTAGTACATGATGAAGAGGGGAAGGTAGCGGAGGAGGAGGAGGTGGACATAAACCAACAAACTTTGAGTCAGAACCATTAGACTATGAAAGAGAGGAAGAGGATGAAGAAGAAGAAGAGATTGCTGACCCAAATATTGAATGGATGACTCAGGGACCGTTGGCTCTCCTGGCCATTTTGCATAAGATTCTGAGGCGAGTTAGACAATTTAGACAACTTAGAAAACTTCTACCTACAGTTGCAGACCCTTGAGGTATGTTATGATGATGTAGCATGTGGATTGTTCCCATGTACCTTGGATGGTTGTGCGACTGCTTGGTATCACATCCTTCCACTGATCCCTATAAGGAACTAGGTTTCATTCAAACGCATGTTCCTTGAGAAGTTCGATGATGATAATACCCTAGCCATGCTATTTAGAGAGTTGGGAAGCCTTAAGATGAAGGGAAAAGAGAAAGTGAAAGATTTCAACTAGAGGTTTACAAGTATATTAAACAAGTTCATAGCACACACTAAACGTCATGACTCCATCACAACTGATTACTACATGTCTGCACTACCAACCAGAATTGCGTAGTTTGTCAAGCGAGCTGCGAAACCAACACTGTTTGAAAACTGTGAAGAAGCTATCTCTATTGAGAAAGACCTGCACATAGTTGGAGTCATCAAGGATGACAAATCAACAAAGGACTCCAAGGATGCGAGTAGGAAGTCCCAAGCAACGACGAGCAAGGGTAGAGACAAGGAAGAAACCGATATTGAGACCCTCACTCCTCTTGTTAAGAGCTTGACCACTAAAATGTACGAACACAAACAACACAAAATGAACACATTTTCGAGCAGTCACCTGCCTAGACCAAGATAGGCAAACAATTTATTAACCGGCTCATCAAGAAACAACTAGTTCACTTCAAAAACTGCGTAGAATCCTATGTTCCAACTCGAGCAGTGAACAGATCCTAAGTTCTGTTCCTTCCATGAAGAGTATCACCATGAGAACTCTTGTTCAAATTGGAAGCGAGTTGTTAGCTCTGTCTGCATTCGTACACTTGATGTGGAAAATAATATGTAGGAGCAACCGGAAGACACTTAAGATGATGAACAGGCTGCACCTAATGAAACATCAAGTGCTAGGCATGTGGTGAATGCATATCAACGCTCACCAGTAATTTCAAAGACGAACACTAAGAAGGAGCCCCAATAGAAAAAAGATTGTTACAATATTAGGAGTAAAAGGGCTCCCCCTACACTTGGGGAAATGCAAGATAAGGTGAGGCTGCTGATAAAGAAAGTCGATGCACTAGTGGCCCCAAGGTAGAAAATACAAAGCAAGTCCATGAAGAAAATGATGAATAAGACTACATCCATGAGCAGCAAGTTGCAAAACACCTTGCCGGACAACACAAACATCCACTCCATCCTGTACACCTCGGTAAGTCTACCACCTCTGGACTACAACATTGTTGAAGATATGAAGAAACGTTGAGTGAAGATTAGTTTGCTTGAGTTAGCTAAGGTCCAAAGTCAATGAGATATCCTACTATGTGCAATGGGAGAGACAACAACGAATAGACAACCTCCATGAGAAAGGGAGCATGTACACCTCCCGGGTCACTTTCCATTGTTCTCAATACACTCTGGATGGAAGAAGCAAATTTAGGTTTCCCCCCATTCTTACTTTCATTTGAAGTTTTCAACTACAATGTTCACAACTGCTTGGTTTATTCTGGCGCAATAGCCAACATCATGATGCTCTCTATTGATAAGAATATCAATGCACAATGAAGTGAAAAATCTGCGAGAATCATCCAACTTGATCGAACATCAGTACCAGCCATTGGTGAATTGCGAGATGTGATCATCTGACTATCTCATGACAGTCAAGTCCACCAATGCATCAACATAGTTGTAGTGGACATATCTGAAGCATATGACCTACTACTCAGCAAAGACTGGTCCAGTAAGCTAGATGGATATTTTGCTAGAGACTGGTCTCACATGTGGCTTCTGTACAAGGGAAAATGCAACCAAATCTGGGTGTTATCCGAGAGGTATATGAAACACAATTTCACTCCCCTTAATGGTGAGAACGAATCGTTGACCTCCGTAGGAATGATGTTTGGAAACTCCCTCCTGGAAACAGCATTGGAGTGTTATCTTGCATGACCATCTCTAACCTCATCAGACACATTGTTGGGACTCCTTCCTTGCCCAACTAATGGTAATGAAACTTGTACAATTTATTTTTCTGATAGTAGCAGTAGTAGCAGCAATAGTAGTAGCAGTAGTACTAGCATGCCAAACGGTCCATGTACAGATGAGTTGTGGGCCATGAGTCTTGATGAATCAGAAACGCATGATGGCTCAAGGACCGAGTGTATACCAGTCATCCAAAACAATAGCCAATGCATGATTTTGAGCTATTTGAAGATCAAATGCACAAACAACGATGTTGAGTATGAAGCTATCGTGTTAAACATAAAAGGGACCACCGCTACAAATGAGCAAATCATCATGGGAACCTATCCTGAAGATGGCCAATCTCAGTGTAA
The DNA here is from genome assembly GCA_031772625.1 of Pinus tabuliformis. NCBI lineage: Eukaryota > Viridiplantae > Streptophyta > Pinopsida > Pinales > Pinaceae > Pinus > Pinus tabuliformis. Next base: position 195,904,640 of record CM062815.1, on the reverse strand, counting down.
GATACACATGCAACAATGACAAATATTTGACCGCTTGACCAAATAGTACTGGGATGGGTCTGCACGAGTAGATGATGACCTGAGTACAGACTACATGTGACTCATATAACATGAGATTATAGCTAATGGAGGATACAATCCATTGCAGTGAACACCAGGTAGCACATACATGTTGTTTGAACTCCTTTTTACAAAAAAAATTGACTAACATTTTGGCAATTGGACTACTTGCAAAGTTCATCATCATACTTGGTTTTCTAGTTTAAATCCTTCACATAAGAAATCCTGGAAAATCCTCTTATCCATTGACTTCAGAAACTTGAACCCTTTCCAGAATAAAACCAACTACCCCGTACCATCATCCAAGCACATGTTGCATGCAGTACCTAAAACAATGGTGTTTTCTACGCTCGATGGTCTTATGGAATGTCACCAGGTTTCAAAAGCGAAGCCTGATGGACTTGCACTGGTCTACGAGAATCTTGGCCCACACACGTATGATTTGTAATCACTTGGCAAGAGGATTGACAACCTTCCTATCAATGGCCAATATCTCAAGCATCATTTTCAGCAGGTCGATCCGTGCTCGTGCCATGTACATAGTCTTCTTTCTACTTGTTGTTTTCATCCTATTTGCTTTTCTTACTATCTTTGTTTGTTCTTTGTTTGATTCTACTTACTATTTTTTTCGAAGATCGTTTTTTTTGTGTGATATATCACTACTTTTGTTTCTGGAAATAAGTGCTACCAACTACTACGTTCTGGCTTCTGAATAGAGTATGTGGCTAAAATTTGAAGGGACTTGTGATAGTGCAGTACTTGGCCAGTCTTGTGTCTATCTTCGTTGTGCTTGGTTATAACCTTCAACCAATAAAGTCTTGATGGAAAATACAAGCCGCCTGCAAGGGAAGATTTGGTCCAACTATGAACTCGTGTCCACACTAGGAAGCCCCATGTCTGTACTCAATCTTCTTCCCTATGTGCTCAAGCTCATCCAACTAGTAGAAACGGGGAAGAAAAAAATATAAACGAGCAATCCTATGTCAGAGGTATTACATGATTATTTAAAGGAACAACCTCTTCTACTCTAGATAAGTCAAGATCCCTCTTCCACCCCAAAAATAAATAAGTGCCTATGCACAGTTCTCTTGAAAAATACAAAGGTGAGAGAAGAGAAAGGCTTCCTACACAGAGAGGTGAAGCATGCAACTCCACCGGGGTACTGACCAGGCTTGCTCACAGTGGAGAAATGTGTGTGTTCTTGCGTGACTTCATTAGGGTAATGTCTAGGCCTACTGACAATGGACCAACACCAGAGACAAAAACCTATACTCTGAAAATATTCAACTCGCAAGCTAAACTACCCTTCCCAAATTCGAAACACTGAGATCAAGCTGAAAGTTTGATTTTTTTTGTCTGAGTTGGCAAAGGGTAAACCGTGTGTGTCCATGGGATAAGTGGGGATGCTGAAGTAACCCACTCAATGTTTCAATACTCCCTGAAATACCAAGGCCCTATTCTAGCAATGAACCGAAACAAGGAAACTGGATTTCTATCAGTGTGTCGCCAAGTGTTGTAGCGGCTACAACACCCCTCCAAAATTTTTGCCTACACCTAATTTCGGAGCATCCATTGAGATTTTCTCTTGATTACTACACACACTTGGGTTCACTCTGTGAGCGTGTGTGATTCCTTCCATCTACCTTGCTTGATCATTTCATTCAAATTTATGCATGCTGGTGTCTAAGTCATGCTTGCAACCATGTTATCGTTATGCTCAAAGTCTTCGCTTCGTATGTGCTTATTGTGTTCACTATGAAAGAATCTATCACAGTGACACACAGAGTCACATTCAATGTCACGCAAGTGTCATCACGATTAATGAATGGTTAGTCATGAGTGGCGCACATGTCACTTGCACCGTCAGTCAGTCATGTTGAACATGTGTGTCTGGATGGTTTGAGTCGTTTCGACATCGAGTCATATGAGTGTGTGTTTGTATGATCACCTATGCATCTTTCGATTGTTCACACAGTTAGTCATTTTCACTGAAGTTCTGACGACCAAAATCCCCTCTAATAGTTGGATCATCACCCTGCCATCGACTCGATCGTCTGTCAACCAGAATAGCGCAAAAGCACCAAGCTATTCTTTTCAAGATGTGTTGCTCCAAGAAATTGAATCAACTCTAATGCTAGCCACTCGGATAGTTGGACCCAGCAGTCACCCCAGACCTGAATCTGTGTAGAGGCCACTATCCTTATTCACTCAGCTAACTGAGGAAATTGCGCAGACATGCCAGAAAAACACCAAATGGCCGTTCCTGTCTCCCTTAGAAAATTGTGCAGTTTTCCCAGTTAGTCATCCTGACAGTCGAGTTGCTGCTCATCCAAGAAATTATGAAATTTTCATGAGCAGGCCTTTTGCTGCCCAACAGTCTGCTCATCTTGGAAATTTTGTAGAGATGATCAGTAGGTTGACCTCTCATCCTTAGTGCATTTTCCCCTACCAGCATCTCTTAGCAGCAGACTGCCAGTTCACTCCATGAATTATGTAGTTTTTGCTACCAATGACCCCATCAGCCAATTGCCAGTTCCCTCAGGGAATTACGTAGATTTTGCTACCAGTGACCGCAACAACCAACTGCCGATTCCCTCTGGGTATTGCGTAGTTTTGGCTGCCATGCTCCCGAGTAGTTCCTCCCAAAAACTGCACAATCTCTTCTTGCTAACCCTGTTTGTAGCTCGACCTGTTCCTCCAAAAAATTGTTCAAATTTGGCCTTCCCACCCCTGTTTCCAGCTCGTTTCGGAAACTACACAGATCCTGCATACCATGGCTTCCTGCATCTTGGACTATCCCTCCCAAAATTTGTGCAATTTTTCCTTCCAGCCGAGCCAGACCTCGTAGACAGTCACTGTCGACTTGGATTATCCATCTCCATCACTCAGTGACTCTTGCATAGTTTTCATCAGTAGTGCCTAGAGCGATCACCCTGCTTCACAACCTTGCTACCTCTCTTGGTCACCTAAATCTGAACTAATCATGTGTCATGGTAGTCTAGGAGGTTTTGGATTTGATGTCGTCTTGTCATGAGTAACTGTAGGTATAGATACACCAACAAACATGGCAAGGCAATGAATGGGATGAATGAAAGGAGCACATGCAAAAGGATAGGTTCACGAATGGATGAACAAATAATGCATTCAAAGAGATGTGCTCACCAATGAATGAACGCACGAACATGCACCTTCGCAATCAGATGAACGTGTCAAGCCTTCCAACATTTAAGCAAGGAGCAACATGCCAAAGCTTCATCAAGTGAACAAAATACCATCAAAGGCTCCACCTGTTACACTAAAAAATGTCACCATGACTATTTACAGTTAGTATGGCTCTATCAATAGTCATGCTCTCCTCTTAGGCAAGTCTTATGCCTCTGCTCTCCATGTCAAACTCCAAAAAGAGAGAAAGTCTTTATAAATGTATTTATCTCTGGGGACGCAGGTTCTCTCAACCTTACCTGCAGGGACACACCCAATGTTCACAAAATCTGCGTCTTTGGACGCTCTGTATGTAAAAGGGCAGGTGCGTCCCCCTGTAAAGGTTAAAATGCGCAAGTTTCATCTTTAAAAAGTTACTTGTGGTCATTTCTAGAGCATTCTAGAAGGTTGTCCGACGTGTATTGAGCGTCTCCAGATGGTTCATGCACTCCTACCAAAGAGGAACTTATCCCATCAATAAGGGAGCTATCCCATCCAAAGAGGGGATTATCCCATTGATGGTGGACCTGATTAACTTCCTCTTGAGCACTATAAATACAGGAATTGGGCCAGAAGGAGAGGAGGTTGGAAGCTATACATTTCTAAGGGTAGATGCTGCAGGAATTAGGACTCCCATTTAGAAGCTTGTGAGGAGAGATTGCCATCTTTGCTTGTTCTATTTGGAAGTGGGTGAGCTTTGTCAAAGTAAAGGAGAACTCTTGATGGACCCTGGGAGGGACTTGCACAACACCAAGGCTCAGGTTGTATTTGTTCCTTTTGTTACCTATTAATGCAAATGAGTCCATTCTTCTCAATAACTTGTTATTTATGAGTTGTTTCATGTACTCCTTGGTCTATGTGTTAAATATATTTTATTCTATGAGATTATCAAGTGCTATTTAATCGTTTGATTGTTAGTGTATGCAGGTTTCAAAGTGAAGGAGGAGCTCATCCGGATCAGCGGAGCTGGACTGCTACAACAGCGTTGGACTACAGGTAGGATCTAAACACTTGATTTCCGATATAGTAAATGCATGTTTAGAGAAGGATTGCTCTTGTTTGTCTTGTTTGTCACTAGAGAGTCTTAGGCTCCTAGGGAGGTTGGTTGTGTCCGCACAATTGACTCTTTCCGCCTGACAAATTGGCGACTCCGCTGGGGACTCCATTGATGTGAAAGTATTTTCCTTTGTATGAACTTTGCTCTGAGAAAATTGGTTTATTTTTCTGGTTTTTGGCTCTGTGACTTTGTCTTTGGGTGGGTTAGCTTAGGGTTAGATTCATTTTGGTTTTTCTTGAATTTTCCAGTAGGACGCACCCTCTGAGTATTGTACAGTGCGTCCCTGGACGCACTGTCGCTGTGTGCACAGAGCGGGCCCGCACCTGTCTTAACGGGTCACCTGCGTCCCCTGCTAAAATTTGAAAAAATTCCATTTTTTTCATTTGTTCTCTTAGATTTTTCTTTTTCTCAGTTTTTACTACCCAGATTCATTAGTCTTTTGTCAAAGATCTTCACCTGAACTTGTTTCGATAGCATTGAGTGTTTTAGTGGATTTCATAGAAGTTTAAGCCCTAGGGTTTGATTTTTCAGTAGGTCTTGTAGTGACTTTGGCGGTAGAAGTTGTCAAGCCTTAGATCTCTCTGGTTTTGTCAGCATTCTTAGAAGTCAGACCTGTCATAAAGTCTACCTGTGAGAGCAACTTACCATTGAGTTGTCTCTTTGGGAAAATTTCGAAGTGCTTGTTGATTGAGTCTTGAAATCCATTTTACAAAAAGAACAAAAAGATTTGAGTTTTGTTTTGACTAGTCTTTTGATTCTGCATTAGCTGGTCCTTGATTTGATTTTGGTCAAGTAAAACAACCTAGAATCATCTTTGTGAGCTTTTGCCTTGTTAGGTTTGCTTAGAGTAATTTCCCTTTTGATTTGCTTGTGAGTCAAGTTTTCGTAGATTTTATAGCTTTTGAGATAGATTTTCGTTAAGATAGGTTTATATGCTTTATTAAAAAGAGAAAATACAAAAACATCTCCTTTGAAAAGTTTTGTTTCAAGTAGCTTTGAAAAGTTTTGAAAGAAAAAGAGTTTTTCGTGCACGTAAGAAGTGGTCATGTTTGTATGCTTGAAAAGATAAAGAGAATTGTTTCTTTGATTGTCTTCACTGAGAAAGTTGTTTTCTATAAAATTTGCATCTCTCAACTCTCTTAGTTAAGAATTTCATTGAAAAAGGAAAGTAGCGTAAATCATCTTAGGTGCATCTTTGTAGTGGTTTGAGTCGAGTCTACACACCATTGGTTTCACTTCCGCTACCTTTTGTCTTTAAGAAAAACCATAAAATTAACGCTTAAAGTAAAATCGACATAGTAACTTTTATTTACTAGGGCTCTGAAACACCAATTTAGATCAGGCTAGTGTCTTGGAGTAGGTGAGTAATTAACTCTCCAAGACAACAAAACCAAACAAGTAGCTTATCTTGTGATAGAATAAATCCAATTGTCTCATTTGTATTCTGGGAAAGCTCCTGATCCAGGTGGATGTTGGTGGCCACCCACCAACCCATTTGGACCCCCACAACTGTCTCTTTCAGCATTTTCAGTTTCCTTAATTGTAGCACAACTTACTATTTTTAGCAGTTTTTTCGGGTCCTGAACTTCCGGAGCCGTTTTGAGGCCCTAAACGATGTTTTTTTGGGAATCTGGGGGCAACATGGGTCTATAGACCGATGTTGCCCTTCCCAAAGTGGTAGTGCTCGGATAGATCTTTCTAACGAGCTATTGTACGCGTCAAACGGAGATCGTATGCCAAAGTTACGACCCCGGGAAATTGATGTACCAATTTACCCAAACGGGGCCCACAATTTGGCGTTTCATCTTCTAGGGTTAGGTTTCGGGATGTGAAGGGTTTTCCATTGTTTCTCAACAATAAATAGGCCTTCGAGCCTCATTGTAATACAGTTCAGAGGCATGTAGCCGCACATCTCTTCTCAGAGATAAGCTACCATCGCCCTAGCTGGTTTATTCCCATTTCTGGTTGTAAGCATATTTCAGTATTTTCCATTAATGAAATGAGGCATTATTTCCGCTGCATCTATGTGTTTATGGTTATTGCATCTCTGTATTTATGGTTATCTCTGTAATCTATTGCGTTCCTGTTTAAATCCGGATCAGTGGTATCAGAGCGGTCTGCTTTTTCTCTGTTTTTCTTTGCATGTCCCCAACGAGGTCGGGATATAAGGAGTTAGGGCTTGAACTGGTCGAACCTTTGCAAGACCAGCCTCGCAAATCCCGACGGCCTCCCATGGCGGATGAGAAGAAAGACGAGGGGGCAGGAGATCCTATCAAAATCTTGCTCGAAGAAGCGCTCGAGCGGCAAAGGAACGCGATGATGGATAGCTTTGCGCAGATTCTTCAGCGGCTACCCAGAGGCGACGCATCGGCTTCCAAAAGCGACTCTGGAAACGCCACACCCTTCAAGGTACAAGTTAATTTTGAAATCCCCATCTTCGAGGGTCAAATAGACGCAGATGCCGTAGATAAATGGTTAAATCTGCTAGATGGGTATTTTTCTGTTCATGAATTTTCAAGTCGGGAAAAGATTGTTTTCGCTCTTCTCAAAGCAGCCCCCCACGTCAAGGACTGGTGGGAAACCTACTGCGAGCAGAAGGATGAAAGTACAGGCTCACTGTTTTCAGCCGCACCCACTTGGAATGACTTCCGGGATGCCATCAAGGAGCAGTACTACCCTGTCGGAAGCTATGAGGACAAATACATCAAATGGACCACACTGCGGCAGGGACGAGACCAAGATGTGCCGGAGTTCACAAACATTTTTCATACCCTTCGCACACAGTTGGGTATCAAAGATTCTGAGCTGCATCTGGTACTCAAATACCGCGGCTGCCTGCATAGATACATCCAGGAAGAGATGGTGTTCTTGAACATCTCCTCGCTCGGCACGGCGTACCGATATGCTGTCAAAATCGAGCAAAAGTTCAAACAGAAGAAGCGAGACTTTGGATCTGCAAATCCGAAGCCCAAAGGACAAAGCCAAGGCGGGGTGACCCAAGACAACCCATCGAAGCCGCAAGAAAAGAACAACACTGCGAAGCCGAAGAAGGACACAGGAAAGTGGTGTGAGTTCCACAAGAGTCCCACTCATAACACAAGTGAGTGTCGGACCAAGCAGTCGCTGGTGGCCGAATTGAAGGCTTCCGAATCAGATGCATGTTCTGACCCTGAGCCAGAACCCGACAAGGGGAATGGAAAAGGGAAGCAGATCATTGATGCGGATCCCAGCGCCACTGTTGCCACTGCCAAGATCAAGAAAAATGAGCCCGAAGATCCAGAGGAAGGGGAGCGTCTCTTCCACTCACAGATGTGGGTGAAGGGTTCACCGCTGCGATTCATTGTCGACAGTGGTAGCCAAAAGAACCTGGTTTCAGCAGAGGTCGTGAAGCGGTTGGGCCTACCGACTACACCACACCCACAGCCGTACAGTATCGGGTGGCTTCATGAAGGACGAGATCTGAAAGTTCGCCAGCAGTGCCGCCTTCCATACAGCATCAAGCCCTTCACAGACGAGGTATTGTGTGATGTTACACCTCTGGATGTTTGTGATGTATTATTAGGCCAGCCATACTTGTGGAGGCGACATGCTGTGTATGAGTCAAGGCCTCGCGCTGTCATTATTTCTTTGGGTGATTCATTATACAGGATACCAGAGGTAGCTCCACCTACTGCCACATCTTTGATCACTACTAAGAAAGGCAGCAAGCTCATATCGCAGACCAGGAAATTCATTTGTCTGGTTCACTCCCAAAATAAGGGGAAGATTGTTGTTACATCCATGACCCCTGTAAAGGGTTCCTTCATGCAGCAGCAGCAGCAAGGGGATACGGTCATGACAAAACACAGGAACAACTTCTCCTCACCCACATGGGTACCACACAAGTTTCAGGTGGGCAACAAAGTCTGGTTGCATCGACAGAAAGAACGCCTTACCAGAACCCATCAGAAGCTCAAATCACTCCGACATGGTCATTACAGCAGTACCAAGGCTATGGGGAACAATGCTTTGGAGCACAACATTCCTCCATTCCTTCGCTTGCACCGAGTGTTCAATGTGGACCATCGTCGACCATGCTTCCCACCATCACTGGACACATCAGAGATTGCAGGACAAGTTCAGCAGATGGAGGAACTCAACGCAATGGGGACCATTGCTTCCTAAGGGGGGAGGAATGATCCAGGTGGATGTTGGTGGCCACCCACCAACCCATTTGGACCCCCACAACTGTCTCTTTCAGCATTTTCAGTTTCCTTAATTGTAGCACAACTTACTATTTTTAGCAGTTTTTTCGGGTCCTGAACTTCCGGAGCCGTTTTGAGGCCCTAAACGATGTTTTTTTGGGAATCTGGGGGCAACATGGGTCTATAGACCGATGTTGCCCTTCCCAAAGTGGTAGTGCTCGGATAGATCTTTCTAACGAGCTATTGTACGCGTCAAACGGAGATCGTATGCCAAAGTTACGACCCCGGGAAATTGATGTACCAATTTACCCAAACGGGGCCCACAATTTGGCGTTTCATCTTCTAGGGTTAGGTTTCGGGATGTGAAGGGTTTTCCATTGTTTCTCAACAATAAATAGGCCTTCGAGCCTCATTGTAATACAGTTCGGAACAGTTCAGAGGCATGTAGCCGCACATCTCTTCTCAGAGATAAGCTACCATCGCCCTAGCTGGTTTATTCCCATTTCTGGTTGTAAGCATATTTCAGTATTTTCCATTAATGAAATGAGGCATTATTTCCGCTGCATCTATGTGTTTATGGTTATTGCATCTCTGTATTTATGGTTATCTCTGTAATCTATTGCGTTCCTGTTTAAATCCGGATCAGCTCCTCTTAAAGGAGAAGCACGAGCTCGTGTCCGAACCAGTGAGGGGATCAATCCCCCCTCGTTGGGAACGACGCCAGACACGCACGTATTACAAACGGTAAACCTCGGATTAACCATTGTCGAGGAGCCAAGGGTCACTTGTCGGTAAACCTTGGATTATTGTCAAGGAGCCGGCAAGGGGATTGAGCTTGATACTCTGCCCTTGCGTGCTGTCGGAGTTTAGACTGTTCCCCGAGGTGCATTTGTTGCGGTTGGTAACCTTAGTGACCATTATCTTTAGGATTCTACCGAGGTGACGGTGGAGGGAAGATCCCACTATACCTGGAGCAGACGTCGGCTAGACTCACTTGGATTTTCTAGGGGGTTCACTTCACTCGAGACGGTTAAAGTGGAGGAACTTGGTCCAGTCTATTCATTAAGCAGGTTGCCGGGGTAACTGTTCCACCCGCCACTTCTGTACTGAATCCAGTGATGTTGGGCTTCATCACCAACTAGCGCTTTCGGTCTGGAAGGCTACTGTTTGTGCTTGGTTTGACGCCCTAGATTCTTTAGGCGTGTGATTCAAATTTGTTTGGTTCTTTAGAGACTTTAGGTGGTTTGATTTGAAATTTTATTTTGTTTTCGTGTGTAGTAGATAAAAGTTTTTAACTGTGGCGGAATTACCGAGACAGTCCCGTAGACTTCGGGGCAAGTCTCCTGAGATTGTTACCGGAACAGATTTGTTAAGAAAACTCCGTAGATCGCGGGGTGGATCTCCTGAAGACGTTCCGGGTTAGTACGAAGGGTTGAAGGTCCTTGTAACTCCTCCTAGTGGCAGTAGAGTAGGTTCACCCGAAGAAGGAGAATCTTCCTTGGTAGTCTATCCAGATTACCAACGTCTAGAGACAGGTTATAATCCCGAAGCTGTTACAGTTTCTGAGCTTGTTGGTAGTTTTTCGTCTGCTAGTGATACAGGCGAAGAACCTGAAATATCTGAACCTGTTACTCCAACTTCTAGTGTTCCAGATTCACCGAGAATAGAAAGAATTATCACCGAAAATCTTCCTACTGGTTTGATTGCTATCGAAGAACTTGCTCCAGAAGAAGAAATAGGCGTCTCTAACCTTGAAGGTCAACTTACCATTGATCTCAAGGAGTGTGAATCCATGTTTTACAGTCCTCCTAGAAGTACTACTTGGTACCTTTCGTTAACCAATTATTTAGACAACTTTGGGGTAGGTTTTTCTACACCTCGTACTCCTTTTCCACCTGGAGGTATTCATACTCCTGTAAATATGTCTGGTCAGTCATCCGTGTTTACTCAAAGTCCTGAATCTTTCTTACACGGCGGTCCTTCTGTTCCCACCGGGTATCAATCACTTTCTGGTACCTTTGCGGGGGCATCTCCTCAACCCGTTGATCATGGGTTATTAGCTGGAAACAGTGGTAATATACCATTGGGTGTAGGAGACATTTACATGATGTCAGGTTCAGTTCCCGTTTCCCAACCTCAAGGTGGCCAATTACCGCTTGGGGGGCAGCCTCAGTTAACGCCTGGGGGGCAACCTCAAGGTACACGAATCGTGTCTGGGGGGCAACCTCAAGGTCAGTATGCACCTATGGTACAATACATGCCTCAAGGTCAACCCTAGCCTCAATATGTACCCCAGGGTCAACCTCAGTATCAATATCAACCTCAAGGATGGCAACCTCAAGGATGGCAACCCCAAGGGTATCAACCCCAAGGGTACCAACCTCAAGCGTACCAACCTCAAGGTCAAGGTCAACCCCAGTATCCGTATTTACCTCAAGGTTATCAACCTCAAGGTCAATACTCGAGTCAAGGTTATCAACCGCCTCAAGGTCAGTCATATGTTCCAAGTATGGGAACTGCACCTTACAACTATCAATCCTATCCTCAATCCGGTTATGGATCTCAGTATCCTCAACCTGTTACGGGTCAATACCCTGGAACGTTAGTGTGGGATCCATCACAGGGTCAACAGGTGTTGCAGCCAAGTATGCAGTTGGTACCTCAAGCTGGACAACCCGTAGTTTCTGGTCCACCCCAGCAACCGCAACCTGTCCAGTCAAATGTTCAAACTTCTGTAACTTCGGTAGTTACTCAACCGCCAATTGCACCTAGTACTCCATCTCAAACGGCTGCTACAACTACCGCCACATCTACCATACTTATTTCTGGAGTATCGACGGCTCCGGTTTCTACTGTCTCTGTAACCACTCCTCAGACATCTTTACCGTTGTCTGGATCTACGATTCAAACCACGGTCCAGATGCCTGCAGGTCAGCCTGGTATAAGTACGGTTGTCACTACTCAACCTCAATTTGTTCACCAACCGTACCAGGGACAGTACCAACCTGGGCAAGCTGTCCAACAACCGGTTTACCAGTATCAACCGTATCCTGGGTACACTTATCAACAACCTCAACAACCCCAGTACGGTCCGGTTAATCCTGGTTTTCCAGGAGGATATAATATCCCAAATGCGACTCCTGTTCCTAGTTATCCTGGATATCCTCCTCCTGGGACTGGTCTTGTGACCCAGAGTTTTAGAGATCCTAACCGGCAGTTACCGTTTATCGCAACTTTGGATTTACCAGACTTGACGTGCCTAACGAACGATCCAATTCAATATATTCAGTTCTGGCCGCCAATGCCAAATAAGTTTCCCAGTGATATACCCAAGTTCGAAGGTAAGTCTGGAGAGGATCCGTCCAATCATGTGATGACTTACCACCTCTGGTGTGCTTCAAATTCTATCTCGGATGATTCAATCCGCTTACGTCTTTTCCAGCGTAGACTCATTGGTCTCACGGCCAAGTGGTACATTGAGTTACCACGGGCCTCTTTTTACAATTTTAGCCAGTTAGCTACCTCGTTCTTAACTCACTTTCAGTTGCCGGTCAGATACGATAACGACACGGAGTTATTAACTTCACTAAAACAATCGACGTCCACGTATATTTCTGATCACATTCATGAGTGGAGACGTCGAAGAAGGCTAGTGAAAGATTTTATCCCGGACCAAATCTTAGCTGAATGGTTTGTTAAATCATTATTACCGAAGATTACTGAAGATGTAGCTAAGGCCGGAGTAGTCACTGAGGAGCAAGTCATTGCTCAGGCGCAATACCTTGACTTAGTTTACACTCAGTCGGGTACGTTACACGAGAAGATTCCGGATCTTCCAAAATCGAATCAAATCGCTGCTGCTCCTTCGGGATCTCATGCCGCTGATGGTATGATTGGTATCGTGAATACAAAGAGCAAGAAGAAGTCTTCCAAGGCTTCAACTACTCCTATTATCACTTTGCCTGATTCCCCGACAGGAGAGTCTTCTCCTGAACTTACCGCCGATATTCACACTGTAGAGTCATCTACGGCCAAATCAAAAAACGGTGGAAAGAAGAAAGGAAAGAAGAAGGCTAAAGCAGACAAGGCTCCGAAGGAGAAAACCGAAAAGTCGGAAACCAATGACGAAAAACGCAAACCTCGATATCGTTGTCTTATTTGTGAAGAGGATCATTTTACGAGAGATTGCCCTCATCGGGCAGAGGTTGTGAAAATAGTCAAAGGTTCTCCCACTCTTGCTGTGTTAAAAAATCCATTTCCGGAGCAGGAGAATAAGATGATAGGTTCTTCCTCAAATGCCAGTGAAGAACCCATTTTGATGATGTCTCATGTGAGGATTGCGACTCGATCGCAAGATTATGGTAGTAAGAATCCTGTTGATGGTAAGGAAGTACAATCTTCTCACTCTAACCCATCAACCTCAACTCCTGGTTCCGATCCACTACAGATCGAGAAACCTAACCCGGACTTAGTAGTTAAACTGCCCGCCAAGGGTGTACTTCGAAGGTCTGCTTTCAATCCACATGCGAGAGCAGCCCAGAATTACAACATTGTTGAGGACTTAGCTGTTTCACCCTCAGCAATGTCGGCGTTAGAAGTGCTGCAATCATGCCCAGCACAACGAAAATTACTTTTGTCGGCTATCGAAGCTGTCGATGTTCAGGACCCGAATCTAATAATCTTCGATCTAGAAAATAGTACACCGCGTCTCCCCCATCAAATGGCTTTCCAAATCCCAGTGATAGTCAAAAGTAGGCCTATTCATCGGACTGTGATTGATGAGGGAGCTTCTACGTGTATTATGTCGATTCAATGTTGGAGATCTCTTGGTTCTCCTTCGTTGAACCAATCCCCCACCATCCTTAAGGCCTTTGATGGCCGTGGGTTCCGTCTGTTTGGTATTCTACAGGAATTGCCTATAGGGGTAGAAGGTAAAACCGTTAGTCTGGATGTGGAAGTGGTTGATGCCCCTCTAGACTACAACCTTCTTTTGGGTCGAAGTTGGTCATATGCTATGACAGCGGTCTTTTCATCGGTCTTCAGAGTAATTAAGTTTCCATATAACGGTAAGATCGTGACTATTGATCAGCTGACATACTTTTCATCCGACCCAACCTCTTCAGAGAGTATCCAGCATGTCGGTAAGACGACAATCCCTTATAGGGACGTTGGCGTAGGTTTAGTTAAAGATTCCGGTTTACTGGGAACTTTTCCTCTCCCTCCAATCAGCGTAGATCCTTCATTTGCAAGAATTCATATGATTACATCAGAAAACATTATTTATGATGATCCTTGGATTGTCCCATCTGAATCTGAGATAGACTCATTCGGTGATGCTATGCCTTTGAGTCCATATGAAATTGCTTATGAAGATGTCATGTCTTTTACCGACTCGCGTTCAACTGAAATCGACCAAATGAATGTGGTCAGTGAAGAGTCACTTTTCACCTCAACCTTAGAACGGATAGCGTTTCCCGAAGTCGTGTCATCTGACGAACAACTTCGCGAAATCATAAGTGTAGACGATCTACCATGGGAAGATCTCCATCACAGATCTTCGTTTTTACCTAAGGATGATGCATTTGAAAATGATTTTTCATCTATTTTTACCGCTGAATATGTCAAAGACGCTCAGGATCCAACGAAACATTCTGATTCAGAGTTGAATTTAGGGAATATTTCTCGCACTATTCCCATTGATATTTCAGTGAAGCCAGGAATGGAGGAGAACATTCATATAGGTGCCGCATGTACAGAAGATGAAATCCAAACTTACAAGGCCCTATTCCAAGAATTCCGCGATGTGTTTGCCTGGTCTTACGAGGAAATGCCGGGAATCGATCCTGCCATTGTTGTTCATGAAATAAAGACCTACCCGGATGCTAAACCCGTCCGGCAACGGTTGCGTCAGATTCACCCTCAAAAAGCGGCTGCGATTAAAGCAGAAGTCGAAAAGCTGTTGAAAGCAGGTTTCATTTATCCGATCCCGTTAACGGATTGGGTATCGAATATTGTTCCGATCAACAAGAAACAAGGAACAATAAGAATCTGTATCGACTATAGGGATATAAATCGAGCTTGTCCAAAAGACAACTATCCTACGCCTTATATCGATCAAATTATTGATGATTGTGCCGGAAGTGAAATGTTTTCCTTTATGGATGGTTTTTCGGGCTATAATCAAATCAATATTCTACCTGCCGACCAACCAAAAACGGCATTCATTTGTCCATGGGGGACATTTGCTTATTGCAAATTACCTTTTGGGCTTAAGAATGTCGGGGCCACTTTTCAACGGGCGATGTCTTACACATTTCATGACATCAAGCACATTGTGCAACCGTATCTCGATGATTTGCCTGCTCATTCTTTACATCGAGCTGATCACCTTGTCCACTTACGAGCAATCTTTATGAGGTGTAGGCATTATCGAATTCGGTTGAATCCCCACAAGTGTGTTTTCTGTATAGAAACAGGTCGATTGCTGGGATTTGTTGTTTCAAAAGCCGGCATTCGTGTCGATCCCTCGAAGGTCGAAGCTATCATCAAATTGCCTCCTCCTTCGAGTTTGCGCCAACTCCAAAGTTTGCAAGGGAAAGCGAACTTTTTACGCCGATTCATCCCAAACTACGCCGAGGTCACTAAAGGTTTTACACGGTTGTTGAAACAGAATGCTCAATTCTTTTGGGACGAGATTGCCCAACAATCTTTTGATGCACTTAAACACGCGTTGACCCATGCACCGTTGTTGCATCCTCCCAACTACAACCAGGACTACCTCTTATACCTCGCAGCTTCACATTCCACCATTGGAATGGTGTTAGTTCAAGAAGATGAATTCGGAGCGGAACATGTGATATATTATCTTAGTAGGACCTTAAATCCCACTGAGCTAAAATATTCGCATGTGGAGAAATTGGCCCTGGCAGCCGTTCAAGCTGTCCAGCGTTTTCGTCACTACATTCTTCTCCGTAAAACTACAGTTATTTCGGATTGCAACCCTATGATTTACATTTTGACAAAACAATTGCTAGGGGGCAAGTACTCTAAATGGATCGTTATCCTGCAAGAGTTCGACTTGGAGTTCGAAAAGTCCAAGTCTAAGAAATCCTTAGTTTTTGCGGAATTAATGTGTGATTTCCTGTGTGCTGACACAAAAACTGTGGCAGAGGAGTCCATTGCGGACGAATCTTTGTTTCTTATCAGTACTGTAGATCCGTGGTACGGAGATATAATCATCTATCTCCAAACCCAAACCTTTCGGCCTGAAGCTTCAAAGGCGGAACGTCGAAAAATTCGGTTTCAATCCCAGCAATACAAAATTATTGGAGATACACTTTATCGCAGGGGGGCAGACTTAGTTTTTCGACGTTGTTTAACTCACGAAGAGGCTGAGAGGGTTTTGAATGATTGTCACTCTGGAGCATGTGGCGGTCATATGTCTGGGTATGCCACAGCTCAGAAGGTGTTGCGCGCTGGCTATTTCTGGCCGTCTATGTTTAAAGATTGTATCATTGCAGTCCGGAAGTGCCACAACTGTCAAGTGTTTGATCACAAGATGCGCGCACCACCTGCTCCTCTCCACCCTATAATTGCCGTTGGTCCATTCGCCAAATGGGGTATCGATTTTATTACTTGTAACCCTCACTCGACCGGGGGGCATGCGTATATCATCCTCGCGGTTGATTATTTTACTAAATGGGCCGAGGCGATGCCTACATTCGACGCAAGCGGCAAAACAGCTGCAGTTTTCGTATTCAATCATATTATAACTAGGTTTGGTGTCCCACAAGCAATCATTACTGACCATGGGAGCCATTTTCGAAACATCATGATGACTGAGCTTACAAGCCAGCTTGGTTTGCGCCACGATAGCTCTACTCCTTATTATCCGCAAGCCAACGGTTTGGTTGAGTCTATCAACAAAGTTCTAGTTATCATGATCCGACGAACCATTGGTATTCATCGGTCGAATTGGCACAACATGTTATTTTCAGCGCTATGGGCATACCGAACCTCAGTGAAAACTTCAACAGGGTTCACTCCTTTCCAGCTAGTTTATGGCTTGGAAGCTGTGTTACCCATTGAATGCGAAATCCCATCACTTCAAATGGCTGTCGAATTACTTCCAGCTACTTCCGAAGAGGAGAAACGTTTATTGTACTTAGCTAAATTAGATGAGACTCGACGTGACGCTGCATTGGCAATCGAGACTCACGCGAAGCGAATGAAAGCTCAGTATGATAGAAATGTGACCCCTCGAAGTTTTTCGGAGGGAGACCTAGTGCTATTATATGATCAAGCTAACGATAAGCTAGGTGCTGGAAAATTCGTTCCTATGTGGCATGGACCCTACATTGTAAAGCGAAAGCTAGCAAAAGGGGCTTATGAGCTGGTAGATTTTGATGGGGACTCTTTGGGTAAACCCAGAAATGGACTTTACCTAAAGAGGTATTATGCTTAAATGGTGGGTATGGAGAATTTTTAGTTAGGTTAGGTTTTGTTTCTAGCTAGTATGTTTGTTATTTAGTCAGTGTGCTTAGCTTAGAGAGTGTGTTTTTCATCGTTATTCTGGCTTATCTTGGTTTTACTCTTGATATTGCAGATGTCGACGCCTCTCCAAACATACATTGGATTTGCTGATGGTGCTTGTCGTAGTACACGGAATATCTCTTCCGCAGCTTGGGTTATCTATTCGCCCTCTGACGAGTTAGTTTCTATGCATGGGGTAAGCCTCGGTCAAACAACGAACAACATTGCAGAATACAGTGCAGTGGTTGAATTATTATCTGAATCTATTTCATTTGGAATTCGACGTTTGATAGTGAGGTTAGATTCTGAACTTGTTGTATTACAGCTTAATAGAGTTTATGCCATTAGAAATCCTGTGTTATTAAGGTTGTTTTTGAGAGTGCGTCTCTTGGAACGTGAATTTGATTACATTGAATATCAGCATATTCCAAGGTCTTTAAATACATTAGCAGATGCAATTGCTTCTCGAATGTTGGACAGACATTTACGATAATCATGCAAGTAAATTTAAAAACATTTCATCACATATGTTAAACAAGATAAGCCGGTAATAGTGATATATATATAGATAGGAGTGTGTCAAAAAATATACATCGTCTTCGATCATAGGTTGAAAAACACCTTATGATCGGCAAAAATGATAAAGTACAAAAAGTCAAAAATGTCACATGTGTCTACAAAGTGACTAGCCAATCACTGGTGGTGCTCCCTATACGACACCACTGCACGGGCTACCTTACACAAAAATCTCCTAAATGGTCCAGGGACTGCGACTACATAGCGCTGAAGTCTGATAGGAATATCATCTATGGTAGTCTCAGGCATATCCGCCGTCAGACGCTCTAGATCCTGCTCCAACTCAGCTAGTGACTCTGCAGCCGCGTCCTGTGGGGCCGGTACCGGTGCAACTGGATGTCTCCTCTCAAAAGGCCGGAGGTTGGCTGGGCGCTGTGGACCAACATCTGCATTTTGAAAATTTTTACTGTCAGTTTTGAGATGATATATATAAAAACCAAAAAAATACATAATTTGAAAACTTGTGAAAAATAAAGTACCTCTGTCATCCCATTTTTCTCCCTGTGGAAGAACCATGTTCGGATCACCTCGAAAATCTACTCCGGCATACGGAAAGTCCTGGATCGAAAAAACCTGGTCCTCTAACCAGTGAAAATAACTATCAGAGAATCGAACAATCGCTGTGCCCTCGTCAGGATGCCGGGCCATCACCGTAACCCATCGTATCAGCTTTGGCTCCCGAGGACCCAAGATATCAACAGTGAGTTGCTGAGGGATCAGCATCAGAACTCTCTCTAAGGCAAAGCTCACAAGTAGAGGCCCATATACAAAGGTCTTCAGTTGGCTCTTCATATTAGCCGACACAGCATCACACCAGTTGAAAATGGTGCCTTGGTAATAGTCAATCGCCATCCGCATTTGGGACCCGGAGGCAATATGTAAAGCGGTTGCGCCGCAAATTCTGGTAACCGTGAAAGCTATAACTTTGAGTTCACGCAGAGAGATGTGTTTGATTTCCACGCCTTTCGCATGGTGTGCATTGGGTGTGCACCAATCCGCCCGGAGACTAGCAAGGGATTGGCCACCCGGCCTAGTCCCGGCTAGATTGAGTTGCTCGCCTCTATTCAGCAAGCCAGTGAGAAAGTATATGTCAGAGGGCTCTATCTCGAGCTGGTGCCCTCCGATGTAAAAGCATTGCTCTTGAACGTCCCATCTCTCAACCAGCCATTCCAAGAATCTCACCTGAGCCCTCATGCTAGGTATGGCCCAGTATTTATATAGCCCGCATGCTTTTAGGGCATCAATGGAAGGTTGATGTTCAATTGCGGCTAAATCAACATCTTCGTGCTCTCTTTCTCTCCAATCCAACATGGTGAGTACCCTACACACCAAGAAACAGAGATTAGAATTGATTTGGGAAATTTTTAATGGTTATTTGTGGAGTTTGGGGTTTCAAATTCCGCCTTTCACGGGGGACGCACCCCGCATTTAGAACACAAGGCGTCGGGACGCAGCTGGCCTGAAGGTGGGCTGTGTCCCCCGCAGAGCGCACTTTGAAACCCAAAACCCCCCAAAAATCAAAACTAAAACCTAAAACACAATTTTAATCGGATGAAACTGAAGAGTAGGATGTTGTAAAATACCTGGAAGAGATGACGTTCGATTCCGACGGTCGGATTTTCCACAGCGACCACAGGAAGTTTCTTGCCAAAAGCCCTTTTTTCAACCTCAACAGTAAAATGGTAAAAATGACATGGTAAAAAGTCTTTTTATAGGTTTTTTGGATGAATTTGTTCATTTTTCACCATGGAAGGATGTTTTTCGATGTATTTTTGCCTATCTTAAACAGGTATGAGTAATGTGTCGTTTTTGTGCAGGACAAAGGGATTTAGAGGGAAAATTGTCATTTTTCACGAACCAAAATATCAGAGTCATCTTTTAAGCCCTTTTCTGACTCCTAAAAAATGAAAAGATTGCCGAGCGTTTCTTTTACACTCGTTAAAACGGAATTAAAAGACGGTCCCCTTATAGCTCTTTTCTGACCGTAAAATCAGGAAAAGATTTCCGGGTTTTTGTCGTTTCAAACTCGATACGGAAATAAAACGACGTGTCCTTGATCGCTTTTTACTTTTCAGGTCAGTGGCACTAATTATGAAAGTACTCCTTGGTCGCAAGATCAAGCGGTTCCCCCAGGTATTATTTTATACTTTTTCGGGCTTGAGGGACACAAATCTACGAAAAAGTTCAACTTGGAGTCTTCTTAAGTTTTTCAGACTCTCTAAAATTGAAAAACACCGAGTTTCTCCTATACTGGGCTCGTTAAACATTTCACAGTAAAGGACCTGTTCAATTACAAACAGGAATGAACCACTCCTTCCTAGGGTTCGAATCAAAACTAGGTTGGACTCATCCAAAGGATGAGCTTATAATCAAGCATATGTTATCCTCCTCAAGCTTGTTAAAAATAAAGAGGTACTTGCCTGAAATGGTGGGGGAAAAGAGAGAAGAATGAGCCTATTTGTTACCTTTTGTCTCAGAAGAAACTTTATTACCACTCTTGAACACGACACTTTTCATTCACCTGGGTTGGGAAATCCTTTACCTCACAGTTGATCAAACCACTTTGAAAGTCTTCAGCCGGGTTCCGGGGATTAACTTTGAGTCGTTTATCACCAAGCCATCTGTTGTGTCGTTATGTGTTCAAGAGGTCTGCAAGCAAAAATTTCATCTGCAAAATACTTGTCATCCATTTGACCATCCCTGAGTCAGTCCTTACAGCAACATTTCTTCAACTTGAACAATGATTTCGTGTTGTGGGCTTGCCTGCAACGGGTCGCTTTTTATCGACATCAGCACATTATCTAGAGAGATGACTTAGAAATCGTCAGTACCTTGAAGTCTGCATGCATCAATGGCAGGTTTCTCGCCTTTGACGTCAGTTTACATCATTGACTTTCGATCGAAGGATTCCGTGAAATGTTCGACATCAACTCATTCATTCACATCTCATGGATTGTACTGGGTACTTTGAGAACCATTGACATTACTGGTGGTCTCTCTCACGCTTGTTAACAGTTTACATCATCGACTGTTAATCAAGTGGTTTCTACCATGTTCGACATCAACTCATTTATTCGCATGGCTAGAATCGTACCAATTCGGGAAGTAGAAATGAAGACCCTAGATCTAGTTTCCACCATCCAGGCTGCGAGGAGTTTTGTATTCATTATCTAAGTAGACTAATCATAAACAGATGGCTGCGCCCATACTGTGTCTACAAAAGTCTATGATTATGATGTACTGCAAGATCATTCCTGTATCAGAGTAGTTAGTCTGTTAGTTAAAGTTTTAATCTGAGTATGGGAATGCCTACCTCAGTGATGATATAATCTTATACATGTATTTTGTGTTGAAAATTGTAGGTTCTGACCAGGCTCTCCACGAGATAATCCTTGAAATGATAAAGCGCTTCACCCTTCCTAGATAATACAAAACCCTAATCTATTACAGGCTTCGCACTTTAGGGGGCAATCTGTTACACTAAAAAATGTCACCATGACTATTTACAGTTAGTATGGCTCTATCAACAGTCATGCTATCCTCTTAGGCAAGTCTTATGCCTCTGCTCTCCATGTCAAACTCCAAAAAGAGAGAAAGTCTTTATAAATGTATTTATCTCTGGGGACGCAGGTTCTCTCAACCTTACCTGCGGGGACGCACCAAATGTTCACAAAATCTGCGTCTTTGGACGCTCTGTATGTAAAAGGGCAGGTGCGTCCCCCTGTAAAGGTTAAAATGCGCAAGTTTCATCTTTAAAAAGTTACTTGTGGTCATTTCTAGAGCATTCTAGAAGGTTGTTCGACGTGTATTGAGCGCCTCCAGATGGTTCATGCACTCCTACCAAAGAGGAACTTATCCCATCAATAAGGGAGCTATCCCATCCAAAGAGGGGATTATCCCATTGATGGTGGACCTCATTAACTTCCTCTTGAGCACTATAAATACAGGCATTGGGCCAGAAGGAGAGGAGGTTGGAAGCTATACATTTCTAAGGGTAGATGCTGCAGGAATTAGGACTCCCATTTAGAAGCTTGTGAGGAGAGATTGCCATCTTTGCTTGTTCTATTTGGAAGTGGGTGAGCTTTGTCAAAGTAAAGGAGAACTCTTGATGGACCCTGGGAGGGACTTGCACAACACCAAGGCTCAGGTTGTATTTATTCCTTTTGTTACCTATTAATGCAAATGAGTCCATTCTTCTCAATAATTTGTTATTTATGAGTTGTTTCATGTACTCCTTGGTCTATGTGTTAAATATGTTTTATTCTATGAGATTATCAAGTGTATTTAATCGTTTGATTGTTAGTGTATGCAGGTTTCAAAGTGAAGGAGGAGCTCATCCGGATCAGCGGAGCTTGACTGCTACAACAGCGTTGGACTACAGGTAGGATCTAAACACTTGATTTCCCATATAGTAAATGCATGTTTAGAGAAGGATTGCTCTTGTTTGTCTTGTTTGTCACTAGAGAGTCTTAGGCTCCTAGGGAGGTTGGTTGTGTCCGCACAATCGACTCTTTCCGCCTGACACCACCCACTTCACCATGTGGAGGTGAAGCTATGATACACCATGAAGACATCCATCACCCAACAACACTGTAGCTCGACATGAATTCCGGTAGTAGCACGAATGTACCAGCACTATCATGTCAATTCATGTCATGAATCATGTCGCCCACATATCTACTATGGGATATGTTGTCAATCAATGTGATGTAACATGGAAGTCCAAGAGACCCACTTTTTGAACATAGAGTCATGTAAGTCCAAAATTCATGGAAGTCAAATGGTCATGAGGGTAGTTTAACAACCACAAGGGTCAGCTTCACCCTTAGCTATAAATACCCCCTCATTTGTACATGCAAAGGACTTTTCACCTCAGTTCCTCCCACATAGTCAAGAGAGTCTGTAATATTTCCTTTGAGGAGTAAGTAGTGGCTCTAACGCCCCACACTCAGGGTTAGTGATGTATGGTGTAACGATGTGTCTTAGAACTTTCACTTAATTCAGAAGCTTGCTAATAGGTCAGCACGTTTTCACACATGTATTGTAATTGTTGTAAGACTAATATTTAACACTTGTTATGCATGTTGACTTAACCTGTGTTCTGTTAGCACCTAAATCTGCCTTAGGCTGAAGGAAGGCAAAAATTAGGGTAACGACAAACCACGCTCAGTCTGGTAGCTAGCCCTACTAGAGCAGGAGAGGGCTCTCTCCAAGTCATGCTCAGTGAATGGATAGGCAAAATGGTCTGAGATGACTTACAAAGCAATATTTACCTTAGGCTAGTAAGTGAAAAGGGATTTTGGAAAATGTTTTATGAAGTGACTGAGCTTCTGGGATGTATATGGGACTGGCACTCAACAAAGAACAGAGAATCGAAAATGAAGGCACAGATTATTCTGCGAGGCAGGGTAGGTGGCAAGCACATCAATTTCGACTTAAGGTAACGTGGAATGGAAATATTTCTAAAGAGAGTGAAAAGGGCATGGTCGCATGAATCCTTTTCAACAGAAGAGTAACACTGCACATGAAATTTTCCCACACGCAGAGCAATATAAATTGAATTCTACCTAATCTCACTTAGAAAATTTCACTGAAATGAAGCATGAAATGAAATATGAAACATAACAAGATACATATGGAACATAAGAACACATTTTCTACACACACGACCACAAGAATCTCATGAAACAGAGCCGCTACCTTTCATTAATCCTATGTCAAAAATACACAGTGCAGCAACATAGTTTCTTTCCCACAGTCTCCCAAAAGTTACAAGCCAGCTAACCCTTTGCAAATAACTTGCATACAATATATAGAAAGTGTAGAGAAGAGATGCAACACCCAGGGGTTGGGAAGTTACTCAAATCACTTCGAAAAGGAGATGGAGAGACAACCATCAGCTACAGGTGCAACGCTCTCAAGCATGACATTTGGCTGTGGTGACCCTTTGCATTCTTTTGACACTTGGATAGATGCCCATCTCGAGAAAAAAATCTTTAAATTCCGCCTTTGGTGCGAAAAAACCGAAGTGTAGATGACCGGGCCCACTTGGAGAAGTCGTGACCCGAAATTTCGTGAAACAGGAGCAAATTGGCCGTTTTTTCCCATGTATGCCGCGCCAAATTCTCTGTGCGTCACGCCAATTGGGAGCCTGCTTTGGGGCACTTGTAGGTGTCAAAAATGTGCGCAAGTGGGCTTGTTGGAAAGCCTGTCCTGTCTACTTTCCAACCCAACTAGAATTTCTAAATTTGAAACTCATTTGCCCCTCGAAAACTTCATTCTCCCAAGACGGCTTTCTGTGTGTCAAAAAAGTGGTAGAGAAGCCATTTTTGGGTGTTTTTTGACCTTTAGGAGACCAAAAACTTGTCAAAATTTCTAGCCTAGTCACCAGTAGTAGTATTTTTCAATGTTCAATCCAAATATGCAAGTCGTTCCTTGATTAGAGTTCCATATTTTTAGCGTCGAGCCAGTGGCGCGGCACACAGGGAGGAATTTCCTGTTTTGTGCCCAAAAAATTTTCCTGTGACCAAAATTTGCCCAAATTCTTTGAAATTTGGGTTGGAGGTTCCCTATAAAGTGCTTTGCTATGCCAAGGAAGCCTCAGCCAAGATTCGAAGCCGATCTTACTCCTTTTGCTCCTTTGCCTCCTTTGCCTCTTTTGCCGCTTTACTCAATTTTGCCTTTAGGCTCCCGATTCTCGCTTTGGAACTGATGTTTTGGGCCTGGTAGTGATGAGTCATGCACCTCAGCATGTCTTTCTCCCTGTTTTCTTTATCCAACCACTACTCCAAGTGAACATTCACTTTCTCTAGCACATACTCTCGGTCTTCGTCTCTTTGCTCCATAGGTCTGCCTTGTGCTGCCAGGATGTGTCGCCGGTTTTCCTTGATCATCTGCAACTCTATCTCAGCTAGATGATATTCAAGTTGTTTGTTCCTCTGCTCAAGATACTGCATGTTCTACTTTTCCCTATCCAAGTCCAGGTATAGGTTCTCAATCACAGACTGCTACTCCTGAATGATCTCTCCGATCTCAGCATTTGTAGGTTCTTCATCTGTCTCATCATCCTGTAGGAGAACAAACTCGCTCTCTTTCTCACTTGATGGTCCTTCCTCTTACACTGGCTCCTTTCCCTTACCCTGCTCCTGTGATGCTGATGGCAGAAGCGAGGCCCCTTCCACCCCGGGTGGAGATAACACTCGCTTTACTGCTGCAAACAACGGTCTACTGCCCTTCTGGTATGTGAGGTATACTGGCATGGTGGCAGTCTCATGGTGCTCAAACTGATGTGAAGGACTTCCCATCTCAGGCTCAAACTGATGTGAAGGACCTCCCAACTCATGCTCAAACTGATGTGAAGGATCTCCCACCTCATGTTCTGCCTCTGATATCACCGGTGGGGCACTAAAGAAATCACGGGAGATGAAGTCCTCCCAAGCAATACCCTGCAATCCCAACTGATGGTCTACCAAGATCCGGATGAGAGAAAAATGATAGACATTGTTTAGCTACTATCGTGGGGTCTTGCGCTGCATGAAGTTTTTCATCTTCTCAATGTTGTTGTAGATGAAAAATTGGAGGCTCATCATCCTCACCCTGGTGAAGTGCATGAGCAAGCGGATGTGATAGGCATAAAGGCGAGAAAACCTCCCCTCGCAACTGAAGTACTTCATGATCAATCTCATGAGTGGGGCATACTCATCCCTCAAGAATCTGAATGGAAAAACTCTGGTGAGTTGGCTCAAGCAGCTGTCCCTGATGTAAGGCTCATAGTGATGCCTCTCCACCTTCTTCTTCTTATGACACTGCTCCCTAATGTTTGGTATCCTTGTTGCTACTGATATAGCCTCCGGTGTCAAGGTGAAAGTGACCCCAGCCAGGACAGATTGGCCTCCTTGTAGATGAAGTGCAAAAAGGCGGGCCAACTCATGATGGACTCTGACATTTGCCACCCTTTGAAAAAATTCATAGCATGCCAAGTGCTGAAAACAAGACATGGCAAGTGGGCATGCCTGCAGCTCAATGAGGGTGCTTGGCTCATCTCTAAGATGTCTACCACTTCGATGATGTCTCCTATGGGCCCTCTCTCCTAAAGATGTGTCACTGTGGGTCCCCTCCTCATACTCTGATGAATTTTCTGATGCCATTACTGCTGCTTGTACCCTGAGTTATATGCTGCCCTCTGAATCCAATGAAACTGATAAATGCTCTGAAAATATGTCACCAAGGGGACAATAAAACAAGGGAGTTTTAGGAGGGGAATGATGAATAGGGGAATAGGTGTTTAAAGGAGAAATTTATCAGGGATTTGGGAGTGTTTGGCGTGTGGTTTTTATGGGGTAGGGTTTGGGATATTTTGAGCTATAGGAATAAAGGGGACAAAATGGATATGATTACAATGTATCTAGGGTAACTATTAGGGGAAACTGATCCAGGGTAATTAGCTGATAGAGGTAGGATAGGAGCATATTTAGCAATCATGTTACTGTAGCAAAACCCTAGCTTTTTGCCCTTCTTTGTGTCGTTTTGGGTTTACTTAATAAAAGTTTTGCCTTTGCTTTCATGGTCACCAAAATCATGTTTTTCTTTGAGTTAAGGATCAATGGTGAAAGGATCTAGGGCCACCTTTGCAATTTTGAGAGCCAATTATAAAAATTTGGGTGATTCGGTGCTTTTTTAGGCTCACAGGCCTGTGCACCGCACGCTTTGCCCAGTGCATCACGCGCCAGGTGTGCGCCACGCCAGTGTAATATTAACACTGTGGCTAGGCTCCCAGTGCGCCACGTGCCCTTAGTGCGACGCGCCACCTTGTGTGTGCGCTGCACACTATCAAATGGCACAAATTTGCTTGGAACTCTGGGGATGGGTCTTAGCGGAGATTTCTAGGGGGTTTCCTTGGGAGACAAGGTGGCATAGAGGTGACAAATGATGAGGAGTGAGGGGACAAGGGGATGGGAGCAGCCTTGGTGGCATTTTCACAAATTTGCAAACCTCGTTTATCATTTTGCTTTGATGATTGTTTTCATGGATGGCCAATGTGCTTTGGATATCATTCAACATCTTAGAAACACCAGTCGTTGACCAAATTGACAGAGAAGAGGTTTCATTTTAGCCTACCTCTTGCTTGCTAGCCTTCAACCAGGATATAAAACCAATTTGCAAGTGTTTTGAGCTCCCTGGCTGTGTGCGTCGTACGCCAAGCCTAGTACGTCGCACCCTCTATCTGCACCGCGCTCCCTGGTGTATGAGCTGCGCCCTTTGGAAACCGACTCTCCTTCACTGAAACCCTTATGAATTTGCTCTCTCACCTTTGTAATTTCTCTCCAAGCTTTCCAAAGCACAAATGGTTTTTGTTTTGGGCAAAAACAAGTATATATAGGCTTTTGGAGAGTTGGGTTTAATTTTTTCTTCTTTGAAGACCCACTTTCTAATTTTTGAGTTTTGCACTTTTCATTGACTTTAAAACACCCTTCTTTTCATTTTTATTTGAAATTTTGGCTCTTGTGATGAAATTTTCAGCATTTCTTTGCGGGGACTGTGTGATTGGGCACTTGGCCATGAAAACTCTGACTGCATCTAAAAAAGTCAGCTGGCAATTTTTTGGAAAATTTTGTCATAGTTTGACCTTGTTTGACTTTTCTTCAAAACAGAGTTTTGAAGAAGAGTCGATGTCTCTTCAGGTGATGATGGTGCTTTCTGAACCATGTTGTATAAGGTCTCCCAGTGGCCTGCATGGCTTGTTCTGGACATGTTTTTGAAAGACCACATTGATGATTTCCTAGACCCAGCAATAAAAAGAACTTTGTCATGTAATATGACCAGACCTTGACTATCATGAACTTTTAGTGATTATGGACCAAGACCAGAACCAGGAGGGGCTAGACATGAGGGAAAATGAGTAGCACGACTTTCTCCGTCAGATCATGGCATGTCCCTAGCGAAATGGAGCTGAGCGGATGGAGTGGGACACCTAGAATTGGAATGCACAAAGAGCTTTGATCTCTGACGGAGGGCTGACCAGACCGACTCTAACATGTTCTACATATGAACTATTTCACTTGTTGTAATACATAATCTATTAATGGAAATGTGTTGTATATGTTGTTAACACTGTCTCACCCGTGTAGACTACTCTCCCAGACATCAGACAGGCTTTTCACATAAAACTTGTTGTAACAATTGTTTCATTGGTTAAGACTCATCCATTGAGTGTTGTACGTGTTGTTACCCTCCTGTTGCAACAGGTGTTCATATTTCATGATTGACATTTTTACATGCCAAATATGTCATCTTTCATGCTGCAAGGTTCCATATTTCCAAAAAAAGGCCAAAGAGTAGGTCATGAAAGTGTGATAGTCTAAGTGCCACTGCTGGATTCCAATTTTGATGAGTTGTTTCATTTTTGAAGAGTTTTTTCTGTTAAGGGAAGGCCAAACAGCTTAATCTTGGCCTCCCTAGGATTCAATTTCTTGTTTTAGAATATAGAGAATGATATCTATCCAAATAGCTTAATCTTGGCAGATTTGTAGATAGGTACAGAATCAAAGGAGCCCAACTACTTAATCTGGGCCCTTGGCAGAAATAAGTGTAGATTTAGATAGGACAGTCAAAAGAAAAAGTGTAAAGCTGGGTCTGCAAGTCTAAGTGCACCCATGCAAAAAAGAAGAAAAAATGCCAGGTAAGTAGGCTGGGTAGGTAGTTTTGATGGTTGCAGAATGTTGATGTACGATCAATTTTGTGTTTCAAAGTGTTATATCTTTTTAGATCACAGTTATGATGCAGTTTTTTCATATGGAGGAGCTCAAGCTAGACATAATTAACTCCCCTTCTTCTTATTCCCTAAATCACTTACTAACTTCCCCAAAGAGGTCAAGATCTACTTGAGTCTCTTAGTTTCATCATTTCCACATCATTTGCCTTGGTGAAGATCTGCTCTACTCAAGGCATGTTCATACTTCCCCTATGAATCATTTCCCCCCTAACAGCCTAAGTTTCACATACTTAGCGCTTTCTGATCACTTGTCATATTAACTACTAATTTTACTATATAGCTTCCTATTTGTTTCCCCTTCCCCTACTAAAACTAAGTATAAAATTTCCCTAGGTACATATCCCCAACCCTTGGCACTATAGCCATATAATATCAAGTCTGGGAAATGCTAAGTTCACCAGGAGCTTGACATTATCCTTCCACGTTCAAACCCTGGGATTAACTTGACATCTAGTTAAGTTAATAACCTTTACCCATCCCTTCACCCTTAAAAACTGCACATTTTCTACCCCTCCGCAGTCATTTTCCCAAAGTTGATGTTTAAAAGTTTTATTAAACATTAATTTATTTTTCCCCTGCTTAAAATTAACCCCATAAAACCCACTTTCCGCCCTTATCCTAAGGTCTTTCCCACGAAATATTTGCCCCGCTCATTTTATAACCCCATAACCCATTTTTCTAATGTTTAAACCCCCCCGCCACATAATAAACTAATTTAACGCGTTGCGGGCCCCATCCCTAAACCTCCGCCGCCTCATCTTTGCCGCCAACCGTTAGATCTGGGGCGCCGCAGATCAACGGTGGGTGGGTCCTTTCCCCAGCGAAGCCGCTGAGCGTTAACGCCCGAGAGATCGGCGGTTTTACCATCGTACTCCCACCACGCGTCACCCTCTCGGCTGTGGCGAAGATCCCTCTGCCAATACCACTTTTGCCCAAAGGCGGTGCGCCCAAAACTGAAAACCGCCTCCGCCCGGTGACGTCATTCTGCTACGTCATCAACCTGCGTCAGGCCTCTTGCCACTGTACTGCCAAGTTGTCACTGCCACATCACTGCCACAGTGTACCGCCACGTCACCAGGCCGTACTGCTGACATCATCTGCTGACGTCACCCTGCCACGTCACCTCCGTACTGGGACCCACTGCTAACATCATGTTGACATCATCACTCAAAAAGGCACGAAAGGCGGAAATTGTGCTTAGGAAGCCCAGATTCAAAATCTGAGGCAGTTTTTCATGCACGATTATCACAATCGCGCATGGCTACGAGAAATGGGCCAAAATGGAAATCCCCTCATCGCGCAGCCCCCAGCAAGCCCGAAAGGCGCAGAATGACCCGATTTTCTTCGCGAAGCATTCAGAAAGGGGCAAACACACTTTTTAAAGCAACAGAAGGCCGAGTAGCTGCCATGAAGGATCGATGGGACAGTCTAAACCATTCAGAAGATATTAAAGACTCCAGGATTGGTGCCAAAGAGTATCAGGAAGCGGCAAAGAGTATCAGTTCAGCAACATCAAATCAGGTGAAAATAAAAAAAACCTTCATCAAAGTCAGCAAAGCAGTTAAGGCCATTTAATAGCCTACCTGGTCGGGATTAGTGCACATTAATGCCAGTAAAACAGCAACAAAACCAAGTTAGAGGTGGAGATAAAGGACAAATCATAGTTATTACAGGAGGACTGCACCTAGCCACCCAGGACAAATATTAACTTAGTTTTGATACGGCTTCCCTCAGCGCAGCTCAAAGATATTTTCATGCATTTATTTCTAGATAAGATTAGGTTAAAGTAATCATTTTCTTTCAGACCTGTTTAGGTCAGCTGTAATAGATTAGTTTTTGGATAATTTTCCCTATATATACCGACCCTCTGTATTGTTTAAAGGGTTGGTTGGTGGATAATCCTCATGAGAGACTCGCACTGGATATCTGAGATGTTTTACTTAATCAAAGATTGTTGAAAATCTTTGGAGGAATGACTGTCTGCTCTGTGTCTAATGGTTTGAAGAATTGAATGCGGAATTCTTGTGCTGCTCTATGAATCAATAAGTTTTCCTTACCTCTGTTATTTCGATTTCACATAAGCTCAAGTCACAGAACAAAGGATTGGTTAAGAATTTGCTTGGTTGCACTCTATGCTCAGTTTCTGTGGTTTCTTAATGTTTTCCTCTTGAATTAGGCATAAATATGAATTCTGTTATGGCTCATGTTTGACCTATTTTCATATATGAATGACTGTTATCTAGGAATTCTTAACTGCTCCTAGATACGGCTCATTTGTCTTCTTTCTGCTAATCTGAATGAGAGATTCTTAATTGCCCCTCATTCCTTAGCCTTTAATCCATCTCTTTTACCTTGAATGATTGTTTCATACCCAGCTAGCTTGCCCCATATTCCTTCTTGTGACCAAGAAAACGCACTAGCGGTCCTACTCCTTGACTCCATGCCCAATGGTTCTAAAACTTTCATGCTGTCCCTGCCTCTTTACTTGAAAGCATCATCTTTTCCACCAAAAAACAAAACAAAACCCCTTGAACTCAATAACTAGCCTAAAAACATTTTCAACAAAGCTAAATCAGAA
Source organism: Pinus tabuliformis (assembly GCA_031772625.1). Taxonomy (NCBI): domain Eukaryota; kingdom Viridiplantae; phylum Streptophyta; class Pinopsida; order Pinales; family Pinaceae; genus Pinus; species Pinus tabuliformis. The sequence continues at coordinate 195,873,681 of CM062815.1, read as the reverse complement.
AGAGAGAGCCCTCTCTGATTGCAGGTGGGCTAGAACCTGTAGTCCAAAGATTGGTCTGTGGTTACCTCCGCCGTATCCTTTTGATGCCGACCAGAAGGACAACCTGAGTGATAACAGAATGGCGAGTCTACTAGGGACATCCTCAGTTATCTTCACAAATCAAGTTGGAAAACTCCGGAGGAACAAAAATTAGTGTTGTATATTCCTTAAAACTACAGATGAAGTCTGAATGTTGGCTAGGAAGCCTTTGAACCTGTTCTTGCTTTGTAGTTACAGGAGTAAATAAATGCTGCTTCAGTCAATCTTCATGCTAGTTTTAAACTACAGATAGCTGTCCCCGAAACTTAATCAGTTCCTTGCCAATTCTAAAAACATTCGCAGAAAATACCGAAACAAATTCAAAATCTGGCTCCCAAAAAGAATTCTCGTTATACTAGGTCAAATCCAGACCCAAATCCACCAGCTGCTTTTGAAAATCCGAACTTAATCCCAAAAATCCTTAGGAAGCAAGAACAAAGAGAAGATTTTTCTGATAATAGTCCTCAAGCAGTTCGCCCAAGCAGTGTTCCAACCCCTGTCAAAGTCTTATTTCGTTCAACCCCTACTTCCCCTTGTTCATCATCTAATTCCCAAAGCACTCCTTCCACACCTCCATTCACTGCACATACTACCATCACCACTACTATTGTTCCAATTGTCCCAGTTGTTCCACTCATCCCTATTGTTCCGGTCGTCCCTGTAAACATGGCCAATAGATATGCACCCCTGCAATTACCTGCAAACCCTGGGGCTATGCCTCAGGATTATCAAACTAAAATCACATATTTTGATGGAACTGGCACTTTCATAGCCCTTCAGCATACAAAGACGATGCAAGACTACTTTGAGAACTACGAAATAGATGATGATAGTGTGAGAATGAAAATTTTTGTTCAAAGTTTAATAGATGATGTAAGAACTTGGTTCAGATCACTTGCTGCAAATTCCATAACTACTTCGGATGAGCTTTACCAATCCTTTACCAACAGATGGGAGAAAAAGAAAGACCCCTTGCACATCCTTGCTGAGTACGATACAATAAAAAGAGACCCTCAAGAGTCTGTCCTAGATTACTGTGCTAGATTCAATAATGTCTATAATGCAATACCACAGAACCTGAGACCTCCACTTGACCTTGCCTTGTATAAATTCCCTGATGGATTCGACCCAGATATGGCCTACGAGTTAAAAGAAATAGCCCCTCAAACCCTTGCAGACATGCAAAATGTTGCTGTTAGCGTAGAGGCCAACCTGATTGCCAAAAGAAATAGAGCTAGAATGGAGAGAAGAACCACTTTCAAAGAAGAACCCATAGCCTTAGATCAGAAACTTGATGCTATTATCAATGGCATGCAAAGGCTGGGAGACAGAGTAGAAAGTGTTGAGAGGAAATCATCATGGGAAGGACAACAGTCCAAACAATAAGGAACCCAAATTTCAGGAAAACATAGAACACAAATGCTAGTAGGTCTAGTCCAGACCATGATATAAGACCACCTTTTCATGAAAATTATGTGGAAGCATCTACATCTGGTGAACCCCCAGAGGACACTCACATGAACCTGGTGGATTCGGGGGCTGAGCAACAAATTTTCCTAACTCAACAAGACCAAGATGAGCATGACTTTAATCAATTTCAGACTAAGTCTGGTGAGCCTTTTAATTTTAAACAAGGCTATGATACTCCTATGGATGAGGTCCACAAATAATATAAGCTGAGAACTAGGATCATTGACATTCCTGAACCTAACAAACCAAAGGATGGAAAACAACCCAACAAGACTAAAGCCAAGGCTGTCATAATAGAACCAGCTGATATACCTGTCCCAAACCTACATCAAGTGACTGTAGAGGACATAACACAAATGCACCCTTCTATTGACCAGCCTCGACCACCTTCTTCCTCGAAAGAAAATTTGAACAGCATTCTGAAAGACCCTCTTAAGACAAAAAAAACCGCAATCAAACACTTCCCATGACACTGATAAACAAGACCAAGTTGCTGATACTCCAATGGAAAAAGGGAAACCTGCTTCTCACATTACTAAAACCCAATCTGAAAAATCATTTGACTTAGAGGCAGAAATAGGTAAATTGAAGATATCCATCCCCTTATTCGAACTGGCCAAACATGATGTGTATAGGCAACAAATTCAAAGGTCACTTCAAATGCCGGAGGTAAAGGATGATGTGAATGTTCTTGATGATCAACCTGAGCTGCTGTTTGGTACAGAAGTTAATGGAAAATCAACATATGTATCTATCTTTCCCTTTTATGTCAGTTTACATATACATGACAAAGTCCTACACAATGCCATGTTTGACTCAGGTGCCTCCCACAACCTTATGCCCAAATCTGTAATGGAAAAGCTGAACCTTGATGTTACAAGACCCTACAAAGATCTATTCTCCTTTGACTCAAGTCAAGTCAAGTGTTTAGGCCTCATCAAAGACCTGTGTGTCTCCTTAGTCCAATTTTCTAACAAGACAATCCTCATGTATGTGGTGGTTGCTGACATTCCACCAAAGTATGGCATGTTATTATCGAGATCTTGGGGAGAAAAACTCCAAGGATCCCTCCAATTAGACCTCTCCTATGCCACTATATCTGTCTTTGGGCAACCAAAGAGAATGTATAGAGAAACACTGATGAAATATGTGGTAACTAGTGAGAGCAAGCCTGAAAATTTTCCCATTTACTCAATCCATTCTGATATGGATTCTTTTATTTTATTTAATGATGAAATAAGTCCTCCAATTGATGGCAAGCCGTTGGCTTTAGAAATGAATACACACATCAATGAAGAATCGGTTGCCCATACTGATAAAACTATCAAAACAATCAAGGCAACCAGCTTACAAGAAGAACCTCCCCAAACAGAAAATTCAAATATGTCCGCTGCAACAATGACTGAAACTCTTGACACTAACCACAAGCAAGAAATCATATGGTATTTAGATTTTGATGGCTCTGTCAACAAGTTAGGAGCAGGGGCAGGTGTCTGGATTCACAATACGTATAACAATCATGCAGAAGGCCATGCCTACAGACTAAATTTCAAATGCACTAATAACATGGCAGAGTATGAGGCTCTCCTCTTAGGCCTTAAACTGCTCAAAGCTCTAGGAGCTGCAAAAGTATCCATTTTAGGTGACTCTGATTTAATCATACAACAGATGAAAGGTAATTTTGTTACCAATGACAATAGAATGAGGGCCTATAGGACTGCTGCCACTACTATACTCAATACATTTACTGAATCCAAGCTTGCCAAAATTTCAAGAGAGCATAACATTCATGCACACAGCCTAGCCACTTTTGCTAGTACATGCAAGCTTCCCTTTGAGCCAAATCATCATTTTACTGCTAAAATAAAACACAGGCCCGCTGTCCCAAATAATGTTAAAGATTGGCAAGTGTTCGAGAATGATGCCCAGATTAACAATTTCCTCACCCTTGAGCATGAGTTTTCAAATATTAACATTGACATGGATGCTATGACGGATGAAAAATAGCAAACGAATGAAAATCAGCAGGCTGTAACACCTATAACGGCCAAACGAATGCTGAACTCAACTGTTTTTGATAATACAAATATAGAAGAACTGAAACTGATGCATTTGGAGGAAATAGCCGAAACAGAGGTTGAGATCGTTGATCTGAAAGATAACTTACTCCCCGCTGGCCTCACTCCGTTAGAAGACATGTTTGATGATAATGATGTTCCTAAAAAGCCAAAAATGCAACCATTAAACGCTGCTATAGAAGAACATAACATCGGGACAGCAGAGAAGCCCAAAATGATCAAATTATCTAAAAATTTGCCAGCTGATCAGAAGCCCAAATATGTTGATTTGTTCAAAGAATTCCAAGATGTATTTGCTTGGAGTTATGAGGATTTGAAATCCTATGATACCTCAGTAATCCAACACACCATTCCCTTAAAACTAAACCAAAGGCCCTTCAAATAGAAACTGAGGAGAATCAATCCCATGCTTCTCCCTTTGATTGAAAAGGAAGTGAAAAGAATGTTTGAAGCAGGTATCATAGCACCCATTAGATTTTCTGAATGGGTATCCAATCTTGTTCCTACAAGAAAAAAGAGAGGAGAGATTAGGCTATGCGTAGACCTAATAAATTTAAACCAAGTCTCCCTAAAAGACCACTACCCATTGCCCAAAGTGGATCATATTCTGTAGAGAATAGTGGGATCATCTAGAATTTCTTTTCTAGATGGCTTTTCAGGTTTCAATCAAATACTGGTTCACCCAGATGACCAAGACAAGACAGCCTTTACCACATCGTGGGGAACATTTAAGTATGTGAAGATGCCATTCAGACTTAAAAACGCTGGTGCCACCTTTCAAAGGGCAATGGATATTACATTTGCCAAAGAAATACATGATTTGCTAGTTGTATATCTTCATGATCTAACCCCTTTCTCTAAATCTGATCGAGAGCACTTGAAACATTTGAGGCAAATATTCATGACATGCAGGAAATATGGCATTTCCTTGAACCCCAAAAAATCCCTCTTTGGCCTTGAAGAAGGCAAACTCCTTGGCCATATCATATCAAAGGATGGGATTAGAATTGATCCTGAAAGAATCCAAGCCATCCTCCAAATCCCATATCCAAGAAACATAAAAGAGTTCCAAGCATTCCTGGGAAAGATCAATTTCCTAAGGAGATTTATTCCAAATCTAGCTGAGCTGATAAGACTATTAAGCAACACGTTAAAAAAGGATGCCAAGGTAAGATGGTCTCTTGAAACCAAACAAGCCTTTGAGGGCATAAAATCGGCCTTAACCCAAGCCTCTGTCCTTACAAGTCCACAATTTGATAGGGACTTTATCATATTTTCTTTTGCATCTGATCACACCATAGCTGTTGTTCTTTTGCAAAAGGATGATCAGGGAGCTGAAAAGCCAATTGCATTTTTTAGCCGAGCCTTAAGAGATGCCCCTTTGAAATACCCAATCATGGAGAAGCAGGCCTATGCCCTGGTCAAAGCAATCAAAGATTTCCGAGTATACATTTTATATTCACATGTAATTGCCTATGTCCCAAATGTTGTTATAAAAGACATATTAACCCAAGAGGGATTAGAGGGAAAAAGAGGCAAATGGATTGCAAACATCCTTGAATATGACATAGAAATAAAACCAACCAAGCTCATAAAGGGACAAGGTTTAGCCAAACTGATGTCCGAAACAAACTTTCAAGCCTTAGACATTAACCAATTGGACAATGAACAGGAGCTGGCGACTCCACAGATCAGTGAAACCTTTTTGCAATCCCCATGGTATGCTGATATATGCTTTGTTTTGTTAAACATGTTTGCTCCCCCAGGATTGTCTAGAACTAAGAAAAGATTTTTAAGAATGAAGGCTTCAAAGTTTTGTGTCATAGATGGTGCATTATTTTGGAAAAATCATGAAGGTATATTGCTTAGTTGTTTAATCATCAATGAAACTAACAATTTCATGAAAGAATTCCATGTAGGTGACTGTGGAGGACATCTGTATTGGAAGTCCACTGCTGATAAAATTCTAAGGGCTGGTTTTTATTGGCCCTCTCTTTATGCAGATGTAAAGAAGTTTGCCATTTCATGTCACAAATGCCAAATCTTTGAGGGAAAAAGAAAGTTGTTTCCCCTGCCCCTTAAACCCATCTCAACTGAAAAGCCTTTTCAACAATGGGGTCTTGACTTCATTGGAAAAATCCATCCCTCTTTCTCAGGCCAGCACAAATGGATTTTAATAGCTACCTACTATTTCACCAACTGGGTTGAGGACATCCCATGCAGACAAGCCAATGACACCATCATTATCCAATTCCTTGAGTGCAACATCCTTTCTAGATTTGGCTGCCCTGAGAAGATCATTACTCATAACGCCGTTGCTTTTAAATCCAAAAAAATGATCACTTTTTGCCACAAATTTCACATCACCTTAGGACATTCCACAGCCTATTACCCCAAGGTAATGGCTTGGCTGAGTCATCTAATAAGAGCTTGATTAATATCATAAAGAAAGTGATAGAAGAAAACAAGAAGAACTGGCATAGAAAGCTCACAAATGCCCTATCGGTAGACAGACTTTCAACAAAGAAATCCAGTGGGATGAGCCCTTATGAACTAGTATATGGTATGGAAGCCAGGTTTCCTTCATCTTTGGGCATCCCTACTATCAGACTGTTACAGGAGATTTAGGCTGAACCAAACGACATTCAACGAAGAATCAACCAAACCATTCATCTTCAGCAAACCAGAGAGCAAGTTTATGACAGAGCTCAGATTTTGCAAGAAAAGCTCAAAAGGATGTTTGATAAGAGAGCTAAGGATGAGGATTTCTATATTGGTGACAAAGTTCTAAGGTTGGATTCATGGAGAGAAGACAAGGGAAAACATGCAGAATTTGATTTTTTATGGAAAGGGCCATTCGTTATTTCTGCTATTCAGGGAAATAACACATATTTTCTCAAATCTGTAGAGGGCAACACGGCAGAAGAAGGCCCTGTGAATGGCCGAATGCTGAAACATTACCATGATCCCTTTTAAAGGGATACAATCCAGCCCTGTACATATCTCTTTGTACATTGATATTTGTATATATCAGCGCTTTGTTTTTAGTTTTTGTGTAAGCAATCTGAGTGTTAGAGGAGCAGCAACAATGTTTGTGAAGACACAGCCAATTGCCATTATTCCATTCTTTAAAGCTCTGTCTCTGCATTAATCTCGGTAAAACAGAAATAGTAGCACTGTCATATCACAAAAATTCATGGTAAAAGAAAACAGTGGGTAGCTTGCAGTCTTCAGTCAAACAGTATCAATAAGAGAGGAGCATTTTTTTTAATTTCACATTAGCAACAGTTTCTAGACTAGAGCTAAAGCAAACACATTAGTTTTAATCTCTGTTTTTCAAAGGCACAATTCTCAAGAAATATTGTACATAACATCAAGCACGCAGAAGAAAGCAGGAAATGCTTCATAGTTCACAGCAATTCAGTTGAGGGAAAGTGTTGTTCTTATTTCAAAGCTTCAATTATCTAACATTCAACACAAAGAAGTGTTTCTAGTCTACAGCAACAATAGAAGATCAAGGCATTCTGACCTACTATTCTTGGCTTTTCACAAGGAAAAGCCATCCCCAAGTGGAGCCACTATTAGCCTCCTGTTGCAACAGGTGTTCATATTTCATGATTGACATTTTTACATGCCAAATATGTCATCTTTCATGCTGCAATGTTCCATATTTCCAAAAAAAGGCCAAAGAGTAGGTCATGAAAGTGTGCTAGTCTAAGTGCCACTGCTGGATTCCAATTTTGATGAGTTGTTTCATTTTTGAAGAGTTTTTTCTATTAAGGGAAGGCCAAACAGCTTAATCTTGGCCTCCCTAGGTTTCAATTTCTTGTTTTAGAATATAGAGAATGATATCTGTCCCAATAGCTTAATCTTGGCAGATTTGTAGATAGGTAGAGAATCAAAGGAGCCCGACTGCTTAATCTGGGCCCTTAGCAGAAATAAGTGTAGATTTAGGTAGGAGGACAGTCAAAAGAAAAAGTGTAAAGCTGGGTCTATAATTCTAAGTGCACCCATGCAAGAAAGAAGAAAAAATGCCAGGTAAGTAGGCTGGGTAGGTAGTTTTGATGGTTGCAGAATGTTGATGTATGATCAATTTTGTGTTTCAAAGTGTTATATCTTTTCAGATCACAGTTATGATGCTATTTTTTCATATGGAGGAGCTCAAGCTGGACATAATTAACTCCCCCTTCTTCTTATTCCCTAAATCACTTACTAACTTCCCCAAAGAGGTCAAGATCTACTTGAGTCTCTTAGTTTCATCATTTCCACATCATTTGCCTTGGTGAAGATCTGCTCTACTCAAGGCATGTTCATACTTCCTCTATGAATCATTTTCCCCCCTAACAGCATAAGTTTCACATACTTAGCACTTTCTGATCACTTGTCATATTAACTACTAATTTTACTATATAACTTCCTATGTGTTTCCCCTTCCCCTACTAAAACTAACTATAAAATTCCCCTAGGTACATATCCCCATCCCTTGGCACTATAGCCATATAATATCAAGTTTGGGAAATGTTGAGTTCACCAGGAGCTTGACATTAGACTTCCACGTTCAAACCCTGGGATTAACTTGACATCTGGTTAAGTTAATAACCTTTACCCATCCCTTCACTCTTAAAAACGCACATTTTCTACCCCTCCACAGTCATTTTCCCAAAGTTGATGTTTAAAAGTTTTATTAAACACTAATTTATTTTCCCCCCCGCTTAAAATTAACCCCATAAAACCCACTTTCCGCCCTTATCCTAAGGTCTTGCCCACGAAATATTTTCCCCGCTCATTTTATAACCCCATAACCCATTTTTCTAATGTTTAAATCCCCCCCCTGCCACGTAATAAACTAATTTAACGCGCCGCAGGCCTCGTCCCTAAACCTTCGCTGCCTCATCTTTGCCGCCAACAGTTAGATCTGGTGTGCCGCAGATCAACAGTAGGTGGGTCCTTTCCCCAGCGAAGCCACCGAGGGTTAACGCCGGGGAGATCGGTGGTTTTACGTCGTACTCCCGCCACACATCACCATCTCGGCTGTGGCAGAGCCCCCTCTGCCAATACCATTTTTGCCTAAAGGCGGTGTGCCCAAAACCAAAAACCGCCTCTGCCCGGTGACGTCATCCTGCTACGTCATCAACCTACGTCAGGCCTCCTGCCACCGTACTCCCAAGTCATCACTACCACATCACTGCCACCGTGTACCGCCACGTCACCTCCTCTGCCGTACCGTCACGTCACCCAGCCGTACTGCTTATGTCATCTGCTGACGTCACCCTGCCACGTCACCTCCATACTGGGACCCATTGCTGACGTCATACTGACGTCATGCTGATGTCATCACTCAAAAAGGCGCGAAAGGTGAAAATCGTGCTTAGGAAGCCCGGATTTAAAATCTGAGGCAGTTTTTCATGCGCGATTAGCGCCTAGTGCTAATCGCGCATAGCTACGGGAAATGGGACAAAATGGAAAGCCCCTCATCGTGCAGCCCCCAGCAAGCCCGAAAGGCGTAGAATGACCCAATTTTCTTCACGAAGCATTCAGAAAGGGGCAAACACACTTTTTAAAGCAACAAAAGCCCAAATAGCTGCCATGAAGGATCGATGGGACAGTCTAAACCATTCAGAAGATATTAAAGACTCCAGGATCAGCGCAAAATAGTATCAGGAAGCAGCAAAGAGTATCAGTTCAGCAACATCAAATCAGGTGAAAATTAAAAAAACCTTCATCAAAATCAGCAAAGCAGTTAAGGCCATTTAAGAGCCTATTTGGTCGGGATTAGTGCACATTAATGCCAGCAAAACAGCAGCAAAACCAAGTTAGAGGTGGAGATAAAGGACAAATCCAGTTATTACAGGAGGACTACACCTAGCCACCCAGGACAAATATTAACTCAGTTTTGATACAGCTGCCCTCAGCGCAGCTCAAATATATTTACATGCATTTATTTCTGGATAAGATTAGGTTAAAGTAATCATTTTCTCTCAGACTTGTTTAGGTCGGCTATAATAGATTAGTTTTTGGATAATTTTCCCTACATATATCAATCCTCTATATTGTTTAAAGGGTTGGCTGGTTGATAATCCTCATGAGAGACTCGCACTGGATATCTGAGATGTTTTACTTAATCAAAGATTGCTGAAAAGCTTTGGAGGAATGACTGTCTGCTCTTTGTCTAATGGTTTGAAGAATTGAATGCGGAATTCTTATGCTGCTATATGAATCAATAAGTTTTCCTTACCTCTGTTATTTAAGTTTTAACATATGCTCAAGTCATAGAACAAAGGATTGGTTTAGAATTTCTTGGTTGCACTCTATGCTCAGTTTCTGTGGTTTCTTAATGTTTTCCTCTTGAATTAGGCATATATATGAATTCCGTTATGGCTCATGTTTGACCTATTTTCATATATGAATGACTGTTATCTAGGAATTCTTAACTACTCCTAGATAGGGCTCATTTGTCTTCTTTCTGCTAATCTAAATGAGAGTTTCTTAATTGCCCATCATTCCTTAGTCTTTAATCCATCTCTTTTACCTTGAATGATTGTTTCATACCCAGCTAGCTTGCCCCATATTCCTTCTTGTGACCAAGAAAACGCACCAGCAGTCCTACTCCTTGACTCCACGCCCAATGGTTCTAAAACTTTCATGTTGTCCCTGCCTCTTTACTTGAAAGCATCATCCTTCCCACCAAAAAACAAAACAAAACCCCTTGAACTCAATAACTAGCCTAAAAACATTTTCAACAAAGCTAAATTAGAAAGAGAGAGCCCTATCTGGTTGCAGGTGGGCTAGAACCTGCAGTGCAAAGATTGGTCTGTGGTTACCTCGGCCATATCCTTTTGATGCTGAACAAAAGGACAACCTAAGTGATAACACGTGTTACCTTACCTTTTGTGTTATGACTCACGCATCCATGTGGATTTCTCCTCCATAAGTTATGCACGTCTTGTTGTGTTGTGTGTTCCTAGCTGAGTTGGGACTTCATCCCAACCAACTTGGGACTCACTCCCACTCTATCCCTCTATAGTGGAAGAACCATTAAGCAAGTAACACTTACACTCACCAGGCATGCGAACCTCACTTCTCGAAGACAAAGCAGATCACCCTCCTACACTGACAAGCAAGAGTTGAAGCAAATGCTTAAGACAATGGCAATTGGGTCGTCATACCAGGTGGGACTCCCACACCAAACGGTGTGAGGTCTAATTGGGACATCATACCGTGGTGATCCCCTGAATGTTAGCAGGTCCAACATGGTCAACATGTCCATATATGGTCCTAAAGGTTGTCTTATGAATATCCTTATTTTTTATTGTCAGTCGATGTTACCTAGTCGTTAAGTAAATTTTGGAGAAAATTGTTTCCCTCCTCAATTGATCAAATAGATCATCAATACAGGGCAATGAATATTTATTCTTGATAGTTAGCTTGTTTAACTTTCAATATTCAAAACACATCCGAAATGTACCATATTTTTTCTTGAAAAATAACACGGGACCATCCTATGGGGACACATTAGGCCTAATGTAGCCTTTGTCCAGTAATTCTTGTAGCTTCATTTTCAGCTCCAATAATTCAGGCGGAATCCTTTGGTATGGGAATCTATACACTGGGGCTTCACCTGGTACCAAATCAATGGAAAAATGTATATCCATGCAAGGGGGAAGACCTGGAATTTCCTATGGAAAAACAACATGAAACTGCATAATGACTAGCAAAGTGTCTAATTTTAGTTCCTCTCCTCATTGTTCACTTGTTCCCACATGTACCATAAATAATTGACACCCCTTCCATGCATTATTTTTCATTTGTAAAGATAAATTTTTTTGGATTGATATGGGTTTTGATATGCCCTAAATTGTTTGAGTTTGTCCTTGCTGATTCACACAAGTCACTATTTTTGGTAAACAATTTATAATGGCCCCTTGTCTTTCAACCAATCCATAAAAACTAGTATGTCATATGATCCTATGGGAAGTACATTCAAGTTCACTATTGTGGAATAACCATTTAGATCAATATGACATTGTCTTACTTGGCTGGTTACCTTTCTCTTGGTGTCAGTTGCTAGGTGTACCAACCAAGAAGTTTTATATTTTTATCTTTAAGTTTACAATTTTCTATCACCTACAGTCAAATGTAACTTAAACTAGTCCCTGGATCAATTAACACAAAAACAACTTGGTTGGAGATAGTACCTTCAATTTCAATCATCATTGATTGATGGTCTGTTTGTCTGTCCTCCAAGGCTCCACTTATTCTGGGAGCATTTCTTGCAATATCATTCAATATAGTGACTTCATGAATAGACTTGATGTTTTGGACAGATTTGGGATTATGTAGACAATCCCTCATGAAATGAGGTTCACCACACCCCAATATTTTAGTGGTTCTCTTTCTCTACACCCACTAATATTTTTCCCATTTAGACCCATAGGTTTTGACCCCACTTGAGACTGATCTGGTTGATTTTCATTCCCCTTATTGAACTTTTTGCATTGATGATCCTTTCCAAAAAATTTCAAATAGCTTGGTTTGTGTCGTTTTTCTCCAACTATAAGTTTTGATCTATCCTTATTCTCCCAAACCTTAGAGCCTTATCACTTATTATGGAATTGTTGGTAACATAGCCTTTCCTTCCGTACTGCTTCATTCATCATCTTCGGATTGCCAAACTCAATCTGCTCATTATAGACAGTAGGCAAACAGTTCAAAAACCGTTGTACCTTGGATTTTACATCTTTAAGTAAGGAATGTATCACCAAAAAGTGGTTAAATTTGCCACAAATTCATCCATTGTTAGTTGTCGCAACCTTAACTCATGGAACTCCATTATGTAGTAATCATAATAACATTCACTTAATTAACGATTCTTAAATTTCTTCTGAAATTTCTCCCAAGTTATTGTATTTTCCTCCAATAACTGCACACATTTTGCTTCCTCCCACCAGAGAGTAATCTTACCTTGTAGTCGGTAAATGAAATATCTGGTCATATTTAGTAAAAATGCTTCTGTTTCCTCCTCCTTTTCCCCATAAAAATAAGGGGATTTAATTTTCCTAAATTCCCTTTGTAGTTTTGTTTGTTTCTTTCCCTTCTATGTTTTGGGATATGTTCTATTAGGCTCTCCCCCACCTTTTAGTTTCATTGATATCTCATGGCTACACTTTTATTTCAGTCCCCTGATAATATTTTCATGTTCCTCGTTAGACTTTAAGAGGCACCGATTACTACTTTGCAGGTGTGCCAATTCCTGCTGAATATTTCTAATGATATGCATGAATTGAGTAGTTTCTTGGAGGGCTTTGTCTCCCAATTCAACATACATGTCTTCTCCTCTAGTAATAGTTGGAGCCTCCTCTGCCATCTTTTATGTAATTGATTCACGTGCATACCTTGCAATTCAACCAAAATAGTTATTAATTCTTGCTCTAGACTATACTTTTTCCCCAGGTTTACACAATGTGGTTCATTTCCTTCTCTAGTGGCCCTTGGCCTAGTGGGGAAATTGGGCTCTAATACCATCTATCTCATCTCCAAAATATTTACTACTAGTCCAATTTTTTTTTTATAATTAAATATTCCTTCTACTACCATGCTTAAGTAATACAAAACATCACCATACCCTTTCCTATAGAGTAGAAGAATACATCAAATTATAACCCTATCTTCCTCATAAAGTTACTAACCCCAATATATTATTGGCTTCACCATGGTGTCATCTCCTACCTAATCCGATAGTATTTCTGAATATATTGATTCATTTATACTTGTACTCTTATTGCAGATCTATGGTTCCTTCTCACCTATATTGTTCCAAATTTGACTTTTGTTTGTAATATATAGTGGTGTGTTCTTAAAGTTGGTCCTAGTATGTAAATAAATGTTCATCATGGCATGTAAATTTTCTTGATGCTCGATTTATCCCCTATACCAAAAATTTATGTTAATGTTTTTCTTTTCAATGCTATTTATTGGTGCTCTCTAACCGACCTATATTGGAAACTCCCTTCTCCATACATCTCTGCAACATTGTCATTCATGACATGGGTGCCTATGGCATTCTCCCGACGTTTGTTCGCTTGGGAACATACACTAATTACTCTAGGACATCATCATGTAGAAAACCAAAATGCAATGGTTTAGTTTGATTTTCATCTTTCTGTCACTTCTATGCTTGGTGGATTTTCCCTGGCACATCCTCCTCAACCATGTTTCAACTCCTCTTCCTAGAGTGGTGAAATTTTCCAAACTCTCAACTTCTTTTACCAAACTACCCACAATGTAACAACCCTCATGAAAATTCCATGTAATAAAAGTTAATAAAGGAAAAATAATAACCATCGTTGATGGGACTCTTATTCCAAGCTGAATGTTGGGAAAAATCATAGTGATTAGGATCAATGGTGATTGATTAATGGCTAATGAAATTGGCAAAGGTAATGGCCAAGGCTTTGAAAATGAAAAATGGAATTTTCGGAACATTTGTTTATGAAAATAATGGAAATGAGGAAAGGAAGGTGAAATGTCATAAGTTTCATGTGAAGAGTAAAAATAAGGAAAATAATAGAAAATTAAGAAAATAAAGGTCTCATCAATAAAAAGGATTATGAGGATCAGTTCATAGACTTTTGTCTGCTCAGTTTTAAAGCTCTCTCTCTCTATTGTCTTTGTCTCATACTCTTGGACACTCAGAGTTTCTTGGAGCACTCTTGGAGGAGTGTTGAAATCTTAGAATTTTGGATCAAGAAGGAAAAGGAAGAGCAGGAAAGTGCAAGAGGGCATCAGGATCAACAACTACATCAGATTTGGCTTGTAGTTATTGAATTGCATGTATGTTTTCCCCACTAGTTTTGGCATGCATGACATATACATGTGGATTATTGGTCATGATGTGTCACTGGCATGGAGGATTTCTTGGATTGATAGTGGATTTTCCTAGCCTTTCCATTTCCTGTATAGCCATGGTGTTGTGGATTTTTTTCCTTTTTCTAGTTGGTACTCATGTTTCTTTTATACTTGGTTGAGTTATTAGTTCCCCGAATCCCTGGTTGGACAAACACTCTGGAAACCATGTAAAAAATTTGGTTGAGTTACTAGTCCTAGATGCCTTAGTTGGACACACGCTCTGCAAGCCCTTGGTCGGTTGAGTTACTAGTCATGGAAGTCGTAGTTGGAAAAATGCTCTAGAAGCCCAATTAGAGTTATGAATTAAGTTTCTAGTCCAAGAAGACTTGGTTTGAACAAACCCTCTAAAGCCTTGGAAGGCTTGGGTAGAGGCCAATCTAGTGATGGTTTTCTGATGTCTGACTGTGAGGTGGAATCATTGTTTGATGGGTTTAGGTGGTTGACCTCTCAAAGCCCTAGATGGATTTGGATTGATGTCTTTTATGAGATCCCACATTCATGCTTGGAATATGGCATGGGGGTGAATGGATGAAGAGAGATTTGGCTCAACCATTCTATGGTCGGGTGGAACATAGTAGTCCCATCCTGGGTTTGGATTTTTCATCATCAAGATGAGGTTATTTCTCCTTATATTTCTATTAGTGTTATACTAGCTTATATGTGGATCATATGGTTGTGATTTCTTTGGTATTTAAGTTGATATTATGGTGGTTATGTATATGTTGTATGATAGTAGCTATGTATGTCTCTCGCCATTTTTTTACTTATAAATGAATGAATAATGTAATTATGACTTGATGGATGAAACTACAGCTAATGTGTTGAAGCATCAATGCTTCTTAGCGATTCTCAACTGAGTATGAGACCTTTATTCTTAGATATGTTATTTACACATGTAGATTACATATTTGTGATATGTTTGAAAATATTACTCTTATGGCTAGTAGGGGTCTAGTCGAGGGATTGTTTAAGTAATTTCACTTTTGACATCATTTCCATATTATCTTTTTGTTCTAAAGGTTTCATTCAATTCTAGGCAGTGACCTGGGTTCTAGGTCTGAAAGAGTGTCTCAAATCTCAGGGATTCTCGCACAACAGTGAGAAAAATAGTCCCTGAAGGTTGGCATACCTTGTCATGAGAGCGTCTGGAGCCTCCTAGACATTTTCAGGCCCATACCATGGGTGCGTCCAGGGCTCAAGTGGTCTAAAACCTAAATGGGACCCAAGGACTAGTTACCAGAAAGGTTGGGATGGTTCTTAGGAGTCTTGTTGATGATGTTGAAGGTTTGGATGGTACGTTTTCATCACTTCCATTTCATTAACATGAATTAGTAGGTCGAATCATATCATAGTAACTTCTTGTCACATATTTACCTCGGTTGGCTGGTTACTTTTGTAGATGTGGGAGGAGGGTGTTAAATCATGAGTCACCCCTCATACTGGATGGGTTGTGTGTTGGTCATGCATTCATGCTGGTTTCATGTGTGTCTCTTATGTTCTAGGATCATGTGCTTGTTGCATTTGTATGGTACGGGTAATGGTTGTAGTGATGTTTCCATGGAAAGTTGATATTGTTGTTTTCGAGTGTGTCGTTATGAGTGTGCGGTTTATTATGCATTGCTTATGCATTTTAATTCTCACATGAGGTCAAGTGTACAGTGATGTGGTGGTTGTTGTCATTCATGAGGTCATGGTATGTGCAGTTGCTATGGTCATGCATTGATGAATAGACTCTAGCTCAAATGAGGGGTACGTGGTTATATCTTATGTGTTCTGTTTCTACATGTTGTCATGATTATCTTATACATGTATCATGTTGATTTGTTGATATTGCAGACAAGATATCCTCCCCGAACCATACTAAGGTACATAAGTTTATTATGATTTGGTTTAGATGACATGATAGACCTTGTAGGAAGAAATATCCAAGATGACTAGCAATATGGTAGACTATAGTTCCCAAGACTCTCCCTATGGATCAAATCAGTAGTGTGGTGTTAGGAATTCTTATGATTTGACAGACACATTTAGAATCTTAAAGACAGAAATAAAGAGTTGTAACACAGACAATGATAGAATCATATAGGCACAGGAGAAACAAGCAAAGGTAAATGAATTGATACTTCAAAGTCTGTTAGATTTTCCATGACAGGCACCACATCAAGTTAGCCATGAGAAGGAGAAAAAGACTAATGGAGCATATTGTAGTAGGTCTTCTTGTCATCGCAGGTCGGGTAGAAATTACATAGTGAGAGATGGCATGTTTTTGGACACTCCGTATATGAGAGGGGATGGACACAGAATTATTGTAGTTCTGGTTCAATCCGAAACTATGATCGTCATCATTATCATCCTTACAAGAGGAGTGATAGGGGATATTTTCTATATGACGTTAAGAAAGAAAATCCACCTAACTTTGATGGAGAGATGAATAAATAAAAGGATGCAGAGGCATGGTTTCCTGGTATGAGGAAGTTCTTCAGCTTACATGACTATTCGCAGAACATGAAAGCAAAAATAACTACATTCAGTCTCAAAAGTAAAGTAAACATTTGGTGGGAAGACGTGAAGAATGTCAAATGTATTCATGAGGAGGACTTGACTTGGAGTGAGTTTGAGAAACTATTCAAGAAGAAGTACCTATCAGAGTGATACTTTGATGACAAGGAAAAAGAGTTCTATGAGCTAAAGATGGGATCAATGACAGTTGACGAGTACACTATCAAATTCTTAGAGCTACTAAGGTATGTGCCTTACCTCAAACATGAAAAAGCTAAGATTAAGAGATTCACTAGAGGGTTTCCAATGACATTAAAAGAGAGGATTGAGTTCGATGAGTCTAGATGATTGGAGGAGGCCATCTAAAAGATAAAGCATTGTTATGAACAGTCGAAGCACAAATCTGAGACTAAGCTAGACTGGAAAGGTAATGCAAAGAAAAAAGGAAAATGGGACAAGAAGTGAGAAAAACCTCAAGGTAGAGGTAATAAAGAGAATGTAGTACCATGTAAGAATTGCAATGCATCAAATAGAGGATAGGGAATTCAAACTGAGGAGCATAATAGGGATGCAGGTTGGAAGCCTATAGAGTGTTGGACTTGTGGAAAATATCATCGCAGGAGAGATTGTTTGCAGAATCAGGGTGGTGGGCCTCAAATATATAGTGCACAGGAGGTACATTTTATTATGGATGTTGGTGAGAGTGTTCCTCATATCTACACAACACTGGATAATAGACATGCAGACCATCAGGCATCTATTATTGAGATGAACGATAAACTTTGTGGTCAAGTTGTTTCTATTTTGATTGACCCTGGATATAATTATAGTTATGTTAATCCTGACTTGGTGGATAGGTGTGGTTTGAATAATGAAATGAATGCATAGTCTTGTTTAGTGTGTTTGGCTACAAGGAAAAATAAGTGATTTCACCATTGGGTAAGATCTTGTGCATTTTATTTCAATGGTATGCCTACTGCACCACATTTGAATGTATTACCGTTGGGATCATACATTATGTTTTTGGGCATGGATTGGTTGTACATTCCAACGTAGATTGTTATGACAAATATATTGAGTGGTTGGATGAAAATCGAGAACCAAGCGTTTTGCAGGGAAATAAGAAAGCCACATTAGTTACGATGGTCATAGGTACGCAGGAAACAAGTAGTCACAGGAAAGGGTGTGTGTTATTTGCAGTGTAAATTTCTAGTGAAAAAGGTAAGGTGGTTAAGGATGCATATGTTTTGAGCAGGTACGGAGTTGAACGAGAGTTTTAGGATGTATTTCTTGAGGACAATTCAGAGTTACCACCTCATAGGGAGGTAGAAATTTCTATTGAGTCAGTCCCAAGGGAAGCTCCAACATCAAAAGAACCTTACAGGATGAGTACACCTCAATTGGTAGAGTTGAAGCTGAAGTTGAAGGAAATGTTGGACAAGGGATACATTAGGCCAAGTGTATCACCATGAGGGACACTAGCATTTTTAATGAAGAATAAGTATGGTACTCTCAAATTGTGCATTGACTACAGGGAGTTGAAAAAAGTGAGAATTAAGAACAAGTATCAGTTACCAAGGATTGATGACTTGTTTGATTAGGTGGAGGGAGCAGTAGTGTTCTCGAAGATTGATCTAAGATCTAGATATCCTCAAGTACGCATCGAATATGAGGACATTTACAAGACAAATTTCCAATCCAAGTGTGGGCATTATGAGTTTGTTTTAGTTCCCTTCAGTTTGACTAATTCTCCAACTACATTTATGTGCTTAATGAATAGTGTGTTGCATTCGTATTTGGATAATTTGTTCATTGATGACAAATTGGTATATTCTAAAAATTTGGAAGGGCATGCTGAGAATTTAGCAGTAGTGTTGAGTTTGTTGAAAGAGCATCAATTGTATGTTAAGCTCAGCAAGTGCAGTTTCTTTTAGACTGAGGTACACTATGTTATCTCAAAATTAGACCCTGATAGGCTGCTGGTCAGGTTGACTCTAAGTAACTATTTCAAACCAACTTTTGGCTGAGGCTTAGCCTCCTCAACCTGAGAGGGCTCTCTCAAAGGTTAATGATTTTGATAAAGATTAAGATGGCTAACTCTTATAGAACAAGTGTGACAAATATGAATGCTGGAAACACATTAAACAACTATCCATTGGGCTTATGGAGTCAACAACACCTCAATATAACAGTGAACTCAACCTTACATAGAAGTCAGGGCACTCAGCATTTAGACATTCAGAACATAACTCATATGGGACCACAGTTTATAAATGCATACAGGAAATCAGAGCACATTCAGTGAATTCTGAGTGATTATACATCTATACCACTGTAAAAATTATGGAGAGGACAAGATCACATATTCTGAACATAAGAAATCCTTCATGTATCGTGAGAAGTAAAGTAAAAATTATATTACTGAAAATGAGTCTTTACATAAGCCAAATACAACCTGTATCATAAAATTTTCCAACCCCAATTACATTGTTGTTTCAGCTATATATAGAGTTCTTATTCTAACTGATCGAGATTCCTCCTCCAGCATGAGGGGAATTCGAAAACTACTTCTAATGACACCTATTAACCCTTTAACTAACTAATAAATACAACAAGGTGTTGACTGGAGTTTTTTAGAGATCTAAATCAACTATGACTCTAACTCCATATTACATGCATGATGGCTTCTCCTCGTTCTTTGACATCTGGTTTTCTTTCAGTTTGGCTGAGATGGGTGTTTAATGCTCCATGTTGACCTTGGATGCTGAATCTTCTTAACTGCCCAGAAATATTAGGAGACTATCCTTGCTTCTCGGCTTCAGTTTTCCCCAAAATATTCGAATTCAAAGAAGCATGTCCTTTATCTTTTAATCACTCAAAATGTAGAAGTCTGCCATGTCCTTGATGCGTTGTAAGCTTTTTCCCATGTACATGTGTGCAGGCAAAAGTTTCTTGTAAACTGTTTAACATATCCTGAACTGTGGTAAATTGCTCACTTTACGACAAAAATTTAAAGTTGGATTTTGAATATATCTTTTCTCCACCTGTCTTGACCTGGTTGACTGTTGATAGCTTCAGATGATGCTTTGTATGCCTTTTAGACGTTTCCCTTTCAAAATTCCCGCTTATAATTCAAAACTGCTTGATTTGCGTTAAAATCATCACCTTCAGCAGTTTCGTAGCGCGCTACGAAACTGCTGAGTTATTTAAAACAGCTTGCTTTTAACCCGAGACCTTTATTAGCCGAGTACTTGATTGCCAAAAACTCATTTAGACTTTCCACATGTCGAATAGGGATTTATATTTCCTCAGAAAGATAAAATCAAGCAAATTTGTCAAAACTTTAAAACAAAATCTTACTTGAAGTGAAAACTCATTTAGCAGGTAGCTGACTTAACTGTGCCTTCATATCTTCAATTTGTTTCTTCATAGCCTTATTCCCAGCTCTCAGTTGCATATTGATCCTTCTGATATACTTGCCTTCTTTGATTGCTGGTATTGTCCATGTGTGAAATTGTGAATGGCCATCAACCACTGAATTCAGCTGAGCTTCTACAGCAGCATTCCCTTCCCATAGAGTTTTATAATACTTTGCATGTATGGCTGCATGCTTTCTAGCGGCTTTATTCAATTTGGCAATCTCATATTTAGCTGATTCCAATTGTCTCTTTATGGCTGCTATATTATCTCCTTGAGATGTGATGACTGTTTTGCCTGCGTTTTTCTGTGTCTCTTCCCCTGTTTCCTCTGTTCTTGGCAGTGCTTCCTGTACTTGTTGGAATCTCCTTGTCATAGGTCTTCTAGGTTTAAAAACGAACTCTTCAGCTGGCACATCAAATCTAAGCCTTTTTGAGGCCTTGGATTTCTTGGTGCTTTCTTGTTCTGACTGCATCAATTCGATTTGAACTGGTAGAGACTGCTCGAATTCAATAGCCTGTAATAAATCATTTAAACTTGCCTTGGACACTGGACTTTCTTCAACTGCTATAGCTTTACCTTTTTCCTTATTTATCTGACTTCTTGTTCTTACCCTTGAGACTACTTCAGATGTGCTTGTTTCAGGTACAGTCTTTTTACCATGAGCTTTTTCCTTAGTTGATTGTTGAGGTTGATCTTGGATGATAAGTGGCTTCACTTGTTTTCTTACTTGTGACTTTGGAACTCTTTTAGCTCTTGCTTCTGTTTGGAGCTCAGCTATTGTAAAATCTCTAGCAGGTGGTGGAGTGAGGCCAGTCTGGCTTTTGAATCCAGCCATAAAAATGAATGAATTCCAATCCCTGTCTATCTTTTGGAGCCCATCTAAAACTAGTAGTTTAATCAAACCATGATGAAACAAAGAGGTTTCACAATCCTCTTTCCTCAGCTGTACCTTATCACACATCTTACTCAAACTACGGAACAGATAAAAAGGTAAGTCTATGGAGACCTTCCCGGTGAAATGAAAAAGGAGTTTGAAATGGTAAGAATAAACCTTGTTATACCTTCCTTCACAAGTCAGATATTTTTGTATGCAGGTGAGTAAGTGAGCATAATATTCTTTGACATAATTCCTGGGCACTACCTTACTTAAATCTTCATTTACATAATCATCCTTCAAAGACTCCTTGCAAGGATTCATGTCAAATTTGAAAATTTTAAACCATTCCTCTTTTCCTCGTGGGATCTCTGTCACAGTAGATATCACTTCTGGAGAAACCTGCAATTCTAACATGGCTACCTTTGAATTCAAGCCTGTGAAGTTAAGTGCAAATTCCTTAGTTTCCTGTGCGTGTCCTCCTTGTAACTTTTTGCAAAACTTACAACACTCAGCCTTTTTAAATGCTTTCTTCACCTCTTCATTTCTCAGCGTTATATCCAGGCCTTCAGGCTCAGTCCTTAGAGGTTTGCCGGATCTGTGCTCCTTTTTCTCCATTGATTCTTCCAAATCCTCGCAAACAATAACTACCAGCTCCGGTTGGAATTGTGTTTCAGCCTCGCTTGATTATCAGCCTCGCTTGAATTTTAATTTTTTCCGTTTCAAATCTTTCAAGATGTAACCTTGCATATTTATCATTCATGCAAGACTTACGGCCATCATTAAGATTTATGCACGGTTGTCTTTCTTGGGAATGATAATTCATGCGTATCAACAGATCTAGTGGTGGTGATAGTGGCAATGAGTGGTGAAATGTGATAAGAGGGGTACATGAGCTGACATGAGAGGACCCGGCCTATGGCTCACCTAACGAATTTGATATTTCGGGAAGGATTTGCTACGGAAAGTATGAATCCATGATTTCGCAGCGCGGTCAGTTTTAAATTTGAATGATGCGCTGCAAAACTGCCTAATCATAATTGCGCTGCGAGACTACCTAATCATGATTGCGCTGCGAGACTGCCTAATCATGATTGCGCTGCGAAACTACAAAAAGACACGGTGCCTGATATAAGATAACAGGTGGCTATAAAACAATGGTAGATGTAGGAGAACCAATGGGAGTTGAGAGCAACTTGACTCAAAAACTCTTGAAAACTCCAGATTCTAAGGGAAAAATTAAAACAAAATTAAACTAGCACTGACCTTTGTCATCGGGCTAGGATAAAAAATTACATGTATCAATTTTAGTTCTAAGTGATAACACACTACTTGGGACATGTGGTTTCCAAGGATGGCATAGGTGTGAACTAGAGAAGATAAGAGATATCAGGGAGTGGGCAGCTCCTAGAAATGTAGATTAGGTGAGATCCTTCATCGGGTTGGAAAAATATTACAAGAGGTTCATCAGGAACTTCTCATAGATTTCTTATCCTATCAAATCATTGTAGAGAAAAGGTAAGATGTTTGAATGGACAAAGGATTGTGCGACTAGTTTTGAGTAGCTCGGGAAGTTCTTGACACATTCATTAGTGTTAAAGATTGCAAATTTCGACAAATATTTCGTAGTATGCACAAACTCTTACAAAAGAGGACTTGGTGGAGTCCTTATGTAGGATGGACAAGTGGTATGCTATGAGTCACAAAAATTGAATGAGCATGAGAATAACTAACCCACTCATGATCTTGAGTTGGTAGTGATTATATATGCATTGAAGATGTGGAGGCACTATCTTCTAGGTAGGAGGTTTATATTGATGAGAGATCATATTGCTTTTCAGTATCTATTTGACCAACCGAATATGAATGGATGGCATGCTCGGTGGTTGGACATGATCAGTGAGTTCAATTTTGAGATTAGGTATATCAGAGGTAAGGAGAACATGGTGGAAGATGCTCTTAGCAGGTGGATATAGGTAAATCACTTGGCAACTATGACCTCCTATGGGAAAAACTTACATGAAAGGATCTTACAAGTACGTCAGTATGATGGCAGATATATGGAGATTGTGCACAGGTTGTACCAAAGTACAAGTGGTAGTATAGGCACAGGTATAGGTGGTAGTACAAGTACAGGTAGTGGTATAGGTATAGTTATAGGTACAGGTGGTAGTACAGGTACAAGTACAGGTGATGGTACAAGTACAGGTATAGGTGTAGGTGCATACGATGAGGACTATCATCTCACAACTAACCTATTGGTTAGATTTATAGGCAAGATATATGGGCTGGAAAATAGTGAGCTCAAGAAGTTGATATTGAGAGACTTTCATGTGAAATCATTTTCTGGTCACGCAGGTTATCAAAAGACACTAACAACAATGAAGAAATTTTATTATTAGCCCAATTTGAAGGGATGCGTAGAAAAATTTGTGGCGAGGTACTTGGATTGTCAGTAGGTGAAGGCAGAGTGTAAGCACCCAATTGGACTGCCACCGCTGATTGTTATTCCAGAATTGAAATGGGAGATCATTTCCATAGATTTTATCACATCTTTTCTGAGGACAATGAGACAACATGATTCCATCATGGTCGTTGTGGACAGGTTAACAAAGGTTGAACACTTCATTCCAGTAAAGTCTACATTCTCAGCAAGTGATGTGGCACAAGTCTTCATCAGGGACATGGTCAAATTGCATGGAGTTATGAGGAATATTATGTCAGACAATGATGGAAAGTTCACTCCCAAGTTTTAGAAGGAGTTATTTGTAGGTTTGGTTAGAGAGTTCGCCTTCAGTACAACTTATCATCCACATACTAATGGACAGTGAGAGAGGTTCAACAGGGTATTGGAGGACATTTTGAGGATGTATGTGATGCATCAACAAAATAAGTGGGAGGAGTACCTTCCACTGGTAGAGTTCCTTATAGAAATGGGTACCAAGAGTCACTCAAGATGAGTCTGTTTGAGGCATTGTATGGCTAGTGCCGCAATACTCCCATTAGTTGGAGTGATATAGTTAGTAAGGTGTTGATTGGATCAGACATGTTGGCAGACCTGGAGCGGAAAATGTAGGTAATCAAGAAGAAATTGAAAGCAACATAGGATAGGTAGACGAGCTATGCATATCAGAATAGGTTGTTCAAGGAGTTCCATGTTTGGGAATAGGTGTACTCGTACATCAAACAAAAAAGGAGATCCTTGCGTATTGGATCATATGCCAAGCTGGAACTAGTGTTTTGTGGACACTTCAATATTATTAAGAGGATTGGGCGAGTAGCATATCAAATTGTACCACCTTGGACAGTGAAAGTCCATGATGTTTTTTGTGTTTCATTGCTTAAGAAGTATGTTAAATATGTTGATCATGTGATTGACTGGTGTCTGCTGCAGGTGGAATCGGAAGAAGAATTCCAATTGGAACCACAGTTCATTTTGTACAGAAATATGCTCATGCTCAAAAACCAAGAAATCGAGTAGGTTAAGGTGAAATGGAAGCAGTTTAGGCATGATGATGCTATGTGGGAGATGGAGGATCATATGCGAGCTACATATCCTTCATCGTTTGATAATTGAGGCAAAGTAGTTTTGGTTTCATGTTTTGGTATATGTCCTTGGTATACTTTTTTGATATATGTTTTGGTGACGGTTGGTATATGTACATATGTATATCGATGTAAATACTACCATGAGCTATGTTATAAAGCTCTAATACATGGTATGGGTGTCATGTCATTATGATGTTATGTTTTCATGTTGGTTTGCTTCTCGG
This sequence comes from Pinus tabuliformis, assembly GCA_031772625.1. Classification (NCBI taxonomy): domain Eukaryota; kingdom Viridiplantae; phylum Streptophyta; class Pinopsida; order Pinales; family Pinaceae; genus Pinus; species Pinus tabuliformis. The sequence continues at coordinate 195,848,584 of CM062815.1, read as the reverse complement.
TAGGTTGATCATTGTAAATACTACAACAAGCTAAGTAATAAAGCTTCATGGTAGTATGTTTTTCTTACAACAGTCTTGTGGTTATAGGTGTTGTTGAACACCGAAGAAGGTGTTCCCCTAAGGGGGAGGGTTTTGTAATGGCCGTGGTGAAAATTCAATGTAACAAAAGTTAATAAAGGCAAAATAATAGATATCGTTTATGGGAAAATTATTCCAAGCTAATTGTTGGGAAAAACCATACTGACAAGGATCACTAGTGATTGATTAATGGCTAGGGAAATTGGCAAAGGAAATGGCTAAGGCTTTGGAAAGGAAAAATGGAAATTTTAGCACATTTATTTATGAAAATAATGGAAATTATGAGAAAACAGAGGTGAAAGGTCCCAATTTTCATGTGAGGAGGAAAATGAAGGAAAATAAGGAGAAGGCATAAAATAGAGGCCTCATTAATAAAAAGGCTTATGAGGATTGGTTCACAGACTTTTGTCAGTTCAATTTTGGAGCTCTCCCTCTCCATTCTCTCTCTCATACTCTTGGACACCTATATTTTCTTGGAGCACTCTTGGAGGAGTGTGGCATACTTGGAGTTTTGGAGAAAGAAGGTAAAGGAAGAGTAGGAAAGCACAAGGACATTGGGATCAAGAACTATAGAGGATTTGGCTTGTAGGTACCTAGTTGCATGTATGTTTTCCTCACTAGTTTTGGCATGCATGCAATATGCATGTGGATTATTGGTCATGATCTATCACTCGCACAGAGGATTTCTTGGATTTATAGTTGATTTTCCTAGCCTTTCCATTTCCTAGATAGCCACGGTGTTGTGGATTTATTTCCTTTTTTCTAGTTCATTCTCATGTGTACTTTAGATTGGGTTGAGTTATTGGTTAGTGCAAGACCTGGTTAGACAAACACTCTAGAAGCCCTATAAGAGCTTGGGTTAAGTTACTAGTCCTAGAAGCCTTGGATGGAAAAATACTCTGGAAGGCCTTGGTGGGTTCAGTTACTAGTCCTTGAAGCCCAATGAGAACTGTGGTTTTAGTTACTAGTCCTCAAATCCTTGGTTGGAACAAACGCTTTAGAGCCCTAGAAGTCTTGGGTAGAGACCAATCTGGTGATGGTTTTGTGATGCCTAACCATGAGGTGGAAATATTGTTTGATGGGTTGAGGTGGTTGGCCTCTATAAACCTTGGATGGTTGTGGATCAATGTGTTTTATGAGATCTCACATTCATGCTTGGAATATGGCACATGGGTGAATGGATGGAGAGAGATTTGACTCAACCATTCTATAGTCACGTGGAACATGGTAGTCCCATCCCATGTTTTGATTTTGCATCATCAATATGAGGTTATTTCTCCATTTAATTGTATGAGTATTATACTAGTTTATATGTGGATCATAAGGCTATGACTTCTTTAGTATTTTTGTTTCTATTATGTTGGTTATGTATGTTATGTTCCTATACCAATAGGTGTCATATATCATGATTGACTTGGTTTAGGTGTGGAATATTTGCATACCTTTGCTTGTTGCAAATGTTTTCCATATTCAAAAATTCAAAAAAATTTAAAAAAAAAGTAAAGAGGGTATGCACTAAAAGAAAGATCAAAGGGAAAAAAGAATAAAAAGGTCAGAAAAAAATGAAAAATGAACCCCAAGGAAAAAGAAAAGATCATGAAAGTGTGCAAGTCCAAATTCCACTACTATTTTAATTTTTGTAATAAATGATTGTTTGCAACTTGTTGCTTATGCCACAATTCATGGTAACCAAATAGTTTAATCTTGGTTATTCCATGTTTTAAATTTCATGTTTATAGATAGAGAATAAAATCAGACCAAACTGTTTAATCTTGGTAGATAAGTAGATAGATAGAGTGAATAATAGGAGCTCAACAATTTAATCTGAGCCCTTGGATGTAATAAGGATAGACTTCGATAGAATTCCATTGTAAAATAAAAGAAAGTTTGATAAGGGTTTGCCAGTTTAAGTGCACCCTAATAAAGGGAAGAAAAAATGGTAGGATAAGTAGGTAGGGTAAGTAGATGAATGGTTGCATAATTATGTATGATGAATGATGATCCAGATATCAAGTCATATACTTTCATCATCAAAAGCACATAAATATATGGATGGAAATGAAGATATTTACTTCATGGAAAAAAGTCAAACGAATTAACCTCCTCACTCATTTTTCGCTAACTTCTACTAATTTCCCATAAGTACTAAAGGCACCAACAACCTGAAAGTTAAAGGGGCTCAGAGCATTTCTCTGACTTCTGGAGGGACGGACCCTCAACCCAATAACTTATAAGGCCTAAGTGCTAAAGCCCCTTCATCAAAATTCACCCCCTCCATATTTCATTCATTCCCTTTAAATTCTTTTCCTAAGGCAAAATCACTCTTTTACTTAGGAAAATGAATGGTACACATTTTAGCCTAATTTATGATGTTAAATGATGAATGTATATTCGGAAAACATTTACATAGTGAAATTTCCTTTTCTATATTTCATATTAACTTTTAATTTTATTATTTATTTAACTCCCGAAGAAATTTCCGTTTCCCATATATATTATTAATAAAAACCCCAAAAATAAATAACTATCCCACCCGTGAGGTTTGAAAAATAAACCCAAAATAAAGGTAATTAATTTGGATTAATTAGTCAAATCATGATTAATTAACAGCCAAACCCCTGACGTGTTAAAAAGGGATTAATTAATAGCCTCCCTGCCAATCATATCACCCCTGATATAATTAACGACATTTAATTATGATAATTAAACTATCAGGTCCCCACCATTAGCTCCCTAACATCTTCCGCCGCCGACTATCGTCTGATCTACCTTCCCTCATCCAACGGTCCTTGCATCATATCACGCACACCTTTTGGTCGAACATTAACCACGCGATACAAGTGGTTTTGACTTTTCACCGATGCTACATGTCATTCAGTTTGTGGCATCGTGCAACCCTTTGCCAAAACCACCAACCTCCCATAAGCAGTGAAATCAATCACACTTACTGCCTCCAATAAATGACAAAGTGTCCCATTGTTAGTTGATGCCAACTGTCTCTGTCCCCATTCACCCACCAAAAGTCATTGACTTTGTGGACAAAAAAAAGAGTGTTCATTCTCTTTTCTTTTTTCCGAGAAAAGAAACTTTTGTTCATGCACACACAAAGTACGTCCAGAGTAGCAACCAACTTCCAACCGTCAACCGCCATCAGTTGTTGAACTCCAAGCTATTGCAAACCACTGTGCACATCCAACAAAGCCTTGACGACAATCATTTGCCCCTTAAGTCTACCTTAACCAAGTATTTACCATATTTCTTCTAGAAAACCACGATTTGTACCGAAATTTCACCAAATTACTCCAAAGCTAAAGTAATTTAGTACAATTAGGCTGTTTTTTAGTCCCAAGATTTTCCCAAACACCTGTTTTACCTGAAAACCTTGAAAACCCTAACTTCCTTCCTTGAATACACAAGAACCAAGGATGGAAGCTCTCGTTGCCCTAAATGTCCCTCCAATCACTACTCCCCACAGGGATTTGGACCACCTTCCCTTAGCTGATAAAGATTTTCAAATTAAGGACCTTGCTTCCAAAGAAACCCCCTTGAAGCTATACTACAGGTATTGGGACAATTATATGAACAATTCTAATAAAATACGTATTTGGGAGTCCAATCTCCCCAAATATCAATTCCCCATTGTCCATATTTTCCCAGATATTGTCCACCAATGCCATGCGAACTACAACCCCAGTTTGAGAGCTGTAATGTCCCCTAACCAGGAAGTCCTTTTCACCATTACAATTGAGTCTATAAATGAAATGTTGCAATTGCAACCTGGCAGGACCTCATTCCCCTTTCCATTGCCAATTTACTTGAAAAATCCTCAAGGCTATCCAGTTTTGAAATTAACCAAGTCTGTCAAACTTTCATGGAAGAAAAATACAGGCCAAAACACCCCCCTCCTTACATGTCAAGCTTATTTACAAGTCTGGGCTAGGATATCATCACCATAATTGCTGGCATTTTGGGTTTCACCACTAGTGAATATGTAGATGAGTTGACCTTAGCCTACATGACTATTTTTACCACTGGCCAACCACCTGCATGCAAATATGACTATGCTACATTCATTGCTAATAAGATGCATGACCAATTCATGAGATTAGAGAATGAAAGAGTATTTAAATATTCTTCAGTCCTGTATCATCTTTTCCTATACTACCAAACTAATAAATTCCCTTTCTGTATGAAAAATCTTGACACTAGAGGGAATCCTAGGCTAGTTATCTTTTGGACTTCCATTTTTGACAATTCACCTTCTTCTCCCTATCCTTATACACATTTTATTAGTCAATTTGTGCATCCAGTAACTACCATGTTTATAGGAAGCCCCTCTCCTAGAATCAATGATGATATCAAGAGAATTCTTCAGTTATCCAAGAAATATAAGGTTGGAGAATGGTACCTGTACCAGAACCATAATGAGATAAGGATTTATGGGTGTGAGCTGCCTCCCTTTAAACCGCCCAAATACCTCCCCATGCGATTATTTGCCCTGGAGTACTATAGGAAAATGATCAATTATGATGAAATCCATTTTATGAAAGCTAAGAAGAAAGCTCAGTTAAGAATAAAGGATCACCTAGGACCATTTGTTTGCAAGAACAGAAAGGCAGGGAAAGAGGTAGAGGAAATCCTTGAGAGATTGAGATTGGAAAAGAGTTTTATCTAGCCTTATGATCCTCATAGCTTCATCTGTGACAGAAGATAGAAGCATCAACTATCCGCCTACATCCATCATAGAATTCTAGAAATAGAACAATATGCAAATTAGAATGAATGGGTGGTGGGAACACTCATAGAACAAGATAGTGAATAAGTTGAAGTAGAAAATGTTATGAAAGATTTGGAAAGACAACTTGATTTGGATTCCTTTGTACAGGTGCCTAAAGAATATTCACAGAGACCAACAGAGGAGGATAGTGCACAGACATCAGGACAACCAGAGACTTGAAGAAAGGGAAAAGATTCAGGGTCACAAAGTATTTATGAGGAGTTGACCTAGGCTGATACAAACATGGGAAACCCTCCAGTATTGCAGACCCCTCTTAATGAGGAGAGAATTAAAAAAAGTAGTAATTTTTGACACCTAATCATTGTGATTGGGTAAATATATGTAAATAAATAAATGAGAAATATGAACAGTCATCGGGAGATGAAATGAACAGTCTCTCCCTCATGTATATAACAGACCTACCTGATGGAATAGATATATGAATCAGTTTTTGTTTTGTGGAGTTACTGCCTGGCCTGACATGGTATCAGAGCCAACTCCTTTTCTAGCTCTAATGCTCCTTGTAACTCCTCTGTCTGTCTGCCATATTCCTTTACCTTCACTCTCTGTCTTCCAGAAGGTGTCTATCCATAAACGTTTGTTGTTCTGCCATATTCCATTTATAATACCTGCACCTGTCAATCCATAGCGACTCTTTGATATTGCGACATCTCTCTTGTCCAGAACCGAAATCCGAAATGATGGCACGCCTTCCACCCTCATCGTCTTTCCGTAGACCTCAATTTTCAAGAATCGTTTTTCAAATCATCCATAGCCAAAGCAAGTGCGCTTGAATAGCTAACCTATGGCTGATTTCTCTTTTCCATAATCCAATTTTAAATATGCGCCAGTCGAAATATGGAAACCTGTGCATTAAAAACCATTGGTCGTTCATCTATATAGTTGATTCATTGTGCTGCTCATCCATGCTACGATGGTAGATTTGGTATGTATGGTGTGCATCATTGATGTGAAGATTAACTTTATCTAGTGAATATTAATTGTATGTATAGCCTGTTGCATTGAGCCCCTTCCTCAGTCAAGAACTTCTACTTTCCGTGTTGATGTGTTGAGACCATGCAATTGTGAAAATCCTTCTGCCTCCACCATCACACAGGCAGCGCACAACATTCGGCAGCTGTTGAGACTTGCTGGTGCCCGAGCTACCCACATTTCATTATCAATGTCGATGGCTGTGGAGACTTGCTGGTGCCCGAGCTAAGCCTTCCACTCTTGCGCAGTACCTAAAGTGACTACCTCATGGTATCTGCTCGAGGTGCCTTCATCGCAGTATCTGAAAACAGAGACTCTTCGAATAGAGGTGGTAGTGAGCCCTGCATTCCGCCTTCTTGTTGGTTCCTCATTACTCCTTGTGTGCTGTGGACTATTTTCCCCATTGTGAAAGAACCACTGAGGCCCCAAGAACTCCACGCCTTCACCAAATGCATTGAAACTTGGACTCAAAAAAATTGAGAGAACAATACTTTTATTAGTAGACTCATATTTAATTAAAATGTTGTGGGTGTTTACCAGTGAATTTGTTTTCATCCATAAAATTTCATAGCATATGCGACAATCGTTGTGGGGTTTATATACTTACTGGTTCTTAATCAAGTAAGAAAAGGCATGGTATTGAGAGTCTAAATACATCTGGACTACATTCTTCAGTTTTTTTTGGTGGACGCAGTGCTGTTGAGGGTATTTTATACTGCCATATTTTGTGCTTTAACATTGTGCAGAAGCATGCAGATTGATATCTGAATCTGTTGTACCATTATATCAGAGCTATATTTTTTTCCATTAAGAGTAAAAGTTTTGCAGCAGAAGTTTTTTTTTTGCTACAGAATTCATTCAATCATATCCATGGTGGGAATAGTTATCACTGGCAAGGAGAACTATCCTGAATGGTCCCAGATGATAAAACACACCCTTATTTTCAATGAGTTGTGGAAAAGAGTGTGTGTCGGAGAAGGAGACAATGACCCAGTACAACCTACCTCAGACAAAGAGCTCGTCATTTGGGAAAAAAAGAACAGCAAAGATTATGCATTAATCGCAGCATCTGTAAATGAAGAGGTGAGTCGCCATATTTCGTCATATTCAACTGCCTTTGAAGCCTTACAAAAGCTGAAAGGACTCTATGACTCACATTCTTCACTTGAAGTTGTCCAACTCATGATTAAACTCTTCACTCTTGAACTGCAAAATAATGATCCTCTTGCTCTTGCATCTGAAGTAAAATCTATAATGCATGATATCAAATCCACTAAGGTTGAATTGGATATTCCTCCTATCGCTTTTCTGAAGGAACTTTATCCTACTTACTCCAATTATCTTGAGTCATTGCAAGAAAATGGAAATCTCAAAGATATAACCTTTGACTCTCTTGTGAAAAAGTTTGCTGAAAGAGAGAAAGCTTTTGGAAAGAAGACAGCCCCTGAACCTTCTGAAGAAACTGTGTGCCTTGCTCATAAAGAAAAGCATCCTGCTCAAGATTCTACAAGAGGAAGAGGTGGACGAAGAGGAAGAGGAAGATATTTCAGAGGCAGGGGGGGCAGACATTCTCAAGGAGAAAAGGAAGATTTGCACTGCATTTGCTACAAAAGAAATGGATCACATGATGCCTCTACATGCAAGCTACCATGGGACAAAATTGAGCAGAAAAGAAATCAACAGAAAGGTAAAGCGGATGATACAGACAAAGGTAAAGCACCTGAATCTTCTCACTATGTTGTGGCACAATGTAACATTGGAGTAAATGAAGATTTATTTAAAGCTTCACTTGCTTCTTGGAGAAATGATTGGTTGCTTGATTCAGGAGCAACCTGCCACATGACTCATAGAAAAGATTTTTTTGAAGATTTCACTGACAATGTTGATGGAGCAGTATACTTTGCAGATCAATCAAAAATCAAGCCATCAGGGCTTGGCACAATTAGGCTTAAACTTCTTGGTCTTCCAGACTTTCTTCTGGATCATGTTCTATATCTCCCACATCTCAAGAGAAACTTGTTGTCCTTGGTCCACATCCGCCAGTAAGGTCAGTCCATTCATATGTTTCATGGCAAGCTTGAGGTAAGAAAATCATATGACCACTCACTTGTCATGAGGGGAATAGAAGAAGAAAGGCTTCTCAAACTGCAAGGAACATCTGCTCATGCACAACATTTCTCATACAATTCTCATCATGAAGAAGGTACACTTCCATCAAGTTTATTATGGCATGCTAGATTTGGACATTTGAACTATGACAGTCTCCACTTATTGAAGAAAAATGGTGTTGTTGGTTTGCCTACAATTCCTAGGAAACTTAAGCAATGTGATGCTTGCACTCTAGGAAATCATAGCAAATGGTCTTTTCATGATTCACATTCAAGAGCACATAGGAAAATTGAACTCATTCATTCAGATTTATGTGGTCCAATGCCTGTTCCTTCTGCAAATGGAAATAAATATATCATGAAATTTATTGATGACTACACCAGAATGTGTTGGGTTTATTTATTGAAGAACAAATCTGATGCTTTTCAAACATTCAAGAATTTTCATAAATCGATTGAAAATGATGCACAATCTCATATTGGGTCTATTCGCACTGATAATGGAAAAGAATACACATCAAATGAATTTTAAAACTATCTTCACCAACATGGGATCAAACATCAAACAACTGTGCCTTATAATCCCCAACAGAATGGTGTAGCTGAAAGAATGAATAGGACAATCTTAAATATGGTATGATCCATGCTTTTCTTTAAAAATGTAAAGATAATTTTTTGGGATTATGCTATTCTATGTGCTACATATATAAAGAATAGATTTCCATCTAATGCTATAAGAAACAAGACTCCTTATGAAATGTGGTATGGACATGTTCCTTCGGTAAAACATCTTAGGGTCTTTGGTTCCACTTGTTATGATTTGATACCAATGGTACATAGAAACAAACTTGGTGCTAGAATTCGTAAGTGTATCTTCCTGGGACATTCAAACACCTCCAAAGCATATCGTCTCTATGATGAATTAAATAAGAAGTTTGTTGTATCTAGAGATGTAATTTTTCTTGAATCATCCAAAACTGACAATGTTGTTGAGTGGCAACTTGATCACTTTAATAGATTTGCAAAAAAAAATCATTTCAAGAATTTGATAATCAAAATGGTCTACCATCCGGACACTCTTTGCACTAGCAGCTCAGAACGGTTGGAAAGTCCATGAAATGGATGTAAAAACTGCTCTCTTGAATGGAGATCTAAAAGAGAATGTTTTTATGTCCCAGTCTGAAGGATTTTTTTTGCAAGGACATGAACATAAAGTATGAAAACTTGTGAAGTCCTTGTATGGCCTCAAACAAGCACCGCGAGCCTGGTATGAAAAACTAACTGAGCATCTTCTGAAAATCAATTTCAAACATTTTGATCTTGATGATGCAACTCTATTTGTCAAGAAAGTTGGAAAAATAGTTGTATATCTTATGGTATATGTAGATGACCTTTTGATGACAGGGAACAACGAAAGCTACATTGCATCCATAAAGAAGGAATTGGTGAAAAGTTTTGAAATGACTGATTTCGGCTATGTTCATTACTATCTTGGCATTGAAGTAACCCAACATCCAAAGTCCATATTTCTTTCTCAAAAGAGATACATTGGATATTTTTTGAACAGGTTTGGCATGACAGAGTGCAATCCTCTTACTACTCCAATGGAACAAAACTTAAATCTCACATCTATTGAAGGAAAAGAATTTGAGGATGCAACAAAGTATAGACATCTTGTAGGAAGTCTCAACTACCTAGCTACTACCAAACCAGGCATTTCGTTTGCTGTTGGAATCCTCTCCAGGTTTATGCAAAAGCCTTGTGAGGGACATTGGTCTGCTGCAAAAATGGTTCTAAGGTACTTGAAGGGAACTCAAGACTTTGGAATCAAGTATACACACGTAGACAACTTCAGCTTGATTGGATACTCTGATTCAGACTTCAATGGAGACAAGGAAACTGGACTATCAACTTCAGGATATGCTATGAGTCTTGGATCAAGAGCTGTCTCCTGGGGATCATGCAAACAATCAATTCCAGCAGATACCACAACAGAAGTAGAATACGTAGCAGCAATTGAAGCAACAAAAGAAATTGTGTGGCTCAGGAAAATTCTTGAAGATTTGCAGGTAAAACAAGAACAATCAACTCCACTCATGATTGAAAATACCTCCGCAATAAAGTTTGCCAAGAACCCAAAGTTCCATGATCAAACAAATCACATCAATAATAAATATTATCTGATTCGACATCATGTTGAGGCCAAAAAAGCCCATCTCCGTCATTGTTCCACAAATGAGAAAATTGCAGACATCTTCACCAAAGCGCTTGGAAGAGAAAAGCTTGAATGATTCAGAATGATGCTTGGACTCACCGACATCCCTTTATATTAAGGGGGGAATTTTGACACTTAATCCTTGTGAATTCGCCCCTTAAGTTATATGAACAGTCATCGGGAGATGAAATGAACAGTCTCTCCCTCATGTATATAACAGACCTACCTGATGGAATAGATATACGAATCAGTTTTTTGTTTTGTGGAGTTACTGCCTGGCCTGACAGGAATGAGGCTAGCCCCTCTACAGTGCCATTGATCCAGGTATATGTGAAGAGGGAGAGATTGAATCCTGTGTCTGAACAGGAGTATGAAGAGACAAGAAGTGTGACAGTGTCGACAACACTAGCATGAGAGACACCATCTACATCTCAAACATAGGCACTAAGCAGGTAGCAAAGTGTAGAAGTTTCATCACTAAATACAGATTCAGAGCAAAGCCAGGATTTCAAAGAAAAGTACAAAGAAATTAAGGATAAGAATGAGAAGCTCAAAGCTCAAACATTTTCCCACTATTTGAAAATGGCTCCCACAAATCAGACAAGGTTGATGTCAGCCTTTGACATCAAAGAGGGAAAGATGCAGATGACCTTTTTGAAGCCAACAACCCAAAAGAAAAAGTCCATGGCTAATTATTTGGAAACAAATTTTGAATTTATTGCCAAAGACATCCATCCAATTGATCAGATTGAGCTCCATAATCAAACAGGTGAGATGGTCTATTCAACATTGACTAGTAAATCCATCACTACACATCAGTTAGAGAATTCTCTAACTAATACTACTACACAATTAAAACTGGAAAGTGCCTTTTCTCAGGCTAAAGATACCAAGATAAAATCATTAGAAGGCTTGGTGATTGAGTTGGGACATGATCCAAAAGATGTTAAGGCAGCTGAAAGAGTGATAAAGAAAAAGAATGATGACATTGTTGCACTTAGGAAAGAGCGCAAACTTCCTCCCTTAGTACATCCACAAACAACAGAAGTAATTGAAAAACAAAATGAGGAAGAACTTATGGATTTGATCCTTAAGTTAAATGAGCAGTTAAAGGAAACAGAACAAGAGCTAGAAAAGGTTTTATAGTCCAAACAGGGTGAGTCGACCACCATGCCTCCAACTGTAATACCAATAATTTCTACAACAGTTGCATCTACTATTGCATCAACTTTGGCAACAAACATTCCTTTGGCAACAACTCAACCAGTGTCAGCACCAGCAAAGTACATCAGAAGCAACAACAACTCCAACAAAGCAAACATAAGACATAATAAAGTCCATGGAAGAAATGAAAATCCAAGCAATTGAAATAAAGCAACTAAAAGAAATAGTTACCAACTTGGAAAGAAATTATGAGTTATCACAGATCAATTACACTGAAGAAGGGAGAAAGAATAAAAGGATGGCTAAAAGAATCAGGACATTAGAGTAGGACTTAACATTGGAAAAGCCATTGAAAGATATCAAAGAGATTTTATGGAGCAATATCATTGATTATATCAATGATATTTGGTCCACTATTCAGATCATTTTTGAATAGACAGATTTAGTCAAAATAACTATAGAGGCTATACAGAAGACCAAGGAAGAATCAGGAGGGAAACGCGAAGAGGCAACCCAATTGATCAACCTCTTGAATAGCAAAAGCAAGCAACAGTTGGAACAATTGGATATTGAGGATAGAACTACCACCATCCTAGAAATTGAGAAAGTTATTACTAAGAAGAACTTAATGCTTAACCTGGAAATAAGATGTCAAAGAATTCAGGAGGACATATATGATTTTAAGTTAAACTATGGCATTCTAAGAGACAAAGGCCTTCCAAGCCCAATGGTCATAAATGACAAACTGATGACTCATGGAGACTATGTTGAGAAACTACACAAACAAGCTAAAAGTCAAGCTAGCTCATCCATAGTGAAAGCACTACCTACAGGAAAAGTGTTGTATGATGGTTTGGAAAACCTTTTTTATATTGAGCATGAAGTGAAACACCTGTTTACGGTTCAGCCCAATTTTGCAAAGTACACTGAAGTTGACGAAGTGTACAGAAAATTGATAAGAATGAAAATACCAAATGATGAATGGTGGACTGATATAATATAGATACTATGAGTTACTGTAGGAAATATGTAAAGTATAAAATATTTACTACAGTAAGGTCAGGTAACACAGGTAAAGAGGATCAGAACACAGGTAAAGAGGATTAGAATACAAGTAAAAAGTGTTAACAGTTAAAAGTAAAAAATGATCTAGCACACAATTACTGAAGCAATAGCAAGAGGCAAATGTGAGTTTCAACCTCCAACTCATGCATGAATAAAGGGACAACAACAATCTGTTTTCCATCTGTCTCTATATTTTTGTAAAATATATTTTGTATTTCCTAGAATAAATCTCATATAGTTATGAGATATTTTTGATGTAATTTTTGTATAAATACTTCTCCATTCAAAGTATTGTGGGTGGATTCTATTACACTTTTATATATCTATGATATCAAGCTGATAAAGCTCTTGTAATCAAACTTGGATTTTTTGCTGGAAAAGGAATGAAAGTTGAGGACATTTCATCAGATTCTCGTGCAGTGTGATCACAAATAAGTATTCTATCCTTGTGATTTTATGTGTTTTCTATATGTTTCAATGTTTCATGCATCCTAAATCTAAATGGTAAAATAGTCAAAGTGTATCAGAATTAGCTTTATTGCCATGTGCTATCAATAGTTTGCCATTTTTATGTTTTCTTCTAAGCTATTTTCATAAAGGAATTCCTAATTTCTCCTCTATCCCCGTAGCTTTCCTCATAAGTACCTGGTATAGGATTCTTAATTGCCCTCTGCTAGTTGACCTATCTTCCTTTCTTCTTTCTAATTCTGACTTGAGGATTCTTATTTGCCCAATAGTTTTGAACAGAAATATCACCCATTCAAGTGCCAAAGTTTGTTTCTATTGTATTATCTTGCATGTTGAACTCATACCTCAGTAATTTGACTTGATCCAGTGAAATTATCCCTGATTGACTCCATAGCCCAATGGCCTAAAAGCCTACTTTTCCCATTTGTTCCAGAATTTCACCACCAAATCAAAACAAATCCCTTAAGCTTTAATAACTAGCCTAATATCATATTAAAACAACGCTAAATCATAAAGAGAGATCCCTCTCTGAGTGTAGACTGGCTAGAATCTATACTTAAAAGATTGGTTTGTGGTTACCTCAGATCCTTTCCTTCTTTAATAACTTCTAGGGAAAATCTGAGTGATAACATAGTGGCGACCATACTGGGGAAGAACAAATCCTCAGTTGAAATAAACCTTTGAGAAAATTTAAAAGTTTAATTTAAATTATCTTAAAGGATTGTTAGAAGTTAGTTTGAAAATTCATAAAACAAAAGCATTTCAAAGACTTGAAATTTGGCTAGAGGGAGAACCCATTACACTAGGGCTAATCCTGATCCAAATCCTCCCCCTGTGTTTGAAAATCCCAACCTGATTCCGAGAATCCTTAGAAGACAAGAAAGTTCATTGAGTCCGAGACCTTTGTACAGATCCCAATCATGTCCTGTTGAGTGGATTTTTCTAGAAGATCTTCCTTTTGACAAAAATTTTAAAATATCTTTGTTTAGAACCACATCTGACAGTGAACTATTGGACCTAGTCCAAGATCCAGAATCCCTCAAAGAACTTGAAACCTAACGAGCCAATTTGTCAATTGATCGATATCTGCAAGAGTCCACTCAATCATCTCTTACCACTAATAGAAAACTTGAACTTTCTGAAACAACATCACTTTTTGCTAGTTCATCATTATTTCCCCACTCTTCTGAAGTTCACTCCACCCCTTACTTCACCCCTTATTTCATCCCTTCACTTCCTTGTTATAGACATTTTTGTGCCTTACAGCTCTGAGCATGAAATGTCCATAAACCAAGGGATCCAAAGTCCCTAAAAGTGGTGTTCCTAACCCTAAAGAAACAAGGTCAACAAATTACAGCTTCTCCCAGAAGTTCTCCACCAGAAACTGCTCAAAACTAGTCAAATCAGGATCAATTCAGATGCTCCACTAGCTTCCTGCGTTGCAAAGCACCCAAATACACTGGCTAGGTGCGTTGCAACGTAGGTGAATGCACTACCAGGGTGCGTTGAGTGGGAAATGACAAATGGAAAAGTCATTCAACGAGGTGGAAAGACAATGGAAGCTTCCAGAATCTTCTCCAATGACACTTGCCTCACTGAATTCGACCAGTGATGAGTAAGAGGCTCTCAGTCTCCAAGTGGAAGCAAGAACTGATAGAGAGAAGCCACAAGTCAAAACATAAGCTGACTCATCCTCTTTGCATACATCTATATATGGATCCCTCATCCCAGAGATCCAGAGGCTGGAATTTTGTACTTTGCAGAGAATTGCTATTGGTTTTGAGATTGAGATTAGTGCATTGGGTGATTTATGCTTTGTTGGAGGTGAGGAAGGGATTCCTTTGCTGGGAGGTAGATGTTGGATCGGGACTCACTTGGTTGTATCTCCTCTTGGATCTTCTTATTATATCAATAAAACTATTTGAGTTTCTCCTACATGCTTGTGTATCAATGATGTTTTGTTATATTTGCATGTTTAGCTTAAATCTGATCCTAAGCTATTTATGAATGTAAATCTATGTCTTTTGTGTAGTTTTCCTCTTCTGTGATCTTGCAGGAACTTGGTGAAGCTGGGCAAGTAAGGGAGCAGGCAGCGGGAAGCGAACAAAGAGGAGAGCGATTGGATCAACAAAGTAGCGCAAGACACAGGTTAGTTACATCCTTCCTCTTCATTTACATTTCATAAAGAAGAATACGAAAGTAGTTTTCCTTGTTTGTTTCTAGGGCACTGTCACACCTTAGAGTGGGATAGGGGCGTTCTGAGTAGATACTTTTCCCAACAAAAAAATGGCGACTCCACTGGGGATTGTGTCTAGTTAGTTTATTTGTGTTTCTATCGTTGTTCATCTCATAAACTTAGGAGTGGCGAGTCGAACTGCATTTGCCATTTACAAATGCAAAGTAGAGATCTGCTACTCTAGTCCATTCACTGGGCATGTTTATGATCTGAACAATTGATCCACAAATGATCTAATTGCCCTTTGTGATAGCTCTTAGTCCTCCTTTAAATCATCCCTCTGATTGTACCTTACTGATAGCTTTTATCCGGCCAAAAACCATAGATTAAACTGCAAACCGTGACCCAGAACCCAGAGAAAATTCTCGTTTCTGCTTCAGCGCAGGCTCTGTGAAGAGACTCTACATTTCAACGCAGGTCCCAAGAGGGCTACCTGCGCTGCAATTCAGTTTCTCTGTGTAGCAGGTGCGTTGATCAGCCTAGCCCTGCCTAGTTGAGGTTCTTTGCTCACTTTTTCCAGTTTTGCCTCTGATTTTTGCAGCCTGTTATCAGTGTGTGTACCTATATGAAAACCCCTTTTCTTTGCCTTAATTCCACCTCAGTTGTATAAAAGAAATTGTATTTGTTTTTGTGTATTTGTTACGTCATTTACAGTTTCCCGTTGCAAAAGTAAACTGATCATACTGTCGTCCTTAGATCTAGATTTGTCGTAAGTGTCGTTTTGATCTTAGGAGAAAGTTTATTTGCTGTTGACAGTTGATTGCGCTTTTACTTTTGCCTTTTGGTTTGAATTTGTGAATTTCTAGTGTCAAAACAAGTGTTTACTTCAAAATCATAAAGTGTCGTAATCGTCTCTACTTTTTGATTTCGAAAAGAAGCTTGTTTGTGTTTTTCGCTTGAAATCGAATTCAAATTTGTACAACAACTTTCTTTTTAGGCATCAATATTAAGAAAGTGAAAAACAAATACATGCACAAGTGCATTTGCATATTGACAGTTTGTATGGCTTGATTTAGGAAAAGTGCATTTACAGTGTGCTCTTTGCTCTTTGAGAAAAGATTGTGTCTTTCTTTTCCCCTTGTAGCTAGGATTTTCATTGTTGAAAAGAGATAAAAGCTTGCTTATCATCTTTAGACTGCATTTAGGAATTACATCTACATCTCGTGGTGATCCAAAAAAGCAAACTTCTAAGAAAGATCAACCTAAAATAAATTGAATGAACTTAACAACGCTTTGTAACTTAACACACAATATAGAGGTCTAGGCTAGAGACGTGTTCCGGCGTCGTAAAGCCTGGTAACTGTTGTCCTCACTGTTGGTTGGGTGATTCCTCCACTGTGAGACGATAAGTGCCAGTACGGATTGTGCTCCCACATACCATTGAGTATATATTGGGAGACCCCTATAGGCATAAAACCTTTATCCATAGGAAGCTGTGTCGGCCGCCCTACTGATCGCAATGCACTGAACACAGCATTCGGGAAGATTGACCGCCCGTACCTTAAAAATTATTCTGCGGTTTTGCGATTGGTTTGGCACACCCTCTACCTAGATCTCTAGAGCAGTCCCTTTCGTTCCTTTTCAGACTCCTTAACAGAAAAGGTCCACCTGAGCACTTGTCACTTCAGGCTCATTAAAAATCGAAGGAGACTAGAGTCATATTTTGTTTTTTCTCGACTCTTTAAAACTGAAAAAACAAAGTTGTGTCAAAGCGTGTTAAAATTTATTTTAAACGGAATATTCATACCCTTTTTCCTGCATTGATCTTTAGGTTGAGAAATGGAGCCTACCAACAAAGGAATTCCCCTTGGTGGAAATCCTAGTCCCTTCTCCTCTTGGGGAGATGTTGGTGTGCCCCATATGGCCACATTGTTGCTTCCAGGACTGACAATTGGCTTGCCAGTTTGGCTCTTCTCAACCAATGTCATTCAGAACACCACTATTCCTGAGCAGTCGAATCAGCAGTTAGACGAGTCCAGAATTTCCCACCAACCTTCTGCTTCCTCTAATTCTTCCTCTCTTCCTTCCTCTTCGCTTGACGGGACTGGTAAAGCTAAAAACCAAGTTCCTAAGGAGAAGAAGGAGAAGAAGAAGAAAGAGAAGAAGAAGAAGGAACCAAAGGCAAATAAGGGAAAACAAGTTTCGTCTAATGAAAATCCACACACAGCACCGACCAGGACTAAATCGCCATGTGTCATTTGTAGAGGAGACCACTTTCACAAAGATTGTCCTTGCATCCCCCGGATACTAAGGGACTGGTCTCCTCGTTTGCACAATCCGGTGTCATCAACCTCTGGAGATCATGTTGAAAGTACACCGTCAACTAGTGAAAGTGAAGCCCCAAGACAAAAAGGGAAAGCTAGATTTCCCTGTAGACTGTGCGAAGGTGACCATGCCCTCCACCGTTGTCCCTTCTTAGATGAGGCTAAAAGAGTTTTGGATGATCGTCCAGTTTCACCGTTGCGACTTCCTCCTGGATATAAAAAACTCTTGCCGAGTCCTTCGTTAGTTGAGAATCCAGCTGGCCCGCTCAAGCGGTCAGCTGAAACGCCTGTCATTGAAGATGAACCGGCTGAATCCATACCCGACGAAAGTCAAAAGGTCGAGGCGGCAGTTGACCCGGTCTTGCCTTCAGAGGATTTATCTTCGAATGACACAGTCACTGAAGGAAACAAGGATGACACCGTCCAAATTCTCTTCATCAACACAGACTCTGACGAACAAGGGGGCAACCTACCCATTCCTTTATCGCAGGAAGGAAGTTCGTCAGAGCCATACCCGGTCGTCTACTCAGTCCCACCACCAAGCAACCTAGTTGTCTCCTTCGACTGGAATCAACTAGGCAGACCCCGTTTACCAGCAAGCATACCATTCAGAATTATCGTCCAAATATATAGAATGGTCATGGCTGGTACCATCATAGATGAAGGGGCTTCTGTGAGTATCCTTTCCTCTACTGCTTGGAAAGCGCTTGGTTCGCCATCGCTGTTGCCTGAAATGAGAAATATGATAGGCTTTGATAAAGGAACCAGTCAACCTTTAGGGATCCTCCCCAATGTGCCCATAACATTGAAAGGGAAGACCGTTCAAATGAACATGATGGTCGTTCAAGGACCCTTGGATTATAACCTACTCCTTGGACGAGACTATATTTATTGCATGGGAGCCATCGTCTCCTCACTCTTTAGAGTAATGTGTTTTCCGCACAAAGGAAGAGTGGTCAAGCTCGTTGACCAACTTTCATTTCCAAAATCACGCATCGCAAATAGTCATATACCATCCCTAAATGGTCTCTTCACGCAAGAAATGTCTCAACCCACGGTCCGTCCTCCCGATGAGCGCGAGTAATTCGGAAGGATATGACTGGAACCCAGGGGGCATGCGTCCTGGTCTGCTTCAGCAGGAAAACTTCAGGTATAGGGTAGGTTTCCACGGGAGAATATGACTAGTCTGTACCCCGTCCATGATTGGAAGAGGGGTTATTCTAGAATAAGATTCTTTTGTCAAAGTTATGTAAGTTGGGTCGGCGCCGCTTACCTTTGTTTATCTCGGTAGACATCGTCGAAGAAGTGTTGTGTTTGCACCGCGAATAAAACAGCCTTTGAATAACCTGAAAGAGGTAGGCCTTTCCTGATAGAACAAATGTTTTGTCTGCAAATTGAGGGGTAACCTTGAAATCGTATTTTATACCTGGGGGCATGGAAACCTTTTGGAGTGCAAGCAGGGGGCGGCTATTTATTTTTTAAATTTTTAGGTCCTCCCTTTAAACCTGTAGGCTAACCCTTTAAACTCGTAGGATTAGTCGTTTCCGAACTTGCATAACGAAAGGATGCGGAGCAAATCTTTGTAAGGCGCAAGCTCCATAAAAAATGGCATCTTATATGAGACATTCTTATCATATGGCTGGATAATCGAGCAGTTTTAGCACATAGTTCATGCTCGTTAAAAAATAAACATAAGACTGAGCAAGTGTTTCAATCCACGTTTAAGCTCGTTAAAAAATGAACTATCCTCCAGTAAATAACCACCGTGAATGTAACATTATCAGCCATTAAAGCCTTGGTCGTGTTTGCACCATCACCTCCACTTTTCATTTGGCCGATCATTCACCTCCATTTGATTGTTTACCCATTTTGAGGAACAGCTGCGAAGAGTGATTTCACTAGCCATCCTTGTGACACTGCCGTGATTGGAAAATTCCAAACCTTACCTGGAATCAGCTGCTACCCATTTTATCACTCGTTCCTCAAAAGACGAGTCTTCTTAAACCTCTTTTCATCTGACTCGTAAAATATGAAAAGATTGCCGAGTTTTGGCCTTCCAGCTCGTTAAAGCGACAGGAAGTGCTATCCCTCCTCTAGATTTTAATCTTTTTGGACCTGAGGGATTATTGCACAAAAATATCGAGCGCTTGTTTTGTTCGGCTCATTAAAACTATCAAAAATTCATCCCTTCTGTATTGTTTTATACTTTTTCGGACTTAAGGGATTAGATGACGAAAAAGGAATTCCGGAGTTACCTTTACGTACCTTTTCAGACTCCCTAAAAAGGAAAAGGACCAAGTTATCTTTGTCGTTAAACTCGTTAAAAACATTAATAGCGACAAACTTGTCTTTAGACGAGAATGAGTTTCACTATCGCTAGGCTCGTTAAAACATAGCGATGGGTTTGCCCGAAGGGCAAATTATAGAAAAAGCATATGTTATCCTCCTCAAGCTTGACAGAAATAAAGAGGTACTGGTCAGCAATGACTGGGGAAAAATTGGGAAGAAACTCAAAGAATCTTTATTGGTAGCAAGTCGCTCTTGAACATGACACTTCCACTCCGTGCCTGAGTCGGGTTGGGTTGTTTCATTCACTGATCACATCACCATGGTCTCGCCATACCATCCACATTTGGGGTAAATGCTACCAATCCGTCACATAAGTGTCGCCGATATGTTCAAGAGAAGTCATCCAGAGAAGTCACCCGTGTCCCATCCACTACCATACATTATACTTCATTCTTTCATGACCGCCACCCTGAACCATATATCATCAGATCGTTTTCACCTCCATCAAAATCATTTGCTCCGTTCCGTGTCATTGATGTGGGATACATCAAGGCCCTCCTTTGACGGATCGTTTCTTGTCGACATCAGCTCATTATCCAAGAAGTTGATCTAGGAACACCCCTTAAGTACTTTGAAGCTTGCATGCCTCAATGGAAAGTTTCTCACTTCCGGCGACAGGTATACATCAATGACCTTCGACCGAAAGAGTTTGCGTGGTGTTCGACGCCAAGTCCTTTATTCACACCACGTAAATTGTACTGCAATACCTTGAGGGTCATCATCCTTATCGGTGATTCCTCTCGCGCTTGTTAACAGTTTACATCATCGACTGGTAATCAAGCGATGTCTTTCCATGTTTGACTTCAAAACATTTTTCACATGGATCGACTTGTACTTCGAGTGAAGATCGGACGAGATTGAAGACCCCGGATCTAGTTTCATCCATCTGGGCTGCGATATATATTCAGGAAAAATGAAGACATTGACATGCACAGCATTACAGCACAGATGATCATCCTACCAAAAGGATGATGACTTCATCAGAATCATCAGTCTACCATCAGACGATTGTCTGTCCTATGTACATAAAAATGAATTTATAAAGCTGAGCATGGGAATGCCCGCCTCAGATAGATCATGAAAACAGTATGAAAATAATGTATTGTATTGTATCTTATTACAGGTCTCCTCCCAGCATTGAAAGAACTTCGGATCCTCCTAATAAAGCATTTCACCCGATAACCGGCCTCATACTTTAGGGGGCAACTGTTATATACATTTTTGTGCCTTACAGCTCTGAGCATGAAATGTCCATAAACCAAGGGATCCAAAGTCCCTAAAAGTGTTGTTCCTGCCCCTAAAGAAACAAGGTCAACAAATTACAGCTTCTCCCAGAAGTTCTCCACCAGAAACTGCTCAAAACTAGTCAAATCAGGATCAATTCAGATGCTCCACTAGCTGCCTGCGTTGCAAAGCACCCAAATACACTGGCTAGGTGCGTTGCAACGCAGGTGAATGCACTACCAGGGTGCGTTGAGAGGGAAATGACAAATGGCAAAGTCATTCAACGAGGTGGAAAGACAATGGAAGCTTCCAGAATCTTCTCCAATGACACTTGCCTCACTGAATTGGACCAGTGATGAGTAAGAGGCTCTCAGTCTCCAAGTGGAAGCAAGAACTCACAGAGAGAAGCCACAAGTCAAAACATAAGCTGACTCATCCTCTTTGCATACATCTATATATGGATCCCTCATCCCAGAGATCCAGAGGCTGGAATTTTGTACTTTGCAGAGAATTGCTGTTGGTTTTGAGATTGAGATTAGTGCATTGGGTGATTTATTCTTTGTTGGAGGTGAGGAAGGGATTCCTTTGCTGGGAGGTAGATGCTGGATCGGGACTCACTTGGTTGTATCTCCTCTTGGATCTTCTTATTATATCAATAAAACTATTTGAGTTTCTCCTACATGCTTGTGTATCAATGATGTTTTGTTATATTTGCATGTTTAGCTTAAATCTGATCCTAAGCTATTTATGAATGTAAATCTATGTCTTTTGTGTAGTTTCCTCTTCTGTGATCTTCCAGGAACTTGGTGAAGCTAGGTAAGTAAGGGAGCAGGCAGCGGGAAGCGAACAAAGAGGAGAGCGATTGGATCAACAAACTAGCGCAAGACATAGGTTAGTTACATCCTTCCTCTTCGTTTACATTTCATAAAGAAGAATATGAAAGTAGTTTTCCTTGTTTGTTGCTAAGGCACTATCACACCTTAGAGTGGGATAGGGGCGTTCTGAGTAGATACTTTTCCCAACAACATTCCTCTCCCACCAATCATCACTCAACAACCCACCATCACTTCTAGTTCTTCCTCCACAACCCAAACACCTCCTGTTACCCCAACTCCAGTTCATACTACTACCCAACCCAGAATCATGGCCAATAGATATGATCCCCTTATGATGCCTACTCCTCTAGGTGCCATGCCTCAGGACTATCATATTAAAATTACTACTTTTGATGGCATTGGAACCTACACAGCTTAGAAACACACTGGAAAATGACTGACTGCTTTGAACTTCATGAGATCGACACTGTAGATGTCCAAATGAGAATTTTCGTCCAGAGTATGACTGGGGAAGTTAGAACCTAGTTTAGATCTTTAGCTCCCCAAAGCATAGTCAGTTTAAGGGTCCTTTACCAACAATTCTTGAATAGGTGGGAGAAAAAGAAGGATCCCCTTCAGATTTTATCTGAATATGAGAACTTAAAAAGGGGACCTCATGAAACGATTCAGGACTATTGCACTAGGTTCAATAGTGTTTATAGTGCCATTCCACCCGACCTTAGACCCCCACCTGGTTTGGCCCTAATCAAATTTCCTGATGGATTTGATTCAAATATGGCTTTCCAGTTAAGAGAAAGGAACGCCCCCATTCTGGAAGAAATGCAGAGTGTAGTAGTAAGGGTTGAGGCTAACCTACTTTCCAAAAGAGCAAAAGCTAGAAATGAGAGAAGAATACATGCAAAAGAAGAGAATACACCCTTTGAATAAAAGATGGATGCTATAGTTAAAGGGATGGAAAGATTGTTGGATAAAGTTGAAACTATTGACCAGAAATCTCCTTGGGATGGCCAACAGACTAATTTAGGGAGAAACCCTAACTTTAGAAAAAATCAGAACCAAAATATTGGAGAGAATATTCTTGACCAAAATATCAGACCACCTTCCAAGAAAACTGTGCAGAAGCCTCCCACTCAGAAGAGCCTGAAGAAGATACTTAGATCAATTTAATGGGTCTAGATGATGAGGAAAAAGTTTTCCTAACTCAAGATGATCAAGAATCATACATGCTCCAACAATTCCAAACCCAAACAGGAGAATCATTTGATTTTAAATAGGGGTATGATTCTGCTATTTTTGAGGTACATAAACAGTACAATTTAAGAAGCAGAAGAAAAACTGATGCTCCGGAACAAAACCAGAAAATAACTCCTAATCAATCTGATAAAATTAAAATAGCTCCAATAACCAAAACCCTTCGAATCTTTTCTAGAACAAATCAAAATCCTCCCAGCCCCACCATAGAGGATGTATCTGATAGTCAGCCCAATAATGAACAACCTTCCACTTCTCTTCCCTCCAAGGAAACAATGGAAGAGTCTCCAAAGATCGGATTAGAAAAATCAACAAAGAATTTCCCAAATCCTGAAAGAGAAGAAGACATAGAAAACCCCACTAACAAAAATCCAAAAGTTCAAATAGATAAAGCACCTTTTCCCTTTAATCTGGGGGCTAAGGTTGCCAAACTTAAAATCTTAGTTCCTTTAACAGAACTACTAAAACATGGTGCTTATAGGTCTCAGATAAGCAAATCATTAAATGTCATTGAAAATGAAGATTCTGTAAATTTATTTGATGATCAACCCAAGTTACTTTTTGGACCAGATGTTAATGGAAAACTAGTTGAAGGAGGGGTACCTCCCTTCTATATCAGTCTTAACATCCACAATAAAACCCTACACAATGCCATGCTAGACTCTGGAGCCTCACACAATCTTATGCCAAGATCTGTAATGGAAAAACTTAACTTAGATATCACCAGACCTTACAAAGATCTTTTCTCCTTTGATTCAAGCCAGGTTAAATGCCTAGGTCTCATAAAAGATTTGTGTGTCTCTCTAGTTCAGTATCCTGCCAAAACTATACTCATGGACATTGTTGTTGCTGATATACCACCTAAGTATGGTATGTTGTTTTCCAGGTCCTGGGGTGCTAAACTCCAAGGATCTCTTCAATTAGATATGTATTATGCTACCATTTCAGTTTTCAGACATCCCAAGAAATTGTATAGAGAAACTTTGATGAAGTATGTAGTGAGTAGTCAGGAAAAGCCTCAAAACTTTCCTATTTACTCAATGCATTCTAATATGGATTCCTTTATTCTCTATAATGCAGAAACTAATCCAGAAGATACTCCAAGTGATATAGCAGTAGAACCAAAAGAAATTATAAAAGAAAAATCAACTTCCCAGATTCAAGAGATACCAGACAACAAAGAAAATCTAGATGCCTTAGCTAAGAAAGATTCCACCACCCCAGATGAAAATTATGAACATGAAATCCTATGGCATCTAGAATTTCATGGTTTAGTAAACAAGCTAGGTTCAGGAGCAGGCATACGGGTTTACAATTTAGAAAATGATCATGCAGAAGGTCATGCCTATAGGTTAAACTTCAAATGTACAAACAATATAGCCGAGCATGAAGCATTTCTGTTAGGATTGAAACTAGTTAAAAGATTAGGAGCCATCCGGGTATCAATCATGGGATATTCTGAGTTAGTGATCAAACAAATTAAAGCTATTTACATGACTAAGGATCTGTGATTAGGAATTTATAGAGGAACGATCATAGAAATACTAAATACCTTTTTAGAAACCAATCTTGTTGTTATCCCCAGAAAACACAACATGCAGGCTCACAACCTAGCCATGTTTGCCAATACTCGTAAGTTTCCTTTTGAGTCTAATCATCAGTATATTGCTGAGGTTAGGCATAGACCTACAATTCCTGACAATTTAAAGAACTAGCAAGTATTTGAGAATGATCAGCAAATCAATAATTTTTTAGCTTTAGATAATGAATTTGTAAATACAAACATAGATACTAACATAGCAGTAGATTGTAATTATTCTAATGTAGTAGAAATAAATGAGCTAGAAGGAAATCAAATAAAAGATAGACTTAATCCTACAAAATTCACAAAAATAGATATTAAGGATTTAAAACAGATGGAAATTGATGAAATAATTGATGATGAAACTGAAGACATAAACCTCAAAGATAATTTCTTACCCAAAGGACTAACTCCTTTGGAGGACTTATTCGATTCAAATGATATCCCTAAAAAGCCTAAGATGGAGCCTTTGAAAGCAGACATTGAGGAATGCAACATAGGAACTCAAGAGAATCCTAAACTGATAAAATTGTCTAAATCATTACCCCTTGAAGAAAAATTGAAATATGTGAAGATAATGAAAGAATTCCAGGGTGTTTTTGCCTGGAGTTATGAGGACTTAAAATCTTATGATACTAGTATTATACAACACACTATTCCTTTGAAAGAAGATCATAAACCTTTTAGGCAAAAGTTAAGAAGAATCAATCCTGTTTTATTACCTTCCATTGAAAAAGAGATCAAACGAATGTATGAAGCAAGAATCATCGCCCCCATTAGGTTTTTAGATTGGCTATCTAATCTTGTCCCCATGTGAAAGAAAACAGGAGAAATTAGATTGTGTGTTGACCTTAGAAATTTGAACAAAGTCTCACTCAAAGACAACTATCCCTTACCTAAAATGGGTCAAATCCTGGAAAGAGTAGTAGGTTCTACAAGGATTTTAGTTTTAGATGGATTCTTAGGTTACAACCAAATTTTAGTCCATTCTAATGACCAAGAAAAAGTTGCGTTCACAACCCCATGGGGCACCTTCATGTATGTCAAAATGCCCTTTGGATTGGAAAATTTAGGGGCCACCTTTCAAAGTGCAATGGATATTGCCTTTGCAAAGGAAATCCATGACTTCCTGGTTATATACCATGATGATATTACAGTGTTTTTAAAGTCAGATCAACAACACCTTGATCATCTTAGGCAAGTATTTCTTAAATGTAGGAAATATGGCATCTCATTGAACCCAAAGAAATCTTTATTTGGGTTAGAAGAAGGAAAACTGTTAGACCACATTATTTCTAAATATGGAATCCAAATTGACCCAACTAGGATTGAAGCTATCTTGCAAATACCTCACCCAAGAAACATTAAAGAACTTTAGGCATTTTTCGGAGAAATAAAATTTTTAAGAAGATTCATCTCCAATTTAGCTGAACTAATTAGATTATTGAATAACATGTTGAGAAAAGATTCAACTATTAAGTCGATAGTAGAGGCTAAACAATCATTTGAAGAAATAAAATTAGCCTTAACTTAAACACCAGTCCTCACAAGCCCAAAATTTGACAGAGACTTCATGATTTTTTCCTTTGCATCAGAACACACCATAGCTACAGTTTTACTACAAAAGGATGATCAAGGATGTGAAAAACCAATAGCCTTTTTTAGTAAAGCTCTTAGAGATGCCTCCTTAAAGTATAAAATAATGGAGAAACAAGCATTTGCCTTGGTAAAAGCTATTAAGGATTTCAGAGTCTATATATTGTATTTTCATGTAATAGCTTATGTTCCTAATGCTGTAGCCAAAGATATCCTGACATGGAATGGAGTTGATGGAAAGAAGGGAAAATGCATAGCCACTATTTTAGAATATGATATAGAGATAAAACTTACCAAGTTAATAAAGGTCAGGGGTTGGCCAAGCTTATGGCAAAAACAAATTGCCACGCCCTGGACATAAATCTTATTGCAAAACTGGATAACGAACAAGAGATGGCGACTCCACAGATCAGCCATCCCTTTCTAGATTCCCCCTGGTATTCTGATATTATATATGTTCTACAAAACCTGTAGGCTCCTCTAGGGTTATCCAGAACTAAGATTAGGTTTTTGAAAATGAAAGCTTCGAAATTTTGCATTATGGATAATACTTAATTTTGGAAAAATCATGAAGACATTTTGTTAAAATGTTTATTAAAAGAAGAATCTGACAAAGTACTCCAAGAATTTCATGGAAGGGATTGTGGTGGACATCTCTACTAGAAGTCAACTGCAGACAAAATTCTAAGAGCTGGATTTTACTGGTCAACCTTGTTTTCAAATGTCAAAAAAATTGTAACTTCCTGCCATAAATGCTAGTTCTTCGAAGGCAAAAGAAAACTTTTACCCTTGCCTTTGAAACCTATTTCCATAAAAAAACGTTTTCAACAATGGGGTCTTGACTTCATTAGAGAAATTCATCCACCCTATTCTACTCAGTATAAATGGCTTCTCACTGCAAATGATTACTTTACCAAATGGATAGAAGCTATTCCCTCTGGACAAGCCACTGATACTATAATAATAGGTTTTCTAGAGGCTAATATTTTGTCTAGGTTTGGTTTTCTTGACAAAATTATCATAGATAATGTTGCAGCCTTCAAGTCAAAGAAAATGATTGATTTTTGTCACAAATATCATATAACACTTGGTCATTCCACAACCTACTATCCTCAAGGGAATGTACTTGCAGAATCATCCAATAAAAGTCTAATAAATATTATCAAAAAACTATTGGAAGACAATAAGAAAACTTGGAATAAGAAATTAACCAATGCTTTGTGGGCAGATAGGCTTACAACTAAGAAATCTATTGGAACCAGTCCCTATAAGCTAGTATATAGAATGGAGTTAGTTTTCCCCTCATCTTTAGGAGTTCCAGTCATGAAATTACTTCAAGAAGCACAATTGGAACCAAATGATATACAGAGGAGAATTAACCAGACTATCCATTTACAACAAACTAGAGAGAAAGTATACAATAGAACCCAAGCACTGCAAGAAAAACTCAAGAAGAGTTTTGACAAAAGGACCAAAGAAGAAGACTTCTATCTGGGAGACAAAGTGTTAAAGTGGGATTCAAGGAGAGAGGACAAAGGGAAACATGGAAATTTTGACTTCTTGTGGAAAGCTCCATACATAATATATGCCTTCAGAGGAAATAATTCAGATTTTCTCAAAGAATTAGATGGTGCAGAGATTGAAGGAGGACCAATCAATAGTCAAATGTTAAAGCACTATTTGACCCAATTTACTAATTTTACAATTTCAGTTGTACATACTATATCCTTCATAATTTTTAGTGTTGATTGGATGCTGAAAGTTTCCGAGTTGAAGCCCAAAGAAAGGGCCCTAGGCTTCAGAGATGTTATTGTCATAAATATCAATAAAGCAGCAGGAAAAAGGAGATTTGCAGAGCAAAATCACAGTCTTTCATAAGGCCATTAATCTATAGTTCTTGACTTTTCACCCGTAAAATCCATCCCGAAGTGGAGCCACTATTATGTTCCTATATCAATAGGTGTCATATATCATGATTGACTTGCTTTAGCTGTGTAATATGTATATACCTTTGCTTTTTGCAAATGTTTTCCATATTCAAAAATTCAAAAAAATTTAAAAATGTAAAGAGGGTATGCCCTAAAAAAAAGATCAAAGGGAAAAAAGAATTAAAAGGTCAGGAAAAAATGAATAATGAACCCCAAGGAAAAAGAAAAGACCATGAAAGTGTGCAAGTCCAAATGCCACTACTATTTTACTTTTTGTAATAAATGATTGTGTGCAACTTGTTACTTATGCCACAATCCATGGTAACCAAATAGTTTAATCTTGGTTATTCCATGTTTTAAATTTCATGTTTATAGATAGAGAATAAAATCTGACCAAACTATTTATTCTTGGCAGATAAGTAGATAGGTAGAGTGAATAAAAGGAGCTCAACAGTTTAGTTTGAGCCCTTGGATGTAATAAGGATAGACTTAGAAAGAATTTCATCGTAAAAGAAAAGGAAAGTTTGATAAGGGTTTGCCAGTTTAAGTGCACCCCAATAAGGAGAAGAAAAAATGGTAGGATAAGTCGGTAGGGTAAGTAGATGAATAGTTGCAGAATTATGTATGATGAATGATTATCTAAATATCAAGTCATATACTTTCATCATCAAAAGCACTTAAAGATATGGATGGCAATGAAGACATTTACTTCATGGACAAAAGTCAAACTAATTAACCTCCTCACTCATTTTTCCCTAACTTTTACTAATTTCCCATATGTACTAAAGGCACCAACAACCTAAATGCTAAAGGTGCTTAGAGAATTTCTCTGACTTCTAGAGGGACCAGACCCTCGGCCCAATAACTTATAAGGCCTAAGTGCTAAAGCCCCTTCATCAAAATTCACCCCCTCCATATTTCATTCATTCCCTTTAAATTCTTTTCCTAAGGCAAAATCACTCTTTTACTTAGGAAAATGAATGGTTCTTCATAAAAACCCCCAAAACACATTTTAGCCTAAGTTATGATGTTAAATGATGAATGTATATTCGGAAAACATTTACTTAGTGCAATTTCCTTTTCCATATTTCATATTAACTTTTAATTTTATTATTTATTTAACTCCCGAAGAAATTACCCTTTCCCATATATATTATTAATAAAAACCCCAAAAATAAATAAATATCCCGCCCCCAAGGTTTGAAAAATAAACCATAAATAAAGGTAATTAATTTGGATTAATTAGTCAAATCATGATTAATTAACAGCCAAACCCCCAACGTGTTAAAAAGGGATTAATTAATCATCTGGATTAATTAATAGCCTCCCCGCCAATCATATCACCCCTGATATAATTAACGACATTTAATTATGATAATTAAACTATCAGGTCCCCACCATTAGCTCCCTACATCTTCCACCGCTAACTACCGTCCGATCTCCCTTCCCTCATCCAACAGTCCTCACCTCATATCGCGCAGACCTTTTGGTTGAACATTAACCGCACAATACAAGTGGTTTTGACTTTTCGTTGATGCTACGTGTCATCCAGTTTTTGGCATCGCGCGACCCTTTGAAAAAACCACCAGCCTCCCATCAGTGGTGCGATCAATCCTGCTTACTGCCTTCGATAAACGACAAAGTGTCCCATCATTAGTTGACACCAACTATCTCTGTCCCCATTCACCCACCAAAAGTCATTGACTTTGTGCATAAAAAAAAAGTGTTCATTCTCTTTTCTTTTTTCTAAGAAAAGAAACTTTTGTTCATGCACGCACAAAGTACGTCCACACCAGCAACTGACTTCCAACCACCAACCACCATCAGTTGCTGAACTCCAAGCTACTGCAAACCACTGTGCTCATCCAGCAAAGCCTTCACGACAATCATTTGCCCCTTCAGTCTACCTTAACCAGGTATTTACCATATTTCTCCTCAGAAACCTCGATTTGTATGGAAATTTCACCAAATTACTCCAAAGCTAAAGTAATTCAGTACAACTAGGCTGATTTTTAGTCCCAAGATTTTCCCAAACACCTATTTTACATAAAAACCTTGACAAACCTAACTTCCTTCCTTAAATACACAAGAACCAAGGATGGAAGCTCCCATTGCCCTAAATGTCCCTCCAATCACTACTCCCCACAGGGATTTGGACCACCTTCCCTTGGCTAATAAAAATTTTCAAATTAAGGACCTTGCTTTTGATGAAACCCTCTTGAAGCTATATTGCAGGTATCAGGACAATTATCTGAACAATGCTGATAAAATAGGTCTTTGGGAGTCCAATCTCCCCAAATATCAATTCCCCACTGTCCATCTTTTCCCAAATATTGTCCACCAATGCCATGCAAACTACAACCCCAGTCTGAGTGTTGTAATGTCCCCTAACTAGGAAGTCCTTTTCACCATTACAACTGAGTCTAGAAATGAAATTTTGAAATTATAGCCTGGCCAGGACCTCACTCCCCTTTCCATTATCGATTTACTTGAAAAATCATCAAGGGTGTCTAGTTCAGAAATACTGTTTTATGAAAGCATAAACTACCCCCCTACATCCATCATAGAATTCCAGAAATAAAACAGTATGCAAATCAAAATGAATGGGTGGAGGGAACACTCATAGAACAAGATAGTGAACAAGTTGAAGTAGAAAATGTTATGAAAGATTTGGAAAGACAACTTGATCTGGATTCCTTTGTATAGGTGCCTGAAGAATCTTCACAGAGACCAACACAGGAGGATAGTGCACAGACATTAGGACAACCAGAGACTTCAAGACAGGGAAAAGATTTAGGGTCACAGAGTATTTCTGAGGAGTTGACCCAGACTGATACAAACATGGGAAACCCTCCAGTATTGCAGACCCCTCTTAATGAGGAGAGAATTAAAAAAAGAAGTAGGAATGAGGCTAGCCCCTCTACAGTGCCATTGGAACAGGTATATGCGAAGAGGCAGAGATTGAATCCTCTGTTTGATTAGGAGTATGAAGAGACAAGAAGTGACACAGTGCAGACAAAACTAGCAGGATAGGCACCATCTACCTCTCAAACATATGCACTAATCAGGCATCAAAGTGTAGAATTTTCATCGCTAAAGATAGCTTCAGAGCAGAGCCAGGATTTGAAAGAAAAGTACAAAGAAATTAAGGCTAGGAATGAGAAGCTCAAAGCTCAAGCCTATGCCCACTATCTAAAAATGGCTCCCACAAATCAGACAAGGTTGATGTCAGCCTTTGACATCAAAGAGGGAAAGATGCAAATGACCTTTTTGAAGCCAACAGTCTAACAGCCAAAGTCCATGGTTGATTATTTGAAAACAAATTTTGAAGTTCTTGCCAAAGACATCCACCCAATTGATTAGATTGAGCTCCATAAGCAAACGCGTGAGATGGTCTATTCAACATTGACCAGTAAGGCCATCACTGCACATCAGTTAGAGAATTCTCTAACTAATACTACTACACAATTACAATTGGAAAGAGCCTCTTCTCAGGCTAAGGATACCCGAATAAAATCGTTAGAAGACCTGGTGATTGAGTTGGGACATGATCCCAAAGATGTTGAGGTAGCTGAAAGAGTGATAAAGAAAAAGAATGATGACAATACTGCACTTAGGAAATAGCTCAAACTTCCTCCCCTAGTACATCCACAAACAACAAAATTAATTGAAAAACGAAACAAGGAAGAACTTATGGATTTGATCCTTAAGTTAAATGAGCAGTTAAAGGAAACAGAACAAGAGCTAGAAAAGGCTTTACAGTCCAAACAGGGTGAGTCGACCACCATGCCTGCAACTGTAATACCAATAATTTCTACAGCAGTGCCATCTACTATTGCATCAAGTTTGGCACCAAACATTCCTCTGGCAATAGCTCAACTAGTGTCAGCACCAGCAAGTACATCAGAAGCAGTAGCAACTTCAACAAAGCAAACAAAAGACTTAATAAAGTCCATGGAAGAAATGAAAATCCAAGCAACTGAAATAAAGCAAATAAAGAAACAGTTACCAGCTTGGAAAGAAATTATGAGTTATCATAGATCAATTACATTGAAGAAGAGAGAAAGAATAGAAGGTTGGCTGAAAGAATCAAGACATTAGACTAGGACTTAACATTGGAAAATCCATTGAAAGATATCAGAAAGATTTTATGGAGCAATATCATTGATTCTATCAATGATATTTGGTTTGTTATTTAGATCATTTTTGAAGAGACAGAGTTATTCAAACTAGCTACCGAGGCTATACAGAAGACCAGGGAAGAATTACGATAGGAACCCAAAGAGGCAACCCAATTGATCAATTTCTTGAATAGCAAAAGCAAGCAATAGCTAGAACAATTGGATATTGAGGATAGAACTTCCACCATCCTGGAAATGAAGAAAGTTATTACTAAGAAGAACTTAATGCTTAACCTGGAAAGAAGATGTCAAAGTATTCAGGAGGACATATATGATTTTATGCTAAAATATGGCATTCTAAGAGACAAAGGCCCTCCAAGCCCAATGGTCATAAATAACAAACTGATGTTTCATGGAGACTATGTTGAGAGAATGCACAAACAAGCTAAAAGCCAAGCCAACTCATCCACAGTGAAAGCACTACCTACAGGAAAAGTTTTGTATGATGGTTTGGAAAACTTTTTTTATATTAAGAATTAAGTGAAACACCTATTTATGGTTCAACCCAATTTTGCAAAGTACACTGAAGTTGATGAAATGTACAGAAAATTGATAAGAATGAAAATACCAAATGATGAATGGTGAACTGATATAATACAGATACTATGAGTTGCTATAGAAGATCTATAAATTATAAAATATTTACTACAGTAAGGTCAGGTAACACAGGTAAAGAGGATCAGAATACAGGTAAAAAGTGTCAATAGATAAAAGTAAACAAAGATCCAGCACACAATTACTAAAGCAACAACAAGAGGCAAATCCGAGTTTCAACCTCCAGCTCATGCATGAATAAAGGGACAACAACAATCAGTTTTCCATCTATCTCTATATTTTTATAAAAGATATTTTGTATTTCCTAGAATAAATCTCATATAGTTATGAGATATTTTTGATGTAATTTTTGTATAAATACTTCTCCATTCGAAGTATTGTGGGTGGATTCTATTACATTTTTGTGTATCTATGCTATCAAGCTGATAAAGCTCTTGTAATCAAACTTGGATTTCTTGCTGGAAAAGGAATGAAAGTTGAGGACAAATAAGTATTCTATCCTTGTTATTTTATGTGTTTTCTATATGTTTCAATGTTTCATGCATCCTAAATCTAAATGGTAAAATAGTCAAAGTGTATCAGAATTAGCTTTATTGCTCTCTGCTATCAACAATTTACCATTTTTATGTTTTCTTCTAAGCTATTTCGATAAAGGAATTCTTAATTTCTCCTCTATCCCCATAGCTTTTCTCATAAGTCCCTGGTATAGGATTCTTAATTTCCCTCTGCTAGTTGACCTATCTTCCTTTCTTCTTTCTAATCCTGGCTTGAGGATTCTTAATTGCCCTCTAGTTTTGAGCAAAAATATCACCCATTCAAGCCTCAAAGTTTGTTTTTATTATGTTATCTTGCCTGTTGAACTCATACCTCAGCAATTTTGACTTGATCCAATGAATTATCCCTGATTAACTCCTTAGCCCAATGGCGTAAAAACCTAATTTTCCCATTTGTTCTAGAATTTCACCACCAAATCAAAACAAATCCCTTAAGCTTTAATAACTAGCCTAATATCATATTTAAAAAATGCTAAATCATAAAAAGGGAGCCCTCTCTGAGTGTAGACTGGCTAGAATCTATACTTAAAAGATTGGTTTGTGGTTACCTTGCATCCTTTCCTTCTTTAATAACTTCTAGGGAAAATATGAGTGATAACAATGTATATGTTTTATGATAGTAGCTATGCATGGATCTCATCATATTTTTAATTGTAAATGGATGAAAAGTGTATCTATGACCCAATGGATGAAAAATGTATCTATGACCCAATGGGTGAAACTGCAGCTAATGTGTTAAGGCGTCAATGCTTCTTAGCGATTCTCAGTTGAGTATGAGACCCCTATGCTTAGATATGTTATTTACACATGTAGATTATATGTTTGTGATATGTTTGACAAAATTCCTTTCACAGATAGTGGGGGTCTAGTCAAAGGCTTGTTTAAGTAATTTCACTTGTGTCATCTTTTCCGGATTATCTTTTTGTTCTAAAGGTTTCGTTCAATTTTGGGTAGTGGCCTAGGCTCTGGGCCTGAAAAAAATGGCTCCAACCCTAGGGATGTTGGCACAACACTGAGAAAAACAGTCCTTGGATGCTGGCATGCCTTTTCATGAGAGTGTCTAGAGCCTCTTGGATGCTATCAGGCCCATAACATGGGAGCATCTGGGGGTCAAGTGGTCTAAAAGCTCAATGAGACCTAAGGATTGGTTACAAGAATGGTTGGGATGTTTCTTAGGAATCCTGTTACTAATTTTGGAGGCTTGTATGGTGTTGTTTTGCTAGTCCCAATTACTTAACATGACTTAGGAGGTCAAATCATATCACAATAACTGCACGTCACATGTTTACCTTGATTGGTCTGTTTCTTGGGTATATGTGTGAGGAGGGCGTTACACACGAAGATAGCCATGGGTGAAAACACCTCTTAGGATTTGTATTCAAATGAAGAATCAAGTTACATTGTGACCTTGAATCTTCCTCACTTCAGCGACATGGGCAAGGTAATCTCTCCACCCATTTATGGTTTGATTTAATTCATATGGTTTCATTTTTTTGTTTTCCTAGATTGAAGTTATAGTGTGGGAACTACTTGAGTATGTTGAAATCTGGGTCCTTTATTCTCTTTCACCAGTGAGGTACAATGATAAAAAGGCTCTGCTTCAAGACTTACCTCTTGGATGGTTTGTTTTCCACAGGTATGAAAAAAAAATTCTTGTCTTACTAACATAGGGTTTTGTTGCATTTAGTTGAGTTCTTTTCCAGATGAAGCCTTATCAAGTTTCTCCATTCATGTAGGAATTCGTGACTACACCCTATAGCCACTTAAGAGTTCTTATATTTAGTTTTTTCAATGCGTAGCAAATAAACCCTGACTGACTCACCACAAGGTTACAATCCTAGAAGAATCCCTAACTATGTTTGTGGC
The DNA here is from genome assembly GCA_031772625.1 of Pinus tabuliformis. NCBI lineage: Eukaryota > Viridiplantae > Streptophyta > Pinopsida > Pinales > Pinaceae > Pinus > Pinus tabuliformis. Next base: position 195,813,294 of record CM062815.1, on the reverse strand, counting down.
TTGGTTTTCCTATCTTGCCACACCTATTTTCTTTTCAATATATTTTGGTTGTTTTCACCTTAAAATAATTTAACTTCCAATCATTATTTATTTCTGGGATTTGTGATGAATTATGGATTTTGTCAGGTATACGAATGCCTGAATCGCAATACTTCCATTCTTTTTTCCTGAGTAAAATAATTGTTAGGTTTAGATCGATTCTTAATTTATTTTACTAATACGGTTTATTATTGTCTTACGCATATGTAGGTACACAACTTCCCTTCCAATAATTTTATTGGGAAAGCTCTCTCTCAACCACAGTTGGGTCGCACTGAAATCCTAACCTCTCTACATGTTCCCAAGTCAGTGAAATCCACTTTGCTAGAATTTATGTTGTGAATTTTGTTGGAATGCACTTCGAAAATACCATTTTCTATGGAGATATTAGTATTGACTGGCTAAATTAGGGAATATCTCTCTTTATTTTATGTAGGCCTTCCTTTGAAGGAAGGTTTCATGATATTCACTATGTCTAATTCTCATTAAGTCCAATGTGTCTTCGATGTGAATTTGGGTCTTATTATCATATGTACCTTGATACTTTTTGTGGAATTTCACGTTCCACTCATAAGAAATGAACCTAGAACAAATATAATTTTTATTTCTCTTTATTTTTGTTAAATCGATATATATTTCTAATTTATATCCATGCTCTCGCATCTGCGATTTTGTTTACTTATGGTCATATTCTAACTACTGTAAATTTTATGTTTAATGCGTATGGAAAACATCCTTATGCTGGACTTTTGATTCTTATAATAGAATTTCTCTTTTGCGAATGGTTTAAATTTATAATCATTTCCACTAGAGATGTCTTGACTACAACTTACAATTAATATTCTAAACTCTTGATGTGATTATGCCATGCATTCTTGTACTTCCCTTTTCGTAATATTGTTGTGATGGACTATGTAAGTCCCTGTTTTGATTATCACTAGCGAATACTTAATCTCTCTTATGAGAGGAATATGGATGTATTTTTCTACATGACTAATTATTGTTTTAAAATGTCAATTGGAATTTGGTTTTTTGTTCATATCTTTCTCTACTATAATGAATATGAAATGCATGTTATTTTCAATTTTCCATAGGTCAACCCATCACAACCCAAATTCCCATTACCATCAATCTTATGGGGATTTTTCTCCCTACAATGCACACTTATTAACCTCAATAGCTATAATTATGTGGGTCGGGAATCAATAAAAGTAAATACATCCTAAAATTCAATACACAATTAAATCCTACAACATCACAATGACCTTTCATTATAGTTCCCCTCTTGTCTAGTAACCATTTTCTATAATTTTAACAATATCATTCCCACATTAATCTATATAAAATAGTCATGCATTTGATCCTTATATTTTTTGGGGAAAATTAATTGCTTAATAAAAACAAATAATTACCTAGACGTTAATTATCAACCCGAGGAGTTCCTTTTTATTTCAAGGCAGTTGAAAAAATATATGCATAACAATACCAACAACTAACATTGGTTCTATATGGTTGTGTTCTATACTATCAAGCTCATTCAACAAGAAATAAAATGTAAGACTTGAATAATAAAACTAAAATTAAAAAGAAGAAGTAAATGACAGGAAAAACAATTATGCTAAACACACAACTTGAATCATTGTTATATTAAATCACACTTTTCTGAATTGGAAATTTAAGCTATTTCACTCAACAAAATTCAAATGCTAATCTAGAGCAACAAATCAAATGAAATATATAAGCTGCAGGAAATAAAAAAATCTGGAAAATGCAGCAACTTAACAAATTACTTGATTAAAATGGAAATTTAATTTAGAGGACAACTATTGAAATTCAAAGAAATAAGCACACATCTAAACTGGTTTACATGTTCAAGGAAGCACCTTGTCCAAGGCAGTGGGCCCAACTTCCCAAGACTCGGTGTTGGGTGCAGTAATTGTGCTTGAGAAAATTCCTCAACACTTAATTGTCAACCTGAGGGTTTCGTAAACGTAGAGATGAAGCACAAGCAATGCCAAAAATGGTATGAACTTTTCCTATTCCTAATCCTACTTCTTAAAGGAAATACTTTACAGAATCAGATATAAAACAATCAGAAAGGCAATTGACACCAAAGCAACTCTAGTGTTGGAATGTAAAAGACAATTTGCAAGTAAATCAAATAAATAAATTCCACACAATGGAAACAATCTTAAATGTTGTAATGAAATGCTATGTTCATCTTCAGATGGATGGCTAATAGTCTAACAAGTGGACCCTTGCAGAGTTCTATCTTCCTCCTGATCTTCCTTCCACACAAACAACCTATCCTTACACTGTTGCAATCTACTTGCACTAGTGTAGGTACAGTGTATTTGTGTAAAAGTATATTTGACCTTTCTTATTGAAGACTTATGTCTTAGTGAAGGTTCTCTAAGCATCAGGGCTTAGAGAACTTTGTTTATGTGACAAGAGACCTGATCTTGCACCGAGGCATAGTTTCCTTCAACCATTTTCCAAATTACTTTCGAAAGGACTAAAAGATGTGCTGAAAAGGAATTGCAACTGTAAATGAAATTCTAAAGTAAATTATATGTGAAAAGGAAAGATGCTTTAATTCATTAAACGTTGCAAAGGAAATAAACTTCATGAAGTAAAAGCAATTCAAAGGAATCAAACAGTAGTCTAAGTGTTTTGCATGTGTTAATTAACTTTGGTAATCCACTCAAAATGCTTATGTTCTTTACAATATAACATGTTCATGATAATTTTATACAATTGCTTCCAGATCCCCTAAAGATATACTTTTAATGCCGAAGACAGTTACTAAGTTACTGATTCATTCACTTGCAAAATAACTGGAAATAATATGCAGGTAAGTGATTCAATGTTTGCTGCAAAACGAATGACTAGACCAAAGTGCAGGCAAACACATGCACTGGTGCAGGAAAGAGTTCCTTGCACGATCCGATCAAAAATGAATTAAGACAGAGATTGAGAGTAAAGGAAATGTGAGAAAGGAATTTCATAAACAAAATAAACGCAGCTAACTCTCAAACCATGGATCCGTTTCACACTTTAGCTATGAAAGATATTTAAATCAGAACTTGAAAAATAACTATTAAAATTGTAACATCACACAACTGCAAAAGAAATATCCACATCGTCTTTTTGATTAATGAAAGAGAGAGGGGTAAATGAGTTTGATTGGCTGGGCCCTAGCCAACCAGTTCATTCCCCTTCGAAGGAACGAAAAATCTTAGCACTTCAAATATACATCAAAGATAAATTAGACGTTGTGTATGCAAATCATGGCAGTTCTCTTGTATTACTCGATTCGAAAAATATACATAACAAAGTAGTCCAACCCCCAGAGCTTAGGCAATAACTAGATTACATAAAAACAAAATTACAATCTGTGGTTCATTAGCTAATCCTAGCTATGATATATATCTTATACATACTTTCGGCCCTAGCCATTTTCACTAATTACAGACATTTCTTATTCAGGCCTTTCGGCCGAACAGACTTATAAACATAAATTACAAACTTGGCCAACCCTTATAATGCACATGTATTTCACTTGGCCGTAACCTAACTTTGGAAAACATTCCCTAATTGCGTGCCACCTGTTATCCTTCTTTAGTTCATCAGCAGCTAAACTCAGAGTCAAGGAACAAGACCTGTCCTCATGGAAGATTTGGCTTCTTGGAAATCTCAGGAAGTCTTCGTGGTGGTGCATGAATCTACCTGCACTAGTCATACTCATTCATAATTAATACTAAGTTCCACAATTACTCTAGGAAATTAATGTGAGTTACAAGAGGTATGTAAATAGGCATGAAATCCATATAAAATGATTAATAAAGCACTGTAATAAATCTTAATGTAAAATATGAGCAAGTGTAGGAATGGGTACCTATCTTGGACTAGTGCAGGAAAGAAGTGTCTTTATTGAGGTAAAACAAAGGTTGATATTTATGGAAATGGGGTAGAAAATAGGGCAATTTTGGACGCCAACATCCTCCCTTCCCTAAGCTATTATGTGTCCTCACACAAAGTTTTACCTTCTATAAAAAATCCTAAAAAATGAATGGCCAACTCCTCAGTCCTAAACTTCAATGTTTATTTTTTCTTTCACTATCTTCGTCTTCTTGTCTCGGGCTTTTCACAACTACTTGGTCACCTTCTTGAGCCGTTTATAGCATTTGGAAGCCTGATACTTCCATACCTTCACTTGCTGCTTCTGCCTCTTTACTTCTGCAAGTAACTCCACCTCCCTCTGCTTCTGCTAACTCTGCTCTTCCATGACCTAGTTCAAAGCCTCCAGGTTGTTAGACAATTATATATTACGGAGCAATGGAACACATAAAATATTGCAGAAATATATACACAGAAAACACACAAAACAAGAGAGACACTGATATACGTGGTTCACCCAGTTTGGGCTACATCCACTCCAAACAGCCAGTCCTTCCTTTCTATTATCCAGCAAAATGAAGAGATACAACCTACAGCAAAACCGCTGTAATATCCTCTGTTTTCTCTCACAGTCTCACCTCTATGTTTCTCGCTCACCGAATACACATCTATCTCACAGCCTCAAATACAATGCCCTCATATAAAGAGAGGGGTTTCCTTCTAGGGCAAAAAACCCTAAACTAAACATAAGTTCTACCGTCAGATCATCCGCCTAATGAACGGCCCAGATTGACTAGAAATTACTATACTTTTACAAGGAAATTTTACAGCTGTTTTTAGCTTCGGGGGCGCTGCGCCCGAAACCCCCCGCCAGGGGGGGGCTCCCAAGTTGCCGCCCCTCCCTGGACCCCCCACGACAACGATTATTTTACGGGTGGCGTTGCCGCCCCATTTTGAACTGGGGTCCAATATGCTGGTACTATAGAAGATAATCAGGCTCCACACCCAACACAGGTCATGGACTTATTGCCATAGATCTACTATTCTGATGTTGAGGAAGAGAGTGGAGGGTGTTGTGCTAAGGTCTTTGGGTATGAATGCATTCTCTGCCACAGACTTGAAACAAGTCCCATTCATCATCAAGGTCAAGGCTGTTGAATGTCTGACATATGACGTCGCCGAGGGTTCCTATACTCAAGGTTTTATTATCACTTATGGTTTTGATGCCCTCACAATCTCCGTGCCAAGGGTTTCATTACCTTGTGCACTCAATTCCTTAGGGATCTTAACACCTTTTTCTTCCTGTTTCTCTGGGGATTCAACACATGTCTTCCCAAATCATTAGGGGTTTTAGTTCCCCATTCTTCTACAACTACAGGGGCTTTAATACCCTAATCTTCTAACACCAAAGGGTCTTTAATACCCTGACCTTCTAAGATTGCAGGGTCTTCAATACCTTGACCTTCTAAAATCATAGGGTCTTCAGTACCCTGCTCCTCGAAATCATTAAGGATCTCTACGTCTGGCTCACTGAAATTATCAAGGGCTTATGCATGTTGTTCCTCTTCATCCTCCTCTACTTAAACATCACCAGTATTCAGTGTCGTCTTTCTACTCCTTAACTTGTTGACAAATGTTGACAACAAGACATCGTCTTCTGCATTCTCCTCGTCTTCCACAGTGTGTGCCACTGCATCTGCAAGCACCAACATATTATGAACTGTGGGGGAAGCTTGGGGTGATTTGTCGATTACGATCAAAGAACTCGACTGGTTCGTCCCTTGGGAGATAGTCTTCCTCCTTGTTATGCTCTTAACCTGTAAGACGATACCAGAATACCAAATATGTGAAGAAATACACCTAGAACATAGAACAATGAGCAATAACATCAAGTATTTTATTATTCAGAAAGAAAAGTTCACTTGCCTCTTTGAGGGGGCAACCTCCAATAGAGCTGAGCTCGATTACGAAATAAGAACGATGCTACTCAAAGGGAGTCTGTATCCTTTATATAGGATTCATACATGCAATACCATGGTACTTATTAATACCATCTATCTAATACGATGGCCCATTTTCAACTAACTTTGGTCCCCTCATTAAATGCAGGTTAACCACTTACAATTATTAATATGGGCTTTATTGAATCTTTACTTAACTATAACTATGAGTCGATCCTATTACATAAATAAGGGGGTTAGGGTGGGACCCTAACGTTCCCTCCCCCATAAGAATATCCTTGTCCTCAAGGCTGAAGTTGCAGAAACTGCTAAAGAATAGTGGTTGGTTCCCAGGTTGCATGTTTCGGAGAGGTGTCTTTCCACTTGATGAGGACTTCCTTGATTATGCGGCCATGCAGATGCCATTCTCATGTGTCCAGGACCTATTTAGGTTGGAGCCATATTGATCCTTCTTCATCCAATTCAGGTAAACTGGTTTGAATTTTGCAATTGTTCCCAATTACTTTCTTGAGGCATGAGACATGAAAACTGGATGGATTTTTGCAGTGGGTGGCAGAGCTAGCTTGTAGGCAACTTCTCCAATGCACTGAAGTACTTGATATGGTCCGTAGAATTTTGGAGATAGTTTCTGACAACCCTTGTATTTGAGTGATGTTTTCTTATATGGTTTTAGCCTCAAAAATACTTGATCCCCTTCTTGAAATTGGCGTTCTGAGCGATGTCGATCTACCTGTTGCTTCATGCGGTTTTGAGCTTAATGAAGATTCTCTCTATGATGGGCCAGCATGGTTGTGTGGTTCTGTAGGAGTTGATCCACTACTTGTACCTTCGAGCACCCCTCGATATAAGAAGTAGGGGAAGGAGGGATTTGACCATAAAATTCTTCATATGGAGTCATTTTGGTGGTGGCATGATAGTTGGTGTTATACCACCATTCAACTAGAGGTAACCACTATACCCAGAGATGTTGCTTTTCTGAAGTGAAACACCTAAGGTAGGTTTCCAAACATTTGTTGACTGCTTCATTTTGACCATCAGTTTGTGGATGATAGGAAGTACTGAGTTGTAGTTGGGTACCCTGTAGCTGGAAGAGTTCCTGCCAAAAGTTACTAGTGAAGATCGGGTCACGATCAGACACATTGGAAGTGGGCATGCCATGAAATTTGAAGATCTAATCCATGAATGATTGAGCAACCAAATTTTGTGTAAAAGGGTGGGGTAGGGCACAAAAATAAGCATAGTTAGAAAGTGTGTCAACAACCACCATGACAACTAACTTGTTTCCTGACTTGTAATGAATCCATAGAAACGTCTGTCCATATTGATGCCGGGATGGGCAATCGCTGTAATGTGCCTGGTGCTTTGACTATTTCTCCTTTGTGGCGTTGATAGACATCACATTCAGCTACAAAAGTAATAATTTCCTTTTTCAAGCTTGTCAAAAAAAATGATCTTCGAGTGCGAGCATACATCTTCTGAAAGCTTGAATTTCCTGCAGTGGGAGATGAGTGCAACTCCGCCAAAATGTGGTTTTTGAGGGTGGATGTTGGTGATATTATGACTCTATCCTTCTAGTGAAGAATCTCATCTTGCCACAAGTAGCCCTCTGTGGAATTTGGATCCACCTGCAATTGAGTAATGAGTTGGGAGAGTCAAGGATGTGAGAACCATTCCTTGTGAGCCTCTTCAATCCATTCTAGAATGGGAAGGGAAATTGTGAGCAAGGTACTTTCCTCCTCAAATTGGTAGGATAATGCATCTGCTACAATATTTTTGTGCCCTTTCTTGTAAATTATCTCATAATCATATCCCAACATTTTGGTGAGCCATTTATTTTGTTGTGGTGTGGATAGGCGTTGCTCCAAAAAATATTTAAGGCTTTGATGGTCTGTACGGATTTGGAAACATTGCCCCAATAGGTATGGTCGGTAGGTATCTACTGCATGTAAGATGGCCATCATCTCCTTCTCATAGGTAGATTGTCCCAGATTCTTCCCACTTAGTTGTTGGCTTGTGAAGGCCAAGGGTCAACCTTCCTGCATTAAAACTACCCCAATATTCGTACCCGAAGCATCACATTCAATGAAAAAAGATTTAGTGAAGTCGGATAGTGCTAAGACTCGGGTGGAACACATGGCATTTTTGAGAGCTGTAAAGGCCTATTGTGCTTCATCATTCTAGAGGAATCAATTTTTCTTGAGGAGTTGAGTGAGGGGCTTTGCAATGCGACCATAATTGCAGACAAATTTGTGATAGTAGCCTGTGAGACCCAAAAATCCTCTCAGGCTCTTCAAGGTCTTAGGTTGAGGCCAATATTGCCTAGATCTTTTTGGTGTCCACCCTGACACCTTCAAGCCCCACAATGTGGCCCAAATACTCGACTGACTCCATGCCAAAAGAACACTTGGACATCTTAACAAATAATTTTTGCTCGTGGAGTAGTTGCAAGAGAAAATCTACATGTTGGAGATGTGCGGCCCAAGTGCGACTGTAGATGAGGATGTCATCAAAGAAAACAAGGACAAATTTTCTGAGATATGGTTTGAGTAGGTGGTTCATAAGGCTCTGAAAAGTGGATGGGGCATTACAAATACTGAATGGCATGACAAGGAACTCATAATGGCCTTCATGAGTTTGGAAAGCAGTCTTTGGAATGTCGACTTCTTTCATGTGAATTTGGTGTTAGCCTAAGCGAAGATCAAGCTTAGTGAAGAATTGAGCCACATTTTGTTCATCCAACAAATAATCAACAACTGGGATGGGAAATTTATCTTTGACTGTCAACTTATTAAGGACCCTAAAGTCTGGACACATACGCCATTCCCCATCTTTCTTGAGCACCATGACCACCGGTGATGAATAAGGACTAATGTTGGGATGAATGACGCCTTCTTCCAAAATTTCCTTGATTATTTTTTCTATTTCATTCTTTCGGGCGAACAGATATCTATATGGGTGCACATTTGGTGGTTGGGACCCTAGGACCAAAGTGATGCTATGATCATGTTCCCCTCTCGAGGGTGGAAGCTCATGAGGCTTGTCAAAGACTAGCAGATGGTTATTTAAGATCTGTTGCATCTCAGGATGAATCTGAAGAGAATTGGGTTCGAAGGCCTGGATGGCATTAAATTGAGCTATAACTCCCCGGTGGCCCTTTTTTAACAATTTTTCCATCCGATGTGAGCTGATGATAGAGGGAGCTCCCGCCTGGAGTCCACAGAGGGTATGTGTGTGGTTGTTCTACTTAAAGCTCATATATAAATCCTGGAAATCCATTTTGATTGGGCCAAGTGTACAAAGCCATTCCACATCTAGGACAATGTCACACCCTCCCATGTGTATGGCAAACATGTGGGTCTTTAACTGATAATCCCCCATTTGAAGTTTGACATTTTCATAGCGGCCTTCACATTTCATTGTTCCCCCATCAACAATTTGGACTTGGAAGTTAGAAACTGCTCATACAAAACAATGCACTGCTTCCACAACTCTTTGATGGATAAAATTATGTGTACTTCCACTATCAATCAAGACTACTACTAGGCGATGCTTAATAAAACCTCTGATTTTGAGAGTTCGAGGTGAAGAAATCCCTGCCAAAGCATGTAGCGAAATAACTGGTTCTTCAGGTACATTGTTCTACTGGTTGTCCTCTTCTTCCTCGTTTGGTTCCTCAAGCGGTGGGGATTCCTCTGATGAACTGTGATCAGTAGCATCAATTTGAAAGAATTTGGGCTCCTTGCATTTATTCTCAGGGGAGTATTTTTCATCATAGTAGTAACATAATCCTTGCTTTCTTCTTTCCGCCATTTCTGCAGGTGACACCTTTTGAACCTTGAGTGTTTGGGTAGTGTTGTGAGCTTGTGGGGGCCAACACTTGGCAGTGAAATTTGGGTGATTGGACTGGGCCACTAATGCACGTTCTACTTCATGAGCTATCCTGCAGGCATGCAGCCATGAGGGAGGGTGGTGCAGTCAGACGTGGGCTTGTATGGCTTCTTTAAGACCACTGACGAAACATTCCATGTAGAACTCATCTTGTAGACCTCCAGTACAGAAAGCTAAGGCTTAGACTGTAATATATTCATCCACTATTCCTGTCTATTGAAGCTTAGTGAGACAACCCAAAAAGGTAGATTCATGGTCAAAGCGATCCATAAGAGCTTTTTTCAATGTCTCCTGAGTCAAGGGCCTTCCATAGCAACGTTGATGCCATTGCCACCATTGCCATCTTTCATTTTCCAAGTACATGATACCCACACTAAGCTAAGTGGCATTATCCAGGATGTAATTCAGATTGAAATATTGCTCCATTTGTGCTATCCATGCTGCCGGGTGAGAGCCATCAAATTTATACATGTCCAGCTCGGGTGGTCACGGATGGGATAGTTGGTGGGTGCCAAAGAGGTGAAGAGAATGGCCAGAATCACCCTCAATGTGTTGAGTGGCAATATATGCCTCCTCGCGTGCCTCCGCCTTGACCTTAGACAATGTTGCATTTAATTCCTTCACCTGCAGCACTACGACTGTCAAGGTTGTTTCAAGGCTTTCCATCCTCTCATTTGCCATTTTTTGAGCTTTAGTTTGTACCATGCACTGAGGCGATGTGCTTGAAAGTCGGGTCCGATTGAATTTTTTTTGGCACTAACAATTGAATGGTACCACATTTCTCAGCTTGTCATCCTGATTCTTATGGGCTAAGTCACCAATAAGCGCCCCGGGGGGTCTCAAACTTTTTTACTCTGAACGGAGTTTTACTCCTTCCTTAGGAATACTGTAGTAGTTGAATCCCAGAAATGTCAGTGTTGCCAAAAGTCCTATGAAAATCACACCCAGGTACAGGAACCCACACAGCTACGCAAATCTGGATGGTGGATCTAATGGATCTGAATGGCGAAACTGATGGCTACTACGGATCTGATGGATTTGAGAGATCTGAATTCTGATCTGATAGATCTGAACTGTGGAACTGATTGTTGCTGCGACGACAAAAACACCACTTACGGGATCTGATCTAGCAAACATTATGTGTGGTCGAGAGATAGATCAGGCAACTATGGTCTCCAGGAGTGTTAGGTGCTATAGATCACAATATACATAAGGGTCTGACAGTAGTACTTGACCCAATTTTTCAGGGCACTAACCAAGGAGAATCAACCGTACCCTTAGTCGTACAACCCGACTACCCTATCGTAAGCACGAGTAATCTCTCCAAGTGTTGTTCTTGATGTACTGTAGCAGCAAGACGACTGACGATTTATCTATGGCGAGGTTATAAAGGGAGCTAGGGGGCTTCCGATATACCCAGACGGTACTTGGAAGACAGTCCGTTCGCAGTATTGTCTAATGTGCTACTACTCGAAGGGGTACCCACAGGGCTTACAAGGGAGTTCAACAAGTGTGACCACCTCTTGTATTTCCTACGTGCATGCCTCCCCAAATCCACAGGTTTATGCGCTTAATGACAGATCTCGTGGTCTAAGGATGCCAGACTACTTCTCTAGGAGAAATCTTTTTTGCTAAAAATTGGAGATCCCACTAGCCCTAGAAAGTGCTCTGATACCACTTGTTATGCTCTTAACCTGAACGACAATACCAAAATATCAAATATGTGAAGAAATATACCCAGAACATAGAACAATGAGCAATAACAACAAGTATTTTATTATTCAGAAAGCAAAGTTCACTTGCCTCTTCGATGGGGCAACCTCCAATAGAGCTAAGCTCGATTACAAAATAAGACACGATGCTCCTCAAAGGGAGTCTCTATCCTTTATATAGGATTCATACATGCAATACCATGGGCCAATACCATGGTTCTTATTAATACCATCTATATAATATGATGGCCCATTTGCAACTAACTATGGTCCCGTCATTAAATGCGGGTTAACCACTTACAATTATTAATATGGGCTTTATTGACACTTTACTTAACTATAACCATGACTTGATCCTATTACATAAATAAGGGGGTTAGGGTGGGACCCTAACATGCCTCACCGAGGTTTTGGTCTTGCTCTTCTTGGTTGTGGGTGGAGTGTTTTCAACGACCCTCTTCTCTGCTTTCACTAGTGAACATTCACCTCGCTGCTTGGTAGGAGACAATGTCTCTACCTTTGTCTTCTTACTTGTACTCGTGCTAGCAGACACCTCTACACCCCTCACTCGAAATTCTTTCAGAATGCTCCCAACGTTAGTCCCTCTTATTCTAACTTCTTCTTGACTAGATTTGTGATAAGCCCATGATGGCAAAGCTTGGTTGAACCTTGGCTTGCACTTCCACTCTGCACGTTTTTCGCCATCTTCTCAAGAATTTTGAGTAAGAAGTGAGGAAAATTAATCAACTTTCCTGCCTCGAAATGCAGCAGAAATTAAAGGTGATAGACAAACTCCAATGTATAGCATCATTCCCCAGTTACAAACTTCTGTAGTATAAATAGTAGGTCTTGCCACTTCCCGACCATGGAAGTCTGTGGAAGTTCATTCCTCCAAACGACCTTAATTTTCTTTTAAATCACGAAATAGTGCCAACGCTTCTTAGCAAGCCTCTTGTTTTTAAACCAGCGCTCCCCTGTAAGTGGCAAGCCTGTGGCTTGTGCATTAAACTCCTATGTAATTTTGAACTTTAAGGACCCAACCCTGACTCGGCCTCGTTTGAATGTCCTTGCGATCTCTAGTACCATAGCCATGTCGAACCCGTCAAACTTCTGCAAGAATGGCAAGAACCCAAATTCTTGCAATAGTGCAAGACTATTCTTGTACTCGGTGGTTTGTTCAATCTCCTACAAAGACAATGTTTCACTCCTCAAAGGTGACATTTCGAACTACACTTCACCCTCTTTGATCACACCCTCAAAGAAATTTTTGAGTGACTCCAATGTTCGCCGAGATTTTTATCTTGGAGGTTTGTTGCCCTTTGTCTTTTCAGACCCACTCATCCAACTATGATGGAATAGCCTCCCCATATCAGGTGTTGATTCGTGTCAGCCCAATATGTGTGAATCGTAATGATTGGATGTAATGGCGGTATAGGCGGTGGTGGTGCAATGGCTACAATGATTGGATTACAGGTAAGCTAATAATGGTTAGGTAATGCGGAATTATTTCAATGAGGGTGAATGCAGGTTATTAGACAATAGTACCATCCCATAGTCAGCAACATAATTTAATCAGACATACTTCAACACTTATTGAAAAGATTAGATTTCAAACCTAATACATCTTTCACTTTAAATATTTTTTCCTAGGTTAATAAATAATGAAACAAAGTATGAATTAAAACATGGAATGAGATAAAAGATCAGCACATGTACAGGAAAGTATAGGTCCATAAATATCCTTGATAAACCACTCTAGGACTGTGTAGATTGCTTTCACAGTTCGCTGTGTTTCTACACTAAACCTGCTTGCACTGTTGTTCTTGCACTGTGTTGTGCTTGCACCAGAGACTTTTACCAAACAGAGAATTTGATAGGACATACTTCTGTAGCTAGACTTAAAAAATTTGTTTCATTATACAAGAAAAATGTATTCACCATGCTTTGGTTTTTCTCAAACATGCCTTCTGGATTGATTGCATCAAATTCTGCAATCAATTTATGAGGGAATAAAGTGGGAAAGGGGTAAAAATTTTAGAATGGGAAGGAATATTACAACAAGGATTTCAGAAACAATATCACTAAGAGGGATAAAAAAATGCGATGTGGGAAAAAATGCAAGGGAATAGAGGTATTTTTTGAAATCGGGAAAGGGTAGATTCTCAGAAGAAAGAGGAAGGTAATTCATTGGGGAATTTAGAAAAGAAACTAGTGGGAAATTTCCAAATGGGAAATCAAAGAAAGAAAACATTTTTACCTTGAAATCTTCCTGCACTGGTGCATAAGAAATAACTATAGCGGGAAGTAGGCATTTACTTGGATAAAAATGTCTATGCTAGTTGCCCCAAACTTGGGTAAGTGCTCGGTTTCGTCAACCTGCTTTTTCTTGGTGGCAGCCAGCATATCTAAAAATCAAGTAACATTCCCTTTTTATTCAAATTTTGATCTTCCTACCAACATCCTGATTTTTAGGTTGATCCTTTTGCAATCATGTCAGTCAATTGATTTTCATAATTATAGGATTTTTTTTTTCTTTTTATAATTTTTATTTTTGTCATTTTTTCTTCTTTTTTTTAATTACTTTTTTGATAAGGACAAGAAGGAATCAATTCTTCAACAAGTTGGTGTTACCACCTACCAACTCCTTTTCAAACGGCTGTTGGACTTGCTGCATAAAATCTCCTTTAGTAAGGGGCTGAAAAATATACCTTTAATCTATGCTCGTTTACCAGGAACACACAATTCCGTCCATCAATAGTTTTGATTTCTACCACTCCATTTTGGAACACTTTGACCACCTCATAGCATACCATCTAGTGTGTACGGAATTTTCCTTTAAAATGTTTCAATCTCGAATCGTAAAGGAGTACCCAGTCACCTTGTTGGAACTACTTCTTTTGAATGGACTTGCAATGCCACTTCTTGCGCTGTTGTTGAACCAAGATTTTCTACTAAACAGGATCCCTTCGGATTTCATCTAACTTGTTTAATTGTAGAAGGCATTGCTAATGTGCTTCAGAGAGATCTATTCCCAATTAGATTGTAGTCCTGAAAGCCTTGATATGGAAGTTTATTGGCAAGATGACTTGTTTCCCGTACACCAGCTCATATGGTGTGTGTGCTTTGTTGTTTCTCCAAGTGCTTCGATAGGCCCATAATGCTTCTGGTAATTTGTCAGCCCAATCATTTATGTGCATGTTTACTATCTTTGTGAGGATGGACTCAATCACCTTATTCGTGGACTCCACCTGACCATTTCCTTGCCGGTGATACAGTGTAGATTTCCTATGCCGTAACTTTTACTGATCCATCAAACCCTGTACCAAATTAGAAATAAAATGTGATACATTGCTAGAAACAATTTCTCTAGGCACACCAAATCTGGTAAAAATTTTAGTAAAAAGAAAATCAACGACAGCTCTTTCAGTAGCGAAAGAAACAACTTTAGCTTCTACCCATTTTGTAACAAAATCTGTACAAACCAAAATATGTTTTTTATTTGATGATGTAGGATCTATTGGTCTTACGGAATCAATGGCCTATTTTTCAAAAGGCTCAATCATAACCTGAGGACATAAAGGGATTTCATTGGTTTTATTAGGCTGGCCAATTCGCTGACAGCTATCACACCACTTGACATATTGTTTGGCATCCTTCAACAAGTAAGGCAAAATATAGCCACCTCGTAACACTTTCTACGCAGTCTGCTTATCGGCCAAGTGACCCCCACAAGGTTCATCATGGGAAAATTTTAAGATATCAAACACCTCTTCCTCTCTTACACATCTACGGATAATGAGATCTACTCTGGTGTAAAAGGGGTCTCCTTGGATCCAGGAATATGCAACACTTTTCTGAATGATATTCCACTTTTCACGAGCAGGTAAGTGAGGTGATAATTTTTTGGTGACTAAATAGTTAGCTATGTCAGCAAACCATGAAGATTTTGTTGACACGGAAAAAAGATGTTCGTCAGGAAAATCATCATCAACAAGAATTGCTTCACCAGGGTTATTTATTCTTGAAAGGTAATCTGCTACTACATTTGACTCTCTGGTATATCAACAATAGTAATATTAATTTCCTATAATAATAGCAATCACCTAGTCACTCTACCACTAGTTAATGGTTTATTCACCAAATATCTTATAGTTGAATGGTTAGTATGTACAAAAACTTCATATCCTGTAATATAATGTCTGAATTTATTCATAGAAAAGATTATAGCTAAAAACTCTTTCTTAGTAACCGTATAATTGAGTTCAGCGGGTGACAAGTTTTTACTAATGAAATAAATAACATAAGATTGTTTGTCTTATTCTTGTCCTAAAGTTGCACCTATAGCAGTATCTGAGGCATTAGAGGAAATATGAAATGGCAGGAACCAATTTGGTCCTCTCAACACTGGTGCCTGAACTAATTTTTCCTTCAATGTCTCAAAGGACTGTTGGCAAGCTGTGGACCAAGAAAACTCACTATCTTTAGCCAAAATTCGAAAAAGGGGGGTAGCTATCCTTGAGAAATTCTCAATGAACCTCCTATAGTAGCTCGCATGTCCTAGAAAACCTCTCATTTCCCTTTGAGTTTTGGGTATAGGAAGACTCAAAATGACTTCTATTTTTGCAGGGTCAACCTGGATACCTTTGTCGGCAATAAGATGTCCAAGAACCACGCCCGCCTTGTACAGTAATCTGCATTTCTTTTCACTCAAGGAGAGATGAGCTTCTTGGCAGCGAAGAAGAACTTTTTCTAGATTCTTGAGGGCTTCCTAAAATGAATCACCAAACACAGAGAAATCATCCATATAGATTTCTTCGCTTTCAAGGTCAACAAAATTAGCTAATACTGCCCTTTGAAAGGTAACTTGGGCATTACATAGCCAAAAGGGGGGCACTCGATAAGAAAATGTACCCCATGGACAAAAGTGGTTTTGTCTTGATCCTCGGGTGCTATCTATATTTGGTTATATCTACTAAATTCATTTAGAAAACAAAATTACTTCTTATCAGCAAGGGTATCGAGTACCTGATCGATGAAAGGGAGGGGGAAGTAATCTTTGAGAGTGGATTTATTCAATTCTCTCTAGTTAATACAAACGCGCCATATCCAATATTTCTTTGGGACTAATACTAATGGAGAGACCTAGTGAGCGTCAATATTGCATCAAGAATGCTGCAACTCTTGGGCTACCAACTTTACTTTTATTGACCGGATAGTTCGTAACAAACTTGTAAGTGTTGGTGCTATATGCACAAGTACTAGTTCTCACTGCAGGCTGTCACTTGGTCAGCCAACACAAGATCGCTACGAGCTCAAGCCAACTTATATAGATTTCAGAAGAAGCTCTATGCATGATGAAAGGAAAGAAATATTACTCTACAAATGCTATTCTAACTGTAGAAAGGAGAAAGACTGGAATGTAAAGCAAAACCTAGTAAAGCCTAATTAACAAGCCAATTCTACTTGTGCCAAAAACACTATGAAAGCGATGAAATAAATGCCATTACCTACTCAAGGAAGTAAAAAACATCTAACCATGCTATTTCTAGAAGTAAATAAGAAAAACAACCTATTTTTGGATTTGTATGTGTTTTTATGTGAATTTAATCATGCATCTAATTTATTGTGTGTGTGTGTGGCAGCGAACATGTGGCGTTAGAGGGCGGTTTTGGAGCCTAGGAGGATGTTGGATGGTGTGGATGGGTCCTAGGAGGTCTTAGGTGGCCTTCTGAAGGATTTTCCCACACTCAGCCTTCAAAAGAAAGCCTACAGGAAAAACTACAGGAGGACACAAGGAAACTACAGGAGGAAAACAGGAAAACTACAAGAGGCCTACAGGAGGAGGTTGAGAGAAATTTTCGCTACTTTTAGGGTGTGAGAGTGGGTGGAAAATGTGGATGAAGGTTGGGAGGAGGTGTTAGGGCAACTAAGGTCTACCATGAACCACAAGCAGAGAAAAAGATGATTGGGATTGCTCAAGGAGAGAGGAAGAAGTTCTATGGAAAATAAAGGAAACTCGACTAGGATTAAGGTGAGGTTTGGGAGACCTGCAGTGCATGGGTTAGATGGAGGATGTGATTGATGGTAATCTGCCCTACTACTAGAAGAGATATGGTGCATAGAAACTGACAGTCAACCAAGAAAATCAAACAACAAATGAAATGAGTGCATCCTAGGAAAACAGAGTTTTGCATAAAAATGGTCTAAACTATGATGTATGAAAGGAAATGCTGAGAAATGCTGCAAGAAAGGAAAGAATGAAAGAGAAATATTGCAAATTAGGAAGTTAATATGATAAAGGAGGTCTAAAGAAAAGCAAAACTGGACTATCAACCTACTAAAGAGCTGCAAACACTAGAAGTCCTAGGAATGAGGAAAATCTGTGTTTTTGGGGCAGCAAGAGAGTCTTTGCCTCAAATCATGGTCCCAGAGGGAGGAAGAGAGGCCAAGGCACTATTTCTAGCCTTTTGAATCTTTTTTGATCACTGCTTAACCTGATACAAAAAGCACAAATGGAAGAAAACTACTAAATCATCAAAAGAAACCTACTCTTAACCATAAGGAAAATACATCTAGCAACAAACTATTCTACCAACTCAAGTGAAGCATACAAATACAAGTAACGAGAAGCTTGGATACCTGGATTGGGACCTAACCCAAAAGCTTCAGCCCTCTAAGGTAGCTCAGTGCTAGCTCAAAAAGGATTCCATCTTCATTATCAAAAAATAACAAGATTACATGAAACTGTCACAAAATAATAAGCTCGAAATTTGAGCAGAGTTTACAGGAGAAAAAAAAATCTGACCCTAGTGGGGCCATAGGCCTCTCTAATTATACATCTGAAGCTACAAACAGCTTCCTTAAATTCAAGGAGGCTTGGCTTCCAAAACTCAAGATAAATCTCAATCATCTTCCACTTGCTCGGTTGCCTTCTAGTGCATGATTCGACTGCTTGTACTCCGAGCTGAATGAAATGGAATTCGAAGTGAGGAGTAATAAATGAGGGGGATTCCCTCCTATAAGTCCTCTCCTCTGTCTACTTCGAGTTATTTCTATAGCTTTGCCACTAGATCCTTGACTTCGATCTCGAAATCCATCAATAATCTGCATTAAATACATGTTAGACCACATGGCATAATAACTAACTCAACTCAACCTATACGCATAAATATAATCAAAAAATCATACAATAAGCTAAGAGAATGGTTGATTTGACTAGGTTAGGAGGTAAAATGAGCCCATATAATTACCCATTTATAAGGCTCATCATCACCCCCCTACTAAAGGTGTTGCTCGTCTTTTGAGAAACCTAGTCAATCTCTTCATCTTTTATGGCCCTGGTGGCCTCCCTAGCATTCCAGGCTTCTGATGTGGTATACTCATGTTCTCCATAAAATCATGTTGTTCTATCTGTTTCCTTCCACTGCTCCTTCTCTTCTTCTTCTTGTATGTTTTAACCCCGTACAGAAATTACTTAATACGAATTCTAAAACATAGAAAATAAACAATGTGAGATCATAACACATAAAACACATATATACAGATATTTTCCCCTGGATCCCAAAACCAGGACTACCAGCTTGATTTTTCATTATGTTTCTTTAAATGTTATAATACATATTTATACATGCTGAAGCATCCAATACCATGGACGGAAAAACCATCATGTCTAATACCATGGACCGAAAACCATCGCGTCCAAAAACATGTGCAAAAATCATGCACAAAACCATAGGTGGCTCCACCCATCCTAACATAGGGTCCAAAACCAAAATTTTCTGGGGTGCCGCCCCAAACCTTATAAAATGGGGTTACAGGTACGCCTCAAACCCCTTGTGACCCCCCCCCCCCCGCAGCTACACAATCGGTGCAACAAAGGAGGGCTCTGCCCCCCCTCTAACCCCCCATTTAACTACATGGGCTAGTTGTGGAAAGAATATAACATAACCCAACATTCTCCCACTTGTTGTTTTCTTTCCACAAGGGGCCACATGAGAGCTTAGTCATTTTTCCAGCCCTGAAATGCCCATTGTCTCTCTACACGAAGATAACTTCTTAGAGCTCACAAAATTTGTCAATGTATCTGTAGTATTCTTCAAAGTGTCCACCTTTACCAGCAACACCTTTTTGTCTTCTGTCATATCCCTCACAAAGTGATACTGAACATCAATGTGCTTTGTCTTTGAATGATATGCAGGGTCCTTTGCTAGGAGAATTGCACTTTGGCTGTCACAGTCTATCCCTATAGCTCCCTGTACTAACCGCATAGTTGAACACAATCTTTGCAACCAAACTACTTCCTTGCTTGCATGAGTGGCTGCCATGTATTTTGCCTTTGTAGTTGATAGTGCCACTACAGATTGTTTCTTACTCATCCAATTGACTGCACGTCCCAATAGGTTAAACACATACCCACTTGCAGATCTTCTCTGATCTAGATCTCCAGCTCAGTCTGCATCAACAAGGCCATGAATATCCAACATTCTGTCCAATCCTTATATTCCTTGGTAGCACAAACCATAATCACTAGTGCCACAAAAATACCTGAAAACCCTATTCACTGTTGTCGAGTGCTCCTTCCCTGGTTTTGACATAAACCTGCTCAATACTCCCACTGCATGTGCAATGTTTGGTCTAGTACAGACCGTTGCATACATGAGGATACCGATTGCACTTGCATATGGAACACAGGACATGTCTTCTTCCTCTTGTGTCTTGGGACACTATTCAACAGATAACCTCACACCCACAGGAAGAGGAACCTTCACCATTTTACTATCCTACATATTAAACCTCTGCAGTATTGTCTCGACATACTTCCTCTGGTTTAACCAAAGCTTCCTCTTTGCTCAATCTCTTTTAATTTCCATGCACAAAATATAGTTTGCAGCACCAAGATCTTTCATGTTGAATTTGGAGGACAATTAGATCTTCAAATCCTGGATAATTTCTTTATCATTTCCCACCAGCGACATATCATCCACATATAATACCAGATAAATAACACGGTCACCAATTAATATAAAATACACACAATGATCTGCTTTGCTTCTGGTGAAGCCAAGTCCCCGTATAAATGTATCAAATTTCTAATACCACATCCTTGGTGACTGTTTTAACCCATACAAAGACTTCTTTAACTTGCATATCAATTATTTCTTACCCTTCACCGCAAAGCCTTGAGGTTTCTTCATGTATTTTTCCTCTTCTAGATCCCTGTGAAGAAATTTTGTCTTCAAATCCATCTGTTCTACCTCAAAATCCAAAGTAGTAGCAACAGATAAAAGTAATCTAATAGAAGTTACCTTTGCAACAGGAGAAAAAATATCACCAAAATCAATTCCCGACACCTGGGAATAACCTTTTGCTACCAACTGAGCTTTGTATTTCTCCACCTTTCCTTCTACATTTGTCTTCTTCTTGAACACCCATTTGCTGCCAATGGGTTTCCTTCAAGCCAACAACTCCACCAAGTCCCAAGCCTCATTTTTGTGCAAAGATGCCATTTCATCAACCATGGCCTCTTTCCAGAGTTTTTCATCCTCTAAATCTATTGCTTCCTTCACAGTTCTGGGATCATCATCAGTAATAGATAAATCAAAATTTGAACAGAAAGCAGATTGGACTATACCATTCTAGCTACCTTCTTTCTCAAACTGATCTTCTCACACCCAGAGTCTGTGGCTCTTCATATTCTGATTCCTCCTCTGCTATAGAGTCTGATTCTTCCTCCTTAAGCTCAAACAATATCTCCTCAGGATCCTTTGGTTGGACTTCATGTTTAATAACATCTTTTACCTCTCTGAACACCACATCTCGGCTATACACAACCTTCCTTGTGACTGGGTTCCAAAGCTTATAACCCTTTAAACCATCCTTATACCCAATAAAGATGCACCTTTTAGATTTACTTTCCAACTTGGTTCATTTCTCCTTTGGAACATGTACATGTGCATCACATCTAAATACCCTCAGATGTGAAAGAGAGGGTTTTTTACCAGTCCATACCTCTTGTGGAGTCTTATCCTCCAACGCTGATGAAGGTGACCTGTTGACCAGGTAACATGTAGTATTCATTGCCTCTGCCTAGAATTCCTGTCCTAACCCGGCACCGCTGAGCATGCTTCTTTCCCTTTCCATCAATGTCTTATTCATTCTTTCTACAACTCCATTTTGCTGAGGTGTATATGGAGTAGTCTTCTGTCATGCTATACCACACTTCTTACAGAATTCTTCAAATTCCTTGCTAGAAAACTCCCCACCATTATCTGTCATCAGCACCTTTATCTTCTTCTCTGTCTGATTTTCCACGAGAGCCTTAAATTCTTTAAACATGTCAAAGGCTTCAGATTTCTTCTTAAGGAAATATATCCATGTATTCCTTGATAAATCATCTGTAAATGATACATAGTACACAGACTTACCTAGTGATGGAACCTTCATAGGTCCAAACACATCATTGTGCACAAGTTCTAATATCTGTTTCGCCCTCTTACAACTAGAGAGGAAACTCATCCAATTCTGCTTCCCATATACACATTTTTCACAGAAATCAAAATCCAGAGAGCTATTACTCATACCTTCTACCATACCTTTACCATGAAGTATTCGAAGGCCCTTCTCTCCAATATGTCCAAGCCTTTGATGCCACAACATGGTCTTCTCTCCAGAGACCACTAGATTTTCTGCTCCAATTTCAGGAACCACAGAACCATTGCACCCATCAATAATAGTGCTACCTTGCAACTTGTAGATTGTTCCAATTCTAACTCCCTGCATCAATACCAGTGCTCCTCGAACAATTTTGCAGGTATCCTTCTTGAACATTGTTTTTATACCTGCATCATCCAGCTTTCTTACATAAATCAGATTTCTGGCCAATGTAGGAATATGCAGAACACCCGGAAGTGTTCTAACCCTTCCACCTTGCAACTTCAACTTTACTTTTCCGTGACCAATGATTCTAGCCTTCCTATCATCCCCTAAGAAGACATCACCACCATCATATTTCTCATACTCGCAGAACCACTCTCCATGGGGAGTGAAGTGAAAGGATGCACCTGAGTCAATCAACCATGCCTCATGATCAAAATGTGTACTTGAAGAATCCAAGTACACATCCCCACCTTCATCTGAGGTGGTTTTTGCCTCTGCAGAAGGAGCATCATTAGATCCCTTTCCTTTATCAGGAGCTTTAGATTTATAGTCCCTTTTGTAGTTCCTTCCTTTCCACATTTCCACCACACCACCTTTACAGGTTTTCCTAGAGATTTAGATCTCCCACTCGATGACTTATTTTTGTTTCTATTCTAGGACCATCCTCATACAGGCAACGCATCACCATTCTAGCTCTCCATACTTTTCCGTCTCATCTCCTCCATCAGCAAGCATGAGACTATTTCATCAAACTGCAAGGTAGTTGCATTGCTACCTATTGCAATAACTAGACTATCCCACGAATTTGGTAGAGAACACAACAAACTAATGCACTTATCTTCATCTGAAATTTTAATATCAATAGATGCTAACTGACTTACCACAGTATTAAGTGAGTTCATATGCTTTGGCATCGAGTCTCCATATTTCATCCTTAGGTTATACAGCTTTTTCCGCAGGAACAATTTATTCACAAGAGACTTCAATTGGTACAAAGTACCTAACTTGTCCCACAAAGCCTTCACCGTAGCTTCCCCTGATACATTCAGCAATACTGAATCTGAGACACACAATTGTATTGTGCTCTTTGCCTTGTAATCCAACTTCTTCCATTCTTCATCGGACACTCTCGTTGGTTTAGTACCTGGATCTACCATGATCCAGTGATCTTTATCCACCAATAGATCCTCCATCTTGAGTTTCCACAACTCAAAACTCTGACCATTAACTTTCTTAATCTCTATATTTCCACTGCTCACCATCTTCTCCACCACCAGAATCGATCTCGCAAATCTCCCACTGAATAGGGTCTACCACTAGCCCGAGCAAAACCCCTCAGCAACAAAGGCGTCCCCTTGAAGCCAAAACTACTTTGATACCCAATGTAGGTTTTAACCTCGTACAAAATTACCTGCATATGAATTCTAAAACATAGAAAGCAAACAATGTGAGAGCATAACACATAAAACACATATACACAGAGATTTTCCCTTGGATCCCAAAACTGAGACTACCAGCTTGATTTTTCATTATGTTTCCTTCAATTTTATAATACATATTTATACATTCTGAGGCATCCAATACCATGGAACGAATAACCATCGCATCCAATACCATGGACCGAAAACCATCGCTTCCAAAAACATGTGCGAAAATCATGCACAAAACCATAGGTCAGTCTGCCTATACTAACATAGGGTCCAAAACCAAAATTTTCCGGGGCGATGCCTCGGACCCCATAAAGTGGGGTTACAGGTACACCTCAGACCCCTTGTGAGCCCCCCACTACACAATCGTCACAATGAAGGGGGGCTCCTCCCCCCCTCTTACCCCCCAGTTAACTACGTGGGATAGTTGTGGAAATAATATAACGCAACCCAACACTTCCCTTCTACCTTCCAACATGCCTAATAAGGGTGGAGAACTTAGTTTGAGGCCAATCCAGTTGGCCTTCAACCTTTGCATGGAGTGCTTGTACATTGGCACCCTTTTGAATGCCTCCCTTAGCCTCATTTGGGAATGGTATTCTCTGATCTGCAAGTTGTGGGGTAGGGTTTTCCATCTTCTCATGCATGCATGCACATAGTCATCCCCAAGTAGCCTTTGCATATCTTCAAAGTGTGTAATGGCTTATGCTTGATTGGATACATATTTAGGGGCAATCTGAGGGTCATTGGCAAGCAGGTTGTGTGTGTTGATGAGTTCTATAGGATCTGACGGCTCAGCTCTTATCATTAATGGTTCAAATCACTCTTTTATCAACAATCTTTTCATTTTTGCTACCCTCAATTCTTCATGGTTCATCCATGAGGCCATGGCCATTAATTGCAGATTCCCTAGCTTGGCATTGGGGTCCCACACATTCATGTCTGTGAGGGCCATGTTGTGTAGGTAAAACTATGCCATCTTTGCTTTATCCTCTGAGGTGCTTTGGTCACAGAAATCCATGAACTACTTGTAATCTTGGAAAGGCATAGTGCCTATTTGTGCCAAAGTTTTCATTTGGAATTGGAACCATTGATCCTTCAGATAGAGGCCATATGACTTGGCTAGTGTTCTACATTGTAATGCTTCCATGGATAAGCTGGACATGAATGCCAAATGAGTCTCTTTCTCTTGTAGCTGCCTCCTTAGTATTTCATTCTCATCCTCAAGGTGACTTCTTGTGATGGCTTCTCTATCTCTGAGAGCACTCAATTCTCTGCCTGTTTCCGTGAGTTTTTTTTCCATGTGGCCAATATCCTCAACTCCTTTGGACTTGGCTATCTGCGTCCACCTATGTGTTCTCACTCTCTCTTTCTCCAATTCAAAAAATATTGGAATTGTAAATTTCTGTGGGATTATCTTGCCTCCCTCAAGTAGATTGTAATAGGAGGTAAGACTAGGCTAGCGGTCAGGTTCTTGTAGCTCTTATGCTTCCTCTTTCATCTCTGGCTATCCTCCTACCTTTTTCTCAAGCTTTTGGGTCTCCTATAGTTGGGACAGCATCTCCTGTAGGATTGTTGTAGCTTCCTGTAAGTCTAGTTTGGGGTCCTGTAGAACTACCTTTCCCTTCCATGTAGAAGATCTTGAAGTCCCCCTTTCATAGGTTATAGGTGTCTTGGAAGGAGATTCTTTCACCTTGGTAGATGGTGATTCTTCAATGGTAATGGGAATATTTGAAGAGGGATGAGGTTTTCCTGTTTTAATTCTTGTGCTCTTCCTTTCCCTGAAATACATGGAGGTTTTTCTTTTCCTCTTCTGCTTTGGCTTGACTGGTGTACTGAGGGCAGTGAGGGTAGTTGTTGCTTCTCTTTCCATAGTTTCAGGGGACTCTTCTCCTTGCTCTCTCTCTACCTCCTTTTCTTCTATCTCTTTTTCTATCTCTTCAACTTTTCCCTCCTCTATTTCTTTCCTTCCCTCCTTCCTTTCTTGCTATGCTATGTCACCACTGGCTTCATCCTCTCCTCCTTTTTCTTCTTCCTCATCACTAATAGTAGTACTGACATCATAGGTTAATGCCTTTATGTCATCCTCAGCTGTCACATTTCGGAAGACTTCCCGTGCTATAGGGAGTGTAAGTGTATGGAGGGCTTCTTCTACTAGGATTTTGATAAGGCCATGGTGAGATAGCTACTGTGAATTTTTTGCTTGTACCTTGGTGCTGGAGTCAATGAGGGACTGAAGGAGAAATTAAGATATACTGAGCTTTTGAGGTGCTGGGGTATCCATGCCATATCTCAAGTCATGGAGGATTCTGAAATGATATCCATAAACAATGTTATGCCTCATCTCACAAGAAATGTATTTGATTATTTAGTAGCTAACCTCATCCTAGGGATATGATATACTAGCCCTCCTAATTCCATTTTTGTTTTCAACAGTTGTTTCATTATCTTGGAAAAATTTCTTCTCGACAGCCTTGCCAATTGGTTTTTGATCTTTACTCCAAGGTAGCCCAAGAGGAAGGGTAGCGACCCCACTGATTAATTCAGGGGTTATTTCAACTAATAGACCTCTAATGGTTACAATAGCATTGGTTCTTGTGTGAGGGACTATAGAGAAAGGAAATTCTTAGGAAATTTCATCATCAAACCCTCTAAATTTCTCAAAGAAATTCATCAAGTTTTCCCTTGTGAATATGCCCATCACTTGAGGATGTGCATGGAGCCTAGTGGATTTAGTGGGCTCCTTTATCATAAGCCCCCCTATCATACTGCTTGTACTTCTTTGGAAAATCAAATATGGAGGTGGAGACAGCGAATTCCTAGTGAAATAGAAAAACAGAGGAGACTGTGTTTTTTTTTTTTAACAAAAATTCTTTTTATGTATTTCTACCCTCCTAAAGACTTATTTCATCCTCAAATTGAGACTAATTCTTTCTCATTTCAATATTAGACAAAGAGAATTCACGAACCCTACCTCTTCAGACTGAAATTCATGCCAAAAATCATGTTTTATCCCTTCAAAATGACTCACTACCCCTCCTGTAGAAGCTCGTTGTCCCTCCTATAGATTTCCTGTAGGTGCTCCTATAGAAAATGTCGAGAGAAAGAATATGGAGGAAATTGATGGAGGATGGTGGTTACGAGGCTATGGGGGCACAAGAAGACTGCTGTGCCACTGAGTTATGAGGAGGAAATGAAGAAAAGGTGGTGAGAATGCACGGGGAGGAGTGCTCATTACCCTTTATGGATATTTTCGGTTATGAGTGCTGAGTTGGCAAGGTGTACATTGCCCGAATTAAGACCATTGGTCCCCACATGCTTGGTCATCATGGCCCCTCCTCATAATCATCCCTCATTATCGCATCAGAGTTAACTCTTTCTCCCACTACTTGTCCTTAGCATCTTATGCTTGAGTTGACTATGCGCACGTGTGGGTGACATCTTGGTGAAGTGGAGTCAACTACATGAAGGTGGCCAAGTTGACTAGCCACCTTTTGATTTCAACCATCTCGTTGCCTTCGTATGAGTTCTAATTACACAAATGTAGAGAGAGGAGTGATTTAGTTACTTACCTGTGATCTGAGTGTATTTGTTGTAAGGTGTTGTGGTTTTCTCTGCTGCATGCCTTCATTTTACTTCATGCATGTCATCTCTGCTTGCTGATGAGTGTGTTGTGCTTTTCCAGGTTCCTCCCTTGTTGAATCTGAGCTGAATGTGCCTTTTCAACCTGTAGACATGCACTCTTTTGTTGTTGGTGCTGGACTTCTATGGGATCAACTGCTACAGGAATTCTTACAGGAGCTCCTTTAGCTGCTTCTCCCCCTGAAACTTCAGCTTTTTCCTATGTTTTGAGCTTGAGAATGATGCCATAGGTGTAGATAAAGATGGAGCTACAGTAGTAAGCTTCAGGTAAGGTTAATGGTGCCTTTTCCTCTTTTTTTGTTTTTTTTCAAAACTGAAAAACTATTTTTGTGTTTTTTCTTTGACAGGGAAAAAAATAATGATGCTTGGAGTGTGATGCATGCTTGGAAATGATGGCAAGGAGGCTTGAAGATGGTAAGAGAGATTATAGGTTCCATATGAAGCTATTCTTATCCCTCAAATTGCCTCCTATAGACACTTTTGGCTCTCTGTAATTCCTACAGGAGCCTCGTGTAGAAAACATAGTTTCAAAAGAAAAGGTACAGTGGGGTGAAAGAGATGCAAAAAATGATGGAGGAAGGTGTGGAGGAGATGAGATGGATGCTGGTGTGAATGTCAAGGTCCCCTTGGAACCTTCTTCTGCTCCCTATAGTCCTCCTACAAACCTGCAATGCAATAAAAATTCATTTTTTTCTTCTTTTTTTTTTTTAAAACAACTAGGGAGACTCAGAGAGGTTTTCACCCTAATTGTCTGCCCTAGATGCTCCCAAGGGAGGTTTTCATCCAGGGATCTTATTCCTTCCATTTTTTCTCTTTTTCTATTTATTTTTTTGACATCATTGGGCCACCTCAAGAGAGGGTTTCAACCCAATGATGGGACCCAAGCACCTCATGGATGTTTTCACTTGAGTCCTTATTTCTATTTTTTCTCCAATGAGTGGGTGAAGTGGGAGCTAGGACATGCTCCACTACCATTATTTTTTTATTCAAATATTCAATAAACTCTCACTTGGAGAGGGGTTTCTTGTAGACTTTCAACTAATGTCCATTGACAAGCATGGGGATGGCTTCATCATCAATAGTTCTGATTAGAATTGAACCATTGTCATTCCATTTCTCCATAGTGTAGGGTCCCAGCCATCTTTTCCTCAGCTTTCCTTTGAAACCCTTGTATCTTGAATCATAGAGTAGTGCCCAATCTCGATCTTGGAATTGCTTCTCCCTGATATTTTTGTCATGCCATATCTTTCTCTGAAGCTGAACTACCTCTATATGGAGAAGGGCTTGTAATCTGTATTCATCCAATCCATTGAGCTGAAGTCACCTCTCCTTCTGTGCATGGCTGAGGTTTAGGTCCAGCTGAGCTACCATTCTTAGGGTATTGAATTCAAACTCTATTGACAACAAATCCTTCTTCCCACAGACCAGTTCATAGGGTGTGAATCCAGTGTTGGTCTTCCATGTTGTGTTGTAGGCCCAAGTGGCCTCAACTAATCTGTCTGCCCAGTCTTTTCTACTACTTCTCACTACCTTAGTTAGGATCCCTTCCAATTATCTATTAGTGACTTCCACTTGCCCATTGGCTTGTGGATGGTAAGGCGTGGAAGTCTTGTGCTTGATCTTATGATGTGTGAGCAGGTATTCAATCAGGCTGGAAGTGAACTGACTGCCTTGGTCTGTGACCAACTCTCTCAGATACCCGAACTTGTAGAAATGTTTTCCCTCAAAAAATCAACTACTTTTTCCTCTATCACTGCTTTGATTGCTTTTGTCTCCACCCACTTTGTCAAGTAGTCGGTACACACAATGATGTACTGCTTCTACTTTGAAGGGGGTTGATAGGCCAAACAAAGTCCATGCCCCACTACTCAAATGGCTCAAAGGTCACCTAAGGTTGCATGGGCATTTTATCCTTTGGAGTGGGTTTCCCATCCTCTGACATTGATCACACTAGCTCATGTATCTCCTAACATCCTGATGAAGAGTGGGCCAGTAGTAGCCTGCTTGCAATATCTTGAAGGTGGTTATTTTTGCTACAAAATGACCTCCACAAGGCCTGTCATGATAGGTCAGGAGGATTTCAAAGACTTCCTCCTCCCTGACACATATTCTCAAGATATGATCTGGGCCAAGTTTGAAGAGATTACCTCCAATCCAAGTGAAAGGGGCACTTTTCCTTACTATATTGCTCTTCTTTTTTGAGGATAGATGTGGTGGGAACTATGATGAAACCAAGTAGTTTGCTATATCAGCAAACCATGGAGAGAGTACTGATAAATAAAATAGGTGTTCATCTGGCATTTGGTCATCCATCATTCCTTCTTCACCTGCAGGCAAATTTACTCTAGACAAAAAGTCAGCAACAACATTTTCTTACTAGGCTTATCAAAATGGTCAGATCAAACTGCTGTAGTAAAAGCAACCATCTGATAATGCAAGCATTTACATCTGGTTTGTTCATTAAATATCTAATTGCAACATGATTAGTGTGCACAAAGGTTTGATACCCTGTGATATAACATCTGAATTTGTTTAAGGAATGCACGACAGCGAGGAGTTCTTTCTCGGTCACTGTATAGTTTAGCTTCGCCTTTGATAAGTTTTTTCTTATAAATTATATGGCATAAGGTAAATTTCCATCAATTTTTCCTAAGGCAGATCCTATCGCTTTGTTCGAGGCATCTGTGTGAATGTGAAAGGGTAGGGCCTAGTTTGGACCTCTGAGAATTGGGGCAGTCACTAGCTCCCTCTTCAAGGTATCTAGGGCTTCTTGACAGTTTTCCGACCATATGAGCTCAACATATTTACCTAGGAGGCCAAACAAAGGAGAGGATATCTTGCTGAAGTCTTTAATGAGTCTCCTGTAATATCCAGCTAAGCCTAGGAAACTTCTGACATCTCTCACCCTTTGAGGAGGTGGGACCCTTTGGATGATGGCAATTTTGTTGGGGTCCACCTACAGTCCTTGTTGAGATATTACATGACCTAGCACGGTCCCTTCAGTCATAAAATATTCACATTTCTCTAGACTGAGGGACAGGTTCATCTCAATACACTTATCCAGAACTTTTCCTATGCTAGATAAAGCTTCCTGAATGTCAGAGCCATAAGGAGTAAAATCATCCATGTATATTTCTACTATATCATGAACTAGTTCAAAAAATATACTCAATACTGCTCTTTGGAAAGTGGCTGGAGAATTGCACAAACCAAAAGGAATGACCCAGTATGCAAAGGTACCCCAAGGACAAGTGAAAGTGGTCTTATATTGGTCTTCTAGGCTGATTTGAATTTGATTGTACCCGGTAAACCCATCTAGGAAAGAGAAAAACATTTTTCCTGCCAGACCGTCTAACACTTGATCTATGAAAGGTGAAGGAAAATGGTCCTTTTTAGTGGCTTTGTTCAATTCCTGATATTCGACACAGATTCTCCACTTACCATTTTATTTGGCACTAGCACCAAAGGAGAGACCCATTCACTATCAGAGAAGGGATAGATGAATCCTGCATCAAGAAATTTGTGCAGTTCTTCCTTAATAATACCTTTAAGTGTTAGATTCATCCTCCTTTGAGGCTACTTGAATAGTTTACAATATTCCTTGATGTATATATGATGAGTACATATTGAAGGGTGCACTCCCTTCATCTCCTTATAACTGTAGGCGAAGGCATCTAGATGTTTTCTCAGTAGGCTGCATAGCTCCTTCTCCTGGGAAGTATTTAAGGATGGGGTGATTTTAAATGTTCTTTCTAGGCCGAACTCTATATATTTGACACGGAGAGAAGTAGGGTCCTCCACACAGAGATCAGTTGAGGGGCTGCTTTGGGTTTCTCTTACTATGTCTTCTAATGGTGATACACTAGGAGGTGGATTTTGAATCAAATTTTCAATCATATCATCCTCATCTTGCGGTTCCCCCCCATGGCGATTTCTAATGCACATAGTGGTGCTGAATAAACTTCATCCTTATCCTCCTCCTCCAATCAGAGAGGCAGATTATGTTCTAGCAAGGGTTGGCCAAGAGGATATAGGGTTAATTTCTTGGACATGTGCCCATTCTTTATGGTCATGTTCCCAGCTCGACAACTGATGTAGGCATTGGCTGTAGCTAACCAGGGTCTTCCCAAGATGAGAGGATGCCCAGTGAGCTTTGCCTTTGGCTTGAGAACTAAGAAATTAGTAGGGTACTCCCAAGAATCAATGGATACCACCGCATCTTCCACAATCCCCTCAGGGGTCACTATGGAGCGGTTTGCTAGTTGTAGCATTGTCATGGTCTTCCTCAAGGAGCCTTAGAGGTTAAGTTTTAGCACTGTGTCCTTTGTCATCACATTAATGGCAGCTCCCAGATCAATCAAGGTATGTGGGATCATTATGCCATTAATGTGGACATCAACTACTAGGCTTCTAGGATCCAGATATTTTGGACAGATTATCTACCACAACATCAGGTCAGACAGTTGTCCTATGACATTGATGGTTGAGGCATCTCTCTTGCGCCTTCTTGGATGCCTAAAGCACTTCTGTTTGATCAACCTATTATAGATATGGATGTATTTTATGACTTGCAGAAGTGGTATCTTCACACATAAGTGTTTCAATTCTCCCAGGAGTTCAGTATCTTCTGGGATAGGTTGGATTGTCATGGATAGTCTCTCAGGAAAGGGTGGATCTACTTTAGGTTCACTTTCCTTTTTATCTTCTTCAACCTCCTTGGGTGGAGGCTAGCTATCTGGGAGAACTTTCCTGTATCACAAGTTAATTTCTTGAATCTCCACAGCATAAGTTGGGCATGATGGTTCCCCACTATACACTTGCTGAGCCTATCTGTTCTTCGAGTTTGGATTTGGCTGGGTAGGCATTTGGGGTTGCCTTGGTGGAGAAGAAGGTAACGGTTGTGGTTGGGCAGGAATTTGGAGTTGCCTTGGTGGAGGAGAAGGTAATGGTTGTGGTTGGGCAGGTGGTGGAGGTAGAAGAGCGGGAAGAGAGTTGTATTGGGGCCTCCACCCCTGATGAGATGCATTCCACTGAGGTTGTGGCTGAGCATAGGATTGAAATGAATGGGTTGCTGGTTGAGCATGATATTAAGATGTGAAGGACCAAGGATGAGGCATGGACCAGGAAGGATGAGTAGGGGGGGCCTAAGAATGTATGAAGGGGACTTGGTTGGGGTTATAGTATGCCTGAGATGTCCCTGGAATCCCCTGCTGGTATGGTCTAGGTCCATGCGACCTCCTTTGGTTTATGTAATATATCTATTCAGTGACTCCTTCGGTCCCTTGGCATACAACTTTAAGTCCGGGCAATGAAGGGCACTTATCTGTAGAATGATTTTCTTCACAGACTGAACAAACCTCTATAGAGTTCAATGGGCATTCATTGCAAGGATGAAACCTGGTGCATCTAGGACAAAAGATGGCCAAAGCCCTCTTTGCTACCTCTTGTTTTCTTTTGGTATGTAAGGTATCTATTTGCATGGCAAGATTCTGCAGCATCTCACTCTTGAAGTCTTCCAACATGTTTCCAATTTCACCTTTAATGGATGAATTAGAGGAAGAGGTACTAGTTATGTGTTAACTCCCCCTACCTTTCTTTCTGGCTGCTCTAGAATGGTTTCTAAAAAGAGTCTTTATGTCCTCATAGGATAGTTGGTAGATGTCTCCCCCAGCTAGTAGATGGAGGGTGTCTAAAAGGTATTCCCAAATTCCCCTGAGCATGACCAACTTCAAATACTTAGGGTCAAGTTTACACCCGACCCTTTTGTAATTGAGCTAGAACCTCTCTTCATAGTATTCTAGGGACTCATCACTTCCCATGGTCATTTGGAATATTTCTTTTTTAGTATCTTTTGACCTACAATAGTCTTAGTACTTGTTGTGGAAGTTCTGCTACATCTGATCCCAAGTTGTGATGCTATTGCTAGGTAATCCCATCAACCAGTGCAGTGCTGCGTCCTTGAGAGTAAAAGGGAATAGTTTCAACTTTTGCTCATCTTCTACATAGTCATAAGTTCGACAGATGACAACAATATCAAACAAGAAGGCATCAGGATCTTCTGTAGTTAGACCGTGGAAGTGAGGTAGGGCTGAAGGGTTTATATTCTTCATTCTGGTGTCCCCATTGGTCTCCCAAATGGGGAAGGTACCCTCTATTCTCTCTCCATTTCCCATAGCATTTTTGTTTTCAGCCATTGGCTCCAGAGGAATGTTTTCTTCTGCTTCTTCCCCTATAGGTTCTTCAAATATGTCTGGCTATTCACCTAAGGGTTCTTCTTGATTGTAGCCACTGAAGAAGAGAGAAGGTTGGCTGTGTGAAGTAGTTGGGGTGTTGGGAAAAATTTTTCCTGAGTTATCTCTATTCCTATGAGACATGAAAGGAAATATTTTTGGTTGGTTATTGTTCCTTTTCCCCACACTAATAATACTTGTAGAAGCTGAAATTATGATTGAACAAAACAAATTGCAACTAGATGAAATGAACTTGTTGAATGGAAATTTGCAAAATTGAAAAGGAAAGCAAGGAAATGTAGAACTGAAAGGAACGAAATGACTAGTCTACTTTTGTTGAAATAAAATATTATCATAATGTCGCAATAGGAAATAGAAGAAAGTAGTAATCACGGAATACTCTGACGCTTCCCCGGCAATGGTGCCAAAAAGTGTTGAGCACCAGTATTGCAGCAAGAATTATACAACCCCTAGGCTACCAACTTTACTTTTCTCAACTCGGTAGTTCGTAACAAACTTGGAAGCGTCAGTGTTGTATGCACAAGTACTGGTTCTCACTGCAAGTTGTCACTTGATTAGCTGGTGCAAGATCACTAGGAGGTCAAGCCAACTTCTATAGAGTTCAAAAGAAGCTCTATGTGTGATGAAATGAAAGAAATATTACTCTACATATGCTATTCTAACTGCAGAAAGGAGAAGGACTGAAATGTAAAACAAAACCTAGTAAAGCCTAATTAACAAGCCAATTCTACTTCTGCCAAAAACACTATGAAAACAATGAAAGAAATGCCATTACCTACTCAAGGAAGTAAACAACATCTAACCATGCTATTTTTGGAAGTAAATAAGCAGAAAAACATATTTTTGGATTTTTATGTGTTTTTATGTGAATTTAATCATGCATCTAATTTATTGTGTGTGAGTGTGGTAGTGAACAAGTGGCATTAGAGGGCAGTTTTGGAGCTTGGGAGGATGTAGAATGGTGTGGATGGGTCCTAGGAGGTCTTAGGTGGCCTTCTGAAGGCTTTTCCCACACTCCACCTTCAAATGAAAGCCTACAGGAAAAACTATAGTAGGACACAGGGAAACTACAAGAGGAAAACAAGAAAACTACAAGAGGCCTATAAGAGGAGGCCGAGATTAATTTTCGCTACTTTGAGGTTGTGTGAGCGGGTGGAAAAGGTGGATGAAGGTTGGGAGGAGGTGTTAGGGCACCTAAGTTCTACCATGAACCATCAGGAGGGAGAAAGATGATTGGGTTTGCTCAAGGAGAGAGGAAGAAGTTCTATGGAAAATAAAGGAAACTTGGACAGGATTAAGGTGAGGTTTGGGAGACCTGTAGGGCATGGGTCAGATGGAGGGTGTGATTGCTAGTAAGATGGCCTACTGCTGGAAGAGATCTGCTGCATAGAAACTGACAGTCAACCAAGAAAATCAAACAACAAATAAAATGAGTGCATCCTAGGAAAACAGATTTTTGCATGAAAATGGTCTAGATTATGATGTATGAAAGGAAATGCTGAGAAATTCTACAAGAAAGGAAAGCATGAAAGAGAACTATTGCAAATCAGGAAGTGAACATGATAAAGGAGATCTAAAGCAAAGAAAAACTGGACTATCAACCTACTAAAGCGCTGCAAACACTAGAAGTCTGAGGAATGAGGAAAATCTGTGTTCTTAGGGCAGTGAGAGTGTCTTTGCATCAAATCATGGTCCCAAAGGGAGGAAGAGAGGAAAAAGCACTATTGCTATGCTTTTGAATATTTTCTGATCATTTCTTAACCTACTACAAAAAGCACAAATGGAAGCAAAATGTTAAATCATCAAAAGCAACCTATTCTTAACCATAAGAAAATACATCTAACAACAAACTATTCTACCAACTGAAGTGAAGCATAAACAAGTAAATAGAAGATTGGCTGCTTGGATTGGGCCCTAAACTAAGAGCCTCAGCCCTCTCAGGTAACTCAGTGCTAGCTCAAAAAGGATTCCATCTTCATTATCAAAAAATACCAAGATTACATGAAACTGTCACAAAATAATAAGCTCGAAATTTGAGCAGAGTTTACACAAGAAAAAAAAATATGACCCTAGTGAGGCCCTAGGCCTCTCTACTTATACATCTGAAGCTACCAACAACTTCCTTAAAATCAGGTAGGCTTGGTTCCCAAAACTTGAGATAACTCTCAATCATCTTCCACTTTCTCGGCTGCCTTCTAGTGCATGATTTAGCTGCTTGTACTAAGAGCTGAATGAAGGGGAATTCGAAGTGAGGAGTAATAAATGAGGGGGATTCCCTCCTATAAGTCCTCTCCTCTGCCTACTTCAAGTTATTTCTGCAATTTGGCCACTAGATCCTTGACTTTGACCTCGAAATCCATCAATAATCTGCATTAAATACATGTTAGACCACATGGCATAATAACTAACTCAACTCACCCTGCAAGCATAAATATAATAAGAAAATCATACAATAAGCTGAGAGAATGGTTGATTTGACTAGGTTAGGAGGTAAAATGATCCCATATAATTACCCATTTATGAGTCTCATCAAGACCCACTGGCTGTTAGAAATGGGATAGATAAAATCAGCATCTAAGAGTTTTTGCAATTCTTCCTTTACAGTGTCTCTTAGAGCCGGGTTCATTTACCTTTGGCATTGTTGGACAGGTCAGTCTCCATGATAAATATAGATATGGTGTGGACAAGTTTCTGGAGGGATTCCTTTCATATCTTCATAACCCCATGCAAAGGCATCAAGATGGTTTCACAACAAATTCACAAGCTGCTCTTGTTGAGAAGGATCCAAGTTTGAACTGATATACGAGGATTTACCTGGACTAATCTCACCAAGAGTAGTATCGGGCTCAAGAGTACATAAGGGTGTCAGTAGAGATGGTGATGATGGATGTAGAGAGTCATATCCTTCTCGAAAATCTATACTAAAAATCTGACTTAACGACTTGAAATTAGGCATGGTTTCTAGATTGTTTAGGAAGTCTTGAATCTCACCCTCTGTGAGGACTCCGCATTTTAATATATTGAGGAAATAGGTTGAGTCTCGTCATCACTACTGTATTCTAACCATAAAGTGTCTCGAAGCTCCTGAATGGATCTAGCTGGTGGATATAAGGTGGCTTTCTTTCTAGAATCTCCAGGGAAATATACATATCACCAAAATGACATCTGATATAATCATCGGCCGTAGTAAGCCATGGTTGTCCCAAGATAAACGGATGCCCTCCCATAGGGTTCTTTGGCTAAAGCACAATGAAATCTGTAGGATATTCCCAAGAATCTAGGGAAACCACCACATCATCCAACACCCCTTCCAGTTTGATTTTAGATCAATTTATGAGTTCAAGTACAGTGGGAGTAGGACAAATATGGACAAATCCAAGTTGATCCATGGTTTTCTTGGTCATAACATTAATGGCTGCCCCCAGGTCTATAAGTACATTGGAGACAAGTACATTACCTATCTTAACAGAGACAATAGGGTTTTCCGGGTCGGTATACTTTTCCGTGTGCATACACCCCGTCATTAACTCTGCTGCTCTACCAACAAATTGAATGGTTTGGGGTTCCAATCTTCTCCTTCCTGGCTTCTTGAGACAGAGTTCCCTAGTAAATTTTGTACATATGGGGATCTCTTTGATATCTTGGAGAAAAGGTACCCTTATCAGAAGGCTCCTAAGCTCAAACGCTAGGCTAGACTCAAGAATGGGGTCTTTCTTGTCCACAACTAACCTCTCTGGATAGGGAGGTTGGTCAGAAGAAGATGACAAGGGCTTAGAATGTACAGGGATAGGATGAATGGTGTCATCTTTTTCAGAATGGTCATGAGTTTCCTCCTCTCCTTTCTCATCGATAATCATCGTGGGCTACTTTTGATTTTCTAAGGTTACTACCTTCCTTGATCTCAATTGGAAATCATTGACTCGAACTCACATTGTATGAAATTTGGATGAAGAAAGTGGGGTCATAGAATGGATCATTTGTACTGCTTTATTATTGGGGTTGGGTAAAGTTTTAGCAGGTAGCTAAGAAGGTTGAAACGGTGGAGGTAAAGGTAATGGTGGCATATGTTGACTCACCTAAGGTAATGATGGTTGAGGCATTTGGTAAGGTGCATATGTAGGAAGGTATGATTGCATAGGTGCAGGATAGGAATGATGTGAATGGTTTGGCCCTCTCCATCTTTGTTGCCAAGATTAGGAGGGTCGTCGATATTGATATTGATTCCCATGCTGCCAATGTTGATATTGACTAGTGTTAAGATAGGAATATGAGTGTGCATTATAACCAAAAAAATGTCATGGAGGTTCGGGAACCATACCTGCACTTACCTATGGCCAATTTCTTCATGTTCCCATAGCATGCAATGATTCAGCTTCAAGTTTTCCCTCTTCAGGTACACCTTTCAGCCTAGGTATAGAGGGACATTTATCTATAGCATGGTTATCTACACAAATTGCACATTTAATAGTTTTTTTAATATCTAGAGGAAATTCTCTTAAATGATTCTTTCTTCTACATTTAGGACAGAAAATAGACAATATCTCTTGCTCTTCTACGAGTTTTTGTTGAAACTTCAAAGATTCTATCTGTTTACTAACAATATTCATTATTTCAATTTTCATATTGTCCATTTTGTTTTCTAATACAATAATCATAGCATCAGTGATTCGGTTTTTCTGTTTTTATTCTGAATTCCTTTACCGGATCTATATCAGTTCCTCGATAATTTCCTGCACAAGTCATAGATCTGATCAAAAGTTTTTTGAGCAATATCGCCTTGTCCTAACAAATGTAAATTAGTCCTAGCATCATCAGTGAGCCCACGTAAGAACAAGGTTCTAATAGTACTTGGATCAAATTTATGCTTTGACCTTTAAAGGATATACAAGAATCTCTCCAAGTAGTCCTCTAAAGTCTCATCATCATTTTGTACAATAGTAAAGATTTCATCTCGAATATCTCTAGTTTTAAAATATTCCTGATAATTTGACAAGAACACTCTCTTCATTTTCTCCGAAGAAGATATATTGTTTCTTCCTAGTCCGATGAAGTAGCGGAGTGCTACGTCCTTGAGATTTTCAGGAAACAACTTTAACTTCTGGGTATTAGATGAATAATCATAAATTCTACACAAAATATCAAACTCAAATAAGAAAGAGTCTGGGTCTTCATGTGTCTTACCATAAAAATGAGGAAGAGTTGATGGTGAAATATTTTTCATTTTTACTTGTGTATCAAGATCCACAATTGGGAATTCGAAAGTGGATTGTTTCTCATTTGCCTAATTTTCACCACTTCCTTCTGCATGGTCTTCCATATCTACCATTGTTTTTCTTCCACATGAACCACTCTCAACAGGCTGAGAAGGCGGACTATGGATTCCAACAGTCCCATTCTTCCCCTTTATGGGTTGTGTCACACCTGGACCACTGCTACCAAAGCCTAGGTGGATTGTTCCTGCATGATGAGTTTATTTGGACTTTCTACCTACAAAAGAAGGCCAAAGATGAGTTTTGGTTTCAGATTTGTAAGTATTTCTTCAGCCCCTAATGGGCTTCAGATCCCTACCTGTTTTAGGCATTCATTTAAAAAAATGACAAAACGAAATTCAAATAAAAACTGCAATTTTCAAAAAAAAAATTGGCACCTATAAATTCCTTCAAATAATAGAAGTATACTGCAGGAAAAAATAATAGCAAACTTACCCCTATTGTAAAAAAATGGAAAATTCTTACCAATTCAAATTGCCTCCCCGACAATGGCACCAAAATGTTGGGTGCAAGAATTGCGCTTGAGCAAACTCTTCAACAATTAATTGTCAACCTAAGGGTTTCGTAAACTTAGAGATGAAGCAAAGGCAATGCCAGAAATGGTATGAACTTTTCCTATTCCTAATCCTACTTCTTAAAGGAAATGCTTTGCAGAATAAGATAGAAAACGATGGGAAAGGCAATTGACACCAAAGCAACTCTAGTGCTAAAATGTAAAAGACAATTTGCAAGTAAATCAAGTAAATAAATCCCACAAATCGGAAACAATCTTAGATGATGTAATGAAATGATATGTTCATCTTCAGATGGATGGCTAACAGTCTGACAAGTGGGCCCTTGCAGAGTTTTGTCTTCCTCCTGATCTTCCTTCCACACAAGCAACCTATCCTTGCACTATTACAATTTGTTTGCACTAGTGCAGGTACAGTATCTCTATGTAAAAGTATATTTGACCTTCCTTACTAAAGACATATGTATTAGTGAAGGTGATATAAGCCTTAGGGCTTAGAGCACTCCTTTTCTATGACAAGAGACCCACTCTGGCACCGAGGCAAAGTTTCCTTCACCCATTTTCCAAATTACTTTCAAAAGGATTGAAAGATGTGCTAAAAAAGAATTGCAACTATAAATGAAATTATGAAGTAAATTATATGTGAAAAGGAAAGATGCTTCAATTCATTAAACCTTGCAAAGGAAATAAACTTCATGAAATAAAATCAATTCGAAGGAATCAAATAGTAGTCTAAGTGTTTTTCATATGTTAATTAACTTTGGTAATCCACTCAAAATGCTTATGTTATTTGAAAGTATAACATGTTCATGATAATTTTATGCAACTGCTTCCGAATCCTCTAAAGATGCACTTTACTAATTTACTGATTGAATCACTTGCAAAATAACTAGAAATAATATGTAGGTAAGTGATTCAATGTTTGCTGCAAAATGAATGACTAGACCAAAGTGTAGGCAAACACATGCACTAGTGCAGGAAATAGTTCCTTACACGATCCGATCGAAAATTAATTAAGATAGAGATTGAGAGTAAAGGAAATTTGAGAAAGGAATTTCATAAACAAAGTAAAGGCAACTAACTCTCAAACCACAGATCCCTTTCACATGTTAGCTACAAAATATATTTAAATTAGAACTTGAAAAATAACTATTAAAATTGTAACATCACACAAATGCAAAAGAAATATCTAGATAGTATTTCTGATTAACGAAATTGAGAGGGGTAAACGAGATAGATTGGATGGGCCCCAGCCAACTAGCTCGTTCCCCTTCTAAGGAACGAAAAAGATCAGCACATCAAATATACATCAAAGATAATTTAGATGTTGTGTATGCAAATCATGGTAGTTCTCTTGTATTACTCGATTCGATAAATATACATAACAGAGCAGTCCAGTCCCCAGAGCTAAGGTGATAACCAAATTACATAAAAACAAAATTACAATCAATGGTTTGCTAGCTAATCCTACCTATGATCTGTATCTTTTACATCCTTTTGGCCCTAGCTGTTTTAACTAATTACAAACATTTCATATTCAGGCCTTTCGGCCAAACATACTTAGAAATCAAAATTACAAACTTGGCCAGCAGTTCTAATGCACATGTAGTTCGCTTAATCGTAACATAACTTTGGAAAACATTCCCTAATTGCGTGCCACTCGTTATCCTTCTTTAGTTCGTATGCAGCTAAACCTGGAGTCAAGGATCGAGACTCGTCCTCATGGAAGATTTGGCTTCCTGGAAATCTCAGTTAGTCTTTGTGGCGGTGCGGGAATCTACCTGCAGTAGTCATACTCATTCATAATTAATGCTAAGTTCCACAATTACTCTAGGAAATTAACGTGAGTTACAAGAGGTATGTAAATAGACATGAAATCCATATAAAATGATTAATAAAGCGATGTAAAAAATTCTAATGTAAAATATTAGCAAGTGGAGGAATGGGTAACTATCTTGGACTAGTGCAGGAATGAATGGTCTTTATTGAGGTAAAAAAGAGGTTGATATTTATGGAAGTGGGGTACAAAATAGGGAAATTTGGGACACCAACACTCAGTTCCACCTTGAGAAATAACTCAGATCATATTACAAATAATAGATGTAGAAATCAATGGATAACTACCTTGATTAAAACATATGATAAAAATAATTACATAAAATTGAAGTTCTTAGTTTTGCCTCTAATTTAACAATTATCCATATCTCATCTATTATCTCTTCTCCTACATCCTATCTAATAAACGTGCATCTCCTATCTCCTCATTATCTCCCACTTATCCCCCCCAATTATCCTTTTCTCTTTGATCTCTCTTTTCATTTAAATACATAGAGAGCAAAGGGAAGTTACAAAAATTTTTATTACAAAATGATTTCAATTACAATTTTGGATTGATTACATAATATTAATAAACAAGATGAAGTCTGAAATATCTATCAATCAACATTTAGCAGGAACAAGTCGAATTTGGTATTTCAATTGGAAGAATTTGAAAAACAGTCGCAACAACAAATCTGAGAAATTCACATTTGAAGAACCTTTTGTTTCTCTCAATACAGATCGAATTTTGGAAAAACTGTCATTCAAAAACTAATTTTATCCATTTTGGACAAACCCCATGTCTCGGATTTTCCAGATTCTCCTTCATTTGTCTGGAACGTCCAATGCAAAATTGTCATTTTTTATTCTAGCGAATCCAGAGTTGGAATATTTGATTATGAGCTGGAAATAAAATTTGCAATTTGGAAAAGATATTGGAGGCTAAAATCACGAGTGATGTTATAACAATTTCATTAATAAACCATCATTGGTAAAATCATGCATAATAATCGTCAATTTATTAAAAATAAAGGAGAGGAAATAATAACTATCCATAAGAGCATAAATAATTATAAAATGGAACTATATGATAATTTATGATAAAAAATTGTGATAAAGAATGATAGAAATGGATGAAATAGACGTTAAAATGTGATAATAATAATTACAAATTAGTGGCTCAACATACCCCCAAACTAAATATGTTGTATGTCCTCATGCAACCCAAAACCTCTGTATTAACCAAGCTATAATACAAAAATGTTCATCCCAACTCATACAATTGATAGAACAAATGACTTCTTCCTCAAATAATGAATATTCAATTTTAGCAATGTTGATGAGGGTGTAACAATTTTCACATTGACTTTCAACTATATGTATATGAAGCTGCAACAAAATATGATATAAGTAATGGAAAACTTTATTAACCATATTCTTAAAAACTAAAAACGAGATTTTGCTTAAATTTTGCAAGCAGAGTTACTATATTAGTGATTCTCTAATCCAAAAATAA
The DNA here is from genome assembly GCA_031772625.1 of Pinus tabuliformis. Classification (NCBI taxonomy): domain Eukaryota; kingdom Viridiplantae; phylum Streptophyta; class Pinopsida; order Pinales; family Pinaceae; genus Pinus; species Pinus tabuliformis. The sequence continues at coordinate 195,770,703 of CM062815.1, read as the reverse complement.
AATCATTTTGATGTACAGATCATGAGATATAAGAAAATTGGTTGTAGGTGACAGTGTGTGATTTCTGAAATTTTACAAATTAACTTAACATGAAATTTTCTGGGTTTGCGTATTTTAATGATACCTCTTTTTGTCTAAAGATCACAAGAATTCAATTCATAGTTTTAAAGATATACGCAAATCAATTTCTTCATTGTATAAAAATGAAATTGTATGTCTTAAATGAGAAAGAAAGTAGAAAACATCCATCATGTGTAGCAATTCCTTCCCCAAACTAGAGAATTAGCATGCCCACATGCAATACTAGAAAACAAATTGAGGTGGTTGCTACAATTGTTGTTGAAATCTATGCTTGGTGTAAAAAAACATAGAATAAGGGAGGTTTTGAGAATGAATAAGGAGATCAACATATAATAAAGAGTATTGATAGCATGGTCATAATAAATAAATGAATGAAAGTAACAATCCTCCAAACTGAAAGTTTCTATGTCTTTGAAAAATGGGAAGCGGTAAAGATGTGGAATGAATGATGATAAATAATTCTGAATGGATTTTCATGAAATTATCCTAAACTTTTAAAAAATCGGAAACTTATAATATTTTACCTCAAGTTTTACCTCTGAAAAAAATGTGGAATGACATGTATGGACTGGCATTTGTTGAAGCTAATGTAGGTTGAGCTGATGCTGAGAGTGATGCAAATGGTGGAAGCCATGCAAACACATCCTGTCTAAACAATTTTTCGTGTTCGCGAGTTTCTTGAGCCACTTTTGTTAGTTTCAATAGTGTGGGCTCGTTGCGAATAGAATTGCTCCCCTTACTTCATGTTCTCTTGTAAACAATTCACTACTCTGCATGCAATTTTCTTGAATCCATAATTTTAGTTTTGAACAACAACACATAAGCCGCATGAAAATATTTCAATAAAAAAATATATATATTTTGTCAAATCAGCAAGTTATGGTAGAGTTTGGTAAGTTTTACACATGCTATCCCATAACGCATATCTTCCCCACTCCAATTAGAAAAGGGTTTCCATGACCATAAAGCATAGGAAAAAAGGAAAGGACATTGAGGAGTCATAAATGTAGTTGGACAATCAATCAAAGAAGCTTAAACATGGAAAAAATTGGGCAGAGCAGTATAGGCCATGAAAATGGGAAATGACCGTCAAAGGAATAAAAAAGAGGATTGATCATTATGCGAAGAGATATTTCCTTAGGTCGAAAAATGTGACGAAAGAATGACCGGAAATAGATGATAATAACTACTGGTATCAATCGATCAGACATTATTGATATAATGCATATAAAAGTATAGTTTACCATGCATATCGGTTAATAGAGTTATAAATGTTGTTCAAATTGTAAATTCACATTTAGAAATGAATCAATAGGAAATAATAGGATAAATAATATTTTGCAATACATTACACTTCAATACCACAAGCAGAGTCACTGCTGTCAGCAAGCGTTAATAGCCTCTACATGTTTTCTTTTTAACCGAAAATGAGCCAGAGTCCTCCATTTAGTATTTAGATGGTTTTCGTTTTTTATTTCTATAAAGAGACCACTATGATGGCATGGTAACCAGATAATCATAGTGCCATTCACCAAGATATAACAAAGTGATCAGGTAAGCTCGTGATGAGACCTCTTGTCTTTTTGACAGTTTTGACTATCTAGAAGGTCATTACCCTCGTGTGGTGGCCATAATGGAATGTCATTTGTTACATCCTTATGATCATAATAGGCTAGCTCATAATGAGACCACCTATCCTCTTTAATAATATTTGTAATGTATTTTCATATTTCCATGTTTCCATTTTTTTACTGTAAGAGGAGGGTTGCTCATTTACTCCTTAAGAGTTAGGGATGGCGTGAGAAAGTAAAAAAATATGCCAATTAAAGTTATTCTTTTATTCACATATCATCGTACCAAAGGGAATTATTAATTGATAGTGTGAAAGATAAACTAGCATGGTATTAAGATAATAAATGATTTTATGATATGTCCAAAGAGAAAATATTCAACCTGAAATTATATAGATGAACTAGGTTGGTTTCGAAATAAAGATAACCATCAAAAGTTTTACAAGTCATAATGTTATTAATATTACTTTTCTTCCTTTATCTTGGGTACAAATTCCAGATCCAAATAGATGGTTTTGCTATGAAAACATAAAAGAGAAAGAAAAATGGAAAAAGGAATGAACAACAATGAAATGGCAAAGAGAAATCATAGTTATTCATTCTACCAATTTAAACAACAAAAACACAAAAAGAAAAATTAGGGTTGTTCAATTGATTGAAAAATAATTGTTCAATCGATTGAACAATACACTCAAAAAGTGTTGTTTAATTTAATGAATATCAATCATTCAATCGATTCAACAACAACACAAAAATGTAAAAAGTGTTGTTCAATTGATAGAACAACAATCGATTGAACAACAAAATCATAGAAACACAAGAGTGTTTCTCAATTGATTCAACAACAATCGTTCAATCGATTGAACAGAAAAATTGAAAAAATGCAAAAAGTGTTGTTCAATTGGTTGAACAACAATCATCTAATCGATTGAACAACAAAAATCGTAAAAACACAAAAATTTTATTTAATTGATTGAATAGAAATTGTTCGATCGATTGAATAACAAAATAAAATAAAAAAATGCAAAAGTGTTGTTCAATTGATTGAACAACAATAATTCAAATGATTGAACAAAAAAATCATGAAAATGCAAAAGTGTTGTTCAATTGATTGAACAACAATCATTCAAACGATTGAACATCATAATAAAAAAACACAAAAAGTGTTGTTCAATGATTGAACAACATCATTCAGTCGATTGAACAACAATCATTCAATCGATTGAACAGAAAAATCGTAAAAAAAAAAGTTTTGTTCAATTAATTGAACAACAATCATTCAATCGATTGAACAACAAAATCATAAAAATGAAAAGTGATGTTCAATTGATTAAAAAACAATCATTCAATCAATTGAACAACAAAATCACAAAAACACAAAAGGTGTTGTTCAATTGATTCAACAACAATCGTTCAATCGATTGAACAACAAACACGCAAAGAGTGTTGTTCAATTATTTGAACAACAATCATTCAAACGATTGAACAAAAAAAGCATGGAAACAAATAAGTGTTGTTCAATTGATTGAACAACACTCGTTCAATCGATTGAATATCCAAACACACAAAATTTTGTTCAATTGATTGAAAAACAATCATTCATTTAATTGAACATCAACACACACAAAAAATAAGTGTTTTTCAATTGATTAAACAACAATTATTCAATCGATTGAACAACAATATGCACAAAAAAAAAGTTTTGTTCAATTGATTGAACAACAATCGTTCAATCGATTGAAGAACAACATGCGCACAAAAATAATTTGGTCCCTTTCAATTGATTGAACAACAATAATTCAATCGATTGAACAACAAAACACCCAAAAATAAATTATCGTTGTTTAATTGATTGAACAACAGTTGTTCAATTGATTGAACAACAATTATTAAACTCACCCAAAAATAAATCAGATTTGTTCCTTCTACCAAATATCAGCTGTTCAACTGACTGAACAACAACTGTTCATTCATCAACGGAATGGAAATTACAACTTTGAAGGAAGAAACATCTGAAACATAAAATCATAAGAGAAATAAAAAAAGAAACAAAAATTTATTTAAAAACATTAAATAAATAAATAAATAAAGTTACAATAGCTATGATGTTGTTTCCTAAGAGAACATCAATCTGTCAATGGAAAAAAAAAATGATCTCTTGGAAAAATGCTTTGGTAGTAGTGACAAGAATCTTCACATGGAAATAAATTCTCCATTTCTTCTATTATGAATCCATTAGGTAATGAATTGGATGAAATTCCCTTGTTTCATTAACATTTCTTTCAAGAATCACTTGTTCAGAAATTGACTTCTTTATTCTCCTAGGACCTGCAAAAAATGAGTGTCTTCCTGCAATAAAACATTAAATCATGTAGAAAGAGAGTTGATCAAGCTCCCTTAGTTTGAGAAGTATGCAAAAAAATAACAAGTATTTACTCTGTAAAACAAATCCATGGAAATAATAACAAAGTAAAATTAATTTATTACCTGTGGGAGAGCAATGGGTGATCATGCTAACCTGCAATGTTTTAATCATTACCTCTTTGTTTTTCATCCTATTTGAGTGATTAAAAAGTCAAATGAAAGTGAATTCAGTGGGATATCTCCAATAGAAATAGGTTTTAAAAATTACATGAGATGATCTATCAAATTTACATAGAATGACCTACATAACAGAGTCATTTTCGATTTCCTAGCTTACACCAACAATGGATATTTTAAGCATAACTTTTTCATTTGATGACAAATTCAAATTATTCAAATTGGAGATTAAAGTAGATTAATTTATTTATATTGAATAGAAACATTTTTTTAAGACAATAAGAATTGATTGGTTGAATACTCTAATGAACAACTTGAAAAACAAAGATTTAAGAGTATTTATTTAGGATAGACAATCAGTATTTGGGTCCTAACTTCCTCATATGATATTGAAATCGAGTGATTAAAATTGTCTTCTAAATTAAATTCATAGGGGAATATACCATAGAAACAGGTTTTAAAAATATAGTCATTTAGGCCTCCAAAAACTAACTGTCCCTTTCAGTTATAACATTTTGATTTTACATCCAAATGGAGTGATTCAAATTGGGTTGAAAAGTATATACCAAAGGATACTTATAATAGAAATAAGTTTTAAAAATATTCCCTTTTTATCCCTCAAAACATGACTGTCCCAACTGTGTTTTCATAACTTTCATCAACCCGCAAGCCAAAAAAATATGATATTCAAGCAATTTTTCCAAATTGGTGATAAAAATGAATATGAGTGTTCGTAAAACTATCATTTTCAATATAATATATCTACATACACAAATAAATTAAAACATTTATCACAACAATGTGTTGCAACAAAAACAACTATTTTTACATATATAAAAATGTATTTATTTATGTTCTTATTTATTTTATGTTCTACACTAACCTACTCTGCTTTGAAAAATAAATATGCTTGGGTATAATAGTACTTCCAGTGGAGCCATTTTCCAAATAAGGCCTCAAGTATGTACATACCCAAATTTGGAAAATGCATGTTAATAAATAGTAGGGTATGAGAAACTAACTTCCCTTGAAAAAATGGTGTCAAAAATAATTGAAGTATGGGGTGATGCTGCAAACAAATGATGGAGTGAAACCAATCTTCAATATGTCCTTTACTTTCTTGATTTCCCATAGCCATCATATCATGAAGTTCTTGAGTTTTTATAACAACTTGTTGATGCAGAGTAGAAGAAACCTCATTTTCTTCCATAACTTCTACAATTTCTAGATTTTAAACATTCTTAATATCAATATAAATTTTCTGCAATGGTGCATGTGAGATATAATGGGTGGGAAGGGTAGGTAAATTTTGCAGTTCAACACTATAAGCATGTTGTACTAGTTTATTATGGTGAGGGTGTGGAATGAATTGAGCAGGAAATTGTGTAGGGCTTGGAGCATTTTGATGATGTAGTTGATTGGGTTGTGTGGATGGTTTTGATAGACAAGCAAGATGTTGTTGAAAATCTGGAAAAGAATATGGATGATGTGTTTGTGCTACAAGATGTGGGATAGTATCCATGTAATCATAAGATGAACTATGCCAAACTCGTAGACAAGATTGATGGGGGTTATATTACGATTGACATTGCTATCCTAACACATGAGTATTCCATAATGGATTATGCAAGTAGGAAAATGGAGAGGAAGTATTTTGAGCCATACATGTAGGTCATGATTTCCATGATTTTGACCTTGTTTCAAATTCCCCATCTCTTTGATATGCTACTTCCATTCTAGATAAAGAAGAGTAACTATCAATGGGATCCTTCTTTTGGCAATAAGGGAAAAACACTTTTTCAATTTCTTGATTTTTCTGAACCTGCAAAACATCCAATTGTGAATTTAGAGAGCTAATAAAATCAATTTTAAAATGTTCAAATAAATCATTGATTTAAGAGTTCTAAAGGTTCATCTTTGATTACTTTAAGAATGAGTGTTTTTAAGATCTCTTTTTTCAAATGCTTATGCTTTGATTTTTGAAGGTTGTAATGAAATCACTCCACATAGTCCTCCAAGCTTTCATCTTCCCCTTGTATCATACCAAAAATATCTTCATTGACCTTGCAATAGTCTTGATACCTTTTCAAAAATACATTCTTCATGTCCTCCCATGTTTGGATGCAGTTCCCACCAAGGCTCATAAACCATTAGAGAGTTGCTCCTTTTAAAGTAAGAGGAAAAAATTTCAACCTTTGAGCATTAGTACAATAATCATATCCTCTACAAAGTACTTCAAACTCAAATAAGAATGTATCTGGATCTTTGTTTTCCAAACCATGAAAATTTGGTAGAGAAGATGGGGGAATTATGTGCATTTATGTCACTACTCCTATATCTTTCATAGGGAATTCAAAAGTAGCAATGTGAGCCATTTCTTACCATAATAGAAGATGTTCTTCATGTGCTTCTTTGAGGCTCCTCCTTCAAATTTTCTTTTCAATTGGTTAGTGAAATGGGTGGTGTTTACATCACCACTTGAGTGGAATCATGAGATTTTTTTTCAAAGTTCTACCTCTAAAATTCCTACTTCTATCAGTGCATGCTATATGACCTAATCCTGACTATTGAGGGTAGATCCATCACTAGTTCCACAAGATGCGTTCGTAGGTTCTTACCTTCCATCTTCAATATCCATCTCTCACAAAGTCAGGTATGCATCTACGACTAGATATTAGTGTGGTAGTGAAATTTTGAATATCTCCTCGGAAATGATGCCAAAATGTTGGGGAAAATTAATTGCTTAATAAAAACAAATAATTACTTGTACATTAATAATCAACCTGAGGAGCATCTTTTTATTTCAAGGAAATCAGCAAAATATATGCATCACAATACCAACAACTAACACTAGTTCTATATGATTGTCTTCTATACTATCAAGCTCATTCAACAAGAAATAAAATGTGAGACTTGAATAATAAAACTAAAATTAAAAAGAAAGCAAATGATAGGAAAAACAATTAGGCTAATCACATAACTTGAATCATTGTTAAATTAAATCACACCTTTCTGAATTGTAAATTTAAGCTATTACACTCAACAAAATTCAAATGCTAATCTACATCAACAAATCAAATGAAATCTAGAAGTTGTAGGAAATAACAAATCTGGAAAATGCAACAACTTAACAAATTACTTGATTAAAATGGAAATTTACTTTAAAGAACAACAATTGAAATTCAAAGAAATAAGCACACAACTAAACTAATTTACATATTCAAGGCAGAACCTCATCCAAGGTAGTGGGCCCAACTAACCAAGACTTAGTTCTACCTCGAGAAATAAATCAGATCAGATTACAAGTAAAAAATGTAGAACTCAATTGATAACTTCCTTCATTAAAACATATGAGAGAAATAATTACATAAAATAGAAGTTCTTGGCTTTGCCTCCAATTTAACAATTTTTCATATCCCATCTCTCATCTCTTATCTCTTCTCTTACATCCTATCTAATAATCATCCATCACTTATATCATCATTATCTCCCAATTATCCCCCCAATTATCCTTTTCCCTTTGATCTTTGTTTTCATTTAAATACACAGAGAGAAAAGGGAAGTTACAAAAAAGCTGATTAAAAAATGATTTTCATTACAATTTTGGATTGATTACATAATAGTAATAAAGAAGATGAGATATGAAAGATATTTCCATCAATATTCAGCAGGAACAAGTCAAATTTGGTATTGTAATTGGAAGAATTTGAAAAATGGTCACAACAACAAATATGATAAAATCACCTTCGAAAAACCTTGTGTTTCTCTCAATACAGACCTAATTTTGGAAAAATTCTCATCGCAATACTAACTTGGTCCGTTCTAGACAAAACCCATGTCTCAGATCTTCCACATTCTCCTTCATTTGTCTGAAACATCTAATGAAAAACTGTCATTTCTGATTCCAGTGAATTTCTGAGTTGGAATATTTGATTATGAGATGGAAATCAAATTTGCAATTTGGAAAAGGTATTGGAGGCTAAAATCGTGAGTGAGGTTATAAAAAATTCATTAACAAACCATCATTGGTAAAATCATGGATAATAATAATCAATTTATTAAAAATAAAGGAGAAGAAATAATATTTATCCATAAGAGCATAAATAATTATAAAATGAAATTATATGATAATTTATGATAAATGATGTGATAAATAATGATATAAATGAACGAAATAGATGTTAAAAGGTGATAATAATAATGACAAATTAGTGTTCCAACAATATTCTTAAATTATTTCCTCTTTAATGAAGAATTTATTCTGAATCTTAAGTCCCAAATTCTTATGTTATTTTTGGGATAACTCTAGACCCCAAAAGCGATAGTTATATAGTTAAACATCATTAAAGGTCTTGGTGAAAATAAATTCGATATTTTCTTTCTTCTTACCCAACCTATAGATTCCATCGATCCCTAGGAGAAGATAAATCAGCTTAATCTAACTAGAATTTAACTCCTCTAACCAGCATATTTACCTTCTCAATATAACTGGTTCTACCCTTATTTGTCCTACTCCTTAATTACAACTAAATAATTTATTTATTTTTTTATACAGTAGATTATAATAAATATTACCCAATGTTTACCTTCTTCAATACTAAATCTCGATACTAAACATTCAAAGAAATGAAATCATCTATTTATAACTCTATAGTAATTGTGAAGGAAAAGTATTGGTCACAATATAATTTGTTTCCATTTTTGGTGCCATATGAATGGGTAATTACATAACCGATTTCTGTTACATAAAATATTCTCCATTTTTAATTACTCATTGTAGCATAAAGTCCATAATACACTATTCTGTGCAAACTAACAATTACTAGAATTTTTATAATTGAAGGAAATTTAACAATTAGCCATAGTATAGTATTGCAATTCCTACAATAGAAATATATCATTTCATAATACAATAAGATCAATCCTATTTCACCTCCTATACCCAATTCCTTAAGATGCAAGATATTTATTTTGGTAATTATAAGCATCTATACTTATACATTCAAATAAACCATGTCGATGAAAATTTATGATAGAATACATATGCATGAATATAAGTTTCAAAATTCATAGGCATCAGAACTCATGACATAATTCATATGCATCAAAATAATTCTCATAAATAAACATGCACAAATTTCCTAGCCAAAATCACAAGTAGTAACTCATACTTAATGAGAAAACTCACCGCTAACCATGAACTGTACCTCCAGTTTCCCCTAAGATGAGAGCACTTTCCATGGAATCAACAAAATCTATTGATTCCTTTCCAAGGTATTTCATACCTTTCTTCCATAATAGATTTTTCCTTTAGTGGTGTCCCGATTTTGTGGCCCATCATGAATAGTTTCCTAAGATTTTCTTTAAAAGCCCACTTTTATCTGTCACGATGATTTATACTTATCCAAGCATAGTGTATTTCCCTACCTAAGTGATTTAATCAATTTTCTCTCTGATCCATTAAATCTTATCTAGAATCCTATGTAGTATCTTTATCATGGAAAAAGTATCTTAGGAAAGAATCTCATCATCAAGTGGCTCATTCCCAAGTACTTTCAATTCATTATTTTTTATTTATTAGAAAAAAAACTTATTTACATAAATATCTCAATTTACTTCATGGATTTTCCTCCATTCTTACTAACATAAATTCAATCTAAATAAGAAAACACTACAACAACGGAGGGATGTTACAGAGAGATAATCAACATGGTCTCATCAATGATGGAGAATCATTCATCACCATTGAACATAAAGGCAAGTCAAAACTCTCACTGGTAATTTCCATCCAAGCCATGAAATTGATTAGTCCCAGCAAGGAGTACCTTTTATTATTTTTGAGAAAAATTCAATCTGTAGAGGAGTCAATAAGAGACAACGAATCCCTAGAGGGGTGTACTAAGAAACATAAAAAATAGTTGGAGTTGTTATAGGCATTTAAGATGTGCTCTGAGAGGCTAAAGGGATATCACATAAGAGAGAAGTGGAGCATGAGATCCAACTATTCCAAAACTTCCTGTTACCAAATATTGGGATGTAAAGATAGTCTATTATAGAAGCAAGTGAGGTGAAGAAACAATTACAACAACTATTGGAACAAGAATTCATTCACCTAAGTACATCACCATTTCGGTCACCAATCATCATTGTTCCAAATAAGGATGAGACTTGGTGGATTTGTATAAATTACAGGGCGTTGAACAAAATCATGCTCAAGAATAGATACCCCATGCCCTGGATAGATGATATGTTGGATCAACTACATCAATCAAAAAACTTAACCAAGTTGGACTTGAAGTCTCAATATCACTGGGTCTAAGTCAAAGAAGAATATACTTGAAAAATCACCTTCAAAACAAGACAAGGTTTGTATGAGTGGTTAGTCATGTGATTTTTCCTATGTAATGCACAAGATACATTTATGAAAATAATGAACGATGTATTGCACCCTTTTATAGATTCATTTGTTATTGTGTATTTGGATGATATACTAGTATATAGTGCTACCTTGGAGGAGCATATTTCACATTTGCAAGAGGTGTTGGAAACATTAGAGGAGCACCAGCTACTAGAAAATCTCAAGAAGTGAACGTTTGTGCAACCACCTTTGGTGTGTATGGGGTATGTGATCGATGGAGAAGAACTGAAGATTATTATGTGAGGGGTATCCTAATTTTCTCTAACAACATCTTTGTTTTCCAAAGTTAACCTTGCTACCATATTTTCCTCTATAACATCCAACTTGTTATCTAATGATGATGAAGGCTTCTCTTTAACAGCCCCCTTTTCTTGTCTTTCATTTTATCCTTTTTGTTCAACAAATTTTTTTCCACTTCAACAACATTTCTCTACATATCCACCAATGTTCTTGGATTCCTTCCTCTGAGCTGATAAGAAAGCTCAACATCGAAACCAGTAGGGTAATGAAGCAAAGACATCCCTGGGGATGTTTTATCTCAACACATATTGAGTTATACACCTTATTAAATCTGGCTTAAAAATCCTGAACTGATTCTCCCATAACTCTCTTTAGATTTTCATACTCAACTAATATCTACAGGGGGTTATTTACTTCCCATCTGGCAAGGAAAGTTTTCTCAAGATGTTGGAAATTGGTAATGCTTCTAGTTGGTAGACTTCTAAACCATTGCTTGACTTACCCTAAAAGAATTTGAGAAAAGAGTCTCAATTTAGCATCTTTATGTTCTACCTCTTATAGGTCTATGAATTCATTTGACTTATCAAGATTTTGTTGTGATATAATAAACCTTGTACCATGAAACTGGGGAAAGCGTTGACCATAATTTTGGGAAAAATCATGCAATGGGCCTTGTAAATTTCAAGTAGCATAGTGAGAAACCATGATTTTCTGAGGTTGACTTGTGCTAACCTTTGGGATTTGTAAGGATGATAAGTGAGGTAAGGAGATTTTTATCTGAACAACTAACGAGGAGGGAGGAGTGAAAACAACAAAAATAACATGAGCAGAACAAGATGGAGTATTCAGTGGAGCAGAAAATATTAGAGAATAAGATGTTGGAACATGATGCTAAAATTTGGAGGGCTTAGAATTATCTTCTTACAGATATGCACAAGATGTTCTAGTTTATGAAACCGTATCCAAATATCCGTATCTATTTCTCATACACTCCCTTTCTGAAAACGAATATAGGATTTTAGTGTAGCCTGATCAAAGACTTCTTTTGATAGGTTAGTTTTTGATTTAGACTTGAATAAACTTTGTTGAAATTTTAAATCAAATTAAACCTCATCAAATTGTTTTACTCTTTCAGGGAGGTAAAAACATATTTCTAGAATATTGATATTTGTTTCTTTTGTAGACCCATTTTTCCTTAATAGATTCTCTAGACTGGTCAAGATCTCTAGTGGATTGTGATCTTGATGAAACTACAACGAAAAAGGTCATTGGTGGGGGTCATGCCTGTGACGGACCTTTAAAGTCCATAACCAATGTTGCATATGGTGATGGTCCTTAAAAACGCATTGTTGTAATTGTTTATAGTGATTGTCCTTTAAGGTTTGTCACCAAAGCCATTTTCGATGATAGTTTTGGTGAGGGTCGTTAAAGGCTCCTCATTACTTCTCTCTTTGGTGACACTTATAGTGACGATATTTTATTGACCCTTGACAATGCTCTTTTTTGCTACTTTTGGTGACTGTTAAAAAATGTCCGTCATCATTCATCATTCCAATGAATTTTTGATGACGTTATGTGAATGTTACTATATTTTTGTATGAAAAGATAACGATTTAAAACAATTGTTGTGGAGTCTTTTTTATTATGTGTCTAAGGCCATAGTGGTTAGAATCAGTCAATTTGTTAAGAAGTAATTAGTGTGTATCATTTCCCTCAAGTAATGAGAATATAAAGTCAACACATGATTCATCTCTATTATGTTTATTATCTAGCAAATTACTGTTGGGTCCCTATAATACTAGTGATTACCCCATTAATATTGTAGTTATACCCCTTATTTATATTGTTGTGCCCCTATTACCCCCATGTTGTTATTTTTGTGCCCCATAGAATCCCTCTATTGTTATTTTTGTGGCTTTATATTATTATTGTTAGGTCGGCTGGATTATATTGTGACTCCTTAGACTCCTATATATAGAAAGGAGGTTTTGTCATTTGTATCATCCAAGAATTGTTCATTTATGTAATGTAAAGGAGGTTGCCCCCTCGAAGAGGCTGAATTCTAAGGCGTTGATCTATCTTTTCTATCTTTTCTTGAGCTGGTTTCATAACATTTGGTATGAGAGCTTTGGATTCTAGGGTTTCGCTACTCCAAACAGGTCATCGTGGCATTTTCGTTATAACTTTTTTCTGTGACGTTTCAGAAGTAAAAAAAAAACCCATTTGACAAGAAATCGTGCTGAACCTTGGGTCCAAATTTTAGAGCTTTTCGCATGACATTTGCGGAGATATGATCTGAGGAAGTTGCTCTTTTTGCAGACTCCTGAATTACATTCAAAACAGGTGACCTGGGGAAAATTGTCATAAATTTCTCTCTGGGGATCGGATTGAAATTTCGTAAGAAGGTACAAAACGAGGATGGACTGTAGTTTCTTATATGCATTTTTTAGATCCATAGGTCGAAACAGTGACTCATGGCACGTTGTACAAGTTCGCTCTACTAAACTAATCTATAATCAAGTCACTGTGGGATATTTCGCATAACTATTCCTTGGAGAATCCAAATTGGGTTAGACTTGTGGCATTCGAAAGAGGACACAAAATGCTACTACAGGTCGCAATTTCAGAATTGGAGGATCTAGAATTACAAAGATACATCAAATTCAATATCAGGCTTCTACAAAGTGAAAAAAGGTGTGTAGTTTTTTTTTTTAATTTTTGTGTAAGCTGGGTTTGAAGGAATTCAAAGGGCATAGTAAAGAATTATTATCGGTAACTGATGCCCCGAGGAAAGAAAATGCAAACACCTAGTAAGGAACCTGAAAGCTCTAGCATGACTCATGAAGAAGAGGAAGAAATGCTACATGATATATCAAAATTACAAGAACAAGTGCAACAAATGTCACGCTCAGAAAAGTTAACAGAAGCTAAGATAAATGGAGTGGAATCTAAGATAAATGGCGTGGAATCTAAGATAAATGGCATGTAATCTAAGATAAATGGCGTGGAATCTAAGATAAAGGACATGGAAGCTAAGATGGATGTTTCCAAGATAGATTTGAAGAGAGACATGGTAGATTTGAAGACAGATTTGAAGACAGATTTGACAAATTTTCTACAAGAAATACTTACTAATGGTGAAAAGGTTGTAAAGGAAACTCATGATGTGAACAAAAGTAATGTTAATCATGATTCCATAGACTGTAATGTTGGATCGAAGACCCACCATATTCCAAAAATAGATATGAGGAAGTTTGATGGCAAGGATCCCGCCACATGGATATTACAGATGGAGCAGTTCTTCGATCTCAATAATGTGCCAAACACACAAAAGGTACGTATGGAAACTGTATATTTGGAACCAAATCAGTTTGTATGGTATCAATGGCTTTGCTCTCGTAAAAAAAATTATCACTTGGGCAATTTTTACGGAAGAATTGATAGCACATTATGAAGATACAAAAAGCAACACTTTTTTTAGCCAATTGATAAGTCTCAAACAAAAGGGTTCAGTAATGGAGCACATTGAGGAGTTCCAAAAATTGAACATAAGGGTAAAAGATATTCCAGAAGAGCATAGGATTGATGTGTTCATAGGGTCTTTAAAGGATAATATCCAACATGATGCTCGCCTTTGGGAACCTGATTCATTAGAGAAGGCATTCAGGTTAGCAAGAAAAATGGAAAGCAAAATTATGGCAACCAGGAAGCATACCACTCACAACTATAAAGACGGAAGTGTTGTTGCCCCTAGTCTTCCACAACCTATAAGGTTGAAACCACAACAATTGGAAGAAAAAAGAGCAAAAGGGCTTTGTTACAATTGTGATAGCAAATACACTAAAGGTCATAAGTGTGCTGAGAAGAAATTATTCTACATAGATTGTGAAGAGGAAGAAGAAAAGGAGCAAGAAAGGTCAAAAGAAGAAGATATACTCCAGGAACAAAGCCTAGATGAAGAACAAATAAATCTGACCATATCTTGTAATGCATTGGCGGGAATTACCACTCCTCAAACCATCAAGATAGAAGGACAAATCAAGAAGAAAAAGGTAATAGTGTTGATTGATTCAGGAAGCACCCACAATTTTATTCATTGTAGGGTAGCAAAAGAATTGAATTGCTTTCTATATCTAGCACCAGAGTGTCAAGTGATGATTTCAAATGGAGGAACAATAAATTGCTCTGGAAGGTGCCATAATATCAAGCTATCCATGGGAGAATATGTATTGACTAGCCCAATGCTTTCCATTCCAATGGGAGGTGTTGATGTTGTACTAGGAGTCCAATGGCTACAATCCTTGGGTACAATAGATTTTAATTTTCAAGAACTTTTCATCAAATTTTCTACGGAAGGAAAGGAAGTTGAATTAAGGGGTATTGTAGGGAAACCAGGAAAGATAATCAGCTCTAATGGTATGACAAAGCTTCTAAAAAAGGAGCAAAGAGGTGTAATTGCACAATTATGCTCGCTAGATGTTTCCACATTGGAATCATCTATTTCTCCAGATCTCCAAAAAGTCCTTGACAATCATTCCAAGGTATTTGAGACTCCCAAAGGTCTCCCACCTATGCGTGATCATGATCATGCTATTCATCTGATTCCAGGAAGTGTTCCTCCAAACATCAGGCCGTACAGATATCCCTATGTCCAAAAAAGTGAAATTGAACGTATGGTTGCAGAAATGCTAAAGGCTGGTATAATTCAACCAAGTCAAAGTTCTTTCTCTGCTCCAGTAGTATTGGTGCACAAGAAGGATGGATCATGGCACATGTGTCCGGATTATAGGGAGCTCAACAAGCTCACTATTAAAGATAAGTTCCCCATTCCTGTCATTGATGAATTACTAGATGAATTGCATGGATCAATTTACTTCACCAAGTTGGATCTTCGTTCAGGATATCATCAAATCAGAATGAAAACAGAAGACATTTCGAAAATGGCATTTAGAACTCATGAGGGTCATTATGAATTTTTGGTCATGCCTTTTGGCCTTACCAATGCACCTTCAACATTTCAAGGTTTGATGAATTCAATTTTCAAACCATTCCTTAGAAAATTTGTGTTAGTATTTTTTGATGATATACTAATCTACAGCAAGTCTTGGAAGGATCATGTTGAACATGTTGACAAGGTGCTACAACTATTGGAGGAGAAACAATTATATGCAAAAAGATCCAAATGTTTCTTTGGAGTCCAGGAGGTGGAATATTTGGGTCATATTGTATCTCATGAAGGAGTTAAGGTAGACCCTAGCAAAATTAAAGCCATTAAGGAATGGAAAATCCCCACATCCATAAAGCATCTGCGAGGATTTCTTGGGTTGACAGGGTATTATCGCAAGTTTGTTAAGAATTATGGGAGAATAGCAGCACCTCTAACAACATTATTGAAGAAAGATGCATTTTCATGGACTCCGGAAGCAACAAAGGCCTTTGAACATCTTAAAGAGGCAATGTGCCAAGCACCGGTTTTAGCTACACCGGACTTCACAAAAACCTTTATTGTGGAATGTGATGCTTCAGGAAATGGAATTGGTGCTGTTCTAATGCAAGATGAAAGACCCATTGCTTTTGAAAGTCGTCCAATCAAGGGAAAGTTTTTAAGCAAAGCTATTTATGAGAAGGAAATGTTGGCAATACTCCATGCACTTAAGAAATGGCAACCCTACCTAATGGGAAGACACTTCAAGGTAAAAACGGATCATGATAGCCTTAAATACTTTTTAGAACAAAGATTATCCTCTGAAGAGCAACAAAAGTGGGTCACAAAGATGTTGGGTTATGACTTTGAAATCATCTACAAAAAAGGGAAGCAAAATGTGGTGGCAGATGCACTCTCAAGAAAGGATGAGGATGTGGAAGCATTGTTGTGCGTCATTTCTATTATCCAACCAGATTGGATAAACGAAGCAAGGGAGGAATGGAAGAATGATGAAGAAGTGTGGGCACTTATTCGAAAGCTACAACAAGATTCCAGTACATCTGATACATTTAGCTGGAAAAATGATTCATTATGGTACAAAGATCGCTTATACCTCTGTAAGAATTCCCAGCTAAAACAAAAAATTCTTATGGAATTGCACACTTCTCCCTTAGGAGGGCACTTGGGATTTTTAAAAACTTACCATTGGGTTAAGAAGGAATTTTTTTGGGATGGCCTTAAATCAGATATTCAAAAGTTTGTGGCAGAATGTTTGGTTTGCCAACAAAATAAAGTTGAAACAATTAAGACACCGGGTCTATTACAACCTTTATCCATTCCAAGCCAACATTGGGAGGAGGTTTCAATGGATTTTATCACAGGTTTACCCAAGTCTGAGGGAAAGAGTGTCATCATGGTGGTAGTTGACAGACTTACCAAGTATGCACACTTTTGTGCATTATCACATCCATTTAAAGCCAGTACAATTTCTACTACATTTATGGAAACAATTCAAAAGCTACATGGAAACCCAAAGATTATTGTAAGTGACAGAGATCCCATTTTCACTGGAAATTTTTGGACAGAATTATTTTCTTGTCTTGGTACTCAGTTAGCTCATAGCTCATCTTATCATCCTCAATCTGATGGGAAAACTGAGATAGTAAACAAATGTTTGGAAGGATATCTTCGTTGCTTTGTTTCTGATAAACAGACACAATGGGTCAAATGGTTGCCTCTGGCTGAATGGTGGTATAACACTTCCTTCCATACAACAACAAAAATGACCCCATTTATGGCACTTTATGGGTATCAACCACCATCCATCACATCATATTTAAGAGAAAATTCTAAGGTTCAGGCAGTGGAACATCACATCGAACATCAACAACAAGTCCTCCAACTCTTAAAGGATAACCTCATGTTGGCACAAAATAGAATGAAACAACAGGCAGATCAACATCGCAATGAAAGAAGTTTTGATGTAGGTGATTGGGTATTCCTACGGCTACAACCATATAAGCAAATGTCCCTAAAGCAAGCTAAAAAGGATAGTAAATTATCACCAAAGTATTATGGTCCGTATAAGGTGTTGCAAAAGATTGTACTATGGCATACAAATTGGAGCTTCCTGCAGCTTCTCGATTGCACCTAGTTTTCCATGTTTCATGTTTAAAGAAGGTTATAGGTGACAAGCTCCCAGTTCAAACAATATTTCCAGAACTTGACGAGGAAGGAAAAATTATATTGGAGCCAGAAGCAGTCACAGAAACAAGAACTTGACAGCTACGAAATCGATCAATTTCAGAGTATCTTATCAAGTGGAAGAACTTATCCGCTAAAGATTCCACATGGGAGGATGATAATTTTATGCAGAAGTATCCAGAACTACTCAAGCGTTGAGGAAAAAACTTTTTTTGAAGGAGAGGGGCATGTTGGGTCCCTATAATACTAGTGATTACCCCATTACTATTGTAGTTATACCCCTTATTTATATTGTTGTGCCCCTATTACCCCCATGTTGTTATTTATGTGCCCCATAGAATCCCTCTATTGTTATTTTTGTGGCTTTATATTATTATTGTTAGGTCGGCTAGATTATATTGTGACTCCTTAGACTCCTATATATGGAAAGGAGGTTTTGTCATTTGTATCATCCAAGAATTTTTCATTTATGTAATGTAAAGGAGGTTTCCCCCTCGAAGAGGCTGAATTCTAAGGCGTTGATCTATCTTTTCTATCTTTCCTTGAGCTGGTTTCATAACAATTACCTTTAGATAAAGTTCCACTAGTGTGTTTAGTAACTATATTATTTAATACATAATCAAGCTTTGTCCATTCTATTAATGAGAGAGGCCTAACACTCCTCAATAGTCCTGGCACACCTTAACATGCTTTGGCACACACTTACATTCCTTAGCACCTCACATGTCTTGGAACATCTTTGTACCTAGAACATCATGTCAAGAGTAAGATGCCGAAGCACATGTTGGCGCACCCTAACATAGCATATAACTCTCCTAGCATGTGTTGTCATGCTGTGTAGTCCCTAGCATGCCCTAGAATACCTTAGCATGCCTTGACATACATTAGCACTTGGAATGCATTGGAACCTATTATTAGTGTGCTTAGAATGCCCCTTTTGGAAAAGATAAATTCCTAACTTATTAACCCTCTTATGTGTTCATTTCCTTGTATTTTAGCTTGTTTCTTCCTTTTTTTACCTTGACACTCCTTAACACATATTAGCATACCTTGACACCCTACACATCATGGCATGCCTTAGCACCTGGCATGTCTTAGCATGCCTTTGCACTATTTGGAACATGTTAGCACACTGTGGAAATTATTGACATGCCTTGATATTCCTTAGCATGCCTTACCAGTGCTTAGCATACCTTGTCACTCCCTCCTCGGCATGATAGCTAACACTCATTGATAGTTCCTGACACACCCTCATATTCATTCACTTACATGCGTTTTGACCTAGTGATCCCTTATGTTTCCCTATTACTCCATAAAACTCGACAACACATAATGGCACTCTCTATCACACCTTAGCACTCTTCGACATGCCCTGCCACTTCATAGCAGGCATAAGACCCCATGACACACATTAGCACTTGGCATGTGTTGGCGCTTGAAAAGTCTTAGCATGTATGGTATGCATCGAGATGACTTGGTATTCTTTGGAATGGTTTAATATTAAAATTATTTGAGATCAATTATTGGAAAGTAGATGACAAGTAAAAGAGGAAAATTTGACACTTAGAATGCACTAACACTTGGCACTTGGCACCTATTGGCACCTAGTGTTGGTGTGCCTCGAATGCCCCTCATGGAAAAGCTAAATTGATGACTTACTAACCCTCTTATTTGTTCATGTCCTTGTAGTTTAACTTGTTTATCCCTTTTGTTTCCTTGAAAGTCCCTTGCACATATTGTCACACCCTTGCACATCTTGGTCTCCCTTAGCACTTGGCACATCTTAGCATGTTTAATATTTCTTCATAGCTAGCCTTACATTTTTCCACGACTTGGGAACCTTAGATTCGTTGGAACACCTTGGCACTTCCTTTTTGGCATGCCCTCATGGTTCGCCTTACTTTTTTTGAAACTTGGGAACCCAACCAAGTCATTAGAGAAATAATGTTGTGCCCAACCAAAAGTCTCCATTTCTCTGAAATTGCTTTGTCCATGTCTTATCACAACCATACACTTCCCTCCTACAAGTACTATTCTGAACTTATCCTAAAGCAATTCATCCTTGGGACACATAGAATTCAGTAACAGTCCCTGGTACACACTCTTATCCGTTCATTTCCAAGCATTTTGACCTAGTTCTCGCTTGTGTTCCCATGGCACTTCTTAACACTCCTCGACATGCATTGACATTTTCTGCCATGTGTTAACACGCGTTTTCATTCCTTGTCATGCCTTGGCACCCCTTAGCTAGCATGCTCTCACAACTACCCTTACTCTTGTTAGAGTTGGGAACCCAACCAAGTCCTACCTTGAATACAATAGCTTGACCAGGTTACAGTTACTACAACTAGAATATGTCTTGTTCAACTAAGAACTATCTATAACTCATCTTAGGCTACTCATGTCCAATCTCAACTTGTCCCACTTAACAAGTTACAAAGACAAGGATCACGCCCAACTGTGGTTATAAAATAACTAAGCAACATAGTTTACATCTTGACATGCCATACCACCTGGCACATATAACAATCCCTTGCCACTATGTGGTGTGTGTTAACATCCGCGGCATTTCACGGCATGCTTTTCACTCTACAGAAAAATCTAGAACTCCCTAACGTGCCTAGGAAATATAGCATGCCTTGGAACTACCTAGCATATAGCCTTGTCACTCCCTCCTTGGAACACTTGGAACTCACTAACACTCCCTATCACACACTCTTATCTATTAATTTTCATGCATTTTGAACTAGTTCTCCCTTGTGTTTCTGTGGCACTCCCTAACACTCCCTGGCACACATTAGCATGCCCTGACACTAGGCACATCTTGCCATGTCACCATGGAACTCTTGCATTCCTTCGCACTACATAGCATACCTTGTCACTCCCTCCTTAGCACACATAGAACTCACTGACACTCCTTGTCACACACCCTTATTCATTCATTTCCATGCATTTGAAACTAGTTCTCCTTTTACTTTCCTTGACACTCCATAACACTCATTGGAATGCATTGGCACACCCTAGCACCTTCCACATCTTAGCATGTTTCCCTAGCCTCTAGCATGCCTTAGCACTACCTAGAATACCTTGTCACTCCATCCTTAGAACACCCTAGAACCTACCACATCTTGGCATGTTTCCCTGGCCTCTAGCATGCCTTACCACTACCTAACATACCATGTCACTCCATCCCTAACACACCTCAAACTCATTGTCACTTCCTGACACCTGTAACAAACTCTTATTTGTACATTTTCATGCATTAATTTGACCTAGTGCTCCCTTGAGTTCCCCTCACACTCCCTAGCACTCCTTAGCACATGTTGACACACTTTGGTGCTTGGCACATCTTGGTATTCTTCCCTAGCACTCTAGCATGGCTTGGAATTGCATAACATACCTTGTCACTCCCTCCTTAGCACACTTGGAACTTGCTGACACTTCATGTCCATGCATTTGAAACTAGTGGTCCCTTCTGTTTCCCTAGCAATTGGCCCTAACACACCCTAGCATGTGTCCACGCCAAACTTGGCACCTCGAACATCTTGGCATTCCTTAGCAGTTGGATTTCCTTAGCATGCCTAACATTCCTTGGAATTTTCTAGAATGTGTTAGTAATTCCTGACATTCCCTAGCACACCTTGGCACTCCCTAGATGCCATGCTCTCATAGATAGCCTTATTTTTTTGTGACTTGGGAACCCAACCAAGTCATTGGAAAAACAATATTGTGCCCAATCCGAAGTCTCCCTTTTTCTTAAACAACTTTGACCAACCCCTTATTATAATTATAGGATTCCCTCCTACAAGCTATTTTCTGAGCTTCTCCTAACAAAATTTGTCCTTGGGACAGCTAAAATTTGTTGACACTCCTTGGCACACACTCTTATTTATTCATTTCCATACATTTTGACCTAGTTCACCCTTATGATTCCCTGGAACTCCCTAACACTACTCTAGATGCATTGACAATGTTGAATATGTGTTAACATGTCTTTTCATTCATTGGCATGCCCTGACACTCCTTAGCTCTCATGCGCTCACAACTACCCTTAATTTTTCTTGGACTTGGGAAACCAACCAAGTCTTGCCTTGACTACAACAACTTGACCATGTTACAGTTCCTATAAGTATATTATGTATTATTCACCTAAGAATTAACTATAAATCATCTTAGGCTACTCATGTACAATTTCAACTTATCCCACTTAACTAGTGCTTCCTTGTTTTTCTCTTATTCACCTAAGAATTGACTATAAATCATCTTAGGCTACTCACGTACAATTTCAACTTATCCCACTTAACTAGTGCTCCCTTGTGTTTCTATGGCGCTCTCTAACACTCCCTAGCATGCCTTGGGACACCCTAGAACCTAGTGCATCTTGGCATGTTGCCTTGGCATTTAGCATGACTTAACACTACCAAGAATATCTTGTTGCTCCCTCATTAGCACACCTTGAACTCACTGACACTTCCTCTTCGAAAATCTTATTCATTCATTTCCATGCATTATTTTGACCTAGTGCTCCCTTTTATTTCACTGGCACTCTCTAACACTTCCTAGCATGTGTCGGCACACCCTGACCCCTGGCACATCCTGGTTGCATGTCGCCTTGTCACTCTAGCATGCCTTAGCACTGCTTAACATACAATGTCACTCCCTCCTTAACACACCAAGAACTCGCTGACACTCTCTGTCACACACTATTGATCATTCATTTCCATGTGTTTTGAACTAGTTCCCCTTTGTGTTTCCCTAGCACTCAGTAACACTCCTTAGCACACATTGGCACTTGGTACATCTTGAAATGCTTCCCTAGCACTCTAACATGCCTTTGCACTACCTAGCATACCTTATCACTCCCTCCTTAGTACACTTGGAACTCGCTAACACTCCCTATCACACACTCTTATTCATTCATTTCCATGCAATTGAAACTAGTGCTCCCTTGTGTTTCCTGGCACTCCCTAACACTCCCTAGAATCCATTGGCACCACACCCTAACACTTGGCACATCTTGTCATGCCTTAGTACTTGAAAATGTCTTGGCATGCCTAACATGCCTTAGAACTGTCTACCATGTGATAGCACTTCTTGACCTTCCTTGACACACATTGACACTCCCTAGTTGTTATTCCCTTATAGATAGCCTTAGTTTTTCTTCGACTTGGGAAACCAACCAGGTCATTGAAAAAATAATGTTGTGCCTAGCCCAAAGTATCCCTTTTTCTGAAACTTCCTTTTCCAACTCCCTATCACAACCATAGGCTTGCCTCCTATAAGTCTTATTCTAAAATTCTCCTAACACACTTCATTCTTGGGACACTTGGAATTCACTTATGGTCCCTGACACACACTCTTATTCATTTATTTCCATGCATTTTGACCTATTCCTCCCTTGTAATAGCTTAACTTAAAAAGAAAATGTTAAAATATTTTGATGTACTATGGGGGATAAAACATTATTTTGGGCAACACGTAGTTCTTTGGTTGTCTAATATTTTAGTTCTCAAATTTCCTAATGTGAATTACACACAAATTATGTTAAAATTTTGTTAGAAAAATTTAAGATGGTTGGTTTCAAGGAAACATCTACACCTATAGTGATTGACTTGAAGTTATTAACCACATTTTAATGTAAACTAACAAATGCATCTCTCTATAAATAATTGATGTGGAGTTTGATTTATATGAAAACCATTAAATGTGATTTTAGCAAATCACATTTCCAAATTTATTACAACTTCCATGATTGATCATTGAATGACAATCAAGGGTACTTTAGAGGATAGAATCAATCACATCATATGGTAGATGGGAGGCTTTCTATCTTACAAGGTACATATCTTTGGTCACTGAGTAAGTTATTTTATCCTATCATCAGAAACCAATGAAAGCATTTCTTTCCTCTACTAAAACAAAGTATAAGGTAACAATCATTATAGCTTGTAATATAGTTTGGTTGAGGAGGATACTTGCAAGTCATACAAAAATGTAATACTACACTTCACAAGGATAAGTGGATCATTTCAAAACTCACAAATAATCCAATTTTTTTAAGGAGTGGACAAAGCATATGGATGTCCACTTCCATTGTATTTAGATATTTTAGCTAGATCACAAGTTCTGGGAATATTTCAGAATTTGATAGATAGGAATGAGGTCAAACAATTGACTTCACTCCTCTCTGTTAGATCCGTAGAATTTTCAACCGATATAAGTTAAGCTATTATATTCGATATTTGGTGGAGAATTAAGAAACAAAACTACAATATTGTGCAATAATTGTAATAAAATTGATTTTGATTTAGCTATTTAATAATTTTGGGAATATGAATCATTCCATAAGACTTTTCAAAATTGAATCAATTAGTTAGAACGGTTTAATTTGTCGATTTGTAATTTCTGCTACTATTATAGGAAGAATATATATTATGTATTTTTTACCAACTCTCGAAATACATAATGAATTTTACATGTTACACTATTGAGATCCTTGATTCTGAACTTAGCATACCTCTATTCAGAATTATGTTCCTGCAATATGAAGGCATATGCATGTGTACACATAGAATCATGAATACCTAGACACCTCAACAAGTTGTATTATTTTTAACTCTTTAAATAAAAGCCATGTTTGCTTGCTTGCAAAATATGTCATGGCAGGGAGGAGTTCAGAACAAGGTACAAAGAGGATAATGTTGACGCCAAATGGGTATGCTAGATTCAGAACCCATAGTTATAAGTTATCATTTTTGTTGTGTGATATGTCATTTATATACAGAGAAGCTATGGTAAACTTGGTCTTTTTGGCCATTGGATATGTTGTGCATGTGTGAAGTGAATCTATAGGAACTAAAGTATGAACTGTTTCATGTAGGTTAATAGACAAGAAGCTGATAAATGGAAGCAATGACACAAGAGGTAAGGGTACACTCTAAAACAATGGTTTCCAAATTTTTATTTTTAATTGTTGGATTTTGGTTGGGTGCTGCTTGGTTCCGTTTTAAGTCTCTTTTAAAGTAATTTATGAATAATTTTCTGTATTACACAAAACCAATTTATAGAATTCAATGCCTATTAGAATGATGTCCAAAATTAAAGGCATCCGACGAAAAGGAATGGTCTCTTTTATTGGAAATCATAATATAGACATTGAATAAAACACTGTCGTGGATAAAATTCATATATAAATTCTTTATCTTTGTGTGGATTTTGAATAATAACCTTGAACTAAATAAAATTCAAGGTTTTTCCCAACCAATATAGGGCTTCCTCACTCAGGCTCAAACATAGTTTATTTGTTTAGATAGGCTTGTGGGCAGTTTCTCTAGGCTCATGAGTATAGTGGTAGTCTGATTGACTCGATCCAATTCTTCGTAATGACAAGCGGGTATACCAATTCTCCTGATTAAAAAAAACCACCTTCACTTGAATAAAGTTTTAGTTTTTATTTTTTTATTTTTTAAAGAGATAAGTTCCTTTTGGAAAATCCTAGGTCTCATTCTATTTCCTAGTTTTGACATAGTTTGATGGGATTCTCTAATCATTTCATTGTTTTCTTATGATAGGATAAAAAACCTTACTTTACGAAGGTTCATACATTAAAGATGGGATATAAGATTGCCACGGCCAAATATGTTGAAGAAGTCTGACTAGTTTGGTTAAATTATCTTTGAATGTGAAGACCATGTATTCAAGTTTTGTTTTTGCATTCTCATTATACAATTTCATGCAAAATTATCTCTTTTTTGTTCATATTTGGGAACCATAGACAATTCATTTGTATTCCATCTATTTTGTAGGCTAATGAAGAGGCCGACTCTGTAAAAGTTGGCAAAATTGACATGGTTGGTTTAACATATTTTAAAATTTCTACATTCACCTTTTATGACCATCGTATTCTTATGATAACTTGTAAGATGATTATGAATTAGTTGTACTTCAGGCTCTTTAATTTTCGTATGATGACTACTTGTATGAACTAGAAGATTCCAATAATTATATACTTGAGTATTACACATTTGAGTACTTGTCAACAATAGTTTTTCCAACGAACTGCCCAATTCCACCAAGATTCTTAGTAAAAATTTTGTTGGGTTCTTTTCATGATGATGAGTCGTGATCATTACACATGTGCTTAAATATAGTACATTAAACATGAAGAACCATTAATAGATATCAATTTGAGAGAGATAGGTGCAACAGGTGTTGTTTAGAAATATTGTCACATTTGTTGTTACATTTTTGGGGATGTTAGGGGCATGAAATATCCTTACTGGTGGAAGTATGGTATTCTCTGTGAAGGAATATCAGAGTTTACCTTGTTAAAGTTTTATAATGTAAAATTTATACTTGCATGCAAAGATCATATCAAAATTTCACTTTTATATAATGTTTGGAAAACATGGAGGTTCTCTCTCTCTCTCTCTCTCTCTCTCTCTCTCTCTCTAGTCTCTCTAGTCTCTACATTTAATTTTTGTCACCAACTTGATATAGTTGTTAGGACGACCATCTAGGATGAAAATAACATATGTATTAATCTTATGTAGTCTTGTAATGTTAGTCTTTCAAATAGAATATAAAACATAAATGATGTGATGAGTTTGAAATAATTAAAATATTTAACATGATAATAATTTTTGATATTCTATTCTTCCACAAGAGCCACAAAATCAGTCACATTGTCGTCATGTGGCTCTTGTTTAGTAAAAAAATTGCTAAGATTTTACAAAGTTTTATAACTTATTGAAAGTTGTAGAATTTACAATTTATAAAGTTTCAAGGTCTAATTTTTAAAGTATAATTATTTAAAGGGTTCTAGCTCAATGGAAGAGCACCTACTTTATAAGAAGGAGGTTGGTGGTTCGATTCCATCGCGCCTTGATAATCTTTTGGATTGGTGACAATAAATTTTTGATGATGGAAACTCTTTTTACCATCACCAATGCACTTATGGTGACCATTTTTGACCCTCACCAAAATATGAAATGGCGACGGTCACCATTTGTTAC
This sequence comes from Pinus tabuliformis, assembly GCA_031772625.1. Taxonomy (NCBI): domain Eukaryota; kingdom Viridiplantae; phylum Streptophyta; class Pinopsida; order Pinales; family Pinaceae; genus Pinus; species Pinus tabuliformis. The sequence continues at coordinate 195,743,709 of CM062815.1, read as the reverse complement.
TATAATCATTATTCATGACAGACCTTGAACGTCAACACAACACCAATACTTTTGGTGACAAAGGATCTTTGACCATCACCAATGAGCTTATGGTGACATTTTTCAACCCTCACCAAAATATGAAATGGTGAGGGTCAATGAACATTGCCATATGTATGCACCAATAGTGATGGTCATGAAATGTTCATCACAATAAAACATTGATTTTCATATGAAATAGTGACGGTCACTATCCGTCATGAAAATAATTATTTGTGACGGACCTTGAATGTCACCGCAACACCTATATTTTTCGTGACACCACCTTTGGTGGTGTTTAGTTTTTTGTTGGCAGATGTTAAATTCCATCATCACTGCTTAGATGAAATGGTGTCAGTCACTATTCGTCATTATAAATCAGTATTGCTGACGGACCTTGAATGTCCCCACAACACCTATACTTTTGGTGACGTTCCATTTTTGGTGAGAAAGACTCTTTTGACCGTCACCAATGAGATTATGATGAAATTTTTTGACCCTCACCAATGTCATTTTTTCTTATACTGTGATGCCTACTTTGTTTTCTTGCTGAAGCCATATTTTCCTAGAGAAAATTATTGCATCTACTTCTGGAAACACTAATAATTGGATAAATGTTCAGCCTATTCAGTCTCTAGTTCACTATCACCCTTCAAAAAAGGATTTGTCCTTAAGAGCATATTTTTCCAAGCAATTTGTCAATATTTATGCCACCCGAAAATAATGCCACTTGTTATCACTTTGTAATTCCTCTAGTCTGAGGAGAGGAAACCAAAGGTAACCACAAACTAGTTCAAAACCAGAATCCAACCCTTCTAAATTTAGATAGGGCTCTCTCTATATAAATATTTTGTCACTTAGATGACTGGTTATCTTAGGTTTTAGGCTAGCTACTATGTGTTGGCATTATGAGACAAGTGTTGTCCTTGATGGCAAATCACACAAATGACAGATCGTAGTGCAGCAGGTCAGCAACAAGGAATTGATGATCAGACTACAAGAATGAAGAGAAAATATATATACACAGGTTCAACATGACCGATCCGCGTATACACGCGGGTTAGATATTACAAAGGAGCGTATGCATATACACGCACATTCATGCAAGGAAAAGCATGTATATGTTGGAGAACTTACTTTTGGTCTGTGGTAGTTAGTCCTTGGTATCTGAACCTATGGTTTTGGACCATAGTACTCGTCAGATGTGTTGATCCCAAGTATTGGGTCCATGGTATTGGTTTGTTATGGTTTTGGACCATGGTATTGAGCAAGGCCTAAGACTATAAAAGGAGAAGAAGATCAATAAGCAAGTGTGTCGAAAAAGTCTTGAATATCTGATGAAGTATGAGATCCAGTATGCAGGTTATGGGTTGATGATGCATTGCTTGATCTGAGCTAAGGAGGGATCTCACCAGTTGATGGAGAACAAGATCTAAGGATAGATCGGGATCAAATGGTTTGAAATGAACTATCTCTATATGATTGATTATGTTTATTCTAGATCTGTATACTGACACATCTAATGATCTGAACTGGGTATAACTTAAGTTTGAAATCGCTGCAAGTCATGATTGAATATTTATAGATCTGTACGCGGGTTGGATTTGGAGTAAGTGCGTATGTACACGGGTTTTGTTCAGTGTAGTAGCGTATACCATTTGAGCTATGATGTTTGAAGTTACAGGTGGTTCTGTTTGTTGATGAGTTCTGATGATAGTTTAAAGGTGTCAGTATTCTGCATATCCTGTTTGGTTGATTGTGTTTAGCTTTAGTATTGATAGATGGGAACTTATATTGGATCAAGATCATAATGACTCATATTTATGTGATCTGATGGACTAGATCTGGGTGCTAACAAACATATTATCCTTGTATATGTAATAATCTTGATATTTCTGAAGTCAGGAAGTGCATCAAGTTATAAGTAAGTAATTGATGGCATATACGCTGGTTCACCTTGGTGAAGTTGCGTATACACGCTGGTTCAGCACTTCCAAGTAGCGTATGCACTCTGATGCATGATTTTGATGATACAGTTGGTTATGAATATTATTGTAGAGTTTAGTGTTCTACTCTGTGTTCTAGTTACTGTGTTGTTGACAGGGTTTCAGTGTTTCAGTGATTCAGAAATTGATGATGCTAGTATTGATTGTTTTGTGCTTCAATGATAATTATGGGTCAAGTATGAAAATTTGATGAAATGTGGCCTTCAAATTATAGTGTTGTGCTTCAGGAGTATCCAGTCTGAAAATGTATGAAATGTGGTACCTGGAGGATGAAAGGAGATTGTAGGTCGGTGCCTACGTACTAGTACATCAACTAGTACAAGAGCAAAGGGGGTAGTAGCTCCCTTCCAGTAGCAGTTGGAGAACAAGTGAAGATTGGAGCATTTAATAGGCGAGCACCTACATACTAGTAAATGGATCAGCTAGTACAAGAGCTAAGGAGGTTGTAGCTCCCATCCAAGAGAGTTTGGAAAACGAGAGAGGGTTGTAACCCTCTGCAGGTTGCAGCCTGCGTACTAGTAAAGGACTGCACCAGTACAAAATATTGTAAAATGAAGTATCTTATTAAAAGAAGATAGATACGACTTGCAGCAGGTGGTTTTCACCCACATTGGGTTTCCACCTTATATCATGGTGTTCATGTGTGCTTCTTTTGTGATGATCTGTTCTGTTTTACTGCACCTGCTTACTGTTCATATGGTTAATAAATTTCTGATGCACTATCTAAAGATCAACATTTAATGGATTAACTGAATCATAAGTATTCTGGATATACACTAGTTGCATTAGACACAGTTGCATATACACGTGGGTTCCATGAACTAAAGTAGCGTATATGTATCTAAGTATGGAAATGAAAAAGTTTTATTGATTTGATAATACTGATTCACCCCGCCCCCCCCCCCCCCCTCTCAGTATTATTTCCCACAATTGGTATCAGAGCAGGTCCTTTGGTAGAAGCTTGATCACTTGAAGGAGATCCGTGGAACTATGGGAAAGAAGCTTAAGAAGAAAGCACCTAAGAAGAAGAAGGCATCTTAGAAGAACTATGACAGTGGGTGTATTGATTGGGGAATATGTGGAAGGAGCACATCAGATTTAGAATCACTTCAGGATGAAGATGAACAAGATCTATCAGGTATGAATTTGTTATCCTCTGGTGATACTCTTAAAGATGATGAATGTGATAGTGAAACATCTGAATTTGCACTTATGGGTGAGCAAGAAAGATATCAAGTAGAGGCAGAATTTAAAAGGCTTACAGACAAAATTAGAGATCAACAAGATCTATTGAGCAAAAGGAAATGTGCTTTCAAGGAAGAAGCTACCAAACTAAAAGTTCAACTAGAGGAAGGAAACAAGGTAAGGAAGTTATTCAAGAACAAGGAAGACCAATGTTAAAAGTTGCAGGATGAAGTGACATCATTAAGAAATGAAGTCAATGAAAGGAGCTCAATCATCAGGAAACTCAGAGATGGATCCAGTTATTATGAAAGGCTTGAAGCTATGATCCGCTCACTAAAGGAAGATCTTGAAGAATCAAAGAAGCAGAATAAAGATCTACTCCAAAAACAAGAAAACAAAGTTCTTGAATTAAGGCATCAGTTGGAAGAAGGAAGGAAAGCTGAAGAAGACATGAAGAAGCACTATCGTGAAAAGGAAGAACATCTTCAGGTTGAGGTAAATATTCTAAATGATAAATTTGAAGAAAAGGATAAGCTCTTACGATTTCACGATAGTACTAAGACCTTGGATGATATTCTTAGTAGTCAATGGTCTCCTGCTATCAAAACTAGTCTTGGTTTTTATGAATCCACTGAAAGTGAATCTAGCTCACAAGGAGAGGCAAGAAACTCTAATGAGAAATCTGAAATGCACAACGAAGAGATGAGAAGAAAACCCCATCAATAGCCAAGGAAAGAAATTCTTCAAAGGAAATCTTTTACTCCTCCAATGCATAATGTTGAATGTCATGTATGTCATAATCTTGGACATGTTACAGCTAGATGTAGAAGAAGAATGGTTCAAGATCATCACACAGAAAGATAATCACATTCCAGATACTTTCAGGGATATTGTTTTTCTCGCAATATGTTTGGTCACAAAGCTGTTGATTGCTACAGGAGGAATATGAAACATTGGAGATGTTATGCAAGTAACAAGCTTGGACATATAGAAAAGGAATGCAGAAAGAAGGTTCAGGCACCACAACAAAAGAAGAAAACATCATCACGCTTGAAGATATGGAAAAAGAAGGAAGTACAGTCAGAAAGATGTGTCACAGCACAATATACTCAGACACAGCACAGCATAGACATAACAGACTCAGGGGGAGCTGAAAGTGTAAAACTTCAGTGTCCTGAATCTCATATGCAAGTTTCATAAAGGGAAGTTGTGTATATACATGAGTTATACACTGCACGGTCGCGTATATGTCAGTTTGAGAAAAGCAGCAGGGACAGATTCAGAAAAAGGGTCTGATATGATTCAGTCCATTATTTGCTCTATTTGATAATGGTTATAATCTGCTGATGATGTGTGGAAATGTCTTGATACTTGTAAGATGTTTTAAAGTGTTTCATGATGATGATGCCTTGATACTTCTTGCTGATATATGCATGATCAGATCTGACAGTGAACAGATGGCACAGGTTTAGGGGGAGCATATACTTTTAATAATGCATTGTTGGCATTATGGTTAGTAGTCCTTGGTGATGATGCTTGTATGGCTAAATGATATATCTTGCTATGATGTGGTTATGAGTTGTCAATGATAAAATCTCATGTGATTCTTGAGGTTACATAGTTGATGTTCAGATCATATTTGTGGATTGATTCTTAGATGGTTCATATATGATGCTTACATGGTGATCTTCATAAGGATAAGGAGAAGTACAAAGCTTGAATACACAACTTCATTACTTGATGATGAGTCTCTCATATGCTGCTGTCGTCATATGCATAAAGATTATATAATACAGTTATGATGCAGGATTCTTATAGTTCTTGGTGCTCATGTGGATGAGGATTGTTGAAGTTGATGATATAAAGAAGCCTTGACAAAAGATCTTGAGCTCAAGATACATAGTGCTGGATACATGAATGATTACTCAAAGTTGCATTTTTGGAGACATGATGATGATGAGTTCTTACCTATATGTTGATAGGTTGATACTTACATATATTGATTGATGCATATATTCCCAAGTGATGATACATGGATGATATATAAGATCATCTTGTTGATGAGATGGCTATGGTGATGATTTTATGATGATGTTGAAAAAGGATGAGTTGATATCTATATGCAAACATACCTTTCCATAGGACATTTACAGGTTGTTGATCTGGAAGTGGTTGTACGCGAGTTTCATGAGGAGGACCCGCATATATACACCTGTTTCTGTGGATATAGTCACATATATGTTGATTTGAAGGAAATCAGTGGGGCAAACTCAGAATGAGAAGAGTCTAATATGGGCTTGACAGAAACCATTTGGCACAGATGGAATAGGTACAGAGGAGAAGATGATTTCTGGTCTAGATGTTGTTGAAAGATGCTTATGGAGCAGATCATACATTATGTATGATAGTTGCTAATGACTATCATGGTCTTATTTAGCTGTTTGGTCTCATGTAAAGATCATATCAAGACTCATGATGTAATAGTGTGTCTCTATCTATTGTAATCATTTGATGAAATCTCTTCTGGTCACATGATGTAATTTGTAACCCCTCTATGCATAAGAAGGATGATGAAATATTTCAGTCATGTATCAAGGTCATGTAATGGCCTATGTTGGTTTCCCCACTATGCCTGGGATGAATGATGTTATACTCTTGTATTATCATGTGTAAACCTTTGGTATATCCCCACTTGGTTGGGAGATGGATTTATGTATGAGGCTTTGGTGCTAGGAAAGTCACTTAAGATGTATAGAGTCATATTATTCTTGTAGAACATCTTTTTACAGACCTTGCTTACAGTCAGGGGGAGCATGAATGACACACTACAACAGAGCAGAAACTTCAGCATGTACTCAGAGGGAGTATGGACCGCGGAATGTTTATCAAAGAAAGAGAATATCTTGGTCCGCCCATTTCCCTTGATGTCAAAGGGGGAGAGTGATTTGGTGTTGTTGCCATCAAGTCCAAAGGGGGAGATTGTCAGCATTATGATGCATGTGTTGTACTTGATGGCAACCCACTCATAGAATAACAACTCACTTACATATAACTAGATGATTCTACAAAAGAGATATCAAATGCAGGACAACTCAAAGGAATCAGATGATAGTTCTAAGCGTGACAAGTTAGCTTCGCCATCAAGTGCAAAGGGGGAGATTGTTGGCATTATGAGACAAGTGTTGTCCTTGATGACAAATCACTCAGATGACAGATCATAGTGCAGCAGGTCAACAACAAGGAATTGATGATCAGACTACAAGAATGAAGAGAAAATATATATACGCAGGTTCATCGTGACCGATCCGCATATACACACGGGTTAGACATTACAAAGGAGCGTATGCGTATACATGCACTTTTATGCAAGGAAAAGCGCGTATATGTTGGAGAACTTACTTTTGGTCCATGGTATTGGTTTGTTATGGTTTTGGACCATGGTATTGAGCAACGCCTAGGACTATAAAAGGAGAAGAAGATCAATAGGAAAGTGTATCGAAAAAGTCTTGAATATCTGATGAAGTATGGGATCCAGTATGTAGGTTATGGGTTGATGATGCATTGCTTCATCTGAGCTAAGGAGGGATCTCACCATTTGATGGAGAACAAGATCTAAGTATAGATCGGGATAAAATGGTTTGAAATGAACAATCTCTATATGATTGATTATGTTTATTCTAGATCTGTATGCTGACACATGTAACGATCTGAACTGGGTATAACTTAAGTTTGAAATCGCTGCAAGTCATGATTGAATATTTATAGATCTATACGCGGGTTGGCTTTGGAGTAAGTGCGTATGTATGCGGGTTTGGTTCAGTGTAGTAGCGTATACCATTTGAGCTATGATGTTTGAAGTTACAGGTGGTTCTGGTTGTTGATGAGTTCTGATGACAGTTTAAAGGTGTCAGTATTCTGCATATCCTATTTGGTTGATTGTGTTTAGTTTCAGTATTGATGGATGGGAACTTATATTGGATCAGGATCATAATGACTCATATTTATCTCATCTGATGGACTAGATCCAGGTGCTAACACACATATTATCCTTGTATATGTAATAATCTGGATATGTCTGAAGTCAGGAAGTGCATCAAGTTATAAGTAAGTAATTGATGACATATACGTTGGTTCACCTTGGTGAAGTTGCATATACACGCTGGTTCAACACTTCCAAGTAGCATATGCACTCTGATGCATGATTTTGATGATACAGTTGGTTCTGAATATTATTGCAAAGTTCAGTGTTCTGCTCTGTGTTCTGGTGACTGTGTTGTTGACAGGGTTTCAGTGTTTCAGTGATTCAGAAATTGATAATGCTAGTATTGATTGTTTTGTGCTTCAATGATAATTATGGGTCTAGTATGAAAATTTGATGAAACATGGCCTTCAGATTATAGTGTTGTGCTTCAGGAGTATCCAATCTGAAAATGTATGAAATGTGGTCCCTGGAGGATGAAAGAATATTGTAGGTCGGCGGCTACATACTAGTACATCAGCTAGTACAAGAGAAAAGGGGGTAGTAGCTCCCTTCTAGTAGCAGCTGGAGAACGAGTGAATATTGGAGAATTAAGTAGGCAGGCACCTACGTTCTAGTAAATGGATCAGCTAGTACAAGAGATAAGGGGGTTTTAGCTCCCATCCAAGGGAGTCTGGAAAACGAGAGAGGGTTGTAACCCTCTGCAAGTTACAGCCTGCGTATTGGTAAAGGACTGCACCAGTACAAAATATTGTAAAATGAAGTATCTTATTAAAAGAAGATAGAGATGACTTGCAGCAGGTGGTTTTCACCCACATTGGGTTTCCACCTTATATCATGGTGTTCATGTGTGATGATTTGCTCTGTTTTACTACACCTGCTTACTGTTCATATGGTTAATAAAGTTCTGATGCACTATCTAAAGATCAACATTTAATGGATTAATTGAATCATAAGTATTTTGGATATACGCTAGTTTCATTAGACACAGTTGTGTATACACGCGGGTTCCATGAACTGAAGTAGCGTATATGTATCTATGTATGGAAATGAAGAAGTTTTATTGATTTGATAATACTGATTCACCCTCCCCCCCCTCTCATTATTATTTCCAACACTATGATCATAGAGGAATAATTTTTAGTAGTTTGATGGTAGGCAAGAGGAAATATCCATTGGTCATGGAGTCATATTGAGCTATTGATTTTCAGTGATATGATGGGAAAACAAGGAATCCTTAGATAGGGGAAAGGTAGGCTATTGTTATGGTGTATTTGTCAAATTTTGTTGTAGAGAGGTGAGCATAGGGGTAGTGGCATTGATAACATATAAAGCATCTATCTGAGGATGAATTTTAGATATTACAATAGAAGAAAAACACTAAAATTATCAGTTACTTATAACATAACACTTAAAAGTGATTATGAAATAATTTTTCTTAACTAAACATTGAAGAAAAGGAATTTAAGAATGGAAATAACATAAGATAATGAAATAAAAACAAGATATAAACATAACCATAAATGACTGATACCTGAATCTCTGAATAAGTAGACTTCAAGCATCATCACTCACTGAAACGTTTTAGTAAAAATGTACAATGATAATCATCTTCTCTATTACACCCTAGTAACCCTTTTCTTAGTAAAAAATACATCATATATACATCAAAAACTATGATTTCCTCCCTTTAGGAACCGAATTCCCCATAAAGATTCAGTTTTCTGCTTGTAGCAGCGAATATAGAACTACTTTCTAGAAATTAGGGAATTATTTTGACTAAAGGAATATTTAACAAATTACATTGAATACATGCATAAGGATGAGGCTCGAACTGCCAAAAAACTTTAGGAAAATTTTTATAACCATGAGAATCAATTTCATGAGGTTTGGATTTGAATTGCAAGGTCAAACTTTTGACTGTGTGGAAGCGTAGCAAAATTTGTTGTGCTACTTCCTTCTTCAACAAAAGTGTAGTGATTATGCGCAATGAACTCTCACCTGCATATGTTTTACTAAGTTTTTGGGTCTCTAACAGAGTAAAATAGTTATTAATGAATTTTATAACCTTGAAAACCCTCTTGGGCCTCCATACATAAGAAAGAGTGCCAAAATCCTGGTCCTCTATCAAATTTTAATGCTTTTGACAGTAGCACAACAAATTTGTTGCATTACTATGTCACCTGCTTCCTTTACAAAAGAATTCCAAAAATGTAGAGGGTAAGATTAGTATAGCATAGTTTACTTCAAGCAAAAGAAAAAAAAAAGAAAATAATCTTTGTTTCCTATCCAAACTCAAACCTTAGTTGCCTCAACTAACAAGTGTAGATTTCCTCTATCTTCCTTATGTTTTTATTTCAATGCCTCCTATAACTATTGTTTTCTAGCCATCAACTCTTTTTTCGAAGTGAGTTTTTTGCTGAAAATGTACTTGAGTTGTCTATGTATGGGAAAAATTTTCTTCAACATATACTTAGCCTAAAACAATGCTAGCTCATATATATTCAAGGGGCAATGTATCTTTTGTTTGGCCCTTTCATCTTGTTCTTTAAGGCTAGTAATCTCATCTTGATATTTCTTCAACTTCTTCCTTATCCTATGGAACGTGTGTTTCACTTCATCAAACTCAGTCTTATTATTTTCTTACCATTGAGTCTCCTTTTACTAGACTTTCTTTTCTTAGCTCCAATTTCCTAGTTGAATATCTAGTCATAGGGACCCTTAATTTTGAAGTCTCAAGCTCTTGTATGTCCTTTGTTTCTTCCTTTCCTTTACCTTTAGACCTGGTGGAAAGTGACATTGTCTTCATCATAGGTTCTACCTCATCAACTTTAGATGCCTTCTCCAAAATGTTCTTCTTCAACTCTCAATTGTCATGTTGAAGCTGAGCAATGACCAAGTGAGCCTTTTTCAACTGTTTTTGTAGTTCCATAATCTCCTTATCCATGTCATTTAAATCAACATTCTCTAATATGGTGTCTTGGACTTCAGTGGGCCTTTCAGGGGTCTGTTCCATTGATAACTTCTTTACAAAAGCTCTTGTGTGTGGTTTCTTAGTAACTTCCACCACCTCAGGAGAGAAATGAAGCCTTTTTCCGCTTTTCCTGACAGATTGGTCAACTGAAGTTGGTGGCCTTTTGACTAATATTTTTACTATTGGTTGAACAATTTTTGCAATAATCACTGTGTATCTTTTCTTTAGGGACTATCTGAAAGTTTAGCTGTCAACTTGGATGAATCTAAAAATGCTTGCCGTGACTCACTTTTCATCTTCAACTATTCCACCACTAACAATTTGAGCAAAGATAAATTAAAGATATTGGGCTCTACTTGACTCATTTTACCCTGAACCTTATCTACCATCTTACTAATGCTCCTAAACAAGTAGAAAGGTAGGCCCAAAAGGATTTTACCTGTGAAATGCATCAACAATGTGAAGTGATACTGATAAACCTTCCCAAATCTTCCTTGACAAGTGAAATATTTTTGAATGATGTTGACTAATTTGTTGTGTGGCTCAAGAAGATATTCCCTTGGTACTATAGCTCCATACTCTTTGTTTTTGTACTTCAAACTTAGGAAATATTTGTAGTTAACTATATCTAAAGACAATCCCTTAAACCATTATTCTCCATGCAGAGGGATCTTTGTAGCAGTTGAAATAGTAGCCTCTAACACTGGGAACCTCAAATCTCCAACCTTGTCTTCTACTCCACTGAAGTTGAAAGCATTTTCTTTGGTCACCTGAACATTGTAACCTTGTATCTTTTCACAAAACCTGATGCAAATAGTCTACTCACGTGCAACCCTAACTGCTGGATATGAATTTACCAAGGAAAGTATTGAGGCTAAAACATGACTATGTCTCCCCCTCTATACCTTTTCTTCATGTCTAGAGTTGTGACGACTTATAATGATTAGAGAATTCTAGGGTTTCTAAATGTAGTAACAACGCTCAACAACTTAGCACAGAAAGAGTGCAGAAAATATGAAATTATGGCTTAGATGAGGGTTTCTAGAAATTTTTGGATGGAAATCCTCTATACATAAAATCTAAAACTTCAATAACTCAACTCATAGACCAAAATACAACAATTTTTTGTTTATATATGCAGCGAATTTTCCAATACACAGGCATAGCGAGAAGGTGCAACGAGTTAGAGGTTGTGATGTTTTCAAGATCTTCTAGACACTCTCCTTGGTTGTTAAAGGTGAAACTAACAACACACAACATGATTTATGATGAAAAAGAGAAATGTGGAACCTGAGGATGATCATGGTAGCAAAAACGTCAACTTGAAAAAGCGCAACAGATCCCCTACAACTAAAATGCAACAACTTTCAGTTGTTTTTCAGATTATCTGAGGAGAATGAGAAACCTTCTCAATGCCTTCTTGAGAGCCAATGAATTTATTTTCAATCCTCCACATGGACCAAGACTCCCTTTAACTGTAATGATGACTTTCTAGTTTTAAATGTTGAAGCGAAACATAATGGAGAAGTGCATCAACAATTTCTGGAGATAATGATATGATGAAATATTTGATGTGACCTTGCAAATAACCTCAAAAGACACCAATGAATTCTCCCAATGATGACAAAACAAGGACCCACTACTATCTTCACTCATTATTTCGATAACAAATTACCCTCGACTTACTAAACCTAGAGCTTTTAAGACTTTGATAACTTGATTTTTATTTACCACTCAAAGTTTAGTATACCTTATTGACACTCAGACTTGATCTCTTTGAGATGATAGTATCACTTTAAAAATTGGCCAAAATAATAACAAAAAAAATAATCTTGGCATTGACTACTATAACATATGACACTCACATGTTGGACGATGGATGGTATCTGTAAAATTCCATAAATACCGTATTTTTGTTGTGGTATGGAAGGGATTGTTATACCACCATCCTGCCAAAGGTAACCATTTCAGATACAAAGCAACAACGATATCCCTCCAAACATTCGTTCACTATCTCAATTTTTCCATCAGATTTAGGATGATAAGATAAGCTATGAGCTAATTCAGTACTAACACAAGAAAATAATTTTGTCCAAAAATTTCCAGTGAAAATGCGATCTTTGTCACCTACAATAATCTTTTAGATTTCCATGTAGATTTTTAAATTTTTCCATAAATGTAGTAGTGACTATAATATTTTTGAAAGGATGAGATAGAGAAGAAAAGTATACATACATGGTAATTCTATCAAATACCATCCTCATGACACTCTTTCCTTTGTGCCTAGGTAGAACTATGATAAAATCTATTGAGATCTCCTCCTAATGTTGTCTCGGAATGGCTAATGGTTGTGAGAGACATTGAGTGTTAATTGTCTCAACTTAGTTTTTTTAACAAACAAAACATTCAACCACAAACTTCTAAACATTGGATTTGAGGCCATCCCAAATAAATTCCTTCTTGACCATGTGGTATGTTTTTACAAATCCTAAGTGCCCTCCTATAAAAGAGGTGTGGAATTCCAAAATATCTTTTTATTTTAGTATGAAATTAGTACATAGATATAACTGATCCTTGTACCATAGTGAATCATTTTTTCAGATAAAAGTATCAGATGCATTGGGATCTTGTTTCAACTTTTCAATGAGTTTCTACACCTTTTTGTAATTCCTATATTCATTTATTTCTTCATTTATCTAGTCATGTTGGATAATATAAATGGCACAAAGAAATTCCTCCACATCCTCATATTTTCTTGCCAATGCATTTGCAACAACATTTTTCTTAAATTTCTTATAGATGTTTTAAAAGTCATAACCCAACATATTTTTTACCAATTTTTGTTGCTCTTCCAAAGATAATATTTTTTCTAAGGAGTATTTAATAATTTCATGATCTAATTTTTACCATGAACTGTATTACAATAAGGTAAGGGTTCCATTGCTTCAAGCAATGCAAAATTTCCAATATTTCCTTCTCATAAATGGGTTTGTGTGAATTCTTTCCTTTGATTAGACTACTTGCAAAGGAAATGAGTCTTCCTTCTTGCATTAAAACAAGGGCTAATCCCATTTCTGGAGGCATCACATTCCACAATAAAGTTTTTTATGAACTCTGGTGTAGCTAAGGCCGTAGCTCACCATATTTCCCCTTTATGATGTTCAAAGGCCTTAGCTTTTTCTAGGTTCCAAGAAGATGCATCCTTATTTAGTAATTTTGTTAGTGGTGTTGTTATTTTCCCATAATTCTTAACAAACTTCTGATTATACCTTTTGAACCCAATAAATCCTCGAAGATTCCTTAAAGTTGTGGGGAATTTCCATTCATTGATGGCTTTAATTTTTTTAGTGTCTACCTTAACACCCTCATGAGATACAATATGACCTGAATATTCCACCTCATGTACCACAAAGAAATATTTGGATATTTTTGCATACAATTGTTTCTGCTCCAATAATTTGAGCACTCTATCAACATGTTGAACATCATCCTTTGAAAACATGTTATAGATTACTATATCATAAAGAAATACTAGCACAAATTTTCTATGGAAGGGTTTGAAAATGGAATTCATGAGATATTGAAATATGGAAGGTGGGTTAGTAAGGCCAAAGTGCATGACCAAAAATTCATGATTACCATCATGAGTTTTAATAGCTATTTCTAGAATTTGTTTAGTCTTCATTCTAATTTAATGATATTGTGAATGTAGATCCATCTTGGTGAAGTAAATTGATCCATGTAATTCATCCAGCAATTCATCAATGACATGAATGGGGAATTTATCTTTAATAGTGAGCTTGTTGAGCTCCTTATGGTATCGACTACACCATGATCCGTCCTTCTTGTGTACTAATGCTACTAGAGAAAAGAAACAAATTTGGCTAGGTTGAATTAACATTTTTTCAACCATGCATTCAATTTCACTCTTCTGGGCATAATGATATGTCACTAGTACCAAATGACTAATTAGTTACTAAAACCAACTAAAATTTGCATATAAATGACCATTTTTCAGTTGGTGACCAATAGTAGCTAATTTACAGTATCTTATAATGCAGCCAACTTTTTGTCATTTTTAGCTTAGTCATTAATTGGTTTCCTCAATTTTACCATCTAGTAGTATATTTAGTAATAAATTTGGTCATTAAATTTTCATTGGTATAGTCATTAACTGTTGCATTTAATGACCAAATATACAACAAAATATATTACTATATGAATCGTTGAGAAAACCAATTAATGACCAAAGAAATATGACCAAAATGTTGGTCGTGTTATAAGATACTGTAAATTAGCTACTAGTAGTCGTATATATGAAAAATTTAGTCATCATTTTAATAAAAAAATTATCATTTGTAGTAGTCATTTATCCTTTTTCTTGTATTTTCATATTCATTATATAAACAACTGATTTAGTAGTTTCTATTCATTTCATTTAATTTCATTCATAATCATTATAAACGACTAATTTAGTCATACATTAATTTTATTTGTGTTGATCATTAATTAATATAAACTAGCAATTTAGTAGTTTTAGATTGATTTTATGTGTTCATTATTAATCAACATAAATTAATTAGTATGATTTTGTAACTAAACATTAAAAAAATGCCATACAATGTGCATGTTTATCTAATATGAAAACACTAAGTTACATATGTTAATTACAAGGCTAAATAATATCAAGTGCAAGCAAAAATAATTTCAACTATATAAATTTTATTATATAAAATATCAAGTATTAGAATATGAGTTTCCAACTTAATATCTATTGGACTACAATTTACACATGAAATATTGTTTCATTATTTCTAAACATTATCATTGTGCTGCCAAAGCATTGAAAGTGAATTCACCAACCCTGAAGGCTTGACCATAAGCCTCTATGAGTGTGTCTAAGGGTATCACTAGACAAACTATCTTCTTTCTCTCATTTTGCGTTTGACTCTCCAGTGTTATTATTCTCCTCCTTCTTGAATTGTTGCTTCTTACCATCAATATTGAGTTCCTCTACTGAAAATGAAAGAAGATACAATTAAGAGTATAATACATGAAAGACGATGAATACTTGAATATAAAATAAAGTGGACTATAAAGGTTCATACGACATATATATCAACATTCGATAGTGGCCACTATGCAGCTAGATGGCCTATATAAACAAAGCAAATAAAACATCGCCATAGAAAAATAACACCTTAGGAACTTAGTACTCAACCTTGAATAAAACCTTAGGCACAATCATACCAAGTTACATGTTAAAAATATCAAGAAATAGATAATTTGTGAAAACAAATGGAAAACAAAAAGATGAGTGTAAAAAATATCCTTATTGCTTCTTGTAAAAGACTCATGTTCCTTAAATTTGGATATTCTTTTTCCCACATTAAGTGTTCCTCACTATTATGACCTATGATTTTAGGATCATGAGATTGATTCAACATCATATTGCATTGTGGAGACAAAATGATTCAACTTTCCAAGATGAGTACCTCACTTGGTTGAATGAAGGTTCTAGCTGTGACTAATGTCAAAACCTTAGGGAAGTAGAACACTAAGGCCTAAGAAAATATATCACCACTTATCCATTGAAAGAAAAAATTATAATCCCACAATGGCCTCTCGGAGTACATTTCGTTTGATGGATACCACACTCTGAGAGATGATTGTCTAATACAATGAGGTGTACATATATTGTCACAATGCCCCTCACAATCAGACCCTATAGCTGTGTCCTATAATATTAATCATATTATACTATTTAATTATAAATTGTGACTAGCAGATAATTATTAGTTTGAATAATTAGTCTGAAATTTCTTTTTTAGTATTTTTGTATACATGAAAATATTTGGAAAAAGAAGGTACCTTTTGTGACTAGTTAATTTCGAGTGAATCTAAATACACAAGAATTATGGTGTCGAAGTGCTTCTCTAGTGGCTATCCTCTCATTGTACCAATTGCTTCCATGTCCTCTACTAATTTTGGTGAATTCCTTTTTGAGGATGTCCAATGCCAATGCAATGGACATTTATCCTCGGTGTTTTTCTGGGCCAAAGGGAAGCTCCACAAGGAACAACTAAAATTTAGCCTCAAATATATTATTGGGGGCCAAAATGCAATGATTATATGACAAGCTAATAAACATTGCACGCTAATTATCTTCCCCTTAATATTGATTAATAATTTATTTTCATCATCATGTAATACTAAAGTGTGAGGTAGGGACATTTAAAGTTAGTCATCCATCAATATCACCTTTGAGAGTGCTTAGTAGTTAAAACTTCCTATTACATACACAGTAGATCACCAGCTTCAAGGATAGCAATATTAACACAACAAAAATGGAATTAAAAGAAATGCTAGGAAGTGAAATGCGATTAATATTGAGTTAAGAAAATACCAAACCCTACACATTAGCAAGGCATTATTAGGTAGTAAAATAGAAAATACTTTCATTGCATCATTTTCATCTTTCCTTTAATTTCTTTAATTGAGAAAATAACTTTTAGAAAAGAAATTCATTGAAAAAGGTCTCAAAATCCTAACAAATGCTTGAGTGCTTGTCGTATCAATTAAGCAAAAAGGAAATCATTTGATATGCTTTTAACTTGCGAAATATATTGAAGAATATGAAGCTTTCTCATCCCTTTCTCCTAATCAAATTTAATCTGTAGGTTCCAATCAAGTAACAATTTCCCTCCAATATAGTTGATAGATCACTTTCAAGAAGGACTTCTAGAAGCATTGGGATAGTAGAAATGGAGTTAACTAGGAGGAAAATTAAGCACTTTAGTGGATTCTCTGAAATATTTTAATGCAACTGAAAATGATTTTACACTCCCTCCACACATTTTAAAATAGAAACCATTCAGCTGCATCTCATTTATTTTCCATCGTTCTGTAATATGTAATTCTTTGAGAAAGAATAAAGAATTCATAAATATTGCCTTGAAAGAGGACTCTTAATAATCCTAATAAGTTGGGCTCTAACAAATAAAAAATTCCATGCAATGAATAAATCTTACATGGTATATATCAATGATTAAAATGACAACTTTATTCTTAATCTCATTACAACAAAATCAAATTGAAGCCTAACTAGTTGGGATCTAACAAATCAAGAATTTCATGTAGTAAAGTAAACTTACATGGTAGATCCCAATTATTTGAAATGAAAAATTTATTCTCCATGTTATTACAACATAGATAAATTCAAGAGTACATACATATTTCCTTATCTCAAACAAACATTGAACACATTCTGAGATTTCATAGAAATACAATGATAAGATTTACCCATAGGACTTGATAAAGCTATCTACATCTAGCACCCGTCACTGGAAAATCGTTTTACTGAGACACCATCTCATGCCATTAGAATCACGTAGATAGATAGTGTTATAGAGATACCTTGCAACACCTATTTAACACTACCTTTAAGCTTCAAATTCACCAATTGATTTACTTTAGTAGCAAATTCTAGAGGGATTTCATTAGTACAACCCAAAAAAATCCATTTATGATAGTTTTCGTTGTCTTCTCTGGACCTATCCCCCTCTAGAAATAGAATAATTGATAATCCCCAATTTTTGAGGTACTTACTTCATGTTCAACATGGGTTATTGGGTTCTTCATGTGGAAAAGGTTGCAAATATTAGATGTATAATGGAATCAAGAATGCAATTCAAGGTTGCTCCTAATATCTCTTGGGTGAATTATAAAACACCATCTACATAAAACATGATATATGGTAGTAAAAAAAACCTACCCAAGATCCCACTTAAGAATTCAAAATGATTCAAATAGGATATGTAAAAAGCAATATCAACTTTTTAATTGCATAATCACACTAAAATAGACAAATCTTTAAAATGTTGAAAAGTTTGGAAAAAATGGAGTTAGAATAGCTATGTAAAATGTAATTTCTATATAAAACACATAAATGTAACTTCTATATAAAAAAATGGAGTTGGAATATTATACTTACGTCAGGGTAGATATAGCTACGTTAAATGTAACTTCTATATAACATTCTTAATATGATTTTTCAGTGATTTAAGAGATTAACATTTTTTTGTCTTTTGTTAATAGCTTAATACTCTACCAAAAATAGCATTGAATTGGTTCTTCACCAAGCAAGGGAACAATTTAAGTGAGTGTGAAAATTCTTACTCATTCGCGTGCCATATTTCTGATATTTTATTTGCTTGGGGATTTAAGCTAGTGTAATGTAACTTCTATGTATTTGACAATTTAAATGTAAAAAATTACCCAGATTGAAGTTATACAATTAACATATGCACAATAAGATACAATAT
Source organism: Pinus tabuliformis (assembly GCA_031772625.1). Lineage (NCBI taxonomy): Eukaryota > Viridiplantae > Streptophyta > Pinopsida > Pinales > Pinaceae > Pinus > Pinus tabuliformis. The sequence goes on along the minus strand of CM062815.1, from coordinate 195,725,223 downwards.
GCATGAGTTATAAGTAATATGACATTTACATGTTATATCAAGACAAACTTTTTCTCATCTCATTAACTCTTATCTTATAGTTGGTGATGGATATAGCCTTTAAAATTATGAGCCATACTTCTCATATCTTATATTTAATGATGGATATAGCTTTTAAAAGCATCAACCTTGCTTGTTATTTTATGTATGGTCAATTTAAATGGAAATGCTCATAATTTTATTCAATATTATCTTGTACAACTGGAAATAAAATGATGTGGGGGTGGTGTTTCTAGTGATTTTCAAACTTTTTTTAATTACCTAAATTTAGCCTATTTAAAATAAACAGGGGTGGTGTTTCTAGTGATTTAAAAACATGTTTCAATTACCTAAATTTATCCTATTTAAAGTAAATTGCACTCGCCATGTTATCTTCAAGTCAATAAATTTTCTTGAGGGCATCTTCATGACATCCAACATCTCTGAAAATTATGAATATTAGTAGTATCTTGCACTAAATAGACAATGTTGGCATAGAATATTTTATTTAATTTTTTACTCCATGTCACAAATTTATTGATATTTTATGATTCTTGGTTTTGATTTCCATGTTAAGACTAGATTCATCATGCCTGCTAGGATTTTTAGTTGTGCGCACATCATATTGGTCACTTCTAATTGTATAAAAAACAAAGAGTATGCACAATGACATGTAGTGGCATGTGGGTGTCTATTTTACTCAATGATATTCTTGATTTTTTAACCCATTCCAATCCTACCAGAATGAAATTAAGAGAGACAAGGACACAAGAAGGACTATCAATAAACGAAATTAAAGACTTTATAATGCAACTCAAATTGCACCTGAATGTAACAATAAGTATTTGCAGTTTCCTAGTCATCGATGAACATCTTATCACATTGTGAAAAAATCCTTGCATTATGAGAATTTGGTTTCACCTACACTAATCATGTGTAGTAGTTCATTGACTTGCTTATAGATGTAATTTTAGAAATAATCATACTCCTCCAATTCTTCCCTATATGGATCATCTTTGTCCCCCCATTGATAGTTATTTTTTAAGGCAACGGAATGGAACTCTCAAATTGCATCATCGGGCCTTTCAAAATAATTATTGAGTATTTCAGTGATTACCGAACCTGTCTCTACTTAGGTCCATGAAATCCTTAATTTATCTCCATCGCACAAACCTTTTTTCGTAATAAAATTATAAATCCCACGTCTGCATTCCTCGCCTCCAACATACCAATTCTTTACAGTGGAATAATTTATCGTTTCTCCCTCTATGCAATAGAGATCCACTATTGTCACGTGGAGGTGATTGGTGTCGTAAAATGGTGCAATGAATCCTTCAATATATGTCACAGAACTCCTCTCATCTACAATAATACGAGTCCTCTAAAATTACCTAGTGTCCATGTCACTCATCCTGAAATAAGTGGATATTTCCATGGGTGAAAAAGTCTGCTTGGGGATTTAATAGAAAGAGCTATCACTAAAAAAAAGGTTACAATAGAGCATAATAGTTATTAGTAGGAGGAACAAACCTTCCAAGCTACTTCCTAATTAGATCAAGATACTCCCGAATTACCTCTTATAACGAACACAAGATAACCTTAACTGTCTATAGAGTCTACCTATGCATGGTAGCAATGAAAATACTGTCAAAAAAAACATCTGCAACAACGTTGGTCAATCTCTTCTTCTAGTCAAGGGCATGCCCAACTTTTGAAAAGTATTAAGGAGGCCAGGGTCCGCCTCATCCAGGCTGCTCTTCTTATTCTACTCTCTTTGTTTAGGTTCAGAATAATAGAAACGCTCTTGGAAATTGATGGGTAGGTATAATTTATCAGGCCATTAAGGTTCTTCCATTTTTAACACATTGTCTCTAAGTATTGAGTCTAAATTGCAAAATCCATTCAGGTTCCTTCTTTTTAGGTGAAATTAACCTAAGATTTGGAGAGTTGTAAGGTTTAATGTATCGTGTATTCTACCTAAAATATAATAACATGGTTTAAAACTGTAGGCATTGAGATGAGAATCTAAGGATGAAACATAAAATATTTTATCTTCACGATTACAATAAATTTTAATTTCATGTAACAAAGCTTCAGAAAGGTCTAGTATTTTCGTCCTACTATTAAATTTTCTTGCATCACTCGAGCCCTTTGAATTTGGCCATGGTAGAGTCCATTACACAAACAATCAACCACTAAAAAAAGGTGAAAATAAAAACTAAAATTTCATGCATTCTAACCCTATAAAAGTCAGGGAGGAGAGAAATGATATGTACAATAAGGACATGCAAAATTCTTACTTGCCCATTATCTTTCAATGAATTGTTGGCCGCAATCAAGGTTTGCATTATTATAATCATTAAACCCTTTATACAATAAGGACATACAAAATTCTTACTTTTGCATTTCCTTTTGATGAATTGTTGGCCGCAATCAAGATCTGCATTATCAAGATCAATAAACCCTCAAATCTAGATGAAATTTATGATTTTCTCATATAAACCCTCGAAATTTTTTACCGATAAGAACAAAAATCATCTTTAGTAAAAAGGAAGAAATCTTGAGAGTCCAAATTCATACTCATGTACAAATGGCCAAAATCTCCATGCCCAATGACCTTTCCCTTCCTCCATCTAAGCGTTATGCTCTCCTAAGGTGTTTCCGATGAAAACTCCATCTCGAGTTTGAATCCCATGAAATGGTCTTCCTTTCCACACAGATATCAATAAGGCAGAGAAAATGCAATGCTACAATGTGATGTTGTAATCTGTGAATATTTTATTTGAACCTGATGCTAAACTAGAATTGAAAAAGAAAATAAATATTTATAATGGAAAAAATAAAAGAAATATTTATAATATATAAATTGTAATTTGGTTAAATGATTTATTTTTAATAAGAATTTGTTATTTTTGCGGAAGACACTAAATTAAAAAGAAGAAGGAGAAGTTAAAAATGATATTGGGATGATTGTAAACATTTAAATATGGCCTCAATTAATAATAGAAAGTTAAATTAATAAAAATAATAAAATTCAATTTGTTATATTTTGATTTTGTTATTAACTTGTGAATATGCTTTGTTACAATACTATCGGCCAATACCATGGCTTATCAATACTACAAGTCCAGAAACCGTAACTTATTTCACAACCAAAATATTTTATAACAATATGAGAAGATTCTTAACCGTGGATATTCACCTCCACATTATAGTAGATATTATTAACTTGTAAAAAATAGCCTTTGTTATAGTACCATTGGTCAATGTCATGGATTATCAATACCACATACCTGAAAAGCATAAATTATTTCACAATCAAAATATTTTAGAACAATATGACAAGATTGTTAACCATGGATATTCACCCTCACTTTACCATGGATATTAACTTGTAAATTGGCTTTGTTACAATGCCATGGGCCAATACCATGGCTTATCAAAACCACATGCCAAAAAACCATAACTTGTTTCATAGTAAAAATATTTTATTTTAATTTAATTTTAAAACATTGTTTTAATTGAATCTAAAAGGGAGAGTGTTACAATTTGAAATATATCTACACCATCTATCCTCACGGCTACTAAAATTATTCCCACACAAGTTAAATTAAGGTTTTAATAAAATTAAGCTAAGATGGATCTATGTTGGTTCTATATATATATATATAGAACCAACATAGATCCATCTTAGCTAAGGATCCAAGGGATGAGAGAAAGAAAATTGACTAATTATAATATATTAAATATAGTGCATGTTTTTTTAAAGTTTTTCATTATTTTATTTTCTTTGACATGATTGATCCAAAATATAGGTTTAATATTTTACAACCAATTATGTTTTTTAATTTAGATAATTTCTTAAACACAATACAATGTGATCAAACTTAAGAGAGAATTGGGGAGGGGGTGGAGAGAGGGAGGGCGGAGAGAGAGAGAGAGAGAGAGTGATGGAGGTGGGGGGGGGGGGGGGGGGAGAGTGGAATTGTAGAGAGGGAGCAAGAGGAAGGATGAGAGAGAGAGAGAGAGAGAGAGAGAGAGAGAGAGAGAGAGAGAGAGTTGGAGTGGGAGAGAGAGGGAGGAAAGAAGAAATACATAGAGAGATAGATGTGGAGAGAGGTGGAGAGAGAGAAGTGTGAGAAGGGAGATATGGGTAGAGAGACACAAAGAGGAGAGGAGGGAATTAGAGAAAGAAGAGGAGATGATAGAGATAAGCAGAGAAGGGGAAGTGTAAGAGATGTAGACATAGATATGGAGAAGGAGAGGGAGGGGAGAGATAGTGATAGATTTGGACGGAAGAGAGAGAGAGGGAGAGAGATCTAGGGGAGAGAGATAGAGGGAGGCGGGAGATAAAGGATAGAGAGGAAAGAAGATAGAGATGAGGAGGGAGAGATGGAATTTGAGGGGCAAGGAGAGGGAGGGAATAAGAAAGTCATAGAGGGAGAAAGGTGGAGAGAGAGAGGGGTTCACAAGGGAGTCATGGAGAGAGAGTGAGGGAGAGAGGAGAGAGGGAATAGAGAGAAGGATATAGATAGAGAGGGAGAGAAGGGGAAGAGAGAGATAGATAGAGAAGGGGAAGAGAGGGAGAGTGTGTGGGTTTGTGTTTGGGGGGTGAGATAGAGAGAGGGAATAACAAAGAGACACAAATACAAATATATATATTATATATTATTATATAACCACCATAGATCCATATTAACCATATAACTATCAAGTGCTGAGAGGTGTCCAATATTTTTAGGTGAAAAAATTTCCTCAAGTTTTGCACTAGAAATAAAAGTTTGCACCTCGAATGATTGGATCCCTCTCGGTGCTTGATAGATCTAGGGTTAACATGGATCTAGGTCAGTTAATATAAAATTAAACTAGCTTTTATTTGATATTATAGTCTTAAAAATTAAAATTTCTCTTCAAATTAATTTCAAATTGGAACTAGATCGAATTAGATTCACTGAATAGTTTTTTTAAAAATACATAAAATATTTTTTTATTAAAAATATATATTTTTAAAATTACAAGTTATTAGAGATAAGTAATGCAAATTTGGCTCACCTATACACCATGTGAGGATGAATAAGTGTTTAAGTAAGGATAACCTTTCAACCAATCTTTAATAACCTTTCAATCCCCTAACATTTGCAAATTTAGATTTCTTGACACAATTAAGATGACTAACATAAAAAACTCATTCATATTATTGTAGTACTTGTTAGGTAGTTGTATTTTTGTTCTTAGACTAAATTAGTCATTCATGTTAGTCATTTTTAGTTGTATTACTTATTAGCTAGTCATATACTTTAACCCACAACTAAATTAGTGATTTATGTTAGTCGTTTTTAACTCGGTCACTTAATATTGTTCATTTTTTGTAGTATTTCACTTGGAAAAGTTGTGGTTACTAACGTTTTTAGTCACCTAGTCACTAATTTCTCATTTTATACTAGTGTGTGTAAGGTGTTATTGGGGCCTAACAAGCTCTCTTTTAGTATTATAGTGACCTAAAAATATCTCTTTTCCCAAAAGCAGAACTAGGTCAAGAGGATGTCACTTGTTCCAATCCCATTTATAACTACGCCAATAGGTGTTTCCTTTACAGGCTTTGAGTGTGAAAACACTATTCACCACAACAATCATGGGGAATTTTATTTCATTGTCTATGTGTAATCCAAATGTGACATATGGACATTCACCCTCAGTTTTCTATTTATTTAATTGGTCTACCTCGTTGCGATTCTATGTGTTGAACATGTGTGTTTGAGTTCAATTCCTTCCTTATCATTGTCTTTGTACTCTAGGATAGATCTCCCAAGGTTTTTATCAGGGATGAGGAATGTCAAAAGAAAACAAAAAAACATTTGTTACTCCTAAACATAACATAGTATTCTTGAGGCTAATTGCCTTGGGGTTAGCTAAGTAGGAAAGACCTAAGGCTCTAATTATGGATCTTTCTTTTCATATGGCTACCTATATGTCATTGCATTTTGAAAAAATCCCTTTTGAGACGATTTTTGTTGACATGATGAATGTGTTTCGACCAAAGCTTGAAAATACGAATGCATATGATTAGAGTATGAGGAAGCTCGTATCATGGCTCTATTGTCTAGCCAGTATTTTTACCGAATAGCAAGAGTGAACATGAATAATTCCATAAAAAAGATCCCATCACTTGAATTGCTTTCCTTCTTATGCAGTCTAGAAATATAAATTCCAACCAATAGCTTGGGAGAGTTGATCACAGAGCTTTCGGATGAGGAGAGCGTGCATAATGACATAGGTCTTCCATTGCTTGAGTGGTCGTCTAATCATATTTCACTTTTGGTAGAATTATGATGTATGCCTAGGGCTTGGTGCTAGCATAACAATGTGAGCATTGGTGGTACATTTCCTTTTAGAATAATGACATAAGAATTTATCAATTTCAAGGATTTGAGTGAGTTTCCACTTCACCTATGTTTAATGTGTTGACTATTTTCTATTTGTATTCTACAATTCACTTTTTATCCCTTCCCTAGCATTTTTCTATGGTGAAGATGGTAGTATGTTACATTAAGAATTGAGAGCTACATTTTGATTTTGTGTTTCTAATCCCTGTAAATTGCAAGAAAATATTGTACATGTGTACATGATATAACAATAAGAGGTGAAGGTTCTTTGCGATTTTTCTATCTAATTTTGATTGTTTGCAACACAATGCATCTTGGAATTAGGTTACTATTTTACCATCATGTTTATATACACTTTTTAACTCTTTACTTTACATTCATAAAAATTAAACCATTAGCTTCATTTTAATATTTCTCTAAATGGTCTCGTTACGCTTTCCCTTTTCTTAGTGTCACAATGCCTCTAAATTTTTATCAAGGAAATGCATCATCTATTACATTATAGTTTTATTAATTTAGATTAATTGTGGCCTACATTGGCAAAAGTTATTTGATGCTAGTATTTTTTTTCAAAGTGATGCAAAAATATTTTTCTCTAGCATTGCAAGTGTTTTTTTTTCACATAAGTAGTATTTGTATTTTCTTGCAATGTATTATCCAATCTTGATTATTACCACTAGATTTCTACCATTACAAGGCTGGGATGTATTCTCCTACCATAAATAAGTTAATTGAAACATTTGGCATCCATTCTCAATTCATGAACTTGTGGGGTTTGTAAACTTGACCAGACTGTTTTTGGCATAGAATGAGAATTCCCATCATTTGAGCCAAGCTATCATCCAAATTTTTTTTTGGGATAGATATTTTGTACTTGATTTTATATCTGACATGATCTTACAATAATTGTTTGAAATGGCATCGATATTGGTGCTTTCAAGTTTGTATAAGTTTTCCAATCTTGGGAGAACATATTGTGGTAGGTGTAAAGATTCAAGAAAGGAATTATGCGTATAAGGAGATTTTGTAGTATATTTGCTTGTAAAGCTCCTATGCATATGAAGTTCTATATTCAAATGCAAAATGTGACTTCCATAACCACTGAAATGAGACCAAACTGCTTGTGCCAAGTAACTTTTATCACTTATGTTTGAATCCTACACTTCTATTATTTTTGGAGGATTAATATGTCACTTGGGAGTTGTTTCTCTTTTTTACTAGATATCCTAATCTTAGTCATTGAGGGGGGAAGACATAGTAAATTGTGCATGGTTCTACTCTGCTAATGTGATACTACGTTCTCCTGACATGAATTTTTCCTGTTGAATATGGTTAGAACATTATATGTGTTAGATAAAAATTAGATTTTCAAAAATATCTCTTAGTCTTGCTACCACATGCTATTATAATAATGTTTATTTTAACATATTTCATAATTAGATTAATTTATTCAAGAAAAACACAAGGTTATTTCTTAGGAGGTGATTAGCAGCCTAGATCTCAAGGGGAAACTTAAATCAATAGTTTTATAGCAAAATACATGCTTTTATGAATTGAATAAACCACAACCTATTGATTATTGTATCTAGATAAATAAATTCTAGAAAAACCATGGAAAAGTTAAGTGCAAAGGAACGTGAATCCTGAATGTTACTCAAAATTTAGACAATCTATACATGGTAAAATATGTATTTTCATATTTAAGTTCCCTAAGTGAGTTGAAATCTTTGCATAGCAAGTACATTAGTTGTTTCAATATGCTTCCATGCTTGTAATGCAATGGACAAAAGGACAACTTTGTAAAATATGGAAGGTTTTGTAGATAAATTATTTTATCTTGTCACTTTACCTTAAATTATTATTCAGGGAAAGAAGTAGAAGGAACCCACAATAATTTTAAAATGAGTTTTTTTTGGGGAACCAGTGTTAGTGACAAGACATTGTGAAAAGTATATGTTGATGTGCATGTTCATTCCAAAATTGTTTGAACAAATAACAAATACTTAGCCCTCTCACCATTCATTCAAGGCTTCAATGCGAATATAAATAGCTTACACATTTGAGTTTTATTATCATTTCTTTTCTTAATAGAAACAATAAGAAAAAAATACTAAGCATATCATGATAGCATGATGTTTTCCTCGGACAAATTTATTTGTATGTTTATCCACAACAATTTTAAACAAAAGGGCTCAGTGGCAATACTAAGAGTTAAACACTTTATTTTCCTTCCGTTTTCTTATCTTAATGGAACTCAAGAAAATGGATTTATTAGAGTTATCATGAGAGCATGGTGTCTTAATCCTAGAATCGTAATTCTATTTTCTTTTTTATACATGTCATTTAAAAAAAAATGTGAGCTGTCATTCAATTTGTTTTTCTAATATTTATTATTATTGTTGATTTTTATAGTTAATATGACATTATTTTTATTTACAAGACAATGTTTTGATTTAATTAATATGATTTACTGTTTTAATCCAATTAGAGATGATGTTTTGGAATTTTGTGTTTCTTCTTTTTAATGTTATATTTATAATTTTTTTGTCTTTAGATTATATGTAGTTTGTGTGGCGGTTAAGAAAAGTTATCTTTTTCATTTGGATGCAAATTTCACTTTGTCACATGATTTCTTTTAATGAGGCAAAATGTTCATGATCTATATATTATATCTTTATATATTGTTTAGTTGGGCTTTCGTTTTGAATATTTCAGGGTTTACTTTGGGTACCACACATGGAATGATAGAAAGTTATTGGGTGGTTTTACTTTGGATTTATTGTAGAAAATAAATTGTTATTGGGCTTTTGATTTTTCTATGAAAGTTAGTTGTATTATTTATGTAGTGATTATAATTTTTATTTTTTTTGGTTATCCAACCCATGTTGGATTTGAGTTAGTAACTTATTACAAAGAGTGCTTTAATAGTGCACCCATTCATTATTAATCCAAACTAGCATAGGTTATTATAGCTATTCTTCTTGAGCATAGAAGCTACTATATTTTTAACATATAATTTAAAATTATTTAAATAAAATTACACCATTATTTTCTATCTTTTTCCATATAAAAATAATTTTGTTTCACTGTAAAATTTGTAATTCTAATTTTTTGTAAAAAATTATTTCCTTGGAAGTAAACTAAAATTTCTTCTTAAATGTATATGACCTTTTATCTCATCCTATTCTTCTTTAAGTCACACGATACCATAAATATCAACCCTTTAAGTCACACGATACCATAAATATCAACCCTAAATTAAAATATTGAGTTTGGGTATAACCCATGACAATGGAGAAAAAAAAATCGAAATAAGAAATATTGAAGATTCAACTTTAACATCCAAAGTGGAAATTCTTTGAAAAATTGTTGATGTGGAGTTGTCAAAATTATGTTAGTCATGGAAAAAAAAGTACTATTCTATGTGTTTCGAAAATGTGTATCATATGATTTTTATAGTTCAAATATGGTAATTAGGGAAGAGGCTTGTGAAAACTGAAAAGTTGCGAGGCATATCATCATTTTTTGTTAGCCAAAGAAGCATTAAAGTTATTCAGTGGTCAGTGCTACCGAATGAGGTTAACTATTTTTTAATTATTTTTTAAGAACAAAAATAATCACTCCTAAATAGTGTGTAGGTTTGTATAAAATATTTTGGAATAAAAATAATTAATGATATTAACATTTTGTTTTAAAATATATTATAATATTTTTTTGCAATTTAGTCACACTCATTAGAATTTGGAAAACAAATTATTATAATATTGTTTTTGCAATTTAGTCACACACATTAGAATTTGGAAAACAAATTACATCTCCATGTTTTAATATGAATCATAGTCAGAGACAAATTACATCTCCATGTTTTAATATGAATCATAGTCGGAGTCTCTCAATATTATATAATAATAATAAAACTTCAGTTCTATACTATTATTGAAACTGTCCTCGAGGGTTTAAAAAAAAACATATGACAACCAAAATTACTACCAATAGTCATAGTCTAGACGTGGGAAGTACCCACTTACAACTATCATGATTCTCTTGGAAACAAAAATTAATAGTGGTAAAAGAGAAACTTGAAATGATTCAAGCTAATCGTCAGATAGCCAAAATTGACGAAGATGGGTGGATTATCCTACAATGGTGCTACGTCCACATGTGAAAAGTTTATATTGTGCAAAGTTTATATTTTGAAAGATAGACCCTCTTCCATAGTTTGCTTCTCTTCTTTTCATGAACACTTTACTGATTTTAACACTAAGATCTTCATAGTAGTCCAATGCTTTATCATCTCCTTTTCATGACCACTTTACTAGTTTTAACACTAAGATCTTCAGAGTAGTAGTCCAATGCTTTATCATCTCCTCTTGCTTGTCCATGTTGAGCACAACCCTTTATTTTGGGTATGTGTAATATTTTTGTTGAGGATAACTGTTTATTTGCGTATGCTTTAATACCTTACATTGTGTATATTAGAATGGGTGCAACTATCCCAAAAAAAAATTAGGGGTGTTTTTCTTGTTTTCACTTTTTGATATATAGTTTTTCCTTTTATGATGTATAGCTATTTAGTTAGTGGTTTTGTAGTTTTGATTAAGAAACCATAATTGTATATTAATATAGGGTAAATGGATTGAATATATATATTAGTAATAATCTACAAAATAATTTATTGAAATTTTTTTTGAGGTTTATCATTTTTTGTTTTTTAGGTAAATCTTTTCTTTTATGTGTGTGTTTGTCATTTCCTCTTTTAATTTTATTAAGAGTTTATTTTCCACAATTAAATGACATGGTTGCACTTTGTGGAGCTACTTTCTCATTCACTATCATGTTTATAAATTTTTTCATGTGATAGCATATTTCAATCACTCTCAGTAATTTTATATCTTTCCTACATGATAAACCACTATATAATTTCTTCCTCTACCAGAAAATTGAAAGTTATGATACATACTCACTATTTAACTTATAACCGATATCATAATAGAATCCGAATACAAACTCCTGCAATCTCTATGGTTCAAAGATGAAAAGGAAAAACTAAAAAGTTCTACATTATTAAGCTTGTAAGGAAGCTGATTGATGAACTTCTTATTAAGCCCATGACCAATCTGATGGTTGAAATAAGAAAATTCCATTATTAAACCTAATAACAACTTAATTGATGAATCTATTTATTAAACCAATAATCAATATAAAAAGAAAATAGAGAAAAAGACCGATGAATCCATCTTATTGATAGACTTTTTACAATTCCAATATCATTTTCATTATATTCTAACTATGTTTGTTTTTTTTTTTTTTGGGTTTATGTCCCATTTTCATAGCACTATGTGGCTTTCAACTCATCACATGTTGATTTAAATAACTGCAAAAACATGATATGTCTTTATTACTAGTGCTTAAGTCCGTGACAATCATTTTTGTCTATACAAATGAGGAATGTTGAATGCAAGTTCATCCATGTTTATTAAAAAAGATGATGATTTCTACTTGGAAATGTAGTTGATTCCCTATCGTCACCCTTATATTCTTTTATGTTTTATGTTTTAAGGTTTAGTGATTACTTAAAGGATCTTGAGGATTATGTGTGCTATGTACTTTATTCCAAGCATTTGATTGAGTTTTGGGATTTGACGTTTGCGGATTTCATTTAAAGAAAATTAATACGAGGAGAGCTATTTTTTCGACTTTTCTTACATTTTCTTTAAAGTAATCGATGTCCTTGGTCATAGGAGCAATGTGGGGGAGAAATGTGATTTAGAATTTCTAAAGTATTTCACAATGTCCTTTCAAATTAAATAAGGGAAAATTTTCTTTACTAGAGAGATTGTATAACATAGATCTTTAAAACTATAAAATTTATAAATTAACACATTCTTTTTTAAATAAAAGTTCTTGATATGTATTGGGAAACTCTTCCTAAGGTAAATCATCATTGTTGCAGAAGATTTTTATAAACAACTAAATCACATTTCAATGACTACAAACAATAATTTGAAAAAAAAAATTGTCTTTTAGTTGTTGAAGTTTAGATGTCAAATATAATTGCATGCTTCCAAATATTAATATACATATGACTTATGTATATTAATATAGGTATCATTTCTACTATTATTTCCAAATTCCAAATTTGTTCATTTTTTTTTGCATAATATTTCCATGCATTTGGTTGTGAACATTATGTTTCCATGAACTAACAAACACCACACATACTAAGAATATTGTAAAATTTTTCATTATATTGAAGTACAAAAACATATGTATCAATTATTTTTTTACTTCATCTAAAAAATTCTAGCATACAAGGTAAATGTCATAAGAAACTATGCCACAAAATTGTTTCTTCAAGCTAAGAGTACAAAATAAAATAGTGAGCACCATGATACTTGGAGATCAATTTAGTTGAGTAAGCACCTCATTTCTTACTTGTTAAGGATGATGAACCAATTGTAGATTCAACCAACATTTCAATTATTTTTCCAAGCATGATTATATATAAATGGAATATTCATCCAACAACCTTTCCAAAGGGATGCTAAACCCAGGCCCAACTCAATCAATTGTCTGAATAACAAAGTTTTTCACAGGTACCTTCACAATATTTATTGATACAACAATTCTATATATAACATGACTTTCCTCATCCTTATAACCTCCTATTTATAAATGTTGTTTCCCCCAAGTACTACTTATTGATAGAGACATCATGATTTCCTTGTTTATAATTTTTTTATGCCATTTTAAAAAACCCCAAAGAAATTGAACTCGTTTACTATGTACCTTTTTCCTACAAGGATTTCCATTATTGTGGGAGATTTATGTTAGTGTAACTTTTTTCTTAAATTTAACCTCCCCCCTCAATTTTACAAGATATATACAAACTCAATTTTCCATTGTATTTTATTGTCTATATATTTCACTTTATTATTCTCTTCCACATTCCCACTCCTCCTATCAACATTCATTTGCCCCACTCAGTACAGTTTCAAATTATTTTTATTGTATTAAAGTGACAATTCCTAATTATTTTTATTGTGTTAAAGTGATTTGTAAATGGCCTATTTCAATAATAAGTTGGTCAAACTATCTTTAAACAACATTTCGATCTCAGTAAGCTAGTATCTACAACTCAATTCTATGGGTATCAATCCACTAGGTTGATGTCAAATTTACACATTCGCTTACTAATGGACTAGATCAGCAAAGTGTAAGGAAACCCCACAAAATTCAACTGGATTTAATGTCTACAACTATCCATGACCACTACATTTGCATCGAACTCCAAGTTGAAATTAGATTAACTTTTATACACAACAATCATGACATTCAATGACCCATCACTGCTGCAAAGTCATTCTACTCGTCGTTTTCAAACTCTAGAGTTTTTATGATCTTACAATGAATATGATAACATTTTGTGTCCTCCTTAAATATAAAAAAAGTTGGTTGTGACACTGCCTATTGCCAATTCTTAGTCCATAGTTATACCAGAATATGATAACATTTTGTGTCCTCCTTAAGTATAAAAAATTTGGTTTGACACTGCTTATCGCCAATTCTTAGTACACAGTTATACTAACACATAAATATAATAACTTTAAGAACTTTGGAACAACCAAATATGTAAAGTAAATCAAAACCCATGTTCGAACATGGATTTCAAAATTAAAGACTATTGACACCTAATCAGATGGATTGGGTGTATAGCTCTAATTAATGTAAATAAATAATAGATAAGATAGAGAGTCATTGGGAGATGAACCAAACATTCACTCCCTGTTGTATATAACAATGAACAACCTAAATGAATAATATAAGTTTTGATTTGAGGAGTTACCTCCTGGTCTAACATGGTACCGGAGCAGGCACCATTTTTTGGCTTCCTTTTTAATTTGTAACTCCTATTCTATTTTTCCTTTGTTTTGCATCTTTTGCAGGCTGACATATCTGTCAAAACCCTGTGAAATCTCATTCATTATTGTTGTGTCAAATGGTGCATTGAAGCCGAAGGTGCTGTCGTAACTTGGATTTCTTCCCTTGGGCCGGATCTTAAATGTCATGAACCCGCATATATAAATATCGTTGGGTCCGCATTTAATCGCATATCACTAGTCTCTATGCCCCGATCAATACCACTGCATGTTTGTGATGCAATCATACCCTTCATTAACGCTTTTGTATTTGAAGCTCTGCATACATTTTCTTATTCACTGAATATCCTTTTTCATATAAAATACCAATGGTGATGATGTAACCCACTCATACATAGTTCCCGAGGTTTCACTTTATTGAGCTCATTCTCCACCGTTGATCTCAATCTCAAGATCTGACGACTGACATTGATTTCTAGGGGACCACTTGCATGGCGGTTACCCACTCGAAAAGTTCCTTTAATCTCCACCATTGATCATCACCTCCAAATCTTACGGTTTATAGCAATTTTGGGTGCATTAGCTGCATGAGAGTTACCCGCCTGATATGAGCGATTATTCTCTCTCCCCTAGTCGCTATGTGTCCATTGCTTAGTGGAAACAGGTGCTCCCCTTTCAATACCACTTATCATTTTTATCCGCCCAAAATCCCGCTTGTAACCCGAAATCTGCCTTTAGACGTGGTTATCACCCCGACTTGTTTTACTTGTGAAAATCGTTGATCACTTACCATCAACAACCCTCCTCCATTCATCTCCTCCATTCATCTCTCCCGTTCATCTCCGTCGTTCATCTCTGCCATACAAAGCAACAAAAGAACTGAAGTTACAGTTAGACTCTGATATTTGGGTGAATGTTGAATGTTTTTAAGTTGAACGCTATTGGTATAATGCTGTTGATAAAACGATATGCATTCAATTATATCTATTGTGGGAGTGTTTCTCAATGGAAAGTATAATTATCCTGAATGGTCACGGAAAATCCAACACACTCTCATTTTTAATGAGATATGGAAAGGAGTGTGTGTTGGAGAAGGAGACAAAGCGCCAATCCAGCCTACGTCAAACAAGGAGCTCGCCATTTGGAAAAATAAGAATAGAAAAACCTATGCATTGATTGTAGCATCAGTAAGTGAAGAGGTGAGTTGACACATTTCGCCATTTTCAAATGCATTCAAAGCCTTACAAAAGTTGAAAGAATTCTATGACTCACACTCTACACTTGTAGTTGTTTAACTTATGATTAAACTCTTCACCCTTGCATTACAAAATAATTAACCTCTTGCTCTTGCATCTGAAGTAAAATATATAATGCATGATATCAAAGTCACTAAGGTTGAATTGGATATTCCTCTGATCACTTTTCTCAAGGAACTTTATCCTACTTACTCCAATTATCTTGAGTCATTGCAAGAAAATGGAAATCTCAATGATATTACCTTTGAATCCCTTGTGAAAAAATTTGCTGAAAGAGAGAAATATTTTGGAAAGAAGATAACCCTTGAATCTTCTGAAGAGGCTATGTGCCTTACTTATAAAGAAAAAGAATATTACCCAATATTCTTCCAGAGGAAGAGGTGGTCAAAGAGGAAGAGGAAGATATTTCAGAGGAAGGGGGGGCAAACACTCTCAAGGAGAAAAGTTAGATTTGCACTGCATACGTTGCAAAAGAAATGGATGACATGATGCCTCCACATGCAAGTTACCTTGGGACAAAATTGAGCAACAAGGAGACCAACCCAAAGGTAAAACTAATGACACAAACAAAGGTAAAGCACCTGAATCCGCTCATTATGTTGTGGCACAATGTAATATTGGAGTAAATGAAGACTTATTTAATGCTTCACTTGCTTCTTGGAAAAATCATTGGTTGCTTGATCGAGGAGAAACTTGCCACATGACTCATAGAAAAGATTTTTTTGAAGAATTTACTGACAATGTTGATAGAGCAGTATACTTTGCATACCAATCAAAACTCAAGCCATCAAGGCTTGGTGCAATCAGGCTTAAATTGCTTGGTCTTCTAGACTTTCTTATGCATCATGTTCTATATCGCCCACAGCTGAGGAGAAACGTGTTGTCATTGTTCCACATCCACCAACAAGGTCACTGTGTTCATATGTTTGATGGCAAGCTTGAGGTGAGAAATGCATCTGACCACTCACTTGTTATGAGGGGGATAGAAGAAGAAAGGCTTCCCAAGCTGCAGGATACCTCTGCTCATGCACAACATTTCTCATACAATTCTCATTATGAAGAAGGTACACTTCCATCAATTTTATTATGGAATGCTGGATTTGGACATTTGAACTATGACAACCTCCTCTTTTTGAAGAAAAATGGTGTTACTGGTTTGCCTAAAATTCCTCGGAACTTAAGCAGTGTGATGCTTGCATTCTAGGAAAGCATAGCAAACAGTCCTTTCACAGTTCACACTCCAAAGAACATAGAAAACTTGAACTCATTCATTCATATTTATGTGGCCCAATGCCTCTTCCTTCGGCAAATGGAAATAAATATATGATGAAATTTATTGATGACTACACCAAAATGTGTTGGGTTTATTTATTGAAGAACAAATTTTATGCTTTTCAAACATTCAATAACTTTCATACATGGATTGAAAATGATGCACAATCTCATATTGGCTCTATACACACTGATAATGGAAAAGAATACACTTCAAATGAATTTGAAAAATGTCTTCACCAACATGGGATCAAACATCAAACAAATGTGCCTTATAATCCCCAACAGAATGGTGTGGCTGAAAGAATGAATAGGACAATCTTAAATATGGTACGCTCCATGTTGTTCTTCAAAAACGTAAAATTGATGTTTTGGGCTAATGCAGTTCTATGTGCTATATATATAAAGAATAGATGTCCATCTAATGCTATCAGAAACAAGACTCCTTACGAAATGTGGTATGGGAACATTCCTTTGGTAAAGCATCTCAGGGTGTTTCGTTCCACCTATTATGCCTTGATACCAAAGGTACATAGAAACAAACTTGGTGCAAGAAACCGTAAGTGTATCTTCCTGGGGTATTCAAACACCTCCAAAGCATACCGTCTCTATGATGAATTCAACAAAAAGTTTGTTGTATCTAGAGATGTAATCTTTCTTGAATCATCCAAAACTGACACTGTTTTTGAAAGGAAACTTGATCACTTGGATAGATTCACAAATGCAAAACCATTTCAAGAATTTGATAATCAGATTCCACATCTTGAAGGAGGGATTCCTATACTAGATCAACTTGTGGAATATTCTTCTGAAGCACTCTCTCCCCTACATGAAACTCCAACAACAGATGATACTTTGAGTGATGTGATTGACGGAATTTGGAGACTCAATATTGATTCAGTCCCAACTCAATCAATGGAGTAGCCTAGACCATCTAAGAAAGGTCCCCCAAAGTGGCTGACAAAGACACTTGAAAGTGTCCATCCTGATGAGGTTGGAAAGATAGGAACTAGAAATTCAAACCGACAAAATGGAGGTAATGTAGATGACTCTAATTCACCTATTGATATGGATGTTTCTTATGATTGTGAATTCAATTTGTCTATATATTTTGAACTAACTTCCTTCAAAGAAGTTGATTCTCATGATGAATGGAGAGAAGCAATGAAAAAGGAGTATGATGCCCTGATAAAGAATGGCACTTGGAAGCCAGTTGATCCTCCATTGGGAACTAAACCAATTGGCTACATGTGGGTCTACAAGAACAAGTATAAAGTTGATGGCTCACTTGACAAGCACAAAGCTAGGCTTGTGGAAAAAGGTTTTGCACAGAAGGAAGGGGTTGATTATGAGGAAATGTTTTCCTCCATAGAAAAATGGGCTACCATCCAGACACTCTTTTCCCTAGTAGCTCAGAACAGTTGGAAAGTCCATCAAATGGATGTAAAAACTTTTTTCTTGAATGGAGATCTGAAAGAAAATGTTTCTATATCCCAACCTGAAGGATTTGTTATGAAAGGACATGAACATAAAGTATGCAAACTTGTGAAATCCTTGTATTGCCTCAAACAAGAACCACAAGCCTAGTATGAGAAACTGACTGAGCATCTTCTGAAACTCAATTTCAAACATTATGATCTTGATGATGCAACTTTATTTGTCAAGAAAGTTGGAAAAACAACTGTATATCTTGTGGTATATGTAGATGATCTTTTGATGTCGGGGAATAATGAAAGCTAAATTGCATCCATAAAGAAGGAATTGAAAAACGGTTTTGAAATGACTGATTTGGGCTATGTTCATTACTATCTTGGTATTGATGTAACTCAACATACGAAGTCCATATTCCTTTCTCAAAAGAAGTACATTGGAGATCTGTTGAACAGGTTTCCCATGACTAAATGTAATCCTCTAACTACTCCAATGGAACAAAAATTAAAGCTCACATCCACTGAAGGAAAAGGATTTGAGGATGCAACAAAGTATAGATAGCTTGTAGGAAGTCTCGACCAGACATTTCATTTTCTGTTGGAATCCTCTCCAGATTTATGCAAAAGCCTTGTGAGGGACATTGGCCTACTGAAAAAAGAGTTCTAAAGTACTTGAAGGGAACTCAAGAGTTTGGAATCAAGTATACATAGGTGGGCGACTTCAGCTTGATTGGATACTCTGATTCAGACTTCGATTGAGACAAAGAAACTGGGGTATCTACTTCAGGTTATGCTATGAGTATTGGATCAGGAGCTGTCTGCTGGAGATCACATAAACAATCAGTTCTAGCATATTCCACAATACAGGCAGAATATGTGGCAGAAGTTAAGGCAACAAAAGAAATTGTGTGGCTCAGGAAAATTCTTAAAGATTTGCATGTAAAACAAGTACAATCAACTCCACTCATGATTGACAATACCTCTGCAATAAATTTGGCCAAGAACCCAAAGTTCGATGATCAAATAAAGCACATCAATACTAAATATCATCTGATTTGACATCATGTTGAGGCCAAAACAATCCATCTCCACCATTTTTCCACTAATGAGCAAATTGTAGACATCTTCACCAAAGCACTTGGAAGAGAAAAGCTTGAAAGATTCAGAATGATGCTTGGACTCACCAACATCCCTTTAGATTAAGAGGGTGAATGTTGACACCTAATTAAAGGGATTGGGTGTACAACTATAATTAATGTAAATAAATAATAGGGAAGATAGAGAGTCATCGGGAGATGAACTGAATAGTCACTCCCTCTTGTATATAATGATGAACAACCTGAATGAATAATATAGTTTTGATTTGAGGAGTTACCTCCTGGTCTGACAGAGACCATGGAAGAAAGTGTAATAGGGAAGCCCATATAGTAGTTAGATGGTTGGCCATCATAGCACCCTCACCAAGCATGGATCAAAGACTATCGATAATGTTATATTTAATTCATTGAATGATGCAACAAACATGTGATTTAGTATTTTGAAAGTTTATTTTATTTATATGATTAAAAATTATTTTAAATAATAAAAATAAATTAAACTCAATCTACTATGGAGACTATTAAAAAATTTAATATAGTATGTTTTGGTTATCTTATTTGTGGTTTGGTTGGAAAATGATGAAGATAAACTAACAAGTATAATATAAGTCCCCAAATTTTATTATGAATTTAATTTTGGAGTTATAAGTCATTCATAATAATAGTTTTATAGATAAATTACAAATTAAACATTTTTATTACATTTTTTTTCTTTTAAGTCAAAATGTTTTTATTAAGTCATAAAAAAAGCACAAGAAAAATTCCCTTGCTAGAAATCTTAGTGGACTTGTTACCTAGAAGATAGAAGCAAAAACTAAAGGATAATATTAGAAGAAAACTACAAACTTTCAGACAAGCTTCCCATAAAAACCAAAATAATCCCAACACCTCAAAGCCTCCATTCACCATAGTTAATGAGAAACATTACCTTGACTTGGGGCATCCCTATCCTTCCCATTCTTCTTAGGATAATGAAATTCCTTGTGGGAACAATAGGGATGCCCCAAGTCAAGATAATGTTTCTCATTAACTATGGTAATTGGAGGCTTTCACGTGTTGGGATTATTTTTGTTTTTATGAGAAGCATGTATGAAAATGTGTAGTTTTCTTCTAATGTTATCCTTTAGTTTTTGCTTCTATCACCTAGGTAAAAAGTATAGTAACATCACGATGAGGGGAATTTTTCTTGTACTTTTCATTACATTACATTGACTTGGGGCATCTAGTTTATCTATCATGTACCATTGATTATGTTTCAAATCATTCATGAAGGAAATGAGTTCATTCTTGTTTTCATGGTGAGAATTAATGAGTTGCTTCATCCTCATGTAAGATATCTCAATTGTTCCTTAATCAAATCAAAAGGAAAAGGGAGGTCAACTTGACTTTTTGATTGCGCATGTTTTTAGTCAATTGCCTACCCTAAATCCCACTAGTCCATATGGTGTCAAGCTCCTTCTCCCCTAAGAAAAACTTCTCTTCGAGCACACTCTCTCTTTCATAGCATAGCACCTCAGATTCACACCACATGTATTCCGGACTACAAAAAAAATGAACTAGTCACCCCACTACCAGTAGTGATGGCTATGACATGTAAGACTCCCACACAGTTCCTTTGCAGATGCTAGAAGGGCTAAGGAGTAACAGGACCCATCCACTTGTAGACCCCACCCACGATTTCATATACATTCACTAAACCAATACCCTAATGGCTTCCACACCTTAAGTTCTAAAAATAATTCTACACAAGCATGGCCACAAGAAAACCCACACTCCCATAATGCAGAAGTGTCTTTTCATAGTTCAAGACCCCATAACAAACAAATCACAACACCAAATACCAATATAGCTTAGAAAAATCCTCACGCTACCACTAATGAGTACAAAACACACAATATTTATTACTAATAGGTGAAAGCACAACAATGTAAACCAAGCATGAAGAGAGTTAATGAACTAAATAAGATAAATTACCAGTGAGGAGTGGAATTTCCCAAGATCTCACTTGGAGATATACCCTTTCGCATAATATTCTTAGCACCCAAGCCAACTATGAGAAAACTTGCGGTGTTGCCATGGGTTCCCCTCACTCCCCTATGGTAGCTAATGTATTAAAAGAGGATTTTGAATCAAAGGCCTTAGCTTATTCTCATCTTATGCCTAAGATGTGGAAAAGGTTTGTTGATGACATTTGTGTCATTTGGTCCCATGGTAAGAAGAGTTGGAAGTCTTTTTCCTCCATCTTAACAATCAATATAGTTCCATAATGTTCACAATGAATTTGAAAATAATGGTAGTCTTCCCTTCCTTGACATCCTCTTGTCAAGGAATGATGATGGATCTTTTTATCATCGGGTATTTCATAAGAAAATTCATATGGAACAATATCTTCATGCTAATTCTCATCATTTCCCAACTCAAAAAAAAATTGTTCTCAACACCTTAGTGACTATAGCTTTAAGATTTTCTAATGAAAACCATCTCAATGAAGAGAAAGCACATCTCCTAAGTTTTTTCCTTAATAATGGGTATAGTAGACACCAATGTAATAAGGCTTTCCTCAGAGTTGAAAAGTGTCCTATTTCTAAGAAAGATACCAAGGACATATTTTTGGGCCTTTATCTTCCTTTTATCCAAGAGACCACTCACAAGATTGCGAGGATCCCAAGGAAGCATAACATGGCTTCAACCATTAGGCCTTTAAATACATATGGAGCTCCCTTAGATCTGTAAAAGACCTAGTGGACCCCAAGAATATGAAGGGTTTTTACGTTATCCCATCCTCTTGTGGGACTCCATACATTGGTGAGATCGGTCGCTCGATTAATCAAAGGATTCGTGAGCATGCTGCTGACATCAAGCATGGCAGGACCCACTCCTCTTCTTTGGCAGACCGTGCAAATAAATCTAAGCATCACATCTGCATTGAGGGGGCCCAAGTCATTGATAGGGTTAGTCATTTCCATCATCGTAAATTGAGGGAGGCCCTAGAAATTGAAAAAAGACCCAATAATTTGAATAGAGACAATGGTTGGAATATAAGTAGAAGTCGGGTCCCTCTCCTATCCTCCTATTTTTTTAGGTTTTTTTTTGGAATTTTTTTTGTTTATTTTTTTATCTATGTAGGTATTGTTGTGCTTTTTATAGTATTTGTTTTTTACTGATTCTTCATTAGAGTTTATTTTCTTGACTCTTCATGTTTTCTTAGGTATTTTATCATCCTATTCGTTCTTAACTCCTTTTAGTATTTCTAATGAGCATGAGCCTCATATTTTATTGTTGGCCCCATGATATATATATATATATATTTCTTTTAACTTTTGTATATTTTTGTTTTATTTTATTTATTTTCTATTAATTATTTTTTATTTAGTTTATTTTATTTCCATTAATTATTTTTATTTATTAAATGATGTTATCTCGATTAGGGTTTTGATTCCTTTTTTTATAATTTTTTATTTCCCTCTTTGTTTGGACTTTGACTTTGATTTCTCTTATTTTTTTAATATTTGATTTTAATAAATTAATTTAAATATTCTTTTCAGAAACTAGCTGTTTAATATAGTGGTTACTTATTAATATTTATTTTTTTAATAAATTAATAAACTGATATCATAATTTAAATTTTATTTTTCAAAAACTAGCAGTTAATATAGTCGTTATTTAATAATATTTGTTTTAATATATTAATAAATTAATATCATAATTTAAATATTATTGTTCAAATATAGACGTTACTTGAAAACTTTTGGTCTCTACATTGCCCTCTATTTAAGCCTTTTCCATGGTCTCCCTCTTCATGTGGTCCTCATGATGAACCACACTTGTTGGTTCGAGATGCGTCGGCCAAAAATTTATCTTATGTGATTTCTATCGAAAGACTTTTCTTAATTCATTATGGATCACAGAAGCCTGAATATAAAAATTACTACCCTATATTGAAGGGACACTACTATTAAAGTTCATCTCTTTGAACGGTCTCACGTAAGGGTTTCCAAGTTGAAGACAGATCTTGCTTTTGTAGAATGATGTAGAGACTCTTCCCTTGTTCCTCCATTCACTCATATTAAGCACCCTCTTAATAATTCTATTTAATTTCGTATTTTTGTTCATGCTAGCATGGCATTAGTCCATTTGGAGATTGGCAGGGTGAGAAAGTTTCTCGATTTCATTTCTCGTGATTTGTTTTCTCTGCATTAAGAACTTTCAAATGATATCTATGCTCCTCTTTGGTCAAGGATTGAGGCATGATTGGCACTAAAATCTACTCGTCTGGAAGAAATATAGAAAGTAAAGCAATCCAAGAAGTTTAGTAAGGTCTCGGAGAAATCGATCTCACAGCTGAATGAGTCTAGCTTCTTTCATGGTCTTTCTAGAATTAGAATTAGTTCTAATCAAATCTTTTCTCTTCGATCTTGGGTTGATGGTGTTTCTCACCTTTCCACGATTGAGGGTGAAGTTGGAACGGACTCGTGTTTTGGTTGTAATAACTCTGCAAATTCACCAGGCTAGATTCCCTCAGGTTTTCTGTCCATTAATTCTTCTTTGGTTTCTGTTGGTTTAAAAAATAATGGAAATGGTTCTATTAACAATAATTTTTATAATATTCAATTGAATAATAATAATAATAATACTAATAATAATAACAATAATAATAATAATAATAATAATAATAGTGGCTGATTTCACTTTAGGTAGGAATAATAATATTAGGAATAGTAATAATACTTTATGTTTGGATGATGATGATGATGATGATGATGATGATAATATTGAGGTTAGTGACTCTGTTTTCAATTCTGATAATTGTAATAATAATAGGATTGGCAATAAGGCTATAGGATTGGATAATAATGTTTGTTCCAATTTTCTTTCCTCTTCTCATAATTGGGTTGTCAATCTCTCTAGCTTTTCTTCTGATCCCCGTGTCTTTAGCCTTTTTGAGATATTTTTAAAATTTTCCCTTGCTCCTAGATAGATCTTGGTCGATAATATCATTTGTGACATTGAATATGGTATTAGAGACTTACCAATCGTCACTAAAGATATCATTCGTGAAGACTGCACAATTGTCCATAGAAAGGAAAATCCTCCCAAGAGCAACATCAACAAACCTGAGTTTGATGCTCTCTAATCGCTAAATAATAATAAGAATATTGTTGTTCTCTAATTTGACAAAGGTGGTGCTATGGTTATTCTTGATAAAGATTATTACCATCGGAAGATGTTGGACCACCTCCATAATAGTAGGAGCTACAGGAAACTCCACAAGGATCCCCTGAAGAAGAATTCGAAAATTCTGGCTCTTTTTATAAAGGCTAGCAGCTTGGTTAGCTCGTTCAGTCATAAGCTTATAGAAAGTTACCCTCTTACCCCCAGAATATATGGCTTCCCTAAGATTCATAAGGAAGGGGATCCTCTGAGACCCATTGTGAACATTATAGGAGGGTCAACTTATCTTCTTGCTAAATATTTAGCCGAGAAACTTAAGCCCCTTATTGGCCATACAGAATGCTTCGTTGAGGACTCTGCATTATTTATCAATGAGTTAAAGAGTTTCAAGCTTGATCCAGATGACAAGCTTGTGAGTTTTTATGTGGTATCCCTCTACACTAATATACCTATCAACAAGCCCATCGAAGTCATCAAGCACATTACGGATCTTGATATGGCTTATTTAGCTGGTATTTGTCTTACTTCTAATTTCATTTCATTCGATGGGGAATTCTATGAGCAAACTTGTGGTGTCACCATGGGTTCCCCTCTCTCCCCTGTGGTAGCTAATATATTCATGAAGGATTTTGAGTAAAATTCCTTAGCTTCTTCTCGTCTTATGCCTAATATGTGGAAAAGGTTTGTGGATGACACTTGTGTCATCTAGTCCCATGGTAAGGAAGAGTTGGAACTGTGTTTTCTCCATCTTAACAATAAATCTAGTTCCATAAAGTTCACCATGGAATTTGAAAATAATGGTAGTCTTCCCTTCCTTGACATCCTCCTCTCAAGGAATGATGATGGCTTTCTTTCTCTTTAGGTATTTTGTAAGAAAATGCATACGAAATGATATATTCATGTTAATTCTTGGTGTTCTCAACACCTTAGAGGCTAGAGCTTTAAGAGTTTCTCATGACAACAATCTCAATGAAGAGAAAGCACATCTCCTGAGTGCTTTTTGTAATAATGGGTATAGTAGACACCAATGTAATAAGCCTTTCCTCGAAGCTAAAAAAGGTCCTAGTGCTAAGAAAAATATGAAGGATCAACTTTCTGGTGTTCATCTTCCTCTTATCCAAGGGACCATTAACAAGATTGTGAGGATCCTAAGCAATCATAAGGTGGCTTCAACCTTTAGGCCTCTAAATATAATCTGGAGCTCCCTTAGATATGTAAAATACCAAGTGGACCCCAATAATATGAAGCGTGTTTACATTATCCCATGCTCTTGTGGGACTCCCTACATTGGTGAGATTGGTCGCTCGAGTAATCAAATGATTTATGAGCACGCCACTGACATCAAGCATGGCAGGACTCACTCCTCTACTTTGGCAGAGCATCCACATAAATCTAAGCAACACATCTACATTGAGGAGTCCCAAGTCGTTGCTAGGGTTAATCATTCCCGTCATCGTAAATTGAGGGAGGCCCTAGAAATTGAAAAAAGACACAATAATGTGAATAGAGACGATTTTTGGAATATTAGTAGAACTTGGGTTTGTGTCGTGTCCTCCTAGTTTTTAAGGTTTTTTATTGGGATTTATTTTGTTTATTTGTTTATCTATGTAGGTATTGTTGTCCTTATTATAGTATTTGTTTTTCATTTATTCTTCATTAGATTTTATTTTCTCGACCCTTCATGTTTTCTCAAGTGTTTTGTCATCATATTCATTCTTAAATCCTTTTAGTATTTTTAATGAGCCTCAACCTCATATTTTATTGTGACCCTATTTTATTTATTGATTATTTTTCTTTGAATATATATATATATATATATATATATATATATATATATATATATATATATATATATATATATATATATATATATATATATATATATATATATATATATATATATATATATATATATATATATATATATATATATATATATATATATATATATTATTTTTTTTCTTGAATTTTGTATATTTTTGTTTTATTTTATTTATTATCTATTAATTATTTCTAATTTAGCTATTTGATTTCTATTAATTATTTTTATTTATTAAATGATCTTGTCTCGATTAGGGTTTTGGTTCCCTTTTTTATATTTTTTGACTTCCCTCTTTGTTTGGAGTTTGACTTTGATTTTTTTTATATTTGATTTTAATAAATTAATTTAAATATTATTTTTCAAAAACTAGCCATTTAATATAGCCGTTACTTATTAATAGTTGTTTTTTAATAAATTAATAAACTAATATCATAATTTAAATATTATTTTTAAAAAACTAGTCATTTAATATAGCCATTACTTAATAATATTTATTTTTCATATATCAACAAATTAATTTCATAATTTAAATATTATTGTTCAAATATAGCAATTTCTTGAAAAAATTTGTGCCTACATTGCTCTCTATTTAATCCTTTTCCATGGTCTACCTCTTCATCTCGTCATGATGATGAACCACACTTAATGGTTCGAAACACGTCAGCCAAAAATTTCTCTTATGTGATTTCTACCGAAAGACTTTGCTTAATTCATTATGGATCTTAGAAGCCTGAATACAAAAAATATAAAATTTTATCATAAATTATTTTTATTAATACTAATACATTAATATGTTTTCAGAATATCCATTAATATTAGTTATTATTTAGCATACTAAATCAATTTAACTATCGCAACCATTTTGGTAAATGTGGTTGATATGATTATTATTATGATTATGATTATTAATTAATATTACTACTATTATTAATTAATACTATTATTATTTGTAATTATATTTAATAAGTTATTAATTTATAAATATTAATAACAATTAATTAATTCATTAAACAATTAAATAAATAAATAATAATAATAATTATATAATTATTATTATTATTTTATTAATATAAATATAAATAAATTTATTTGTATAAATATAAATTTATACGGTTCATGGTTGAACCATTGATTGCTTTTTTTATTTATACAAACTTTGTCACAATGTGAGGTTGGACCATAGTAAACCATTATTGAATTTATAAAACATGGTTGATCATGTTTGGCCATCATTGATATTATAAACCCTAATAATTAATACTAAAACGCAAGTGATTATAAACCAAAGGGAATAATATTAAAGCCTAGGAATATGGACCCTTATATTAGTAAACCCGATGGATTGATATTATAAACCTAAGAGATAAAAATGATTAACCCAAGACATATAAACCCTAAGATAAATATTAGAAACCCTAAAATAAACAAGTTTGATTATGGTTGATTTCCATATTGAGACAATCCTTATCACAATGTGATGTTGGAATGTGGTTGACCATGGTTGATTCTCATATTGAGATAATACTTGTCAGAATGTGACATTTTTCCATGGTTGACCATAATTGTTTGGGATTATAAACCTAAGAAAATAATATTATACCGTAGGAATAATGTTAATAAACCCAAGGGATTGATATTATGAACCAAAGGGAATAATAAACCCTAGGGATTAAAATTACGAACCCAAAGTATATAAACTCTAAGATAAATATTATAAACCCTAAAACAAACATGGTTGATCATGGTTTATTTCCATCTTGAGGCAATCCCTGTCACAATGAGACGTTGGACCATGGTTTACCATGGTTGACCATCATTGATTTTCATATCAACACAATCTTTTTCACAATGTGACATTGGACCATGATTGACCATGTTTGATTTTCATACTCATACAACATGTGACACAATGTGCCTTTTGACCATGATTGATCAAGGTTGACCATGGTTGGCTATGGTTGACCATGGTTGATTGATATTATAAATGCAAGGGAATAATAATCCCAAGGGATTGATATTATAAACCCAAGGGAGTATTACTAAAACCCCAAGGGATTATGAACTGAAGGGAATAATATTAAATACAAGGGACTAATATTACAAACCCAAGGTATATAAAACCTGAGATAAATATTATAAACATTAAAATAAACATGTTTTACCATGGTTGACCATGGTTGATTTACATATTCAGAAAATCCTTGTCACAACATGACTTTGGACCATAGTTGACCATGCTTAACCATGGTTGATTTTCATATCAAGACAATCTTTGCCACAATACGACGTTGGACCATGCTTGATCATGGTTGACCGTCATTGATTTTCATATGGAGACAATATTTTTCATAATGTGACGTTAGACCATTTTTTACCATGGTTGATTTTCATATCGAGAGAATCTTCGTCACAATGCGACATTTGACCATGATTTCTCAAGTTTGACCATGGTTGGCTATGATTGACCATGGTTTACCATGATTGATATTATCAAGGCAAGGAATAATAAACCCAAGGGATTGATATTATGAACCCAAGGGATTATTACTAAAACCCCAAAGGATTATGAATCCAGGGGAATAATTTTAATTCCAAGGGACTAATATTACAAACCCAAAATATATAAACCTTGAGATAAATATTATAAACATTAAAATAAACATATTTGAACATGGTTGACCATGGTTGATTTAAATATTCAAAAAATCATTGTCATAATGTGACTTTGGACCATGGTTGGCCATGCTTAACCATGGTTTATTTTCATATCAAGACAATATTTGTCACAATGCAATGTTCGACCATGGTTGATTTTCGTATTAAGTCAATATTTGCCACAATGCGACATTCAACCATGATTGATCATGGTTGACCTTGGTTTGCTATCATTGACGATGATTGATATTATAAAAGCAACGAAATAATAAACCCAAGGGATTGATATTATAAACCCAAGGGAATAGTAAACCTAAGAGATTAATATTAAAACACCAATGGATTATGAACCCAAGGGAAAAATATTAAATCCAAGGGACTAATATTATAAATGCAAGGTATATAAACCATGAGATAAATATTATAGACACTAAAATAAATATGTTTAACCATGGTTGGACCATGGTTGACCATGCTTAACCATGGTTGATTTTCATATCAATACAATCTTTCCCACAATACGACGTTTAGCCATGGTTGACCATGATTGACAATGTTGTATTTTATAAAGAATGGTGTACCATGGTTGACTAACATTGGCCATGATTCACCATGTTAGACCATGGTTGACCATGATTATAATATTGATAAAATTTTAGTCATGATACAATGCTCGACCACGGTTGAAACAATGATTGATTTTCATATTGAGACAATCTTTATCACAATGTGACGTTCGACCATGGTAGACCATGATTTAATTTATAAAACATGGTTGACCATGTTGAGCCATGGTTAACCATGATTGATATTATTAACACAAGGGAATAATAAACCCTTGGGATTGGTAATAAAAAGTCAACTGATTATAAACCCAAGGAAATAATATTAAACCATAGAATATGAACCCTTAGATAAATAAACCGAAGGGATTGATATTATAAACCAAATGCATATAAACCCTAAGATATATATTATAAATCATAAAATAAACATAGTTTACCATGCTTGAAAATGATTTATTTTCATATCAAGACAATATTTGTCACAATGTGACATAGTACCATGGTTGACCATGGTTGATTTTCATATTGAGACAATCTTTATTTTAATGGAAATATTATTATATATTATTATGTTAATAAACATATTATTAAATACTATAAACCTAAGGAGATAATATTAAATCCAAGGGATAATATTAAGGCAAAGGGATTAATATTATAAACCAAAGGTATATAAACTAGAACATAAATATTTTAAGCCACAAAATAAACATGATTGACTAAGGTTGATTTTCATATTGAGACAGGTATATAAACCGGAAGATATATATTTTAAAATGTAAAATAAACATGGTTTACTAAGGTTGATTTTCATATTCACACAATCCCTGTCACAATGCGACGTTGAACCATGGTTGACCATGCAGGACCATGATTGATTTTCATATAAACAATCTTTGTTCCAATGCGACGTTAGAGCATGGTTGCCCATGTTTGATTTTCATATTGAGGTAATCATTACCACAATGTGACATTGGAACATGGTTGACCATTAATGATTTTGTAAAACATGGTTGGCCATGGTTGACCATGTTTGATTTCCATATTTAGACAATCCTTGTCACAACGCAACATTTTACCATGGTTGACTATGCTTGACCATGATTGATTTTCATATCGAGACACTCTTTGTCACAATGCAACGTTGGACAATGGTTGATTTTCATATTGTAACAATTTTTCTCACAATGTGACATTTGACCATTATTGACGATAATTGACCATGGTTGGTTATGATTGATCATGGCTGACAATGATTGATATTATAAAGCCAAGGGAATAATAAACCCAAGGGATTGATATTATAAAACCAAGGTAACAATAAACCCAAGGAATTAATACTAAAACCATCTTTGTCAAAATAATGATGGTTGATTTTCATATTGACACAATCTTTGTCAAAATGCGATGTTCGACCATGGTTTATGATGATTGATTGTATAAAACATGCGTGATCATGGTTGACAATGGTTGACCATGAATTATAGTATAAGCCCAAGGGATTAATGCTAAAACCATAAGGGATTATAAACCCAAGGAAATAATATTGAACCCTACGGGTTAATATTATAAACCCAACGTCTACAATCCATAAGGTAAATATTATAAACCCTAAAATAAGCATGGTTGACCATGGTTGATTTCCATATTGAGACAATCCTTGTCACAATGCGACGTTGGTGCATGGTTGATCATGATTGACCATGATTGATTTCCATGTCAAAAAAATTTTTGGTAAAATGTGATGTTGCACCATGATTGAGCATGTTTGACCATGATTGATATTATAAACCCAAGAAAATAATAAACCAAAGGGATTAAAACTAAAATCCCAAGGCATTATAAACCTCAGGGAATAATATTAAACCCATGGGAATAGTATAAACCAAAGCCATATAAACCCTAAGATAAATATTATAAACCTTTAAATAAAAATGGTTGAACATGATTGATTTTCATATTGGTACAATCTTTGTCACAATGCAACGTTGGATCATGCTCCACCATGGTTGAACCCTTAGATTAATAAACCCAGGGATTGATATTATAAACCCAAAGAAATAATAAACTGAAGGGATCAATACTAAAACCATAAAGGATTATAAACCCAACGGAATAATATTAATCTTAAGGGATCAATCTTTTAAACCCAAGGTACATAAACCATAAGATAAATATTACACCCTAAAATAAAGATGGTTCACCATGGTTGAATTTTATATTCAGACAATCCTTCTCACAATTTGATGTTGGACCATGGTTGACTATTCTTGGCCATGCTTGATTTTCGTATTGAGACAAATTTTGTCACAATGTGATGTTGGACCATGATTGACCATGGTTGATTTTCGAATTGAGACAATCTTTGCTACAATGCGATATTGGGCCATGTTTGACCATGATTGACAATGGTTCACCATGATTTATTTTATTAAACATGGTGGACCATGGTCGACAATGGTCGAACATAATCAAGAGAAATTTAATATTAAGAGAAATCTCAATCTTTGATTTGTTAAATATTATTGAGTATATTTTATAGTATTTGAAAAGGTTTAAAATCCTACTATCCACCTTTAGTTATTGATAAGTCTATTCAAATATTGGAGACTGAATTATAAAACAAATAAACATAGTGAAGTAAATATTTTTTGAATATTTAACAAAGATTAAACTTCCTTAATTTACCATAATTATTAAATTGAAAATTATTTTTAGATACTGAATTATAAAATTAAAAAAACATATTCAAATAAAAAATTTGTTCATATTGAATAAGGATTAAACATATTGAAATAAATATTAAATCTCTTTCATCTACTATAACTATTAAATTAAAAATCAACATCAAAAACTAAATTATAAAATATACAAACATATTTAAGTAAATATTTTATTAATATTCATTTAAAATTAAGTATTTTGTATTTATTATAATTATTAAATTAAAAATTAAATACCTCATTCTAAAATAGTCATAGATTTCAACTCATAATTTAAATTTGTTTTTAATTTAATAAATAAACATTGCAAAATATTTATTAAATAGATTGAGGTTATTTATTTCAAATACAAAATTAAAATACACTAATTTAAATTCCTTATTCTAAAAGAATCATAGATAATATAGAATAGTAAATTACAATATTTAATAGTTAACTATTTTTTGTTGAAGATACTAATTTTTTCTATATAATAAAAACTATTTCATAATATACATCAATTAAATTAAACAGGGTTTATTTATTAATTATATAGAATTTATTTATTTTAAATATTATTAAATAGAATTTATTTATTTAGAAAATATATTAAAAAGGCAATTTGATAATTGAAATTAATATTTTTAGAATTTCAACATTATAATAACATCCTTAAGTTTAAGGATTGAAAAATTAAAAGATTTATTTATTGTTACAAAAGGAAAAAAGTAATCATATGTTAATTGAAAATGTTATTAAATTTATGTTATTTTAAATTAAATAATTTGTTAAAATAATATAATAATTTATTAAATAATATTACATTTATTTTATTTTAAATAGAAAAATATATTATTTGTTAAAATTGAATTTTAATAAGAAGATTGAAAAGTATTCCTTTTAAATATGTTGACTAAATTTAACTAAACCTAATTTATAATCAATTATATATTTACATAAAAAAATAAGAAAATTACATTTATATTACTTTAAATTAATGAACATGTTATTTGTAAAAAGTGAATTTCAATTAAACAACATATTATGTTTAAGAATTGAATTTCAATAAAAAGGGTGAAAATTATTCCTCCCACCCTCTTATTAAAAATAATTGAAAATCAATTACATATTTATATATAAAATAATATAATTAATTTTATGTTATTTCAAATTTATGTAAATTAGAGGCGAATGAAGAAAAATTAAATAAATAAAATTTGCCAACTACCTCCATTGAATTCAAAATATACATACAAATATTATAACCAATTCCATTTATAACACTAGTCTACCATGTATAATTATTATTTATGTTTAATAAAAAAATAGAAGACCAGGATTATGGTTTTTTAATATATAATGACACTTTGTTAGACCTAAAATTAAATATCATTTATAAGTAATATAATATTAAAAATGGCATATAAGGTCTATTAAATAAATTATTTTCTTATTATTAATTCAAAGTTATAATAAAAATGAAATATATAATTATTTTTTATGTGTCCAATATAAAAAGATAATAAGATTTATGACATTTTGTTCAACTTGAAACATAACATCTTTTTATAAATAATATAATTTATAAAATGGTACATACAATATATATAAGTTTTTTTCTCTTATTAAATTATCAAGAGAATAAGAGTGAAAAACAATATTAAAAAAAACAATTTTTCACAACATCGAAAATTTTTGTAATTAGAGTAGTTTCAATGAATAACTTATCACCATATTAATATTATATGAAACATACCAACTTAAAGTCAAACTATAAATGAAATCAAGTTACAGACGTACTTTCTCTAACACAAGATTCATTTTCAATCTCTTGATAAGTTTCTCCTTAAACTCTAGTTACATTCCTTATAAGACACATATCCTTAAGTTTATTATCCATCATTATATAAATTATGTAATTCATTTATACTGATACAATACAAATACCCATGAGGAGTAGATTATTTGCTTTCTATAGGTTTTTGTCTCCATAAAGTTTCAACTTCAAACATCATAGGGAGTGATTGAGAGTGGAAGACACATTTAGGAGAAATAAATTATCTAAGCAATATGTAGGCTTGGCCAAGCCAAGTCTCGTAGACTTCCCGTGGTAACATCCTATTCGTAGGAAAATAATTCTTATATTCAACTTAAGGGTTGGAATCATCCTAGGTTGCACATAGTTGGTAAAAGAGAAAACAATTTGTTTAAAATAGTATGCATTAACTTTCATATATATGTTTTTCAACTTCTTCGAATATATATGTTTGTGTGTGGGGGGAGCAAGAAGGGCGTAAACGAGGACCATTTTTCACATTAGGCATAAACGAAGAATAAAAAATATGCAACAAAAGTATATATAAATATTTGTAATAATATTTACAAAAAGATAGATGGTCTATTTATGTCAATTAATGTGGCCTAAGTGATGTAAGTTACCCACCTAGATAATCACTTAAATATGACAATGAGGTAAACTGACAATGATATGAGGACCATTATTATTAGGATTATTTTTAATATTAGGCATAAACAAAAGAATGAAAGTTGTGCAATAGAAGTATATATAAATATTTGTAATAATATTTAAAAAACATAGATAACTTATTTATGTTAATTAATGTGGCCTAAATGATCTAAGTTACTCACCCGGATAACCACTTAAATATGAGAATTGAGGCTTAAGGGGAACCTTGGCGTGATACAAAGTCTCATACATGTATTAACTTCTTGACACATAAACAAGAAATCAGAGGTGTTTTGCAGCCCATGATAAATACGAGATAGAAACAATCAAGAAGAACAATTAGCAAGGGAGTAAAGAAATATGAAGAATTTTTGCACAGATGTTTAAGTATCTGGAAAAACTCAAGTGATTCTACACGATATATGAAAAGGGTGATTCTTGGTACATATCACATCATAAGTCTTTGGCATAGTGTCACAATCAATTTTCCATGTTAGTTATCATGCCATCCAATTTTAGCTTCACCGTGGAATATTATACTATTTTACTTAGAATTTACCGCATTTATATTAACCTATAATAGTCCATCTCAATTCTATTTATGGTGCTACCCGGAAATGGTTTCATAAAATCATATGACTTTCTCACTAAAATAAAGAAAACGAAAATCAACTTTGTGGTATTTGGATGAAGCCTCATGCACTTTTTCCTAGAGCTAGACATTATCCCCTAAATTGTAATTTACCATCATAGCACTTTTATCAAAGGAACATTTAAAAATGTGTTGCTTCTTTTGAAGTTGTTGAAATGCCTCTTTTCTAACATCGTGTAGTTCAATTAGAGTATCCAAATAGTGTTTTAATGTCTAGAAATCATTTTCATCCTCCATAATCACTAACCTCAAGGATAGAGGTTTTAATTGAAGAGGTAGATCAGTAGTGGTTATATACACCATAATGTAGGGGATTTAACTTGTAGCTATCTTAGGTGTTAACTAATCAACCCATAAAGAAAAATCTAATTTTGTGTGCCAATCACAATTATTTCCTCTCGATATTCTCTTAAGGACGTGAATCATAATTTTATTTATTGATCCGTCTAAACAATTACTCCATGGGTAATAGGCGGAAGATCAAAAAATTTGGATACGATATCTGACACTAAGGTGAAGCATGACATAAAACCGGAAATCTAACCCACTATAAATCAATATCTTTTCAGGGTTTCTAAAGTGACGTAGGATGAAAATCTGAATGAATATGCCACTTATTGTTTCATAGCATTCCTAAGGGTAAGTACTTTTTCAAATTAGTCAAAGTAATGAATAGTAGTCAAAATACATATAATAACTCGTGCTGGAAAGTGGTGAGATTGGCCCAATAAATTCCATAACCCATCTTGCAAAAGGCACTTGGCCTTAATGGAATTAAAAGGAAAAGAAACTAACTTCTACATCCCAACGAAGCATTGATAGCCTTCACATTTTCGGTCTCGAAAAAAAACATTTTGATGAATGGAGGGTGATCTATAAAACTAAAAGATATAATTTGAAAGGTTAATTCCTTTTATATTCGAAATGTGATATTATTATTTTTTTATTTCTTCATGTAATAAATAAAAATAATAAAATATAAAGACACATTCAACACTAAAATATGTTTTGGAAAATCCTTTTTTAGGAAATTGTTGAAATAAGGAATTAATGAGAGGGGGTGAATCAGTAATAGTGAGGTTCTTAAAAAAATTATGAATATGTCTTTTGTTCTTTCTTTTAGTGTCTGTTACTTATGAGAGCATTCATACATAAGACAAATGAAGAGCAAGATGAGACATTCATATGCACATAAAATCCATCACATGACAAACATACACATATTGACACTGATATTTTTACGTGGAAACGCAAAGCGACAGAACCACCAATTTGTTCGTTGTTATGATGTAAATTAAGTACCTATTAATTACATCATTTTGTTTGTCAGAAACCACTCACAAGAGGAACCAACCCCCTTAGGATAGAAGGAATCTACTTTCCAAGAGGCACCAAGCTCTTATGAATGCAGACCACCACCTGCTCTAGCCATTGTTCTACCTTTCATACAATTTTCAAACTAAAAACAGAGTAAAATACAAATATAGAAAAATAACAATCTCCTTTACTGCATAATCAACTTTTTCTCTCGGTCCTCTAATGTTCCACAGGCTCTCTCGGTCTTACAAAACAACACCCTATCCTTTGTAATCTACCTTCTATTCCACAAGCTCTCTGAAACACTATGCTCTAGTTCGACACTTGGGCCAGTTTCTTAGTTCTCACACAGTTTGCTCTACACTCTTCAACACATGTAACAATACTCTCTTCCCCCATTTTCTTAATGGAAATCACTTGTTTTGATCTTGTATTGCATTCTGCACAATGCTCCCTCTGCTGCTTGTTTCCACACTACTCGAATGTACCTCTGTATGCCTCCTCCATACTATTGCTACGTCTAATTTTGGAATTTTGTGACTGTATTAATCATGATGATGGGATCCTAAGTACTTCACCAACCCTGTGTGTGATCCTCCATGCTGAGAATTTAATCTTAGTACACCATCGCACTCCAAAGAGATTCCACATGCTTATTAATGGCTCTTAGAGTTTTACTGTACCACAAAATGGATTCTCTTTTCCTTATTTAAGTTTATAATGCTGCACGGGAGATCAAAGATGGCTTTCTTCCAACATCGAATAACCCTAACAATTATACTCTAAGAATCATTTTCCATGTTGCCTTGACCTAGTGATCTATATAGATGTCATTAAATCGATTAACCAACTCCTCTGGCTTTCACTTACTCTCTAGATGTTGACCCATTCATTCTTTAACTTTATGTACTACAATATTGAAGCTATAACACATCGTAACTTAAATAAAAGTAGCATTACGAAATCACACCATTTTGATGAATTTAGCCCCTACATTATTAGCTCTTTTTGTTCTTCCACCATGGGATTCAGATTTCTAACCGATGGAAAAGTATACCACTGCAGTTCTATATCGGACCCCTTGCATATTGTAACGTTTATTGAAAATATCTTACGAAATCAAAAAATCGTGATTAGCGTTTAACTACTTCTACTTAGCCCTTTATCGCATTTCCTCCATTGGGCCAGGTTTCGTGACTCACGTCGTAACACTTAGGT
This sequence comes from Pinus tabuliformis, assembly GCA_031772625.1. NCBI lineage: Eukaryota > Viridiplantae > Streptophyta > Pinopsida > Pinales > Pinaceae > Pinus > Pinus tabuliformis. The sequence goes on along the minus strand of CM062815.1, from coordinate 195,687,316 downwards.
GTTAAGGCTTTCAAGCTCATGCTAGGGGTCTTTCTCCCTCTGTATTTTCTCTTATTTCCTTGGTTCTTTTCTCTTCTCGTCCAGGCACCAATACATTAGATGTGCCTCATTTTGTATCTTTTCTCACATTTCAACTATGGAGGAGTTCTAGAATTGTGACCTCTGAAATACTTCCAATGTGGCATCACATAGAACTTAAGTGCTCACCCGGCTCTCTATTCTTGGTCATTTCAGTCTCCATAACCAATCGGCGGTCCACATTCAAGCTCCTTTATTAGATGAAAACTTTTATTATAAAATATTTAGACAAGAGTTACAAGAAATCCAACCTCTGAGATGACATCATGTTGTCATCATCACTCCACGAGGCACCTACTTAGTGGTGACAGATGTCATCTAGATTTAGCCCCGTTAGGCTACCGAAAATTCTAAATCAAACCACCATGTGTCCACTGTGTAGCTAGGTTATGCTAATGTCATCTGCCACGCCAGCTCCTTCGAGCCAATCACCTGTTGCCATGTGTCCAAATAGATGAGAGAGAAATGTCCATCAATCCTTTTTTTCTTTAACAATTTCCTTTATATTTATTCTCCTTCACAAACCTCGACACTTTCTCATAATTTCAAATTATAAGGACTTGTGAGGTTCTAAGGTTCAAATGGCCTAAACATTGTAATATTCTGATATGCCCTCTATTCTAATGTTTCGATATCGGGTCCCAATGTGCTCCGATCTTTGATATGAAATCTATAATTATTCTTAAAATAATTATAAGGGACTCTCACCTCGGATATATAGCTTGTTCCGTTTTTTCGAGTTCTATAATTTCAATTGTACCAAGGTTCTAAACCTATGAAAATCAACTCCGATATTTGGTTGCTCCTTTCAAATTTCTTTTAAATAGACTGTCAAGGTCCCAATGGCTCCCTACTTTCGATACTCATCCTTCCAAAATTTGGCTCCCAATATTTGACCTACTTCAAAGGACTCTGATCTCCTTTACTTCAGCTATCAATAACATTTTATCTCGATGGTCATTTCTAGATTTCCACATACTGTTGGAAAACTATTTTAGAGCACCTTCTAGTGGAGAAGTTCTGATGTAGGCTTTTATTCAATCTGTTACCTTAAATATGCCTGCAAATATCTCTACCTAAATTCTAGTCCGATTGACATCAATGCCAACCTACCAAATGGCATAATCAGAGAGTGTCAATTAGCCAACAATCTTCCCCTTTGGCATTGATGGAAACAAGATAAGCTCCCCCTAAAACTAGGCATGGTCTTCTTTACTGTTTCTCTTCTCAGTTTCTCTAATAATATTCTCACCTTTTGTTCTTAATAGCAAAGGATGCCCTTAAATACTCCCCCTAAACCACTACAACCTACTCTTCTATTGATCCCATGTGTTTAGTTGCTACCAACACACACCAAAATCAAGTCATTTGGGTGGAGGAGTCACAACTCCTATCTATTTCCTAAGATATTCAAAGGGTTCTTTGGCCAGTGGGTTAGTAAATATATCTACAATTTAGTCTTTAGTGGCGAGATATTCAAGTTGAACAACATTGGCTACAACCTATTCTATTAAGAAATAGAAATTGATAGGGATGTGATTGGTCTTTGAATGCATGCCAGGATTCTTAGAGATACTGATTGGACTATTATTAGAAACAAGTCACAACTAAAATATACTCTACTCCAATAGCTGATAAAGAAATGGAGGCTTGTTTCTTGCTGAACCAGGACACTGAGCAAACTCCCAAAAAGAATATTTCACCTGAGGTGATCTTCCTATCATCAATATTGTCTACCAATATAGCATCCATATATCCCTTCAACTTAAATTCTCTACTTTTAGCACACAGTCCATAATTAGTTGTTCCTTGAAGATATTTGAAAATATGTTTGACAACGATGACATGATTTTCATGAGGAGAAGATTGAAATCTAGCCACAAGACCCAATGCTTGTATGATGTCTAGTCTCAAAGCTATGAGATCAAGCAAGCTTCTTATCATTGATTTGTACTCAGTCTAATTTATTTGCAGCCTGTAACTGTAGGTGTGCTAACTGGCTTGTAATATTCATGCCAAAACTTCTTCAAACTTTCTCGTTAGTACTTGTTTTAAGATAAAAACACCCCATTTTGTGACTGAGAAATTTTCATTCCCAAGAAGAACGACAACCCTCTGATCATGGACATCCCAATTGTTCCATGTCATTGCCAAAGATTATTTCATCCACATATACTACTACAATTGGTAGATGATCACCTTCAGACTTTATGTATAAATTTTTTTCTACATTTCCTTTCTTAAAGCCTTGTTTCTAAAGCTATCAATCTAGTCCTTCATACCAAGCTCTGAGGGCATCTTTGAGTCCATATAAGGCCTTTTTCAGTTTGCACACAAACTCTTTATCTTTAGTGAGCATGAATCCTTCTGGTTGTTCAATATAAACCTCTTCTTCCATATCTCCATTAAGAAAGGAAGAATTCACATCCATTTAATATATGTTTATAATTTTATGACTAGCAAAGGTAATAAACATTATGATAGATTCCAATCTTGTTGTTGTTGTTAAGATATGAATAATACAATTCACCAAATTCCACATTAATTGTCAACATGGGGCTCGACGCGTTATTTCAAGGTGATAATGCAAGGTATATGTAGGCCACAGTTTCCCTACCCAACATTGAACATTCAATTATAAACATAACAATGTGTAACAACAAGTAATAATTGTAACAACAATCAGAGTAACAACAAGTTAAGAATCACAACAATACATTGACCTACGAACAAAAATAAACCTATGAACAAAAATCATCCAACAGCGCCTGGTCAGGAGAGTGGGCCCAACTCCCTAGTTAGGGCTACAGGAAGATCAAGAACTATAAAATGCTGAGAAGATTAGAAATTGCATTAATCAAAATAACATTACAAAGGTCTATTGTTACAGCTCATAATTCTCGTGTATCTCTTAGTGGTGGATTCCCAATCCCTGTGACACTAATTATGCATTTCATTTAACAACTGTGAATGCCTAATATTACGACAGTTGCCTGCCTACAAATACATAGTGATTCTACAGATATAACATAATATAAAGATAGAAGTTGTGTCGGTTGATAAGTTGAACCACCATTGCAGCTGATACCCAAATATATCTCTTCCAGCTCGATCGTCATCATACGGTGAATCGTCATTCCTTCGAGTCTGCAAGGAAACTTAAGTTAGCAAGTCACTTTATGCAATAATCACCTACAACTACACTTCATTGATTAATAATTCACAGAGACATGAAAATAGGTATACCTTTTCTATTTAGAATACAAATCAACCAACAAGGAAATGAAATGAGTATAAGAAATGGATAAAGAGGCGGGTAAAAAGTAGGAAAATTTAGCAACCAACATCTCTCACCAACTAGCCTTTCTCAATGTCCTCATGCAACTTGTCTTCTGCACATAGCTGGATTAGATCTACTGTGGTCAGCATGGAGCTGTGCAAGGTCATATTTTAGGGCCATTTATGTTCTAGGAACCTTATATCCATCTGTGTGAAGGACTTGCTTCCACCAATCGTTTTGTACCACATAAGCTGGTGTGTACTGCTAAGGTGGTAGCCAAATAACAGGAAACCAAAATATCAAAACAATCCATCAGGTCCCATAATCTTGAATACATGAAATATATCATGGTATTCTTTCTAATGCCCGAACAAAATTAGGGGCGCCAAAAGGTTCGTGTATCCTTACTGCTAATGACGACAACATCCATCATTTCTGGCAATCGTCCCAGGCCTCCTCCTCATAGGTAAAAATCTTCTTTGTACACATGTCAGTGCACCACTTCTGTGTTACTAACATCTGACCCTTCCGTCCTTCTATTCCCAAGAAGTTATGATGTTTGTTAAAAATATTCGCAACCTAACAATGCTCCATTCGAACTACAAGTGGCCTGTTCGCTTGGTTCTCTTCGAACATGTCAAAGGCTATCTTCCATTTAACTTGGTTAATGGTGAAGGAAGTGAAGGCTCTCACCTCAATATCCCCCACATATGGCACTAGATCGAACGATTAATCATTCCCCAAAAAGTAATTGTGCATTTAGAGCTCACACATTAAGTGTCAGTTCAGTATATTATGACCCTTTAGGATCTGCAAAAACTGTATCAGATCTTGGATTTCATGGCTTATCTCCTGACAGATTCTCTCCAAACATAAGAACATGTATTTTTCATGGAGGAACTGAGCATAACTATGAGCATGAGCTTGGCACACCATCACCTACTGCGCTAGAGAAAACATTTCATCTTTGTGAGCCTTCAGTAGCTGCACATACTGATGCAGGATTCATTAAATCCCATAGTATGGATGTACAATTCATAAACTCTATTTGCCCAGGAATGTTTAACTCACCATTGAGTCAAAATTTCAACCATCATTGGTTAAGGCCCCTTCCTTAACTCTTCGAAATAACGTTCATTACAGTAGCCCAGTTCTACACTAAACCATCCTTCTTCTTCCTTTCGGAACTCAATCACCCCTTGAACCTTTACTAACCCTTCAACAGGATATATACATATTAGCTTCCTCCTTCATTGGTTACATATATATTATGCACAAAACCTTCCATTAGTGCTATTTCCCTTTAATGACCACTTACAAAGGACTTATACACAAACACATAGTTTTCCCCTCGGTACGCCTTTACACAAATCTCGAGGCAACCCTTCTCGCAATCGAGACATCACTCATATCGCAGCAGAATACTTTATCAAAATAAATGAATACACGGGAATTATACAAAATCCTGCTCTGAACCCATATGATAGACCTCAAAGTTTATATGCTTGTTTCTATAAATTGGTGGGTCCTCTCTCCTTTGTGCTATTCCTCTAACCCCTGCACTCTCTGATCTCCAATCAACAATAACACTTGATCGCATATCGCATGTCCATAGTCTTTTCTGCTTGGCATCTGTGATTAGCGATATGCGATTAGATCGCAGCCATCAATCCAACTCCGATATAAAGGTCCTCATTCAATCGCAAAGTCACTATCACATTATCGCTTCGGTCTCTGCAATTACCATAGAGCCAAATCTCAAGGTTTATAAACCTGCATATATAAATATATCAAGTCCGCTTTAAGTCACCACTCCTCCGATAGGCCCACACTCTGCTTGGCCTGATTGCCGATCTCCGATTTATCGGCGATCGCTATATCAGCGTCTCGATATCATATCCATCGGCCCTCCTATCCTGCGATAAGCGATCAATCCTCCGTCATTCGATTAACTCTGATCCAACAATCTACATTGCGTCGCTCTATTGCAATCGGCATTTGCAAAGGGTTAAGACCCGATCTATCCATGAAGACTTCTGCCGATGTGATCAATCTCAACCGTTGATCCTTTAGATCTAATGGTTGCTGGGTCTTCTCGTGATTGTTTCCTTTAGTCTGGATTTCACTTATCTTCAATGAATTCTGCATTAAAACAACTCTCTGCTTTGTCTACAATTATGGGTTCTTATATAATTTCTCTGGGAAGACTTTGAATAATTGACTGAGCATAAAACGCTCAAACACTGCTAAGGAATTAAGGATGATCACGCTATTTCAACCACTGTCATTCATAAATTCATGCATAAAACAAAGAAGAAGGCTTAGGTTCTTCTGCAGGCATACACACAAAGAAAAGAAAAGGATTCCATAAAAATGGCCGATTAACACATGTACTGAAACATTTATTCCATATAACACTATATTCAAAGTCTTGCCTCTCACTTGACTATGCAATAATAAACCTCTGTTACAGTGAAATCCTCGTTTTCTCCTTTTTGCTTCCCTCGCTAATCTTCCAGCCTCTCTCCTACTCTATCTAATCAACCCCTGAATTATACAAAGAGTTCACACTTTATACAAAAGTGGATTCATGAACCTTTTCTGGTTCAAAACCAGAAATCCCTCATCCTTTCCTAAAAAGTCTCTCCAAACCCATTCTTTTCTAAACCAACGCTAAATCAAGCTTTCAGTTTCCTCATTTCCTATTCAAACCAATTAAATCTAACAATTTGGCCTGATCTCCACACATGGAGAATCAATAAGCCACTATTCCCCTTTTTAATCATTTTGACAATAAATAAATACTCACATACATTTAAATAAATAAAATTAACTAAACTCTTTCTCTTCCGACCTCTTGCTAGTCACAACATGTGATCATGCTATCACATTTTGTAGCGTATCTTCTGGATACATCGCATTAGGTTTGTTTATAATCGACGTTTCGAACTAGCAACGGTGGTTCATCATCAGGATGTGAAAACTTGTTGAAAGACTGATCTCATTTCTTTTTAAATATATAGAGATGTGTGAGATGTTTAGCCGACAGTTATTTGAATCTCTGCATCTCTTCAAGAATGTGAGGTCAGTCTTCTTTTTCGTTAAGAGCAATCTGTGTCGTTCAAATCTGCGAACTTCTTTCATTATCTCCCTTCCGTATTGGGTGAGTATTTTGTCTTTGAGGCTTCTGCGAGTTTCTTGATTCTGTAGCATATCTTCCAGATACATCGCATTAGGTTTGTTTATAATCAACGTTTCGAACCAGCAACGATGGTTCATCATCAGGATGTGAAAACTTGTTGAAAGACTGATCTCATTTTTTTTAATATACAGATGTGTGAGATGTTTAGCCGACAATTATTTGAATCTCTGCATCTCTTCAAGAATGTGAGGTCAGTCTTCTTTTTCGTTAAGAGCAATCTGTGTCATTCAAATCTGCAAACTTCTTTCATTATCTCCCTTCTGTATTGGGTTTTTCTTTGAGGCTTTTGTGGGTTTCTTGATTCTGTAGCATATGTTTCGGATACATCGCATTAGGTTTGTTTATAATCGACGTTTCGAACCAGCAACAGTGGTTCATCATCAGGATGTGAAAACTTGTTGAAAGACTGATCTCATTTTTTTTAATATAGAGATGTGTGATATGTTTAAATGACAGTTATTTGAATCTCTGCATCTCTTCAAGAATGTGAGGTCAGTCTTCTTCTTCGTTAAGAGGAATCTATGTCTTTCAAATTTGCGAACTTCTTTCATTATCTCCCTTCCGTATTGGGCTTGACTTTGAGGCTTCTGCGAGTTTCTTGATTCTGTATCATATCTTTTGGATACATCGCATTAGGTTTGTTTATAATCAATGTTTCGAACCAGCAATGGTGGTTCATCATCAGGATGTGAAAACTTGTTGAAAGACTGATATCATTTTTTTTTAATATAGAGATGTGTTAGATGTTTAGCTTGAATCTCTACATCTCTTCAAGAATGTGAGGTCAGTCTTCTTTTCGTTAAGAGCAATCTATTCTTTCATTATCTCCCTTCCATATTGGGTTTGTCTTTGAGGCTTCTGTGAGTTTCTTGATTCTGTAGCATATCTTTCGGATACATCGCATTAGGTTTGTTTATAATCGACGTTTCGAACCAGCAATGGTGGTTCATCATCAAGATGCGAAAACTTGTTGAAAGTCTGATCTCATATTTTTTTTAATATAGAGATGTGTGAGATGTTTAGATTGAATCTCTGCATCTCTTCAAGAATGTGAGGTCAATCTTCTTTTTCATTAAGAGCAATCTGTTCTTTCATTTTCTCCCTCCCATATTGGGTTTGTCTTTGAGGCTTCTGCGACTTTCTTGATTTTGTAGCATATCTTCCGGATACATCACATTAGGTTTGTTTATAATCGATCTTTTGAACCAGCAATGGTGGTTCATCTTCAGGATGTGAAAACTTGTTGAAAGACTGATCTCTTTTTTTTTTTAAATATAGAGATGTGTGAGATGTTTAGCTTGAATCTCTGCATCTCTTCAAGAATGTGAGGTCAGTCTTCTTTTTCGTTAAGAGCAATTTGTTCTTTCATTTTCTCCCTTCCGTATCAGGTTTGTCTTTGAGGCTTCTACGAGTTTCTTGATTCTGTAGCATATCTTCCGGATACATCGCATTAGGTTTGTTTATAATCGACGTTTCAAACCAGCAACAGTGGTTCATCATCAGGATGTGAAAACTTGTTGAAAGACTGATCTCATTTTTTTTTATAATATAGAGATGTGTGAGATGTTTAGCTTGAATCTTTGCATCTCTTCAACAATGTGAGGTCAGTCTTCTTTTTTGTTAAGAGCAATCTATTATTTCGTTATCTCCCTTCCATATTGGGTTTGTCTTTAACGCTTCTATGAGTTTCTTGATTCTAAAGAATATCTTTCGGATACATCGCATTAGGTTTGTTTAGCTAAACAAACGTAATGCGATGTATCTGGAAGATGTGCTACAGAATCAGGAAACTCACAGAAACCTCAAAGACAAACCCAATACAGAAGGGAGATAACTAAATAGGAGATTGCTCTTAACGAAAAAGAAGACTGAGCTCACATTCTTGAAGAGATGCAGAGATTCAAGCTAAACATCTCACACATCTCTATATTAAAAAAAATGAGATCAATCTTTCAACAAGTTTTCACATCCTGATGATGAACCACCGTTGTTGGTTCGAAACGTTGATTAAAAACAGACCTAATGCGATGTATCTGGAAGATATGCTACAGAATCAAGAAACTCACAGAAGCCTTAAAGACAAACCCAATACAGAAAGGAGATAATGAAAGAACAAATTGCTCTTAAAGAAGAAGAAGACTGACCTCACATTCTTGAAGAGATGCAGAGATTCAAGCTAAACATCTCACACATCTCTATATTAAAAAAAAAAATGAAATCAATCTTTCAACAAGTTTTCACATCCTGATGATGAACCACCATTGCTGGTTTGAAACATTGATTATAAACAAACCTAATGCAAAGTATCCAAGAGATATGCTACAAAAATCAAGAAACTCGCAGAAGCCTCAAAGACAAACCCAATAAGGAAGGGAGATAATGAAAGAACAGATTGCTCTTAACAAAAAAGAAGACTAACCTCACATTCTTGAAGAGATGTAGAGATTCAAGCTAAACATCTCACACATCTCTATATTAAAAAAAAATGAGATCAATATTTCAACAAGTTTTCACATCCAGATGATGAACCGCCATTACTGGTTCGAAACGTCGATTATAAACAAACCTAATGCGATGTATCTGGAAGATATGCTACAAAATCAAGAAACTCGCAGAAGCCTCAAAGACAAACCCAATACGGAAGGGAGATAATGAAAGAACAGATTGCTCTTAATGAAAAAGAAGACTGAACTCACATTCTTGAAGAGATGTAGAGATTCAAGCTAAACATCTCACACATCCCTATATTAAAAAAGAAATGAGATCAGTCTTTCAACAAGTTTTCACATCCTAATGATGAACCACTGTTGTTGGTTCGAAACGTCGATTATAAACAAACCTAATGCGGTGTATCCGGAAAATACGATACATAATCAAGAAACTCACAAAAGCCTCAAAGACAAACCCAATACGAAAGGGAGATAATGAAAGAACAAATTGCTCTTAACAAAAAAGAAGACTGACTTTACATTCTTGAAGAGATGTAGAGATTCAAATAACTGTCGGCTAAACATCTCACACATCTCTATATTAAAAGAAAATGAAATCATTCTGTCAACAAGTTTTCACATCTTGATGATGAACCACCGTTGTTGGTTCGAAATGTTGACTATAAACAAACCTAATGCGATGTATCCGGAAGATATGCTACAAAATCAAGAGACTCACAGAAGCCTCAAAGACAAACCCAATACGGAAGGGAGATAATGAAAGAAGTTCAAAAATTTGAGCGACATAGATTTCTCTTAACGAAAAAGAAGACTGACCTCACATTCTTGAAGAGATGCAAAGATTCAAATAACTATCAGCTAAACATCTCACACATCTCTATATTAAAAAAAAATGAGATCAGCCTTTCAACAAGTTTTCACATCCTGATGATGAACCACCATTGTTGGTTCGAAACGTCAATTATAAACAAACCTAATGCGATGTATCCGGAAGATATGCTACAGAATCAAGAAACTCACAAAAGCCTCAAAGACAAAATACTCACCCAATATGGAAGGGAGATAATGAAAGAAGTTCGCATATTTGAATGACACAGATTGCTCTTAATGAAAAAGAAGATTGACCTCACATTCTTGAAGAGATGCAGAGATTGAAATAATTGTCGGCTAACATCTCACACATCTCTATATATTTAAAAAAATGAGATCAAACTTTCAACAAGTTTTCACATCCTAATGATGAACGACCATTGGTGGTTTGAAACCTCGATTATAAACAAACCTAATGCGATGTATCCAAAAGATATGCTACAGAATCAAGAAACTCGTAGAACCCTCAAAGACAAAATGCTATCACATTGCTGACTAGGGCTGAATGCTCCTGCATCAGACTCCCAAAGTTGAAATTTTCCATGGACTCTTGTTCATGAGCGTTTATGCTTCCTCTTTTGTAAACTTCATCAGATTTCGTTACCCAACTGGTTACTTGATCCTTTTCAGCTGTAAGTGTATTTTCTGCCTCCTTTGTTTCTCTTGGTTGCCAAGCTTTGTGTTGTGGACGTGTTTTTGCTTTGCATTCATAAGCATCTCCTTTGCATAATGTTTTGGTTCTTATACCATGTATAAAAACCTCCTCAAACAACATAAATCTCTACTTCTCTATCCATTGTTGTCTTGTCATTATACCCGTAGAATTTATCTCCATCTTCATGTATTTTTTCCTATCCTGTACTTGACTGTTCCTTTTGATTCCTGACGCGATTCCTAGCATCTCCTTATGTTTATAGACCAATTTCTTTATGTTGTTCTGTATATCCTTCCATATTCCCTTGATTTGCTTACTTTGACAATTCCTTATACTCATTATCTTTGTAGTTTTCACCATCCATCTATCAAATAACTTAAGTAGAGTCTTTCCAATCTCAAAAGAAGATTGGGCATTGTTTAAGGCAAGAACATATAGCCTTTCAAATATATATTGTCCTCCGGTTGCAAATATGTTAATTATTGAACTTTGTTCACTTTCCTCCATTTTCCTATCAAACTTAGTTGAACTGTTCACCCAATTTTCCAATTTCATTCTTAAGATAAACTCTTGACATTTAAGTCTTGTTTGTATTAAGAGAAAAGTTTGTCTGTGGACTGTACTCCTACATCTCCTGAAATCTTCTTCCTCTTCGGAAATAACTTGTTTAAGAGCTATGCCAACTCGCCTTCCTCTATTCCAAATTTCTAAGTCAAATGGTTACTTTCTCTCATCTTCTTGTTTCCATAAATAAAACTAACCTTCTACAGCTCCAGAATTTACATCTTCCTTCATATTTATTAGTGCCAATATATCTACAAGAGTAGTTTGTCCTTTATCCTGAAAACCACATTCAATACTTAATAATTCAAAGTCAAAAAATATATTACATTTTCTATCTCTGTTCTCATTAATTCTGCTCCACAAGTTTTCTGATGTGTCATCCTCTTGATGTATATATGACATGTCAAGCTTGTCACATTGTCTTGTCTTGAAAAAATCTTCTTTGTCTGCACTTTGTTCTGAAGGTTGTCTAAGCTCTGAATTCTATTGTTCGCTCTTCTCCTTGGCCTTCCTTCCTTTCACACTCCTTTTCATTCTTCCTGTTCCTTCCTTACAAATTTGTAAGCTACTGAGTTGTCTTTTCCATTCCCTCTTTGTTTCAATAAAAATATGTCAATCTTTGAGTTTAGAACCTAAAGTTCTATTTGTTTCCATACAAGAAACAAAATCATCACATACCATAGGTTTCCCATTCCACTGTTGAGTCCCTTTCATAGTAGTGAAAATTACTATCATCACCATGAATATCACCTTCCATTGTCCCCTTGGGTTGCTCACTTTACTCTTTTGGCAATTTGTACAAATATAATTGTCTTCAACCTCTAGCTATGCATCAGTGTCTATTGACCTCTCTTTGTGTTCTTGTTTATCCCCTTTTCCTTTCTTCTTCATAACCTTGAATGGATTAACTGTACCTCCTTGGGTTGAATTTTCTTTATAAACCTTGGTTCTATCATCTTTCACAATACACTCTTTAGTAAGAATCCTTTCCATTAATGATCCATTATGTCCTTTCAAGATTATTTCTTGTCCATTAACTATCAATATAGGTTGATAATTTTTGAATAAAAATTGAAGATATAATTCCATTACCTCAAGTGTTTGTACCACATCTACACTATTGGTTGCTCTTTCCATAAGGTTGTCTTCTTGCCTCCTTTCTACTTCTCCTTTTGCAATCTGTAGCTTCCTTTTGTCTTCAGACTATCTGCCATCTTTCTGCCAAGTCTTGCTCGATGCATCATCTTCATCCTCTTTAGTAGTATTCAACATTCTTCCATCTCTAGTGTCCTTGACCACATGGCCAATCAATAATTTCTCTATTGCATCCATTTCTTCTAACAGTTTCATTTGTTCAACAACCTGCATAAACATATCCTCTAAAGGTTGTTCATCACCTACATACATACACAAATCATTAGTTTCAAAAATTCTATGCTCCTTTTTCTTCGTTGTTTCAATCATCACATCTCTCTGTGGATTTGAACTTGTCCAATAGTTTAGGACATCATCAATGATTCCTTCCTCAACAAGGCAAACCTCTTACTTGTGTCTAAAATAGCTATCTTTCATCTCTAACTCAGCTGCTCTGAGTTCTCCTCTTAATTTGATATACTTTCTCCTCTTTAATTGTTTCTGCAATAGCTTCCATTTTATCTTCTTTCGTTTCATAGTCCAACCATAACTTTGGTTCCCTTCACCTTTTTCTAGCAGCACTATTATTACGTCCATAATTATCTTCAGTTCTACAATTTCTCTGTCAAATAACTCTTGACTCATCTTCTCTCCTTTGCCTTGTTCCTTGGCATCCTCTGTTCCTTTGTTGTGGCTTCTCTCTAAACCGCTACTATGACCATCAACAGTAATTTCCTCATCATCTCTATGAGCTTCTTACTCACTATGAGCTACACTAAGCCTCTATGACAACAAGTCCTTCCTATTGTCACTTACCTCACCAATCCCTTCTCTGGACTTGGTCTTTTGGTAAGCACTAGTTCTATATCTCTAGAACCCCTTGAGAATTCTCTTATGCTCTCTTTAGGCTTGTATCCTCAACTCACCTTCTCTTGAGAACACTTTAACTATTCTCCATGTCCAACTTTCAGCTGGAATATTTCGATACACTTCCACTAACACAACTCTTCTCTTTCTTTACACAGTCTGCTATTATGTGTTGTTGTTACCACTCTCTTCCCTTTATAAAAGAATTCAAATGAACCAATCATCAAAATACAACTCATGCATGTTGATCTATCTCTTTCATCTTGCTCTCGCTGGACAATACACATGCTACTTTACCTCTCACTTTTTGTACTTCAATCCTTCTTTCAACCAAATTCCTATTCTTACTGAATACATCTATATTGCTGCAATTTCATTCCCTGCATTCACCTACACGTAACATTAAAGCTTTAAAACCTACCAGGTCCTTTCTAATCCTAGCTTCCTCAAATCCATTTTTCACAGTCTCTCTTGAATAACCAACTGAAGTCTTCATTGCCTGCAACATGTCAGAATTCTTCTGTGTATGAATCCTTGCGCTCCCACTGTGTCAGATCCATTACAATGCCAATTATATATGCTGGAAAATAAAATTCAGTTCCTCAATCAATATCCACAGAGAATTAGTCTTTGCTCTGATACCACAAATGACGTAGGAAACATTAAATCCCACAGTATGCATGTACAATGCATAAACTCTATTTGCCCAGGAATTTTTAACTCACCATTGAGTCAAAATTTCAACCATCATTGGTTTAGGCCCCTTCCTTAACTCTTCGAAATAACATTCATTACAATAGCCCAATTCTGCACTAAACCATCCTTCTTCTTCCTTTCAGAACTCAATCACCCCTTAAACCTTTATTAACCCTTCAACAGAATATATACATATAACCTTCCTCCTCCATTGGTTGCATATAAACGTTCCCTTAGCACGATTTCCCTTTAATGACCGCTTACAAAGGACTTATACACAAACACATAGTTTTCCCCTTGGTACACCTTTACACAAATCCCAAGGTAACCCTTCCCGCAATCGGGACATCGCTCATATCATAGCACAATACTTTATCACAATATACGAATACATGAGAATTATACAAAATCCCGCTCTGAACCCATATGACGGACCTCAAAGTTTATACGCTTGTTTCTATAAATCGGTGGGTCTGCCCTCCTTTGAGTTATTCCTCTGACCTCTGCACTCTCTGATCTTCGATCAACGATATCGCTTGATCGCATATTGCGTGTCCATAGTCTTTTCCACTTGGCATCTACGATTAGCGATCAGCGATTAGATCGTGGCCGTCGATCCGACTCCGATCCGAAGGTCCTCGTTCAATCGCAAAGTCACTATCGCATTATCACTTCGATTTCCATAATTATCATAGAGCCAGATCTCAAGGTTTATATACTGGCATATATAAATATATCAAGTTCGATTTAAGTCGCCACTCCTCCAATAGGCTCGAACTCTACTTGGCCCGATCGTCGATCTCCAATTTTTCGGCGATCGCTATATTTGTGTCCCGATATCCTGTCCATTGTCCCTCCTACCCTGTGATAAGTGATCAGTCCTCCGTCATTTGATTAAATCTGATCCAACGATCTACATTATGTCACTCTATCGCAATTGGCATTTCTAAAGGGTTAAGACCTGATCTATCCATGAAGACTTCTGCCAATGTGATCAACCTCAACTATTGATCCTTTAGATTTAACGGTTGCTGGGTCTTCTCACGACTATTTCCTTTAGTCTGGATTTTTCTTATCTTCAATGAATTCTGCGTTAAAATGACTCTCTGCCATACTCTGTCTGCAATTATGGGTTCTTATATAATTTCTCTGGGAATACATTGAATAGTTGAGTGAGCATAAAACGCTCAAACACTACTAAGGAATTAAGGATGATCATGCTATTTCAACCGCTATCATTCATAAATTCATGCATAAAAAAGGAAGAAGGCTTAGGTTCTTTCACAGGCATACACACAAAGAAAAGTAAAGGATTCCATACAAATGGCCTATTAACACATGTATTGAAACATTTATTCCATATAACACTATATTCAGAGTCTCGCCTCTGGCTTGACTACGCAATAATAAACCTCTGTTACATTGAAATCCTCATTTTATCCTTTTTGCTTCCCTCGCTAATCTTCCAGTCTCTCTTCTACTCTAGCTAACCAACCCCTGAATTATACAAAGAGTTCAGACTTTATACAAAAGTGGATTCATGAACATTTTTTGGTTCAGAACTAGAAATCTCTCAACCTTTCCTCAAAAGTCTCTCCAAACCCATTCTTTTCTAAACCAATGCTAAATCAAGCTTTTAGTTTCCTCATTTCCTATTCAAACCAATTAAATCTAACAATTTGGCCTGATCTCCACATAGGGAGAATCAATCAGCCACTATTCCCCTTTTTAATTATTTTGACAATAAACAAATACTCACATACTTTTAAATAAATAAAATTAACTAAACTCTTTTTCTTCCAACCTCTTCCTAATCACAACATGTGATCATGCTATCACATTGCTGAATAGGCCTGAATGCTCCTGCATCACTTACTCTTCTAATTCCACAATCTCTTTCTGTTGCTTCTCCTGTTTTTTCTTTTCTTTCTCTATATGCAGCACATAATTGGTTACCACTTTCGTAGCTTGTTCCTAAATTCTTCTCACTCCTTCTCGGTGGGCTTCCAAAGTGATAGACCCCATTGAAGGAGAGATGCAGTCTCCTACCATTTCTGAATTTCTATGGTGAACAAGGATTCTGGTGACTCAAATAGATGCAAATATGACTTGGTATGTGCAGTTGTTGAAGTTGTAGGCCTGCCTTCAGTCTCCACTATTGCTGAAGTGGTTTCACCTCTAAGATTTATGGCAGCCAAATCGACATTCCTCTTATGCTTCCTCACTCATCTTCGTAAGCGTAACACTAGCTTCCTTAGCTTAATAATTTCCATTTTTAATTGCATATTCTCCTTAAATTGCGACCGATACCTTTCCTAGATGGGGGGCCTTCTCTTTGTGCACTCTTTAATGAATTCCTGTTTGATAATGATCTCCTCCATTAGTCTCACTGCTGGTGTTTGATTTTGGATATTAACGTCACTGAACTTGTAAACCAGATCCTGTTTCATCCTTATTTCTTTCGTCTACTCCACAACTCTAGGGATTTCCGCAACATCTTCTTCTATAGGACTTGGAACCTCCATATCTTCCTTGAATGACTCCGGAGCCACTATAGGCCCTTACAGAGTAGCATTTTCAACACCCTTTTCCTATGGCTTCTCTATTTCCTGGTCGTCTTCTTCCATTTGCTCAAAAATAGGTTACGGCCATTGCGGGTTGGTACCAACAACAACATTTTCTTCCAATAGCTCTGTGGAAATAACATCAGCCACAATTTCTTCAACTTTCCCTTCGCTTGAAACTAGTTCTTCTGTAACATTATCGAGCATCAGTTCTTCAATTTGACCAATTTGCCCACTAGTCAACTCTGGTTCTTATGTGACAGCGTCGATGATGGTGATCGTAGTTGTCCCTACAAATCTTAGTATCGATGGAGAGATATTTTCTTTCACCGAGCATCTAGGGGAGAGAAATTTTCTTGCCCATCTTGGGAGTGAAGCCGAAAGTGGAGAAAGAGGGATATCCTCCTCAATTTCCATCCTTTCAGCACATGCTTCTTCAATTCCTTCAATTATTTATCCTTCCCATTAATATACTCATTGTTTTGGACTCTCCTTCTCCTTTTCTTCTTGTGCCACCTGTTCTTTTATTTCATTAGCTTGCTCAGTAGTCGATGTTGGTTCTTGTGTAACAATGTCGACTACGACTCCTGTTTCTTCCACCAATTCCTCCAAGACCTTGGAAGGTGACGCTGGTTCTTGTTTAACAACGTCGCCTGTAGTTTCTTCCACTACTAATAATTCTTCCAGCAATTTAGGAGTCGACATGTTTCTTGTGTAACATCGTCACCTATGCTTCCTTCTACTTCCATTGCTCTAGCTTCCAGGTCAGTAGTCGATGCTAGTTCTTGTGTAACAACGTCGTCTGTGATCCCTTCCTCTACTGGCGATTTTTCTGTAGCCTATTCCATCGCAATTTTTCCAAATTTTTAGTAGCCGATGCTAGTTCTTATGTAACAACATTGTCTACAACTTCTTCATCTACCACTAATTCTTCGTCCACTCTTGTTGGCATCATGGACACAAGTTCCTCTTCTGCGAATTCAGTGAATTGTGGCCAAGCCAGGGAAGTTTGTGACAGGGCATGCACCAGCAGCATCCAAGCAAGCCTGTGGTTTGTGAGGAGAGCCAACTGTTTGCATGACCAAAGTGCAGACCATGATATTAATTGAATGTTATTCCATAAGAAATATGGCATATCCAGATAATGCACATGATGGAATAGAAGGCATGCAAGAACTTTAAAATGGTATTTGAGCAAGGTAGAGAGACAACCTTCACAAGTAATGTATCGTACAGTGTATGTAACCTCAGACCATGGATGCAGTAGGTATTTCGAATGATATCCCCTTCCCTTTTGAACCAAGGTTTCTCCTACCTCCAAGAGTAATTTCGTAAATTCTGTTAACAGAAATTTCTAGGTGAACCATTTATGCCCTCCTTACGACAATTCACTGGTAGTCAAGATAATTTCTTTAGTGATGGGAATATCCAACCCATAGACTCTGGAATAATTCCCATCCAAATTCAATCGAAATTTGACTATAACAGCTTCATTGAATCCCTGCAGCTACTCAAAATAGGTGTGCCATCTTGCATATTGAAAAACTATCATACATCTTGATGGCACTAGACTTGCATTGTGTCTTCTGATTCATGCTAGGCAGGTTGCCCACCCATTCTGCCAGTTTCTTTGTAGCATCACTCAGAGTAGCAACAAAATCATTGAGGAGAGTGTTTGCCAGTAAAGTTGCGATGACAGGGATTGCGGTGGAAAAGGATGCGGTGATAGGGAAATCAAGGAAAATGTTATGGGGAAAGTAGATGGTGGATTGTGGTAATAATGACAATTATTACAAAGCATTGGGAAGGACCGTAATTCAATGCAATCATTTGTAGTTCAAGTTCCAATGAGTATGGATAAATGTGCAAGGTATGGTGGGGATTAGAATAATGATCGTGGAATGTACCAGTTGGCACGAGGTTTAACAATGATAATGATGAATCATCATTTCTATTAAATACGACATCTTTACCATTAAATATGATACTCCCCACAACTAAGGGATGACCATCCATGGTCATGTCTAGTCATGTCATAGACCAGATATCAATCAAATCCATGAAATCAGTTGGGGATGTACCTACCAACTTACCTTGATAGAGTAACATCACTAGAGGAGTAACAACACATGAGGAGTAATAGAACCAAATGAGTAATTAAACCAAATTGCTATGAACGGAGTAACAACACTGAAGGAGTAACAACACGAGAGGAGTAACATCACTAGAGGAGTAACAACACTGGATGATTACTTAGACCAAATTGCTAGGAACGAAGTAACAACATTGGAGGAGTAACAACACCGGAGGAGTAACAACACCAGTGAAGTACTTAAACAAAACTTCCATGAACGAAGTAACAACACCAGAGGAGTAACAACACTGGAGGAGTAACAACACTGGTGAAGTACTTAGAAGAAATCATCATCCACAGAGTAACAACACTAGAGGAGTAACAACACCAAAGGGGTAATAGCACCATTGATGTACTTAGACGAAATCAACATCCGCAGAGTAACAACACTAGAGGAGTAACAAAATCGAAGGAGGAATAGTACCAGTGAAGTACCTAGATGAAATCAACACCCGCAAAGTAACAACACCGAGGGAGTAACAACACTAGTGAAGTACCTACAAGAAAAATAATGATAGAGTAGTAACAAAATTTTATTATATATCTATATATATATATATATATATATATATATATATATATATATGTATGTATGTATGTATGTATGTATTTCTTTATTTTTATTTTTAATTAAACAAGAGGTGCAGAGGAAGAGTTCTCTTCACTAACACTTTCAAAACAAGAATTATCATAGAGGTGTTTAATAAAGGAGTTTTTATAAACTAGATGGTGATACAATCTTAGGTGATGTCCATTTACAATCAGGGGATTATGTGCCTCATCGATTCTTACAAGTCTAACAGTCCCATTATCAAACACAATGTCAATTTCATACGATCTAGAGCAAAGCTTTCCTTTAACTTATTTTAACCGAGATTCATAGAGAAACGCCTAATCTCCTGGTCGAAACAACTGTTTCTTGATGAATTTATCATGCCATTTAATTCGCTACTACTGAATCACAGTGATGTTCTGGAAAGCTATCAAACAAATTTAATCCAACTCATTTAATTTTCCCAACCGGTGTTTATGGGCTCCTAAACGATCCAAAGCTACTTCAAGGGTTTTGCTAAGTGTCCTAATTTTGAATTCCACCAGAAACGAAGGGGATTTCCCATAGACAATCTCGTCTGGTGAAAATCTTGTTGTATTCTGCCATGTTGTTTTATATGCCCAAAGTTCCTCAAGAAGATTTTCAGACCAATTTTGGTGATGGTTTTCTACAGTCTTCGTAAGGATATTCTCCATCACTTTATTTGTACTCTCAACTTGACCATTAGCCTAAGAATTATACGGAGATGTTACGCTATTCTTGATTCCATTTTTCTTCCTAAATCCTACTATCATACGTGATGTCAATTTTGCCCCTCCATCTCAAACTATCTCTCTCGGAGCTCTGTGCAAAGAAAAATTTTCTTCAAATAAGAAGTCTCAGACAACATGTTATGTTGCTTTCACAAGTGCCTTGGCCTCTACCGACTTTGTCACATAACTCGTGAAGACTAGAGTGTGGGCTTTTTGATGTGAAGGTGGATTGAATGGACCAACGAAATCGATAGCCCATTTCTCAAAAGGATCAAGTGCTAGTTGAGGCTATGATGACATCTCATTTGACTGACCAGGTTTTCCCATCCGTTGCCAGCTATCGCACCCTCAAACATATTTCCTTGCATCACAAAAAATAGAGGGCCACTAGTACCCCATCTATAACACCTTATGACATGACCGCTTATCTGCAAAATACCCTCCACAGGGACCATAGTGAGAAACTTTCAGGACATCATATATGTCATCTTCACCTATGCAGCGCTGAATTTGTTGATCAAGTCCTGTCTAAAATAGGTGTCTCTCTATCCACAAATAGCGGGAACTATGATGAATAATCTTTCATCACTCTTTGTATGGAAAGTGTTGAGGTACTTTTCTTGTATCAATATAGTTAGCAATATCTTCATACCACAAAGTGTGATTAGAAATTAAAAAAAGATGTTCATCTGGAAAACTATCCTCTATAGGTGTACCTTCATCACTAGTATCGAACCTAGGAAAGAAATTTGCAACTACATTATCTTTCCCTGGCTTATCTACAACGGTAACATCAAATTCTTGAATTAATAATAACCATCTTGTAATAATACCAAGAGTTATCATTTTATTCATCAGATACCTGATGGTTGTACGATCACTGTGCACGAAAGTGGGATACCCTGTAATGTAATTCCAAAACTTATTAATAACATAGATAACAACCAAAAACTCTTTTCAATTACCATATAGTTCAATTCAACATGTGTCACATTCTTTCTAACATAATAGATCATGTATGGTTTCTTGTCCTCCTGTTGTCCCAAGACTTCCCCTACCATTGTATGAGAATCATCTATAGAGATATGAAACCGTCCCTTCCTATTGGGACCATGTAATATCAGAGCTTTGCAAACTAGTTCTTTGATTTCCACAAAGGTTGTTTCACATTCATTTGTCCACACAAACTCTGCATCCTTAGGTAACAATTGAAAAAGTGGGAATGCTATCTTAGAAGAAATTTCTATAAAACGTCTATAATAGCCAACATAACCGATGAAACTACGCACTAGTGTTGGTGTCTTCGGTGTGAGAAAATTTAATATTACCTCTACCTTGGCACGATCAACCTGAATTCCTACAGCTGAAAGAAGGTGTCCCAACACTATTACTTCTTTCATCATCGTATGGAATTTCACTGTACTAAGAGAAACATGTGTTTTCTTACTTCTTTTAAGTAGTTTCTCTAAGTTTTCTAGACCTTGTTTGAAATAATCCCCATATGGGGTGAAGTCAACCATGTAGATTTCAACACTATCATTGACTAGATCAAAAAGAATTCCTAATATTTTCTGTTGAAAGGTATCACGTGCATTACAAATATTCAATGGGACGACTCGATATGTAAAGGTTCCCCATAGGCATGTGAAGGTAGTTTTATCTTGATCCTCAAGAGCTATTTGGATCTGGTTGTACCCACTAAATTCGTCCAAAAAGGAGAATAACTTCTTTCTAGCTAATGTATCAAAGACCTAGTCAATAAAGTGTAAGGGAAAATGATATTTTTGATTTTCTTTATTTAATTCCATGTAATCAACACAAATCTGCCACTTTCCATTCTTCTTCGAACCAATGACTAGTGAGGATACCCATTGACTATTCGAGATTGGGTAAATAAATACCACATCTAATAGTTTTTGCAGTTTGTCTTTGACAATGTTCTTTAAAGCAGAATCCATTCTTCTCTATGGTTTCCTAACAGGTCTAAATTTTTCTTTAATGTATATGTGATGAGTACATAAGTCAACAGGGATTCCTTTCATATCTGTATATTCCCAAGAGAAGGCTTCTTTTTATTACTGAAGGACTATCAGTAACTGCTCATACTGGGAAGATGAAAGATCAAGATTAATGTTTAGTGTCCTCCCTGGTTTTATTTCTACATGAACACTGTTACGGGGTAAAATTACAGGAACATTTTCAGCTTCATTCTATCATTCAATGGCTTCCTGGACATTACAACTCATAACAAATTTTAATAGCTGGCGGGTTGAATCAGAAACAGAGTTGGGGTTGATGATAAAGGTAATAATGGCATCAGCCTCTATTTCATCCTTAAAATAGAAGGCCTCGCCAATGGTAAGAATTGTTCTAATTTCTTCATTTTCAAGTTCACACCCTTTCGTAGGTATATTTTTTTGTATTAAGGTAAATCCTGGTTTATTTGGTGAACTTGGTTCTACAGGGGGATAAAGGATAAGATTCTTTGTAACTTCTCCATTGGATATTACCATATTTCCTCACCGATGACTAATGTAAGCATCTGTGATCACAAGCCATTATCTTCCTAAAATCAACGGATGCCCACCAGCTACCAATAAAAGTTTCTTCACAGGTAAATAGTGCCTGCACATTTGAAGCACATGTGTCACTGCTACTAATTCTAATTCATACACTGCATACTTCTCCTAGTGTAATTTCTTATTCCTGGACCTAGAAGCTATTATAGCATTATCCTACATCAATACCCCCAAATCCTTCCAAACAGGTTTTAGTACATACAATGAACTCCTTACTAATATCTGTGATATTTAATATAGGAGTTGTGGTTAATAATATTTTTAGCTTATCAAAGATTTTTTGGCATTTGGCTTCCCATTCAAATTTCATCCCCTTTTTCTGCAAAGAAGTGATGGGATAGACTAGTCTTGAGAAAAATTCTTTGAACCTCCAATAGTATCTCGCAATTCTCATGAATAAGCAGACTGTGGATACATCCCTGGGTATGGGAAAATTCAAGATAGCTTCAGCCTTTTCAAGATCCACTGATAATCCTTCCTTGGAAATAGCATGCCCCAAGTATTGAATTCTATCTTTATAAAACTAACGTTTGTTGATTTTGTCATACAGTTGGTGTTCTCTTAATGTGTTCAACGCTAACCTCAAATGTTCTTGATGCTCCTCTTTATTCTTCGAATACACTAGAATATCATCTGTGAACACTTGTAGAATGTTATGAACGTAGTGGTGTAGTATATTGTTCATCAAACACATGAAAGTTGTTGGTGCATTCATAAGGCCAAAAGGTAGCACCACAAACTCATAATGACCATACTTGGTTCTAAAGGTTGTTTTCTTTATATCTTCATGTTTATGTGTAGTTGATGGTAGCATGTTCTTAAATAAAATTTTGAGAAAATCGTTGCCTCCCTTACTTGATCAAACATATCATTGATTTGAGGAAATGGATATTTTCTTTTCATTGTCATCCTTTTTTTTTCCAAAAGAAAAAGCGTAATTTGATTAATCAAAACAAAATTGCATGTTGCAGATGTTGTGGTGCATTCCATCAGCAGTTGTTGACTACTGATCAAAGTTCATGAAAACAAAAAAATAATGTACAGGTGGGGAAAGTCATGCTTTTTGCCCTTTTTTCTTCTCAACCTTTTACCACTCCCCTTGAGTCAGTAATGTAGATACAAGTTCTAGTGAAGTGTTATCCATAGGTTGGGGGTTGTCCTTATCAGAATCTGAGGTGTCTGATATGTGATGTCGTTTGGATCCACTGGTATCCATTGTTTCTGGTATCTTTACTGGCTGTGAGTCCATCAGATCTTGTGGATTTAAATCCTCTGCTTCTGGTTCTTTATTCATCTAATTTTTCTTATTGGGTATAACATGTTCAACATCCTCTTCATCCTCCTAATTAGAGAGTGGTGGAGGAAGTTTCCATCCCTTGGCTTGTTTCCCTAATTTCTTCTTCTTACGAATGTCTTTTTTGGCTTCTGGACACGTGTTTTGTAGATGTTCTATTTATCAGGAAGTTCTGCATCTGAATGTTGTATTTTCATAATCTAAGACCTGTGTCCAGCACCTCTATTTATGCTTCAATTGGATTCAATCTGGCAAACCTCTGCTGAGATCTACTTCCACACAAATTCAAGCAAATGTGTAGATTCTTTCCTCGAGTCTTTAGGTGTCCGTTTTGATATAACGCCTGATGGTATTACCGATTCCTACAAGGACTAGTTGATTCCAAAGATGTATTGGGAGGTTGTGCAGGCATAACCAAACTGGCATCCTTGAAACAACCATTGTGTTTGCATCAAATTCTAGAAACCATGGTGTGATGAAGAGACCTGTGGAGCCCGAGAACCAAGGTCCTTCCCGAATTATAATATCTCTAGCCTCTGCTAAAGGGAATTTCACTATGAATTACCCCTTGGAACAGGGATGTATTTCACATTGTGTAGTCCAATTTCTGAAAATCCAATGAAATAGCTCAACATGCTTGGGCCAAAAATAGTTGAATATACAAATTATTGCTGGATTTTCAAATATAGTACAATGCTCATTTGTTTCTGGTATATGTATGCTTAATTCTGGGTATAATTCAACTTCTCCACAATATATGGCCTTCATTCCATTCCTGCTTGTTTTGGTGTTGTTGTGGATGTATTTTTCCCTACGAGAATGTATTTGAAGGATAGTCCTCCATGTTTTTCCGCTGATGTGTTTCTGCGTTTTTTGCTGAGAAACTACCTATTCCTTTGCCCCTATAAGGATTTTTACTGTTATTTGCCACACCACCTCTTAGTCTCAGATTGAGAATTATGGTTGACACAGGTGCGATTTTGTAGTCCATAAGATGCTTGGAGCCCTGGAGTGCTCTGCCCCCATGTATCAAATTTTGTAAACTCGTGGGATATCCCACTTTTTGGGAGATAATATTCTTCAAATGCTTCACACAATCGGTTCCATGTACCCAAATCAAATGTGTTTTTCTGACAGGGGTTTTGACAAAAACTTGGAAACGGAGGGTACTTACCAGGGATCCAGGTTTTTTTTCCATCTGGGGGTAGCTTGTCTAAGCAGTAGTAGTTGCGCTTCCCCACAATGTGGGCTCTACGCCCTAACAGGGTTCTGGTGCCCTATTCCTAATGATTGTTTATTTGCAATAACTCTGCTTTAAGTTGTTCCATCTTCAACCCCATGGACCTCTGTACAACCCCTCTTTCAGCATCAGGTAATTTAGCTAGAAGGGCCTCAAACATTTCCAAGGTTTGTTTCACAGCGTCTCTATCGGTCTCGGTTATTTCCGCACCCCAAGTTCGAATCCGACCACTGTATTTGAGAGTTCCGTTGAAGAGACATTTTTCGGATCCCTTTGAAGTAAGGGTTTCTTGCTGTTCAGAAGACAAATTCAGGGTTGACTTGATGGGGCTTTCCAATGGGCTTGTGAATCAGAGTTCAATGGTTGGATGAGAGGAATCTCTCATAAATCTTGTGGGCTTTGTGCAGATCTCTCGTAGAAGTCATGCCATCGCCATTGCGGCTTCAAACCCTGCTACTCTTAAAACCCTAGAACAGTGGTCTCTCCTCCATTGCGTGCTGCCCCATCTGCTGAGAAGTAGAGTGACCACCTCCTTACGACCCTCACAAGTGGCCACATGATGGGCAATCCAGTAATAAAAATCCGCCAAGTTGACATCTATTCCTGAGTCAAGCAAAGCCTCTATCGCTGCAACGTCTCCTCCATTGGCTAGATAAAGAAGCTGCATGCTCTCTTCCGGCATTTCTTTCTCTCCGTCTTCATCTTGTCTTTGGTTCCATGATGGCACTTCTATGACCCGAACCACAGAAAATCTCGCTGAAGTGGATGCCATCGATGGAGTTCCAGAGGAAAATTGATCTATCGTCTTCATTTGCATCTGTAGTTATTTCAAAGATGTATTCATTTAGTTTTCCTTTTTATTGTCACCTTATTCAACTAATGGTAGTCAATTCACATCCTGAATGTGCCATGCTTTTTCTTTACAAAAAGTACAAGTGCCCCCCATGGTGAAACATTGGGCTTCATATAGCCCTTACTCAAGAGTTCGTGTAATTTCATTTTCAATTCTAGCAATTTCAGTGTACTCATTCGATACAGGGCACTAGACACTGGAAGGACACTTGCTACTATATCAATGGTAAATGGTATGCCTCTATGTGGAGGTAACCCTAAGATTTCTTTAGGAATACATTGTGAAATTCCTTGATGATTGGTATCTTATTTAAATTTTCTTTTTCAGTTAACAAATTACTATTCTCCACCTGTACCATGTACAATGGGCATCCTTTTCTTGTACTTATTTTCAAGTGTAAAGTTGAGATTTTTGAAACAGATACTGGTTTTGGCTTCCCTCTAATTAGCCTGGTGTGTCCTTTTTGATCAACACAAGCAACCATTTTCTCTAGGCAATTTATAATTGTTGCCTGCTTTACTAGTGAGTCCATGCCTATCAACAGATCATACGATCCTAAAGGAAGAATGTTTAAATATGTTGATGTAACATAACCATTTAGATTAAGGTTACACTGTTTTATTTGGTTGGTTACTTTTCCTTTGGTTCCTACTGCTGGCTAGAACAGGCATGCATTCTTAAATTTTTCAGATTTTACATTACATTTTTCCATAATTTGGGGGCTAATGTAACTTAAACTAGCCCTCAGATAAATTAAAACAAACAAAATTTGGTTTAATATAATACCATCGGTCCCAACCATAGTATATTGATTCTTCACGTGCTTGTCTTCTAAAGCTACGTTGATTCTAGGCATATTATGGTCAATGTCATTCACGGTGGTTGCCACTTGGATGGCCTGAATGTTCTGGACAGACCTAGGATTATGTGGACAATCCCTTACCAAATGTGGCTCACCACAACCCCAAAATGTCATCGGTTCCCTGTCCTTTACAATTTTTTTCTTATTACTCTTCATTTCAATGGTTTTTGGACTATATAGGATTGTGCAAGCGAAAGTGCATTTCCCTTACAGACCTTCTTCCTCTAATGATCCTTATCAAAACTCTTGAGGTAGAAAGGTTTTTGTCTTCTTCCACTCCCACTTACCTTGCTCCTCTCTTTATTTTTCCACAACTTACCACTTTCACTTCTAATCCTGAACTGTTGATAACACAGTCAAGCCTTCCCCACCACTTCATCCATAGATTTTGGATTATCAAACTCAATTCTCTCCTTCTATAAGGTGGGTAAAATATTTAGGAATTGTTTCACTTTGGCCTTTTATTCTTTAAGATATGCAACAAACCGCAATAAGTTTGTAAAATTAGCCACAAACTCATCCATAGTTAGTTTTCCAAGCTTTAGTTCATGATTTCCCTTAGCCCTGTAATCGTAGCAATACTCACTAAGATACTGTGGTCTGAACTATTTCTGGAATTCCTCCCAAGGGACTGTTCTCTCTTCAGGCATTTGCACACATTTTACATCTTCCCACCAGAGGGTAGCTCTACCATGCATCTGATAAATACCTAGTCGTTCCTTAAGATTACTCTCATATTCATACACTTGGAAATACTTAATCATGTTTAGCAACCATGCCTCTTCATCCTCCTCCTTTTCCCCATCAAAGGTAGGGGCTTCATATTCCTAATCTCCCCCTATTTCTCCATCTTATTTGTCCCTTTACAAGATTTTGGAGAATCATTGTGTGATTCTTCTCCACATTCAGATTTTTCAGATTTTGTCCCACTCATTTTCCTCTTTAATCCTTCCTTCTCTACACTCTTGTGGCCAAATTTCTCACTCCATTCTCTAATCATCGTTTCCTATTCCTCAATAGCTTTTATTAATCGTTGATTTCTACTTTGAGCTGTACTAGTTCTTGTTGCAGATTTCTCACTATCTCCACAAGTTGAGTTGGTAATGGGGTACTAATTTCCCCCAATTCCACATATAAATCATCCCCATCGGTGATAGTTAGGGTATAATTCTCCATCCTTCCATTGTGATCTGCTTCAATTCAACACCCTACGAGAAAAAACTAGTTACCATCAGTATGTTACAGTGAATTATATTACTTTTTAATTTATAACTATGGTGGTGCCTTTCATCTTAGACCAAGTGTGATAACCTTGCTCTAATACCACTTTTCACACCCCTCTTCCCATCAAACATATTTTACAGTCGATTGCACTATTTGACACTATATAGGTAGTGTAGAATTTTTTTTTTTTTAATATTTCTTT
The DNA here is from genome assembly GCA_031772625.1 of Pinus tabuliformis. Taxonomy (NCBI): domain Eukaryota; kingdom Viridiplantae; phylum Streptophyta; class Pinopsida; order Pinales; family Pinaceae; genus Pinus; species Pinus tabuliformis. The sequence goes on along the minus strand of CM062815.1, from coordinate 195,659,263 downwards.
ACATGCTATAACCATTTATAAATTTTATGATCACGCACATATGGAATTCAGTGAGTTTATATTCATAAGGTTTAGTGGTGATATTTTTAACATGATATAGCTACCCTACCTAGATGCACTGTATTGAATTCCACCTATACGATGCACCTCCCACATGAATCCATTTAATAACATCATAGAATGAGCAATCGTTTAATGGTTTCGAGCCCGTTTATGCTACATTAACTAGTCCACTCTACGTGTTTTTCGCGAGAATGGTAATTGGTTATAGTTTTTTCAATTGTGATGTTACCACCAATCCCGACCTTACACGTCAGAGCTATCCATGTGCTTGGGGTACTTGGTCATGTGAATTTTCTCTGGTCTCGAGGTGAAAATATGACAATAATCCAGATTACTCCTTCGTCAATCAACAACTCGGAATCGTCCTCGTAACCCTAAGTTTTCCTACCCTCTCTTTCTTACTCTTAGCTTCTATTATTTTATGGCCCCTTGAGATTGGGGCTTGGACATGGAGTTAGGTGGCCTCTACTGTGGCCACCACTTAGACCTTTTCCAACCAATATCTCTCCACACCTAGCACTCCGTTCAATCGACACCTTACTTCTCGTCTCAGGTCATTCTGTGTTGAGGTTTCCCTTCAAAATTCCCCCCTGCAGTTCAATCATTATAAACACCATTGCAATGGATAATCCCACTTACCAGCTAACTACCTCTCCGTTCTTCTTCCCTTCATAATTTTTCCACACCTAGTTTATAGTTCTGCTAATATTTTCCTGCCTAATTCCACAAGGGTTTCAGCATCTTTTTGACGCAAGATCAACCATGTGGGTTCCAGAAGTGAGTTGACTATAATGGCCGGAGAAAATGGTATGGACACCTCTAGAAAAAGAACCTCGCTCTTAGGTAAATTCCCTACTACCCATTGGAGTAATATTTTATCCACTTTCTTTCTCCAAGTTGCTCCATGACACCCCTAACTTATGGTATGGATTTGTTTTAAGCTTGCGTTGGCGTCAAGGCTGGGAAACCTCATTCGGTAACTCTTTTTCAGGTAAGGTGTTGTCCTTATTCCCATGTTCTACCTATATGGCTATATCATTTTCATTACCGGTTAAGTTTACATGCAATTTGGAGTTTTTTCCCACTTTGCGAATTTTATACTCATTGGGTTTTTTCTCCTCTTTGCAGGTAAGCTCTCGGCCTACCTGTGGAATCAAAACTTGCATCATTATGAGCATTGGATGGTTATTAACATCGATATTCTCACTTAGATGCTCGTGACCTTGACCATTCTTCTTGTCCTTTGCGCCTCTACCACCATTGGGTAGATGGAAGGGTTTCCACACCTTTCTCGAACTTGCCTTGATGTTTCAAGTTCTGGAATCACTGATTCTTTTTCCAGTTTAAGTGTTATGTGTGTCTAGGGTCGTTTATCCAGCCTTTGAACCTAACATCTTTGTTGTTTATAGATTATCTATGTACAAGACATTGTTTAAGTTGTTGTTTAATATTTTTCTCCTGGTTCTAGAGTGGTTCCCTAATGCTCATATGCTCGTTGATAGTGTTGCATGCTAGGGTTATAAGTGAAAATTATTGTATTGTTCATCATTAAAAAACAGTGCACCTAATTTCAATTTTTTGGTTGATATGGATTCTTTATTCAGAGCTTGAGCTCAGTTTACTTCAGTTATTATACCCACTTTTAGTGTGGTGTAATGATGTTACCAATGGCAGCTGATTTATTATTTATATGGAGAAATCTGGTTTTTTTGTTTTTAATACTCTACTCGATATAAGTAACTACTTAGAATATGAGTTCGATTTTCTCCTTTCACTGTTCATTTCATATTCACCACAAGAAATAGTTATCAATTATGATATTTCATGTTTGCTCAAATTATAGTATGACATGGAAATAAATTTATGGGTTATGTAATTGTGTTGAAAATCTACACACCTCTTTACTAGTTTATTTAAAGTTGTATTACAGGTCAAAATGCTTCTACTATTATTCAATAGGTATGTTTATATATGACTACAACATAGACTTCAACTTGCTTTCCAATTTTCTAATTATCTCGTTGCATATGAGATATGACTTACTACTAATATGGAAATGTTTAATGGAATAACAATCCTTAAACCTTAATTTTATTCCTAGTGTTTACCATCCCACTTCCTTTATGAATTTCTATGTTTCAGTATAAAATTAATGGTAAGTTTAATACTCCAATTGTTGCAAGTGGAAACCGGTTTTTCTAGTGATCAATCTCTCTTTGTTTATTCATTGTGGTACATTAGTAGCTAAATTTCAATCACTTTAGGTGCTTACGCTCCTAGTAAATTGGTACCAATTAAACCTCACTGATTTAAATAGTCCCCTCCTATCTTCGAGAAGAGACATGCAAAATTTCGTTTCAGATTTTTCCCACTAAATACTTCTCCTGGCATTTGTACACTCGCTTTAACTATGATTTTTTGATAATATTGTTGCATACTTCTTCCATTATCTAGCCTATTTAAATTTTCCCATGATTATTTCACCTCCTTCGGTAGGTGACTAATGGTGCACATCACATCTGATGCAAATCGGTTTTAACTCAAGTGTTCACTTCTCTGTAGAGTTTGGATTTTAGATGAACGTAGATGGATTATAAATTTTGCATCGCAACTATTATTAACCTCGAGTGACTAAGGTTCTAGACCCATCATGATATTATCTTGGATATCCCTAAACTCTCTAGTATAGTTCACACTTTATCCATTGTTGATATATCCAATCCATCCCTACAAGTTTTGTTAAAATAACTACTTAAATAGAACACAAATAAATATTCCTTTATATGGTTACACATGCAATCTCAATCATAGCTAGATATCAACAAACAATACTCATGCTTGTTTATTGCTGAATCGGAAAAATAACAGTGCTTATAACAATCCTGTAAATTGTACTGAGAGAATTCTCATCATAGTAAAACATCATAATTATTAATAACATACACATTATTTTTCCGGTAACCTCAAAATTACATTTATCATCCTTACTACTGGCACATAAAGTTTTCTTCTAAATGCAGAATCAGTAAAATCATATATTGATACCAATTCTTAACACCTACCAACCAATGATTCAGAGTAAGGGCAGTAATATGGTCCTCAAACCATCAACTTTGCTCTAGAAATTGAGTCACAGAAACACCAATCCACCCAACCATGAATCAACCTATGATACCCCCAAGCTACGATGGCCTTTCCTGGAATCAATAACCTTTTTTGATTCATCCTAATGCCTATTTAGCATTACTTTTCAACATATTTTTCCTTAGTAATATCCTACCCTTCAAGGATTTTGCCTTTCCTTCACCCTAGGTTTTTTTTCCTCATAAAGTTTGCTTTTCTCTCCCGCAGTACTTTTTCTCAGTATTATCTTCAACTGAGTATATCTAAGGAATCTTTAATTACAACCTGATCCATTCCACTGGCATTTAGATTTAGGCAATCATTTTTTTTTCCAGTGTTTCTTTTCTCACAATTTCAATTTTATTCATCAAATTTATTTATTTGATTTACATAAATTTTCCTACTAATCAGATCACCATGGCTCATCAGTCAACATACTATAAATAGTCAGACACAAATAAAATGTTTCAATAGTATCGGATGCTTATTACACGCTCTCTCTCTCTCTCTCTTTATTGTATACTTAGAGTTTTCTTGGAGCATGGAGGATTGCCTGGATTGAGAATAGATTGCCTAACCTTTCCATTTCTTGGATAGACATGGATATTGTGGGTTTATTTCCCTTTTTCTAGGTTCTCATGTTTCCTTACCTTGGGTTGAGTTACTAGTCCTGGAAGCCCTGGTTGGACAAATGTTCTGGAAGCCCTATAACAACTTGTTTTGAGTTACTAGTCTTGGAAGCCTTAGTTGAACAAATGCTCTGGAAGCCCTTACTGTATTGATTTACTATTCTTGGAAGCCCTGGGAGGGAAAACACTCTAAAAGCATGGAATAAGATGTGGGTTGATTTACTAGTCTTAGAAGGCTTGGTTGGAAAAATGGTTTGGAGCCCTAGAAGGCTTGGATATAGACCAATTTGATGATGGTTTTGTGATGTTCAACAATGAGGTGGAATCACTATTTTGATGGGTTGAGGTGGATGGTCTCTAGAAGCAATGGATGGTTTTAGATTGATGTGTTCTATGAGATTCTCCATTCATGCTTGGAATATGACACAAGGGTGAATGGCTAAAGAGAGATTTGGCTCAACCATTCTATGGTCGAGGAACGTGGAAATCCCATCTCAGGTTTGGATTTTTCATCATCAATATGAGGTTATTTCTCCTTGTATTTCTATGAGTATTATACTCATTTATGTGTGGATTATATGGATGTGATTTCCTTGGTATTTTTGTTTCTATCATGTCAGTTATGTATATGTTTTATGACAATAGCTATGTATGGTTCTCATCATGCTTCTACTTTTAGATGAATGAAAAATGTATCAATGACCTAATGGATGAAATGTTAGTTAATGTGTTGAGGCATCAATGCTTCTTAGCGATTCTCAGCTAAGTATGAGACCCCTATGCACATATTTTTTATTTACACATGTAGATCACATATTTGCGATATGTTTGACGAAATGTTTATCATAGCTAGTACGGGTCTAGTTAAGGTCTTGTTCAAGTAATTATATTTGTATTGTCATTTCCTTGTTGTCTTACTGCTCTCAAGGTGTCCTTCAATTCTGGGTAGTGACCTCGGTTCTCGGTATGAAAAAGTGGCTCAAATCCCTGGGACACTAGCACAACACTTAGAAAAATAGTCCCTAGACGTTGGCACGCCTTTTCATGAGAGCATCCAGAACCTCCTCGATGCTAGTAGGCCTATAGCATGGGAGTGTCTAGGGTCAAGTGGTCCAAAATGTTAGTGGGACCGAGGGGCTGGTTGGAAGAAAGGTTGGGTTGGTTCTTGAGGGTCCTAATGTTAATGTTGAAGGTCTGTATGGTGTGTTTCCATCAATTCCACTTCCTTAATTTGATTTAGGAGGTCGAATCATATCATAGTGACCTCTTGTCACATCTTTACCCCGACTGGCTCGTTGATTGGGTAGAAGTGGAAGGAGGGTGTTACATAAATATTTAAAACGATGTGGCCTCCTCTCAAATAAAAAAAAAAAGTATTGTATTAATATATAATGTTTGAGTATGTGCATGGAAAGAAATAATACAATTTACAATTTCAAAATCTATATAACATCTTTCCTAATTACTATGTTGTCTATGATTCAAATTCACCTTCATCTTTATCTTTGTTTATCAAGGAACCTCTTCATCTACCTATTTAATGTTATAAAAACATAAAATTTATAATAGCAACCATATCTGTAAATAACAAATAACAAGATTACGTTTATGTTGCGTGACACTCTTCATCTTCATCTTTATTCTAATATAAATCTCTCTTTGTCAAAGCAATCTCACCTTCCACCCTACCTATTTTTCGTTATAAAACATTCAATTTATAATAATAATTTTATTTTTCTAAATAATAAATAAATAATTAAAAGATTTGATATAATTCAAAAATAAATAATTATTATATAATCAAAACTAATATATCATAAGAAATTATAAATTGGAAGAGAATAATTACTAATAGTTTCTTTACTTTACAAATTAACTCTTATTTCTTTGGGAAACATTTAATATCACAAAAACATATATATATTATCATTTCATTTATAACACATCCCTATGATGTTGCAATCATCTTGTTTAGTGAAAAAAATAAATGATTCAAAGCTGGTATAAGATTCAAAGTGGCAGAAAGTTGGAATATCTACAATATTTTTGAAACTATGAAAAATAAATAACATAATATTATCATGAAATAAGATATCAAAAATTATAAGAAGAATTATGTTCAAGTCATAGTCATAATGTAACAAATAAGTAGATATGAAAAACTAATAAATATGACACTATGAAAATTTCACAATTATAAAGGAAAAAGAAAAAAGAAAAAAACATTCTAAATCAATACTCGTTGAAGGAAAAAATAAGTTGCTTGCTACATTCCTATAAAGGGATTATGCTTAGTTCCTCAATTAATTCTGCTAATGAGATAGAAAAGAAGCTGCCGTTCAAAATTAATTGTACCAACAAAGGGACAACAAACTAGCGGCCCATGAAGAATTTATGTAAACACTTAAAGGCGATAACTTAGCACTTCATTGGCTTAATGTGATGCTTCTACTTTGGAAAGGAAAAGCAAATAGACAAAATGTTTTAAATCTGCCAATTTCCTAAAACCAGTTATTCTTCACTGGTTGATAAAACGGGCATCACTCCCTATCGTTCTTATATGCAGTTGAATAATGAATAAACTCATGTCAAATATTAAGGTGAAAAATGGGTATCACTCCCTACCATTCCTATATTTAGTTGAATTATGAATAAACTCGTGTACAAATATTAGGGTGCAAATTCGAGTTTTTAATTACATAAAGTGTGGGCGTGGTTTAATAGAAAATTTAAATTCATGTCAAAGATTTGGGTGGAAAGAAAAGTTTCAGACAGGGTGTGTTTAACACAAAAATTAAAGTAAAATTTAACCAACAACTTCCAAGGTTGAGATTTTCTTGGACATTTGGTAAGGAGTTAGCAAGATTAAACCATAGTGAAAGTTTAGAAAACCATATTTAAAAAATAGAATTCTAAAAATCCTAAAAGATTTAGGCTAAAACCCCAAGAAAATTTGAAAATTCTAAAAATCCTAAAAGATTTGAGACTAAAATCCCAAGGAAATTAAAGAATCAAAGGCTCTCAACAAATTTTCCAAGCGCTTACATCAAGCATCAAAGACTCTCCATATATTTTCCAAACCTTTGTATAAACATCTAATAAAAAGAAACACAAAAAAAAAGGTCTATTACATCCTTCTGAACCCTAACCTTTACGCCCACTAAATATATTCACTAATTTTTATCTGGTTAACACTTAAATTTCAATGGAGCCCAATCTTAAAATTCACCCATAGTGATGACAAAAGCTACTCCATTTTCATACAATTGTTCTTGTTATTTTATATCTGCACTACACACAAAATAAAACTTTTAACATAACAACATGAAAAAACATAACCACATGTTGAAAAACAACAGACACGGCATAAATAGCTTTTCAATCCCATTGACCATCCATGGAATTCATCATCCCATCTCTGCAACCTCATCTAACATTTTACCCCACTCAACTTGAGCCAACCTTTGAATGCCCACCAAGCCCAAAAAAATACAAACAAACCCAGCACAAAAAACAAAACAAACCAAAAATAGAAAATGAGAACCAAAAACTACAAATAAACAAAACTGTGTATAGTGACAATCGAGAATGTCCATGTTTTAAGGAAAAAGAACTCAAACTGATAAAATATGAAAACCAAGAAATCAAAGAAAGGTGAACTCCACTCTTCCAACCTTCTCCAATCTCCGAAGTTCACCTCCCAGCCCAATAAGGTCAACCCTCGCCAATCTTCTTATATCATTTCAGAGCGTAGCAAGTCTGATTCCAATCTGCCAGCCCATTAAGGACTAACCTTTCCAATTTTCTTCAGCCAATCTCACCTTCCAGCCGAAAATATGGCCAATCTTCCCCTATCATCTTGGAGCCGACGAAGGCCAACCCACTAAAGCCAGGCTGACACCAATCTACCAGCCCAACCAGGCCTGTATCTCAAATATTTTTAAACAATATCACCGGTGAGCCTAGCAACGTCGAACGTTATAAATGGATTTTCTTCCTATTATACTTCTCTATACAACAAAACATAATCATACTGGATTTGGATTTTTCAAGTTCGTTTTGTTGCTGGCATACAATACTACTTAATTTTGAAATCATGGCACAAGTTCGCATGTACTTTTAGCAAGGTGACTATGTGGTGTTTTTGTATGCAGAGATTTTAGGGTTTACAAGAAAAAGGTGGGAGTGAAATATAACATTCCTTCGTGATTCATTATTGTACAAATATGGTTATTTTGTTATCTTATGAGATGGAGTATTTTCGATTGAATATTCATAAGGAGATGGAACATTGTCTTGAGTTTATATTATCCAAAGGACACCTGGTATTTCCTTACATTTATATTAAATATTATTTCTCTCACTCATTGTCTTACATTTATATTAAATGAAGAAATTTATATTAATGTAGTTTGCGACACTTGTTGTCTTACATTTATATTATTGGAAAGAGATGGGACATTGTGGTCATTCATTATGATGGTGCGAAGACACAATCAAATATCGAGAGATTGTTCTTGTAACTTGATAAATGTAGAATTAAGATGCATCTAACCTTGATTGTTCTTGCACTACAAATTAACATTTTTCAAAAAACTTAAATGACACAATAACACTTTAATTTTGATGAAGCAAAGATCTTCCTATAATTGTGTATTAATACTTCATGATTAAAAATATCTATTAAGAAGTGGCGCAAACCAACATAATGGTCAATTGTTATTTAGAAAAGTGGGTAGGCATTCAAAAAATTATATACGAATATGTCATAATCAATATGTACAAAAACTTTAATAAACTTAAATTGATATGAGTACTCTATTTTTGTATGGGAAAATTAGTTCTCTCAATATAATTATCAACGATGATACTCAATGATCAATGTCCATGACATATGCAACAACTCAAAATAGTAATAATGAGTCACATTGATATGAACACATTAATTGTTCATAAATAGATAAATGTTTCACTTTTGTATGAGTAAATCAATGAGTGACATTATTTTAAGCACAATCGTGTTTAACTTTGGGTCACCCTGCTCATGAATATAGTGATGAAATGGTGCTTTATAATCCATGAAAAGAAACTAAGTAAATGTTGATTATGAATTTTGGTCACTTGAAACCAACCTTTCTAGCAATTGGCTACAAAATTGTTTCAACGTCATGATTACAAAAAATTGGTTGAGACTCTCTACCCTCCTTTTACACAAGGGGGAATAGAATTTCTTGCGATGCTTGCTTATGTACATCCTTACATATATCCCATATACTAATTAATTTAAAAACATTAGAAAGTAGTAAGTTGATAGTGTCAAATGTAGATGCGTGATATTCTTGTCATTCTCATTATGTTCTCTCTTTAACTAAAGATACATGACCATGTCCTCTTTTGCTATCACATTGTATCTTATTAAAAATTTCCTCTAAGTTGTTGAGGGAGGTGTCAAAGATACATTGCATGGATTTAATTTCCACATGATTATGGGGCATGGGAGAAGCACATAAGAAGGGTTGACAAAAATGTTGGGGGAGTCAACTAAGCACAACCTCATGGAGTGCAGATCGAACTAGGATAAATGATTATGGGGAATTACCAAAAACAAAACAAACGACAGCTAGACTTTCTAAGCATTGTTTAAGATAATTCTTCAAGAGATATTATTCAGTATTACCCTATAAAAGGAAACACCAATAATTAACCAAGAATAATAAGGAACTTGCAACCACAACTCAAAGAGCTTTAAAATCTAAAACCAAGTGAAGAATTGGAACCATATAACATTTCACTGGAAAAGAGGAGAACAAAGGGGTAAAAGGACCAATTATCGAAGAAAATAGAGAAGCAAGGGTAAAAAAGGAGGAAGATCAAGGCCACCAACCTTAGCCAAAGTTAAAGCTTAAAGGAATCAACCCAATAAAACATCCCATTCAATTTTATGAATAAATTTACCACGAGTGATAAGAAAAATCAGCAAGTGGGACCAACTCATCACTCACACCAAAATAATCCCACCCACCCCTAGAAATCGTTGCTATGATAGATGTATAAATTGAAGGTTTAGGCATGAACTAAGCCAAATAAAACATGTCCTTTGCGGTGAAGGTGGAGAAAGGATTGATTTCAGAAATGTCATTAAGTTTTCTTCATTAATATACAAGATGTTCATTAATTCATTCGAATGATAAGGGTTTGATGAAACAAATATTTGTTTGATTAATAACGCTTGATTCTTAGAAAAAGTTACGAAAAATGGACATTCTAGTCTCCATGGGGTGAACACCATCCAATATACAAATTCTTCCCAATTGAGTCCATATCAATCCCAATTTTTTTTAGGGAGTAGAGGTGTTGATTTTTCATGATGCAAGCTAGATTCATAGTCTTAGAAAGAGAGATATGCTATTATTGAAAAGTAATTTTATTTTGATAGTTTTATATTTCCTTATTATACAAATCTTGAAATCACTATTCAAAGCTAAAATTTTAGGGGCCTAAATTTCACTCATCTTGAAATCTCTATTCAAAGCTAAAATTTTAGGGACCTAAATTTCACTCATGAGCTAATATTTTATTTCTCTAATTTCCATTTTTTTACTTACGATTGGCATAAAATTAATTTTAGAAATCAAATAAAATCCTTAGACATAAAATAAATTTTAGAAATTAAATAAAATCCTTAGAAAATTAAATATGTTTATAAAAATAGCCAAGAATTTTACAATTTGAATCTCAATTCTAGAAACATTGAAAATTGTTTATACACTCTAAGATAAATTGTCATACTTAAATTTTTCCTTCACAATCCATAATTTTTTACGGGTTCATGTTTTGTGAAAGGACTATGCATACTTCTTTTTCCATTCCAAGAACATATCGCTTGAAGATATTAGGAGCATGACATGATTTAAGATATCATGAAGACTATGTTCCAAAACATGAAGATAACATTTTGATTTAAAGAAATGATGGTTGATTGATTTAGTTGTTCATAACACAAAATGAACATAGATGGTCATTGTGTGTGTTTTTTTTGAATATTTTTACTAGTGATCAACATACCATAAATCATTATCCGACGAGAAAAATTGACTCTTAGAAGTGAGTCACTTGTCTATTTTCTTCCTAAGTCTTATAATTAAGTAGGAGTATCCTTCTTTCACCACTTACCCTATTCTTCCTGGCCACACCCATCTAGAATGTTTTGTCCATCGAAGCACACACTAATAAAAGCATATAAAATATTATAGTTGCGTTTTTTACATTAATATCCAAAATGTGGACACATTTTCAGCCACTCCTTGCACCATCATTTGTTCATTTAGAAAGTTTTGTCAATTTCATGAAGCTTATATGCATGATCCAATTTTATTAGAAGATTCATCACAAGACTCCAATAATGACTTCACCAACATTATTTTTTTAATATATTTTTATGAACTTTACATGTTAGGGGACCTAGAATAATTTAGATTGTATTATTATTTTTTATTTCAACGGCTTTTATAAGACCGGTCCTTTAGCTTGCAACAAAGTTCTATCAAAACATTTTTTCCTTGTATGGCGATTTTTTTTTTGAAATACTATTTCCTTGTACCAATCCAATGTTCCTCTAAGTAATATCCATAAAACAATATATGCCATAGATATCTTCATAAGAAATAGGTATTTTACGAATATGCCTTCTCTATCCTTTGGTGATAAAATTATCCACCATTTTATCAAGTGAAATTTCTCAGTATTTGTTTTAGCACGGTCCTATAGGAATTTCCTAATTTTACAAGTGAGATCATCAATTTATTTTTAGGAGAAAAAAGGATCAAAATTTTCTAAAAATGTAGTCAGTAAAGGTCTTCTAACTTATGCCTTAGCTAATAGAGACCGCAATTTTGTTTTTATATATCCATGAGTGTATGCTCATGAGTTACAATTCAGTTAAGATGATATTATTTCCACTTTACAAGAATAATCACCAAGATGGCATGTGTAGAGTTGGAGCTTTAGTTAAGTCAAGTATTCATCAGTTTGAATGAAAAATGAGGTGGAAGTTACAAGTTCAGTTAGAGGTAGTTACTCTTCAATTTTGATTGAAGGGAAAATGCGTTAATACTCCAATTGTTGATTGGAGACAGAATCAGTTCGACTCTATGTTAACTCATTAATCAAAACTCGAGTTTATAAACTAAAATAGGCCCCTTGCATGCTCAAATTGGGATGATAAAGAGGAGGATGAAGGCATAGGAAATCATAAGTTGTGTACACAACGATTGTGATTCAAGAGAGTTCATGAGTTTGTGAGATCATGTTTGATTATGAAGAGAGCGCATTTGAGATCTTGTGTCCTAATAAATAGGAGATCAAAAGTGCGCAAGGATTTGAGAGATTATGCACCTATTTGAGAACTCATTTCCTACGAAATAGGAATTCACGAGTGCACAAGAGAATAGGAGCCTCAAGTGCGCAAGAAAATAGGGACTTGTGCGCTAGAAAATAGAGCCATATTTTTGGTAGGATTTAGGAGCCTCTTATGAGCTAGGAAATAGGGACATAGTGTGCAAGTAAATGGAGGCTCAAATGCACAAAGATCAAGGAGAAAGATGAGGGGATTTGAAGGGAAAGTTAAGGCTATTAAGAAAAGGAACAATTGTGTGCTTGAGGGACAAGATCAAGCAGTGATCAAGGCAGGCAAAGATCAATTTTATCTGCTGAGATTTTTTAAAAGAAGCAGGCTTTCAACAAGATAGAATGTTTTGTAATAGATCCAATTTCTCAAGAACAAACAATAAAATGCCACAATCAACTACATGTTTTCCCTATTGCGTTTCATAAGTCAAGACAAGTGTCAATTTATGTGATGTTTTTTTTAACTCTAACTTTTTTATTCTACTACTTATGACTTGTTAAGAAACTTTGTACCTTGGTGAACTTAAAGTTTTTAGTTATTTATCTAAGTAGTTACAGTGTAATGGAAATTTAACAGCATTGATAAAGAGGAAGGAAACAAAGAATAACATTATTGAGGATGATTTTTCTAGCTAGGTTGAGCCATCTGACAACCCACTATTGAATACTTTTGTTGGACACATTTTCCTTCCCTCTATCTAAGAGGGACAACAAGAGAAAATTAAACAAAAACTAAACGCTAGTTGAAAAGATAAACATCATACAATGAAAGCAAAATAGCAACAACAAGAAATTAAACCAACCTTCTGCATCACACTACTCTAAATAGCCAACTAGAAAGTTGGAAACTAAGGGACAACGAACTAATCCACTAAGTACTACTACCACAATCAGCTGCAAATAAAAGAATTGCTACACTATCGTACAACAAATTGCTTAAAAACACTGAAATAAACAACAAACTCCTCCTCATTAGACCTATAAATGGCTTCTAATAAAAACATAAAAATGCAAACACTTTAATTCAAATTCCCTTTCACACTAACACACACAAATATACTTCAAAATATGCATCCCTCTGTGCCATGGTGGTAGGGAGGTTATGCAGTCCTTAAGCTCTGAGTAACACTCTTATCCAACTTTGTAGCCAAAAATGTGACATGCCTGAAGCCTCTCAAATTCCTTCGATATAGCCCTTAACCCTAAAATCATAAGAGGAATATTTTAATGTTTTTTATGAAATATATGTAACTAACTTTCCCTCCAAGAAATTTTCATTTGCACTCATGTTAGTGCATTTCATTACATGTGCATTTCATTGACATTTACATGTAATTCACACTCACCTTAAATTTTATTGTAAACATTATAATGTTTATATTCAAGATCCAACAAGCCCCCGACATAAAATATTGGCTTCTCCCAAGCTAGTGGTAGGCCCAGACCTAAAATATTGTCTTGTCCAATCTAGTGGTAGGTAGACAACCACACTCACTTATGTTGCTATTGTGTAATCCAATTCTTCCTCTAAATGCTGAACTACAAGCTTATCCTTTACTGTACCCTATTCTGCACTCCACTTTTGCCGCACCTCTTCCTCCTTCTACAAGTGTCCCAACCTCCTACTTGCAAGAACTTAATACTTTCTCCTTCTCTACTCTATCCACTAGCACTTTGTTGCTCTCCCCTTCTTCCATAGTCTAATTTTGTTGCATATGCTTGGACACTCTACATACTATCACTTGTTATTGTTGTTTGATGTTGTTGTTGCTGAACTGTAAAATTTTGTCTCTCTTTCTCCATTTTCTTGCCTATTATGGTGTAGGTGAAAATACAGTGTGCTAACTCAGTTGTGCATGACCAATTAGTAGCACTATGTGGGGGTCTTAAGGAAGACCACCCATCTACTCTACCTATATTTCATTTCTATGTTGGATGGGTCTTGGTGACTGAGATAATAAAATAAACAACAATAAAATGGATTGTAACAAAAATTTAAAATATAGTTGTAAAAGTTTTTTGGATTTTATTACGTTTTAAAGTGGAGCTCTTCCGACACAAATTTCTGCTAAGACTCTAAACCTAGAAATTGAGATAGATGCTCTTAAACTATAAGGTTTCCTTGACGAAAACCACAGACAATTCTATTCTCCCCATTCGTCTGCTATGCTCGACCTTCTGGTAAGATTCCTTGATGGGTTGGGTTGTGGAGAGGCCAGTGTTCATGAGCTACTACATTTCAAGTGCGTTGTGTTGGAAATATTAATCCCAACCACTGTGTTAAACACCCTGACAGTAGTCATACTTGTTTTAAACTAACCTTATTTTATTTATTTTAACTTAAGTTATTAATTAATTAATTAATTAATTATTTTTTATTTATTTATTTATTATTATTATTATTATTATTATTATTTTTATTTTTTTTTAATAAATATATTATTAAATTACTTTTTTAAATTTTATATATATATATATATATATATATATATATATATATATATATATATATATATATATAGATTGGATTATTAATAAATAAATTATTTAATTACTTTCTCAACCTATGATTAGTTTATATATATATATATATATATATATATATATATATATAGTTTTAATAATAATTATTAAATAATTTAAGTAAATAATTAAATTATCTTTTAAATCTAACCGTTAATCCTAACTTTTACCTTAATAACCTAATATTATATATATATCTATATATATATATATATATATATATATATATATATATATATATATATATATATAGATATATATATATATATATAGATATAAATTTTAATTTAAATAAATAAATATATTCCCTTTTAAACCAACCATTTTACCTAATTTAACTTATTTCCATAAGAAAAATAATAATAATAATAATTATAATAATATTAAATTAATAAATAAGAATTTGACCTGGGTCCTAAGGTCAAAATTAGCCATTGGAGACTCTGCTCAGACTATTTATCATGCTAAGCTGGATCTGTTTCTTCAACTTGTCCTGACGATGAACCACACTAGTTGGTTGGAAACGCGTCGACAAATGTATGTCTACATGTGATTTACGCCGAAGTTTTTCTTTCAAGTAGTCATACTTGTCAGAAGTATTTTTGTAGGTTGTGTCCTTGTTTGAAGATGGAAGGAATGATGCCATAAAAGAAGTACTGCACGAACCATTCCGCGGAATATCACCGAAGTTAAGGAATTTAATGACGTTTAGTAAATATGGGCAACCATTTACTGTCTGACTATTGCCCATAATCCACAAACACCTGCGCGATTACTTTCCACACTCAACAACAGCAACATATTGATTATTTTCTCTGTCATGTATTAATGTAAAATTGTATGTTGAGATAAATATGGATGTAAAATTCATTTTGCAAGTAAGAGAGAAAGAGAGCGAGAGTCTATGAGGTAGTGAAAGAAAATCATGGAGCAAATTTTGGTGCCCACATGAAACCAATAGTTACTGTGTTTTACTACGTGTTACTCCGCAACCGCTGGTGAAGTGTGAATCATTGTAAACCTTTTTTTTACTTGGTGAATGAGCCGCAGTCTTATATGAATGAATTTTCATGAATTATAATTTAATCCTAAGTTTTATTTTGTTCCTCCAAGCTTTACTCTGTTTTACTCTATGTTTTTTCTATAAGTGAATTCTATGTTTTATTAAGCCTCCATATAGCTGCGCGAAATCAAGTTTCATGAAGCAAACTCTCCCCCCCTCCATGTAAATTCTATTTTTCTAACATGGTATTGGAGCGGGTTAAACTTTGTTAGTGTAAAAACAAGTGTTTTTACTAGCAGTTAAAATTGTTTTGAGGGTAGATTGTTTTTAGCATATTTACCAGCAGGTAGAAAGTTTTTTTTTCTTACACCCAAAAATGGAAACATCAAGAAAAAGCTTGATTAATCCTAAAATACCTTAGTTTAATGGTAAAAATTATGATTATTGGGTTATTACAATGAAGGCCCTATTTTCTTCTCATGACATTTGGGATTTGGTGGAGAATGGTTTTCAAGAACCAACAGATGCAATAGTTTACAATGTCCTGTCTCAAGAAAAAAGAGATTTGTTAAGAGACAGCAGGAAGAAGGATGAAAAATCCCTCTTCTACATTTTTCAAGCACTTCCTAAAAGTGTTTTACCAAGGGTTGCAGTAGCAACAAAGTCCAGGCAAGCATGGGACACCCTCTAGGTAGCCTACAAAGACATGGCAAAATTTAAGACAGCAAAGTTGCAAATGTTGAGGAGAGACTTTGAAACACTTTGTATGAAAGAGAATGAGAATGTAGAATCTTCTTTTACACATGTAATTGGTTTGGTTACTCAAATCAGGTCTCATGGTGAGACACTTGAGGAAAGAAGAATAGTTGAGAAAGTTTTGACAAGTTTTCCAGCAAGGTTTGATGGCATTGTTGTGGCCATAGAAGAGACAAAGGATCTCTCATAGTTGTCAGTGGATGAGCTTAATGTGTCATTGGTTTCTTATGAACATAGATTGAATAGAGCAATAAGCTCCTCATTAGAGAATGCCTTCAAGACACAAGTATCATTTGGTCAAGGTAGAGGTAGAGGAAGATCATATGCTAGAGGAAGAGGAAGAAGCCCACACAGAGGTGGAAGAAGCAACCCTTCAAGCTCAAATGGAAAAGACAGCAATCAAAATCCAAGTCAAGGCCCAAGCCAAAATCAAACACAAGGTCAGAGGTATGATAAATCTCATGTTCAATGTCATTACTATCAGAAGTATCGTCATTATGAAAATGAATGTAGAAAGAAGCAATATGACATTAGTAAAAAACCAAGTGTAAATTTCACAAAAGAAAGTCAGAACCATGATAACATGTTCTTAGCTTGTAATGTAGCACAAGAAAAACAAAGTGATATATGGTATCTAGATTCAGGGTGTAGCAACCACATGTCAGGAAACATAGAAATGTTTTCCAATCTAGATGAAAGTCTGAAATCTGAAGTGACATTAGGGATTAATAGCAAAGTCTCTGTCATGGGCAAAGGAAGAGTTAATATCCTAACAAAGAAGGGGGAGAAGAAGTACATATGAGATGTTTACTTTGTTCTTTGTCTGAAGCATAACCTCATGAGCATTGGACAACTCATACAAAAGCGTTACAATGTCTTTTTCAAAAATGATGTGTGCACAATTTTGAATAGACCTCCTAGTAGACAACTGATTGCAAAGGTTCAGATGACGAACAATAGAATGTTTCCCCTAAAAATAAGATCAGATTTGCAGAGAGAAGGTGCATAAGCACGAACCTCAATGAACTCAGAAGGGGATGCAAGAAGAGATGTAGTTGTCATACAAGTAAACTTTCAAGAAGAGTTTAAGGATGAAAATTGGTTATGGAATTTGAGATTTGGACATCTCAACTTTGGAGGATTGAATTTGCTGCATAGGAAAGGCATGGTGAAGGGACTACCACTCATAGAAAAACCGAACAGCCTATGTGAAGGATGTATGATGGGAAAGCAACATAGAGAGACATTTCCAGTAGGAAAGTCAGTAATGCAGACACCATCAATTGGTGGTAGCCACTATTTATTGACCTTCATAGATGACTACACAAGGAAGACATGGGTTTATTTCCTAAAATAGAAAAGTGAAGTGTTTGAGCACTTTCGCAAATATAAAGCTCTTGTTGAGAAGCAATGCAAACACTACATCAATGTCCTTAGGACTGACAGAGGTGGCGAATACATCTCAAATTACATCCTTCGATCTTGGAGGGAGCATGGAATTCACAAGAAATTTACAACAAGGTATACACCTCAGCAAAATGGTGTCGCAGAAAGGAAGAATAGGACCATTATGGAAATGCCAAGGATTATGATGAAGGAAAATCATTTTCAAAATGATTATTGCACTGAAGTTGTCGCTTGAGTAGCATATATCTTGAATAGATGTCCAACCAAAAGTGTCCATAACATAGTTCCTGAAGAGGCGTGGAGTGGAAGAAAGCATAGTGTCACTGACATGATAGTGGATGTGTGGCATATGCACATGTCCCAGATGAGTTGAGGAAGAAGTTGGACAGCAAGGGGGAGAAATGTATATTTTTTGGATACAATGATGAATCCAAGGCATACAAACTCTACAATCCATTAACCAAGAAGGTCATAATCAGCAGAGATGTGCAATTTATAGAAGATTAAGCATGGGATGGAAGTTTAAAAAATACAGTCAATGTTAAAGCATATATACCACATGAGGACAAAGAGGAATTAACAACAGCAAGTAATTCCTCAACAATGACTCTCTCTACTCCTATTCAAGCATAACAAAGCAGACATCAAGAAACAACATCAACAAATAATAGGACAGTTTCGTGTAGCCAAGCAAGTGCTTCTCCAAGCATGCCACAAAGTCCAACACCAAGTGACATGTCGAGCCCATCTTCAACAAGCACAAGAAGACCAACATTCATAAATTTAAATGAAATTTATGAGCAAGATGAAGTTGATAGTAGCGCTACTCTAAATTCTTTATTTTCCTTTCTTTGTCATGTAGATGACCCAAAGCATTTTGAGGATACAGTGAAAGAAGAAAAATGGGTTGCGGCAATGGAGGAAGAAATAGAAGCAATAAAGAGGAATGACACATGGAAGTTAGTGAATCTTCTGAGAGGAAAACATGTCATTGGAGTGAAGTGGGTCTATAAGACCAAAAGCAACATTGAGGGAAAGATTGAAAGACACAAAGCAAGGCTAGTTGTCAAAGGATACAAGCAGTAGCATGGAAGAGATTATGTGGAGATGTTCGCGTCAGTCACAAGGATGGAGACAGTGCATGCAATTGTGGCAATTGCTGCACAACATAAATGGAAATGTATCAAATGGACATAAAGGCAACGTTCTTGAATGGAGTGTTGAAAGAGGAATTGTATGTTACATAACTGCCTGGTTATGAGGTAGAAGGCCAAGAAGAGAAAGTGTATCAGTTGAGGAAAGCTCTTCATGGGTTGAAGCAAGCACCACGCGCATGGTATAGCAGGATAGATGGCTACTTGTTGGAAAATGGTTTTGACAAATGTGACGGTGAATCCACTGATGTAGAGAGTGATGGTAAGATACTTATTGTCATTTTATATGTAGATGATTTGATTTTTTCGGGTAGTGATGATTTCCTCATCGCTGATTTCAAAGAAGTCATGAAGAATGAATTCGAAATGACTTACTTGGGAATGTTAAGATATTTTTTTGGCATAGAAGTGAAGAAAACAAAAAATTCCATTTTTGTCTCTTACGCGAAGTATGTGGCAGATATTTTGGAGAGGTTTAAAATGCAGAATAGCAAGCCTGCACCAACTCCAACTGTCATGGGGTTGAAGTTGAGTAAAGAAGATTGCAGCAGCAATGCCAATCCGACATTATACAAAAGCATGATAGGCAGCATGATGTATAGGCCAAATATAATGTATGCAGTGAGTTTGGTGTCAAGGTTCATGGAGACACCCAAGGAGACACATTGGCAAGCAACGAAAATGATTCTAAGGTATGTCAATGGGACAAAAGAGTATGGTGTTTTGTACACAGCAACAAGTGATTTCACGCTCGTTGGTTACACTGACAATGATTGGGCAGGAAGTGTCAATGACAGAAAGAGCACGTCAAGATATGTTTTTCATTTGGGTTCTGGAGCCATTTCATAGGCCTCCAAGAAGCAGCCAATAGTGTCACTGTCAATAGCAGAAGTTGAATATGTCAAAGAAATAGTAGCAGCATGTCAGGGAGTTTGGATGAGAAGGATGTTGAGGGATCTTTGTCATGACCAAGAGGGAATGACAACTATTTTCTGCGACAACACCTCAGCAATTGCATTTTCAAAGAATTTTGTCCTTCACAAGAGGACCAAGCATATTGATGCTAAATATCATTTTATTAGAGAGTTAATTTACAATGATGACATTGTGTTGTAGCAGTGCAGGTCACAGAAACAATTTGTTGATATCTTCACAAAGTCGTTGGCACGTGAAAGTTTTGTTTATCTCAAAAACTGTTTGGGAATTGTCAATGGTGGCAATTGTGATTAAGGGGAGTGTTGGAAATATTAATCCCAACCATTGCGTTAAACACCCTGACAACAGCCATACTTGTCAGAAGTATTTTTGCAGGTTGCATCTTTGTTTGAAGATGGAAGCACTGAAGCTAGAACAGAAGTACCACATAAACCATTCCGCAACACATCACAGAAGTTAAGGAATTTAATGAAGTTTAGTAAATACAGGCAAGCATTTACTGCGTGACTATTGCCCATACTCCACAAACCCCTGCGTGTCCACATTCAACAACAACAACATATTAATTATTTGCGCAATTACTATCCACACTCAACAACAACACCATATTAATTATTTCATCTGTCATGTATTAATGTAAAATTGTATGTTCCTCTATCATGTATTAATGTAAAATTGTATGTTGAGAAAAATATGGATGTAAAAGTCATTTTGCAAGTAATAGAGAAAGAGAGCGAGAGTCTGTGAGGTAGTGAATAGAAAATCATGGAGCAAATTTTGGTGGGCCCCTGAAAACAACAGTGCTTCATTGCTCTGCAACCCTGGGTGAAAATCACTATAAACCATGTGTTTACTTGGAGAATGAGCCGTAGTCTCATATAAATGTATTTTCATGAATTAGAATTTAATCCTAAGTTTTACTATGTTGCTCCAAGGGTTACTCTATGTTTTTGTTATAACTGAGTTTTGTATAGCTATGCGAAACAATCATTCCCCTCTGCGCGTAAATTCTATTTTCCTAACACGTTGTAATTCCGGGGTTCGTATACTCCAAATTCTATGCCGAGTATGATGGAAAACTTGACTACTCCTCAAGCTCCCCTCACTTCCGTTTCTGAAATTCGTCACACACACATTCTTTTTCAAAAACACAAAAAATTCAAAGCCAACTTAGATATTCTACAGTTGGATATGTTGGATGAGAGCGTAGAGTATGGTGTGAAATCACCACATATTTTGTTCAAGCCCTGTGTGATTTACACCATCACACAGAGGTCTTAGTCAACTGGGGGCTCCTATTTCTTATATTGATGTTAGGTTCCACTCCGCACCATAGTTTCAACCGCTAACAGCGTAGGGACGAATCATGGTAAGGCACAATTTTTATAGTCATGTGATTTCGATATTATCACCACCATAACGTGCGTTTTTTTCCACCTGCTTTGAGCAATATAAAAATTATTATGATGCCTTGTAATGCTCTAATAGTGTGCATCCTATGTATCCATATTCCTGTGCATCACAAAGTTGCATTTTGTTGGGTCTGCGATATAAGAATTTTCTATCCCAGAAGCGATTGAGAGAAACAACATTGGATTTCCTCATCGTAGGGCATCTGGCCCTTCTCCTACGGGATACTTTAATCAATACTCACCGAACAGTAGAATCTAACTGTGTGGAGAATGTATAGTGAATTCCAACACAAAATCTTGCTGCCCTCCATTCGAGTTGATGGCGCTTGCAGTGACATTCGAATTCAATATTTCGGTTTACGAAGAATCCAATGACACGACCACTCTCCTACGAGTGTTACCATACCATGCAAAGCACCACGAGACATCGAAATACTAACTAGACAACAACGTTTGTGTCATCCCTCTCCCCGCATCACAAACTTTGTTTTTGCTGATTCTCATGGTGTGCATTGCGCACGCCTACGACACCAGCGCCAAGTTCTGCGTAGGCCTATGGGCAACCCTCCTTGGGACTATGCCCTAACCTTCGAAACTTGACAGGGACCCACCCTTTCCTACATATATGATACCATCTGTAAGGTCCTCGAGTTCTACCCGAGCGCGGGCGTGGTTGGGCGCCGAGAGAGTCGACCGGCGCGCAGGTGCACGGGTGGTCGACGGGCGCGCGCACGGGCACACGGGCACAAGGGCGGGCGCGGGCGCACGAAGTGGGCGCGGGCTGCACGACGGGTGAGCCAGGGATGCACGACGGGCAGGCGCGGCAACACGGGCATACGACGAGCTGCGGAAGAAATGTGACGAAACAATGCGACGAAAACAGAAATGTTGTGCGACACTTGGAAATACGGCTAAGTGTTGGAAAATTTATAGTGCGACTTGAAAGGAGCACGTTACAAGGATGTGTGGGTGCTTGTAGTGGTTTTGGGGGTCGGCCAAGGGGCTGCACACCCCATGTAAACCCACACATGTAAAACCAAGTTAAAACGCATATAAATGTGCATGCGTTGATTCATTTGGAGATCATTCATTCACTCTTCACATCTTCGCATAAGACAAGAGGAGTGTGTAGTTTTGGTGAAGGAAATGTGCATATCTCATGCGCATTAGTCTTGGAGATTGCGCAGGTTGTGTCTTAGTTGATGGTTGGCAAGGTGTGCCATGTATTGGGTGAATTCTGGTGTACAGTTCTTGGTGTAATACTTGGCAAGGATTCTTGGTGGCTTGGGTGAGCACCGTCCTTCGTGCAAGAGATGCACAAGATATTGTAAAGGCAGGTTTGCCTCTCTGTTGTAATATTCGGTTAAGTGTGAGACTTGGTTCGGCCAAGGAACACTTGTATTGTAATCTGATATTCTTAATAAAATTGTCGAGCAGACTCACATTACAGGGAGTTGCCCCTCCCCTTTATACTTGTTGCAATTGTTGTTGTTCTTGGTATAATTGCACGATGATAATGAATGAGTATGGGATTCTTTAAGTATAAATGATAATTGCTTTTACTTAGTTGCGAAACACAAGCTAGGTATGTTAATGTGAAAGTAGGCGTAGTCCACGAATGTTAGTATTGGTGAAAAGAAAGCGTTCGGTGGTACCGCACCTTGCTACAAGCGGTTGGAAGACTACCGCAGGTGTAGGGGCGTGACAGGTCGTATCAGAGCTCGGTCTAGAGCTGGTGAGCAAGGTTTGCTCGTGAAGGTTTGAAGTTGATGACAGGTATTAAGACTTGAACAAGGTTCAGGTGTTGAAGCATTTGAAGGTAGTTTCAAGACTGGGGTTTGAGCAGGGTTGCTCGTGACAGTGGAACCAGGTTTAGCAGAGGTGAAGCTTAGTGCTTGGACCAAGCTGAACGACAAGGCATGGCAAGTTTGGGAGAAGGTGGAGGGAAGCTCTTGCTTAGCTTATACAGGTTGAAGCAGTTGAAAGAAGAGAATCCCCGGATTCAAGAGGAGCTTGCAGTCTTGGAAAAGAATGTTGAAGAAGAGCTTCTTCAACTTGGTTGGACAATGGAGCAAGATGAAGTTGCAGGTTGTGCTAACAAAGAAGAGGAAGTTGTGATAGTTGAAGATGCTACAGACATGACCATGATGGAGGATGAACTTGAGGATGATCAAGTTGGACCAGGATCGTGCGGTTTGTGGACATGGATGAATGAGGAAGAGACTCATGATGATGAAGTAAGTATTGATACTTGTGCTTCATTTGGGCATTTGGTAGATGGACCGTACGCAGGGAGAGCCAAAGCCAGTTTGCCTATGCTAGGGAGGATCTCACCAGGGATGACTATGATGAGACCTTGTATGGAGGAACAAGGACTGTTGATTGTTACAGGACTTGTTGGGGTTGTTTGTGACCTTATGGTAGAAGGTGCAAAGGCCCTTGACAAGGGTGGAACTTGATGATCATTGCGGATGATTGGGTCATGCTTTAGCCACATGGAGATGTGGCTAAGTGACCGGCATGACTCATGGACAGATTGGAGGGCACACTCTTGGGTGGACTTCTCATGGCCGAGACCAAGAGATAGTCTTGGTGGACACTTTGGTGGAGGAGCTATGATGGAGGGACTCATGATATGATGATACGGTTGGGTGACCGAGTTCACTAAATCGAAGATAGCAGCTTGGATGAGGATGACCGATTGATGTGGTAGGTCTACATGGTTGGACTATATGGACAACATAGTCATGAACATTAGGTTGGAGGCATGGAGCATGGCAGTCTTATGGAGGGACATTATGCGGGAGCACTTGTAGAGGTGTCATTGACATCCAAGGAGGAGTGCCAATACAGGGATGTTGTGCAGATGGATTTGCTAGTGTGACATGGATACTTATTACTTATGAGCCGATGGAGAGGTTGTGCACTTTTGTACAACAAGGCCATGGACTTGGATGGATTGTGAGCAGATTATGGAGCTCATGATGACATGAGTTGCTGTGAATTTTAGGGACTTCATACATGGTGGACTTAGAGGATTTGATGCATTGAGGAGCTGAGGTCAAGGGACTTTGATTCAGTATGGAATGCATACTTTCAAAGTACATGTATGGGCATGGCTTGGAAGAGTGACTTGATGTAGAGGATCGATATGAGACACTTTGGAGTGATGGAGTTACAACGATGATGATGATGCCTTGGTGGCTGCACTTGGGCATGGGTTGAGCCGAGACTCAACTACTTTGACACATGGATGACTTGAGGGATGGCACATTGTAGATATGATGGAGATTGCTTCATGGACCTAGATGTGGCACATTGAGAGTCGGCTTGATGAGATGATCTCTTCATATGGAGGAGACACACACACACATGGTGATGTTGGGATAGATGTCACTGATTTCTTGTAGCACATTGACACCAAACATCATGGACAACATGTTGCAGATGAGGTGGATGGAGTTCCATGGACCTGAGCATGGATTATGGAGATAGATTCTTGATGAGTCAAGGATGTGGCAGGATGTTTTGAGAAACGACTGATGCTGGCATGAGGATGTTCACTCTCATGGTTTGAGCGTGGCAGTTGGACTGGCCATCCGACTAGTTTGAGACATGAGGGCATGCCATGGGCAAAGATGTGTTGACATTATGTTGGAGTATCATGGCAGTAGTTCACATGAGGACACATGATGGAGACAGGAGGTTAGTAGTCATGGATCAAGATGACATCTGATGGAGAGCATACCGTAGAGGTGCATACCTTGGTATGGTGAGCTTGGTGGCAGTTGGTCACTAAGTCGAAGCATGATGGAGACGAGGCTCTACATATGTTGCAAGAATGTTTGCTTTGTGTGGAGGAGTCAACATCGTGGATGATGATGATCTTGGTGGATGGCTACCAGGATGATATGTTGTCGAGCACGACAATGATTTCAGGTGGAGGAGGATGTAAGGTCCTCGAGTTCTACCCGAGCGCGGGCGCGGTTGGGCGTCGGGCGAGTCGACGGGCGCGCGGGTGCACGGGCGGTCGACGGGCACGCGGGCGCACGGGTGGGCGCGGGCACACGAAGTGGGCGCGGGCTGCACGACGGGCGGGCGCGGCGACACGGGCGTGCGACGAGCTGCGGAAGAAATGTGACGAAACAATGCGATGAAAACAGAAATGTTGTGCGACACTTGGAAATACAGCTAAGTGTTGGAAAATTTATAGTGCGACTTGAAAGTAGCACGTTACAAGGATGTGTGGGCGCTTGTAGTGGTTTTGGGGGTCGGCCAAGGGGCTGCACACCCCATGTAAACCCACACATGTAAAACCAAGTTAAAACGCATATAAATGTGCATGCATTGATTCATTTGGAGATCATTCATTCACTCTTCACATCTTCGCATAAGACAAGAGGAGTGCGGAGTTTTGGTGAAGGAAATGCACATATCTCATGCGCATTAGTCTTGGAGATTGCGCAGGTTGTGTCTTAGTTGATGGTTGGCAAGGTGTGCCATGTATTGGGTGAATTCTGGTGTACGGTTCTTGGTGTAAGACTTGGCAAGGATTCTTAGTGGCTCGGGTGAGCATCGTCCTTCGTGCAAGAGATGCACAAGATATTGTAAAGGTAGGTTGGCCTCTCTGTTGTAATATTCGGTTAAGTGTGAGACTTGGTTCGGCCACGACACACTTGTATTGTAATCTGATATTCTTAATAAAATTGTCGGGCAGACTCACATTACGGGGAGTTGCCCCTCCCCTTTATACTTGTTGCAATTATTGTTGTTCTTGGTATAATTGCATGATGATAATGAATGAGTATGGGCTTCATTAAGTATAAAGGATAATTTCTTTTACTTAGTTCCGAAACACAAGCTAAGTATGTTAATGTGAAAGTAGGCATAGTCCACGAATGTTAGTATTGGTGAAAACAAAGTGTTCGGTGGTGCCGCACCTTGCTACAAGTGGTTGGAAGACTACCACAGGTTTAGGGGCGTGACACCATCCCTCAAGTAACTGAAATCTATCAAACTCCTCGAGCCCTATTTCAAACATCACTACACTAACATCCAGTAGCATCCTCTCATTATGCCCACCAAAATTTCTGAAGAAGAGAAACAGAAAGCTTGTACGTCCACCCCAACTATCTTATCGGCCTCCATCTCTAGAACCCAAAAAAATCTTGAGCCAGAGAACTAAAAAAAATTGGGCTCTTCTTGAAGTTACAAGCTATCCAAACCCAAAACCTCCTTCCGACCATAAATTCATTCACTTAGGGTTCTCTCCATAGCTTCTGCCATGTGGCTGGAGAGGGAATCAAGTTGTGTGTAGCTGGTGCAAATTGTTGGACACATTTTCTTTCCCTCTTGCGAGGAGGGCCAACAAAAGAAGCTTAAAAAAAAACCTAGTAGTTGTAGAAATAAACACCATACATTGAAAGCAAATTAGCTGCAATAACTAGTTAAACCAACCATCCGCATGAGACTGCTATAGATAGACTACTGTAAACAAAGGGAAAACAAACTAATCCACCGAGTAGCACTGCATAACCAGTTGCAAATAAGAGAACTACTACATAGCTTCACATCAAACAACTTAAAAACACCTAACGAGACAAGAGACTACGCGAGTCCACATTACACACAAAAATGGTTTCCAATAAAAACATAATGCTGCAAACACCTGAATCTTGATTCCATTTCACATTAACACGAAGAAATTTACATCAAAATATGTAGCGCTCCCTGCCATCGTTGTAGGGAGGCTAGACATTCCTTCTGCTCCCACGAATACTTGTATCTCCCTCTCTATTTAAAAAAATATTTACGAGAAACCTCTTGAATTCCTTCTATATAGCCCCTAACAATAGAATCGTAAGAAGAATATTTTAATGTTTTTATGAAATATCCGTAACCAAATTTACCTCGGCTACATTTTCATTTACACCTCATTACATTTCATTACATGTGTATATCATTGACATTTACATGTAATTCACATTTACATTATATATTCTAATGGTTACATTCAATTTCCGACACTTTTTGTCCATTTTGTTGAGAATTTCCTACCAAGAATGACAGGAGAGATTTTTCAAAAGGGCTGGGAGTTCCTGAATATTTGAAAAAATACCATGCCTCAACACTTAGAAAACATAGTATTCAGGAAATCATGTGTAGCTAGCATTTTATATAATTAACTTTGCATCTTGAACCATTTAGGAAATAGTTAAAGAGTAATATCTCATCTTCAAATTGATAATGGATGATCTCCGTTACTCTTATAATGTTAAGATC
Source organism: Pinus tabuliformis (assembly GCA_031772625.1). Lineage (NCBI taxonomy): Eukaryota > Viridiplantae > Streptophyta > Pinopsida > Pinales > Pinaceae > Pinus > Pinus tabuliformis. The sequence continues at coordinate 195,631,569 of CM062815.1, read as the reverse complement.
GTGAAATTTACCTACCCTTCTTTCTTATTTGAGTTTTTAGGTCAAGGATTCTACCATAATAATAATAAAGTTTATGAATCGGGACATACTTTTCCTTATTCCTCTCTCAGCTTTAAGAAAGGAAATTTGATGGATTTTATTGGCAATGGCAATCAATGGAGATACTACAGACACTTGGACCTAGTTAATGAAGTTATTGCAAAATCTAATTTTTTCGAAGCAACATAAATACAGGAATTGAAAACGGAATTCCTTTTTATTCTTTTGCTATGCTTGAATGGATTTCCTATCACATTGAGATGATATTGTGCAGAATCTATCTCGTTTACATTTAACCGCCTTAGTTATCTAAAATTATCTTGCTAGTTACCTATTTTCAACTTATTTATTATGATTTCGGTTTGTGTTTTATAAGTAAAGGTGCAGAGAGAAATAAGACAAAATCTCACTTTTTGAACTTGTTTTTATTAATTTGGTTAGTATTTTATAAGTACAGGTGCAAAGGTAAATTAAACAAAAGCCCACAATAAAGGAGGGGTTAAAATACTTTGGAATGAGAGAAAGAAAAGTGGATTTTATCTATCTTCCAAACCTTCTATTTTCAACATGTAATTTAACATCCTTTTTAAATCCTACTTCACGGTATTCCATAAGACCATGAGGAAATGTATAGAAAATCCATGAGCAGTTGGTGCTTTGTCCTTTTCTAAACTCCATAGTGCTTGCATGATTTCTCCATAATTCATTTCCTTTACAAAAGTTGGGTTTTCCTCATTGGATATAATAGCAAGAGTATGTTAAAACATAGTTCTAACCAACCTTACATTTTTCTTTTATTACTATGGTTTTCTTATGAAGAAAAAATGTATTCTAGTCCCTCAATCTTAACCATAAAATTTTGGATTTATATCACCAACCTTGTTCTTTCATTCAAACTACCAAATGCCTAAATTTGGTTGATTTCTCTTTCCTTTAGGAGTGGCCTCTTCTTGAATTTTATCTTGTATTAATCTAGCTACAATTGATAATATGCATGTCCTAGGTTTTGGGTAACATATATTATTAATTCCTATAATTTTAAAGCATGTTTAGCCACTTTGATTTTGGATCCCCAAACAAAGGAGAAGGACCCTTTTATTTGTAACAGAGAAGAATAATTAACAAATTCTGAGAATTATTCATTATGGATTCACAATGGATTAAATTTGAAAGTTTTGGGTCCATAAGTATATCAAATTAAATTCCACAAATGTTACAATGGTCTTATGGTCAAATACTACTAAGGTAATCAAATAGTGAAGGAGGAAAAGTATTGCTTTTAACCAAGAGCTTGTCTAGCCGAGTACTAGTGTTGACCTAATTGGATCTCTTATTGCTTTATGTGTGTTTGTTATTAACTGTCATGAGCTTCAATTCATTGATCATATCTTCAATTTTTTCTTACATTAGATCTCTACAATCCATTATTTTACATGTTTGATGTCATTTTGTTAAAATCTTGATCTATAGTGGATCATTATATTATTTTTCATCCGTTTCAATGCTTTTATGAGGAAAAAATGGAGGAATCAACTCACATGACCTTTTTTATGAGTGAGATGTAGTTTCGTAGGTTGGGTTTTCAAACCTTGAGGGACCATTTTGAGGCATTGAATGGTGTTTTCTGTGGGTAGACACATTATCATAGTTTCTTTCTTCCTATTCTACACATAGATACCTTTATATCAGTGCAAGAATCACCTTAAGTAAATCCCATGTGAAAATGTTGTGCCACTCGGAAGTTGACCTTCTTACTTTTAACACGATAATTCAGAATATTGCCACATCATCCTCCATTATTAATGAAAAAGGGGCTATCAATATGATCATGAAGAAGAAGCCTCTAGAAAAGTCCATATTGTAACTCTAGTTACTGGTTGAAAAAAAAACATAACCACTCGTGGGCTATCCGATTGTGTTATAACTACGTCAATAGGAGGAAAAGCATTTTTGTTTTTTTCCAAGTACATTCTATTGCACAAAAGAGCGCATTAGCCGAGATGGATAGTGAGAGAGAACATAGAGAGTATTTATGCACTATAGTAATACATAGGCCACAAGCCTTAGTACTTTGTACTCATTGCAAATTTCTATTCAGAAAAAGAAAGCAGAGAGACTTCAACTTCCAGTTGGTATTTCTCCTAAAAGGGTTTCCTAGGATATAGCTTTTGTTAATCATGGATTATGAATTTTTGTTTTGTTGATCATTATTTTCTTAATAATTATATTTTTCATGCACATGAAATAAACAATAGTTTACATTTCCAAAAAAGTAAAGAGAAATAAACATTCATAGTGTTGATATTGTAGTTTTAAGTATAATTTTAGCATATCTGTTATGACAAATTGTCTAGTTGAAGATCCACTATATTTTTTGGATTAAATCCACACCAATGTAGTAGTATTTAGGACCATAATTTTCTTTGATTATGTAACATCAATTTTCTAATCCCAAATCCTTACAATGTAGCTAAAGGATGATAAAGTTCGAAAGATAGCATGACTATATTTCCAAGACTATTTCACATAAATTTTTATTTTCTTTTAATTATAGAGCTAAATCCAAGGAAAATTGTGCTTCCTCAAGGATATATTTCTTAGGAAGCCTATGAGGGAGACTTGGATGTTTTTCAAGCTTCCCTGATTTCAATGTTCTAGCCCCCAATGGTATTTTTGAGCTATGAACTTCCATAAGGTATTATGAGGAATGGGGGACAAGGTTTTGGAGTCACCAAGTATGGGTTGAGTACCTAAGAAAACTAGGTTGACTCCCCACTTATAACTACGTATTTTTAGACCTACGAAAGTATAAATATGTGATTAAAACTTGTATCGTAGATTCCATATTTGAGTCATTTTAACTAAGGAAACTAGTGAGAATGCCCTATGTCTAAGTTGAGAAGATCAAGAAGGGATCCACCCCTTTGATTGTGTTTGGCCATGTGAAGCACTAGAAATAGGGAGGATCATTGAAGGAACCATATGGAGTAGTGAAGGGGTCTCCCTTTGTGCTCTACATCCCCTCAGTGGCCATATTTTCCTTGCACTTATCCCAAATAGATTGCTTGAGATGTGGCATCAATTCTTCCTAGATAGTGAACTAGATTGCTTTTTATTCTTTATATTTAACATGAACTTTGATGTAATATCCTAACTGAAGCATCCTTATGACATCAGATCCAACTCAGTGGTGGCCAAATGGAAGAAATTGGCATTGTAGCTATGCATATAGCTAGGTGGAGAGTGGTAGTCCCTTCTTCATTTTCTACCAAAATTAAGTGGAACATATAAATGTATTCTTTTGTGAAAATGAAATGCAAATGTTGCACAATAATTCATGTTAAAGCAATATACAAGATATAATGTGTATGTTTGCATTGATATGTTAATAATTTTTGTACGACTGTAATGAATATGCCTGATTAGTGTGCTAAGTAATTAACATTGTTTTCGTGGTTGTTAAAATTCATTCCATATGAATACAAAGTGTTATGTGAAATGGAAGCACTTTTCTTATGGTAAGTGGGAATCTCTTTGTGCTCGACATTCCTAATTGGAAAGGTTTTCTTTATTTGGAATGTTTTTATTTATTAGAGCTGTGAAGGAAACCTAGTTAAAGAAGGTGTTTGTTTGTTGAAGGTGATTGAGAACCATCGAGATTAATGAAAGTGAGTTTGGGGCCTAATATCCGAGACCTTTTAGAAAATACAATGTTTGATCCCTTATTTTGGGTGAAGGGAAAAATTTGGGTTTTAAACCTTGTATTACCAAGTTATCAATGGAAATATAGGGTTGATTTCTTAACATATAATTCTTGAAATTTTGCAATGGAATTTCCCCTTTATATTTTGTAAGGAAATGAAAAAATCAGGATTTGGCTGGCTCCAACATTAGCCCATAGTCATATGGACTTACAAGAGGTAGGGAAAAGAGATGGCTAAAAAAGTGGATTATTAAGATATCAAGCCCTTCACATTTTGGAGATACATGTAATGCATTATAGAGGATTTCCTAAAATGGTATGGCTTGGACAATGAATTATCAAATGATGGCCCTACTATTATCTATGAGTGCCATCAACTAATGCCCTTAGGATATCATATATTGGAGTATCAGGAATTTGGTAGGATTATGATAACATGACATCCCAAGTTGTGACATGGGGATGCCATGAGGATGACACATCTCACCCATATATAACATTTTGGGACATGCTGGTTTTACAAAAATGTGTGGCACACTTCACAAAACAACATAGGTAGTTTGTTACTGTACAACAAGGTGATGACACACAAATCTAAGTAGGACCAAGAGATGGATAGGAAACCATATTATTGATATATAAAACCTTTGGCATTATACATTGTAGGGGATTCCCCAATATGGCATGGCTTGGGAAATAAATTATCAAATGATGGCACTGTTCACATCCATAAGGGCCATCAACTACTGCCTATATGCCTATATCAATAGATCGTTGGATCCAATGGCTGGTGCCATATAAACATATCAAAGTTTGACAATACTAGCATATTGATGTTTTCCCATATCATACATATTAGAAATAAACACATCAAGAGTCTAGGTCACAGTCTTATTAGCCATGTTTAGAGTGTATTGTGGTATTGAAACCTTGGTAGAATTGAACCTTGCAACGTACACAAATTTCTTATGTGATGAGGCTTGATATGACATGTGCCAAAGGCATCGATGCTTGTGAACATGCCACATGGAAAAGAGCTACCATGTTTCATCCATGTGGATATTTTATATACATGATGATATGGCCATTCATTGAGAAAAACTTCAGAGAGGCATATCTTTGTGCGCAAAACTCATATTGAGATAAAATCTATATAATTAGAAATATCTCAATGATGGTGGTACTGAAACTGTTATTTGAGTTGATAGAAGACAAAATATTTTTGGATAACTCTAACTTAACAATGTACCTTGAAGGTCTTAGGAAACCATCAACCCTATTTTGGAATTAGGTGGTTGGGTTTGTTCTGAAGTGGTATTAGAGAATGGTTTAGCACTCAAACTAAATGAGCCAGAGATGAATATAAGTGTCAAAATTTGAATATGAAATTCTTGGAGTAGAGGGAGATAGCAAGAGCGAGAGAGAGAAAGAAAGAGAGAGTGAGAGAGACAAATATAGGGAGAGAGGGAGGGAAAAAGAGAGAATGATAGAGGGGTAGAGAGAGAGGGAAGGAGAGAGGGAGCGAGAAAGAGAGAGAGAAAGAGACATAGGGAGAATAGGGAGGAGAGAGAGGAAGAGAGAGAATGACAGCGTGAGAGATTGAGAGAGAGAGAGAGAGAGAGATGATGTTAGAAAGAGAGAGAGTGGGAGAGAGAGAGATACATAGTAAGAATCAAAGGGAGAAATATTGAGAGACAATGAGAGAGAGATAGAAAAAGCTAGAGAGAGTAAGAGTTATATAGAGTGAGAGAGAGAGAGGGACAACGGGAGGAATGAGGGAGGGCCCACATGGGCTCTTCAAGTTTCTTTTGCAATATATTCATACAAACTTTTCATTTATTTATTATCTATAGAAATATTTCATTCACATTTATTACAAAATGGACTTTTTGAGATGGCATATTTCATATTTTCTAATGAATCTCTATGGCCTAACTCCCATGGAGAGAACCATGAATTTATGCTCAAACATTTCCAATGTAAGGTTAAATATTGGATTTGTTGAAGCTTTAAAATTTGTGTTGATTTCCATTTAGAATTTTTACACATAATAAAGAGGACATGGAAGTTGTAGCTTGTTTCAATCAATTATTGAAAATTTTAAATGAGAAGAAAAAAAAATATGGGGTTTCATTTGATTCATTTGTCTTTAACTAAAGTGTTTGTGTTAGGTCCCTATATTACTGGTGTATTCCCTTATTATTATTGTCATTGTAGCCCCTTATTGTTATTGTTGTGCCCATATTGTCCACATACTGTTATTATTGTGCCCCATAGAAGCCCACTATTGTTATTGTTTTTTCCTTACATTATTATTGTTATGTCGGCTCTGATTATATTGTGACCCCTTAGACCCTTATATATAGAAAGGAGGTCTTGTGATTTGTATCATTCAAGAATTGGTGATTTGTGTAATGGAAAGGAGGTTTCCCCCTCGAACAGGCTACTTTTGAAGTCTTTGATCAATTTATTTCTTCTATTTTGTGATATGTTTGCATAACAATTGGTATTAGAGCTTTGGATTTTAGGATTTTGCTGCTTTAAACAGGTCCCTGAATTCAATCTCAAATAGGTCACCTTGGGAAAATCATCATAACTTTCTCTCTGAGCATCAGATTAAAATTCCATAAGAGGTTAAAGAAAGAGGATGGACTATAGTTTGTTGGGTATCATTTTCAAAGCCAAAGGATGAAATAGTGACATGTGGCATGTCGTACAAGTTCGATCTCCTAAACCAGTCTATAATTAGGTCATAGCAGGAGATTGGGCATAACTCTTTCTCGGAGAATCCAATATCAATAATACTTATGGAATTGGAAAGAGGACTTACAGGGCTATCATAGGGAAAAATTTTAGAACTTGGAGATGTAAAATTACAAAGTTACAGGTGTTTCAAGATCGAGCTCATACAAAGCCAAAAAAAAGTGTGTAGTTTTTTTTATTTTTTTCATAAGTTTTGTTTGAGAAAGTAACTTGAAGTCATTCAAAGGGAATTTTGAAGCATAATTATCATTCATTGATGACCCAAATAAATAAAATGGAAACACCTAGTAAGAAACCTGAAATCTCTACTATGACACATGAAGAAGAGGAAGAAATGTAACATGATATATCAAAATTACGAGACCAAGTGCAACAAATTTTGCTCTCAAAAAAAGTAACTTAAGCCAATATGGATGGTTTCAAGAATGGAATGGAAACTCACATTGATGGTATAGAAGCAAAACTTAAAGGAAACATGGAATATTTGAGGATAGATTTGAAAAAGTGCTACAAGAAATGCTTACTAATGGCGAAACGTTAGTAAAGGAAACTCGTGATGAGAACAAAAGAAATGTTAGTCATGATTTCATAGACTCTAATGTCAGATTGAAGACCCACCATGTTTGAAAGATCGATATGAGGAAGTTTGATGGAAAGGATCTTGTAACATGGATACTACAAATGGAGCAATATTTTGATCTCCATAATCTGCAAAACACACAAAAGGTACACTTTGAAACTTTACATTTGGAACCAAATTAGTTTGTATTGTATCGATGGTTTTTCTTTCATAAAAAAATTGTCACTTGGGAAATTTTTATGGAATAAATGATAGAATATTATGAGGATACAAAAAACAACACTTTTTTTAGCCAATTTATAAATCTCAAAAAAAGGGTTCAATGGTGGAGCACATTGAAGACTTCCAAAAATTGAATATAAGGGTAAAATATATTCCAGAGGAGCATAGGATTGATGTGTTCATAGGGACATTAAAGATAACATACAACATGAGGTTCACCTTTGGGAACCCGATTCATTGAAGAAGGCATTCAGGTTGGCAAGAAAAATTGAAAGTAAAATTATGGCAACAAGGAAGCCTACCACCCACAACCATAAAGATGGAAGTGTTGTTTCCCCTATACTTCTACAACCTACAAGGTTGACACCACAAAAACTAAAAGAAAAAATAGCAAAAGGGCTTTGTTACAGTTGTGATAGAAAATACACTAAAGGTCATAAGTGTGCTGAGAAGAAATTATTTTAGATAGATTGTGAAGAGGAGGAAGAAAAAGAACAAGAAACATCAAAAGAAGTCGATAGAAACCCGGAAAAAAACCCTAGAGAAAGAAGAAATGAACCCAACTATATCTTATAATGCATTGGTCCGAATTACCACTCCCCAAACTATCAATATAGAAGGACACATCAAGAAGAAAAATGTAATAATGTCACTTGATTCCGGTAGTACCCATAATTTTATTCATTGTAAGATAGCTAAGGAATTGAATTGCTTCCTATATCTAGCACTAGAGTGTCAAGTGGTGGTTGCAAATAGAGGAACCATAAAATGCACTGGAAAGTGTCATAAATCAAGCTATCTATGGGAGAATGTCTGTTGAATAGTATGATGATTTCCATTCCAATGGGTGGTGTTGATGTTGTACTAGGAGTCGAATGGCTACAACCTTTGGGTACGATAGCTTTTAATTTTCAAGAATGATTCCTGTAATTCTTTTCGGAAGGAAAGGAAGTTGAACAAAGGGGTGTCATAGGGAAGCCGAGAAAGATAATCAGCTCTAACGACATGAAAAATCTTCTAAAGTATTAACAATGAGGCGTAATTGCACAATTATATTCACTAGAGGTTCCCACATCAAAATCATCTATTTCTCAAGATCTCCAAAAGGTCTTTGACAATCATTTCAAGGTATCTGAGGCTTCCAAAGGACTCCCTCCAATTCATTATCATGATCATTGTATTCATTTGATTCCAAGAAGTGTTCCTCCAAACATAAGGCCTTCTAGACATCCTTATGCCCAAAAGAGTGAAATTGAATGTATGGTTGTGGAAATGCTAGAGGCTGGTATAATTCAACCTAGTCAAAGTTCTTTCTCTACTCCATTAGTATTGGTGCACAAGAATGATGGATCATGGTGCATGTCTCTCGATTATCGGGAGCTCAACAAGCTCACTATTAAACATAAATTTCCCATTCCTATCATTGATGAATTATTGGATGAATTACCTGGAGCAGTTTACCTCACCAAGATGCACCTTCATTCAGGATATCATCAAATCAGAATGAAGACTGAAGACATTCCAAAAACAACATTTAGAACTCATGAGGGTCATTATCAACATTTGGTCATGCCTTTTGGCCTTACCAATGCACCTTCTACATTTCAAAATTTGATGAATTCCATTTTCAAACCCTTCCTTAGAAAATTTGTGTTAGTATTTTTTGATGATATACTAATCTATAACAAGTCTCGTAAGGATCATGTTAAACATGTTGACAGAGTGCTTAAACTATTGGAGGAGAAACAATTATATGAAAAAACCTCCAAATGTTTCTTTGGAGTATAAGAGGTGGAATATTTGGCTCATATTGTATCTCATGGAGGTGTTGAGGTAGACCCTAGCAAAATTAAATCCATTAAGGAATGGAAAATCCCCACATCCATAAAGCATCTGCGAAGATTTCTTGGGTTAACAAGGTATTATCTCAAGTTTGTTAATAATTATGGGAGAATAGTAGCACCTCTAACAACATTACTGAAGGAAGATGCATTTTCTTGGGCTTCAGATGTAACAAAGGCCTTTTAACATATTAAAGAGGCAATGTGCCAAGCACCGGTCTTAGCTACGCTAGACTTCACAAAAACATTTAATGTGGAATGTGATGCCTCAAGAAATGGAATTGGTGTTGTTTTAATGCAAGAAGAAAGACACATTGCTTTCGAAAGTTGTCCAGTCAAAGGAAAGTACTTACACAAAGCTATTTATTAAAAGGAAATGTTAGCAATACTACATGCACTTAAGAAATGGTGACCTTACCTAATGGGAAGACACTTCAAGGTAAAAACTAATCATGATAGTCTTAAATACTTTTTAGAACAAAGATTATCTTCATAAGAGTAGCAAAAATGGGTCACAAAGATGTTGGGTTATGAATTTGAAATCGTCTACAAAAAAATAAGTAAAATGTTGTTGCAGATGCCCTCTCAAGAAAGGATTAGGATGTCGAAGAATTTATTTGTGCCATTTTTATTATCCAACCAGATTGGATAAGTGGAGCAAGGGATGAATGGAACAATGACAAAAAGTGTGGGAACTCATTCAAAAGTTGCAGCAAGATCCTAGTACATCTCATACATTTAGCTGGAAAATGATTCGTTATGGTACAAAGATAGCTTATACATATGTAAGAATTCCCAACTCAAAGAAAATATTCTTCTGGAATTGCACACCTCTCCCTTAGGAGGGCATTTAGGATTTTTAAAAAATTACCACAAGGTTAAGAAGTAATCCTTTTGGGTTGGCTATAAACCTGATATTCAAAAGTTTGTTGTAGAATGTTTGGTTTTCCAAAAATATGAAGTTGAGGCAATTAAGACCCTAGGTCTATTACAACGTTTATCCATTCCAAGTCAATGTTGGGAGGAGATTTCAATGGAATTTATCGCAGGTTTACCGAAGTCCAAAGAAAGAGTGTCATCATGGTGGTAGTTGATAGACTTACCAAGTATGCACACTTTTGTGCATTATCTCGTCCATTTAATTCTAGTATAGTTTCTACTGCACTTATGGAAATAGTTCAAAAGCTACATGGAAACCCAAAGATTATTGTAAGCGATAGAGATCCTATTTTCACTGGAAATTTTTGGACATAATTGTTTTATTGTCTGGGTACTCATTTAGCTCATAGATCATCTTATCATCCTCAATCTGATGGGTAAACTAAGATAGTGAACAAATGTCTGGAAGGATATCCTCATTTCTTTGTATCTGATAAACAGTCATAATTGGTCAAATGGTTACCTCTAGCTCAATGGTGGTATAACACTTCCTTCCATACTGCAAAAAAAATGACTCCATTTATGGCACTTTATGGATATCATCCACCATCCATCACATCATATTTAAGAGAAAATTCTAAGGTTCAAGCAATGGAAGATCACATTGAGCATCAACAAAACGTTCTCCAACTCTTAAAGGATAAGTTCACTTTGGCACATAATAGAATGAAACAACAGGCATATCAACATCACATCAAAAGAAGTTTTGATGTAGGTGACTGGGTATTTCTATGACTACAACCATACAAACAAATGCCCCTCAAGAAAGCTAAGAAGGATAATAAATTATCACCAAAGTATTATGGTTCATACAAGGTGTTGCAAAATATTGGTACTATGGCATACAAATTAGAACTTCCTGTGTCTTCCTCAACGCACCTAGTTTTCCATGTTTCATGCTTAAAGAAACTTATAGGTTACAAGCTCACAGTTAAAACAAGATTTCCAGAGATTGATGAGGAAGGAAAACTGATATTGGAACTTGAAGTAGTCACAGAAACAATAACTCGACAGCTACGAAATTGATCAATTTCAGACTATCTCATCAAGTGGAAAAGCTTACCCACTGAAAATTTCACATGGGAGGATGAAAATTTTATACAGAATCATCCAGAACTACTGAAGCATTAAGGAAATCCCTTTTTGGAAGAAGACAGGCATGTTAGGTCCCTATAATACTAGTGTATTCCCTTATTATTTTTGTCAATGTAGCCCCTTATTGTTATTGTTGTGCTCATAATATCCCCATATTGTTATTATTATGCCCCATAGAATCCCACTATTGTTATTGTTGTGCTCATAATATCCCCATATTGTTATTGTTATGCCCCATAGAAGCCCACTATTGTTATTGTTGTGACCTTACATTATTATCGTTATGTTGGCTATGATTATATTGTGACCCATTAGACTCCTATATATGGAAAGGAGGTCTTGTCATTTGTATCATTCAGGAAATTTTCATTTGTGTAATGTAAAGTAGGTTGCCCCCTCGAAGAGGCTACTTTTGAAGTCGTTAATCTATTTATGTCTTCTATTTTGTGAGTTGGTCGCATAATAGTTTGTGTATTTTATTTTCATTACAAATTACTTCCTACGATTTTATTTCCATAGCATGTATAAGTGTTATAAGAAATACACCTATATATTATAGTCTCATTTTACTTTGTTTAAATAGATCATTAATAATTTAAAATTAGAAAGGGAAAAAATATGGTTTTATTTATTTTATTTTTTTATAAATAATGTTGTTTTCAATTTCACTTTGTGTAGGAAACATGATTGTAATAAGAGATATATACATTTTTTATAATTTTGTTTACCCTGTTTCAATATCATTTGATATAGTTTATGTTAATTTATGTATTTGAATAAGTCTAATTCTTTGGCATAGGAAAGGTATAACATTTTTTATTAAAAAATTAACCTCGTTTCCATATCATTTGATCTAGTTTATGTTAAATTATTATTTGATCTAGTTTATGTTGATTTATGTAGTTGAATACGTCTGAGTCTTCGACGTAGCAATGATATGACTTAGTCAATGATTCTTTAGGTCATATATATGCTTATACACCATGAAATGCCTATTGTGTGAAGATTTTCTTAGAAATTTATTTATTTTAAATCAAGGTTTCATTTGGTTTAATTTCATTAAATTTTCCTCATTGTACATGTGTTGTGATTATGTGCAGAAATGTGTCAAGGAATCCTATTCTTGTTATCTATTTTTCATCAATGATATTTGGGAGGCATATTAAGGCATTTTTGAGGTGCAAACCTCATTTTTCGGTGCAAAACTTGAGGAAAGGGTTGCGCATAGAAAGATTTGATTCCTCTCCTCACTTGAAATATTCATACTTATAATGGATCTAGGATAGTTTTTATAGAAGATGTATTATAAGGAAAGTATGGATGTTTATAAAGAATGAATTGATGTCTCCTAACATTTAAAATTAATTTATATAACATTGAATATAATTGTAAATCACATAAACTCATATAAATAATATCAATAATATTGATACATAGAAAGAAATATTCCTCATATTTCTTTTCCCCACCACATTAAATGGTGAACAAAATGCAAAAACTATTACGAAATTTTAGATAATATTGTTTAGTTTTCAATAACCTTGATAAATTTTTAAATTTATATTTTATTATTTTAAAATTATAATTTCTAAAATACTCATGACTTTTGGATTGAAGTAAATGATCAAAACTATAATTCAAATAACAACTTAAATAACTAAGAAAATATTTTCTTTACCTAATCTTAATCAAAAGATTGAAAATGTAGATGTTAATTGTTTCAGAGAAGAGGCATAAAATAAAATGTTTTGTTTGGTATTATATTATTTTGTACTAATATAAATATATTTCAACACAAAATTCATCCTTTAAAGAGAGTGTGACAATTTAATTTCTATGTCGATATTTCGACTACACTAGATTTATGATGAGTTTAAAACAACAGAGTAACAATTAACTTTTATTACCTCAAAGAATCCCTACATTGCACAATCTAGACCAAGATGCATGGATTCCTCTAGTTATTCCTCTATCATTTTATCTAGTTCACATAAATCTATGATGTGTATAATTCCACCTTCTGCAGCTTTCTTTGTTGGTAGGAAGATATATTATGAGAATACATAGATAATTGGCACTGAGTTCAAAGGTCCATTATGAGAATTTTGACACCACTCATATAATTGTGTTTTTTATTATTCTTGGTGGAATCAACCATGGTAGTAGCCATGAAAGCACTAGTTAACAAGTTACTAGCTCTCCATACAATAATTAAAAACTTCTCTATATCTCAACAAGGATATTCTACCTTTCTAATCATGGTATATATTCCTTCTGTCCATTGCTATATGAATATGAAACTATACACATCAGTGTTACAATTCATTGGGAGAAATAATCACATATATAGCTAAAAGCTAGAAAAAATGTGTCTCAAAATAAGACAAAAATGGTCCCCTTGAGAGCATATTTACATCTAATGGCTAGTACTACATATATCCCTTATACTCGGATGTACAACACAACTTAGTGTAATAAGTACAATCTAATATCTAATTCCATTTATTAACATTATCATTTGGCATGTTTTTATAAACAAAAATTGAAAGGTTGTGGATCTCCTTTCCTCTTATTGCTGCATTTATCCATATTTTAGTCATTAATAATGACATAAATGAAACTAGAAGTTGGTTAGTTCCTATTTACGATACAAGTATGTCGTTATATATCATGGTTTAATAATAGTGCAAGGGTGATTTTTTTAGTGTCATATTTGTCTAACCTTCCAAAAAATGAAGTTTTCTCTCCAACACTTTTTAAATAATTTTTCCTTAAAAACATAGATTTAATTTATGGATCTTATTGGAACATTACTATAATCTAACTGTATAAATTGTGTTTGTGTTTAAATTATCATGTTTTCATTATAATCTATTTAAATTTTTTAATCCAATTGTATCCATTACCTTTATAAAAAATATATTTGAATCAAAAAATTGTTTGCAAATATAAATTATATATTGAGAATGCATCATTCTTTAATTATGTTATACCAATCTAACTCTTAGTTACATATAATCAATCATTGTATATACATATACACATACACATACACATACACACACACACACATATAGATACTGATAAAAAAATTATTATACTAATACAAATTTCAAGTAAAATATAATAGAAAACCTTTCATCATTTATTTTCTTATCATTCTCTAATCCGATGAATGTTTGTAACAAATTTAGCCCCCTATTTCTGTCATTCCATTCAATTGTTTAGTCATTAAAATTTTCCATATGTATCATTATTTATAAACTAGTGATCTCTCTTGCATGGCTATAGATGTTTTTTTCTTTTTTTTTGAATCTAAGAACTTCCATTATATCATAATATTACATCGATTTATACAATTTTCCAAAATCCTACCATCCTCACTCATACCATATTTGTTGGCCAGTAGGTAATTACCAAAAAATATAGCCAATTACCAAAAATATATTTTTAACTAGAACCAGTGAGACAATTATATTACATGGCCTTAAAGATGAATATGTGACAAGCTACCATTATGGATCATATGAATTTACTAGGATATGATGCTCTAGTCTAGAGCCTCATGATGGAAGAGGCCTAAAGTCATAGTCAACCTTCTTCTGTATATAGGCCTTTCCCCCTTCAAAGTGATCTATTTTATATTGTAAGTGACATTGTCCCCTCTACATGTTGGTCAAACAATAAAGCAAATGCCAATGGTTTCTTCCCAAATCATTCAAGAAACCAATATTTGTGTTCCTGTCATCATGTTGGTCTTTCCTCAGCCTCTTCACAAGTTGAGTGATATGTCTCAACTGGTTAATAATTTTTTCTTGGGAGGAACTGACTCCTCAATGCCAACTGCATAGGCTATATTGGGCTCAACGACCTCTCCATTGCCTAAATCTCCCATCAGGTGTCTTCCTTGTCGACACCTCTCTCAAATTCCTCTTATATATGTGCCATTTTTATGAGAAATTGCACTTCAAGATATGTGAAAATACTTCCTAAAATTTAAACAATTATTTCCAAAACAACAAACATCGATACACCAAGATAGAATATGTATAGAAAAAAAAATGCACTTCCTAGGCATAGAGAGGGGTCAAGGCTAACATTCCCAAGTTGAGGGATTAAGTGTGCCTTATCTATCTCTAGAGACACACTCAACCCTCCATCAAAGCACTAGAAACATGAGGTCCTTCTACAACAAGGAAAACCCAATGCTGGTAGTCCAACCTGTGTATTCTAGTCCATCGACATACAGAATCGGCCTAAACACTATAAAATAAACCCATGACCAAACCAAAACCCCATAAACCACAATAATGTGAATTAAGGAAATAAAAGGGCCAACTTCCATAATTAATTAAGAATAATACCAAGACTGATGAATTATGTTATTTCCTAGTCCCCTTATAGACTAACATAGAGTTGAAGACAAAAATACATAGATACTGTACACATCTAGACGATGTATAAAGTAGCGGCATACCCCTCTGTTTGAAACCCTCCAACTATAGACATAAGATCTAACAATTAGCTCCCAAAACAAGACACAAAGTGAAAAAATCACCGAACTATACAAAAAGAGCCATGGGCTCCTGTTGAAGCCCCGAAAATCGGGTCGACAACAAGGGGGATACCCACCTGGTCCAAACCTTGGTTGGCAGCTCCTTATCCGTTTGGTATAGCGGGTCCGACTGGGGATAATGGGACCAGTTTCCCAATCTAAGGGGCGTGTGTGTGTGTAGAGTAGGATGATGCTGATCTAGGAGTATTTTAAGCTAATTTAATTCAAACTTCTAAACTAACTCTATGCTATTGTAATCTAATAATAAACAACACATCTAATCTACGCTAACCCGGGGTGTATTTCTTCCATTATGCGATCTAAAGAGATTTCGAACAATAACTGGTAATAAAGATCATTCAGCTATCATAAGAACAGAAATCAATTAAGATAAACCACTCTGCATAAAAAGTTAAGCAAAACAGTTGTGAATAGCATATCGCATAATAAGTTATTCATATATCAAGCACAAATAAATGACTCCACCGTACAGAAGTGCCAAATGGTAACCCACACATTCATGCGTTAACATATAAACAACTGAAAACTGCATATCACTTTAAGAATATAAGCAGAAATTGGTCAAGAGATAAAAGTACCATTTATGACTGGTTCCACTCATAAGCTTCAAGCAATAACGATTTATCTCTACTTGTTCTAAAACCTACTAAGAGTACAAAAGTTCAACATCAGTAGCAGACATTAAATGCAAAAATTGATAAATCTCGATCCATCCATTCATCAAAAACCCCCTCCGAGGGTGCAAAAGTGCATGTTCTGAGGACAAGTTTTTTGACAAATTTCCGGACCCTTCTCCAAATGCCTGAGAAGGGTTTAAATACTACTAACTAATTAATCTTAATTACATAAATTTACGACACGGCTTCAAATGACCGCCCTTCAACTAAAGCAAATTTATTTCTAAAAACTGAATCTAATTTCTAACTGTTTCTGTATTTGCTCCTTAGTGCTGTAAGCAATGCAACATTCGCCTGGGAAGAGTTGACTAGTTGTCTTCTCCTTTCGTTTGGGCTATGAAAATAGAAATAACAAGAGCTGGCACCGTTTTCTGACAAACTAGAAGATATTTTCGAAAATCTTCCTCTGGCTTGGTGTATTCACTGTGTGTATACTTGGTATAACCCAAATTTCTTTCAAACTGATTGTGCTGTTGCTATTTCGGTTTCCGGCCGTGCGAATGACTGAATAAGTTAGGGACTTTGCTCTCTGAACAATTCTCTGTTTTGAAAATTGCTTCCGTTCTTTGTTCCAGGATTTTCTGGAGCGTCTTCCCTCTTTAGCGTTTTTCTTTTTGCTTTACCCAGTCTGAGCTTCAGGATCTTTTGTAAACATGTTGCTTTTGTGCGCCTTTGACTCTGAGTCTTGGATAGTCTATTTCCATCAGTATCTGTTGAGTGATACTCTAGAATCCGCGGTCCTGCTGCATGCGGCATCCGTTTGCGAAGGCATCTCTTCTCTGTTCTCCGAGTATTGACGCTTTCCCCTTTTCCTTAGATGTTTCATGCACATTGATTTATATTAGTTGTTGTCTTACAGTTTACGCAAGGGAAAAGAGTAATGACGAAAAGATTGACATGAAAGCTTTAAGCTCTAATGAATGCATAATCATGACACTCATAATGAACTGACTCTTCGAAAAACACAACACAATCCTTCTTGGATACTTTGATGTACAATCATTAACTTTTCTTAAGGCGCGCGCCCAATTTTGGTCTACAGACAACTTTCCTTGAACACTATGTCGAGGAAATTTTTCGATGAGTGATTTCTGTGACTCGCATCGCAGTATCGAGGATTGCGATGTCAAGATGTGTCATCGCAGGAATTGATGGTCGCATTCATCGTAGATCGCAACATCGCAGATCGTAAATCGCGCTTAGTCATCCAATCATTGTGTGCTGCTTATGCGGTGTTGCGATATGCGACGTCGCATATCGGCCGTCGGCGATTCCTTAATTTTTCATTCAAGAGCGCTTCACAATATATGCGATGCGATAAATTTCGCGTCGCTTCTTCGGAGCTTGTTATGTGCATAGTAAAACGTCTCACTCTCTTCTTGCGATGCGATACAGCTTTAGGGAGTTAAAATACAAAAATTTTGATAAAATGTTTTTTTTTGGATTTTTTGTCAAGGGTCCCCATTTGCTTGGTGTTATTGCTAATACCAAACAAAGAGGGGGGTTGTTGGTGACCACAACAATGGCGATTCACTGGGAAGAACTAGTTATCTCTGCTTTTCTATTGAATTTCAACTTCCGAAGCAGAAAAATTTTCATATGTCTAAATTTTGTTATGGATAGATAGAGTACATTACGCCTTATCCTATCAATGATACTTTGTCTCAACCTTTTCATATTCCAATTGTTTGTTTCCTCAGGCTTAGTTCTTGTATTCACACCAGACATTACTTGGTCTTTTTTAAAGATAAAATAAGGTCTTCTCTGCGTGTTGGCTTTTAAAATATGCTCATTTGTCGTAGGTAGAGCCTCTGCTGCCCGCAAGCGTCCATAGCCTCGACAGGGTTACCTGTTATCCAGCAATGATCCTTTATCCTGCTTGAGGTTATTTACAACATTTCAGAGAAAAACCCTTTTTGACACTTTTTCCTTTTTTATTCTCTAAAGAACAATGTCTTGGTTTGGTGGCCAAATTATGACACAGTAATTCACTTGATTTACACTTTTGCTGAACAAGTTGGCTCGTGATGAGACCCCTTGTCTTTTGATTGCAACAATCTTGAGTTGTTGCCCTGTTTTGGTAGACAGTATTGGCAAAGTCAACAAGTTATAATATCTGCGATCATGATAAGCCAGCTCGTGATGAGACCTCTTATTCTTTGAGATATAGTGTTTTCTCGGATTATTCCTCTGAATGCTGCGATTTCCTTTAGCAGGGAGGAAGTCATTGTTTTTCCTTAAGAAAGCTCTGGACGACAATAATAGAGTTTGAAAACAACAGCTTTACAGAGAATATTTATTTTATTATTGATACCTTCCATTGTGCTGATATAAAACAATTTCTTACCAAAGGTTGCTTTCATCAAATTTTTTGAAGTTGAAACTAGTATCATGTCTAGGCTAAAGTTAACTCTACTTGTCAATAATAAAAATCAGATTTTTCGAAGAATTTTGCTACTTGTACAAGCGAAAAGCTCAAAATCTAATAGAGAATTGGTGTCTTTTTCATGAACCCTTTTAGTGACCATCTACAAATGGTTTTATTTATAAGAAAGAGAAAAACAAATAAAAACTAAAACTATCCTACAAAAATAGAAGAGTGATCTTCTATGGAAAATACATTTTAAGAATTTGTCCATTAACAGGCAAAGAATCTCTTCTACCTGCCAAATCCTGCAACACAAACGTCGATGGGCCTATGATTTCTACAATATGAAAAGGACCAAGCCACAGTTTCTGAAATTTCGTATGTTTGCCCTTTTCTTCATGAGCCTTATCCCACTTCAAAACTAAATCCCCCATCTGAAAGGTTTTTCTGGTCATTATGCTTGAGTCAAAAGAGGATTTTATCAGCACTTGGTGATGGGCATGGGTTTTCTTAGCTTGTTCTCGTTGTTCTTCTAATTTTATTATTTCCATTTGTCTTAGTTGTATGGAGGAGGTAGATACCTCATCGATGTGTTGTACTAAAGACAAAGAGGGAATGACTAAGTGAGTTGGAAGAACCACTTCTTTCCCATAAACTAAATTAAAGGGAGAAGTGCCGATTGAAGCTTTCTTCATTATTCTATCTGCCCATAAAGCATTTACCAACGCTTTGTGCCAATTCTTTTGGTTTTGGTCGACTGTTCTTTTAATAATCCTGATCAGGTTTTTGTTTGTTGATTCAGCCAATCCATTACCTTGCGGATAGTAGTTGGCCGAATATTTCAGTTTGAACCCTCTTTTAAGTGCAAACTCAGTCATTATATTTCCAGAAAAGTATGAAGCATTATCAAACATTAAGGCCGTTGGCAATCCAAACCTAGTGATTATAAATTGATCTATGAATTCAATAATATTTTCAGAATTAGCTGTCTTGAGAGGAATTGCTTCTACCCATTTAGTAAAATAATCTGTTGTCGTGAGGATGTACCTATTCTGCTTAGAAGAGTGAGGAACAATCTCACCTATTATGTCCAAGCCCCACTGATTGAATGGTTTCTCGATGTTAACCGGCTGTAGTGGCATGGAAGGTTTCTTTTGTTGCCCTGCAGCAGTCTGGCAGACTTGGCATTTCCTCATGTAACTGTGTGAGTCTTTGAACAGCGTGGGCCAATAATATCCTGCATGTAAGATTTTATGTGCAGTAGCGTCTCCAGCATAGTGTCCGCCTGCTGGTCCATCGTGGAGTTCCTGCAAAACCTTTTCGGCTTCAGTTTTCTCAAGACACCTAAGAAGCACAGAATCGTAATTCCTTTTAAACAGAACATCATTTATGAGCTAGTATTGTTTAGCTTTCAATATCAGAGCTCTTCTCTTGGTATGATCCAGGTGTGATGGAGCATATCCGTTCTTAAGATAGTAAATGGTGTCAGCATATAATGATTCTGCGTCGTTTAGGCTTACCTCATACGTATGTACCTCTTCAAATGAGTTCTCAGGAATTTGCGATGCTCCAGCCAACATTTTGTAGAATCCTTGACCTCTTACAATGTTTGCTGGTTTGATCTCAAGATCGTATTCTTGTAAAGTGGTGATCCAATTTGCTCTTTTTTCGCCCACATCCTTCTGTATCAGAAGGTTTCTTACCGCTGGAAACGGTACTATGACCTTGGTATGGGCTTTAAGTAAGAAAGGTCTGAAATACTTGATCGCTTTGAAAACAACATATGCCTGTTTCTCCACGTCTGAATAGTTGAGTTCAGCACCTTGTAAATTCGAGCTAAAAAATGCGATTGGAGCTTCCGCTTTCTCTTGATTTGCTTGAGTGAGAATCGCGGCATAAGATTTCTCTGAGGCAAATGTGTATAAGATAAAGGATTCTGAAAAATTCGGGGTCGCTAAAGATGGAGCGTTAATGATAGCTTGTTTGATCAAGTTGAATGCTTCATGCTCATCTTGACCCCATTTAAAATTTGAATTCTTTTTAATCATATTTTGCAAAGGAGAAACAATACGTGAGAAGTCTGGGACAAATTTCTTCACAAAATTGATTTGACCAAGGAAATATTGCATGGCTTTTTTGTTATGAGGCATGGATATTTCAGAAATTTCTTTGATTCTGTCAGGTTCAATGTGAATACCAGATTTTGACACTATGAATCTTAGAAGTTTTCCTTCACTTAATGCAAAAAAAGATTTCTTTGGGTTAAGTGAAATCCCATACCTTAAACATCGTTGAAAGATTTGTTTCAAGTCTTTGAGATGGTCGCTTCGCTTCTTGGACTACACTGTTATATCATCCAGGTAAATCACTATAGATTTATTGACTAAACCTTTAAATGCGATGTCCATGGCTCTCTGAAATGTAGCGCTGGCATTGATCAAACCAAATGGCATCTTCCGATATGCGTATGCACCCGATTTAGTTCGGAATGTGGCTTTTAACTGATCATCAGGATGTACCAGCACTTGATTGTATCCTGAAAATCCATCCAAAAAAGACATTAATTCTGAGCCTGCTACTGCCTGTAATATCTGCTCCATAGGTGGGAGGGGAAAATTGTCTTTTTTACAGGCTTTGTTGAGATTTCGGAAATCGATACAGATTCTAATATCTCTGTTTTTCTTTCTAACGGGTGCCATATTGGAAACCCATTTGGAATGTCTGACGGGGAAAATTATTCTGGCTCTCAACAACTTATTTAGCTCAGTTTTTATCTGATTTTCTAAATTGGGGTGGATTTTTCTGAGTTTTTGTTGGACAGGTTTTTCATTGTCGATCATAGGGATAGTATGTTGAATGATAGAAGTGTCGTATGCCTTCAGCTCATCGTAATTCCAGGCAAAACATTTTTGTATTATCTCAAAAGACGGATATATGCTAATTTTTCTTCAGGGGCTAGGCCGTTGCCTAGATTAACGTTTTATGGTTTCTCATCGGTTCCTAGGTTTACTAATTCGTAGTTCAGAGTCGAACTGTAGAGTTTAGAATTGGTAGACCTTTTAAATCGACTTTTCAAATCATATAAGTCTTCTAACTTAACCGCCGATTTAGGTATAGAATTATAAATGATATTTTGTTGTATTTGGTGATCATGATGGTCTTCGTCAATTATTTGATTTGAGTAGGATCCTTCAGAAGTGAGGAAATTTACAATGTCAGGATCGTCATTGAATACTCTCCAGTTTGTAATGTTGTCAGGGATGGACGGTCTAAAGATTAATTCTATTGAGAATCTGTCTGGACTAAAATCTTCGGAAGGAATAAGTCTAGAGGCTACGTTAGCTAACAGGTCTGCGCTCGCGTTTTGGAGTCTTGGGATTGACGAAATATTGAATGCTATGAAATGTGCAGTCAGATCTTGTACTAAAGATTGATAGTGTTTCAAATGACCTGATAGGCAATGTATGGTGTTACGTACCTATTTGACGACAATCTCAGAGTCTCCGAAGACTTGAAGGTACTTAACTCTCAACCCGATTGCTTTGTATAGGCCTTGCACCAAGGCCTCGTATTCCGTTGCATTATTTGTGCAATCAAATTCAAGTCTGCACGTAAGCATGGCCTTATTTCCGTCTGGGCTAATCAGAACGCATCCTGCTCCTGCTCCCTCGTTAGATTTCGAGCCATCAAAATATAATTTCCAAAACAAAGATGTATTTACAGGGTTATCTAAAAAATTAACACACTTTGAATTATCAGTTTGGGAAAAAATTTCGACTTGGGACAAAACTGAATTTTCTAAGTAAGGTGAGATATGAGCATTGAAATTGCCGAGGAAAGAATCTACCGAGTAATTGCCTATGATACTGCTGTTGTATGCTATTGCTTGATTTTCTCCCTCCAATTCCGTCACTATGTATTTCTGGTGTAACTCTCGTTCAACCTTTATTTGATTCGGTTTGCCATTGTAGGGTAACCACATGTGCGACCAGCCGGTTGAGAAGTATCCATGGAGTTTTTCGGACCAATCCCTGCTAAGAATTAAACCATAGAATTCAGGTATATCAGCTACTAGAATGTCAATAACCTGACATACCTTCGGGTTAGACGACAATCTTATGGTCACTTGATTAAGTTCACCAATCACTTCGACTTGAGATCGATCAAGCTGAACTATGCGCACTGCAGATTTTTTTGGTTGAACATTCAACTTGGCACATATTGATCTGGGTAAAATATTCATTGAAGCACCAGAATCTACCAAACAATTGTGCACGTTCTTATTGAAAATTTCATAAGTGAGGAGAAAAGGGGGAGTGTGAGACCTTGATCTTCCTCCAATCAAGGCGATGTCATTTGGGTCAACCTTATTGATTGTGTTGGTTGGAGGTCTTCCCGTGTTGTGGGAAGCTACAGCTGTAGGCAAAGATGTGGTGGGCACGGCATGGAGTGTTCTTGATGGAGGTGTTTGATCTGATTGGACTGGGCTATATTGAGTCGCTTTAGCGGTAGTTTTCTTTGTTGCGACTTTATCTTTTGCTGCAGGGCTTGCGCCCTTCTACTTAGGGGTAGTTTGGGGAGGATCAAGTTGATTTTTGCTTCGTGTGCTAACCGGAAATGCTTCTTGATCTTCTTCTTGTGGGAGGATGAAATCCCACATTCCTTGTAGTTCCACAACTTCTTCGTCATCGGTCTGCCCTTCAGTGGTATTCTCTTCTTCTTCCTCTTCTTCGGATTCGACGTTTGAGATAGCGTTGGGTGGTTTCACATCCATTGGGGGATTTCTTTTAAAAGCTCTGTAGGGCTTTTTTGAAGAAGTTTCTGCTACTTGTTTTTTTATGTCAATCATCTCATTGGACATGGTTTTTAACACTTTTTGTAATCCTTCCAAATCGAAAGGATCTTTCGTTTGCTTCTTCTTGGGGTCTTCTTTGTAGGAGACTTTCTTAGATTTGCGTTCCTCTATCGCAGATCTTTTTTCAAGGGCTACTACGCGTTTCTCTACTTCTATTGCCTCTGTCAAGTTTTCAACTAAGGTTGTCTTATTTCCCCTATCCACGAAGATTGCCAAGTTCGATTGTAAGGCCGTAATGTACCATTCACATCTTACTTCTTCGCTAGGCTGGGAAGCAACGGGAATTTTGTTGAGGATTTTATTGAACCATAGATTGAAATCTTTGATGGTTTTTCTAGCCTCGGCTTTAAGATTGGATAGGTCATTGATCAACGTCGCCGTTGATCTGTCATCACCAAATTTGGTAAGGAATTGACTTTGAAAAATGTCCCAACTTGTGATAGACCCGGAAGGTAATGAAAAGTACCATGACCCGGCTGTTCCTTGCATTGTGTAGGGAAAAATCCGGACGACAGCGTCCTCGTTGGTAACTCCGTTGAGATTTACAGAAAGCATGAAATTATTAATATGCTCTTCAGCTAGCATGCCTGCTTCTGGATTGAATTTGGGTAGCCATTTCTCAGGATGGGCCGGTATTGGGCTCAGGGGTGGAGGCATTAAAACTGCCCCAGGATTGTTCCATGGAGACTGGGCCATCGTTGAGCTGCTAGTAAATGAAAGTGTAGAGGATGGTCCCTGATGCTGGGAAGATGAAGATATTATGATCTTTGATGATTGAAGAGGAGGGGTTGTGGAAGATGGATGAGTGATTTGGAATGAAGATGTGGGTGGCTGACTTCACGGTGAGGGAGTTGAAATGGACGACGTGGATGAAAGAGTCTCACTGTCAGACTCTGGTGGTGTTTTCCTTGCTCTTTTCCTGGTGGGGAGAGGGAATTCAGTTGGCTGGATGCCAAATTTTTCGCTCTTTAATCTGGTCAGGGGATGAGCAGGATTGTACTGCAAAGTCACGCTGCTTTGAGATTTATTAGACCTCTGAGTAAAAATAGAGAATCCGTGAAGTTTACGAATCAGAGTTTGAACTTCAGGAGGTTGAATGGTAAATTGGTTTGAAATATTAGGGTATGTAGCAGCGGTTGATACTCGAGCGACTTCTGACTCTGGATTTAAACGTACTGGGGAAGTCGGGGGAGGTGATGAGGGCAATTTACTCTCAGAATGGTATTTAGATTTTGATTTAGGTGCCATTCATAGTTCGTGCCCTCCTTCTAGCGCCAAATATGTTGAAGCCCCGAAAATCGGGTCGACAACAAGGGGGATACCCACTCGGTCTGGACCTTGCTTGGCAGCTCCTTATCCGTTTGGTATAGCGGGTCCGACTGGGAATAATGGGACCAGTTTCCCAATCTAATGGGTGTGTGTGTGTGTAGAGTAGGATGATGCTGATCTAGGAGTATTTTAAGCTAATTTAATTCAAACTTCTAAACTAACTCTATGCTATTGTAATCTAATAAGAAACAACACATCTAATCTACGCTAACCCGAGGTGTATTTCTTCCATTATGTGATCTAAAGATATTTCGAACAATAACTGGTAATAAAGATCATTCAGCTATCATAAGAACAGAAATCAATTAAGATAAACCACTCTGCATAAAATGTTAAGCAAAACAGTTGTCAATGACATATCGCATAATAAGTTATTCATATATCAAGCACAAATAAATGACTCCACCGTACAGAAGTGCCAAACGGTAACCCACACATTCATGCGTTAACATATAAACAACTGAAAACTACATATCACTTTAAGAATATAAGCAGAAATTGGTCAAGAGATAAAAGTACCATTTATGACTAGTTCCACTCATAAGCTTCAAGCAATAACGATTTATCTCTACTTGTTCTAACATCTACTAAGAGTACAAAAGTGCAACATCAGTAGTAGACATTAAATGCAAACATTGATAAATCTTGATCCATCCATTCATCAAAAACCCCCTCCGAGGGTGCAAAAGTGCATGTTCTGAGGACAAGTTTTTTGACAAATTTCCGGACCCTTCTCCAAATGCCTGAGAAGGGTTAAATACTACTAACTAATTAATCTTAATTACATAAATTTAGGACACGGTTTCAAATGACCTCCCTTCTACTAAAGAAAATTTATTTCTAAAAATTGAATCTAATTTCTAACCGTTTCTGTATTTGCTCCTTAGTGCTGTAAGCAATGCAACATTCACCTGGGAAGAGTCGGCTAGTTGTCTTCTCCTTTCGTTTGAGCTATGAAAATAGAAATAACAAGAGCTGGCACTGTTTTCTGACAAACTAGAAGATATTTCGAAAATCTTCCTCTGGCTTGGTGTAGTCACTATGTGTATACTTGGTATAACCCAAATTTCTTTCAAACTTATTGTGTTGTTGCTATTTCGGTTTCCGGCCGTGCGAATGACTGAATAAGTTAGGGACTTTGCTCTCTGAACAATTTTCGGTTTTGAAAACTGCTTCCGTTCTTTGTTCCAAGCTTTTCTGGAGCGTCTTCCCTCTTTAGCATTTTTCTTTTTGCTTTACCCAGTCTGAGCTTCAGGATATTTTGTAAACATGCTGCTTTTGTGCGCCTTTGACTCTGAGTCTTGGATAGTCTATTTCCATTAGTATCTGTTGAGTGATACTCTGGAATCCGCGGTCCTGCTGCATGCAGCATCCATTTGCGAAGACATCTCTTCTCTGTTCTCTGAGTATTGACGCTTTCCCCTTTTCCTTAGATGTTTCCTGCACATTGATTTATATTAATTGCTGTCTTACAGTTTACGCAAGTGAAAAGAGTAATGACGAAAAGATTGACATGAAAGCTTTAAGCTCTAATGAATGCATAATCATGACACTCATAATGAACTGACTCTTCGAAAAACACAACACAATCGTTCTTGGATACTTTGACGTACAATCATTAATTTTTCTTAAGGTGCACACCCAATTTTGGTCTACAAACAGCTTTCCTTGAACACTATGTCGAGGAAATTTTGCGATGAGTGATTTCTGTGACTCGCATCGTAGTATCGAGGATTGCGATGTCAAGATGTGTCATCGTAGGAATTGATGGTCGCATTCATCGCAACATCGCAGATCGCAAATTGCAAATCGCGCTTAGTCATCCAATCATTGTGTGCTGCTTCTGCGGTGTTGCGATATGCGACGTCGCATATCGGCCGTCGGCAATTCCTTTATTTTTCATTCAAGAGCGCTTCACAATATATGCGATGCGATAAATTTCGCGTCGTATCTTCGCAACTTGTTATGCGCATAGGAAAACGTCTCACTCTCTTCTTGTGATGCGATACAGCTTTAGGGAGTTAAAATACAAAAATTTTGATAAAATGTTTTTTTTTTGGATTTTTTGTTAAGGGTCCCCATTTGCTTGGTGTTTTTGCTAATACCAAACACAGAGGGGGGTTGTTGGTGACCACAACAGCTCCCAAATGCACAAGTTGAACTAGGAGACAACATCAAATTCATAGTGACAACATGTAGAGAATTGACATTTAAATATCTCCCTCTAGTGTATAATACGTCATAGAAAATAATAGTACAAAATTTGCCATAGCGCATGTAGCTATTCATGGAAAGAATATAACACATACACAACAATTTAGATTTTCAAGGAAGTTACCTCCATCCATTTCATCCATTTGTGTAGCGGTGATGATGAAAATATTTAGGTATCTTTAATTTTTGATCATCTGATTGGAATGTATGATTAAGAAATGATTAAAGTGCCCAATTCTAATATGGTGGATGCATATCAGGCTATTTCTTCTTGTCCTTCAAGGTGCACTCGAACCAAAGCCAAATTACAAGCACCACTCTAAACTCTGGCAAAAGTCCATGCTGCTAGCGCTAGGGTTCGATCGTTAATCCCATTACCAGCCTCCTCGGTGCGTTCAGCGACCCCGTTTCAGCACTCCTTCTGAGTTCTTCAACATGGTTTCGCCCTTGGGAGGGGCGGGCTCATCCCACCCTCCAGCCACCAGTACCTCCTCTCACAAAACAGGCCAAGCAGACTCTCTGAACAATCCAAGCGTTCCCCAACGGACCGATCAGGACACTGAACCTGTCATAGATGCCGCTGGGAACTCCGCTATAGGATCTGTAGCTGTCAATGAAAAAGGCACAGACCAAAAGGCCTCAATGTCACAGCCAAAGGCGTCTTCTGCAACATGCATCCTAAAGACTACAGAATGAATCAAAGTAGATCTCCCTAGTCAAAGAATCAACAGCTAGATCTGATACATGAAGGATCATGCGCTTATAGGCAAATTTCTCGGATTCTGGCCTACTGAAAAGGCCTTGCATGGATGGATAGCATCCAAATGGAAGCCCAAAGGACAAGTCACTCTGCAGCTTGGCCCCAAAGGCTTCTTTACTACTACATTCAATTGTTTGGAGGACAAATCTCACATCTTCGAGGGAGGCCCGTAATTTTTTCAACTCTTCAGGCCCGTACCTTCGAGAATGGAGAGAGAGGTTTGACCCAGACAAATAAGGCTTCAGTTGGGCTCCAGTATGGATACGCATGTACTCTATTCCATTGGAATATTGGAACGAGGAGACCTTAAAGGATATAGGTGACAGCCTAGGGGTATTCATCAAAGCTGTTGGGGAAACCAAATCCCAAAGATATACCTCCTACGCCAGGATCTGTGTACTCATGCATCTGACCAAAGAACTCTCCGACTCGGTAAGTCTATTTCTTGACAATTTTGAATGGATCCAAACAATAGACTATGAGCATATCCCTTTTCGTTGTAGAAAATGCCATGAACATGGCCATATTTTTAGGGATTGCCCTCTGAATCTCCAGTCGACAGCCCGAGGTAATGAGCCCAGCAAAGATAGGGAAGGATTTAGAAAGGTACCTAATCGCAGACGGCATGCCAAGAAAACTCCAACACCCCCAGCTAGCTCCAGTAAACCTAATAGCCAGAACAGATTTGAAATTATAACCTCTCGAAATACCTCAGAGGATCACCCTGAAACCCCTCTCGTAGATCCCTCTCCTTCCTCACCCCCCAGGCTCTAAAACCCTCATCTTTGATCTTAGCCTCCACTCTTACCAGCTTCCCCGCCTCAACCTCTTCTGAGAAGACAGAGCTTGAAAACAACATGCAGTCCTCAACTATGGAATTAGATGTAGCTCTTGCTCTCAGCATTCATCAAAAGACAATCGAGGAAGAATATAACACTCCGACACACATGGATGAGGAAACAGAAAGCGTAAATCTGGAAGGTTTGGACATTCTTAAGTTGGAAACAGCATGTAGATAGAAAGAATTTAATAAAATACCCATCCAGGAGATTGAAAAGCTGGAAGGAGTTCTAGCCAAAGCACAAAACAACAAAAGTCTAGGTGTTCAGGACGGTAGTCCTTGGGATGGCAAGAAAATCATGAAAGATATGAAGAAACGAGGGCGCAAAATGGATCTGCAAAGGACCATAATCATCAGAGACATGCTGGTGGAATCTAGTAGATTCCCCAAGCTGACAAAGTTCTTCAAAGCCCTTCCCAATAGTTCTCCATGAAGCTAATTTCATGGAATGTGAGAGGGTTGAACAGCCCCACAAAACATAGCATGTTAAAAAATTTGATTCAGCAAGAAAAGCCTTCAATCATCTTTCTTCAAGAAACCAAAAGTAACAGCACTGTACTGGAAAGGATTCGAAATAAGGTTTGGATAGGATGCCGCTCAGTCTTAGTGTATGCTTCCGGGGCCTCAGGGAGGCTGGCAATCTTGTGGAACCTGCAGGTACTTTCCCTTCAAGACTTTCATGCCTCACACTTCTTCACTCAGTCAACATTTCATCTCATTGTGACTAATATCCATGGCCATCTTTCTAATGTATATTTTCCACAAGATTCAAAAAAAAAATTGAATCTACTGGAGACACTCACAGCTCTCAATTCGAATAGACAGTTTCCCCTATGGCTTGGCGGTGGTGATTTCAATATAATAACAACGTTAAAGTAAAAAACAGGGGGCAGATCAAAGCTAGAAGGGGACAGCATAGGCTTCCAAGAATTTATTCACAACAAACAGTTAATGGACCTCCATACTTCAGATGGTATGTATACCTGGACCAACAAAAGGAGGGGATCACAGCATATAGCCTCCAGGTTGGACCGCTTCCTCAAATCAGACATTGCTATACACTTAGGAGGGGACTTTCATGCCTCCATTATGCCTCATGCGGGCTCAGATCACTAGCCCATAATGCTATAATGGTCACGTCGAGGCATAAAGAGCAATAAACCCTTTCACTTTGAAGCCTTTTGGTTCTCTCATCCCAACTTCAAAGCAGTAGTCAAGGAGGCTTGGAAGTCCTTCATTCCCCCTGAAGGAGCCAAGATGTTCCAGTTCCAAAAAAAATAAAATACCTGAAGCATGTTCTCAAATCATGGAATCGGACCCAATTTGGCAACATCTTCGAACACCGAAAAAAGCTGGAGCAGCAGATGAATTCACTACAACAGAGTATCATTTTAGAGGGAAGAACAACAGATTATGAACAACAGGAGCAGACCCTTTCAACCGAGATCGAAGCACGAAGGAAGCAAGAAGAAATTCTGTGGTGACAAACGTCTAGAATCAGATGGCATAAGGAAGGGGAGAAAAATACAAATTTTTTCACAGATCTACTATTCAAAGGAGAATGCATAATAATATTGCCTTCATTAATAATCTACAAGGGGACAGATTAGAAGTGCATGAAGAAGTGGAACAGGAATTCAAAAAGTACTTTCAGGATATTCTTCAGGAGCCACCAGGATGCAGGGATCAAGCCATTCAATCACTGACATGGCATATTCCTAAAATCATCACGGAGAACCACAATAACATGCTACTCTAGCCCATCTCCATGCAGGAAGTGGAGGAAGCTATGGCCCAATTTAAAGATGGTAAAGCGCCGGGACCTGATGGCTTCACAGCCAACTTCTTTCATTTGTTTTAGGAGCTTATAAAAACAGAGGTATGGGAGATAGTGGAGGAATCAAGATCCATGCACTGGATCCTTCCTTCCCTAAATTCGACCATCATAGTGCTAATACCCAAAACAGATGAACCCAACACACCAGACAAATATAGGCCCATAGCACTATGTAATGTTATTTACAAACTCATTTCCAAAGTCTTGGCGAACAGGCTCAAACCACTTCTCCCTCTCCTCATCTCGCTAGAGCAAACTAGATATGTAGAAGGGTGCCAGATAATGGACAATATCATTCTCTCAAACGAAGTGATCAACTTTCTCAAGCTTCTAAAAAATCCAGGTATGATTCGCAAGCTAGCTCTTTCCAAAGCTTTTGATAAACTCAGTTGGAACTATATCCATCAGGTGTTATTGGCATTTGGATTTAGTGCTACTTGGACCCATTGGATTATGAGTCTGATCTCATCTCCCAGCTTCTCAATCCTGCTAAATGGCTCACCCTCTTCACCCTTTCGTCCTTCCAGAGGCATTCGACAGGGTGATCCTCTTTCCCCTTTCCTCTTTGTTCTCATGGCAGAAGGTCTCAGTCACCTTCTTCATTTTTCCATTTCCTCCCACACCCTTAAGGGTGTTTCTATTCATGGTCTTCCCCCCACTTCCCACCAACAGTTTGTTGATGACACTCTGCGTTTTAGCCACCCATCTGTTCAGGAAGCCTCTACCTTCAAGGCCCTGCTCAATCTCTTCTCTGAAGCCTCGGGAACCTCCATCAATGCCGCCAAATCTCAGATTTTCTTCTTTCACACCCCATCCGTGACTCAGAGGAACATTGCGAGGATACTGTGCTTTCGCATAGCAGTGCTTCCTTAGAATTATCTGGGAGCTCCACTGTTGGACATAGCCATTAAGCACGTCACCTGGAGAACCCTCCTCAAAAAACTTGAACTAAGGCTTTCCTCTTGGACCTTCCGCTCGCTTAATATTTCTGGTAGGCTCATCCTACTCAAATATGTTCTCCAAGCTATGCCTCTCTATCTTTTTTACATTTTAGCTGCTCCTAAATGGGTCCTTAAGAACATCCACAATCTCCAAAGAAACTTCCTCTGGGGTTCCTCAGGACTCAACAAGAAATGGGCTCTTGTCAAATGGACTGAGGTCTGTCAACCAAGATTAGTTGGTGGGCTAGGCTTGAGGGATCCCCTTCATAGCAATAACATAATGGGAGCACGTATCTGGTGGAATTGGATTTCCAAACCATATACACCTTGGGCACGTCTATGGAAAGCCAAGTACGCGCCAGAGAGTAATTTGGAAGAACTCATCAGAATCAATACATCAACTCCAGGCTCGTTGATCTGGAATGATGCTAAGCAACATAGTGCTTTTATCCAGCGCACAGTTTTTGGGAGATCCATTCAGGCACCACAGCTAGATTTTGGGAGGATTCATGGCAACAACTCCCAAAATTAGCCTCTCTCTTCTGCAAACCTAAATGGCAAGCTTCCATGCAGCAAGCTAACCAAATCCATGTTCATCAGTACTGGCAGCAGCAATCCCCTAATGATTTTCAACTCTGGAGACCAGCGAGCACCTGGCAGGCTGACTGGCAAGGGGAAACCCATGAAGAGATCGATCAGGAGCTAAAATTCCGGAAAATCAAACACTCAGATCAAAAGGACAAACTACGATGGGGACACACACCAAAAGGAATGTTCACAACCAAGGAAGCATACCAGCTTCTCTATCAACCCATGCAGGCAGCAAAGGACCAGCTTTGGGATCAGGTATGGCAACCAAGCATCTGGCCTAAGGTTTCCACTTTTCTATGGCTTTTGAGCAAGCAGCGCATCCTCACATGGGACAATCTTCAAAAGCGAGGATTTATTGGTCCATCCAGATGCCCAAACTATAATCTTAACTCAGAAACCATCTCGCATCTCCTGGATACATGTCCTTTAGCAGTACAATTATGGGAAAAAACTGAGCAGTGCAATAGAAGATCGGGTAGATGTGTGGGAAACATCACAGACACCATCAGAAACTAGCCTCAACATCCTTTTCAAAGCCTTCTTCTAAATTCCCTTTGGAGCCTTCTCCCAGGCTTTGTCTTCTGGATCCTATGGAAGGAGAGAAATAATATAATTTTCAATAACCTTAGCAAGCCTCTAGATGCTCTATGGATACTTCTGAAACATTATCTGCAAGAAACTCTTGCTCTAAAACATTGGCAAGACTCAGACCTGCCAGAATCTCCTCAGGAATGCCTCATACTGAAAGAATGGAATTTGAAACTCACATTTTCAGCTCAAGACAAGAATAATTCCCCAATCAGCATCGCTTCTCCCCACGCTTGGCCCCCTCCGGCTTCCCACTCTTACAAATTTAATTTCGATGGGGCTGCCAAGGGCACATCTCGGGCCGGCAGGCTATGGCGGTGTCTTCATAAATGAAGTAGGCACAGTATTGCACATATATCGTGGGTCAATTGGCAAAGATACTAACAACACATCAGAACTAGAGGGTTTATGGAAAGGCATACGCATAGCAGAACAGGAAAATTTTTTCCCTCTGGAGGTAGAAGGGGATTCTCAAATTTTAATAGCAGTTGCCACAAGGATTCAATTAGGCACATCAGCAGCTAAGATTGCCTCAAGCTGGCAGCTTCTCCGTAGACTGGAACATATTTAAGAATGGCTTAGGACAACCAGCAGCATTACTTTCAAGCATATAAGGCGTACAGCTAATAGGGTAGCAGACAGATTGGCTAATCGGGGGGTCAATCAACCACTCCTACTCTTCTCAGGTCCTTTATGTGATTCAAATGATGAACACCTCAAAAAAGAGTGCACTTCTCTGGTGCAAAAGGATTTCTCTCTCTCGGAAATGGGTGAACAACCTGGAGCGTAGTATGAAGATGGCTTGGCGGGTGGGCGCGCGGCCACTTACCGCCGCTAGATGGAACTGCAGGACGCAGGAGTTAATGGTTCATACAATTATCTTTATTGTTGCATTAATGCAGCTCTCTCAGGCGCGCCAGTTTGATAGCTTAACTGCAATGGTGCTCGGCACGGTTCTCATTTTTACTCTCCCCATTTGCTCATGCTAGCATAGCAAGGTTGACGCTTCTTGTTCTAGAGACAGTTCAGGGCACTGTCTAGCTCTGGTTCGAGGAGATAACACTCTTCCAAGCTTTCATGCTCCAATTTATCCGTTTAGCATTCTCCTCTGTCACCACTGTGCTTTCCCCTCTTTGGTTGTTTGTTCAGCTTCCCTAGCTCAATTCAACATGCCCAGAGAGCGCACTAGAATGGGCTATAGAAGAGGCAGCTCTCGTGGTTGGGTCCTCCACCAGGTGTCCTCAACAACTTGAGACCCTTCGTCTGAGGCTTTGGATTTCAGCTTTTACTGCTATCCTATGACCAGAAGTGGTCGTGGCAGAGGAAGGAGGAAGTTTATGTCAGAGGTGAGCTCTCATCACTCCAGTATGCACACGGCTCACTTCCGCCTCCCTTGTAGTCTTGGCAATTCCTCCTTCATTGTATCGGTCACTGTAGAACTGAGTGAGCATGCTGGGGGTTCGGAGACAGTCGATTCAGGAGTTCCTCAGCACCAACGGATGGAAAACCAGAATGTTTCCTCGACGAATGTGACTTCGCAGAGACGGGACATTGGGGGCTTTGCTATTCAGGATTCGCCCACTCTTGCTGGCCCGAGCACTCCTGCAGCAGAAGAACTTGCAAGAAAAGAGGGCCAATCCGTGGAGTTTGAACAACAAGATCATTATGGGTGTGCATTATGGAAGAGTAGCCTCCAACATAGCATGAAGACTAAATAGGTTTGCGTTTTTTGGTTTTGTTCAAATGATGAAGGCGGTTGCTCAATCCTCTCAGGATACAAGGTCATATTATGTTTGTAGCTCCCAGTATCAGCTTTTTCCAAATTTTTGAGGGTCGGTTTCCCCTGCGTGGGTGGCATTTCCCTGTTTGTTGGTTACTGTCTTGGCTTAGGTGGTTTACAAGTCAGATTTTGGTCACTGTCTGGGCACTAAGTCTTTCGTTATGGATTTCAATTATTCCAAGTACTGAAGCTAGTCTTTATGTAAGTCCTCGGGTCAGTCTGTCAAACGTTTTTTGTATGCCGTCTCATGGGCTAGAACTCTCGAGGCCTTTGCCTCGCTGTAAGCATATTTTGTATCAATATAGAAGTAGACCAATTCAGAAAAAAAAATATGGTGGATGCATATCAACATAGGATTTTACATGATTAAAGCCATATTGAGCCTAGTGTTGTTACCTATGATGGCTATATTGCCATAACTATTAATGTTCCAATTTCACAATTTTCCATATTGATGTGGAAGGAATTAATATCACACCCAAAAATAAATAGACTAATTTATCATATAAGAATAAATTTGTATCCACTATGTCAGAAGAAAAAAATACAATATGAAAGCCTAAGTTATGAATACCATAAACTATAATCAAATCTACAAAGAATTGTGAATTTCTATGTGCATAAAAGATATCTATGAGTAGGGAAAATTAATAAGATAAAATATTCCCTAGAATGTCATAAAAGGCATCGTAAAATTATCATGTTCATGGATTTTTTTGTTCCCCTTTAGTGAGTACATGAAGCGCAACCATTTTTTCAACTTTAAAAGTATCAATTATTTAATAAAATATAAAAAACATAGAAGTATTTCCTAGATCTCTAAAAAAAATTAATAAAATTATTTTCAATTTAAACATAAAATTTAACTTTGTAAGTCAATTGCATACTCATGTCAAATTATAAAAAGTAGTAAGGAGGAATGAACATACTATATTAGACTAAATTGTTTCCATCCATTCTTTCATGTCCTAGCTTCCACGAAACAAGAGACAAATTCTCATGCCATTTCCTTCCATCAATCTAATTTTTTTCTAGTTAATTCCATGATAATCATACATAGAAGATGCTTGAATGCCCTCTCACTATATTATTCTACTTCCAAAGAATCTAACTAGAATTACTAAATTAGGAAATGGAATTAATACCAACTAACCTCTCATTCCACCACATAAACACAAAGCAAACAATAGTGCACAATTCCCCTCACGAGCAATGTACAATGCCACTCATTAATTTCCTTAACTCTCATTTGTAAATTGGGACAAAATATCACATCTACGCAGCCTCCTTATCGGTAATTATTTTTATTCTTAATTTTATTATATAAAATTTTTATTTATTACTATCACTTCTAAATTTTAGGTATTATTAATTTACTTATAAGAATATAAACAAATTTCTTGTAGTACCCTTGAAAGGACTTATTTTACAACTTCCATATATATATTTAATGATTTTTATTTATTACAGGGAAATGGAAAAGGATGTGTGCTGAGATATTATTTTAATTCTAACATAATGTGTAAATGATAATTAATGAGATTTTTTTTAAATAGTTAATTATCTCATAAATATGTTTGATTATAACATGAGAGGTTAACCTTTAACTTTCAGGGAAACCTATTGAACTATTTATGCCTAAGGCGGCAGAAAAAAAACAAGAAGAAACTAGCTCTCTTATGTATTTATGGGAAAGAAAAATTGAAGTATTCTGAGGAAAGAAAAGAGAAGAGATTAGACAGTGGGATAGAAATACCTTGTGGTGGATTTTGAGTATGATATTGTGGGAGATCAATATAGTATTTGTTTAACCTATACTATTGGTAGAGAAAGACTCGTAAACCATGTAAAGGACTTGGAGGATGCTTCATAGGGTGTGGAGGATACAACTCCAAATATCTTCCTAGATTTACCTGACACTTAGCGGAGATCTAGGAGGAAGTGCTAGTATAATACAATTCAGGGTTGGGAGGAATGTGGAAGCATCTTGCCTATTTTTGAAATAATTTCAGATAAGTACTTTTGCTTGAAGTAAGTAGATTTTTTAGATTAAATAAATATTTAACACAAGAGACCAAAAAAAAAATGTTATTCTACTAACATTGTGGTTGCATGTTGTTAGGAGATAGGACCAGGTAAGAAATTAGGAGAAAACCCTATATAACAAGTGATAGTAGAATAAAAGGTGAATTGTTCTATATTAAATTAAATGAAAAAAAAAAATGTTGTCTAAAAAAAAATCGGAAAGGAAAATAGACCCTAGAAGATTTGTGTTCATAATGCAGATAGAATTAGTAGTAGGAAATGGAATTATGTTTGGATGATGAAAGGATGTTTTAAAGAATAAGAGTGGTGTTCTATTTTTTAATATGTAAGTTAATTATAGTGAAAGCATTGGATATTGTAAAGTGAGTTTGGGGTTTTGAACCATTAAATCCCTAAAAGGAAACATATGCTCATCAAGATTTTATACGGTTGGTCCTAGGTTATGTAGACTAGGACACAAAGGTATGTCTATGTTTTCTTGTTACATGTAACCATAGAAACAATGGACTAAAGAAAATTACAGATACATATATATGGTATGGTTAGACATTCGTAAAGATTTCATACAATGTCTGCAAATGTACATTATATCATTCTCACTATTTTGTTCTTAAAGAAAGAAATAATGTATATATATGTTGGCTATAAAAAAATAAAATAGAACAAAGAAAAAATTTGCATAATCGAAAACTAAATTCAAAGAGAAAACTATGTATGTAACTAAGAGGAAAAGGCTCAAACTTTCTTTCACTTAAAAAATAAATAGAAGTATTTTCGTTGTATTATTAAACAAGAGAAAAATTATTCTATTAACTACAAATTTCATATGAAATAATAAAAAAGAATACTGACAACTAATTGTTGAGAATTAGAATTTTAGCCTCAAAATGGAAACAAGGGTGATCCAACATGCTCATAATTAAAAGGAAGAGATATAAAAATTTACATATATTCATACATACAAGTTTTGAAGAGTGTAATAAATAATCCCATTAAGCCATGCATGTCTAAGTATGAACTAATTCAGATTGTGAAGATATGGATGGCTCATTAAATCAGTTATAGTCTTTTTTATGGACCATACTAGCCCTAACCATATAAATGTATAGGTCAAAAATTTCAAAGGATGCCATAATTTACA
The DNA here is from genome assembly GCA_031772625.1 of Pinus tabuliformis. NCBI lineage: Eukaryota > Viridiplantae > Streptophyta > Pinopsida > Pinales > Pinaceae > Pinus > Pinus tabuliformis. The sequence continues at coordinate 195,593,843 of CM062815.1, read as the reverse complement.
CTCTGAAATTATTTCTGATAAGAACCATGAAAGCATCGATCACATGAACTTCATGAAAATTTCATAAATTTTTCAAAATATAATTGAAAAGCAGAGGTCGTAGTGTTTACAACTTAGTGGGGAAAACCCTTTAATCCTAATATGTAACAAGTATTTTAAACCAAACATGCAGAGCATTCCACCTGCTGAGTCATTCTAGTAAGGATTCCATATTGACAACTTTATAAATTTATGTTTAAAAAAAAGAAAGGTATCGAGAACCTCGATAAAGTACTCTACATTCAACATGAAACCCTTGAACCAAGATGGAATTTTGAAATGCCTATGTACCTGCAAGAAATTATTGCAAGATAATTAGTAAACACATTATCTTCTGGCCACATAAAGGTAAGAATGAAAACATATATTTATTTACGGATATACATTACAACTATGAGAAGAAGATGCAAGAGGGATGCACCACCATTGCAGCCACCCTATAGAGGATTAGAGAGAAGTGTTTAGACCAAAAAAAGGAAGATACTTAATATGAAAAGTTAATGATTGTGCAAATAATGGTTCTAAGTTTTACCTTACGACTCCACTCGAAAGTGTTAAATATTCATTCCCTTCGAAAGTGTTAAATATTCATTCCCTTAGTAATGCTTACAGTAGTAGTGGAAAAAGATCAAAGCATGTAATGTTCCTTCCTCAAAGAGATATTGACACTCCTGTAATGCATAGAAAAAGGATTAGAAAATGCTTGTGAAAGACTCATTAAGAAAAAATGTCCAAATAAATTAAACAATACAGACAAATAATTACGAGAATTCAAACTATAACATTGAGAATACTAAATTATTGAAAAAGGGTGTCATAACCTTAATGCAAACCCCCTTTAAAGAACTCTTGAACAATTAAACAATAGAACGATGAACTTTGTCCCAATTGAGAGATGAATTACAAAGGAGCTAAGGCCACATAGTAGATCTCTAGGCCACTATCAAAGAAAATAAAATGAGACAATGATGAGAGGGTTGGTTGCGGTAATTACCCTAACCCTGTTCCCATGAAATCTATTCTATCCAATATGAAGAAATAATGTTGATATTCATATCTAATAATTCATACAATATCCTCAAATGAAGTAAATATGTTATTTCAATAACCCTTCGTCAAAGTAAAACCTTTGAAATCTAAACTAGGAATCTAGACTAGGCATGATATTAGTCACTAATTTATAGAGCCAACAAGCGGAATACATTAGTAAGGGTTTCAAAACCCGTGACATATATATTTATATGCACTAACTAATAGATAGACCATATGTAACACTGAAAATTCCACAATAACTGTTATATAGCTCAACTTTATATTATGTATTGTGCAATCGAGAGGGTAAGTCATATATTCACTCAATAGACCATATGTAACAAGGAAAATTCCACAACTAAGTGTTATATAAATCAACTTTATATTATGTATTCTCCCATCGAGATGGTATGTCATATATTCACTCAAAATGTGATTAGGTGCTCGACAAATTTCATAAGTGTTTAAATTCCGAAGATTAGATAAGAAAAAATTATACAACACTTTTTAGAAGTGAGAGATGTGAATACTTTCAAGTGGGGTATTGTTAAAAAAACAAAGTAATAATATATATAAGTATATTCATGTGAAGAAGGAAAGTCTTAGGACTAAATAGGGTAAATGATATAAAAACTAAGGTTGAGGTGTAGTTTTATTGGTATTTATAATGAAAATTAGTTAAAATATGTTTTAAATGAGTTAACTAAAAGGGTGAATGATAACCATGGTTTGAGAGTACTGTTTAAAAAATTGAGTAGTGTATGAGTTTTCAATAACATATTTTTTTTGTTATTCTATGAGAAAAATAGGGATGTGACAATTCTCATTAGGTACTGTTTATTTTTAAATAAAATAATAAAATATATTTTACATTTTATTATTAAAGATATTCCTAAATATGTTTTATGTTAAATAAAATTAAAAATTAAGACATACCAACAATTTTTTTTACTTTCCTGGGTTAAAACAGAGCATTATTCTCTGTTCATTTTGTTTGGAATTATCAGAAATTTCCAACATTAAATTCCTTCATCTGTTTTGATGATATAGGCCTCCTATGACACTGTTGCTCAAGTGGACATTGGTCCTTCAAGAAATCCATCACCTTTTCATAAAGATGGCTAAGCGATATCGTAAACACGACTAAACGATTTCGATGGATTTTCAAAATTCTTCAACAAATCTGACTAATAACCTTCAAAAAATCCAGCTCCACTCCATTCCTTCGACCGTCTTCTCATTACACAAATGTGAGGTTCTGCTTTTCAAGTTTGAGGTTGTTCTGCTCTCCAATTAAAGGTAATTACATTGATTTTACAAATTGAATAGTATATGTGTTTACAGAATTAAATGCAATTTGTACACTATAAGATTGTACTATGACTCCAATTACAGGTACCTTCTCCACTTTTTATTAATTTTTTTTTTAAAACTGAATACACATGTGCATTTGAGAGAGGGACAAAGGGATGGAATGAGGGAGGGCCTACTTCATCCTTTCATGTTTTCTTTGCAATATATTCATACAAACTTTTCATTTATTTGTTACGTGGAGTAATATTCTCATTCTTGTTTATTGCAAAATGGATTTTTTGAGATAGCATCTTTCATCTTTGCCAATGAATTTCTATGGTTTGTCTCCAATAGAGAGAACAATGTAATTATGCTCATACCTCTCCAATGTAAGGTTAAAGTTTGTATTTGTTGAAGCTTTAAATTTTTTGTTGTTTTCCACATAGAATTTTCACAAATAAGGAAGAGGATAATGGATTTTTGTATTGTTTGGTTAGATTATAGAAAATTTTGGTTTCATTCGATTAATTTTTCTTTAAATCGAGTGTTTATAGATTTTAGCATCATTACTAATTACTTCCTTTGATTTTATTTTCATAGCATGTATGAGTATGATAGTAAATACACATATCTTTTTCAAATTAGAAAGGGAAAAAATAGTGTTTTATTTAATTTATTTGTTTATAAATAATGTTGTTTTCAATTTCACTTTGTTTGAGAAACATGATCATTTTCAGATATATATATATATATATATATATATATATATATATATATATATATATATATATATATATATATATATATATATATATATATATATATATATATATATATATATATATATATATATATATGTATTGTCATTAGTTTATTTCAATGTCATTTGATCTATTTTATGTAAATTTATGTAGTTGAATAAGTCTAAGTATTTGGTAGAGGAATGGTCTAACTTGGTTAATGACTCTCTAGGTCATAGATATGCCTATACACCATGAAATGCCTATTGTGTGTAGCTTTTATTAGAAATTTATTTATTTTAAATTAGGGTTTCATTTGGTTTACTTTCTATATACTTTTTCTCATTTAACATTTCAGAGTCCATTGAGGAATATTTGAAGGAATCCTTTTCTAGTTATTTATTTTTCCCTTAATGATATTGGGAAACATATTTAGGCTATTTTTCTAAAGAACCCTTGAAGATTTGATGTTGAGTGATATTTATTTAAATATTTTAAAATGAATATATTACAAATATTTTTTAATGATATTGATTCCCTTTCCATGAGTTGTTTTTGACATTTAACATGGGTTTTGGAATTTGTTTTCTTGAACAATTTTGATGTATTTTCTTTCCACCAACGATTTAAGCAACAAAAGGTAATTTATTATGAAGTGGAACTAACCTATATCTATCTTATGTCCATATATATCAAGTAGTGAGAGGGATCAAATATTTAGAGGTGCAAACCTCTTTTGTGAGTGCAAAAATTGAAGAAAGGTTTACAACTCGAAAGACCCAATCCCTCTCTTCACTTGATAGGTTTGGATTTATGATGTATCTAGGCTAGTTTTGATAGAATATGTATTATAAGGAAAGTAGGAATGTTTATAAGAAATTAATTTATGTCTCTTAACATTTAAAATTAATTTATATAACGTTGAATATAATTGTAAATCACATAAACTCATATAAATAATATCAATAATACTAAGACATAGGAACAAATATTCATCGTAATGGTGATGTTTTTATAAAGAAAAATTGAGACATTTTTTATTGCCTCTGCTCTTCTTGTTGCATTTATCCATCGTTTAGTGATAAATGACCACATAAAGGATACTAGAAAGTTATTTATGATACATCTTTATGAGTCTATATCTTGGTTTGATAAGAGTGGAAGGGTGATTTTTTCTTAGTGTTGTATTGTCTAATCTTCCAAAAGAATATTTTTAGTCGCCAGCACTTTAAATAAAAATTTCTTTAAAACGGAGATTTAATTTATGTATTTGATCATAATTTTATTATAATATAATTGTGTTGGCATTGTGGCACTGATTTAGAGCTATGGCACAGGTGTTGTCCTTGATGGCAACTCACTTTGGTGACAGATCTCATAATGAAGGAAAAAGATATATACGCAGGTTCACCTAGATGAAGGCACGTATACACGCGGGTTAGACGTTACAAAGGCGCGTATGCGTATACATGCACTTTCACGCAAGGAAAAGCACGTATATGTTGGAGAACTTACTTTTGGTCCGTGGTATTTAGTCCTTGGTATTTGAACCTATGGTTTTGGACCATGGTATCTCGTCAGAAGTGTTGATCCCAAGTATTGGGTCCATGGTATTGTTTTGTTATGGTTTTGGACCGTGGTATTGTGAAAGGCCTAAGACTATAAAAGGGGAAGGAGATCATTTGGCAAAGAATCATCTGAATTATTGAATATCTGATAGAAGGGCTAGATCTGGAATATTGGTGATTATGTTATGGTGCAGATCTGGATCTGAATGAAGGAGGAACCTGAGCGCAAAGAGAAGGATAAGTTCTATTGATGGGTCATAATCTTAAGGCTTGAATAATAATATCTTTGTATGATTTTGATCTGTTATATGTGGTGCATGCTTGATCTATAAATCTGGTAATCTGGGTTAATTAAGGTCTGAATATTTGTGAATTATCCTTTATAGATCTGTACGCAGGTTCAGTGAAGCGAAGGCACGTATACACGCTGGTTCTGTGAGTAAAAACAGCGTATACGCGGGTTGGTCCAAACACATAAGCGTATGCAATCAGGTTTCTGGTTATTGAAGTAGCGTATATCTTTTGAGTTGTGATCTAGCTGCTTCTGTTTATTGCTGCAGTGTTTCTGGTTCAGAATTTGGTGTGTGGTTACTGTTACTGTGTTTTGTGTACAGCTGTCAGAGAAGTATCTACTTGATTCAGTTCTAATTGGTGAAAAGGAGATTGTTTAATGAAGAAATTTTTGATGATTGATTGATGTTCTTGGATCCAGTCTGAAAATTTATGAAACGTGGTACTTGGAAGAAAGAGAAGGTTGTAGCCTTCTGTAGGCCAGCACCTACGTACTAGCATCTTGGCTAGTGCAAGAGCTAAGGGGGTTGTAGGTCCCTTCCAGGAGAAGCTGGAGAACAAGAGAGGGTTGTAGCCCTCTGCAGGTTGCAGCCTGCATACTGGTAAAGGACTGCACCAGTACATTGTAAGAAGAAGTTTCTAATTAAAAGAAGATAGAGATGAATTGCAGCAGGTGGTTTTCACCCACATTGGGTTTCCACCTTATATCTTGTGTTCTTGTGTGTGATTGTCTTCAGCTCCGTTTTACTATTTATGGTTACTATTTATTTGATTCTGATACACAAATTAATGATCAACATCTGCAAGATAAATTAAATTATAAGTTTGCATTGTATACACGGGTTTCCTTCTCTGTAGTTGCGTATATATGTGGTTTTATCTAATTGAAGTAGCATATATGATCTGGGTTTGAAAAAGAAAATAAGTGACTTGATAATACTGATTCACCGACCCTCTCAGTATTATTTCCAACAAATTGTAGGAACTATGTTTAAATTATCATGTTTTCATTATAATTTATTTAGAATTTTTAATCCAATTGTATCAATTATGTTTAAGACATGGATATAGACAAGGATTCACGGTTAACATCTACAACTTAGGGTTAAGAATGCCCTCTCTCTCTCCAGAGAGAGACCAAACCCTCAATCAAACCACCAGAAATTTTATGTCCTTCCAAAACGAGGAAAAACCAATGCCGCTGGACCAACATGTGTATTCTAGTCCACCCACTAACAACAACACCTAAAAATAAGATTAAAGAAAAACCCCATAAACTACCAAAATTTTGATCAGGAAAATGATACAGCCTAAGCCACATTGCATACTTAATTAAGAAGAAGACCAAGACTGACAAACTATGGTAGTTCCTAGTACCCATAGAGACTAACATAGAGTTGATGACAACAATTCATAAATAGTGAACTCATCATAGTGATTTATAAAGAAGTGACATGCCCCTTTGTTTGAACCCCTCCAACCATAGACATAAGATATAACCACTAGTTTCCCAAACTACACGCAAAGTGAAAAAATATCTGAAGTATACATAAAGAGCCATTAGCTACCAAATGTAGAAGTCGAATTTGAAGATAATATTAGATTCACGGTGACAAAATGTACAGTATCCAATTTTAAATACATCCATCCAATGCATAAGATGTTGTAGCACATCTCGTTGTTTCTCTAGTGTTCAAAAAGCCACCAAGATTATTTTTTTTCTACCACCTAGCATTGTAAAACCACAAGGAAATTTCTTTTAAAAGAGTCAAAGTGGTGCATTGATTGGAAAATCTTGGAATCATCCTAGAATAGCCTTGTACTAGGGTAACTTGATTACCATAAAGCCTCCCTGAAGTTGTTATAGCAAGTAATATTTCACATGTTATTGCTGAGTCAATTGATACCTAATTCAAGCCCACAAATCCATAGACGTAATGCTTGAACCAATGTTGTTGCAACCATCTGCATCGTCTCGTTGCAAGTAATAAAAATTCCTCTCATCAATTAGCATAAATTCACATGTTCTTGCATGGCTGGGGGTGCCATGCCACTCAGGCCTAATTCTCATTGAGGTCAATGGGGCTGTAGGAACCTCCTTGAGCCTTTCTTCATGACAGTCTCTCAATTTGAATTGAAGGTTATAGATGGCTTTATTTGCATTTCTATTTGTATCTTAATTAGTGATTTAAATCTACACCATCTTAAGGGGATCACCTATTGGGGAAAGCTAGAATGAGGAAGGTGACATGTAAGCAAATGGTGGAGATTTATAACACATTTGACATTTTTTTTTATCTACATCATACTTATTTAATTTTTAGTCTTTCTACATAATCCATTATTATGAAGGTATACTCTCGTAACTAATTATATGTGAATTTTTTTATTTTAATATATTTGTGTTATCGGGAAAGCTAGTGTCTATTCAAAGCTGCTAGTCCCACTAAGATGGGTAGCTATCTTAGAAACAAACATATTAAAGTTACTTGTGTTTTCCTTTATGAGAGATAGATGAGAGAGAAGCATAGAGCACCAACCTCAGTCTTTCTCTAGTCTCCTTGCTTGTTTCCTCTCTCCTTTGAGAGAGCTTCCGCCACTCCTTCCTCACTTGTCCCGCTTCAAAGAACACCTGTAGAGCGAAGGCAGCAAAAAACTACCAAAGCACAGAGATCTATAACCATAAATAATGTAGGATTAGATGTACATTGACCATAGAAATGCATACACAAACAAGATTCATAGATATACAAGCATATGGAGGAAAACTCAAATAGCTTTATTGATAGAAGTAGTTGAAGAGAGGATTACAACCAGCCTGTCTGATCCAGCATCATCCTCCCAGCATGAAAGCCCTCTTCACCTCAAACAAAGCAATATCACCCAACAATGTCTTCAAAGAGAAATCAACAACACTTCCTTGCAAATTACAAAATTCCAGCCTCTAGATCTCTTGGATGAGGGATCAATATATAGATGTTTACAGGAGAGTGTGTCAGCTTCTAGGATTTTGATTAGTGTCATTTCACTGATAGTTCTTGGTTCCACTTGCAGATTTCAGATCTCTTACTCATCCCTGGGCGAATTTAGAGAGGCAAGTGTCATATGAGCAGTTTCTAGAAGATTCTCTGGGTTTCCACCTAGCACACTGCTTCAGCCATTTGCCTGCTCTTTCTCATCGCACCCTATAGAAGGGATTTCCAGTATGCATCGCACCCCCTGTGTGTAATAGGTGATATGCATTGCACCCTATGCATGGAGCAGTCTGTATGGTCCTTTTTTGAATAGTTCTGAGTAGTTTTTCATGGAGAACTTATGGGAGATGATATAATCAGCTGACCTTGTTCCTTTAGGGTATGAAACAACACTTTTAGGGGTTTAGAAGCCCTTGGTTTATGGACATATGTAATTGGGGTTGCAGTGCCCAAATATGTCTATAACAGTTGCCCGCTAAAGCATGAGTTCGTAAATCCTTTTGATGTCAGGTGAAATGATTTATAATGAGGATCCAAGGTTTTTCGAACTGGAATGTGACTTGTAATAAGATACAACACAATACATTATCTTCACAATATATTCATGGTGTAGCTGAGGTAGGAATTCCCATGCTCGGCTTTATAAATTCATATTCATGTACATAAGACAGACAATCGTCTGTGTGGTAGATTGATGATTCTAGTGGAGTCATCATCCTTTAGTTTGGATGATTATCTGTGCAGTTGTGATGTACATTTGATGTCTTTATTTTCCTGAATATATCGCAGCCCGGATGGATGAAACTCTATCCGAGGTCTTCAAACTCGTTCAATCGTCACCCGATGTACAAGTCGATCGATGTGAAAAGATGTCCTAAGGTCGAACATGGCAAGACATCGCTTGATTACCAGCCAATGATGTAAGTTGTTAACAAGTGCGAGAGGAATCACCGATAATGATGATGACCCTCAAGGTACTATAGTACAATTCACATGGTGTGAATACATGAGTTGATGTCAAACACCACGTAAAATCTTTCGATCGAAGGCCATTGATATAAACCTATCGCTGGAAGTGAGAAACTTGCCATTGAGGCATGCAAGCTTCAAAGTACTGAAAGGGTTGTTCCTAAGTCAACTTCTTGGATAATGAGTTGATGTCAACAAGAATTGACTCGTCGTAGGAGGGCCGTATGAATCCCACATCTATGACATGGAATGGAGCAAATGATTTTGTGGAGGCGAAAATGATCTGATGATACAAGGTTCAGGGTGGCGGTCATGAAAAATGGAGAGTGAAGGTATTGCAGTGGATGAGACGTTAGCTAGGTTGGTGAATTCTCTGAGTGACTTCTCTTGAACATATCGGCAACACTGAGATGGATTGGTAGGGTTAACCCCAAGGTCGATGGTATGGTGGACCAATGGTGATGTGACCGGTGAATGGAATAACCCAACCCGACTCAATCATGGTGACAGAGTGAAAGTGTCATGTTCAAGAGCGACCTGCTACCAATGAAGCTATTCAAGTTTTCTTCCCTTTTTCCCCAATCGTTGTTGACCAATGCCTCTTTATTTTTGTCAAGCTTGAGGAGGATAACATATGCTTGATCTATAATTTTCCCTTGGGGCAAACCCGTCATTATGTTTTAACGAGCCTAGCGATAGTGAAACTCGCTCTTGTTTGCATGGACAAGTTTGTCGCTATTGTTTTAACAAGTTTAACGACAAAGATAACTCGGTCCTTTTCAATTTTAGAGAGTCTAAAAAGGGACGTAACGGCAAACTCTAGTGGTCCTTTTTCGTAATGTAATCCCTTAAGTCCGAAAAATTGTAAAATAATATGAAAGGGATGACCTTTTGATAGTTTTTATTAGCCAAACAAGGCAAGTGCTCGATATTTTTGTGTAGTAATCCCTCAGGTCCAAAAAGATTAAAATCTAGACGATGGATGGCACTTCCGGTCGCTTTAACGAGCTGGAGAGGCCAATTGCTCGGCAATCTTTTTGTATTTTATGAGTCAAATGAAAAGAGCTTAAAGGAGACTCGCTTTTGAGGAACAAGTGATGTTTTTGGGTAGCAACTAGTTCCAGGTAAGGTTTGGAACATTCTAATCACAACAGTGGAAAGAGGGTGGCTAATAGAATCACTCGTCACAGTTGTTCCTCAAAAGGGTAAAAAATCAAATGGAGGCGTATGATCAGCTAAAAAAGAGTGGAGGTGATGGTAAGAACACGACCAAGGTTCAAAAGTTGATAGTCATGCCATAAAAATGGCTATTTACCGGGGGTGGGGTTCATTTTTTAATGAGCTTGAACTCTATGGAAACACTTGCTCATTGCTAGGTTTATTTTTTTAATGAGCTTGAACTTCGCGTAAAACTTCTCATGGCGAGGTTTATTTTTTAACGAGCTTGAACTTTGTGTAAAACTGCTCATGGTGAGGTTTAATTTTTAACAAGATTGAACTTTGCACAAAACTGCTCGTGCCAGTCGTATAATAAGGATGTCTCATCGATAGGTTCATTTTTTAGGGAGCTTACCCCATTCGAAACTTTTCTCCTATGCATTCATTATGCAAGCTAGGAACGACCAACCTATGAGCCTAAAGGGTTGAAAGCCTAAAAACTAAGAAAATAAACGGTCTCTTTTCACTTGCATGCAAAAAGGTTTGCATTCCCCTAGGTATAACGAAATAGAGTTTCCAGGTTACCATATGGAAGTTCTTGCATTAGCAAGATTGTTTTATCCACATGTGTAGACAAAACACTTCCTTGGATCTGTCCTTCGAAATGGAAGAAGGTGATTCTAGCTCCAATCACCTAACCTTTGATGGAGGAATCCTTTTCCAGACTGATCCATTATCCTAAATGGACAGGATTGTCAGACTAGTCATATTCCTACGCAGAAACCTGCCTTATATTTGGGGTTTTTCTGCCGAAGTAGACCATGGCGCATGCCTCCTGGGTTTTAGTCACAATCACCGAATCACTCGCAATCATCAGGTGGATGGACCGAAGATTGATGAGACATTCCTTGTGCAAAAAGACCAGTTAGGGATGGCATTTAACTGATAGTTGTGTTTGAACCAGTGAACGAAAGCTGGTCTACGAGTTGGACCACTCTTCCTTCTTGTGGAAAACACATCACTCAAAAGAGTGAAGAAACGATAGCTCCCATGCTATAAATGTAGTCACGCCCAAAGAGTAGATTGTAATCTAGAGGTCCTTGAACTACCACCACGTTTAGATGAATGATTTTCCTTCTCAAAGTTATAGGAAAATTTGGAAGGATCCCTAACGATTGACTGGTTCCTTTGTTGAAGCCTATCAGATTTCAAATCTCAGGCAGAAGCGATGGCGAACCAAGTGCTTTCCAACCAGTTGAGGAAAGGATACTCACAGAAGCCCTCTCATCTATAATAGTACCGACCATTATCATTCCGTAAGCTTGTACTATGATTCGGAATGGTACATTAGATGGTAGGCGGGGTCTGCTTAGAAGATTCGAATCAAAGGAAATGATTAGATTTCTTGGAGGTGGGACCAAATAAACGGCTGGATACATCTCTGACGAACTCCCTTCCTGCAGTGAAGGAACGGGTATATTACCCCCATGTTCATCGGAGTCTATGTTTACGAAAAGAATTTGAACAGTGTCATTCTCATTCTCTTTAGTGACAGTATCATCTGAAGGTGGGTCCTTTGAAGACAAGATTGGGTCGACTGCCATCTCGACCTATTGACTTTGGTCTGGTGTGGACTCAGAGGGTATATCTTCAATGATAGGTGCTTTGACCAACAACAATGGTGTGTCAGTTGGATTTTCAACTAGTGATGGACTTGGCAAGAGTTTCTTGTATCCAGAAGGAAGTCATTGTGGTGATGCAGGACGGTTATCCAAGACTCTTTTAGCTTCATCTAAGAAGGGGAAACAGTGGAGGGCATGATTGCCTTCACACAGTCTACAAGGAAATTTGGATCTTCCTTTTTGTCCATTGACTTCGTTTTCACTAGTTGATGGTGTGCTTTCAACATGATTATCAGCGGTTGAAGACACCGGATTATGCAAGCGCGGAGACCAGTCCCTCAAGATCTGTGGGATGTAGGGACAATCTCGATGATAGTGGTCTCCCTTGTAAATGACACATGGAGATTTAGGTTTGGATTGTGCAGTGTGTGGATTTTCGCCAAACAACGCATGGTTGCTACCTTTCGCCATTGGCTTCTTCTTCTTCTTCTTATTTACTTGGCTTTTAGTGTTACTAGCTTCACCAGGTGAAGAGGAAGAAGGAGAGGGAGAAACAAATGAAGTTGAAGGTGGGGGAGCAACTTCAATATCATCTAGTTGCTAATTTGATTGCTGAGGAATTGCAGTGTTTTGAACGATAGAGATCGAGAAAAGCCATACAGGTAGGCCAATTATGAGTCCTGCAAGGGACAATGTGGCCATGTGTGGAGCACCAACATCCCTCCAAGAGGATAAGGGACTAGGATTTCCCCCAAGGGGAAAAACTTGATTGGTAGACTCCATTTCTCAACCGAAAGACCAACGAGGGAATAGTGACATTATTTTGATTAAAATAAATCTTGTGACACTTAGACACGACTTGCTTTTTCAATTTTTAAGAGTCAAGAAAAATCTAAAGATGACTCTAGTCGCCTTCGATTTTTAATGAGCCTGAAGTGACAAGTGCTCAGATGGACCTCTTCTTTTAAGGAGTCTGAAAAGGAACGAAAGTGACTACTCTGGAAATCTAGACAGAGGGGATTACCAAACTAATCAGAAAACTTCAGAATATTTTTTATGGTACGGCAGTCAATCTTCTCGAATGTTGTGTTCAGTGCATTGCAATTGATAAGGTGGAAGACATGGCTTCCTAAGGATAAAGGATGTAGCCCATTGTGGTCTCCCAATATATACTCGACGGTTCATGGGAGCACAAGTTCGTACTGGCACTTGTCGTCTCAAAGAGGGGGAATCACCAAACCTACGATGAAAGCGATAGTTACCAAGCTTTATGATGCCGGAATATGTCTCTAGCCAAGACTTCTAAATGTTGTGCATTAGGTTCCAAAGCATTTTTATGTTCATTGAATTTATTTTACAGTTAATCTTTCTTAAGAAGTTTTCCTTTAAGGTTCACCACGTGATGTAGATATAAAAATCCTAAATACACAATCTAAGATGATAAACAGTCGTTTACTTTCTTTTTGCAATGAAAATCTTAGCTACTAAGGAAAGAGAAGCAAAATTCTTTCAACATAGAGCAGAGAGCACATACTAAGATGCACTATCCTAAATCAATCTCCACAAGCAGCCTAAATGCAAATGCACATGCATGTATTTGTTTTCCACTTTCTTAATATGTGATTGACAAAAAGAATGTTGAGTACAGATATGAACTATTTTTCTTTCAAAGTGACAATACTAAGAATTTTCTTTTAAAAAACAAAAGGAAGATGAAGATGACACTTTGCAATTTCAAATTCAAAAAATGAAAGGAAGACTAAGACGATACTTTGTGATTTTGAATTCAAAAAACGAAAGGAAGACTACTTTTCGATTTTGAATTCAAAAAATGAAAGGAAGGCTAAGACGACACTTTGCGATTTCGAATTTGAAAAATGAAAGGGAGACTAAGAGCTACACTTTCAATTTCAACTTGAAAACTGCTTTCGACACTTCAAAGAATTGATGATTCAAATAAAAAACAATGGCAAAAGTGTAATCGACTATCAGAAAGAGGAAGACTCTTTTCTTTGACTGAAAATGACACTTGTGACACTTTCAAATCAAAAGACGACAATTCGATTAAGCTATTGTTTGCCAAAAGAGAACTGTAAATGGCGAAAAATACATAAAAAAATTCACAATTATTTATACAATGGAGGATGAATAATGCAAAGGAAGGGAGTTTCAACAATGATATACTGATCACAGACAACAAAGCTCCTGAATAAAGTTGAAGACAATGAAGAAAAAACCAAAATCTGGAGGCAAAAACAGTCTTACCTAATCATCGTACCTGTAACACAGGGAAACAGGGATGCATCTTACCTGTAACACAGAGGAGGTGCGATGCATCCATATTTCCTAGAAGAGACAGTGCAATGGTCCAGGGACAAGACTATGCTTGGTTTTCACTCACAGTTTGCAGCTAAGTTTAGGGATTTAGGCCGAGCTAATGATTGTCAGTAAACACAAAGTCTAAGGGCTGATCTAATGAGGTTATTTGAGCTACCACCAGGGCACTTAGGATGTTTGCAAGCTAGATGTTCATTTTATAAACCAACATGGATATTGACTGAAGCAGCGTTGATCTACTTTGCAGTTGCATAGAAAAGCAGTTCGAAGGCTAGCTGGCTTGACTTCAAGCTCCGTTTGTGGTTTGTAAATAAAACAACAGTAACAAAACAAACAAACTATTCACTCCCCAGCGGAGTCACCATTTTGTTATCAGGAAAACTAGTGTCTATTCAGAGCTGCTAGTCCCACTAAGATGGGTAGCTATCTTAGAAACAAATAGATTAAAGTTTCTTGTGTTTTCCTTTATGAGAGATAGATGAGAGAGAAGCATAGAGCACCAACCTTAGTCTTTCACTAGTCTCCTTACTTGTTTCCTCTCTCCCTTGATATATCTTTCGCCACTCCTTCCTCACTTTTCCCACTTCAAAGAACACCTGTAGAGCGAAGGCAGCAAAATACTATCAAAGCATAGAGATCTATAACCATAAATGATGTAGGATCAGATGTACATTAACCATATAAATGCATACACAAACAAGATTCAAAGATATACAAGCATATGGAGGAAAAATCAAATAGATTTATTGATAGAAGTAGTACAAGAGAGGATTACAACCAGGTTGTCTGATCCAGCATCATCCTCCCAGCATGAAAGTCGTCTTCACCTCATACAAAGCAAGATCACCCAACAATGTCTTCAAAGAGAAACCAACATCACTTCCTTGCAAATTACAAAATTCCAGCCCCTAGATCTCTTGGATGAGGGATCCATATATAGATGTTTACAGGAGAGTGTGTCAACTTCTGGGATTTTGATTAGTGTCATTTCGCTGCTAGTTGTTGGTTCC
This sequence comes from Pinus tabuliformis, assembly GCA_031772625.1. Classification (NCBI taxonomy): domain Eukaryota; kingdom Viridiplantae; phylum Streptophyta; class Pinopsida; order Pinales; family Pinaceae; genus Pinus; species Pinus tabuliformis. The sequence continues at coordinate 195,578,809 of CM062815.1, read as the reverse complement.
ACTTAGAGATTTCAAATCTCTTACTCATCCCTGGGTGAATTCAGAGAGGCAAGTGTCATATGAGCAGTCTCTAGAAGATTCTTTGGGTTTCCACCTAGCACACTGCTTTTTCCATTTGTCTGCTCTCGCTCATCGCACCCTACAGAAGGGCTTTCCAATATGCATCGCACCTCCTGTGTGGAATAGCTGAGATGCATCGCACCCTATGCATGGAGCAGTCTTTATGGTCCTGTTTTGACCATTTCTGAGTAGTTTTTCATGGAGAACTTCTGGGAGATTATGTAATCAGCTGACCTTGTTCCTTTAGTGTATGAAACAACACTTTTAGGGGTTTAGAAGCCCTTGGTTTATGGACATTTGTGATTTGGGTTGCAGTGCCCAAATATGTCTATAACAATTTGGATGAATTCAAGGTGTGGTTACATTAATTAATGAAGATGAACATGAGAGAGATACCAATATTACAAAGAGGGAAATTGATTTAGGAAATTGTTTAAAACATAAATATGCAAGCATATACACCCATACTATTTAAGTTTTTTTAAATATTATATTGATTTATACGGTCTTCTTTTTTCCTAAGTTTCATAATTTCCAAGTACAACTATTTTTGTCCATCAAGAATGCATTTTTACATCAGTGACACAACACATTTGAAATAATACAAGGTTATGTGGTTTAGTGGCCTCAAAATTCATATCAAAATTTTGGACAAAAAGATGAAAATTTCTAATAGTGGGATTATCATAGCATTCAACGTTACTAATGTTTACTATAGAAGTAAAATACACCTAGAAGTATATAAAAATAAATATTGTGGGTATTTGGAAGATATAATTGAGTGTGACTTTAAATCCTTCAAAACAATTTTGTTGGATGTCAAATGGTAAAAGCTACAAATGAATGAATGTGATCTTGGTAGAATTATTGTTGAACATGGTAATGGATTTACCATGGTTAATACAAGGAATATTTAGATTCCATGTTAAGGCGGAAGTTCATATGGTGACTTCCCCCCACCCCCTTAGCTGAGATTACTCACAATTTCCAAATACCCAATTTGTCTACTATAAATCATAAAATAGGTGTAATCCTTAGAAATACAACACATAATTTTAGAAAACAAGGGTACAGTTCATATTACAACATAAATGAAGATAAAATACAATTCCTTAGACATTCTATGTTATACAACATTTCTTTCTAGTGCGCCCTAGCAAAGACAATATAGCTCCTTCTAAATCCTAGCTAGAGCATTTACCATCTACAATTTTTGGCCAACAATATTGTAGGCTATCAAGGCATCTCACCAAGCTCTCCTAGATGCATCAAAGGTTCCACTATAAGCTAGAATCAAACCAACAATATCATAGTTGGAATATTTTCTTTCATAAAAAAGTCCTCAACGAGATTTATCTAAACTTGCATGACACAAGCTCCATTAGCATCAAATGCTCTAGTTATTTTCTAAGGATTCATCCCACAAACCTTAGGTCTTGCAACATGTCAATGCTAGTGTTGCAATACTTCTCTTAATTTTATCTCACACAAACCCTAGTTCCCATAGTCTAGAGAATCTTTAACTCTTGCATCATAAAAAAAAGGACTACAATATGATTACATCAAGAATATATGGATGATCTAGTGAGAGAATTAGGGTTATCTCCACCATTTATAAGATAGGTGAGGGAGGCTAACAATATAAAATGGACCAAGTGCACAAAAACCTAATATAAGTTATTAGGGTATATCCACATCAATAGTAATTTAATGAATATGTACAAGTGTCATGTGGTGGTTGGAAGCCACCTCCAAAGTGGTGTGGTCTCCAAGCTAAGGCTCCACATTTCAAGCACTCCTTGTGACATGGTTTTGTGCTCTCTAAAAGAGGATCCAAGATTTAATTCTCCTCATCATGTCCTAATTCAAAACAAAATCCAAGTATTGCACTCTCCAAGAAAGAATCCCTCAATACAACCACATAGCTTCCTAGCTTGTACCATGTGCTTGTGGTGGTCCTAGGGGGAAGTGCCTTTACTCCTAGTGCATGTTAAGATCACACCATCGACATCGTGCATGTAATATAGATGTTAATGTAACACCTAATATCTTCAGAAATATATATGATTTTAAGGTGAAAGACACCTCCTTTAACCATATCTCAAGGACACTCTTCCACCTATAGTAAGATCTATAAATAATGATAAACCAAAATAGTCTATGATAGGAAAATTTGATTAAGGTTTCACCATTCACTCCACATAACATGAAGTGCACCACTAACATGGTGTAAACACTTTCATAGAGACACAAAATCTAACACTTCTTCTCGATGAGGAAAATATTTTTATCAAAAAGAGTATTCTCCCTCTAAATATCCATTGCACTTGCTTTTGAAATTTTTTAGCCACCATAGTTTTGAAATAAATCCATAATTTCTTAAAAGGAACCATATCCCAAAAACCACTCCACAATAATTTAAGACCACCTTTTAATAATTTTAATGTTCATTGATGGAAGAACTCAATGAAATATGGTTAAAATATAACCTAGGAGGCACTTAGCCTCATTGCTAATTTGGGTGGTATTACATGCTCATTCACATCTTCAATGTTTAAATCAACCATATTTTCTTCTTCTAGGATGAAAGAAAAGGGTAAATATGTAACCTTTACTCAACTTTCCTTTTGTGGGTCTAGATCTAACCCATATTTTACATCCATATCATATTTTTGGACAACAACCTTCTCACTCCCTTAAGTAACTAAAGGAAATTCTTGTGATCTTGAGGACTATGCATCCTAATCAAAATTCACATATTGATTCACTATAATCCTTTGTTTTTCTTGAATGTATATCTTGTAAGTTTTATAAGTCACACTATATGCAACAAAAATATTGTTGATACTCAAGGATTCCTACTTATCCTCTTTTTGGTAAGAGCTTGAATATAAATTAGACATTGAAATACATTAAAAACTTCTACATTTTGTTTCATACCAATGAATTCATCCTTTATTTTTTTAACTCAATATATTTCATCAACATCGGTTGAAAATATAAATTTTGTTATTACAAGCTTATGCCTAAGACACATGGGAAAATCCATGTCATCGATCCCTGACCTAGTAGTCTCAATAATATAGTTGTTCTTCATTTATACAACTCGATTTTGCTATGGATTGTAAACCAATATCAACTCCCTCTTTATATGTGGATCCCTAAAAAAAAAAGTCAAAATTCAAAGGGTTATTTGCCTCAATTTTTTTGAACAATACATAATATTCTACTCTATCTAATCTTCAACAATGGATATAAAACTATGTGACCTTACACAATGCTTCATCCATAATCTTCATAAAGATAAATCTATGGAATATTTTCTCAAGTTATCAATGAAATTAACATAATACATGTTACCTTTCAGAGAATGAAAGAGACATAAGTCCATACATATTATAATGGATTAACTTACATATATCCCTTGATATTTTTTATTTTCTCATTGATTTCAAATGTAGTTTTGACATGCTTGATAAGTACACTTGGATTGCATACATTTTGCATTCTGTGAAGGAGATTCATTACTCCTAATTTGTTTGTGAGATGGAGTTTCACTAATATGAAATCTTTGATGATAATATATTATTTAAAATATAAAAATAGAATAAGTTTGGAAATTCTTCCAAGACTACCATGAACCATCAATATAATATGTCTAGGAAAATCCTCTGTAACACAAATCCCTCACGTAACAAATGAAATTAGTGGGTAACGACCCTTAGATTTAAGGAAAATGTCATAGTTGTATGAAAATGTGGATTGATGTAATTTTAGATTTTGGAGATAACTAAAATATAATTAGCTTTGACATTGTAATTATGACTTCATAATTTTTGTATTTTTTTAGAATTTATTCAATTTTATACATACATACATAACAAATTGGAAAAATTCAACACTTAGAGAAAAATAATTTTCAATTTTTATTCCCTAGTTATAATACTTGTTGGATCCAACTTATTCCAAACTCAGAGATAATGGTTGAGAGGATATTTCAATAATCTGTAAAAAAGTAACAACCCACCCTAAAGTAAGCGTTAATTCTAACGCATTGCATTTCAGTGAAAGATGTCCTTATCTTAAAGGAATGAAGAAATGTTAATGCTCACCAATGTAACTGAAAGTCTTAAAGTAATGTTGTTGTTTCCATTGAATATTTAACAACCTTTCCCTTATTTATATACTAAAGGCATAGCTACAAGTAGAATTACTTGCTTACATGTGAATTTTTTTGGTACACAACAAATTATCACTTCCACAGATTAACTTACCGTGTTTGATAATAATCATGATTAACAATAATCAATCACAGAGAACCATAGATAAACTTTCCTTAAATAAGACACATGTCTAAGATGGATCCTCTCATAATGGAACTAGATTTCACATGATTAGATCCATATTGGGTCAGGTGTTGTTACCTACAATGGTTGGATTCCCATAACTATTACTAGTCCAATTCCAAGTTTTCCTAACTGATCTACAAGGAATTAATATGGTAATAGTTATGCCAATTAAATTATACCCAAAAATAAATAAAGTAATTCAGATTATGAGAATAAATTTGTCTTAATTACATTAGAAGAACAAGAGACAATACGAAATCCAAAACTATATATCCCATAAGCTACAATCAAATCTACTAAAGAATCATGAAATGTTATGTGCATCAAACATATCTATGAGTAGGGAAAATTAATAAGATAAAATATTCCCTAGAATGTCATAAAAGGCATCGTAAAATTATCATGTTCATGGATTTTTTTGTTCCCCTTTAGTGAGTACATGGAGGTAAATACTCTTTTCAACTTTAAAAGTATCAATTATTTAATAAAATATAAAAAACATAGAAGTATTTCCTAGATCTCTAAAAAAAATTAATAAATTTATTTTCAATTTAAACATAAAATTTAACTTTGTAAGTCAATTGCATACTCATGTCAAATTATAAAAACTAGTGTGGAATAATGAACATACCATACTAAACTAAATTTATTACATCCATCCTTCAATGTTACAATTTCCACAAAACAAGAGACAAAATGTCATGTTGTTTTATTCCATAATTCTAATATTTTCTATCAAATTCCAAGAAAATCATGCTCAGAGGAAGTTTCAATGCCATACTACTATATTTTTGTACTTCCAGGGCATTTAACTAGTATCAAGCAATTATGAAATGAAATTTATACCTATTAACCTCTCCTTAAACCACCTAAACACACAATGAATAATATGCATTGCTCAATCTAGCTAGTGTACAATTCCCATTATTGGATATATACAATGCCACTCATTAATTTCCTTAACTCTCATTTGTAAATTGGGGATTGAATCTCACATCTAGGAGCCCTCTGTAAACTTCATCTTATTATTATTATTTTTAATATATATATATATATATATATATATATATATATATATATATATATATATATATATATTATTTATGATTATCCCTTCTACTTTTTAGGTATTAGTCTTTTATTTAAGGGAAATGGAAAAAGACATGTGTTGAATTATTGTTTTATTTTTAACATAAAGAAAAGTGATAATTAATGAGAATTTATGATAGAATAATTAACTCTCTCGTAAATATGTTAAAGGCTAACATGAGATATTAACCTCTATCTGTAAGGGGAAATTATTGAAGTAGTTATGCCTAAGGAGGTAGGAAAAAAATACAAGAAGAAAAGAACTCTCTTTTCTCATTTTGGAAATAAAACTTGAAGTTTTTTGTGAAAATAAAAGAGAAGGGATTATATAGAAATTGCAGAATGCCTTGATAATACAGGGTGGGTGAGAAATAAAATGTGGTGGAATCTGAATAAGATACTTTGGAATATAAATATAGTATTTGGTTAACCCTTACCAGTGAGAGAGAAAGACTGGTAAACCCAAGAAAGGGTTTGTAGGATGTTGCATAGGGTGTGTAGGATACAAATCCCAATATATTCCTTGATTTACCTTACAATTAGAGGCATATCTTAGGGGTAAATCCTATATAATAGAGTTCAATAATGGGAGGAGCGTCGAAGCCTCTGGTATATCTCTGAAATAATTTCATGTAAGTACCTCTTCTTGAGGTACATAAGGTTGTAAGATTAAATAAATATTCAACACATCATACTAGAAAAATATGCCATTCTACTAACATTGTGGTCGCAAGATGTCGAGACACAGGAATATGTAAGGAATAAGGAAAAAACCTATGTAACAAGTGATAGTAGAAGAAAAGAAGAGCTGATGTGCATTAAATGAAAAGAAAAATATCAATTGTAAAATAAAATTTAGGAAAGGAAAAGAGACCCTGCAAGATTTATGTTCATAATGTAGATATCATTAGTAGCAACAAGTGAATTCTTTTTTGGATGATGAAAGGATGTTTTAAAGAAAAAGAGTAGTGTTTTGTATTCGAATATACAATTTAATTATACTGAATAAATTGGATATTGTAAAGTGAACTTTGAGTTTTGAACTTAGGTTGAACCCTTAAGTCCATAAAAGGAACCATATCATCATCAAGGTTTCAGAGAGTTTGTCCTAGGTTATGTAAACTAGGTCGCATGGGTCTTTCTATGTTTTCCTATTAAAAGTAAGAATTTCATAAAGGTTTACTATAATGTAAGTGGATGTACACAATATATCACTGCAACTGTTTTGTTCTTAATGAAAGAAATAATATATTTGTATGTTGCATATAAAAAGAGTTAAATAGAACTAAAGAAAATTTGTAGAGTCAACAACTAAATTCAAAGAGAAAACTTTATATGTAACTAAGAGAAAAAGGCTCATAATTTATTTCATTTGACATATAAATAAGTCTTTTCACTGTATATGAAACAAGAGAGAAAATGGCCTATTAACTACAAATGTTGATTTCATATGAAAGAACCAAAACGAATAGAGAAAAATAATTCTTTAGAATTAGAATTATTTCCTTGGTGTGGAAACAAGGGAGAACAAGCATGTTCGTATTCCAAAGGAAGAGTTATAAACATTTACATTAATTCACACATACATCTTCTGAAGAGTTAAATAATGTATCCCATTAATAACCCTAACCATCCCAGGGTTATGGGTCACAAAATTTAAAGGAAACCATATATTACACTGTGTAATTCTTTCTAGTAAGAACCATTCAAGTGGCCATGGCATGAACTTCATGAAATCTTCAAAAATTTTACAAGATATAATTCAAAAATAAAGGTTGTAGAATGTACAACAGTGTGGGAAAAAACCTCTAACCCTAATCCAGACAAGTATTTTAAACCTAACATGCGGAGCATGGAAATTGTTGTGTCACGCCATATTGGCACCTTTGAAAAATTAACCTAGAAGAAAAGAAAGGTACCGAGAACCTCAATAAAGCATACTAGATTTTTAGAAGGAAGGTAAGTATGTTGAATATGAAACCATTGAGCCAAGATTGAATTTATAAACCCCTTCATACCTTTAAGAAATTATTGCAAGATAATTAGTAAACACATTCTCTTGTGACTGCATAAAGGAATGAAGGAAAACATATATTTTTTGAGGGATGTAGGTTATGTCTATGAGAAGAGGGTGGAAGAAGGCCACACTACCCTTGTGCCCGCCTGATAGATGATTACAGAGAATGGTTTAGATAAAAAATAAAGGGAAACACTTAATTTGCAATGATAACAACTATGGAATCTAGGGTTTGAGGTTGTTCCTTACCAATCCCTAGAAGCCCTTAAATATCCATTCTCGTAGTAATGGTTGTAGTAACTATGGAAAAAGATTGAATCATGCAACCCTCCTTCCATAAAGAGAACATGATACTCTTATCATTCCAATAAAAAAGGATTAGAAAAGCTCACAAAGTACTTGTTGAGAAAAAGGATGCAAGGAATTAAACAAGATGGACAAATAATTACTACAAATCGAATACTCACACTAGGTGAATTGCATAAAAAGGGTGTCAGAATCTTAAACCCCTTGCAAGAATTCCTTATAATATCCATAATTAATAAATTTTCTAAAGGAAATTATCAATTTTACAAATCTGGCAAATAATAAACATTTTAAGACAAATAGAATTAGGAAAAATAAGTTGTGGAGGTATTGAATAAATTTTTGGGAAGGGGCAATGGTTTGAACCTAGGAAAAGAAGAAATCTAAAAGTGAACATAAGTTGTGGAGATTACCAAAAAGAGAAATTGAACCATGGGAAGAATCAAACCATGGTATCAGAGCATATTATGAGACAAATCGAATCATGGTATGATGAAGAGAAAGAAACAATAAAAGGAAGGCTAGAGCCACATTTTGATCATTCTATTTTGTCATTTCATTTCTAATTTTGGAGAGTTTTCTTGAGCTGCTTAGAAAATTCAACCAATATTATTTAGCAGAAGGAATTTCCATGCAGAAATTCCACCTCTACCTTCGGTGAACTTGGAGTTTCACCCTAGGAGAGAATTTGCGAGTTTATTGTAGATTTTTCACTTACAAATTCATTATTTCTGGGTGTAGAATACAAACTCTGGATGTTATTTGGAGCATCATCTTTCTATTGAAGGTTCTAAGTATTTGAAGGATATTTTCTACTGGTTAGAAGAGGAGTTTGGCACCATTTTTAAGAGATGTTATCATATCTTTTAGTTGGGCCAAACTTTCTCTTATAAAGCCTTTGTAGGGGTTGGAGAACAAAGTTTTTTTTGGTGCTTGGATTTGATATTTGCTGATAGTTTTTAGTTGGGACTGATAGCTATTTTCTAGAGGATAATTGTGCACAATTTCTCAGCCATTTTCATGAGATTTTTATTATTCCTCAGCAATCTCTCTTTGGTTGGGTGCAAAAATGTGTAGGTGGGATATTCGCTCTATTTTTGGCATTCTAGTTCAATTGGAACGAGACCAAACAATTTATGGGTTTTGCTGGTATAGATGTGAGGATCCTATAGCAAATTTTATAGAGTTTTCTAGGTAGTATTCGAGCAAAAATCATACATTCTTATAATAGGAAATATTGTTGGTTATATGGGAAGTTTTCATCACACTGTGGGTTCAAATTTGGCTTGGAATTAGACCAAACCTTTTCTGGGTTTCACTAGTTTATAAGAGAGCACCGTGGGGCTAAAATATCATGTTGCTCTAACTATTATTGGGGTCAAGAATTTCAGTTTCTTCTCTACCAATAGCAATAGCAACAATATTATTTTATGGGTAATTTGCACATTTTTGGGCTTTCCTGGTGAGCTACAATTAGTGAAATATTTTTCTGTGTTTGATATATTTGGGTGAGAGAAGCCTCCAGTAAATTTTGTAGAATTTTTGGAGAAATTCGGTAATATAAATCACATTTCACCTCCAGCAGCAACATCAGAATTTTTTGGGAAGTGCATTGGGACAAAATGAGCCATTTCATTTGGAGCTTGCTTAGATATTCACCTAGCTATTACATGATTGCATTACAAAACCTAGGTTCTATCATTCGTTGCCATTTATGTACTCATTTTTTTGTATTAATAAATGGCTTAGTTGTTTGGCTTAATTTCTCGTGTAATTTGATGTTCATGTTTGAAACTGGTTTATTATTGTTGCTTCCTTGTACATGTCTCTATTATTTGTTGTAAAAGCCATTTTGGAACATTACCTTGGTATTAGAGCATGATCTTGGCTATTTGTGAGGAATTTGGCAAAATCATGGAGGCATAGGCATGCATGCACAATGATTGGTGAAACTGATGGATATTACAATGGCGAAAAAGGTGAGGACTACACAGGAATTGCTTGAGGAGATCCTTAGAAACAATGAAGAGATGATATAAATGTTATCTTAATTATTTATCGGTAAGGGAATAAAACCAAGATATCCTCATCCATATAACAGAGGCACTAGAAGTGTGAAACCCACATGAATGAAGCCACTTACACCATGTGCAAAAATTTAGCGTAATCAGGGAACTCCACCTCCTCAAAAGTAGTAAACAGAAAAAAAGTAGTTAGATGACATAACCATGAGGAGGTCTTACTTCCTATCATGGGGCCTAGGGTGTAGGTTCATCGATAAAAAGCTTGAAGAGGAGGATAAGGAGGATATTGAGGGAATGTAGGATTGTGAGGAGCATGTGGATACTCTCAATGTGACACAAGAGCCACCCTTGTTAGAGTTCCCTTTTTGTAACCCCAGTTGACACATTGGTGGAGACAGTTGAGCATACATCAATTGATGAGGTCCCAAGGGACAAAGATTTACCCACCATTGATGAAACTCCAGGAGACATATCCCTAGTTGATGAGATTCCATGAGACACATAAGTACCTAGAGTTGTGACCGTGTTTACAGATGTTGGCCTCCCAAAATAGTTTCATCAACTCCAGGTCAACCTTCTAGTTTTGAAAAAAAAGGTCCTGATAGTCCAAGAGACCATTCTTTAGCATAACTAGGAGTTTGATGGCATGTGAACAGTTTGTGCCGAGAGAATGACCAAGCTAACTTGTGTTGGGGAATGGTTGGGTTCCCTAATTGTATAGTTAGGGGGTACACATTATAGCGTCGAAGCCACCCTCTTCAGGAATACATAGGTAGGGATGATGGCACTATTAGGTTACCTATGCATATTGGTGAGAGAAAGAAAAATCTACCTAGAAAAATATCATATGTTAACCATAATTGTGAGATGAGGAAACATGAGTTGTGTAGGGCACAATGTTCGTGGGTTGGAGCTGTTGCGCATACAGGTACACATGCATTTGACCTTTCCCTTGGGGTTGGATGGCATGATATTCTGAGTTGGTAACTAGTGGAGTGGGCTATATTTATAGAGATGGTGTTATTAGGGAGTAAAACTCAACAAGATATTCTATACATTGGGGATACTGGAGGCCCAAGCTGGCATTGGGATCTAGGAGGGGCTTCCTACCATCTACTTGAGATGTGGGATGAGGGTTGTTGGTATTTAGGTGGGATTCATCACCACATCATAGATGTGGCTGATTAGGGCATTAGCGGTGTGATAGATCTATTGACTGAGCATCCAAACACTTTCCGATCTCCATCAACATTAGTGATAGGTTGGGTTGACAAGGGAGAGGGTAGTCTCTGCATGTTGTTTGAGTAAGTTGGTTGTGCATGGAATCATAGGATGATCAACATATTCTAGTAGGAGCTTTTCATAGGAGGTGGCATTGACAAGCTACTAGATAGTTCCTTGTATGGCGTCAAAGGTTCTCCCTAGTTATGTGGGGCATGGTGGTAATGGAGGAGAAAAATAATGGTTTCATCACCACTAGTACATAGGGGGGATTCACCTCTCATATCTCTCAGGGATATTTTGGAGGTGACACTCATACATTAAAGGGTATGGTGATGCGATAGTGGAGGTGGCAATACCAGTAGGGTGCACGTCGATGCGCACTATCTTAGCTATAGAGCATGGCATCTAGTTTCATGAAGGAGCATATAGTGTTGAGCAGTGATTTACAGGTGACCACGTAGATCCATAGCGGTGTGATGTGGTGCATTGATTTACACCATGGAGTGGGAGGAGATATTTACACCACATCGAGTTTGCTAGTGGAGTGGCAGATGCATTTACACATATGGGATTCCATATGGTAGAAGGTGGTACCGCAGTGAGAATTGGTATCTAGTGGTGGACAGAGTTGTGCCTCAAAGTTTAATCCTATGAAAAGGAGTGCATGAGTGTGTGTTTATGTACAGAATAACATGATGATTCACAACCGGTTGCTGGAGTGTTTCCGCCTGAACTAGAGAGTATCCTGATGGGGATGTCAAGAACACCATTAGGTTTGGAACAAACATATTTGGAGATAAAATTGATCACAGGGCGTGAGCTTCCATTTATCACTTTCTATGTTATGTGGACAAATCCCTCTTGTAGACAAGATAGATCTCCCTAGACTTTAAAGAAGTCTAGTAATAAAAAAGCAGGAACTTCTACCTTTCAATAGACTCTAATTGACTAAAAAGAAATAGAATAATAGAGGTCTCTTATTTGATTTAACAAAATGATGGATGAAGTCCCTCAAAACTTTCCACCATTCCCTCCTCGATGTTCTAGATGTCCTCTCGTCCCTCTTGATAGTTTCTCCATACTATCTTGAAAGAGATTCGTGAAGATAAACACAAACAAGAGACCAAACCATACAAAATATCATCAAAGAGATAAATGGACTAATTAACCAATTATATATCATAAACTGATCAATATGCAACAAAAATCCATGTGGATGATCAAGGAATCCTACAAATTAAATCAATGAGGTTGTAATTGAGAAAAATTAGAGGAAAGTGTTACAACCATATAGCGTTGATGTTGAAAGTCCCTTCTACAATATCCAACCCTCTCCCTTGCAAGAAAATCCTTCCAGCCTAATATCAATAGCATAAACCTATTTTCAACAGTCCTCCCACCAATCCTTAGACCTATAGTAGCTTTATAGGCCAAGAATGGGAAGTTTTGGATCCATTCTCTGAGGGATGAGAACCACTATTAGTGGGATAGAGCTTCCATAAGGGAATCGGATTTACTCCATGATGGGAGGGATCAATACTAAATAGGCACCCATTCGAATCTTGTTGGTTGGGATAGATGCTACCAACAATGGTTCTAGACTTTACTTTTTAGTTTTACGTAATTCAAGTCATGTTTGCAGGTCATAGTGGAAGAAAATGCATACTTATGCACAAATATTAATGGTATTCTCTGCGTATACACATAAATTAGCTAAGGAAACTATGAATATAGGCAAAATAAATGTTTTGTACCATAAGATACATAAATACCACTTCCTTTGGGATGATTTAGATTCAAACTTTGCAAGGGAATGCTCCAGGACACATTTGTGGATAGTGAGCAATCCTAACCAATGGTCATTTTCCTAATGTGACAAAATGATGTGTATCAATCCAGCATCGTACATTAATACAAGGGTCTTGGCTATTGTATATTGAGGCTCTCATCATGAGCAACGGGACCCACAAGGTTCATATTAGACAGACGGAGACGAGACAGTCAATTAGGAGAGAGGCGTTACAACCGTGGCATATGGTCAGGGTGTGATTTGGTAGGTTTAGGCTTAGAGATAGTCTGATCTACTGCGGGGGTAGCACAAGCTCCATCCTTGACCCCACATTTAGGGGGATGCATGACACCTGTTGGGAGATACATTTTGAGATGTCTCAAGAGCACATTTAGTGGTTTGTGGTCCCATCTTGCAGGTGGATGTTTAGACTCTAGGCAATTTTTGGCAACACCTATAGGAGACAGGATAACAGATCTCACAGTGTGGTATGGTAGGCACAAGGCAATTTGCACACACCATATTGATTCAGGATGTATGGAGTACATATAATGGTTGCATATAGGGACCCAAGATATGTTACGAGTTGGTGCCAACAGTTGTTAGGACTTTGTTGCATCCAATATGGTTATGGAATCTAAGGATTCAGTGAGATGATTGGCCACTCTATTTCGTGATGAAAGGGATCAGGGAAGAGAGTGGCTTAGCTAACTCTTTGTTTGGCATATGACGGACCACCTAGGAATTTGTAACATGGCAAGGTTTGTTTTCCTTGTTACTACTCCAAACCAAGATTGGCAATAAATGGATAGACATTGATATCATGGAGATGCCAAAGAAAGATGATCTTAGCCTTCACATATTTTTCATGACCAGGTTCCACGAACGGAGGATACAGTCTTCACATGATGGGAAATATGTCATGGTTAGAGTGGCGCAGTGTCATCATGGTGGCACCCTTCTAATACTGGCATTAGATTCAAGCATCACAAGGTTTGACGATTCTACTATCCTTAGGGGTGATCTAATTTTGATAGACGAAGATCATTTAGATCTTCCATTGGGTTTTAGTAATTTACTATTGGCTTGGGTGAATTCACCAGCATGCTAGGTTTCTTAACAAGAGGATACTAAAGGAATTTCTTGGGTGAAAGTCTTCATCCCCATAGTATTTGTGTTATGTCATCAGGAGTTTACTCTTGGAGTGCATGAGGTGGAATACCCAGCCGAGAATCTTCATGGCGAATTAGATAGATTCCTACATTATCATGATTCTCTACTTATTGCTAGTATGCAGATGGTTTCTGGTACCTATATCTGGTTGGATAGTGAGTGGAAAAAGGTGTGCTTCACATTTATTATGATGGCTTGGGATATTGGTAACAAGAGATTCCTTCATGTCAGGACAATGTTGAGATTGAGGATGACTCAGTGGTACATTTGGGACCCTGATACTATTGGTGGTTATTATGGTGATTAGTAGTCATAGAGGGAACTTTCTCAGGCATTTCTTGAGGACAACATTTTTTTAGCGCGAAGCACTTTAATGTCCCCAATTAATATTTTTTCTAAGGGAAATTCTGAATTTTACAATTATGGAAAATAATAAATACTTTTAATAATAAAATTAGGAGATATAAGTTTTGGAGGTATTAAATAAATTTTGGATAGAAGACAATGGTTGGGACTTAGGAAAAGAAGGAAAATTAAAGTGAACATAGGTTGTGGAGGTTACCAAAAAGGGAAATCTAACCATAGGAAGAATCAAACCATGGTATCAAAGCATAGTGTGAAAGGAATCGAACCATGGTATGAGGAAGTGAAAGAAACAATAAAAGGAAGGCTATAGCCTTATTTTGATAATTCAATCTTGTCATTTCATTTCTAATTTTGGAGAGTTTTCTTCAGGTTCTTAGCCAATTCAACCAATATTTTTAGCACAAGCAATTTCCAAGAATAAATTCCACCTCTACCTTTGATGAACTTCGAGTGTCACCCTAGGAGTGAATCTGGGAGTTTACTGCAAAACTTTCACTTAAAAATTCACTATTTCTAAGCGTAGAATACAAAATTTGGAGGTTATTTGGAGAATCACATATTTATTGAGGTTTTGGGTATTTCTAGGAGAATTTCTGCTAGATAGAGGAGGTTTTTGGCACTATTTTTTAGAGATATTCTTGTATCTTTTAGTTGGGCCAAATTTCTCTTACGAAGCCTATGTAGGTGTTGGAGAACAATATTTGTTTTGTTGGTGTTTAGTGTTGACATTTTCCATGAATTTTTAGTTGGAAGTGATAGTTATTTGATGAAGGATATTTGTGTTTAATTTCTCATCACTTTACTGGAAATTTTTATCATTTCTCAATAGTTTCTCTTTGGTTAGGTGCAAAACGATGTAGTTGGG
The DNA here is from genome assembly GCA_031772625.1 of Pinus tabuliformis. NCBI lineage: Eukaryota > Viridiplantae > Streptophyta > Pinopsida > Pinales > Pinaceae > Pinus > Pinus tabuliformis. Next base: position 195,563,547 of record CM062815.1, on the reverse strand, counting down.
AGATTTTCTCTATTTTGGGCACTATAGGTCACCTAGAAACAGCTCAAAGGATTTCTGGGTTTTGTTGTTCTCGGTGTGAGGATTGTATATCTAGTTTTATAGAATTTTTTGGGCATTATTCAGGCTAGAATCGTACATTCTTATTGTAGTATATAATGCTAGTTATTTGAGCAATTTGCATCACATTGTTGTTTTGATTTTTGCTGAAACTTAGGCTAAATATTTTATAGGTTGTACTAGTTTATAGGAGAGGATTTTATTTTCAGTTTCTTCTCTAGCAACAATAGTGGAAAAAATATTATTTTCTAGCTAATTTGCACATTTTGGGGCTTTCTGAGCCACCTAGAATTAGCCCAAGACTTTTCTTGGTTTGGAAAATTTTGGTAAGATAAGCCTCCAAACAATTTCGTAGAATTTTTGGAGAAAATTTGATGGTATGAATCACAGCCGACCTCTAGCAGCAACAACAAAATTTTATGGGAGCGTTTTGGGACAAACTGAGCCATTTCAATTAGAGTTGTCTTAGATATTCACTTGGGTAATGTATGTTTTCATTATAAATCCCAGGTGCTATCATTACTTTCCATTTATGTACTATGTTTTTTTCATTAATAAATGGATTAGTTGTTTGGCTCAATTTCTCGTATATTTTGATGTGCATGTTACAATTTTTTTATTATTGTTGCATCCTTGTACATGTCTCTATTAGTTGCTTTAAATTTCATTTTGTAACATTACACTCCGAAAGAATTTAATAGTAGAATGATGGACATTTCCTTCGTTGAAACGAGAATTACAAAGAAGATGAGGCCATGGAACAAGGGTGGGTAGGGTAGTTACGCTAACCTCCTCGCCATAAAATCTATACTATCCAATATGAAGAAATAATGTTGATCGCCAAATCATACAAGATCCTCAAAGGAGGTAGATCCACTATTTCAATAACCCTCCTCCAAATTAAAAGCCTCCCATAGCTAGACTCAACATGATATTTGTCATTAATCAAGAGAGCCAACAAGTGGGATTTATGTATAAGGGCTTCAAAACCTATGACATATATTTTTATATGTGTTGAGTGATAGATAGACCACATGTAACAAGAAAAATTCCACAACAAAGTGTTATATAAATCAACTTTATGTTACATATTGTGTGATGGAGAGGGTATGCCATATATTCACTGAAAATGTGATTAGGTGCTCAAAAAATTTCATAGGTGTTTAAATTTCAAAGGTTGTAAAGTATTGACTTAGTTGTGTAGTTGGATAAGAACAATATAGACAACACTTTTTGTAAGTGAGACATGTGAATACTTTCAAGTGGGGTATGCAAAAAACCAAAGTAACAATATACATAAGTATATTCATGTGAAGGAAAGTTTTTGTACTAAATGGGGTAAATGATATAGAAACTAAGGATGAGGAGTACCTTTGTTGGTATTTGTAATGATAAGTAGTCAAAGTATGTTTTAAAGTAGTTAACAAAAAGGGTGAATGCTAACTATGACAAAATGAAGAATGCACAAAAGCTAATGGGCCACCCATTATAATTCAACCAAGAAACTTCAAAAAAGGAAAAAGGAGAAAGGATTTTGAAAACCATTTAAGTAAACTCGGATATAACCATTACAATTGCTTATGTGGGTTGAACATTTATTTAAAGGCTATAACACCTATGCTTCTAAGTATTTAGATTTAGATCAAGCCTTTCTTCTAGGCTTCAGTCACGCCTTACAAATTGCTCTTTGTCTAAGTACTTATCCATTCTTTGTGGTTGTGTCATTAGGCAAAAGGATGGATTTATAATCCAAAACAATGAAGATTTGAAAGTTAAATTCCATAGAATGTCCAGGTGCATTTTTGTTTTTTTTTTTTTTTTTCCGCAATATATTCTTACACATCTTCCATTTATTTATAATATAGAGTAATATTGTCATAGTATTATCATAGGGGTTTTCCATTTCTTTATCATATTAATTCTATAAAATTTCCATGTACTATTGTTGATTGATCTTTTTTAAGAACACTACGAGCTTAGAGAATAAAATTTTTGAGCTAACATCTCTCATCATTGCCAATGGATCTATAATCTTTGCCAATGGATCTGTATGTCCTAACTCCCATTGAGTGGACCGTGAATTTATGGTACGATTGATTTTGTAAGATTAAAGTATGCTTCTATTTGTGGAAGGTTTAAAAATTTGTGGATGCTCCCTTTTCATATATAAGAATATACACAAAATTTTGGTTAGATATTATTTATTTTTCACATAACATAGTAAAATCTATTTTACATTTTATTATTAAAGATATTCATAAATATGTTTTATCTAAAATTGAATCAATACAATACAATATGTTAAATCAAATTAAAATATAAATTGAAATTCAAAAAATTAAAATTATTAATATAATAATAACATGAATTAAATAATAATAATAATTATTATACTAGTAAATAATAATAATAATCTTATTTTAATTTATAGTTTTTTAGATTGTTGAATTTAAGCTTCTGTTATCCATATCAAGTTTTTGAGAAGATTTTTTCGGCGTAAATCACATTATAATACTTTTGTCAATGGTTTCGAACCAACGAGTGTGGTTCATTGTCACGACAAGTTGAAGAATCAGATCATGACTGCATGTTAAATAGGGAGAGCCGATCTTCCAACGACTATATTTGACTAGGAAACGGCTACAATGGACTCGGCAATTTGACTGAGAAAAGGTTAAATTGGTCTGAGAAATTTGACTGAGAAACGACTGAATTGGACTGACCAACCTAACTAGACCGAGAAAGGTAATTTTTGTTATAATTATTACCAAATTTTTTATTATAAATATTACCAAATTTTTTGTTATATTTATTACCAAAGATGTTTATTACCAAAGTCTGCATAAAGATAAAGTTTGTATTTAATAGTCAAGTGTATGAATCAATTAGTTATTAATAGGCCTGTTTCTCTAATTATAATTATATAAATAAATGGTTAATTAATTGTTATGTAAGTTAGCTTTTGTTATATTTATTTCCAAAAAATGTAATCGTTTGAAATAACTACCAAAATCACTAAAATAAACATTACTCATTAATCTAATATAAAAAAACCATATAAAAAAATTTTATAACTGAAAACATAAATCATAATATGGAATAATATATATATATGTAAAACATAAATTTTAATAATTTTAATTTCCTTCATATTTGATAAATAGACATTTAAATTGATTTTAAATCTCCAAACCAAAAAAAATGCCTATTCCATAAATAAAATTTGCATTCGTTATATCTACATCTAAAATAAATATATGAAAAAAACAATTAATTAAAAACAATAGAATACTAAAAACAAAAACAACAAAATCCCGAAAGCAGATGAGCCCGTCCTGATAATAAAGCTTTAGAATAAGACAAACGAGAAAACGCTACACACCAAAATAAAGTCAAGAAATCGCAAAATCAAGAAAAAGAACAAAAGCTGATGAGCCTTCTGTTACAATGAAAAGCAAAGAGAAAGCACAAAATTGATGAGCCTCCTGTCATAACAATTGATGCTCCTCACTGAGCCACTACAATAGCTTGTACAGCGCTCATACAACCATTAGAATTTGTTCAATGGGTTCAAAAAAAATTTAAACACCTTAATGCGTTTGCATCTGTGCGTTTAGATGTTGATGAAGCCATCGGGGAGGCAATAACGTGTATGCATGTGTGTGTTTAGATGTCGACGGAGCGATTCTATTGGGCTCCTGTCAGGCCTCACGGCTCGCTCTTCATCCGTTCCGTGCGGTTGCATTTACTTGGCCAAGCGATAGATTATTTGACATAAATCAACAGTAATTGAAGACTTGAGAGTTAAATTCCTTGATATGTTTCAATGATCTAGGCCTCCTATGTTACAGTAAGTCGTCGTTTCTCAAGCGAAAATTAGTCCTTCAAGAAATCCGCCATGTTGCCATTTCATAAACATGGGTAATCAGTTTCATAAACATGGCTAAGAGATTTCAATGGATTTTAAAATGGTTGCTACTCAAAACCTTCGACAACTCTAACTCCATTCAATTCATTCTTATCTTGCAAATCTGAGGTTTTGTTGTTCAAATCTATTGTTGTTATCCTATCTAATTAAAGGTACTAATTAAAGGTAGGTAAATTGTTTTTACAAATTCAATAGGCATCTTCTTTTACAAAATTAAATGCAGTTTGTACATTATTAGTTTCAATGTGACCTTTTTAACCCTATCAATTTTTATTATATTAAAATTCCTGAGTTTTTTCAACTCAAACCTCTGTCCTATATAGATGTCGTATCTAGAATTCTAATTTTAGGTCACCTTTTTTATCCCCTATAAATATTTCTTGATTGTAGTTTGTCTTTATCCATGTAGATTATAATTAGTTCAACTATGTCGATTATATTTCATCCGCTCATTTTCAATTTCAGTACAAAGTTTATCTGTTATTATATTGTCACATAGCTTGTTAGGAATTATGCTTTTGCTTTTACCATGAAACCCATTTAGTTGAAGGAATTATGCTTTTGGTTTTACCACGAAACCCATTTAATTTACATTTAATTATTACTCACTCTTAGATACTATATGCCATATAATGCATACAATTTTCCGTTCATTTTGGTTATTGTTTCACCATATTTAGTACAACATTTCAAAGTTTTCAAATTTCTTATGCATTCAATTTCTTATAAATTCAATAGACTAGGTCAAATACCTATCTAATATTCTCTCGAATATGTGAAAATGTTTCATAGTCAACCTAATAGTAAGCTAGTTGCTCACCTTTTACTTCATAGATTATCTCCGAGCAACCCCAAAACAATGTATTACATTAAATATGAGGGTTCTTTCACAAGTCTTTCTAAATTTATACTTTTTCCTCCCACAATAAATTCCTTTTGGAGAACAAGACTTTTGGAATTTATCGCTATCCAACTGTTTTTGGCCTTTGCATAAGTTCCAAAATTATGGCATTTATATCCATCCATTTTCTTTTTGTACCCCTTTCCTTCCCTTTTCTCTAAAGTGAAGGAATGGGCCATTCCATATTGGAACCTAACTAACTTTTATAATTGTTTATCTCATTGTTAAGGATTAGTTATACTTGATATCGCTTTACAATTTTTCAGGAATATTAGTGCAAATAAATTTTATTTCTTTTCTCCCAATATAAATAAAACATTTCTAATTAATAACAAAAATTAAATTTAAATATCCCAATTTAACCATAGTTCAATTTTAACAAATAGAGTGTTAAGTAAAGTCGCTAGGGATATTACATCTCGCCTCCCCAAAAGAAAACACCATCCCTATTGTTTTTACATTCCTTTCTTCTTTGGAATAACATTTGGGAATGCCTCTTTCATTTCATTTTCCCATCCCTAAATGGCCTCTTCTAGCCCAATGTGATCCCATTACACTTTAATTTGTGGAATGGTATTTTTTTGAACACTGATTTCCCTCCGATCTAGGATCTACGTAGGTTCAACCTAGAATTCTCATTTTGGTTTTATCTGTATAACATTATAATAAATAATATGGTTAGGATTAGGTACATATTTTTTTAACAAGGAAACATGAAATACATTATATGTTTTAACATGAACTAGTAGGGCTATCTGATAAGCTAGTTGCCCAACTTTGGCTAGAATTTCAAATGGTCCACGATAGAAAGGGGCTAATTTCGCATAGTTCCTTAGTTTGAAGGAAATTTTCTTTGGTTTCACTTTTAGATATACATGATCTCCCACTTGAAAAATCCTAATTTTCAAGCCATCATAAATATTTTATTTGTCCTAACCTTCATTTAAATTATGTCTAACATATTTGACCATCTATTTTACTTCCTGGATCATATCGAGGCAAAATATCACCATAACTTCAGGGTGACTCTATCTTAAAAGTATGTAGCATCTTCTACCATATAGAGCCTCAAAAGGGATCATTTTTAATGAAGCTTAATAACCATTGTTATATGTAAATTCCACAAAATGAATGTAATCTTCCCACTTAGAAGGTTGGCTCATTCAATACGGATGCAACATGTCCTCTAGGTCTTCGTTTACCCTTTGAGTCTAGCAATTTGACTATGGGTGATATGTTGTACTGAAATTGAGTTGAGTGCCCATACGTTCAAATAGTGCCTTCTAGAATTTTGAGGTAAATTTTGGATCTCTATTAGACATAACAACCTTAGGTATCCCATGCAATTTAAGAATATCTCATGAAATTGTCAGCCCCCTGCACTGCTTTATAAGTTGACTATAATGACTAAAGTGATTTTCCTTGGTCATTTTATCAACCACCACCATTATCTCATGGTACATTTTGGTGCAGAGTAAACCTGTAATAAAATCTAGGGAGATTACCTCCCACTTTCATTCAGGTATCAATAAATGGTTTATCAATCATGTTCGATGTTGGTGTTTAATTTTTGTCTATTGACACTCTTGGCACTGTGCCAAATATTTTTCCACCTACATTTTCATCCTTTCCTAAAATAACTCTTTTCTAAGGGTTGTAATTAATTTTTGTTATGTAGGATGCCTTCCATTGGGCCTTTTATGATACTCAACCAGAATTAGCAACTTAATGTGCTCTCGATCTAGTACATACAGTATATTTTTAAATATGAGTAGCCCTTCTTTGCTTACTTGGTATTCAATCCATTTTTTTAAGTTCTACATTATTCTGCAAGTTTACATAGATATGATTATAAACCTAATCCACGAAATCTATTGTTTTATTTGGTTCCCACCAATTTTTTTATTTTGGCTGATTAAAATTTCACATACTTTTTTATGCTTCGACTCGGCGAATCTATAACCCTATTATCTTGAGCTTTATATGCTTAATGTCAAAATCATACTCACTTGGATACAATCCACCTGGCTTGTCTAGTGTTCATTTTAGGTTGATAGAAAAGGTACTTGAGACTTATGTGATCCATAACTAAAATAAATTTTCTTCCAATCAAGTAATGCCTCGACATTTTTAGGGCATGAATTACCTTTGCTAGCTCCACATCATAACCAACATAAAACTTTTCATGCTCTTTTAATTTTCGTGATTCATATGCTTCCATGTTCAAGTGCTTTGACGCATACGTTTGTGCATACCTGAAAGTCTTTCTCTAGATCAACAAATTTTAGTAGAGTTGCAACTTTAACAAATACTTCAATCTTTCAAAACTCTCTTGGCACTACTAGGTCCATAAAATATTTACCCCTTTCTTTTGCAATCAAGTTATAGGATGTGTTAGCTTGTAGGAACCTTCTATAAACAGATGGTAATGGCTAGTTAAGCCCATAATTGACTTGATTTTTTCAACATCTTTTGGCACCAACCACTTGAGGATTGCTTTCACTTTATTAGGATCCACAAGCAACCGCTCCTTTCATATCGTGTGCCCCAAATACTATATTTACTTTGGACGAATTCACATTTATTAAATTTTTCATAAATTTGATTCTCCCATAGGGTTTGCAACACTATATTTAAGTGTTGTTTATGTTCATTTAGAATTTTCGAATACACCAATATATCATTAATGAATATTAGTAAAAATTTATCGAGAAATTTGTTGAATACACTACTCATTAGACACATAAAAATTGTTGGTTCATTTGTGAGCCCGAAAGGTAGCAATGTAAATCCATAGTTCCTATATCTGTTTCTAAATGTGGTTCTTCCTATATACTCATCTCTCATCTATAACTAATGATACTTGGATCTAAAATAAATGTTATAAAATATTGTAGCCCCTTGTTCTTGATCAAAAAGGTCATCAACGTTTGGAAAATGATATTTCTTCTTAACTATTGACTGATTGAATTGTTGGTAATGTACACACACTATGATTTTTCCAACCTTCTTTTTGACAAAGAAATTCGACACACCACATGGGGATACACAAGGTATGATAAATCCTTTTCCTAACAATTCTTAGAACAATATTTTAAGTTCCATAAGTTGAGTTATAGTCATACGATTTGGAACATTTGACAGTGGTGTTTCTCTTCACACCAATTCAATAGTAAAATCCAACTACTTTTTAGGAGGTAAACCCATAATTTCTTCGAGAAAGACATTTGGAAAGTCCCTATCCACTTCCAAATATTTTAAAGTTTCATGTTTTCTACTTCCAATTTGATTTTTTACCTTTGTTACAAATAACAATCATCCTCTCTTAGTTTCTTTTCTTAATTGCAATTCTGATATTTGATGCATAGACACTAATCTAGGAATTCCCTTTATAATTTGATTTTCACCCTCATCTATGACACATGTAATACTCTTCTCTGAGAAAACTTACCAGAGTCCTATGAATTTCCCACCAATGCAATCCTATTAGTACATCATAAGAGGCAAATGGCAGCAAATTTAAGTTGACTATATTTTGCTTCCCATGTGGTATTTAATTGGACAAGTCTTAACCCAGCTAGGATCAATTGACAAAGAAATAGGTCAATCAAAAATTGTACCTTCTATTCCCACCATGTTGGACTAGTGTTCTTCTTGACATTTCGCCAAGGCTACATAGATATGCAGTATATTCCAGGTCACATCATTGACACTTGAAGATCCTTGTATATTTTGAAGATATTGTATGGCCTTTGTATTATAAAGATAATTCCTTAGAAGGTGGGACTCACCACGCCCCCAAAATTTCATGGGTTCTTTTTATTTCCTAATGATGGTCTTATTTTTCTCAATTTCTTTGGACCCTACTTCAGCTTATACTTGAGTTCTCTATGTCTATACCTTTTTTTTGTTAAATGTTTTCCTATACCTCCTTTACTCGTTTAAGAAAATAATTTTTCTCTCCTTTATTATGTTGCACCACCTTTTCTTTCTTCTTACTATGCCACGTTTTGAAATTTTCATTCCTTTGCTTGGCTTGTTGGTAACAAATTCTTGATTTATGAATAAATTCATACATGGACTTCGGGTTGTCATATTCTAGAAATTCGTTGAAGGATGGTTGAAGGGAACTGATATATCATTGTATTTTTTCTTGTTCGTCCTTTATATAAGGTACATACTGCAATAGGTGAGTGAATTTTGTAATCCGTTGGTCTATAGTCATCTGTCATAGCTTTAAATCATGAAATTCATTGGCTCTATCACCAAAATATTTCTCTTAAGGTATTTATCTTTGAAAGGTTGTTGGAATTTCTCCCAAGTAACTTCTTTTCCTTCTATATTATGAAGAGTTTGAACCTCTTTCCACCACAAGAAAGATTTCCCTTATAATTTATAGGTGGCTATCTTAGATTTTAACTCATATGTATAATCATCAACTTTCAAATAATGATTTATATTTAGTATTCATGCCTTTGTTGCCTCCTCTAATTCACTATCATATACTAGGGGTGGAATTCTCCTAAATTCTCCATGTAATTCCACCTAAGTTTTCTTATTTGGTAGGGAATGTACTTGATATGATGTATGTTCTTCATCCCCCATTACTTATCTCTATTTCTCAACTTCTTATTCATTTTATTTCCTATTTATATGTTTCCTCTTTGTCCTAACCTTGTTTCGTGGCTTCCCCTATTCTTAATTTTTTCCTATCTATTAATATCTTAATAAATTGCTCTACATAATTTTCCAATAATTGTTCATTGTTTGTATGAAGACGTAGCATTTCAATCTTCATTTGTCTCAAAAAATTTCATAATTCTTTGTTAGGGTATTGAGATTTCTATCATAGGTGTACATAAATCTTGTCTTCAACAATACGGGTTTCACGGTCATTTTCAACAATTAGTCCTCCTATTAGTCTTCTTCTTTTCTTAAGTTGTACACAATTCATAATATCTTTTTGGTTAACCATTACCAGAATTAGTAACTAACCCAAGGCATCAATTTTTGAACTTGGGATAAGATACCACTTGTCACACCTCCCTCCTATAAGACTTCACATGAAAAGACCATTATTATTCCATAAATAGTTCAATGGATTTTTTTTTTAATATATATTTCCAATCAAAGTAGGATACAAAATTATCAATCATTTATATTCACAAAATATTTTATTTCTTTTATATATATATATATATATATATATATATATATATATATATATATATATATATATATATATATATATATATATATATATATATATATATATATATATATATATTAACAAGCATTTTCTCATCATGTGAATCTTCTTTTTCTTTGTATTCTCTTTCTCTTTTCCATACTCACTTGGCTTAGGAAACTTTTATTGTATGATTAAGTCATTTCCCTTATGACTAATTATACCATATAGGTATCTCAATTTTAGGGATGTTACAATTATAGCTTGACACTGAAGAATTGTGTCAATGTGTTAGTTGTCGCCTTGTAAGTGACTATTATTATACGCTCTTTATTATGGTTTTTTTTAAACGTTAATATAGACTCACATACACCACTCCCCATATCATTTTATGAGTACAAGAACAACATATCTCTTGTAGTAATCATGTGTGCCTCTATTGTTTATAGCTTAGGAACCTCCTCTCCCATGATGCATATGAGACTTATTATTAATCCATGAGATGAATAAATATTGTGGCTTTGTATTATGTCTCTCTTGGTTAGTAATATATATTTCTTTGTGCTTATAGTGATGAGTCAAATGTTATTTATACCAATTGTGAGACTATAATGTTACCACAGATATTTCTGGACCCCAAAAATTATAGTGTTTAATTGGTTCTTCATGTTTTGTGAAATGATCTCAATGGTACATCCGGAAAGGGGGGTTAATTTGACAGTGACTATGTGTTGTGTTTTTTTTTATGGTAACCACCTTAATCATTTTGAATAGACATAACCATTTTCTCTAACCACTGATGGAGACAAAGCTCTATGCTAAGTTTTCTAGGGTTTGACTGCTATTATGAATTTTTTCTATGGTGAGAGCTCTTATGTCTACAATGAATTAAGGACTATGATAGACGATTTGATGAATATTATTATAGATCATTTCCTCCTTGTTAGAGGATTTCTTCTCAGAATTCTTTACAAAAAAATGATCCACTAACTATATATATGGTTTTATTTAGAAATTTTCATGCTTATATATATTGCATGATCTCTGATCATTTTTTTCTTCCAGATTCATCAACCTGACATGGGGCTTCAACCTTATTCCCTTTGCACAACTCTATCTTCTACTAGAATTTCCAGGTAATAGCTTTTCCCATCAGTCATTATGAGTTTAGGGTTTATTATATGACACTAAGGGAAATGAATTCGAGCTACTTACCTATTGAGTTTTGACACCGAGCGATTGGAGAATTTAATTCCAAGCCCTCCTTGGTAAGCTTGTTGCTCTGTCATTCTAATGTTTGCCTCCAATTCTACAAAATGTTTAAGGGTTATTATAAACTTATTTTTTAGTATATTGATTCCATGTAATGATATCATGATTGATTTTTAAGGCTTCACATTGTTGGTATGAGGTTTGACATAATATTTGATGAGGTTTCTCATGAAGCTTTCTCAAATCATATTTTATATGCAGGTCCTAACTATTATTTTCTTGTATTTCCCAAGACTTCCAACTGTTAGTTGATGTTATGGTTTTAAATCACGACATATATTTTTTTTTATCCATGGAAGAATTGTCCCCAGTAAGGGTTAGTTTTGTTCCCTTAAATACTATATATTTTTTGGTTATCATGGCTATGACCCTACTCATTGTAATCTATATTTGTGTTGAATGTTACTCGAGGACTATAAATGGCCAGTCAGCGATTATTTCATATGTGACACAATGGATATTAGCAATTAAATTGATGTTTATTTTGGGGTATCCATGATTCCCTTTCATTGGATTTGTAACTATATCGTTTAATTCCAATCTTTTGACTCGTTATATCTGGAGTTTAGCTTCTTTAGTTACACTTACGTACTGTGATTGTTTAACTAGAATTTCTATGTGAAGTTTTCTTTCATTGGGATTTGGCCATAATCATAATATTGTGCATTATTTCTATAACATTGATTTGTCTTCATACTATAGTATCATCACAATAGTCTTTGATGTTAGATATCATTTTGGGATTCAACTGCATTAAGTAAGTCATTCACGTATGACCATTTCCATGAGAGGTAGTCGTAACTGACTAATTTCTCATGATGTTTGAATAGTTCACTTAGCACTCATTGCATCGAGTGATGCTCACAAAGGTGAAGAAGTGGGATTGAAACTAGTGAAATGAATCACATAGCGTCAATCATCACTCCCGGGGCTTACACCCAGTAACCAAGACTTCCCGGGAGGTCACCCATCCCAGATTGCCTATGGCTCAAGTGCGCTTAACTATGGAGTTTTCCCCACAATCAAGCCCACTTAGCTATGTATTTATTTATCAACAATTACACCCGTGTATTTTTCCAATTTATGTTTCATCATATTTACTTACTTTAGAATATATTAAAGAGTGTATCTTTTATTTCTTCTCATGTCGAGTTATGTTACTATGGTTATAGCATTTTCATTTAGACATGTGTAATTTCTATTGTTATATACACTACTACTTAACTATCTATTTTTAACCAATGCAGAAACCCTTACAAGTCTTAAAATGGAACCTATCTGGGTGTTGTTTATTCTTACATAAGTAGATTTGGGGAGTGCACAAGGCAGTAAGGGATTTCATGCCTAACATTTCAAAGTACTAACCATAGTTCACTAAATAAAATGGTCCCTTTAGCTAGTAATTAACATACAATATTTTATCTTTTCCTTCTTCAATAATCTTACAGAAGCTTCTTTACTCTTACTTGCAAGAAATTTCAAACCATGGCTATTTCTAAACAATTCTTTTATTACCTTTCTTCCCTAACATTTCTTCCCTAGTATTTTTTGTATTGGTTCATGTGTGAGTATTCCATAAAAAATACATGTACCTACACATTCATGTTTACATACTATATCTACCATAAAATGTATAGAATTTTCCTTTCATTTTGGTTAGCCATTCACCATATTTACTACAACATTTCAAATTTTCAACTCTCTTATAGATTCAAGACACTCGATCAAATAACTATCTAATATTCTAAGGAATTTGTGAATACATTTCACAATCCACCTAATCGTAAGCTAGCTACTCACCTAGCTACTCATGACCCTCTCCATGTTCTTGACATAGATCCAGTATTTTCCTTTATACCTCAAGGATTACCTCTTTGTAGACCCAAAACAGCATCATGCTTTAAATATGAGGGTTCTTTCACTAGTATTTCTCTCCTACTGGTGCTATTAGGAATTTTATTCTTTCTCTCCCACAATAATCGTGTTTTACAGAACCAGACTCTTGTCGTTTATATCCAACCATCTATTTATGGTCTCTGCATAAGTTCCAGAATTATGGCATTTATCTCCAACCATTTTCCTATGGTACCCCTTTCCTTCCTCTTTCTACGGAGCGAATGATTTGGCTAAAATCATGATTTCTTCTTATTTTGGTATTTCCATCTTGGAACATAACTAAATTTTCCAATTATTTCTTTGATTTTTAGGGATTAGTCATACTTGATATCCTTTTACCTATTCTCAATAATGTTAGTGGAATTAAATTTCATTTCTTTTCTCCCAATATACATAAAACATTTCTAATTAATAACAACAATTAAATTTAAATATTCTAATTTATCCATAGTTTAGCTTTAAACAATAAAATCTTATGTTAAGTCACTCAGGATATTACAACTTAAAATATAGTTGCAAAAATTATTAAGGGTTATATCAGGCCCAGTGTGTCCCGATGGGGTGCACTGGTTCTTCTTGTCGAGAAGAGGGATGGGGAAATCAAGGCATCCATTGACTATCACTGGTTAAAAAAATTGATAATCAAGAAATAAATGTCCTTTACGTCACATGGACAATTTATTTGACCAAGTCAAGTGAGAAAGTGTATTCTCCAAGATATACCTCATATTTAGATATCACCAGCTAAGGGCTAAAGAGGAAGACATACCAAAAACAATGTTTCAAACCTGGAATGGACACTATGAATTGACAATGTTACCCTTCATACTTATGCATACATGTGCCACCTTTATGTGTTTAATGAATAGTGTGTTCAGAAAATTTATAGATAAGTTTGTGTTGATATTCATAGATGATATGTTAATATATTCCAAGATGCTGGACAAACACATACATCATTTGGAAATAATGTTACAAACAATGCGATAACATCAATTTTATTCAAAACTCAACAAATGTGAATTCCTCCACGACAAGACATAATATCTTATGCATGTAAATTTGAAAGAAGGGATAGTTGTAGATCAAAAAAAAATGAATATTATTCTTGAATCGCCAATATCAAAGTATGTGGCTAATATACGATCATTCATGGGAATTACTGGTTATTACTTTAGGTTTATAGAAGGATTTTCCAAGTTAGCATATCATATAGCCTCCTTACAAAAGAAACCAGGTAAAATTTTAATTGGCGGAATAGTGTCAAGAAATCTTTGCGAGGATGAAACATCTACTTACTATTTCTCTGCTGCTCAAAATAGAAGATATAGATAAAGACATTGAAGTATTTACGTATGCATTCTTGGAAGGTCTAGTAGGTGTGCTTATGTAGGAAGGGCATGTGAAGAGACTCGTAAATTGAAATAACATGAGATAAAATATGTATTTTATAACATGGAATCAACGGATGTCATTCATGCTCTAAAAATGTGTGGACCAACATCTAAGTCCTAAATATTTTTTCATTCAACCCCATATGAATGCGAGAAAATTGATGTGGATGACCTTCCTGAGAAGATATGACTTCAAAATTAAACATATAAAATTAAAAGAAAATAAGGAAGTAAATTCACTAACTTGACGTTTGAAGAAAGTGTATGAAATAATAATAAGTCAGGCATAAACATACTTCTTAGAGTAGATTAAAAAATTATCACTAACAAATCAAAATTATAATAATATTTTTGAAGATGTGAAAATTAAATCTAGTGAAGATAAATGGGCTAGTTATGAAATTAGTAAAAGAAGGTTATTGACATATGAAAACACTTCTCATATTCCAAACCAAGAAAAAATTACAATATTGATATTTGATGAATATCGTAACGGACCCTTCTAAAGACACCTCTGGTATCAAAAGATGATTAAAGCCCGTAGGAAAAAGTTCTTTTGGCTTGTTATGAAGAAGGAAGTTTACAAATATCTAGCTAGGTTTCAAGAATTTTAGTAGTTGATAGTATAACGTCAACACATTACTGATCTATCGAAACCCTTACCTACACCAAAGTGGAAATGGAAAGTGATATCCCTAGATATTATTATTGGTTTTCCCCAAGCATGGAAGTAGCATGATTCCATTATGGTGGTAGTTGATAAAATAACAAAGGCAACTCATTTTATTCTGTGTAACTTACATATAAATATCCACAAGTGGTTGAAATATTCATGAAGGAAATATTCAAGCTTCATGATATACCTAAAATATTTATTTCAGATGGGTACAAGGTTCACCTCAATTTTTTGTAGAATTGCTTAAAATAAACACTCTGATCGACAAACAAAAAGATTTAATCGGGTTCTTGAGGACATGCTATCCATGTAAGTAATCAACATTCTTGCAAAATGGGAGTGTTTTCTACACTTGATAGCTTTTCCTATAACAATGGTTATCAGGAAATAGTTAAAATGAGTCCCTTCAAGGCTTTCTATGTGATAAAATCTCATATTCCTCTAAGTTGGAGTCCACTTGAGGATAGACTGGAATTGGAACAATATTTTTTACACGAGGTGGAGCAAGTGATAAGAAAAACAATACAAAATTTGAAACAGGAAAAGATATGATGACTTGAAAATAACCCAAAAGGAATTTTCATGTTTGGGAGCATGATTATTTGAAAATTTGATAAAATAAGAGTTCCGCGAATTTGGGAATTTGTTGTAAATTATCTCATTGGTTTTGTGGGCCACTTGAAATATTGGCCAGGTAAGGCTAGTGGCATACTAGTTGGGACTACCAGCTCATGTTAGAATCCATAATTTATTTCATGTCTCTCTTTTAAATAATTATATATATGATCCTACACATATAATTGATTGGAATGTTGTATAGGTCAAACTCGAAGGAGAGTTCTAGGATGAACCTTTACAAATTCATGATCATATGGAAACTACTCTTCAAAATAAAACCATTTGTTATGGTAACATCAAATGGAAGCACTTTGGGCTCGAGGAGGCCACATAAGAAATTGAGGAAGAAATGAGGAATGATTTTCCTATCTTATTCTAGAAAGAATGGAATATGAAACATAGAACACAATTTCGATTTTAGGGGGGAGGAGATGTAACACCCTTGGATAAATATTTTTGACTTTTTCATCTAATTATAGCTAGAAAAGCTTAAAAAAATTAAGGATATGACTTGTTGATGTAAATATCCACTTTAATAATGGAAAAAGAAATTGTTTTAGTGTGTTGACATTCTTGGTAATGTTTTAAAGGCTATCATGTGGAACTTAACTCCTAAATATCAAGAAATAATTGGAGTTAGTTATTGCCAATAAGATGGCATGAACAAAAAGAAGGAAAATTCTCTGGTTGTTACTATTCAGTAGAATTTGGCAAATGCAAACCTCTAGAAGAATTCATCATTGAATATAATGTCATGAAGTGGAATATAAGTAGGTGCACTATGGGAGAGAATGATAGTTGCTTGGAAGTATAACTAGTGGGAGAGAAAGACTAGTTAGGACGTGGGAATTTGAGATGAACACTTCCATAAGTGTTTAGTAGAGGAAACTTTGAAAAATTCCTTGATTGTTTCTCTAAGAAATAGGAGTAGATCTTGGTGGTAAGTCACTATAAAAGATTTCTTACATATGGGAGGAGCATGAGTGCACTTAGTACATTCCTAGGAATAACATTACATAAGTGTTCCGATAAAGTTTCAATTATCTTTGAATAACTAGGTTTAAAAACTTTTGAAAAGGAAAAGGGGAACTGATCTACAATAAGAAAGTAAGTTAGGAAATATGATTCTATGATTGAATATTTGGATAAATGATATGGATTCATAACCTACAAATTTATAAGTGTTAGAATTGGTATGTATTTTCCCAACTTGCAACAAGCAGCAAGAAATTTTGCAACTTCAGAGTAATTTAAATATTTTGTCAAAAGCAATTGATGGACAAGCAAGATAAACCTTAAACTTGGAAAATTTCTAAGAACAAATTATGGGTTGGAAGGAAAAGAAAGGTATGTCTACATGTAAATTCTATGTTAAATATTAGGTTACCCTAAGTGACCATGGTGGTATGATATTGTTTTGATCTCGTAAGGAGAGAATGATGATAACAATAGGAAAATTATACATTAATTTTATTCACATATATATACATATATTTGTATAGCAGTAAGTTTAAAATGGTGAAATAGGTTAATTTCCTTAGGATTCTTATAAATAGGAGTATTATCTACCTATCTGAGTGGCAAAAATCCTCAGATCAAGGATAATTAGGACCTAGAAAGAATTAATAGATCCCATGATAGGTATCGCCAAGAAATTTGCTCTAAATAATCTATAAAATAAAATATGACATGCACATATATTTTCATATATATAATATATAATACATAACTTGGAATAACAGAAAGGAAAAGACTATTGTAGTAACCTAATAAACAAGAAGTGATAAACTATACTTTGTGAAATATATAACTCTTTTTTTTTATAGAATCATTTAATTCAAATAATTTGGAAATTTCAATTGAAAACATAAATGGTATAAAGTTTTCTAGATAAAACATTTTGATAGAGAATCCATAGAATTTAATAAACCATTTAATGTCTCTTAAAGATATACCTGAGGGTTTTCACAAATTGTGAATAGCAACACCTTTTTGGAAAGGAAATCCCACCACGTAAGTTAGCAAAAAATGCTAACACTATTATACAAATATGGCTAGGTTTTTAAGGAAAAGCTAGTTTAATCAAAATTACAAGAAAGTATCATACTAATTCTTGATAGGGAAACTGGAAGAACCTATGTTTTTATTAAAAAAAAAAAATAGTTAAAATGATAAGACTCTAACCGTTAGGGCGAAACATCCCTCATACACTAAGCATGCAAGGAAAAAATATATAACACATTTGTAAAACTTCTTAGAAGCTCAAAAATAGTAAAGCACTTGATGAATAATTCATTTTACTCCAATTGAAACCATAAGCATTAGAGAACCTTTATGAATATGAATCTATCATTAACATTATGGAGGACCTTTATGATGGGTTGATATAATCCATGATAACCCGTAGTAGTATTATGAAGCACCATGAGTGGGTTAATAATATTATTACAAACCATCGGAAACTAAGAATTATGTTGATCATGTCTTGTGTTTTAGAGAGTGACTCTATTTACAGCGCACATCCTCTACGGGGTCAATAGGACCATTATTTAGAAAAGAGAGAGAGACTGGACCTATGCTTTTGACGCTTAGGAAAATACACATATATAGCCATATAAAAACATGATAATGATCTTGAGTCAATGTTCAACATAAGAATATGATAATTTTGATCTAAAGGGTAGCTTTTGTGGGGAATTTGTGGTAAAGGCGATTAGAGCCTCGTGGTTTCTTGAAGTGTGGATAAGGATAAAAATGTTCTTCTTTATATTTCTTTTTGATATAATATAGTAGTTATTATAAGAGTTTATGTATGTACATACAGGCATGAACTAAAAAATAAAAATAAAAAATTATAGGTATTTTTGTTTTTTTATAATGAATAGGAAGAATATACGAGGATATTACACTTGTGATTTTTTTCCAAGTTGTAGATTTAGATTATAGATTTTTATGACCTTTTCATTTTGAAAAGATTCAAGATCGCCACTCACGGTTAATCTGAATAATCTGAATGTTTGGATATGGCATGTCATTAGATCATTCTCATTAGTAAGCACTATGAGAACCCATGTACATATTTTAAAGGTTGCGTCCTTGTTGGCTTGATTAAAAATTATCAGTCTTTTTTGTAATACATGGGGTTGTAGATTTAATTTTTTTATGTGGTTAGGATATGACAATTAACTCGGAGAAACGTTTGGATCCATCAAGAAAGAGGTTATGACAGAAATACAATGTCTTTATCAAAATTACGAAGTTTGTAGAATGCAACACATGAATAATTTGGAAATACTAAACTTGTGACATCAATGCAAGTGGGGAGTTTCCTTTTGACTAATTAATAATATTAACTCTCAATTTATGATTAAATTTAAATTTTTCCATTAAAATTTTAATTAAAATTTTTAAAATCAATTATTATAAAGAAATTTGAATAATTTAATTTTATATTAATAATTTTAATTATTTAAATAAATTATAATAATTTTACATTTATTTTTTATAATAATTAAAATTTATTATAAATTTATATTTCACAATTTAATAAAATAAAAAATTTTCATTTTATTTAAAAAATTATAATTTACTATGAAACTTGAACGAATATTTTAGTTCAAATATTATGTTTTATGATTATTTTTTGGAAATAAAATATATGGGTTCAAAAACACTTATTCAAACATTCGGTTTTATTTCATAATTATAATTATATATATGAATGAATGATGAAGTTACTTAATTAAAATAATATAATCAAATATTTAAATTATTATTTTTCAAAATTTTCTAAATAAATTTCATTATTAAAATTAAATCTTTTTATTTTAAAATTTAAAATTTTATTAATTAAATTATGTTAAAATTTAAAAGTATATATATATATATATATATATTGTATTTTTAAATTTTGTTAAGATTTAGTATTTTTTTTATATTTTTTCAAAAACTATATATACTATTACTTCATTAACAAAAATGTCATTAACACTCTTTCAAATGATTATTTCTATTAGTAACCAAATTTATTTATAGAGTGTTAAAGATATATTCAATTTCTTAAAACCTATACAAATATTTAAAATTACATTTCATAAATAAATATAGAATTGAAAAGTAAGTCCAGTTTTCCCCTACTGAGTTATTAAGATCATGTACAAAAAGTAAAAAATTCTAAACTCTAGATTTTCAAAGATATAATTTTTATCAATATAATTACGAGCTTAGTAACTATTTGTAAACTATATCATCAATATTATAAAATATATATTACTAATTATTTAAATTAAACTATAAAAAGTTATAATCATAAGAGAAAACAAAATGACAGAAATAAATTTGTTCGACATTTTATATTTGCATTCTCTAGACCGCTAGTGTAAGGCCTCCGAGAGATGAGTGTCAGGCGAACGGGTGTGCGCACACGACGAGTGCGACCTATGGCGGTGCGAAGTGCAGTTGGCGACACTTGTGCAACAAGTGGTGCGACGTCCTCTTGGGTGTATTACGACAGAGATGCGACGAAAGCAAACACTTATGCGGCTAAAGTGTTGGGCGTAATGCATAGACATATGCGATGGTTAAAGAAGTACAAGCCGACGTGTAAATGAAGATTTGGGGGCGTGCGTTAGTGGATTGTGGGGTCGGCCATGGGGCTGACACCCCCATGTAATCCTACGTTAACTCTCATATAAATGAAAAGAGCATGAGCTCATTTCAAACATCGAATAAGACTTCGCTCATAATACATCTTCGCATAGGACAAGAAGGTGCGCAGTTTGGTGAAGCACATGCGCATATCTCATGCGCATGAGACTTGGAGATTGCGCAAGTTTGCCTTGGTTGATGGTTGGCAAGTGTGCCATGTGTTGAGTGGGTTTTAGTGTACGGTTTCATGCAGGACTTGGCTAAGGGATCTTAGGTGGCTCGGGTGAGCACCTCCCTTCGTGCAAGGGTGCAGAACATGTTGTAAAAGGCAGGTGGCCTGTCTATTGTAAAATTCGGTTAAGTGTGAGACTTGGTTCGGCCAAGACACACTGTTGTATGTAATCTGATATTCTTAATAAAATTGTCGGGCAGACTCACATTACGGGGAGTTGCCCCTCCCCTTTATACTTGTTTGCAATTGTTGACGTTCTTGGATAATTGCATATGGATAATGAATGAGTATTTGCTTCATTAAGTATAAAGGATAATGCTTTTACTTGGTTGTGAAACACAAACTAAGTATGTTAATGTTGAAATAGGCGTAGTCCATGAATGTTAGTATTGTTGAAAAGAAAGCGTTCGGTGGTGCCACACCTCGCTACAAGCGATTGGAAGACTACCACAGGTGTAGGGGCGTGACAGATGGTATCAGAGCAAGGTTTGCTCGTAAAGGTTTGAAGCTGATACACAACTTGACAGTTGGTATCAGAGCTCGGTCGGAGCTGGTGAGCAAAGGTTGCTCGTGACAAAGAACAGGTTTTGAAGCTAATGAGCTGGGTTGCTCATGACAGTGGACAACAAGGCATGGCGAATTTGGGTGAAGGGAGAAAGAAGCTCTTTCTTACCTTGGACAGGTTGAAGAGGTTGAAGGAAGAGAGGCCCTGAATCCGTGAAGAACTTAAAGCCTTGAGAAAGAATGTTGAAGGACTTCTCCAACTTAGTTGGGCAATGAAGCAAGTTGCATTTGATGCCAACAAGGAAGAGGAAGCCGTGGCCACAACAAAAGGTGAACTTGAGGTTGATCGAGTCAAACCAAGGTTGTGAAGTACTACTAATGGGAAGCTCAAGAAACTTGATGAGGAAGTCTGACATGGTGATCTTAGTCTTCAAGAGCTCTTTGATGAAAGAGCCCGGTTGAGGAAGGAAAGTGACCAAGTGGAAGCTGAAATCAAGAGGAAACTTCTCAGTAAAGAGATTGTTGTAATTGAACAAGAAGAGCTTGACTACATTGACAAGCTGGGAGCTCACTACCGAAATCATCCAGAGGACATTCGGAAGCTAAGTTCCATGAACTTGGTCAATGGACACTTGGTTGGTGCACTTAAGCAGAACAAGGTGGAAGGAAAGATTGAAGCAAGGAAAGCTAGGCCGGGACCAAGTTCCCTAGAAGGACCAAGCAAGGAGGTGAAGTACCTTAAGAGAAATGTCAAGAAGGAGCATGAGCCTATTGACACTTCTAAGACCGAATTCTTGAAGAAGGTTGCTGAGGTGAGACACAAGACAAAGCCAACAGAAGGAGGTGGTTCCTTGAAGCTAAGCTTTGTGCAAGTGACCGTGAAAGGAAGGAAGTTTGTAGCTTTGGTCGATATGGGAGCTACTCATAGCTTCTTGAGCAGGAAAGCAGCAAAGTCCTTTGGAAAGAAGACAAAGATGGAAAAAGAATGGAGTGCTTTCAAAGCTATCAACTCTACCATTAGAACAGTTGATGGTGTATTGAAGGACACATAGGTGAGAGTAGGACCATGGTTCGGGAAGTTGGACTTGAGAGTGGTGGACATGGATGATCATTCTATGGTGTTGGGACTGGACTTCATGGAGCTAGCACAAGCCATGCCAATGGTGGACCGGGACATTCTCTTGATCACAGCTGGAGGAGAAACCATGATGGTGCCTATGAATAGAAGGAGTTTCCTGGGTTATAGACCAAGGATGAATTCTATGATCTTGTATCCCAAAGATCCTAATGTGAAGCATGAGGATGTGGAGCAAAGAGGACTTGGGAGTATTGTGCAAACAAAGGACAAGAAGTTGGTGGACTTCATAGCAAAGGCTGGGAAGAAGAGTGGAGGAAGTGAGAAGAAGGTCTCATGAACTTGGAGACACTTGATGGGAGCATCTTCTACTAAGGATCTTCACAATGGAGTTGCAAATGAAGGAAGCTCGAGTGCTACTTCAAAGGCAGTTGTTGATGAAGGTTATAAGGGTAGAGATCCTACCGGGATAGTGGACTTTTGCACGTATGCCATGGGCATATATGACTTTCAGCTGACAAAGGACAAGCTAGGTGAGCTTGGATGTACATGTGAGGAGATTGAGGCTGTGCACAGATACTTGAGGACACAACATCAATCCGATACATGGGTGGATGAGAGTCAGGGAAGGAGCTTCCTGGCTTTCCTTTCTCGATGAACAACCTTGGAGGAAGGTTGGTGTGGAGGCCTTGGTAGGAAGGAACCACACCGACTTTACAAGGGGCCTTGGGAGAAGGCTTCGTTATGGTGATGATGATGCTTTGGTGATACACTTGAGCATGGGTTGAGCCGAGACTCAACTGCTTTCTACACATGGGACCTGATTTGGTCGAGGATCATGGGTAGCACATGGGTAGGTGAGACAAGTGCGTACTTGTTTCTATGGAGACTTGAGGATGGCACATTGCAGATGATGAAGAGAGCTTCATGGACCTGAATGGGGCACATCAAGAGTCGGTTTGAGGAGATGTTCTCTTCACTTGGAGGAGACACACATATGGGCAACATGTTGCAGATGAGATGGATGGAGTTTCCATGGACCTCAGCATGGATTATGGAGATACATAATTTGGTATGGTGAGCTTGGTGGCAGCGGTCACTAGGCCGGGACATAGTGGAGAAAGAGTCTCTACATATGTTGCAAGGATGTTTGCCTTGTGTAGAAAGGTCGACATCGTGGATGAATGATGATCTTGGTGGAGAGCTACCAGGATGATATGTTGTCGAGGACGACAACGATTTCAGGTGGAGGAGAATGTAAGGCCTCCGAGAGATGAGCACCAGGCGAACGGGCGTGCGCACATGACGAGTGCGACCTATGGCAGTGCGAAGTGCAGTTGGCGACACTTGTGCAACAAGTGGTGCGACGTCCTCTTGGGTGTATTACGACAGAGATGCGACAAAAGCAAACACTTATGCGGCTAAAGTGTTGGGCGTAATGCATAGACATATGCGATGGTTAAAGAAGTACAAGCCGACATGTAAATGAAGATTTGGCAGTGTGCGTTAGTGGATTGTGGGGTCGGCCATGGGGCTGACACCCCCATGTAATCCTACGTTAACTCTCATATAAATGAAAAGAGCATGAGCTCATTTCAAACATCGAATAAGACTTCGCTCATAATACATCATCGCATAGGGCAAGAAGGTGAACAGTTTGGTGAAGCACATGCACATATCTCATGCGCATGAGACTTGGAGATTGCGCAAGTTTGCCTTGGTTGATGGTTGGCAAGTGTGCCATGTGTTGAGTGGGTTTTAGTGTATGGTTTCATGCAGGACTTGGCTAAGGGATCTTAGGTGGCTCGGGTGAGCACCTCCCTTCGTGCAAGGGTGCAGAACATGTTGTAAAAGGCAGGTGGCCTGTCTATTGTAAAATTCGGTTAAGTGTGAGACTTGGTTCGGCCAAGACACACTGTTGTATGTAATCTGATATTCTTAATAAAATTGTCGGGCAGACTCACATTACGGGGAGTTTCCCCTCCCCTTTATACTTGTTTGCAATTGTTGACGTTCTTGGTTAATTGCATATGGATAATGAATGAGTATGGGCTTCATTAAGTATAAAGGATAATGCTTTTACTTGGTTGCGAAACACAAACTAAGTATGTTAATGTTGAAATAGGCGTAGTCCACGAATGTTAGTATTGTTGAAAAGAAAGCGTTCGGTGGTGCCGCACCTCGCTACAAGCGGTTGGAAGACTACCGCAGGTGTAGGGGCGTGACAGCTAGGTTTCTACAGTTTTTAAATAATAGATTTCCTGAAAACCTACCCTCCATTATTGTGATAGGCTCCTACTGAAATGGCGAATATACTGCATGGAAAACGCACCCTCCATTATTGTAGATTCCACGGAGGAGTATCTACGAGCATTATAGAGTTTTGGTATTGTTCAAAGTTCAGTCGTCTTTCGCAGGATAGAAAAGGGTAGTGACGCACGCGCAGTCCTATCAAAGGAAGACACCAGCTGGGGTTTGAAATCGTGGTCCGAATCCCCGAACTGATTCACACAGAAGGTACGTTTATTCCCACTTAATAAAATTTTATCTTCTTTAATAAAGGTACACTGTAAAACATTTTTTTTTAAAGGGGCTAGTCCCCTGAAGAAACATTATATTAGGTCTAATGTACAATATTTTACATATATATAACTATCATATCACATCAATCAACATATACCGATATATGTGCACAATGATACAAATGAGCTGCCGCGCAGCGTTACAATGGTGAGAATCGAAAATATATAAATATTTTTTTCCAGAATGAAAAAGCTCAAATGTATTATATTGAGGCTATATAATAGAACCATGGTACAAGAGCTTTTGAAAAGCATGAGGACAAAACTAGACACCCTGTGCACCAGGGGGAGAACAGAAAGACGGACTGACACAGATACAACCAGATACAATCTATACTTATAGAAAAGCCTAAGATATACAACAGATTGCCAAATAAAGACACCGGAAATATACAGCCAAACCTGTACCTGAACATATGACAAAAGGATCATAAAAAAACAGCACACCTTCAAAAACAGATCATCAAAATCCAGGGAAGGAGAAGTCCTGGATGGGGACGGATTCCCCGTCAGATATTACTTTCACCGACCAGATTCCTGATTGAGAAAGCAAACCTTCCTTTGAAAGGCTTGCTGATTTTGTGACATGTAAATGTGATGAATAGAACACCCATCCATTTTTTCCCAAAAACATAACTCTGTATATTGGTTAAATCTACATCTAAAATAAATATATATTTAACTTAAAAAACATAAAAATTCAAAATTAGGAAAAGAAATATAACAACCCATTTTTTTTTAAACGATCCAAACAAATCTAGAAAGCAGATGAGAAAAACACACAATATAAAGCTAGCTTTAGAATAACGCAAACAAAAACCGCTAAACGCCAGAAAATCGAGAAAGAGGAAAAGCTAATCATCCTAGCTTCATAATAAATCCAAAACCCTTCAAAAAGCATTGACAAAGGATTATGGAAACGACAAAATCAAGAAAGCACAAAAGCTGATTATCCTGTCGTTATCACAAAAGCCAAAAACCTTCAGAAAAAGCGAAGAGAGAAAGGATTGTGAAAACAATAGCTTGTATGGGTTGAACACATTTTTAAAGGCTTTAACGCGTATGCATCCCTGTGTTTTGATGCAGATGAAGACTTCACTCTAAGTACTCCTCCATTCTGTTCAGTGGGTGTTTATTTGGCATAAATCAACAGCAATCGAAGACCTGAGAGTTAAATTCCTTCATCTGTGTTGATGATATAGGCCTCCTGTGTCACTGTTGCTCAAGCGGAAATTAGTCGTTCAAGAAATCCATTGCCTTTTCATAAAGACGGCTAAGCGATATCGTAAACACGACTAAGGGATTTCAATGGATTTTCAAAATTCTTCAACAAATCTGACTAATAACTTTCAACAAATTCAACTCCACTCCATTCCTTCGACCGTCTTCTCATTGCACAAATGTGAGGTTCTGCTTTTCAAGTTTGAGGTTGTTCTGCTCTCCAATTAAGGGTAGTTAAATTGTTTTTACAAATTGAATAGTATCTGTTTTTACAGAATTAAATGCAATTTGTACATTATAAATTTCGCTGTAGTTTTGTTTAACCCTGTCTACTTTTATTATATTGAGACTCCTTAGTTGTTTAAGTCACATCTCGGTCATAAATTAGATTTAATATTTTCATATTATTGCTGCTAAGAACCTTCAACAAATCTAACTCCACTCCATTCCTTGCACCACATTGTCATCGCTGAAATGTGAGGCTCTGCTGTACAAATCTGAGGTTGTTCTGATGTCCAATAAAAGGTAGCTAAATTGATTTTACAAATTGAATAGCATCTGTTTTTAGAGAATTAAATACAGTTTGAATTACTAGTTTGAGTAGTTTAGTTTAACCCTGTCTAATTTTATTATATTGAGATTCCCTATCTCGACAAAGGTTTCTTGATTTCAGTTCGTTTTTATCTATATTGATTATATTTAGTTTATATATGTTGTTTATATTTCATCCAATTTCTGTTCAGCGTTTATCTATGTTATTCTATTTTAAGATGCCTTGTGAGGTGTTTTGGTTTGGGTTTCACCATGAAACCCATTTAGTTCGAGGGATTTGGGTTTCCCATGAAACCCATTTAGTTCGAGGTACATTTTATCTTGACTCACTTTTATTCATTGTTATGCTCCAATCTCTGAATCCATCAAAACCCTTATCCTTAATTTTCCACAATCTCGTTCATCATTGCTAATTTCTCCAGAATTTCGATGAGATTTCATTTTGGTCTGATCTCGACCTCCCATTTCACAACCAAGAATGAACGAAAAAGTCAAGTCCATGTCGCTGTTGTTCAAGCGCAAACTGGATCGGAGATTTCCATTTCAGAAACTCAGCTAACCGATTTCGATAGGTTTTCAAATTGTTGATACTCAGAACATTCGAAAAATCTAACTCCACTGTTTTCTGTCCATGGAAACCACATTCCTTCACTAATACCAAATAAGATTGCACTGCGACTCCAATTACAGTACCTTCTCCACTCTTTATTAAATTGTTTTTAAAAACTGAATACCCATCTCCATCTGTAGTTTCTCCGAGAGTAGTTTTATTTTTTATTATAAAAATTTTTACGAAGAAAATCAAGAATTCTTATGTATGATTCTTTTTTATTATAAAATGTACTTAATTGTGATTATGTATATAATAAAATTGTATTTAATTGTGATTATGATTAAATATATATTTTTAGTCTAAAGTTATATAAATTTATTATTTAATTTATGTTAGTTATTATTTTTATGTAAATATTTCTCTTTTAAATATGGAAATGTATATTTATTTAATAGTAGTTTTACTTTCTAAAAATATTCACAATACAAATGTATCTTTAATTGCTAGAATTTATGTCTTTATTTTTAGGTTTTAAAATTGCACTTTAAATGGCATAATGGGTTGTGATTCTTTTATTAATATTATAAAATCGATTTCATGTTTATAATGTATATAAAATTGTATATTATCATCATAAATGTTTATTTATATCTTTAGTTTCACTTAATGCTAAGTAATGTTAAGTAATGTCAAGTTTAGAAATTAGATCTAAGATCTTAGTTTTAGGCATAGGGTTATTCGAGGGAGGAATGGAGTCATGGTGAGATAGAGAGTGAGAGATAGAGGGAGATGGGAGAATGGTAGGCAGAAAGACAGAGAGAGAGAGTGAGAGACTGAAAGAGATGTTAAGATAGAGAGGGGGTGAGGGAGGGGGGGCGAGGGCAGCGGGTTCAAAGAATGAGCAAAATAAGGAGAGAGAAAAAGAGAGAGAGATAGGGACACATGAAGATAATGTTAGAGTGAGAAGGGGAGGGAGTAAGAGAGAGTGAAAGGGGGGGAGAGAGGGCAAGAGAGAGAGAGTGGGATTGATAAGTATACAAAGAGGGAATGAGAAGGATAAAATATCAAGGATAGAGTGAGAGAGAGACGTAGTGAGAGTGTGAGATAGCATGATTGGGAGACAGCGAGAGAAAGATATAGCAAGAACGAGGGAGATAGAGGGAGAGAGTGAAAAAAGAGAGTGAGGTAGCTATAGGGAGAGAGGGAGGCAAAGATGGAGAATCGTAGAGGGGAGGGGAGAGAGGGAAGAAGAGAGGGAGTCAGGAAGAGAGTCTGGAATAGAGAAAGACAGAAGGGGATGGTGAAGAGAGAGGAAGAGAGGGAACGAGAGGGTGAGAGATTGGGAGAGAGAGAAGGATAAAATGTAGAGAGAGAGAGAGAGAGAGAGAGAGAGTCAAAAAGAGCAAGATTGAGAGACAATGAGAGAGAGAGAGAGAGGAACAAAGGGGTTGAATGAGGGAGGGCCTACTTGGCCCCTTTAGGTGTCCTTTTACAATCTATTCATACAAACTTTTCATTTATTTGTTATTTGGAGTAATATTCTCATTCTTATTTATTGCAAAATGGATTTTTTGAGCTAGCATCTCTCATCTGTGCCAATGAATCTCTATGGTTTGTCTCCAATAGAGATAACCATGTATTTATGCTCATACCTTTCCAATGTAAGGTTAAAGTTTGTGTTTGTTGAAACTTTGAATTTTTTGTTGTTTTCGAGTTATAATTCTCACAAATAAGGAAGAGGACAAGGGAGTTTTATATTATTTGGTTCGATTATTGAACATTTTGGTTTCATTCAATTAATTTTTCTTTAACTCGAGTGTTTATAGATTTTATCTTCATTACTAATTACTTCCTTTGATTTTATTTTCATTACATGTATCTGTATGATAAGAAATACACATATCTTTTTCAAATTAGGAAAGGAAAAAATAGTGTTTTAATTAATTTATTTGTTTATAAATAATGTTGTTTTCAATTTCACTTCGTTTGAGAAAAATGATCATGTTGAGATATATATATATATATATATATATATATATATATATATATATATATATATATATATATATATATATATATATATATATATATATATATATATATATATATATATATATATATATATATTTTTCATCACTTTGGTTCAATGTCATTTGATCTAGTTTATGTAAATTTATGTAGTTGAATAAGTCTTTGGTAGAGGAATGATGTGACTTAGTTAATGACTCTCTAGGTCATTGATATACCTATACACCATGAAATGGTTTTTGTGTCTAGTTTTGTTTAGAAATTTATTTTATTTTAAATTAGAGTTTCATTTGGTCTAATTTATATATACTTTTTCTCATTTAACATCTATGAGTCTATCAAGGAATATGTGGAGGAATCTTTTTCTTGTTATTTACTGTGCCCTTAATGATATTTGGGAAACATAGTTAGCCTCTCTTTTGTAAATAGCCTTGAATATTTGATGTTGAGTGACATTTCTTTAAATTGTTTGAAATGAATATATTACAATTATTTTTTAATGATATCGATTCTCTTTCCATGACTTTTTTTGACATTTAACATTGGTTTTGAAATTTGTTTTCTTGAACAATTTTAATGTATTTTCTTTCCACCAACACTTTAGACAACAAAAGGTAGTTTATTATGCAGTGGAACTAACCTATATCTATCTTATGTCCATATTTATCAAGTAGTGAGAGGAATAAAATATTTAGGGGTGAAAACATCTTTTGTGAGTGCAAAAATTGAAGAAAGGTTTACAACTCAAAAGACCCAATCCCTCTCTTCGCTTGATAGATTTGGATTTATGATGGATCTAGGTTAGTTTTTATAGAATATGTATTATAGGGAAAGTATGAATGTAAAGAATTAATTTATGACTCTTAACATTTAAAAGTAAGTTATATAACCTTGAATATAATTGTAAATCACATATACCCATATAAATAATATCAATAATACTAATACATAGGAACAAATATTCCTTGTGATGGTGATGTTTTTATAAAGAACAGTTCAGACATTTTTTAGCTCCTCTTCTCTTAGTGTTGCATTTATCCATTGTTTAGTGATTAATGACCACATAAAGGAAATTATAAATTTATTTATGATACATCTTTACGATTCTATATCTTGGTTTGATAAGAGTGGAAGGGTGATTTTTTCTTAGTGTTGTATTTGTCTAATCTTCCAAAAAAATATTTTTAGTCTCCAACACTTTAAATAAAACTTCCTTAAAAACATGGATTTAATTTATGTATTTGATCAGAATTTTATTACAATATAACTGTAGAAATTGTGTTTAAATTATCATGTTTTCATTATAATTTATTTAAAAACTTTAATCCAATTCTATCAATTATGTTTAAGACATAGATATAGAGAGGGATTCAAGGTTAACATCTACAAGCTTATGGGTTAGTAATTCCCTCTCTCTCTCTAGAGAGAGACCAAACTGTCAATCAAACCACCAGAAATTTGAAGTCCTTCCAGAATGAGGAAAAACCAATGCCGCTGGCCTAACATGTGTATTCTAGTCCACCCAGTAACAACAACACCAGAAAATAAGATTAAAGAAAAACACCATAAACTACTAGAATGTTGATCAATAAAATGATACAACCTGAGCCACATTGCATGGTTAATTAAGAAGAATAACAAGACCGACAAAATATGGTAGTTCCTAGTCCCCATAGAGAGTAACATAGAGTTGATGACAATAATTTCGCACATAGTGAATTCATCCTAGTGATGTATAAAGAAGTGGCATGCCCCTTTGTTTGAACCTGCTCAAACATAGACATAAGATATAACCAACAGTTCCCCAAACTACACACAAAGTGAAAAAATCTCTGAAGTATACATAAAGAGCCATTAGCTACCAAATGTAGAAGTTCAATTTCGAGATAATATTAGATTCATAGTGACAACATGTAGAGAATCCAATTTTAAATACATCCATCCAATGCATAAGATGTTGTAGCACACCTCGTTGTTTCTCTACTGTTCAAAAAGCAACCAACATCATTGTTTTTTCTACCATGTAACATTTTAAAACAACAAGGGAATTTATTGTAAAAGGGTCAAATTGGTGCTTTGATTGGAAAATCTTGGAATCATCCTAGAATAGCCTTGTATTAGGGTAACTTGACTACCATAAAGCCTCCTTAAAGTTGTTATAGAAAGCAATATTTCCCATGTTAATTCTCAATTGATACCTAATTCAAGCACACAAAGCCATACATGCAATTCTTGAATATGTGAGTCTATCGAGGAATATCTGGAGGGATTTTTTTCTTGTTATTTGCTGTGCCCTTAATGATATTTGGGAAACATAGTTAGCCTTTGTTTTGTAGAGAAGCCTTGAAGATTTGATGTTAAGTGACATTTCTTTAAATAGTTTGAAATGAATATATTACAAACCTACATCTATCTTATGTCCATCTATATCAAGCAGTGAGAGGGATCAAATATTTAGGGGTGCAAACCTCTTTTGTGAGTGCAAAAATTGAAGAAAGGTTTACAACTCGAAAGACCTAATCCCTCTCTTCGCTTGATAGATTTGGATTTATGATGGATATAGGCTAGTTTTTATAGAATATGTATTATAAGGAAAGTATGAATGTTTAAAAAGAATTAATTTATGTCTCTTAACATTTAAAATTAAGTTATATAACCTTGAATATAATTGTAAATCACTTATACTCATATAAATAATATCAATAATACTAATACATACAAACAAATATTCCTCGTAATGCTGATGTTTTTAGAAAGAACAATTCAGACATTTTTTTATCTCCTCTTCTCTTATTGTTGCATTTATCCATTGTTTAGTGACTAATGACCACATAAAGGAGACTATAAATTTATTTATGATACATCTTTATGAGTTTATATCTTGGTTTGATAAGAGTGGAAGGGTGATTTTTTCTTAGAGTTGTAGTTGTCTAATCTTCCAAAAAAAATATTTTTAGTCTCCAAAACCTTCGACAACTCTAACTCCAATCAATTCATCCCTATCTTGCAAATCTGAGGTTTTTTTGTTCAAATCTATCGTTGTTATCCTATTATTTTTACAAATTGAATACGCATCTTCTTTTACAAAATTAAATGCAGTTTGTACATTATTAGTTTCAATGTGACCTTTTTTAACCCTATCAATTTTTATTCTATTAAGATTCCTGAGTTTTTTTAACTCAAACCTCTGTCCTATATAGATGTCGTATCTAGAATTCTAATTTTAGGTCACCTTTTTTATCCCCTACAAATATTTCTTGATTGTAGTTTGTCTTTATCCATGTAGATTATAATTAGTTCAACGATGTCGATTATATTTCATCCGCTCATTTTCAATTTCAGTACAAAGTTTATCTGTTATTATATTGTCACATAGCTTGTTAGGAATTATGCTTTTGCTTTTACCATGAAACCCATTTAGTTGAAGGAATTATGCTTTTGGTTTTACCATGAAACCCATTTAATTTACATTTAATTATTACTCACTCTTAGATACTATATGCCATATAATGCATACAATTTTCCATTCGTTTTGGTTATTGTTTCACCATATTTAATACAACATTTGAAGTTTTCAAATTTCTTATGCATTCAATTTCTTATAAATTCAATAGACTAGGTCAAATACCTATCTAATATTCTCCAGAATATGTGAAAATGTTTCATAGTCAACCTAATAGTAAGCTAGTTGCTCACCTAGCTACCCTGAGTCCCTAGCTACCCTGAGCTTCTCACTTTTCCTGTCAGAGGTCTAGTCTTTTCCTTTTACTTCATAGATTATCTCCGTCCAACCGCAAAACAACGTATTACATTAGACATGAGGGTTCTTTCACAAGTCTTTCTAAATTTATACTTTTTCCTCCCACAATAAATTCCTTTTGGAGAACAAGACTTTTGGAATTTATCGCTATCCAACTATTTTTGGCCTTTGCATAAGTTCCAAAATTATGGCATTTATATCCATCCATTTTCTTTTGGTAACCCTTTCCTTCCCTTTTCTCTAAAGTGAAGGAATGGGCCATTCCATATTGGAACCTTACTAACTTTTATAATTGTTTATCTCATTGTTAAGGATTAGTTATACTTGATATCGCTTTACAATTTTTCAAGAATATTAGTGCAAACAAATTTTATTTCTTTTCTCCCAATATAAATAAAACATTTCTAATTAATAACAAAAATTAAATTTAAATATCCCAATTTAACCATAGTTCAATTCTAACAAATAGAGTGTTAAGTAAAGTCACTAGGGATATTACATCTCGCCTCCCCAAAAGAAAACACCATCCCTATTGTTTTTACATTCCTTTCTTCTTTGGAATAACATTGGGAATGCCTCTTTCATTTCATTTTCCCATCCCTAAATGGCATCTTCTAGCCCAACGTGATCCCATTACACTTTAATTTGTGGAATGGTATTTTTTTGAACACTGATTTCCCTCCGATCTAGGATCTATGTAGGTTCAACCTAGAATTCTCATTTTGGTTTTATGTGTATAACATTATAATAAATCATATGGTTAGGATTAGGTACATATTTTTTTAACAAGGAAGCATGAAATAAATTATATGTTTTAACATGAACTAGTAGGGCTATCTGATAAGCTAGTTGCCCAACTCTGGCCAGAATTTCAAATGGTCCACCATAGAAAGGGGCTAATTTCGCATAGTTCCTTAGTTTGAAGGAAATTTTCTTTGGTTTCACTTTTAGATATACATGATCTCCCACTGAAAAATCCTTATTTTCAAGCCATCATAAATCTTTTATTTGTCCTAACCTTCATTTAAATTATGTCTCACATATTTGACCATCTATTTTACTTCCTGGATAATACCGGGACAAAATATCACCGTAACTTCAAGGTGACTTTATCTTAAAAGTATGTGGCATCTTCTACCATATAGAGCCTCAAAAGGGATCATTTTTAATGAAACTTAATAACCATTTTTATATGTAAATTCCACAAAATGAATGTAATCTTCCCACTTAGAAGATTGGCTCATTCAATACAGATGCAACATGTCCTCTATGTCTTCGTTTACCCTTTGAGTCTAGAAATTTGACTATGGGTGATATGTTGTACTGAAATTGAGTTGAGTGCCCATACATTCAAATAGTGCCTTCTAGAATTTTGAGGTAAATTTTGGATCTCTATTAGACATAACAACCTTAGGTATCCCATGCAATTTAAGAATATCTCATGAAATTGTCAGCCACCTGCACTGCTTTATAAGCTGACTATAATGACTAAAGTGATTTTCCTTGGTCATTTTATCAACCACCACCATTATCGAGTCATGGTACATTTTGATGCAGAGTAAACTTGTAATAAAATCTAGGGAGATTACCTCCCACTTTCATTCAGGTATCAATAAATGGTTTATCAATCATGCTCGATGTTGGTGTTTAATTTTTGTCTATTGACACTCTTGGCACTGTGCCAAATATTTTTCCACCTACATTTTCATCCTTTCCTAAAATAACTCTTTTCTAAGGGTTGTAATTAATTTTTGTTATGTAGGATGTCTTCCATTGGGCCTTTTATGATACTCAACCAGAATTAGCAACTTAATGTGCTCTCGATCTAGTACATATAGTATATTTTTAAATATGAGTAGCCCTTCTTTGCTTACTTTGTATTCAATCCATTTTTTTAAGTTCTACATTATTCTGCAAGTTTACATAGATATGATTATAAACCTAATCCACGAAATCTATTGTTTTATTTGGTTCCCACCAATTTTTTTATTTTGGCTGATTAAAATTTCACATACTTTTTTATGCTTCGACTCGGCGAATCTATAACCCTATTATCTTGAGCTTTATATGCTTAATGTCAAAATCATACTCACTTGGATACAATCCACCTGGCTTGTCTAGTGTTCGTTTTAGGTTGATAGAAAAGGTACTTGAGACTTATGTGATCCATAACTAAAATAAATTTTCTTCCAATCAAGTAATGCCTCGACATTTTTAGGGCATGAATTACCTTTGCTAGCTCCACATCATAACCAACATAAAACTTTTCATGCTCTTTTAATTTTCGTGATTCATATGCTTCCATGTTCAATGGCTTTGACGCATACGTTTGTGCATACCTAAAAGTCTTTCTCTAGATCAAAAAATTTTAGTAGAGTTTCAACTTTAACAAATACTTCAATCTTTCAAAACTCTCTTGGCACTACTAGGTCCATAAAAGATTTACCCCTTTCTTTTGCAATCAAGTTATAGGATGTGTTATCTTGTAGGAACCTTCTATAAACAGATGGTAATGGCTAGTTAAGCCCATAATTGACTTGATTTTTTCAACATCCTTTGGCACCAACCACTTGAGGATTGCTTTCACTTTATTAGAATCCACAAGCAACCCCTCCTTTCATATCATGTGCCCCAAATACTATATTTTACTTTGGACGAATTCACATTTATTAAATTTTTCACAAATTTGATTCTCCCATAGGGTTTGCAATGCTATATTTAAGTGTTATGTTCATTTAGAATTTTCGAATACACCAATATATCATTAATGAATATTAGTAAAAATTTATCGAGAAATCTGTTGAATACACTACTCATTAGACACATAAAAATTGTTGGTGCATTTGTGAGCCCGAAAGGTAGCAATGTAAATCCATAGTTCATATATCTGTTTCTAAATGTGGTTCTTCCTATATACTCATCTCTCATCTATAACTAATGATACTTGGATCTAAAATAAATGTTTATAAAATATTGTAGCCCCTTGTTCTTGATCAAAAAGGTCATCAATGTTTGGAAAATGATATTTCTTCTTAACTATTGACTGATTGAATTGTTGGTAACGTACACACACTATGATTTTTCCAACCTTCTTTTTGACAAAGAAATTCGACACACCACATGGGGATACACAAGGTATGATAAATCCTTTTCCTAAAAATTCCTAGAACAAGATTTTAAGTTCCATTAGTTGAGTTATAGTCATACGATATGGAACATTTCACAGTGGCATTTCTCTTCACACCAATTCAATAGTAAAATCCAACTACATTTTAGGAGGTAAACCCATAATTTCTTCGGGAAAGACATTTGGAAAGTCCCTATCCACTTCCAAATAGTTTAAAGTTTCAAGTTTTCTACTTCCAATTTGATTTTTTCCCTTTATTACAAATAACAATCATCCTCTCTTAGTTTCTTTTCTGAATTGCAATTCTGATATTTGATGCATAGACACTAATCTAGGAATTCCCTTTATAATTTGATTTTCACCCTCATCTATGACACATGTAATAGTCTTCTCTGAGAAAACTTACCAGAGTCCTATGAATTTCCCACCAATGCATTCCTATTAGTACATCATAAGAGGCAAATGGCAGCAAATTTAAGTTGACTATATTTTGCTTCCCATGTGGTATAATTGGACAAGTCTTAACCCAGCTAGGATCAATTGACAAAGAAATAGGTCAATCAAAAATTGTACCTTATATTCCCACCATGTTGGACTAGTGTTCTTCTTGTCATTTTGCCAAGGCTACATAGATATGCAGTATATTCCAGGTCACATCATTGACACTTGAAGATCCTTGTATATTTTGAAGATATTGTATGGCCTTTGTATTATAAAGATAATTCCTTAGAAGGTGGGGCTCACCATGCCCCCAAAACTTCATGGGTTATTTTTCTTTCCTAATGATGGTCTTATTTTTCTCAATTTCTTTGGACCCTACTTCAGCTTATACTTGAGTTCTCTATGTCTATACCTTTTTTTTGTTAAATTTTTTCCTATACCTCCTTTACTCATTTAAGAAAATTGTTTTTCTCTCCTTTATTATGTTGCCGCACCTTTTCTTTCTTCTTAGTATGCCACGTTTTGAAATTTTCATTCCTTTGCTTGGCTTGTTGGTAACAAATTCTTGCTTTATGAATAAATTCGTACATGGACTTCGGGTTGTAATATTCTAGAAATTCCTTGAAGGATGGTTGAAGGGAACTGATATATCATTGTATTTTTTCTTGTTCTTCCTTTATATAAGGTACATCTGCAATAGGTGAGTGTATTTTGTAATCAGTTGGTCTATAGTCATCTGTCATAGGTTTAAATCATGAAATTTCTTGGCTCTATCACCAAAATATTTCTCTTAAGGTATTTATCTTTGAAAGGTTGTTGGAATTTCTCCAAAGTAACTTCTTTTCCTTCTATATTATGAAGAGTTTGAACCTCTTTCCAACACAAGAAAGATTTCCCTTATAATTTATAGGTGGCTATCTTAGCTTTTTACTCATATGTATAATCATCAACTTTCAAATAATGATTTATATTTAGTATTCATGCCTTTGTTGCCTCCTCTAATCCTCTATCATATACTAGGGGTGGAATTCTCCTGAATTCTCCATGTAATTCCTCCTAAGTTTTCTTATTTGGTAGGGAATGTACTTGATATGATGTATGTTCTTCATCCCCCATTAGTTATCTCTATTTCTCAACTTCTTATTCATTTTATGTCCTATTTATATGTTTCCTCTTTGTCCTAACCTTGTTTCGTGGCTTCCCCTATTCTTAATTTTTTCCTTTCTATTAATATCTTAATAAATTGGTCTATAAAATTTTCCAATAATTTTTCATTGTTTGTATGAAGATGTAGCATTTCAATCTTCATTTGTCTCAAAAAATTTCATAATTCTTTGTTAGGGTATTGAGATTTCTATCATAGGTGTACATAAATCTTGTCTTCGCCAAAACGGGTTTCATGGTCATTTTCAACAATTAGGCCTCCTATTAGTCTTCTTCTTTTCTTAAGTTGTACACAATTCATAATATCTTTTTTGTTAACCATTACCAAAATTAGTAACTACCCAAGGCATCAATTTTTGAACTTGGGATAAGATACCACTTGTCACACCTCCCTCGTATAAGACTT
Source organism: Pinus tabuliformis (assembly GCA_031772625.1). Classification (NCBI taxonomy): domain Eukaryota; kingdom Viridiplantae; phylum Streptophyta; class Pinopsida; order Pinales; family Pinaceae; genus Pinus; species Pinus tabuliformis. The sequence goes on along the minus strand of CM062815.1, from coordinate 195,525,325 downwards.
CACATGGAAAGACCATTTTTATTCCATAAATAGTTCAAGGGATTTTTTTTTTAATATATATTTCCAATCAACGTAGGATACAAAATTATCAATCATTTATATTCAAAAAATATTGTATTTCTTTTATCTATATATATATATATATATATATATATATATATATATATATATATATATATATATATATAGATATATATATATATATATATATTAACAATCATTTTCTCATCATGTGAATCTTCTTTTTCTTTCTATTCTCTTTCTCTTTTCCATACTCACTTGGCTTAGGAAACTTTTATTGTATGATTAAGTCATTTCCCTTATGACTAATTATACCATATAGGTATCTAAATTTTAGGGATGTTACAATTATAGCTTGACACTGAAGAATTGTGTCGATGTGTTAGTCGTCGCCTTGTAAGTGACTATTATTATACGCTCTTTATTATAGTTTTTTTTAAACATTAATATAGACTCACATACACCACTCCCCATATCATTTTATGACTACAAGAACAACATATCTCTTGTAGTAAGCATGTGTGCCTCTATTGTTTATAGCTTAGGAACCTCCTCTCCCATGATGCATATGAGACTTATTATTGTTCCATGAGATGAATAAATATTGTGGCTTTGTATTATGTGTCTCTTGGTTAGTAGTATATATTTCCCTGTGCTTATAGTGATGAGTCAAATGTTATTTATACCAATTGTGAGACTATAATGTTACCACAAATATTTCTGGACCCCAAAAATTATAGTGTTTAATTGGTTCTTCATGTTTTGTGAAATGATCTCAATGGTACATCTGGAAAGGGGTGTTAATTTGACAGTGACTATGTGTTGTGTTTGTTTTTTATGGTAACCACCTTCATCATTTTGAATAGACATAACCATTTTCTCTAACCACTCATGGGGACAATGCTCTATGCTAAGTTTTCTAGGGTTTGACCGCTATTACGAATTTTTTCTATGGTGAGAGCTCTTATGTCTACAATGAATTAAGGACTATGATAGACGATTCGATGAATATTATTATAGATCATTTCCTCGTTAGAGGATTTCTTCTCAGAATTCTTTACAAAAAAATGATCCACTAACTATATATATGTTTTTATTTAGAAATTTTCATGCTTATATATATTGTATGATCTCTGATCATTTTTTTCTTCCAGGTTCATCAACCTGTCATGGGGTTTCAACCTTATTCCCTTTGCACAACTCTATCTTCTACTAGAATTTCCAGGTAATAGCTTTTCCCATCAGTCATTATGAGTTTAGGGTTTATTATATGACACTACGGGAAATGAATTTGAGCTATTTACCTATTGAGGTTCGACATCAAACGATTGGAGATTTTAATTCCAAGCCCTCCTTGGTAAGCTTGTTGCTCTGTCATTCTAATGTTTGCCTCCAATTCTACAAAATGTTTAAGGGTTATTATAAAGTTATTTTTTAGTAATATGGATTCCATGTAATGATATCATGATTGATTTTTAAGGCTTCACATTGTTGGTATGAGGTTTGACATAATATTTGATGAGGTTTCTCATGAAGCTTTCTCAACTCATATTTTATATGCAGGTCCTAACTATTATTTTCTTGTATTTCCCAAGACTTCCAACTGTTAGTTGACGTTATGGTTTTAAATCACGACATACATTTTTTTTTATCCATGGAAGAATTGTCCCCGATAAGGGTTAGTTTTTTTCCCTTAAATACTATATATTGTTTGGTTATCATGGCTATGACCCTACTCATTGTAATTTATATTTGTGTTGAATGTTACTCGAGGACTATAAATGGCCAGTCAACGATTATTTCATATGTGACATAGTGGATATTAGCAATTAAATTGATGTTTATTTTGGGGTATCCATGATTCCCTTTGATTGGATTTGTAACTATAACGTTTAATTCCAATCTTTTGACTCGTTATATCTGGAGTTTAGCTTCTTTAGTTACACTTACGTACTGTGATTATTTAACTATAATTTCTATGTGAAGTTTTCTTTCATTGGGATTTGGCCATAATCATACTATTGTGCATTATTTCTATAACATTGATTTCTCTTCATACTATAGTATCATCACAATAGTCTTTGATGTTAGATATCATTTTGGGATTCAACTGCATTAAGTAAGTCATTCACGTATAACCATTTCCATGAGAGGTATTCGTAACTGACTAATTTCTCATGATGTTTGAATAGTTCACTTAGCACTCATTGCATCAAGTGATGCTCACAAAGGTGAAGAAGTGGGATTGAAACTAGTGAAATGAATCACATAGTGTCAATCATCACTTCCGGGGCTTACACCCAGTAACCAAGACTTCCCGGGAGGTCACCCATCCCAGATTTCCTATGGATCAAGTGCACTTAACTATGGAGTTTTCCCCACAATCAAGCCCACTTAGCTACGTATTTATTTAACAACAATTACACCCCTGTATTTTTCCAATTTATGTTTCATCATATTTACTTACTTTAGAATATATTAAAGAGTGTTCTTTTATTTCTTCTCATGTCGAGTTATGTGACTATGGTTATAGCATTTTCATTTAGACATGTGTAATTTCTATTGTTATATACACTACTACTTAACTATCTATTTTTAACCTCTGTAGAAACCCTTACAAGTCTTAAAATGGAACCTATCTGGGTGTTGTTTATTCTTACATAAGTAGATTTGGGGAGTGCACAAGGCAGTAAGGGATTTCATGCCTAACATTCCAAAGTACTAACCATAGTTCACTAAATAAAATGGTCCCTTTAACTAGTAAGTAACATACAATATTTTATCTTTTCCTTCTTCAATAATGTTACAGAGGCTTCTTTACTCTTACTTGCAAGAAATTTCAAACCATGGCTATTTCTAAACAATTCTTTTATTACCTTTCTTCTCTAACATTTCTTCCCTAGTATTTTTTGTATTGGTTCATGTGTGAGTATTCCATAAAAAATACATGTACCTACACATTCATATTTACATACTATATCTACCATAAAATGTATAGAATTTTCCTTTCATTTTGGTTAGCAATTCACCATATTTACTACAACATTTCAACTTTTCAACTCTCTTATAGATTCAAGAGACTCGATCAAATAACTATCTAATATTCTAAGGAATTTGTGAAGAGATTTCACAATCCACCTAATCGTAAGCCAGCTACTCACCTAACTACCCCTGACCCTCTCCATGTTCTTGACATAGATCCAGTATTTTCCTTTATGCCTCAAGGGTTACCTCTTTGTAGACCCAAAGCAGCATCATGCTTTAAATATGAGGGTTCTTTCACTAGTATTTCTCTCCTACTGATGATATTAGGAATTTTATTCTTTCTCTCCCACAATAATCGTGTTTTATAGAACCAGACTCTTGTCGTTTATATCCAACCAACTATTTATGGTCTCTGCATAAGTTCTAGAATTATGGAATTTATCTCCAACCATTTTCCTATGGTACCCCTTTCCTTCCTCTTTCTACGGAGCGAATGATTTGGCTAAAATCATGATTTTTTCTTCTTTTGGTATTTCCATCTTGGAACATAACTAACTTTTCCAATTATTTCTCTGATTTTTAGGGATTAGTCATACTTGATAGCCTTTTACCTATTCTCAATAATGTTAGTGGAATTAAATTTCATTTCTTTTCTCCCAATATACATAAAACATTTCTAATTAATAACAACAATTAGATTTAAATATTCTAATTTATCCATAGTTTAGCTTTAAATAATAAAATATTGTGTTAAGTCACTCAGGATATTACAACTTAAAATATAGTTGCAAAAATTATTAAGGGTTATATCAGGCCCAGTGTGTCCCCATGGGGTGCACTGGTTCTTTTTGTCGAGAAGAGGGATGGGGAAATCTAGGCATCCATTGACTATCACTAGTTAAGCAAATTGATAATCAAGAAATAAATGTCCTTTACATCACATGGACAATTTATTTGACCAAGTCAAGTGAGAAAGTGTATTCTCCAAGATATACCTCATATTTAGATATCACCAGCTAAGGGCTAAAGAGGAAGACATACCAAAAACAATGTTTCAAACTTGGAATGGTCACAATGAATTGACAATGTTACCCTTCATACTTACGCATGCATGTGCCACCTTTATGTGTTTAATGAATAGTGTGTTCAGAAAATTTATAGATAAGTTTGTGTTGATATTCATAGATGATATGTTAATATATTCCAAGACGCTGGACAAACACATACATCATTTGGAAATAATGTTACAAACAATGCAATAACATCAATTGTATTCAAAACTCAACAAATGTGAATTCCTCCACGACAAGACATAGTATCTTATGCATGTAAATTTGAAAGAAGGGATAGTTGTAGATCCAAAAAAAATGAATATTATTCTTGAATGGCCAATATCAAATTATGTGGCTAATATACGATCATTCATGGGAATTACTAGTTATTACTTTAGGTTTATAGAAGGATTTTCCAAGTTAGCATATCATATAGCCTCCTTACAAAAGAAACCAGGTAAAATTTTAATTTTTGGAATAGTGTCAAGCAATCTTTGCGAGGATGAAACATCTACTTACTATTTCTCTGCTGCTCACAATAGAAGATATAGATAAAGACATTGAAGTATTTACGTATGCATTCTTCGAAGGTCTAGCAGGTGTGCTTATGTAGGAAGGGCATGTGGTGGCCTAAGAGACTCGTAAATTGAAATAACATGAGATAAAATATGTATTTTATAACATGGAATCAACGGATGTCATTCATGCTCTAAAAGTGTGTAGACCTTATTTTATTGTTAGATAGATCACCTATATTACCAACGTCTAAGTCCTAAATATTTTTTCATTCATCCCCATATGAATGCAAGAAAATTGATGTGGATGACCTTCCTGAGAAGATATGACTTCAAAATTAAACATATAAAATGAAAGGAAAATAAGGAAGTAAATTCACTAACTTGAAGTTTGATGAAAGTGTATGAAATAATAATAAGTCAGAAATAAACATACTTCTTAGAGTAGATTAAAAAAGTATCACTAAGAAATCAAAATTATAATAATATTTTTGAAGATGTGAAAATTAGATCTAGTGAAGATAAATGGGCTAGTTATGAAATTAGTAAAAGAAGGTTATTGACATATGAAAACACTTCTCATATTCCAAACCAAGAAAAAATTACAATATTGATATTTGATGAATATCATAACAGACCCTTCTAAAGACACCTCTGGTATCAAAAGATGATTAAAGCTCGTAGGAAAAGTTCTTTTGGCTTGTTATGAAAAAGGAAGTTTACGAATATCTAGCTAGGTGTCAAGAATTTTAGTAGTTGATAGTATAACTTCAACACAATGCTGATCTATCGAAACCCTTACCTACACCAAAGTGGAAATGGAAAGTGATATCCCTAGATATTATTATTGGTTTTCCCCAAGCATGGAAGTAGCATGATTCCATTATGGTGGTAGTTGATAAAATAACAAAGGCAGCTCATTTCATTCTATGTAACTTACATATAAATATCCACAAGTGATTGAAATATTCATGAAGGAAATATTCAAGCTTCATGGTATACCTAAAATATTTATTTCAGATGGGTACAAGGTTCACCTCAAATTTTTGTAGGTCACTATCTACTAGAATGGGTGCACAACTAAACTCTAGAACTGCTTAAAATAGACACTCTGATCGACAGACAAAAAGATTTAATCGGGTTCTTGAGGACATGCTATCCATGTAAGTAATCAACATTCTTGAAAAATGGGAGCGTTTTCTACACTTGATAGCTTTTCCTATAACAATGGTTATCAGGAAATAGTTAAAATGAGTCCCTTCAAGGCTTTCTAGGTGATAAAATCTCATATTCCTCTAAGTTGGAGTCCACTTGAGGACAGACTGGAATTGGAACAATATATTTTACATGAGGTGGAGCAAGTGATAAGAAAAACAATACAAAATTTGAAACAGGCAAAGGATATATAGAAAATATATGATGACTTGAAAATAACCCCAAAGGAATTCTCATGTTTGGGAGCATGTTTATTTGAAAATTTGATAAAAGAAGAGTTCCTCGAATTTGGGAATTTGTTGTAAATTATCTCATTGGTTTTGTGGGCCATTTGAAATATTGGGCAGGTAAGGGTAGTGGCATACCAGCTGGGACTACCAGCTCATGTTAGAATCCATAATTTATTTCATGTCTCTCTTTTAAATAATTATATATATAATCCTACACATATAATTGATTTGAATGTTGTATAGGTCAAACTGGAAGGAGAGTTCTAGGATGAACCTTTACAAATTCATGATCATAGGGAAACTACTCTTCAAAATAGAACCATTTGTTATGGTAACATCAAATGGAAGCACTTTGGGCTTGAGGAGGCCACATAAGAAATGGAGGAAGAAATGAGGAATGATTCTCCTATGTTATTCCAGAAAAGAATGGAATATGAAACATAGAGCACAATTTTTCTTTTAGGGGGGAGGAAATGTAACACCCTTGGATAAATATTTATGATTTTTTCATCTAATTATAGCTAGGAAAGCTTTAAAAAATTAAGGATATGACTTGTTGATGTAAATATCCACTTTAATAATGGAAAAAGAAATTATTTTAGTGTGTTGACATTCTTGGTAATGTTTTAAAGGCTATCATGTGAAACTTAACTCCTAAATATCAAGAAATAATTGGAGTTAGTTATTGCCAATAAGATGGCATGAACAAAAAGAAGGAAAATTCTCTAGTTGTTATTATTCAGTAGAATTAGGCAAATACAAACCTCTAGAAGAATTCATCATTGAATATAATCTCATGAAGTGGAATATAAGTAGGTGCACTATGGGAGAGAATGATAGTTGCTTGGAAGTATAACTAATGGGAGAGAAATACTAGTTAGGACGTGGGAATTTGAGATGAACACTTCCATAAGTGTTTAGCAGAGGAAACTTTGAAAAATTCGTTGATTGTTTCTCTAACAAAGAGGAGTAGATCTTGGTGGTAAGTCACTGTAAAAGATTTCTTACATGTGGGAGGAGCATGAGTGCACTTAGTACATTCCTAGGAGTAACATTACATAAGTGTTCCGATAAAGTTTCAATTATCGTTGAATAACTAGGCTTAAAAACTTTTGAAAAGGAAAAGGGGAACTGATCTACAATAAGAAAGTAAGTTAGGAAATATGATTTTATGATTGAATATTTGGATAAATGATATGGATTCATAACCTACAAGTTTATAAGTGTTAGAATTGGTATCTATTTTCCCAACTTGCAACAAGCAGCAAGAAATTTTGCAACTTCAGAGTAATTTAAATATTTTGTCAAAAGCAATTGATGGACAAGTGAGATAAACCTTAAACTTGGAAAATTTCTAAGCACAAATTATGGGTTGGAAGGAAAAGAAAGGTATGTCTACATGTAAATTCTATGTTAAATATTAGGTTACCCTAAGTGACCATGGTGGTATGATATTGCTTTGATCTCGTAAGGAGAGAATGATGATAACAATAGGAAAATCATACATTAATCTTATTCACATATATATATGCATATATTTGTATAGGAGTAAGTTTAAAATGGTGAAATAGGTTAATTTCCTGAGGATTCTTATAAATAGGAGTTTTATCTACCTATCTGGGTGGCAACAATCCTCAGATCAAGGATAATTAGGACCTAGAAAGAATTAATAGATCCCATGATAGGTATCGCCAAGAAATTTGCTCTAAATAATCTATAAAATAAAATATAACATGCACATATATTTTCATATATATAGTATATAATACATAACTTGGAATAACAAGAAAGGAAAAGACTATTGTAGTAACCTAATAAACGAGAAGTGATAAACTATCCTTTGTGAAATATATAAATGTAACTCTCTTTTTTTATAGAATCATTTAATTCAAATAATTTGGAAATTTCAATTGAAAACATAAATGGTATAAAGTTTTCTAGATAAAAAATTTTGATAGAGAATCCATAGAATTTAATAAACCATTGTAATATCTCTTAAAGATATACCTGAGGGTTTTCACAAATTGTGAATAGCAACGCCTTTTTGGAAAGGAAATCCCACCACGTAAGCTAGCAAAGAATGCTAACACTATTATACAAATATGGCTAGGTTTTTAAGGAAAAGCTAGTTTAATCAAAATTACAAGAAAGTATCATACTAATTCTTGATAGGGAAACTGGAAGAACCTATGTTTTTATTAAAAAAATATATAGTTAAAATGATAAGACTCTAACCGTTAGGGCGAAACATCCCTAATACACTAAGCATGCAAGGAAAAAATATATAACACATTTGTAAAACTTCTTAGAAGCTCAAAAATAGTAAAGCACTTGATGAATAATTCATTTTACTCCAATTGAAACCATAAGCATTAGAGAACCGTGAAATGGTCTTGCCCAAGATGGTCGAGTACCTTGGAAGATAATAAAAATATGTAAAAACCTAGGTAAGATGCCATACATGAGTAAGAGCCATAGACAATCCAATATAAGAAACCACTACACTAAGGGTACTTATTCGTAATACAACATACGTGAGGGAGGATGTAAAAAAAATAGAAATTCTTAAAAAGAACATAGAGTACAACCTCAAGAAAAAAAGGAAAGAAGAAATTCAAACAAAAAGCATTATCTTTCGCGGAGAAGGACAGCGTGTTGCAACTTTGCACCTTTAGTCGCATAAAGAAAATGGTTAGAAAACACAATTTCATTAAGAATTTGTCTTAGGGTTTGAATGAATAAAGCCAGGTTTGTTTGAGAAAAAAAAAATGTTTACATGTACGTGTAGTGGTGGCCATCTCTTGTTAATCATTTCAGTATGAAAGAAAATCATGCCAAGTGAGACCTTATCGCAAGGTTCGCGAGAGTTAAAACAACCAAATAAATTATTTACAAATGTAGAAAGTAACCCTACAGAGATACCATGAATGAAATTGCAAAATGGTTATTCCAACATTAAAATAATGTTCATAAACATATATTACAAGCCACTCAAGAAATTTAGAACGTAACCTAGAGAAGCCATTCTTCGCATAGCCACAACCGGATCCCCTACAAATCCAATCAGAGTCTAGAATTGCACAGATTCAAGTTTTGAATGGAGGAGACCACCTTGTAGTCATGAAAACGCAGAGATTCTATGTTGCGGAGCTCCATTCGAAGCTTCGGATGTGCAAATGGGACTGAAACGATGGGGAGGCATCGACTAGTTAGTCCAAGTTATCCGTAAGTCATGTCCACTGTCGATATTAGTACTACAACATTTGGACCATCGTGGTTAACACGCATCAAAAGGTAGGTGGAAGCTGACAACATATTCAATCACATGACCGTCAGGTGGCACATGGTCAATGTATCACCATGTTATAACAAGCCACCAAATTCACCAAATTACTCACTCATTAACTAGATGCTTCACAGCGATCAATATATCTTAGATGACAAGAAATATGAACATAGGTGTCATACAACATAGCACATCAATGTTATATATGTACATGTGAACCATTTTACATTATGGAGGACCTTTATGATGGGCTGATATAATCCATGATAACCCGTAGTAGTATTATGAAGCACCATGAGTGGGTTAATAATATTATTACAAACAATCGGAAACTAAGAACTATGTCGATCATGTCTTGTGTTTTAGAGAGTGACTCTATTTACAGCGCACATCCTCTACGGGGTCAATAGGACCATTATTTAGAAAAGAGAGAGAGGACTGGACCTATGCTTTTGACGCTTAAGAAAATACACATATATAGCTATATAAAAACATGATAATGATCTTGAGTCAATGTTCAACATAAGAATATGATAATTTTGATTTAAAGGGTAGCTTTTGTGGGGAATTTGTTGTAAAGGCGATTAGAGCCTCGTGGTTTCTTGAAGTGTGGATAAGAATAAAAATGTTCTCTTCTTTATATTTCTTTTTGATATAATATAGTAGTTATTATAAGAGTTTATGTATGTACATACAGGTATGAACTAAAAAATAAAAATAAAAAATTATAGGTATTTTCGCTTTTTTATCAAGAATAGGAAGAATATACGAGGATATTACACTTGTTGTGAATTTTTTCCAAGTTGTAGATTTAGATTATAGATTTTTATGACCTTCTAATTTTGAAAAGATTCAAGATCGCCACTCATGGTTAATCTGAATGTTTGGATATTGCATGTCAGTAGATCATTCTCATTAGTAAGCATTGTGACAACCCATGTACATGTTTTAAAGAGTTGCGTCCTTGTTGGCTTGATTAAAAAATTATCACTCTTTTCTTTTTTTTTCTTTTTTTGGTAATACATGGGGTTGTAGATTTAATTTTTTTATGTGGTTAGGATGTGACAATTAACTCAGAGAAATGTTTGGATCCATCAAGAAAGAGGTTATGACAAAAATACAATGTCCTTATCAAAATTACGTATGTAGAATGCAACACATGAATAATTTGTAAATACTAAACTTGTGACATCAATGCTGGTGGGGAGTTGCTTTTTGACTAAATGATAATATTAACTCTCAATTTGTGATTAAATTTAAATTTTTCCATGACAAATTTAAAATTTTAATTAAAATTTTTAAAATCAATTATTATAAAGAAATTTGAATAATTTAATTTTATATTAATAATTTTAATTATTTAAATAAATTATAATAATTATACATTTATTTTTTATAATAATTAAAATTTATTATAAATTTATATTTCAAAATTTAATAAAATAAAAAATATTCATTTTATTTAAAAAATTATAATTTACTATGAAAATTGAATGAATATTTTAGTTCAAATATTATGTTTTATCATTATTTTTGGAAATAAAATATCTGGGTTCAAAAACACTTATTCAAACATTTGATTTTATTTCATAATTATAATTATGAATGATGAAGTTACTTAATTAAAATAGTATAATCAAATATTTAAATTATTATTTTTCAAATTTTCTAAATAAATTTCATTATTAAAATTAAATCTTTTTATTTTAAAATTTAAAATTTTATTGACTAAATTATGTTAAAATTTATATATATATATATTATATTTTTAAATTTTGTTAAGATTTTAGTATTTTTTAATATATTTTCAAAAACTATATACACTATTCCTTAATTATTTTTTAATTATAATTGTTTTAATATGGTAATATTTTCATTATAGTTAATTATTAATTATATATTTTTTATATTTTCATTATTATAATTAAAAAAAAAAATCTAATTATATTTTAATTAGTTTTTTTAAATAAAAAAATATTTATAATATTTTCGAACTATCTTGTGCTTAGAACTCTTTTGACTTGATATAATAAATTTTAGAGTTGAATAACCTTATAATGTACAAGTTAAACTGCCATTTTCCATAGCGATGTTATAAATATATAAACTTATTTTTGATAAATGTCATTAACACCCTTTTTTTTAAATAAGATAAATGTCATTAACACCCTTTCAAATGATTATTTCTATCAGTAACCAAATTTATTTATAGAGTGTTAAAGATATATTCAATTTCTTAAAACCTATACAAATATTTAAAATTATATTTCATAAATAAATATAGAATTTCAGCTTTCCCCTACTGAGTTATTAAGATCATGTACAAAAAGTAAACAATTCTAAACTCTAGATTTTCAAAGATATAATTTTTATCAATATAATTACCAGCGTAGTAACTATTTGTAAACTATATCATCAATATTATAAAATATATATTACTAATTATTTAAGTTAAAACATAAAAAGTTATAAGCATAAGAGAAAACGAAATGACAGAAATAAATTTGTTCGACATTTTATAATTACATTCTCTAGACCGCTAGGTTTCTACATTTTTTAAATAATAGATTTCCTGAAAACCTACCCTCCATTATTGTGATAGGCTCCTACTGAAATGGCGAATATACTGCACGGAAAACGCACCGTCCATTATTGTAGATTCCACGGAGGAATATCTAGGAGCATTATGGAGTTCTGGTATTGTTTAAAGTTCAGTCGTCTTCCGCGGGAGAGAAAAGGATAATGACGTACGCGCAGTCCTATCAAAGGAAGACACCGCCTGGGGTTTGAAATCGTGGTCCGAATCCCCGAACTGATTCACACAGAAGTACGTTTATTTCCACTTAATAAAATTTTATTTTCTTTAATAAAGTTACGTGTATTCCCAATACATTGTAAAACATTTTTTTTAAAGGGGGCTAGTCCCTGAAGAAGCATTATATTAAGTATAATGTACAATATTTTACATATATACAACTGTCATATCACATCAATCAACATATACCGATATATATGTACAATGATACAAATGAGCTGCGCAGCGTCACAATCGAATGGTCGGACCGTGCACTCATGTGCCAATACACTGTAAAACATAATACACTATGTGATTGATGGACCATGGAGGTTCCAATCAATTTTACTTTTTTCAATCAATTATAGAAAAAGTTAAAAGAGATGGAAAAAAAATTGATAAATATATTTTATAGAAAATTAATTAATATGTTAAATAAAATTAAAAATGAAAAATTATAGTAATAAAAAATATGAACAGAGTAATATTATGAATTAAATTATTATATTTAAAAATAATAATAATAATTTTGTGTTAACTTGTAGTTTTTTAAATATTTAAACCATATATTTTAATGTTTTTAATTTTATTGGTATGCCATAAATTGAAATTGAAATTTACTTTATAATTTTTTTGGAAGAAAAATACATAAATACTTTTTTTCAGAACGAAAAAGCTCAGATGTATTATATTGAGGCTATATAATAGAACAGACAGTACAAGAGCTTTTGAAAAGCATGAGGACAAAACTGGACACCCTGTGCATAAGGAGGAGAACAGAAAGAGGGACTGACACACATACAACCAGATACATGTTAAGCTCCATTAATCTTGCACATATTGCTGCCTACAATTATGGAATTGCAGTCTTTCCTTAACTTATGGAAACCAACTCCAGTAGTTTCCTTAAGTTAAGAAAGGCAACTGCAATTACTAAATTTATAATTATGAGCTACTAAAGTGGTCCATCACTTTGATTCGAGTTCTCTGCCTTGATTTGTGGACATCTAACACATAGCTATTAGAAGCTTGATGGAAGCTTAGCTATATGTTCATCTGTTTGGTCCCCAAGCTCATATCTCAATCCCCTTCAGTTTTACACCATCTAGCTGAGATAGCAGAGCTTGGAAGTGCCTTCAGATCAGCTGCATTCTTTTCCTTTTGCTTGGACAGCTGGAGCGTGGTTTTTCAGAAAGAAGCTGCATCAAGAGTTTCACCAATGGCTGGAGGTAATTCGTATCCCTGGGCATTAAATTTCAACGATTCTTTTCAGTTCCTTCCGCATGCAGAATCGCTGCTTAAGTTTATGATTTTCTAACATTTGGTATCGGAGCCCTTTTACCTCTGCCTTGCTGTGTGTTGGCTAAAATATTGAGTGGTTTCGAGCCCGTCATGCATTTGGAGGAGCGCTGCCTGTGCATTTGACTAATTGAAGTATGCGTTAACCATATTAGGTCAAAATACAATTCATAGTTATGCATTTGGGCAAATCCCCATATCATTTTGTTCTCAAGGAAAGCGCACCCCATCTCAAGAAAAATACGAAAAAAGGGCACATTTCTGCTATCTAATTTATCCCTGGAAGAACTCCGTAGTGGATTCAAACATCACTTTAAGAGGCCCATTTATTTAGAAATGCTTATGGGTGTTTTGCACACAACAGTATACAACGGTGTTTCAGGCACGATAAGAATCCAGTAACTGGATATTCTCACATGTCAAATACTGTGTTCCAAACTTTCTCTGGCTTCCGGTTCATTTGGAGAACTACAGAGACAGTGCTCGCTTTGTTTTGCCCAAATTAAGTGGGCTTCTACCGGATCGAACCCACATCCATCCATCCTCATCCCAATCCTGTGCATGTTCCTCCTGCTCCCATAAAATAGATTTATCAAAGACCGTGGACGATTGGATTGCTATCAGACATCAATATGATCCTAGAATATATCACAATTGCTCCTTCCGCCCATTGCGTTGAAATGATGTGGTTCAATTCATTTGGGCATTTTGGTGGTCGTAATTTCTTGGCATTCTCTTGTTCTAACGGAATTGTCTCATTCCCATCTAATGGAGATGCCACTACATATATATGCACATATAAATCTTAAAACTCGTGAAAGCCTTCTATTAAACGTAACACTCATGTGTGATTGTTTCTTAATTGCAATTATCCCAACAAAGTAGTACACTTTTGATTGAAGATTTCCATAAGAAAGTTACTAATAAAAAGCGGCATATCCCTGGTCGAAGGTTTTCATACCATGTGAATTATCACTATCTCGTTGTGTTAGGCATTCAATCCTGAAGTTTTGTAACACTACAGATCTCATTAGAAACTCCATACTGTGTTGGCGGATTTTTATTGAGAAACTTCGAGGAATCACTTCATGGATCTCTACACAGGTCGCTCTGCCTTTTATATTTTAACAAGCATTTGCTGGCAAGTTTATAGAAATCAAAATATGGAGGAGTAAATCAACCTAGAATAAGATGTTAAATCCATGATTAATGATTCTGGAATCTTGTGAGGAAAGACATCCATGATAAGATATATGGGTAATCACGTACATAAGGATATAACGCATTCGATTTGCGTTGACCATCAAATTAATTGAACGTTGACTAAAAAATGAAACGTATATATTAACGTTATAAAAGAAAATAAAATATTTTGGTATTATTTTAATTTTATTTTTGAAGTTTTTTTTATTGGTTATTTTTTTTTTTTTTTTTTTGGGGCCTTATTATGCAAATGCAATCGATGTGATCTTTTGCATTATTTGAAACATGTTATTTTGTTTGTCAAAATGCCCTCTCGTGAATTACATGATAGGCATACATGTCGACAAGCTGATTATTTTATAAATGTATATGTTTAAAGTAAATGGCAAGGTCAATATATGACCTGATTCATTCAAGAACATACACATGACATGAAGGCTCTCACCAAAGTCTCGGGTATGAACATGAATTTTTTTGTGAAGTCTATCCCTTTTGATATGAGTCATGTTAAAGGAAATGGTTTATGCATTCTTAAATATTTCAATATTTCGATATTTGAAATGGTTTAGTCTTTTGTTTTGAATATTTAAAATTTGCAGTTTTGTTTGCAAATTGTTTAGAGCCCATTTTGTAATTAATTTAAGAATTAGTTTTAAATAAATTATGGGACAGTTAAACTAAGGAATGTAAATTTGATTTTAATTTTATTTATCTTGTGAGCAAAATAGCTTGTTTGCTGGTCAATTTTTGTTGTTTTATAAACTTAAGGATGGAGCCTGAAGTCAAGCCAGCTAGCCTTCGAACTGCATTTGCTATGCAAGTGCAAAGTAGATCAACGCTGCTTCAGTCAATCTCCGGGTTAAGTTTATAAATTGAACAATCAATTTGTAGTCATTTTCGGTAATGTTGACTGCTTTAACCTTAATTTTGATTTTGCTGGAAAATTATTACAGTTATATGGAGTTTATTAAAATGTCATTTTGACTTACTCCTTTCAGTAAACGTTATTTTTCTCTCTGGTTAAGTTTTGTTTATGCAGCAAAATAATGTCTAGTGATCCATATAATTTTAATTAATTAGAGAATAGCCACAGCATCTTTAATTAAATAAAATTATATATTTTGATTGGTTAGATCACATAAAGATTATTTAGACATTAAATTGTAATTAATTACACTGAATATAATAAATTTTATCCCACAGGAATCTTTATTATATTTATGTAATTAATTAGGATAAAATTTCATAACCTACCCACAGGAGTTATGAATTATTAAGTTTTATCATAAAGTTTTATTGAATCTGTTTGAATTAAAAATTTAGCCCACGGGCAATTTTTATGTCATTTGATTCAATTCTTTTTAGCATGATTTACATTGGTAAAACATGAAAGTTTATTAAGCCTCAATTTTAACATAAGCATGTGATTCTTTATTTTGATGCAGCAGTACAACCTGCAAATTTCTCTGAAATTCGTTGTGACATTCCCGAACTTAAGGAAATAATCTCATTTGTTTGTTATGAATCTAATATGGTTAACGTTAATATTAACACATGGTGGATTGGTTCTGGATCAACAATTCACATTTCGAATTCCTTGCAAGGTTTGCCAAACCTAAGGAAGCCAGTGGGAAGTGAGCAAAGCATCTTATCAGGAAACAAGATGGGCTCGCATGTGGAAGCTATAGGAACATGTTATTTAACTTTAAGTAGTGGCTTTGTTTTGGAATTAGAAAAGACCTTTTATGTTCCAAGTTTTTCTAGAAACTTGATTTCAGTTTCAAGGCTTGTACCTTTTGGATATTCCTTAAACTTTTCAGAAAAATCTTTCAGTCTATTCTATAAATCTGATTATGTTGGGAATGGTATTTTGTCTAACGGTCTTTACTGCATTAATTTACAAAACAATGTCACTTATGATTCAATGCATGTTCACACTGGCACTAAAAGATGTGTTATCAATGAAGATTCCTCTACATTATGGCACCAGAGACTAGGTCATATCTCCATAGATAGAATTAAAAGATTGGTAAATGAAGGAATACTTAATACTCTAGATTTTACTGATTTTGAGACTTGTGTGGACTGCATAAAGGGAAAGCAGACCAACAAGTCAAAGAAAGGTGCCAATAGGAGTTCGGACATATTAGAGATCATACATACTGATATATGTAGTCTAGACATGGACTCACATGGTCAGAGATACTTCATCTCCTTTATAGATGATTACTCACGATATATGTATCTCTACATGCTTCATAAAAAGAGCGAAGCATTAGATGCCTTTAAGATCTTTAAGGCTGAAGTAGAGAAACAATGCGGCAAGCAAATTAAGATCGTGAGATCAGATAGAGGTGGAGAATATTATGGTAGATACACAGAAGATGGACAAGCACCTAGGCCATTTGCTAAGTTTCTTCAAGAGCATGGGATTGTTGCCCAATACACCATGCCTGGTTCACCCGACCAAAATGGTGTAGCAGAAAGAAGAAATCGAACATTATTGGACATGGTGCGGAGTATGCTTAGCAGCTCCAATCTTCCTAAATCCTTGTGGACTGAAGCACTTAAGACGTCAGTGTATATATTAAACCGAGTTCCAACCAAGGCGGTTCCTAAAACGCCATTTGAATTATGGAAAGGTTGGAAACCGAGTTTGCGACATATGTACGTTTGGGGATGCCCATCTGAAGTGAGAATTTATAATCCACAAGAGAAGCAGCTGGACCCAAGGACCATTAGTGGGTATTTCATTGGATATGATGAAAGGTCTAAAGGTTACAGATTTTATTGTCCATCTCACAGCACTAGGATTGTGGAATCAAGAAAAGCAAAGTTTCTTGAAAATGACTTGATCATTGGGAGCGATCAAACCAGAAACATAGTTTCTGAGAAGGATCATTCAGAATCTCAACCTTCCACTTCAAGTGATAGATTGGTTATTGTTCATAGCACCCCTCAAGTACAAACTGGTGTTGAACAACCAATTGTTGAAGTTCCACAAGCTGCTGACGATATTCCAGTAGATCAAGGAGTTCAAGAGTTGCAAGGAATTTTTGAACAACAAGTTGAACCACATACTTCTGAGGAAGATGATGGTACAACATTAAGAAGATCTACTAGACCTAAGTGACCAGCAATTCCTAATGATTATGTTGTGTATCTACAAGAATCTGACTACAACATTGGAGCCGAAAATGATCCTGAGTCATTTTCACAAGCCATGAGTTGCAAAGAATCAAAACTATGGTACAATGCCATGAAGGAAGAGATGAATTCCATAAAGAGTAACGAAGTCTGGGATCTTGTTGAGTTGCCTAATGGTGCAAAATCCATTGGATGTAAACGGGTCTTTAAGACAAAGAAAGACTCATTGGGCAACATTGAGAGATACAAGGCAAGAGTTGTTGCTAAGGGATTCACTCAGAAAGAAGGAATCGACTACATGGAGACTTTTTCTCCTGTATCTAAGAAAGATTCCTTGCACGTTATTATGGAATTAGTAGCCCATTTTGACTTGGAGTTGCATCAAATGGATGTGAAAATGGCTTTTCTTAATGGAGATCTAGAGGAGGAGGTTTACATGAAACAACCTGAAGGATTCCCCTCTAGTGATGGTGAGAAATTGATTTGCAAGCTCAAAAAGTCATTATATGGTTTAAAACAAGCATCCCGCCAATGGTATTTGAAATTCCATAATGTAATTCCTTCTTTTGGTTTTGTAGAAAACATTATGGATCAATGTATATACCTGAAAGTTAGTGGGAGTAAAATTTGTTTTCTTGTTTTATATGTGGATGACCTTTTGCTAGTAACCAATGATAAGGGTTTGCTACATGAGGTTAAACAATTCCTCTCTAAAAATTTTGATATGAAGGATATGGGTGAGGCATCTTATGTCATTGGCATTAAGATCCATAGAGACAGATTTCGAGGCATCTTGGGTCTGTCACAGGAAACCTATATTAATAAAATTTTAGAGAGATTTCGGATGAAGGATTGTTCACCAAGTGTAGCTCCCATTGTGAAGGGTGATAGGTTCAATTTGAACCAATGCCCGAAGAACGACTTTGAAAGGGAACAAATGAAGAACATTCCATATGCTTCTGCTGTCGGAAGCTTAATGTATGCTCAAGTCTGCACAAGACCTGACATTGCATTTGTTGTGGGAATGTTGGGACGATATCAGAGTGATCCAGGTTTAGACCACTGGAGAGCTGCAAAGAAAGTAATGAGGTACCTTCAAGGAACCAAAGACTACATGCTTATGTATAGACGGACGGACAACTTGGAAGTAATTGGCTACTCAGATTCTGACTTTGCTGGATGTGTTGATTCACGCAAATCAACATTAGGATACATTTTTATGATGGCCGGTGGAGCTGTATCGTGGAGGAGTGCCAAGCAGACCTTGATTGCCACTTCCACTATGGAAGCCGAGTTCGTCTCCTGTTTTGAGGCTACTTTACATGGTGTATGGCTTAGGAGTTTCATTTCTGGGCTTAGAATTATGGATTCTATCTCTAAGCCATTGAGAATATATTTTGATAATTCAGCTGCTATTTTTATGGCTAAAAACAATAAAAGTGGGAGTCGAAATAAACACATCGACATTAAGTATTTAGCTATAAGGGAACGTGTTAAAGAAAAGAAAGTGGTCATTGAGCACGTCAGCACTGAGTTAATGATCGTTGATCCTTTGACTAAGGGCATGCAACCGTTTAAATTCAAGGATCATGTATTGAATATAGGACTTGGTTCCATTATGTAGTTTTTCATTGTATGGACAATGTTATTTTAATGAAATTATTAATTATTGTGATGTTTTTTCTTATATTTATGTGCACCTTAAGTTGATTTGAGAAAATTCATTTAAGAAGGACCAAGAATAAACATAAGGTTTATTCATTAAGAAATTGTTGCCACATAAATTATAATAAGAATAAATACATAGTAATACATGGAAGATAATACTCGTCATTAGAGGACTTATCGCCATGATTCATGTATCTATTACTTAATACAGATTATCAATGGTTTTTAAGTTGAGACATTAAGTTTGGAAGTATGGACCAAGTGGGAGAATGTTAAGCTCCATTAATCTTGCACATATTGCTGCCTACAATTATGGAATTGCAGTCTTTCCTTAACTTATGGAAACCAACTGCAGTAGTTTCCTTAAGTTAAGAAAGGCAACTGCAATTACTAAATTTATAATTAGGAGCTACTAAAGTGGTCCATCACTTTGATTCGAGTTCTCTGCCTTGATTTGTGGACATCTAACACATAGCTATTAGAAGCTTGATGGAAGCTTAGCTATATGTTCATCTGTTTGGTCCCCAAGCTCATATCTCAATCCCCTTCAGTTTTACACCATCTAGCTGAGATAGCAGAGCTTGGAAGTGCCTTCAGATCAGCTGCATTCTTTTCCTTTTGCTGGGACAGCTGGAGCGTGGTTTTTCAGAAAGAAGCTGCATCAAGAGTTTCCCTAATGGCTGGAGGTAATTCGTATCCCTGGGCATTAAATTTCAACAATTCTTTTTAGTTCCTTCCGCATGTAGAATCGCTGCTTAAGTTTATGATTTTCTAACAATACTTATAGAAAAGCCTAAGATATACAACAGATTGCCAAATAAAGACACTAGAAATATACAGCCAAACCTGTACCTGAACATATGACAAAAGGATCATAAAAAAAACAGCACACCTTCAAAAACAGAGCATCAAAATCCAAGGAAGGAGAAGTCCTAGATGGGGATGGATTCCCCGTCAGATATTACCTTCACCGACCAGATTCCTGATTGAGAAAGCAAACCTTCCTTTGAAAGGCAATCAGCTTGCTGATTTTTTGACCTGTAGATGTGATGAATAGAGCACCCATCCATTTTTTCCCAAAAACATAACTCTGTATATTGGTTAAATCTACCTCTAAAATAAATATATATTTAACTTAAAAAAATAAAAATTCAAAATTAGGAAAAGAAATATAACAACCCATTTTTTTTAAACGATCCAAAAAAATCTAGAAAGCAGATGAGCAAAACACACAATATAAAGCTAGCTTTAGAATAATGCAAACAAAAAACGTTAAACGCCGGAAAATCAAGAAAGCGGAAAAGCTAATCATCCTAGCTTCATAATAAATCCAAAACCCTTCAAAAAGCATTGACAAAGGATTATGGAAACGACAAAATAAAGAAAGCACAAAAAGCTGATTATCCTGTCGTTATCACAAAAACCAAAAACCTTCAGAAAAAGCGAAGAGAGAAAGGATTGTGAAAACAATAGCTTGTATGGGTTGAACACATTTTTAAAGGCTTTAACGCGTATGCATCCCTATGTTTTGATGCAGATGAAGGCTTCACTTAGGCCTCACGGCTCGCTTTTCGTCTAAGTACTCCTCCATTCTGTTCAGTGGGTGTTTATTTGGCATAAATCAACAGCAATCGAAGACCTGAGAGTTAAATTCCTTCATCTGTTTTGATGATATAGGCCTCCTGTGTCACTGTTGCTCAAGCGGAAATTAGTCGTTCAAGAAATCCATTGCCTTTTCATAAAGACGGCTAAGTGATATCGTAAACACGACTAAGGGATTTCGATTGATTTTCAAAATTCTTCAACAAATCTGACTAATAACATTCGACAAATTCAACTCCACTCCATTCCTTCGACCGTCTTCTCATTGCACAAATGTGAGGTTCTGCTTTTCAAGTTTGAGGTTGTTCTGTTCTCCAATTAAAGGTAGGTAAATTGTTTTTACAAATTCAATAGTATCTGTTTTTACAGAATTAAATGCAATTTGTACATTATAAATTTCGCTGTAGTTTTGTTTAATCCTATCTAATTTTATTATATTGAGATTCCTTAGTTGTTTAAGTCACATCTCGGTCATAAATTAGATTTAATCTTTTCATATTATTGCTGCTAAGAACCTTCAACAAATCTAACTCCACTCCATTCCTTGCACCACATTGTCATCGCTGAAATGTGAGGCTCTGCTGTACAAATCTGAGGTTGTTCTGATGTCCAATAAAAGGTAGCTAAATTGATTTTACAAATTGAATAACATCTGTTTTTAGAGAATTAAATGCAGTTTGAATTACTAGTTTGAGTAGTTTAGTTTAACCCTGTCTAATTTTATTATATTGAGATTCCCTATCTCGACAAAGATTTCTTGATTTCACTTTATTTTTATATAGATTGATTATATTTAGTTTATATATGTTGTTTTATTTCATCCAATTTCTGTTCAGCGTTTATCTATGTTATTCTATTTTAACATGCCTTGTGAGGTGTTTTGGTTTGGGTTTCACCATGAAACCCATTTAGTTCGAGGGATTTGGGTTTCACCATGAAACCCATTGAGTTCGAGGTACATTTTATCTGGACTCACTTTTATTCATTGTTCTGCTCCATTCTCTGAATCCATCAAAACCCTTGTCCTTAATTTTCCACAATCTCGTTCATCATTGCTAATTTCTCCAGAATTTCGATGAGATTTCATTTTGGTCTCATCTCGACCTCCCATGTCACAACCAAGAATGAACGAAAAAGTCAAGTCCATGTCGCTGTTGTTCAAGCGCAAACTGGATCGGAGATTTCCATTTCAGAAACTCAGCTAACCGATTTCGATAGGTTTTCAAATTGTTGATACTCAGAACATTCGAAAAATCTAACTCCACTTTTTTCTGACCATGGAAACCACGTTCCTTCACTAATACCAAATAAGATTGCACTGCGACTCCAATTACAGTACCTTCTCCACTCTTTATTAAATTGTTTTTAAAAACTGAATACCCATCTGCATCTTTAGTTTCTCCGAGAGTAGTTTTATTTTTTATTATAAAAAATTTTAGGAAGAAAATCAAGAATTCTTATGTATGATTCTTTTTTATTATGAAATGTAATTAATTGTGATTATGTATATAATCAAATTGTATTTAATTGTGATTATGATTAAATATATATTTTTCGTCTAAAGTGATATAGATTTATTATTTTCTTTATGTTAGTTATTATTTTTAGGTTAATATTTCTCTTTTAAATATGGAAATGTATATTTATTTAATAGTAGTTTTACTTTCTCAAAAATATTCACAATACAAATGTATCTTTAATTGCTAGAATGTATGTTTTTATTTTTTTAAATTGAACATTAAATGGCATGATGGGGTGTGGTTCTTTTATTAATGTTGTGAAATGGATTTGATGTTTGTAGTGTTTATAAAATTGTATATTATCATCATAAATGTTTGTTTATATCTTTAGTTTCACTTAATGCTAAGTAATGTTAAGTAATGTCTAAGTTTAGAAATTAGATCTAAGATCTTAGTTTTAGGCATAGGATTATTCGAGGGAGGAATGGAGTCATGGTGAGATAGAGAGTGAGAGATAGAGGGAGATGGGAGAATGGTAGGCAGAAAGATAGAGAGAGAGAGTGAGAGACTGAAAGAGATGTTAAGATAGAGAGGGGGTGAGGGAGGGGGGGCGAGGGCAGAGGGTTCAAAGAATGAGCAAAATAAGGAGAGAGAAAAAGAGAGAGAGATAGGGACACATGAAGATAATGTTAGAGTGAGAAGGGGAGGGAGTAAGAGAGAGTGAAAGGGGGGGAGAGAGGGCAAGAGAGAGAGAGAGTTGGATTGATAAGGATACAAAGAGGGAATGAGAAGGATACAATATCAAGGATAGAGTGAGAGAGAGACATAGTGAGAGTGTGAGATAGCATGATTGGGAGACAGCAAGAGAAAGATATAGCAAGAACGAGAGAGAGAAAATGAGAGAGATAGAGGGAGAGAGTGAAAAAAGAGAGTGAGGTAGCTATAGGGAGAGAGGGAGGCAAAGATGGAGAATCGTAGAGGGGAGGGGAGAGAGGGAAGAAGAGAGGGAGTCAGGAAGAGAGTCTGGAATAGAGAAAGACAGAAGGGGATGGTGAAGAGAGAGGAAGAGAGGGAACGAGAGGGTGAGAGATTGGGAGAGAGAGAAGGATAAAATGTAGAGAAAGAGAGAGAAGAGAGAGAAAGAGAGTGAGAGAGAGAGAGAGAGAGTCAAAAAGAGCAAGATTGAGAGACAATGAGAGAGAGAGAGAGAGAGGAACAAAGGGGTTGAATGAGGGAGGGCCTACTTAGCCCCTTTAGGTGTCCTTTTACAATCTATTCATACAAACTTTTCATTTATTTGTTATTTGGAGTAATATTCTCATTCTTATTTATTGCAAAATGGATTTTTTGAGCTAGCATCTCTCATCTGTGCCAATGAATCTCTATGGTTTGTCTCCAATAGAGATAACCATGTATTTATGCTCATACCTTTCCAATGTAAGGTTAAAGTTTTTGTTTGTTGAAACTTTGAATTTTTTGTTGTTTTCGAGTTATAATTCTCACAAATAAGGAAGAGGACAAGGGAGTTTTATATTATTTGGTTCGATTATTGAACATTTTGGTTTCATTTGATTAATTTTTCTTTAACTCGAGTGTTTATAGATTTTATCTTCATTACTAATTACTTCCTTTGATTTTATTTTCATTACATGTATCTGTATGATAAGAAATACACCTATCTTTTTCAAATTAGGAAAGGAAAAAATAGTGTTTTTATTAATTTCTTTGTTGATAAGTAATGTTCTTTTCAACTTCATTTTGTGAGAGAAAAATGATCATGTTGAGATATATATATATATATATTTCATCACTTTGTTTCAATGTCATTTGATCTAGTTTATGTAAATTTATGTAGTTGAATGAGTCTTTGGTAGAGGAATGATCTGACTTAGTTACTGACTTTCTAGGTCATAGATATGCCTGTACCCCATGAAATGGTTTTTGTGTCTAGTTTTGTTTAGAAATTTATTTTATTTTAAATTAGAGTTTCATTTGGTCTAATTTATATATACTTTTTCTCATTTAACATATATGAGTCTATCAAGGAATATGTGGAGGAATCTTTTTCTTGTTATTTACTGTGCCCTTAATGATATTTGCGAAACATAGTTAGCCTCTCTTTTGTAAATAGCCTTGAATATTTGATGTTGAGTGACATTTCTTTAAATTGTTTGAAATGAATATATTACAATTATTTTTTAATGATATCGATTCTCTTTCCATGACTTTTTTTGACATTTAATATTGGTTTTCAAATTTGTTTTCTTGAACAATTTTAATGTATTTTCTTTCCACCAACACTTTAGACAACAAAAGGTAGTTTATTATGCAGTGGAACTAACCTATATCTATCCTATGTCCATATTTATCAAGTAGTGAGAGGAATAAAATATTTAGGGGTGAAAACCTCTTTTGTGAGTGCAAAAATTGAAGAAAGGTTTACAACTCAAAAGACCCAATCCCTCTCTTCGCTTGATAGATTTGGATTTATGATGGATCTAGGCTAGTTTTTATAGAATATGTATTATAGGGAAAGTATGAATGTAAAGAATTAATTTATGACTCTTAACATTTAAAAGTAAGTTATATAACCTTGAATATAATTGTAAATCACATATACCCATATAAATAATATCAATAATACTAATACATAGGAACAAATATTCCTTGTAATGGTGATGTTTTTATAAAGAACAGTTCAGACATTTTTTAGCTCCTCTTCTCTTATTGTTGCATTTATCCATTGTTTAGTGATTAATGACCACATAAAGGAAATTATAAATTTATTTATGATACATCTTTACGATTCTATATCTTGGTTTGATAAGAGTGGAAGGGTGATTTTTTCTTAGTGTTGTATTTGTCTAATCTTCCAAAAAAATATTTTTAGTCTCCAACACTTTAAATAAAACTTCCTTAAAAACATGGATTTAATTTATGTATTTGATCAGAATTTTATTATAATATAACAGTAGAAATTGTGTTTAAATTATCATGTTTTCATTATAATTTATTTAAAAATTTTAATCCAATTCTATCAATTATGTTTAAGACATAGATATAGAGAGGGATTCAAGGTTAACATCTACAAGCTTATGGGTTAGTAATTCCCTCTCTCTCTCTAGAGAGAGACCAAACTGTCAATCAAACCACCAGAAATTTGAAGTCCTTCCAGAATGAGGAAAAACCAATGCCGCTGGCCTAACGTGTGTATTCTAGTCCACCCAGTAACAACAACACCAGAAAATAAGATTAAAGAAAAACACCATAAACTGCTAGAATGTTTATCAATAAAATGATACAACTTGAGCCACATTGCATGGTTAATTAAGAAGAATACCAAGATCGACAAAATATGGTAGTTCCTAGTCCCCATAGAGAGTAACATAGAGTTGATGACAATAATTTCGTACATAGTGAATTCATCCTAGTGATGTATAAAGAAGTGGCATTCCCCTTTGTTTGAACCTGCTCAAACATAGACATAAGATATAACCAACAGTTCCCCAAACTACACACAAAGTGAAAAAATCTCTGAAGTATACATAAAGAGCCATTAGCTACCAAATGTAGAAGTTCAATTTGGAGATAATATTAGATTCATAGTGACAACATGTAGAGAATCCAATTTTAAATACATCCAATCCAATGCATAAGATGTTGTAGCACACCTCGTTGTTTCTCTACTGTTCAAAAAGCCACCAACATCATTGTTTTTTCTACCACGTAACATTTTAAAACAACAAGGGAATTTATTGTAAAAGGGTCAAATTGGTGCTTTGATTGGAAAATCTTGGAATCATCCTAGAATAGCCTTGTACTAGGGTAACTTGACTACCATAAAGCCTCCTTAAAGTTGTTATAGCAAGCAATATTTCCCATGTTAATTCTCAATTGATACCTAATTCAAGCACACAAAGCCATACATGCAATTCTTGAATATGTGAGTCTATCGAGGAATATGTGGAGGGATCTTTTCTTGTTATTTACTGTGCCCTTAATGATATTTGGGAAACATAGTTAGCCTTTTTTTGTAAAGAACCCTTGAAGATTTGATGTTGAGTGATATTTATTTAAATATTTTAAAATTAATATATTACAAATATTTGTTAATGATATCGATTCCCTTTCCACGAAGAGTTTGTTGTTGAAATTTAACATTGGTTTTGGAATTTGGTTTTTTGAACAACTTTGTTGTATTTTCTTTCCACCAAAACTTTAGATAACAAAAGGTAGTTTATAATGCAGTGGAACAAACCTATATCTATCTTATGTCCATCTATATCAAGTAGTAAGAGGGATCAAATATTTCAAGGTGCAAACCTCTTTTGTGGGTGCAAAAATTAAAGAAAGGTTTGCAACTTGAAAGATATTATCACTCTATTCGCTTAATAGGTTTGAATTTAAGATGGATCTAGGATAGTTTTTATAGAACATGTATTATAAGGAAAGTATGGATGTTTATAAAGAATGAATTGATGTCTCCTAACATTTAAAATTAATTTATATAACGTTGAATATAATTGTAAATCACATAAACTCATATAAATAATATCAATAATCCTAATACATACAAACAAATATTCC
This sequence comes from Pinus tabuliformis, assembly GCA_031772625.1. Lineage (NCBI taxonomy): Eukaryota > Viridiplantae > Streptophyta > Pinopsida > Pinales > Pinaceae > Pinus > Pinus tabuliformis. The sequence continues at coordinate 195,498,261 of CM062815.1, read as the reverse complement.
TCGTAATGCTGATGTTTTTAGAAAGAACAATTCAGACATTTTTTTATCTCCTCTTCTCTTATTGTTGCATTTATCCATTGTTTAGTGACTAATGACCACATAAAGGAGACTATAAATTTATTTATGATACATCTTTATGAGTCTATATCTTGGTTTGATAAGAGTGGAAGGGTGATTTTTCTTAGAGTTGTAGTTGTCTAATATTCCAAAAAAATATTTTTAGTCTCCAAAACCTTCGACAACTCTAACTCCAGTCAATTCATTCTTATCTTGCAAATCTGAGGTTTTTTTGTTCAAATCTATCATTGTTATCCTATTATTTTTACAAGTTGAATACACATCTTCTTTTACAAAATTAAATGCAGTTTGTACATTATTAGTTTAAATGTGACCTTTTTTAACCCTATCAATTTTTATTATATTAAGATTCCTGAGTTTTTTTAACTCAAACCTCTGTCCTATATAGATGTCGTATCTAGAATTCTAATTTTAGGTCACCTTTTTTATCCCCTACAAATATTTCTTGATTGTAGTTTGTCTTTATCCATGTAGATTATAATTAGTTCAGCGATGTCGATTATATTTCATCCGCTCATTTTCAATTTCAGTACAAAGTTTATCTGTTATTATATTGTCACATAGCTTGTTAGGAATTATGCTTTTGCTTTTACCATGAAACCCATTTAATTTACATTTAATTATTACTCACTCTTAGATACTATATGCCATATAATGCATACAATTTTCCATTCGTTTTGGTTATTGTTTCACCATATTTAGTACAACATTTCAAGTTTTCAAATTTCTTATGCATTCAATTTCTTATAAATTCAATAGACTAGGTCAAATACCTATCTAATATTCTCCAGAATATGTGAAAATGTTTCATAGTCAACCTAATAGTAAGCTAGTTGCTCACCTAGCTACCCTGAGTCCCTAGCTACCCTGAGCTTCTCACTTTTCCTGTCAGAGGTCTAGTCTTTTTCTTTTACTTCATAGATTATCTCCGTCCAACCCAAAAACAACGTATTACATTAAATATGAGGGTTCTTTCACAAGTCTTTCTAAATTTATACTTTTTCCTCCCACAATAAATTCCTTTTGGAGAAAAATACTTTTGGAATTTATCGCTATCCAACTATTCTTGGCCTTTGCATAAGTTCCAAAATTATGCCATTTATATCCATCCATTTTCTTTTGGTACCCCTTTCCTTCCCTTTTCTCTAAAGTGAAGGAATGCGCCATTCCATATTGGAACCTTACTAACTTTTATAATTGTTTATCTCATTGTTAAGGATTAGTTATACTTGATATCGCTTTACAATTTTTCAGGAATATTAGTGCAAACAAATTTTATTTCTTTTCTCCCAATATACATAAAACATTTCTAATTAATAACAAAAATTAAATTTAAATATCCCAATTTAACCATAGTTCAATTTTAACAAATAGAGTGTTCAGTAAAGTCACTAGGGATATTACATCTCGCCTCCCCAAAAGAAAACACCATCCCTATTGTTTTTACATTCCTTTCGTCTTTGGAATAACATTGGGAATGCCTCTTTCATTTCATTTTCCCATCCCTAAATGGCATCTTCTAGCCCAGCGTGATCCCATTACACTTTAATTTGTGGAATGGTATTTTTTTGAACACTGATTTCCCTCCGATCTAGGATCTATGTAGGTTCAACCTAGAATTCTCATTTTGGTTTTATCTGTATAACATTATAATAAATCATATGGTTAGGATTAGGTACATATTTTTTTAACAAGGAAGCATGAAATAAATTATATGTTTTAACATGAACTACTAGGGCTATCTGATAAGCTAGTTGCCCAACTCTGGCCAGAATTTCAAATGGTCCACGATAGAAAGGGGCTAATTTCGCATAGTTCCTTAGTTTGAAGGAAATTTTCTTTGGTTTCACTTTTAGATATACATGATCTCCCACTGAAAAATCCTTATTTTCAAGCCATCATAAATCTTTTATTTTTCCTAACCTTCATTTAAATTATGTCTAACATATTTGACCATCTATTTTACTTCCTGGATAATATCGGGACAAAATATCACCGTAACTTCAAGGTGACTTTATCTTAAAAGTATGTGGCATCTTCTACCATATAGAGCCTCAAAAGGGATCATTTTTAATGAAGCTTAATAACCATTTTTATATGTAAATTCTACAAAATGAATGTAATCTTCCCATTTAGAAGGTTGGCTCATTCAATACAGATGCAACATGTCCTCTAGGTCTTCGTTTACCCTTTGAGTCTAGCAATTTGACTAAGGGTGATATGTTGTACTGAAATTGAGTTGAGTGCCCATACATTCAAATAGTGCCTTCTAGAATTTTGAGGTAAATTTTGGATCTCTATTAGACATAACAACCTTAGGTATCCCATGCAATTTAAGAATATCTCATGAAATTGTCAGCCACCTGCACTACTTTATAAGTTTACTATAATGACTAAAGTGATTTTCCTTGGTCATGTTATCAACCACCACCATTATGGAGTCATGTTACATTTTGGTGCAGAGTAAACCTGTAATAAAATCTAGGTAGATTACCTCCCACTTTCATTCAGGTATCAGTAAATGGTTTATCAATCATGTTGGGTGTTGGTGTTTATTTTTTGTCTATTGACACTCTTGGCACTGTGCCAAATATTTTTCCACCCACATTTTCATCCTTTCCTAAAATAACTCTTTTCTAAGGGTTGTAATTAATTTTTGTTATGTAGGATGCCTTCCATTGGGCCGTTTATGATACTCAACCAAAATTAACAACTTAATGTGCTCTCGATCTAGTACATACACTGTATTTTTAAATATGAGTAGCCCTTCTTTGCTTATTTGGTATTCAATCCACCTTTTTAAGTTCTACATTATTCTCCAAGTTTACATAGATATGATTATAAACATAATCCACGAAATCTATTGTTTTAATTGGTTCCCACCAATTTTTTTATTTTTGCTGATTAAAATTTCACATACTTTTTTTATGCTTCGACTCGGCGAATCTATAACCCTATTATCTTGACCTTTATATGCTTAATGTCAAAATCGTACTCACTTGGATATCATCCACCTGGCTTGTCTAGTGTTCGTTTTAGGTTGATCGAAAAAGTACTTGAGACTTATGTGATCCATAACTAAAATAAATTTTCTTCCAATCAAGTAATGCCTCCACATTTTTAGGGCATGAATTACCTTTGCTAGCTCCACATCATAACCAACATAAAACTTTTCATGCTCTTTTCATTTTCGTGATTCATATGATTCCATGTTCAAGGGCTTTGATGCATACGTTTGTGCATACCTAAAAGTCTTTCTCTAGATCAACAAATTTTAGTAGAGTTGCAACTTTAACAAATACTTCAATCTTTCAAAACTCTCTTGGCACTACTAGGTCCATAAAAGATTTACCCCTTTCTTTTGCAATCAAGTTATAGGATGTGTTATCTTGTAGGAACCTTCTATAAACAGATGGTAATGGCTAGTTAAGCCCATAATTGGCTTGACTTTTTCAACATCCTTTGCCACCAACCACTTGAGGATTTCTTTCACTTTATTAGAATCCACAAGCAACCCTCCTTTCATATCGTGTGCCCCAAATACTATATTTTACTTTGGACGAATTCACATTTATTAAATTTTTCACAAATTTGATTCCCCCATAGGGTTTGCAATGCTATATTTAAGTGTTATGTTCATTTAGAATTTTCGAATACACCAATATATCATTAATGAATATTAGTAAAAATTTATCGAGAAATCTGTTGAATACACTACTCATTAGACACATAAAAATTGTTGGTGCATTTGTGAGCCCGAAAGGTAGCAATGTAAATCCATAGTTCCTATATCTGTTTCTAAATGTGGTTCTTCCTATATACTCATCTCTCATCTATAACTAATGATACTTGGATCTAAAATAAATGTTTATAAAATATTGTAGCCCCTTGTTCTTGATCAAAAAGGTCATCAACGTTTGGAAAATGATATTTCTTCTTAACTATTGACTGATTGAATTGTTGGTAACGTACACACACTATGATTTTTCCAACCTTCTTTTTGACAAAGAAATTCGACACACCACATGGGGATACATAAGGTATGATAAATCCTTTTCCTAAAAATTCCTAGAACAAGATTTTAAGTTCCATTAGTTGAGTTATAGTCATACGATATGGAACATTTGACAGTGGCATTTCTCTTCACACCAATTCAATAGTAAAATCCAACTACTTTTTAGGAGGTAAACCCATAATTTCTTCGGGAAATACATTTGGAAAGTCCGTATCCACTTCCAAATAGTTTAAAGTTTCACGTTTTCTACTTCCAATTTGATTTTTTACCTTTATTACAAATAACAATCATCCTCTCTTAGTTTCTTTTCTAAATTGCAATTCTGTTATTTGATGCATAGACACTAATCTAGGAATTCCCTTTATAATTTGATTTTCACCCTCATCTATGACACATGTAATAGTCTTCTCTGAGAAAACTTACCAGAGTCCTATGAATTTCCCACCAATGCATTCCTATTAGTACATCATAAGAGGCAAATGGCAGCAAATTTAAGTTGACTATATTTTGCTTCCCATGTGGTATAATTGGACAAGTCTTAACCGTGCTAGGATCAATTGACAAAGAAATAGGTCAATCAAAAATTGTACCTTCTATTCCCACCATGTTGGACTAGTGTTCTTCTTGTCATTTTGCCAAGGCTACATAGATATGCAGTATATTCCAGGTCACATCATTGACACTTGAAGATCCTTGTATATTTTGAAGATATTGTATGGCCTTTGTATTATAAAGATAATTCCTTAGAAGGTGGGGCTCACCATGCCCCCAAAACTTCATGGGTTCTTTTTCTTTCCTAATGATGGTCTTATTTTTCTCAATTTCTTTGGACCCTACCTCAGCTTATACTTGAGTTCTCTATTTCTATACCTCTTTTTTGTTAAATTTTTTCCTATACCTCCTTTACTCATTTAAGAAAATCGTTTTTCTCTCCTTTATTATGTTGCCGCACCTTTTCTTTCTTCTTACTATGCCACGTTTTGAAATTTTCATTCCTTTGCTTTGCTTGTTGGTAACAAATTCTTGCTTTATGAATAAATTCATACATGGACTTCAGGTTGTCATATTCTAGAAATTCCTTGAAGGATGGTTGAAGGGAACTGATATATCATTGTATTTTTTCTTGTTCTTCCTTTATATAAGGTACATCTGCAATAGGTGAGTGAATTTTGTAATCAGTTGGTCTATAGTCATCTGTCATAGGTTTAAATCATGAAATTCCTTGGCTCTATCACCAAAATATTTCTCTTAAGGTATTTATCTTTGAAAGGTTGTTGGAATTTCTCCAAAGTAACTTCTTTTCCTTCTATATTATGAAGAGTTTGAACCTCTTTCCAACACAAGAAAGATTTCCCTTATAATTTATAGGTGGCTATCTTAGCTTTTTACTCATATGTATAATCATCAACTTTCAAATAATGATTCATATTTAGTATTCATGCCTTTGTTGCCTCCTCTAATCCTCTATCATATACTAGGGGTGGAATTCTCCTAAATTCTCCATGTAATTCCACCTAAGTTTTCTTATTTGGTAGGGAATGTACTTGATATGATGTATGTTCTTCATCCCCCATTAATTATCTCTATTTCTCAACTTCTTATTCATTTTATTTCATATTTATATGTTTCCTCTTTGTCCTAACCTTGTTTCGTGGCTTCCCCTATCATTAATTTTTTCCTTTCTATTAATATCTTAATAAATTGGTCTATAAAATTTTCCAATAATTTTTCATTGTTTGTATGAAGATGTAGCATTTCAATCTTCATTTGTCTCAAAAAATTTCATAATTCTTTGTTAGGGTATTGAGATTTCTATCATAGGTGTACATAAATCTTGTCTTCGCCAAAACGGGTTTCATGGTCATTTTCAACAATTAGGCCTCCTATTAGTCTTCTTCTTTTCTTAAGTTGTACACAATTCATAATATCTTTTTTGTTAACCATTACCAAAATTAGTAACTAACCCAAGGCGTCAATTTTTGAACTTGGGATAAGATACCACTTGTCACACCGCCCTCGTATAAGACTTCACATGGAAAGACCATTCTTATTCCATAAATAGTTCAAGGGAATTTTTTTTTAATATATATTTCCAATCAACGTAGTATACAAAATTATCAATCATTTATATTCACAAAATATTGTATTTCTTTTATATATATATATATATATATATATATATATATATATATATATATATATATATATAGATATATTAACAATCATTTTCTCATCATGTGAATCTTCTTTTTCCTTCTATTCTCTTTCTCTTTTCCATACTCACTTGGCTTTGGAAACTTTTATTGTATGATTAAGTCATTTCCCTTATGACTAATTATACCATATAGGTATCTAAATTTTAGGGATGTTACAATTATAGCTTGACACTGAAGAATTGTGTCAATGTGTTAGTTGTCGCCTTGTAAGTGACTATTATTATATGCCCTTTATTATAGTTTTTTTTAAACATTAATATAGAATCACATACACCACTCCCCATATCATTTTATGACTACAAGAACAACATATCTCTTGTAGTAAGCATGTGTGCCTCTATTGTTTATAGCTTAGGAACCTCCTCTCCCATGATGCATGTTGGAGAGGTAAATCCCCTCTACGGATAGAGGTGATCCCTACTAGCCCAGCAAGGGTCTAGCAACAATCACACAATGCTGCTATGCATGTTCCTAATTACAATTAAACAAGAGGTAAAGAGCACCTACTTGGATTCCCGCGCTGTCGTTTGACGAAGAGATGTTGCCTTCGCTCCTTCGCTTCGGCTGGTCACAATCCTCCGCGATCCCCGCGAATAGATACCTGCACACACGAAGAGGAAACAAACGCAAGCGTGAAATCAAGTAAAAGCAACCATACATCAGTCAGAAAAGACGTAATTCACATTTAACCATTGCATGTACAAATGAGAATGGAACAATAGTAGCAGTCATCTATTATTAATCAAGACAGAGAAGAGTACAACCAAATGTTCTGACGTCGGTATCCTTCTCAGGAGGGGCCAGTCAGCAAGCGTCTCAAGCATTCACCTTTGGAAATGATTCTCCCAAGACAAGAGACTCTCTCTCACACAAGCAACACAAAACAACCTTCCCTAAGCTATTAATCACTTCCACACCTAGCACACCAAATACCTATAGTAGCAGCAATCTGAGCACTATAAGCTCTATACAATCCAAGCTATTCCAAAACTAGCTGCTCATGGTAATGGTGGAAGTTTATATAGGAGAAGGAGCCTCCTAAAAGGGTGGAAGGATGAGCTTATCCTTGAGGGAAGTGGTTGCAAAGAGTCGAACAGACATGCCATAGAAGGGAGTCGATACTCACAAAGCTAACAACCAAACCTGGAGTGATCTGGAAGGCTGGCTGTTGGAACAAATTCGCCCAAACAGGATCAGCGCGGATTATAAGGAGACTGACGCGCTGACATCGCGCCTCAATAACTGGGAAAGTCATGTCAGCGCGACCCAATACAAAGGAGAGGTGCGCTGGCTCATAGAATGCGACCAGCGCAGAGAAGTGATGTTCTTCCGCGCTGGCAGCGCACTGAAAACATTAAGAGCTGCCGGTCAGCGCGGATATTTTATAAACAGACGCGCTGATGAGGAAAACTTTGGAAAAGTGGGTTTTGGGCCAGTTCAGAAGGCATGAACTTGACTATTGTGAATTCTTGACACAGTAGGGTGACTGACAGGGAGACAGTGACAAATTACTGTGTAACAGATGCCCCCTAAAGCATGAAGACCGAGAGAGTGGGAGGGGTGAAATGCTTTACAACACTTTGCTGAACTAGAACACCGCCAGGAAGGACCGAATATCTCTGATAATCAAGTACATGCAGTCTAGGCATGGGCGCAGCCATCCAAAAGACATGCGAAAAGGTCTGTGGAATGGACGCAGCCACCCAGCTAAAGAGACCAGAATAACGATAAGGTATGGTCGCAGCCATCCATGAAGACTCAGGTATGGGCGCAGCCATCCATCAATGAGTCATGTAATGATCATCCACAAAATCGCAACCTGGACCATAACAGACAGGGATCCAGGGTCTTGCGCTCCATCTCGTCCGAACAAAGTACAAGTCCAAGCATGTGAATACATGAGTTGAAGTCGAACATGCATGAACATCGTCTGATTACCAGTCAATGATGAAAACTGTTAACAGACGCGAGAGGTACCACCAATAATGACAATGGCCCTCAAGGTACTATAGGTACAATCCGTGGCGTGTGAATCAATGAGCTGGTGTCGAACACCCACGGAATCATTCGATCGGAGGCCAATGATGAAAACCTCGCGTCGAACACGAAGAACCTGCCATTGAGGCATGCAGGCTCCAAGGCACCTGAAGGGAGTCTCTAAGTCACCTTCCCGGATAATGAGCTGAAGTCGACAGGAAGTGACCTTGATCGAAGGTGGGCCATAATGTTTCCCACATCATCGACGCGAGACAGAGGAAGGATGATTTGTGTGAGATAGCAGATGAGGTTGTATTATTGCAGAGGTCAACTTCTCTTGAACATATCGGCGGCACTGTAGCGGGTTTGGCAGTATTTGACATCAAATGAGCAAAGGGTATAGTGATGATGGCAATGAGCAGATGAGAGGTCGAATAGGATAACCCAAACCCACGGAGGCCAGCGAAAAACAAGATGAGATGGTCCCACCCAGACACGAAGCAGAGGAGTGCCATGTTCAAGAGCGACATACTGCCGACACGACTATGATTACAGTTCCATTTCCCCACCATTTCTGGCAGGTACCCCGGTTATTTTTGGATGACAAGCTTGACGGGGATAGCATATGCTTGAAGAGTGTCATTTCGACAATGTCCGATGTCATCAAATGTTTAACGAGCCTGACAAAGGAAAAACTCGGCGTCTTTTCTTGTTTAGAGAGTCTGAAAAGACAGCAGAAAAGGAGACTCCAGGGGGGGTCCTTTTTCGTACAGTTGTGTCTCTCGAGCCCGAAAAAGTATAAAACGATGCTCGAAAGAACCGCCCGACCATTATGATCGAGGAGTACTTTTCGTAAATAGTGCTTTCGACCCGAAAAAGTAAAAAAGCGGTCGGAAACACGTCGTTTTAGAGCCAATAACGAGTGCGAAACGACAAACACCCGACAATCTTTTTTAAATTATACGGTCGAAAAAAGAGCTTAAAATGACCGCCTCTCGTTCCCTTTAACGAGCTGAAAGGAGGCTCGGCCATCTTTTCTTGTTTTGTGTTGGAAAAGAGCTCAAAGACGACATTGTTTGCGACCAAGTGATTTTAGGATCATTATGATTTCCACCGTTTCGAAAGACCTGCACAATGAAAATACCCGCATAAATCCGTTCGACATGTTAAAAACATATTAAAACATGTATAAAATATTGACAAAAGCGCTAAATCCATGGTAAAAGTATGACCATAAACCCACATTCATAAAAATTATAATTAATTAAGCCATTTTTACTATAAATAGAAAGGTAAATAGTCATTTTCACCATTGTTACCAAATTGAGCCATTGAGAACGTTGTGAAGCTGTGAAGTTGACGGAGCCAATTCTTCCTCGTGCGGACACCATTTGGCGAACGGCTTGCTCCAGGTAGGTTCCTCTTGCCACGCACCCTTTTTTGAGTCTTTTTAGCAGTATTTTGATGGTGGGATTGGCCCAATTGGGCGAGTTTTTGAGCCATTGGTGCGCTCTCGGTCAGCGCGGGTTTCCCGCTCGGGACCGCGCTGACCGATGAAAATTACACGTGCCAGATTTCGGGTCAGCGCGGAAAACCCGTGTTCTTCCGCGATGACCTAGAGAAAATACAAAGGGACCGCCATTTCCATCGTGGCTGTTTTAAAAACAGCCGCGCTGGCGCAGTCAAATTTCAATTTTTTACAATTTGGACGTGGAATTTTTATTAGTCAGCATTCTAATTGGGTTCAATGTTCATGCAGGACGCAATGACCTTCCAGTGGCAAGAGAGGGCTCACGATGTTGAGGATATAGCCGCTTTTGCAAGAGTGGATTGTCGAGATGCCATGCGGGCGTGTGGATTCTTAAAATTCTTCCTTCACGCTTGAGAGCTCATCATGACTTACTGGAGTTCCTGATCCGGTCATGGAACCCAATAGATGGCAAATTTACCATCCACGGTAAAGACATCGAGTTTGACTTCATGGACATCTATTTCTTGACTGGTTTGTCGCGCCGGGGGGCGAGGCCCATTCTGGAGGGGCAGCGGCCCAGCGGCGAGACTCTCGACCAACTCATGGCTCGAGTATGTCCAGAGGCAGAGAAAACGCGGAGTGGGAAGGTGTCAATTCCCACGGTGAGAGACATAGTTCTTCGCACCATCCTTTTTATGGTGACCCGGGCAGCGGGAAGCTTGGCCAACCATGAGGCCTCGAAGACCCACCTGCTGCTAGCTCTTGATTGTCTACAGCCTACAGTGTTTGATTGGGCCACTGCAGTGATCAACAGTATGAAGAGGAAACTCAACAACTGTCGACGCGGAGAGTCGAAACAGTTTGGCTATGGGTCACTCTTACTCCCACTCATTATGGAGCGGGTACCGGTCATGCGGTTGCAGACTATAGCCGTGGATCCTCCCAGGAGTCCGCGGGAGACGAGGGCCACTCGATGGGCTCGCATCATGCCACGCGGGGGTGGTGGCCGGCCAGCTAATTGGGGAGTGGTTTTTCGAGAGTGGTTGGAGCAGCAGATCGTTTTCGTTGAGGATTGGCCATACGCGGGTATGGATTTCCACAACGATCCCGACATGCCATTGTTGTCGGGAGACCACTGGGATGATGGAGGTATGACACTTGGATTTTTCTGAGTTTTTTAATGTTTTCTGATTTAAATGTATATGTCTTTAACAAATGTCGCCGTATGCAGATGTGGGACCTGTCAGACCTGTCGGCTTAGCCCCAGAGGCGCGGAGAGAGGGGCAGGGAGCTAATGTCCTTGCCTTGGTCCCTCCAGGAGTTGATACTTCAGAGACCATAGCTCGCAACCTTGAGGGGTTGCTGGAGGGTGTGCTGGACTATCAGGGAGTCGAGGAGGTTCCCATAGAGCACCAGATCCATACAGTGGGGGTGGTACCCAGGGTGCACCGCCTGTTGAGGCGGGTGGCACGAGCGGTTGTGTGCTACAGAGAGCACAACCCAGCACAATAGTCGCCTAGGTTTCTTTTTAATGTTTTGAGAGACATATGTATGGAGAACAGTGACTCTTATTTTTGACACATACACTTATTTTTGAGCGCCTCAGTGCGCCACACGATATATATATATATATATATATATATATATATATATACATACCGATTTTTGGATGGATCTTGTTTACATATGATGTTTTTGTTTATGTTATGCAAATGTTCAGTACAAATGTGATCTTATGTATGAATTGCACAACACATGACCCATGTATTTTAATGTTTTTAATGCAAGCTTAAAAGTACACACAGCACGCATGCAAACTATGCTTGAGAAAATATTTACATATGTTCTACTCTATTATGCTTTCTATATCTTCTTGTATGATGTTATCTGTTTCGCAAATGTCTATCTAACACATGATTTGCCAATGCATCAGTCAACGTGTTTAATCGTCTCGGAATATGTTGATATGTGATATAGTCAAAATTCCTTTCGAACAATCTGACACGTAGATACAACCTTAGGATACGTTGGTCTCTGACGGAATATCGCCCGTTAAGTTGATGAACAACCAGTTGGGAGTCCAGGTTTACCATCATTGCTCGAATGTCGAGATCAACTGCTTCAGCTAGTAGTTCAATTACGGCACTGTATTCAGCAACATTATTAGTGGTACGACCGAGACAGACTCCTTGAAGATCTAGCAACTCTCCGTGAGGATCATAGATCGCCCATGCCGCAGAAGACAAATTGCAGGTACTACGGCAGGCGCCATCAGCGAAACCAACATAAGGTGCACTAGACATCTGCACGAGAAGAAGAAAACACAATAAGAGGCAAACACACCTTCACACCAAAGCAGAACACGAAATCATGCACACAAAACACACTAAACACGCGTATGTACAAACTGAGTGCACGAAGTCATGCATAATATTTCTTCAGATACAGCCCGTTGCGGGGCTTGTCAAGAGGATTTCCTTCGTAATCAATCAACTCATATGCGCCCTTTTGTAAAACTCTTTTCACGATATAGGGACCTAGCCACATGGACTCGAGTTTTCCTGCCCCCAGCTTATCTTTAGCTTGATCGTAGAGCAGTACTAAATCTCCCTCAACGAAGGAACGAGGATGAATGTTCTGGTCAAAGTGAGCTTTGACTCTCTTCTTTTGCGCTTCGATAGCCAGAGAAGCTAAACGACGAGTCTCGTCTAACCGTTCTAGGTACAGAAGCCGTTCCTCCACCGGAGTGGTGTTTGGAAGTAACTCGACAACTAATTTTAATGAAGGAATCTCGCATTCGACGGGAAGGGTAGCCTCCAGTCCATAAACCAACTGGAAAGGAGTGAAACCGGTGGCATCCTTCACAGAAGTCCGGTAGGCCCACAAGGCTGGGAAAAGCATAAGGTGCCAGTTAGACTTGTGCGTATTGATGGTGCGCTGAAGCATAGTGATCAAAACTTTGTTCACGGCTTCAACTTGACCATTAGATTGTGGATAGTACGGTGACGAACTATCTTGGCGCAAGCCTAGTTGGGTCGTTAGCTCCGTCATCATATGATTTCGGAAATGCTTTCCGTGATCTGTGACGATAGCCTGAGGGACTCCGAAACGAGTGATAACATGATTGAATAAAAACTGCGCCGCTGTGTGACCGTCTTCGTTCAATGTAGGCATCGCTTCGGCCCACTTGGTGAAATAATCCACAGCAACGATATTGTACCCATGCCCCCCGGCGGAACGAGGGTTACAGGATGTACGATGCCCCATTTGGCAAATGGACCTACGGTTACAACAGGGTGCAGTGGTGCGACAGGTGCACGCATCTTCCGGTGGTAGACCTGGCACTCGTGACATGCACGCACAGCAAGGATGCAATCCTTGAAGATGGAAGGCCAGAAATAACCAGCACGGAGGATCTTCTGGGCGGTAGCATATCCGGACATATGGCTGCCACAGGCGCTGGAGTGGCAGTCATTCAAAACCTGCTCAGCCTCCTCGAGAGTCAAGCAACGACGGAGAACAGAATCAACGCCGAGGCGGTACAGGGTGTCGCCCAAAATGCGATAAGGTTGAGCTTGATGACGAATTTGCCGTCGAGCATCTTTCGATACATTTGGATGGAAGGAAGACGTCTGTAAATATACGATAATGTCCCCGTACCATGGGTCGAGGGTGCTGATGAGAAACGGTGTTTCATCCGGAATATGCTCCTCTGAGCGAGATGGTGCAGAGTGAGATGGTAAGGAACAGAGCAGTTCAGCAAAGACCAGAGATTTCTTAGACTTGGCTGCAGTGAATTCCAAGTCGAACTCTTGGAGGATTACAATCCACTTCGAGTATTTGCCCCCCAGCAGCTGACGTGACAAAATGTAGGTCATGGGGTTGCAATCAGAGATCACGGTCGTTGTGCGCAACAGGATATAGTGACGGAATCGTTGGACGGCACAGACAGCTGCCAATGCCAACTTCTCGACATATGCGTAGCGAGTTTCCGTATCCAGAAGGTTGCGGCTAAGATAATAGATAACGTGCTCGGTGCCGGCATCATCATCCTGCACTAGAACCATGCCGATGGTGGTGTCAGCGGCAGCTAGATAGAGAATGTAGTCACGGTGGTAATTCGGAGGTCTTAGGAGCGGAGCTGAGACAAGAAGTTCTTTAAGGCGCTCGAAAGATTCCTGGGCGATAGCATCCCAACGGAAGGGTATGTCTCGTTTTAACAACCGTGTGAAACCCTTAGCCACTTCGGCATAATTCGGAATGAATCGTCTTAGAAAATTAGCTTTACCCTGCAAGCTTTGCAACTGCTGCAAAGAGGTAGGGGGAGGAAGATTCAAAATGGCCTCGACTTTTAGGGGATCCAGACGGATGCCTTCCCGGGAGACGATGAACCCGAGTAGTCGGCCAGATTCTACGCAGAAGACACACTTATGCGTATTGAGTCGAATACGGTAGTGTCGACAGCGGAGAAAGATTTCGCGTAGATGAGATGGGTGGTCTTGACGTTTAGCTGAATGAGCTGGAAGGTCATCTAGGTAAGGTTGTACGATGTGTCGGATATCATGAAAAGCATATGACATCGCACGCTGGAAAGTGGCACCGGCATTTTTAAGACCGAAAGGTAGATTCTTATAAGCGAAGGTGCCCCAAGGACAAATAAAAGTTGTCTTATGCTGGTCGGCGGGGGCTATGTTGATCTGGTTGTAACCAGAGAAGCCGTCCATGAACGAATAAATCTCACTTCCTGCGCAGTCGTCAATGAGCTGATCAATAAAAGGCGTAGGAAAGTTATCTTTTGGACAGGCGCGGTTGATATCGCGGTAGTCAACACAGACCCGAATAGTACCCTGCTTTTTATTCACAGGGACTATATTGGATACCCATTCCGTGAGGGGAATGGCATAAATGAAACCAGCTCGAAGAAGCTTTTCAACCTCGGCCTTGATGGCCGCTGCCTTTCGAGGCTGCACAGGACGTAAACGCTGACGAACAGGCTTGGCGCCTGGATAAGTGGGTATCTCGTGCACCACTATACTAGGGTCGATGCCGGGCATTTCCTCGTAAGACCATGCGAAGACATCTCGGAATTCACGAAATAAGACGGTATAAAGCTGAACTTCCTCAGGAGTGCATGTGACTCCAATGAAAATATTCTCGACAATCCCTGGTTTAACAGAGATGTCGATGGCCTGGGTCTGCGTGATGTTACCCATATTGCCTTCCAAAGACACTTGATATAGCTGAACAGGCGTTTGGAGAGGTGGAGATGGGACACATGAAGCAAACCGCTCGAGACATGTGACCATTTCCGAATGTGGAGGGAGGAACGAAGAGCGATGGTGGTGATCTGACCAAGGGAGCTCCTCGAGAGACATAGTCTCAATGATAGCCTCATCGGAGGGGAATGATTCCTTCAAGGGATCCGAAGTGGCCTCATCTCCCAACCAAGGGAAGTGATCATATGAATCGGGAACGCTGCTTGGAAAAGCAGGTTCAGGGGATGGAGCCGATGCAGCGACAATCTCGATGTAATTGAGCTCGGCGGGACTCAATGGCATCATATCGCCCCAAGAGTCTTCCTGATTCGGGGGAGGAAGAACCCATGGATCTGAACGTACAGAGATCATATTGACAGAGGCGAAATTGGGAGGTGGGAGGGGAAAAACTCCCATCAAAGCAGGATCTTTGAAAAGTCCGGCTCCCACACTTTCTAAGGACTTGGAGGTATGCTCCACAAATGGCACATTACCTTCGGAGGAAGAGGCGAAGAAAGAGAGCTGGTCCACCGTGACAATCTTTCCTTGGTGAGGGAAACGAATGACACGGAATAAGGAGGACGCTACGGCCTGCATGGCATATGTCCAGCTGCGGCCGAGGAGGAGGTTGTACGTGAGATTTGCGTCAACGACCTCTACCTCTACTTCGACTGTCTTGCCTTCTAAGGAAATGGGTAAATGTTGGAGAATACCGTAAGGGCGAGATTCTCTTCCATCGAATGCTTCTAGGGTCGGAGGAGACTGACTCAGAGCGGGGGAACCAATAGCCTTCCAGCAAGCAACTGACATGATACAGGTTGAGGCACCTTCATCAATAACGGTACGATGAATCGTTTTGCTATTAATGATGACCTGGATAAGGAATGCTACTTGGTGAGGCAGTCTCTGGGAAAAACCTTCGAGATCAAAAGTAATCAAATCCGAATCTGCCGGGTCGATGCCACCAATGGCTGATAGCAGGGACTTCCTCTGTGAGGGGCAGCTCTGGAGGACTTCTAATGCGGACATAGCAGACGGAGCCTGAGCTAAGTCCTCGACAATGCTATAGTGCTGGGCGGCACGAGCATTGGGGTTACAGGATGACTTTCTGAGTACACCTTTAGGAGGGGGTCGGGGGATCGTCTCAGTGCTGGGCTGTTCGATGTGAAGGGGACCAGAACTGGACGGAGGAGCGCTGGAGGGAATCTTCGGCTCCTTCCCGGCTGAAGAAGGATAATCTTTTGCTCGAGTCGAAACATGGATGGGAATGGTGCCAGCCATGAACACTTGAGAACCGAACGAGGAAGAGGACTGAGAGGGGTCAGCCACCTGATGCATCTGTTGGGAAGGGAAAGGTTCTTTCAACACGGCAGGAGGTCCAGGAGCGCCTTTCAATAACCGACTAACCTCGGACCGCCTAGGGCAGTCTTTGGTGTAGTGATCTTCCTCACAGATGAGGCAAGGATACTTAGGTTTTCGCTTGGCTCCATCTTCAGATGAATTTTTAGAAGGTTCCTGCTTGGGTTGTTTATTCTCATTTTTCGGTTTTCCTTTCCCCTTCCCTTTCCCTTTCGAGGATTTGTCCGCCGCGGTGGACTGAACGGCGTTAACCTCTGAGGTACTAACAGAATTCGATGGGCCCTGAGAAGCATTTTCATTGGAAGCATTTTGCTTTTGCTTTCCAGGGTTTGCGGAGGATTTCTTCGACGACGAATTGACAGAGCCAATGACTCCATCTACTAATGGTTTCGGCGGAGCCTTGGTCTGCCCAGGCCTCGGAGCATCTGGCAAATACTCATATAGAGTACCTGACTGAGAATAGACTAAGTCTAGGTACTGAGCTCGCGTGATCGCTTGCTCTTCAGTTACACAAGCTCCCATGGCAATATCTTTTGCAATTTTGGGCACAAAGGAGGTTGTAAACCAGTCGGTCAGGAGTTGATCGGGAATCCAGAATTTGATCAAACGACGACGCCTTCTCCATTCATGTATATGATCAGAGATGTGCGTAGCCGTGTCCTGTTTCAAAGACGTGAGGAGATTAGTCCCAGTCTCGTACCGAATGGGCAACTGAAAATGGGTTAAAAATGCCATAGCTAACGAGTTGAAGTCTTGAAACATACCGCGATTCAGCTCAATATACCATTTGGCAGCTGCACCGGTGAGAGTCCTCTGAAAGAGGCGAAGCCAGATAGAGTCATCAAGCCATGAGTTCGATGAACACCAAAGATGATAAGTCATAACATGTGCTTGAGGATCCTCTCCTGCCTTACCGTCAAACTTTGGACAATCACCAGGTATTTTAGTTGGAACCGGCGGCCAATATGGATTATGCAAAATGGGATCATTTGTTAACTTGGACACATCCGGAAGTTCCAATGTCGCTAAAAATGGCAGCTGAGGATTAAAGGACATCCGAGGCTGAGGGTTCGAGGCAGTATTAGGGTTCCAACCAGATGGTGGTTGTCCCCAAGGATCTTGTCCAGATGGACCTGGCCCGAAAGGGCCTGGAGCATAAGAACTTTGTCCCGACGGACCTGGCCCGAAAGGGCCAGGCGCATAAGGACCTTGTCCCGACGGGCCTGGCCCAAAAGGGCCGGGCGCGTAGGGACCTTGTCCAGAGGGGTTCTGTCCATACGGATTTTGTCCATATGCGGACGATTGACCCTGATACTGCCCCCCAGCACCCCATGTATTAGCAGCTTGGCCCGCAGGTGCACCATATTGATAGTTTTGATAAGGGGTGACCTGTGGTTGTTGATAATTTTGATACGGGGGAAATTGATTTTGCCCCTGAGGTTGCTGGTAGCCATACGCCTGCTGGGCGCCATACTGAGCTTGATAAGGAGGCTGCGCTTGGTAGGGAGGTTGGGGCTGAGGCCCACCTTGCATTTGATAACCCGTTTGAGTTTGGGGCCCAGCATATTGTCCTTGAATTGGTTGAGCTGAGACGATCTGGCCGGAAGGTTGGCCTGGTTGAACTTGGGATGGACCTGGTTGCCCAGAAGGATGGACTTGCTGGGTGCCAGGTTGCCCCTCAACAACCGAGGATTGTCCTTACGGAACAGAAGGTTGAATGGGCTGGGCAGCTGGTTGACCTCGCGGTTGACCAGCCTGGCCAGATGGACGATTAGGGCAGACAGCGGGTTGGCCTTGCTGCAAAGAAGGTTGGCCCGTTTGCCCCCCAGGGTGAAGAGATTGAGCGGAGGGTTGGGCTTGCTGTATAGCGGGCTGCCCTCCTTGGTGCATAGGCTGAGCAGTGGGTTGGCCTTGCTGCATAGCAGGCTGCCCCCCTTGCCCAGAAGGATGAGTGTATTGAGCAGTAGGTTGGCCCTGCTGAACGTAGGGTTTCCCCCCCTGCCCAAGAGGATAGCCCTGCTGAACTGCTGGTTGATTTTGAGGATTATAAACTGACCCAGTTTGGCCAGATGGGTACCCTTGCTGGAAACCGGGTTGGCCTTGTTGAATGTAAGGTTGCCCAGATTGTCCAGTTGGATAACCCTGCTGGATACCAGGTTGTCCTGGATACCCAGTAGGTTGACCTTGATATGGATATGACGGACCTCCAACGGCCGAGGGTTGCCCCTGATGGGGCTGTCCCTGTGGGCCCCCAGATTGTCCTGGGTAAGGCGGGCCATAGAGTGGTTGCCCTTGAGGGGTTTGCACATAATACGGCTCGCCTTGATTGGGCGGTCCTTGGGACTGTCCGGGAGGGTCCCGGCGTCCACGAAGGATATGAGTGACCGGATCATATGTAACGTTCAATGGTTCCTGGTTCTCCTCGTAAGGACGATGAGGAAGGATTGAAACGTTCTCGAGGTACTGACCATTCGCATCATAATAAAAGAACGGACCTTCGTAATCTGGATCCGTAATAGGCTGCCTAAAGGCATCATACAGCCCCGATCCTGGAACACCGCCAGAAGAGGGTTGAGCACTTTGGGCAGGGTCGATGACTCTAGACAAAACCTCAGGTTGGCTACTATTCACTTGAGCGTGAGAGGAGCCAGCTCTTGGGTTTGTAGATGAAGATGCTGTGACAGCACTAACGACTGGAGTAGAATAGGCCACACAAACAGTTGGAGTTGTGGGAACTAAGGTAACAGATGTAGTATGAGGTTGTGAAACAAAAGGCCCAGTGGTAGGAGTGACATTAGGATCCCACATAGTCGATGCAGGAATTTTAGCAGCCATCTTATCCCTCATTTGTCGATATCGAGGAGGGAGGGAGGCAGCGGCTGAGATGGGAGTAGAGACGCTCGAAACCACAGGTGTTTCACTGACACTGGGAGATGTCTCCCCCGAGGTAGACATTGGAGACGACATACCGGGAGGGGTATGAAAAAGGTCTTCGTCACCTTCCCAAGAAGGGCTCCAATCTTCTACGTAATCCGCGTCGCCTGGGGCACGTACGTTGATGGGCTGGATACTCGGAATGACAGGAAGAGTATCGCTTACAACTGGTACCTCAGGAGCAACCGAAGATGGAGAGCCTTGATCGCTTGGATCGGGGGTGGACAGGTCAGCCAGGATGACAAACCCCACACAAAAACCTGAGGGAAACTAACGATAGAAAACCCTACTCAAGCTAGCGCACACAAGATCTAACAGGAAATGTTATCATGGCCGAATAAATTTTTTAAGACATTGGAATTAGACTTGACCTTTTCATGTTTCAAGAGTCGAGAAAAGGAAGAAAAGATGACTCCAATCTCCTTCGAATGTTTAATGTGCACGAAGTGACAAGACGCTCACTTACACCTTTTCATTTAGGGAGTCCGAAAAGGATCAAAAGTGACTGCTCTGGAGATTCTAGGTAAAAGGTGTGCCAGACTTTTCGCAAAACCACAGAATACTTTTTAGGGTACGGGTGGTCAATCTTTGTGAATGCTGTGTTCGCTGCATTGCGAATCGTAAGGCGGCAGACTCGGCTTCCTATGGATCAAGGATAAAAGCCTAGTGGGGTCTCCCTATATACGCGACGGTACGTGGGAGCACAGTCCGTGTTAGACCACTATCGAGTCACAGAAGGAGGAATCACCCAACCGTAATGTGAAACAACAGTGACTATGTTTAAAGACGCCGGAACACGTCTCTAACCTAGACCTCTAGATGTTTGCGTTTAGTTCCAATGCGTTTTTAGATTCATTCGGTTCATTTTATAGTTGATCTTGAGATTAAGTTTCGATTTCAGGTCCTATCGTATGTTCTCTCACAATTACCTAGATGCAAACTACATGCCAAAGAGAATCATTTTGTTCGATGAATTCTAGCTATGGAAGGGTAAAGAGATTTCAATCAAACAAAACGAACACAATCAAACAAATAGCCTAATGCAACTAAAAGCGAGGAAAGGAAACTTTTTCTTTTGAAAATGCAAATCAATGAAACATTCTTTTCCTTTTCAATTTTTTAAAAGCAAAGCCACTAGTTTGATTTTCTTTCAGTGACACAAAGCATCTAAAATAATTTGGAGGAACTAGAACACCAAGCAAAATGCAATTGCCTAATGAAAGCACACAAAGTTCCCAAAACACTCAACAAAGATTTCCAAATCGACGAGAAAATCAAGTTCCGCACGAGCTATGTGATCTAAGCTTGGCAAGACAAGCAAGGATTGAAACAAGGGGGGAAGCGAGAAACTGCACGGAAACACAACCAAAGACACTCCAACAATCACTGAACAAGTGCACTCAACAAATCTGAAGTTGGCTGGTCAAACGAGAAAACAAAATCCCTACGGAAGGCTTGACACACACACGGCCACTAGATGCCCTAGGGCTAGAGTGTGAAATCAATGGAGAAAAGCAAACACCCGAAGGGTGAGAGTTACAACCAGTCAATTAGAGACTCAACACAACCCAGCAACTGTAAAAGTAATGGTGGAAACACAAACCAAGCAGCGACAGCAAAGAGGAAGGTATTTGCAAAATCGAAAAATGAGCAAAACGAAACCCTGTGGAACAAGACTTCGCAAGCAAGCGGCTCAGAGTTCAGATGGTGAAAAACAAGCCACAAACCAAGTGGAGAGAAGAGGGGAAAGCTAAAGGAACAGGTTCAGTAGGCTGATCTGGACAAAATCAAGTTTTACAGGATCAGCGCGGGTGGCCTTCAGCAACTTGGCGCTGACAGGAGGGGTCCCGTAGCAACTTTGCGACGTCAGCGCGGAAATACACGGATAAAGCGCGTTGTCTCAGAAAAACGGGGTCAGCGCGACTATTAATCACACAGCCGCAATGACAGGGAGTACAAAGAAGCAGGTGTGCGACGTCAGCGCGGAAGCACACAGATAAAGCGCGCTGTCTCTAAAAACGAGGTCAGCGCGACTATGGATCGTACAGGCGCGATGACAAAGACAACACAAAAGAAGAGACACGACGTCAGCGCATCTGTTTTGAATTAAAGTGCGCTGAGGGCAAAAACCAGTAAAGCCAAAGAAAAAACTTCCCAAACCAAAGGTACAGACCTTTTAACAGTTAAAACACTTCTCAGATGCACCCAGAAAGTTTACAAGCAGAGAAACAATCCCAGAATCTCGACAAGAGAGAACAATCAAATTCAAACACAAAGATGGACTCAAGAGACAAAAAGGCTGATTCCCCAGTGGAGTCGCCAAATTGTTGGAGAGGTAAATCCCCTCTACGGATAGAGGCGATCCCTACTAGCCCAGCAAGGGTCTAGCAACAATCACACAATGCTGCTATGCATGTTCCTAATTACAATTAAATAAGAGGTAAAGAGCACCTACTTGGATTCCCGCGTTGTCGTTTGACGAAGAGATGTTGCCTTCGCTCCTTCGCTTCGGCTGGTCACAATCCTCCGCGATCCCCGCGAATAGATACCTGCACACACGAAGAGGAAACAAACGCAAGCGTGAAATCTAGTAAAAGCAACCATACATCAGTCAGAAAAGACGTAATTCACATTTAACCATTGCATGTACAAATGAGAATGGAACAATAGTAGCAGTCATCTATTATTAATCAAGACAGAGAAGAGTACAACCAAATGTTCTGACGTCGGTATCCTTCTCAGGAGGGGCCAGTCAGCAAGCGTCTCAAGCATTCACCTTTGGAAATGATTCTCCCAAGACAAGAGACTCTCTCTCACACAAGCAACACAAAACAACCTTCCCTAAGCTATTAATCACTTCCACACCTAGCACACCAAATACCTATAGTAGCAGCAATCTGAGCACTATAAGCTCTATACAATCCAAGCTATTCCAAAACTAGCTGCTCATGGTAATGGTGGAAGTTTATATAGGAGAAGGAGCCTCCTAAAAGGGTGGAAGGATGAGCTTATCCTTGAGGGAAGTGGTTGCAAAGAGTCGAACAGACATGCCATAGAAGGGAGTCGATACTCACAAAGCTAACAACCAAACCTGGAGTGTTCTGGAGGCTGGCTGTTGGAACAAATTTGCCCAAACAGGATCAACGCAGATTATAAGGAGACTGACGCGCTGACATCGTGCCTCAATAACTGGGAAAGTCATGTCAGCGCGACCCAATACAAAGGAGAGGTGCGATGGCTCATAAAATGCGACCAGCGCGGAGAAGTGATGTTCTTCCGCGCTGGCAGCGCACTGAAAACATTAAGAGCCGCCGGTCAGCGCGGATATTTTATAAACAGACGCGCTGATGAGGAAAACTTTGGAAATGTGGGTTTTGGGCCAGTTCCGAAGGTGTGAACTTGACTATTGTGAATTCTTGACACAGTAGGGTGACTGACAGGGAGACAGTGACAAATTACTGTGTAACAATGCATATGAGACTTATTATTGTTCCATGAGATGAATAAATATTGTGGCTTTGTATTATGTGTCTCTTGGTTAGTAGTATATATTTCCCTGTGCTTATAGTGATGAGTCAAATGTTATTTATACCAATTGTGAGACTATAATGTTACCACAAATATTTTTGGACCCCAAAAATTATAGTGTTTAATTGGTTCTTCATGTTTTGTGAAATGATCTCAATGGTACATCTGGAAAGGGGGGTTAATTTGACAGTGACTATGTGTTGTGTTTGTTTTTTATGGTAACCACCTTCATCATTTTGAATAGACATAACCATTTTCTCTAACCACTCATGGAGACAATGCTCTATGCTAAGTTTTCTATGGTTTGACCGCTCTTACGAATTTTTTCTATGGTGAGAGCTCTTATGTCTACAATGAATTAAGGACTATGATAGACGATTCGATGAATATTATTATAGATCATTTCCTCCTTGTTAGAGGATTTCTTCTCAGAATTCTTTACAAAAAAATGATCCACTAACTATATATATGGTTTTATTTAGAAATTTTCATGCTTATATATATTGTATGATCTCTGATCATTTTTTTCTTCCAGGTTCATCAACCTGTCATGGGGCTTCAACCTTATTCCCTTTGCACAACTCTATCTTCTACTAGAATTTCCAGGTAATAGCTTTTCCCATCAGTCATTATGAGTTTAGGGTTTATTATATGACACTAAGGGAAATGAATTCGAGCTATTTACCTATTGAGGTTTGACATCGAGCGATTGGAGATTTTAATTCCAAGCCCTCCTTGGTAAGCTTGTTGCTCTGTCATTCTAATGTTTGCCTCCAATTCTACAAAATGTTTAAGGGTTATTATAAAGTTATTTTTTAGTAATATGGATTCCATGTAATGATATCATGATTGATTTTTAAGGCTTCACATTGTTGGTATGAGGTTTGACATAATATTTGATGAGGTTTCTCATGAAGCTTTCTCAACTCATATTTTATATGCAGGTCCTAACTATTATTTTCTTGTATTTCCCAAGACTTCCAACTGTTAGTCGACGTTATGGTTTTAAATCACGACATACGTTTTTTTTTTATCCATGGAAGAATTTTCCCCGATAAGGGTTAGTTTTGTTCCCTTAAATACTATATATTGTTTGGTTATCATGGCTATGACCCTACTCATTGTAATTTATATTTGTGTTGAATGTTACTCGAGGACTATAAATGGCCAGTCAGCAATTATTTCATATGTGACACAGTGGATATTAGCAATTAAATTGATGTTTATTTTGGGGTATCCATGATTCCCTTTCATTGGATTTGTAACTATAACGTTTAATTCCAATATTTTGACTCGTTATATCTGGAGTTTAGCTTCTTTAGTTACACTTACGTACTGTGATTATTTAACTAGAATTTCTATGTGAAGTTTTCTTTCATTGGGATTTGGCCATAATCATACTATTGTGCATTATTTCTATAACATTGATTTCTCTTCATACTATAGTATCATCACAATAGTCTTTGATGTTAGATATCATTTTGGGATTCAACTGCATTAAGTAAGTCATTCACGTATGACCATTTCCATGAGAGGTAGTCGTAACTGACTAATTTCTCATGATGTTTGAATAGTTCATTTAGCACTCATTGCATCGAGTGATGCTCAGAAAGGTGAAGAAGTGGGATTGAAACTAGTGAAATGAATCACATAGTGTCAATCATCACTTCCGGGGCTTACACCCAGTAACCAAGACTTCCCGAGAGGTCACCCATCCCAAATTTCCTATGGATCAAGTGCGCTTAACTATGGATTTTTCCCCACAATCAAGCCCACTTAGCTACGTATTTATTTAACAACAATTACACCCCTGTATTTTTCCAATTTATGTTTCATCATATTTACTTACTTTAGAATATATTAAAGAGTGTATCTTTTATTTCTTCTCATGTCGAGTTATGTTACTATGGTTATAGCATTTTCATTTAGACATGTGTAATTTCTATTGTTATATACACTACTACTTAACTATATATTTTTAACCCATGCAGAAACCCTTACAAATCTTAAAATGGAACCTATCTGGGTGTTGTTTATTCTTACATAAGTAGATTTGGGGAGTTCACAAGGCAGTAAGGGATTTCATGCCTAACATTCCAAAGTACTAACCATAGTTCACAAAATAAAATGGTCCCTTTAACTAGTAATTAACATACAATATTTTATCTTTTCCTTCTTCAATAATGTTACAGAGGCTTCTTTACTCTTACTTGCAAGAAATTTCAAACCATGGCTATTTCTAAACAATTCTTTTATTACCTTTCTTCTCTAACATTTCTTCCCTAGTATTTTTTGTATTGGTTCATGTGTGAGTATTACATAAAAAATACATGTACCTACACATTCATGTTTACATACTATATCTACCATAAAATGTATAGAATTTTCCTTTCATTTTGGTTAGCAATTCACCATATTTACTACAACATTTCAACTTTTAAACTCTCTTATAGATTCAAGAGACTCGATCAAATAACTATCTAATATTCTAAGGAATTTGTGAAGAGATTTCACAAACCACCTAATCGTAAGCTAGCTACTCACATAACTACCCTTGACCCTCTCCATGTTCTTGACATAGATCCAGTATTTCCCTTTATACCTCAAGGATTACCTCTTTGTAGACCCAAAGCAGCATCATGCTTTAAATATGAGGGTTCTTTCACTAGTATTTCTCTCCTACTGATGCTATTAGGAATTTTATTCTTTCTCTCCCACAATAATCGTGTTTTATAGAACCAGACTCTTGTCGTTTATATCCAACCAACTATTTATGGTCTCTGCAGAAGTTCTAGAATTATGGCATTTATCTCCAACCATTTTCCTATGGTACCCCTTTCCTTCCTCTTTCTACGGAGCGAATGATTTGGCTAAAATCATGATTTTTTCTTATTTTGGTATTTCCATCTTCGAACATAACTAACTTTTCCAATTATTTCTCTGATTTTTAGGGATTAGTCATACTTGATAGCCTTTTACCTATTCTCAATAATGTTAGTGGAATTAAATTTCATTTCTTTTCTCCCAATATACATAAAACATTTCTAATTAATAGCAACAATTAGATTTAAATATTCTAATTTATCCATAGTTCAGCATTAAACAATAAAATCTTATGTTAAGTCACTCAGGATATTACAACTTAAAATATAGTTGCAAAAATTATTAAGGGTTATATCAGACCCAGTGTGTCCCCATGGGGTGCACTGGTTCTTTTTGTCGAGAAGAGGGATGGGGAAATCAAGGCATCCATTGACTATCACTAGTTAAGCAAATTGATAATCAAGAAATAAATGTCCTTTACATCACATGGACAATTTATTTGACCAAGTCAAGTGAGAAAATGTATTCTCCAAGATATACCTCATATTTAGATATCACCAGCTAAGGGCTAAAGAGGAAGACATACCAAAAACAATGTTTCAAACCTGGAATGGACACTATGAATTGACAATGTTACCCTTCATACTTACGCATGCATGTGCCACCTTTATGTGTTTAATGAATAGTGTGTTCAGAAAATTTATAGATAAGTTTGTGTTGATATTCATAGATGATATGTTAATATATTACAAGACGCTAGACAAACACATACATCATTTGGAAATAATGTTACAAACAATGCGATAACGTCAATTGTATTCAAAACTCAACAAATGTGAATTCCTCCACGACAAGACATAATATCTTATGCATGTAAATTTGAAAGAAGGGATAGTTGTAGATCCAAAAAAAATGAATATTATTCTTGAATTGCCAATATCAAAGTATGTGGCTAATATACGATCATTCATGGGAATTACTGGTTATTACTTTAGGTTTATAGAAGGATTTTCCAAGTTAGCATATCATATAACCTCCTTACAAAAGAAACCAGGTAAAATTTTAATTTTCGGAATAGTGTCAAGAAATCTTTGCGAGGATGAAACATCTACTTACTATTTCTCTGCTGCTCAAAATAGAAGATATAGATAAAGACATTGAAGTATTTACGTATGCATTCTTGGAAGGTCTAGCAGGTGTGCTTATGTAGGAAGGGCATGTGGTGGCCTAAGAGACTCGTAAATTGAAATAACATGAGATAAACTATGTATTTTATAACATGGAATCAACGGATGTCATTCATGCTCTAAAAATGTGTAGACCTTATTTTATTGTTAGATAGATCACCTATATTACCAACGTCTAAGTCCTAAATATTTTTTCATTCAACACCATATGAATGCGAGAAAAATTGATGTGGATGACTTTCCTGAGAAGATATGACTTCAAAATTAAACATATAAAATGAAAAGAAAATAAGGAAGTAAATTCACTAACTTGAGGTTTGATGAAAGTGTATGAAATAATAATAAGTCAGACATAAACATACTTCTTAGAGTAGATTAAAAAAGTATCACTAAGAAATCAAAATTATAATAATATTTTTGAAGATGTGAAAATTAGATCTAGTGAAGATAAATTGGCTAGTTATGAAATTAGTAAAAGAAGGTTATTGACATATGAAAACACTTCTCATATTCCAAACCAAGAAAAAATTACAATATTGATATTTGATGAATATCATAACAGACCCTTCTAAAGACACTTCTGGTATCAAAATATGATTAAAGCCCATAGGAAAAGTTCTTTTGGCTTGTTATGAAAAAGGAAGTTTACGAATATCTAGCTAGGTGTCAAGAATTTTAGTAGTTGATAGTATAACTTGAACACAATGCTGATCTATCGAAACCCTTACCTACACCAAAGTGGAAATGGAAAGTGATATCCCTAGATATTATTATTGGTTTTCCCCAAGCATGGACGTAGCATGATTCCATTATGGTGGTAGTTGATAAAATAACAAAGGCAGCTCATTTCATTCTATGTAACTTACATATAAATATCCACAAGTGGTTGAAATATTCATGAAGGAAATATTCAAGCTTCATGGTATACCTAAAATATTTATTTCAGATGGGTAAAAGGTTCACCTGAAATTTTTGTAGGTCACTATCTACTAGAATGGGTGCACAACTAAACTATAGAACTGCTTAAAATAGACACTCTGATCAACAGACAAAAAGATTTAATCGGGTTCTTGAGGACATGCTATCCATGTAAGTAATCAACATTCTTGCAAAATGGGAGCGTTTTCTACACTTGATAGCTTTTCCTATAACAATGGTTATCAGGAAATAGTTAAAATGAGTCCCTTCAAGGCTCTCTAGGTGATAAAATCTCATATTCCTCTAAGTTGGAGTCCACTTGAGGATAGACTGGAATTGGAACAATATTTTTTACATGAGGTGGAGCAAGTGATAAGAAAAACAATACAAAATTTGAAACAGGCAAAGGATATATAGAAAATATATGATGACTTGAAAATAACCCCAAAGGAATTCTCATGTTTGGGAGCATGTTTATTTGAAAATTTGATAAAAGAAGAGTTCCTCGAATTTAGGAATTTGTTGTAAATTATCTCATTGGTTTTGTGGGCCATTTGAAATATTGGCCAGGTAAGGGTAGTGGCATACCAGCTGGGACTACCAGCTCATGTTAGAATCCATAATTTATTTCATGTCTCTCTTTTAAATAATTATATATATGATCCTACACATATAATTGATTCGAATGTTGTATAGGTCAAATTGGAAGGAGAGTTCTAGGATGAACCTTTACAAATTCATGATCATAGGGAAACTACTCTTCAAAATAGAACCATTTGTTACGGTAACATCAAATGGAAGCACTTTGGGCTTGAGGAGGCCACATAAGAAATGGAGGAAGAAATGAGGAATAATTCTCCTATGTTATTCCAGAAAAGAATGGAATATGAAACATAGAGCACAATTTTTCTTTTAGGGGGGAGGAGATGTAACACCCTTGGATAAATATTTATGACTTTTTCATCTAATTATAGCTAGAAAAGCTTAAGAAAATTAAGGATATGACTTGTTGATGTAAATATCCACTTTAATAATGGAAAAATAAATTATTTTAGTGTGTTGACATTCTTGGTAATGTTTTAAAGGCTATCATGTGGAACTTAACTCCTAAATATCAAGAAATAATTGGAGTTAGTTATTGCCAATAAGATGGCATGAACAAAAAGAAGGAAAATTCTCTGGTTGTTATTATTCAGTAGAATTAGGCAAATACAAACCTCTAGAAGAATTCATCATTGAATATAATGTCATGAAGTGGAATATAAGTAGGTGCACTATGGGAGAGAATGATAGTTGCTTGGAAGTATAACTAATGGGAGAGAAAGACTAGTTAGGACGTGGGAATTTGAGATGAACACTTCCATAAGTGTTTAGCAGAGGAAACTTTGAAAAATTCGTTGATTGTTTCTCTAAGAAAGAGGAGTAGATCTTGGTGGTAAGTCACTGTAAAATATTTCTTACATGTGGGAGGAGCATGAGTGAACTTAGTACATTCCTAGGAGTAACATTACATAAGTGTTCCGATAAAGTTTCAATTATCGTTGAATAACTAGGTTTAAAAACTTTTGAAAAGGAAAAGGGGAACTGATCTACAATAAGAAAGTAAGTTAGGAAATATGATTTTATGATTGAATATTTGGATAAATGATATGGATTCATAACCTACAAGTTTATAAGTGTTAGAATTGGTATATATTTTCCCAACTTGCAACAAGCAGCAAGAAATTTTGCAACTTCAGAGTAATTTAAATATTTTGTCAAAAGCAATTGATGGACAAGTGAGATAAACCTTAAACTTGGAAGATTTCTAAGCACAAATTATGGGTTGGAAGGAAAAGAAAGGTATGTCTACATGTAAATTCTATGTTAAATATTAGGTTACCCTAAGTGACCATGGTGGTATGATATTGTTTTGATCTCGTAAGGAGAGAATGATGATAACAATAGGAAAATCATACATTAATTTTATTCACATATATATATGCATATATTTCTATAGGAGTAAGTTTAAAATGGTGAAATAGGTTAATTTCCTGAGGATTCTTATAAATAGGAGTTTTATCTACCTATATGGGTGGCAACAATCCTTAGATCAAGGATAATTAGGACCTAGAAAGAATTAATAGATCCCATGATAGGTATCGCCAAGAAATTTGGTCTAAATAATCTATAAAATAAAATATAACATGCACATATATTTTCATATATATAATATATAATACATAACTTGGAATAACAAGAAAGGAAAAGACTATTTTAGTAACCTAATAAACGAGAAGTGATAAACTATCCTTTGTGAAATATATAAATGTAACTCTCTTTTTTTATAGAATCATTTAATTCAAATAATTTGGAAATTTCAATTGAAAACATAAATGGTATAAAGTTTTCTAGATAAAACATTTTGATAGAGAATCCATAGAATTTAATAAACCATTGTAATATCTCTTAAAGATATACGTGAGGGTTTTCACAAATTGTGAATAGCAACGCCTTTTTGGAAAGGAGATCCCACCACGTAAGCTAGCAAAGAATGCTAACACTATTATACAAATATGGCTAGGTTTTTAAGGAAAAGCTAGTTTAATCAAAATTACAAGAAAGTATCATACTAATTCTTGATAGGGAAACCGGAAGAACCTATGTTTTTATTAAAAAAAATAGAGTTAAAATGATAAGACTAACCGTTACGGCGAAACATCCCTAATACACTTAGCATGCAAGGAAAAAATATATAACACATCTCTAAAACTTCTTCAAAAACAGTAAAGCACTTGATGAATAATTCATTTTACTCCAATTGAAACCATAAGCATTAGAGAACCGTGAAATGGTTTTGCCCAACATGGTCGAGTACCTTGGCAGATAATAAAAATATGTAAAAACCTAGGTAAGATGCCAGACATGAGTAAGAGCCATAGACAATCCAATATAAGAAACCACTACACTAAGGGTACTTATTCGTAATACAACATACGTGCGGGAGGATGTAAGAAAAATAGAAATTCTTAAAAAGAACATAGAGTACAACCTCAAGAAAAAAAGGAAAGAAGAAATTCAAACAAAAAGTATTATCTTTCACGGAGAAGGACAGCGTGTTGCAACTTTGCATCTTTAGTCGCATAAAGAAAATGGTTAGAAAACACAATTTCATTAAGAATTTGTCTTAGGGTTTGAATGAATAAAGCCAGGTTTGTTTGAGAAAAAAAAAATGTTTACATGTACGTGTAGTGGTGGCCATCTCTGGTTAATCATTTCAGTATGAAAGAAAATCATGCCAAGTGAGACCTTTATCGCAAGGTTCGCGAGAGTTAAAACAACCAAATAAATTATTTACAAAGGTAGAAGGTAACCCTACAGAGATACCATGAATGAAATTGCAAAATGGTTATTCCAACATTAAAATAATGTTCATAAACATATATTACAAGCCACTCAAGAAATTTAGAACGTAACCTAAAGAAGCCATTCTTCGCATAGCCACAACCGGATCCCCTACAAATCCAATCAGAGTCTAGAATTGCACAGATTCAAGTTTTGAATGGAGGAGACCACCTTGTAGTCATGAAAACACAGAGATTCTATGTTGCGGAGCTCCATTCGAAGCTTCGGATGTGCAAATGGGACTGAAACGATGGGGAGGCATCGACTAGTTAGTCCAAGTTATCCGTAAGTCATGTCCACTGTCGATATTAGTACTACAACATTTGGACCATCGTGGTTAACACGCATCAAAAGTTTGGTGGAAGCTGACAACATATTCAATCACATGACCGTCAGGTGGCACATGGTCAATGTATCACCATGTTATAACAAGCCACCAAATTCACGAAATTACTCACTCATTAACTAGATGCTTCACAGCGATCAATATATCTTAGATGACAAGAAATATGAACATAGGTGTCATACAACATAGCACATCAATGTTATATATGTACATGTGAACCATTTTACATTATGGAGGACCTTTATGATGGGTTGATATAATCCATTATAACCCGTAGTATTATTATGAAGCACCATGAGTGGGTTAATAATATTATTACAAACAATCGGAAACTAAGAACTATGTCGATCATGTCTTGTGTTTTAGAGAGTGACTCTATTTACAGCGCACATCCTCTACGGGGTCAATAGGACCATTATTTAGAAAAGAGAGAGAGGACTGGACCTATGCTTTTGACGCTTAAGAAAATACACATATATAGCTATATAAAAACATGATAATGATCTTGAGTCAATGTTCAACATAAGAATATGATAATTTTGATCTAAAGGGTAGCTTTTGTGGGGAATTTGTCGTAAAGGCGATTAGAGCCTCGTGGTTTCTTGAAGTGTGGATAAGAATAAAAATATTCTCCTCTTTATATTTCTTTTTGATATAATATAGTAGTTATTATAAGAGTTTATGTATGTACATACAGGTATGAACTAAAAAATAAAAATAAAAAATTATAGGTATTTTCGTTTTTTTATATAGAATAGGAAGAATATACGAGGATATTACACTTGTTGTGATTTTTTTTCCAAATTGTAGATTTAGATTATAGATTTTTATGACCTTCTAATTTTGAAAAGATTCAAGATCGCCACTCACGGTTAATCTGAATAATCTGAATGTTTGGATATTGCATGTCAGTAGATCATTCTCATTAGTAAGCACTATGACAACCCTACATGTTTTAAAGAGTTGCGTCCTTGTTGGCTTGATTAAAAAATTATCAGTCTTTTTTTTTTTTTTTGAATACATGGGGTTGTAGATTTAATTTTTTATGTGGTTCAAGAAAGAGGTTATGACAGAAATACAATGTACTTATCAAAATTACGAAGTATGTAGAATGCAACACATGAATAATTTGGAAATATTAAACTTGTGACATCAATGTTGGTGGGAAGTTGCCTTGGGGAGTTGCCTTTTGACTAAATAATAATATTAACTCTCAATTTGTGATTAAATTTAAATTTTTCCTTGACAAATTTAAAATTTTAATTAAAATTTTTAAACTCAATTATTATAAAGAAATTTGAATAATTTAATTTTATATTAATAATTTTAATTATTTAAATAAATCATAATAATTTTACATTTATTTTTTATAATAATTAGAATTTATTATAAATTTATATTTCAAAATTTAATAAAATAAAAAATATTCATTTTATTTAAAAAATTATAATTTACTATGAAAATTGAATGAATATTTTAGTTCAAATATTATGTTTTATCATTAATTTTTGGAAATAATATATATAGTTTCAAAAACACTTATTCAAACATTTGGTTTTATTTCATAATTATAATTATGAATGAATGATGAAGTTACTTAATTAAAATAATATAATCAAATATTTAAATTATTATTTTTCAAAATTTTCTAAATAAATTTTATTATTAAAATTAAATATTTTTATTTTAAAATTTTATTAACTAAATTATGTTAAAATTTAAAAGTGAATATATATATATATATATATATGTGTAGTATTTTTAAATTTGGTTAAGATTTTAGTATTTTTTTAATATGGTAATATTTTCATTATCGTTAATTATTAATTATATATTTTTTATATTTTCATTATTATAATTAAAAAAAATATTTCTAATTATACTTTAATTAGTTTTTTTAAATAAAAAAATATTTATAATATTTTCGAACTATCTTGTGCTTAGAACTCTTTTGACTTGATATAATAAATTTTAGAGTTGAATAACCTTATAATGTACAAGTTAAACTGCCATTTTCCATAGCGATGGTATAAATATATAAATTTATTTTTGATAAATGTCATTAACACCCTTTCAAATGATTATTTCTATGGGTAACCAAATTTATTTATAGAGTGTTAAAGAAATATTAATTTCTTAAAACCTATACAAATATTTAAAATTATATTTCATAAATAAATATAGAATTGAAAAGTAAGTCCAGCTTTCCCCTACTGAGTTATTAAGATCATGTACAAAAAGTAAAAAATTCTAAACTCTAGATTTTCAAAGATATAATTTTTATCAATATAATTACCAGCTTAGTAACTATTTGTAAACTATATCATCAATGTTATAAAATATATATTACTAATTATTTAAATTAAAATATAAAAAAGTTATAATCATAAGAGAAAACGAAATGACAGAAATAAATTTGTTCGGCATTTTATAATTACATTCTCTAGACCGCTAGGTTTCTACATTTTTTAAATAATAGATTTCCTGAAAACCTACCCTCCATTATTGTGAGAGGCTCCTACTGAAATGGCGAATATACTGCACGGAAAACGCACCCTCCATTATTGTAGATTCCACGGAGGAATATCTACGAGCATTATGGAGTTTTGGTATTGTTCAAAGTTCAGTCGTCTTCCGCGGGAGAGAAAAGGGTAGTGACGTACGCGCAGTCCTATCAAAGGAAGACACCGCCTGGGGTTTGAAATCGTGGTCCGAATCCCCGAACTGATTCACACAGAAGATACGTTTATTCTCACTTAATAAAATTTTATCTTGTTTAATAAAGGTAAGTGTATTCCCAATATACTGTAAAACATTTTTTTTTAAAGCGGGCTAGTCCTCTGAAGAAGTATTATATTAACTCCAATGTACAATATTTTACATATATACAATTGTCATATCACATCAATCAACATACACTGATATATGTGCACAATGATACAAATGAGCTGCCGCGCTGAAGAAGCATTATATTAGGTCCAATGTACAACATTTTACATATATACAACTGTCATATCACATCAATCAACATATACCGATATATATACACAATGATACAGCATTATATTAGGTCCAATGTACAACATTTTACATATATACAACTGTCATATCACATCAATCAACATATACCGATATATATACACAATCATACAAATGAGCTGCTGCCCAGGGTTACAATAGTGAGAATAGAATACGGTCGTACGGTGCACTCATGTGCCAATACACTGTAAAACATAATACACTATATGATTGATGGACCATGGAGGTTCCAATCAATTTTACTTTTTTTCAATCAATTATAGAAAAAGTTAAAGGAGATGGAAAAAAAATTAAACATAATACACCATGTGATTGATGGACCATGGAGGTTCCAATCAATTTTATTTTCTTCCATCAATTATAGAAAAAATTAAAGGAGATGGAAAAAAAATTGAGTTTTATTTGATTCATTTTATTAAAATAATAAAATATATTTCAAATTTTATTTTTAGAGATATTCATAAATATATTTATAGAAAATTGATTTAATATGTTAAATAAAATTAAAAATGAAATTATAATAATAAAAAATATGAATAGAGTAATATTATGAATTATTTAAAAAAAATAATAATAATTTTGTGTTAACTTGTAGTTTTCTAAATATTTAAACCATATATTTTAATGTTTTTAATTTTATGGTATGTGATAAATTGAAATTGAAATTTACTTTATAATTTTTTTGGAAAAAAAATACATAAATACTTTTTTCAGAATCTTAGATGTATTATATTGAGGCTATATAATAGAACAGATAGTACAAGAGCTTTTGAAAAGCATGAGGACAAAACTGGACACCCAGTGCATCAACAGAAAGAGGGACTGACACACATACAACCAGATACAATCTATACTTATAGAAAAGGCTAATATATACAACAGATTGCCGAATAAAGACACCGGAAATATACAGCCAAACCTGTACCTGAACATATGACAAAACGATCCTAAAAAAAACAGGACACCTTCAAAAACAGAGCATCAACATCCAGGGAAGGAGAAGTCCTGGATGGGGATGGATTCCTTCATCGACCAGATTCCTGATTGAGAAAGTAAACCTTCCTTTCAAAGGCAGTCAGCTAGCTGATTTTTTGACCTGTAGATGTGATTAATAGAGCACCCATCCATTTTTTCTCAAAAATATAACTCTGTATATTGGTTAAATCTACATCTAAAATAAATATATATTTAACTTAAAAAATAAAAATTCAAAATTAGGAAAAGAAATATAACAACCCATTTTTTTTTAAACGATCCAAAAAAATCTAGAAAGCAGATGAGCAAAACACACAATACAAAGCTAGCTTTAGAATAACGCAAACAAAAAACGCTAAACGCCAGAAAATCAAGAAAGCGGAAAAGCTAATCATCCTAGCTTCATAATAAATCCAAAACCTTTCAAAAAGCATTGACCAAGGATTATGGAAACGACAAAATCAAGAAAGCACAAAAGCTGATAATCTTGTCGTTATCACAAAAGCCAAAAACCTTCAGAAAAAGCGAACAGGGAAAGGATTGTGAAAACAATAGCTTGTATGGGTTCAACACATTTTTAAAGGCCTTAACGCGTATGCATCCCTGTGTTTTGATGCAGATGAAAGCTTCACTCAGGCCTCACGGCTCGCTTTTCGTCTAAGTACTCCTCCATTCTGTTCAGTGGGTGTTTATTTGGCATAAATCAACAGCAATCGAAGACCTGACAGTTAAATTCCTTCATCCGTGTTGATGATATAGGCCTCCTGTGTCACTGTTGCTCAAGCGGAAATTGGTCCTTCAAGAAATCCATTGCCTTTTCATAAAGACGGCTAAGCGATATCGTAAACACGCCTAAGCGATTTCGATGGATTTTCAAAATTCTTCAACAAATCTGACTAATAACATTCAACAAATTCAACTCCACTCCATTCCTTCGACCGTCTTCTCATTGCACAAATATGAGGTTCTGCTATTCAAATTTGAGGTTGTTTTGTTCTCCAATTAAAGGTAGGTAAATTGTTTTTACAAATTCAATAGGCATCTGTTTTTACAGAATTAAATGCAGTTTGTACATTATTATTTTCACTGTAGTTTTGTTTAACCCTATCTAATTTTATTATATTGAGACTCCGGAGTTGTTTAACTCACATCTCTGTCATAAATTAGATTTAATCTTTTCATATTATTGCTGCTAAGAACCTTCAACAAATCTAACTCCACTCCATTCCTTGCACCACATTGTCATCGCTGAAATGTGAGGCTCTGCTGTACAAATCTGAGGTTGTTCTGATGTCCAATAAAAGGTAGCTAAATTGATTTTACAAATTGAATAGCATCTGTTTTTAGAGAATTAAATGCAGTTTGAATTACTAGTTTGAGTAGTTTTGTTTAACCCTATCTAATTTTATTATATTGAGATTCCCTATCTCGACAAAGATTTCTTGATTTCAATTTATTTTTATCTATGTTGATTATATTTAGTTTATCTATGTTGATTATATTTCATCCAATTTCAGTTCAGCGTTTATCTATGTTATTATATTTTAACATGCCTTGTTCACCATGAAACCCATTTAGTTCGAGGTACATTTTATTATTACTCACTCTTATTCATTGTTCTGCTCCACTCTCTCAATCCATCAAAACCCTAGTCCTTTAATTTCTACAATCTCGTTCATCATTGCTAATTTCTCCAGAATTTCGATGAGATTTCATTTTGGTCTGATCTCGACCTCCCATGTCACAACAAGAATGAACGAAAAAGTCAAGTCCATGTCACTGTTGTTCAAGCGCAAACTGGATCGAAGATTTCCATTTCAGAAACTCAGCTAACCGATTTCGATAGGTTTTCAAATTGTTGATACTCAAAACATTCGAAAAATCTAACTCCACTGTTTTCTGTCCATGGAAACCACGTTCCTTCACTAATACCAAATAAGATTGCACTGCGACTCCAATTACAGTACCTTCTCCACTCTTTATTAAATTGTTTTTAAAAACTGAATACCCATCTGCATCTGTAGTTTCTCCGAGAGTAGCTTTATTTTTTATTATAAAAATTTTTAGGAAGAAAATCAAGAATTCTTATGTATGATTCTTTTTTATTATAAAATGTACTTAATTGTGATTATATATATATTAAAATTGTATTTAGTTGTGTTTATGGTTAAATATATATTTTTGGTCTAAGGTAATATGAATTTATTATTTAATTTATGTTGGTTATTATTTTTATGTAAATATTTCTCTTTTAAATATGGAAATGTATATTTATTTAATAGTGGTTTTACTTTCTCAAAAATATTCACAATACAAATGTATCTTTAATTGCTAGAATGTATGTCTTTATTTTTTTAAATTGCACTTTAAATGGCATAATGGGTTGTGATTTTTTTATTAATATTATAAAATTGATTTCATGTTTATAATGTATATAAAATTGTATATTGTCACCATATATTTTTGTTGAAAGAATTAGTTTCACTTAATGCTAAGTAATGTTAAGTAAAGTCAGGTTTCTAAATTAGATCTAAGATCTTAGTTTTAGGCATAGGATTATTCGAGGGAGGAATGGAGTCATGGTGAGATAGAGAGTGAGAGATAGAGGGTGATGGGAGAATGGTAGGCAGAAAGACAGAGAGAGAGAGTGAGAGACTGAAAGAGATGTTAAGATAGAGAGGGGGTGAGGGAGGGGGGCGAGGGTAGGGGGTTCAGAGAATGAGCAAAAGAAGGAGAGAGAAAAAGAGGGAGAGACGGGGACACATGAAGATAATGTTAGAACGAGAAGGGGAGGGAGTAAGAGAGAGTGAAAGGGGGGGAGAGAGGGCAAGAGAGAGAGAGTGGGATTGATAAGGATACAAAGAGGGAGTGAGAAGGATACAATATCAAGGATAGAGTGAGAGAGACATAGTGAGAGTGTGAGATAGCATGATTGGGAGACAGCGAGAGAAAGATATAGCAAGAACGAGAGAGAGAAAATGAGAGAGATAGAGGGAGAGAGTGAAAAAAAGAGAGTGAGGTAGCTATAGGGAGAGAGGGAGGCAAAGAGGGAGAATCGTAGAGGGGAGGAGAGAGAGGGAAGAAGAGAGGGAGTCAGGAAGAGAGTCTGGAATAGAGAAAGACAGAGGGGGATGGTGAAGAGAGAGGAAGAGAGGGAACGAGAGGGTGAGAGATTGGGAGAGAGAGAGGGATAAAATGTAGAGAGAGAGAGAGAGAGAGAGTCAAAAAGAGCAAGATTGAGAGACAATGAGAGAGAGAGAGAGGAACAAAGGGGTGGAATGAGGGAGGGCCTACTTGGCCCCTTCAGGTGTCCTTTTACAATATATTCATACAAATTTTTCATTTATTTATTATTTGAAGTAATATTCTCATTCTCATTTATTGCAAAATGGATTTTTTGAGCTAGCATCTCTCATCTTTGCTCATGAATCTCTATGGTCTAACTCCCATGGAGAGAACCATGAATTTATGCTCAAACCATTCCAATGTAAGGTTAAAGTTTGGGTTTGTTGAAGCTTTAAATTTTTTGTTGTTTTCCACATATAATTTTCACAAATAAGGAAGAGGACAAGGGGGTTTTATATTATTTGGTTCGATTATTGAAAATTTTGGTTTCATTCGATTAATTTTTCTTTAACTTGAGTGTTTATAGATTTTATCTTCATTACTAATTACTTCCTTTGATTTTATTTTCATTACATGTATCTGTATGATAAGAAATACACCTATCTTTTTCAAATTAGGAAAGGAAAAAATAGTGTTTTATTTAATTTGTTTGTTTATAAATAATGTTGTTTTCAACTTCATTTTGTGAGAGAAAAATTATCATGTTGATATATATATATATATATATATATATATATATATATATATATATATTTCATTACTTTGGTTCAATGTCATTTGATCTAGTTTATGTAAATTTATATAGTTGAATAAGACTAAGTATTTGGTAGAGGAATGATGTGGCTTAGTTACTGACTTTCTAGGTCATAGATATGCCTGTACCCCATGAAATGGCTTTTGTGTCTAGTTTTGTTTAGAAATTTATTTTATTTTAAATTAGAGTTTCATTTGGTCTACTTTATATATACCTTTTCTCATTTAACATCTATGAGTCTATGGAGGAATATGTGGAGGAATATTTTTCTTGATATTTACTGTGCCCTTAATGATATTTGGGAAACATAGTTAGCCTCTCTTTTTTAAATAGCCTTGAATATTTGATGTTGAGTGACATTTCTTTAAATTGTTTGAAATGAGTATATTACAAATATTGTTTAATGATATCGATTCTCTTTGCATGACTTTTTTTGACATTTAACATTGGTTTTGAAATTTGTTTTCTTGAACAATTTTAATGTATTTTCTTTCCACCAACACTTTAGACAACAAAAGGTAGTTTATTATGCAGTGGAACTAACCTATATCTATCTTATGTCCATATTTATCAAGTAGTGAGAGGAATAAAATATTTAGGGGTGAAAACCTCTTTTGTGAGTGCAAAAATTGAAGAAAGGTTTACAACTCAAAAGACCCAATCCCTCTCTTCGCTTGATAGATTTGGATTTATGCTGGATCTAGGCTAGTTTTTATAGAATATGTATTATAGGGAAAGTATGAATGTAAAGATTTAATTTATGACTCTTAACATTTAAAAGTAAGTTATATAACCTTGAATATAATTGTAAATCACATAAACTCATATAAATAATATCAATAATCCTGATACATAGGAACAAATATTCCTCGTAATGGTGATGTTTTTATAAAGAACAGTTCAGACATTTTTTAGCTCCTGTTCTCTTATTGTTGCATTTATCCATTGTTTTGTGATTAATTACCACATAAAGGAAATTATAAATTTATTTATGATACATCTTTACGATTCTATATCTTGGTTTGATAAGAGTGGAAGGGTGAT
Source organism: Pinus tabuliformis (assembly GCA_031772625.1). Taxonomy (NCBI): domain Eukaryota; kingdom Viridiplantae; phylum Streptophyta; class Pinopsida; order Pinales; family Pinaceae; genus Pinus; species Pinus tabuliformis. The sequence continues at coordinate 195,457,832 of CM062815.1, read as the reverse complement.
TTTTTCTTACTGTTGTATTTGTCTAATCTTCCAAAAAAATATTTTTAGTCTCCAACACTTTAAATAAAAAATTCTTAAAAACATAAATTTAATTTATAAATTTTATCAGAAATTTAATATAATTGTAGAAATTGTGTTTAAATTATCATGTATTCATTATAATTTATTTAAAAATTTTAATCCAATTCTATCAATTATATTTAAGACATAGATATAGAGAGGGATTCAAGGTTAACATCTACAAGCTTATGGGTTAATAATTCCCTCTCTCTCTCTAGAGAGAGACCAAACTGTCAATCAAATCACCAGAAATTTGAAGTCCTTCCAGAATGAGGAAAAACCAATGTTGCTGGCCTAACACGTGTATTCTAGTCCACCCAGTAACAACAACACCAGAAAATAAGATTAAAGAAAAACCCCATAAACTACTAGAATGTTGATCAAGAAAATGATACAGCCTTAGCCACATTGCATGGTTAATTAAGAAGAATACCAAGACCAACAAACTATGGTAGTTCCTAGTCCCCATAAAGACTAACATAGAGTTGATGACAATAATTTCGTACATAGTGAATTCATCCTAGTGATGTATAAAGAAGTGGCATGCCCCTTTGTTTGAACCTACTCAAACATACACATAAGATATAACCACCAGTTCCCCAAACTGCACACAAAGTGAAAAAATCTTTGAAGTATACATAAAGAGCCATTAGCTACCAAATGTAGAAGTTCAATTTGGAGATAATATTAGATTCATAGTGACAACATGTAGAGAATCCAATTTTAAATACATCCATCCAATGCATAAGATGTTGTAGCACACCTCGTTGTTTCTCTACTGTTCAAAAAGCCACCAACATCATTGTTTTTTCTACCACGTAACATTTTAAAACAACAAGGGAATTTATTGTAAAAGGGTCAAATTGGTGCTTTGATTGGAAAATCTTGGAATCATCCTAGAATAGCCTTGTACTAGGGTAACTTGACTACCATAAAGCCTCCTTAAAGTTGTTATAGAAAGCAATATTTCCCATGTTAATTCTCAATTGATACCTAATTCAAGCACACAAAGCCATACATGCAATTCTTGAATATGTGAGTCTATGGAGGAATATGTGGAGGAATATTTTTCTTGATATTTATTGTGCCCTTAATGATATTTGGGAAACATAGTTAGCCTTTCTTTTGTAGAGAAGCCTTGAAGATTTGATGTTAAGTGACATTTATTTAAATATTTTAAAATGAATATATTACAAATATTGTTTAATGATATCGATTCTCTTTCCACAAGTTTTTTTGACATTTAACATTGGTTTTGGAATTTGTTTTCTGGAACAATTTGATGTATTTCCTTTCCACCAACACTTTAGACAACAAAATGTAGTTTATAATGCAGTGGAACTAACCTATATCTATCTTATGTTCATCTATATCAAGCAGTGAGAGGGATCAAATATTTAGGGGTGCAAACCTCTTTTGTGAGTGCAAAAATTGAAGAAAGGTTTACAATTCGAAAGACCTAATCCCTCTCTTCACTTGATAGATTTGGATTTATGATGTATCTATGGTAGTTTTTATAGAAGATGTATTATAAGGGAAGTATGAATGTTTATAAAAAATGAATTTGTGTCTCCTAACATTTAAAATTAACTTATATAACATTGAATATAATTGTAAATCACATATTCTCATATAAATAATATCAATAATACTAATACATACAAACAAATATTCCTCGTAATGTTGATGTTTTTAGAAAGAACAATTCAAACATTTTGTATCTCCTCTTCTCTTATTGTTGCATTTAGTGATTAATGACCACATAAAGGAGACTATAAATTTATTTATGATACATATTTATTAGTCTATATCTTGGTTTCATAAGAGTGCAAGGGTGATTTTTTCTTAGTGTTGTAGTTGTCTAACCTTCCAAAAAAATATGTTTAGTCTCCAACACTTTAAATAAAAAAATTTAAAAACATAAATTTAATTTATGAATTTTATCATAAATTTATTATAATATAATTGTAGAAATTATGTTTAAATTATCATGTTTTCATTATAATTTATTTAAAAAATTTAATCCAATTGTATCAATTATGTTTAAGACATAGATATAGACAGGGATTCAAGGTTAACATATACAAGCTTAGGGGTTAATAATTCCCTCTCTCTCTCTAGAGAGAGACCAAACCCTCAATCAAACCACCAGAAATTTGAGGTCCTTCCAGAATGAGGACAACCCAATGTCGTTAGACCAACATGTGTATTCTAGTCCACCCACTAACAACAACACCAGAAAATAAGATTAAAGAAAAACCCCATAAACTACTAGAATGTTGATCAAGAAAATGAAAGAGCCTGAGCCACATTGCATGTTTAATTAAGAAGAATACCAAGACCAAAAAACTATGGTAGTCTCTAGTCCCCATAGAGACTAATATAGAGTTGATGACAATAATTACTTACATAGTGAATTCATCCTAGTGATGTATAAATAAGTAAAATAACCCTTTGTTTGAACCCATTCAAACATAGACATAAGATATAACCACCAGTTCTCCAAACTACACACAAAGTGAAAAAATCTCTGAAGTATACATAAAGAGCCATTAGCTACCAAATGTAGAAGTTCAATTTGGAGATAATATTACATTCAAAGTGACAACATGTAGAGAATCCAATTTTAAATACATCAAATGCATAAGATGTTGTAGCACACCTCGTTGCTTCTCTAGTGTTCAAAAAACCACCAAGATCATTGTTTTCTACCACCTAACATTTTAAACCCAAAAGATAGTTATTATAAAAGGGTCAAATTGGTGCTTTGATTGGAAAATCTTGGAATCATCCTAGAATAGCCTTGTACTAGGGTAACTTGACTACCATAAAGCCTCCTTGAAGTTGTTATAGCAAGCAATATTTCCCATGTTAATTCTCAATTGATACCTAATTCAAGCCCACAAATCCATACATGCAATGCTTGAATATGTGAGTCTATCGAGGAATATGTGGGGGAATACTTTTCTTGTTATTTACTGTGCCCTTAATGATATTTCAAAAACATAGTTACCCTTTCTTTTGTAAAGAAGCCTTGGAAATTTGATGTTGAGTGACATTTCTTTAAATCGTTTGAAATGAATATATTACAATTATTTTTTAATGATATTGATTCTCTTTCCACGAGTTATTTGACATTTAACATTGGTTTTGGAATTTTTTTTTCTTCAACAATTTTGATGTATTTTGTTTCCACTAACACTTTAGAGAACAAAAGCTAGTTTATTATGCAGTGGAACTAAACTATATCTATCTTATGTCCATATATATCAAGTAGTGAGAACAATCAAATATTTAGGAGTGCAAACCTCTTTTTCAAGTGCAAAAATTGAAGAAAGGTTTACAACTCGAAAGACCCAATCCCTCTCTTCGCTTGGTAGATTTGGATTTATGATGGATCTAGGCTAGATTTTATAGAATATGTATTATAACGAAAGTATGAATGCTTATAAAGAATTAATTTATGTCTCTTATCATTTAAAAGTAAGTTATATAACCTTGAATATAATTGTAAATCACATATACTCATATGAATAATATCAATAATATTAATACATAGGAACAAATATTCCTCATAATGATGTTTTTATAAAGAACAATTCGGACAGTTTTTATCTCCTCTTCTCTTATTGTTGCATTTAGCCATTGTTCAGTGATTAATGACCACATAAAGGATTGATTAGATATTTTTTATTTTTCACATAACATAGTAAAATCTATTTTACATTTTATTATTAAACATATTCATAAATATATTTTATGTAAAATTGAATCAATACAATACAATATAATATGTTAAATCAAATTCAAATAAAAAATTATAATTCAAAAAATTAAATTGTTAATACAATAAAAACATGAATTAAATAATAATAATAATAATAATACTAATAATAAATAATAATAATTTTATCTTAGTTTTTTTATATATTTAAAACATAAATTTTAATAATTTTAATTTCCTTAATATTTGATAAATCTAAATTTAAATTGATTTTAAATCTCTAAACAAAAAAGGAGATAAAAGGAATAAATAAAATTTACATTGGTTATATTTACATATAAAATAAATATATTTTTAATTTAGAGAAAAAAACACTTGATTAAAAAAAAAGAAGAAGAAGTCAAATACTAAAAATAAAATCAACAAAATCCCAAAAGCAGATGAGCACGTCGTTATAATAAAGCTTTAGAATAAGACAAACGAGAAAACGCTACACACCAAACAAAAAAGGTCAAGAAGGCGCAAAATCAAGAAAAGAACAAACGCTGATGAGCCTTCTGTTACAATGAAAAGCAAAGAGAAAGCACAAAATTGATAAGCCTGCTGTTATAACAATGCTAAAAACCTTAAGAAAAAATCAAAGCGAGAAAGGATTATGAAAACCGTAGATGCTCACTGAGCCATTACAATGGCTTGTACAGAGCTCATACAACCATTAGAATTTCTTCTATGGGTTCAAAACTTTTTTAAACACCTTTGCATCTGTGTTTAGATGTTGATGAAGCCATTCGGAAGGCAATATCGTCTATGCATTCGGAAGGCAATGACGTGTATTTAGATGTCGATGGAGCGATTCTATTGAGCTCCTGTCAGGCCTCATGGCTCGCTTTTCATCCGTTCCGTGCAGTTGTATTTACTTGCCCAAGCGATAGATTCTTTGACATAAATCAACAGTAATTGAAGACTTGAGAGTTAAATTCTTTGATTTGTTTCGATGATCTAAACCTCCTATGTTACAATAAATCGTTGTTTTCTCAAGCGAAAAATAGTCCTTCAAGAAATCCACCATTTCAAAAACATGGCTAATCAATTTCATAAACATGGCTAAGAGATTTCGATGGACTTTAAAATTGTTGCTACCCAGAACCTTCGAAAACTCTAACTCCATTCAATTCCTTATTATCTTGCAAATCTGAGGTTTTGTTGTTCAAATCTAACGTTGTTGTGTTATCAAGTTAAAGGTAGGCAAATTGTTTTTACAAATTCAATAGGTATTTCTTTTACAAAATTAAATGTAGTTTGTACATTATTATTTTCAATGCTACCTTTTTAAGGCTATCAATTTTTATTATATTAAGATTTCTGAGTTTTTTTAACTCAAATTTCTGTCATATATAGATGTCGTATCTAGATTTCTAATTTTAGGTCACCTTTTTTTAATCCCCTACAAATATTTCTTGATTGTAGTTTGTCTTTATCTATGGGGATTATAATTAGTTTATCTATGTTTATTATATTTCATCCAGTCATTCTTGATTTCAGTTCAAAGTTTATCTATGTTATTATATTTTAACATGGCTCGTTAGGAATTATGCGTTTGGTTTTACCATTATTATATTTTCACATGGCTCGTTAGTAATTACTATATCTATCATATAATGCATACAATTTTCCATTCATTTTGCTTATAGTTTCACCATATTTACTACAATTTCAAGTTTTCAAATTTCTTATAGATTCGATAGACTTAGTCAAATACCTATCTAATATTCTGTGGAATATGTGAAAATGTTTCATAGTCAATCTAATAGTAACCTAGTTGCTCACCTAACTACCTCTCAGCTTGCCCACGGGGGTTTGGATTGACGGTGAATGGGTGCGCTGTTAAGGCACTCCTTGCGATAGGTCACCGGTTCAAATCTCCCGTGGGTACGTAGGTTAGTCTTAATATAGAAAAAAAAAAACTACCTCTCAGCTTCTCACTTTTCTTATCAGAGGTCTAGTCTTTTCCTTTGTACTTCATAGATTATCTCTATGCAACCCCAAAACAACATTTTACATTAAATATGAGAGTTTTTTCAGTCTTTTTCTCCCATTAATGTTGTTAGGAATTTATACTTTTGTCTTTCACAATAAATTCCTTTTGGAGAACCAGACTCTTGGAATTTATTGCTATCTAACTATTTTTGGCCTTTGCATAAGTTCCAAAATTATGGTATTTATATCCATCTATTTTCTTTTGGTACCCCTTTCCTTCCCCTTTCTCTAAAGTGAATGAATGGGCTAGAAGAGGAATTTTCATATTAATTCCATCGTGGAACATAACTAGCTTTTATAATTGTTTATCTCATTGTTAAGGATTAGTCATACATCTTTTTACAAATTCTAAGGAATATTAGTGCAAATAAATTTCATTCATTTTCTCCCAATATAAATAAAACATTTCTAATTAATAACAATAATTAAATTTAAATATCCCAATTTAACCATAGTTTAATTTTAACAAATAAAGTGTTAAGCAAAGTCACTAGGGATATCACATCTTTCCCACTAAAAAGAAACACCATCCCTAGTGTTTCTATATTACTTTATTCTTTGGAATAACATTTGGAATGCCTCTTTCATTTCATCTTCCCATCCCCAAATGGCCTCTTCTAGCCTAAAGTGCTCTCATTACACTTTAATTTGTGGAATGGTATTTTTCTGAACACTGATTTCGCTCTGATCTAGGATCTATGTAGGTTCAACCTAGAATTCTCATTTTGGTTTTACCTGTATAACATTATAATAAATCATATGGTTAGGATCAGATACATATTTTTTGAACAAGGAAACCTGAAATACATTATATGTTTTAACATGAACTAGTAGGGCTAGCTGATAAGCCAGTGGCCCAACTCTGGCCAAAATTTCAAATGGTCCATGATAGAAAGGGGTTAATTTCACATAGTTCCTTAGTTTGAAGGAAATTTTCTTGGGTTTCACTTTTAGATATACATGATCTCTGTTAGGTCCCTATAATACTAGTGATTACCCCATTACTATTGTAGTTGTATCCCTTATTAATATTGTTGTGCCCCTATTGTCCCCATATTTTTATTACTATGCCCCATAGAATCCCTCTACTGTTATTTTTGTGCCTTTATATTATTGTTATTAGGTCGGCTAGGTTATATTGTGACTCCTTAGACTCTTATATATAGAAATGAGGTTTTGTTATTTGAATCATCTGAGAATTGTTCATTTGTGTAATGTAAAGGAGATTTCCCCCCTCGAAGAGGCTTATTTCTAAGGCGTTCATCTATCTTTTCTATCTTTTGTGAGCTGGTTTCATAACATTTGGTATCAGAGCTTTGGATTCTAGGGTTTCGCTGCTCCAAATAGGTCATCGTGGCATTTTTGCTATAACTTTTTTCTGCAATGTTTCAAAGCGAAAAAAAAAAAAACCCCATTTGAGACGAAATCACACTGAACCTTGGGTCCAAATTTTAGAGCTTTTCGTGCTATATTTGCGGAGATATGATCTGAGGAAGTTGGTCTTTTTGCAAACTCCTGAATTACATTCCAAACAGGTGACCTGGGGAAAATCGTCATAACTTTCTCTCTGAGTATCAGATTGAAATTTCATAAGAAGGTACAGAAAGAGGACAGAATGTAGTTTCTTTTATATATTTTTCAGAGCCAAAGGTTGAAACAAGGACACGTGGCACGTCATACAAGTTCGCTCTACTGAACTAGTCTATAATCAGGTCACTGTGGGAGATTTGGCATAACTCTTCCTTGGAGAATCCAATTTGGATCAGACTAGTGGCATTGGAAATAGGACATAGAGGGCTACTGCAGATCACAATTTCAGAACTGGATGATCCGAAATTACAGAGATACATCAGAGGCAATATCGAGCTCCTACAAAGTGAAAAAATGTTTGTAGATATTTTTAAAATTTTGCTTAAGCTTGGTTTGAAAAATTATTTTGAAAGAATTCAAAGGGCATAGTATAGCATTATTATCAGTAACTGATGCCCCAAGGAAAGAAAATGAAAACACCTAGTAAGCAACCTGAAAGCTTTAGTATGACTTATGAAGAAGAGGAAGAAATGCAACATGATATATCAAAATTACGAGACCAAGTGCAACAAATATCACTCGCACAAAAAATAACAGAATCTAAGATGGATGGTTTAAAGAAAGATGTAGAAGCTAAGATGAAAGACGTGGAAGATAAGATGGATGATTTGAAGATATATTTGCAGACAGACATGGCAGATTTGAAGACAAATTTCAAAAATTTTCTACAAGAAATACTTACTAATGGTGAAAGGGTAGTAAAGGAAACTCATGATGCGAACAAAAGAAATGTTAATCATGATTTCATAGACTCTAATGTTGGATCGAAGACCCACCATATTCCAAAAATTGATATGAGGAAGTTTTATGGCAAGGATCCTGCAACATGGATATTACAGATGGATCAATTTTTCGATCTCAATAATGTGCAAAACACACAAAAGGTATGTATTGCAACTTTATATTTGGAACCAAATCAGTTTGTATGGTATCAATGGCTTTGCTCTCGTAAACAAATTATCACTTGAGCAATTGTTACGGAAGAATTGACAGCACATTATGAGGATAAAAAAAGCAACACTTTATTTAGCTAAGTCTCAAATAAAAGGGTTCAATAATGGAGCACATTGAGGAGTTCCAAAAATTGAACATAGGGGTAAAAAATATTCCAAAGGAGCATAGGATCGATGTGTTCATAGGGACTTTAAAGGATAATATCCAACATGATGTTAACCTTTGGGAACTTGATTCATTAGAGAAGGCATTCAAGTTAGCAAGAAAAATGGAAAGCAAAATTATGGCAACCAGGAAGAATACCACTCACAACTATAAAGATGGAAGTGTTGTTGCCCTAGTCTTCCACAACCTATAAGGTTAACACCACAACAATTGGAAGAAAAAAAAGAAAAAGGGCTTTGTTACAGTTGTGATAGAAAATACCCTAAAGGTCATAAGTGTGCTGAGAAGAAATTATTCTACATAGATTTTGAAGAGGAAGAAGAAAAGGAGCAAGAAAGGTCAAAAGAAGAGGATATACTCCAGGAACAAAGCCTAGATAAAGAAGAAATGAATTCGACCATATCGTGTAATGCTTTCGATATAATTACCACTCCTCAAACCATCAAGATAGAAGGACAAATCAAGAAGAAAAAGGTAACAGTGTTGATTGATTCAGGAAGTACCCACAATTTTATTCATTGTAAGATAGCAAAAGAATTGAATTGGTTCCTATATCCAACACTAGAGTGTCAAGTGATGGTTGCAAATGGAGGAATGATAAATTTCTCTGGAAAGTGCCATAATATCAAGCTATCGAAAGGAGAATATGTATTGACTTGCCCAATGCTTTCCATTCCAATGGGAGGTGTTGATGTTGTAATAGGAGTCCAATGGCTACAATCCTTGGCTACGATAGCTTTTAATCTTCAAGAACTTTTTATGAAATTTTCTGCGGAAGGAAAGGAAGTTGAATTAAGGGGTATTGCAGGGAAACCGGAAAGATAATCATCTCTAACGGTGTCACAAACCTTCTAAAAAAGGAACAAAGAGGTGTAATTGCACAATTATGTTCGCTAGATGTTTCCACATCGAAATCATCTATTTCTCCAGATCTCCAAAAAGTCTTGGACAATCATTCCAAGGTATTTGAGACTCCCAAAAGTCTCCCACCTATTCGTGATCATGATCATGCTATTCATCTGATTCCAAGGAAGTGCTCCTCCAAACATCAGGTCGTATAGATATGCCTATGCCCAAAAGAGTGAAATTGAACGTATGGTTGCAGAAATGTTAGAGGCTGGTATAATTCAACCTAGTCAAAGTTCTTTCTTTGCTCCTGTAGTATTGGTGCACAAGAAGGATGGATCATGGCACATGTGTTCGGGTTATAGGGAGCTCAACAAGCTCACTATTAAAAATAAGTTTCCCATTCCTGTCATTGATGAATTACTGGATGAATTGCATGGATCAATTTACTTCACCAAGTTGGATCTTCGTTCAGGATATCATCAAATCAGAATGAATACTAAAGACATTTCGAAAACAGTATTTAGAACTCATGAGGGTCATTATGAATTTTTGGTCATGCCTTTTGGCCTTACCAGTGCACCTTCTACATTTCAAGGTTTGATGAATTCCATTTTCAAAGCCTTCCTTAGAAAATTTGTGTTAGTATTTTTTGATGATATACTAATCTACAGCAAGTCTTGGAAGGATCATGTTGAACATGTTGGCAGGGTGCTACAATTATTGGAGGAGAAACAATTATATGCAAAAAGATCCAAATGTTTCTTTGGAGTACAAGAGGTGGAATATCTGGTCATATTGTATTTCATGAAGGAGTTAAGGTAGACCCTATCAAAATTAAAGCCATTAAGGAATGGAAAATCTCCACATCCATAAAGCATTTGTGAGGATTTCTCAGGTTGACAGGGTATTATCGCAAGTTTCTTAAGAATTATGGGAGAATAGCAGCACCTCTAACAACATTATTAAAGAAATATGCATTTTCATGGACTCCAGAAACAACAAAGGCCTTCGAACATCTTAAAGCAGCAATGTGCCAAGCACCGGTCTTAGCTACACTGGACTTCACAAAAACCTTTATTGTGGAATGTGATGCTTCAGGAAATGGAATTGGTGTTGTTTTAATGCAAGATGAAAGACCCATTGCTTTTGACAGTCATCCAATCAAGAGAAAGTTTTTACACAAAGCTATTTATGAGAAGGAAATGTTGGCAATACTACATGCACTTAAGAAATGGTGACCCTACCTAATGGGAAGACACTTCAAGGTAAAAACGGATCATGATAGCCTTAAATACATTTTAGAACAAAGATTATCCTCTGAAGAGCAACAAAAGTGGGTCACAAAGATTTTGGGTGTTTACTTTGAAATCATCTACAAAAAAGGGTAGCAAAATGTGGTGGCAGATGCAATCTCAAGAAAGGATGAGGATGTGGAAGCATTGTTGTGCACCATTTCTATTATCCAACGAGATTGGATAAACGAACCAAGGGAGGAATGGAAGAATGATGAAGAAGTGTGGGCACTTATTTGAAAGTTACAACAAGATTCGAGTACATCTGATACATTAAGCTGGAAAAATGATTCGTTATGGTACAAAGATCGCTTATATCTCTGTAAGAATTCCCAACTCAAAAAAAAAATTCTTATGGAATTGCACACTTCTCCCTTAGGAGGGCACTCGGGATTTTTAAAAACTTACCACAGGGTTAAGAAGGAGTTTTTTTGGGATGGCCTTAAATCAGATATTCAAAACTTTGTGGCAAAATGTTTGGTTTGCCAGCAAAATAAAGTTGAAACAATTAAGACCCCGGGTCTATTACAACCTTTATCCATTCCAAGCCGACGTTGGGGAGTTTTCAATGGATTTTATCACAGGTTTACCCAAGTTTGAGGGAAAGAGTGTCATCATGGTGGTAGTTGATAGACTTACCAAGTATGAACACTTTTGTGCATTATCACATCCATTTAAATCCAGTACAGTTTCTACTGCATTTATGGAAACAATTCAAAAGCTACATGGAAACCCAAAGATTATTGTAAGTGACAGAGATCCCATTTTCACTGGAAATTTTTAGACAGAATTATTTTCTTGTCTTGGTACTCAGTTAGCTCATAGCTCATCTTATCATCCTCAATCTGATGGCAAAACTGAGATAGTGAAAAACTGTTTGGAAGGATATCTTTGCTGCTTTGTATCTGATAAACAGACACAATGGGTCAAATGGTTGCCTCTGGCTGAATGGTGGTATAACACATCCTTCCATACAGTAACAAAAATTTCCCCATTTATGGCACTTTATGGATATCAGCCACCATTCATCACATCATATTTAAGAGAAAATTCTAAGGTTCAAGCAATGGAACATCACATCAAGCATCAACAGCAAGTCCTCCAACTCTTAAAGGATAACCTCGTGTTGGCGCAGAATAGAATGAAACAAAAGGAAGATCAACATCGCAGCGAAAGAAGTTTTGATGTAGGTGATTGGGTATTCCTACGGCTACAACCATACAAAAAAATGTCCCTCATGCAAGCTAAGAAGGATAATAAATTATCACCAAAGTATTATGGTCCATACAAGTTGTTGCAAAAGATTAGTACTATGGCATACGAATTGGAGCTTCCTGCAACTTCTCGAGTGCACCCAGTTTTCCATGTTTCATGTTTAAAGAAGGTTATAGGTAACAAGCTCCCAGTTCAAACAATATTTCCAGAACTTGATGAGGAAGGAAAAATTATATTGGAACCGGAAGCAGTCATAGAAACAAGAACTCGGCAGCTACGAATCGATCAATTTCGAAGTATCTCATCAAGTGGAAGAACTTATCCACTGAAGATTCCACATGGGAGGATGATAATTTTAAACAGAAGCATCCAGAACTACTCAAGCATCAAGGACAACACTTTTTTGAAGGAGAGGGGCATGTTAGGTCCCTATAATACTAGTGGCTACCCCATTACTATTGTAGTTGTATCCCTTATTAATATTTTTGTGCCCCTATTGTCCCCATATTGTTATTACTATGCCCCATAGAATCCCTCTATTGTTATTTTTGTGCCTTTATATTATTATTGTTAGGTCGTCCGGGTTATATTGTGACTCGTTAGACTCCTATATATAGGAATGAGGTTTTGTTATTTGAATCATCTAAGAATTGTTCATTTGTGTAATGTAAAGGAGGTTGCCCCCTAGAAGAGGCTTATTTCCAAGACGTTCATCTATCTCTTCTATCTTTTGTGAGCTGGTTTCATAACAATCTCCCACTGAAAAATCCCTACGAATTATTTTCAAGTCATCATAAATCTTTTATTTGTCCTAAGATTCGTTTAAATTATGTCTAACTTATTTTACCATCTATTCTAGTTCCTGGGTCATGTCGGGACAAAATATCACCCTATCTTTAGGGTGACTCTAGCTTAGAAGTATGAGGCATCTTCTACCATATAAATCTTCGAAAGGGATCATTTTTAATGAAGCTTGATAACCATTGTTATATGTAAATTCCACAAGATGAATGCAATATTCCCACTTAGAAGGTTGGCTCATTCAATACAGATGCAACATGTCCTCTAGGACTTAATTTATCCTTTCAGTCTAGCAATTTGACTATGGGTGATAAGTTGTACTGAAATTGAGTTGAGTTCCCATACGTTCAAATAGTGCCTTCTAGAATTTTGAGGTAAATTTTGGATCTCTGTCAGACATAACAACCTTAGGTATCCCATGCAATTTAAAAATATCTCATGAAAATGTCAGCCACCTGCACTGCTTTATAAGTTGACTATAATGAATAAAGTGATTTTCCTTGGTCAGTTTATCAACCACCACCATTATGTAGTCATGGTACATTTTGGTGTGGAGTAAAATAACTCTTTTCTAAGGGTTGTAATTAATTTTGGATATGTGGGATGCCTTCCATTGGGCCTTTTATGATACTCAACTAGAATTAGCAACTTAATCTCCTCTCGATATCGTACATACACTATATTTTTAAATATCAGTATCCCTTCTTTGGTCATTTGGTATTCAACCCACTTTTTAAGTTCTACATTATTCTGCAAGTTCACATGGATATGGTTATAAACCTAATCCACGAAATCTGCTCTTTTAATTTGTTCCCACCAATATGTTTCATTTTGGCTAATTAAAATTTCACATACATTTTTTATGCTTTGACTCGACGAATCTCTAACCCTATTATCTTTACCATTATATGCTTAATGTCAAAATCATACTCGCTTGGAAATGCCATCCACCTAGCTTGTGTAGTGTTCATTTTAGTGTTGTTTCCATAACTAAAATAATTTTTCTTCCAATCAAGTAATGCCTCCACATTTTGAGGCCATGAATTACCATTTCTAGCTCCAGATCATAACCAACATAACTCTTTTCATGCTCTTTTAATTTTCATGATTCATATGCTTCCACGTTCCAGGGATTTGACGCATGCATTTGTGCATACCTGAAAGTATTTTTCTAGATCAACAAATTTTAGTAGAGTTGCAACTGTTAACAAATACTTCAATCTTTCAAAACTATCAAATACTTCAATCTTTCAAAACTATCTTGGCAATGCTAGGTCCATAAAATATTTACCCCTTTTTGATGAAAGGTGATTTTGGGGGTAAACCAATTTCCCCTTTCCTTATAAATTTCAATCCTGAGGCCTGTGGGTTATGGCCCACTAACTATTGGAAGCGTTATTTGATGTTTTTAAGCCTCAGAACATGGACCACAACACTTTATCGGATTTTCCTTTAAAAAACCGAGACCATTCATTTAATCGGAAAACACAGGAACTACACGGGAAACGCACAGAAAACACACAATCGAAAGGATGGCTAGACTTCAAATATTTTACACCCCGTTCATAATTATCGACGGGTCCGGTCTCTCAGTCCATCGCCTTTTCGCTGCACTGTCCTTCGCATTCCCCGATCACCGATCACTAATCAAATCAAGACCATTGATCGACCACTCGATCCAATGATTTTCGTTACATCTGATGAACAAAACTAATCGTTGACCCTACATCGTAGATCCAACCCTCATTTGATCCAATGCTCCACAACAATTTTGGGTGAGAAACGTGAATGATGATTAACCACCCGAAAAGCAGTTTCCTCTCTCCTCCTCGCTACTACGTGTCGCTCGATAAGTGGAATCAGGTGCTCACCCTTCAATACAACTTATGGGTTCGAGGCCGCCCGAAATACCACTTCCACTATTTAAAACCTGCTCCTTGCTGATTATCTTCTGCGCTCTTCCACAATGCGATGACTGTCGATCTACTGATCTATCGATTAGATGATCTAGATCAACTTATAGCAATTCCTTATCTTCTGCCATTATTGTCCGTTGATTTATGAAATCCAACAGATCTTGTGCATTCTCTCATTCATCTGGCATTTGATGGATTCTGCACTTAAAACACAATTCTGCCACCAACCTCTGTCTATACACGACATCACAATTAACTTGATATATTTGATTTATAATTGGATCGCCATTGATCCTATAGTGATCGATGGTCGGTCAAACTTGCATCACTTAACATTCTAACTATTTATGAAATATACAAAGCACACATATTCAACACAAAGCACACTCTTATATTACACAGTATGATTACAAGCTAAGGAATTTCAACCTTAGAACGAGTTCTCTCTCTATTAAATTTTGCTCACTCTATCTCCCACCCTATATTACTATATGTCTATCTCACGATATATATATATATATATAAAACACGCAGGTTCATCGTTTACAGAAATATTAGGTTGGATCACTGAAAGGATCCGATCAATCCTCACAAAGCACTCAACTACCCTTAATTCTCTCTACATGCATACATATGTGGCAAATTACATTTAATTAAGTATTCGAGAGACTTAATCCATTCCAGCAGTTTAGCTCTATTTTAACATAGATTTGTCCCCAGTTTTTCTCCGATGGTCCACGTCCTCCTTGCTTTGCTTTGGATTCCTCCTTTAATTAAGAGTATGAGATGCTCCTACATCAGAATCTCGAGGCACAAAAATTTATGACCTCCTAGTCATATGCTTCTCCTTATCCTTAGCAATTCTACCCACTTCCCAGTAGAACTGCCTTCATGATCTTCTATGAGATGCAACCAACCTCTGCAGTAACAGTATTCATCTGCTACACGATACCTCACCAGGCTTCCTCCTGAGCTTAGTCTTTTGCCATCCTTCTGGTTCTCTCCTCTGGAACCAATTGAGCACTCCTTGCTCTAGGTTGTTGCAAGTCTTCTCACCTTTCGCTGTCATTCACTACACGACAGTAAAGACCATAACTCTCCAGTCTTCAACACAATTGTACCTCTTCTCCTTCTGCTTGCACTCTTCTTCCTTCTCGTAGGAAATCCTTTTCCCTTTCCCTTTAACCTTTTCTTGCTCTGATACCAAATGATGAAAGGTGATTTTGGGGGTAAGGAAAAATCCCCTTTCATTTTTAAATTTCAATCCTGAGACCTGTGGGATATGGCCCACTAACTATCAGAAGTGTTATCTGATGTGTTTAAGCCTCAAAACCCAGACCACAACACTTTATCGAATTTTCCTCTAAAAACCCAGGACCATTCATTTAATCGGAATACATAGGAACTACACGGGAAACACATGGAAAACACACAGTTGAAAGCATGGCCAGACTTCAAATATTTTACACCCGCGTTCATAATTATCGGCGGGTCTGCTCTCTCGTTCTATCGCCTTTCTGCTGCATTGTCCTTCGCATTCCCCGATCACCGATCACTAATCAAATCCGGACCGTTAATCGACCGCTCGATCTGACGGTTGTCGTTACATCCGATCAATGAACTAATAATTGACCCTTTGTTGTAGATCAAACCCTCATTTTATCGAACGCTCCACAATAATTTCAGGTGAGCACCGTGCATGAGGATTAACCACCCGAAAAGAAGTTTCCTCTCTCCTCCTCGCTGCTAAGTGTTGTTCGATAAGTGGAATCGGGTGCTCACCCTTCAATACCACTTATGGGTTTGAGGCTACCCGAAATACCACTTCCATTGTTTAAAACCCACTCTTCACCGATTATCTTCTGCACTCTTCCACCATGCTATGATATTCAATCTATTGATCTGTCGATCCGATGATCTAGATCAACTTCTATCGATTCCTTATCTTCTGCCATTACTGTTCGTTCATTTATGTAATCCAATGGATCTTGTGCATTCTCTCATTCATCTGCCATTTGATGGACTCTACGCTTAAAACACAGTTCCACCACCAACCTCTATCTTTACACGGCATCACAACTAACTCGATATCTTTGATTTATGATTAGATCGCCATCGATCCTATAGTGATCGATGGTCGATCAAACCTGCTTCACTTAAAATTCTAACTATTTATGAAATATACACAGCGCACATATTCAACACAAAGCACACTCTTATATTACACATTATGATTACAAGCTAAGGCATTTCAGCCTTAGAATGAGTTCTCTCTTTATTACATTTTTCTCACTCTCTCTCCCACTCTGTATTACTCTCTACCTGTCTCTCGACTGTCTGTCTCACAATATATATATAGAACATGCAGGTTCATCGTTTACAGATATTTTTTATTGGATCACTGAAAAGGATCCAATCAATCTGTTACACTAAAATTTGTCACCATAACTATTTGCAGTTAGTATGGCTCCATCAACTGTCATACTATCCTCCTTGGCAAGCCTCATACCTCTGCTCTCCATGTCAAACTTCAAGAAAGAGAGAAAGTCATTAAAAATCTATATATCTCTGGGTACGCAGTTTCTCTTAGCCTTACCTGCGTGTACGCACTCCAAGTTCACAATACCTGCATACTTGTACGCTCTGTATGTAAAGAAATGGGTGCGTACTCCTGTAAAGGTCAAAAGGCGCAAGTTTCACTCCAAAAAAGTTACTTGTGGTCATTTCTAGAGCCTTCTAGAAGCTTGTTTGACGTGTATGGAGCGCCTCCAGATGGTTCATGTATCCCTACCAAAGAGGAACTTATCCCATCAAGAGGGGAGCTATCCCATCCAAATAGGGGCTTATCCCATTGATGGTGGACCTGAATAACTTCCTCTAGAGCACTATAAATATAGGCATTGGGCCAAAGGGAGGGGAGGTTGAAAGCTGAACATTCCTAAGGGTAGATGCTGCTGGAATTAGGACTTCCTTGTAGAAGCTTGTGAGGAGAGATTACCATCTTTGCTTGTTTCATTTGGAAGTGGGTGAGCTGATCAGAGTAAAGGAGAACTCTTGTGGACCCTGGGAAGGACCTGCACAACACCAAGGCTTAGGTTGTAATGGTTCCTTTTGTTATCTTTTAATACAAATTAGTCCATTCTTCTCAACAATTTTTTATTTATGAGTTGTTTCATATACTCCTTGGTCTATATGTTAAATATGTTTTATTTTATGTGATATTCAGGTGCTATTTAATCGTTTGATTGTTAGTGAATGCAGGTTTCGAAGTGAAGGAGGAGCTCATCCGGATCAACGAATCTGGACTACTACAACAGTGTTGGGTTACAGGTAGGATCTAAACACTTGATTTCTCATATTGTAAAGGCATATTTAGTGAAGGATTGCTCTTATTTGTCTTGTTTGTCACTAGAAAGTATTAGGCTTCTAGGGAGGTCGGTTGTGTCCGCACTAACGACTCTTTCCGCATGACAAAATGGCGACTCCACTGGGGATGTGAATGATTTTTCCTTTGTGTGTAACTTTGATTTGAGAAAAGTCGTTTGTTTTCTGGTTTTTGGCTGTTTGACTGTGTATTTGGGTGGGATAGCTTAGGGTTAAATTAGATTTTAGTTTTTCTTGGTTTTGCTAGAAGTACGCAGCCTCTGCGTTGAGCACAGTGCGTACCTGTACGCACTGCAGCTTTGTGCACAGAGCGTACCCGCACCTGTGACAACAGGCTGCCTGTGTACCCCTGTCAAAAGCCTAGAAAATTTCAATTTCTTCTTTTTTGTCCTTTAGATTTTGTTTATAGCTTGTTTTTGCTGCCCAGATCCACTGTTCACCTGTCAGAAGCTTTCATCTTGGCTAATTTCATTGGCATTCCTACTTTAAGCTTTCGTCAATTGGGTGTTTTGAGTCTCTTTTTTGAGAAATTCTTAATTTGATTTCCTTTGGTCATTGCTTGGAGGTTTGTGTATGAGTGTTAATCGCCTTTGAGTGTTTTTATTTTTTGATCTTTGGAACTCTCACCCAATTTTCTCGGCTTGCACTTGATTGGTTCTTAGATTACATTAGAATCATCTGGTGTTTGAGAATTCTCTTGCATAGATCGCATTTGCATAATCAGAATTCTCATTTTCAGAATATTAATGAAAAATGTGCATAGATTACATTTGCATACTTTTCAAGTGAATTGTGCATAGATTACAATTGCAAAGTTTACATTCTGAAAAATCAATCGTAGATTTAGATCAGTTTTCTTTGATTTGAATTTACACAAAATAAAAAAAAAAGGTAAAAAATGGTTTGGAATTGATTTGCATTAGTTTTTCTTGATGAAATTAGTGCATTAGAGAATTTGTTATATTTTCTCTTAGTGATCAATTTTTGCATTGTTGGAAGTGAATGGAAACTCTCTCCTTACTTTAGTTAGGATTCATCGAATTGAAAGGATTACATTATCATATTCGATTGCATTCAGTTTTGAGTCGGGTCATAACACCATTGGTTTCGTATCCATTTACCCATTTGAGTAATAACAGCCTTAATAACACAACGCTTAATTAAAATTCATCTAGTAATTTTTACATTTCTAGGGCTCTGATACACCAACATAGCTTAGGCTAGTGTCTTGGAGTAGGAGAGTAATTAACTCTCCAAGACAGCAAAACCAAACAAGTAGCTCATCTTGTGGTAGGATAAATCCAACTGTTACATATATGCTCTGGGAAAGCTCCTCTTAAAGGAGAAGCACGAGATCGTGTCCGAACCAGTGAGGGGATCAATCCTCCTTCATTGGGAACGATGCCAGATATGCACGTACTACAAACGGTAAACTCGGATTAACCATTGTCGAGGAGCCTGGGGTCACTTGTCGGTAAACCTTGGATTATTGTCAAGGAGCTGGCAAGGGGATTGAGCTTGATACTCTGCCCTTGCGTGCTATCGGATCGTAGACTATTCCCCCAGGTATATTTGTTGCTGTTGGTGATCTTAGTGACCATTATCTTTAGGGTTCTACCCAAGGTGACGGTGGAGGGAAGATCCCACTGTACCTGGAGCAGACGTCGGCTAGACTCGCTTGGATTTTCTGGGGGGTTCACTTCACTCGAGACGGTTAAAGTGGAGGAACTTGGTCCAGTCTATTCATTAAGCAGGTTGCCGGGGTAACTGTTCCACCCGCCACTTCTGTACTGAATTCTGCGATGTTGGATTTCATCACCAACTAGTGTTTTCAGTCTGGAAGGCTACTGTTTGTGTGTGGTTTGACTCCTAGATTTGATAGCGCGTGTTAATTTGTTTGTTTTTACTTTTAGAGACCATAGGTGTGAATTGTGAATTTTAAATTGTTAGGTGTGAATTGTGAATTATTAATTTTAGTTATAAATTGTTAATAAAATTCACTGAAGTTGAATATAATGGAAAACGTTCCGGAATTTACCAACCTAGGAACCCCTCCTAACGAGAATCCTAGTACTTTTCCTTACTTTGGAAATGTTGGTCCTCCTTATATGGCTACTTTGTCATTACCTGGATTTACAATAGGATTACCGATATGGTTATTTTCAACTTCGTTGGCCCAAAGTACTCCAATTGTTCCATCTCAACCGGATGCTTCACCTCAATAGAGTTCACCATCTCAACATCACCAACCTTCTGTTGACCCTTTACCTTCTTCGCCTAATTTTTCTTCCTCCATTTCTTCCTCTTCGCCTGGTAAAATCCTTGATGCTAGTAACCAGGAGGCTAAGAAGAAGAAGAAAGGGAAGAAGAAGAAGAAGAAGAAGAAGCAAGATAAGAAAGAAGTCAACCAACCAACCGTGGCTGTAAGTGTTAGTTGTGTTGAGGAAAATTCCGACATGCATCGTAAACCCAAATACCCTTGCAGGCTTTGTAAGGGTGACCACTTCCTTGTCAATTGTCCTGGTATTCCAAAGGTCTTGGAAGTATGGTCAGAAAAAGCTCATCAACTTTCCATTGATCCATCAACCAGTAATAGTCAGGTTCCTGGGAAAAAGGGTAAAGTTAGGTTTCCTTGTAAGTTATGCAAAGGGAGTCATCAAACTTACATTTTCCCTCACATGGATGAAGCCTCAAAATTGTTGGAAAACCTTACTGTTCCACAACAAGAATTTCCAACTGGTTACCGTAAACTTTCTCCCAGCCTACCATCAATTGACGGAGTGATTGATCTAAATTCAAGTACAGTCGATCACACTCTTCCATTGGAGAGTGAAACTCATGTCACTCAGGTTGATGATCCATTAGTTGATCAAGTGGTCGATTCAATTTCACATTCGGTCTATCACACTCTCCCTTTAGAGAGTGAACTTCATACCGCTCAGGTTCTTCTTGTTACATCAGATTCTTCTATGCCGGGGGGCATTTCACCTGTTTCTATAGAACCCCCTCCAAGTACTGAGGTCTTTTCCTTTGACTGGAATAGACTGACAGAACCTCGTATTCCTTCCTCCATCCCTTTCCAAATCATTGTCAAGGTTGGTGGTAGGGACATACATCGTACACAGGTAGATGAAGGTGCTTCTGTCAGTATTTTATCCTCAACTGTTTGGAAAGCTTTGGGTTCCCCTCAGCTTGCGCCTATTACGCAGAATTTGAAAGCTTTTAACAGAACCATTAGTGAACCTTTAGGGATCCTTCCTAAGTTTTCTATTACCTTGGAAGGTAAAACTGTCTGTATTGATCTTATGGTAGTTCGAGGTCCCTTGGATTTCAATTTACTCCTTGGGCGAGACTATGTTTATGCAATGAAAGCTGTCGTATCGACACTCTTTCGCGTGATGTCTTTCCCTCACAATGGCAGTATTGTGACTGTAGACCAGCTTTCGTTCCCTAGTCTTGTTTCAACTACCAATAATATGACACCCCTAAATGTTCCTGATTCTAAAGTGGTATCTACCCTGCCACGGGTTAATTATGTGGCAACTGGTCCCATGTTTTCAGTTACCGATGTAAGTGAGCCTCTCACTGTTTGCTCATCTTCCATTGATTTAGATCCGGTAATTGACATGGAAAACTCTATGGGATTACTTGAACACGATGTTCTTATCCCTTTTGAGTCCCTTGACATGTGTTCCTTCCAGAGAAGTATTCTTCCTTCTGATGAAGACCTCTTGGAAGCCATGATCAAGGTGTGTCCATTGACATGTCTTTCTTCCAGTTGGAAGCCATGATCAGTGTGTGTGAGGAAAGTTCCTTTTACTGTGTCAACCTCATTAAAAAATGAATCAGTGTGTGCGAGGATAGTTTTTTCCTGTATCAACCTCATTAAAAAATGAATCAGGTACGAGGATAGTTTTTTCCTGTATCAACCTCGTTAAAAAATGAAACAGGCTAGTACGAGGATAGTTTTTTCCTGTATCAACCTCGTTAAAAAATGAAACAGGCTAGTATGAGGATAGTTCTTTTACTGAGTCAACCTCATTAAAAATGAATCAGGTAGATTTTAGGATATGTAGGTAGATTGTAGAAAGTAGGATTTTGAGGATAGTTCCTGTTACTGAGTCAACCTCGTTAAAAAATGAATCAGGTATGAGGATAGTTCTTTTCTTGTGTCAACCTCCTTTAAAATGAAACAACTCCCTTTTCAAGTTAAATATTGAAAGTAAACCTTCATTCCATCCATCTGGTTGAATGCAATGAAGCCTGGGGGGCATGTACCTCGCTTTACATCATTATCCTGGGGGCATGCAATCTTCTTGAGCATAATTCCTTGTCTTGTGTCAAGCTCGTTAAAAAATGAATCAAGGTTTTTTAGAGCATAGTTCCTTGTCTTGTGTCAAGCTCGTTAAAAAATGAAACAAGGGTAGGTTAAGTAGGTAGATTGTAGAGAATACTCATGAGCATAGTTCCTTGTCTTGTGTCAAGCTCATTAAAAAATGAATCAAGGTTTTTTAGAGCATAGTTCCTTGTCTTGTGTCAAGCTCGTTAAAAAATGAATCAAGGTTTTTAGAGTAAAGTTTTTTGTTAGGTAGATTGTAGAGAGTAGTTACGAGCATAGTTCCTTATCTTGTGTCAAGCTCGTTTAAAAAATGAAACAAGGGTTTTGAGGATAGTTCTTTTCCTGTGTCAACCTCACTAAAAAATGAAACAACTCCCACAAGTCTTTCCAAGATCTTGAAAGTAAAGCTTCATTCCATCCACCTCATTGAATGCAATGAAGCTTGGGGGGCATGTACCTCGTTTTGCGTCATTATGCTGGGGGCATGTGAACTTATAACAAGCATAGTTTTTCGTTTCAAGCTTGCGTAAACATGAAACCGAATCCGAGCATAGTTCTTTTCCTGTGTCAAGCTCGTTAAAAAATGAAACAAATCCTCCTCTAATTGAGTCGAGAGTTTGACTAGATCTCATAAATGTTAAGTATTTAGGTTAGTTATTTCAGTTTTTTGCATAATTTTCTTACAGTTTTAGGTCGAGTCTTTCAAATGATCTCGTAACTCAACCTTCATTTCATCCAACTGATTGAATGAAATGAAGCTGAGGGGGCATGCGCTCTAGCAGTTATACTTGGGGGCATCAAACACAGTTTTATCTCTGTTTTAAGCTTCTGTAAAAATGAAACTATTTTCAAGCAGAGTTTACTCTCTGTTTCAAGCTTGTGTAAAAATGAAACTACTTTGAAGCATAGTTTTTCTCTGTTTCAAGCTTTTGTAAAAATGAAACCTATCTCGAGTCAATTTTAGTTATTTTCAAGACTCGTTAAACTCATGAAAATCCCGAGATTATTTTGCTATCTTTCATTCTCGTAAAACAAATGAAAATGCCGAGTTCTTTCCGTCTTTTCCTGCTCGTAAATTAAATTGAAAGTCGGCCATATGAGTACATTTTTATCATTTTTTCGAACTCATTAAAACTTACGAAAAAATGAAAACCATGAGTACATTTTTATCATTTTTTCGAACTCGTTAAAACTTACGAAAAAGTGAAACCTTAGAGTCATCTTTAAGCCCTTTTCTGACTCCTAAAACATGAAAAGATTGCCGAGTTTTTCTTTTAAACTCATTAAAACGGAACTAAAAAGACGGTCCTCTTACAACCCTTTTCTGACCGTAAAACATGAAAAGATTGCCAGATTTTTGTCGTTTCAAATTCGATACTGGAAATAAAACGACGTGTCCTTGATCGCTTTTTACTTTTCAGGTCAAAGACACTAATCATGAAAGTACTCCTTGGTCGCAAGATCAAGCGGTTCTCTCAAGTATTATTTTATACTTTTTCGGGCTTGGGAGACACAACTTTACGAAAAAGTTCAACCTGGAGTCTTCTTAAGTTTTTTCAGACTCTCTAAAAATGAAAAATGCCGAGTTTCTCCTATACTGGACTCGTTAAAATTTCACAGTAAAGGACCTGTTCAATTACAAACAGGAATGGACCACTCCTTCTTAGGGTTCGAATCAAAACTAAGATGGACTCATCCGAAGGATGAGCTTATAATCAAGCATATGTTATCCTCCTCAAGCTTGTAAAAAATAAAGAGTTACTTGCCAGAAATGGTGGGGGAAAAGAGAGAAAAATGAGCCTTTTTGTTATCCTTTGTTTCAGAAGAAGCTTATTACCCACTCTTGAACACGACACTTTGCATTCACCTGGGTTGGGAAATCCTTTGCCTCACAGTTGATCAAACCACATTGAAAGTCTTTAACCGGGTATTAACTTTGGGTCAAATATCACCAAGCCATCTATTGTGTCGTTGTGTGTTCAAGAGGTCTCTGCAATAAACATTCATCTGCAAAATACTCGTCATCCATTTTGACCATCCCTAAGTCAGTCCTTACAGCTACATTTCTTCAACTTGATCTATGATTTCGTGTTGTGGGCTTGCCTGCAACGGGTCGCTTTCTATCGACATCAGCACATTATCTAGAAAGATGACCTAGGAATCGTGAGTACCTTGAAGTCTACATGCATCAATGGCAGGTTTCTTGCCTTTGATGACAGTTTACATCATTGACTTTCGATCGAAGGATTCCGTGAAATGTTCGACTTCAACTCATTCATTCACATCTCATGGATTGTACTGGGTACTTTGAGAACCATTGACATCACTGGTGGTCTCTCTCACGCTTGTTAACAATTTACATCATTGACTGGTAATCAAGTGGTTTCTACCATGTTCGACATCAACTCATTTATTCACATGGATAGAATCGTACCCGTTCGGGAAGTAAAAATGAAGACCCTGGATCTAGTTTCCACCATCCAGGCTGCGAGGATTTTTGTATTCATTATACAGTAGACTAACCATAAACAGATGGCTGCGTCCATACTGTGTCTACAAAAGTCTATGATTATGATGTACTGTAGAATCATTCCTGTGTCAGAGCAGTAGATAGTCAATTAGTTAAAGTTTTCAATCTGAGTATGGGAATGCCTACCTCAGCGATGATATGATCATATATATGTATTTTGTGTTGAATACTTGCAGGTTACGACTGGGCTCTCCACAAGATAATCCTTGAAATGATAAAGTACTTCACCCTTCCTAGAAAATATGAAACCCTAATCTACTATAGGCTTCGCACTTTAGGGGGCAATCTGTTACACTAAAATTTGTCACCATGACTATTTGCAGTTAGTATGGCTCCATCAACTGTCATACTATCCTCCTTGGCAAGCCTCATACCTCTGCTCTCCAGTTCAAACTTCAAGAAAGAGAGAAAGTCATTAAAAATATATATATCTCTGGGTACGCAGTTTCTCTTAGCCTTACCTGCGTGTACGCACTCCAAGTTCACAATACCTGCATACTTGTACGCTCTGTATGTAAAGAAATGGGTGCGTACTCCTGTAAAGGTCAAAAGGCGCAAGTTTCACTCCAAAAAAGTTACTTGTGGTCATTTCTAGAGCCTTCTAGAAGCTTGTTTGACGTGTATGGAGCGCCTCCAGATGGTTCATGTATCCCTACCAAAGAGGAACTTATCCCATCAAGAGGGGAGCTATCCCATCCAAAGAGGGGCTTATCCCATTGATGGTGGACCTGAATAACTTCCTCTAGAGCACTATAAATATAGGCATTGGGCCAAAGGGAGGAGAGGTTGAAAGTTGAACATTCCTAAGGGTAGATGCTGCTGGAATTAAGACTTCCTTGTAGAAGCTTGTGAGGAGAGATTACCATCTTTGCTTGTTTCATTTGGAAGTGGGTGAGCTGATCAGAGTAAAGGAGAACTCTTGTGGACCCTCGGAAGGACCTGCACAACACCAAGGCTCAGGTTGTAATGGTTCCTTTTGTTACCTTTTAATACAAATTAGTCCATTCTTCTCAACAATTTGTTATTTATGAGTTGTTTCATATACTCCTTGGTCTATATGTTAAATATGTTTTATTTTATGTGATATTCAGGTGCTATTTAATCGTTTGATTGTTAGTGAATGCAGGTTTCGAAGTGAAGGAGGAGCTCATCCGGATCAACGAAGCTGGACTACTACAACAGCGTTGGGTTACAGGTAGGATCTAAACACTTGATTTCTCATATTGTAAAGGCATATTTAGTGAAGGATTGCTCTTATTTGTCTTGTTTGTCACTAGAAAGTCTTAGGCTTCTAGGGAGGTCAGTTGTTTCCGCACTAACGACTCTTTCCGCATGACGACTATTTATGAAATATACACAGCGCACATATTCAACACAAAGCACACTCTTATATTACACATTATGATTACAAGCTAAGGCATTTCAGCCTTAGAATGAGTTCTCTCTTTATTACATTTTTCTCACTCTCTCTCCCACTCTGTATTACTCTCTATCTGTCTCTTGACTGTCTGTCTCACAATATATATATAGAACACGCAGGTTCTCTTGTGCATTCTCTCATTCATCTGCCATTTGATGGACTCTACGCTTAAAACACAGTTCCACCACCAACCTCTATCTTTACACGACATCACAACTAACTCGATATCTTTGATTTATGATTGGATCGCCATCGATCCTATAGTGATCGATGGTCGATCAAACCTGCATCACTTAAAATTCTGACTATTTATGAAATATACACAGCGCACTTATTCAACACAAAGCACACTCTTATATTACACATTATGATTACAAGCTAAGGCATTT